>OY282558.1:70565619-73363119 GCA_958295665.1 Tipula vernalis
AACGGAACGCTTCCGCTTCGCAGCAATTCCAAGCAGAACATTTCCGTTTTTAGGTTAAATTTTGCTGTTTGTTTCTTTTGGTATACTCCATTGTAAATGAGCTTTTGCTCAAAATAGAGTATACCAAAAGCTGTTTAAATTGTTCAGTAAATAAAATAAATAAATAAAAAATAAATAAAACATATCGGGCACCAACTCCATATGAGTTGACCAAAAAATTGACAGCTGAAATTTTGCATTGGTAAGTTCCAAAATTGTATTTTTGTTGGATACAAAATCCGTACCCTTTTCATAAACCAGCGAAACTCTTTCTTAACATGATAATGGCGTGTTTCCATCACCAATAATCAACACAGAAAACATGGACATTGCTGGACTATAATTAGGCTTTACTGCCAAAAAAAATCGCAAATAATTCGCTAAAAATCCCTTTGCAAACGATGAACCAACGCCAGTTGCCTTCAGGAGACTCAACTATTTAAGTGTGAATCAGCAATTTCCAAGCGTGATTCTGTGATTGGTTTTTGACTTTCAGTGTTTGTTGAACACAGGTAAACGACAAAAACCTACGCCACCTGTGAAATACTGCAAAAACTGTAATACTGAAAATTTAAACTGTAATTTTCAATATATTTTGAGAGATTATCCTGGATCTACTGCTATTTAGTCCAGACAACAAAGACCAAAACATACCAAATAGCGGAAATAATTCATGTAGAAGCCAAAATTGGTACAGTTGTAGGAGACGGGATCCTCAACAACATACTAAAAGTGGGGGGGTCTCGAAAGGTCGTTTTTTTCAATTTTTCGTTAATAACTCAATAACCACTGCTTCTATAAAAAAAATATCTATATACTAAATTAATCTACATAAAATTCTCTACAATGAAGATTCTCTACACTTTTTTGATAGGATCAAAGCCTAAGGAAAAAAGGGGGGGGGGGGGGGGGGGGGTTAATAGAAAATTTAAAAAAAAAACAGTTTTTGCTAGTGCTGCAGGACAAATGAAATTTGATTTTAAAGCAAAGTGTTTTTTATGCACGGAAACGTATGGCGAAGAGAAGGAGATTAAAAAACCGTATGCTAAGCGTCGAACAGGTTTTTATGTTCGTACGGTTGCGTTTCACAATTCTATTTTGAATCGTGGGCAGGAAAGAAAGGATGAGTGGGGAAACGATGTAGTGAGACGTATCTGCACTGTTGGGGATCTACACGCAGCAGATGACTGATAATGACTGATAGTTGCCAATACTCTATGAACGAGTTTTTGGAACAGGTTATTGCAGGGGAACCACCACATGTGAAGACCATTAAGGAGAGAATGAGGGAAAAATATGGGGACCAAATTTTTTCAGTACTGTTCGCATCAGACAAACTGTCGTCTCCTTTCGTAGTTTTAGGGATAAAATCTTGAGCGGCTCATGGTACAATTCAAGGTGCAAAGATGAACAAAGAGAACGTGAGAGGATTGTACAAAAAGCTGTTGAGATTATCTTGGAAGACATTGAATCCATGGCTTACGACAACAGTGCCTATCCCCCTTCATCTAGTTTCTGCAGTGAGGCTGAACAATTAATACCTAAGTCTCTTAGAGTCTTCATGGACTGCGTTGCAAGGAAAAAAAGGTCGAAAGAGGCAGTGGGGAAAAAGATGACAATTATTGCTCATGCTCTTATTGCTGCTATTCGCCCTCGATGTTTCATATCCCTAATTCTGACCAGCATCGTTCTGTTCATATACAGAAAATTCGGATCAAAGAACTTGGTGTCCCTACTATCGAAATTGGGATTTAGTGCCTCTTACTACGACGCTCAGCAGCTGGAGCTCTCCACCATTAACCACCCGCAAGAGCCTATCCCAAGTGACACATTTTGTCAGTACTTCTTTGATAATGCAGACTTCAGTGTATCCACTCTCGATGGCTGGAATACCTTCCACAGCATGGGAGGAATCAAATGTGTTACACCAACCCACGCTTTCCTTACATCCACGAGAGTGATAGGCCTGAAATCTCCCCCCCCCAGGAAGAAGTGGGCCAGCTGGGAGTTCTGGAGCGGCAAGCCTTTGAGGGAAGGGGAACCAACGTATTGCTGCAAATTACTATCGAAGACTTGAGCATGTTGATGCTCATCCCCTGTGACAAATCCACACCCACTGTTCAAGATTTCCTGTAGATGAGTGGTAAGTGGCTCCAGGAGGTGGACCCCACTGCAGACATGCCAACCATTCCAGAATGGAAGGGTTTCATGCAATTGGTGAGTAAAGTCATTAACAAAGAGAAAACTTCGGTAACCTTTCTTCCATTCATCAATGCACCACCTAATAGTGATGGGCTAAATCGATCTTTTTTGTTGAAAAACATATGAGAAAATAAACAAAACAGAACGAAAAAGGTCGATTTTGCACATCACTACCACCTAACGAGTACAGCACAGTACATACAGCGTTACAGTAGGCTTAAAAAAATAGTCAAGAGGTAGGGGCCACAGTTTGCTTCGTAACATTCGACTAGCCTTTATACCTAAAGGCTAGAGAAATCGTGTTTAGGAACATTGTTGTGAGACTTGGTGGGTTTCACACCCTAATGTCCTTCATGGGGTGCTGGACACAATGGCTGGATCTGGACTGCAAGATGTACTATGCCAAGTATTCGCAGCTAATTCACGGCAATTGATAGATTCACGAAATTGAGGTAAAATACATCCCCCTTTTCCAAAGTTGGATTCACTGATGTCACTGTCAGCAGGTATCGTGGGAAATTCCAAAATAAACTGCCACCAAGCCCTGGATATTGAAACTAAAACTATGCAAAGTTTTATCGGCAGTAAATTTCGTGATATGAAGCAAAAAGAATGTGGTCTTGTCATTAGCCAGTATGAGCAGCACCATTAAATTCAATGGTGATAAAGTTACAATTAACCCTCTGACAATTTTCCAAAGAATTGTCATATCAAAAAAGGACGATAAAGATGTAGAAGAGCTTCTGACATATGAATTAACTCCATACCCCCTGGCCCTTTTCAACGAGGGCGGAATGCGAAAAGGGAAAAAATCATCTTTTACCTGTAGAGAACAACGCAACTGTGGATCTCACCCACAGCTTCAATGTGGTAGACGGTGGTTTTCTACTCCGTCGCATGAAATGGAAACAGTCTTCCAACATATTATCAATTTGTCATCAGTACATTGCCTACGTACATAAACATTACGGTAAAAATTGTTCGGTGGTTTTTGATGGAAATGGTGATGACAACAGCACCAAATGAGCAGAGCAGAAGCGAAGAGCGCTCACAAAAACTTCTGTTGACATCAACTTTCATGAAAGCACGAATATCACAGTTCAACAAGAGCATTTTCTTGCTAATGAAAGAAACAAAACAAAGCTGATTCACTTGCTCAGTGAAAAAATGGCAGCAGCCGGGATAGAAACAGCTGTTGCTACAGGGAATGCTGACAGCACTATTGTGAGGTGTGGGTTGGATAAAGCTGCTGTACATCCAAATGTAGCAATAGTTGCGGAGGATGTAGACTTGATAGTTCTCCTCATGGGATTGGAGACCAAAACGATTCTCCTTCTTCATAGATTCTCCGGATGCGACACCACCTCGGCGATACATGGAAAGAGTAAAGTAGGAATCGCTAAGCTTTTCACAGAAAACCCTGCCCTCACTCAAGACATTTCAGCAATATTCACAGATCCCTCAGCATCACCTGAGGATATTGAACAGGCTGGCGAGAAGCTATTTTTGGATGTATACAAAGCGCCTGCACATCAGGATAACCTGAACAAACATAGGTACTCGGCGATTTTGAAGGCGTCAACGAAGTTCAAATCAGACATGCCACATCAGCATCAAATCAGGGATTGCCTGCTGCTCCATCGACTCATGTGATAGCCTGCGGCTGCATCGACTCATGTACTAACGGAGCCCCCCTCGAAAATAGTTTCGAAGATGATGATGAAAATTTAGATTTCGAAATTATTTCCGCTATTTTTCCTTCGTTGCCTGGACTAATTGTTTAAGGATGTCCAGATGTAGAGTATGCCAACTCTATCAAACGACTCGAAAATTGAAACGAGCATTGATAAAGAAAGAAAAGACAACCTGAGTGTATTCCGATTTTTTTTTTTTTTTTTTAAATTGGCGGGAAATTAACAAACTAGCCACAAACTAAGTCATCCTCGTGAAAATCTCAGCTTCATTGTCTTTTACTAAAAATATGGGAAAAACTCGTTATTGTAGATCGAAGGGCGGGCATTTTTCTCAGAGGCCATACAATTTTCGATGGACACTTTTGATGGAAGAAAGCAAATTAATCTGAAGGTTTCAAAAGTTTTTGTGTGATTTGTCGAGTCGTGGATTGCAATTTGGATCTGATTCGTAATAATATTAAAAATCGGAGATTAACCGTAATAACAATACCAAAAAATCTATCTGAAAGTAATTTTGAACTTCAACCTGAATTAAGAGAAAATTTCAATAATTGGTCTAAGAACCAAATAAAATATAATCACATTCCATTTCCAACCGCAACGGACATAAAGTCAATCCGACACTCAAACGAATATATGTACAACACACACACCACATAAGGCGGTCAACAACATAAGACAAAAGACCGCAATAAAACAATCCGATAATCTAATCTTTAAAAGAAAAGAAAAACAAAAAAAAAATCAAAAAGATTAGAGAGATACAAAGTCAAAACGAATGTCAAAACTAAAAATGTATAACAGAAAAACCCAATTAAGTAATTAAATTCAGGTATGTGTGCGCCTGCACCATGTGTCCAATGACTAATTGTGACACATTTTTGTCGTCGCCACTAATAAAAATCAAAATCAGGTAAACAAAAATTTAGTTTAATAGTTCTTTACTGTGTGTGTGTGTGTACGCAAACAATTTTATCAAAAATTTTGTGATTGATAAAATATGCCACCAACTATACTAACAGATAACAAACCATTTTGCACGTGTGTATACAGCTGTACAAAAGTTATACCGTGCATTAAATTGCACGACTTTCTTACAATAAGCCGGCGCGCACCATCGACACGTCCCAAAAAACGAAAAAATTGTATAACCCAAGTCAAGAATATCACCATCAAAAAATATTCGTTTGGTTTTTTATAGTTTTGTCTGTCTATCTATCTGTCTGAAAGTTTTTATTTTTAGTTTTGTGTAAGTTTTCTTAAAGATAAGAAGAAAAATAAAAAAAAGAATGGAGCACAAAATAGAGAAGAAAACTAAAAATAGTAAAATGAAACGAACTGATAAGTATCTGTTATCATTTTCTTTAATTTATTTTAGTTTTTTTTTCTTGAAAACTTTTATCCAGCTTTTGTTGTTGTATATTCTCTTATCAGTATATTGAAAAAAAAAAAAAAATTGTATGCTTGTGTATGTTCTTTATATACACACACACACAGATACAAAGAGATACAGTGAAGATGAAGATTGGAAATTGGAATGTGATGTGACATGGAAATCAATAATACAATTTTCCGAGACTTTTTTTTTTTAAATGATAATTTACTTATCACTTTTCTATTAGGATTCATCCCTTTTCGCGCGTTTTACAATTATTATTTAATAATTTATGAACGTCATAAATCTTTTCGGTTTTTTTTCAATTACTAACTCGGTCGCGTTTTGTGTGTATTTGGCTGGTCTTAAGATACAGTGTGTGCATATAGTAACGTATTTAAAAGGGTGTTGGTTCAAAATAATTTTCTGGTTTTCTTCTTCCCTTGCTTATTGGAAAAATTCAAAAATAAACATAAATAGAGGGAAAACGATTTCAGCCACACCACACCATCCCAAACAATAACAACAACAGCACCGCAAAGAAATATTTCTTATCACTAAATGCCATTACTTATTTTACATTTAATTTTTTTTTTTTTTTTTTTTTAGTGTTGCTGTTTGTTATACATAAATACACTTAGTGTACATATGTGTACATGTTATAGTGCTAGTTTTTGGTCGAAAATGCACATACAACAGTTTAAAATAACATGAAATTATGTTCAGAGTGTATGTATATATGTATATGGCAGTTTGTACTTATGGTATGTACAAAACAATTTTTTTTTTTTTTTTGATTAGAAAAATATTTTTTCGTTGATAAGAAACGTACCACACATATAATACAACAACCATCAGCACAAAAATGGTTATTTACTTTTGGGGATAAGATATTATATGTTGTATACATATATACAATAATATAATATTTGAGTAATAGATAAAATCAAACGAAATGACAGACTAAAATCAAGTTTTATCATCGTTTTCTTATCAGCCGCATTTTGAATGGAAAAACGTATTTTTAACATTTAAATTGTAACTTATTTATGGTTGATCGTCGATTAGGGTTTTCCATTGACTCATTTCTTTGAAAAAAAAAAAAAAAAAAAAAAAAAAAAAAAAAAACGAACACTGGCACCCTTGTAACGCAATCCTGGTACATCTGGATTTGGCGATGCCTCAATTGTTGTTCTTACCAGGATTCCATTGACAGAATTCTTCCGATAGAGGCTTGGGACGTGGTATTGTAGCCGGCTAAGCTCCAGGGTTTGGGCGTGGTAATTTCCCAAGCATGGCGGAAACTTGTATAACCGTGGATAAACAGATAAGTAAAAAAAAAATTAATAGAAACTCAGCTATACGAAACGAAACGCATCACCTAGGGACCAAGGGGGAAAATCAATAACCAAAACTTCGGTTCCCCTTTCTCTTCGTTCAGTTCCACGTTATAAGGGCTGTGCACCTGTGTTCCGAGCCAATAAATCAAAATCTAAACTTTAATATTTTTAAAATGGTAGACCCCAAGCGATTTATCTTTCGGATCCGAAACTTCGCAAGAAGCATTTCCTACTAGAAGTATAATTTTACCCTTTTGGTACTTAAGTGCGAGTTTAGCTGAATAAAAGGAAGGTACTTTACTTTGTGTCAAATTTTTGACATAAACAATTCGGCCGAACATGAATAAGATGTTCTTGAATCTTTGTGGATAGTTGGTATAATTCCTCCGGCTTGTGATCTACAATGGTATAGTTACCACCTAAATTATAGACATCCTTCAATATACGATAAGCGGAACCATGCGTTACTGGATGGTGACCAAATACCAAGAAGTAGGGTGGATAATGGGTAGACTCATGAATCGAATTTCGCAACATGTGTTGGTCTTCTTTAATGTACGCTCGAAGAGACGCTAAAAGAGTACGGTTAACGTGCTCAGAGGCATTGCCCTGGGGTGAAAATTTAGCAGTAAAAATATGCCGAACACCATATTTCCAAGTAGATGTTCCAGGGCTTTTGACTCGAATTGTTTACCGTTATCTATAACAATAGTTTCAGGTACTCCAAATTCCACTTCCTGCGCCGTAGCTTGTCGAATAGCATGAGTTAGAACAAACTTAGAGAAGTCCACATCAATTAAGATGCAAGTATTCCCACTACGCGAACATGGATAAGGTTCCATAAAATCTAAGTCAATTCGTTGGAATGGACTATAAATGTTAGTGGTAAGGAACTGAGTGGTGGAAGGTTTGAATAGTTCATAGATTTGGTACTTTTACACGTTTCGCAAGCTGAAACAAATTTTTGCACATCTCTTTGCAAAGTTGGGCAGAAAAAATAACGCTTCAGAATCTCAGTGGTTTTATTAGTTCCCAGGTGAGCTGACGTTGGTGGGCAATGACCCAGACCTTATTAAGTCTGGACGATGATTTTCCGGTATTCGGATTGTTTTTTATATCAGATACCTGTTTGCCTGCTGAGAACCTACAGATTTTTTTTTGTAGTTTTCTATATCTCATCCAGAAATGCGCGAGACAAGGCATCAGGCACAGCATTCTGGGATCCTTTCCGGTATTTCATTTCGAAGTCGTATACCTGAAGTTTTAGGCTCCACCGAGCCAACCTGCCTGACAAGTCTCTTTGTGACATTAGCCAGGTGAGGCTCGCGTGGTCCGTGATCACAGTAAACGGTAGTGCTTCAACGAATGCACGGAACTTTTAATCGCAAGGACGGCGGTGAGACACTCCAGCTCTGTCACACTATAATTTCGCTCTGTCTTTTCCAGTCTCGGATTTTTGAAATAACACGGCTCCTATTCCGGTTAAGCTGGCATCGCATTGGATGTAAAATCTTTTATTAAAATCTGGATTGGTAAGTACAGGAGCTGTGATCAGAGCGAACTTCAGGGCGGTAAAGGCGTTATGGGCTTCATCGGACCAATCAAATTTCCGACCTTTTTTAAGAAGGTTAGTTAAAGGAGCGGAGAGTGTTGAGTAACCGTCGATGAAACGACGATACCAGCCAGATACTCCAAGGAATCGTCGGACTTGTTTAACAGTTTTAGGGACGAGGAACTCTGCAATGGCTCGAAGGAACCCCCACCAACCACATAGCCGAGATAATCGATCTCATTCAGCAAGAAATTACTTTTCTCTACATTAATGGTGAGGCCTACTTTGGTTGGTCGGTCGAGAAGCTATCTCGGACAGCAAAAAAAGGTGCTCACCAAAATTGGATATAATTATTAGTAGATCATCAAGATAGACGAAAACTCGGTCTTGTAGATGATGAGGAATTACCTTTGCATCAACCTGCACAAGGCCTGAGGCGCATTGCAGAGCCCAAATGGCATTACTGTGAAATGATATAAGGGGCGGTCCTTGCACCGTAAAAGCTGTCTTTTCCCTGCTGTCGGGGTCCAACGGTATTTGCCAGAACGCGTCCTTTAAATCTAGGCTCGACATATATTTAGCTCTATCTAGACGACTAAGTGGACCTTCAATCAGGGGAAGAGGGTAAGCGTCTTTCCGGGTAACTTCGTTAAGCTTTCTAGCATCGAGACATAACCCTGTCATACTATTGGCTTTTCGCACTATCGCCATGGGGGAGCACCAAGGGCTTTGACTCTCTTCAATAACTCCAAGTTCCAGCATTTTATCTAGTTCCCGATACATTTTTTTTTGCACGGCGGGCGACACAGGATAGAACCGCTGTTTGACCGGAGGAGCGTCGCCTACATCGATACTGTGACTCAATAAGGAGGTTCGACCGAGACCTAATTTCTCGGAATTTGGGAATTCGTTGATGACTAATTTTAGTTGCTCCTGTTGGACCATATCGAGTGGAAGCTGTTTAGGATTCACATTCGTTTTATTTGGAGTACTACATCGAAAGTCTCCCAAAAATCACAATCTAGATAAAGTTCCTGTTGCAAATCAGGGACAACAAAGATTTGCATTTGGGCTGACTTTCCGTTGTGGTTTACTGTAGAATTAATATAACCAATGATCCGTTGAGCAGCACCATCTGCAGTCTGAATTGAACTGGACAGTGGATGCAAGAATATCTTGTGCTTGGTAAAAAATTCACAAGCATTTCGAGCAAGAGCACTTATATTTGCGCCGCTGTCCAATAATCCACGATTATTGACGCCTGATAGTGTTACCATGGCGTACGGACGGTTGTATCCTTGATCGTCATCTTCTACCGCAGCCGTCAAATCAATCACAGAAGAGGCACCACCTTTACGAAAAGTTGGTGTGTCACCAGCATTGAGCAGCACAACATCTATTGAAGAAAATGATTCGAGTAGTGACCACCCCTCTTCTATTTGTATCTCTACTTCCCCATTCAGTTGCCCAAGCGTTGAAGTCACCAGCAATGATAACAAGGTTTCGCAGTTGTGCATCAGCAGTCAAGTGGTCCAGGAAATACTCAAACTCTTCAATTGTGGTACTAGGTGGTGCATAATAACTGTAGATATGCAAACCGTCAACTTTCACTCGTACAAATCCTGCGTCAGGGTTATTAGCCCTCTCGGAACATATGGCGGCTTTGCCGGTTGGATCGGTTGCCCAATTACACCCATCCATATTTTTGTACTGTTCGCACAAGATGGCGACATCAACTCTGGCTTCATGCACTGTTTGGACTAGCACGTCCTGTGCAACCTCACAATGGTTTAGGTTGAGCTGGATGAACTTCATAGCCGGCGTCCTTTTTTCAATGCCTCCATGTATACCATGCACCGACCACATCCTGCTATATGCTTAAGGTTTGTCCTTTTCTTGCAAAGCATACATCTTGCTTCTTCCTTGCATTCTTTAAATACGTGACCATTTCCTCCGCATTTGTAGCAGCAGCGCGATCCACGTCACATGTACAAGATTTGGCTATATGTCAATAGTTAATGTGAGGCAGCTCTCAATGACTTGATACAGTCTATCGCTAAGTCTTTCGCCACCGCAAACTTAGTTATAATCGCCTTATGTACGTCTGCCTTTGATGTGGCCTCGTCAATGTCTTTAACTTTGAGCATAACCTCATCAATCTGCGTTAGCGTTTGGATTTTTGCATCTGCACTAAGAGAATTTTCTAATGCAGATTGGAGTCCAAGTTTCTTTGGGTGTATATCTTCCCCCAACTCAAGTAGGAGATCGCCCTTTGCTGTCCTACGTATGCGAGTCACCTTCTCAGAGAGGTCGTTCAAATTTGAATCCCCTTTAATTTTCTTGAGCATCTCAGCATATGTGAGGGATCCATTCTTCGTTATTTTGATGGCATCAGGACGTGGACGCGGAATCCTCCCACGTTTTTTCCTTTGTTTCTTGCTCACCACCTGCCAGTCGGGCCCGCTTCATTGTTAGGCTCACTAAGTTCAACTGGGAACCTGTACGATGGTATAATGGTATGATGGTATGATTTATTGATATTATTGTATGATGATGTGATGGTATGATTATATCTTAGCCTGACAGTATGACGGTATGATGGTATAAATGTGTGGTGGATTGATGGTAAGATATGCATGATAGTGGGATGGTGGCATAGTTCGACGTCACTATGGTACAATGTTACGATTGTATGATGGTTTAATGGTATAGTGTCATAATGGTATGATGATATAATGGAATAATGGTAAGATGAAATGATTGTTTAAGGTGTGAGCAGGGTTTGAGTTGAAATTGAGTTGGATTTGAAAGTGAAGTTCGGTTAGAGATTAATTTGAGGTCGAGTTTAGGGTTTAGTGGGAGGTTAGATTAAGTTGAGTTCATAATAAGTGTAGAGTTGAGCAGTAGGTTGAGATTTGGGTTGAGCTAAGTTTAGCTGACGTAGAATTAGGATTTAGTTAGCTTGTATTGGGGTGTGTGTTGTTCGGTTGGGGAATTATTTGATGGTTGATTTGGAGTTAATGGGTTGATTTGCTGATTTATTTGATGGCTTTAAGGTTGTATTGCGATTGAGATAGATGTTGAATTGTAAATTGAGTTGGAGGTTAAGCTGAAGATTGAACTTAAGAGGTTCATTTCGGGATTTATTTGGGAGCTGATTTAATCAAGACCGAAGTTCTGATCACCTTATGAGGTTTCAGCCCTTTATATTTTTTTAATTCGAAACAGAACGTTGGTACTGAAATTGTAGCCAAAATATCGTCGCACAGCGATGTAGACGCTTGGCACCGATTCCATGGTCCCAACAAAATAATCAAAAAAATGAGGAATCACCGATATCTAGTCGATAAAATAGGTTAAGGCGGCGGTCCAATGAGAACCTCGTCATCATTTGATTATATGAAGCCGTGGTGTTCATCAATCGGACGGAACGATGAAGTCAGGAAAGGCCGTGTGGGATACGAGATTCCAACTCCTTCATGTCTACCAACACAATCAAAATAAACGGATCGAGCGATATAAATGTAAACCAAACTTTCTAAGTCGAAGTTTCAATTGTGAGAAAAGCCCAATCCTACGTATGTATATCAGGGGCCCATATTGAGGAGGGTGTTAACAAACCTCCTCAACATTTATTGTGTTACGGATGTGGATTTCCTAATGTATTAAAGCCCAACTGCTTAAACTGCACACGACGACAGAAAAACTTCCCATCGGGAATGAGAGCTGCTGGGTGCCATCATTCCCGTCAACACGTTCTACCAGTACCCAGACCGCACATGACAGATTCCGCTTCCAATACGGACCCGGAGCTTATGAGTAAACAGAGCAAGTAGTAAATCCAAAGTCTTCATTTAAAATTAAACCTAATGTTAATAGTTTCATTATCTGCTCGTCGACCGTAAGAACTTCCAAATATTTCAAAGCTAAAAGGAAAATTAAACAGAGGCTTTTCAATTCCATTCTGGCTGCGGTACGTAACTGGCGTTACAATGGGGCTCATTTATCTGTATTAATGCCCTTGACCTTCAGGACAATTTTCAAGGTCATTTGAAGGTCAAGGTCATTTTTGTAAATGAAACACCCGGTCTTTGACATCGAATCCGAAGAAAGTGGGAAATTTTACGTGCGAATTTGTATTTTCCAAGGCCCACTGAACAAAAAACCTGAAACCGAAAATACCGGAAACGAAATTTAGAAAAAACATCGAAAAACAAGCAAAAATCCAGAAACACAATTGTCTGTTACAATTGTGGCCCAACAGTATAAAATTAGAAATCGCTTCGTCAAACTTGTGTATAGTTCAAAGGAGTTGGATGGTTTTTATTGATAGATTCGTATCGCTTCTGGTTATAGATTTACCGAATTGGCTGCGGATTACTCTCGATTTGACAAACAACATTGTACATCTTAAAGAATGGGGTCTGCCACCCCCATTCAAACTAGAACGCTTTTCAAACATTCCTGTTTTTTAGTAATTATTGACATAGATGGTTTACCTCCCAAAGCCGCCTTTGGAGCCTTTGCGCAAGAATAACAGGAAAACGTGATGATTTTTTCAAAAATATGGATACAACATAACCTTAAGGGGCGCTTATCATGGCTTTGAAGTTGTTTTTTATGGTTCATCTTTTTTTACCATGATCTTTTTCGAACGACTTTCTCCTACTTTACCTATTTTTCACCACCAGTAATGATTTGCTTCAAAAATGGGTCGACTTCGTTGTATTTCAGTAGCAATTTGCTGATGTAATTTCGGTCAATCATCAAATTTCTCATCGACAATTCATGCGGAACACAAACATCGAACTTCTTTGTGTATCCAACAAAAATAGTTTACAACTGTTTTATGATTAATATTTAATTCCTTAAAGCAATGTCACGAGTGAATTTCATCGACTTTTTCAGTAATTGGTCGACTAGAGCAACCATCTACATGCTGTTGCATCCGATAAATCATCTTGACCATAAACACCACAAATTTTTTCCTGGGCTTGGCCAGCGTTTTTGCTTTTTCGTAGTAAAATTGCAAAATATAGCGAATATTTTCAGAAATTTCACTCATTTTTACGCTAATATAACTTTTGATACGATTGACCAAACGCAAAACTATCTGCATGAAAATTGTAGACTGAAATTTCACCTTTCAAACGCGTCAGTATGACGCAATCTGATTAGTGTTGCCCGATATAAGCCACAAACACCATTTAGTGACAAAAATCTTTCAATACTTTTTCCCCAACCTAATATTTACATTTCTGTTTCACATGCTAAAATAAAAAAGCTCCTCAAAGCCGCTTAGCATTGATCTTCTCCACGCAAGGATGACAAGATATTATTTGGCTTCCTTTTGTTTTCATAATGTAGTTAATAAAAATTTTATGGGGGCCTCTTTTGGGGGATACTTTTTGGGGTTTTTATTTTCGAGAATATGATGGTCTCCGATCCCCTTTTTCATACTTATATATACATAAACACAACGATTCATTATAACCATAGCGAAATTTTATCAAACGAAATTCGCCTGAATGTAAGCTACGTCGACGAGAGTCAAACAGGAATTGAAATCGTTCAAGTTTACAGCCACGTTCCTAATTTTTGTTTTTCCTTCAAGAGGTTTTTTTTCGAAATCCAGTATTCTAGAAATGTGCTTCGGAGATATTTTTAACTAGAAATTCTAACAAGGACTTTTTGTAAATCACTCCAAAAAGAAATTTCCTGCGGCGCAAATAACTTGGTCTTGCAGCAAGCAGTATCCCATAATTTTGTAAAATAATTTTTATTTTTTTCGAAACGCATCCTAACAGAAGAATAAACAATGCGATTATTTTCAACTATTAAAATGTCTTTTCCCCTGAATTTCTCTGTTTATCGATAAAAAATAATTTGATATTTACCTATAATCGGGTTAATTGGGAAAATCACTAATTCAAAACGAGTTTTTTATCACTTTTTTGATTACGCGAGATTTTGTTGACGTCGTTATTTTTTATTCGTATGATCAGGGCCCATTCCCCGCCACATCAAAAAACAGAGAAATAACAATTTGAGACTGGCGTGTAATCATCTGAGCCTAGTGAAGGAAGCCGAAGAAAAGTCCAGTAAAAACAAATTTCTCCCTCTTCTGTTTTGTTGCTTTGAAAGTCAGCCAATATCCAGTTAAATGGTAGTTCCGCTGTTTTTTCTTTTAATAAACTGCGACTCCTAATCCAAATTTTTGGATTTCAAATTCAACCTTTTGAGAATCAAATCCGCCCTTTTTTAAATTCTCTCTATTACAAATCAGGTTCATCCTTTTGAAAGTCAGGTTCTTTTGCAAATCAAATTTTGATTGGGAAAATGTGAATTTAGTTTGGAAGGGGTTGAATGTAATTTGCAAATGGTTGAATTTGTTTTGCGGGAGGATCGATTTGATTTGAGTAGGGATGATTTGGTTTGTGAGGTTTGCGGGAGCTTGAATTTGACATGCATTGTGATTTGGGAGTACAGACCCTATATTTCTTTTTTATATAAATCTCGTAATTAGTTGAATTTTACAGTCAAAGATTTAATTCTCCCGCTACAGAGGTTCGAATAAAAAAGAAGTGAAGGGGTTTGAGACCTTCAAATCCCACCTCTCCCAAGTCAAATTCACTACTTTACAAATTAAGTTCTACTCTCCAAAATTAATCCTTTTCTAGGGAAAATTGAATCATTTGCAAATCATCCCCCGCCCCTCCATTTCATGACCAGCCTTTTCTAGACAAAGTTTGGTTTGCAAAGGGTTTAGTTTCATTGGCAAATAGTTGAATTTGTGTTGCAAGAGGTTAAATTTGATTTGCTTGGTTATGCATTTGATTTGTAAGGGGAGAGTTTGAGTTAAGAGAGATGGGCTTGACTTGCGAAAGGTTGAATTTTGAGTGGTAGATCTGAATGGTCAACATTGTGTAAGGGTAGATCTGAATGGCTTACATTGGATTTGATTTGTGGAGCGATTCGCGGTTTCATAAGGAAAGCAGAAGAGGCCTTTATTTTTAGAGGCGATACTATTCACCCCTAGAATTAGGCCGCATATTATCTGTTCCCACTCCTTCATCTGGGCATATTAAAAAAATATCGAAATTTTTTTCCAAATATTTTATCATCGGGATTTTCTCCAATCCAGATTTTATTCCTTGACTGCGGAGCGAATAACCTGATTCCACGAATACTTCGAGGTGCTATTCAAATATTTAATTTCGAGAGCAAAAGAACGAACAACCAATGCGACTCGCAGTTCACGCAATTTTATGGGAGGGGGGGGGGGGTTAAGGCAAAAGAGGGAATTTTTCTCGGCCCCCAAATTTTATAGCTAAGAAACGCGAAAACGATGAATAATATATTATTAATCCAATTTTTGACTGACATCGGCGCAAACAATCGTTTAGGAAGCAAGCAACTTTCATTTGAAAGAAACTAAACTTTTGCGAGTCTACGAAAATTGCCGAAAATTAAAAATTGAAATTAAAACTTTCTTAGTAAAATTAATCGATTAGTAATGTTTCTAGAACCTCCAAATTGGATTTTGCTAGATTATCGAACATTTTCCCATCATTTAGTAACCAGGGGTGCGATTCCGGTTCGATGATATGATAATGAAAAAAACAAAGTATCATCGAATTTTTCAATTGTTTTTGTCATTTTGATTTCGTCTTTACTTTTTATCTTTTTAGTCTATTTTATCATCAACATATCGAAAGCGATTCTGGTTAGATGATAATCAAAAATGATAAAATTATCATTCATGAAAGAGAGCTTCCTCTCTTGATAATATTAAATATTGGTTAATTGGTTTCGTTTTCCAAAAAAATGGTTTTGAGCATGCGCACTGCGTATTAAAATTTTGTCAAGAGAGTTTCTCTCTTTGCAATAGTAAATATTCATATTAGTTTCCAAAAAAATAATTTTGAGCATGTGCATTGAAATTTTATCTTGACAATCGTAAATATTCAGGTTGTCATTATATCGGATATGAAATAACAACCCAAAAATTCTTTAAAATTTTAATTTTCTTAGAGATTTATTTTAAAAATATTCTGGAAAATCGACATTTCGTTTTAAAATTACAATGGAAATTTCCATTTTCCAGAATATTTCAAAGTTAAATCTTCGTTCTCTATTAATTATTGTTTTTAATTTTTAGTAAATCACTAAAACACACTATTAAATATTATTTTCTTAGAAAATTATTTTTACTACCAAAATGTTGTAAATTCTAAAAGTACACTAGCATAAAATGTCTGCATTAAATTATATATCCACATTTACCAACGTTAACTAGTAAATGTGCACATTATCCAAATGTAATAGGTAAATGTAGATTGAAATCACATTATGCAAAACACTAAAATCGGTTCACACGTGTTTTTAAGAAAATACATTTTCTTAATTAATATTCTCCGATTAATCAATCGATTTTAAACGGTCGATTAATTGATTAATCTAACTACGTTCTACTAAAAACACGAATGGACGAGCAAAATAATTTTTATCATCGGTCATAAAGACTTTTCAGCGACAAAAACAAAATGAAAAAATATAAATTTTTTTCACCAATTTTGACATAAGTATATCATATATCGTCAAACCGGAATCGCCATTTGTATTTTATCGATGATAATTACATCATTATTATCATCGAACTAGAATCGCTTTATACTATGCTGATGGTAAAATAAAATGATAAAAGCAAATTAAAAATCCGATGATATTTTTGTTTTTTCATTATCATATCATCGAACCAGAATCGGACCCCTGTAGAGCTTCAAATTTTTTCTACTCTATAAGTCGTTTGTAAGTTAATATCAGTTTGCTGAGGCCACTTTGGCGATGACGCTCTTTTTTTGTTCAATACCTATATGTGTAAACAAGGAAAACTGTCTAATGTAGTTTTACTGTCAGAGTAGGCAAGACCGAATTTCTCTTAAACAAAACGTTTTATCTATTAATATTCAAAGGACGCCTAATTTTAGAAAGAAAAGACATCAACTGGACACCATATGCAATCTGTCATTATATCTTTGTTCCTGATTAATGTGAGCTCGGGCTTCAGACTATTACTGTTTCGGGACCCATTATACCGCTAAAAGGCATTGACATGGTATTTTGCCAGTTGTTGATCCCCATGATTTCCAGTCGACCAAAAACTTCGTTTCAGATACCGAAGCGATTCATCATCACCCATGTTTAAACTTATTATTCAGAATTTAAAATCTGCAATGCTAATGCAGAAGGACTTGGTCATAATCGAATGAATATCTGCTATAATCTGGAATTTTTGGAAGCCGGCCATCAAAATTAGTAATCACATGTTATTAGTATAATTTGATTTTAAATGTGAATGCAGAATTTTTAACCAATTCGGCTAACATTTATCTGACCTAGCTCCTGGTAGACCACAAATATTCAGCAAAAACCAGCTTGGAAAAATCGAAACAATATGGACCTTTCCTGCGGCTATTGCTAGTTTAGCTTGTAGCTTGAGTCTTGGTAAAAAAAAAAACAAGCCAATGGCAAATTTCTTGAAACAGGACATGCCGTTTTACAATGGCGCAGGCTTGTTCTTGGCCAATATCTAGAAAAAAATCAGATCGTAATCTCGATGGACTAAGCAAAACCAGCATTATATTCTTTTAATTTCCCCAATCTTTGAAATTTAAAATTTAAACAGACATCTTCTTTCTTATATCTAGAAAGATCTATGTAGGAAGATTTAGATATATGAAAAATGTTAAACATTGTTAAAAATTAACTGTTGCACTCCTAATGAGACATGTCGAAGAATTTGATTAAGAAAAAGCGAAAAAATAAATTTATGAAAATTAAAGGGACCACAACAACAACAACAAATTAAATTAAACAACCGTGCGCCAAAAAATCATTTTCCACACTAAATGATATCTAATTCATTTAGTGTGGAAAATGATTCTTTCCGAAGGATCGTTATTCCGAAGCATTATACACAGTTTCTAAGATTAGATTAGCCGTTTAAGCATCTTACTTAAAGTCAGGGATTCGGAGCGAAAAAAATACCGCTCCAGCTCCGCTCTCACTCCGCTTGGTTAGAAACTCGCACCCCTCTCGCTCCGCTCCGAGCAAAATTTCTCCGATTCACTCCGCTCCGCTCCGTCACTCCGCTCCGCTCCTTCAATCCGCTCCGCTCCTTCAATCCGCTCCGCTCCAACGTCACTGGAGATATTTATGCGGAAATTAATAAAATATCAAAATAACGTTATAATAATTCATAAACATAAATGTTCGGCAATTGTTAAAATTTAATTTAATTAAAGTTATTAAGCTTTATAAAACGGATGTTCTCAAGGACAGATAGTAGTTATAACCAGTAATTATATTTTTGACGTAGAAAAATATTAACCCCAAATAAAGGAAAACATACAAGTGATCTTGGGTTTTTCTTTTAAGTTTAAAATTCAAATTTTCTAGAGAGATAGTTAAGGAAATATAGGAAGTAAGGTTGCTCCTCGCTCATTTCTACTCCTACATTAATCGCTCCAAATGCGGTCCACTCTCCGAATCCCTGCTTTAAGTACAACGGATTTTGTATTGATTAACTTTACTTGTACAATAAAAAATTTAACTTTTGAGGCATTTTACACAATTGAAATTGACAACATTCCTATTTTTTAACTTTAAAATTGAATAAATTCGAATCTTGAACTTACTAATCTCATTTACATTTCCACTGCGAACATTTCATTAAAAAGCATTAGATTGAGGAAAAGGGTTTGGAATAATGGGATTAAATTTGGAAGTTACGATTCTTACGATAAACATTTATCTTGAATTAGTTTAAATTAAAAGACTTAGGAAACCGAATCTGCATCAGGTTGTCCGAACTACGGCTTAAGATTAAGCGAATGTAACCCCTAGCGGCGTCAACAACTCTGGAACGATGCCGATGATTTTACTGGATCAATTCGGAAATAAGGAAGAGATACAGAATTTTACGAGTAACATTACTTCGAAATTTCTTCCAGACTTCCAGAAACATTTTATCGAAATAATTACAGATTTAAACTTAGTATCTCAGACAGCAGTCAACTCGAGTAAATAAACGTGGTAAAACGGCATGCGGACAAATTTAAAATCGGCTATATCAACCCTAATTTGGACACGCCTTTAGGTTTAGCAAGATGCAAGGTAACTTTAATCGATGATGTGTTCTGGTACATTCACCACAAAAAAAAGAAGATTTTGTAATATTCTGAATACTCAGGAACATTAACCTGATGGGTTCACCAATATTCTGTTAAATATCTGTTAAACCAATATTGTGCTTGGTTTATCAAAATCTAACTCAATCCCAATATTTTTAAATGCTAAATTTTCCAATACCATAAAATTCTAAAATTAATATCCCACATCATTGGATAATCAACACTCAGGCCTTTAAAAGCCGTAGACTATGTAACTCTTGATTTTTTAATTCTAAAATTCCCAAAACAGCCTAAGTTTCGACATTTCCAAATTTCTTAATTTTTTAAATTTTAATATTCCTGAATACTTAAATTTAATAAATTAAAATTTCAAATATTAAAATTTTAAAATTTCTGAATTTCTAAATGTTGAAAACTCTACAAATAATTTAAATATTAGAAAAATAGTAATATTACCACAATAGACGTTAACAATCGCAAGTTACGATCGCACGATGAACCGGTCTACATTCCACCCAATTTGCGTCGTATATATCGTAAAGAGATAAAGATCGTTAGATAAGTATATCATCAAATGATTGCTTAACCCGCAACTATATAATTTCGATTTTATTACATAAAAAGAAAATGACGTCAACTCATTTTAACGATCTTAGATAACATGCCTAACTTTGATTAATATCTGCGCTCTGCGAAAATAAAAAATAAAAAAAATTGAAATAATAAAATCAGATCTTCACATGAGATCTTAAAAAAAAAAACAGTGCACCATACAACCTTTGAATAAACATTGTATTATGACAACAGTACGCGCATCATGCAAATGAGGTTACTGTAAACTGTAAAGTACGAAAATTCTGGACAGCAGTATAAATAATACGAGTATTATCAAAAGCAGTAAATTTCTTGCATTCTTAGAATTTAAAGTGTTATCAAATTTCGTATTAAACATTAAAATTTGTATCAAAATTAATTTGATATTTAAGGTTTCAACTTACCATCATCTTCATTCCGATTTAAATAATCCTTTTGTAGCTTTAATATCCCAAACAGTTTTGGATACATTGCCATAAAGTGGGTGAATTGATTTGAATCCACTTTGAAGTAAAGTATGTGTGTCGTCACACACTACACAAATTTACAACCACCAATTTTTGTGTATATACTCTTTCTCCCTCTACTATTTACGATAATTTTTTTTTTTTTATTCTACTATACAACTTTGGTAAACAATTTCATGATCATGACACCAAAATAACAAAACATAAACAACAACAAAACCAACTTTTTTTTTTACTTTTTTCGTAATTTTTCAACACAACCACCACTTTTCCGCGAATTTTACCGGATCGATACGTTACTACTCTAAATAAAGCACGAATTTATTTATTTTTTTTAATTTCCACACATTTTCACCACACAAAATTGTATGTATAAAAAGAAAATTCGAAACGGGCGCCACGGCACACGAAATTCCAAAATTTTTTTACTTTTAACAACAATTCACACAACTATTTTAACTGACGACAGACAGCGAAGACGACGACGACGTACATACTTTCCGTATGGCATTCATTATGAAACTGATTGAATATTTTTTTTGTTACGTTTTTATTTTATTTTTTGTTTTTGTTTCTTTTTTTTTTTTTTTTTTTTTTTTTTCGTATTAAGAAAATAAAATGTGTGAAGACGACACCGAAAAGACAGAAATACAAAAACAAAAAAACCGAAAAGAAAAGAAGAAAACGGAATGAATAAAGCTGCTTACACACAAACGACGTTAAATAAAAAACAGAAAAAAAATGTAAACAGAAATAAACCAAAAACAAAATTGTGTTTGGTTGTGGTTTAAGTCGAGTCTCAAGTTTAGTAGAGAGAATTTTCTTCGAGAAAGTCTAATATGTACGTACTACGTTTATTCTGTGTGAATGAATTGGTTGTCACCGTATGAATGAAAATGAAAAGAGTCGCAACTATTTCTGGTGTGTGTGTGTGTGTGTGTGTGTGTGTGTATATTTGCGACATGCGATAATCGCACAATGGCAGCACACAAACTGTAATAATATTTAGATAAAAAAAAAAAAAACGAAAAAAATTTTATTAATAAAAGTTAAGGGAATTTAACTTAATACCGAGAGCTCTCCTATATGTACATATGTATGTAAGTATATTGTAGATAGGGGATGCTATTTAGAAGATTAGTCGTGTGTATATTTTTGGCTATGATTTCATTTTTTTTTTCCTCCTCTACTCAATATCTAAATGGCATACACATATAATACAAAAAGGGGTGAAGCTGTTCTGTTGTTTTGTGCTGATAACAATTTTTTGTTGTTGTATTTTATTTTATCTGTTGATTGTTGGAATTGATAGCCGAATATTTTTTTTTTTTGGTTCCTTTCCTTCTCTATGTACATATACCATATAGTCTGTATACATTACATGTGTGTTGTTGTTTATCTTTTGCCAAAATGACAAATGATCATTTTTTTAGTTTTTCATTTGTTTTTTTTTATTTTGTAAGGGATCATGAATCGCCTGTCATGCGTGGTTTTGGAATATAGAATTGTTAGTGTTGCATATTGAATATTTTTCGCACGAATTCCTAACAGCGGGTATATAAGTACGGAATAATCTATAGATTTCTATTTAGATTTCTGCGAGGTGTGGTAAAAAAGTGACTTTTTATGTATTTGTTTAAAGCGAGGGGATTTTCCCAAATTACATATATCAGTGGAATAATCACTTAACGTTTAAATTAATTTTTAGGATAGTTTTTTATGAAAAACAGTCACCAAATTTGATTAATCCATAAACCGAAAAATATGTATTCATTCAATGATTCTTAGGCTTTGTTGTGATTACTGTTAGCCAAGGTTCTTGCACACCTTCAGAAGATGGAGTAGATCATAAACCAGATGAAGACAAAATAAATCTTTTCTCTCTCTATTGGCTTCCCGTGATCCAATAAGTGAAATTCATTTTGAAATGTTTGAAATTTATGCTGTGTTGTAAGTTGCCCGAGGTTATATCAAAAATTGTCCTATCAATTCCCCAGTTTTTGGAGAATTTTCAGAATATTCTGAGGCATCTTCAAAATAGATTCACATAAAGACAAAAATAACATTTACTTTGTAACATACTAATAAAAAAATAATAAAAAGAGAAAGTAACGAATAACACATTATACCAATTATAAAAACAACTCTACTAATATTCCACAGGACAGACGATCTGGCACTAAGATCAAAGTTAAGTAAGCTTTCAATAAACAACCAGCACAAGGACACTTAGACGAAATATCTAACGACAAACGACTGTAACACCTTTTGTTGTCTGGTGACCCCAAGTGGTGACCCCAGTTTATAAACACCTCTATAAATTCAACACAACAATGCAATGTCACAGAAGCGGTGTGTTTTGCTAATGCCAAGCTATAAGCTGATTACACTAGAAACAACTAACCAAGGTTAGAAACTAACGATGCGCATTGTCAAATTTTAGGTTATATTGAGATGTTTTTTAACCGAGGACTTTTAAACCTTAAAATTATAGTTGATAAACCTGACACATGATTAAATTAATCCGTAGCGAAGGTTTAACGCTAACTAAGCCGGTAACCACCGAAGTTTGTGAATTGGCGTATTTTCTCTGTAAGTGAGGTAGAAACTTTATTAATAGTTAAGTCTTCAGTGGTGTAAAAACTTATAACATAACAGTTGTTGATATAATTTAAAGAACATAAAGAAGTTTGAGTTATGTTAAAACTAGGGCTACGGAGTCGGAAAATTCTTCAACTCAAACTCCGACTCTTAAAATAAATCTTTACTTCCCCTCTCACTCTCTTGGCTTCTCTTGATCCAATAAGTAAATACCATTTGTTTAGTTTATTCAATCAGGAAATATACAATTAAAATTGTCCTATTAATTCTCCAGTATTTGGAAAGCTTACGAACAACGCATATTACCAATTATAAAAACGACTCTGCCAATATTCCATAGGACATATGGCCTGGCACCGAGAACTAGGTTAAGCTAGCTAGCAGGGAAAAACCAAGACGAGCCCACTTATAGACAAAAGATCTACCATGACATGTGCTCGAGTCATCGCTACCCTGGCTAACGACAAACAATCGTAGGACCTTTATTTTTCTGGTGACCCCAAATGGTGACCCCATTTAATAAATACCTTTATCAATTCGACACAAGAATGCGGGTTCACCGAAGCGGTGTGATTTGCTTATTACACAAGAACCAATTAACCAAGGTTAGAAACTAACGCATCGAATGAAAAGTGTTATAATAAAGAAGTCGTGAAATAAACAAAACATATTGTTGCCATTTTATTTTTGCCGGCATATTGCTCTATTTTATGCGTTGTATTTTTTTTTTATTTTTCCCCAACTAGACACGTGTTTTGAAAGGGCAGTAAAAGATGTTGTAATTATGGTGCTACCAATCGAAATCTTAATGTGCAAAAGACCGAGCATCAAAGGTAGCTTTACAAAGTTACAAGGGGTATGTCAATAATTTATTGTCAACTACGGCAAAATTAGATGAAGTGTGAGTACGTTTAAAACATTATGAACAACTATTCCAAGAATTTATCGATGTGGAAGAAAATATCTTCGCGCTCAACCAAGAGGATCAGCCACAATATGATAATATTGAGCAGTTATATTACGAATTAAGCGAGTGGGAACGATACGCTAGCATTACTGGCAGTCCTTCATCCGGTGCAGAAATTCCAATTCTTGAAGAATTCGTTTGGGGAGAAGCCAACTACATTCTGGTAACAAATTAAATGATCGACACGGCCGCAAACGCCATATTCTGAATAAATTTATTCAGATATTTTTGGATCAACCAAGTATTTCAAAAGCAAGCGCTCATGATTTGTGGAATATGTATGATGTGTTGAATGAAGTAGTGCGTGCATTGCAAGGATTAGAAAATGGAGCCATTTGACATAAAGGTCAACAACACTACTTAGACGTTATGCAGTTGACGAAGATTATCTGAACTTCGACGCATTTCTTAAACTTATAACCAACCGAGCGGATGCCTTAAAATACCAGTATAAAACAGACGAGCAAAAAATTATACAACATTAAATCGCTACTGACGGTGTCAATTAGCTGTCCTATTTGAAACACAAATATCTATCAAATGTATCAATTCACCATGATACGACTGAACCAATCGCAACAAGCACTGAAACAAGCAAATGCAGGTCAAATCAACTACCATAGATACGTCAACTATATCATTACAATTAGTAATGGTTATGAGCTGCTCCGAACCATCATTAATCATGTCAGTATTACCGACTGCCTTGGTAAAAATACAGAATCGCACCGGACAACGGCATTTATGTCGAGCTCTACTGGCCTCTGGAGCAGAGTTTTATTTCATCTCGGAACACTGCATCCAAAGATTAGGTTTAAGTCGAAGAGAAGCATCTTTGTTAGTAAGAGGTTTGGGCGATCAACGAGTGGGGCAAACGAGAGAGACTTTACGTCGGAATTTACGCTGCCCGTTTACATGAACATGGTACCAAAAATAGGTTACTTAAACCTCCAGCATACGTCCTACCCGCACCACGGGATAGTTAAACAAACTAGCAACACAACCAAGCTTAGGGATGTTTTCGATGCGTTGGCTCGAACATACGGCTCTGGAGTTTCAGTGAATAATAAATAAAAAGTCGGGCCAACTGTACAAAATACATTGTACCATATCGTGATAAAGTTTCGGAAACACCGCGTATTATTTGGAGCGGATATCGAGAAGACGGAGATATGGATTCATCCTAGCGACCGTAAATACCAATGCATGCTTAGGCGAGAGACCGAAAAAGATCCAATCGATATTTACGAATTAAATATCGTGACGTATTCGGTTGATCATCTATTCCAATGAAGTAACTTACCCGTAGGCAACATGAACCATCAAGGAAGATATGTACGTAGGCGATACGAATCTGTGGAGCCTAAATGCACTACACAAATATTGGGATTAACGTGGAATCTGGAGTTGACCATTTTATATTTCAGATTACACTTAAAGCAAACCAACCTTCACCAAATGTTTGTTATCTCCTTTTATCGTCAAGGTAAAGATGATGTTTCAAGCATTGTGGATGTTAAAGTTAACATGGGATGAAGCAATGCCTCAAGAAGCCTGTAAAAAACGGTCAAGGTACGTGATGAAGTTCCCAAATTGCAATCAATAGCTATACCACGATGGTTAGACCAATTTTACGATAGCAGCGTGTTGCATGTCTTTTCCGATGCGGTTTTTTAACCGAGTTTTTAAACCTTAAAATTACGGTTGATAAACCTGACACATGATTAGATTAATCGCTAGTGGAAATATAGTCAAACAACAACTTATTAGTTTAACGCCAACTAACCCGATAACCACCGAAGTTGATTTTGAGCTAATTTTAGTGAGAAAGAAGGATCCAAACGTGACCAATTCAACTGATTTTTACCATAACTTTATCGAAGCCAATAACGGAGGCAAATTGAAGCGTAAAATAATCGAAGTTCTCTAAACCATCACCTTTTGTTATTGTTATATACTTCAGTCAGTGTCAGTGAAGCATGATGCTTTCAATCCATTTAAAGGAACTAAAGACAATACAGATCGATTGATTCATTTTCGGGATGTTGGATGCTTTTATTTAGCGACAGATGCTTCTGCATTCTATGGGAACAGAAAATCCTATAGGATTCGCATCCAAAACATTGAATAAATCTTAACCGATAACCAAAATTATAATTTTCAGAAACATGCGATAATTTTAAACAACTCGCTAGATTTATTGTTGGTGGCCGTCGATTGACACCGACATCGAAAAGATGGTGAAATGTTGCTAGCGTTCTTCCGTTAAGCCGATAAACTTGGTTCCAGCAAAGATCCGGCGTTCACCTAATTTTCTATTCAAAAAGGTTTTTCAATACTTAGTAGTCGATTGTTTCCCAGAAAAACAACGTGATCTCATTTCGCTGGCAACCCAAAATTTTATCGTAATTCAAACTACCTTAAAACCGCTTTCGTCAATATTTTTCTCTGGAACCATCTTCGATTGTAAATTTCATCACTGTACTAGCTGAACCTCGATTGTCTCGACCCTCTCTCCCCAGTCTTTGGAAAGCATATGAAAGAGTTTACCGAATGAAACTGCCAGGTGAAAAATAAAAATTTCGACTTGGAGGGTTTTAGTTTACAAATAGTTCGAGTGTTTTTCCATGCAGAAAGCTCAAAAGTAAAAAAATTGTGCATTCTGAAGGCTCCTCTGAATCTCTGTGCACTGGACGCGGAAGAACAATTATAATCATTCTAACTCCCAAATCACTGATTTTGGTCGTAAAATGAGACTTAATGGAGGTAAATGAGGTAAATGTATTATTGTTTGCAACTCTCAAGTCTCATTTTACAACCAGAATCTCAAATTTCGAATTTTATGGATTAATAAAATTTAGGAAACAAAATTACAAACCAATCATGAATTATAGAATCTATTGGCATTCACACATATTGTAAACTTACGGTGATTATGATCCAAATTTTTTGACAAATAACTCACCTGAAAATAGAGAGAGAAAAAAAACATTAAATTAGCATCTTTAAGTAACGGAAACCTGACGACTACGAATACACAAAACAAAAAATTTCAATAAACGCAATAAACCTCAAGAAAAATCTCAAACCACTGATTGTATACAAAAGATAAGAATTTTGTAAATATACACACACAAATTTTATCTTAAATTAAATAAAAGATAACAATTTATTAATATTTATTTCGGAAATTGCCGATAATTTCTTTGGGGCTATCTCTTGTATAGATTCGTTTCAAGTTTTGAGATAAGACGTGCGCGCAGCACACCCGTGAGATTAAGACATCTTACATATACATAAAAATGTTAATTGTGGATCGATTTGTAATTTGCATTGCAAAAACTAAAAAGGATTCAACATATTGTGAGTATGTGTGTATGTCTGTGGGCTTATGAGGCGAAGCCAAAGTAATAATAATAATAAATGATGATTGATAAGAAACGTGAATATAAATGTGCGGTTTGTGAATAATTGGCACAGTTTTATCGAAAACGTATAAATTAGCACAGTCCATTACACAAACAAATATGAAATCAACATTGTATTTATAAGCGAAAGCATGCATGCATACGACGAAACTAAAATATGTAATCTATCGTGTACACAAATTCTCGAAACACACAACACAAAAAATACTACGGATGTATGATATTGTAAAAAATTAAAGATAAACAGCCAGAGATAAAGTTCTAACAAAAAAAAAAAAAAAAAAAAAACTTTCGATATCAATCAACAAACTATAAAAAAAAAAAAAAAAATATTTTTAATAGCAGCATAGCACATTTCGAGATTAAAACTTCAAATATCAGCAAAAATTCAGAAAATTCAGATTCTGTTGTGTATAAAATTCTCTCCTCGCGCGCCCTTTAATCAGTGTGAATACGGATGGTTTATACCAACAACAACAGCAGCCGCAGCACATAGACACCATATTTTCGTTTCGAAATAATAATTTTATCTAAATAAGATATGCGCGCGAGAATATATCCAAGTCGTATTATGTAGATGTACAAAAATTTTTTTTCTGCTGTTTCCGCGTTTTTTTTTTTTTTAGTTCATTTGCACACAAACGAATAAAATTTATGTTGATCTTCTTTTGCAGAAGTGAATTAAAAAATGATGAGACGAGATATGGGTGGATTTGTTTTTGTTTTTATCTTTTCGAAGTCTCGATCCAACCACGTAATGTGTGTAAAAGGAAATCAAGTCAACAAAAAATGTAAATTTGTTTCTTGTCTAAAGTGTTTGGTAGGAAATAATTTTTCTCGAAACAAGTTTGTATGACAGACAATAAAATATTTAAATTTACTATTCGGAATTTCGGAAATCAACTCAAGGAGACCCAGACAGAAATCCCATAAGAAAATTTAGAACCATTTTCAAGATATCACCACGACAGTGATTCAACATCTTGTTGGAATAATTTTCTTTTTACTAAGTATTTTTCTCTAAGTATTCAGTTCCTTCCTTTCTATTCTAAGCTGCAGATTCCAAATAGGTATATCGGTAAATAGTACCTAATATTGGCTCTTTTAAAATGGTCAAACTGGTAAATTGCTCAAAATTGGGCAACTCTTCAGAAATAATTTTTTCCTAAAATTTATAAAAAATTGCTCAGAAAATTCGAGCTATTTCCAGAGAATAACATTATAATCTCTAGTTTCTGATTTCCCGCGTAATACATAAAGAATTTATTGAGCTATAAATGTACAAATTGTTTTACCAAATTTTTACGGTGCTAATGGGCTTTTGACAAGTTGAAGTATTTTTCACTAACATTTTTCCACACATGTTTCCGTTCATATGACTGTTACTAAAGATACATGTTAAACCGAAAGTGGTCTGACTGAAAATGTCCGAGATAAATTCAACATTAAAACGGCGGCTTGACTGAAAGCAAAGATTATTAACAAGAAGATCTTCTTGTTAATAATCTTTGCTTTCAGTCAAGCCGCCGTGTACATGTTGAATTTATCTCGGACGTTTTCAGTCAGACCACTTTCGGTTTAACATGTATCTTTAGTATATGAAGTTTGAAATTAGGCTTCGCTTCAGTTTACGCATTTTGAGATACAGTCTAAATTAGCTACTACACATTTATTTTCTATTCAAATAATTAGCAAAGTTATGATTTGGTACCCTTTGGCTTATTGACTGCTTGAGTTAATTGATCAAATGTGAGCTAAAAGTTTTAATTTTATGATGTTCATGGAAATTGACTAAATATTTTAGTCAGAAAAGCAAACAGTTAAAACAATTTGATAACTTTTTAATCATAAGCTACTTCTGAACTTTATTTGAAACTTGGAAATTACACAAAAAATGATAAGCTACACTATTTCAATTTAAACCTTCAAAATATCGAGCTTCTAGTCATTATCAAAAATTGTAACCAAAAACATATTGAGCAACGGTTAAAAATTTTAAATTGTTCCCTTCAAAATATTTGAGTAAAATTATTTTTTCGGTTACAGTAAATTAATATTTCGTTTTAGTTTCAAGAAACTTTACCATTTAAACTGGAGATCAAGTTAGGTTCAGTAAATTAAGGAGGAGAGGTTTAAGTCGGTATTCTACCCGAACAACATGAAATTTTTTTAATTTTTTCTGTCTCTTGTACTCGAGAAGAACACAATATTTCTGCACGAGTCTGCACAAATCTTATTGTTTTAGAGATTTTCTATAAATTTGTTCAAGCTAAAAATGCAACTAAAAATGTTCAAGCTTGGATAAAGTTTCCCAATTTATCGGCAGAGCCTGACGAAGCTAAAGCAAAATGGCAATTTACGCCTAGATCTAAGCGAATGGGAAGTCTGAAGTATGTCTAAATTCCCGCAAAGCCAGAACTAGAAATCACACAAAAATTAGTAGCTATTAGCTAAAATAGATAAGCCATGGGGATAAGTTATTTCAATGAGCTTCCAATTGTTCAACTTTTGTGGAGATCTCAAAACCCAGAAGTTAAATTTATTAAATCAAAGATCGTAATCAAAAAACTGCCGGAAATAGAAGTAACTTTAAATGTCAGTGAGCAACCAAAATTTTCGCAAATTTCATTCAATTCACGCAATTTACGCTCATAAATGGCAACTGAGGCATTATTTAATATTGTAAATGGCAAATTGCTTAAAATAGAACAAAATTAAACTGACCAGTAGTAATTTGTGTAGGTTAAAAAAAATACAAAATACTATACCAAATACTCAAAAATAATTTTGAGCAACAAGAAATTATAGATCAGAATATCTTACTTCAACAACTGCATTATTAAATGTCTTGATAAATTTTCATTTTTCCATCTTCAGCAGAGTCTTATTGACATACTTTTGTCTAATATAGGGGATTTAGCAACTTTGAGATATTCCTTCTCATTTAATTTTTTGTTGTTCGTTATCATTTTTTTTAATGGTCACTAAAATATCTATATGGTTTACGCTAGGTGCAATTTCTGAATCAGTCACCTATAATAAATTATCGACTACAGCGATCGAGCGAGAATAAAAGATGTCAGTATGCAAATTGTTTTCAGCCAATTTGATTGACCAAAAAAGAGCAAGATCTTATGCATCTCGATGGTTGTAGCAGCAATTTGGTAATGTCTCTATTTTAGACTAGTTTATATGCTTTACATTCACCCGTTATGTGAAACAACTCAATATTAATGACAACTCAGACGGAAAGCAACCTTACGAACAGTTTAAATGGTAAAAATTTATAGATTTGTCTGTGAACCGAAAAGCCGGCGATTTAGACCGAAATCTTTATATCAAGCACATACTGTTAGGGTTACTTTAGGGGGTGTGTCTTAAGCCTCATCAACAATTTTTTTTTGCATGAATAACGCTCAAATATAAATTTAATATTTTTGGACATTTTACTTAGTATTTAGAAATTGAGCAAATTTGAGCTACACTTTTAAATTTTATTAAACCGTTGAAACCACACTTTTATTACTTGCTTACCACGGTTTTATGTAATATTTATCTAGCAAATGGAAGTTTAATATTGAGCTACTTGGTTAAAAAAATATCTTATTTGGGCAAAAAATGATTAAAAACTAAGTTAAGTGCAATTAATCGACAGTTTATTTGCTGTTTATCGCAGAACTAAACCAGGCTAAGGCAGAATGGTTATACAATGTCTTAAAATTCCTATTATCACAAGGGTTTAAAACATTTGCTAGCCTAGATATAGACATCTAGAGGTATTGGTGTTAGATTTTATTTACACAGGGTAATACGTTTCTACAAAGTCGTCAAGCAGAATTTGAAGAGTGCTCGAAGGAGATAAATGGGAGTGTCACTGATCGCTGTTACTGAGATGCAAAATGAAAGAATATTGAACAAATTTGGTGTAATTTGCACAAACTTTTTTTTGTCGCTGGATTAGGAGATGAAATCACAAAAGGCCACAGGCAGCACCGATTAATGAATTGTTTATTTTTAACTTAATTTTAAGTAAAACAATGTAATTTAATAATGTACAATTTTATTTTTGAACCATAAATATAATTTTACTTCTAATTGTTATCGCTTTGAAGATCGCTTTATAATTAAGCAAAAAGTTAATGTCGTCAAAATTTTCTCAACTTAGTGTTGCCCGGGAAACAACTTTCCAAAACCGGTTCATGGTTGTAAGCCACTGAACAAAATTTAAATGAATTTTCTAATGGCATCTCTTATAATAAATAATAACATTAAAATTTGCTTGAAGAGACATCTAACAATAAATAGATGAATTACGCTTATCTAATACCCCCAACATGGCATGATGAGGAATGTAAAAACATTTATCGCTAATCATTGGAATGTTATGTACCGGAATTTCCTTCATGTGATTGAGTTGACAATATTCAGCCATAGACGCTTTGTATTCAATACTAACGTCAGCGTTTGATGTTAGTTTTCTCTCGATATTGTAGAATCGTTTAATCGCAATGTGTAATGAATTTCCGAATTTGTTTTTGTTTTTTTTAAAAGGAAGTTTTACAACAAATTGACCTTGAATATTTCTCTGAACATTTGACGAGAAGTGATTCTTGATTTCAATCTCTTCTGGACTCAATTGTTTCGTTGTTGGCAGCTCTTCCATTTCCCAAAACCTTCCGATGTAATTTAACCTCGGTATTCAAGTTGATGTGATTTGAAGAAAGCATGTTAGGAGAATTTGCTCTTCCAGATACAATGTAACTAAACTCAGAATTTTGCGCTTTTGCTCGGAATCGTTCTCTTTCCATCTCGTAAAACATTAAAAAAAATGTCAGCTCCGAATAGCATATCGATTTTTCCAATATCATAAAACTTGGGATCGGCTAATTCTAGATCTTGAAGAATTTGGACTTCTTTAGTATGAATTGGTATTCATGGTAAAACTAAAGGAAGTTTGTCCAAAATGAATAGTTTAGTTTGAATTGGATTACTAGTGAACCGTGACACTATTTCTACATTAGCAACTAACTTAGTTACACTTCCTGACGACGCTAGTCCTGATATAGCAACTTTTGCACATTTTTTTGGTCAACATGAGCTGATTGAAGAACTTCTCATCGTCGAAAGAAGCTTGCAATCCACTATCTAAGAGAACTCGAGCTGGTCGCATTTGCCCCAGTCCATCTTTGATATTAATTAGTGCAGTAGGCAAAACTGCCTGGATACTCATATTCGCAAGGCAATTACCCAAAGTAGCTGTGCCCTTTGATGAGGACGGAGATTGATTCAACTCTTCAGCTCCCGTTATGACTTCTTGGTTTAACACAGTTTGAATTTTAGTATCAATATCTTCAGTGTGAAGTAATGTATGATACCTTCGATTACATTTAAAACATTTTACCTTTGATTTGCAGAATTGTGTGATCGATGATTGGCTCTCATGCAATTAAAACATAACCTCTTTTCTGCAACTAAGCCGCGACGAGCTGAAATATCTAAGGCAAGAAATTTATCGCATTGGTGCAATAAATGCTGTTCGTTGCATAATAGCTGCTGCTACCGAAATATTTGAATTCGTAATTGCACTACTATTTCTCACGATCTTCCTTTGACTTGGTTGCGCTCGTTCTAATGCGTTGCTATGATTGTTTAGGAATGTTATAAAATCGTTCATCTTTGGAAGTTGGTTGTCAGTTGTCTTCAATGCCCATACTCTTTTTGTATCTTCATCGCATTTTTCTAGTAAGGTATATACCAGCCATCCGTCTCGTGTTTCAGCTTCATCACGTAATGCCTTTAATCCTCATAAAACTTCATCACTTGTATTAGTCATTTGCCTGATCTCTTTTGCCATACCATGAATGCGAGGTTGTGTCAAAAATTGGCGAATTAAATCTGTCATAAAATGATCTATATGATCGTACCGTTTCACAATTTTATCCCATGTGCTTTCGTAATTGGCATCTGTTATCGAAACATGCTTCACAATGTTCAAAGCTTCGCCGCATAATAGCCCTTTTAAATATTTAAATTTGTGAACGTTCGATACAGATTCATTATTATGAATTGTTGATTCAAAGAGATCCCTGAACGACGGGAAGTCCGCATAAGTTCCACAAAATGGAGGTTTAGTGATTTTAGGTAACTTGATTTCATCCCTATTCGTGTGTAAGGAAAAACTTCTATCTTGGAGTTGAACAACCGTCTGCATCGTGGAATTAAATTGTTTGTGCAACTCATGGAACATATTGTTGCGTTTATTTGATTCCGCACGAAACTTTGCCTTTAAACTACAGTACCGTTCTTCGAAATTTGCCATTTCTGAAACTTGTTGCGGATAAACGGAAAGACGTTCATTGACGTCCTTGAACTCTTTATACGTCCTTTCTAACATTTCTATACGAATACCGATTTCTTCAGATCCAGTTTCCACCGTAACGTTTGAATAATAAAGCTCTAATCGCGTCATAGCAGCTTTAATATTGCCACGTTTTCTTCGCAGTGACATTTTGCACGCTAGGATACACTTTTTACACACAAGATTTTAACGCACCTTCACAAATCACGGTTACAACTTTAAATTCACTCACTCGCGACAATGAATATAAGTTATGCACAAAACCAAAGTTTTCCACTTTATTAAAATAAACCACTCACGCTTTTGTTTTCTTTTTGTAGATTTTCACGTGGCTGGAATCCCAAGTCGAATTTTTTTGAAGATAATATGGCGGCTTGCAGATTCCAAATTTTCACAATGCGCTCGCTTGAATTGAATTACGATCCGGCTCGAAGGACCATGAACAAATTTGGGGTAATTTGCACAAACGATCACTACAAAGATCGCTTTATAATTAAGCAAAAAGTTAATGTCGTCAAAATTTTCTCAGCTTAGTGTTGCCCAGGAAACAACTTTCCAAAACCAGTTCATGGTTGTAAGCCACTGAACAAAATTTAAATGAATTTTCTAATGACATCTCTTATAATAAATAATAACATTAAAATATGCTTGAAGAGACATCTAACAATGAATAGATGAATTACGCGTATCTAATACACATATTTTATAATTGAGCTACAAATGATAATTACAATAAATTAAAGTTAAATACAAAATCCTAATTAATTTGTTTTGTTTTAGTGGTCGATTCTTCGACAGATACTAACTACTTATGGTTGGAAAGTTTAATTTTAAGATGTTCCACATTTAAAGTTCATTAAATGTAACTAGATTCTATAACCGTAAATTATGGTTTGTGAATTTTTTTTTTTCTTGACATAGATCTGCTTATTTTGATTTTAAAGGCCCATAACACGGCAGACTGGCCATTTTTGATATGATTTTTTTCAGGAAGTACTACTCTTAATGAGCAACCACAAACTTGTTCTATTAGGATTTCTATGTGTTCTTATCGAATTCGTATTGCTTAGATACATGAAATATTTAGCCATCGTCATGCCAGTCCAGGCATATAGTTATCTTGAATTTGGCGCTTTAAGATTACTTTTTGCAAAATATGTTTTTAATTTGTGACAGTTTTGACAAATGCCCAAAAAAAAAATAATGTAACGACCAATATGGGAAATGGATCAATTATAGATTTCAAAATTTAACCGCCACAAACAAATAAAAAAGCAAGTTAAATAAAAGCTTGTAAAACGTCTAGTTTAATCAAAATTATGAATAACATCTTTTTTTCAATAGGGAAAAAGTTTTGACATATTTTACGTCATCACAGCCTGCATTAAAAAACTTGCAGTTAAAAATCTCCGTTTTTACTATGGATTCGTTTGGAAAACAGGGAAAAGTTGTCCACCTAAAAAAGCTCGCTAACAAATTATGCCATACCAGTAAGGTGCTCTATTATATAGGTGACTTTGGTATAACTCGAAAAGATAGCTTGTTGCCCCCGAATATATTTTAAAGTAGAGCTTTTCAGTTGATTATATGTTTCCAAAGCTTTAGTTTTATGAAATCTGATTACGTAATAACGCAATCAAATATGGACACGAAATTACGCGAGGGCATTAAAATGTAGGTAATATTGAAAAAATGTCTTAATTTATTTGTGGCATCTTAAGATATCACATCCGTTCATTATTTATATTTATTGATTAAAGCTCCGGATATGGAGATGTCCATTCTCATTTTTTTTTTAATATATATATTCCATTATACGAATGACTAAGTGCATGAATGAATTATTTGTTGTTGTTGTTATTGTTTACTATAATACTTAAAAGGCGTTTCGCGATAACCGTGTAAAGCGTATAATGGCACAAATACCCCCAATCGTAATCAATCAATAAATCAATCAACTAAAGGTAATTTACTTCTTATAAAACAAGTTTGTATTGTATGTCGTTGGCTGATAGACAACACAAGGCACATATACGAAATAGTTAGCACCGATAAAAAAAACAGCTCGCTTATATTGTATTTTCTAGCCTAGCAAAATTCAAGTCATTTAAATCATTTTCTTTTTTTTTTTTTAATTTCGTTATCTCTAAACCGTACATTATTTCGACGAATAAGTTGTTTTCCCCGTAGTTGAATGTGGGCATATTAAATTAATTTCTACCCATGAATAAATAAATAAATATAAAAACTATCATATTCATATCGTAATCGTATATATGTATGTAATAATAAACTAGCATGTAAGTCATATTATTATATACTACAACAAAATGTAAATAATAAGCAAAAAAAAAAAATTTGTACTAAAAATAGTTATCAATAAATTTTTATCAAATTTGTTCGTTTTTTTTTTGTAGTTTTCTTATCTAAGAAATAGAACCCGCATTGTGTATTGCAATGCACATTAAAAATGTATAACTATTTCTAGTTTTTATTATTATTATGCTCGATTTTTTTTTTTAGTATAAAGTTGAAAATTATATTTTGTGTTATGCTTGATAATTGTACAGTGGAAGGTGTTGATTGGTGTAGAAGCGTGACGTCGGACTCTTTAGCTATATCTGTATAGTTCGGACGTAGATATGGATTATGTATAAACCTCGCACACACAAGGAATAAACAAAACCATATTGCAAAATTTGTTGTTATCAGATTCACTTCATCATCATCAGCAGCAGCATCATCATCATTATTTTATGTGAGATACACACACACACACACACTCACTCACATACATAGAGTAAAATGTGTTTTTCATAAATAAAATAAAAATAAAAATTTTCCCCCTGTACATTTTCTCAGTGTTATGTAGTGTGTTGCAAATTGGAATTTTTTCTATTTTAAAACATAAATTTTCTATTATTTTAATGAAAATATAGACTAAAACTAGTATCTGTAACTAACATTAGTACTATGTATGTACTACCACAATATAGTAGATTTTTTATCAATAGGAAACAGAAAACTAACATATCTCTGTCTATTGTGTAATCTAACATCTAAAACATTTTAGTATTTATTTTCATTTTGTTCATGTGACTATATTGTGTGGCAGGGAGTTTTTTTTTTGCCTCATCGGCATACAGAACAGGTTGAATATTTATTTAAAATGTCATAACTTGAGTAAAAAAAAACGTAATTAAATTTTAGATATACTCGTATCAAGAACTCCCGACCCATTTGAGAAATACAACTTTATATCTATCTACATGGTCACTGTTATCAAACTTCCTAGATTTAATTTAATTTTTCCAAAAAAACAAAAAAAAAAAAAAAATATTTTGTCACTCCACTCTTTATACACAACTATTTTTGAACTCGGGAGAAATTCGAAATAAAAAATAAAAATAAAAAAAACCAACAAAACTATTCGTCTCTTGGCGTGTTCGTAACCTGATAAGAAAAACTATATAGAAAATAAAATAAAATTGATAACAATCTTTGAAATAAAATAGTTTTTATTTTAGTTTTGGTTGGGAGGTGAATTTAATCTGAAAATGAGTTTTGTTTTTGTGCTTTCTATTTTTGGGGTATTTTTAAACTACATACGCAAGTGTTTTGTTATTGTAAGTGTTGCAAACTTATTTCGAGTGCAAAATCAATCAAATTATTTCAACAAAGCCTTCTAGTTTTCTATATATCTTCATCATTTCGCATTTTTCCAAGTTTCATTTTCAAAAATACATTAAAGTTGGCTGTGACATAGTAAACTAGCACTCACTAAAGTTTTCTTTAGTTTTACTAGTGTACCTCAGATGTCTATAGTTGTTTAAAACAAAAAAAAATGAAATGTGAATTTGTTTTGCTTTTGTTTTATTTTGCAAATTTTGACCTTTTTATTTTTCCAGATGATAACTTTTGGTCCGATTTTACCAAACTTGTGCTGCCGTCTATGTAATGTGAAAGCAACTTGATAGACTAGAGCTTGTTGATATATAAGCACGCTGTCACTAGCTGTTTAGCAGATGCTGCAGCATGAAGTTAGAAGCACTTCGAGTGACGGAACTTGTATTTGTTCATTTACTGTTTGATATGCCGGCTATAACTTAAATGGGACATGGTCAAACTGACCATATGGCAGAACAATTATAAGTTTGGAAGTGAAACTTTTATAGTCGCGTATACAGCATTTTAGAATGGGTGGTAAAACCGATGTAACGAAAATTTGTCCGTCGCTATAATAAAAAAAAATAATAATTTTAGATACACACATATACAACTAACCCATTCCTTTTCGGACCCGCAGAGGTCGATTTGTTATATAAGACATTGGGAAGAAACAACAATAACAACAATTTGTATAGTGGGAAAAGTGAAATTCTGTTGACAAAATCCATTATTTATGTAATTCATAATTCAATAAAAAAACAAAATATTTTAGTCACAAGGCTTAAGCCAGGTTTAAGCTGCAAAAACCAAATGTATGAAGGATTGCACATTTTGAGCCAAATTTTGGCGTTTAATCCAACAGTTTAATCCATGTTCGCTAATCAATATTTTTGGGCGGCATTAGTTTTAAGCCATTAAGAATACTCCAAACTAACTTCATAATATAAAAACATAACGGGAAAAGTTGACCTAGTTACATTTTGACTGTGCCAATCGACATACTTATTGAACTAAAGGTGGAAAGCAAAAGTTTTTCTTTTAACTAATGGTTTTAAAATATGTTTAATTTAAATAATGAAAGGTTTAGGTTAAATTTGAAATGTATGCACGATCAGTGCCACCTATATTATTTTATATCAGTATTTATCTCTTGTGGATAGTGTAACAGACCCGAAGAGTCTGTTATCAGAATATTGCTGTAGTGTGTAGACCTTGGTACGTTTGTATTCTTTGCCGGCTATTTCTCGTTGGTACGGTCATGGTTTTCATTTATTAAATTATTATGATGTGATGAAGAAAAAACTTGTTGACTTTTAACTGAGTAATATGGTTCTACATAGTTGTTTGATGTGAATTCGGATGACTCAATTCGTCTGGTTAATATTTGGATTCGGGGTTGTTGCACAGGTACAGGTCTAGGGAGGTGCAGTGATCCCAGATCTCCACTGGCCTAGTTGTGTTACGATAACCACACCGGTAGCAAAATAAACCCTGAGGTAATGCGCACTCTCGAAACGTATGTCCTAAATCGCAGCAGTTATAGCAAATTAGCTCTCGATCCGCGGATTTGAACTGTCGGTCTCACGATTGATGTTGCGGATTAGATGTTGGATTGGGTACATTATATTTTGGAGATTTCATTACAGCTATTGTCGGATTAATAAGTGGTGTCTCCTTCGTCTCATTAAATTCATAATTGTGTTCACCATAGTTTAATTCGTTTATAGTTGGTCTGGGAAAAGGAGCATAATGTGGACTAACTTTGAGACGACTCCATGTATTTTCCCAAGCGACACAGCTATTAATCAAATCATTGATATTTGTAAAATAACGATCCGTAAGGTGATATTGAAGCTGGGGATTCATATTTCGCATTAAAACTTCAATAAGACGATCTTCCGGGTACGGTGAATGGCAGTGTAGAGTTAAGCTCCATACATGTTGGTAAAATTGCAAAAAAGTTTCCTTTGATTGTTGTCGTCGGGATTCAATCTGTTGTCGAATCTCGACATCCGTTCGGCGATCTTCAAATTTTTCTAGGAAAGTAGCTCTCAACTGACTCCAACGAAGCTAACCTCATTTAACAGAGATTGTTGTCAAATACCGATGGAATTAGCGAGGGTTTCAACCTGTAGGATGAACAAATCGGCAAGCAAGCCATTAGGAGAACCATCGAATGTGACCCCTGATCGAGCAAGACTTCTTGATCTATCCTGATAAGCTCCATTATTTATCGGGTACTGTTCCTGTCTTCCAATGTGATTTTGATTGTTAAGAATTTCAAACCCTGATAAATAGCCTTGAGAATTTTGGGATGGAATAGTAAAAACATTATGTAGTGATGATTGATGCATTCCAACTGGTGGCGCATCTTGAAGTAATGGATTTATTGTGTTACTACTGAGAGGCACATCTGAAGTTGGATGAACACTATAGGTGTGTATTGCATACGGTGATTAGAGAATATTGGATCATTTTTTTGAACTGGCACTTCCTGATGGAAGTGAGGCAAATTTATTTTGCATCGCTTGTTGTTGCAACTTCAGCTACTAAAGTCTGAACCAAAACGTTTGTACCAGAAAGGTCAACGTTTGCTTTCGGTTCTTGAGTCGAAAATGTAACTCCTTTGTTTTGTATTTCGGGCGGTAACGTTGGGGATATTACGTCAGCGGCATCAGCCGGTGCTGAAACTTTAGAGAGTGTCACTGTTTGCCGAGGTATCTCTACAAGTTTTGCGCTTTCCATGGATGAATTAAGTGACTCGTTTTTGCTAATGTATTTGTCGATGCTATCCATTAATTAGTTGCATGATTTTAATGCATTGCTTACTTGCGATCTAGCTATCGTGGATAATGCACGCTCGAATCGACCTTGAGTGTGTAACAGACGCGTTTGAATTCGTGAAATCTCTTTTGACAAGTCATAGGATGAGACTTGATCGAGAGTCAAGATATTATTTCGTAAAACCTCTAATTTTGCACAACATATTTCAATCTCTGCATCGGGCTTTCTACTAGCTCTATTGGTCATTTCTGTAGGTTTCACTTTAGTGCCATCTACTTCAGCCTATAACATTTCTTGTAACTTTTGCAAACACTGAGGATCATTTGTCGGAATTTTTCGAATCTCGAGCTCGATCGATTTGTGACGCATAGTATGGTCACTGTCTGTTTTAGATCAACTATGTTCGCTGCACGCGGTGAGCGGCCTTATCTGTCTGACACTACCTTTATCTTTGTGCTGTGTATATGTTCCCCTACTCTCTCCATACATATAACTTCTACTGACATGATATTTTTTTTTATGATTACGGGAAGAGAACAAATTGAAAAAAATTGAAAAATTGCGATTTCTACAGCTCCAGTATTAGCTAATCCTAATTTTAAGCGACCTTTCTTCATTCAATGCGACGCCTGTGCCGATGGCATTGGTAGTGTCTTATTCCAACTAGATGATGATGGTGCAGAGCGTCCAATAACTTTTATTTCACAGAAGCTAAATGGCGCACAGAAAAATTACACGGTCACGGAATTAGAATGCTTAGTAGCTGCAATCAGCGTAAAAAAGTTTCGATGTTATATAGAGGGGTATCCATTTACTATTTATACTGATCTGATACTGATACTGAAAAGGTTCCAAAAATACGGTCGCTGATTCTTTGTCAAGAGCTTCCTGTGATGCGCTTAACTCAAATATTACGTTAAATTGGTTAGGATCTTATCACGTAAATATTGTGGGTGGTTCCAACTCTTATGTATGTGCGGTAGAAAATATATCAGAAACAGTTACGGTAATCCCTGATGATCAGTTGCCCTCATTACACATTAATCTCAATTCGACAGCGTTCACCTCTTCTGAATATCAAAGACAAATTAAAAATATTGAGAAACTAGATCCACAATAGTGTAATTACTGTGTTAGAGACGGTAAAATTCTGTCTCTTATGGTTCTAAATAAGTAGATACAGATATAACAGATTGGAAATTGCGAGTCCCCGATGAATTAGTACCCGATTTAATTAGACAAGCACATAGCGCCCCGTCTTCTGCACATATGGGGGCACAAAAAACGTTGGAGAGACTACAACTTCAATTTTATTGGCCAAAAATGGTATTGGATGTTAAGGAATTTGTTTACCAATGTGATAAGTGCGAAATGAATAAACCAGTGAATCACAAACTAAGACCACTTATGGGAAAGCAACCTGAATCTTCTAGACCATTTCAACGAGTATATATTGACTTTTTGGGTCCGTACCCAAGATCCAAGAGTGGGAACTGTTATATACTTATTGTTTTGGACCATTTTTCCAAATTCACTATGTTAAAACCCTTGAGAGAGGCCAATTCAAAATCATTATGCGAATTTGTAGAAAATCAGATTTTTAATTTATTTTCTGTGCCTGAGACGATCATTACGGATAACGAACGGTAAGCAATTTGTTGCTAAGCAATTTCAAGAACTATTATCTAAATTTGGGGTAAGCCACCTTCGAACGCCCTTACACTCCCCGCAGTCTAATGCTTCGGAGCATGTAAACCGAACCATTGTAGGAGCAATTCGATCGTATATAGCTGATTCTCATTCCAACTGGGACTTACATATACAGGAAGTAGCTGCAGCTCTCCGAAATTGTGTACATGGTACTACCAATTACCCTCCGCATTTTTTGGTCTTTGGGCAATACATGGTCTTACATGGCTCAGAATATGAATTGAAGAATTTGCTTGAAGAAGTAAATGACAATTACTTACTACTAAGCTCATCAGTTCGAAACTGCATTAAATTCTCTTACAATCTTCGGAACATATTAAAATCATATAATTAATTAAATAGAATTCTGTCTATTAGTCGGTTTCGTTGAATTACTGTTCGTAACTACTAATATACTTCTAGTGTTAATAAAAACACATTTAAAAAGGTCTAATTACATCACAAATCACAAAAATGAGTGAAAAAATTAACCTGGAAAAATTAAATAAAATCGAGTTTTTGTAAGAGGACCAAAAATCTACCCTTTGATTTTTGAAATTTTCAATACCTAAACGTATTTTGCACGAAAACGAAAAATTTTACTAGCCCAACTTTTTAGTATGTTCAATAGAATTAAAGGACGTAAAATTTAAAATTAAAAAATTTAAAAAAAATTGGACGATCATTGAGAAAATTCAAAAATAAAATTTTGACGGGAAATTAATTTGAAAATGAAGAATTTAAACCATTTTTATATTTTTTTATTAATCCGTATTAAATAACCTTTAAAACGAGCCCTATATCATAAATATCGGATATTTATTTTTCCTTTTAATAAGATTCTTTCGGCTTTTTATAGACAAAATAGACAAGAACGCATTGACTTAGCGAATTATAAAATTCACCAAATCAAAAACTCTCATTTCTGTGTTTCTATTATTTGTGTGGGCATAAAACACACAGAAATTGACAGACACAGAGTTTTAGATTTGGTGAATTTTACAATTCGCTAAGTCAATGCGTTCTTGCCTCATACATAATGTATGAAGTTAGAATTTTATTTTTGTGGTTTGGTCGTAGCTACCTCATGAGTAGACCGAACTTATCAATACGAAACCAAACTACCACAGAGGAAGCTCAAGGAAAGTTTTCATTTTGGAGTCGATACACTTTGTATTGACCTCGGGTTAAAGTACGGATGGGATTTTGATATTTATAGAATTCTTAGAACCTACAGAATTAACAAAATTTAAGGAATTTATAAAATTTACCAAATTTATAGGCTTCGCACAGAATATGATTATACAGAAAAAGCAATTTCTAGAAACCAAATCTGATAAGTTGCCGTTTGAAATTTCAATACAAATGTTAAAACTTGCCAAATTTAGTTTCCAAAATTTAGATTCCGTTAATATACTTATATATTAGAATTGGTGATGGGTTTTATAGTTCCCCTACCAAAAATAAGTTTTTTTGAATTTTCGTACAATTTCTAAAATTTTCTGAGTAACTTGAGCTTAAAATTTATCCAATTTGGTTAATACAAAAGTTTGTTAGGTTTAAAATTTTGTTTTAAATTCTGGTCGAAATTCTGATTTAGAGGGCAGTACAAAAATTTAAATTTTGAATTCAAAAAATCTTGGTTCGGTTTTACACGTGACAGGTGACGTAGTAAAAGCAGTGCAAGTTGCCAGTAGGGCAGGGAAAAGTAGTTCAAGTAAATACATATTTCTTAAAATGTTCGACTATTTCACTTACTTTTAAGCGAAATATTTGTTTTGCTTCTAAACTGCTGGGGAAATGGCATTAAAAAAATTCAGGCGTCGCCAATAAATACACGACTTTCTTTTAGGAACGGAGAATTTTGGGAAACTTAAGCGAATTTCTTACAATTTTTAATAGTTTTTCCGTAAATCTTCAATTTTTTGATAAATATGCAATATAAATTTTCTGGTTCAGATGGTCGGTTAATACTAAACCTTTCTTTCGAATCAAAGTTGACGACCCTTGCGTTCTTCTAAGGTAAATTGTGCCGAATTATTGAGCAGTTGATAGCTAGGACTTACCATATAATAAACCGGATATAAAGTCATCCGATATTCGGTCTCTTGCCATAAAATATTTGGATGAATGAAAATTCTGCAACTTACCTGAAACGAGGCAAAAAAAAAAAATATTTTAGTAAAGCTGTTTTAAGCTTAAGCTGCACTCACTAAAATATTCGGAAACTATTTATAAACCCGCACTTCGACCAACCTAAACAAATTTTTTTTGCTACAGTTTTGTTACTGGCAAGAATTTATACGTTCATAAGGAATAATGGATTTTCGTTCAGGAATTTTTGGTTTTTGAGAAATCTAGAGGCTCCCATTTTCGTTCACTTTATGAACGGGAACCCTTCCATTTCTCAAAAATCAAAATTAAAAAAAAAAAAAACACAAACTAAATTGCCAGGAGGCCTCATAGGCTTTTGTTAACTACGATCGACTACATTATGATAAGAAAAGGATGCTACATAATTTCTCGTCATCATTGCGCGGAGAGGACCAATAAATATCCATATTTTTGAAACAATTATCATGTTTTCCTGTCATCCTTGCGCAAAGACTCCAATGCTAAGCGGCATTGGGGAAGTTCTCTATTTTAGTACGTGACTAATTATTAAAAAACACAAATTTCTGGATATAATAACGGAATTTTGTTAAATCATCAAAGTGGGAGTTTGTGGTTACAGCCCCATCCTTTAAGGTATTTAACGAATTAAAATAACCCTTCAAAAATTTGTTATAATTAAACAACATGATTTTTTGCGATTGAAACTATTATCGGATTTTTTTGTTTGATATATCGAAGGTAGTTCAAGACAAATAAGGTTTAACATGAGATCTAGAAAAATAAAATCTGGAAAAATAAAACCTCGGCGCCTAAATATCTCGAAAAAACTCGAAGGTCAAAAATATGTGAAACCAAATTCTCGAAAACAAACACCTTAACTTTATATGAGTTTTTAAGTAAAGGGTACAATCCGCGCGCGCGCTTTATCCCAAAAACCGATTCATTATACAACTAATGTTAAGAGCTTTCTTAAGAAAATTCCACATCGGCTTAGCCAAAAATTGGCTAATTAATTAGAAAATTTAGCCATGACCGTAAATTTAATAGATACTTAAAATAGCAAATAGCCGAAAAACCCATTGTTGTAATACAAACATTCTGCAGCGGCTTTTTTTGTTATGTTCTCATGATCCATTCTATTCCCACTCTTCCCCTAACATCTCTTTTTCCAAAGGATTTCCAATTTATATCATAGGTCTAATATCTTTTAAGACACTTAACTTAACGAACTTAATCAGATTAATATTTTTGATTGAACTGTTAAATCAAATTTGAGAGAAACTTCAAAATGTTGAAATTTTAAATTTATACGGATGGGATTTTGATATTTCTACTTTTTCTGGTAGATATATTTATAAATGATTGGCCTCTTCATTTTTTCTGATTAACAAGTCGAAATTGTTGTGAATGCCATTATTTTTAATATATTTTGTCTATAAACAGCCGAAAGAATCTTATTGATTTAAGACAAAACTTTCTCTTTCTATTTTTCCTTTTATAGCCATAAACACAACATCATGTTCATCATTTTTCTCAAAATTTGACATCCTGTATTTTAAACAATAACAACCAAAAAACACGTTCTATAAAATTTTTTTTTTTTTAATCAAGACTACAAATTCAAAACATAAAAATCATAAAATTAAAACATGACTTTCAAAAATTTGTGATTTGACGTATTTTTCACCATATATATATTTTTGACTTGCACTTATGACGTTGTTATCAGATTTTTGCTTTCTTTTTAATCTGGTGAAGACCTCATAAGTGTTGTATATTAAACAAGAATTAATGGCAAAAATATTTTGTTTCGAGCTTATTTAAAAAAGATTTTAATGAAACTTTTGATTAAAATAAATTTTTTTACTTTTATTTAATATGTTTTGTTACGTGTTTGTGGCGGTTACATTTTCTAATCTACATTTGATCCACTTCCCGATAACTTAGAGAAATTTTGCACACACACTAAGGTCAAGACAATTTTTTTATTTTTATTTTTATATTTTTGAAAACTTTCAAAAATTGAAAGAATATTTTGTAAAAGCAGCCTTAAAGGGTCTGATGAGGTATTCAATTTTTTGATACCGCCCAAGTCAAGATGAGTATGTGCACTAAGTTGGCATAATGCCTCTTCGCCTTTCACAGGCACCTCTGTAGGAACAAAAATGGAACATAACAACAAAAACTTAAAACTAAAAGAAAGAGCCAAAAAACTAGCGGTAGCGTCAATTTTCACAACCAAATACAATAAATGGGATGATCAACAACACTCTTTATACTTTCAGCTTGCCGGCAGGTGTGCAAGGAATTTTTTTTTACATTTTAACAGAGAATGTAGAGGATGCAAAGCACGACAACAGTATCAGGAGTTCCTTGGCATTAAGAAATCTAATTCACTATTATCGTGAGTGATAAGAAATCAATCCCACGAGAATCTGAACACTTTGTCCAATGTATAATTAAATAAGGAGTTAAAGATATCAAACAAATTCTGAACAAAAAAATTCACAATAATTTCCAGGCAAACCAAGCAATAAGAACATCGATTCGAAAATCTTGATTTCTTACAAGTAAATGGACGCTATTGAGATACTTCCTGAAAAAAATCAGATCGAAAATTGCTGGTCTGCCATGGGCCTTTAAAATCATGTAGCAATATGTCAAACAAATTCACATACCGAAATATATCAAAATTCAGGTTTTTCATACACGCTAACTCATTGCTAAAGGGACGATATATTTTACATTTATATTTTATTCAAAATATTAAAAATTGTGCAGTCACACACAATAACGTTTCTCTATCGACCTCCGGTTTATAGAATTTCAAGGAATGTTGAATTATTTTAGAAATTTGATGAGATTAAATAACTCAAGAATTTAGTCCAATTCAAAAATTAAGAATTTAGTTTGGACGGAAGTTTTAAGAACTAGAGAGTTTAAAGTTTAAAAATTTACAAATTTAATGACCTGATTAATCAAAATTTCAGTCTTTAAAATGTAGTAAATTTTAAGAAATTCATGAATTTGAAGTTTAATAAATTTGTTGAATGTTTAAGCTTATCACAAAATCCAGAATTTGAAGGAAGATGCGAAAGTTTTAGTTTTTGAAATTCTATTAAAATTTAACTACCTGTTTCTGGATTTTGAGGATTTTATCTAACTCCAATAATTATTATATACATACAACTGCCCAGAGATGGGCTTGCATTGATGCAATATCTGGAATTGACTGCAATATCTGGCCAGTTAATGAATGACCCAAGATTATGGGAGGCCTGGATATTTATAATGTCGATATATTATATTATAGATTATAGTGGTTGAAATATCCCCATCCCTCCAAAAAATTCAAAATGCCCCAAAAACTTGTATAGGATTGGATATTTTAACTAGATGAAGATAACCCAAATTTTAGGACATGTGTATCAGTGTGGGGCTCCTCGTCCTCTCCTCTTTAAAGCACCGCTTTCCAAAGAGGCATAGAATTTTTCTTGTTTCAATTATTTGGTACCACTTACGATACTTTTCCATTAATTTTGGTGGCACGTTTGTATTAGGGGGGAGGGATAATTACCATATACCCTACTGGTTAGCTTAGCTCTGGAATAATTATGAAGCCGAGTTTGAATTTTAGAATTTCTGTTTTAAAAAAAATATTTTTGGCCAAGATTTTCGAATTCCTGGTAAGAGATATTTCTCATGTCGTTGTAGTAGATGATCCTGTTCACTAGATGAATGCCATTCTGAAAAATGTTTACCATTTTCTGGTGAGTTTTGCAAGAAAAATAAATATTTGCTCTTCCCATGATTTGAAAACATAAAAAAATCTTCTGCCCAAGAATAAGAAGTGTCTGAATATTCATTAAGTCGATAATGTCGATTGGGTTCAGTTGGCTGCCTCTGTATCAATCTGAAAGTGTTTTGCTGTCATTTCGTCCTTTTAAAAAAAATCGATAGAGATAATAAACGGTTCCGTGGAAAATCCTAAGGACAAAATAACTTTTCTGGCTCTTCAACTTCTGAATGGTCGATAAGATGCCCGAGATGATCTATATCTATGTTTCTAACTGCTAATATCGTCTCTCTCTCTCTCTCTGTTTTTCTACATGTGGTTAAAAGCATTCCCTTCTTACGAGCTCTTTCGAACTCGAGACGACATATTCTTCTGAGGTGTTTTTACTTGATTGGTAGAGCCTCGATATACCAGTAACAATACAGGTTCCCTTGATAATGCATCGAGATGTCTCATTCGCGTGGGCGCCCGATGCTCGTCTAATGCATATTGCAGTTCTTATAAGAACGCTTTTTCATCAGACAATTTCGAGTTATTTAGTACGTTCACAAATAAAATCTCACATTTTCTTTTGCTTATTACATTAAGATCATTTCCTGAATATAGGATCGCGGAAGATATTCTGGCGGACCTCCTTCCTTATTTTTATCTTCCTTTCTTCTAGGCACGATTTCTCGCACATACTGCGATACTACTCATCGATACCATATCAATACAATATTCGATCAATGCTGCATCATCGATTTTATCACCGTTGGTGATTTCTTTTAATTCTAGAGACAGGCATACCTTAAAGTTAGCCGAAAGTTGCCAGCTAAAAGTAAAAAGCTGATAATAAAGAACCTTGTTAAAATCAGCCTAAAGTAAAAAATCGATAATGCAGATTGTGTTGTTACAGCCGAAAATACCAAGTATTGTCGTTAACAGCCGACAGATTCAACCGAAAGTTAGAAATTTTAAGAATTGGAAATAATATCGACGCGAAAAAATTAAATTTAGAATGGGATTGAAATTCCATAAAAAATGTTCAAGAAAAATCTTCCCTAATCTTAAGATATTTAGCTAAGCTTTTGATCTTACGAAAAATTATAAAATTTCAAAATTCAGACTAATTTGGATTTTTTCAGCCCATATCTGAGAGTGTAAGTCAAATTGCACTGTACAACATTCAGAGTTTTACAAAACTTTAGAAAAATTTAATTTCATAAAAAGTTCAAAATTTTATAAAAATTGTAAAACTTACTGAAATTTTAAAAATCGAATGTAAGATGATATTACAGATGCTTCTACAAAAAATGTTAAACTTTTAAATTTTTATATCAATTTTTTATTTTTTTTTCGAGCAAAACCATTTGCTATAATTTTACCAGCGTGATTTAAGCATTTCTAGAATTATAGAAATAAAATTCAACATTTTACTTTCAAGGTTTTGTAAAATTTTTCAATTTTTTAGATTTCGGTATTTTATTGCTTTCAGTATTCAAGTTTTAGGATTTAGTTTGGAATTAATCAATCAAAATCCATTTTGTAAAGCAAATACTAACTTTAACTAATTTTTAGAATTCGGAAATAAGAGAAATTTTAATCAAATGTCCATGCTTATAAGCTGTTCAAAATTTCAAAATCTATTTCAGATTTAAAATACTTTTGGGAAAAGTTTCAAAATTCACTAGAGTTTTAAAAAAACAAATTCTACATTGGACCTTAGTATTACATTGGACCATAGTACATTGGACCTTAGTATTATAGAATATCTAACCACGTACAAATTTTAATATTTTAAATTTTCAAAGTCTGATTATCGCTCTTGGAGTAGAATGAGTGGAACGCTTTTATAGTGGCCCACTCATGCGTGCTCCGCCACAAAGTATCACTCACATACATTGGCGTCTGAGTCTACCCAACCACTAATGCAACGTCTTCACGCCGCTCAGACTTGCTCGCTTCGCCACCGCTTGAGAACCGATATTTAACACTAAAAGGCGCCCTTATCGAAAGATTGGCACCATCCGCCGAGCGAAAGCTTGAACAACTATTAAGCGGACAAGATATGGGCGACAAAAGACCATCGGAGATTCTACGCCATATTAGAATGCTCGCCGACGAACAATTAACCAACTCGGTCCTCAAGTCACTCTGGGTACGGAAATTACCAGAGATTATAAAGATAGCGATGGTCGGACAAGCTGACACGATACAATTAAACGATCTAGCCAAAATTGCAGATAAAATGCATGAGGCAATAACACCTATAATGACAATTTCGGTAGTTAGTGGCCCATCGTCCTTCACGCACTGCACGAGCGACATTAGGTATCGACCGCCTTTAAATCAGAACACAAATACTGGCAACTCACTTGAAGCCAGGTTATCGCGATTGGAAAATCGAATTAACCAGGCGTTCAGTAATCGACGTAGCCGGTCAAGGGGTCGATCCTCATCGCGAGCAAGCAGGCAAAATAGTCGCAGCCCCAGCAACAAATATCCAACGTGCTGGTACTATTTCAGATGGGGCAAGGAAGCAAAAAAGTGCTTTAAGTCATACAACTTCGGCCAACAAACCTCGGCCATGCAAGTGGATAGTCCAAAAAACTCCCCGCACATCGGGTAGAGTCGGCCACTAGCACCCAAACAAATAGCCGACTATTTATATTAGACCAAAATTCCAAACTGAATTTTTTAATAGATACTGGCGCTGACCTTTCGGTCATTCCAGTTTCGATTTTTCGTAAATCTAACATCCCTCATACGAAAAATTCCGAACTAGTCTTATCGGCTGCTAATGGTTCCGGTATTAATACTTACGGAACCAAACTCCTCCAAATTAACATCGGACTCAAAAGAACCTTCACACATGCATTTACAATTGCTGCTGTGAATCGTCCGATCATTGGAGCGATTTTCTCGTAAAATTTGGCTTACTTGAAGACCTTCGGCGCAAACGGCTGGTTGATTAAGCGACTCAGCTGTCAATCAATGCCGTCGTGGTGCAAACCACCACACCAACGCCGATTCACTATACAGTCGACAACGGCTACGGTAATCTGCTCAAGCAATTTCCTTCACTAACAGCAGAACCGAACTAAAATTTGTCAGTCAAACATAACGTGGTACATCACTTAGTCACTGAAGGCCATCTTCCAGTGTCACGACCACGAAGACTAGATAAAGTGCGTCACAAAGCAGCGCTCACAGAATTCCAACACATGGTGGAATTAGGGATTTCGGTCAGAGCGTACCATCTCATTCCCGTCGCACCTGAAGACGTTCATAAAACGGCAATCACCACACCATTTGGCCTATTCGAATTCACACGAAGCCATTTGGATTACGCAATGCCACTCAAACGTTTCAGCGTTTCATGAACGAAGTCGTTCATGAACTTGATTTCGTATTCGTCTACATTGACGACATACTTGTGGCATCTAAATCTGAGGAAGAACACAATCTGCACTTAAACCAACTATTGAAAAAGTTAGTGGAGTTTGACGTATACATCAAGACCGCCAAATGCGTATTTGGAGTAACAACTCTTGACTTCCTCAGCCACAAAATTACTCCCGATGATACACTGCCATCGGACGAACGAATCAAGGCAATTGCCGAATTCCCAGCTCCGCAAACAATCAAACATATTCAGCGTTTTGTCGGCATGATAAATTATTATCACCGATTTATACCTAAATTCGCTGATATTTTGGCACCTATTCATAACCACTTGGCAGATCTAAACAAAATGCCCAAGACAGCCAAGAACTTCACTTGGCCTGACGAATGCCACACGCTTTCACGTCATTAAAATCTGAATTAGCCAAAATAACACTCCTCGCGCATCCACTGAGCGACTCAAAGCTCAGCATTACAACGGATGCGTCGAACACTGCAGTCGGAGCAGTTTTGCAACAATGCAAGAACAATCAATGGGAACCCTTGGGATTTTATTCCAAGAAATTATCGGATGCCGAAAAGAAGTATTCCGCATTCGATAGGGAATTACTCGCAATATATTAGGCAGTTAAACACTTCCGATATTTTGTCGGGGGTCGCGAGTTTACAATTTACACCGACCATAAGCCTCTGACTGCCTCTGACAATTCGCCACTGACATCCAGCATGTGCAAGGTAAAGACAATGTGGTCGCGGATACACTTTCCCGCACCACATACAACGAAATGGCCACAGTCGAGACTCACTTCGACTATCAAAAAATAATTAAGGCACAAAAACATGACTTTGAACTTCAGAATTTACTTTCTGGTTCCAGACGTCCCACTAGCACATCTTATAAGTTAGAGCTTTTTAAATTGCCAGGCCTAGAAGTATATTGCGAAATATCAACGGGAAATAATCGTCCGTACATCGCAGAACCACTACGTCGAACTATCTTCGACACATTACACAATATTTCACATCCTGGTGTCCGTGCTACTCGAAAATTGATTACAGCTCGTTACTTTTGGCCTAGTATAACCAAGGACGTAACCCAGTGGGCGAACTCCTGCTTATCCTGCCAAAAATCTAAAGTACAACGTCAAACAATTTCACCTCACGGACAATTTGAGATTCCACCTGGTCGATTTGAACACATCCATATAGACATAGTAGGACCACTTCCTCCATCTAATGGATATCAATACCTTCTCACCTGTGTCGATCGCTTAACCCGATGGCCCGAAGCATACTGCATGACCAACATTTCAGCTACAACCATTGCCACCACATTCGTTAACAATTACGTATCTCGATTCGGCGTGCCCCTTCATATAACAACTGATCAGGGAACGCAATTTGAATCAAAACTTTTCACAGAGTTAACAAAACTCGCTTCCATCAACAGTTCAAAGCTGCTCTCATGGCCCGGGGAAACACAATTAATTGGAGCTCGGAGATTCCTATCGTTCTACTTGGGATCCGAGCAACAGTATTTAAAAGGAAGTATTTAAAATATTCAGGGCCAGGAGCTTTTGCAAGATATAGAAAACCTGGACGTCGGTTAACTTTTCAAGGTGAATCTAAAAATGTTATTACGCTTCTTCCAAATCATTTGCTAGATAGTGTAGACTATTATAATAATTTAGGAAGATCTGAAGTGCTCACCAGCCGAAATGGTTTACGGGCAACCAATTAAGTTACCCGGTGAGTTCTTCGTCGAGAATCCTCCTTTACCATTATCAACTGAAGACACAGTCGTCGACCAACTGCGACAAACCATGCAACACCCTGTCCCAACTTCACCACGTTCTAACAAACAAAATAATATCTTTGTCCCTAAAACACTGGACAATTGCGATTTTGTTTTCGTTCGAACACACAAGGTTCGCACGGGATTATCACCTCCTTATGAAGGTCCATACAAAGTTATACGCCGCCTTCGCAAACAATTCACGGTTTCAATTAATGGTAAAAACCACACCATTTCAATTGACCTAATCAAACCGGCGTACGGCATACTTACCTCACCTGATCAAATATCAGGCATTCGCAAACATAAAGCCGTACACTTTGCCAAATAGTTCAAAGTTTCATGGAGGGGATATTCACTTGCGGTGGAGTCATGTAGCGACTCACAATGATATTGATTGTTCATCACTATAATCAATTAATTATACGCATCAGATTAAAATTAAAACAATTTAAATTTATCGACACATATTCAACTCACTCAGCGCTAACGCAATCGCTGACACAACCACACTCATTATTGCCACCATCCTATCGGCGCCAATCTACCTTGTCATTTTTTTTACGAAGACATATTTTTTTATTCATTCGAATTTCTACCTTTTTCACGTAATAAACGTACCTCAAAAAATAGATAATATTAAAAAGAATTTAATAACGAAGTTAGTGTGCAGTTGAACAAAAATTAAAGTAATTTTTAGTGTAATAGTTGGGTGAATCTAAAATAAAATTATAACGAGTTCAAAAATAATAAATATCTCGCTAGTGGCGAGGATTATACAAATTTCATTCGTGCATGTTTTTCTACATATGGGAATACAACAACGGCATATATTTAGCCGTAAAAAGCTCAGATAACTCAACACAGCAGCTCGTATAAGGTTTTGTAAAACTTTCGAAATATAACAAACGTTGAAATATTCTTAAATCGGAACTGTGCACATAAGTCCATATAGACAAAATGTTTAACATTTTTACAAAAATGTTAAACGTCAAAACGTACACCGGACTTCATAAATTTCTAATTCTCTATTTTAAAATTCTACCATCTTTAGAAATCGAAATTACATCTGTCGAGCCGTTTTCAAACCTCAAAATTGTATTTTTTTCAAACCAGTTCATAAATACATAAAATCAGCCTCTAGAATTTTTCATCCGAAGGTGGATTACATTCTAGTTGTCGTTTTGGCTATTCTTCTACATAAACAAAGCTGACTTTATACAAAGTTTCTAATTATTTTTGGGAAATTGAATTTTCCTAGATTTTCCGAGGAGACATAACACTCTGAATCGAACCTATCGTTTCATGACGTAGTGATAGCCGTTTGCTCCGGCAACGGATTCACCAGATTTATTACAAAATTCTTCGGTTTCTGTTTCACGTCCTTTACGCTTATCATTCACCAAACGACATACAAGCAAATCACGTTTTTTTTTTGCCTTTGAACTTTCTGTCCCCAACACGGTTTCCACCAAAGAAATTTTTGGTTAATTTGTGTAGCTACACTTTCTGTGATACTACAAAAGTAGAACGAAGTGCAGTGAATATTTAAGGCGTGGGTGCTTGCTTCCCACGAAAATTAGACAACATATTTGTATCCAAACCAACTACATATATACATATATACACCACCTGCAGTCATAACTTCCTGTTGTTAAGTTCAAAATCCCTGCATCGCAATACATACAGTTTCACCCCCATAAATGAACCAACTAGCAACTACACTATCTCACTTCCACTAATTTAATTTCAGTCTGTTGTGTGTTGGCTTCATTCAATTTTTATTGCTTTTAGTTCATTTTTTTTTGTTGTTGTTGTACTTCTGTGTTATTGTTGTTGCCGTTTTTATATGGAAAAAATATTGTTATCAAAGAATAAAATCTTATCTCAGTTAAAACATCTTGTGTACTTTGTTAGTATGCTACGGGCCAACACAAGAGTTTTTTTTTTTTTTTTTTTTTTTGTGTGTATTTGTTATAGTTGTGTAGTGTTTTTTTTTTGTACTGTACTTATCTCAAAATAAGATCTGTTATTTTAAGAATGATTTTATGGTTTTTTATTTTGTTGATAGGAATATGTGCTTGTGTATGTAAATATGTGCATATAATGCTGGGTATATACCATATAAAATACAGGATGGTATGGTTGGTAGGTACTCTGTGTATACTAACGAGGAAAATATAATTATGTGTCGTTATCAAGATTAAGGTTTATTAGTCTATATACACAATAAGATGCGTGACCAAATTGTTTGGCACACCTGACTATTTTCAACTGCAAAAAGAACGTAAATTATTTGACTTGTTTTGTGTATTTGATTTATTATAATTTTTTCATGGTTGTTATACATCTATAATTGTGTCTGCTGAAGAGACAATACCCAGTGTGCCATAAGACACAAATCTTATATAGTCTGAAACGATTTAAATATACATAAATAATATTAAGAACTACTTTTATGTATTTATGTAAGTAGTTTGAGAGTGAGATATAGACTATATATATTAGGTTAATATTCCTATTAGATTAGAGACCACATTAGATTTCCAAAATTGATAAAATTCGAAATAAAAATGGATAAATTTAAATCGATATACGAGTCTTCTCTAATACATACATAAAAATATCATTACGATACATAAAATTTTTTTTTTCGTATATTATACACATACAGAAGAGATATATCCGTGTTATCGGACTCTAAAAATCTCAATTTCGTAATGTGATTTTTTTTAAGATTAGAAAATTTTTTGTGTCCTTCAATTTATATACATAGTTGTACTGTTGTGTAAAGCTATATAGATAGATACACTCGTATATGGATTGTCTTGATTTTCAAATAAAGATACAAATTTTAATGGGTTTTGTATACAATATACATATGTATGTATGTATATCTATTTCTACGATTTGAAGACGTTGCACACAAACTCAACTTGAAATTATGACGTAATGATTAATATACAGTGTCCCTTCTATACACCACCAAATACCGTAATATCGCCATATCTTCAACAAAGGCTAAAGAACAAACAACACACACACACATAAACAAACGAAGCAATTTTTTATTTCGTTTTTGTTCTTATCTGTAATGCCCCAAAGCTAATGTAGACTCACTAATGTTGGTCTCTAAAATTTATCAGTTTTCATCAATCAGTAGGAAAAAAAAAAACAAAAAAATAACAGACAAAAAAAGTTTTGTTTTCCTGATAAGGGTCGCGTTTTTATTTTTATTCTAACTATATAGTACATAGCTATAAACGACACCCCTATTTTGGCGGCCACTCCGCGCACCTCATCCACCACCTTATTTTGTTGTCATATATTTACGCTCATTTATTTTCCACTATATACTACCACTATCTTTTAATATATCAACGAAAATGTAGTGGAAACACGGGGAAAAATACATACTCGTATAAGCATTAGATTTAAACAAGTGAAAAACTGAGAAAAGAGAGCTTTTTATAAAAAGTCGAGAGATTTTTTTTGGTTTTTAAGTTTTTTCGTGTAACGTATGAGATAAGGATTTTATTTTATATACGTTTGGTGTTTTTTTTTTTACTTATTTTAAGGATAGGGCAATTTTTTTAGTCTTTTATCACCAAAAAACCAACAGAGGTGTGCTTCGTCAAATTTTTTTTGTTATAAATGGCCACAAGCGGTTATCGGAATGCATTGCGAAATCATTTCAATTCATCATCGAAATCTGAAATTACGCCGCGCACCATACCGCCGCGCCGTTAAAAAAGAAAAAACGACACAACGAGGAAATATGATTAACTAGCTGATATTAATTTTCACGATAATTTTTTTTTTTTGCTCTAAGTGAAAATAAAAAAAAAAAATAAAAAAAAATGTCTTGATAAAGATGAGGAAAATAAATGAAAATTTATGATAAAACGTTAAAGGAAATCAATGAATATTTTATTCTTTAAAAATTCATCATATTTTATTATTAATAATTTTCATTTATTTTTTTTTTTTTTTTTGGATTCTGGTGTGTGTCGTGTCGTGTCGTGGAGGGAAGATGAAATCCAGAATTGAAAAGAGATGATGATGATGATTATTTATTTTGGGGCGGTTTAGTGGTTTGGGGAGTTTAAATAGGATTTTTTTTTTTGATAAATAGTATTCGGAAAATATTTTCTTGAAAATAGATCAATATTATTGTTAATTTAATAATGTTTGTAAAAATAAAATAAAATAAATTATAAGCGTTTATAATAAATTATATGAGTTATTGCCTTGGGGTGGTTAATCTTCGAAGGGAAAGTTGGTTGGTATTATTCGATGGGTTTTTATCTGGATTTGTTTACAAATTTTATTCAATTTTAAAGCAAATTTTTCATAATGATTTTTGTCATGTTAAAAGTGAGAAATTTTTTGGGACTCATATATTTGAAAATTTTGAAAAGTTTGCAGCACAAGTAGCAAGTAATCAAAATTTACATATAAACGAGTTAAAATATTGACGTCGTTTAGTATTCAAATGTAGTAGTAGTGAAGTATGTGGGTTACTACGAATAATTTGTATTAGTCAAGAAGAAACATAAGGGTTAGTGATCAAAAATTGTTACCCCTTCAATAGCTCCCCTCGTGGAATTTCTAAAACTTCACAGATTGAGCTGATGTTTGGATATTTAGTGCAAAATCAAAAATAAATCGGCACGTGCATCATTTTTTTTAACGGTGATGGTAATGGTAATGGTGATGGCTATGTTGATGATAATGGTGATGATGATGGGGATGATGATGATGATGGTGATGGTGATTGGGATGGTATATGGTATGATGGTATGATGTTACTATGGTATGGTGGTGTGATGATATTGTGGTGTGATGGTATGATGGTATTGCGTTAAGGCAGTATGATGTTTCGATGGTACGATGGTGTAACTGTATTATGGTATTGTTGTATGATGGCATGATAGTACGGTGGTATTATGGTATAATGGTATGATGCTATTGTTATGGACCAAGCGGAAACAGGGTTTTAATCCATTTTTAAATTCAAATACTTTTAGGAAGATTATAAATTTATTTATATTTTCATCACCAATTCCACAACAGTACTGATTTATCTTTTTGCTCTTATTATCATTATCATCTCGTACATATAACAAGTATATAATGATTATACCTAAATCAATATTGTTTTGGTATTGTTCTTAGTAGTAATTGTAATACATAATAACTTAATCTAATACATAACAAAAATACAGTGATGCATTCGCCACACCTCCCTGCTTAAAACAAAAGTTATTCTGCAAACGAATAATCTTTTGATAATATTTATTCATACATAATAGTACATTCATATATATATATATATATATATATATATATATATATATATATATATATATATATATATATATATATATATATATATAGCGTTTTTGGAAGCAAGGGAAGCACTGATTCCCTATAATTATAACTCAAAATGCTAATATGTTAAATCATTTAACACAGTAAAGTTTAATTTTAGTACAAATTTACCTCAATTGGCATGCCAATTCTCTAGAAGTAAAAATTGTTTAATGGGCACAAATTATGATTTGGAGGGTTGAAATCACTGGCTATTACGTGCAAAGGAAAAACTTCAAGTATTTTTATTAAAACCAACGGTTTTTTCATATTTTACCCAACTTTTTGGTACAATATTTGAATTTACCCTATGTTCACTCTTAAAAAGTAGGTAAAAGATCATTTAACCCGATTATTGATCCGTAGCCCTAGAAAGAGATATGTTATGGTATGTATTGTATTTATATGTGAAAGTTTTCATTAAAAATCACTGTTGAAGCCAGGTAACTTTCGATGGTCGATATTAGTATGATCCAGAAGTTTAACCTGCGCGTTTGTCTCCCAGAAAAATAAAACTTTCGACAGTTCAATGTTTTGAATAATTCACTGTTTTGAAATTCATTAAATTTTTTCTGTTTTTTGACATCGCTCACTTGAGCGACTCAGTCACTTTAGTGCATTCTCGCAGCCTTCAGGGTTTTAGTTATATCATCTTTCAAAGTTATGGCTCCCTTAAATCGTTGCTCACAGTAAGCGGTTCTTCAAGGTACATGTTACCATTAAGTAAAGTTGCGGCAGCCGGGTATGTATTTTGGTTTAGTCTGGCTAGTTCCTTCATAACCCTTGTTGCTAAGAACGGGGAAGAAGCGGTACCATAAGTGACCAGGTTCTGTATGTACATTGGGTTTCTTGATCTTTATCATTCAATAAAATTTGTCCGTACATCTTGACAATATCTGAACTCGTGAGAAAGGCATGTTCCCGAAACCGCAAAATTATTTCGAAGATACTCGATTGTATTGTTGATCCAACTAGGAGTTCATCATTGAGCAAAGCGGTCGATTTGGCTGGTGCATCAAATACTAACATAATCATTGTGCTGATGCTATCTTCTTTTAAAACACCGTGATGTGGGAAAAATACACAAGTATCTTGGGTCACCCTTTCTGAGCTAATTTTCAGTAAATTTCCGAGTTCAATAAATTCCTGCATGAACGATTTATATATCTTTTGATATTCTTCGCTTTTGACAAATTTTCTCTCCCCGGCGTGTAACCTTCTAATTGTTAAATTGAGCGATGTTCCTAGGGTCAGCTTGGGTTCCTCAAACGGCAACCTCACAACGAATCTTCCGTTGACGATATTAGCAACAAAATAGACTTCACTTTCCTCTTCTTCATTTGTCTATTTGGATCGTTCTGGAATCTCCTCCAATTCCCCAAAAAGGCTCCCCACTTTTTGTCAATATTAACAATGAAAAGCGGTGGTTCAAATATCATCTTGACGTTCAACCAAACCCATCCAAATAAGGTATATTGCACGATAATTTGACCATTATTATTTGGAATTTTGCCATAGCCTAAAATTTACGAAATTACATCCGACCCCAAGAAAATGTCTATTATGTTTGATTTATTTGTTTCAGGATCTACTAATTCAATGCCAGTCAATGGACGTCTTTTTGGTGTGGTGTTGGTGGTGGAAGTGAAGCAGTTACTTCGACGTGAAATTATGAGTGGTAGTTGTATAGGCTGGTCATCTGGATTGATGCAATCCCCTTTGTAGAGCCTGTCCGACTCTCTCCGATACCAGACACTGAAATACATCCATTCAGGTTTGGCAATTTTAAGCGATTCATACAGGCTTCCGAGATAAGCAAGAGTTGGGATCTAGTATCTTACAGCACCTTGTATGTAACCCTATTTGCACACCAATCACTTACCTGAACCAAGGCCGCGGGTAGCATTGATTCTACTAATAAATTTGTCTTCAGATTACCTTGTTAACACGTCCGATGCCTGGTGCGGTTAACTTCTTAGACTCTGTGGGACTTAAGTGTAACAATGTATGATGCTTCTTTGTACATATTTGACACCTTCTTTTTGATGTATATTGGTATACTGAGCGAGTGTCCAAGATGCAATTAAAGCAACGCTTTGATTCCTTACTATCGTTTCTCCGCTGGTCAATCGATTTATTCGCGAACTTTTTACACCGTTACAAAAAATTATCGTAAGAATCGCAAACATCACATTTTACCGAAATCATTGCAAACGATCGTAAAAGTTTTCCATTAGAATTTGGACCAGTCCTTCTACTTTCTGATTTAAGGGATTCCAGAGCATCTGATCTTTTGCCTAAGAATTTCAAAAGATCGTCAATAGTTGGAAAATCTACATCGCATGTCTTTTGTATATCGCATAACTTTATTGAGTAGCATAATAATGAGTCAAAAATTCCGTCTGACACTTTTAGACTGTTTAGGAATTATGTTTCCAAAGCATACTATGTCGATTGCTACAGTATGCTCTTGAACAACTAATACCAAAATAGTCTAAAAAAGTCATTCTAAATCAATTCTCAGAAAACAAGAATAGTGCTCTGGTTTGCGTTCCTAATTGTTGTGCTATAATTAATCAATTGTTTTTTAGCGAATGGGATCAAGCTCGGAACTACATAACGTCATTTTGCTTCCCTACCTCCAAAAACTAGACTACGCCACTGATATATATATATATATATATATATATATATATATATATATATATATATATATATATATATATATATATATATATATATATATATATATATATATATATATATATATATATATATATATATATATATATTTATACATATAACAATATTTGTGTTTTTTATTTTTTTTTTATTTTATATAATTCAATAATTTAAATAAAAAATTGTTTTGTTTCTTAATTAAATTTTATACCTTATGCAATTTAATTCAGTTAAAAAAAATAGATAAATTAAAGTTAAATTTTAAATAATTTCAAACGATTATTGTGAACTATCTTTGATGTTCTACCAATTTTGATAGAGGAGTTTTCTAATGAAATCATTTTATCAATTTCATAGGGACCAAGCCATTCTACTACTCTAGTACTTGATCGCCTAATTGGAATTGTTGAGGATTTATGAATTTGTCATAATGGGATTTGGGTTTTTCTTTTGAGTTCAGTAGATTACTTTTCGCAATAACAAAAGAGTTTTGTAATTTAAATTTTAAATCGAAATAATAATCATTTATGCAAATGGAGGACGAAATGTTTGGAGTAAAAACGAATACTAACTCGTACGGCATATACTCGGTTGAACTATGTGGTATGGTATTGTAGGAAAATGTTAAATATGGTAGCCACATGTAAGTTTGAATGGTTTAGCAAAGTTAGGCATTTGTAAAATAGGAGGGTTTATAAGACTTTCTTTCAATAATTCAAATCCTTTTTGGCATTCAGAAATCCAATTAAATGGCGTATTTTGCTTGAGAAGATTTGTTAAGGGTTTAGCTTGTTTTGAAAATAGAGGAATAAATTTACGGTAATAACCGGCTAATCCAAGGAATGATTGGATTTCTGTCCGATTTCTAGCTAAAGGAAAATGTTTAACAGCATTGATTTTAGATTCATCTGGCTTTATTCCTTCTGCTGTAACCAGATGATCTAAATAATAAATTTCGTGTCTGAGAAACTGACACTTAAACGGATTTACTTTTAGATTATAACGACGAAATCTTTGTAATATGCAAGCTCACTTAAAACACTGTTTATCATACGCTGTAATGTTGCTGGCGCTCCTTTTAGACCGAAAGGCATAGAGGTAAATTCGTAATGACCTTCATCTGTACTAAATGCGGTCTTAGGATAATCAAAAGGTTTTAGTTTGATTTGGTGGTATCCACTTTGCAGATCTAACGTAGAAAAATATTGAGCCATTCCTAATTTATCAAGTATATCATTGATATTAGGAAGAGGGAATATGTCATCAATAGTGACTTGGTTTAGTTTCCTATAATCCACTACGACTCTCCACTTTTTCTCACCGTTTGTCGATTTCTTTGGAACAAGTAAAAAGGGGACGTTCGACGGACTTATACTATCTTGGATAATACCTTTTTCAAACATATTTTTTACTTGTCTTTGAATTTCACTTTTAGTGGAATGGGGTTGACGATAAGGACGCACGTGAATAGGTACTGAGTCGGGTAATGTTCTGATACTATGTTGAGCTACATTGGTAGTCGTAAGTTTATGACCTTCTCTTAAATCGAAATATGTATATCAAATATAAGCTTATAAGAATTTTCGAAAATTAATGGAAATTCAAAATGCAAATTTTGGAATAGTCTACATTGTTGCAATAGGGGAGGGATTTACAAATTATTTGTCTATCTATAATAATAAAAATGAAAATCTTTAAGTCTGTGTGTATGCTCTTTATACGTTTGCACACCATTAATCCAGCCAGATTTAAGCTTTCCGTAGTGGTTCATACTAAAATTAACAGATTTTCATAGTATTTTCAAAGAGGTCTAGGTGCCCCAACAATTTTTTCTAAAATTAAATGAAATTAATTGCATACTCGTATTCGAAGGGGCGATCCTCTTGATTTAGGGGAGCTAAAATACGTTTTACCACCTTTTGAAGAGCACACTGGAAAAACGATATAAATTAATTTAAAAAAATTAGATTTTGGTGCTATTGTTGCTAAATTAAAAATAAAAATATTTTATCTACCCCGGCCAACGCCGGGTACTTGAGCTAGTTCATCATAAAAATTAGCTTAAAAATTCGGTCCAAAATCAGCCGACAACATGCCTGAAATGCCATGTAAAATGACTGCTTAGTTAAATTCAACATTTAGTAAAGACTACAGCATACAATTCAGCTTAAACTTCACCTAAAATTCAGACCAAAATGCATCATAAAATTCAACCCAAATTCTAACGTTGAATTTTATTCTCAATCTTAATTTAGGCTGAACTTTGGGCAACATTTAATACAGTAAAATCTATCTTACAGTAAAACTTTTATTCGTTAAAATGGAAATTTTCTTAGATTGAAATGCACTATCGAGTAAAATAAAAAAAATTTACATTTTCATAAATAGATACATTACAAAGAAATTTCAACACAACGAATAAATTTTTCCGGTCTCTTTAGCTTGGTTATAACGAGATTTTACTGTAAGTTGGTTCAATCAATTATGTATAAAAAGCGTTTTTTTCTATTATCGCATTGTCTGAATTTTAAGTGAAAATTTAAGAATTTTACTCTGAATTTTGAGTCTAAATTATAGGCTGAATTTTAAGTTAAATACAAAGATGAATCTTGGTCTGAATTTTAAGTTGAATTTAAAACTAAATTTTGGTCTGGATTTTCGGCTGAATTTTAACCTTAATTTAGGGATGTACTTTACGATGAGTTTTTCATTTCTGAAAGGTTGAATTTTTAGCTGAATTTTATGCTGAATTTAAGACTGAATATTAGGACGCATTTTACAATGAAATTTTCATTTCTAAGCTGAATTTTTAGCTTAATTTTAGGCTGCTTTTAAAGGTTGAATTTTAAGTTTAATTTTGTTTTGAATTATAGCATGAATTTTACGCTGAACTTTAAGTTGAAATTTAGGATGAATTTAAATGAATGTTTAAATTGCTTAATTGAATGTTTTTTTTTTTGGTTTGATTATCAAGAAAAATCCTGGAGAACTGCGATAAGTGGCCATCATTTATCATTGATCATATCGCATGATTATTGACTCGTCATCTAATGGGCATTAACATTGTCACTTGCACTTTCGAATGACTTTTAATTTCTGTTAGCACTTCATTAATACAAGGTTTCTTCATAGTTAGCTTTCGCAGTCTAGTTCTAGTGTGACATATGCTTGACGGAGTATCTTTTGTCGCAGGTAATTTTATTATTTAACTGCACGTGTAATAGTTGAGGCAAGCGAAATAAATCCAGGAACAGAAAGGAAGGTTCTGTAATTACTACGAATGTCGTAAACAGTACTTAATCTCAGAATACGGTGCCCACTTCTAGAGAAAAATAATTTTAAAACTTATGGTAAAATTTTACAAGCCACAAAAATTGGCCAAGAACGAACACGACGACTCTTAAAAAACATAACACGAACAATGTAGTTTTGCAAAATGTATAAAGGTTCCAATGTATTTATATAGTATTAGAAATAAATGGCAAAATCTCTTCGTTTGATTTTTCTAGTTTATTCGATGAAAGTGATCCGGTTGTCATTTGTATTTCTAATGTCATTCAATAGAATTCTAAAATTAAACTGAAACCGTGGATCTCGTTCCATTTTACTATTGATTGTTAGACCCAGATATCTTATCTCAATGACTCGCTCTATGAGATATACATTATATGTAATAGGTAAGGTATTCAGCTCTTCTACACTAACACGATGGTTCTTAAATATGGATCATTGGCTGAATTTAAAAAAGAATTTTAGTCTGCATTTTGCTCTGGATTTTATTTAAGTTGAATTTCTGGCTGAAATTAAAACTGAATTTGATTCTGAGCCTAATTATGAATTTTAAGCTGAATTTTAGGTTACATTTTAAGATGAAATTTAACCTGAATTTAAAGCTAAATTTTAAAGGTGATTTTTAGGCTAAATTTAAAGCTGAATTTTGGTCTGAACTTTTGACTGAATTCTAAGCATAATTTAAGGCAGAATTTTATGATGCGTTTTTCTTTATGAGCTGAATTTAAGGCTCATTTAAAAGCTGAATTTAATTAAGGCAGAATCTTAAGCTGAATTTTAGGCCGAATTTTAACTTAAATATATGAATGAATCTTGGTTTGAATTTTGAGCTGAATCTTTCTCTGGAGTTTAATCGTAATTTATAGACTAAATTTTAAAACTGGCTGAATATAATACTGAACTTTATTCTGAATTTTAAGCTGAACCTTAGGTTACATTTTTATATGAATTTTAAACTGAATTGAATGTTTAATTTCAAAGTTAAATTTTATGCTGAACTTAAAGCTAAATTTTATTTGTTGTTGTGAATTTTTCGCTGAATTTTAAGCTGAATTTTCGCCTAAATTATAGACTGAATTAAAACATAAATATAAGGAGGTATACACTGCATTTTATCTGGAATTTTGCTCTTGATTTTAGGCTGAATTATATAAACATTAGCCAATAAGCCAAACATTAGCCATTACAAAATAACCAAATTTTTTTACTAATACTAATAATAAAATAATAATAATGATAGCAATAAAAGCAATAGCGATAATAACGATAATAGAAATAACAATAATATGAATATAGCGCTTGATCTATTAAATAAAAACCAAATAAATATTTATTCCGAAATGCTGCTGTCTCACAATTTCTAACATCATTAGTTAAGAAATATAAAGCTAAAAAATTTATGGCTAAAATTAAAGCAGAATGGGCTAAATTTTAATGCTGAATTTTACATCGAATTGCCTGCTGAATTTCATTTTGAGCTTTAAATTGAATTTCCATGTCCCCCAGCATTTGAGTATTACAATATACAACCCAGTCAATCCAAATTTCAATCAACCTGGAAGAGCGAAATCAACAAACAACGGGTGAGTCAAAATTTTTCATTTTAGTTTTTTTAAGCGGTACCTTAATAAAGCAACTATACAGTTTTTTAATATATACATAAATAATATAATGAAAATAACCTATGAACGACGAAAGTGATGTTGAAGATTATTATGATTTAAGAACGCTATTTAAACGTGTAAGGAAAGTAGAACGCCATAATCAATTTGACAAGAATCGTAAACAAATAATAAAAATGAATCTAAGCTACGAAACCACATTAAAATTAATCCCTGAATTTGACGGAGAACCTGATAAATTACATACATTTATTTTCGCTTGTGATGCAGTGTACGATTCTTTAAAAAATACGGAATACGAGAAATTTTTAACGGTTGTGAAAACTAAATTAAGTGGTGCAGCATATGATGTTGTGAAACATAATAAATTTGAAACCTGGGATGAATTAAAACAGGAACTTAAACTTCAATATAGTTTTGCCAGAACAGTACCAGAAATTCAAGCAAAATTATTTAAAATCAGACAGTCGAATTGTGAAAATGTTAGGCAATATGCAGCTAGAGTTAATAAATTGTTGTCCGAATTAAATGATGCTAGCTCGCAGTCGGTTGGTATAGCTAATTCAAAAGTGTATGTAAAATTGAATGAAAATACAGCATTGAAAACTTTTCAAGATGGATTACGTGATCCTATCCGACTAGTAGTCAAAGCGTGTCGTTTTGATAATTTAAAAGCTTCAATTGCACATGCGTGTGAAGAAGAGCTTTCGGTGCAAGTACCATCCTCTACCCAATTTAAAAGACCCAATTCAGAGAGGCGTAATTATAATAATAAAACTATTAAATGTCATAATTGTCACAAGTTAGGACACATGGCCACAAACTGTTATTCTCAAACACGATATAATGCAACCACAAGTGTCAGTAATAATAATTTTCCAAGTCAAGGAATCCGAAAGCAACAATCCGATTTAAGATGGCTAAATTGAAATAAAAATAATAGTTCAGAGTCTCAACAAACTGAAACCCAGAATAAGTCGGAAAACTATTCACGGCTTGGACAGACAACACAGGATACTCTTGTTCGAGCCAATGAATTGAAACAATAAAATTGTATCCTAATTAATTGCAAAGAATTCATTTCCTTTATCCTTTCTTTCTTCATTTCTAGAAATTCTAATAATCCTATCGAAATTCCAAAATCAATTGACCTTGCCGGTAATATCCAAGATGTTCAACAAGTATTAATTTCCAAGGTATTACATTTTAGTAAATTTATTGAATTTTACGTCGATGTAGCTGAATACAACCAATTATCATTCCTGGTAGATACGGGAGCTGATATTAGCATAATAAAAATTGATTGTATTGCTGATGATACACCGTGTAATGTAAACAACAAATGTAATATCAAAGGAATATCTACAATTCACTTGGAAACTCTAGGAACATTTACTGCCAAATTAAAGATAAGTAGTCAATTAGAAATACCACAAACATTTCATTCCGTAAAGTCCAATTTTTCCATTCAATGTCATGGTATATTAGGAAAAGATTCCTTAACCGCAAACCGTTGTAAAATTGATTTTTCGAGCCATTCATTGGAAATACCGCTTGATAACCAGATATTAACATTTACATTAAATACAAATATTCCAGAAACAATTGTTCCTCCACGTGCTGAGAAAACCATCGTAGTTCACATCCCATCATCAGAGGGTGACTATATATGTCAATCAGGTGATATGTTACCATCTTTATATGCAGCAAGGTCGATAATCAAATGTGAAAATGGTTTAGCCTCACTAAAAGTCGTAAATGTTAGTGATAATCCAATTACATTTTCAAATTTAACCATAAACATTGATCCAATTGATGAATTTCACATTTATCAATTAAAATAGTTGGGCAAATCCTGAGCATAATCGTTTAAAGAAGCTTGAAGATGAATTACAGTTCCATTCGCTTAATGTTGAGGAAAATAATTCAATCGTTAATCTATGTCGAGAGTTTTATGAGATTTTTTATTTGAACGGTGACGAATTAAGTACAACAAATTTAGTCCAACATGAAAGAAAATTAAATTCCAACACTAACCCAATATTTCAGAAACCATATCGTTTACCCGAATCTGCGAAACGGGAAGTTGAAAATCAAGTACAAGAAATGCTTGAAGAAAATATTATTGAACAAAGTCAATCTCCATGGAAGATGGGTCGAAAAAATTTCGAATTGTCGTTGATTATCGAAAATTAAATCAAGCCACCATCAGTGATGTATTTCCGTTACCAAACATAACCGAAATTCTTGAGAAATTAGGTCGTAGTCAATATTTTACCACACTCGATCTAGCAAACGGCTATCATCAAGACTTAATGAAACCATCTGATAAAGAAAAAAAACAGCATTCAGTACTAGTCTCGGACATTACCAATTTATAAGAATGCCATTTGGCCTTAAAAATGCCCCTTCTACATTCCAAAGGCTTATGAACACTATTATGTCTGGATTACAAGGAATTCATTGTTTGATTTATTTGGATGACGTAGTTGTGTATGCTGCAACATTAGAGGAACATAATCAAAAGTTAAAAGATGTTTTCTCAAAATTTCGAGTTGCCAAAATGTGTTTTTCTCCAAAAAGAGATAGCTTACCTTGGACACGTGATCAACCAAGATGGTATTCCCCCAGATCCAGCAAAAATTCAAACAATTGTCGATTACCCAGTTCCGCAAGATCAAAAATCCTTAAAATCATTTCTTGGATTGTAGGGTACTATCGAAAATTTATCGCTAAATTTGCTAAAACTGCAAAGCCTTTGACAGAGTTGCTGAAGAAAAACGTTATTTATAAATGGAATCCGTCTACAGATGAAGCATTCCACAGTTTGAAACAATCAATTATCACACCACCAGTTCTACAATTTCCTGACTACGGAAGAGAATTTATTTTAACTACTGATGCCAGCAAAAAAGCTATTGGAGCGGTACTGTCCCAGATGAACAGCAATATCGATCTACCAATCGCCTATGCAAGCCATATGTTGAATAAAGGAGAGCAAAATTATTCAACTCATCATCAAGAATTATTAGTTGCCGTTTGGGCTGTGCAACATTTTCGACCGTATCTTTAGGAGCGTAAATTAAAACTTTATACTGATCAAAGGGCATTGATCTGGATGATGAATGTGAAGGATCCCCTATCGCACATAGTTCGCTGGAAAATCAAATTATCTGAATACCACTTCGAAGTGATCCACAAGCCGGGTAAATTCAATACCAATGCTGATGCACTAAGTCGTTTAATAATTTCTCCAGACGAAAAGCACGAAGTACTTGTTATCACTAGATCTAAGGCAAAACTTTAATCAAAGAAGTCCGAAGAAGATGATAATAATTCAAGCAACGACATTACTTTATTACCACAACCACAGATATCACAAGATAAATTGAAATCGAGTCCTAATCAAAATTTAGACAATAAATATTCCCATCCTGGGCAATCCCTTCTTTCACATCCATGTAATAATAATATAATTGAACTAAATAACTCATCACAAATCAATCGTATCATAGAAGAATTTCATATAACACCACAAGGAGGTCATCAAGGTATTACAAGAACCAATAAACGCATCAAGTCTTACTATTACTTCTCTCGTATGTTTTCCTTAATTGAACGATTTATAAAGAATTGTACACGTTGTCAAATAAATAAACATGGTCCAATGAATAAAATGCCTTTGCAAATTACCACAACGTCGTCAGTCGCTTTCTAAAAATTATTCATCGATATTGTTTTTTTAATTCCTAGTCAATCTGGACATAAATATATCCTTACACTACAGGACGACCTAACCAAGTTATTATTTGCTATACCAATTGAAAATCAAGAAGCGGACACCGTCGCCCGAGCAAATGCTGAGAAATTCATTTGTATTTTTGGTGCACCTCATTCAATTTTATCCTATAAAGGGTCTAATTTGATGTCTGCAGTTTTTGTCAATTTGTGTAAATTATTCCATATCCAAAAGTTCAAATCAACCGCATATCATCCACAAACGAACGGAACGTTGGAGCGAACACATAAGTCAATCGGAGAATACCTACGAAATTTTACGCAAGATGAACCAACCAAATGGAAAGATTGGCTTCCATTTGCCACTTTCTCATACAATGTAACGCCTCATACAAACACAGGATTTATGCCATACCAGTTTACCAGTTAATACATATATTTACATATATATATATATATATATATATATATATATATATATATATATATATATATATATATATATATATATGTATATATATATATATATATATATATATATATATATATATATATATATATATATATATATATATATACATATATTTAAATTACGGAAAATCCCTGAATGGCGAATTACTTGTCGGACAAAGGATCCAAGAGTCAGTATTTAACATATTAATTCGTTTCAGGAAACATAGGATTGTTTTTAAAGCCAATATTGAAAAGATGTTCCGACAAATCTGGATAAGAGAGGAAAATAGTGCTTATAAAAGAATATGTTGTCGAACAACTCCAGAAGAGAAGGTAAACACTTATCGTCTTTATACTGTGACCTACGGAACGTCATCCGCACCATTTCTAGCGACTCAAACTCTACACCAATTATCTGAAAACCACATGGATACTCTAATATCTGGTGGAGAGAATTTGGAGCAAGCTCAACAATTGGTAGCTGAAGTTATCGCGTTGATGGCTAAAGGAAGGTTTCCACTAACATAATGGACAACAAATGATCCGAAATTATTGAAATCTATTCCATCAGAGCTACAAGAACCAGCAGGCTGAAGTTTTCAAGAAAGGGATGGCGTAACAGTAAAGGTATCAGGTCTCGAATTCAATCCAATAAACGATTTCTTCCCATTTAAAGAACAATTAGCTAATCGTGCCACACACCCTAAAAGAGCACTATTATCTAAAATTCCAAAGCGTCAAGGTTATTTTATCCAATGGGGTAGTTGTCTCCTACTACAAATACAATCAAAATTCTGTTCCAAAGTTTATGATTGGAAAAACTAGGTTGGGATGTTGGGAACTAGTTTTGGAAATATAAGCAACAAATTAAACTTCGCAGTGAAATGTCATTACTGCAAGACATCAAAATAAAGCGTTGGCTAAATCTGCAGTCATTTAACGGTTTTGAGCTTCATGAGTTTTCAGATGCTTCGGAAACCGCGTACGGAGCTGTTATATGTATCAGAGTCAATATTGTTGATTGATTATCAGAGAGGAACCTTTAAGAAATCTGCACGCTGGTCCTGATCTTGAAATAGAAATACCACATTTTTAGATGTAAGGAGGCGGTCAAGTTAACTATACATTCATGTATCAAATTGAGGCGATTCAAAACTGGAAACTTGGAAACTGGCGATGATTACGCTTGTGCGTGCTTGATAAGGGCAGTAGGTGTATTCATATGTATGGGGAGCAAAGCTGTATATGTATTTTGCAACGAATCTATCAATTATTTCCTGGCTAAATTAAAGCGTTTTCAGTCAAGCCGAGAGATTTCTAAAGCAATTGTCAGCGACAATAAGTCGAATTTTTTAGATGCCCTCAAGGAGTGCCCTCAATATTCTGCAGAAAACACATCTTCAGAATGATCGTTGCACCGAAAAACTCTCAACATTAGATTCATTTAGATTGTTAACTATCCTCTTGAACCTGTTCAAGTATACACTCGGTTTCTAAACTGCTCTGACTGGAACAACTCTGTTAGTTCTCGCAACTGATTATTGGCTCCGATAAAGTAGGCCACGTTGTCATAAAACAGATCCGTGGAAATACCACTTACCGCTTGAAATCTCCGCAACGCCATAATGAACCACGCAGTACTGAGATCCTTCACCAATTCAACCAGAATGGATATTCCTGGATTATCTTGGAATGGCCGAACGAAGTTGACATATTACTTGCCGGTACATTTATTCAATGTCCGCACTGAACACGAATTGATGCTTCCTGTATCTTAATAAGATATTAAACCGGCCTTGGTGCACTGTTGGTCCGACAAGTAGTTCTTTCGTTATTCAGTGGATTTCCTGTGCTCATTTTCTAGGACCCATTAAAACAAGTCGCAGCTTTACTGGATTTGAGCCTTTAAGCAAGCCACGATGAGGCAAATAAAATGTACCTTCCTTAGAACCTCCAAAACGAGTGACAAGGATTCTTGCATTCGTTTTTCTTAGATTGAGCTTATTTACAACCGATTTCTTCTACCGAACAGCCCTCGAATTACATGCCAATTTTTGTAACTATGTATCTTGCAATTCAACTAACATATTAGGTAATAGTGCCATTTGCACTACCAACATGGCTGAACATAGCTGATGTATGGTTTTGAGCTATGGCATGTTTTCCGGGATCGACATTGATAAACGGTGTCATTCCTTCCATTCCACATTTTCAAATTAATTTTGTGATCACCATTGCAGTTAATTTAACTGATTTACGTATGCAAATAGATCGTATCAAACTGATTTTAAAATTTTGTGAAAATATCGAAGGGGCAGTATATCCCACTTATATAAATCAAACACATATTTTGTGAAATCAAAAATGTCGCCTATAAATTTCACAATTTTCAATTATCATCCACTTAACATAATATATTTCTATCCCCAATTCAGCAACACACTAAAAATTTTCCACAAACAATAAAAAAAAAACTTAAGGACGAAAATAGGAAATAACGTTGATGTTTTGTTTTTTTTTTTTCGTTCGTTTGATCGGACAAACCTGATAACGGGTATGGTTCTTGCGATAACAATTTTTTTTTTTTTTTTTGTTATCCTTCATACTGTTTGTAGGGTGTTTTTACGTTTGTGTGCGTATAGAGAAAATTTTCTTTAAAATTTATTTGATACAGTAGGCGAACTGAAGTCACCTGATGAAGAGTACATCAGTCACCATTTTATATTCTCTGGCCCAAACCAAACTACAATAAATAATTTATTCAAATTCATTTAAATGTGTGTGTGTACGTTTATTATGTTTATCCCATTTGTGATTAAACCAAAACAAAAAAATTTTGTTATCACATGGTAGACACACAAACCTAATTAACAAAATAAATCTTACATTTTTAGCCAGTTATCGCGATTATCCTGCTGCTCTTCTGAAATAATAAAATTAAAAAAAAAAAAAATCCACACAGTGATCATTTTTTTGTTGTCTCCACACTCTCCAGCACCTCACATAGTAGTATCCCGCGTTCACCTTATCATGCCAAAATCTTTTGGTCGCTGCGCTCCTATACACAATCTACACGCGGATACACACAATATATTCCTCTTCTAGTCTATATCATCATCATTGTCGTCATCCTATCTTTGTTCCCGCATAAAACCGCCCCACCATCACCCTCCCCAAAAATCATAATCAAAATGTATAAATACACACATAATTCACCCTACGGATGTTTATTGCGATATAGTTTCGTTTTTGCGCTCTCTGTGTATTTTAAAAAAAAAAAAACTGTTATCAGTAACCAAACATTCAGTATACGTTTCCAAGGATATTATCAATGGAACTATCTGAACGGCGAAACAAAAAAAAAAAAAAAAAAAAAATTTACAGAAATAAGAACGCAGACGTGTCGACGATGTATTATAATATGGAAAATAAAACAAAAAACGGAAAATTCCGAAAAAAAGGAGAAAACTCCTTTGAGAGGGTGAGAATTATGTGAATGAAACAAAAATAAAAAAAGGGAATCAAATAATTGTGATAATAAGTGTATGAGAATTTTATAATTATACGCGAATTTGTGTATATATGTGTATGTGCGTGTTTGTACGGTGGTGGTGTCTAACCACTAAAATAAAAGGAAATTCAAAATTGAAAATTATTTTCACGTAAATTTGATGACTGAATTTTATTCGTTTATTTTTTTTGATTTATGTCCTGATAAATTTTTTTTGTTAACTGTTGGAAACGTTATCATTTTGGAATTAGACATAAGAAACAAAAAAAAAAAAAAAAAGAAACGATCATTTATTATTACATTCGAAATAAAATTTACATAATTAGATCATTAGTCAAACTAATTTTGTGTGAAAGACGTGAAGGTACCGCGTGTTTAAGGGTATTTTAGACGCATGGACGAATACATACAAAAACCATTTCCCCTTCCTTACATATTCATAATATTCTATATGCTTACACACACACACACACAACCTATAAACTAACTAAAGGGATGGTGAGTAGATTTTCTGGATGATAAGGGCGCTTGCATGTACATATATAGTACGGGAATTGAAAAACCAAAAAAATCAATACAAAATCCTTATCGGAATGAAATCTTTCAGTTTTTTTTTCGGTTGATTAAAATTGTGCGATAAGGAAAATGAAAATAAAATTAATTTATATTTTCCATTTTTTTTTTTATTCTGTTCGTTGTAATTTTTTTTTTATATATTTTCCTTGTTACAGTATAGGGTCGGTAGTTTTGTTTTAATGGTTGAAGGTGCGATGAAATGCCATTCTCAATTTCATACCCCAGAAAATTTAAAATTGGCTTTATTCTCCACTAATTTTTCATAAATGGTTAATATCTTCTTTGGTGACTCTTTCGAAATCGACACTTGGTAAAACTTTTTTGATGAAACTTTTCAGGTGAAGGAATGAAAATTATTTGGAACCCTGGATCTAACCTTTGATAATATTTTGAGCTTATCCACTTTGCCTTGGCTTCATATCTTACTCAACTCAAACAAGAAACGCATGGAAGGCTCGCGCACACCAAACGCGGTCATAAAAGATTCGGAAAGAAGATAAAGAACAGGGTCTCAGTTTCAACTGTTGATTGGTTTAACGACAAAAAAATGGAGCTATTCTCGGATAAAGCACTATTTCCATGATATATGAAAATCTTGTTGGCAGAATAAATTCAAATCACAGTCGAACACTAGCGAGCGCTCGAAATGGAATACTATTTGGAATAAGAGGTGGTTAACAGATTAGCGGCTTTAAAATTAGAAAAAGGCAGGATTTTTCATATGGAGACCTCTTGAGATATCTTAAACGAAACATACATAAAGTGTCATTCACAAAGGTTACTTTTAGTTTCTTAAAAATTATTTAGGAAAGACTAGCTCACACACTTAAAAAAAATTCAAGCAGCAGATGGCGAATTGATTCTGGCAGATTTAAGCTCTCGACAATATTTGACCATTTCACACGTATTTTAAAAATTTGAAAAAATTCTGACGAAGTGCTGATTGAACTAACACAAAATTATCGAAAGATTGGTACCCAGAACTCAGAATTTGACTAGTATTCGGTAGAATTACGAAAATCAAACCATCACCAACTCTGAAAAAATTCTGACTTTCTGAAGTCGACATTCCGAACTTGGTTAGTTTTTAGTTGAATTGCGAAAGTTAAATACAGGTTTTACACTTCAAATTGATCCTTATATATTTCAAACTGAACCTTTAGCAAATTATATGTATGGCCTATTAGCATTGAGCTTATCTATTTCTTAACGGATTTTAGTGATAATATGGTCAAGTAGGATGGAACTTGGTTATTCCTTAACCGATTATGATGAACTTTGAAATCATGTCAAACAACATTGTGTGTTTCCAACACATTTGTCGAATTTCATCATAATCTGTTGAGAAATCGGCAACTTCCATCATATTTGGTCATATTCCAGAACTTCATCTAAGGAATATAAAGGGCTTTAACCTTACGCGGTGATCAGAACTTTGGTCTGTATTACGTGCGTTCGTGAGATTATATCAAGTAAACTCAATCTCAAACTAACTCTTCCGAACTAATAAATCCCTAACTGAACTCCTTAATCCTTTACTCAATCTCCAGTTAAACCCCTTAATCCCTTTACAATCTAACCTCAATATCCAACTCAACCTCCAATTCAATCCCAGCGAATCAACTCCTAACCCTGCCCTCAACTTAGTCACCAATTCAACCCCAAATCAACTTTCAATTCAACACTCAATACAATCTCCAACTTAACCCTAATTATATTTCCTCGTTCAGTATCCTACCTCCAACTTCCCCCCAGCTCCAACTTTGTAATGACGGCCGCGATTGTTGTCGTTCCTATCCCTGCTTTTTAAATAAATTTCGCTTTATTTACAGTTCTGGGAATTTTTATTGACCTAATAGAGGAAAAATTTGCTATAAAACGCAATATAAGGCTTAATACTTGCAAAAACAAATATTAAGTAGATCAATCTGAGATTATTTGAATTTGTAGCGCAAGAAGTTGAAAAATAAAAATCTGTAGTTTTAAGCATTTAACTCAATCTCAAAGGCGTGGACTTTCAGGTGAAGTCGCGTATTATCATTTAATTTGATTGACATGCCTCCAGAGGTGTCTAATGATCGTAACAAAACACTATCGAACCATATTGCCGTCATACCACATGCCATTACACAATCATAACATCATATCATGGTGCATTCATCATCACTATCACCATCACCATCACAATCACAATCACAATCACAATCACAATCAACATCACCATCACCATTACCAAAACCATCACCATCACCATCACCATCACCATCACCATCACCATCACCATCACCATCACCATCACCATCACCATCACAATCACCATTACCATTACCATTACCATTACCATTACCATTACCATTACCATTACCATTACCATTACCATCACCATTACCATTACCATTACCATTACCATTACCATTACCATCACCATCACCATCACCATCACCATCACCATCACCATCACCATCACCATCACCATCACCATCACCATCACCATCACCATCACCATCACCATCACCATCACCATCACCATCACCATCACCATCACCATCACCATCACCATCACCATCACCATCACCATCACCATCACCATCACCATCACCATCACCATCACCATCACCATCACCATCACCATCACCATCACCATCACCATCACCATCACCATCACCATCACCATCACCATCACCATGACTATCACTATCACTATCACCATCACTATCACCATCACCATCACCATCACCATCACCATTACCATTAGGGGTCAATTCAAATAAGCCGAATTTCATAATAATGGGTTGAGAAATAGGGAAGTCCAATCATACTTGGCGATATTTCAGAATTTCACCTAAAAATCATTTTAGAATCACATTTCCAATGCACAAGAAGAATTTCATAATAATTGGTTGAGAAATGGGGAAGTTTCATTATACTTGGCCAAATTCCAGAACTTCATCCAAAAATCATTTTAGAATCCCCTTTCCAATGCACAAGCCGAATTTCATTATAATTGGTTGAGAAATAGGCAAATTCCATAGAATGCAAGAGTAGAATCCCATTTTTAACGCACATGCCAAATTTCATAATAATGGGTTGAGAAATAGGGCAGTTTCATCATACTTAGCCATATTCCAGAACGATATCCAAAAATCATTTCAGAATCCCATTTTAAATGCACAAGACGAATTTCATTATAATTGGTTGAAAAATAAGGAAGTTCCATTATATTGGCTATATTCTAGAAATTCCTCCAAAAATCATTTTAGAATCCCAATTCCAATGCACATGTCAAATTTCATAATAATCGGTTGAGAAATAGGCAAGTTCCATCATACTGTGTTTGGCGGCCATATTTGACCACCTTAAGCCCGTGAGAAAAATTTGAAGTTCAGACCTCGGAACTTTCTTAGTATTCAGTCGAATTAAGAAAAATAACCAAAATTCAACTCTAAATGGTTTCGACAAAAATTTGAAAAAATTCTGATCTATTGGACATTGATGGAACTAACAAAAAGCCACCGTGAGATTAGTATACAGAACTCAGAATTTGGTTAGTATTCAGTTGAATTGCGAAAATCAAACCATCAACATATTTGAACATTTCATCTCCATGGACAAAAAATTGAAAAAATTCCGACATAATACTGGTCTGAATGATGGAACTACCAGAAAACCATCGTCTGATTACCGCCTAGAACTGAACCAAATTCTACCATCTCATCTCCTTAACAAAAACCTGAAAAAATCCGATCTACTGGCGATTGAGGGAACTAACAGAAAACTATTGTAAGATTGGTGTTCAGAACTCAGAACTTGATTAGTATTTGACTCTAGTATAAAAACCTGAAGAAATTCCGACGTACTGCCACTTGGCAATAATTTATAAAAAACATTTTTTAAGAACCTAATTTTAACTGAAGTTTAATCGTTTTTAAACTAATTTTCGACTAACAATTGTTACTCGGACTGGTCCTATCAAACGGTACTGGAGTGGCAATCCGTTGGTCAAAATTTTCAGTAGAACGGCCGGGCAAGTAAATCCGGTCGTTTTGCTTGTTCACATGTTGCCCAATAATGAACGGTGACTCATCGGAGAAAACCAAATTCGGCAAATCGCCAGTTTCGTGCAAGCGTAACAACTCCTTTCTACTCTAATTTTTTTTTGAGCATCGGTGAGACCATGCGTTTTATGGAATTTCAAGGCCTTTAGTCCAAGTGATCTTTCAATATGTGTTGCATCCGTTCGAGCGAAATGTTCGCCTCACGAGCCATTTTTCTGCCGCTATGGCGCGGATTCCAAGCCAATTTGGCCTTCACCTTCCGAATGGTATACGGCGATGTTACAGTGCGTTTCGGTTCACCACCATCGCGTTTTGCAATGCTGCCAGTATCGTTATAACGATTTATGGTGCGATACACAAACATTTTATTCATATGCAGATGTTTTAACTGATTAACAATCTGCGGCTGTGATTTTCCAGCCAAATATAGAGAAATCACACTGTTACGCTTGAATTCCATTGCGGATAACTTTTTTTCTGAATATTTCCCACTAAAATGCTTCTGTACGCTTGTAAACAATGGAATGAACTGTCATTATTGTAAATTTGAGCGCTCTGCCATCACTGGTTTGACAGCAATAACAGTCTGAAGTTGGTAACACTTCGTGCCAGTCACCCTGTATATTCCAAAATACAGAGTAGCCTGACTTCTAGATTCTATATACGCTGGGGGATTCTATGAAAAACCAATATAAGAAAAAAGCGCAATGTGAAATTACTGGATTTTTGGAAATACATGCAACATGTTTTATTACGATGAAAAAAATGTATCAACAATCTGAATCTCCTGAACAAAAAGTTTAAAATTTTTCATCTGTTTCAAAATATCTCAGATAATTTTAATATATATATATGTATCCCTTAGAAGATGCAGCGGCTCACTCATGCGTGCTCCGCCACAATATATCACCCCCACATACATTGGCGTCTGAGTTCACACCCAACCACCAATACAACGTTTCACGCCGCTCAACGTTGACATTTCAATTTGGGAACATACGCATGCAACGATTAAAGCCTACTATTTTATTAAACGCGACAACACGTCGCTTTTTTGCGTTGTTCGCCACAACACAGTTTTGTACCAAAATGGGAGTGGAAAATAAGTTAAACTTGTTGTACATTAATTTAATTAATAAAAATAAATTTTTATAAATAGGTTCGAATAGTGTCCGATAAGTGTGAAATTTAATGTTAAACGTATATTCATACCTTTGTACATCTTCGAAAAAGGATGTCGTAAATATTTTGATAATTATAGTTAAAAATACTTATTTTAATACTACAAATTGATTCGCCAAATTTGTCGACACAGATCAAAGAATTTAAATCATCATCCCCAGTATGGTCATTAAAAACTGGGAGTAGCAAGGTAATCGTAAGCTATTGGCAAAATTAAATCTGGATAGCGATGTGTTCTTACCTTGCTATCTACAACTTAAGCATTTACAATCATTGTCACTGGTATCATTCTATAATGTGGGGTTACACAATGCAATGATCTGTAATTTTTTTTCTTGGGGTTTAGAGAGAATTCTATTAAGATTTGTCATTGATCTGCTCCAAAGCTGTCTTAATACCATTAGCGAATAAATTCAATGCATTGGCGGAAATATTTCAATTCTATAAATTCAATTAATGATAACGTGTGACCAGTAGTGTCACCAGTAGCAATTACACAAAATGCTTAAAAGGTAGCTGCAGTATTCACGAAAAACACAGCAACTATTTTCGCAAGTCGCAAATATTTTCATAAATGATTTTTTTAATTTACATACAGGAACACACCAGTTGATAGCAGGACTCTTTAAAAAAATCCTTCAACTAGAGTTGTTTTAGTGTTATTGTTCTAGTGCGTTTTGACACGCTTTAACATACTACTAATTTAACGGGAATTATTTTAGATATTAACATTGATGGAGTACCGATAACAAAAAGTAACCAAAGTTGGTTCTGGCCGATATTAGCCAAAATATCTGAGGCCACTAGTGAATGAACTCAAAACGCTTCTATCGAATGGGTATTCAAGTGACAAGAGGAAAGTTATGTAAAAATTTGGTCATTTATATGCGATGCCTCCTGCACGTTCCAGTATTCTTGGAATCAAATCGCATACAGGTTATTTTACATGTCTTAAATGTGAAGTCGAAGGGGAATTTATAAAAATAGAGCGTCGTTTCCTGTTGATAGTCTTGCACAAACGAGAAGTGATGAATCCTTTCGAATAAGAAGAAATGTAGAACACCACAAGACTAATTCAATACTAGAGAAACTTCCGATAAATAGGATAAAACAGTTTCCAACAGTTTGCAAATTCCATTTGCATTATTCCAAAAATTTAAGTAACATTTATTTTAATTTTCCAAAATCCATAATTCCAAATTTCAAAATTCCATAACATAATTCCTACATATAACATAACATAAAAGATTTTTTAATTTCTATAAACTGAAAAACAATTTCTAACTTGGGAGCGCAGCGACCCGACTGATACGACTCGATGCTATACTCCCCCTCCTATCGATTTGTTATTTCCTATAACCTGAAATTTTTTTTCTTACTTGGGAGCGAAGTGACGGCAGCGCAGCGTCTCGATTGATACAACCCGATCTTATACTCCCGCTTCTATCGATTTTGAAATTTCTATAAACTGAAATTATTTTTCTAACATGGGAGGGAAGCGACAGGAGCGCAGGGACCCGACTGATATAATCCGATCCTAGGCTCCCGCCCCTATATATTTGTAAATTCCTATAAACTCATACCAAGGCAACGGGAGCGGCTCGAAATCTTGTTTTCCAAAATCTTGTTTTTTATTTATACTTTGTAAAAGAGAATAGATTCTATATAATCCGCTCCTACCTGCGGCAAACAGTGCGACATGTTTGCTGATACCGGCTCCTACGTCACCCGAAGTTCAAATCTAAAGCCCCTCGGAGGGCTAAGCGGAGTGGGGGGGAGCGCAGCGGCCTCCCGCGTGCCCGTGAGAGTTACCGAAGCCGTTAGCCTCTACAATTCGAAATCCCCATTTTCCAGAATTTTTAAAAAACAAGATTTTGGAAAACAACATTTCGTACCCAACCCCAAGGCAACTCATGCAATTTATTTTCCTGAAAAATAGAATTTTTGGAATTTTAGATTTGGAATTTTTCAATGTTGGAATTTTGGGTTTGGAATTTTATCCCTGGAATACACGGTTCTGGAATTTCAACCCCAACCCGCATCTAGTTTGTTTAGGAACAATGAGGAAGTTGCTTCAAATGTGGGTTTCTGGCGATCCAAAAACTTTGTTAAGCACAGCACGCGTCAATGCTACAGAGTTTAGGACTTTTTTATTAAGACTTTTTTAAGGATATTTTGTCACCAGATAAATATAATAACTTGTTAGTTTTGCATGTCGGAGTTTTAATTTTATGCCATCCGGAACTCTATAAACATAAAGTAAACCTGGCGAATGAAATTTTGACACATTTTATCCAAGCAGTGAGCCTGCTTTATGAAAAACACCATTTAACTTACAATATGCACTGTTTGTCGCATTTGTTAAAAGATGTTAAAGAATTTGGCCACTTGGACTGTTTTTCCGCTTTTGCTTTTGAAAGCTTTAAGTCTCGAATAATGTACTTGCTAAGAAAACCGAATCAACTCCTTGAAATTAAATGAGATGTACCCAATTTGTAAAAGTAGAAAAATAAAAAACCGCAAAATAGTATATAGTATTAGAAAATTATTTTAGAAGAAACTGAAATTGATAACAGTGAAAGAAATACGCAGAAAGATTTAATGGAACAACGTTTCTGGGCGGTAAATCAATTACGGAGCTACAGCGATACACAGATAATTACACCTTTTTTCAGAAGAAGTACATGAGGTGGCATACCAGATGGAGTTTGATCGTTGAGAAATTCAGCAGAGAAGTTAAGAGTGTCATTGGGATCTTCAGTCACGATGGAATCAGCACTGTGGTATATGTGCGCTTCATCGGCTATCATGTCAATGATTTTTCGATTCATTTCGAGCGTATGAGCATTTGTTGGTGCAACGACCACTCTTTTTGATAAATCCGCAACGGATATTTGCTGAATGTTTGACAAAAATGATGGTTATCAAATCTTGACTTGTGATCATTCCATTTCGAATTTGAATGACGTCTTCTTCAAAAATTCCTGGTATTTGAGACAAAAACTTCCAGATCGCACATCCAATAGCTATTGGTTGTACTCTGCTTGTCCTTCGCTTCACATATTAATGGTAAGAATCAATTGATCGACGACCCTTCACAACGGGCTAGATTTAATATAACACTCAATGATTTCTGTGCGCGTTCCTCTTGGCACTACTGGCAATGTCTGACGAAAGTCGCCACGGACAACTAAAACTTTCACGCCACACGGGATGTCAGATCCCATCACTTCACGAAGCAATTGGTCGATGCAGCGAAGTCCATGTTTAGGCAGCATTGTAATTTCGTCAATTATAATCAGAGAAGTTTGCTTTTGTTGAGATTATGCGCATTGATGAGATAGATGTATCGAGCAGAGGCACGGGTAATTTGAATTCGCTATGGACAGTACGTCCTCCTTTCAGTAATGTGGCAGCAATTCCGGTTGGTGCGAATGGCAAAACGATTTTGCCTTTGCCTCTGAAGTAGGCCATCAGTGTTGTGTAGAGGAACGTCTTTTGAGCCACCGGAACCGTCAAGATAAAACAGCTTCTGCTTTTCATGCAAGTTCTCTACTGCTACAGTTATCTTGGTAAATGCATTGCTTTGGGCCTCATTGAGCTTCTCGATGTCTTGATTTGTTTGTCGAACTTCTTCAGCTTGATCATATGGTATACTTCTACGACATTCCATGTTGACTGAGAAGAAGCTTTATCGTAAGAATGCATATAGTCAAGTGTCAAATTATCTAAATGATTTTGCCAAAGTTTGAGAAGCTGAGCAGGTTGAAAAAATATGCATATGTATGTGAACATTTCACGTAATTCTTTAGGCATCAAGTAAGTACCACTATCAGTTAAAAAATGCTCCCACTCGTCATCTGATTCAAGCAGTCCTCGCGATATTACTGCTGCCTTGAAATTTTGATAAACTACATCATTAACTGTTCTTAACGATTCGAAGTTGATTGCATCAGGCACATGAAGAAGTAGAATTCGTAAGTAGAAACGCTCTCCGTCTTTGACACTCACCGTATACATGTTCAATTCAAACCAAGACTCCAAATTTGGTCTTGAAGCTGCGAGCAATGCATCTTCTTCGTGTCCTACCTCGTAGATAATTTGTTGCTGATTTGGCAGGTGAACTGGGCGCGTTATGACGGCATGTGAGCGATCGTGCATTTTTAATTCTCTCAAACGCCAGATTGCTTCCGGAGCGCTCACATAACGGCAATCAATAAAGTTAGAAACTTCATTTCGGCTGACCGTTTGATGTGATTGTAATATTCGCACAATCGAATCCCTTAAATATATATTTGTAAATGTATTTTACAAATCGAGGAGATGTAGCGACTTCTACATTTATGTGTGCTTATACGATGGATAACCATTGACATTTAGAAGGGTGACATCATTGAAGCATTTTGGAAATTGTTTTGAGCATTGACCGTCCTTCATGCAAGGCGAGTTTGGATACCTAAGACCACAGAGGCCATGCCTGTTTCTGATGGAATTTCAGCACTGATAAATTGATCGATTCTTTGGACTGTTGTAAATTTTTCTTCGGCTCTTAAGGTCACCAGAATGTGTGCGTGAGGAAGGCCTCGCTTTTGGAATTCAATGGTGTAAACGTTTGCAATGGAAATTCCAAAAATTCCATGCTTCATAAGATCTTCAATCAGGGAGTTGAGTTTGATTTTAAAAACTCGCGCCAATAAATCCGGTCGATCTGAAGATTTCTTGCCAGGTCTCAAATTTTGAGCAATCTCACGCAGTGAACGTTATAAAAAGATCTGGAGCGTCAAACTTTGCAAATATTGACATTGCATCGCGGCACCTTCTCGCATGTTAAGTGGTGATCCTTCGAAGCTTGATGGCAGAATAACCGAAACAACGGCGGTCAAGTTCTCGTGTTTGACCCATGTTCTCCATGTGATCAGCGAATCCTTTATATTGCTCTGCTCTCAAATGTTGCTGATTTTGATGGATGTAATTGAGATTGTTCGCTTCAACTTGCAGATATAAGTCAACTAACCATTGTTGACATAATCGGATTGAAAACGTCTCGAATAGTTGTTAGCCCAGCTTTAACTTGAAGCATGGTGATGTTGTTTCGCACTCGATTAAATATAGCTCCTGCATAACTTTCACATTGCCAATTCGGCTGCTAGCCGGGTTCAACATAAGGAAAGAAGGTTTAAAAACTGTTTATGTCTCGATGAAAAGGAGGCTCACCGTCTTCGCTTACAAATATCATAGCCACTTCATTTGAGGTCGGAGCATTATATCGACGTTGATCAGAATGTCTATCGCGTCTAAATGCCATTTTCACAATCGGAATTAGTTCACCTGATTCATCAACACGCGCAGCCTCTTGCACCTCTACATCTCTCATTAATTGAATGTTTTGAGCTAGTCGGTTGTTTACATGAAAGAAACGGTTCAGTTCGTCAAGAATGTCACCTCGGCATCTCGTGCATTGTTGACGTATTTCTGTCGCTTGAGTGCTATCAATCACATATAATTTTGCGTATTCCGGCGCCTGACTGTCAATTGGTTCCATATGCGAAGTGCATTGATACTCGTATGTTTGTCCGTGTATTTTAAATACATAAGGGCCTCGTCCTCAGCACTGTTATAAGATCTAATTTGATCGCGAAATTTGTACGATGGGGATGATTTACATCTGAGAGTAGCTTCTCAAGGAACTCTGGATAACTAAGTTCGTTTTCATCTAAGCTACCAACCTTACCTTTTCTGCAGCTGTCTGTGAATATCTGATCTGTTGGAAGTTCAGTGCGATAATGTTTTGCTCTACAAAATTGGCAGATGACATTAAATGGACCACAATAATGCTCTTCAACTTTGGTGTCATCAAAATTTACTGCCTCGTCTGGAACAGCTTCAAAATTTAAATTTCAACAAATATAGTCTCAGGGGTTAGTTGAAAGCTCGATGAAATTGTAAAACTAAAAGTTTTATAAGTAAAATGTAAATTTGGTTACAAAATTATTGTTTTATAACAAAGAGCTTTCATTAGTTGAGAGTAAATAAGTTTTGAAGAGATTATCTAATTTTCAATGTCACACAATTATCGAATGGCCACTAGAGCAAATATTAACAAACCAATTATGTGTGTCTAAATGTGTATGTATAAATATTTATTCGTATTTATTATGAAATAAAAATGTTTAACGTTTCGTCCGTATCAGTCATCAAAAATAAATTATTACTAAAACTATCAAATCGACTAAAATCAATAAATCAACAAACAAATTAATAACTTTTTGGTTCTGTTATAATTTTTTTGGTTTTATCATAAAAATCAAATCTATAATAATCGTGTAACTATTTATATTTTATACTCACTGCGCGCTGTATGATGCGAGTATGTACATATAAACACTATAAACCCAAATATCTAAATTAAACGATTTTTCAACACATTCAATATTTATACAATGAAAAATAAAAAAATAAAAATTGTAACATAATAAAAATTGTTAATTATTTATAGTTTTAATGTTTTGTTAGTTTTATTGTTGTAGGTTCTAATTACTGTATTCGTACCTAAACACATATACCAAAGTATTAACACAAAATAATTAAATCGTTCAACATGCGTGTACGATGTAATTAATAGTTTTTATTTGGAATGTACTAGCAAACAGTGTATGTGTGTAATTAAAAATAATGGCGTATAATTGGAACAGGAGACGAATTTCCTGTTATCATTAGTATTGCACTGTATTTACAAATACATATAGGAGTTTATATATCGACCATTCTTCGATAAGCTTTAGCTCTATCAAAATTTTCATTGATTTTATTTTATTTTTCTGTTTATCGAGTTGACCCCAAAAACTAGTTTTATTTTAATATGTATTACGATATGTGATAAAGCGCGGTTGTGATACATATTAATTACAAACAATTTTAGTTGTATTGGAATTTTTCGATAAACGACTGGAACGTGTTACATTTCAAGTGAATAAAAGAAGCTTTTTAAAATAAAAAATCTGTACACACGTAAAGATTTTAATTCGTTCCTGTAGCTAAATTAGTTCGGCAAAAAGCTTCTAAAATAAAAGCTCATTATAAGTTTTTATTTTTGGCTGAATAGAAAAGTTTAGTTTAGAAACTGTAATTTGAAGATCTTTTTGAATTCGAGAAAAAGCTTCATTATATAATATAAAAGCTTAATCAACATTTTCTGATCATACAAGAAAAAACCAACTAATGATTTGAATACTAGTAAAAAGCTGATATTTGCAATTGTTACAGTTTATGCCAAAATAACAAAAATTTGCACAATTCCCTAAAGGTATTTTATTTTCACTCAACAAATTTTTTACTCACGCACTACAAAACAAAAAACGTTTCAAATTCTACTCAAAGAAATTGGGGGAAAAAAATGTAAAAAAGAAAATTGGAAATTATTTGGAAAAACTGATGAGTGGAATTTAATACTAAATGCTATATCTTAGTTCAAACGGGTTGCACCGATATGGTCTGAGTGCTTATGAATTCGTATCTAAGCTGAGAAAACATCTCACTCATATATAAGATCGGAGATCTCTAAGATTTCTTATAAGAAAGTCGCTCTAAAATTTGAAATATTGTAGTCTGGCGCGTATGTAGTCGTAAAAGTGGTTTAACACCCTCTCATAAAAACACGACCAGAAATTCTGAGATTACTATAATTTCCGAAAATTCTTTAAATAATATTAAAAATGCTTCAAGTTTGAACATTTTCAAGATCAGTCACAGAACTTTCGAAAAATTGAAATTTTAAAGATTTCCGATTGTGCGAAGATGTATACTTTATTCCACTCAAAGTTTTTTTCCAAATAATTTTCTATTTTCATTTGTTTTAATTGTTTTAACATTTTGTTTGAGTCGAAATTGAAAAGTTTTTATTTCTTCATCAGTAAAAATTTGTTGAGTGAAAATGCGTTATTTTAAGGCAGCACTGCAAATTTTGGTATTTCGGGTTAGAGTTCACTCCGGTACTGAATAATGTCTAAAACCCATATTATTCATTATCGGAGTGAACTTTATGCAAAAATAACAAATTTACAGTATTTTAAAAAAGTCACACTGCAAATTAGTTAATTTGACATAAAGTCCCAATTTTCACTCAACAAATTTTTACTCATGACTAGAAAATCAAAAAAAAAAAAAAAAATCAATTTCGACTCAAAGGTAATGTTAAAAAACAATTTTAACAATGAAAACAGAAAATTATTTGGAAAAAAGTATGAGTGAAATTTAAGATTTCGCTTGTATCATTATTATTGGACTAAGTTTTGATTTATTTACCTAGAAAATCATAACTGGAGATCAAATCTCCAGTGAAACCACCAGTAACTCTATATTTAGATTTTCTAGAGAATAGATCAGCACATCAGCGAGGGATCAAAATAAAACAAAAAACAATCACAAGAAGACAGTCGACGAAAAAAATGTGAGAACATTTGGGTATTAGCTGCTTAAAGGAACGAAGAATTGACAATAAACAAGGCCGATGTTGTCTTACTTTTGAGGTGTGGGAATCGAATGAAGAAGAATTCCCCCTCCCCTATTAGAGGATTGGGGCCATCAGAAATATGAATAAATCAACTTTTACTCTAATGGCAAATAGGTTTTGAGCTGTTTGTCAGAATTATGGAATTCTCGTCGGTTTCTGGTTTAAATATAGATTTAAAACAAAACATTTTTTTACAAGATCTTCAACCAAAGAAGTAAATGCTTTTACATAAATTATAAATTTCTTGTTAGTAGTCGAATTAAATCGACATTTTACTTGCAAGACAAGCATTACCTCAACCTTTAAGTGTTTTCTTATCTAACAAGTAAATACTTCACGTAATGTTATTTTCTTTTTACAAAAAAAAAAAAATTAAAAAAAAATTAGATAAGTTGATAGTAACAGGCGTACAATCCGCGAGTCCAGACCCCCACTAAACTACACAAAGACCATAAGAAATAATGAAATATTGATCGCTTGGGTTCGATGTATTTCCACAAAAATCTTTTCCCCTAAAACATTTGCCCAAAATTATTTACTTCCTATAAAACTATTTACCAAAATTGCTTGTGTAAAAGGGCAGAAGGACAGAAATTGAGATGATTACAATTTCATTATCATTCTAAACATATTTGCTTTCATCTATCACGAGTGACGCTTTTTCACTCACTATTTATTCTTTATTCACTGAAAATTCACTCTTTATTCAATGATGCTTGATGAATCTACTCATTACTCACTCATTGTTCAATCATTATTCACTGATGAATGATGGATTCGGTCATTACTCACTCGTCAAATCAGTGAATAATGACTGATAATATTTACTGATTATTGCGTAGTGAATTCACTTATTTTTCGTTCATTACACCAATTATTCACTGAAGAATGATTATTTCACTCATGATTGAGTGATTATTCATTCATTATTTACTCAGTATTAAATAAATATTCTTTGATTATTCACTGGTTATAAAGGCAATTTTCTTAATTCACTTATAGTTTACCCATTAATTACTTTGTTTTCACTTATAAATGATGAGTTCATTCATTAATGATGAGTAATGCTTGGCTGATAATTAGAGAATGGAGACTAAAACTAATGAGCGAATATTCAGTAAAAAATTAGGGAGTAATGGGTGAATAATGAGTGTATTAGTAAGTAGGAGTAATTTTTATGTTATTTGATTCAGGAAGACCACTTTATTCTTGAGGGTTTCCGATAGGTTTAGTCGATTTTTTTGAAGATGATTGGAACTTAAAACCTTCATTATTATCACTTATGTCTACACATTTTAACATTTTTTCACAATTCCTTTTTGGATAGATTTTAGCCAGGCGAGGTTATTAACGAAAGTATGATTATACTTGTTTGGGACATCAGCTTTTCGTATTGATTTCCAAAAGTTGGGCCAAAACTAAAGATTTGGTTTTTATAAAAATATTGTGTAATATTTTTGACTCTCACCTCCCTCCCTCCCCACCCCCTCAAAAAAAAGTCTCCTAAAGTCTTTGCCATTGCTACACTAATCTATTACCTTCCCTTTTAACGATTTGTCACCTTTCAATGTGTAAAATGATAATGCCTAGTTTTCTAAAAAGATTGTCGAAAGCAATTTCTGATTAAAGTTCTAATACAATTTAACCCCAAAAAGTTCTATTGAGGCTGAGTCAAACCATTAAGCATAATTGCGCTTAATACGTTCTCAATATGTATGTCACAATGCTGAAAACTTGCGGTCCCCAAAGCACTAGTAAGACTCGTCCTATCTTTAGGCAGCATAAATTGAATACTGATCATCGCCAATCATAAAATCTTCACAACATATATGTATATTTGAAAGAAAGTTAATACTTTATATCTCAGCTGCAGTCGAAGTTGTAGAAGCACAGTTTATAAGGCGAATTGATCAAGAAAATGAAGGAGCCCCACAACAACGGATTATGAAAGTCATTATGAAATGGACCATGGGATTCCGTCTTAGAGGTTTTCAATATCTATTTACATACATTCAAATTTACGGATGCTTGAGGCCAACAATTAATTTTTCCCAAAGCTTCAAATAACTCAAAAACCATTTCTAACATAAAGACTTTTTCGACTAAATCAATGACGAGCATCAATAAGCTGCGCCCAGCTTTCCATTATTCTAAATAGAGACTTTAGGAACGTCAACCGAATGTTATTATTGGAATTTCCAAATATTTCGTACATAAAAATGTCCACAAAATATTTAATTGATTTATTGGCGGTATAAGAAAATCTTAAGGCTTGCAGCGGCGTCGCAGATAAGTTCGTCCATTAACGGAAACCGACTATCCCCCATACCTGTGTTGTCTACGGACGAGCTCACTTATATTTCTATAAGATTACAACCATTCGTGTCGGGTGTTAAGATATAACTTTATTGGTATTCACTATATCTGACAGTTGTACATAGGTTAAGGTGGATTTACATTACTAGGTTAAGGTAAGCTTACATAGTATCGTTACATCCCCCTTGTTTTTTTTGTAGTTATTTCTTCTGTATTACGGTCTCCTAGTTCAGTATGTGAATTATTTCGTTGACTTCTTCGAGATTCACAGTCATTATTTTCTGTCGTTATTCGGGTTGATTCACTTCTTTTTGAGTCATCCGAAGTGTCCGGGGTGATCTCCGTTTTAGGTTTGATGTGAGCTATAGTATTAGCCAAATGATGTATGTTTCTACGGAATGTTCGCTCATCGTCTGTTTTCACTATCAGCGACCGTGGTGCATATGGTTTACCTATAACTGTGCCTGACGTCCACTCTATATGTCCTGATTCTATCATTGATTTTTAAATTGGGAGCTTCTTTAGTCCCTTTGTCGGCATAGATTTTTTGTTTCTGTCTTACTCGTTGTAAATTTTCTGTGACATTTTCAATTGATCTTGGCTTAAGAAGATCTTTTTTGATCGGTAGATTTGTTCGAGTCATTCTGCTTAGCAATCTCTGATTCGGTGATTCTAGCCTATTATCCCTTGGCATGTTTCTCAAATTTTGCAATGCTTTATAAATGTCTGTCTTGTCTTTGAAACATTTTCTTAGTAGTGACTTAACGGTTTGAACGGCTCGTTCCACCAAACCATTAGCCCTTGGAAAATGTGGACTAGATGTTTCCTGAACAAATTCCCAATTCCCTGCGAAATTTTTAAACTCACGTGATGAGAATTGAGGGCCGTTATCGCTCTCTAGCACTTCTGGCGTTCCGTGTTTAGCGAACGATTTCTTCAGAATTTTTATTACTTCCGCAGACGTGCTAGTTTGTAATTTTTCGAAGTCCACATAGCATGAGTAGCTATCCACTATTACCAGATGTTCTTGTGATTCGAATGTAAATATGTCGGTTGCTACTCTTTGCCACGGATATTCTGCAATTTCCTTGTTCAAGATTGGTTCTTTTATATTTTTCCTTTGTGTTTGTTGACATATTGAGCATTTCTGTACGAATTCAATCACATCCTTGGATAAGTTTTTCCAATAGAATAATTGTCTTATCCGTTTCAGTGTGCTCATAATGCCCAAGTGACCAGTGTGTGCTGTGTTTAGTATTTTTTCAATTTGTGTGTTTGCCACTACTATTTTGTCACCTTTAAAGATAATTCTCTCGTATACAGCCAGTTCCTCCTTGAAATTAATAAAATGCCTAATAATTTGTGAGATGTCCCTTTCCTTGTCAGGCCACCATCCATTTTGACATCTTCTGTCAATTTATACTGGGTTTCTGATGACATAGGCAGGATTATTTGTATTTGTAACTCTTCCTCCTCCGTATTGTCGAGTTCCGTGATGCAATCTCTGCTTAATGTATCCGCGATTGGTATCTCAGTACCTTTCTTGTATACTACGTTAGGTGCATATTGCAGCACATCGAATATTATTCTACGTAATCTAGCTGGAGCATGCTCGATTGTATTTTTAAAGATTGCTTCTAAAGGCTTATGGTCTGTCTCTATTTCCAGGCGTTTACCGTATATGTACTCGTGGAACTTATTACAAGCAAATTTTATGGCTGTCGCTTCTTTCTCGATCTGCGAATAGTTTTGTTGCGCTTGGGTTAGAGCTTTTGATGCATATGCTATAGGTTGGCCATTTTGCATTAATACCGCACCCATCGCTTTTTGACTTGCGTCCACTGACAATTTGACGTCTGCTTGTTTTAATTTGTGGAATGCTTGCTGTTGTTCATAATCCCAAACAAAGCTAACTTTCTTTTTCACTAATTCCCTGAGTGGCGAAGTAATTTCAGAACAATTGGGGATAAATTTAGCTACATACGTAACCATTCCCAGATACCTTTGTAGTTGCTTCGTATTTTTGGGTGTCTCGATTTTTCCGATCGCCTCAATCTTTTCATCATCTGGTGTTAGCCCTTCAGATGATAAAATATGCCCTAGGAATTTAAGTTTTTTTTTATTGAACAAGCATTTGTCCCTATTTAGCTTCAAGCCAGCTGATGTGAGTTTTTTAATCACCTCTTTTGTTCTGACTTCCAGCTCTTCACTCGATGCCGCATGAATAAGAATGTCGTCCGTCGAATATTCTACATTCTCGAAACTATCTAACATTTGTGACATTATTTGTTGGAACACCTCAGGAGCCGATGCTAACCCAAACGGTAATCTCAGGCAGGTATAACGACCCCATGGTGTCGAAAACGCCAGATATTTCTGCGTTCTTTCGGTGATTTTGATTTGCCAGAATCCACGTTTACAGTCTAAAAGCGTAAATAATTTTGATCCTTTAACTCGTGCTGATATTTCTTCTAAAGTTTTTAGTGGATCATGACGTCTACGAATATTTTTATTTATGTTAGAAGGATCTATACATACTCGCATTTTATTTTTATTTTTCTTATAATGACCATTGGTGACACCATTGGCGTCGGTTCTTTGATTGGTTTAATGACTCCTAGTTTAGTCATGTTCTCTAATTCGTTTTTTACATCATTTCTTATCGCGTGCGGGATACGTCTCGGCGGGATAACTACAAGGTCCGATTGCTAAACTTTCATCATTCGATTGTATGTTTATTTCGTCCGTTCGTTTTACTAGACCAAAATCTTTGCATGAATTAATTCCTAATATTGGGCCTGTACTTTCGTCTACGATTTTTAACGTTACCCAGACTGGTTTTTTTTTTTTTGCTATGCAATTTATGGATGCTTGACCTATAACCCTAATTTTGTGACCGCCAAATGAAATTAGCCTTTTGGAATTCGATGTATCAATTTTTAAATTAAGACTGTCTGCCAACTTTTTATTTATCACATTACCTTGAGCCCCAGTGTCAAGCTTGAATTCTATCACATCGTTGCCTATTTGAATTTTTTCAAACCACGCTTTCGATTTCTCTCGTTCCTCTCTGTTGACCAACATATCGAGATACAATTCTTCGGATTCGTCGCCGAAATTTTCATTTAATTCATTAATGTTTTTATCTTCATATGCCAAACAACTTTTTCTATCGTGTTTAGTTTTGCAACGATTCCAAAAGAAAATTTTCGGATTACAATTATTATGTGTCATGTCAGAAACCTGGTCATCTCTCGACTTTTTTGTATCATTTGACTTAATTCTAACTGATTTCTTAATTTCTATAACATACAATGCTTGATTTTCATTTATTTCAGATAATTGCTTGCTGGTTGATTCACTCGCTTTGCATATATCTATTGCTTTAGCTAGCTGTAGTTCAGTATCGACCAATAAACGTTCTCTTACTTTGTTTGAATATACACCTATACAACTATCTTGTCACGTAACATTTCATCGGCTAATTTGTCGAAATTGCACTTCATTAATTGACTTTTGACTCTTGTATAGAATTCATCAAAATGTTCGTTCTGTGCTTGCGTCATTTTAATAAACACATACCGTTCATACGTGATATTCTTCTTTGGTGTAAAATGCTCGGCAAACTTTTTTACCACGGCGTCGTAATTAATTTCGTCTTCCTTTAGATGTAATGACTCGAAGATTTTTCCCGCTTCGATTCCTAAACATGTCATCGGCGTAGCCGCTCTAATTTCTTCCTCTTATTTGTCTAGCTTCGTTGCTTTGTTATAGAACTGGAAATGTTGTATCCACACTTTCCAATCATCCGCTATATTTTCTGTGATGATTAATTGTTTTGGTGGTCGAAGATGCTCCGCCATGTTGTTGGTCTTCTCGAACTACTTTTTCTTCGATAAGGACTATCAGTAATTATTATTGATTCGTGTTTTTTATTCTTTGAAACGTTTCGATCAATGATTATTCCGATGATAGTTGATTTTTATTTTATTTACTTTTTTAGTTTTCACATCTGACACGATTAGAGGATTACAACCATTCGTGTCGGGCGTTAAGATATAACTTTATTGGTATTCACATATATCTGACAGTTGTACATAGGTTAAGGTGGATTTACATTACTAGGTTAAGGTAAGCTTACATAGTATCGTTACAATTTCCAAATAGGGTGCGCGAAAACAAAGTGCAGATCACGGTTGCCGCAACATTAATGTAAATGTGCATTAATAATATCTGCACACCTCAGAAAGAGGCAGGCAATAATGGGTAAGATCCATCAGTAAAAAACGATGTTAGTTGTTTTACGCTAACGATTTAAATTTACTGGTTGTTAATTAATTTGGTTTGATGTAGATAAAAAAAAATCGTTTGCCAATTTAAATTAAACTATTGACGATCGTAAATTAAACTTTATTCATTCAAAATTAAACGAAAACTAACCTGTTTTTTGGAATTTGTTAAAATCGATTAGACAAAGTTTACGACTTTAAAAAGTTTAATTTATGATTTTTGTTTCTAAAAATAGTTTAATTTATTTGTCTAAAAAAGCTATAGAGTTTTTAAATTGGAAACCAATTAATTTAATCCACAAAACCAGGTAGTAGGGAAAAATAAACCTTATATGATTTAGTGCTGCTTAGACCAAGTCAATCACCTTAGCAGTATTTGCCTTAGATTGTACTTAAACAATGATCAATTATGTTGTGCTTATCGGTAAATTGGAAGGGTTGAATTTGTCCGTTAATTTCATTTTATTAAGTTGCCAGAAATTAAAAGAATTAAACACTTTGATTTAAAATATTGTTAAAAACAAAGCCAAAAACCAGGAATTGTTGAAACGGGTCGAAAATAGCTTATTGGAATTCGGATTATGGTTCGGATTAGTCATCTTAGTTTAATGAATTTAAATGAGACTAATAGGAATAAATAATTTTTAGTGGCTCAAGATCACGTACTTTTACAATTCGACAATATTTGAAAAAAGCTTACAAACAAAATTAGGAAGTCAAACTGTATAATCTAAACACACTCGCGAGGAGACTTTTCGGTAGCCGTCTGGTGGTTAATAGCATGATGTAGCATAATTTAGTTTAGACAGTGGCGTAACTATAAATTTCAGGCCCCGCCGCAAAAGTTTTCTTGGGCCCCTAAACATGCTTCTTGTACCTATGAACAACTAAAGCTTTTAGCTAAAAATTTATCTTTTCCTGTTATCCATCCTCGCATTAATTAAAAGTGTGTGATTTCGAGAGTACGAAACTCTAGAAAGTTCTCGAATATCGAATTATCCGTAAGTATGTAAAACCAAAGGAAATGCTATTCATGCTAATTACCGCGACGTAAAATGTAAATAATCTTGACATTCTTAAATAATTTCAAATAACCTATAGGAAATTGGAAAAATATCGAAATCTCGAAAAATCAACTAAATAGGTATTACGATTCAGATTTAATGTATAACTCCCCTCAACTACCCACAACTCAAAGCTAAGCGCGGAACATTGCCATACCAAATTCGAATAATTTTGAAGATCTTTAAAAATATCTAATAATCCTAGAAAAGTCGAAATATCTCTATATTATGTGAATCTCGATTGATTTCGAACAAGTTCAATAATACCGAAAAATCTAGAAATTTTAGAATAATTTCGGAAAGCCTCTAAAAATCTAGAAAACCCACAAAAATTGCGAAAAATTCGGAAAATTTGCAAATCAAATTCAAACTTTCCTAATCAAAACTTGATTTGTGGAAACGGTGAATTTGAAATGCAAAAGAGGTACATTTGGAGTGCAAAACATATATTACAAATAAATCAACGTAGCAAACATTAAAATCGTTATCCTTTTTTGTCAAAACCTTTGATTTCAAACCAGTTTGGCAAATTTTCTTCTAAATCTTAAGAAACTATTTAATGTCAACAGGAACGATTGTTTCTTTCTCTAAAAACTAGACAGACCACCACCTTTTCTTAAAAGTTTTCTAGAAATCTCCCGTTTTGCAAATTTGAAAAATCTACTGTAAGTTAAGCTTAATTTGAGCTGCCATCTATCTGATCTTGACTTTGACCTAATATTCGAACGCTTGATAACTCTCGTGGGCCCCATTAACCGTGGCCCCACCCCGCAGCTGCGGGTACGGCGGGTACCCAGTTACGCCACTGAGTTTGGACAGCATCTTATCGAAAATATCGATATGAGGCAAACAGCATTAGTCTAGAAAAAGCTCTAAATCAAATCAACGCGCCAGCCCATTATAACTATTTATAGAAATTATAAGCTTTTCAATGAGATTTAGTAAAATCTGTACTTAAAATAAACCACAGAAATCTTTATGAAAAGCATTAAAATATTTGCAATGAGGAAGTTTTTAATCATATAATATGATTAATTCATTGGTTTTTGTGGAGAGTTTGACAAACAAAACATTAGTCGTTAAACCAATATTATAGTAATTTAAAAGAAATTAGATTAGATCTCGCTTCAAAAGCAGCAAAGTGCTAAAAAAAAAATCAAATTTCTACTCCATTTAAAATTCACTCCAATTCAGTGATCATATAAAATCTCTACTGTATATGCTGCATACTTTCGTATATACATAATAAATTGTAAACTCAAATTTATCAGCGACATCAAATCAATCAATGTTTATAGTAAATTAATATTCGAACGTTACAAACTCCAAACCCAGTCTTGTAAAAACGAAGATAAAAAAAATAAAAAAATAAGAAAATTTTGTCTTATCTTATGAGCAAATTTTTATTTTATTTTTTTAAATATTTACATTTATTTATGTCTATTAAAAACTATCTCTGTGTATATATGTATGTATGTATGTACTCGTATATAAAAATGTTATCAGTCTTCCGCACGATCGCAATAATAGTGTCTTATACATGTGTATACATATAGATTTTTTTATTTTTTTTTTCACCTAAGCTTTTCTTATATAGCAGCAGCACAAGATGAAAATATTGCCATGTGCAACCCATTCCCCACTCGCTATATACATATACTCGTAGGTATATAGACGGTGTATATCGTATATATTGTATAAACACAGTCATATTCATTCATCCTACTTGTGCTTGTTGTTTAAGAAACAAAATAAATTTTTTTTTTATAAAATCTGTATCTTTCTGTATCACGCCCATAAAATCAGACTCACACCTTCTTTATTATTTCCTTCTCTTTGTTGTTATATTTTCTTTTGAATGAAGAAAAAAATCTTGTTATTTTCATATCCATCTTTAATTTTTTTTTTTTTGTATGTATTACGTATGTAACTATGTATGTATATATGTATAAGAAAATGCATTTTCTTTTCTCTCGTTTAAAAACAGTTTTCCAAAAAATTTTCTCTCAAAACGGTGATATGTGTTTTTGTTTTGTTTTGTTCACAATGCAGAAGCTGCATGTGTTTTGTTGCTGGTGCTGTTAATGTCATTTTCTATTGTTTGTGTTGTGTATATTTTTATTGCACCAGAAGATGGCAAAAAAAAAACAAAACTACACAACACTATTATCTGGCATTTTTTAATGTATTGTTGTTGTTTTGTTACTATTCCTTGCAATATCCAAAATGTAAGATTTTGTGCTTTTGTTATCTATCATCCATTTATATATGTGACTGTGTGCTTGCTGTTTGTTTCTCTTATTCCTCGACTAAATTGAATCGTATTTGGCTGTTTTGTGTTGTTATACATTAAACAAAAAAATAGTTTTGTATACTGCAAACAATATCATCCACCAACGATGAAGAATTGCATTAAATGAGGTAGGCCATTTAGAGAAACGTGTTATGTAAGCTTCATTTACCGTTCTATACATTGAAACAGAATTCAATGATTTGCGTTAGTTTTTGTGCAAAAACTTCCTCATCGCGAATATTTTAATGCTTTTCATAAAGATTTCTGTAGTTTATTTTAAGTACAGATTTTATTAAATCTCACTGAAAAGCTCATAAATTCTAGTTATAATTTCTAGCTATCAACAATTAACTTTAACGCTTTAATTAATATTAAACAAGCTTATTCTCAAATCGAAGGTAATATGAAATTATTTAGTTTTCATTAAGCTGAGCAAGATTGATTTAGAGCTTTTCTAGACTAATCTTATGTTATGTGGCTCATGCCGATTTTTCCGACTAAATTTCTGACTAAAATAAATTATGCTACTTTATGCTATTACGTTTTCCGAATTAAATGAAACGAGCATAAATAAATTTAACCTTTGTGTCAACACGAGTATCGAACTACTTTTCATTAATATGAGCATACCTGGTGTGTATTCAATTTTATAGTGCATTTTATATGAAAATCGTAAATTTTGACCCAATTTTATTCGCGACTACTGAAAAACTGAGTATGATAGGAAATATCCATTACATTGATTTTTACATTTTTACAATACATACCCAGGTGTGTCGTGTTGACAGAAAGGTTAAAGACAATAATACCTAATAAAAATGCAAAATATGTATAGCAAATACTGCTAATGTGGATGACTATGTTGAAATTATAAAACACGACTTTTATCTTTTATATATTTCACTCGAATGAATGTATTTTATTCACCACAAATAAATGTCAAAATAATAATGCAGGGTTGCCTGCTATTACATCAGAATGAATTATCAGAGTTGTTGTTTTTTTAACTCAGATTCAAAAACTATTCAGATTATTTTAACAAACTATCGTTAATTCAAATCTTAAAGAAATTTTAAATTTTAACCAATAAAAAATATTACAATTATTTAACAATATCCAGTAAATTAAACTTTAAGAAAAATAAACAGATTTTACTTGATTTATCTAAATTAGATCAAACATAAATCACATCTTATTGCAAATTCATGAGTTTTTTGCAAAAAACTTGCTTGTCTTTGGTGATTGCCTTCCTTAAACCATCAGCAACTGTCGTTAGTCGAAATATACTTGATGTTAATGGTTGAATCCTTAAATTTTTCACGTAAAAAATGTTACTTGATATCGATATGCTTAGAACGTTGTCTGAACCCATCTGATTCGGCTAATTTAATTGCTCCTTGGTTGTCACAGAAAATCGTTTTCGCAGTATTGATTTCATCAAGAAAATCTGAACAAAATTGTTTCAACCAAATTACTTCCTGGACCGTCGAAGCCAATGCCATATATTCGGCCTCTGTGCTTGATAAAGCAACCGTTGGTTGTCTTTTGTTACTCCACGTTATTGCCCCATTGCACATCTTAAATACATAGCCTGTGCACGATCGCCGTTTATCGATGTCGAATCCGAAGTCCGAATCTGAATAACCAACCAATTCACTATCACTTTCGTTTGTGAATGTTAACTTGTAATCGATAGTGCCTTTTAAATATCGAAAAATTCTTTTGACTGCCTTTCAATGAGCCAAACTATGATTCGTATTAAATCGGCTGACATCATTAACCGCAAATACCAAATCTGGACGAGTGCCTTGAACTAAATAGAGCAATGAGCCCACAGCCTCCTGATATGGCACATTTTTGATTTCCTCGCCATTAATTTTACTCATCGGCATATTTAATGACAATGTTTGATTTGGATCCGCCGGTGTCGAAATCGGTTTGCATTCTTGCATGCCAAAACGTTTCAATATTACCTCAGCATACGCAAATTGATCCAATTGAATTTTATATTCGCCTTGAGTTATGCGAATGCCAACACATTCTTTAGCCGGTCCCATGTCTTTCATCTTGAACGCTGTACTCAAAGCCCCTTTTATTTTCTTCAATTGAGCTTCGTCCTTCCAAAAAATAAGTATATCATTAATATAAATGGCCAAAATTAAGTGATTATCTTTGATGAAGTAGACACAAGGGTCCATTTTTGATTTCTCAAGACCAAATGACTTGAGTACTGCTTCAAGTTTCATGTTCCATTCTCTACCAGCTTGTTTTAGTCCGTATATTGCCCGGTTTAGTCTGCACACTTGCTTGGCTCCATCATTATATTTTTCAGGTTGCTGCATATAAATTTCCTCTTGAAGTTCACCCTGAAGAAAGGCAGTAACATTATCCATCTGATGAACCTTCAACTTGTGTTTCACAGCAATTGCCATCAATACTCTAATCGATGCATACCTTACTACAGGTGAATATGTCTCTTCATAATCCAGACCATAAATCTGAGAACAACCCTTGGCAACCAATCTCGCTTTGTGTCTCACAATATTACCATCGGCATCTGTTTTCGTTTTAAAAACTCATTTCGATTTTATAGCCTTTCTGCCTGACGGTAAATCGACCAATGACCACGTTTCATTTTCCATTAATGAATTTATTCATAATAATAACTGACATATAGCTGTCATCACTCGATGTAGCTTGTACATCTGACATTGTCGTACTCATTTCCTCTTCCAATAATGATTCGTTTTGCTCATCTGTGTCATTAACATCACTTGCATTATCTCTCACTGAATCAACATCACTTGCATTATCCCTCACTGAATGTATTTCAGCCGGTGCTTCATGGAAAATTACATCTCTACTAACAGTTAATTTTCTTGTTGATTTATTTATGCACCGATAACCTTTCTTTTCATTATCATAACCAACAAAAATTATTTTCGTTGACTTCACGCCCCATTTTTTACGTTTTTCTTTAGGTATGCGCACCATAACAGGAGAACCAAATGTTTTCAGATTACTAAATTAGAGCCACTCCATACTTCTTTCGGAGTTGTATCAACCAACAATGATGATACTGATCTGTTTATTATATAAACAACAATTTCGCATCAATTAACATTCGTCAATTGATGTTCAATACCATTTTGCTTGTAGAAATTGATGAATTCACATGGACAATATTCGGTTCCATTATCAGTACGTAAAATTTTAATTTTTCTTTCACTTTGTTTTTCAATCCACGTTTTAAATTCGATGAATGTTGTAAAAACTTCCTTTTTAGACTTCAGAAAATGAACAAAACATTTTCTGCTAAAATCGTCAATGAAAATCAGAAAATATCTGGCACCACCGATTGATTTGTTTTCCATCGGCCCACATAAATCTGAGTGAATCAGATCCAGTTTATTTTTACTACGGGTTTTGCTTGATTAAAATGGTAATCGTGCATGTTTACCATATGCACACGTTTCGCAAGCTTGAATCATCGATATATCGTCTGCAAACTTTATTCCGGAAACCACACCATCTCGCATTTTACACAAATCTTTGTGATTTATATGCCCAAGCCGCTTATGCCAAACCATAGAGTTTTCTTGTTTCGTTGTCAACATACATGTTTCGACACCACCATCAATTTTGTAAATACCATCAATTGGCCTGCAATTTATCAAAGGACACATTTGATCATCATTGAAAGTAATTGTATTTCCTTTCTCAGCCATTTTCGATATTGATAGTAAATTCGCCGATAATTCAGGAACATATAAAACTTCATCCACTTCAATATCAAAATTAATTATTTACCTTGACGTTCACCTTGCCTTTTCCATTTACCTTCATGGTTGAATTGTTTGCTGCTGTAATTTGATTTACTGTAGACGTGACACAATTTTTGATCAAATTTTCATTTGGTGTCATGTGTATTGACTCGCCGCTATCAATAAACCAGTCGCTTGATTTGTTCTTCATTCCATCATTTGATGCGAAAGCAAGAAATGCCTTCTTGGAATTTGGTTTCTTTTTGACTGTTGGCTTAATTGTGTCATTCGAGTTTTTATTCGAACAATTGGCTGCCTTATGGCCTTTTTCATTGCACTTACTGCATTTGAAAGGGAAAAAACCTTGTTGTTGTTTCTTTTTCGTCTGAAAACAATTTTTGTTTTTACTCAGAAATGCACTTTGGTTCACAGCTCCACTATAATTTAAATCCAATAATTTTAACCGCAATTGATCCGGTGTCCACTCCATTTTACCACCAGCCAAACCCAGAGTGAATGAACTGAACTCTTCTGGTAAACCCAATAACATGATTCTAGTCAATCATTTGTCACCAACTGGGAAATCCAAATCCTCTAACTTGCTTTTTATATGCAATAGTTCGTCAATATACGACTGCATCGAATCATGATTTTCCAGTCTAATTGATACAAATTTATGCAATAAACTAACACAATGTTGTGCTACGTTGTATAATTGGTGTTTCACATAATTGGTGTTTCACATTTCTTCACCAATGGATAGAGCGATTTTTCAACATTTAAAATTAAATATGACAAAGCCTGATCAAGTTTTTCCTCTTTGTCTTCAACAGCAATGTGATTTTCTTCGGTTGATGTATCATTCTTTACAATACAATTCTTCAACTTGTGCAATGCCCGGAAAAGTTTCATAGCAAATGACCAGGAATAATAGTTTTCGCTGCCTTTCAGCTTTTCCAAATTACCATCCAGCTTTGATATTCTGTATCCTTTGCTTAAGAATTCAAGAACGATTTTCACGATATACAGTTCACAAATTAATTATTTTATCCTGTTGCACAGCCGGATTCTGGATTCTGGGCCCATAACCTGTTGAAATTATAATACCCGACTTTTACCTTTTAAATATTTCACTCGAATGAATGTATTTTATTCACCACAAACAAATGTCAAAATAATAATGCAGGGTTGCCTGCTATTACATCAGAATGAATTATCAGAGTTGTTGTTTTTTTAACACTTTATCTAAGCAGCAAAAAATCATATAACGTTTCTTCTGTCCTACTGTCTGGTTTTGCAGATTAAATTAATTGTTTTCCAATTTAAAAGCTCTATAGCTTTTTAGAAATTAAAATAATCCTTTGCTAATTTAAATTAAATATACAAATATATGATCATAAATTAAACTTTTTTATGCCATATTTAAACTATGTCTAATTGATTGTAATTATTTTCCAAAAAACAGGATAAATTTTGTTTAACTCCGATTGAATAAAGTTTAATTTACGATCTTTAAATTGGCAATCTATAAATCGAAACAAACAAGGCCTTCTTCAATTACATTGATGGACATGTAAGGAATTTATTAAGAATTATCCATAAAACCGAATTTAGAAGGCTTGATCAAATATAGAATTGAAACAGTTAACTACAGGTTAATCAAATTTCATCTTAGATGCGATAGCAGTGGGGCTGTTATAGAAGGAGCAGTACGTGATTTATCACGTATATTTACTATTTTTACTAACGCATCAAACATACATTTTTCAATAGATCTGAAGATCACGAAATTCATCTACTAAAAAACTTTATAGGCTTAAGAAGAGGACTTAGGAAATTTTCAGGGAACTTGTTGTTCGGACACACAAGGCTAAAATTCCTTCCTTACGTAAAGTATTGTAAAAAGCATCTAAAGCGCACGGTAACACTTCTAACATACACCGTTGCGAATAAGAATGTTACCAAACCGGAAACTGTACCTTTGCTGGGCCTTACTAATAAGAAAATAACATTATAAAGAAAATAATAGTGTAGAATCTCTTGGGAACCCATAAAATTAAAAATAAATCTATTAAGGGATAACATACCGCCAGAAGTACATTAAGAATTAAAATGCTACAAATTTATCGATGAAATTTTGGGATCAGAGTGACTGATTATAAATTTAACACCATTGCCCATTGATATAACCCCAAGATAATTTTTTAAACATATCATGACGCTAAAAACAACAGAAAACGGCGATTGGTTAGTACCGGTCTTCGGGAGATTAAACGAAGAGATAGTGGTACAACCGCAGGGATGAAAATGTTGATCCTTTAGTACTTTTTTCGGTTCTTTAGAAAATAAAAAGTACTTCGATACTTTTGATCAACATTTCAGTACTTTCGAAAAAAAATTTATATTCAATTTATTCTGTAATCGTTATTTAGAACTTTTCGAAGATTGTGAACAATTTTTTATAAAATTTTTGCCCATTTATAATGTTAGTACGATGTTTTCCATCACATTAAATTTAATTAAATCCGAAAATTACTTCAAAGTTATGTAAAATGCTATACTACGAGCGAATTTGGTTTTCTCTAATTTTGAAGATATTTTCAGATTTAATTAAATTTAATTTGATTGAAAACATCACACTAATATATAAGTAATTTTAACATCAAAATCCTAAAAAAAATTGTTTACTAATTCTAACTGAATTATCTGTATCGACTTCTAAGTTCTGCTTAATTTAGCAACAGAATACCTGTCTCTAATCAGCATTTAACCTTTTAACCGAACTCTCCTAAAAAGAAAAAAATTTAAATACATTTTTGTTACTTTTAGTGAGATAAAACTGAAAAGTCGTTTCTTAGTGAAATATCGTCGTCTTAGAATTATTTTTGTCTTTGTCCAATTTTTGAATTTTTGTTACATATGTAGCTATGGTAAAACGACCACAACGAATCCAAACTTTCCAAAAAATTCGGCTAACTCTTGTCTATTTCCACAAATTTTTACTGTCGTTATTGTCTGTGGTTTTATCTATATCCGTGCGATTTGGTCTATATCCGGTAATTTTTTCATCAGTTTTATTTTTTTCTCTATAACCTTGAGTTTTGCAGTATCCTTGAGGGAAGCTCCCTTAACATCAGAATGATGGCATTGGCTGCACCCGTATATAGCAAATCAACGAGTATGGTTCTAAATAAAAGTTACCTATAAGGCAAAATGTTTAGTAGTATAATAAAACGAGAAATTAAGTGCAATTTTGTACGTATTAATGCTATAAGGTTAACAACTTTCACATTTTGAGGTACGAATCTATTTGTGTTGGAAAATATATTAATTTTCATCCGGAAGTACAAACCATCATTTTTTGCTCAGATATGTTATATATTCTTTGTTCGCCTGCTAACCAGAGGGAAGGCAAAAGTTCACTGTAATATAGACGAAATGTTTCGATTACAAGGATTATAACTCAGCCTAAAAGTTAAACTACAGTCATCCATCATAGAAAAACTAAACATTTAATTTATGAGAAGGAATTATCCTACATAAATTATCGCTGTGGTTATGATAGTGATTTTATTTCTGTGAAAATATCGCGGAAAAAATCAAATGGTTTCTGTTTCTTTCAACCAGTGGAAAAATGTATTTACAGCCAACTGAAAGATTTGTCTGACATGCTTATCTACATGCCACCGGTGGATAATGTATTTTATAAGAAATCTGGGATAGTCGTTCATCGTCCTGTGGAGGGCAAGTTTCACCATCAGTTCAGACTTTCAGAGTGAAGAACCAATAATTAAAAATAAAAGAGTTTTAAATTCTGTCAGTTAATTTAACCATAATTTTTAATCATGAATATATTGTATTACACGAATTAATTTTCAGGATGTAGACAAAATGTTACGGACATAGACAAGCCTTTTAAGAAAAGCTGATCCAAAACTGGAAATTTGAAACTTATATAATTAAAATACTTTTTAGGTTCGAAGCATTGTACTTCAAGCGAAGTATCAATTCAACTTCAATCAATACATTAAATTCTAATATTTTAAATACTAATTTGAATACTAATCCTAACATTTTAAATTCATATATATCTAATTCTAGCAATATCGTCAATGGATCTAACAATTTTGTCAATAGCTTATCAATTTTTTATTTTAATTGTAGCGGCATGTGATCGAAATCAAAAAATTTCTATGGAATTTTAGAATCTAATTACGACGTAATAGTTCTGAACGAAATATGGCTTTGAGTTGATTTTAATGATGCGGAGTTTTTCCATTCGTACTTTTGTGTTTTCCGTCGCGATCGGTATAACTTTAGTACAAAACTTAAAGGTGGTGTGTTTATTCTGAAAAATTATTCTGGTGAACTTTTATTTTCCGACCCAATCATGGAGTTGATTGCTGTTAAACTCAAACTAGGTACATTTTACATAATAATTAGCGCAGTTTATTTCCCGCTAGAACCAACCTCGTCATTTTGTCAAGATTTTATTGACAAGATCTCATGTAATTTGTTACCTTTTATATGTGATAGCACTGAATTTGTTATTTTCAGCGATTTCAACTTTCCAGATCTAATTTGGATGATGGATGATAATATATTCATTCCTGCTAATACTAACGATCCATCAGCCCTAATTTGTGATTTTTTGGTAAACATGGGTACTTCGCAAATTAACAGTGTACCAAACAGCCGTACCACTTATCTGGATTTGGTTTTCTACACTAATAATAGATCTTTTAAACTAGAATCATGCGACGACTTTGTTGGATCTTCGAGTGTTTATTATACCCTGGTTTCAATTTAGTTTTGCTACAAAATTTCTAATAATTTGAACTTTACTAAAAATTGTACCGTATTTTGATTACTCGCGCGCCGATCACAGCTCATTAAATGATTTTTTAGCTGAAGTGCCTTGGGATGATACTCTATCAAACATTTATATCAACAGTGAATTAGACACCTTCAATGAATTGTTGAAGGTTGCTATTGGAAAATTTGTTCCTAAAAAAATAATTAAAAAGTCTCATACCCGGAACGACCCATGGTTTACTAAAGAACTTAAACAACTTGAAGACCTGCATAATAAATGTCACAGGAAATATAAGCGTCCGCGGTTGGCCCATGACTATACCCAGTGTAAGTCTCTGCGCAAACAGTTTTGCTATCTCAACCGTTTCCTGTACAACAATTACTTAATTGACATTGAAGACGATTTGCGATGTAATCCGAAGAATTTCTGGAGATTTGTCAAATTTAAGAACCGTAAAAACGGCTTGCCGTCATTTTTAGAATTCCGTGGTCAAACATCAGATAATCCATACACAATCTGCGATTTCTTCGCTGAATACTTTAGCGGTGTTTTTGTTAAGGATAGCTCACACACTCATATATTATCTGACTCCAACAATTTAAAAATTGTTTTTTCAGAACTTGACGTGATGAGGGCTTTGATGAACTTGAACGTTTCTAGGGGTCCTAGACCAGATGACTAACCAGTGTCTCTATTGAAGCTGTGTGCAGTTGGTTTTGCCGCTCCTTTATGCCATTTATTTAGTTTGAGCCTCAGTCAAGGCAAATTTCTGGATCTTTGGAAAATATCAAGTATTATACCGATCCACAAAAACAGCCCCCGCAGTGATGAACTAACTATCGTGGAATTGCAATACCTAAACTATTCGAGTCAATGATTAATAACGTGATCTACTTCCACTCCAAGCAACGTATTAGTACACGTCAACATGGATTTGTTCCGGCCCGGTCAACGGTCACTAATTTAGCATTGTTTCAAAAAAATTTAATTAACTCTGTTGCATCGAAAGTTCAAGTCGATGTGGTTTATACGGACTTCGCTAAAGCGTTCGATAAACGTAATCACAGAATTTTATTGAATAAGCTCAGTGAACTTGACTGCGACATTATTCGGATCGCAAAACGTATGTCAAGATTGACAATGCGATTTCAGAATGTTTTATTGCGACATCTGGGGTGCATCAAGGTAGTCACTTGGGTTCAATATTATTTTTATTGTTCATAACAATGTTGTGGATTGTTTCAAATTCGCAGAATGTATTTTATTTTCTGACGACATGAAAATATATGCAAACATCTCATGTGAATTGGATCGCGGTCAATTTTAGCGGGACCTGAACACACTTTGCGGTTGGTGTATTGCTAACATTATGATTCTGAATGTTGATAAGTGTCACGTAATCACCTATTCCAGGTCTAAGTCTTCAATAGTTTTTGCCTATTTCTAAATGACCTTAGATTGGAGAGAGTTAATTTGGTTATTGACTTGGGCGTTATCTTTAGCCCGGATTTATAGTACTATTTTGGTTCTCACCTCACCGAAAAATTTCATACAAATTTAGTCACATTCGCATAGTATTTCTCGGTGAGGTGAGAACCATAATAGGGGTATTAACGTTTAATTCTCACGTTGATGCGGTTGTTAACCAAACCTTTTCGATGTTGGCGTTTATTAAACGAAATTCGAAGGATTTTCACGACACATTAACTTTCAAGTCACTGTACACTTCAATTGTTCGTTCACAGCTTGAGTATGCGACTGTCATATTGTCCCTGTTCTACAAGTCTCATCCAAACAGAATTGAAAGTGTTCAAAAATAGTTTCTATTTTTTGTTCTCAGCAAATTACCGTCTTTTGAGTGTGACAATAGTTTCAGACTATCACCATATGCAGACCGATGTCGTTTCCTGAATCTCCAATCTTTAAATGCTAGAATTACATGCGAATAAGTGCAACATTTGCGCGTGCTAGAGGTACATGCGCATAAGCGCAATATTTGTGGTAAAATAGACTGTACTGACATTCTGTCATGTTTTAATATTTATGCTCCTCAACGCAACTTACGCCCCCGAGAACTTCCTCATATTCCGACTGCAAGTAGCAACTACAGCTTTCATGGTCCTATATAGCGCGCATTCAACGAGTTATCAACACCGTTGCTGATTGTTTTGATTTTAATATTTCCAGAGAGGAATTTAAAAAACGAGTCGCTTATAGCTTTTGTTTTAAAGGTTGTTTTAAAATATTTTGTGTTAATTGTTAGATCTGTTGATGTTGGTAGAAACTTTTAATTTTTCATTGTATTTAATAGCTTTATAAGCCATTTTTGCATAGACCTGTTGGTTGAAAATAAATAAATCAATAATGAAGCTTTCTTCTAACAAATCTATTTGGAAACCAAAATTTAGTAATGAAATCGCTCAGGAAGATGTTTAAAATTCCAGCTAAGCTTCAAATGGCGTTTTCTCCAATATAGGCAAAATACATATATGAACAAGGATAATTTTGAGCCGACGATTAGTTAACACATTAAAAAATTAAAAAGTACTTTAAAGCCCAATTTAGTCCTCTGTTGCTCAGCATTTTAGTACTTTGCAATTTATGTCAATTTCATCCATGCCATGGTTATATAAAGCAAAAAAAAAAAAAAAAATTTAAACCACAAACGGTAAACAATTTTGAAAAAATCAATCCAATTCCCGTTTCAAAATATTAATTTATCGAGAGAAAAACGATAGAGAAACTTATTAGAATAGGACATTTGAGCGAAAAGGAAAGAATGCTATCAGTGGCCGCTGTAGAACTCTCAGCACCGACCAAGAGAGGAGTAGTAAACAAATTTAAAATTTATAATTTCGATTTTTTTTTTTGTTGATTTTTTCGCTTCTTCTTCTTTGTTTAATTGTTCACTGAAAAAAATCCTACATCAATGTAGACAAAAACTGCATTAATATTAAGAATAATTCGTTAAAACTGAGCCGATACGACCCTTCGTTAATAGTAAGAAAATCATACGTTAATATAGTGAAACACACAAATTTTTTTATTTTAATCTTAACTACTTACGTTGTAGTATTTATGAATTGATTCGTATAAGATACGAAAAATGTTATTATTTAAAAGCGGTTAAAAGCATTTTTGAATGAAAAACTTCTTATTATTAACGTAAGAAATTAAAGATACCATGAAATTTTTCGTAATACTAATGAAATGTTAAATCACATTAACGAATAAATTCATACATATAAGTTTAGCAATTCATTATTTGTATTTACGACCTTATTCGTGCATAGGAAGGAAGAATGGAATACTCGGCAGATACGAATAATTCACAAATATGATGATTATGTTCATAAATATACTGAAAATAATTCATAATGTGTAGGAACGATAATTGATACACAAAACTACGTAATATTTATGTATGGTTCATAACAAAAATGTACATTTTTGGGTCGATTGATGAATAAATTCCTAAAATCTATACCGGGTCTAGAGAAATAAAAAAACAGAAAATTTTGTAATTTTGTTATTTATTTATTTTATTAGTCAACATGGCCCTTACTACTCCTATTAATTTTTTAAATTTTAGTTGATTTTTAGAAGATTAAATTGATAAGATTTTAAGAACAAATTTGATAAGAGGTAATTTAATCCAAAATATTTGCAATACGTCATGGTTCATTTTATTGCACTTTAGTAAATTAAATAAATTGAATTACAATCACACAGTACTTTTAATTGCATATTTTGTTACCTTTTAAAACATTTAATAAGTTCGTTTGATCCCACTACTGCAAAAACGATTTTAATCTATGGCCTCCTTCTTGTGCTGCTGATACATTTTGATTTACAAGAGCGGCAAAATTTGGAATGGTTGATATCATATAAGGTGGTTCGAGTTCCGAATCGTCAACCAGGATCATATTTAAATCGATATAGATACGATATTTTCTTGCCAGCAACTACATATATATTAATGCTGCAGTATTGTTAACACATTAAAATTTAGTCCTGTACATCACATAATTTATTTATTCACACATTACTTATAGACTTTTTTTTTCACAGAAAAGTGTTCTTATTTTAATTTCACCGAATGAAAATTGGCTCTATTTTAATAAGAACACGTGCAAAATGAAAACACTTGTACAACACTGCCAAAAAATATCATATTCACCTGTTTTTCAGCATACAAAAATCATTCAGCACACAATCACATTTGTTCCTTTCAAGCACGCAATTGTTAATAAAGAAGCGAAAGCAATTTATTTACTTTCGTTGTTCCGAATATTATTCAACTTTACTTTATTTTCATAGATGCTATGAATAGATTCGTCCAATAATTAATAGTACGAACAAATTCATATACATTACGTAATGATGAAACTTGATCTTTTCGCATAATTAGAAATGCAATGGAGCTCTTATGTACAATATATGAATTTGTTCGTGTTATTAATTTAATGAAGGAATTTATCAATAATACCTGAAAAAAACGTGAAATTTACGATTTAATTGTATTATTTATGAACATTTTCATCAAAATCAAATTGAAAAAAGACGGTTGCTGAAATTTTATGTCTACTAGATTTTTTTTTTTTTCGATTTCTTTTACTTGGACAATAAAAATCACTAATATCTGGCGTGTGTGTATACTGTAAGGCATATTTCGGTATGCATTTCACTTCTGTATCACTTTCTGTTCCGGAGGTGGAAATGACAAAAGAAGATTCTTATTCAATAGATGTCATGAAAGTAGGATTTCTTCAAACATAAGCAGCCACCCACACATACATTTAAAATTCGAGTTATAATATTCATATTTTGTAGTGCCACATTCGTTACTATAACGAACTATAAGTATTTAACAAATATTTTCGCAATCGTCTTATTCATAAATATTATGAATTGTTCATAAATGTAGTTTTTTTAATAAAATCATGCAAGTTGCACTAATACGCAAGCAACATGTGAATGTATTATATCTATAGCACAATAAACTAAACCATTTTTTAGTTTATGAACTTTGATTCGTACTATTAACGCACAAATATTTATGATTTTTTTTCTAAATTTGGTTTGTTTCGTAAATATAGTAATTTTTACATTAATAGTACGAATTGCGGTTAACGAACGCCATTCGTAAATAAAATGCACAAACATTTTTTCAGAGTTTTAAATTTGTTTTTGTGCTTTATTGGTTTATGTAAATTCTATCTTGACCTTTGCTTTTATTACGGTGGTACTACCCCGCAAAATGCTGCTTTGCAAAAACATTGGTCAAACAATTAGTTTACCTGTACACTACCATCATAGGGCATAAAAGAGAATCTTGAACGAGCAGCGGGCAAACGAATTTCATCAAGCTTAGTGAGAAAAAAACGTGTTAAAGCTGACACTTGAAATCATCCAGAAGCCAGAGTTCGCTTTACGAGTCAAACAGTCAAAACAGTCAAACACGATTTGCTCTGGGCGCAAAAGCACGTTTCCTGGACTCCGGTGATGTGGAATAGCATGATTTTCATCGAAGAAAACCTTGAGAGAGGCTTAGCAATGAATGTCTTTCAAAACTTTCAGCGAAAGGAGGAGTTGTGGTCTGGGGATTTTTTTCTGGAAAAGAAACCGGTCGCACATTCGATTCCTTAGTTCCAAAGTCACACCAACTGTTTATCTGCAAGTCCTACGTAACGAATTTGAACCCTTTGTATTAGATCTTTTCGACGAGACTTGCAGATTTAGTTTTCAACTCAATGCCATACTGCGAAAGTCGTCAGTAACTCTACTACAATATATTAATTTTGAATTGTAGATAAAAAAATATAAAGGGCTGAAACCTCATACGGTGATCAGAATTTCGGTCTTCATTAATTGAATTAAAAAATCATTTTAAAATCCAATTTCCAACCCACATGTCAAATTTCACCATATTCGGTTGAGAAATAGGCCAGTTCCATCGTACTTGGCCATATTCCAGAACTTAATCTAGAAATCATACACATATGTTGTAGATACATACAAACACTCACTGAAACAATAAAAAAACATTTCTCAACTGCTCACTAAACACTAATCCAACCCCAACTCAACCGAAATTTAACCCGAAAACGGCTCCCAACTCAATCCTCTACCCAAACGCAAACTCTCTTCCAATTTAATCCGCAACCCAGCATATATAGATAATAGCCAACTGCTCACTATATCTTAATCCAACCCTAACTTAAGTCCAACTCAACTTCAACTCAACCCACAAATTGACCCCTAACTTAACCTTCAACTCAACCCCAAACTTAATATTCAAACCAGCATATATAAAAAATTGGTAAATATTTCCAGGTATTTTGAGTCAATTCGTTTAGCAGGTACCCAACCCTCTTGACATTTTGGCATTTTTTTCGGTTTTTCTCCCTAGCAACCAATACTCCAATTTGTTAAACATGTAAGAATGTTTAATAACTGAAGAGCAACTTCAATACAACTAGATTTCAAACTGTATTAAGGCTCTAAGCGCTACTAAAAACAGTGAACCTGATCAGTGATACACAACCATTTGCATGTCGTGATTAGGCTGCCAGAACATCTCTTTATTATACTATGAATTTACCCGATGAGAATAACAAATGTACCAACTGTGATGATCGGATGGATTTTGGAAAAATGTATCTGTATTCAACACTATTGTCATTCAGATGAGCGAAATAAGAAATTGCACGTCACAATTAGTCTTTCTAAGTCAATTTGTCGTCCTCCTGCATGATTTTATTTAACCTCCAATCAAATTGCGTTCACTTATGCGAAAGTATTGGCCTAATTTTATTTTATTTGTTATTTTTTTAGTCCCAACTATTTAACCCATAGAATACAATAAAAATTCGCGCAAACATTGTAACAATAATCATTTTCAAACCATTATTTATTTATAATAAATAAAAATTAAATTACGTGATAAAAACCTAAATAAAAAAAAAAAAATAAAAAAATTTGTACGCCGCGTATTTTCATCAATGAAAATTATTTTTATATGACCGCAAAGTTTTATAGTTAGAGAAACGTGCAGCGGGGATGAGTTTGTGTTGATTAAATAAATAAATAAATTATTTTTATTATTAAATTTTATGTAATTATGTGTGGATGTGTGTGTGTTGTATACATAATCGATGACAATATATAAATAATTCTCATGATTTATTTATAAATATTTTTATAATAAATTATTAAACAATTAATAATTTTTTGTGATAAAATAGTTGCGTAGCATTTTATCTGATGCGGGCATAATTTGTTTTATCACACGCGGCTAAATTGTTTTCTAGTCGCAGCCAAACCTTTTTTTTTTGTTTCGAACTCAAACTAATCGGCATCGCACATTAAACACCCACCTCCACCCGCTTATCAAAACTAAACACAAATTCATCATATATACATATTTACAAAAAAAAAAAAAACTTATCACACATCATTTTGTGAAAAATTATATCATTTTCATTTAAGGAAAAACAAAACGATGACGGCAAGCACATGAAATGTCTATTATTGTTATTAACATATCCTACTTTTCAATGAATTTTCAAACATACATATTCGCTGTACATACCGAGTGTGTGTGTGTGTATCTAGTTTAGTGAAATTTTCAATTTTTTTTTTTTTTTTTTTTTGGTGGAACGATAAGAAAATTTAAATATACTTATACGACATACATGAAAAATATGTAATCATCACACGAGAAATGAACATGATGAGCAAAGAAAAACTAAAGCAACAAAAAATAAAGTTGTCGCTTATCTCGTTCGCAGTCGAACAATTCTTTGTGTATGTCTTTTGATTTAACAATATATACACATAACGAGAAAAATTTCATCTCTACATACATACCTATATAGTATATTGTATGAGTAGGGGTGGGGGTGTTCTTAAGACTGATAAAGTTTATTAGTTTTGTCTTAAGTTTTATTTTTCATAAGTTTCTTGCACCTCGTCGAAAAAAAAAACGGTAATTAATCACATCTTTTATATACCTACACACAGACACATTTAATTTACGTAAAACACTTAGAAGCGACATCTTAAGGTTATTCCATGATTTGTATCTACCCTTTACCGACCGAATATTACACCTATGTATGGTTCATATATACGTTAAAAAGGGGAAAACGTTTTACACAATAATTCGTAATGGTTTCACCATAAAAGTTCAAATTAAGTGATTACACAATTATGTATTTAATAAATTATTTATTGAGTCATTTATGAAATATACATACAACATTATGATGTGTAAATTTATCAAAAAATACGATATAATTGATGATGATTCCAATGATGATTAAACAATATGTTTGTTATGTTCGTCAAGGGACGCTGTTTTTGAGGTAAGGAATGTCAATGACTTACATCGAATCAAAATATGATAAATCGCAACGATACCACACGTACCACTTGAACGCAAAACACTGTATATGCTAAAATTGCAAATGTGCTCAAATGGGTGATGATTAAGTTGATGTCAAGTGATGTAAGCTAATACAAAACTTTTATTATTACAAAAAGGCAATCAAACATATTTATCTAATCCTCGCACACACATATATAACTGGTACTCTATTATGCCACCCATCGTGAAGCAAACAATCCTTTTGTTGTTGTTGTTGTTGTAAAAACGACGTTTTTTTTGTAAAATCAGCATATTCGAGCGACGAAGAAAGGATATTTCATAATATCCTTATTGAAGAGTTAAAAATCATGATAAAATATGATTGCTCATTTATAAATTGTGAAGGATTTAATAAGAAGGAAATATGTATCCGTTTTTTGTGGTTGTTGTTGTTGGTGTTTGAAAATGAGTAAGATTTTAATAAAATATTTCATAAGTGGTTAATTTTATATAAGGACGGGGGACATTCTACGTGGGTAGTCTTTGCCAGCGTCTAACCAACAAATATTGAACTCTTTAATAAAGCATTAACATATTAAAATATTACACGAAACACCTAATTTACTCAAAACATTAACATTTAATCAAAATAGATGTGATTACACTTTTTATGAATTTGTGTAGCTACACTTTCTGTAAAGCACTTCTTAAACAAGACATATTTGAAGTTCTTTACAAAAAGTGTAGCTACATAAATTCATAAAAAGTGTAAGTGCACAAAAAACAAATGCAGCCACGTTCTCTCCAAATCAGAGTAGCTTCTATATATAGATAGTTAACACCTTTCCAAACTGATATCATCAGGTTTCATTTAACTCCTGAGAATCAGAAATTAAAGTGAACATCAACTAAGATAGGATATAAGCGCTTAAGAAATTTATGAAAAACAGCGGACATCACGGTAAGTTGATATTTCTTAAGAATTAGTTTTTACGGCTACACTTTTTTTATTTACACTTTGTATGAATTTGTGTAGCAACACTTTTTATAAAGAACTTCGCTTAGGTCTGATTTACGGGACATTATATAATAAGAGCCAATAGCCTAAACCAGACTTATATGAAGTTCTTTACAAAAAGTGTAGCTACACAAATTCATATCAAGTGTAAACACAGAAAAGTGTAAGTGTACATAAAACAAATCTCTTCAAATCCGCGTAGCTTCTATCTTATATACATATATAAACATCTTTCCAAGTTGATCTCATCAGGTTTTATTTACGGACTCAATGTTCGTGAGAATCAGAAATTAAAGTGAACATCAACTAAGATGGGATATAACCGCTTACGAAATTTATGAAACAGAGCGGACATCACGTTAAGTTGATATTTCTTCAAAATTAGTTTTTACGGCTACACTTTTTTTGTTTACGTTTTTTATGAATTTGTGTAGCTACACTTTTTATAAAAAACTTCGCATAGGTCTGATTTACGGGAAATTATATAATAAGATCCCACAGCCTAAACCAGAACTCAATGTTCATGAGAATCAGAAATTAAAGTGAACATCAACTAAAATGGGACACTTACGAGACATTATATAATAATATCCCACAGCCTAAACCAGACTTATATGAAGTTCTTTACAAAAAGTGTAGCTACACAAATTCATAAAAAGTGTAAACACAGAAAAGTGTTAGTGTACATAAAACAAATCTCTTCAAATCCGCGTAGCTTCTATCTTATATACATATATAAACATCTTTCCAAGTTGATCTCATCAGGTTTTATTCACGACACTCAATGTTCGTGAGAATGAGTAATTAAAGTGAACATCATGTAAAATGGGACATAAGCCTTTAAGAAGTTTATGAAAAACAGCGGACATAAGCTGATATTTCTTAAGAATTAGTTTTTACGGCTACACTTTTTTTATTTACACTTTTTATGAATTTGTGTAGCTACATTTACTGTGAAGAACTTCACATCCGTAAAAGCCAATAGTTCACGATGATCGGGAAGTATTTACGAAAACATACGAAAAGAATATCCAAAAATCAGAATTTGATATAAGTAGTTGAATTGAAACTGATTCAATTGTTCAGTTGGGACCTATTTTTGAGTTGAGTTGAGATTTCAATTGGAACTTAGATTGAGTTATTTTGAGTTGAGTTCATGTGTACATGTAGTTTTTCGGAGTTGTTTTCGGAGTTTTTGTAGTTGAGTTGTGGTCGAGCACGGTATTGAGTTGGAGTTGAGCAAGGGTGCAGTTAGGGATTTATTTTGGGGTTAAGGGGAGTTGGAGGTTAGATTGAGTTCTTGTAGGTATGCAATTTTCAAACAGTGATGATTTAGAGATTGAGATGAGAGTTGAGATAGGGATTGAGTTGAGGGTTAAGTTGGGGGTCGAGTTGAAGTTTGATTGATGAAAAGGAATGGAGATAGAGTTGAGTATAAGGTTGACATTTGGCTCATGCTGGGGCTGAGTTGAAGTTGAGTTGAGTGGAAGATTAGATTGAGATGAATTTATGTACGCATGTAGTTTTTGGAACGTGTTGGTTTGGGGAATGACTCGCGCGTTCAATTCAGGGTAGTATTGAAGGTAAAAATTTGGGCCCAGTTAAGATTGGGTTAAGTTGCCTTGGGGTTAGGTGCGATGTTTAGCTGGGACTCTATATGAGGTTTGAGTAGGATATTACATTGAGTTTATTTAAATTGAGTTCATGTACGCATCAGTTTTACACACGTTTGTAAAGAATTTTTTGTAGTTTTTGCTTTACGCCATAATTAAAAAAACTAACGAAGAATTTTTGTCGTTTGATTTAAATTTAAAACATTTAGCTGTGCCTGATTTTTTGAAAGTAAAGTCGGAACATTTCATAGGAATACACCACAGCTGGTGCAAAAGTAATAAAATCTTGAAGAAAAAATTGCAACTTGAATATTTCGAAAATCCACAAAAATCCGTCAAATTTCGAAAATCTTGAATACTATTGAAATTTTATTTGAAATATCTCTTTCTCGTTGAATTTGTAAAATCTAGAACTCAGCGACTATTTGATGGCAATGAGATTTTTGAGTTTAATGAGTTACATCTTTCAGAAATAGACGCATTTCGCATTTTTTGCAGGATTGTTGAGGATTCTCCGTCTTATACAACACCAAACAACACGACGATTTTCAGAACTTAATAACATGCAAATCTCATAATCTGAAATTCTATCAATAAATTCTTAAAGTCAATCAAAATTACAGAAGATCTCGAAAATCTAATAAAGAAATCTAAAATCATAAACCCGGAGCTAGCTGAAGATGCTACAAGGAAGGAATGTCTAAAAGAGGATCCAGAACTCCTTCACTGTTTTTGTTCCTAAGTGCTTAATCCTAATCCACCCTAACATGTTTGAAACTCTTTCAGTTTCCCAAGAGTGTAGCCTGTTTTAATAGACAGGACATATCGGATTTCGATATTAAAACTGGTACGGAAGTAACGGAATTAATAAGTATTTAGGGTTAGGTATGATGGGATTAGGAACAAAGGGATTAGCTAAAATCGGGGTTGAGACACTGTGATTAGTCTGTATAAGACAACGAGAACTGACAGTGAATTTTTGTGTTGATGGAACTGAAAATTGATATAACAAATATGAAATTGTAAAAACCTGATTTCTTGCTTCTTCCAACAATGTCAATCCAATTTATTATGAATCTCGAATCCTGAAATTTGACGAATTTAATCGAAATTCTTTCGAAAATTTCAGAAAACTGAATGTTTCAAAACTAAATTTAAAATTGTAATGTAAAACTTTCCAATTTCATCAAAATTCGAATTTTGAAAAATTTGTCGTGTACAATTTGTCAGTCAAACGGAACTTTCATTCAACTTGCACTCAATTACACACTCTTATTGTAACTCGAATAATCATTCAATACGCCTCCAAAACCAGACCCAACCAATGATCCCAGTATGGGAGATTCACGGCAAAAATGATGGAAACCAACATTTACAATCAGGCTGGCCCTTCTAAACAGACATATCCAAGTGGCGCATCAAAGGCAGGTATACGAACAACAAGAAATCGTTTGAAGCGATTCAGCAAGCTAAGCTACCTTTGTTTTAAGTCTGATTTCACTAAATACAGCCACATGATCACAACAGCACTCACTGTAGAAGCTTGGGAAATGGTATCAGATCTCTTGGGCAATCTGGCGAATGACGACAAATATGAATAAAGCATTCATTGATCGACATTCCCTATCTAAGATAGACAGGTCCGAAAAACGGATTGACCATAGACTGACACTTTGACCTCAATTTAAAAATAGCCGACCAACTTTCTTAGTCTTCGCCTTAATACTGATTTAATGCTAGCGGCAGCAAACGGTACAACAATTCACGCATACGGATCAAAACTCCCCCGGATGAACATTGGACTTCGACGTAAATTGGCGCACGCTTTATTTTAGCTGCAGTGAATCGTGTACTAATTGGTGATGACTTCTTAAGAAAATTTAGCTCACTTGTCGATATCAAAAACCTTAGGTTTTTTGATTCAGCCACGCATTTATCAATACATGCCACAAGGGCACATGTTAATACACCTACGCCGATTCATTTTCCAATCGACAAGTATAACGTTAAACACAATATTGTTACCCCAATCGCCAAAAAAACAGCATACACAGACTTCCAACGTATGGTTGAACTCGGAATTTTCAAATCATTATCTCCTCCGGTTTGATTGAAATTTGGTCTTAGAAATACCGCTCAAACATTTCAGCGGTTAGAGACGTAGATTTTGTTTTCGCTTACATTTGGTGCGTTTTTCTATTCGCTATCCGGAGCTGCTACTGAAAGCCGTCAAATAAAAGTTGCTCCCGATAACCAATAAAAAAACGAACCAATTTATGACATCCTCCTAGCATCACACAATGAGGGACAACGCTTATTTGATTTTGGTATGAACATAGCCACAAAATTACTCCGCACGGCATACATCCTTCACAGGAACGAATTAATACCATCACAGGATTCCCAGCTCCAAACTCTACAAAATGCATCCAACAGTTCATCGGCATTAAATAAATCTTGCTGAAATGTTTGCACCCATTTATTCACTCGAGACCTTTTCTTAGCCGGAACCACGTGAAAATGCATTTACTTAGGCTGAAAGTTGCACTAACAAAGATAACTCTTCTAGCTCACCCACTGGATGATAAACAATTCAGCCTCACAACGGATGCATCAAACACTGTCGTATATGCAGTGCTCCAACAATACAACAGCGGTTGTTGGGAGCCACTGGGATTCTTACCTAAGAAACCCTCTGACACTGAAATAAAATATTCAGCATTCCACAAGGAATTGCTAGCCATATATGGTATTTAGCAATAAAATATTTCCGCTACTTCGTCGAACGTCGGGACTTCACTATTTACACTGACCATAGGCTTCTGATATGAGCCATTCAATCAAAAACGGAACGTAGTCCAAGGCAAGCACATAACCTGACGGCAAATCTGACAGATTTTAAAATTGTTGGCTAAAATCTGATCAGTTTTCTGTGACAGACAAAGAATTGACTTCTGGATGTTGAAAATATTAATGTTCTAAAAACATATGGAATTAATATCGTTAGGCATAGAGCTCAGTTTAATGTTAGAGTTTATAACTTGGGTAAATATTAAATTTGCTTGAACGCTTCAAAAAAGTATTTATCACAAAAAAGTTAAAATTTGAATATGAAAAATTTTAAGTTCAGTTTTTAAAAAAAGCTCCTAAAAGCTTTAACTTGATTACGAATAGGAATGGTTCTGTGATTTTTTCAGTTTTAAATATAACTGCATATGCTAGCAAATTTTCAAACAGTTAGTAACTACCTGATTATTTAAAGCTTAATTTTGTTAACGAGAAAGTTCCAGAACGGTAACGGCTCGAATGATTTTTTTTTATTGGAAACTGGGTGGAAAATATTTTTCATTTTCCTTAACCATTTATGGTAAATCCTTGATAGTCAATTTTATATATGAGAGCTTTAAAGCCCACAACATTATAAATCTAAATCTTAAGGCTACTTAAGCCGACAATCGGTTTAAAAAATTCACGCTTGCTGTTTTAGACTTGACTTTCGAACTAAAAAAATGGAGGTGTGGCCAACACACGACTTTCTGTTACGAACAGAGAATTTTGAGAAATTTTATTTTGTCCTTAATTTTTATTTTTATTTTTATTTGTTTTTAATTTTTGGAAACATTTTGTATTAAGTAGTTTTTTGTAAACCTTATACTTTTTAAGATATTTGCAAAATAAATTTTCTGGACCAAGGGAGTGGTCACTTCCGGCTAGCCGATTTAGAGTAAAATTCACTGGGACCTCCCAATTTACCAAAAAAGCTTAAATCTGAAGTTTTAGTTCGATTGGTTAAACCATCTGGGCTGTAGAGAGGACACAGACAGACTGACAGACAGACACCATTTCGAAACCCACTTTTTCGGACTCAGGGGACCTCAAAACAAATAAATCTCTAAAAATCTCAAGGTCCAAAATTTTCATGATTACTATACTTTATTTTACTAGAGTAAAAGAAAGTAAAAGGGAGCTTTATTATACAAAATGGATAAACGACCTTCAAATACTAACACGTAAAGGACAAAATTTAGAACTGAATTTTATCTTTTTGTTTGTTTCTGAAATTAAACTTTTTGAAGCTTTTAATTTTTAAATTTTAGAGCTTAGCTATTTGGTTGGTATCTCTGGGGGTACCAATATTTTAAATTGTTACAGAGATGCATAAGATTTTCACTCAAGCACGATTGGATTTGGGAACGTATATGACAATTTATCAAATGTTAAGCAAAGCACAAAATAAAGTTCGTATTTAATAAAGTAGGTGGGGGTTAATTTAAAAAAAACGTTATTTTTGATTAATTTAAATTTTTGTTGTTTTGGTAATTTTTGTAATTTTGGTTTCACGTTTGTTTATAACTTAAGAGTTGAATTCTCAATAGAAATTTGGAATAGAACTTAAGAAAATACCAATACAAGACGATAACAGCAGTGGATAGTCAAAAAAGTTAGCTCCGCTGGATCTACCTAAAACTTCAGATTAGGACCACAAAATATAAAAACGTTACTGCAGCATCGTTACTGTAGTCATTTAACCTTGCCAGACAAGAAAGATGTAAGGGAGTCTCGATTTTGTATTGCAATGCCATGAAATTATTTAGTGCGCATATTCGACATGTTCGAGTTGGTATATTTACTAAAATCAGTGACGCAGTCCAGCAAAAAATTCAGTTTATGGTTTTTCGCTGGAAACCCAAGAATAAAAAAATAAATTGAGGACGTTCAGCTAGAAACGCGTTTTGTATAAACCACCTGCACATTGGATTATGCCCTAACGCTGAAATTCGGTACAGCCAATTCTTAAAAACAGCAAAATGAGCTGAAAACCATACTGCCTGATCGACTGGGTTATTGTTTTTTCTATACAGAACAGTCGTACATCGTAGCGGTCTTTGTCCTCTACTTTCACAACCTCCTATGGACCTTAATACTTCGGCTGGATTTTAGAGCCATTACCAAATTGTGTCCATTTAATTGCAACAACATCTCCTACCTTGTATATATATGCCTGCTTTCGTCGCCTGTTATAATCTTTTCTATTCTCATCTTGCACTATGAGTATATTCTGCTTGGCTTCGTCACGTAGATGTTGTCGCTCCTTATTAAATAATAAGGCTTCTTCTTGTTCGATGATTTCTTTCAGGTATAAATTCTCCGGACATTTCATCTTGACTCCCATTAACAGCTCGAATGGACTCATCGCGATGCTTCGATGAAATGAATTATTCAGGTACCTCTGTAGTTTATCAACATATTTATACCAGTTTGATTCGTCATTTAAAGCAAGTTTTGCCAGGACTGGAATGATCAAGCGATTAATCCGCTCTACTTGTCCGTTTCCCGTTGGCGCGCCTGTGGTGATGGTTGAATGCAAAATATTTTCGATTCGGCAATATTCTGTAAATTCCGCCGATGTAAACGCCGTTCCTCTGCCCGTTATAATATGCTCAGGACTACCGAACACTGCCTTCTGCTTCTCTAGCTTTTGCAGAGTCTCCTTCGTAGTAACGGATTTCGTAGGGTACAGCCAAATAAATTTGGAAAATCCATCAATCACACACATGATATACTTATATTGTTTTTAGTAGAAGACAGATTTCCCAAATGATCAATATGATAAGTGACCAGAGGGTGTCGCCTTTTGGTAAAGGATTTAGCAAACCATCTCTTTTACCCGCCTTTCTCTCTGCCACTGTACCACTGATGCAATTCTTTATTGCCTTCTGAACTTTCGACGACAAATTAGGAATGAAGTATTCGCGTTGAATCAATTCGGTGGTCTTTCTCATAGCGAAATGTCCTTGTTCGTGGTACGCTACTATGACTTCCTTTTCCATGGCCCGCGGTACGACCAATGACAGGTTCCCTTGGACCATCGTGAATTATTAATTACATAATCATCAAACTCACCTGACTTTAGCAGCTCGAATATGGGTTTCAAAGTATCATCTTCTCGTTGAGCTGCTCTGATTCTAGTAATTAAGTTGCTTTGGATTGTCAATAATATAGCGTTTCGACTTAATGTATCGACATGGCGCATTCGGTTTCCTGGGCGATGCTCTAATTTGAAATCAAATTCTTGAAGCTGCAAAGCCCACCCAGCAATTCTCGACGTCAACTCCCGCTTTTCCATAGTGGCCTTAAAAGCAGCACAATCAGTTGCGATTGTAAATGTTAACCCTAGTAAATAAACTTGAAATTTCTTCAGTGCCATGATGATCGCCAACACCTCCAACTCGTAACTTGAATAGTTTTCCTCTGCCTTCGTCGTTTTTTTACTATAGTAGAGGACGGGGTGAAAGCTGTTGTCTTCATCTGATCTTTGTAGTAAAATTGCACCGATTCCGATCTTGCAAGCGTCCGTACGAAGCTCGGTATCAGCTGCCATCGCATAAATTTTCAAAACAGGATCATCGATCAGCTTATTTTTCAATTGCATGAATGTATAATCCTCCTTGTCAGAGAATCTGAAATCATTCCCATTTCTCAGCATGTCCGTTAACGGTTTGGCGATAATAGCGTAGCCCTCCACGAATTTTCGGAAGTAGCTCGTTATTCCCAGAAAGCTTTGCAGATCCTTAATATTCCTCGGTCTTGGAAATTTTCTTATCGCCTCCATTTTTCTCGTAGATGGTTTAATAGTACCTTTTCCAACCTCGTACCCCAAGTATTAAATAGTTGCGTGAAGAAACTGGCACTTGCTCCATTTAATCTGTAAGCCATTTTCTTCGGCCACCTGGAAAACCTCCTGTAATCATTCTATTCCTTCCTCTGGGGTGTTAGCATGTATCACTATATCGTCCATATAAACACAAACTAATTTTCGAATACACAGTGGAGCAAAAATCTTGTTTATATACCGTTGGAATACTGCTGGAGAATTATAGAGCTCGAATGGAGCCCGCAGGAACTCTTACAAACCAACTGGTGTTATAAACGCGGTGTATTTAATTGATTCCGGCTACTCGGACATGGAAAAATTCATTTCGTAAATCTAAAGTAGAAAAAAACTTAGCGCCTTGAAGCTGGTCAATTTGATCGTCGATGCATAGCAGCGGGTATCGATCTTTAACTACCACCTGATTGAGACGTCGATAATCAACGAAAAGTCTTTTTGTACCATCCTTCTTGTTGCATAATACAATCGGACTAGCGAAATCTGATTTACTTGGCCGAGCGATATTTTCCTGAATCCACTCATCGATTTCGTTCCTAACTAAATTTAACTCCAATGGCGAAAGTCGACGACAGTTTAGTGCTATTGGTGTCTCCTGATTTAACACAATCTTCATTACTACGTTATCAGATGGTTGAATAGCTTTAGGGATATAATTTATAACCATTTTGTTAATCGCCTTTACATACTTATCTGCTACAACTCCAACATTTAGTGATAAGTCTCCACGTTCGATCATCATAGTATAGTTATCAGGAATAAATTTTCTCATCAAAATACTTTCCGGAGTTAAAATCGTAATTGTTTGGCTTATTAACTCCTTGCCTAAAATAATGTCCAGTGGCAGTAGATCATCAGCAACAATATGAAATATTGTGCAATACACATCGCCATCAATCAAAGCACTAGTAGAAAAGTGTCCTAAAGTTTTTAAATTTCTTGAACCGGCTCCACTGAACGTTGTTGTGTGATTCTCAAAATCCGGGACACCAAGCATAGAATATTTTTTATGCGTCATAAAGTTTATGTCCGATCCATTGTCCACCTTGGCATACAAAGTTTGGTTGCAAATTTTAATCTCCTTCAGGTCTCTTGTAATGGATACCATGTTGTTTTCATTGATTGCCGCACAAATGTTTTCTGTTTTCTCGGCCACTTCCTTTGTACAACTTAGCGCAATATAACCAAAATTACCACATTTGTAGCATTGCGGTCCTATTGCTTTGTTTCTGCATTGATTCCCTCGATGCCCTACACCACCACAATTAAAGCATCTTGTTATATATGTCATATGTTAGTATTGAAGAAGTACGTAATCTGAAAATAACGGGTGTCGATTTACCAACTAAGAGGAGTTATAATGACCCCTCAGATAGTTCAAGTATCAAATTTATGCGAATAAATCTAAATCAAAAACTTAATCGATCACTTAAAATAGTCCTGTCTGGATTACCAAATTTCGGTATTGATGAAGAAAGTTTATTTTTGAAACATAAGAGATATAAGGCCCAAACGCTTTATTTAATATATTTACGAGCGAACAATTACTTTAAATGAATTAAAGAAAACAAAGGCAATTGCAAATCGGAGCTAGTACACCAATTGTCGTTCTATCTAGAGGGTTGCCTTCAATTCTTTGATTCAACTCAAATCCTGTCTTTTTTAGATAGATGTGCAACTTGTATTGTCACAAAGCCCGAATCTTCTTAACTGGCCATTCTTTTAAAGAACAATTAACCACAATTTAGTGTTAAATAGCATTAAATGTCACAATTTGAACACTCCTGAGACCATTGATAGGAAAATTACACAAATGCTCAATATAAACTATTCCGCATGATAGAGTTAAATTACCACATTTTACCTACTATCTAATTCAAATAAGAATTTCGATAAAAAGGAGATGGCAGTATGCTTATCGAATACAAAATTTATAAATTAATGATAAGATTGTCATGAGAGACTATAAAACTATAATATTCTGGCTAATACGTTCGCTGAACCATATTTATTAATCCGCAATCTTTCAAATCCTGAAACCGAACACCATGTAGATGAAAGCGTTGATCATATCTGTGAAATTGAAAACTATTGCAAATCTACAACACTCATACATCCCTAAGGCCCCTGGCCATGACATAGTAACAAACTTCTAAAATAGCACCCGAAGAAGTGGTTTAATATGACGTCATACATCTATAATGCATGTTTCAAAATATCCTATTTTCCTACAACCTGGAAACGTAATAATCACACCATTACATAAACCAAACGAAGATACATCAGTTCTAAAAATTCCTTATTAATTTATTTTTTTAATTTTTAATTAGCCTTCATTTTGAAATCTACAAAATTTTAAAAATTCATTAATATTCCGAATTGAAATTTTAAATATTAAATTATGGAACAAAGTGTTTGTAAAATATTTGCCATAAGCAAATGGAGAATTAAAATTTCAATACAATTTAATAAGAATTTCGAATTCCGAAATTCGACGAAGTAGTTCGGAAGGAAAATTTGATGTTTTGAATCCAAATACAAAATTATATTACACAAAATTTAAACTTCTAATATCTTCATAAAATTTCGAATTATGGAAAATTCAAAACTTTAAAAATTTTATAATATTATTAAAAACTTCAATTTCATTTATTTTGAAATTCACAAAATTTTAAAAATTTATTAATATTCTAAACGAATAAATCAGGAATACAAATTTCAATCCAATTTATTATGAATTTCGAATCTCGAAATTTGACGAAATTAATCAAAATTCTTTTTATAAATTTCAGAAAACTTAATGTTTTGAAGCCATTATAATTCGAATTTTGAAAATCAAAAATCGAATTTTGCAAATGTAAAATTTTATAATTTATTGTTCACAGTGAAATTGTATTACTCAAAGCCGGAATATGAAGGATTCGGGTTTAGATTGTAATTAACAGAAAAATATTATTAGAGAACATTTCTGTGGTAATTGGTTTTTATGGTTCGATGTATCAATTTTAATTTAGAACGATTTGCAAATATCTCTTAGTTTTAATCAGAAAATAATTACAGAATTTAGAGGAAATAAGGTTTTTCTAGCATCTAACGAACTAGTAAAATCGACCCACGCCAATCGGTAAAATCAGCAAAATCAGTGAACTCAGAAAATGCAAGCTAATCTATACCTTTAATGTTAAATGTATATAGCCGATATAACGGACATATTTAGAAACAACGTAAAATTGGCGGCAAATCGAACTACCAGATCAATATGTGGCTCTAAGAAGTTATTGTAAATGATCAGAGAGAGTAAAGCCAAGTTACAAAAATTATTATACGTGTTTAAGTCGTATCAAGCTCCGACCTATAAATATTCAACATCATTTCAAATTAAATTTATTTTCGTTACACTAAAGTCACTAAATTAACTGAAATTTTTTTTTTTTTTCAGAAAATTGGCAAGTTTCTACTGATTCTAAATTTTCAGAACTAGCGATATTCTTGATTTTGGTTTCCCGAATTTCCAATCCAATCTACTTTGCAAATGGAAATAAACGCCCTTATACGTTTACTTCGCTGTGACATGGATATAATTAGAGACGTTGGCCAAAATATTTTCGATATGGGTGCAACTTTCTACTCGTTATCTCAAAATGCGTGAAATCAATGAACTATAAAAAAAAAAGTTACTCGTATGATTAATGTCACCCAACTTTATGGAAATCGGTTAATATTTTATTAATACTCATATAACCATTTCTGCTGTACCGCGTTCGCGCATTTATCTTTTATACATACACTGATGCGATAAAATCGTATATGTGTACGTCGTACAAAGAAGGATATTATAATCGTCATAAACCATACTTACAATCATCATTAAATTATCGTTTGAATGGTTATGTGACATGTAATATTGAAAAATCGCGAAAAGTTTTGTTACATAAAAATTGTTATTATGTGTATGTGTGTGTGTGCGCGCGATTTTTTTTTTATCGTCATCAAATAAGGCATCAATCCTTTTTTTTATTGTTGTTGTTGTTGTGTGTACATACATTACTCGATTTATCGATATGTTAGAATGGGTATGTGTGGGTGTGTGTGTTTATTATTTCTCCACCGAATCCTTAAAAGATTAATAGTAATCATAAAAAATTGATATTTACTATAAAAAATTGCATAAAATAAATTTTTATTTTCGTTATCTTATTGTTAACATAAGAAAAATTTAGATATAAATTACGGATTTTTTATTTTTTTTTTTTAGTTTATGTTTGCTGGAGAGCTTGTATATGTCGCGGAATATGTATCTACACGGAGCTCTAGCTATAGCTAGATGGAGCTGAATGAATTATGTTTATCTTTTCATTTGAGACATTTTTCTCTCGATACATAATTCTGGGTATATTATGTATGTATATCCTCTGTATCATCATAAATATGAGATTTAAGATGAGATTTTTTGTATTTTATTTTTGAACATATCAGTTACTTATATAGTCAAAATGAATGTTTTTTGTGTGTACCCCCGCCCGACCCGATAATTTTTTATTTTATTTTTGTTGGTACGATGGTGATGGGTGGTGTGTACATATATATGTTGGGTGGTTACAGTATATTATATTTTTTGTTTGACATACAATAAATAGATAAATAAACACACACACACACATGAAGTATAAATTTAAAATTTTTATTCTTTTCTTATTATATAATATGTGTGTACAAAATAGATGGATATTATCTTATTTCGATATAAAATTTGCCAAGTCACATATATACTATATAAATTTTCTTTGTTGCCTTTTTATTTTTAAAATAAAAATTCGAAAGAAAATCTGCTGATAAAAAAATAAAATGTCAAGGAAAAAATTGAAAAATAAAAATTATTTTTAATGTCTTTGTGATATGATTTAAGGATAAAATTTATGTGAAAGTTGATTACATAATGTGATCGATCTACTTTAGCGATTGTTTATAGGTATGGGACTAGCACCTTATTGCGACCACTAGAGCGGATAAATCAACACAGATTTAAAAGCCAAATGTTGAAGACAAAAATTTATAAAAAACAAAAACTGTCAATCCATTTCCTGTCATCTTAAAAAAAAAATCAAAATTTTTCAATTTTCCATGAAAATTAATTTTATTCTCCCTGCGTTTCACAATTTATCACAAAAATACAATCCAATGGAAGTAATCAACCGTTTAGTTATTTTTTTTTTTTTTGGTTAGAAAATCTTTCTGAATTGTTTTTTTTTTTTTTTTGAACACCTAACAACGAAAAAAACCTAAGAAATACGAAAATGTCATAAAAGTCACACAATCAACATGTTTGGAAAAGAAAATATTCAAATGGAAATTTTTTTTTTTTTGTATTCTTATAATAACATAAGGAGGAAAATGTGAGGAGATACAAATCTGGATGAAACAGAAGGAAAATATTGAATTTATTTTTCGTCAGAAAAATGTCAATCGCCTTTCGGTAAATTAAATTTTCATCATTCCGGAATTTGTTTGGTCTGTGTTTGGGTGATTTTTTTTATTCCTAATATTTGTTATTGTAATATTTTGTTATGTATGAATTATGAAGTAAAATGTTGGAATTTATATTATGAGGTTTAAATGTATGGTTTAATATTTAATAAGTCACTAACTAAATTCTCCATGCAAGCAGCCAGCCCTTTTTCAGATCATTTTAAAATTAAAAATAAATAATTTTTCGCTTTCCAGAAATTTTATTTTAAATTTAAAATTATATTTCATTTTTGCAGAATATCTCAGAATTAAAACTGTTTACATTCTAAATTTAATTTAAATCTTTCTTTTCAGAATACTATAGAACCAAAAATATTTTCCTCATAATTTTAAAATAAAATCTCCCCGCTTTACATTCAAAATTAAATCACTATTTTTTAAAATTAGATTTTCATTGTCCACAATATTTTAATTAAAAATATTTTTATTCTAATTTTAAAAGTAAATTTTTCATTTTTAATTTTTTTTAAAGTTAATATTTCCTAAAATTGTAAGAGAACTTAATCCAGTTTCGAACTAATGAGCCTCATCAAAGCCAGGGTGACTAGACCGATTGTCACACAATTTAGCGAATTATACTAAATATATCCAAATTCTCTTACAAATTTTTCTTCGTGACATTCAAACAGCTCTATTCCTGTGTAAGCAAATTTTAACAATTAACAATTTTTTACTAAAATTTGTAATTACTATTTAATTCGTGTAATTTCTAATATGGAACCGATCCTAAGATCAATTTATTTGGTTTGCAGATAACACTTAAACGTATATTATTAATTATGAACAATTATTCGACACCAGGTTTGAATATTTTTAATTTAATTTAAACTTAGTATTTCCAAAATTTCAAATTTTCCGGAATATCTGAAAAATTAAAAATTTTTCCCGTATAATTTTAAAACTTAATTTTCCAATTTCCTAAGAATTTTAAAATTAAATCCTCATTTTCAGGAAATTCTATTTTAGTTTTCAAATTAAATCTCCATTTTCTAAAATGTTTTAGTTTTTCCGAATATTTCAGAATTAAAACTATTTATATCCTAAATTTAATTTAAATCTCCTATTTCAGAATATTTTAAAATTAAGAATATTTACATTCCAGTTTTAAAATTAAATTTCCCAATTTCGGAAATATTTTAAAATGGATCCTCCATTTCCTAGAATATTTTAAATTAAATCTCCATTTTCCGGAATATCTTAAAAATTTTTCCAGTATGATCTTAAAACTAAATTTGCCAATTTCCGAAATATTTTAAAATTAAATCTTTATTTCCTAGAATATTTTAAACTGAAAGTTTCATTTCCCATTTAAAATATTTAAAATTAAATCTTCATTTTCCAGAATATTTTAAATTAAATCTCAATTATCCGTAATATCTTCAAACTAAAAACTTTTTCAGTATAATTTTCCCAATTTCCGAAATATTTTAAAATAAAATCTCCATTTCCCAGAATATTTAAAATTGAATCTACATTTTCCGGAATATCTTCAAACTAAAAATTTTTCCAGTCTAATTTTAAAACTAAATTTCCCAATTTCCGAAATATTTTAAAATTAAATCTTCATTTTCCAGAATATTTGGAAATTAAATCTCCATTTTCTAGAATATCCCAGAAATACCTTTTTACATTTAAAATTATCATTTTTCAGAATTTTTTAGAATTTTCCATAATATTTTATAAATAATTCTTTTTTCTACGGAAATTCCATTAATTTTCAAATTAAATCTATCATTTTTCAGAATATTTCAGAATTGAAACTATTTACATTCTAATTCGAAAATAAATTTGACTATTCGAAATAAATTACATTGGCCATGTGGGCGAAGACCGTTGCGCTAGACGGCCACATTGCCAACTGGAAAGTTGGTCGACAAACCACATCGCCGACAAAACAAGTGGCCTAGACAACCACATATCCTACAAAACAGATGGACGACGTAACTAAATCACGGACAAGACAGGTGGCTGACACAACCAAAATCCCGTCAAAAAAGAAGTCCGACACAACTACATCGCCGGAAAGGCAATTGGCCAACACAACCAAATTGTCGATAATCACAAGACCGACACTCCCCAATGGAATTCACTCGTACTAGCGTGTGTAAATTTTGGTAAAAATAAAATTTAATTTCCTTCCGACAGCATGTTGTAATGTACTTTCTAATTTATTTGTGAAACTCGACTGCAATGCATGAGTTTTTCAAAATTATTTTGCCTTTTACAGAATTTACAAGTCCGGCATTCCAAGCAAATTTTTGCACGTAAAGCTTTGCCAGGCTTGCCAGTTCTGTTATGTAACCAAAAAAAAAAAATACGATTGGGAGAGGCTCTGAAATCTATCGATGAATACAGTACTATGAATGTCAGCGATTTTAGAAGGATTTCTCTGTGTTATGTGTGTTGGAAAATATCATTCAACCTCCAATTAAATAGACCTGATGCTCATTAAATTTATCATCGTCTTATCATGCTAGAAAGATTAATAAATTTTGAGGTATATGAAAAAAAAAATCAGAAAATTTTAATTAATAAATTAAAACAATTAAATTAAAATTAATTTTAAATTCAGGGTTCAACTTTCATTAAATCGTATTTAAAAAATCAATTATTTATATTAATATTGCCACTGGATAAATTCTAGCCTGTCAATGGTTAAGACTCATTAAAGGCTTTTAGTTGCTCAAATTCATAATTCCGATCACAAATGATAAGCAAATTCTCAACATTCTTCAACATTTTGCAAATATTCTTAAATTCGTGCCTTCAAATCTGAGGCATGTAACGATTAAATCTCTGAATTTCGTTTCGAATCGGATTCAGAAAACACTTTTTTTATAAAAAATATTTCTAATTTGTGGCTCAATTTTAGCTACCCTCTAAAAATTTCTTTTTTGAAGAAGGTTGCTCAATTGTTTCACAGCATTAATACATACAACCAGCAACTTTGGAAATGACTTAAACAAAAGAATTTTGGTCGCTTAAAAATTTGATTGTTGCTCAATTATGTTATTCAAATGTTCAATATACTATACGTCTTTATAATTTAGACTGAAAGTATATGTACATATTTCAGCAACTGAATGGTAATCATTTATGATAATTTACGACTATTGAAAGCTTTCACAATATTAACCAAAGCATCCTTGATTTTATAAAGTCACAATGTAAAAAAATGAGCTTTAATAAAGGAACTAGAAACGAGGAAAAAACAAACTCCTTACATGTACAAAACCTAACCCTTTTAAATCAAAAGGTCACAATTCCATAATTATGATCTCTGAGGTATTTCCAAAAAAGGTTTTTCAAATTATATGAAACCATTTTCAGATTGACCGAAAACTTTTTCTGGTCTAATCGCTGGTAGGGAAATTGAAATTGGATTACATTAACCGATTAATCTAAACTTTTCAGTTAATCGAGTCGATATTAACCACAATAAGGCTGCTGTCAAGTCTTGAAAAATTGAGAGTTGCAGCCAAAACAAAGCTAAATAATATTCGATATGTATCTCTGCCATTTTTAACAACTACAATAAGCTACAAGTATAGTTAACCGGTAGACGTGTTTTCCGCTTGTTGGAAGATTTTTGCATAAACTGTACATCGGCTGAATTATTGAACTTATCCGTTTTATGAAATTTTGTGAAAAAAATTCCCGCCCCAATTTCTCCTGCGGTAACCCCCTCCCCTACCCCGGGTTACCTTTGGTGGTTGATTGAATATTTCTTGTATGTTGAGTTAGGAGTTTCGAGACTCGTGACTCACAAGTGGCAATTGTGAGAAAACGTTTTGCAACAAAACATAATGCTTACATAATTCGCCCCTAGGCGTCGCGATGTTCCAATTTTATGGTTTCATATTTTAGTATTAAATAAAGTTTGATTGTATACATTGGAATAGTCTTAATATAGGTCTTTATCGAGATTATTCGATTTTATAGATGTTGACTTGGATTTTTGAGGGTTTTGAAGCTTATTGGAAAAATATTTGGCGTTGTTGTTGTAACAGATACTATTTCATATTTTTCAAGATTAGTTAAGATTTTCGATATTATATTCGAGCTTAGTTTGGAGTCTCACAACATTGAAAGATTATTCGACTTTTCCAGTTATTATTTCCAAACTTTCGGGAATATTCGAACTTTTCTGAGAATAACGAGTTAATTACAGCGCGAGTTCAAATCAGAATTGTACCTTGACAATTCTGATTTGAACTTAGATCTCGTGCATTCGTAAATTCGAGATTTTTGGATTTATCTAGATTTCTGGAATTAAATAACGTTGACTTTGTTGCTTGGTATCAAAGTTATCTATTCGAAATTATCGACACTATTCAATATTCTCGAGATTGATGAATATCATCTGCATGATATTTTTCAAATTACGTGAGTATACCGGAAGATTATTACGTGTTTCTCTTATTCCTTGAAATTTTCACGGGATTCAGTTGTGTCGGTTTATTCCATCTATTAATTTATCAAGACTTTTGGTATTGGGTTATTCGAGATTTGGATCAAAGGTATTCAAAAGGTTAAGTACTTAGTTAAGTTAAGTTTGGGCATGATGATATTTTTTGAGAATTTTTGAGATTTTGCTAGATCCTCCAAATAATTTTTGGACTAATTCTGATATTACGAATGTGAGCGATATTGGATTGTATGAAATCGAAATTATTCGATATTAAGTGCTCGTCATTGTTACTCGTAGATTATTGCAAATTTTCGAGATTTTTGTTATGTTTGAAAATTGTTCGAAGCTACATACCTTTTATAGGTTACAAAATTTTATGTTGATCTATAACATGGTCATTTCAACGAATAACAGGTCCTCGTTATGTGCCGGGCATAATATTGTTTTCTAATCAATTGATGATGAATCTTCAAAAAATATAGAACTTATTCAACTTTTTAAAACTGTGGTCATCAAGTTGATTGATTTTAAAATGGTCAAAGTCCGGCAAAAAAAAGAATGAACCAGAAAAGCAAAGTTGTGGTAATAAAAGTTTAAAAAAATGTTTTTAAAGGCTCGGCCACTTAAACAAGCAGACACCAAAGAGAGCTTGAAACTCTAAATATTGCTACAACAAGGTTTTGGTCTAAGAGAATCATCTTTTACTTTTATACTCGTCAAAACTAATATGAGGGATCATTTACTAGGCGATTTAGTAGCTGAGAAATTGAATAATAAAATAATTATTACTAAGGGCGGACACATATAAACTGTTCCAAAAATGGTATACAATGTCCTACTTCTCCATTAAGAAAATGTGAAAAAATACAGACGTTGTTGACTACCCAACAGAATTTTTCAATAGGCTGAAATCTACAGGTATTTCACTAAATTTTCATTTTCTAGTGATATAGATCAACTCATAATGTTTCTGTATAACTAGTACTAGTAGTATTAAACTATAACTAGTACAGCCGAAAACTGATGCCCAAGAAACCCGCACGAAAAATCTGACGATGGTGGATTCTGCCCAGCGTTCAAAATTGTCCGCTCGATCAATATATATAATTTTTCGGTGGCCCGTATAACCTGTTTTGTTTTTAAAGCTTCTCATGTTTGGCCAAGCTGTCTTTTACATAAACAATTGAGAATGATCACGAGGTCGTTTAAAATTCAAGAAACACTATATTAACAACTGTTCTTAAAGTGTATGCAGACAAATAAAATCTGGGAACTAAATTCTTTAAATTTTATTTTCAAAAAACAAATTCCCGAAAAAGAATCGAAAAATAAAATGTCGAAAGCCAAAAATCTCGAAAACGAAAATCTTGAATTAGCATGAGTTTTCAGCGAAAAGGATACAATACGAGTTTCTCTTAACGGTTTATTCTAGCCGATGCAATAATGGATCGATTTCGATTGGAACCTGTCAATAAAATTCGTCGATGCGTCTGTGTTGTATGAATTGAGAAGCAAACCCAACAGAGAACACAAAACAGAATCAGCTTTCTTGCGAGGGAATTTATATCAGAGGCCCAACATGTTTAAGAGAAATTGTTTTAGCTAATTTTTTTTTATTTTTCGAGAATTCGACCAATTCGAGGGTTTTTATTTCGGGATTTTGGAAACCAATTTCGGAGGTTTTTTCCAATCCAGATTTTATTCTTTGTGAAAAATGTGACAACCTAATATCTGGTATTGGCATATTTCACAATCAATAAGCGCGTTTTTTCATTCGCTCCGGATAGCTGCTATCGAGAGCCGTCATTTTTATACGCCTAAATTTAGATATGACGCGCTATTTATTGGTAAACTAAACTTATTTAACATCAAACTATCATTTTTAATTCAATTGCTTACCAAAAACTTCATATAAAAAATATTTGGCTCTACCTATTTATACGGAGCGCTATCGGGAGCCAATTTTTATATGACGGCTCTCGATAGCAGCTATCCGGAGCGAATAAAAAAACGCGACTAATTACCACCTAGTTCTGACCGATGTGAAGTTAGCCCAGACTTTCATCCCAGGAAAAACAAAAAATATCATCAGGCAATACTAAAATTACAACGTTATCCCATCCCAACATTATTTCACAAGATATAATTTACTCTAGCCCTGAAAAAAAATTTTATTTAATTTTATAACATATTTTATTACAGAAACTTGCAAAAATTAAAATTTGACATTATACAGGAAATTATAGAAGCAAATACTGAATTTTAAAGAACAGGGCATATAAGTTAGTACACTACTTGGATTTGGCAGAGATAATTTCTTTTTTGGAAACTATCAGTATGCCATTTGATTTGGCATTAGATTGTCTCACCCCACTAATCATGTCAAGAGTAACCAAATTTCATGCAACAGGATGGGATTTGGCCCTGGGATGATCGGGATGTTTCTTTTCCGGAAACCATTGGACTGCCATTTGATTTGGCATTACATTATCCAATTCCGTATATATTGTCAAGACGATTTGCATGTTGAGATTGGCGCTATCATTATTTAAATTAGCATAGAACGAAAAATTTCATACAAATGGAAGCGATTAGGCCCTGGAATGACCGGGATGTTTTTTTTCCGGAAACTATCGGTACGCCATTTGGTTTGTCGTTACATTATCTAATTTTATTAATAATATCAAGATGATTTGCATGTTGGGATTGGCGCTGTAACTATTTAAGTTAGTGTAGTACTGAAATTTCATACAAATGGAAGCGATTAGGCCCTGGGATGACCGGGATGTTTCTTTTCCGGAAACTATCGTAATGCCATTTGATTTGGCATTACATTATCTAATTCCATTAATATTGTCAAGACGATTTGCATGTTGAGATTGACGCTATAATTATTTAAATTAGCATAGAACTAAAATTTCATGCAAATGGAAGCAATCAGGCCCTGGAATGACCGAGATGTTTCTTTTCCGGAAACTATCGGATAGTATTTGATTTGGTATTACATTATCAAATTTCATTATTAATATCAAGACGATTTGCATGTTGAGATTTTCGCTATAAGTATTTAAATTAAAATGGTACCAAAATTTCATGCAACTGGATGGGATTTGGCCCTGGGATGGCCGAGATTTTTCTTTCCCGGAAACTATCGGTACGCCATTTGGATGACTTATTGGAGAATGCAATAAATATTAAGTTCGCTACAACTCATTATGTGACACCACCTATTTTAATGTATAAAAAACAGAAAAACTAATTTCCTCCTCTATACCGGGTGACTTAGAATTGACATTAGAATAAAGTCTTTTCATTAAAAAAAAAATCAGTTCTCTATTCCTTTTATTTTTGGAGTTGTCATGTCTAAAAACAGTCGTCTCGCTATTATCGAACCGTACGAAGCTGGAATTTCGTCAAAAAAATAATTCAGTCTTCGTCTTCCACGTTCAACAGTGTTCAAAGCGATAAAATGATACCGGGAGTTAGGTTATTATTCGGACCGTTCAGGAAGATGTCATCCGTACACCGCCAATGCTCCATAGCTCCGCAACATCATCAAATGCCGGAATTACCGAAATTCTCAAATCAAGATGCGTTATATAGCCAGAAGTCTTCAAGTAAATCGCGAAAAAGTTCGAAAAATAGCCAAAGAAAACCTTAGCAATTATCGGTACAAGCTCCAAAAAGCTCATCTTCTTACGGACAAAATAAAGCTCACACGACTTGAAAGATGCAAAGTGTTACTGAAGCGGTTCGGGGCCAAAAAATCCAGAAAAATTATTTTTACCGATGAGAAGCTGTTCACAATTGAACAATGCTACAATCGTCAAAATGACCTTATTTGATCAAAAACATCTCCCGAAGAAGCTATAATTATTGCAAAACGCCAAAAACCTAAATTTGATATAGTTTGGGCTGCATTTACCGCTGTGGGAAAGCTACCGCTCAAATTCATCAATTATCGACGCTATGCAATGGTTACCGTATCCTCCAAATTTAAATCCTCTCGACTATTTTGTGCCATACCACGTAAAATTTTGGAGTAATTACGTGCTGCCATTGTCAAGGTATGGGAAGAAATGCTTGGAAGTGCTGCTGATAATTTTAGTAAACGTTTAAAGTTATCAATCTTAACATGAAAACGGTATTGATATTATCAATGGAATTATATAACGCAATGCCAAATCAAATGGAATACCGAAGGTTTCCGGAAAAAAAAAATCCCTATCATCCCAGGGCCAAATCCCATCCAGTTACATGAAATTTTGGTACTATGTTAATTTAAATACATATAACGACAATCTCAACAAGCAAATCGTCTTGATATTTTTAATGGAATTAGATAACGTAACCCCAAATCAAATGGCATACCGGACGTTTCCGGAAAATGAACATCTTGGTCATCCCAGTACCAAATCACTTCCATTTGTATGAAATTTCAGTACTACACTAACTTAAATAGTTATAGCGCCAATCTCAACATGCAAATCGTCTTGATATTATTAATGAAATTAGATAATGTAACGCCAAACCAAATGGCGTACTGATAGTTTCCGGAAAAGAAACAGCCCGACTAAATCCCGGTAGTATTCTATCTTAAAGGCCTTTTTCTTTAAAATTTAGTGTTTTTTTCTATATATTCCTGTATAATGTCAGATTTTAATTTTTGCGATTTTCTTTAATAAAATATGTTATAAAATTAAATAAAAAATATTTTCTGGGCTAGAGTAAATTATATCATATGAAATAATGTTGGGCTGGGATAACGTTGTAATTTTAGTGTTGCCTCATGATATATTTTTTTTTTCTGGGATGAAAGTCTGGGCTAACTTCACATACATACGATCGATTTCGATCGAGTTTTCCAAGTGATCAGACGTTTGTTTATTTTTCTCTGATTTGAAAATTTTAAAAAATAATTTGAATTCGATTTTGTGATATCATAATTTAATATTTAATATTATTAACTATGTACTATGTGTTGTGTAAATATTAGTGTTTGGTGAATAAGTTTTTAAACAGTGTAAATATTAATTTGACAATAGTGTAAATATTAATTTGACATTGCCATTTCTATTTCTTTCTCTTGTTCTGTTATTGTGTTAATATCATAATATGGAATGCGGTAAATGCAGCTTGGCGTTTACTAATAATCAAATGATTAGCTGCTCTGGATTTTGTAGTAACACTTTCCACTATGGATGCGCTGAGGTTGATCGTGTTGCATATAATCTAACTTTGAAATGCCCAAATATCATGTGGTTCTGCTGCGATTGCCGTGACCTTTTAAGAAATAAAGCATTTCTTAAATTAATTAAACATAATTTGAGTGATGATAATGCTCAGTATTCCTTCATTGAAAAGTTGCTTGATGAAGTTTCCTCGCTTAAACAAAAGATCGGCATGATTTTGGATTGTTTACCTCAGTTGAGATCAACTAATGTTATTACATCTATGCCTTTAAATTCCTCTGTAGGTGTGAATGAAGATTTAGCTGTGGTTACATCGCCTTTAACTAATGACGACGATCAAAATCCAGTATTTTCCAGTCCTACTGATTTCGGTGCTTCTTGTACGACATTTGCTGAAGTGGTAAAAAATCCTGTAGTTGTGCCTGTTGCAGCATCGAGTGCACTTGCTTCTCGCAGTGGTGCTCCGGATCAACCAAGCAAATGTATGAATGCTAGTGAAGTTGGAGTTAAAACTCCACAGCGCGTAGTCACTAAATCTATTTGTGGTACTAAAAATGTTCCGAATAATTTTGGTATACAAACGGTTACTCCAATGTTTTGGATACATATTTCAAGATTTGCTTCTAATACTCCTGAGGACGACATCCTGGCTATGGCAAAAACTTGTTTAGATACAGATAACTGTAAAATTTCTAAATTAGTCCCAAAGAATCACAATCTGAATGATTTGGAATATGTGTGCTTCAAATTGGGGTTTAAGGAAGAATTACGTGGTAAGGCTCTGGATCCTGCTACTTGGCCAATTGGTATTTTGGTTAGAAAATTTGACAAAAAAAATTTTCGGGCATCTCTAACTCCACGTGTGAAATTTCGGATACCAGCTGTAATCGACACACCACTTGTTTAGATGACAACATTTTTTTACATAATTATAATATGTATACAGGCTCAATCGATGAAGCTAATCAAGCTGTTCCAGGTGATAATTTGCAGGTACATAACAATTCTTGTTTAAAGTTTGGTCATTTGAATGTGCGCAGCTTGGTAAAACATTTTGATGACATAACTATTATTTTACAAACATATCAATTTGATATTCTTGCCTTGACTGAGACTTTGCTTAGTAGTAAGATTTCTAACAAGTCGCTTCAAATTAATAATTATGGGGGGGAGTTGGTCTTTATTTTCGGGCCACTTTTAAGGTTAAAAAAATATTCTCTGGTTCTTTGGGTAAAGTAGAATATCTAGCATCTGAACTTACTGGGAGTTTTGGTAAAATTTTAATTTTGGTTATTTACAACCCACCTCCTGCTTGTAGTAATGATATTAACAGTTTACAAACAATTTTTGCTGAATACCTAATAAGCTATGAAAAGATTTTCTGCTGTGGTGATTTTAACTTCAATATGATGGTTAATAATCAACTAGAAGCTTGTTTGAATTTGCATAATTTATGTTATTTACCTTATAGACCCACTAGGATCAACAGTCTTTTGGATCTGATAATTTTGTACGTACCTGATAGACATAATATTATTTCATTTGGCCAGGCTGCTGTTCCTGCTATTTCTGATCATGATTTGATTTTTGCATCTTATAAGTTTTCTCGTACTAGGGATCAAATTTCTTATACTGTTGTTCCTGATTATAAAGCTATCAATCACGAGCATTTTGTAAATAATTTCTTTTCGTTAGATTGGTTTAATATGTACAACTATTCCGATGTGAATGACATCCTTGATATATTTAATTCAAATTTCTTACATTTAGATTTAGCTTGTGTACCCCGGAAAAGTATCATTAATAAATGCCCTACTGCACCGTGGTTAAATTCATATATATTAAATTTAATGAAATGTAGGGATTTGGCTCATAAAAAATATAAATTGTATGGGTTGGATGCTGATTTGACAGCTTTTAATTTTTTTAGGAATAAAACTGTTAAAGGCATCAATCAAGCTAAACAAAAATTTTATTTTGAGAATGCTCATAACTCTAAGACAACGTGGAATAATTTAAAAAAACTAGGTGTTTCAAGCTCTACAGGTGATGCAGCCATTGAATTTTCTGCGGAACAAATCTTGTCTGGAATTTGTAATATTTGTGATTCTACTGGGGTTTTGCCTTTACCTGATATTGATTTCTGTAGTTCTGAAAATGATGCCTTTGTATTTGATTGCGTTGATGAACTTATAGTGTTGAATGCGATTCGTGCAATTAAATCAGATTCGAAAGCTTATGATATGGTAGACTTCAAGGTACTAAAACTATTTATTGATCTGTTCCTGCCTCTTATAACATTCATTATAAATCAATGTTTGTCAAAGTCTGTGTTTCCTAATTTATGGAAGATAGCTTCTATCACACCACTACCTAAAAAGGATGTTATTTCTGGTATTGGTGATATACGTCCAATTAGTATTTTATCTGCTCTATCTAAGGTCTTGGAAAAAGTTATGCAATTGCAGATCCAGGAGCACCTTAATAAATTTGATTTTCTTTGTAAATATCAATCCGGGTACAAATCCGGCTGTAGCACTACTACAGCCCTTGTACATATTGTTGATGATCTGTCGTCTACCTTAGACAGTAGAAATTTGATGGTTATTTTGGTGCTCTTGGATTTTTCTAAGGCATTTGATTGTGTTAATCATATCCAGTTGTTACAGAAGCTATATTTGTATTATAAGTTTTCCAATTCTGCTATTATGTTGATGCATTCGTATTTATGTAATCGTAAGCAGTTTGTGAGGTGTGGTGACGATCATTCTTGTATTGCGGGGATACTTGCTGGAGTGCCTCAGGGATCCATATTGGGTCCTTTGTTATTTTTTCTATTTATATAAATGATCTATCATGGCGAATCCTAAATTGTCGGTTTCATCTGTATGCCGACGATTTGCAACTGTATATTGGTGGTAACTTATCAGAATTGAATGAAATTGTTTTGCGACTTAATTCTGACCTTAGAAATATTTCTTTATGGGCCAAGAATAATTCACTTTCAATTAATCCAGGTAAAAGTAAAGCATTGTTTCTTTCTAGAAATACTTCTCTTAATATTAGACCTGTGCTTTATTTGGACAGTGATATCATCTCATTTGTTCCAACATTAAACAATTTAGGGCTTATACTGAACTCAAATCTTACTTGGAACGACCATGTGCGCTCCTTGTGTCAGCGTATTAATTATAGCTTGTACACGCTTAGGTTGATAAAAAAGTTTTGCCCTGTTAACTTAAGAATTTATTTAATTAAAAGCTTGGTTGTACCCATTTTCAGCTATTGTGATGTAATTTATAACAAATGTGATAGTTCCTCAAGACGTATACTTGAGATTACATTTAATAATTGTACTCGATATATTTATGATCTTAGAAAGTTTGATCATATCTCTGAGTATAAAGATATAATTCTTGGATGCGACTTGTTTCAATTTTACTGCTATAGGACTGCCGTTTTTATGTTTCGTATAGTTAAATCGGGCATGCCATTGTATTTGCATGAAAAATTAAATTTTTCCCAGTCACTGCGCACAAAGAATGTTAACTTGCCTGTTAACAGAACTAATGTTAGGAATAATTCAGCATTGATAAATGCAATTATCACCTGGAACCGCTTGCCTTTGGAGCTAAAATTCATCAGCTCTCTAGGCTTATTTAAAAAGGGTCTGTTTAAATTGATAACTGAACATCGATAATATTTGTAAATATGATTGTTATTCAAAAGCTTCGGCTTATTTAACATTTTAATAAAATATTACTATTACTATTACATACATTAGTTCTGCAAAGTAACACTATCAGATAAGACCGTTGGAAATATTATTGAAAGGCGCGAGCCATTTTGATAAAAATCAAAATGTCAAAAATATAAAAAAGAAGGTTGGTAGAAATTTAAATCTTGGAAGCTTAAGCTTCTGGAGAGATATTAAAGATCTTTCAAAACACACATATTTGAGACCCTTGAAATGAACCAGATGCTGTTCCATACTCTCGAAATCAGACACTTTTAATTTATGCGAGGCTGGACAACAAGAAAAAACAAGCTTTTAACTAAAAGCTTGTTCTTAGGTACAAAAGCATTTTTAGGGGCCTAAGAAAAATTCAGAGGGGAAGGGGGAGGTGGAGGTCGCTTCATTTACTGAACTCGAGATTTTTAGATCTTTCCAATTAACGCTAAATTGAAACATATTTTATTTTTAAGACAGATAATGTACCATTTTACAAAAACACTTTAATTAGTGATTAGTAAATATTTACAAGACATGGACCATGAACAATGGATTGGCCACCTCAGAGTTCATATTTTCATCCGTTGGGAACTCATGGTACTAGCAATGATAGTTGGAATTGGAAGTAAATATATCAGTTCTTACTGATTTAACAAGAAACTCTGGTTTAGCTCAAAATTTACTGAAAGCTTTCACATTTTTAAAAGGACCTAACCGGTTCATTTTCTTTTTTTACTGAAATAAAAATTTAAAATAAAATATATGTAAAAGCTCGAGACAAAAGCTATTTACGTAAACGGAACAGCGATTCGGTTTCAAAAAATTATTATGAAAAAAAATGTAAAAGCTTGCACATTGTTAAAAGGAATATTAAAAACCCGAAAGCTTGACATTTTAGTATTGTTAATCCGAATTTTTCTGTGCAGGTGGAAAAACTAATGAGTTAAATATTTATAAGTGACATAAGAAAGAGCTATATAGAAAGCTTTCGGTAATGATAAAATTCCGATTAAATCCATTCAATAAAATACTTTTTAAAACATAAATTGTAACACACAAAATTACATTCGCCATATCTAAGAGTAACAACATTTATGTTCGAATGGAAAACTATAAATTTTCCACAAATCTGGTCTTTAGAAATTATTATTTCTAATTTCTGTTCGCACATCCATTCTCTGAAACACATTGTTAGTATTTACGTAAGATGTATGCAGTCGGTTGATATGTATGTATGTACATACATATAAAAGCTTCGATTATTTTCTCATTCAAATGGAAAATCAACTTTACACAATATACTTAAATACAATACTACACAAAAAAAAGGGATAATGATATGACGCGATGACAAGGATAATATTTTTTAAAATCTTCCAGGAAAAACAAAATAAAATTGAATAAATGTCTGTTGAATGGATAACAGAAATACAATATAATTTTAATAGAAAAAACTTATTTCTACTCGCAAAAAAAACCCTGACGTCCCAACACAAAAAGGTGGTCTGAAGGAAGAAGGATAACAACTTTTAACCAGAATATAAAAAAATAAATCGCAGCGACACAATTTGACAAGAAGAAAATGTATTTCTAGAGGAGAAGAAAATTTATATATCTGGTAAACATTGATAGTGTCCTTCATCAAAAAATCTTTCAAGACACTTTTGAGTGACATAAAGTTGTTTCCTTTTAAATATTGCGCGCTCATGGTGCTGTGATATGATTGGATGCAAACAAATTGAATTTTCTTTACTTGCGCTTCGTCGTCGCCCTCCTCATATCTTTTTTAATCAAAGCGGCGATCATCCACTTACCTGAAACGAAACACAAAAAACAAAGACAATTATAAATAAATTACATCGCACTTAATCAAACTACTTGTTGAGTTTATTTTTTGTGGGTTTGAAATAATTCATAATTATTTAATAACAAAACTTGTCCAAAACAAAAAAAATGATAATGTATTTTCGTATAACTAAAAATGAACCCTTTTATATTCACTCAGTCGAACCGCATCAAACCACCTTTAAACCATACTACGGATACAATTTTACCATGAAAAATGAATAAAAATTTCCTTCTTCATTTGTACTTCGCATTATTAATACACCATCTTACACCAAAAAAAAAAAAAAATTTAGACAGTATATTGTACATCTACATACTCGTACATACATATCCAGAGATAATTTTTCTTATTTTTCTCGCGCTATCGGCAATTTACACTTGGCTTTGTAAAAATGAAATAAAATGAAGTAGAAAACGAGGAGAGAAATTTGTACATAAGCAAAATATCTATTATACATCTATTATCAGTCGAAAAACAAAAGAATATGAAATGAATTCCCGTAATTTCAAGAACGCAAAACAAAAAAAAAACTTTAAGGAGATAAAAAGCGCACAAATGTTGTCTTTCTTAGTAACGATGCTCGCGCGTTCATCATTAAACTCATCAGTATAATCGCATAAGTAAATTTACGATATGTGTGATTATGTAATAACTGTACATCACATAAGATTTATATGCATAACTTCAAGCATCGCTTATGGTGGATTTATACAGTCAACTTCTGTGGTTTGTGGCGGTTAGTCAAACAAATTTCTATTTTTCAATTAAATCTGGCTCGAGTGCCGAAACCAATAGAAATCCATAGCCTTTAAAATTTTTGTTGTTGACTCTAACTGGGACCATTTTCAATAGCCATTATTAAAATGCCTTAAAGTGGTGTTTACAATGTGGAAAGCCAATTTGGAAAATGGTTATACTCTCGAGTCGCGTTTCCAGCCCTTGCAGCAAAAACCAATCAAGATTTATTCAAATTTGGTAATCTTTCTGCAAATTTTTAAATAAATATTTATGTTAAAGGTTTTCGAACAAATGTATCAATAATATTCGGAGTTGGTTATGGTACCCCAATAACAAAAAATGAAAAAATTGAAACAGCAAGTTTGATGATATTAAGGAATGGGGTGGGAGAATTATAGAAATTCTGGAAAAGCGGAAGGTTGAGGCAGTAACAAAAAATCACCGTCTCTGAAAATACTTGATTAAAGTATTTTTTAGTATTTTCGTCATCTCAGTATTCACGCCATCACCAAATTAACCGCCACCCAACCCTCAACTCAATCACTAAATTAACTTTCCAATTTTCAACTAACCTAACCACAAATCGACTCTTAGTTAATTCCCCAACTGAACAACTCAACCCTCTACACAACTCCACACTGATTGGAAAGCTACATAAACGTACGAAAAGCTACATTCGTACATGAACTCAACTCAAAACAATTCAAGCTAACTACCAATTCAACCCTTAACACAAATAAATTTTCAGCTTAAGCGTTGACTCCTATATTCAACTCAACCTGAACTCAAATCTAACTAAACCCCACTCAATTCGCAAATGGAATCCAATTCAACTGTAAACAAGACGCCCAACTCAACCCTCCAACCAGCATATTCATATAATAAACGATCTGGTATACCCGGTATTACCCGGCAAATGATGACGAATGTTTTCATTGAAATTTGAATGACATAACTCCAAAGGCGGTTTTTACGAATACTACGTAGCATCATACAATCATACCATCATACCGTCACAAGCATACAATAGTAGCATGAAATCATATGATCATATCACCGTACTACCCAGAATATCATCTTACCGCCATACCATCATACCATCGTATCATACCATCAAACCATAATACCATCATCACCATCACCAAAAAAACCATCAATCACCATCAACATCACCGTTAAAAGAATTATGATACACTATGAATATTCACAAATCAACTCATTTCATGAAGTTTTAAAAATTTCTATGTAGTAACCTTGGACCTGATTATCATCCCCAAGAAGGATTTGTGTAACGCTTCGTTCAAATAGATCAATCATATATGTACTTACATATGAGGGTTTGTATCACTCACTTTTACCATATATCTATAGATTGTTCAACTGCTCATAAAAGCCTAATCGCACCCCAACTCAACTCCAACTCAACCCCAATTCAACCCGCAAACGGAACCCAACTCAACCGCAAAGTCAACACTCAACTCAATCCTCAAACCAGCATATATAAGAAATTGGTCAACACATCTTAATCACTATATACTAACCCCACCCCAACTCAACTCCGACTAAATCTCAATTCAACCCACAAATAGACCCCTAACCTAACCTTAATGCCCCCACCTAACTCCATGTTCAAACCAGCAGATATAAAAAATTGGTAGATATTTATATAAGCAGGTGGTTTTGTATCAATTCTTTTGGCAGGTTCCCGACCCTCTTGACGTACAGGTTCCAAAAGCTTTTCAATTCTCCGCCTTGACGATAGAAACAAATTGGCGAAAAATAATTCCAAATCGGATAAACCGTTCTCGCGATACCATATAACATCCAGACAGACAGATGGACATTTTTTTTTGCTTTTGCAGACTCAGGGACTTTCAAAACGTCGAGAGAAGTTGTTTTGGATCAACAAAAATTTTAATTTTTCGCCATTTTTGACAGGATTTCAATATTTTGGTCTCTGTAGACCGAAGTAAAAGTCGCTGGTAATTTTCTAGTAAAATAGGTCATCTTATCAATATCATCTTACCGCCATACCATCATACCATCGTATCATACCATCAAACCATAATACCATCATCACCATCACCAAAAAAACCATCAATCACCATCAACATCACCGTTAAAAGAATTATGATACACTATGAATATTCACAAATCAACTCATTTCATGAAGTTTTAAAAATTTCTATGTAGTAACCTTGGACCTGATTATCATCCCCAAGAAGGATTTGTGTAACGCTTCGTTCAAATAGATCAATCATATATGTACTTACATATGAGGGTTTGTATCACTCACTTTTACCATATATCTATAGATTGTTCAACTGCTCATAAAAGCCTAATCGCACCCCAACTCAACTCCAACTCAACCCCAATTCAACCCGCAAACGGAACCCAACTCAACCGCAAAGTCAACACTCAACTCAATCCTCAAACCAGCATATATAAGAAATTGGTCAACACATCTTAATCACTATATACTAACCCCACCCCAACTCAACTCCGACTAAATCTCAATTCAACCCACAAATAGACCCCTAACCTAACCTTAATGCCCCCACCTAACTCCATGTTCAAACCAGCAGCAAAAATGTTTAATCTAATCGAAAATTTAAATTATTTTATACTAAAGTCACCGGCGAATTTTTTCGATTGAATTAAAACATATGAGCCCAGTAACCGAATCCCGGTTCAGTGATAAATGATAATGAGAAATCTTCTTCTTCTCCACGATGTCTATATGAAGGAATTTATAAATCGCTTTAGGCATTTATTCACAAATCTTTGTATGTTTCGAAGTTTCAGCTATTGGACATTCGTAGTTTGTATTTCTTGACAGAACGGATGCATTCCCGCTCTTATAGAGATGATTATGATTATTATTTGCTTTGGGAGGTATAATGGTGAGAGTTTTATTCATTGAACTATCGATTATGATACGGATTGGGAGGTTATGGAATGACCGGAAGGTCTTGGAAAATATATATTCAGACGTAAAATTTCCTACTCTCTTCGAATCCGGTGTCCTAAATAGGGGTTCCCGTTTAAAAAAAGAGCTTGATCTTAAAATCACCTTGAAGGTCAAATTCAAGGTCACCGTACAATGTCCCCCTTCGAACTCCCATACCATATTAATTGGGCAGTTCTATTGACATATATAAGTAGAATCGACTTACCATAAGTAGTTTAATATAGGTCATAAATAGTGCAAAGAATGGAGTTTCCAAAAATTGACAAAGATTTATACAAACAAAAGGAAAACTGGAGAAAAAATTTGGTTGCACTGTGTACTCTGAAATTGAGGAATCATTCATGCGATCTTTGAGTTTTATCCTGGTGGTTCTTATCATCGACCACTTTAATGGTGGGCACTTCTGCCTCTATGGTCGCAAGGACTGAGGAAAAGTTGCCTAAAATACATATCGAACCTTTCTCAGGGAACTACACAGAATGGCAATCATTTTATGACCTATATTTGAAAACCACCTATGACAACACATCCTTAGGAGCCGTACAAAAATTCCAGTATCTGACGGCCCTTCTAAAGGGTGAGACAGTTAATTTGGTAAAACATTTTATTATCACAGGACCCAATTATTTGAAGCGTTCAAAAAGTTAGTTGGGGGGTATGATCGGAAATCACAAACAATTCAAGCATTTATAAGAACATTCAGTGACCAGCCTGCGGTGTAACGACGAAGTTATAAGAGGACTTGCCGCTCTAGGCCCAGATGGAAGTTGTCGTGATCCGTGGTTGCTGCATATTTTATGGGCATTTATGGGCACACGAGTCCAGCGATGGTATTCCTACTTTGCAAGAATTATTTAAATTTTTATTAAATAGAGCTGATGCGTTGGAATCAGCGTGTCCTGTCTGTAATGGAAACCATTTGTTAACCGAATGTCTCAAGTTTAAAGCAATGGCAGTCAATGAACTTAGACAATGTATAAAGGCAGATGGTAGATGTTTCAACTGCCTCAATTTAAATCATGGAGTTTATAGGTGTTTATCAAAACCAAAGTGCACATCCCGAGGATTCGATTGGTGAAAAGGAGAGATACGAAAACCGATATGAAACAAGATCAAGGGTGATGTCCACATATTACTAGCACAAATCATATTGTGTTGCCAACTGCCAAAATCGATGTAGTGGATAGCAACGGACAAATTCACAGCTTGTTGATTTGTCATCGCTTCCAAAAATATTTTTCGCAGATTCTAAGTTCAACGTACCCTGGCCGGGATTGACCTATTGTTAACAGTAGAATACGTATTTAACCTTGTTCGTGACGGCCATTTAGAGCAAAATAGGCAAACAGTAGCTATTGAGAGTGGATTAGGATGGGTTATAGGTGGTGCAATTAAATCAAAGTTCAACGACATATCGCAAAATTTTACAAGTGTCACCGAACCAGCAATATTTGAAATCGCTATCACATTACGTCAGTTTTGCGAGGTTGAGTAAGAAGAATATGACCGGTTTTTTGAATCAACGACAACACGCAACAAGGATGGACAATTTGTGGTGAAATTAGCATTTAACAATAAAAAGGACCTATTGGGTCAATCATTGTAAAGGATGGCGAATAAAAAACGCAAGTTTCGGTACCTCAACGGTAACTCAACATTCAACGGAGAATAGAAGGGTTTTATGAATATAGTACCTAAATGAGACTTGTGCTTGATGCCTCGTCCAAGACATTCTTCGGTTTATTACTGAATGATACACTCTTGGTAGGTCCGCGGGTATAACCTAGTCTACAAGAAATTTTGCCCCAGTTGCGACAGATTCGAGTAGCAGTAGTAGGCGATATCGAAAAAATGTACCGACAAATTTTGGTGACAGAAGAAGAGATCTGGCGGAAAGGACCTGATTTCATAAAGAAATTATAACATGAATGGCCATCATAACAACGTAATTACGAGATATCAGAAGAGCAAAAACCCAAGTGGACAGCGTCAATGGCAGTAGATGTGAAAAATACAGTATATGACGAGCTACTGACCAAATTTTCAAATTGGAATCGATTTTACGGTTCATATCAAATGCCAGATTAAAGGAGAAGACTAGCAGAAGCGCAGGGCCTATTACAATAGTTGTTCGACAAACATTTTCGAAGTTCGAAACTAGCACGTTCCAGTAGAGCCACCATTTAACGTTGGGTTTCGATCACGGTGTAAGTACCATCGGTCATCAGATTGTCTAAATGCAAAATGGTTGTGCAAATCGCCAAATAAGGAGCAAGTCTCTGTAGTTGACTGATGGACATCGATGATGGTTTTCTGGCACTTTCTGATAAAACTTGTCTGCGATCACAATCCTGATTCTCGCAGGCTTGGCGCAGACTGTTAAAACATATCGCTTTCTTCTGAACGAGGTGAGTAGACCTCTCTTCGATTGTGACTGACTTAAAGAGAGTATGCTGGTGTGACTTTCAGCCACCGAGTTTATGATAACGAGAACGTTTGCGATCATTTTGGCCTCAACGAGGAAATCATTTCTAGTTATTACCAACAACTGTCTAGAAAATTAATAAGTACCTGCTAGGTTGGGTATTGCTGAGAGATAATTAACACTGACGATGAGTACGTCTCCGTCAAAATATTAATTAGGAAAATATAACATGTCGTGACTGAAACGAATAACACTTCCCGTCAGCGCACTGTATCAGTAATGTTGAAAATGTTTCTTAGCCCTGAATGAAGATGGTCTATGGTCGGGCTTGCTTCATACCGTAGTTACCGTCGCTGACTATTTCCAAAAATGAAGCTCATAAACTAAGATAGGAATGTCTATGCAGATTAACTATATATTCGTTTGTGGTGATTTTGAGCTTAGAGGCTTTCCGATTATTGCAAAATCTTTCAAGAAATCATTCTAACTCCTTCAGATTTTTTGATGTTTTGAATTTTTGAACGGCGAACACCTTTTTTAGGTCTGCTTTTATTCCAGCATTTGTTATTATCTAGACCAAGAATTCTGTTTCCTCCTTTAAAAATTCGTTTTTATCCAAATTAACACGAATATTTACTTTTGATAATTTATTGAATAATCTAGATGCTCTTCTTTTGCCCCCCCCCCCCAAACAACAATGTCGTCCAAGTGTAGCTGCATAAGCAATTTTCTTCAGAACTTACGGACTCCGAATTGCCAAGACTTGCAATCTATATATACGAGTATAAAAATGGATCGTGGTTTGTTCGGATGCTTAAAACTTGAAAACGACTGGACCAAATTGGATACTTCCTTTCTGCGGGTTTGTTCGTAATTGCTACGCGAAGGTTTAGGAAAAACGAAAAAGAAATAGTTCAGCAATTGCAGGAAATGTTACACGAACACAATGAGCTCATCAAACTGTTTACGACTTCGTTGGAACAGATGCCATCCGATGATCACGGCATTGTCATAAATGCGGACAAACGACCAGCAGGAACTCATGAACGACAGTACAATGTATGACAATACGATGATAAATCTGGCCAATGGTTAGTACAAAAAAAAACACTTTTGATTGTCACTTCATAAATTGGAAATTTATAGGGGTCGAGACAAATAAAAAGGTCAGTTCAATGAACTTTTACGCATATCGAATGATGATTCGCCAAAACATTAAGAACCAATTACTGAGATGTCGCCGAGTGTTTCAACAATATGCAGTTGATATGTACGTTAAGGTTGAGACAGAATGACTCAATTAAATTCGATTCAATCAGGCTAAGTTGCGATCTGAAAAATATATTCACTTGCGAAATGCGGTAAATAGCGACTCACAATTTTGCCATCGACATACATTGGCAGTTCGAGACACATGCACGAGTACTCCCGGAACGCGATGACTTACGTGTGCAATTATGGACGGTCAGATTTGTTTGTGACGTTTACGCATGCGTTATTGCATCCCGGTCAATCACCAAGCGATCGTCACGCGTTACAGCACGAGTGTTCAAACAAAAACTCAGATGTTTAGTGGACTTCATTGCGAAACAACGTGTACACGGTACTGTTCGATGTTGGATGCATTCAGTTGAGTGGCAGAAAAGAGGTTTGCCGCACGCACACTTTCTTCTTTGGATGGTCTATCCACGTGCTTTTATTTCAAAAACTCAAACTGGAAACGATGGATATCCAGTCTATAGGCGTCGGTCACCAGATGACACTGGCAGAATATTCATCACTCAATTAAAAGGAGCGAATATCGTGGTTGACAACACATCGATTAAGTATGTTTGCAAATACGTCACCAAAGGAAGCGATATGGCGGTTATTGGTGTTGAACGAAATGTGAACTGCAACGAAGCACTCTGGAGAATATTTTCATTTGCGATTCATGGACGTCATCCGACTGTTGCGCATCTGGTAGTTCATTTGGAGAATGGCCAAAGAGTGTATTTCAACGCAGATAACGCAGCACAGCGAGTGGAAAGACTACCAGTAACAACATTAAGGAGTTTCTTTTCAACTTGCGCCAGTGATCCGTTTGCGAGAACATTCCTTTACTCGGATAGGTCTCGATATTACACATGAAAGCAAGGCCAACCAGTAAATGGATATCCAGGTGTGTTTTCAACTGATGCATTGAAACGAATTTACACAATCCATCCAAAGAACGACGATTACTTCTACCTTCGGTTGCTTTTGGTTAATGTGCATGGTTCAACTTCATTTGAGTTATTGCGGACTGTGAATGGTACGGTGTGTGCAACATTTCGAGAAGCATATCAATAGTTACAATTGCTTGAACACGACAACCACTGGAATCAAACGCTAGACGATGCAATAGCTTCTTCGCCTGACAATCAAGTTCGTACACTTTTCGCTATGATCATTTCGACATGTCAGCCTTCAAACCCACGTCAATTATGGGATACGTATAAAGATGACATCGCAGAAGACATTTTGCATCGCTGGGAATTTCGAATTGCAAAGCGTTAGTGCTGATTAAAAATTTGTGTTTGCTTATGAGTGGCAAACGATTCAATGAAATTCATATGCCAGCGCCAAATCGTCAAACTAGAGATGTATTGAATCGTGAATTAGAATGCGAGCGTGCTTCCGACACGTCAACTTTGCAACAACAAGTACAAACAAATGTAAGACTGTTGACTGAACAGCAAAAGAGTGCGTATGATCAACTGATGACTGAAAATGTTCCTGATATCATTGATATTTAGCAGCAAAACGTGCCCAAAGTGGCATTGCGCTAGCTCTCGCATCTACCGGAATTGCTGCAACCCTGTTGGATGGTGGAAGAACGATGAGTGCACGATGAAGCACAAAAGATCATTAGAAGCAATCGATCGAACATTGAAAGATTTGCGCAACAATAATCGTCGCCTTGGTGGCGTGTTGACAAATACTTCCCGTGATTTCCAAAATCATTGTGTATGAATATACGACTGTTCCTGCAACAGGATAGAACCGCAGAAGTTTTCACCAAAGAACTTTTTTTTTTTTTATTTTTTTTTTTTATACGGGATGAGCTGTACTAGCCCAGTGCACCGCGACCATTGAGGTCTATTGTGCATCCCCAGAAGGCTTCACGTAAAGTTGAGGTTCAAGTCCTTGATAAAACCACCAGCTCATGCATATTTAAAGGGCCGGCGTTAGGCCACTGTATTGTGTATGCATGGAGGAATTTAAGTCTTTTATGGATTATAGCATCACACGTGAATAGTAGATGTTCGAATGTTTCCCTTTCCAGGTTGCAGAATCTACAACGGTCTGTAGGGGACTTTCCCATTTTCTCCAGATGTCCATTAAAAGGGCCATGTCCTGTTAAGTATCAGATGAGGGACTTTAGATACTATCTATCCATCTTGATTGCCTGATCTAAACGTCTAATATCATAGCTTAATAGTTGTTTGGTCTGTCTCACCCCAATGGAGGACTCCCAGAATATTTTCGTATGTTTTTGTTCCCAATTCCTTATGCCATTTGCCAGATGGCTCTTGGAGTAACCAATACTAGGCTCGGGGCCTAGGAAAGAGCTCTCCGCTGCCTCTTTTGCACAGTGGTCTGCCGCCTCGTTCCCTGTATATCGGAATGGCCGGGGACCACAAAAGGGTTACTTTATTCTCCCTGATGAGTTTTAGAAGGTTGCGATAGCAGCTCCAGATTATTTTGGAATAGAAGACAGATGCTCCTAAGGCAAGCAATGCCGCCTGGCTGTCCGATATTACGTAAATCTCGGTTTTTCTATATTTTTTTGTGAGACATCGAAGCACACATACCTCGATCGCAAATATCTCTGCTTGGAAAGCTGTGGGGGTTTTACTTAATGGAATGCAGAGTTCGAGACCCGGCCCGATTATACCCGCACCCGTACCCACCCCTGATTTTGAACCGTCAGTGTACCATATGGAGGCGTGACAGGGTAAGGAGCTACTCCCCGCTTGTTCCCTGTCGGGTATCCCAATCGTGAAATTCCTCCAGCAGTCAATAGTTTTAACCATCACATCTGACAGTTGGATTATTTCCTCGTCCAGATTCAATTTTTTCAGGATGCTATTATGTCCTGGTCTAATAGTTTGAGATGTTATTTTTAAATTGACTGCCCTTGAACCAGCTACTCTTTTAAGGTGCAAGTGTAATGGTGAGAGCCGCAATAGCTTCTCAAGAGCAGCTGTAGGGCAGGTTTTCATTGCTTCCGTTACACTCAAACAAACTAGCCTCTGGATCCTATCCAATATTGATCAGGCACCACTTTGCTCTGTCTTAGGCCACCACACAAACGCCGCATAAGAGATTATTGGTTTTACGATGGTTGAGTATAACCAAAGTGCCATTTGGGGATTCAGACCCCACGTTTTGCCAATCATTCTTTGGCAAGTGAAATGCGCCCTATTTGCCTTGTTTGTGATATATTTTAAAAACCGGTTCCATGTCAGTTTCTGACCAAGTATCACTCCCAGGTACTTAACCTCCGTCGCCATTTGGAGAATTTCCCCATTTAGAGATAGAGGTGGGAGAATTGTTTTCCTCCGATTTGTAAAGAAAGTACAAATAATTTTGTTGGGGGTTTACTCTAAGCCCGTCTCAATACACCAGTCGCCAACTCAAGGGCATATTGCATACGTTCCAAATGATAGTTTTTTAATCTTATAAGTAGTACATCCATCACGAGTAGCCACAAAAGAGGTGAGAGAACTCCTCCCTGGGGACAACCCCTGGTAGCCGCAATCGTGATGGTTTTTTCACCAAAGGAAGCCGTTAACCTCCTGTTTCTAAGCATATTGATTATCCACCCTATGGTGGAGGAGTCTATTCCCCTTGGATGTGCTAGCTCTTAAATCATTTCGAACTTGGTATCGTCAAAAGCCCCTGGAATATCGATGAAGGAGCATAACACAACCTCTTTATTCCGAAGTGTATCTTCGATATTTGTTGTCAGCTCGTGGAGTGCAGTCTGATATGCATGTTGGCTGGAGTCTAAAGGATGCCTTAGGAGGGCATTGGATCTAATATTTAGGCCCAGTATCGTCTCCATGGTTTTCAGAATAAATGATGTGAGGCATGACATGAATGGGTCTATAGGACCCGACGTCCTCTGTGGATCTTCTTCCTGTTTTCGGGATAAAAATCACCCGCACCTCCCTCCAGCTTCTCGGAACATATTGTAAGCTGTAGCTGGCTCTAAAGAGTCTAATCAAATAAGGCAACAATATTTGTAGGCCTTGCTGTAAAAATGCAGGATATATAAAATCCCCTCTCGGCGATTTAAAGGGACCAAAGGAATTGACGGCCCATTTTATTTTTCCGGGAGTAAAGATATCTCTTGAGAACCAAAGAACTGCTGAGAATCGAAAATGGACAAATTCCGGTAGATACTTCCATTGGTTTAATATCGATTCCATCTGAAATTTGCCAAATCACTTCAACAAAAGATGAAGTCATCACTAATGTATATCCGAACATTGGCCAAAATTATCGTAACTACGATTGGTTGAGCGCAATAATAATGTCAATGACTTAAATTGGACGATTCAAAATCAAATTCCGGGAGAATTGTGTTGAGCCGAAACTGTGCAATGGAACCCGATTGATTGTGACGAAGCTATTGAACAATGTGATAGTGGCAAGGATTTTGAAAGGGCCGTTCAAGAGAGAAGAATGCCTAATTTTGCGAATTATCTTGACTTCAACCGATTTGCCTTTCCAGCTCAAACGTATTCAGTTCTCAGTGAAACAAGTCACAAGGGCAGACGGTGAAAGTATGCGGCATAGATCTGGAAATGTCATGCTTTTCACATGACCAGCTATATGTGGCATGTTCCCGAGTTGGGAGACCATCCTCTGAGGCATATTTGAAGTAGTATATTGAAGAGCATAACTCTTTTATATTTATGGACATAAAATAGTACATGGCATGAGCGCAGTTAATTTAATCAAAGTGTACATAATTACATTTATGAAAGTATACTAAGAGATGTCAAAAGAAGAGGAATAAAATAAAGACACAAGATGTCTGAAAGTTGAGGAATACGCTACTAAAATTATTATAATTGGTTAACAATAAATGTATTTAAAAGTTGTAGTGTGTTTAATTCTATTTCTAATTTGTGTTGTAAATTGTTTTTCATATTCGTGCTCATAAAAACCGCAAGCCGGTAGGACTATAAGTAATTCATTATTTATTATCACCACCACATGGCGCAGCCAACGGGTCGATTCAATACACCCAAGCTACTTTGTCTTGATGGTAATCTACAGGAGAATTGGAAAAAATTATATATGCATTTTTATATATATGCAAAAGCAACCAAATTAACGGAAGAAAGTGAAGAGGTTCAAGTCGCACAATTGTTGCATATCGCAGATGAGGAGGCTATTGATGTATTCTTAACATTTAAAGTAACCGAGACAGATAAACAAACATTGAAAAAAGTTGTGACTTAATTCGAAGAATATTGCAACCCTCGTAAAAATGTAGTCTACGAGCGGTATTTGTTTTATACAAGAAGTCCAGAGGATGATGAGCCATTCGACCATTTCTTAACTGATATTACAAAATTAGTTAAAAGTTGTGACTTTGGTACCACAGAGGATGATCAGTATTTGATACTACAATAGCTGGTTCCTATTTATTATTTGATTTATACGCTACATTATCATCTGGATTTAGCTCAACTTCTTTCCTTCTGGCCAACTTATCAAATTGTATTTTGTTATTTTATTTGATTTTGTCTCAATCGTTCAGTAGGATTAACCAGTGTAGGCTGTAATAGATAATCATGAACTGGAATTTTAGTTATTAATAGTCTATTCATCAACATTTGTGTAGGTGATAACCCTCTATTTGCAACTGGAGTTGTTCGATATTCAAGTAAGGCATTTGATACATTGATACTTTTTGCAATATACACCGAAATTCCACGATTTTGCAAAATCATTCATCTTATATGAATTAAAAGGATTGTTGTCTGTAACAATATATTTTGGAATTCCATGATTACAAAAATTTTTTTTCATCGCCATAATTGTAATGTTAGCAGTTTTATCAGGTACCTTATGGATTTCTAACCATTTCGAATAATAATCCATCATAACAAAATAATTGGTTCTAAAACACTCCATTAGATCACAACCTACTTTTTCAAAAGGCAAATTTGGGATTGTGTGGCTTATCATGGGTTGAGAATAATTAGACGATTGATACTTTTCACAAATGCGGCACTTTGATATGATTTTTTCAATGTCGGCGTTAATGTTAGGCCAATACAGAATTTGTTTGGCCCCTGCTTTTGTTTTGGACATTCCAAAATGTGGTTCGTGCAAAGTATTTAAGATTTCATCTCGTAATTTAATTGGAATAAACACTCGATTTCATAAAGCAACAACTCGTCTTCAACATATAATTTATCTTTCATAGGCCAATAAAATTTAAATGCATCTGGAACTTTGGCTTTTGTTTTTGGCCAACCTTCCTTGTAGTACTTCATTAATGAATGCATAATGTTGTCTTGAATTAGGTCTGCTTTGATAATTTTTTGTTTTTCCTCGCTAATATTAATAGTATGTACGACGTCTTTCATGGTGATGTTTCAATATCCGTTGAATCAAAATTAGAATTTCTAGATAACAAATCAGCAACATGTAAATATTTACCCGGCACGTACTGAACATCTAAATCATAGATTATTAATTTTATTCGCATACGCTGTAATCTATTAGAGGGAATTTCAGATATTAACTTTATCATAATCGATTTTAACGGTTTATGATCTGTTTCCACTTTGACCATTCGCCCATATCCAAACACTACAGCAAGCATCTCTTTTTCAATTTGTGCATAATTGAATTCAGCTGAGTTTAAATTTGTTGATGCAAAACAAACTGGCTTACCTTGTTGCATCAAACAACTACCTAGACCATCTTTTGATGCATCAGTTTGTAAGGTAATAGGTAACTTTGGATTAAAAATTTGTAGCAGCGTATTTTGAATTTATTTTTTTGAAAAACCTCTGGTACTATTTTCAAGCCAAATGGAAGAACATTAAATTGGTAACAACCAAATGGTGTGGAGAACGTAGTATATTTTTTTGATTTGTCGTCTAACCTTATTTGCCAAAATCCTTCACGTAAATCTAAGACTGTAAAATATTTCATGCCTTGCAGGTGCCATAACAGATCATCCAAAGATGGTATTAAATAATGTTTGAATTTTAAATAGTTGTTTAATTCTCGTGGATCTAGACAAATTCGAATGGATTTGTCCGGTTTCTCAATTAGTACCACATTATGTGTCCATTCAGATGGACCGTTAACTTTTGTTATTATATTGGCATCCTCCATTTGCTGGAGCTTTTTTAACACTTTATCACGAATTCCTAATGGTATGCAACGAGGAGCTTTGCAGATCGGTGTTGTTTCATCTTTTATTTTCAATGAGCATTTGTCAGGAAAACAACCCATACCTTCAAACACATCTTTATTTACTTGAAAGATTTTACTTCTTGCAGTTGCAGCGAATTAACATTTTGAATTCGCTTAATCAAGCCCACTTCAACGAAATTAGACAGAATCTCAAACTTTGTAAAATATTTGTTATCCTTATACTGAATGTTGACAGTAATTTCACCAGTTAAATTGAGCTTGAAACCGCCAAAAGCTTCCAATGACAATGAAGAATTTCGAATATTTGGTTTAGGTGAAATTGCTTCATATAAGCTTTCAGGTAAAATGTTGACATCCGCACCACTATCCAATTTGAATTTGATTATCATATTTCCAATTTTTAAATTTTCATACCATGATTTATCATGTAAATCTTTTATGACATCTACTTTTCAGTTCACCGCACTAACCGAATCAACAAAGAATGTATCCAATGAATGACCATTATTGTCCTCATTTGCAAGGTCATCCATTTTGGCTTGAATTTGCATCACCGAACGACATGCATCAGCAAAGTAGTTAAATTTGTTGCATTTCTTACATCGCTTTCCAAACACTGGGCATTGGCCATATATAAGTGCTTGTAAGAACAATTGTTGCAGTTGAGCGTTGTTCTATTTGTACTAGCAGTACCAGTTTGACTGTTTTTAGAATGATAGTATGAATTTGGTGTATTCGAATATCTTTGCACTCTTCATTTATGCACCGGAGCAGAAAACATAGAATGTTGTGTAAAAAAAGAAATTTCGGGTGGAATCGTGAATGCTCGAAATTAATTCAATCAAAAAATCTATTTTGGGCAAAACGAAGTTTGCCGGGTCAGCTAGTTGTGTTCATAATATCCGGTATTCGGTATGTGTCCGATATTGTTGGAAATTAGTGAATTGTATAGGAACTTGGAGGTCTCTTAATGCCATCATTGCAAAGTTTTTTTGATCTCGGTTCCTCTACTTCGGTTCTAATGTTGATGCGATAAGGGAACTTCTTGGTGTAAATTGACTCGATGAATAAGCCTACGGTAGAAATTTTTACCAGCTTGTTCAATTTCAAATTCAAAACCGTTACAAATATTTCAACTATTAAGACTTTTTTTAAGGTAAATAATTTTGAATTTCTAATCTCCAGGCGAGAAGAAATCGAAACATTTGAGGGACATTAATAAAATATTCAATCAAAATGTTTATATCCGACACACATTAAAAGCTGCACACAAAACAAATTAATTTTCACCTACATCTAAACCAATTTCATGTTTTCATGTTAAAACTATAAAATTATTATTACCATTTAAAAAACTATTTGTACTCGCTTTTAGCAACAATATAAAATTAAAATTAAAAAAAAAAAATTCATTCACATGATAATAATTAATTAAATTAAATTTATAATTTATATGGTATAGTTTTGTGTTTATCGCTTATGGTATATTCTATTCGTTTTAATTTATTTATAACAAAAACATTAAAATTTTGTTGACAAAACTATTAATTAGTGAACAAAAAAACTGTGTTTTAGTTTTTTATCATGACATTTAGTGTTTGATCAATAATTTTATATTGTATGTATGTAAATTTTGTATGTGTTTGTGTGTAGTTTACATCTTAACCGTTTTTTTTATAATTGCTGCTCTGTTTGGGAAAATAAATCTTAAGATAAATCAAAATTAAATCCACTTTACTAAAATTTTGATTACAACAATATCGGGAATAAAATCCAAAAAAAAAAAAAAAAATGATGGAGCCAACATTCTAAAATATTGAAAAAAATAAAAAAAAGCTCTTAAGATAAAGAATTTGTTGTTGTTGTTGTTGTATTTGTGTTTTAAGTGTGTTTCATGCATATTATAATAAGAGAACGAATCAAACTCTAAGAGGGATAATGCTTACCGCATGTCGCACGAGATAAAATAAGATAAATACGATAAAAAAGCACTTGAAATAAATAAAATAAAGAAAAAAAAACAAAAAAAAGTGAAAAAGTTGATATGGGCGGCGCCATTTATATTCTTGAGAGTTCGTTTTTATTATTAAGAAAATATATTTATATACACAAGATACATCCAAACTTACATCCAATCAGAATGTATCTTTTATTCGATTTGGTTAAGAGATTATTAATGTTTCATTTCTTTTATATACTGCAGCCAACACCACACACTACAGTACTCTATAGGCAAACACACATTACAACACACTATACATCTCAACCTACATACATAATGTTGTACAAAAATTTACAAGAAGTAAACCGCGACTTTTGGTTCAAAATTATAATTGATCGTATTTTGTGTGTGTGTGTGCGCGCGTGTGTTTCTTTCGGAATCGGAATGATCACAATTTTTTTTTACATATGACACACACGGTAATACAATAAATATTTAACCGCGATCAATAGATCTCAACCGTTATGACAATTTAATAGGATTTTTTTTTTTTTGGAAATTGCCAATTACACGAAACTTTATAATCATCAAAATGAACCGCTTGTTTATTTGCGTGGCCAGTTGACAGATTTACATAAATTAATTGCAAACTGAGGTGACAGATGAATTTTGTGAAATTTATTAGAAGTGCAGGATTTTTCTAAATTTCAAGTTGAAAAATTTTCTGATCTACTTGATCATTAAAAAAATGGAACGGCGTTTCACAAAAAAGAAGGCCAATTTCCAGTTAAATAATATTTCCTCTCTTTCTTATTTTACATTTCTTATAAAGTTGATTACATCTTAAGAAAGAGATGGAATATTATTTATTAAATAGAGATTGCCCCTTGTGAAACCGGGCATAAGAGATTAAAAATGTTTTGACTTACAAATTTCGTAATTTAACATTCCCAATAATATGATTTTAATATGTTCCGAAGATTGTAAGCGAATTCAATCCAGTTTCGAACTGATGAGCTTATGATTATGAAAAAATCAATCTTCTCATCAGGCCGCGGCGACTGGACTGATTATACCACAATTTACATTCTATATATACAGAATGTACTGTGCGTTAAGTACTAGCGAATCATACTAATACAGATGAACTCTCTTACAATCTCTATTTCTGTGTACGCTAATTTTTACTTTTATTAATTTTTTGTTGAATGTTAATTAATTCATGTAATTTCTAATATGCTACCGGTGATTAGACCTTTTTAATTGTGTTTTTATTAACACTAGAAGTATATTAGTATTCACAATAACCATTTTGTTGAGAAATTTTAATTAGTAAAGGTGGTTGAATTATAGTAGGTGGCGAGTAAAGATGAAAAAAAAATTTAATTCTGTTTTTTCTGGGGCTCAAGGAACTCGCAACTCTTTCGCAGTTCGCTTTTTAAGTCCTACCTTACGCAGTAGCCAATTCGAGGACATATGGCTATAGACCCGTTTTCGTTTTAAACCACCTGCACCTTGCATTGCTTCATGCCATGCCTTGCTGCTAAATTAATTTCTAGCTTTAAATTTCTAAAAATATTTCGTCTAAAAATTTAAAGCCTTCATTTAAATTTTTGGAAAATTTCTGATATTTTTTTAATAAGATTCTTTTGGCTTTTTATAGACAAAATATATTAACAATAATGGCATTCGCAACGTAGAAATTTTAATCCCCCCTCCCCCTTCCCCTCCTCCCCCCCTTCCCCTCCCCCTTCCCCTCCCCCCGTAATTTACCTCAAGAGTTATGCGAAGTGTATAACCCTGAACAAAAAATGAGCTCTTTGTGTTGGTAGTTTGGTTTCGTACTGAAAAAGTTGGTCTACTCATCAGTACGTGATAAAGTTATTTTATATAGCCAAGATGTTCATTCTACTGTTTCTGAAGTCATTGTTGATGGTGAGGTCGGTGGACTCTTAATTATGGCAAATAGCGGTCGGTGGTATGAGAAATAAGATACATAGGTTACTGTACGAAACAGTTGGATGTCATGCGTAAATATCGCATCAATAGTCGTGCTTCCCAGCGTCGTGTGTTTATCCGGATCAGTAGCTAAGCTCATCTGGAACTCGGATTGCATAAATTCAAGAAACCAATGGTTGTCCGATTTACTGATGTCTATATTGAAATCTCCAGTAAGAATTATCGTTATATTCCACAACTCGTCTAGATCACTAAATATCTGTGCAAACTTGCATGTGTAACATGCCAAGTTTTGCAGCATAAACTCTCGTGCTTGCTTAAATGTGATCTGTGTCGATAAATATCGTTTGCGCCGAAACCGCAGTTACAGCACCTTTTTTCTCGTAAATTGCGACACCTCCTGCGTTTATCTTTCCATTCTTATACAGCGAGACGCATTTGAAGCCCTCGATAGTTATAGCCACACCAGTAGTGTATCCCATCCAAGTTTCGCTCAATGCTAAAATGTCCACTGAACTCAAGACAGGGTCAGTTTCGATGTCTTTACTGTGAACCACTAGACTTTGCACATTATGACTCATTAAGCATAAATTTGTTGGCGCCTTTGTATTAAGAACTTCGACCACTTGATCGCCCAACGTTTGCATGCGATGATTGTCTAGCCTTGCTAATTCGGATCGCAAATCCCGAAGTCGTGGATTGTTATTCTTCACCGTGTGGTAGAATTTAAAATCATCATTGGCGTTGGTTAAGAAGAAGCCATCGATTGACATGACGCTCGATAATGCTACATAAACCAACTGCTGATCTTGTGACTTGTTGTAGTGGAATACCACTTGAGAGAATGTACCACCCTGCGATTTATGTATGATCATTGCGCATGCTGGCACGCAGGGGAACTGGAGTCTTCTACATTTCTATAGTAGCTTTTAACTGAATGGTAGCCGATCGCTTGGAAATCGGAGTTCAACTAGGCGACACGGATTTGCTCACGATGTATGGTTTAGCCTTCAGGCGTAATGTTGCACCAATTTTGTCATTGTCGAACTGGAACCACAATCGGCTCGCCCCACAACTCGATTGTCCCACAATTATGGTCTGTATTGTCGTCCATATCAACTAATCCAATCTCTCCGATCAGAGGTTGTTCGATGTGCTTCAGTTCGCTGATCACTCCGTTAACAATCCCGTCGGCCACATCTACGTTTGTTGTTGTCATGTACGGCATACCAAAGCACAATCGCAGTAAATATGGCAAACCACTTGTCTCCATTACAGTCTTCTTGAACAGATCGTTACGGCAGCTCATCAACTCTTGTTGAGTCCTGTACCCCGAGAACGTATCATCGGAGATGCAATCGGCCGTAGCTTCGAATGCATTGGAGTTGAAACCATCAACATCTCGGTTTACATTAAGTAGCCTGACCTATTAGGAATTCCTCAACCATTTTGTGATGCAATTAAATTATTTACAAAGGAACAAACTTATCCTTTAGCCTCTGGTACATTTTCTCGGCACCAATTAATTGTTCGAAAGCGTGTGTTAACCAGCGGTTTCTCTTCGGAAAGCAAAGCTTGACCGTTACCAATTTTCGTTAGGATTGTCAAGAACATCACAACACTTTGGCGCATAACTTGTCGCAATGGATAATACTCCAGCGAATGCCAGAGCACTGCTCCCGCAATTGCTTGTTTGTACCGTTTGTATATGGGAGTAGCGTTGACTGGTAGAAGTTGCCGCAGATCGCGAAAACATTGCGATAAGCTACCAGTGCTTCATGTCCCAAGCTGCTACACTGTCTTCTGGTCATGGTTATTCTGAATGCAGAATGTATTGTAGTTCCATTTATGGCCACTGCAGCCTTGTCTGTGGTTGCACAAGCGACATACGCGCAAATCGGTTGTATGTTTCCATTAGTATTCGCAAAGTGAATGTCTTACCGCAACCAGCGGGCCCGGTGAAGAAGGTTTGAATTGGTCGTCTCTCACCAGTATTGTCATGTAAAACATGTATTGCCTGCAGTACCAACTTACATACCTCATCATTAGTCAGTCGTACCAATTTGTAGTATTCTTGTTTCGGCATCTCGTTCGATCGCTGTCGAACAATTGCCGAAAGCGCACCGCGTACCGGAATACTCGCGATATCATCGTCGTTTGATTCTTCAAAACCAACTGTTCTTACAAATTCTTGGCATTTCTGCTCGGCTTGCTCTACTTCGTCATCAATTTCATTGCATATCTTGCAATACTCCTCAACGGCTTGTTCGATATTCATTCCAACTTCGTATGCTTTACGTTTAGACATGATCGAGTCTAATTGTTTCTGTCTAGCAAGTAACACAATTCGTTTCGGAATGGAACATACAATGTCACAATCTCTCGTTTCCAGTTAATCAGATCGACAATATCATACTACCGGGATCTAACAACATGTCTTTTGTCTCGTTTTCGGTATAGCGCATTAACAGCATTCTCCTCGATAGCGTTTACATTGGAATTATTGCTCTCATTGTCACCGCCATCATCGCCTTCATTACTGTCAACATCAGATGTCGTAGTTGTGGCGATGGTTGTTGCTCGGTAAGTTCTAGCTGGCGAGTACCATGCCGCGAAATCTGCAAGGCAAACCTTGTTCATGCCGTTTCGTGATTCATACTTTTGGATAATATTCGAAGTCCACACATTTGTAGAGTCTTCAGCAACTCCTTCGTCGTTCATCTGCTTAATTGATTTGTGGGATTTAGTACGCTCGTGAGGCCACATTGTCGGCACAAATACCACTTCACTGATTGTCTTAAGAAGAGTGGTGTAATCATGATCCGGGTTCTCGCTCTGCAACTCGATTAATTGACATGAAGATTGGATATGCCTCGATTGGTTTTGTTCACGTATTCGACAACGTGTGCTGCACAAGAGTACTCTTCTAATATGAATTGTAAATCCATATTCGAGTTCAACACGCTAGCGATCAATGGGTTAAAAGAATTTGTTGATGACCTGATGGGGACTCAATACATGCACGTGGTGAAATCTCTTTCACAAATGTTTTAAACCCGCTAACTGGATTCATTTTGATTAAGTCAGATAGTAAATTTCAGTGGTATTCGTGCATAATCACAGCAGTTCCATTTGGTGTATTGATGGAATTTCTTAAATAAAACATGGCCAAAATTCAATAAATATTGCAAGGGACTATACTAACATTTTGGTTATTAGAAAAAACTTTGGGGCAATTAGATTTGCTAAAGAAAAATTTGTTTTTTACTTTCTTAACCACTCCAGGCCTTTACTACATTTCCAGGTTACAGCACCAAATAGAGCACGTTTGTCAATGGATTTTAGTAAATTGTTATATCTGAGTTATTTAGCCGATTCTAACGGTAGTTCCTAACATAAAACCGAATTAGTGACGCTCCGAAAATTTCTTGGGTCACAAGATATTATTCTAAATAAAATAAGAACCTAATCCAAGAAATATTGCGGAGCACCACTAATGATATTTTGGTTGAAGCCAATTTTTCACCAATTTTTCTTATTAACTACAAATGGAACTAGATGGTATGTTTGCGGATGAATTTTAATAGAATTTATATCTGAGATTTAATAGCTTAAGTCGATTCTTTAAGTAGTTCCATATATAAAATTTATTAAATATTAATTTATTTAATAATCTGGGGTCGGATTTCTTAATTAGACAATGGTTCAAATTTAGGATATTTTTGGGTTGAAACTTTAAATCACAAATGATATTCGCCAAATTAACTTTTATATACATACTTAGCTTCAGACTATCTTTTCAAATTAATTGAACAAGAACATTTGTTGAGTGAAAGTTATTATCTGGAATATTTTGTAAATTCTATAAATAATTCCTAGTAAAAAACCTATTATTTCAGCGCCTGGGAGGTAGGGCCAAGGTAGGGTTGGAATCAGAAAGCAGTTAAAAGTTCTTTGTCATATTTGAGTTTACCTGAGAGTAAGTTTTAAAAGTAGTAGTTAGTAAATTTTAGAAGGAAACACATTATGAAGTTGGAGTAATTTAGTTCGCAAATTTGACATGTTTGAATTGATAATGCTTGCTAAAGTGGCTGACCCATTAATGTACGAAAATCATTTTATGAATTTTCCTGGAGAATGGCAACCATTATAAATTAGCTTTGAAAAAATGCTTTATGAAAAAGCCAGCTATGTAAGCAAAAGCCGATAAGTTAAAATATTTTGTAAAAGTATTATGTATTAGTATAACAGTTATTAGAACGGGGGAGTCTACAAGTATAGGAGTAAGTTCTAGGCGAAAGTAGCACATATACTCCAATCGTACTCACTTCGACAGCACTCACTACGACTAAACCACAAAAAATAAAATTCCCACTTAACACAGATAGTGCTAAGTACGAACGTACTGATTTAGCGAATTATATTCACTAAATCAAAAAACTCAAGGAAATCCTTATTTCTGTGTGTTTTATGCCCCCACAAATAATTACGAGAAAGGAAAATTTGTGTGTGTGCATTAAGTATTTATTGTTCAGGGAGGAATCGATATTTCTACTTTTTGGTAGATTGATTATAAATGATTGGCCTCTTCGTATTTTTCTTATTAATAAATCGAAAAATGTTGTGAATGCCATTATTGTTAATATATTTTATCTATAAAAAGCCGAAAGAATCTTTTTGATTTAATAAACAGACAAATTTCTCTTTCTCTTGATATTTTTTTAGCTATTTTTCGCACTATTCGAAATATAAACATTTCGGTCTGCTAAAATTATATTTAACTAAAACTTGCGCGCCGAATCGTATTTTTAAATCTTAAGTCAGAGGAGCAGTCGTGTGCGCCTGGGATATAGTCAGTTCCGATTATACAGTTTACTCAACAAACTGATGCTAGTGTTCCGCCACCCAATTTGTTATGCTTCCAACAATGTTACCTTTTGGAGATTTTCCACCACCTAATTTGATGCCCCTTAACCCACATCTAACATCTTAGCCTGGGATAGGTCCATCTACAGTAAGACTTCCGTCAACAAGTGGAGCATCAAGTACCCACCGTCAAACTATTTCAGCACCGCCACTAATAGAAGTATCAAACGAATAGAGCGGATTATTCTCTAGATCTGGAAGTTCAGCTTCTGCTACACCGATCCATAAATGGAACATCAATTTTAATGGCTCTCCTGCTGGCTTGGCTGGTAGCGACCAATATTCATTCGCTCTTACAAGACAGTGCCCATGAACATTACTGGCTCATTATGGAGAGAAATCCGAATTGTACATGGTCAGAAGTCAGAGATTCTTTTTTGCACAGATTTAAGATTAGACGATCTGACGCAGAAATTAGATTATTTGTACAGTCGGGACATCAACGGTTGAAAGAACCTTGCATTGATTTTTACTACGATCTGTTGAATGTCTTAAAGCACATTTAGCAGGACAGGTCTTTACATCTATTTCGGATCTGAAGAGTGAAGTATTCCTAAGCAAGCCCGTGCCCCATCGATGCAAATAAGTGATAATCGAACGGAGCCAAGTCTGGCGAGTAAGCCGCATGTGAAAGTTTTTCCCAATTAAGTGCTTCCAATGTGTCCTTGACCGGTTTTGATTTGTGTGGTGGTGCATTGTCATGAAGCAAAATCACTTTGTGTTGCCTTTTATTATATTCTGGTCGTTTTTTACGCATGGCTCGATTCAAATTGATCATTTGTTGTTGGTAGCGTTTAGTATTTACGGCTTCACTAGGATTTAGCAGCTCAAAATAAATCACACTCTTCTGAGTCGACCAAATTCAGGACAAATTGATGGTTGTCCTGGATAAACCCAAAACTTTTTGTACTTTGGATTCTCAAAATAGATCCATTTTTCATCGATAGTCACAATTCAATGGAGAAACGACTTTCTTTTGTATCTGGTGGGTAACATTTCGTAAGTGGTTTTTCGGTTTTCCTGTTGCCTTTGATTCAATTTATGCGGAACCCAGTTTCCCAGCTTTTGGATCTTTCCTATGGCTTTTAAACGTATGGAGATGGCTTCTCGTAACAAATTTAATTGATCCGCGAGTTGTTTTTGAGTTTGAGCGTCATCCTCATCCAACAATGCTTCCAATTCACTGTCTTCAAACTTTTTTGGTGGTCTTCTACGTTCTTCGTTTCTTACGTCAAAATCACCACTTTTGAATTTATTAAACCACCACCACCCTATTAACACCCTTATAGCATTGTGATTTACCAAGATCATGCTCACCGTAAGCTTCGACAAGCATTCGATGTGATTCTGCAGCAGTTTTCTTCTAATGATAACAAAAAATCAATGAAGTCTGCAAATCGTAATATGTAGGCACAAAACTTGACATTTTGAACATGTAAAAGATTTTGACAGATGTCAAAAGAAAACAATGGCGCCGATGACGCGGTTTTTTGAAAGGTACATTGACAGGTGGCGCCATTTATTGGTAAATTCTGGTTTGATATATACACACACCTGGTGTGAGGTGCAGTTAGGAATTGCTAGCTTAGTAGCTTATTAAATAATTTTGAAATTGTAGGAATTAGGGAAATCGGCCTGTACGATGTTTTATTGTTTGGCGGCTTGTTACGTTTTAAAATCATTATCACCTCTGCCACCTTCCACTGGTATGGAACGTATTTTAGTCTGAACACTGCGTTCATTATTCAGTGATTAGGTCATAATCAGGGATTTTTATGAGCTTAAGTTGTTGTTAATCGAATCTTTTAGCTCTTGTAGTGTTACATGTTTTATCTTTTTGGTTATCCACCCTATTTACTGTAATTATATTTTCTCCAGCTGTTTGCCTTGGAAGAGGTAGAAATGTGTCTTCAAGATAGTCTGCAAACAGTGTAACGTTTTCTTTGGCACTTCTAGCCCAACTTCCAGCGTCATTCTTAATAGGAGCTATTTGTACTTTAGGCATTTTAAAACCTTTAGTTACTTTCCAAAGGGAATAATTAGTATCTGCCAAATTTTAGTTGCTTTCCGTTTTTCTCTAACCTTCTACTGGATAGTTGATGTGATTTTCCGTTTGGTTACGAGGAGGAGGAGTACTCTGCCACGCTTCTTGTAGTATACTGGGTTTCAGCAGATATAATTGAACATCGAGTTGTGCCTGAATTTTAACTGGTACTTGTAATATTTTTTATATTGTCTTCGACTAAGTTCCAGAAGAGATCCCAGTTTGTTTTATTATTTGTTAACCTACTTAGGCAAATTTTCTTTTTTGATAATGATATCACTGAGTGTCATAATGACAGGCGTATGGTGAAATATGTTGGCTTACGTTCAGAAAGGAACTCGCTGTTTAAAGCCCGACCAGCTGCAAACAGCTCATTACCTTTGTGGGTTGTTAGTCTTGATAGTAGTAACATTAATGGTGGCTGCTTACATAATTTCTTTTTCAATTTTTACTCCTTCGTAATGTTTAGTGTTTTCCTTCGCAAATATAGTTGAGCCTCATCTCGCTTTTCCTGCTTGGTGGATGGCGTGTTGGGACTGGTAGCCTCGAATTCAAACGAATGAATCTTTTGTCAGATGAGATTCTGAAATTAGGCATGTTACTATCTTTTCTAAACTTAGTAAAATTTCTAACTCTGGAATTTGTTGCAACACATGAAGCAAACACACAACAAATAAAGTGATTTAACTGTTCCTTGGTTATTTAACCGTTTATTTATAGCGTTCAGGCTTCTTTCTTGTTTTAGTAGCCTTATGCTTAAAGCTTCTATTTTCTTTAGAATTTTTCAACAATTAGGCTTTGGCCGTCTTCCTTGTTACATACTGTTTCCCGCTGTTGTACAATCTGTGAGTAAGTTTTTAGGCCTACTATTACACTTGTTTGTGATAGTTCTGGATTTTTGGACATTATCCCTTTTTTTTTTTTTTTTTTTTTTTTTTTTTTTTTTTTCGTCCCTGCCCAAAAGCGGCTAGCACTACGACCTAAAAGATCTTTTGTGCTGTTGGGTACTGTTACTCCAGGAGCTTCTCCACCTCTCTAATAAAGGCGAGAATGCTGTTTATAGAGGCCAATTTACATTTCTCCGGGGTCAGATACCTCTCTTCAAAATGAATCCACCTCCGTGTGCACAGAGCAACACACTCACATAGTATGTGTTCTGCGGTTTCTGTCTCTTCCAAACAGAGTCGGCACTCCGTCTCTGTGGACAGGTTCATTTTGTTCAAATGATATCTCAGGTTACAGTGACCTGAGAGAAAACTCACAAGTTTCCTAATATTTCCTTTGCTGAAATTGATCGCCAAATTTTTGTGGTGAAATGGTCTGATCAAAGATTTGGCTTGTCTAAGGCCGGGAATACAGTTCCAATAAGTCAAGCACTGTATTTTTTCCCATTTACTGATTGTGTAGGTTGCAGAAGCCCACGGGATACCACAAAAAGGCTCAGGGCCAATGAGTGTAGTCGACGAGCCTGCCCGTGCAAGTTCGTCGGCTATCTCATTTCCAGTGATGCCCATGTGACCAGGCACCCACCACAACCTTACTTTGTTTTGACAAGAGAGAGATTGTAGCAGTTTATAACAACTTTGAACCGACTTGGAAACCAAGCAGTTAGAAGCCAATGCTTTCAGTGCTGCTTGGCTGTCAGACAAAATGTGGATGGATGCGCCTTTAAGACCTTTTGTCATAATAATAGAGGCGCAGATTTCGATGGCGTGAATTTCGGCTAGAAAAACACTGGGGTAAGTACCCAGTGATTTCGATATTTTGTGGTTGGGTCCAAAGACACCAATGCCGACTCCACTATCCATTTTTGATCCATCAGTGTACCAGACTAGGCTGTTAGGTTCCATCTGCGGTAACCCAGTATCCCAGTCTGTTCTATCGGGGATTGTTACCACGAAATTCCTGCCAAAGCAGAGTTCTTTCGGCATAACGTCCGGGACACTAAAGAACATATTCAGGTCTGGAAGTTCATTCAAAATGTCCAGGTGACCCATATGGTCATCATGACTGTATTGATTCGACATTATCCCTTTACTGGGCAAACCACGGTTTAGCGGGCCCTGGCGTTTTTTATTTCTCAGATTTTGCAGTTCCCTGCCTACTTTACATCCTCTATAGTTAGCGGGATGCTCTACGTTACAGTTTACGCATTTTGGAGGCGTATTTTGGCATATTGAATATTTCACACATCTAGGCTCTCGTTTGGAACTAACTTTTTACTTCTATTCTAACTCCCATGTTAAGGACTGCCTTAATATTGAACATTTTTTCCAGTTTTTCTTTGCTATAAAAGGTAAGCATAAACAATGGAAGCACCCTTGGTGTTTAAGGTCTACGATTATATCCTGCTTTGTACAGGTTCGGTGAAGACCTCTGGCCATAACAATGATCGGGCGATCGTTTTTGTCCTCGTTTATGTACCATTCCTTGATTTTACCTCCGTTGTATTGATTTTCCATACATTATCGCAATCACGTCTCGCAATCGTGTCTTTTTTCCTCGTTTCTTTGGCTGTGTAATTTCATGTGGTACGGTTGATGATGGACCAATGGTCGATTGTAGCGTACCTGATGTTGATGGTTGAATATCATTTGGTGTTGAAATAACGTCTTTCGAATTGGCAACATCATTTGGAAGAATCGGTTGAGACTCATCTATCGGTGGAACCCTCATATAGTTTTCGCGGTTGGTCGACCACTAGTTTAGTCTTGTGAACGCGAATGTTATCCGGATGAAGATGATCGAAGAAAATTCGAATACGACGATTAAATAAGAGTTCGGCGGGTGGTGCAGGAAACTCGTCGGTGATAGGATTTGTGGAGTTGGACCATCTGTGGTAAAACGACAAAGAAGCAGCTTATGGTCATCATGGAAAATCATGGAATTTTCTCACTCCCGCAATAATCGCCAAAGCCTCGCGATCACCTTAGCAGTATCGTCGTTCCGTTTCGATCATCGTTCTCGAATTCTGTACCCGAGCAAATCGGTGGCTGAACAACCCATTTGACATTTGTCTTATTTTAGACAGATACCAAAAATCTGTATCGGACGACGCGATGACGATGATATCTTCGAAATATGGTATGACTCCTGGAATCCCTCGAAGTAGATTATCCATGAAATTTTGGAAAATTCCTGGCACTGTACTAATATCGAATTGGAGTCGGTTCACCTTGAATGATCCCTTGTTTTGCAAATATGGTATCGTTTGGTATCGTTACTTTTGGATCCACCTGGAGAACAATCGGAGGCCCACTGTACGGACCCAGCTCAGGTGAAAACAGGTAGCTGTATTTCACCAGTACAGTACACCAGAAAAACTGGTGTCTCTGATTGCATGGACTCCTTGGATGGAAATCCCTAACGGCTCAAACCAATCGATGCCAAGAACACTGGTTTTCTTCCCGGTGGTGATGTATAACGGTACACTAGAAACTGATTTACTATTGTAATAAACATCAATGTACAAACATCCCAAAATGTCGATTCGAACGCTTCTGGTTGCTTTTAGGTTTGTTGCGGCTGCTGGCCATCGCACGACAAACCCGTTGGAGGTGTCCCATTATACCATAAAAGGAACACGCGGTAGTACGGTATCTGCAGGTGGATCGGTCATGGTCCTCCCCGCAGCTGAAACACCCTTGTGATCATGACGGTTTCTTCTGTTGATTAGCTTTGGCCGGTGCTGCTTGATGTTTAGGCATGATTTGCTTCACTTGGTGAGCTTCAGGAATGACCTGTTGATTATTCTCGGCAGCTTCAGCGGCCACGCAATATAGCATGCGATCTAGGCTATCCTTGTGGAAATTGCACATTTGAAGAATGTGTACGACGCTGCAATTTCCGATGGGCAAGAGGAAAAGTGATTAGATAACGTTTCCATGATTTCTTTGATCACTAAATCACTGACCTTTTTTGGTGCTATAAGATTCCCTAGCAACTCAAAAGTATGCGCCCCGCATAGTGTAAAAAACGTGGCCCGCTTCAATCGATTTTGTTGGTCTCACAAAACAGTTCAAAACGCCTTGAATATGTGCCCCATTCATTTGGCTTCGTTGTATCGATATTTTCAATATTTCCTTTTCCTTAACTTTGGTTTGCAGTTACAATTTCTGGAGAAGATTCTACCTTCCATTTTTGTTGGAGGTCTTTTCTTTCTGTTTTTTCTTAGGATCCAGGGGCGATGATAACTCAAACTTTCTTACATCGTAAAATGATGCCGCCAATTCTAAATTAACAAACATTTCACATTTCGCAAAAATATTTCCACATTTTATCATATTCCCCATTACGTTATCGGTGCTGTCCACTTTCAAATCGATTTTTTTCTATTTATGTATTCTCTAAATAAAATAAAATAAAAATTCTGCGACCAATTCCAGCACCAGATAAAACACAATATTCCGTTATTTAATATAAAAACCAAACTGACACCTCTTTTATTGGAGTTCATTGGTGCGTTAATTAAAATATTTTGATAAAAAAATATTTTTGTCAAAATAAAAATCGCCTCTCAACAAATTTTTTTTTTTTTTTTTACATTTTCTAACCATTTTCAATTGATTGAAAAAAATATTTTATTTCAATTTGGTTTTGTTGTTTTGTATCATTGAATAATATCCAATTCAAATTGTGTTTTATATAAATATATAAATAAATATCGGAGCCAACCGACGACCAACCAACCAACCGACCGACCAAATCATCAAATTGATCAAAAATTTAAATTGAAAAATGATGAATGGAAAAGTAGTGAAAATTAATTTGAAAATTTGAAAAAAAAAAAAAAATTCAAATCAAAATTGTATGCGATTTATCTTGATTCTATGAATCGTTGGAAAATATAATGGAAATTATCAGTAAAATGCAATACTCGCTTTGGTTCATATATATGTATGTACATCATGTTTGTGTATATAGAGATTTAATGGTTGGATGAGTATCAAATACATTTATTGGAAAATAGATGATAACATAAAATAAAACAAAAAAAAAAAAAATATTTTGATTGGTCGTTCAATAAACCTTGGGGCTAAACTTATCTAACGACATACATATGGATGTATGTATAAGCATAAGGAAGTCAATAAACAGCCGATAAGCCTAAAGTTCATTTCGAGACATAATAGAAAAATTAACTCTTTATAAAAATCAGCTAAACACGCAGACAAACATCTCCCCTCATCGTCGATGTACATTTTCCATAACACAAACATTTCATTCATATGTTATTCCAAAATTTTTTATTATTAAATTCTGATATCTTCTTTTCATAATCAATTGAAAATTTTTTTGGGAAAATATTGTGTGTCTGGAAATATTTTTTTATTTTTTTTATTTTCTCTACTTCGATGTAAAAAACTAAAAATTGATATTTTGTTGCTGTTGTTGTTAGACGATTCGTTAGTCACCTGTTGATCCAGCAAATATACACACATATACACATTGTTTGCTTTTATTACGGTTTACTAAAAGGCAACAGCAGCAGAAGCAGGAGCACACACATTGTAGGTGGGGTTGGTACGTGAATATGAGTGTATTGAACGTATGTGTGTATGTTTAAAGAATTATTTTTGGATTGTTGAACGCAATTCGACACAACAAAAAAAAAATTTAATTCTAGATTGTTATATATATACATGGCCGGGTTAGATTAAAAAAATATTGGTCCATAACAACCAACTGTTTGTCCTATGTGTTTATTTATATACGTACGTCAAGGGTTAATAAGGTTTTTTTGCAGGTATTTACGATCTGAAAAAGGAGGTCGAAAAACTTGGGTTAGCAAAGCGAACAGCAAACACACACACATAAACAGTCATAAAGTCTCCAATTGGTTTAAAATTTGATATCTTCTCGTCGTTAAAAGTAATCTTAAAGTTTAATAGTAGTTGTTGTGTTCTCCTATTCAATTTGTATCAAATTCTGGTCGGTTGAGTTTTTTTTTTTTTTTATTGTTTTCTGATATTTTCTTTTTGGACTTTTTGTCTTAAGCCAAAGAACAACAACACAAAACAAATCGAAATACAATTCTATTGTAAACAAATTGTTCTATGCCACCTTTATCATTTCTCTTCTTTGCCGTCTTATTATTATTATTATTGCTATCGTTATTATTAAGAACACTCGTGAAATTCTTTTCATACATATGTATGCTAAATGAAATCTTGATAAAATTGTCTTTTGTGGCTTTTGGTAATAAATTTTTTTTTTTTATAATCATGCACACAACGAGAAGAAGAGCTTGAAATATTTTTATGTTTTGCTGTGCTTGCTTGCTTGCGTTTGAAATTTTTTTTTTTTTGGTAATTTTTTTATTTTTTTGTTGGCTTGTTTTGTTTGTGTTACACATTTTTCAAGTCTGCGCTGATCGCAATTAGTATTCCTGTCTATTTTTGAAATATTAATAACGATGTGCTTTTTTTCAATTTGGTTTTATTTTTTTGGAGGTGAATTTAATGTTTTAAAGGTGTGTTGATATAAATTGATTGGGCCACCTAGGTTTGTAAGAAATTCAAAATTGTGATATATAATAAACTAAACATTTTTAAGACACATTATTATTATTATTATTGCAGGGCCATGTGGGCGGCGATCAGCCACCTCGCACTGCGACCTAAAATATCTATTGTGCTGGACTCTGCTTAATTAGCCGTCCAGTAAATATTCAAGTTCTTAATGAACTTCGTAATACTGCCAGTCGGTACGTGATACATACTTTCTGGGGTAATTGCTCTACCTCCTATATGTTTACTACAGCATGTAGTTCCGCTAGAAAGATGGTAGCATTGGATACCAACGACTTGAAGAGGGCTGTCCCACTCCCATATATTCCTACTCCTGCCCCGTCTTCAGTTTGATTTTACTCTTACGTGTTGTTGGGAATTGCAAATCGCCTGTAGGTTCTCAAGGTAGGTTCATCAGCTTTACTACAGGAACGCTAAATAAAACTGGAGGGTGCCTGGTATCCAGAGTCCGCATATTTTTGCTGATTAATCCATCAGCCATTCATCCATCGGCATATGCTGTTCCACCTTAGATTAGGTTTTTCTTCTTTAGCGCCGTACTTTAGCCTGTGCCAAATGGCCAAAAATATGCCAAATGGCTTTCGTTACCAGTGGTTGCTACGAGGAGGCAGCACGTATACTTGCGATTTGTGAACAGGTTACCTCTTACACAATTGTACCCACGACGCAGCTGCCTAATACATGACCAGAACAGCTCACGTGATGCGCATCCTACTGGAAGGTTACGGAGCTGGTAGAGTAATCTACTCAACTTTGGTCCAACGTCCAATAGACGCCAAACCATAAAAGACACATAAAAACAAGTCAAGTTATCAAAGGAGAAAACCTTATCACCTCTCCTGGAAAGCTAATGAACAAGATAAAAAGCAAAAACCGCTTGTTTGAAGACATGTAAGTTGAATACGAGTTGATAAAGAGTTGGTGGTCACTTACATAGTAGTATTGCAATCAGGCAACAACTAGATGTTGTGTACACGGACTTCTCAAAGGCTTTTGATAAGATTGATCATTCGATACTTATCAATAAGCTTGGGAAATTGAACTGTCAATTCATTCCAACTAAGTGGCTTCAATCTTATCTTTCGGATCGATGGCAGTATGTTAAGATCTATGATTCGTCCTCAGTTTTATTTCGAGTTATCTCAGGTGTCCCACAGGGAAGTCATATTGTACCTCTTATTTTTAATGATGTTGTTCAGTGCTTTGAGTTCGCGCATTGCCTGCTGTATGCAGACGATTTGAAAATATTTGCACCAATTTGTAGTGTATCTGACTGTCTTAGTTTGCAAAGGGATTTAGACACATTTTATGTCTAGTCGGCTAACAACAAATTGTCCCTGAATATAGGTGAATGTAAAACTATTTCTTTTTATCGCATTCGATCTCCGATATTTCATGGGTATTCGCTGTTTAATGAAGTCTTGGAAAGGGTAGAGTATATGTCCTATCTTGGGGTAGTATTTTCTTCCGATCTGACGTTTGTGAGACACATTGATTCTGTTATAGCAAAGGCTTATATGATGTTGGGTTTCATAAAGCGTAACTGCAGGGACTTTTGTGACCCGCATACATTAAAGTCGTTGTATGTTGCCTTTGTAAGTTCTCCGCTAGAGCACGCCTCGCAGGTTTGGTCTCCTTTTTATAAGTGCCATTCTGATATAATTGAAAGCGTTCAGAAGCAATTTGTTTTATACGCACTTCGCAGTACATCATCAATGAATAATTATGCTATTCCACACTATCATGAGCGCTGCAACCTTTTTGGATTACAGCGTTTAGTACAGCGTCGGGTGGCGGCTTGCGTTTTATTTGTTCGCGACCTTTTATTATATCGTATTGATTGTGCTGAATTACTCGCACGACTCAATACTTATGCTCCTGGACGTTGTCTGCGTCGTTGTGATGGTTTTTTACTAATCGATTCTGGCTCAACAAACTATCAACTTTCGGAGTCAGCCTTGACCACGTCTCGACTTTTCAATTATTCATACGATGTTTTTGATTTTAATTTGACTAGAGATTCGTTTAGACGTGAGCTTTTTAAGACCTTGTAGGCATTTTATTGTTTTTATTTTGTTATGTACATACTTTTCATTTTTTGATTTAAATTATTGTTGCCGATTGTATACCACTGTAGGTAATATATTAAATAAATAAATAAAAGAGTTAAGCGGATTTTTTAAAGGCTGTGTCATGAAAATGCCAACATAAAGTTACCAATCGTTGAAATACCCTTATTCCCTCATGCTATCGAAAACTACATGGGATAATCTTTTCGCCAGATACGATGACGAGCGATTATTAGCTAGCACGCACGTAAGTGTATTGTTAGACCTACCCAGTTTGACTAGTTTGACGGTCGAGTCTACTAGCGGGTTAAGGACAATACACGACGCTTGATGCTGAAACATACCGTATATGAGATCACAATGAAAAATCCAAAAGAAATTCAAACGTTAGAAACTTTCATTATTTTCTTGGAGTAAAGAATTATACCGCTGGCAGCAAACACTAGATACAAGGGAACTTCAGCTTCCAGAGCAAAATCATTATATAGAAGCTGGCTACAGAAGTATCGCGGAAGGTATTGCCGCAAAAGATGTGCAATGTGCAACGGACGTGACGATTGTTTCGTCTAAGACCAAAGTAGCGCCAATAAATAATATATTGTCGCTTCCACGACTTGAGTTATGTGGCGCCACTGCTCGTCAAACTCATGAAAAAGTGTATGAGGCACATATACAAGAAATAGAGATGCCATTTTTGATAGTCTCAAAAGACATTCGTCGCCAATCGGATTTCTGAAATACAAGAATAATCAAATCCAGGACAAAGGAGCTGTATAAGCATCAAAGAAAATCTTGCTGATTGTGCGTCTTGAGGGATTAACAGTTGAATGAGTAAAATTTATGGTAGACGTATCAGAAGTGACTCCGTCTGTCGACTCAGTAACGCTGAACCAGAAGTAAACCATGTGATATTAATTACGAGTACTGTAACCGTAAATCCATTTGCGCAGCTAGTAGAAAGATATTAAGACATCAGCTATTGTCGACGCTTCATAAAGAAAAGTGTAAAAGACACAAGCCGGCAATACGATGCACAACGCCGTAGTTAGAACAATACAACAAGAGGAATTCCAGAAAGAAAGTATTTATTTACAAAAATATGATTTTGTTTCAGGGAAAAGAATTCTACGAGTAGGAGGTCGCATCATAAACAACCTCTTATATTTCGAAAGCACCGCTTAACCAAGCTGCTGGATCACAATCGGGAGAAGTAGAATTCGGCCAGAAATAAATAAATATATAATGGCTTGAAGTCCACCACCAAACTACAATTAATGGCATACTTACCTTAAGGACGAGTACTAACGCCACGTCCTTTCATATACCACACATTCCTAGAAGCAACACATAGTGGTGTTTCATGTTTTTCAGCTAAAGCTAGCCTTGAATTGAGTTGGAATTCGATCAATGGTCGGCAAGGAAAAACGTGAGTGTTTAAATCAAGCTACTCCATAATTTCAAAAATGTTGGCTAAGCAGGCCGTAGCTAGGCCACTGATAACTAAATCAGAAGTAGGTAACACCAGACTACTTCTTAATAAATGATTCTCTATACTTGCCATTCCAAAACCAGCTTTGTTTCATGAAAATACAACCTTAGAACAACGTTGGAAATTATTGCTAAGGATGGTTCAACAATTTTGGAAACGATGGTCAACCGATTACCAATCAAGCCTTCAACAGTGAGTAAAATGAAATTGTAAATTTCTCTAAATTCGTATTTTACATACCCAGCCATTTCGATTTCCGGCATTATTCGAATTTCTTGAGCTTTCACGTTATGTTGACTTTTTAAGGTTCTTAAGCTTATTCGAGGTCTGTTTGCCACAACTCAGTAATTAAATACAAATTATAAATTGTAGTTTGTGTTTTCGTTACGTAGGTAATTCAACATAAATGAAATTCTTTACTGACCAGCCTTCTCCATATTCCTCTAAATTTATCGAAATTTTGGTTTTAAGCTTCCCAAGATTTGCATAGCATTGAGTTACTTGCAGGTACAGTTAAAAGAGATGTGATTGAATATTGTTCAAATGGTTTTCACGTACGAGTCACTTGGCAACTTCAAATTACCGCATTCAAATTTTAGTGTTACGGTCTTAGCCGAGAATGCACAGTAAGTGAGAGTAACGTCAAAATTGCTCGCCTAATATTTATCGGTGGGTTTTGCGGTTTTTTGTATGAAATAAAGAAAATGGAAATGAAAATGCGTCATGATACATGGTCCAAATACTGCGATGATGGCACATACCGAGGGGCCAACAAGGGAGACAAGAGAAATAATAAACGGCTCCGGGCTCCCCGTTATCGAGTTTAATTATTTTGGGTGCCTAGAACAATACGAAGAACTGGTTCGCTTTGGATATAAACGATGGAGCCATATTGTTAATCTGGTGCAAGGCAGCAGCCTGTAAAAACCTATTATATACAGGAATGGTTTTTTTGTGTGATCGTTGAAAACTTACCTTATGTAGTCAAAAACGATGGACAGAAATCCTTTTTCAAGAATGAATAATCCATTACAAGACATGCAACAAAACCATTGATCCTAATTACGTGATAATGATAAATTCTACCGACGAAAGGGAACAATGGTTGAAACTGCGTCGGTTGGGTCGGGTAGTATCGCGTTCAAAACCATATGTACGAATAGGTTCAGTGATTGCGATGAACACATCTATGAATATATGATCTGTTAAAGTGCAGAATTCAAGAGCCAAGCTAGCCTACATGTCAGTACGGAATAGGGCCGAAAGGCCGAATGTCGAAAGACCGAATATCGAGAGGCCGAACGCCGAAAGACCGAATGTGTCGAAAGGCCGAATGTGTCGAAAGGCTGAAAGGTCGAATATCGAAAAGCCGATTAGATCGAAAGGCCGAATGTCGAAAGGCCGATTATGTCGAAAAGCCGTTTGTGTCGAAATTGATTTTAATTTTTGCACCTTTTATGAATGAAAATTTTCAAAATTTATATTTTTATGAAAACCAAAATTTATATTTTTATCAAAACAAATGTTTAATCGCCTTAAATATTAAAATTTTCTTAAGTTTTTTTGTCATATAATTAAAAATTAATTAATTATTATAAAAAAAGAAAAATAAATAATTTTTTTTTGCCGACAAAATTTGATTACATTAATATGCTACATACACAGGATTTAGTAGCACGTATTTTCAATTTATTTAAATTATTTTACATTAATAAATAAACGCAATGGTTTCAAATATGTATTGATTTCCATCAATTAGTGAAGGAAAATTTAATGAAAATTCGGCCTTTCGACCCAATCGGCCTTTCCACACGTTTGGCCATTCGATCCATTCCGCCTTTCGACATTCTGCCTTTCGACACGTTTGACCTTTAGACAATCGGCCTATCAGCACTTTCGGCCTTTCGATCCAATCGGCCAATAGACATTCGGCATTTCGACACATTCGGTCATATGACATTCGGCCTTTCGACGTTCGGGCTTTCGGCGTTCGGCCTTTCGGCATTCGGCCTTCCGACATTCGGCCTTTCAACATCGAACGGACAGTACTATAGGCTGGTGTGGTACTTCAGCATGAGGTGAACGTAAAACGAACCTGCAACCGTTTGTCCTCGATTTGGCCAATAAACCAGCAAGTAATTCTGCTCAAAATTTAAACTGATGGGCCTTATTGAAAATAAAATAATTCGTTCCGAGACGATCACGATCACACATGATGGGAGTTAAACAAACTGCATATTTTTGAATTTAAATATTAAACCAAGTAGCTACAAAACCTTTTTTAATCAAATTTTTAGAAAAAAATTAGAGAAAGCATTTCTTATATTGAATTGAATGATCTTGGATATTGTTTTTATTTGATGTCTAGCACGATGATTAACCACTGAGGTTCAAAAGATATTTAAATTAAAAATAGCTTGTTACAAAATAGACTGGTGTTGTCAAAATTGTTTGTGCAAGCTAAATGTTCATTGCAACGTAGCACAAATCTCTTTAAAACTAAAACAAAAAAAAAATTTTTTGGAAACTTTTAATTTTAAACAAATTAAATTAATTATTAAGGTTCTTGTTTCAATCCAATTTTTGTTTTAATTTGAATTCTGGAAGCAAGTACAGCAAATAAAGTTTTATTCAAAATTGTTTGTGATTTAGACACATGCTCTATATATCTACGGACCGCAAACTAGAAAGACCAAAAATTGTATATGTCCAAGACCAGTTTTCTCGATATTTTGAAGGTCTCTGAGTCCGAAAAGTCTATCTGGATGTCTTATACCACGATATCTCAAGAACGGCTTGTCCGATTTGAAATTTGTTTTATCTTTTTTTTTTTACAGCTGAAAAGCTTTGGAACCTGCTTTACGAATTGAACAAAAACCACATGTTACAAACCAACAAATATTTATCAAATTTTTTATACTGGTTTAAAGATTGAGTGGGGTGTTAAGGTTGGGGTTGAATTGTTGGGGGGGCCAGATTGCCTTAGGTTGAGTCGGGGGGCCAGATTGCGAGTTCAGTTGGTCTGAGTTAGGGTTAAGTTGGAATTGCGTTGGGGTTAGGTTAGGGTTGAGTGAGTGGTTCGGTTGGGGGTTAATTTGGGGGTTACATTTAGGGTTGAGTTAGAGTTAGCTTAAGTTGATTTGAGGAGTTCATGTATCAATGTAGTTTTTCAGACAAAGTTCGTTTGGGAATTGAGTTGGCTGTTGAGTTTGGGGTTGAGTTTATACTATTAAAGTTAGCCGAAAGTTTTCAGCCGAAAGATATAAAATGTCGGTAATGCAGATATTGTCTTGGCTATATCAGATGAAAGTTACCAGCCGACATATTTCAGCCGAATTATATTTTTAAAAAAATGAAAAAATAACAAAACAACCTAGAAACTGATATTTTCATGAAGTGAATCTACGGCTGAATAAAGGCTCATTTTGGTTTGTTACTGCTTACCATAAATTATACTTAAAATTTCATCAGAAAAGCTAAATATAAAATTAAATTTTTTTTATAAATTCAACCTTTAAAGTGTCATGGCTGGGAAGTATTTCAATTAATGTGCCTTACCAATAATTATCCCTAGAAAAATTATCAGGGCAAGTTTCATGTGGGGAGCTCGGGAAAATTCGTTTGAATGAAAAGCCCACATAAAATTAAAAAAATTGTATAAATTCAACCTTTAAAGTGTCATGTCTGGAAAGCATTTTTAGTTAGTGTGCGATACCAACAATAACCCCTAGAAAAATTATCAGGGCAAGTTTCATGTGGGGAGCTCCCCACCCCACATGAAACTTGCCCTGATAATTTTTCTAGTGGTTATTGTTGGTATCGCACACTAATTGAAATACTTTCCAGACATGACACTTTAAAGGAAGGCTAAATATTCTGATGAAACTTAAAGTATAATTCCTATACTGTTTACCAGTGAGCAACCAAAATGAGCCTTTATTCAGCCGTAAAATCACTTCATGAAAATACCAGTTTCTAGGTTGTTTTGTTATGTTTTAATTTTATTTAAAATATGATTCGGCTGAAATATGTCGGCTGGTAACTTTCGGCTAATATAGCCAAGACACTATCTGCATTACCGACATTTTATATCTTTCGGCTGGAAACTTTCGGCTAACTTTAACAAGTGTTGAGTTTAAGACTGAATTGGTGGTCGAGTTAAGGTTGAGTTGGGGTTGAGTTGGAGTTGGGTTATGGCTGAGCAACCCCAGTGGTGGTTGGGATTGAGTGGTGGTTGGGATTGAGTTCTAGTTGAGTTGAGATTGAGTCAGCGGTTCAGTTGGAAATTTATTTAGAACTGTGTTAGAGGTTCAGTTTGGAAGTTAGCTTAGGTTGTTAACTTCGGTCAGCAAGGACCAAAATTATTGAAATCCTGCATAAAATGACCAAACATTTTGTTTATTCAAAATCACTTTTTTCAGGGTTTTGAAAGTCTCTGAATCTGTCTGAATGCCTGTACCCACCCATGCCTGTATCTCTGTAACGGCTTGCCCGATTTGGAATTTTTTTTCGTAGATTTGCTATACTAATTGACCCAATAACACGTGCTTATTGGCAAGTAGTATTATCACGTGGTTTTCAATTTGTAAAATATGTCGCAAATTAATTTTAATATTCACAAAAAGCAAATAAAAATCATAAATTTATATAATTCAATTTATTTTATAATTTAATAATGTTTAAATATATATATATATATATATATATATATATATATATATATATATATATATATATATATATATATATATATATATTTTTTTTTTTTTTTTTTTTAATTGATCTTAACTTGTAAAAGTAAGAAATTTCGCTAACGTATTAAATAGTTTAAATCGCCTTTTCTCCAAAATCGCTTTATATTTTTGATATCGCTTTTAATATGTCTTGATCGCTCGAAAGTCGCAGGAAAAGAGAACGATTTTTCAATATTTCGCAGACTCATTCGCGGAATTTTGGGTTGCCCTTGGTTAACAAAATACAACCACTAAATTAGGCGCGAGTTTAACTAAATTCAAATTATTTAATTAATGCACTTTACTGAATCGAGCGCATTCTGTTACGTGACACAAAAGCTAACGCGTTAATCTATTACAAAATAATTATTGTTAAAGACAGAGAATTTACAAACAGGCATCATAAATGCTACTGTCATTGAATTGGTAAACAAAAAATATATAATTTTTGATAACCAATAGAAAATTGTCAATGTTTCTGCGAAATTACTCTTTTACAAGATAAGTATATGATTTTATATAATTTTAATTTATTATTACTTAATAATTTTTATTTTTATGTTGACATCTTTGCCACAATTCAAGTCAAAATATGCCGGTTTCAGTAGAGTTGGAGTGTGGTTATAGTTGAAGGTGCAGTGTCAGTTTGCGATTTATTTGGGGGTTGTAATTAGGGGTTTAGTTAGAGTTAGCTTAATTTGGCTTGGGTTAATTTCAGGTTCAGGTAGTTTTTCATATTCACATGAGTAAAATTAAAAGCTTTAAATTTTTTACATTGCTCTTTAAAACAATTTTTAAAGGGGAGTACTACTAAAAACGTTAAGATCTAAAAAATACCAGTGAAAACCAAAAATTCACATCAAGCTGACAAATGAAATTGCTGAAGAAGAAAGCTTTTAACAACTTTTATGATCGACCTAGGTAACAAGAATGTAACTTATTCAATATACCCCTTTTAAACTGTTGAAATGAGGTCTTCGTGCGTTGCTTTTATTTCATAATAACCAACAGAGTAGAACACAAACAAACTAAGTGGTGACGACGAATACTTGCTTAGTAAGTGGGTAAAAGACAGCGATGAATCAGCTGTTGAATCATGTTGGATAGACCAACAAAAGGTTGTGTATGCAAAACTCAGTGTTTACTCAGTGGAACAGCAAAAAATTCATTGAGGGTGGCGAGGGAAATTCAAACGTGAGAGAAGCTAATCAATGCAGTGATTCATAAAAAGATGGCCGAACGGAAAAACCCCAATGAATCATACACAAATTACTTACTAGTGTAGATTGACAAAAATGGACATTTGGAGAAGACTGCGATAATATAGTATTCCATAAATGGAATTCTCGATTTTGAACCAAACAAGGCGATGTTCTATGCAGTAAATATATTCGAGGAGTTCAAGGCGAAACAGAATGAAGAAATCAAGGAGAAATTGAAGAGTAGTCATAAGAGTGGACCAGTAGTACCAAAATCGAAAGATGAATCCAAATCATCTCAATTCAGAAGGGGTTCCAGAAAAAATCGTAGTCTGGGTGTAATATCACTGTACTGTATGAAATGTATGAAAATAAAACGGAAAATTTAAATTGTGTGGTTTAATAGAATGTGATACACGTATACAATAGTTATCGAAACAGTTGATATGGTGAGTTAAACAAAAATGCTTTGCACGTTTATTTTGTATTGAAACATCTAAATGTCTGAATGAATGCAATGCGTATATTGCATTCATGGAGTAGCCCCTCTGGGAGTAATGCTCAAAAACTCCATAAAGCGCATGTCGGTATACTATAGCAGCAATGAGATGATGTTCCATTTAAAAAATAGGGTACGATATTCTGCAATCAGGAACAGAAGGTTCCTGGAAATTATTAATTTAAGGTCAAAACAGTCACATGATTTATCTATATTTAAAGTGCCTCCGTTTAGGTGCTCCGGTTAAGTCGAATTAAATTTTTAACAATTTAGCATACAATTTGGATTGTAGCAAACAAATTCTTCAACATTCTTATTCTCCATCTATTGTACTTCAATTTCTCAGCAAATTATACACAATTATCGTTATCGTTTGACGTTTCACCTGCTACGGTTACCTCAATGGAAGTGTCGGTTATGCATCTCTGTACTTCGAGTGTCGAAAATTCGTAATTAAGAAACTCCCATTTGCGAGAAAACAGGATTAGCTTAAGCCTTACATAATTTTCAAACAAATTTAAAAACTCATTTAATGCCTACAAAATCGGCGACCACACAGAAAAAAAACATTCTTTCATTTCATATAAAAAGTGGTTTGATTTCAACTAAAGTTTTCGTTAATAGTTAGTCATAGAATCATATTTTCCAATATAACTTATTATGATTCTCTAATTCTACCCCAATCGCATTGGGTAAATTAACGAATTTATTTGTCAATTTCAAACTAAAGATTGGCGTATACAGAGAAATGAAAATTTGCTGGTTTAAAGAATTTCTTCTAATGTTTTGTTGGTTTATAGAATTAATTGTACGATAAGACTGGTAAATCCACAGATTTTGTTTACCAATTTCAAAGAATACATTCGCAAGCTCAGAGAATCGAAAATTATATGATTTATAGAATTTATAATACTATTTTGTTGGTTTATATAATTAATTGTATGATTTAGTGAAGTTCGAATTTCCGAAATTAAATAATTTAATTTTATTATTAGAGACTTCTTTCCATGTTTGATAGAATAAAAATTGGCAATAACAAAGAATGATTTCTGTGGTATTTTTAATAAAAATTCTATGAAATGGTGAAAATAATCCATAATTTGTATACAATATTTTCATAATTACTTACCATATTTCTTTTAATTTCATTTAGAAATTATGGAGTTCTTTTAATCTTGTCAATAAACAACTTTTTAAAAAATATAAATACACATTTAACTCAATTCAACATTTTAAATATAATTTATTTCAATTCCAAATGTAGAAGTTTTACATACACAAGTGAATTACTAAACATATAACTAAAAGAATATAACTTTAAGGAGCTTTTATTAATTGAACAATATAAAATTTATATTAATAATAAGCTACCTTTAATTTTACAACGGTTCGACCATCTGGTAGCTTAATTAAATGCAATGGAGGAAACCTTATATCACGCCTTTTAATTAATTCATATTTCTTAGATGTATTTACATTTTGTTGTACGACGAAACAAATCAAATGATTGTCTATTTCTATTATGCGGAGCTCCTCAGAAACAAAAAACGTTTTTTCGTTTGTATCTATTAGCAAATATTTTAATTCAAATAATCTAATTTCATTTATTTCATTTGCTAGTACAATTATGTTGCCTAAAGAGTAAGGTGTACAGTTTAGAGTAATTTCCGAAACAGAAAATATATTGGAAAAATCAGAATTATTTTTTTCGTCTGTTGGAATATGTTTCCATATATCGGAAATTGTAAGATCAATAAATTTTCCGTCGCCATAATTTTCAATTTTATTAAATTCACAATTTTGTTTTAAATTAACATGGTATCCAAACACATAATTCGATTTAATGGCTAAACTTAATAATATGTTTTTTCTAGAAGTAGTTGTGTTTGCGTAATTTTTACTTTCCTTGTGTTTTGCTTCAAATCTCATCGTCCAAAGACGCTTAATTGGTCCAAGTTTACGTATAGAAGTGACATAATGCAGTATAAAATGGTGTTTCGGATACAAATGCCCACCAAAAAGATTTAAATATTTTTGATGATGTTCTGCTATAATATCACAAAACTCTATTAAACGATTTTCAGTATAGTTAGGCAAAATAGCAGTATCTACTAATTTTATCAGTAGTTTCAGCAATCCCCAAATTTTATCATTGTGAGGTACAAAATCTCCAATCATCAAAGGTAAGAAATGTAAAAAACATTTAGTTTGAGAAGCTGACATTTTTAATTTCTTTTTATTTAAGTGCCGAATTTGAATATCGATGGATTTATTTTTGTTATCGACTGCGCCATAATCAAAGGAACCTTTACGAGAATTTAGGTTAGATAAAGAAAAAAAATTTTTCTGACAAATAAAATATTCTAGAATATTACAAATTTCATAATGAGCTATTCCCTCAAAAATATCGTGCATGATATCGCACGTTACATTATCTATGACATTAAACGATTTAATAAAATTAAAAATACAATTTTCTTTTATACCTGTCTCGAAAACGTTACCCATATCTACAGCGGCATTGTAATTCTGGTTGTTTCTAAATTTTAATGGATCCTCGACTACTTGCGTTCGCATGGTCTGTTTATCTACGTTGCAAATTCTACAACAATGATTGGCCGAAAAAGATTTTACAAATCCCAAAATAGAATTCATACCTAAATTATCTCCCGTTATTGCTGCTAATATTAAATAAACATGAATGTTTCCTTTGCTTGTTTCAACTAATATACCATCTTCTTCTAGCTCTTTCAGAATATGTATTAGGGGCATAAAATTAGAATCATTTCCATGAATTATATCAGTAGATTTAGTAAAACAACAAGTAATTATATTTTCTAGCTTAGAAATTTTATAATCTTCTAATAATGGAAAGCTTAAATAAGCACCTGTGATTTTATCAACTCCAGCTTTTGACCCGAGCGGATTGTTAAGTTCAAAGTCATCCTGATAAAAAATATAGGGAATGCAAACTTTATTTTTATGTTCTTTAATTTTGTCTTTCCAAACAGAACCTTGAATAATATTACAAAATGTTGAACACGATTCTATTTCTTGAATTTTATCCATCATACTCCCTAAGTTATTGTTTATCTCTAAGAAAAGTTTAATATTATGTTTTATAGGTAGCAAAACCCCTTTGGACGACTTCGAATATATATTTTCTATTGTTTTGGTACTACTTATTAAGAATTCCGTTGGTTCAGAAAACAAACCTTTATTCTCCAAAATTTTCCTAACTTTGTATTCCGAATTTATTTTGGAAAAACTTTCTTTAAATAAATTCAATTTACTTTTTATATCAACGATATTATCTGAAGCTTCAATACACGTTTGAAAGTTTTCAATAGCATCTTCGACGTCTTTTATTATTTCAAGTGCTAATTTACGATTTAGGGCTGTGTGCCCTAATAATCTTAAAGCAAATTGTAATGCTATATCACAAAAATTTAATGAAGCTTCATTAATATCAATTATTGGTGGATCCTTATCTGTGCTACAAACAGGTAAGTTTTCGCGATTTAACGACGGATTTGAAGGGATATTTGGTAATGAATCATTTTTATTTTCTGTGTGATAATCATTTTTTAAATGCCTGTTCAAATGACGACTAAATGCGTATAAATTTTGAAATGATTGCGGACAAATTGTACATTGGAAAAAAGAAGAGTTACGTGATAATTTATGAATTAATTTTAAGTGTGTGATATAAGGTTTCACTTCGGTAAATTGAGCGCGACAAACAAAACAACAAACCATTTTTTAATTTTTAAGTTCCGATAACAATTGAAGTAATTGGTTGGATTGTTTTGTTTCGCATGGAATTTCGAAAAAAAAGTTAGTGATAAATTCCAAGGCTTGTTTGCATGGATCAGGGAATTTTAGATTTAATACATAAAAAATTTGTATAATGACCGATACAGATTTTAAAAAGGAATCTACCTTATAAAAATTATCATTTAAATTAATAAAAAAATTTTTTAAGCCCTTTAGCTCACCAACAACAATAATCAGTGGCTGATTTGTTAACCCTCTTTCAGTCAGACGTTCTCTATGCTGCTTCACTGTCGTTTCAAAATTGTTTTCAGCCTAAAAGAAAAATACAACTATTACTCAATATAATCAACCATTAGTCTATAATTTCATACCTCGACATGAAGCACCATAAACTCCTGAGCTTGTACTATTGATGGCTTCCAAAAAAAATGTTTCCCGTTCTTTTTTGCATGAATACCTGTTGGTACCAATATAGCGTTAAGTAGAATGGTCAATAAATAATCTTCTGGATCTAAAAATATTAATACATGGATTACAAAATTATTCGCATGTACGTCACAAAATATTTTGTTTAATTATATTATGATTTTGAACTATGATTTTTACCAGCACTAAGTTTACCGCGTAATAGTTCTAGTTGCGCTTTTGAAGTTCGATCCTTTATATTTTTGCTATAAATATCTTTAATTTTAAATTTGAATGATTCCCACTTTGCAAACAACAGTTGGTTTTTATCTTGATAGATTTGATCAAAATCTAATTCAATCTATATGTGAAACATGAAAATATTAACATTTAGGTTAGTTATCTGAAATATTGCTAACTTACTAATGCTAATCCAATTTGTTGTTTTAATATCGGCCATTCAAGAAACAGATCTAGATTTTTGCTGTTGTGTTTTTTTCGCAAATTAAAAGTGGCTCGCCATTTTTCTACAACCAACGCTTCCGGTTGCTTATTAGCTTTGAGCCACTGCTGGTTTCCAATGGCCGTTTCATCAATTTCGTGGTCCTGAAGTAGTTGGTCTTCAAACGTGCTATCATCCACAGTTTTTGGTCGTTTCAGTTTATATCGACTTTCGATCACACCTTTTTCACGGTATTTTCGGCATAGGCAGTAGTATTTCTGCGCTAGTTTTCCTTTAATTCGTTTGTCCTTACTTATGTAGTACTCCTTTAAAAATAATAAGATAATAAATTTAATTGCTTTTATTATTTTATGGAATTGTTATACAAATACATGTATTTGTATAAGAGGTTGCCCAACGAAAATGCAGCAGTACTGGTTATCTCGAAAAGCATCCACATACCTTAAAAAAGTAGAAACACGTTAATTTTAAATTCGAGGGGTCATAAAATTACGGTAATCTGCTTAACATTATCCCTGTAGAGATGACTACTCTTTCATTTCATTTACTTTAACAAATTAATGTGATATCGTTAAAAAGAGAATTTAAACCTCTTTAAAATGGTACGACCCTTGTCACTATAATGATATATGATATGATAGGAGTAGCCACCCCCGCCAAAGGGGCGAAATTATTTAATCAGTATCTGTTTCATTTTCGTTTGACCCTGGTGTGCATTGTGTATAATATAAAATGTACCTCAACTTCATCGGGAAATAAATTAATGATTTCTCCAACTATTTTTTTGTGATAAGGTGATGACAAAATTTGACCAAATTCGTTTTTAATCCAATAGTTTACGATTATTTCACACAAATCACTGCGGTTCGATGAAGTAAGACCACAATTCGTTTTCGACAAATCCAAAATCGACTTTCCGATAAATGAAGCACATAAAATTTGTTCCAACGTCTAAAATATATTATAATTAATACAAACAAAAACAAATTTAATATAATTTGGATTAGAAAAACTCACGTGATGCTGATTTGGATATAACTGTCTTGTTGAAGAGGTTGAAGATTCGGTTAGATTCGGAGATAACGGTGACGCAGAATTAGATGAAACATTTGAAGAATTTATTTCGAAATTCGAACTATTTAACCAACTATTTATACTGCTGTTGACGGATAATGTTTCAGCAATTGATGATAAAGTAAAGCCCTTAACGTAAAACAAGAAAAAAAACAGAAAAATCAAACTTTCCAATGAAAGTTAAGAAAATTTAAATAATTTTACATTTGATTTCCGCCAATTTAAAAGATGTGTCCGAAATTTTATTCGCAATCCATACTTTTCTTTCGGTATCAAATTGTCTATATCCGCCATTGTCATTTCTTTAAAACTGTCTATTTTTATATTTTTCTCAAAAAAATCCGCCATTAATTCTTCACAACCCCACTTTAATAAAAGGTCGTGTTCTTCATCCCACACGATCAAAATGTTAGTTTCTGCTCCATCTCCATCTGTGTGTGAATTATTTGGCACATCACTTAGATTTTCACTCATTTTCCACAAGATCACAATTGTATTTTATGAAATAAACTTTATTTTAAATTTTTATTAATCCGTGTATGCATCGCTCGGAACTTACAATTATAATAAACCCAAACTGAAACAAAAGACAAACATCTAAAAAGTAACGGTACCCAAAAATACGAATCTGCCATTTATACAAAGTGTTTCTAAATTCATATAATTCGATCTATAATTCAACAAAAGTATTGTGTACTGTCTGTCATTTATTTAATGTGTTTGTAAATTCATAAAAAGCCGTTCTATGATTCAACAAAAGAGTTGTGTAAAAATATAGAAAAATATTGCTGAAATTCAAACCAAGAAAATCATGTAATCAAAGAATATATTTTGGAAAATTCATAAAATGTTAGTCTCTGTTTCATTATGTTATGTTTCAGAAATATAGAAATGTTTATTTAAAATTGAAAATGAGACCAATCTATTAATCATCCAATGTATGTTCACTAAATCATAAAATGTTATTGTACGAATCAAATAACCAATTACAAGAAATATATATTATTTTGTTTAAATCTTCTAAATTTTTATCAAAGAATTAAGAATCTTTGATTAACCCAATTCAGTTTTTTCTGTGCAGGAGTCCCAATGAAGCTTAATATTACAAATTGGAAATGTAATAATAGGGATTATTCTAGTTTCTCGGATTTTGACGTGAAGTTGCACTAAATCTTACCGTATTGGATATATGATTTTTGGTGGTTTCTATGAGCATTTCAGGTATGTTTAGGGTTGAGTAATATTTTATGCAGTATACTTCACAACAGCACAGTATATAATATCACGATGTTTTACGTCAAACTCATTTCCAGCTAACGTCATCCTATTAAATATTACGTTAAACCAATAATGGAAAATTGGTTAGTTAAAAACTTTTTGTAAAGAACATCTAAATTATTTCTGGGATAAGTTCAACACAAGCTGATTGTTGAACGTTCCATTTAAAAATTAGCGATTTCCTTATTGAAAGTCCTAATTGAAAGTTGAAAGTTGAATATAGAACACATCGCTTTCAAAAACGGTGACCTAGTGATGATTTTCTATTCTACTAGGCCATTTCCAATAATCCTGGCCAATTTAAAGAAAGGGGTAGTGAGAAAATCCCGAATTACAAAATCCCAAACGATAAAATCCCGGAGGAAAAATCCCGGGGGTAGAAATTCCCGAGGGTAGAAAATCGCAAGGATGTAAAATCCCGATGGTACAAAATCGTGAGGGCACAAAATCATGAGGGTTCAAAATCCCGAAATCCCCAATTCAATTAGATTCGGAATTTTCTTAAACAAACAAATAAAGACATTTTTAGCAAATCGTTCCAATTTTTTCAAAGCCGCTTAGTATTGGTTCTCTGGGCACAAGGATGATCATAAATTATATAATATCATTTTATTCCAGACGGTTCTTCCAGCGGTCTGCCGCTGAATAAATCTTCAGTCAAATTTCCAACTAGTTTTAATAAATTTACGAAATTTTCAGTTACGAAATTTAAATTTGAACCACTGTCCAAGAATGCCCTACCTATTATTGGATTCAGAAGTGGAATTAATTAAAATAGTTTGAGTTACCTTGATATGCTTAACTAATTCAATTTGAAAATAAACTGCTGTTTTTGTCAAATCTTAGGGCAATTGAACCTAACGCTGGTAGATTAGAATTTTTTTACGAAACCGCAAGCAGCTGAACAAATTTCTTGGCATATTAAAATCAAAAATTTCAAGAACAATTAAAAATTCGCGGCATTTTCTAGACAATGGTTCAGAAAGTGGGTGGTTTCTATGTAGTAACAGAATCCATCGTAGGAGCGTAAAAATTAAAACGCGTAAGTATTTCGTCACAAGCTGATGCTACGTCTACGGATAAGCATCACGAGATAAATAAAGTCGAAAATATACCTAAAGAACCCATTAAAATTGAATTATCAGCGAAAAGTACACAGGTAGAAGAACAAGGAATTCCTTCTATGGTTCTTTGATAAATTTTGATAAATTCGTGCTCACTGAAACACAACGCTCTTCTTCTACTTTAAATTTCAAAGTATGCAGTTCGAAGCATATTAAAATAACTCAAACCACTTTAGTTAATTCCACTTCTGAACCCAATAATCGATTTCTATGTAGAGCGTTCTTGGACAGCGGTTCAAATTAAAATTTCGTAACCGAAAATTTCGTAAATTAATTAAAACTAAGAAAAAAAGCCAGTAGTTTTCAATGCGTTAGTTTCATCAAAATGGTCCTTAAATGAATGTTATTTAAAGGTCCTACTGTGCACCAATAACTATTGTCGATAATTCTTAGAATTAGGAAACACGTCGTAGTCTTCACAGCCGATATTACCAAGTTGTATAGGCAAATTTTAAGCAATGAAACTCAACAGGATCTAAAGAGAATCTGGTGGAGGGATTATCCATCAGAGAATGTAAAATGTTTCGAGTAAGTTTCAACAACTGGCTTTGGATGAACTTATCTCATTTCCGTTAGTATCACACATATTAATGCAAGATTTTTATGTAGGTAACTTCCTAATTTTACACGTATCAAACGAACTGTTATGTCAAATATTTGTGGATTGTTTGATCCTTTGGGCTTGTGATTTTATTCGCTAAAATCAAATAATGCTAACAATATGGACATTTCACAATATCAACAGGGATAATTAAGTTACACCACAACTTCGTGATAAATGGATCGAATTTAAATCACAAATAGATCAAATTACAGTTCCTCGTTGTATTTTAATTCCACGGACTAAATTAATCGAGATCTCTGAGAAAGGTTTTTTTGTTGTGTTATTTATCTAAGAGTGCAATAGAAAATCATCACTAGACCGATGGTCATTGAGATTATCACCGTTTAGGAAAGCGATATGTGTTTTTTATTCAACTTTCAACAAGGACTTTCTATTCAATCCTAATTTTAAGTATGATCGCCAAAACTATTTATTTTTTAAATAGCCAGAATTTTAGGCAATGGCCTACTCTAACTTATAATCTTCATTAGGCTGATGGTCTTAGAGCTTTTTTTTTTTTTTTTGTAGGCAAACTTCTTTTTCTTACTCCTTTTTCAGACTTAAGTTTGTCTCCCTGAAAGATCGGACACAGCTAATTTGCATGTCATAATAGAATTATTGCTTGCCATAAAGAGTTAAATTAATTTTCTCAATTCAAAACGTCTTCTATGTAGAACTCAACTGTTAATGACTCATTGTCAAATATATCTTGTAAATGTGCTCAAACTCTGTGGTAGGCCTAATAACTAATGTTCTACTCTTTAAAAAAAACGTTTACCTTTTCCCAAATCAATTGGGTTTAATTAAACTTTCAAACATTCCACATAATACATTTTCCCCAAAAACTAGACAATTTGTATCTTAAGACAAAAATGTATTTAATACTCTTATCTAACACTCTCCTAATATGTATACACACTTCTACATATAAGTGCAAATAATCCGAATAAAATAAGAAAACACATCCTTTGGGAGTAAATACAAAAATATATTCCAAGATAAACCCAATAATTGCAATATCACTTCAGCAATAACATTAATTGTCAATTTACATATTTACATGCTACCTATTTGTGTCATACGAGTATATATTCAGTAGCATTACACAAAATGTGTGCATATCCAGAGTTAACATATGTCCAACATCACACAAAACATCCAGTTTATTATTTTTTTTTTGTCTTTTTACCATCTCGCTAATTTTCATTTTTTTTTTTTTTTTTGCTTAGCACAACAACAACAAAAACTTCAAAGTGTTTCATTAAAAGTGTTTCAAAAAATTATCGTCTCTGTAAAGTAAAGCAACAAAAATAAAAATCTTAATTCAATTTCCATTAATTACTTTTAATTCAAAATAAATTTAAGATAATTTTTGTTAATTTACAAAATACTCATTTTGTGTTGATAAAGTAAAATGTTTTGTTGTTGTTGTTGTTGTGTTAAGTTCAAGGATAAAGTCGCGAAAGCTCTTTAATGAAGATAATTTTTTTTTTTTTTTTTTTTTTAAGTAGAATGCGTTATAAACAATTAATAGATTTATTTATGTGCGGACGGCGGAGGAGCGCGAGGCCTCGTCGCAGTTTTGATGTATTTGTATAAGGTCGTCGTACATAATATATTATACGTCGAGAGTCCGCACAGATAAGATATAATTGTAAAAAAAAAATAAAAATTTGTCCACCTACGAGTTTCACACTGTTTATTGAGTAATGGGGTTTTTAATGGTTTGCATGTTTTGTGATGCGACGAAAAATTCCTTTCATACTGCAAATGGATTTCGCACTTACCTGGAAATAGACAAAAAAAAAAAACAGAAATTGATTAGTGAAAAATCACAAAAATTGAATGCTAAATACTATATAACAAAAACAACAAAAAAAATGTAAAAGGAAATGTAATCGCAGCACAACACAAAAACTAAACCAATTGCAATTTACCAGCAAACACCAAAATGATGAATTACTCGGACGGTCAAAGTTTCCTTTGAAAGTTTTTTTTTTTTTTTTTTGTGCGCTTATTGATAAAAATGTGCAATAAAAATAATAGTTGACACTCTGTGTATGTGTTGTTCATGTTGCAACATTGATATGTGATTTATGTTCTTTATTATCTTAAAATCCAAGTGACACTGTTCTCTTTCGTTGTAATTTTTTTTATTTTTTTATCCGCATATTCCTCGGGTGTTTTGTCTTACATTTTGGTTCTTTTTTTATTCTTGTTGCTACGTACATACACTGTCGACTTAAAGGAACACGTCATTTTTATTGTTATCTGCCTTCGACTCGTGTAACATACAACAAATAAAACAACAAGAAAAATGAATTTAAAATGCTGGTACCTGCAAGATTTGTACAAATATTACATAAATACATGTTTCGTGACAATTGAATGGTTATAAATTAATTTATGTTTAGTTTTTTTAAACATACAACATAAATCTCAAAATATCCTTCTGTAATTAAAAAAAAAAAAAAAATACGAAAATTTGCTTGTCCCTCTATACTCTAACGAAGCAAGGTTGTGTGTAAAACAATAATCATAAACAAATTGGCTTAATGTAATAAACAACCAATATACAGAGTACAAAACGTATATCCTTTTTTATGGGGTACAAATGGTAATAAATACGAAGTTGTGGTTGTGCTTTTAAGTTTAACTTAATGGAAAAATATAGGATTTAATTATAAAAAAAAATGTAATCTTGATTATTTGCAAAAACATGACATGGTGTAATGTAATTCGTGAAAATTCTAAGTTCTAACCAAGTTTTTCAACTTTTGGCAAAAGTACTGCACTGAATGTATCCTTTAAATTATTAGTGCTAAAAATAAAGAGCTCGTGTGTGTGTCATCACTTATGTATAGACCCAAACACTTTAAGTCAGAGCAGCAGCAACGAAACAGACACGTAACTTTTCATAATGTTTATTGTTTAACAAAATCCCGAAAACAAATTTCCCGAAAATAAAATCCCGAAAAAAAAAATCTTCAAAACAAAAATCTGGAATTACTACGAGTTGTTTTGACAAACGTGAGATTTTGCTGGGGTTCGGGTGCGGTAACTCTCATCCTCTAAGGTATAAAACGCAGCAGCTTAAATATGAGACATTCAAACCAATCATCATGAATAAGAAACGAATGCATATGAGCAGACTATTTATAGCCTGATTCAAAGAATTGGTACGTTGGTATTAATTCTACATTTGATCACAAAAAATTTATATCAAATTTGTGGAAAAGTTAATAAGTATAGTAATTTATATATCTAAATTATTAATATGTCGCTTAATTTCTAGGAATACAATTTTAATTATTATTTGAGTGGATTAAATCAAAAAGATAAGTATAAAACCAATAATTTTCGTAAAACTAGTAAGATAATTAGAAAAAAAAAACCTTGAAAGATTATCTTTCAATTAATTGGAAGTTTGACCAGTTTGTGGATTGGACGTCTGAAGATTCCATGTATGGATTTGATGGTGGCTACTCGTACTAAACCATCATCGCCGGGATGAACTTCGCTGACTCTTGCTACATGCCATTTGGTTGGTGCTAAATTGTCCTCTATCACCACAACCAAATCTCCAGGTTTCAAGTTGGTTTCTTTGATTGCCATTTTCGACGTTGTTGGAGGATATTGAGGTAGTCGCTTTGACTCTTTAACGGTATCTGCCTACGGGCAGGATGCCGATTCCTACAAAAAATAGGTTTAGCACCTTAATGAAAATGAAGGGACATGCTAATCCTATATTACCGGATACAAACAACCAAAAAAGAAGGAGATTATTTGACAAAGGCACTAAGAAATATGTGGTAATAAAAAAAACAGATGGGGAACACAGTTTTAAAGGCATTTCACCGTTTTTAATCGAAAAAGGGCTAGCAGTGGTAACATGCCACATACATGAAACACAAAGATTGCGTAGTGGGGACCTACTAGTGCTTACCAGCAAAGAGGAAGGTTATTTAGCTTTGATGAAAGCAACCAAGATCGCAGAGATGCCAGTGTCAGTGGAAGAGCATACATTTTTGAACACCAGCAAAGGAGTGATATATAGCCACGACCTAATGTATGTAGAACCTGATGAAATTGTGAAAGAGTTACAGAGTCAGAAGGTTGAAAAAGTCGAGAGGATCAAGAGGAAAATCAACGGGGAGCTTAAAGACACGCCCTTGCATATACTCACATTTAACACGACAGAGCTACCAAATGATATCAAAGCAGGGTTTTTGAAATTAAATGTAAGGATATATGTACATTCCAAATCCAATGAGATGTCATAATTGCCAGAAATACGGACACACAAAAATCAAATGTACCCGAGTGCCGGTTTGTCCCAAATGCGCAAAGCAAATTTCAAAGGGACATGAGACAATTGAATGTGATCCCATCAAATATGCCAATTGTCAAAATGAACACACAACTTTTGATAGGGATTGTCCTACTTTCATCATGGAAAAGGAAATAATGAAAATAAAAACTATGGACAGAATAACGTATTTCAGAGCTAAGGAAATTTATTACCACGAATTCGCAAACACAACACCAGCATCTACGGCAGCACAAATGAAACCTCTATTCAGTGACATATTAAAAACGAAGCTAACAAATACCGAAAGTACAAATCAAAAGTCAAAAGAAACAAACAATAATAATCAAAATAACAATAATATTATTAATAAAAATAACACTAATAACAACAAAAGTAAAGGTATCAACAATAATCGAAATCAGAACAACAATAATCAAAGTAAAATAAACAATAATACAAATAATAACAACACAAATCAACAAACAGAAACTAATAAAACAAAACACAACGAAATCAATCCAACAACAATAAGACAAGAGACAACAAGCAGTTTTTCAGTAGCAGCTGAAATACAAAAACAAACAACAAAGGAAACAACAATTAAAACTACAGATGGAAGAGCAGCAGCATCCCAAAATAAATATAAATTTTTGAGTCCAAACTAGCTCAATAGCATAATAGATGTAGAAGAGGATGAAAGGATGAATGAATAAAACCGAATGACGGAGCGAATGGTAAGATCCAATGAATGTATGTGTATTGGTCAGATTAACATCCGCAGCATGTATGCCAACGGCGATATTATGCGGACTTATCTGGCCAATAATTATGTGAATGTAATGCTATTAAGTGAGACATGGGAACGTGACAACAAGACGTTTCGAGTGAATGGTTACAATTTTCTATCCAGATCGAGGGCCGATGGTTACGGGGGAATAGCGATATTGGCGCGATCCAATATCATGCTGCAAACAGTGCAGGTCCCTGATTTTGAACACATTGAAGTGGTCGCTGCCAAAACTCGGAATCTGGATAGAGATTTGTTAATTGTAAATGTATATGCAACCACAATTGAATCTGCGGGTGATACGAGAAAAAGGCCTGAGGGATATTAAGAAATGTTTTGACTGGGTGCGTGGAAAAAGTGACATAATTGTGGGGGGTGATATGAATGCACATTCGGGGGTATGGGGTTGTGAAAGGAATAATGCATGGGGAAACTTGTTGGCGGACCTCATTCTGGATTCCGATCTTGTAATACTGAATGATGGAAGACCAACAAGGATGGCGTATGTAGGGGCCACAGCCAGCACGATGGACATTACCTTAGTGTCTAGCGGGCTGGCGGCCCAAGTCACTTGGAATGTTACTGATGAGAATTTGGGTAGTGATCATTATTTGATTCACGCTTGTATAGGTGGTGTAAATGTAGACATTGAGCAAAAGAGCATTATAAATAGCAAAAAATGGGTCAGATGTATGAATGAAATTCTCATGATGAAAGAAATAAATGAGGTCAACCAACTTGAGGATGAAATACAGAGAGTGAATAATATGTGCAGCACGCAAATAAGAGTGAATGAAATTAAGGTACATGGTTGGTGGAACAATGAAATCCAGTATTGGTATGAACGGAAACGGATAAGCTTGAGTGAATTTAATAGGTGTATATGCCACCAGTGTAGGATAAGGTATGGACGGGCGAATGCAAGGCTAAAAAAAGCTATCTGTAGAGCGAAAAGGAAAAGTTGGCGGGAGTATGTGTCTCATATGACACATAAAACTACAACGAAGGATGTATGGGATAAATTTAATAGAGTGAGAGGTCATAAAACACAAGGCAGAAATGCCGTTTTAGATGACAGAGAGAATGGAAATCAATTCCTACAAATGATGACGGATGTACGGAATAATTTAGGTGAACGTAATGAATGCGTCTTACCTGAAAATAACACTGAATCTGTAAATGAAATGTGTGTTGAATTTGAATGGGACGAGTTCTGTGGGGTTCTGGATTCATCAAAATCCACTACCCCTGGAACTAATAGAGTGAGTTATAGAATGTTTGTTGATTTGGAATTTGAGGCAAAGGGAACGTTGTTGCAAATTCTAAATAAGATGTGGATGAGTATCCAGATACCGGAAAAATGGAAGGAGAGCAGAGTGGTTCCAATTCCTAAGAAGGATAGGGATAGAAATTTGGCAACAAATTTCAGAGGAGTATGTATGTTGAATGTTTTTGTTAAGATGGTGAATGGAATGATGAAAGGAAGATTGGATAAATTCGTGAATGAGGGTAATTTGTTGCCAGAAACTACCTTTGGATTCTGGCGCGAGTTTGTGTGGGAAGTACGAAAGGAAAATAAAAATGTTGTGGCGGTTTTTCTGGATATCGAGAGGGCGTATGATTATGTGGTTCCAGGGAAACTATATCAGGTTCTTTTAAACTTGGGTTTCCGTTGGAAAATTTGTAAGTGGGTATACGAGTTTATGAGTGAGCGTAAGTTAGTTTTGTGTGGAAGGGGGTACAGGTTGGAGGGAGCCATGAATATCGGCCTTCCACCAGGGAGTAAGATCTCTCCGACTCTCTTCAATCTGTATACCAGCTCGATTCATGTACTTAATTCCGCGGACAAGGTAATTCTGCAATTTGCAGATGACTTTGTCTTGATAGGCACGGGAAGAAACATCAACGAGACACTGAATCGGGCTCAGCAATGTGTGAATCAGGTAACACAATGTTTAAAGGAATTGAATTTGCGTGTAAATACAAGAAAATGTTACAGTATGGCTTTTCGTTCAAAACGAAGAATTGTTGTGAAAATATATAACGAGAGTATTGAATATGTGACTTTGACTAGGTATTTGGGAATCTGGATTGATAAGCGATTGAGTTTTAAGGTGCATATGGAAAAGTTGGCCGATAATTGCAAGAGCAGATTGAATGTGATCAAAAGGGTGAGTAAACCGAAATGGGGAGCTCATCCTAGTGTGACTGGCATGTTGCGAAAGGCGCTAGTGTCTTCCAAGATTGCATATGGGATAAGCGTGTATGGTGACGGGTCCAAGGTCGGGTTTGAAAAGTTAATGAATACAAACTCTATGGTCTGAATTGGGTGATTCACCTCTCAATTATAAGAGAGAACGGATCACCGTGCGAAAGACTGTGCGAATGTTGACCAAAGACAACGTGTTAGTAAATGAGATGAAAGTAAGATTGCAAGGAGGAACGGTTTTCCGGAAGACACAAAGGGCGAAGATAATTTTGGAAAATATTCACTTATTTTCCAAGATCCGACAAGTATATCCGAGAGTTCCTCCGAACGGTCTTACGGTGTGTTTGAATTTTGGAGACACAACAAAAGCGATGATGAATGAGTTATCGGTTAAGAGAGAATTTAGAAAAATGCAATTAAACTTTTTTGCACATGTGGAAGTGTATACAGATGCTAGTGTAAATGAGGATCAGGTAGGTGTGGGAATATTTATTCCAACTATGAATAAAGAGAAAATGCTGAGAATTAATGGTAACATCTGTATAATGAATGCAGAGTTGATTGGGATTATGGAAGGAATTAAGTTGGCAATGACAGAAGGGGAGGAGAGTAGTTCTATTCTCCGACTCCCAGAGCGGATTGGATTTAATTAACAGGGGTGGGGGTACTCAAGGCAATGTGTATGTTGAAATGATATATGAATACCTTCAATCTTGTGGGAGCGAGGTGATCATTCAATGGATACCCTCGCATCTACAGATTGAGGGTAATGAAAGAGCTGATATGCTTGCGAAAAGGGGTTGTATGCTTGAGGAAGAAACTGAATATGAATTTATGGATGCAAGAGATGTACTTCGTGTATTTCAGGTGAATCTGTGGAGAAAATGGGAGAGGGAATTTGTTGAAAAGAGTCGTGTGAAAGGCAAGAAGTACTTTGAATTGTGCAAAGCTCCTTTGAGTAAACCTTTCTTTAAGGAACTCAAAGGGAACGCTGCAATGATACGAGCGATGGAACGAGTGAGATTGAATCATGGAAATTGGAAAGAAAGTCTAAAGAAACGTCATTTGATTGAGGATGATTGATGTGAAACATGTTCGATTGTGGAGGACATTGAACATTTAATTCTGCACTGTCCTAATTTTACTCAGAGTAGAAGAATGTTCGATGTCCTTATGAGTGCAACGAATTTGAATGATTTATTACGAATGGGAACAAATGGGTATAAGGAGGTGTATGAGTTTATTAAAATGAATGGGATAATAGTATGAAAGAGGATCGATGAATAAAAGTTGAATAAGAGGAAAAAATAAATAAATAAATAAAATAGAATTTTGTGTATAATTTGTAAATCTTGAAATCGGGCCATATGGCTCCTATTTTTGGGGCTAGTGCAAATAAAAATAAAATAAAAAAAGAGGTAGTCGCTTGAAAAAGTTTTCCAAAACCTTTGGGTAGTTTGCTGAATAATTTGCCATTTGTTTAAAAGATTTGTGTTGATAGGTTTGGTTCTGGAATGGCCAGTAATTGTTCCCCGATTAAAAAATGACCCGGGGTCAAATAATTTAAATTATTAATGTCATCTGATTCGCTGCATAACGGTGGGGAGTTTAAAACTGCTTCCGCCAGACATAATAGGGTAGAATACTGCTCATATGTAAGTATGGACGATCCGATACATTTACGTAGATGCTGCTTTGTAGATTTGAACCTCCATTGCGTATAATGCGTTAACAGATGATTAGCTACCTTGTTATGGTGTTGTTGGGATTGGAATTGCTTTACTAATCTTTGAAGTTCTCTATCGGCTCCTATAAAATTGCTACCATTGTCACTTTATATAGTGATTGGGTAACCTCTTTTGGCGGTGAATCGGCGGAGTGATGCAATGAAGGCCTCGGACGTCATGACTGTGACTAGCTCCAAGTGAACAGCCCTACTTGCCATGCATATAAATAGTGCTATGTATGCCTTTTGGATTTTCGCATTTCTTATCGTGGCCGGTTTAAGCATAACAGGCCCCACGTAATCAACTCCGACATTTTCAAAGGCTCGCTTTGGGTTTAAAACGATCGCAGACGGCAAATTGCCCATTAATTGCTTGGATCCCTTTACTTTTAATTTAAAACACGTCACACACTTGTGAATGAACTGCTTAACGAGATTTCGACACCCTAAAATCCAAAACTGATTGCGGAGGTGAAACAGCATAATAGAAATCTCTCCATGCATAGTGTATCGATGCACATCAGAAATTATTAACGCTGTGATTTGATGATTTCCGGGCAAAATAATTGGATGCTTTCGATCGTGTGGTAAATTGGCATTCTGTAGTCTCCCTCCTACTCTTAGAATTTGCCTTTCGGCCAGATATGGATGCATCGACGCAAGTCTACTACGGGATGAAACTTCTTGACCTAGCAGCTTCATCGGAGTGATACGTATTTTTTGACTTCTTCCATGTATCCTCACTTGATTTTAAGAAGTCTGGGCCGTTCCACCAAATATCGATATCTCTCAGTTTGAACGGATGGACACCTCATGATGCATGATCAGCCGGATTCTCTTTGAAATTAATATGTCCCCATTTGCACTGTGGTAACATTGTGTGTATTTCTGATGTTCGGTTGCTTACGAAGGTTTTCCATTTTCTCGGTGAGGTTGTCAGTCACTGTAAAACGAGAGTTGAATCGGTCCATGCGAAAATTTCTGCTTCTGGTATACACATAGATTCGATAACAACTTTTATTAATTTGGTCACTAACAAAGCTCCACATAATTCGAGGCGTGGCACAGAGAATTGCTTAATGGGAGCAACTTTAGTTTTAGCAGCAATTAATCGCGTAGACAGCGGCGGCGCAAGCTTTTTCGGAGGCATCGCTGAATCCGTGAATTTGAGTTTTATTCTTGTGAAGATTAACTAGCCTTGGTATTTTAATGGTGGTAACATGGTTCAGTGCACTTCTAAAATTCGTCCATTGAGCTAAGATGTGTAGTGGTAACTGATCGTCCCAATTAAGTTTTAGCAACCATAAACTTTGGAATAATATTTTCACAATGATTATAGAAGGTGCCAGTAATCCAAGAGGATCGAATAATCTTGAAGACTCGGATAGTAATTCCCGCTTAGTTGCTGTGAAATTTTCAGGTAAGTCTACCTTGTAGCAAAAGCAATCCTCAACAGGATCCCATAGTAAACCCAGTACCTTTAAGCATCTTTGCTCATCAAGGCTTAATGGACTGATCTCTTGGTGATCGGGGTTTATTCCTTGTAAGAACTCACAGGAATTAGATTTCCATTTTCTAAGAGTGAAACCACCATGTTTCAGCAAATTGATTAGCTGATCTCGACATTCAATTACTTGCGACAATTCATCGGTCCCTGACATCACATCGTCAACGTAGAAATCATTATCTACAATTGCTGCGGCTTGAGGATATTGTTCTCGGTGATCATTTGCTAGCTGCTGGAATGGTGAAGATGCTTAAACCATATGTTACGGTTTGTAATTTGATTTTGTTTGCAGCTGACTATTTAACACATTTTAAATCATAGCAGCAGCAACGAAACAGTTACATAATTTTTTATAATGTTTATTGTTTAACAAAATCCCGAAAACAAATTTCCCGAAAATAAAATCCCGAAAAAAAAAAAATCTGCAAAACCAAAAATCTGGAATTACTACGAGTTGTTTTGACAAACGTGAGATTTTGCTGGAGTTCGGGGGGGCAGGAGATGCAGTTTCTTATTTTGCCGCGGTTCGGGTGCGGTATCCCCATCCTCTAAAATATAACACGAATTAAAATAACTTTTAATTTGTTTTATGAAAAAAAAAAAAAAAAAATTCTGGGATTTTTTTTGGGGTTTCGGGTACCCCTCATTTGACAAACAAAAATTTTCAAAAAAAAAAAATCAATCCGAAAAAAGCAAGTTTTCTAATTATAACAAATTTTTCAAACGTTATTTTAATTCGTTCTATACCTTCGAGGGTAGGGGCCGCCGTCCCAACCCCGTTCTCCGTCCCCCAAATTAGAAGTTTTTCAAAAATTTGTGTTGTTTAATAATGATTCACTTACTAAAATAGAGAACTCCCAAAATCGCTTAGCATTGGAGCCTTTCTTCATTTCCGTTTCACTTTCACAAGAAAATATGAAGCATTCTTTTGTTATCAAATTGTAGTTCTCTTTACTTTGTGTTTCTCGAGGTTTTTTCGAATTCTTTATTTAAATATGCGAATAATTTTCGAAAAAAAAAAAAATTCAACAAACCGGGGGTTTGGGGGCAGCATCCCGCATTATATAATGTATAAAACGAATTAAAACAACATTTTAAAAATTCGGTATTTTTGGACAAACCTGCTTTTTTGGGGTTAATTTTTTTTGGGAGCTTTTTTTGGTCATTCAAATCGAAGGTAGCTCAAATCATCTACGATCTATATACGATGATTTATAAGTCATAAATGTTGTTTACAATTTTAAAAAATCTTGAAACACTTTAATTGGTCGAGATTTTGTCCCATACGAGCTTTTAATTTTCGAGAATTTGTGCCATTCAAAATTTTTTCTTTCTAGATTTATAAAAACGATTTTCGAAATTTTATACAATGAAGATTTTGTTCAATGTGGGTGTGCAAATGTTCTTCAAAGAGGATAGACGTGTTTTTTCTATCCTCTTCAAAAATTGAATTTAATTTCATTTTATTTTAATTTTTTTGTTTTATTTATGTATCGTTATGTACATGCTTTATATACACATGTGAATTATATACATTTTAATTTTAATTCTATTCAATTCAATTTTAGTGAAATAATAATTAAAGTGTAATTTTGGAAAATGCAATCCACCGGGATGCATTTGTCAGGCAATGTTTTATATTTATAGATAAAGAAATCAAAATCCTTGATTTCTTGATTAAGTGCATGATTTTAACTTTTGTGTGGTTGTACATGGAATTTAAGTACTAAAATCTAATAATTGGATTGGATTAAAATTGATTTTAACTTAATTTGATATACGTCGTAGTTAATTTCATATCTGATTTTATTTTTACGCTTACTTGAATATGTTCTTGTGTTTTATTTATGTACAATCGACACAAATATATTCTTGAAGTTTGATACATAGCAAAACCAACAAAAATGTTTATACAGACCGTCTCGTTCGCTCAGAAAGCAAGAAAATGTACTATATATTATTAGTTTTTGTCATATAATATTTGAACAACAACAAAAACCGAGAGACATATTTGTTGGTTGTGGTATAGTCGTCACAAATATTTTCCTGTATCTTGATACATGGAACAGAAATGTTTGTATGTTCTCTATAACTGTATTATTTGTATATAATATAATAAAAACATGATACGTCTCCTGCTAAGCACATGGAAGATTGTAGAAAAATATTTACCTTCAATGTGTGTTGGTGGTTTAGTATATAAGATTCTGTTATTTTTAATTTGGTGTTGTTTTTCTCGCTTTGTGTTTTGTGTATTCATGAAACAACTATGGTATTCTTGATAAATCATGTACTATACAAACACAACGAAAATTTTAGTGTATTCGAGTCAAATAGGATTCTCGTACTTCGTATAATCGAGTAAGTTTGAGTCGAATCGGAAACCGCCATATATAATCCATATAAAATAGTATATTTAGGTATGATTAATTTTTTTACAGGGTATTATAAACTGCATTAAATTATATTAAATTAATTTAATTAATATTAAAAGATTATAAAATAACTAAATTATATAAATAAAATACTAATTTGGAAATATTAATTTTGAGTTGAGTTGAGATTTGGTTTGCAACACATAATGACGTATTTATTTATGCATGCCAAATTTTGATTAAACGAATGTGAACAACGTGGAATTATGTAAATGCAAATCGTGATGCTAAATGTATTGAACTTAATTAGTTAACTTAATGGATTTATTGAAGTTTAGGTGACAGTTTTCACATACAAACGTCAATATTACTTATATGGTACACTGACAAAATTTTTAAGAAAATAATGTTTCAAGTTCCTTTCATTGATTTATTATTTTACTTACTTTCCATGCTTGATTTTGCAGGGTAATATGTCCATAAACAGAGTTGAAGTTTTATGGGAGTATTTAAGTAATAAATTTCGAAGATGTTGATTTTTGTTTATCTTATTTATGTCAACAGGATTAGTAAAATTACAACATTAACCCTCAATCCATGAAGGTATTTTAGGCACCTTAATTCCATGAACCAGGGTCGTTTTCGTCTTTGCGCAATAAAATTAACAATTATCAATACAAAAATCTTAAATAATTCATGGATTATCTCTAGGCATCCTTATTCAAGAAACAATAGTTTTTTTGTCCAGTAATTTTTTTTTAATTGCATATCGACCAACGAATGTACCCTCGAAATTACAAAAAGCAATTTTGGTTAGGACGAAAACGACCCTGGTTCATGGATTGAGGGTTAATAATAATAATAATTGTTGATGTCCTAATTTAGATTTAAACAATCTTAAGTTCTGGTATTGGATTCCAGAGGAACGAGCATCTAATCATGTAGTTAAATTGTGCTGTCTTGTACTAACCTATTTATCATTTATTGTACTAATAATTTACTAACTATTAATCGCTTAGGAGACTGCAAACGGGTCGTATCTGTCCCAACTAATAATCATATCCTATTAATCGGTTTTGGTATGTGTAAATGGGTGTACGGGGGGGGGGGGTATGGGACGCGATTTCTTGCTTCATAAGCTTGGCCGTGCATTCAAATCAATCAATCAATCAAGATTTTGTTCAATGTGGAAAACGTGGCGATCCCCCGTGGGAAAGTTCTTAATATTTGTGATAATAGAAATTGTATTGTCAATATCGCTTCTACTGATAATTCTATCACAAATGTTTCAAGTTATTTTGTGATTAGCTTAATTCATTGGATTAGTATGACATCGACAAATGTATTGGAGCGAATTTCGGATTCGTGATAAATTGGTTAATGCTTCGTCAACGGGATAGTGCTCAAACCTCGAAAAATCAAAATATCGAATAAACAAAAGATCGAATAAAATTTTTGATTCAGTTGCCCAAATTGCTCGAATTTTTTATCTTTATCAAAAAATTCAAATAATTTAAGTAGAAACTATTTTTTTGAGATCACTAATTTTTCCCGAAAACACAGGTCCAGAAAAATATTTTGTTCAATACAATTGAAAAAAAAAATTCAATTTTAGGCATTTGTATTTAGTCGTAAATTGAAACATTTGTGTTACCTCTATCAGTAGAAGCGATACAAATGATACAATTCCTTTGATCTGTTTCTGCAAGGTTGACGAAGCATTTACCAATTTAACAAAAATTCCAATACATTCTTCGATTCTATACTAACCCAACGAATTAAGCCAACCAAAACACAACTTGAACGAAACGTGTCTGCAAGGTTGACGGTCGATTTTCAGGATCATAAATATTAAGAACTGTTAAGAAAAAATTGAATTTTTTAGAAATTTTACAAATTTGTTTTTTAACATGGGTCGAACGCACTTCAACAATTGTGTTCCTAGATTTTCGCTTTACGAATTTTTTTTGTGTTTTTTTTTGTTCGGGAGATAATTATACGTAAACAGTTATGATTTAGCAAAGAATTACGTAAATAAAATGATAAAAATGTATAACATTATTTGTTTTAATATTATTAATTAATAAATAATCAAACAATAAGCAATTAAAAACCTAGAATTCAGAATAACTAATATTATTTTGTAAAACTATTCGCGGAAAAACTAACAATTTTACAAAATTATAATAATTATTCGGGGTTTGAAATAATTCGGGAATTTGATTTCGGGATTGTGATTTCGATATGACATTGGTCGAGATATTATACCCAACCCATCGTCAACCTGGCAGACACAGATAAAAGGAATTGTATCCACTCGTATTGCTTCTACTGATAGATGTTCCACAAACGTGTTAAGTTGTGAAAAAGGTCTAAAAATGCCTGTAAAATTGAATTTTTTTCATTTGTTTCAAACAAAATATTTTTCTGGATTTTTAATTTTCTCGATTTTTTTTTTGGCAGGCAGCATAAATATTTGTTACCAAGTTTTGTTAAGAATGTCACACGGTGATGGTGAAAATTATATTAGGGATAGGATCATATTCCCGAAAGAAAAAAATCCCGAAAATATACCGAAAAACAAAAAGTAAACTGCCCTATCGAAAAGGAAGACCCCATTAAGATTTTGTTAAGTACGGGTGCGTCCAAAATGCGCATTTTTGGACTAAATAAAATTTAATTAAAATCATTAAATTAATTAAAATTGGACAAAGCCAAACTAATAGATCGATAAATTTCGTTAAATAAAATGTAAATTGAATAGATGTATTAAAAATGCACATAGAGTTTTTCAAAATGTGTCTTTGCTAACTGCACATTTTCCATTTCTGACGCACCTTATAATATGAAAACAAAAGGAATCTACATAATTTCATGCCATCCTTGCGCGGAAAGGACCAATGCTAAGCGGCTTTGGGGATTTTTCTATATTAGTATGAATAATTATTAAAAAACATAAATTTTTCAAAAATGCTTCAATTTCTATGTTAATGCTAGATTTTTAAAAATCGTCAAAGCGGGCGTTGGGGGCGGCAGCGCCCATCTTATAAGGTATAAACCGAATTAAAATAATGTTTCAAACATTTGTTATATTTAAACAAGTTGATTTTTCGGGATTTTTTGTTTTTTCGGGATATTGTAATTCGGAATTTTGTCACCAACCCATTATTTTAATTATTAAGGATTCGAGATAAAACTTTCGAGAATTGGAATTCAATATTTTAAAATTTTGATATTTTGAAATTCAGTATTTAAAAATTCGTAATTTCGATTTCGAGATTTTGATTTCGATAAAACGATCGTCGAAATTTCATGACCAATCAGTTTAACATCAATAATAGAGGTTTACCACGATATCCAGAAAAAATAAATCATGAAATCAAATTTCACGAAAATGAAATCCCGAAAAATAAAATCTCGACGCGACAAGATCCCGAAAAACCACTCTTTGATAGAAAAATCTCGTATTACTAAGAGTTACTGCGATAAGGGTGAGATTTTGCTCACGTCGATATTTCATATGACTTTTCTGTAATTATATTCCGCATAAAATATTTTGTTATTTTTATATTTTTAAATCATTTAAAATCTTTCTGTCAAAGAGATGCAGCAGATTTAGGATTGGTATGCTCATCCAAAATAAAATGATCCCACAAAAAACCAAAATCCCAAAAATCCATTTTTTTTATCCATTAATTTAATAAATTTTTGAAATATTATTTGAATTCTTTTTATATCTAAGTTGATGGAGGCTGCCGGCCCAAACCGCCCCCTCGATGATTTTTTGAAATTCTAACATTTATTGAAATTGGAACGTTTTTACAAAATTTGTGTTTTTTAATAAGTGCACACATACTCAAATAGAGAACCTTCCAAAGCAGCCTAGTATTGAACCCTTTGTGCGAGGATGACAGGGAAACATCACAAAAATTTCAAAAATACTTACATTTCTGTTTCACATGCTAAAATAAAAAAAACTCCTCAAAGCCGCTTAGCATTGACTCTTTCTGCACAAGGATGACAAGAAATTACGTAGATTTGTTTTGTTTTCATACCGTAGGTTAACAATAATTTAATGTGGCCTCCCTTTTTAATGGGTACATTATTTTGCATTTTTGGGTTTTTTTTATTTTTGGCAAAAGGATGGTATCCCTCAAATTGGACACAATTATTCCTTATAGAATTATGATGAACACATCACCCCAGTTTTTTGGGGATTCTTCCGGTTTTTCACACAAATACTTAGAAAATACCGAATTTTGCATTAAAACTTTATCTTTTTTTGTTGTGCTTTTCTTAAAGAAACATTTATTGGACTGGTGGAATTAAGGTTTGTGAAATTTGAACCGTTCCTGAGCTTCCTACTCCATAATTCGGAAAGGAATCATCACTTACGGGACCAAACCGTTAAAATCAGAGCAGCAGCAATGAAAGTGCTACATAACTGTTTATCAAAGTTAAACATCAGGAACAGAGGTTTACCATAATATCCAGGAAAACAAAATCCGGAAAACAAATTTTCCGAAATTAAAATCCCGAAAAATGAAATCTCCACGCGATAAAATCTCGAAAAGAAAAATATCGAAAAAAAAATCTCGAATTACTATGAGTTTTAGTGCGAAAGGTGAGATATGCTGACGTCGACCAAGATTAATGGATCCCCGGTAATTACTGAATTTTGACTCCGGGTTCACCGTATACCCAGGATGATTAAATATTGATTGAGATCGATCCGGTTACCAAGGTGTCCTGGCAGTAAATAGTTAATAATATAGCTCGTGGTTGGCGGAACACAATTCTTCATATTTCAATCCTTGGTATCGTAAAATAAGTTAATAAACTAATGGGGAATTACTTCCAGGAGGTATCTCTAAAAATAATTTCCTGACCGATTATTCTGCTTAATAAAATTAAGCATTAAATAGCAGTTGATATCGTTTCCTGAAGAACTGTCGTCAATATTAATTAGTCACTAATTACCTAATTATGAAACACACTACAATCCACCACATCCGCATCGATATAAACCACTTGCACGAAAGTACACATTCTTCCATGCATACAGAGACATATACAAACAAGTTCGCCCACACCCATCAGATCACCCAAAGTCATCCATCCAATCCACCTGAAAACGAAGATGTGGATGGTTTTCCAAATTCGGCTTAATCACTTTAAAAGAAACAAAGCAAATCTTATCGCCCATTCCTCACTCCTTAATGCCCAATGGTTCCTGTAGAATACTCAGACTGAATCACTCCAATTGTTTCAGTTCATGTTTTAAAGCGACATTGTTTCCAAATTCCAGCTGTCAGAATACTATTGACTTCGATTGCCGGAGGCCAAACCTTTGTGAAGGTTAAAGATTTCGCACAGTCATATCAGCAATTGCCAGTCGACAGGAAATCATTATTACTCGGGACAATTGTTAATCATAAAGGTGCGTTTAGAATAACCCGCCTTCAATATGGTATTTCGTCAGTCTTTTATCGAAAATCGTCGACAAAATATTCTAGGAGTATTATCATACTTTGATGACATTTTAGTTACAGCACCTACTGAAATGGAACTTGCTGATCGTTTACGTGAAATTTTTTAGCATTTTGGCTATTTAAAATTGATGCTTTGGGGAGCAGACGGAAAATCACAAAAAAATCGTTCAACAACCTAAAGCAACTATTGCCATCGGATCGAATCTTAGTTCACTAGGTTTGCCACTATTTCTGGTTTGCGACGCTTCGCCACATGCTATTGATGCTGTATTATGCCATCTTATGGAATATGGAAGTGAAAAACGTATCTCATTTTATTGAAGAACTGTTGAAAAGCGAACGGAATTATTCGTAAATTAACAGGGATTAGGTAACAGGGGTATGAGAATTTCTTGGATTTTTCTACGGAATCACCTGACCACCGACCGTTATTGGGATTGTCACATAAGATGAGTCTAAGTGACATGTCAACTCAAATGCTTACAAGAAGGATTTTTCAAAGGAAAATGAGTAATGCAGATTTTTCAAGTCATCAAATAACCAAATTTCCGCTAAAGTTTTTAGCTGGAAGTCAACCCGCCTCATCACCACACTTAAAGGCTGTTTTTTTTGCGATAATCGAACAATAATTACACCGGTAGGGCAATCAATTATCCTTGCAGTTTTATACTCCGTAAATCCAGTAATTGTCCGCATGAAGGCCCTTGTATGAAGATACGTGTGGTGGTCCAACATCGATGACTGTGAACACATCGTAAAAACTAATAAGAATAATTAAAAGTGCTGTGACATATGGGCTAGAAAGCATTCCGAATATTTTCTAAAGATAACATTATAAAAAATATCCGTTGTTCACCTTTTCATTAATCTTCAAATGGACCGGCTGAGAGGAAGGTCCAAACCACCAAAAGTTATCTCAAGACATTTCCGAATAGCTCAGACATTAAGTTACATCTTACAAGATTTTGGAAGAGCCAGCAGCATTTTGTCATAACGCCTTGTTGATTTATTGTATAATCGCCAAATTAAGACATACTTCGACAAGAGTCATCCAAACTCTATTGCCGTGACCAAAACAAAGAGACCTGAAATAAAATCAACCAGGGAATTTTTGAAATATTATTTTATACCTTAGAGAATAACCCCAAACCCCCGCTTTGAGGTTTTATAGAAATTCTAAAATTCATGAAAATTAGAACATTGTTCAAAAATGTCTGTGTTTTATTCACATCGCGGGATTCCGTTTTTGTCTCAAAAGTGTGACCGGGAAATCTCCCCAATTAGGCCTTAAACCGAGGTTTTCTATAATATAGCTGTTATTGAGTTAGACAATATGAAATCAATAAATCAAAAAACCGCGATTTACCGGTCACACTTATGATATAGAAAAAAGAATCCCAGAATTCTGTAAGAGAATTCTTAAATTTCCTGGTATTGAGTGTACCTAAACTTATTAAATCAAAAATTAATGAAATTAATGAATTAATAATTTTCCCCATCGAACCACGTTTAAGAGTTAATTTTGTTAGCGAATTTCCGGTTACTGAAGGGAATTTAGATTTTTATTGCTGGTAAATCAAAAAGTGCAGTGAGTTGGTCTTATAAACGTTATTTTAGAGCTGGAATTCAGGGTCTCTAACTTTTATATATCTCTGTAATACTACGATGGAAAATTTCGTCTGAAATGAGCAAAGAGGTTTATTATTAGCAATACTAACAAATGGAAAAATAAAATTAATCATAATTGTGTTTACAAATTGAAAGTACTTTTGAAATTAACCTTTTCCAAGAAATTCGAGGTTTTAAAGAAATTAAAAATTACAAAACGCCCAAATGATTTTGAAAATTCATAAAATTAAATAATTTTAAAAATTTTAACGTTTCAATGTGATTTGGGATGAAATTTGCACGAATTTAAATCTGAATCCTTTAAAATTCTGATAATTAAAAAAATTCTTAAATTTCCAGAAAAACCTCAAATTTTAAAATTAATTAATTAATTCATTTTTTTTTAACAAAGAACAAAAAAAATTCTAGTTTTACGATTTAAAATATTTTGAGGTTCTAGCAAATTTAAAAATATTTACAACTAAATACACAAAGTTCAATAATTAAAAGCTTAAAGAGTTTTTTATTGCAAAAATTTAGTAAATTAAAATTTGTTTTAAATTTTTAGTTTTGAAGCACCCAAATATTTAAAATCTTTACCAATAATTTAATTTAAAAATTTATCTTTACCAATGATTTTAAAGAGTTTTAAGATTTAATAAAAATTAAGAGTTTCTAATAATTTTAAGCCTTCAGTACCTAAATCGTGTTCTAGAATGTTGAGACCACATATTTGCTTATCGCTAGTGATTTTCCAGTTACATTGTTAGCTTTGGTAATATTCATAATAAAAATTATTGTATAATGTCGAATTTCATAATAATCGGTTAAGAAATAGCCAAGTTCCATCGTACCTTCATCTAAAACTCAGTTTAGAAGAATCCCATTTCCATCGTATACAAGTCGATTTGAAAATGAAAATTTAAAATCGTCACGAGACGTAGCAAAAAGTGGCTGCGTTGAATTTAATTCTCCCTTCTCCCCCCAAATTACATAAAACACCTATCCTCCTCGAAAGTTAGGTCCATTGATGCCAATTATTAAGAGCGCACATTATGTAGCATTATTGTAGTTTTTCACTTTATAGAAGGGATTTCGGGATCCTAACAATTTTGAAGTATGCGAAACAAATTTTAACGGTCAAAAAAAAAATGTGTGAACAACATTGGTGCTTCTAAAATGTTTCGAATCACCTGGAATGCATTTTCATTGATCGATAATCGTATAGGTAATATTGCCAATAGGAAATTTGTTCGACAGACTCCAAAACTTTTAGGGTCTCAAAATCGCTTCTATCAAACAATTGCGGACAACATATCACGTGTCGTAAAATGTACATTTCCACTCAAAAAATAATTCTGCCAAATTGAAGAATGGAGCCAAAATCCGTTTTCTTCGTCTTTTTCTATCATCTGGTACTACTGTAATATTGACTGCCAATTCTGCACAGTTGTTGATTTTTTTTAATTGTACATAGATGTTGGGAGCCATCGAGGCTAAACAAAAAATTATTTTCAGTTTTACGTCATCCTTCAACCCTGCATCCCCTAATCTTGTTCACATCGAAATCTCTGTATTTCCTCGTCGAAATTTACCAATCTAGAAGATAAGTGGCTTGACAGGTTTCCTCGCAAAGAAATTTTCAAATTTGTAGATTTTGGAAAGTTGTTATATTTGTTGGATAGAGCAGCTTCGCATGTAAGATGTTAAATTCGATAAAGATTTTTTTTAACTTTCTTGTGATAATAAAAATGCTGTAAGTTCGAAGATTTTACAACAGCTATAAACTACAAATAAAATAAAGTTAAGGCGTAAAAAAAAGTTTGACGTACTTTCTTGAGCTTTTGATAAATATTTTTGAATGGTATGATAATTACATTGTATTAGCAAATTTTCTTCAAAGGCTTACAAAAGTTATAAATCAGAAAGCTTTTAATTAGCAAAAAGCTTTTTATTGCTTTTTGTGAGAACTATAAAAAATAGAAGCTTTTGCGAATTAAAATTTTGTAGAAACTGTTTAGCTTGATTTTTGAACCATACATGGTAGAAATTAATTTCAGAGCTCTTTTCATAATTAGAGCTTTTTTTGATAAATTGTTATTCAAAGCTTAAATGAAAACTTAGTATGATTCAAAAAATGGTTAACTTATTACAGTTTGAGTTGCAATCTATACAGATATAAAGTATCTGTAAAAGTTTGCTTTAACAAATTAAATCGTAATTAGTTCAGCTGAGTTATATCTAAATCGTGCTAATCAAAAACTTACTACAACTTAAACCAGTATACTTGCTAGAAAACTTTGCACAAACAGGATTCGAATAAATCCACTTTGTGGTCATTTCATTACGAAATTTATTCATTTATACACGTAGAGATAAAAATCAATTTAATTTTACTTTTTTTCATGTTAAAACAACCGTCACATTTGTTTTTTGTGCTGCTACTACTTTTATACCCTTTCGACACAAATCTAATAAATATTTGTCTTGACACAATAAAAATTGAAAGAAAATCAAAAAAAAAAAAAACCAGCGGCAAAATAAAAACAATAAGAAAACACATGTTTCCTTCAAAAATTTAAATTTTATATTTGTGAAATTGTAAACTAACACAAAACAACGACACCAACAACAACGACATGGAAAATCAAACGTCGTTTGAGGAATACATACATACATACATATACTTATGTACAACATAACAAAAATTAGCGTATTTTTTGCAATTTAAATTCAAAAAAATAAAAAACGCTTTGGCTACAAGGAATTGTGTTGTTTATTTATACTAAACTATAACCAGTCCACCATCAGCCGCCACCACCTAAATTGCACCATCATTAAATATATTGAAAGCAGTAAAAAACGAGCAAATTTACAAAACACACAAACAAAAAATGTCTTACATATCAAAAAAAAAAGGAATTGAATGCAATACAACAACAACAACAAAATGGATTAAAAATATTTATTTGAATATGCAAAAATGCATAAAACATTGTGCAACACAACAATAACACCACCAACAACAACAACAACGCGGCGAAATATATATCGCGGAAAATTTATTAAAGAAAAAAAACAAAAACAACACAGAAATCAGTAAAACAAACAAAACATAAGCGCAACACACAATTGGACACGAGAAGAAATTAATAAGAAATAAAAAAAAAAATGTTTAACAAGAAAAGGACGTTCGAAAGCTTTGTTGTAATATATACATAAATGTTCACAACAGAAAGTTAAAAGTGGGGAAAATGTATGTTGGCAATTTAATAACGACCGAAAGTTAACAAAAAAAAAATCGTTTGTGATGACAGAACTCTTGTGTGCTCTTTTTACATGTGTTCGCTTGCCGATTTGTTTGAGCTGGATTGTGGTGGCCTCATTTTGATTGACATGCAATTTAAATGTAGCTACACGGTATATACACACACAAAGAATTGTGTGCTGAAATGGAGAATTTACAATTAATTGCAAGACGACTGGTAAAAATGCGAAAAAAAAAAATGTTTATTTATGTATTTACGAAAGCTTTTTGCGTTCGTTGAGTGTGAATATGATTTGTTTCGAAGTGCGATGGGAATTCATTTTTTTTTGTGTGTGCGTAAACTGTCTTTTGTGTAAGTAATGTTAGATGTCTAGATTATATTGTTTTATTTATTGTATCGAAAGCTTATTCGAAAGCTTCTTAGTTCTTAAAATACGATTTTTGCTTTAAAGCAAAGTTAATATTCGTCTAATAATCTAAATATGTTATTTAATAAAATTAAATATATAAGAGCTTTCAGTTAAGCTTTTGAAGCTTTTAAAAATTAAACTTTTTGAAGGTAAAATGCTAATCATAAGCAATTGTAGGAGATGTAATTTATTTGCAATACTGACTTTTTTTAAAACCTCGGCCAAGACTACTTCAATAAAGCTTTTTGTATTTAATAGTTTAACTGCTGTTAAATCAATAAATGATGCTTTCAAAATTTTGAAACACTTTATAGATCCAAAGCATGTTTTTATTTGCTTAAACTTGAAAAAGCTTTCACAATTTTTTTTTTTTTTTTTCAATCTTGAAAGGAAAGCTTGGCTTTCTTGGTGCGATTTCAAAAGTGACCTAAATCTTGTGTTGTCACAAAACTATTACTTAAAAATATATTTATAGAGAAAATATAACGGATGGTTCAACCATAAATTGAAAAAGTTAGGTCTATAAAATGTTTTAACTTTCAAGTCAAAAAGCTCTTATGATGGCCTGAAATATTTTCCACATTTAGTTTTACGTTTTAGCATGTGATACTTTGTCAAAATCTTTTAGTCCCAGAAATGAACCTGTTTAAATGATTAAATTTAAAAAAGCTTAGAGAAAGCTTTCAAAAAATAAATTTGCAATTATTATAGACAAAATTATTTTCGGTAACGATAGCTTTTCGATTACATATCTTTCGATTAAAATGATCTGGGAAGAAAAAATTCCGAAGATCAATAGAACGTCCCTAAATTAGTTGGGTAAATTTTTAAAATATTTTGCGAAACTTGCAAATATCGTCCAATTACTAAGAGAGCTTACTAAACGTATGACATAATACGCAAATCAGGGCCAGCGTCTGCTTTTCCTAAAAATCCTTTCAGTCGTACGGGTTACAAATTGTAATATGTTGAACGGGTTTGATACCGAATTTGGCTATTCGAGTGCTAAACCAACTTGACTGTAACGAGCGAAAAATCCATTAGCTTCTAATAGAGAAATAAAAGATTTTTAGTTTGACGATAAAGTCGACTTTGACGTGTTTATCGATGAAATACGATTTAACCAATCTCAGTATTCTAGAATATTATCCTCCATCCTATTGTTTATAATCTCGTTCGAAGAGGAGAACGATTTATGGCAAAAACAATTTTAAACGATCTATGTCAAAGATTTATATATAGCATACAAATAAGCTTAAAAATAATAACTTTATAGATCCTCCTAGGGTATAGAGCCATAAACATACGTCATAATTTTTTAGAAGCTTTTTTAGTGGTATAACTTCTGAAAAAATGAAGTGATGCCAAGCAAAGACTCAGGCGCAGTTGTGGCTGTATTGTTTTTCGTTAGCAAACTACCTGAATGAATTAGATCCTTATTAAAGCTAATAACACTGATTGAGAAAAAGAAAAATAAACTTGGAGCAGAACCTCGGGCTTCAGGCAATATGCTGGTCGCGAAATAAGAAAAAGAGCAAAACTCCGTTGGAATCGACGATAGATTGTGTCAAGCTACTCTTTTGGCACAACGTTCCTCTATCGCGAATTTAGCTATTTTGGTTGATGCAGAACTTAGCATTTCTGGAAATATTTTTCGTGTCCCAGCATTCCTTTTTTCGATTCTCGTGAAGGCACAATTCCTCAATCTGAATTCATTTCCTAATCACGAATCTCAGGCAAAATTTTTGTCATTAAAGAATTTGGTGGGCCATTTCTGAATAAGATACGAATTCGAATGTTTAAAATTCGTATCTGATTTAAATATGAAATGAGCAAATCTGATTCAAATCAAATAAGAATCTTACATTTTCGTATTCATAGCTTATTCAAAACATCTAAAAACCTCTAAAAAGACCTCTGAAAAATGGGTCAAGTTTAATGGTTCATCTAACAAGTATACCCCTCAAACTAAAAATATGTCGACTAGCCTTAAAAAAAGCACAAAAATAATTTCACACTGAAGAAAGTTCAAAAATGAAAATTTTGACACGAAAATGGAAAATTAGCCTAAATGATAAATTCATATGGTTCAGATTTTGCAACACTCAGTTCCGCCTGTCTTATCCTACAGATATTTCTGTAAATAAAGCTCCGAAAAGAAAATGTCCGCATGAAAGTGAAGAAAGTTTAAAATGACAAATTAACAAAGGTTAATTTCGATAAGAAAATCTTTGAAAGAAAGCATAGAAATCGTTTAGTAGATATACTCTCCCTACGTCTCAGATGGTTTAACCAATCGAACTGAAATTTCAAATTTAAACTTAATGAAAGAATTTTAGTGAAAAATCGATCAACCGGAAGTGGGAGCTTCCGTGGATTAGAAGATTTATTTGACAAATATTGGAGGCGTTCTGCAGTTCTTTTGCTTGTTTCGCAAAATAGATTTGCTTTAAACAACGCTAAACACCCCCATATCGGTAAGAAACCCGTTGAAACAATGTCTTGAAACAAAACAAGTTTCGCAAATGTAATTCTAACTGCCTCGTCCAACAAATGCTCGTTCTTAAGTTATATCTGAACTTTTTTGTTTAGCTTGTTTAGATTTTGTTGTTGCACGATTTTTTAATGATTCATGGTAGTGGTGCTCATTCCTCGCTTCATGAATTAATGTTTGTCTCGGACCCTATAGAACAATTGGGAGTCCCTAGCCCATCTAGCTAAAAAGAAGGGGGTAATCGGTTTCGGGTCAATTACCCTAAAGGTGTTTAAAAAGGATGAGGTCGAAGCGATTGTGGAAGACCTACCAGGGAACGAGCAGAGAGAAGGTGCCAACACGCGGGACGTTGGGAGCTCAGCGATGGAGCGATTGACGGCTGTGGGTAGTCGCCTATCCCTGGACTCGAACGAGGAAGATCGGGTCGAGTCGATGGGGGAGGAGGGTGGCATAAAAAGTAAACACGAAGCACCGGAACGGAGCATCAGGATTGATGACGTCCCCCTAGGACCGAGAGATTAAACCCTGCCGCGACAGCGGAGGGTATATTAAGGAAGGTAAGTTGATCTGTTTATGCTGAGCACGGTTCAGATTAATCTTCACCATTCTAAGGCTGCCTCGCCAGCCTTGATCCTCAGACTGACCAAATCGGATGAGGACATAATCCTAGTTCAAGAACCCTGGATTAGTAAAAACAAGATATGTGGCCTCGGTTTAAAAGGGTATACAATTTTATACTCTTCTCGGTCCGATAAGATCAGATCTTGCATTTTCGCTAAAAATAACTTGAGTATTTTTCTTCTTCCACAATATAGTAGTGGAGACGTAACGGCAGTCGGCCTGGAGACGGGAGGCTGCTTAATATGGCTGGTTTCAGCCTATATGAACCAAGAGAAGGAGGTTCCGCCGGATAACCTTGGGGAACTGATACTCGAAGTGGAACGGGAAAAGATCGGAGTAATACTGGGTTGTGCTCTAGGGAAGCTCAGGACTGGGACTCCTATAAGGAGCACCTTAAAAAGTATAAAAAGGAAATAAGGAAGGCGCGGAGGATGTCTTAGAGACTACTCTGCGATAAAATGGAAGTTGTTTCGAAGACTTCGCGCCTCAGGAAAATTGTATCTTAGAGTCCAACGAGCCCTAGTTACTTAATTAAACCAGATGGGCTGTGGACAACGTCTAGTGGGGAATCATTGGTGCTTCTGTTGGATACTCATTTCCCAGGTAGTGTGGGTGTGTCGACGGAGCTTGGTAGGAATAGGGAAAAATTATCGCCGGGGTGCCCGGAGGAAATAGTGTGCAAAAACCGGATCCAATGGGCACTAAACGGCTTTAAACCCTATAAATCGGCAGGCCTGGACGGTATCATCCCAGCGGCATTGCACAAACACTCGTCGATCATTCTCCCATGGCTGGAGGTGATCTTCAGGGGGTGTCTAAAACTGAATTATATTCCTAGGAAATGAACGGAGGTTAGGGTGATTTTCATCCCGAAAACGGGTAAGAATTCACAGGCCTACCCAAAGGACCTAAGACCTATAACTCTATCATCCTTTCTGTTGAAAACATTGGAAAGACTGATCGAAGTGTACATACGTGCAAAAATAAAACCAAGTAATTGGGCGACTTCTCAGCATGCGTACTGGAAAGGGAGATCTGTGGACACGACTCTGCATTCCCTGGTGCGAACAATAGAGAAATCACTCCACTCGAAAGAGTACTGTATGGTAGCCTTCCTCGATATAGAGGGCGCCTTTAACAATGTCAGGACGGAGGCAGTTCGGGAAGGACTGTCTTTCTTAGATATGGACTACCCCTTAGGGAGGTTGATAAATCAGATGCTAGAATGCAGGATTATTAACGTGGATATGGGGGAATCCACCATTAGGAGGCGAGTAGTTAGAGGAACTCCGCAAGGCGGTGTCCTATCACCTCTTCTCTGGAACATGGTTATCAATGGATTACTTTTTGAACTGGAGAGGGAGGGAATAGGGGTGATAGCGTATGCAGATGACGTAGCGATCGCGATCTCGGGGAAGTACCTAGGCACGATTAAAGAAGTTAGCCAGCAAATGTAGGCTGGGTATAAATCCATCCGAAACAAAGCTGGTACTCTTCACCAAGAAATATAAAATTGCGGTAGTCGCCCCTCCTACCTTAAATGGCACGGCACTGGCCTTTACTGATAAGGCAAAATTTCTGGGCATAATCTTGGACAGTAAGCTAAATTGGATGCCCAATATTTTAGAGAGAGTAAAGAAGTCCACCATGACTCTGTACTCATGTAGGAAAGCCATCGATAGGAGATGGGGTCTATAAAACCATATCTGGTACACTGGCTCGTCACCGCTGTAGTCAGACCGGTTCTGATGTTCGGGGTGAGTGTGTGGTGGCCAGCACTAAACAAAAAAACTTATAAGAATAAGATAGAGAAGGTACAGAGAACGGCCTGCTTGGTTATAAGCGGGGCGCTGAGGACAACACCTACACTCTCTCGACTCTCTGCCGTGTTTGAGTGGAAATGTCTTTAGACGGGCCACTCGACGATTGGCGGGTCGCTAAAGGTAGAAGTGGAGAATAGTGACTACACGATACCGATTGTATGCTTTGAAAAAGGTTTCCGGACTCTTCTCCCCTCAAGAGAATCCTGGGGGAACAGGTCAATAATAGAAACTGGGAGTATACAATTCTACACTGACGGCTCCAAGCTAGACGGAAAAATCGGAGCAGGAGTCTATTGTGACAAATCAAATGTGAATATATCCGTTCGTCTTCCTGATCACTGCAGTGTGTACCAGGCGGAGGTAGTAGCGATTGAGAAAGCGCTGACTTGGTTGAAGCATAATGTCATATCCACAAGGAATATAATAATATATGTGGAGGACAGTCAGGCAGCAATCAAGTCGCTGGAATCAGTTTCTCTGACGTCCGTGGTGGCATTGAAGTGCCGCTCATCTCTTAACGAGATGGGTGAGCATTTCAATATCCAGATAGTCTGGGTCCCCGGTCACTCGGACGTACTGAGGAACTGCAGGGCGGACGAACGGGCAAGGCAAGGTACAACTCTCCAATTGAAACCGGTAAGGGCAAATCTGGGGAGGCCCATAGCGGCGATTTTTAGGGCGCTTGGTAATGAGGCGATAGCCTCGGCACAGAAGAGGTGGACTAACACCATAACATGTTGTGTAGCGCGGCAAGTCTGGCCGAAACTGGACTTGAAGCGCTCCAAAACACTACTATCCCTACGTAGACCTGAATTAAGTATAGTAGAAGCTGTATGGATGAGGAGGAGGAAGAGACTCTGAGCTACTTCCTCTGCTCGTTCCCGGCGCTAGCTTACAGGAGGCATAAACATCTGGACAAGTATAGTTTGGACGGTTTTATGATCTCGAGAACTGCAATGTGCGAGATATCTTACGCTACATAAGTAGCTTAAAATGGTTCCAATGAAGGTGTAAGGGGAGTAGGATCCCTTGGTATCACAACGGACCGTCATCGGTCTAAGTGTGCGTTTTGGCAGCCACTCTAACCTAACCTAACCAATCCTACTATCATTAAATCGAGGTAGCCCAAGAGCCATGCAACAATTATACCATGACGCTATGGTAATATCACGGCATATCGGTCGACCTGATCTATTCATTACTATGACCTGTAATCCTAATTGGCCTGAAACTAAAAGATTCCTTAAAACGTATCCACCCAGTACAACTACCACAGATATACCAACATTCGTATGCCGGGTATTCTATCAGAAATGTTTACTACTCCTAAAAGAAATACAATCTGTATTTGGTTCTATTCGATCTCATGTCTATATGATAGAATTTCAAAAAATGGGTTTACCACATATGCATCTGTTGGTAACATTAAATAAAAAGTTGTTAACTTCTGATGATGTGGACAAATTCATATCAGGTGAAATCCCAAATCGAGAAATAGACCCAACCTTAAGGTACCTGGTCATTAAATATATGAGTCACGGACCACATACTGATAAAGGTATGCAGTAAGAAATTCCGTAAGCAATATGTTAATAACACTGATATGACAAAACACGGATTTCCTAACTATAAGCGTTCTGATAATAGACACAAACTAAATACGTATCATGGAAAAACGAACAATAAAATTATGTACATCGATAATTCAATGATTGTTCCTTATAATCCATACCTATTGAAGAAATTTAACTGTCATATAAATGTTGAATACCTATGAAGTACAACAATACCTCAATTCTCGGTACATTATTAGCTCTATGGAGAGTGCCTGGCATCTCATGGAACTACCAATGCAGTCACGAAGTAATACCATCGAACTATTACCCGTACATATTCCCGGACAACATTATATACAGTTCACGGAGGGTGATGAAGTGTGACTATACCTACTCCCAAATTCCATTACATTATACGTGGAAAAATAGCAAAAAAATATGGCAAAAAAGAAAAACTACATGTAAAGTTGTTGCCCGTCTTAATATTGTATTGCCCAAAGATATTGAACGATTTAATCTAAAATTATTGTTATGAGAGTCAAAAGGCGCCACATCATTCAGTGATCTGAAAATTATTAAGGAATACAATACCAAACATTTCAAGAAGCTGCTCGGGCTGCCGGATTTTGTAAATCTGAGTAGCGAGGTTGGTGTAGCTTTAATTTGAGAACACTTTAAAATACAGATGTCGGAGGGGTCGAACGAAACTACAGCTTTATCAATCATTAAAGGTTTATTTCAAACCGAAGGAGTCAACCTTAAACAATTTGGCCTACCTGAAACCATTGTTAAAAATTTAATAATAAAAAAAAAAAAACACCGAAGTTCTCTCCATTCAAGAATACACCGAAATTTTTAATTGAACAGTGTTCGTGAGCGGTGAAATACAATATCGTATGTTTTTTATAGATGGGCCAGGCGGTACGGTAAAGACTTTTTTGTATAAGGTTTAAGTTCATTATTGAAAAACCGTTAACAAAAGAAGAATAACAATTGCTTGGACTGGAATAGCTGCTATTCTGCTGCCATACGGATGTACTGCTCACAAAATATTTAATTTACCGCTGTTTATTGATAGTGAGAATATAACATTGTCAGTGTGTTCGTTGGGAAATTATTCATATTGGTTGGAGATTTCCGGTAAGTTCTCCCTGTGGTAAAGAAGGGTGGGCGGAAGCAAATATTTGACGCATGCTTAAAAACCCGTTCGTTGTGGCAGTTATTTAAACGACTTAAATTAACAAAAAATATGTGAGAGACAATGAAGACGTTGTCAACTTCTCCAATTGGTTACTAGATATTGGAAACTTAAAAATAACTACTTTCGAAATTCCCGCTGATATATTATCGGTAGATCTACCAGAGCAATATTAGCAGCACGTAACGATGAAGCGAAAGCTATCAATTTAAAAATATTAACAAAATTACCCAGAGATATTGTCAGACATCTATTGATTACGCGGCACTTATTGGATCGGATGGAGCTGAGAACTTGCGATATCCGATTGAATATTTGAATTCAATTTCCCCAATTGGCTAACCACCAGCTAATTTATATTTAAAAATAGGATGCGTCCTTATGCTATTAAGAAATTTTTGCATAACAGATGGATTGTGTAACGGCACAAGATTAGTGGTAAACAATATCCTACGCAATATATTAGTTTGCCGCAGATACTAACCGAGAATCACATTGGATACTTCCGGAAACACTGAAATGCCGTTTATCCTTAAAAGACTGCCATTTCCGATAAGATTGGCATTCGCAATGACTATTAATAAGTCACAGGGCGAAACATTTAGTAAAATTGGAATATTCGTCAATTCTGCCGATACAATTTTTACGCATGGTCAGCTATACGTCGCATTATCCAGATGCACATCGAAGAGTGGTATAAAGTTCGAATGGAAGAGAAATAATAAGTCTATTAAAAATAAATAATAAATTATTAGTTAATTACAAATGTTTCATTTTATTACATTATTTATAATTCGAATACAAAAATTTGGAAGATATAAAGGAAAAGGTTAGCGCGAGCGAAGCGTGCTGTCATCGGGGGTTGGCGAGCGAAACGAGCAGGGGACGGAGCCCTCTAGTAAATTTAAAAAATGGGAATGTGATCGATCAGTCTAAAATCTCTGGATTTGGTTAAAAATATCTCTAGTTTTCTAGACTCTGTGGAGAGTGTTAAATTTGATAGCAACACAGCATTAATATTATCTCTAAAATATTTTTCATAAATAAAAATGAATATAAAAAAAACTTCCAACATAATAAATGACCAATCGTTTCCCATACGGTCCAGCATATTTCATCACCTTTTACACACATCCACCCCTTTCTCTTCTAAATACCCATATTTTGAAATCTCTAAATCTTATATAACCATTATCGTATCATGCATATAAAAACACCCTCAAACAACACTAAAAAAAAAATCACCCGATGTTCAACCACCCACCACCCATATTCTCATTTCCCGAACAAACGACACACACAGATTTTTTTATTTTTTATTTCCAAATTTTATTTATCATCTAAGAAGATATATACATCTTTTTGTTGTTGCTGAATGTGTGTTGGATAAAAAATTATGAAAATTTTATAAAATATTCATAGCATTGTCCGTAATTTCCTCTTATGATGAAAAAAAAAAACTCAAATGAATGAATATTTGAGAATTCCAACAACAACAGAACAACACAAATATGAAAAGGGATCTCTTATACTGGAAATACAACACAAAAAAAAACATTTTTTGACTGAGACGGATGACAAACTTTCGCGTTTGGAATAATTTAAGTTTTTTTTTTTTTTTCGGTTATTTCCAAATATACACAGACTGTCTTATTATAGGATTATTATTTATTATGTTTTAGAACCATTTTTGTGTATTACAGTCGATAAGTTAAAAACTAATTTATATATGAATTTGAGAAAACGACACAATGTTGACAGACACAGGAACACAATCATGATGTTGACGACATCGTGATGATTTCATTTTATTGTTAAAGTAGTATATGGGAAATAGAATTTTATCGATGATGAATTGGTTTTGGGCGCCGATTATAAATTCACCGAAGAGCTTTACTTTTTTTGTTATAATCCTTTCTCGAGTATTTTGTTTGATTTATTATTTTCTAGGAAAAATAATAAAATAATTTTGATTATTTTTTTTGTTTTTTTTGAAAATTGATGATCATTTTTGGATGATTTTTCGTTTTTGCCATTTTTAATATTTTTTATCTCGTACCATTGACAAGGAAGCTCGAAAGGAAATTAACAAAAACTAAAAAAAAAAATTGAAAATCATTTGTTAAGATTTTTTGTAGTTTCTGTGTGTGCGCTTAGCTGGATGTATGATTTTATCCATGGAGGTAGTTTTGTTAAAACCACACAGCAAACAACAAAAAATAACCGATAGAATCACCCAAAAGTATCATATTCCAGGCACGCGATTTATATGTCTTACTACCACCGCACAAAATACATAAACTATAAATTTTGTTGTTTAAACGAAAAATTACAATCAATTAAGGCAAACAAAAAAAAAAAAAAAACACAAACCAACCAACAAAAAAATCTTAGAAAATTTATTATAAAAATTACACCTTACAAATGACCACTTAATGTCCAAATTTTTTAATTTCATTATTTTATGTTTTCTTCCACACCGCATCCGTCCACCACCACAAGAAGACACCGTCTTCGCGCAGCATTTATAAATGGCATTACACGTAACACAAAAAAATAAAAATCATTGCAAAAATTTCACACCAAAGCAAAAAAAAAAAAACGTCGAGAATATAATTTTTGTATTTTTTGTGGTTTGTAATCGTACACCCGCGGTGATGATGTATCTTTATTTCATTTATTATTCGCAAAATCATTTCTTTATAAATTTACGAGACACAATTTTCTGGTTACATATATCAGGTGTATTTGTGTGTGCAACAAAAATTATGCTCATTCCATATACGAAAAAAAAAATAAAAAAAAATTCGCACAACAGAAATGAAGACAAAATTAAGAATTTTTATTTCTTAATGCATTTTAATTTATTGTTAGTCATTTTCTTTATACATGATTATTTCAATGAACGAACATACAAAATATTATTAAATGAATGGGAAGTATTTATGCAAAGTGAATTTTATGTTAGCATAATTATATGCATAAGAAACATTTTTTTTTTTTGTGTCGCGAGTCGTTAAGGCAGAAATTATGGGTCTTTGATTTGATTCCCTTATACGTTTTGTCGTTTACCGTTTCTACTGTATGTACTTCTGTCTAATTTATTGCGGTCAACGGACGATAATTTATATTGTGCAATAAATGGCTCGATTTGGAAGGAATCCGATTTAAATTATACAAACTTAAGGTAAAACGTCAACTTTACTATTGAGAACTTTCATGAAATAACGGTGAAATACTATTATCAGAATAGGTCTTGTGTCTGAGCTTTTTTACAGGTTTTCATTAATTGAGTTTCTTCTATGCAATTCTAAATTTTTGTAGATTTTCAAACCAGGTCGCATTTTGAAATTTTTCATGAATTTCTGAAAATATTTTAACAATTTTTTAAATTTTAAAAATTAAAATTTAAAATTCGGAGAAATCTATAAATTTCAATTTCACGGGTATCGTATGATTCTGGAAATATTAGTCAACCTAAATTTCCTAAAGAAAATGGTTCCAAAAATATCCGAATTCAAACTGCTTGCTTAGTTTAACTGCGTATTTCATTTATGAATGGATCAACTTCATAATTTAACGTTAAAGTCCCATTTATAGTACATGTATATCAGACGTCTGCCAAATTTTTTACTTTATAATTCAGAATTTTCTCAAAAGGCTTTTACAAATTTAATGAATTTTTTTTTTTAATTTTGTAATCTGAACTATTTGAATTTCAATTCTAATTTGAATTTTTTAAAAAGCTTTAAAATTGCACTCAGACTTTCATCTGTGTTAAGTGTTTTGCAATATGAAAATTTGTCCATGATTGTCAAATTTTTAAAAATTTTAACAATCGATGAAATTTTTAGTCTTCGAAATAATTCGTTTCTTACTCAATTCTAAATTTTTTAGAATTTTAAAATTGATGGAATTTTGAAAATTGAATTTAGACCGAAACAACAGTTTTTAAAATTTCAAATCAGTTAGAATTAGAACTGTAAATATTTTAAAATTTTCCCAAAAATTAATATTTTAACAATATTCTAAATTTACAAAATACCAAATTAAAAATTTGGAGAAATCCATAAACTTCAATTTCGAATTATTATGCATACCACATGTTTCAGAAAATCTTTAAAAATCGTATGACCAGTATGTCTTATGTCTGATTCAGAAAATATTACGAGATCTGAATTTTCTAAAAAATATGCTTCCAAAAATATACGAATACTTGTAAAATACATTTATAAAATTTTTATTAAAATTCAGAATTCAATTTGAAAGTCCTCATTAAATGCCAGACTTGTGCCACGTTATTTGATAATCTATAATTCGGAATTTTCTCTAGAATTTAGAAATCGGAATATTCAATTTCTGAAATTCGGACATTACAGTTCTAATTCTAACTGATATACAATATTATACAATCTTAAGCTTGAATATATAACGTTAGCAAACTTAAGGTAAGACGTCAGCTTTACTATTGAGAACTTTCGTGAAATAACGGTGACATACTATTATCAGAATAGATCTTGTGTCTGAGCTTTTTTACAGGTTTTCATTAATTGAGTTTATCATCTTCTCTAAGAGATAATTAAACAAATTGTTTGTTAAATAACAATTTTTTCTAATCTTAACTTTTTAAAATGCAATTCTAACTTTTTCTAGATTTTCAAACCAGGTTGCATTTTGAAATTTTTCATGAATTTCTGAAAATATTTTAACAATATTTTAAATTTTAAAAATTAAAATTAAAAATTCGGAGAAATCTGTAAATTTTAATTTCACGTGTCGGTCGTCTGATTCTGGGAATATTAGTCAACCTGAATTTCCTAAAGAAAATACTTCCAAAAATATCCGAATTCAAACTGCTTGCTTAGTTTAGTATAGACTTCATAATTCAACGTTAAAGTCCCATGTATATCAGACGTCTGCCAAATTTTTAACTTTATAATTCAGAATTTTCTCAAAAGGCTTTTACAAATTTAATGATTTTTTTTTTTTTAATTTTGTAATCTGAACTGTTTGAATTTCAATTCTAAAAATTTGAATTTTTTAAAAAGCTTTAAAATTTCACTCAGACTTGCATCTGTGTTAAGAGTTTTGCAATATGAGAATTTGACCATGATTGTCAAATTTTTAAAAATTTTAACAATCGATGAAATTTTTAGTCTTCGAAATAATCGTTACTCAATTCTAAATCTTTTAGAATTTTAAAATTGATGGAATTTTGAAAATTTTAATGAATTAAAATTAATATTTTAACAATATTCTAAATTTACAAAATAACAAATTAAAAATTTCGAGAAATCCGTAAACTTCAATTTCGTATTATTAGGCATACCACAGGGTCTCATCTGATTCAGAAAATATTACGAGATCTGAATTTTCTAAAAAATATGCTTCCAAAAATATACGAATAGTTGTAAATACATTTATAAATTTTTATTAAATGCAGAATTTAATTTGAAAGTCCCCCCTTAAATGTCAGACTTGTGCCACGTTATTTGATAATCAATAATTCAAAATTTTCTCTAGAATTTAGAAATCGGACATTTGTTCGACTACTTAAATTCCGTGATTTCGAATTACAGTAATTCTGAAAATGTTGAATTTTCAAAGAATTTTATTTCATTAAATTTAAAAATGATTTTTTTCGGCTTTTTATGGACACAAATAAATATATTAGTGAAAACGGAATTCACAATATTTTCGATTGGTTAATCAGAAACAAAATCAAGAGGCCAATTATGCATAATATTTCTACCCAAAGAAAGTAGAAATATGAATCCCCCCGAACTTTACCCCAAGAGTTATACAAAGTGTAACAAAAAATTAGAACTTTCCTTGAGCTCATTATGTTGGTAGTTTGGTTTCGTACTGAAAAAGTTGGTCTACTCATCAGGTATCTACGACCAAACTACAAAAATAATATTACTACTTAACACAGATAATGTCAAGTACGAACCTACTGATTTAGCGAATTATATTCACTAAATCAAAAAACTCACGGAAATAGGAAAACCCTCATTTGGGTGTGTTTAATACCAACACAATATTAAGAAGTTTAAGATAAGTTTATCAGATAATTTTTTCGGCTTTTTATAGACACAAATATATTAATGAAAATGGCTTTTACAACAACAAAATCAAAAAGCCAATTATTCATAATATATTTACCCAAAAAAGTAGAAATATCAATCCCCGCCTCGCCCCGCCCCCTTATTTTTCCCCAAAAGTTATACAAAGTGTATAACCCTGAACAAAACATGAGAACTTTCCTTGAGCTCATTGTGTTGGTAGTTTGGTTTCGTATTGAAAAAGTTGGTCTACTCATCAGGTAGTTACGACCAAACTACAAAAATACAATTCCTATTTAACACAAATAGTATCAAGTAGAAACGTACTGATTTAGCGAATTATATTCACTAAATGATTGGCGATTGATATTTCTACTTTTTTTGGGTATTATGATTATTTATGAATAATTGGCCTCTTGATTTGGTTTCTGATTAACCAATCCAAAATCGTGTGAAAGCCATTTTCACTAATATATTTGAGTCTATGAAAAGCCGAAAAAAATCATTTGATAAACAGACATACTTCTCTTAAACTTTTTAAAATTTAAAAATCTGTTAAGTTCTGGAGTTTGAATGCAAAATAAATAAGGCAGCGGTAGATGCAGCTTGGTATCTTGGTTATTTACGACGCTTTAAATATTATTTTAATTAGTAGGAAATGTTAGAAATTTATAAAACGGCTATCATAGCCAAACTGGAATATTATAGTTCAGTAGAGTTCAGTGGCGCTTTATGAACTTGTGCCGTGCCCGTCCAGGCCAACACACACATTGAGACGTTGCACACATTACCAACACTAAAAAGTTGCAATTCAATCTCAATATCAAAATAGAACTCCTGGGGGCCTATTCTCGAATTCCACATCCATTTTCCACATGTGGACATCTGTCAAAACTCATAAAAATTGAATTTTTTCGGTACTAAGGGAATATTTCCGCATGGGTATAAGCATGTGGAAAAATTCCCCATATAGGAAAATGTCAATGCCGCATGTGTTTTATATACGAATTACAATTTTCGAACCAATTTTTGACAACTTTGACAGATGCCCACATGTGGAAAATGGATGTGAAATTCAAGAATAGGCCCCCTGAAGACTAAACTCCTAATCCCTTATAATCACCTCTAATATAGTATTTCTCTTCATTGTTTCGTTCCTTACCTTTGGTAATGGGGTGTGTAGTTGCTCCTGAAATTCCTGAGCAGAACCCATAAAATAAAAATTAAAATTTTTCTGTTGTCAAATCTTCAAAAATTTAACAATTAACAAAATTTATAATTTTCGTATTGTTGAGTATCTCATTCAATTTCGAATTTTAAGATATTCAACAATGTTCGAATTTTAAAAATTTTATTTCCTTGGTTCTCGGAAAATTAATTAAAGTTTGACTTTTAAGGAAACCCGAACTATGAAATTGAATAAAAAGCTGACTTTTAATTATAAAATTTTAATTCTAAAATGTTACTTTTTTATAAAGTTCTAAAATAAATTAAAAATTTATTGAATCACTAAAATTTGATGATAATTTAAAAACTCAAAACCGCGTTCTGCAATTCAAAATTGAATTAATACTCCACGGAGTTTCAGAAATGATTGAAATTTGAAAATGATTTAAAAATTGGCTTTGAGGTAATTTTGAAAATGGAAGAATTACTACAAAAGTTTTGAATTCATTAAAAAAGTCACTTCGATTTATGACATTTTTTGATTTGTTTAATTGCGTAATAAATTAGACACTCTAATATTCGAACAGATTTCTAATTTTTTTTAAATCAAAATTCTACAAAGGAAAATTCACAAATTTTCAAATTTATTAAGATTTAACATGTTTCAGAATTTTTTCAAAAGGCCGTAGTTTCCCCTGATTTGAAAATTGGGAATTCGAAAAATTTCAAAGACGTTCTGTGAGTTGGAATTTTTGAATTTTGGCAATATTACTAAGTTTAGATTTCCATAAAATATTTAAGGCCCAACTTTTCTGTAAAACTTGTGAATCTTCTCCTCGGAAAAGGTTTTCACCGAAAGAAAAGTTTTCTTACAATTTCGAACTCGGGATTCTTTATTTCTGCGAATTTTGAAATTTTTTTTGATTTGTTAACTTTAATGATAACTTTGAATTTGCCAAATATTTAAATATTTGCTATATTTAATTATGAATTTTTGATTTGAAAATTTGACATTTTCTTTTGAATCCTTGATAAAAATTTGACTTTTAAGGAAATTTTGAAATTTTAACACATATTTCAGAATCTCCAAAAAAAATATATTTTTATCGTTTGAATTAAACCATTTATTAAGAAAATTTCAAAATTCAAAATTCTATAGAATTTCTAAATAACCCCTTAAGAGATAAATTTTATTAGTTTGTTTTAGTTTTAATCCTTCCTTATATTTCTACCTTCTGGTCATATTCATATGTTTTTTTTTATGAAAAATTTCTCCAAATTTTAGAAATACGCAGAATTTTGACTTTTTCCAAATTATCAAATTTGTTCGAATTATTTATTTTCACAATAATTAAATTTTAATATTGGGACAAATTTTTAGATTTTTAAGATCCAAATTTCACAATATTCTCGTGATCTATATTTTAATCAAATTTCAATACACCCAAGCAAATTTATAATCTTATTCAATTCTGAATTTTCGATCTCTTCGAAAACTGAAATTTAATGATAATTGTAAAAAATTCGAAACTAATTTCTAAAATTCCATTAATGATCACTTAGCGGAGTTTCAGAAATTACCAAAACTTGAAAATTGTTTAGAAACATACTTGGGGTAATTTTGAACATGGACTATAATTCCAGAACTTTCTTCAAATTCCGCAATTACTACAAAAGTTTAGAATTCGGAAAACATTTATGACTTTAATATTAGAACCGTTTACTAAATTTTTAAAAAATTAAAATTCTTAAAAAAAGCAAATTCATGTGTTTGTCAAATTTCAGAACAGTAATTTTAAAGTCTTCTGATAATTTATTCAAATATAACTTTTAGGAAATTGAGATAATTTCGCCTGGTTTCAAAATTTGGAATTTAAAAAATTTTCGCATTCTGAAATTTGGGAGGGAGGATTAAGTACTCAGAATTATAATGAAATGTCCGAATTCAAAATCGTTCATACGAGTAAAATTAAATTTATAAATTTCAGAGTTCAATTTAGAAGTCAGCCCAAATTGTGTTAATTCATTATGACACTTAGTAATTCAGTTAAAATTTTATTTAAAAGGCTGTGTTATTCTTCAAGATATCTCTTATTCAAATCTGAATTTTTGAGATTTTCTGAAAATTTTCATTAATGTTCGAATCAAATGAATATATTTGATTTTTATGCATTTCTGAAAATTGAAGTTAGTTTGAAAGTTTGATATTTTCTTTTGAAGTGTTGATAAAAATTTGTGGGAAACGGAAATTATGGAATTTTAACAAAAATTTCAGAATCTCTCTAAAAATTATATTTTTTATTAACAAAATCTTTTAAACTTTTGAAACTGGGATTACATCGATAAAAGAATTCAAAAGAAATCTGGAATTTGATGGAAACGCTACTTTGAAAAAATTAAAAAATCCATTATTAACTGAAAATTTGACAGAAATTGGTCAAAGCCCATATTTTCAATATTCAAACAAATCAGGCATTAAAATTTCCAAATAGCGTCCTTAAGAGACAAAATTTTATAAAATTTCATAAAAATCATATTCGCAGACTTACTGAAATCTAAAATTTGTCTAAAAATCTGTTTTGAGAAAATTCTTAAACAGAACTTCCTTGCGTCACATTTTAGAATTAAAGAAAATTTTAACTTTGGTAATCTTTTCAAATTATCAAACCTATTCGATTTTTTTTATTTTCAAGGTAATTAAATTTTAATATTTAGGACAGATTTCTCTATTTTTTATTGGTTATTTCGTCAAATTTCAGAACACGTCCAAACAAATGTTATATAACTATCGTTCCAAATTTTTGAAAAATGATAACCTTTGATTTTGTTTTAGGAAATGAAATTTTACCACATATTACAAAAAATCCTGAAAGGTCTAATGTTTAGTATCCAAAAAAAAATTGCCATTATATCTATAAAAGTTTCCAAACAAGTTAAGAAATTTATGTTCGAACACAGAAATTTGATAATTCGAAACAGATTTCTAAAATTTAATTAGTTCCTACTCATTTAACGGAGCTTTAGAAAGTAGATAAATTTGAAATTGGTTTAAAAATTGGATTTGAGAGAATTTTAAACATGAAGTGTAAATCTGGAGTTTTGAATTTGGAAGACATTTATGACATTGGTTCGAATTCTTTGATTTCATGATAAATTAGACTTTAGACTAAATTAGACTAAATTTGAATTATTTATTTTCACAATAATTAAATTTTAATATTGGAACAGATTTCCAGATTTTTTAAATCCAAATTTTACTATATTCTCGCCATCTATATTTTCGCTCAACATCACAACACCCAAACAAATTTTATAATCATGTACTATATTTCATTTAATTTTGAATTAATTTTTTAATGAATTTCGAAAAATGACAAAAATTTGAATTTTTTAGGAAATTATAAAACCATAACATTACAAAAAAAATTCGAATGACATATTTTTAATATGAAACATAATTTGACATTATCTATAAATTTTAAGACAAGATATAAAATTTATGTTCGTGCATAATTTGAAAATTCAAACATGATTTGTAAAATTCGAAATTCTTTTAATTCTCACTTAATGAAGTTACAGAAATTACATAAATTTAAAATGGTTCAAAAATTTATTTGTGGCAATTTTGATAATGGAATTTGGAAGCCATTTCGATTTATGACATTTGTTTGCTTTAATTTCAAAATTTCTAAATTTTTTAAAATCAAAATTCTATGAAATTCCACAAGAATTGCAATCTTCATATTTCCGAGTACTGATATTTTGGATTTTATAGCCTTATGAATTCGGAAAATTAACAAATTTTATAGATTCGCTTAATTTTAAATTTTTAATATTTTTAGATTCTGAGAAAATTATATTGAAATTTTGAAAATTTTACTAAATATATATTCCCATAAAATCTCCGAATTAGAAATGGTTCGTACGTGTAAATTAAAATTTATAAAGTTCAGTGTTCACTTAAAAGTCAAATTTGAGGTCCAACTTAAATATCAGACTTGTGCCGATTCATGTTGACACTTTACAATTCAAAATTTTCCTCAAAAGGCTTTTACTGAACGAACATTTTTCTTAAAAATTTGAACTCGCGATTCTTATTTTCTGCTAACTACGGAAATATGGATAATTTTTCATTTATCTTAATTTTGAAAATTTTGAATTTCCTAAACAAAACATATTCACATTCAGAGTTTTCGGAACAGTTTTATTTTTACCAAATTTTAGTAAACAGAACAAATGTATAACCTTGCAATTGTTAAGTATCTAATTAAATCCTAAATTTTTGATATTTTCAATAATGTTGAAACCAAATGAATATTTGATTTTTACGAATTTCTGAAAATTTAATTTAGTTTGAAAGTTTGACATTCGAATTCGAACATATTTCTAAATTTTTAAAATTCAAAATCCAACAGGACTTGGAAAGTTTTAGAATTTAGAAACAAATTCCGAAATTTGATGACACGACACTTTGAGAAAATTATGAAAATTATTATTTTAAGTTTTTCCGATTATTTCAGGAAGTCTGCAAAGCTTTTATAGCCAGTTTAACCGAATTCTAAAATTTCAATAATTTGGAAATTTACTCGAAATTTGTTTAAATTCGGGCATCTTTAAGAAAATTCTGAAAATTTAGTAAAATCTCAAAAATTTCCTTACCCAAAATTTTACAATTACTACCAGAATTTTCACTTTGGTACTATTTTCAAATTATCAAATTTGGTCGAATTATTTATTTTTACGATAATTATTATAATATTGGGAAAATTTCTAAATTTTTAAAAACCACTTGGTTTATACAAAATCCTAATTTCATATTCTCGCCCACATTCAAGTAAATTTTGATTGTTATACATATCACTCAATTCTGATTTTTTATGGATGTCTGAAAAATTGATAAAAGCATATATTTTTAGGAAATTGTGAAATTTTATGACATATTAGAAAAATTCCTCAAAGGCCATATTTTTAAAATTCAAAATAATTTGACATTATCTGAGTTTTTTTTTAAATTTTTATTCTCACACAATAGTAACTAAATTTCGTGAGAATCTCGATGTTTTCTTGTCACACCTGACATTGAGGATGTGTCACGAATTCGTCAATATTTGAGGAAATAATGTCAAAAATTGTGGACAGTCCCGTACAAATGATTAATGTCCAAAAATATTCCTTAGCTTAATTTTTATTTCTATAAGTTTGTCCCAATGATGGGTAAATTGATTTCTACATATGGATATATTCATTTTAGAAAGTTGTTATCTTTGATTTTTCAATGAAACGTGACTCATATTAGAGATTAAGGGATGTTAGAAAATTAAATGTAGATGCGAATCTCCGGAACGGAAGAACACGGGTGGAGCAGAGTGTCCACGTGATCGCTAACCAATTTGTTGAGTTCTTCGCTAGATCTTCTTTTCCTACAAGAAATTTTCCTTTATCGAAAAATTTTATTAAGGACAAATCTAATACATTTTCGAATTTAACGAATTTTCAAAGGTTAACCAAAATTTCCTTATTTAAATCGAAATGTTTAATTAATTAATTTAATCTAAATTCTAGAACTATCGAATATTTGCTATGCAGAATTAGCCATTAGCAAATTTGACAAACTGGCAAAAATCACAAAATATTTAAATTTTAAATAGCCAATTTTATAAATTTTCGTAAATGTCTAACATTTATGTACTGTAAATTTAGCCTCTGAATTTCCTCGAATAACGTTAATCTCGATATTTTGTTTTACAAATACGAAAAGTTAAAAATTTCGAAAAGTTGGGAAATAATTAAAGTTTTTAATTTGATGATACGAAATTTTTATAATTTTAATTTTTTAATGATTTCTTTAATTAAAATTTCAAATTTTGGTGTAATCCTCTAATTATCGTTTGCCAAATTTAACAACTAACCGGCCGGCAATACATTAACGTATTTTCTCGCCTAGTGGTAACCGGCCGGCGAGACATTAATGTGTTTTCGGGTATTCAAGTAGATGTACCTAACCTTAATGTTGAGCTGTCGGATAAGCTCATTAAATATAAAAGAATACAGCAAAAATGACGATGTTCATGTGTGGTTTATGATTAAAGTGGAGTTTCTGACAAAAAATGCAAAACCTGAACACGCACACTGAAAAGTGAAGGTGAATTTTGATGGCTATTAATAAGTATGGTATAGTAGAAATAGGTGCGCAGTTCTGACTGTGCCATGGTTTTTTTTACAGTTATAATGAACCTTGCTTTTTCGTCGGACATTCTTTACTACTTATTAGATAACTTTTAGTAACTTGATTTTTTTTATAATTGACCCGGCCATTATATATAGGATATTCTACTATATTTAACGTATGTATTAAAAAATGCCTCATAGAGGTGTATTGAAGTACAACAACAGAAAGAAGCGTAATTGTATTTCTTCGTTAGTGTTAGTAGCTGCATTGAAACATTTGAGCTTTTTAAATGGAGCACTAACAAAATCAGAAACTTCCGAAATGAATAAAATTTATGATAAGTTAGGTATTCAGAAATCGTTAAAAAATCTGAGAAAACTTGTTTTACTACGGTGGAAAATATTAAATCAGCTTCCCACAACATCTGACAATTCTCTGTCTTCAGTACTTGACGTTAAGAAAGAATACATAGCCATTCCGAAAGAACTCTTGCAAGAGATTAATGCGAATAAGATTAATATTACTTGGATTTTCGAAGGACATATATTTCTAGATTCCGAAAATCAATTAGGATCAAAAGAAGAAATTAGATGGGTAGTATGTAATGCGCTGATTTTATGTACAGGCGTATAATTACCATAACATATTCCAAATATGTGTAGTATGCAACTCATAGTACTACTGGCAGTGGGCTTAGCTTACCTCAATAAAACACAAAGAAAATCAATTCGCATTAAACTCAACGTACGCTTTTTTTTGATACAGCGAAAAATTTATCCAAATAAAAATCTCAGCCCTGCAATGGCCATCAAACTTCATCTTCATCAAAAAATTTTTTGTGCCAGGAAAATTTGTTAAGATAAAAATTGAGGTCGTGAAAATATCGTTTGACACAAATATTCATAAAACCCTACCATGGCATACGTATGAGAAGTTAGCACGAAATTTTCATCGCGAAAAGGCTTTTTTCTAAAATGTGTGTCTCAGCTAAAATTTAAGGAAATGTTCATTCCAACCAGAAAAAAAAATATTCAAAACTCTTAACCAAATGGTATTCATCCCGAAAAATAATTGTAAAGAAATAGATTAAGGTTAAATCTACTATAATGCTCTTAAACCTTAATCTATTTCTTTACAATTATTTTTCGGGATGAATACCATTTGGTTACGAGTTTTGAATTTTTTTTTTCTGGATGGAATGAAAATTTCCTTAAATTTTAGCTGAGACACACATTTTAGAAAAAAAAGCCTTTTCGTGCTGAAAATTTCATGCTAACTTTTCATAAGTCCATGGCATAGCCAGATAACTTAAGACAAAATGTATGAATCATTATTCTTATTGGATTTGGCTGAAAGTGTAACATTGGCTGCAACACTTTATGGCTGTTGTAAGGTTTTCTTGTTAATTCGTCATCAACGAAAAAGAAAAATTAAGCTTCTCGTACTAAGTAAAATTATTAAAAACTTGATTTTGTTAAATTTTGGATCAATAAATTAAATTTTATTTTAAAAAATGAAACTCCTAAACTATACTAGATTTGACGGCCAGTTAGGTTTTAATACAGAAAAATATTTTTTTGCAACTTTGAAGGAGGGCAAGTATTTTTGAACGTAGTTAAGATTGTTTTCTAATTTCCTTCGGCTGGAAAAATAAGGGAATGGGTTCGAGAGATATAGTAGATAAACGGTTCCTGAATTAGGCATCTCAGGCTTCATATTAAAGCGGCGTTTTAGTTTAAGTAACTGGTAAAAGACAACCTTCCGTCCATTGTTCGAAATGAGAAAAAGATTTCGAAAGGTCTCCAAGCAGTTGACAACCTGCTAGATATCATTCACACTCCGCGAAATGAATTCAAAATTGGTACACACTGTGCAGACAGAAACACATAACCAAAACCATACCTATACCTACTTTTTTTATTATCTCCCGAAATAAAATAATAAAAGTGTAAATTTTTCAATACATAATTCAATAATTTGGTAAAAAAGAAAAGAAAATTTATCATATTTTTAATCAACTTGTTTTGTTTTGTTTTTTTTTTGTTTTTTTTTTTGGAAAATTCAATTTCCCCGTCTTTTGTAAATACACAAAAAAAAAATACGTTTTTGGTTTTATTTGATAATGAAAAACGATTGTGATTTCCCTTTTTTTTATTTTATTTCATTTTCTCTACATTTTCTCGAGATTTATCTATTTTGCAGCACAACTAGAGCATAGACAACAACAAAATATCTATGTACATAGAGGAAAAATATTCTATTCAATTATTTATAGACAAAAAAAAATATTTACTATTAGTATACAATCGAGAATGGTTTGAGAAACATATACATATTAAATACTGTCTGTCTCTCGATATGGGCGCAAAAGACGGGGAGATGATATGACGATTGGTCAGTTACACGAAAATCGTCGTCTATCACATTAGAGTTGCACATTGTTGTACGTTTGCGTCTCTATATATATGAAAAATGACAACGATCATCATTCTCATAAATACATGCAAATATTCCCTAAAGTGAGATTTAGAAATGGTACACAAAAATGGATGTACGGAAGAACTGAACACTAACAAGATTCGATTTCCGCAAAAATTTTTTTTTTTTTTAATTTTTTTGTCTTGATTTATATTTTCCATTATTTTATGTATCCTTTTACAGTTACGAGAGTACATATTTATATAGAGTGTAGAATACGAAAAAATCCTTTTTTACCTTTTTTTTGTACTGCTGCCCACCTATTTTGCATATATGTACATATGTAAAATGTAGAAATAGCAAGAATCCATTTGACCACTTCCGGTTTATTTCTCTGTAGGTATATCCATACATACATTTTAGTCTGTTTTAGTATTTTTGGTTCTTATACGCCTTTCGTGATCATCGTATTAATTATTATTTGCCTACTGAATTTTGAACGAAAAATCATTAAAATTAAAAAAAAAAAAAAATTTACTTGTAACAAGAAGTCAAAATTCAGCCGAGTCACGATTAAAATCATAAACCTCGCACTGTAGATGAAAAAAAAAAATGTGTGTATAGTACTTTTTTGATCGTTAGAGATAAAGTCGTAGTATATGTAGTAGAGAGGAAGAATTTTTTTGTTTCGATTGAAGTGTTCGATAGCAACTATATAGACAAGATATATATTTGTACCAAAGTCTTTCTGGTGCTATGAAAAATAAGATGATAGTAATCTATCTAGCAAAAAAGTAGAAAAATTGCCTGCTGTTTCGAATTTTCTGTGTATTACAATGCTGTTTGCCAGTTATTTTTTTGAATGGTGTGTTGTTGTTGTTAGAGGAGAGATTTTTTTTTTGTATTTTTTGTTAGCCTGTGCTACATGTGAATGTTGCGCACTGCTCTATGTTCTAGAATAATTTTTATATTCAATTTAGATTCATATCGTTGTTGTATGAAAATGGATATGCGAATTATTTTTTTTTTTTTATAATTTATTGTTAGGACATTTATGGATATAATTAGAGGGATGGGTGGTTCAATATTCTTTCGGTATGTAAGTATTTTAAATAATCAACTCCAAGTTTTTCTTCTTGAGGATGGTTCCAAATGGGCAAATTATTCTATATTGAAATCCCAATTGATTTGAAACTCTCCAGTGACGAAATTATTTTTATTCCAAGTAAATTTTTAGGATATTACGACGATTTTACGGATATTACAAATCAATCTGTTTTTAACGCAAATTGTGAGTGTTGAAAAGAGAATTTTGTGATTGACCAGGTGATTCTTGTCATTTCCACGACCTGTATCTGACCTCATCAAGTATGAGCTTGACATATGCTCTATCTCTCTAAATTTTGTTAAAAATTATGGAAACCATAAAAATTATTTTAACGTCAACGCTTTTAATTTAACGTTTGGACTTAACTAACCGCAATCTCTGAGTCATTGTGGATGACCACACTTCTTTTTTTCATACACTTAAAGCTAGTCATCCATGGGCAAGGATCTTGCTGGCCGTCGGCTATTACAAGCAAATGAGATCTCCACTCTCGCAAGGTCTCATTACTATCAATAATTGAGGTGCTGCCCTTAGGGTGGATTTTAACGAAAAGAAATTTGAAGCATACCTAATTTCGTTTAAAGACGACCACAAATGGCGACCATTTTTTTCTCAAATTCAGAAATCTGAATTTAGAAAGGTAAAATTCTGGTTTCGAAATCAGATTTATATCACATTAATTTTCTCTTTCGATTGCTTCATTAATAAGGAATATCTCAAAACCATAAATTTAACAAATAATGATTCTTGCAAAGAAGATTAAAGTTGAGAAGTAAATAGCAGGTGCGCAACAGGCTTTTTTGGTTATATTTTAAGCGATCCTATTGGAGTGTAGAAAAATCGATACCAAGGTGATCCTTGGTATGTGAACAGGTAAATCAGTCCTTAGTAAGGATCTAAAGTGTTAGGCCAAATCCGGGTCGGAACACCCAAGAAAAGTTGGTACCAGAGGCAAACACAAAGAGTGCCTCGGTGCTAGCATTGGAATAATCCCAGCTAAAAGCTGGGACACCTTGTAAAATGTGCTGATAGCATGAGGGTAGGAGCGCAAAAAGTCAGAATTAGTAAAGCTTAACAAATGGGTGATTACGAAAGGATAGAGACTCGTAGACTAGCCGAACTACTAGTTAAGAAGGTCAAAATTTCAAAACGAGAACTATCGGCTGGGGAATCACCTTCGGAAGCCAAGAAAAAATTCTTCCAGAAACTGTGTAAATCAGCCGGGAAAACAGTATGTAGTAAAAAAAGGGAACACTCGCAAGGGGGAAATGACCTCTGAAACAGCGAGGCTATCACCATGCGCAAAACTGTGTCCTATAAAGACACTTTGGACAGTACAAGGGCAACAAGTATGACTACACTAGTGACCACACTTTTGACTATACTAGTGACGACACTTGTGACTACACTTTTGATTACACTTTTGACTACACTTTTGACTATACTTGTGAACAAGGCTGGGCAAATTACATTACACTGAGTAATTAAAATACTTTTACAAATTACAGCAAACTCAGTAATTAAAATACAAATTACAATTACTTTACATTTGTAAATTGACAAATTTTATTTGACAAAATTTGTTTAGTGAAAAAACGTATCATTAGAATAACAAATATAGAGATTAGATTTTATACTGATGGCTCTGGAACCAGATTTTAATAAGCCTTGTAAAAACTTAAATAAGAAATTTTAAAAACTGAGTTAATTAAAATACAAATTACAATTACTTAGAATTTAAGTAATTAAAATACAAGATACTGTTACTTGGAAAATGAGTAATTAAAATACAAATTACAAATTGTAATTTGTATTTTAATTACGTAATTTAAATACATGTAATTCGTTACTGCCCACCCTTGCTTGTGAATAGACTTGCTATTACACTTTTGACTACACTTGTAAATGCGCTTTTCACTGCACTTATCACTACAGTTTAGAATACACTTGTGACTACGCTTGGCACTACACTTGTGACTACACTTTTGACTACACTTTTGACTATACTTTTGTCTACACTTTTGACTACACTTGTGACTACACTTTTGACTAGATTCATGACGATACTTGTGACTACACTTTTGTATACACTTTTGACTACACATTTGAATACACTTTTGACCACACTTTTGACTAGACTGTTTACTACACGTTCGACTACACCAGTGAGTGACTACATTTGCGGTTACACTTTTGACTACAGTTGTAAATATTCTTTTGACTACAATTGTGACTACAGTTTTGACTACACTTTTGGCAACGCTTGTGACTACACTTTTGACTACACTTTCAACTACACTTTTAACGATACTTAAGACTACACTTTTGACAACACTTTTGACTAGACTTTTCACTACACTTGTGAATACACTTTTGGCTACACTTTTGACTAGATTCATGACGACACTTGCCATTACACTTTTGACTACACTTGAGGCCACACTTGTGACTACAACTTTGACTACACTTTTGCCTACACTTTTTACAAGACTTGTGCCTACACTTTTGGCTACACTTGTGACTAAACTTTTGAGTATACTTTTGACTGCACTTTTTACTATACTTGTGACTACACTTTTGGCTACACTTGCGACTAAATTTGTGACTACTCTTTTGACTACACTTGAAAATACACTTTTGACTACACTTGTGCCTACACTTTGACTGGTGACACTTAGGACTACACTTCTGATCTTCCATTTGACTACACAATTGACTACACTTTTGTCTATACTTTTAAATACACTTTAGACTACACTTTTGACTACCCTTTTGACTTTACTATTAAATTCACTTTTGACTACACTTGTGACTACACTTTTGGCTAAACTTTACTGTGCTTATTCATAAACTAACCCTAAATAAATTTCGGAACGACAAAAGAAACTCAACGTACCCATCTGCGCCCTATGTTATTGTATAATTTTAATATCGATTCTAGGCCTATTCCACTAGCACTATTCCACTAGACACAATTCCACTGCACGCAATTCCACTTGGCACAATTCCACTGGACACAATTCCACTTGGCACAATTCAACTTGCACAATTCCATTGGACACAATTCAACTTGCACAATTTAACTTTTTGATAATCAAATCCATTTAGGGTGGTAAATCGCGCGCGCGATTAACGTCAAGTTGACGATACTATCCCTTATGATCGCAGCTGGATATACGTTGGTAGTTTTAGCGGTCTCTTTTAATTTATTTTTGACGCAGCGTCAAAAGAGTAAGATGTTCCCCATTTTCAAATTTGGTTGTAATCCGTACATTGCATTGGTGGTTGCAACGTTCCACGCAACCCTAATAATATCGATTTTGCTGCACTGCTTTCACATCCATGTAGTAGCTATATCCTACATGACACAATAAATCTTTGCCTTTGCTGGGTTTCACTTTATTTATTTGTGTAAGTAATGTAATCATATGGAATTGTATTCTAATATGATGTGCATCCATTGGCACTTTAAATCTCTAACGATAATAATCACGAATATAGTTGTTAAACAATTTCTAAGAAATTTACAACTAAAAGATACCCAAAAATTTCAAAATGGTGTATTGGGCATTTCGTGCGCGCGAAATGCCCAATCCACCATTTTGGGATTTTTGGGGATCTTTTTGGCCAAACGATATTTGTGGAAATAATTTGTGGGGAAAAAATTTTGGGCAAATGTTTTTGGGGAAACGATTTTTGTAGAAACGTACCCAATTTATGTATTTCGCTTGCTTACTAAATTTTTCAATACTGATGAAATTTCACAACTCGTACTATCTCTTCGAATATCAAAATCAAGTAATTATATCTACGAGTATACATATAAATATTTAGTTTTCCTTTTCGCGTATTAAGTACAAAAACTAATTATAGCCAAAAACGTAAGTTACAAAAATTTTTTTGGCTTCACAAATTATAAGCGACGGTCATCAACCAAAGTTATAAAAAAAAATGTATAAAAAGTTAAAAATAATGAAATAAACGAAAGATCCACTACACACTTTTGCCAACACTTGTTACTACACTTATAACTATACTTCTGACTACAATTTTGCCTACACTTTTGACAGGACTTGTGGCCACACTTGCGACTACCCTTTTGACTGCACTTTTGACAACACTTGTGACTATAGTTTTGAATACACTTTTGTCTATACTTCTGACTACACTTTTATTACAGTTTTGACTACACTTTTGACTATACTTTTGACTACACCTTCGACTACACTTTTGCCTACACTTTTGACTATACTTGTGACTACACTTTTGACTACACTGGTCACTATACTTTTGAGTGCACTTTTGATAACACTTTTGACTATACTTGTGACTAGACTGTTGACTACACCTTTGACTACACTTGTGACTAAATTTGCGATTACACTTTTGACTACAGTCATAAATACACTTTTGACTACACTTATGACTACACTTGCGACTACACTTCTGATTATACTTTTGACTACACTTTTGACTTTACTATTAAATTCACTTTTGACTACACTTGTCACTACACTTTTGACTAGACTCGTGATTAAACTTTTTACTAAATTTTTGCCAAAACTTGTGACTACACTTCTGACTAAACTTTTGACTACAGTTTAGAATACACTTTTGACTATATTTAAGACTACACTTGTGGCTACACTTTTGACTACACTTTTAAATACACTATTGACAACTGTTGTGACTAAACTTTTGACTATAATTGTGAATACACTTGCAGTTACACTTTTGACTACCCTTGTAAATATGCTTTTGACTACACTTGTGACTACAGTTTTGAATACACTTGTGACTGCACTTGGGCCACACTTGTGACTTGACTTTGGTCTACACTTTTGACTAGACTAATAACGACACTTGTGACTATACTTTTGAATACACTTTTGACTACACATTTGAATACACTTTTACCTACAACTGTGACTACAATTTTGACTAGACTGTTGAGAACACTTTTGACTACACTTGTGACTACATTTGTAAATACGTGACAAAACTTTTGACCTTTTGATTAGTTTGACTTCAGTTTTGACAACACTTGTGACTATAGTTTTGATTATACCTGTGACTACACTGGGAACTACACTTTTGACTAGACTGATGACGACACTTGTGACAGCAATTTTGAATACAATTATGGCCACACTTGAGACTACCCTTTTGAATACACCTTCGACTATACTATTGCCTACACTTTTGACTTTACTTGTGACAACACTTTTGACTACACTGGTGACTATACTTTTGAGTACACTATTGATAACACTTTTGACTATACTTGTGACTAGACTGTTGACCACACTTGTGACTAAATTTGCGATTACACTTTTGACTATACTTTTAAATACACTGTTGACTACACTTATGACTACAGTTGAGGCTATACTTCTGATTATACTTTTGACTACACGAATGACTACACTTTTGACTATACATTAGACTATATATTTAACTACACTTTTGACTTTACTATTAAATTCACTTTTGACTACACTATTGCCTACACTTTTGACTATACTTGTGAATACACTTCCGGTTACACTTCTGACTACACTTGTAAATATGCTTTTGACTACACTTGTGACTACAGTTTTGAATACATTTGTGACTACACTTGGTACGACACTTCTGACTACACTTTTGACTACACTTTCGAATATACTTTTGACTACAGCTATGACTAGACTTTTGACTAGACTCATTACGACACTTGTGACTACACTTTTGAATACACTTTTGACTACACATTTGATTACACTATTGACTACAGCTGTGACTACACTTTTGACGACACTCTTGACTAGACTGTTGACCACACTTTTGACTAAATTTTTAAATTAAGTTATATCTATATAAATCAACTCTCCTTCATACACATGATTAATTCATGAATAATATAAATTCTTGTTTAATTAGTTTATTTATGTATGAATATGTATTACTGGTTTATGCCTTTTTAGTCAAGGCAATGAACTAAAAAAGTTCGGAATTGTTTAGTACAGGACGGATTTGAGACGCCTTTTGGAAGATTCAATAACTTTGTAAATAAGAGTCAGAACTGGCCCAAATCGGTACCCGGAGGTTTTTGAGGTCGCTGATCACGATTATGATGTTCAAATTGACCCACAGCCGACCTGGAGCTCAGGAACGCCGATGAACGTCATTTCCGTGGGACTCTCCCAAAATTCACGCGGGGAAGGAGAGAAACTCGGCGCCCAGGGGTTTTTTAGGTCGCTGAATTCAAATATGGCATCGGCGAACACCCCACGGACACCTGGTGCGCCGGAACTTGTACGCGGACGTCATCTCCGAGAATTTTCCTGACAATAGCGCCAAAAACAACCTGAAAATCCTTGTGGGGGTATTTTGTGGGGCGCTGAATCCGAATTTCATGTCGAAAACGAACCCCCGAACACCTTGTGCGCCGGAACCTGGCCCTGAACGTCATCTCCGTGGCTTTTCTTGATACAATCGAAAAAGACGAACCGAAAATCGTTATGGCGCGTTTTGTGGGGTGCTGAATCCGAATTTCATGTCAAAAACTACCCTCCCAACACTTGGTGCACCGGAACTTTTATCTTGACATCAATGTCATTCCCATGAATGTCAACCAAACCTGATGTCTTAGAGACCGACGCCAATACTGCAATAGCTGTGTGGAATTGTTGATTCTTGTTAAATTATGTGAGGAGGAAAGAAATAGAATGAATAGAAAGTCAATATTTATGTAATTGGCGTTTAAAAAATTTTTATTGAACTCAAATTTAAATACAATCCAACTGTAACTTTACCTTACCTAATTAATAATTAATTAACTTCAATTTTTAAATACTGCTGAAGGAATGCTGAAGAATATAAAGTCCGATTTGTAATCAATGTTCAGAAAAACTCCCACGAATATTCGTGATCCTGAAAGGACATTTTTTGTTCTGGATGGAGGATTACTGATTCACAAAGTCAGATGGACAATCGGACGAATATTCTCGGCGATAATGGAAAATTACATAAAGTATATTTTGAACCATTACAAAGAATCTGAAAGAAACCGTCGCGCTAATCGGGGAAGTTCAGCAGACGTCCGTTTTAGCGAAAATATGGCGTTACAAATACAACAGGATAAATTTTTACATAATAGAAATAATAAAAATAAGATAATTGAAATGCTCCGGACCAAACTGACCACAGTCGGGATAGTTTCAGACCAATGTGCAGCGGACGCTGATCGTACGATTGTAACGACAGCTCTGAAAGAATCTAGGTACGTTACAAAAAAGGTAGTCATAGTCGCCGAAGATATAGACGTTGCCATAATATTGACCGCACTCTGCCCGGCAGATAATGAAATATTTCTAAATACACCTTCAAGGCTCAATATGCCAGTAGTTGCGAATAATATTTTGTTGCTCCATGCAATAACGGGGTGCGATACCGTTTCAGCAACGTACTACCAGGGAAAAACAAAACTTTTCAAGACCTTCCAGAAATTCACAGACTTTGAAGCTCATGCTGCGAAGTTCAAGGAAGCTGGTTTGTCAAGCGAAGAAATTTTTGAGAATGGGGCGCAGCTAATCCTGGCAATGTACGGTGCACAACTGTCATTCAGGAAGCCGAATGTTCCTGATGAGTACAAGCGTTCCTGATGAGTACAGGTTCCAAATGTATACAAAAGCCGCTGTAAAGAAGGAAAATTCTCCCCACACTAGACGCCATTCAACAACATCTAAAGAGGGTCTATTTCCAAGTGCAAGATTGGCTGCACGGAGACCAGGTGACCATGGACCCAACAGAATGGGGGTGGAGAAAGGAAGGCGACACACTGGTCCCTGTAGAAATGACTCAAAAACCTGCGCCCCAAGAATATTATGGAACTAATATTCTATGGATGCGCATGAGATTGTAATCTGATGTCCCCTTAGTTGCAGGAAGCACGGCCTGCCTTGCAATCAGGCCTGTAAAATTTGTCAAGGCTCAACTTGCAACAATACTGTATCTGTTAGTCAATTGAAAACGTTATTACAGCACAGACAGAGGCCTTACATGACGAAGATGATCTACTTATAAATACGCCAGTTGATGACGAAGAAAATGAACAGACTAGTGATGTGTCACTTGATGAAGAATTTGATATTTAGTTACGTATTTAAAAATTGAAGTTATTAATTAATGAGGTAAGGTAAAGTTACAGTTGGATTGTATGTGATTTGAGTTCAATAAACATTTTTTAAACGCCAATTACATAAATATTGACTTTCTATTCATTCTATTTCTTTCCTCCTCACATAATTTAACAAGAATCAACAATTCCACACAGCTATTGCAGTATTGGCGTCGGTCTCTAAGACATCAGGTTTGGTTGACATTCATAGGAATGACATTGATGTCAAGATAAAAGTTCCGGTGCACCAAGTGTTGGGAGGGTGGTTTTCGAAATGAAATTCGGATTCAGCACCCCACAAAACTCCCCCACAAATGATTTCGGGTTGTTTTTGGCACTCTTGTCAGGAAAATTCTCGGAGATGACGTTCGCGTAAAGGTTCCGGCGCATCAGGTGTCCGTGGGGTGTTCGCCGATGCCATATTTAAATTCAGCGACCTAAAAAAACCCCGGGCACCGAGTTTCTCTCCTTCCCCGCGTGAATTTTGGGAGAGTCCCACGAAAATGACGTTCATCGGCGTTCCTGAGCTCCAGGTCGGCTGTGTCGATTTGGGCCAGTTCTGACTCTTATTTACAAAGTTATTAAATCTTCCAAAAGGCGTCTCAAAAAATGCATTTTTTGAATGCATTTTTGGCTGCAGCAATGTAATTTCCGGTTTGTATAAGATACAAAGTAGCCACATTTTTTATAAAAAATTTTTGGAAGAGAATGCAAAATACCGCATTCCGATCCGTCCTGTACTAAAAAAATTCCGAACTTTTGGCCTTTTTAGTAGTTCATTGCTTCGACTATTTATTTTGCTAATAAATTCAAATCTTTTTGGTGGTCGGCTGTTCGTTGTGAAATGTTGTGCAATACGCAACTAATGAATAAAATTTGTAATAATTGAATATTTGGTTCGTGTGATTTTGTTAAAAGTTTTCGTGGTGGTTTAGCAGAGTTTTATCTGCTACTTATATTTGTATTTATACCATAAATACAACACTTTTGGCTACACTTGTGACTACATTTTTGAGTACACTTTAAACTACCCTTGTGACTACACTTTTAAATTCACTTTTGACTTCATCTGCGACTATACTTGTGACTATACTTGTGACTAGATTTTTGATGTCTGTGAAGTTAGCACGAAAATTCATCCCGAAAAGTTTTTTTTTTATTTATTGGTTTGTTTCCTTGCTAAATTAGATATCAGCCCGAAAATCAAGAGAAATATAGAAGAAAATTGCAATTCATCCCGATTTTTTTATTTAATGAAACACTTAATATTTTGCAATACAAATAATGATTTAAAAACATGTTTTAATTAAAGGTGTTCGTTCGAAAAATATTATTAAGAAATCACGGGCTCCACTTAGGGAACGGATGGTTATTCTCTAACAATTTCACACATTTCAAATGAATAAAATTTGTACGTTTTGGAAGTCACATAGCGCCCTTTTCAGAGATATCTACCTCAAAAGGGCTATGGCCGGATGTTTGTACAACCTTACTTGTTATATGGAAAAAAATTGGTTGAGGAATCACGACCCTTTTTATTTGAATTTCGGGGGACGTAGGAGCCGGGATCAGCAAACATGTCGCACTGGATTATATAGAATCTATTAATGACACGTATTAGTGTCAATAATAGATTCGAAAGGCCGAATGGGTCGAAGGGCCGAATGGGTCAAAGGGCCGAATGGGTCAAAGGGCCGAATGGGTCAAAGGGCCGAATGGGTCAAAGGGCCAAATGGGTCGCTGGGCCGGCCCTTCGACCCATTCGGCCCTTTGATATCATTCCCTCTAAGAAAAACGCTATGTGATTTTAAAAGTAACAAATTTTTTTCATTTGAAATGTATGGAATTGTTAGAGAATTACGGTTCGTTCACCAAGTGAACCCCGTGATTTCTTAATGAATTTTTTCGAACGAACGCCTTTAATTAAAACATGTTTTTAAAGCATTATTTGTATTGCAAAATATTAAGTGTTTCATTAAATAAAAAATAAAAAATTCGGGATGAATTGCAATTTTCTTCTATATTTCTCTTGATTTTCGGCCTGATATCTAATTTAGCAAGGAAACAAACCAATAAATAAAAAAAAAACTTTTCGGGATGAATTTTCGTGCTAACTTCACAGACATAGATTTTTGACCTTTTAACTCTATTTGACTACAGTTTTGACCACACTTGTGACCAGAGTGTGAAACCGAAACCGAACCGTAAACCGAAAACCGAAAAAAACCTAAATTTTTTATGAACCGAAAACTGGAGCCGAAACGAAATAAATAAAATATAGTGAATCGTAACCGTAACCGGAGCAACAATTTCATGCGGTTTATTTAGTTCTTTTTCGTTTCGGTTCAAGTATTTTTTGCACGAAAATTTACCATTTTCCAGTAAAAGTTTCTAGTTGAATTCGGAATAAAAATGCACTTTTAATACGATTCTGTAGTTAGATTTATGATTTAAAAAAAATGTTGTCTATAAAAAGCTAGCAAAGCTTTTAATTAATGAAAGATTACCTGAAATGAACATTTCCGATAATTTGCTTGTTCTTTAAGCACATCCTTCAAGGGACCGACCAAATACAGTCGTTATATCCATTTCGCTCTATATCCCATTTACATTCATTGAAATTCTGCCTACCATAACTGATACACATTTTTTGGATTTGTTTCTCGGGTTTGCTTATATCAATCATCAAAATTTCATTGAACGTAAATTTGCTATTAATCAAACAAATGATGAAAATAAACGTGAACATTTCTAGAACTAATTATTTAAGTCGTTCAATGCCAAATAATGTTAAAATCAAATGTAGTTATGTCACGTCTCTAGCTAATGGTGGTGTTCTTGGATAATATTTAAATGACATCGCTAAGAGTGATTTAGTGAATTTTTGTGTATCAAATTTTATGTAACAATTTTTCTGCATTGACGAATCTGATGGAAAATAATCTACAAAATATTTGAAAGATAAAATCAAATACTGAATTTTGAATTCGGTAACCTACTGGTTCGGTTAATTTTTAAAAATTTAATTTTTTATTATACTTATACTAGTCCAGTAGAAAGAGCTTACCATTCGTCGGAGGCCGTTTTCTTCCTGCTGAGGGATGAAGACGGGAAAAAATGGTATTTTACAAATTTTTTTAAAACTACGTAAAATATCAAAAATCTTCTCGAATAAGAATTGACGTTGACAATATTTTATTTAATGTGGTTTCAATAAGACAATAATTGGTTGAATTATAGCAAAGACTGCTAAACATTTTTTAAATGTAATTCGCCTTTTAACCAGGACCGGACACGAAATCACTCCATATTCAATACCACCTCTGGTTATACCAAAATAGTCTTTATAAGTTAAATTTGCTAATTCTCTGCCATACACTTTAGTGATTTAGTGCTTCGTATTCCTTTATTATTCCCTCAAATTTTCTGGTTCCCGTAATTGTCTAAGCGATCAATTTGACATTGGGTTGTCATCCTAGCCATCGATAACCTTTCCCGGCAAAGTAAACAATACAATTGGAAACACCCAATCGTGACAGAGAATTTTAATTGTGTACTACTGGAAATTAGAAATAGTAGCATGACAAACTTGAACTTTTTGTACCACTGGGCCAATTTCCTTATTTTCTTTATTTACTACCGAAAAATACGGATTAGTCAAAACTAAATCCATCAATTAGCTACATGTATCTGACATAACATATCTTCCTTTAATTGGTTTCCCCATCATTTTTAACTTTTTTTGGCAAATTTTTGTATTATGAATAATTAAAATCAGTATTGTTGGGGCGAAAATTAAACTATTGTAGATTTTCGTAATATTGTAAATTACAATTATTATTTTACACTAAAATTACTACATTCATATCGATTCGGATAAGCAATGGTATTGGAACCTTAATATTTAGAAAAACCAAAAGAAAATTTAGAAAAAAGTCAAAATTTGAAATATCATACCTCGTTCAATTTTTATCGTTTAAAAATAAAATATACACCAAATTAATGGCAATTTTGTCAGGTTTAATTGTTACTCGAAATTGTTTTGACACGTTATTATAGTTTCGGCGAGGAAAATACCATATGGCTCCAACTCCCCCCACCCAGCAGGAAGGAAGCACTTATTTTGCAACGGTTTACCTTAATATAACTTAATAACTGTACCCGCAAAACTTGGAGGCTGTTGGCGTTATGTAATGGAATGATTTTATACTATAATTATAGTTCCTAATATATTTATGTGATGCTGTGTTGAACCGGTTTTAAACCGGTTTTGAATCCAAACCGAAACGAACCCAGAAAAAAATTAACAAACCGAAACAGAACCGGAGCGAAAAACTAAATTTGGGAACGTAACCCTAAAACGGAACGTGAACTATTTCGGTTTCACTCTCTGCTTGTGACTGCACTTTTGCCAACACTTTTCACTATTGTTTTGACTACACTTTTGATTACATATTTGACTACAGTTGTTTCATTTAAAATAAAATATCATATTCACAAATATTCATTTTCGGCTATACATTCGCCTATAGGTTAACGACCTCTATATAATTCGAATCCCTTATTTACAAATATTTTCTTTCGTTTAATTCAGTTTTTGCTGTAATTAAAAAAAAACAGGGATGGTACGAAAATAGTCTTGCCTGACAATCCTGGGATAACTTAACACACTTCACCTTACCGTACGCCAGAAAACATTAAATTTGGTGTCCATCTTACCATCTAAGTACTGTTGGTTATTTTAAAGCACATAAATTGGCAGTTGGCTCTCATTCCAACACGTAAGTTAGGGTTTGCCTGTGTCTATAATAGGAATATAACTAACTAGGAATATAGGAACTTAATTTAATTTTGTTGTTGTTTTTAATTAAGAATAAATAAATTTCTCGCCTTTATTTTGGTCTAGCAGCCCGCGTGTTCCATGTGTTTTTTTTTTTTTTTTTTTGTTATCGGAATTTAGGGGAAAGAATGCTCGAGAGATGGAAAACAAAAACAAAATATTTTACCGGAAATCCATTGATAATCGCATTTTTTATCGTTTTTCACATTTTGTTTAATAAACAAAAAATGATAATTTTTTGTTTTTTTATTTAAAATTTATTTATTTATATTTTTATGTGTGTTGTGTTTGGTGGTGGCTGATAATATCTTTCTGTTTTGGGAAATCCTTGAACTGCATGAATTAAAAAAAAAAAAAAAAAATGTACAAGAAGAAAAATATCGATGAAAAAAAACAAAAAAAAGTAAAAAATCGAACTTCCAATTAAAATACAAAAAGCACACCAACAACAATATACATATATATAGACGATATTAAAATGAATCCAAGGATCTTAAAATAAAATCTTAGATTTGTGATTTAAAAAAAAAAAAAAAAAATTATTTACGAAATGTTTTTTTTTTGTATATAAGAGACAGTAAGATTCTAATTAAACAACATTGGGGTTGGTTATATTAAAGATTATCTTTTGTATACATAAATTTGGTTCTCGCGCGCATCTCGATATCGACGGTTGTGGGACGATGAGCGTTACAAAAAAAAATGTAAATTAGTTATGGTGATGCCCAAACCGGCCTAAATCGCATACTTTATACTTGAAAAGTTTAAAACAACCTTCACACACACACACACACACACACACACACACACACACAGCAAACACACATTTAACAATTCTTCGTATGCGCGCACGTATATTTTTTTTTTGTATTTTTATCACTGAATAATGGCCAAAGAGATGAAGGATTGATTGTGATTCTTTTGCAACAAAACTAAAAATTGTTTTTGTAACTTTTTTGTCTTACAGTTTTTGTGTGTACATATATAGTATATTGGCATTATTGCATTTCGAAAGCATTTGTATTTCATTTTCAATTTTTCGTTTTTCCATTTTTAGTTTTGTTCTTTAGTTTTGTTGTGTGTTATATACTGATTGATAGTTATCGCCATCAGGTCGTCTGTTTCAAAGTTTTTCCATGTATAATATGAATGTTTTTTATTTTTGTCGTTATAGAGTATCATATATATGTATGTTGATTATGTATTCTTCAATTTATGAATTTCAGAGAAAATCATAATCAAATTTCGATCTAAAAGGTAACAAAACGAACAATACATTTGGTGGTATTTGTATATGTAGTTTAGTTGTTGTTGTTGTTGTTGTTGCTGTATTATATATGTTATGGGTGCTGATAGTTTTGTATTCTTTGAAATTGATATTTTTTCCAATTTCGTGGTTTTAATTTTTTTTTTGAATAATTTATCGATTGTGTTGCGTTGATTATTGGTGGTATTCTGGTTCAAAACCTAATATCGATATATTTAATTTTCCGCTGTCTCTTTGGATTTATTTGTTTTAAAGGTTTATGATTACAAGATGTTAACATGTTTAAATTAATCATTTGATTGATGATTGATGACATTTTGAGCTTGGTGATTAATCAAATCTGCCGGTTTACTGTGCTAGAGTAGGCCTCAGAAATTTATCAAATCGTCCAACATTAATCAATCAAGGAAGATTTATTTATTTTTTCTAATTTAATTGGATATGCGAGAGACTGTTTTATTAAACTGTTTTTCCGGGTGGGGAATAGAGTTTGAATTCAGACTTTCCCTATAAATAGTATAAAATTTAAAATCACAAAACAAACGGAGACAAAATAGGAGGAAGTCTCGTCCGGTAGATTAATTCCCGCTTTAACAGCTTTGCAGGTTATCTTCAAAAGTTATTTTCCTGAGTTACTTTTGTAACTGCAAAGGCGATTCGTTTGGATCAATTCAATCAATATTGAAGGACAATTTAGGGTTACCTCGTTTGCCTTCTCATCTTGTTCCGAAAACACTGCATTTTTTTTTAAAGCATGGTCATCTTACGTGGTATTGTTCACAAACTGTTCCCTCCAACTGGTCAAACAATAAAGAATATTATTTAAATGTTATGTAGCAACACGTGTGTATCGTTACGAGAAATTTTACCTACTCAGAGGCTTTGGAGCGGTCATTTTCTAGCCGGCTAGAGCTCAGGGTAACGGGGTGATGTTTTCCAAAGCGTAAGTAAGTCTTGATAGACCACAACAGAGAGGTTACATGAAAGAAAGGAGTGAATAGAAGGGAAAAGGTACAAGGCAAGGACCAAATTACCAAAACATGCTGCGACCACACCTACCACTACATCCCTACAATAAAGCTTTTAACATAGGGTATACGTGTGTGTGTGTGTGTGTGTTTCACCACTACGACAGGGATGTTAAACCATTTTAAGAGCATGGAACGACTGAGCGCTGCGCATGTCGTTACAAATCGTGGGGACGACCTTCACCCTAGAGATAGTCTCAACAAGCCGGGCAAGAAAACAAAAGTCACACAAAAAAAAACATTTAAATGAAGAATTCAACATGCAATGATTCGTTATGGAATGGTAAATCGTAAAATAAACCGATGATAGTGAAACGTACATAAATAGCGGAAATGAATGAATTTATTGGTAATTTACGACTAGCAATACTGTTAGCTGAGAACAAATTAATTTTAGACACGAATATCCTTTGCATGGTATATTCCTAGACTCTTACCCTTTTCGTCATGTACTTCGTATGGAACATTTCCAATGCATCGGTAGATAATACATTTTTTAAATTTTGAACAAAATTATTCAGGGCATCGCTTTGAACAAAATTTCTAACAAAAGCGACTTGACCGGGGTTTAGTTGTCTATCTCGGCTTCTTAAATTATAACGGAATTGTGCTCATAGGGTTTTTTCATGCGGTCTAAAATTTTTTTTTGTACTTGTGTAAGACGATCTGCATTTGTCAAGTCCAGATTAATGTTACCCAACCCTTGCAGCTGTCTGATTAATTTGTAGTCTGCTCCATCGGCCGATATAATGTTTACCAAACACTACAAAGTGGGGAGATTCGTCTGTGGTATCATGAACTACGTTATTTATGGCTGATCCAATGGAATGGAGGTGTTTGTCCCAATCGCTGTTTGTGATCAAATTCCTGCAATAACTGAACGATTGACTCTTTCAGATGCGTTTGCCTGTGGGTGATATTTAGGCGTACTCTTATGAAGCACTCCGTATTTAGTTAACAGATCCGCAAATAATTTCGACGTGAATTGTTTTCCATTGTCACTCAATATAATTTCAGGAACAGGAAATACCGAAAATACTCGCTGCTTCAGAAATTTACAAATATTTTTGGCAGTGGCATCACGCACAGGTTCTAGCAAGACAAATCTTGAAAAATGGTCCATCACGATGAAAATGTAGCAGTTTCCATTTTTAGAACGGGGATACGGTCCTAAAAAAATCTATATATAATTTTTGGAACGATCTCTCGACTTCATAATAATTACACATTGGTGGCCGTAAAGTTGTGTTCGTGGCCTTGCACTGTTTTTGCAAGTATCGCAATTGGTGATAAATGTATGCACATCATGCTTCATACTAGGCCAGTAGTACAAACGGTGCAAACTTTTAAGAGTTTTCTTAATTCCGAAATGAGATGCTGAGGGAGGACAGTGTACTGCCTCAATTAGAGATTGAGTTAATGCTTTTGGAATGTAGAGCTTCCAAGATGGTAAATCAGAAAATGAATTTTTAAAGTCTGAAGAACTTTGCCGATCATTAACAACTTGTAAATTAGAACACGCTGAAGGATTATTTATTAGCGTTTGAATAAGAGCCAAATATTCAGGGTCCTTAAAGTTGGAATCATCGAGATCGACATGTAAGGGAGAACAGTTAAGTTCGTCAAGGTACAATTCATCACCATGCAGGCGCGAAAAGGCATCTGGTACACAATTCTCCTTACCTTTCCGGTATTCAATAGAAAGGAAGGCTCCAGCGAGCGAGAAGTCCAGAAAGATCCCTCTGTCCAGAAAGATCCCCTCTGTATTGCCTATATTTCTTGACACTCAATACGGCAGCAAGACATTCAAGTTCTGTAACACTATAATTACGTTACGCTGCATTGAGTTTCTTCGAAAAGTAAGCAACGGGACGCTCTTCGCCGCTGGATGACCTTTGGAATAAGATGCTCCCTACACCCGTGGTCGACGCGTCGCACTGTATAAAAAACGGTTGCGCATAGTTCGCATTACAGAGAACTGGAGATGTACATAGTGCAGATTTCAAGCATTCAAAAGATTTTTCTACCTCAGTCGTCCACAGAAACTTTTTGTTTTTCCTCAGCAGGTTGGTAAGCGGTTCTACGATTTCTGCATACCGAGATATAAATCGTCGATACCAGCCTGTGACACCTAAAAATCTCCGGACTTGACGAACAGTTTTTGGACGAGGATAATCCTTAATAGCCGCCACTTTTGCGGGATCCACCTTCAATATGCCGTCGCCAACAATATGCCCCAAGTACTTAATTTCGTCCAGGCACAGCAAAGGCAGTCTTATCCCTTGAACCTTCATTGAGCGGGATCTGCCAGAAAGCATCCTTCAAATCAAGATTTGAGATAAATCTAGTCTAATCGAGACGCCCCAGCAGTCCGTCGATGGTAGGCAAGGAATAGGCGTCCTTCACTGTAACCTCGTTGACTTTCCTCGCGTCAAGACACAATCGAACCCTGCCATTCGACTTGCGCACCACAGCACTCGGTGAACACCATGAACTGACACTTTCTTCTATCACCCCCAAGGATAGCATACGGTCAAGCTCCTGATACATTTCAGCCTCAACTGCGGGTGATACAGGATAATGCCGCTGTTTAACTGGCTTAGCGTTTCCAACGTCAATCGTGTGTTTTAATAATGTTGTTCGGCCCAATCCTAGAATTGCCGATGACGGAAACTTAGTGATTATTTGTTCCAGGATTTGTTTCTGTTCCTCATTCAATAAATGTAGAGCAGAAGCATTATCCTGGGATTCACTTTCGTTATCTAGTTCTTCAGCAGCTATTTTACAAGGAAATTTCAAATTTGTATTACAATTTAGGTGATAAATGCAATATCTTTACCAAATCTCAACCGAATAAAAATGATCTTTGCAGGGCCTCGATGAACGCATCGGAAGATAAGCCCCAAAATCCAATATTTCTGTCTAATTACACCAATCAATGCATTTGTTCCAGCATGAAAATATTTGTGGTGTAAATATGCAATAATTCTAGCGGTAAAGATGTGTTCTCTCGGTAATATGATTGGATGCTTGGTAACCTGCCTCCAACACGCAATATCATATCACTATCGAGGAATGGGGTAAGGGGTAACAATTTACTATTCTTCAGCAGTTCCTCCCTTTTCCCAAGTAACTTTATCTCGTTTTGAAATTGTTCACTTTGAGCCCATATCTCCGCTATTTTCTCTACACTACGAAGTTCATTAACTGATACTGCTGCTATTCCATCAAATGGTGAGTTAATTACTGGGATCGAATTGTGGTTGTTCTTTTGCGAATTCATTTCCAAAAATTTACGTATTGATAGATATTGCATTTCAGTCATATTTTCTGTCTTTGCGAAGCTTTAAGTTAGCTATATAACGTCTAACAAAAAAGCTAGAACTCGATAACTCTTTTGAATAGAACTGTAGATGCTGAATACATATAGGCAGATATCAGCTTCGGGTTCACTGACCAGCTGCTAAACGACATTTTGCGATTTCTTCTCTTCCACTAATGCTTCTCCAATAGGACTGAATGCTTGGATTGGCCAGCTGGTGATTGGTTCTTAAAAGAAATCGGGACTTGACCACCACATGTGGTTAGTGATTAACTCATGTGGAGAACAGCCTAGTGAAACTAAGTCGGCTGGGTTTAAATTAGTTGGAACATGACCCCAACAGCCTCGTGGTGGTATATCAAATATGTATGATGTTCGGTTGGCCACAAAAGTTTTCCACCTTGATGGATAGTCGGACAGCCAATCCAATACTATTTGTGAATCTGACCAAGCATATATTTCATCAACTTTAAGTGCTTTTGAAATATATTTAGATAACGATACAGCTAAAACAGCGGCACACAGCACGAGTCTGGCAATGGTAATTTGATTTATCGGAGCTACTCTGGATTTTGATCCAATTAACTTAACTGTTACTCTTCCTTGCTTGGTCTCCGCTTACAGATACATCTGCAAATGTATGGATTTGGGTACGAACAATAGTCACATTTGGTTTTAAACAACGATCAACCTTGAGTGTTTCGAGCGCAATTAATTTGGTTCTTATTTGATCATCCAAAATAATTTGTCCATCACCATGGTCACAACCTGGAATACACTGCTTTAACTCTCGACTATTTGAGATCCACTTTCGTAATTTAAAACGACCGGCAGCAAGTAATTTACTGATTGTCTGATATATATTCACGGCATTATCGATATTATCAATTTTGTGATCCTCAGATAATTGCTGAAGTGTTCTTATTGTTAGGTATGAGGCACACCTAAGCCCATAAGTTACGGTTGATAATTGGAAATGTTTCAAATCTTTGGAAGCGTCATCTCGCCACATTATTCGTTGGTATTCTCGATCGCCATGGTGGATGTTGATCTGTCGGTACATTTTTTCTATATCCGCAGATATCGCTATAATATGATATGAAATCAGATCATCTTGCAACTGCGGGCCAGTATATAGAATGTCGTTTAAAGAGAAACCACTGTTAGATTGGCATGACCCATCAAATACCACACGTAATCTGGTGGTGGTGCTGGATTCTTTTAAGACTACATGGTGCGGTAGGCAAAAATGTGGTTTGTTGTTATCAATTTGGGTTGGTTGTATTTCGTGCATATGTTGCAGATATTCATATTCGCTCATAAATTCCTTGTAACGAATAGAAAATTGAAGATTTTTCTTGAACTTTTTCTTCATCGACGTTACTCGTTTAAATGCAGCGTATCGTGACTCGCCGAGTAAATGAGTTGAGTGTTTTATTGGTAAACGTACGTTACGTATTACGTTAGTAATATAAATATTTTCGCACTTTTGATCATCTGGATGAATCTGCTTTGTTATTGGAACTTGTTCAAGCTGCCAGAATTTTTGTAGTAATTCTAAATCTTCTGAAATTGGCACGGCTGTAGTATGACAAATTTGAACTTCGTTTCCGTCGGTTTGGTTAATATTCCTTCCACAAATGACCCATCCAAAACAAGTAAATTGAGCATATACATTAGGTTGAATCATACATTTTTCAGGCAAATCATATCAATTGGACCTGGCGTTGTAAGATCTGGATCAGCAAGTTTGAGTTTGAGATATCGTACAGCATTCAAATTTAAGCTGTCTAAAGGCGTCCATGATTACGTTGCATGATGTATCGAATAGGGATGTCAGTTTTACACTCACTACTCCCTTTGACATTGCCGTATGATTTCCTGAAATTCCACTGATGACAATTGATGATGGATGTCTGATTAAGCCAGTTCTTTGTATACAGCTATCAGTAATCAATGTAGTTTGAGAACCGCTAACTAATAGGGCTCTTACTTTAAAACACTGATTGTTGCTAAAGATGTTTAGTTGAACTGTTGATAGAATTGTTTGGGAATTATTGAAACAACTGGCAGTTGTTGATTGCTGAAGAGTTGTCGCTGGTTACTGCGATAGGAACATTACCATTTGGTGCAATATGTGATGTTGATGGAGCATTATTTTTATTGTTTATAGCAGACTGCTGAATGAATTACTAGTGTTGATAGTAGAGCAAGTGCAAGTATTAATAGATGATAATCGGTATTGTTATTGGTAGGATGTGTCTTTGTGAATGTATGGCTGCACGTAATGGCTAGGTTATGGGTTGGTTTTCCCGACGTATGAAGTAAAGTGCTGTGCTTATCCTCACAAATTAAGCATAATCTTTTCGAACCGCATGCCTCCGTGGTACGATCCAATTTAAAACACACTTGGCATAATTTGTTTTTTAACACGAACTTTTTCCTCTGAGGTGAAAACATCGAAATAGAGGATATGCCTTCTTACACAACAGACACAGGAAATCCGCTTCATCCACAGCTACATGTACCTTACAGCTGGATTGTGGTTTCGATTTTGCATTATGCTGATTCCCTTTTTCTTATCATAGCGCTTTACTAACTTTTCCCAAGTTTGTGAATAATTAGCTTCAGTAAGTGGCAGATGGCGTATAAGATCAGCTGCTTCTCCCTTCAAATAACATTTCAGGTACTGAAATTTATTTGCTGAGGGCATGATTGCTACCAAACGCTGTCACAAACTGATCTTGAAATGCTTGCCATTTCGAATAATCTCCCGAAAAAGGTTCTATTGTTAACCGTGGCAAACGAATGTCATTCAAAATTGTAGATCGATCTGGATCAAACATTGTTCGATTATTGACCGTTGCATCCATGGGAATATTTGGCAATGAAGCACTCTAGGAGACCGAATATTGTAAATTCGTTTTAATGCTGATTTGCTTTCAAAATATGCTTCCTCAAATTTGTCACATTCATCTTGTTGATCTGTTGACATCAGTGCAACAGCATTGTTCAGTTCATGGAATTCTGTCCAACATTCATCTAGTTTGTCCATTCTCGTCTTGAGTTGCCAAAGCATCCACGAATTTTTTGATATTGGTTAACGTACCTTTAACAGTACCGCGTCTCTGATTTAGTCTTTGCGGAACATATTAAAATCATATACATCCTTCGTTTAGCAATCCCGTCTCACACATTATAAACCACTAATATTTGCCGAGTAGCGCTCAAAAGCTACCAAACTTAGATAAAGTCTGAAAAGTTATTGCGACTTACAAAAACCGGGACTATTCTATTGTATCTTCCAGAAAAATTTGAAATCGGCTATGTTGACTCTTCATTTAGATGTGTTGAAACTATTTCATTGATCGTAAAATAAGTGTTAAGTTAAATATCAAATTTCTACGGATTTGGTAAATAATCGAATAAGTCAATTTGCGACTTGGATGGAATTTCTTAATAAAACATCAAAACATGAAACATTTCATTTTTACATATACAGAACCTATCCAGTCATTCACTATATTTACAGCACGAATTGGAACACACACGTTGGTTATTGGATTTTAGTGGAATTTTATATTTGAAATAATTTGAAGAACCTGTAAATAGTTCTTAGCACAAAACCGATTAAATCATGATCTGAAAAATTTTTCTTCTCGATTTTTTTAAACTCAAACCTGGCCCAACGGCAAGAAATACTTTGAAACTGTACTCGTACTAATGGTATTAATTATGGTAGATAGATATTTGCAATCTATCGTCCATAATTGATACCATTAGTACGAGTAGTGTGGTAAATTATTTCTTGCGTTGGGCCATGTTTGATTTCAAAAAAATCGATTCGAGCCCTGAACAAAAATAAATCTTCAGGCCATGAATTAATCGGTTTTATGCCAGTAACTATTTACAGGATATTTAAAATATTTCAGATAGAAAATTTCACAAAAAATTCATCAACAAATGTGTGTGTTCCATTCGTTGCTTTAGACTGAGAATAATCCAGACAATTTTCCACGCCAAGAGCACAACCGCCGATTCAGTTACCTCTGATAAAAACTGGCAAATCGGTCTAACGTCGGAGACCGGGAAATCCTCTCCAAACCATGCAGTTACTTACAACCTCCAGACTTTGTAAATTTTACTGACCGACTCAAACAAATTATTGTACAACTCTTCGCTCCATGGGGCGTTGTTTTACAGTCTGCACTATTCCCACTAGTGTGGCAAATTTTGCCTGACATTTCCTTAGTAAACAACGTCTTTTGAAATTTTTATTTGAAAACGCTTAAAAAAACAAATAACCAATTCTGAAGTCTGAATGGGCTGTAGGAATTTGCGTAAGATTACCTCATTATAAGAATTCCGAATAGTCTTAGCAGCAGAATAGACAGACAGATCTATTTTCGATATTGAAATTTTTAGGCACGAAATGTTTCAGAAAATTCGAAAGATAATAACATGGATGTCGTACTGTAACAGTGTAACTTTCTTTCGCCCGACCACCGAATATTGAAATACTGCACAAGCAGGGAGGTTTCAGATCTTCAGAAATAAAATTCCCACCTTGCGAGCCGTCAGCTCTAGAACTTGAAATATAGTTTGTGACAACATCCGAGAAAACATCCAGAGCCACTGTACTCTACAGATTCCTAAAGTGGATATGTTCAAGTGAAGCATGCTCTTGCAAAAACACAGTGCTTTGAGTGATTTAGTCGCTTCAAAAGTGGTGATTTTGACATCAAGGACAAAGAGCGTCCTGGTCAGCCGAAAAAGTTTGAGGATGAAGAATTGGAGGCATTACTCGATCAAGATTCATGTCAAACGCAAGAAGAACTTGCAGAATTATTGGGAGTTGATCAAGCAACAATTTCCAGACGTTTGAAAGCCTTGGGATTCATTCAAAAGATGGGAAATTGGGTGCCATACGAGTTGAAGCCAAGAGACGTGGAAAGACGATTTTGCATGTCCGAAATGCTGCTCGAGTGCCACAAAAAGAAGTCGTTTTTGCATCGTATTGTCACTGGCGCTGAAAAATAGATCCATTACGATAATCCCAAGCGCAAAAAAGCGTATGTCAACAAAGGCGAGGCCGGCCCATCGACACCAAAGCCGAATATTCACGGGGCCAAAGTCATGCTGTCCATTTGGTGGGACCAGCTAGGTGTGATCCACTATGAGCTGTTGCCAAGTGGACAAACCATCAATGCCCAACTCTATCGTCAACAATTGATCCGATTGAAGCAGAAAATCCAGGCAGAGCGGCCAACGTATGCGACCAGACACGAGTCAATCATTTTCCACCACGATAACGCTCGGCCACATATTGTGGCGCCGGTCAAAAATTACCTGGAGAATAACGGATGGGAAATTCTGCCTCACTCCGCCTTATAGCCCAGACCTTGCTCCTTCCGACTACCACCTATTTCGATACATGCAGAATGCCCTATCAGGAATACGCTTCACTTCAGTTCAAGGTATCGAAAATTGGCTCGATTCGTTTTTGGCCGCCAAGCCGGCGCAGTTTTTCTGGGATGGAATCCATAAATTGCCAGAAAGATGGGAAAAAGTAGTGGGTAGCGATGGGCAATACTTTGAATAAAAAATCTTGTAACATTTTTCCATAATAAAGGCTCAAATTTCATAAAAAATTCCGGTTTTAATGCATACACCATTGCAACATCGTCGTTGGTGCAAAACACGGTGTAGTGTGTTGGGATTTCCGTGAGCCTATGTATATTTGTAAAGTGAACAACTCAAGCTTTCCAAAAAAAACGGTTATCTTCAGCCAATTTTTCGAACTTATGAAAAATTTCCAAAAATTCTAGCGCCTGGATTTTGGTCGTAAAATGAGACTTGAGAGTTGCGATATTCATCATATAAATACTAGATGTACCAAAGTAAACTTTATTGTCGTCTAATTTTATTGTAATTCTATTGTATATCTAGTAAGTATATGAAGATCGCAACGTTGGAGTTTTGCCGTTTTCCGGCGAATTCTCCTGATTTGTCACATCCTGATTTTAAGTCGCGATGTTCCGATTTCTTTGGAAATAGATTATTCGAGATTTGCGAAATCAATTGAGTATTGCAATTGAGTTACGTTGCGGAGCAACATTTCTTACTTACAAATGATTCAGAATATTTTAAAATCGTCACAAATTTTCGGAGGGTTAGATATTAATTCGATAAACTTTATATTCGAAATGATCCGAATTTTTGTGATTTTTTTAACCATCTTGTAATTTTTCTAAGTAGTTTTTCATGTCTCTGGTTCAAATTTTGTTTCAGTACTGAGATACTCCAGATTGGTAGCAAGTTTTCCAGAGTAATCGAGTTTACTCGAAATTTCTTAAAGCGTCTTGGATATTTTCGAGATTATTCAACATTGTCAAAATTATTCGAATTTTCAGCTATTTTCGTGAATTTTCTAGAGTTCAAAATTGTTTAGAGTTTATTCGATATTTTCTAGGTTATTCGAAAGTATTTGAGAATATCCAGATCATTTTGTCTTTTTACATGGCAGAGAATAGCGCTTAAGGTTTCTTTATTTTGTAGAAGACAAAAAGGCTTTTTTTTCCAAAATATGTGTCTTGGCTAAAATTTAAGTAAATTTGCTTTCCTGAGCCGAAAATATCTTAAGCCGATCTCAGAGATATTTTTCTCAAATGGCATTGGGTACCCGACTTCTTAACCCTTAAGCAATTTAAAACTTCATTAAGAAATCACACGGGTTAAGGATGGAACTGGTCTTAAGGGTGATAAGGGTCTAATACTTAAAATTTAACACAGAAGTCTCTGAAATGGCGTGAAATATTCGACTTCCCAAACCTTAGGGAAATTTAAAATCCAGGCCTCATTACGAAATCACTGGGATTAAGGGTGAAAATTACCCACACTTCTTAAAAAATACTTCCAATGCAAAACAGCCATTTTCGAATATCCGTGCGCCGATCTTAGAGATGTTTATAAAAAGTACCCTAAAACGAAAATGGACATGTTTCATTGTAAGTATTATTTAAGAAGTTATGCTTAATTTGCACCTTTAACCCTCGTGATTTCTTAATGAGGCTCTAAATTTCAGCAGAGATACATATTTTGAAGAAAAAAAAAGCCTTTTGGGATCAAAATTTCGTGTTAACTACAGGTTTGACATGATGTTACAGATAATTCGATATTTTGCGTGTTTTCTATAATTTTCGTGATACTTTTGAGATTATTTCGAAATTATTGAGATTTTACAAATTTATTCGAAGTTTTTAAAATTTTTTGAAAAAGGTTAGAGTTTCATGGTTTCATTGATTGATTTGCATTGTTGGATTGGACACTATTTCAGATGACTTAAGAGTTTGAAAACAAGCAAAATTCTGTTGCGTTCAGTTAAACGTTCGCAATGAACATTGTTAAAGCGCGGCCTGATGATTTTTTGAAGCTGCCAATATTTTAAGGATCTTAATGATCAATAGGAAATATATTGTTCTTTAAGCGATATCATACTAGTCGATTGCTTGATCTACTCCAAAAGACTTCAATAAAACTGAAAAATTCTGAAAAATCAACGGAATATATATAGCTATCAACCTTTCTAATACTCATCGCGTGGCTATCACCTTTAAGTGTAAGACTACATTTTCAAGTCCAGTTGCAGTCAATAGTGAGAGATTTTTCTCCGATTTTTCTCCAAATCATATCAATCACTAATCACAGTCGTCTTGAAATCATTCATAATCTAATAAAAATGTATACGTATGCATCCAATCGTTTACAATCAAGTGCGAAAACGTTTTAAAGGTATTTTGTTGTTATGCTAATTCCACAATGTTGCTAGATTGGTGTTAACCTTAAATATACGCTTATACGTACAAAAATATTTGTAATACGATTGAATGAAACGTGATTCTTAAGTAAATACAAATATTTGCTAATCTAGTAAAATTGTTTACAAGGTGAGCAAAAATATTATTAATTTTATTGCAATTCTTATCCAAAAAAAAAATTAAAAATTAAATTACGTTCAGTGCAGCTATAAATATTTACAGTAAGTCCTCTCTAATCTTGTGTGTTTGCTGTTATCTCTCCAAATATTTGGCGGGCGCGAATTTAATAAATTTCTAAAAAATCAAAAAAAAAAAACAAGCGCACAGTTTTTAGATCATAAATCCTCTGTTTAACTATCCCAGAAGTAATTATAAAATAAAAAATTCAGCCAAAAAATAATCGAATTTTTTTTATTTTTACATTTTGTTGCAAATAAAATATATTTGCATTCAGATAAATACCGCATTTATGTATACATTTTTTTATTTTTTGCAATCATTTTATGTATTTGTGTATATATTTTAAAATGTTTATTTTATTTTATTTAAAATATATAAAAATACAAAAAAAAATATCTGACCCGTTAGTGTTTTTTATCATCGCAATTCATCACACCATTGCGATTTTTTTTTTTGCATTTTTGTCTCGTTGTATGCGCTCTGTGCTACATTTAACATTTTTTCGATTTATAATACACATCTGCGGATTGTGGTGACTGTGGTGGGGATTTGATGTGGCTAGTTTTTTTTTTGTTGTGGTGTGTCGTTGACGAGTGAATTGCACATCTTATTTTGTGTACACAGATTAATCGAGTCGCGGTTCCCCAAACTTTATACATATTTTGATTGTATGATATCAGTTTAAAAAATGTTGCTGGTAAAAACGCCCACAACATAATTTTTATTTATGCGCTTTACATTTTTTTTTTTTTTTAGTTCACCAAGAATTAATACAGATGATCTACGACTTACACCACTTGTAGGTAAATTAATTAAGTTGGAGTAAAAATAGGAAAATACTCTTGGTCATATACTTTTTCTAAATGGCAAACACCGCACTGACTGTGGCACTGAAATTTGAAAACCTGGCGTCAAGATATTTTGCTAAATTTCCACATTTCTATGGAAAATAATATTCACACAATTAAGTTGTTTCAGTCCCCCGTGCGGAATTTTAAAAAAACATAAAAATTTTCATAAATTCTCAAAATATTTTGGAAATCATTCAAAATTTAGTGATTATGTAAAAATACTGAAATTAGTGTAGATATACATACAACCAGTTCCGTCACCATGGCCTACAAATCACAGGCTACCTATTCTCCTACAATTTTCGGAAAAATTAGTTTCATATACATAAATTAAGCTCTGAAATTTTAACAATTTTAAGGATTTTGAATTTTTCAAAATTCAAAATTTATAATACAATTTTTAAAATTTTTATAAATTCAGAAATTTTAGGTACATTTATTGATAAAATGATTCATAAATTTCAGAATTATTCAAAATTGAAAGTAAAATTCGGTCGAATTTCAAAATTCTCCATTTCAAAACGTAATTTCTAGATTTACAAAATTCGTAAGATGCCAACATTTTTGAATTTTCGAATTGAATTTTGGTATGTATTGCCGTACTTCTACAGTTCTGGCATTGCGCAGCAAATTTTTTAAATTATTCAGAACTTTGAAAATACCTATTTGACAAATACCAAATTTTTCATTTTGCAACTTAAAAAAAAAATGGAGGTGTGGCCAACACACGACTTTCTTTTACGAACAGAGAATTTTGAGAAATTTTAATTTTTTTTTTAATTTTTTTTTTTTTTTTAATTTTATTTGTTTTTAATTTTTGGAAACATTTTGTTTTTATTATCTTTTTGTAAACCTTATACTTTTACTTTCTTTTACTCTAGTAAAATAAAGTATAGTAATCATGAAAATTTTGGACCTTGATATTTTTAGTGATTTATCTGTTTTGAGGTCCCCTGAGTCCGAAAAAGTGGGTTTCGAAATGGTGTCTGTCTGTCAGTCTGTCAGTCTGTCAGTCTGTCAGTCTGTCAGTCTGTCCGTCTGTCAGTCTGTCAGTCTGTCTGTGTCCTCTCTACAGCCCAGATGGTTTAACCAATCGAACTGAAACTTCAGATTTTAGCTTTTTTGATAAATTGGGAGGTCCCAGTGAATTTTACTCCAAATCGGCTAACCGGAAGTGGCCACTCCCTTGGTCCAGAAAATTTATTTTGCAAATAACTTAAAAAGTATAAGGTTTACAAAAAACTACCAAAAACAAAATGTTTCCAAAAATTAAAAACAAATAAAATTAAAAAAAAAAAAATTAAAAAAAAATTTAAAAATTTAAAAATTAAAAAAAAAAATTTAAAAAATTATAAAAAAAAATTAAAATTTCTCAAAATTCTCTGTTCGTAAAAGAAAGTCGTGTGTTGGCCACACCTCCATTTTTTAAGATATTTGCAAAATAAATTTTCTGGACCAAGGGAGTGACCACTTCCGGTTAGCCGATTTGGAGTAAAATTCACTGGGACCTCCCAATTTATCAAAAAAGCTTAAATCTAAAGTTTCAGTTCGATTGGTTAAACCATCTGGGCTGTAGAGAGGACACAGACAGACTGACAGACTGAGAGACTGACAGACAGACACCATTTCGAAACCCACTTTTTCGGACTCAGGGAACCTCAAAACAGATAAATCACTAAAAATATCAAGGTCCAAAATTTTCATGATTACTATACTTTATTTTACTAGAGTAAAAGAAAGTAATAGTCGTGTATCCTAAAAATTTGTCAATTTCTTGTCGAATTTTATCTACAACGTTTAATTTTAAAATATTTTGAAATGGCCCTTAAATAATTTAGAATACAGATTCAAATAAAATGGATGCTGGGAAACTAGGTTTTCTGAGAAGTCACAGATCTTCAAAAATATTTGTTCATGGAGTGTTATTTGGCGAGCTTTACGACAGATACTGGAATTTTTAGATACTTCTATACCCCTTCTTCTTCTATTCTTCTCATTCGAATTGTTCGAGTTTTAGAGGTTTGAGCTATAGTTCCTTTACATGTAAAAACCTTTATAGTTTACCGGTAAATTTAGCGATTTGCAGTTTACCTTTTATTATCGAGAAAACAATTAGGTGTTTACCGGTAATTTAAAATTATTCAAAATTTTGCGTAAAAAAGTCTCAAATTAACGTAGTTTCACCAAAAAATCTAACTACAACAGAATCGACATGGTGAAGCATTATGCCAATTAACACGAATCTCAGAGATGGTATAAGGCTTATGTTTGTGTAATTTAAAAAACAGACAGAGTTGGGCTCTGGAGACAAATTTTCAAAAATTATCAATTTCATACAAAACGATTGATGAAAGTGCTGCTACACTAAACTATTAACACAAAAGTTAGAGATGTTCCCATATTGTGACTATATATGATGTCTAGAGGATAAATGAGGCTTTCTTAATATGTTTGTACATTATTTAAAAAAACAGATTGGGTTCTGGCGACAAATTTACGAAAATTATCAATGTCATAGAAAACGGTGAATGCAAGTTACACTAAGCCAATTACCATGCAACTATATAGAGAGGTTCCCATACTATGACGTGTTGAGACAGCCAACAAATTATAAAATAAATGTTAATGTGTTAGATAAACTGTCAAAACTTAAATTCAACTTATTATATCAATATGTTTTGGGCCTGGGTAAATTAACATTTGTAAGGTTTCTTAGTGTTAAATGGTATAAATTGTTGTATAGACTGCTCCTAACTTTAAACATCCAAAGTTATTAGAAAATTACCTGTCAAGAAAAAAGTAAAAATAAAAATTGTTAAATAATTGTGACGAAGAGGAATCATGGACATTCCAAGCTACAAGAATATCTTCGTTCATCTAGTTGACCGTTATATAGATATGGAAAGTCAGTTATATAAAGCTCACGCTGAGGAACCACCTACACTTTGTGTAGTCGAGAGTATGTATTACAGTGCCGTCAAAGATTATATCATCATTCTTCAATCTAAAAAGAGGTTATCATCTAGTCCGGGTCCATCAAATAGTTCAACATTATTCCATAAATCAAAACTCGATGTCAAGTTACCCAAATTACAAATGCCACAATTTTCGGGTAACTATATGGATTGGAAATCTCTCATTGGATAATTCACCAAACAAATTGATGAGAAGGGTCTGTCAGACGTCCAAAAATTTCAATATTTAAAAGGTTGCCTCAGATACTTTCTGATCTAATTAAAACCTTGCATGTGAGCGGTGCTTGGTATCGTGAAGCGTTGGATAGGCTATAAAACCGATATAATAGTAAATGCCACACAATTAATTTGTTCAAACGATATTTTATGTGCTCGCCAGTTATTCATTAAACAACAGCGTCAAGCAAAAGGCAGTACCTGAAAAGTCTCGAAACAGAAGCTGAAACCCGCGATCCTTGGCTAATTTATATAGTATTATTGTTAAAAAGCTAGATGATGTCACAAAACAACGCTGAATATGAACAAAAGGACAAATCATGGTGCCAAGTCTAGCGATTTAAGATCGTTCATCGTCTATGAAGTCTAATTACTTACTGAGCCTAATCTCAGCAGATTCCAATAGCTCGGAGAAACGAAATTTCAATAAAGGGTCTCGGTGAAGCTTCTATTGAAAACACAAAAGGAGGCATTGTGATGGTTCATTTTGCAGGGAAGTTGAAGTGTTTGTCGTGTCGCATATTGCCATCCTAATGCCGATTTTGAAGCCCGAAAATAAAATAAAACCAAACCAATTATTTTTCAGTAAAACTAAGTTTGGTTCGATTATGTTTGACAAGGCAAATAGCTGAGCAGCTCAATCGACAGTAAACAATTTCAATATTATTCAAGATTTCGATCAAAGTCTACGTTAATTTTGGGAATTAGAGTTGATTCCCGAAACTAAACCAGCCACGCAAGAAGAATGATATTGTGAGTAGCTTTTTACCAGTACCAATTTGTGGTGAGATTGCTATTCAAAATGCCTTCAAGTGAATTGGGATCGTCTTATAATTCAGCAATGAGTCGATTATTGGCGATGGAACGACGGCTTGCACGAGTCTCGAGTTTTAAGCGTCTTTATCATTAATTTATGCACGAATTTCAAAAGCTTCCGTGTCGTGTTCGAAGCGTCAGCAAAATGTTCCAGCGGATTTTCGCTTAATGGCATATTAATGGTTGGTCCAGTTATTCAAGCTTCTCTATTAGAAATATTGGTTCGTTTTCGTCTGCATAATTACGTGGAAACCGGTCAGAAGATACGAAACAACAAATGTTTTTGTGGCGATTTGATTTGAGTAAGCCATCAAGAGGCATTTCAACTTAAAACTGTATCTTAAGGCATTGGACTCCCATATTGTGACTATCTAGAATGTCTTAAAATTGCGTGTTAATTGGCTTAGTGTAGCAGCACTTCCATCCATTCTTTTCCATGAATTTGATAATTTTCGAAATATTGTCGCCGGAACCCAATCTGTTTTTTTAAATAGCACATACATCTTATTTAGTTACAATAAGGGAACATCTCTGAGCGATAACCCACCTCTTGTTTCGAATACTCAAATTGATGCCGTTAATTCTTCTCTATTGAAAATTCCTCCATTTTGTTCTCGTAGTCCCAGTGTATGGTTTGCCCAAGTTGAGTTTCAGTTTGTAGCCGGCTCAATTCCAACACAGCTAAATATCATCATGTTGTCTCAGCGTTATCGGAAAATATTTGCGAGACAATAACAGAGCTTCTCATTCATCTTCCGCCAAAAGAGAAGTACGAAAAGCTGAAATCGGTTTTGATGGTGTGACATACCCAATCCGAACAAACCCGACTCCAAAAGTTATTGGATGGGCATGATTTTGGCGAACGAAAGCCAAATGAGGTCTATTGGTCAATGGTTAATCTTGGAGGTGCATCTATTGATAAAAAATGCTTAGGAACTTTATGGTTTCATAAATTTCCTGAACTAGTGTATGTTGCTATTCAAGTAATAGGTGGAAAGCCTATCGACGAGTTACTTCCAATTGCTGACCGAATCTTTAAAGCACCAAGCGATCGTTTATCGTGTATCAGCTGTACAACAAATACAACCTATTAACCAAAACGAACAAGTAGAAGCAAGACATGCACGCATCGAAAGTATGTTAACACAACTAGTGAATCGAGGACAAAGTTCTCAGAGACATCGGAGCAACAGTAGACGTCGTTTCATATTTGGGAAATTGTTATTTTCATCACAAGTGTTACCTACCCTGCGTCCAAAACCGTAAAAATACTAAACATACCACCATGTCCCAAGACGCAAATTCAAAAAAATAATTTTTCCGACTAAACCGCCGCCAATTCGTAGGAAACATCAGTCATAAAATAACTTTTCGAAAGAAAATACACGTAGATCGTATCCTGAGCTTGTATTGTCCGGAGACCATGTGGAGGCCTTGACGGAACCTGATCGTTACCTTATCTCCTGATCGTTACCTTATCACAACTCCTTTTGGGTTATTCGAGTTTTAATCTTTCGGCCTTCGGGGCGCGGCACAAATATTTCAACTCTTCATAAATGAAGTGGTCAGGGGTCCTAGTTTTGAATAAATATCCAAACTAATAAATATCAGTTAGGTATTTATGCTTTAGAATTCCTCAGGCCATTCAAGAATTAGCGTTCCCAACATTCATCAGAAAAATTCAACAATTCAAGAAATTTGGCAAAATTGAACAAAATGCCAAAATCACAATTTTTGGGACCACAAGAGTGCGAAACTGCTTTGGGCACAATTAAGAGCGCACTTGCTAATGCAACTTTGTTAACACATCCCACTGATGAAACCAGATAGAGTATTGCATCTGATGTATCAAACGAAGCTGTTGGAGCCGTTTTACTGCAATGTTGTAATGGATGTTGGCCACCCTTGGGATTCTTCAGAGAACTTTTGAGAGTTTACCTCTCTATTAAATATTTCTGATACTTCGCTGAAGGTAAACAATTTATTGTTTTTACTGACCAGGAAAGTCCCCCTCAGCGATAAAAAATCGCGGCAACTAAGATAACTTGACTATATCGCTCAGTTTACGACCGACATATTGGAGGCAAGGACAATGTGGTTACAGACACCTTGTCACAATCATGTGACCATACTAAAAATATGCAAAGCGTCACACTAGAGCTGAAGGATCTAGCTCAGTCATATTTCAAAACGGAATGTTTCAAAATGGGATATGGTACACTTAGGCATATGGTACATAACGGAATATTTCAGTACGGCATATGGTACACTAAAACGGAATACTAAAATGGATTTTAGATGAAGTTCTTAAATATGGCCATTTAGGGTGGCTATTTATTAACGAATATGATAAAATTGAACATGATTTTAGATGAAGTTCTGGAATAAGGTCAATTATGATTAAATTTGGCTATTTTTTAACCGATTAAGATGAAATTCGGCAGGAGTGATGGAAATGGGATTCTAAAATGGTTTTTAGATGAAGTTCTGGGATATGGCAAATTTTGATGGGATTCTAAAACGGATTTTAGATGCAATTTTGGAATATGGCCCATTTTGATGGAACAGGCTATTTATTAACTGATTATCATGAAATTCGACAAGTATGATGGAAATTGGATTCTAAAATGAGTTTTAGATGAAATTCTGGACTATGGCCAATAATTATGGAACTCGACAAGTGCAATGGAAATGGGATTTTAAAATGGTTTTTTGTTAATGATTTTTTTCAAATCACTAGCTAGTATGAACTCGTTTAAAAGTATTTACAAAAAAATCCTAACCGATATTCGACGAAAATAGGGTTCTAAAATGTTTTTGTTTTATCAAATTCCAGAATATGGTTAATTAGGATGTAATTTGGTTATTTCTTAACCGATTATGCCGAAATCCATTCTATTAATAAAATTTTTTTAACTTAACGGATTTTCCTTTAAACTTTCACCTAACAGAATTTTCCTTCACCTATCGGAATTTTTCGTCAGTTATCAGAATTTTGTATGAAAATCAATTAGTATGTAAATAAATAAAAATTTTAATTGAATTTAATATTAAAATTTAAAATACGTCAATTAGCTTTTTTGTTCTGTCGTAACGTTTAGAGGTTATTTTTATTAGCAAGGCAATTAGCTAATTCGCTTACTAATTCGCTGGTTTGCTTTTCCACGTTCATTGTAATGAATTAATTAGGCAAATATAAACGAAAATTGTCGGAAATCTTATAAATTTATAAACAAGAATGAAGTTTGATTCTGAACTTTGTTCAATTTTGAATGAATTTCAATGAAGGATGCAAAATTAATTGCCCTTTTAAAACATGCAGTTTAGAAATATGCGATTTTGAAATGTGCCAAAGTGTACGATGTGTCGTTTTAAAACATGTCTTTTTGAAATATGTCATAAAATACCATATGCCGGAATATGCCGTTTTGAGATATACCATATTATACCACATGCCGTTGTATATCATATGCCATTTTGAAATATGCCGTAGTGTACTATATACCGTTTTAAAATATGCGGTTTTGTAATATGCCGTTTCCTCGTATTCTTTAATGAAATCTGCCATATACACCGGGACCCAAAAATTTTGTATAAGTACACGGCGTATAATATACATTTTGCTATTGTGTGCCGTCAAATATTTTTATTGTATTAGTGTATTTTCTCATGATGGTAAGTATCAAAAATAAAAGAAGCGGGTGAAATCGGTTCAAATTTTTGGTGCTGTTACTCCTTGCCTTGAGTCATTTTTCCCTTTCTTCTAACATGCGAAATTTGTATTTCTGTATCTATAGTTGATGTTACCGAAGCCATTCATTTGGTTTGGTTGAGAAAATATCAAAACAAAATATTCCTACAAAAAAGATTTCTCGTGATTTGCGATCAAAATCGATATCCAGGTAACTAAAAGGATAACTAATGGATCTTTCAAATTGCGCCTATTTTTTAAATGTTTAATAAAACACGGACGAGGTTGTGAATTTGCCTAGGTCTTGTCACATTTAAGAAGTGTAATTTATGACGTTTTTAAAAATGGCGTCGTGCATATTTGCCAATTGGATCAAAGAACAACCAACTGCACATTGAACTGCACATTGAGAAAAATCCACGGATAATTCATGAAAAACCTGTACATCCAAAACGAGTCACTGTTTGGTGTGCATTATCGTATTTTAGTGTAATCATTCCATATTTCTTTGAAAATGCTGCTTGTGAAGCTGTAACTGTGAATTTCAAACTACCCGGTGTAAAATTATAACACCTGTTTTTCCTTTTTTGGGGGCTACCGTTGTGCTGGTGAGATTAATTTTAGAAAATTTTGTTCTAAAAACAATGTCTGAGTCAGACTGACCAATTATTCTATCAACTCATGCGGATTTACTCAATCTTCTATTTTAGCAACTTATCATTTTCTATTTAATATATTATAGTTTTCATTTTGATTTGTTTATTTGTTAATCATTTTTTTTTTTGTTTTTTTAGAAATTATTTTTAATTTTGATTGATTTGCGTTATGGCGAAGTCTACTGGACTTTACTATCAAAAAATCAGAGGACTGAAGACTAAGTTGCAGTCGTTTAACATTGCTGTGCAGGCTAGCGGCTTTGAAATAATATGCTTGACAGAGACGTGGTTAACCGATTCTATTGATTCTGCTGAATTATTTGACTCTAAATTCAATGTGTATCGTAAAGATCGTAACTTTGCACACCATAAGATACGTGATGGAGGAGGTGCTCTCATTGCTGTTAATATGGAGTTTGGTGCTGTTCGGCTTGCATGTTTGAATTAAAGTGAATCTCAAAAATGGGGCAACGGTTATGAAAAAAAGTTAAACTTGAAATTAAGAAATGCTGGAAATGTTTTGTATTTCATAATGAGAATAAAACGTGAACCTAAATAAATAAAACGTGAACCTAAATTATTCAGGCAGCACCAAAAATCATTTAGAACTTATTCTCAGTTCCCAAAAAATATGTTCCTTTATTTACAGGCTTCAAGCAATCAATCAGATTGAAATTTGTACACTTTTCGCTAAACATTTTCAATCAGTATATATACAAGATAATAATACGTACAATAATGTTTTCAGCAATTCTAATACTCATGAAACGTTGATTTCTGAATCTGAGCTTTTGGCTGTACTGGGATCGCTAGATATTAATAAAGGTGCCGGTCCTGATCAATTACCAAATTTATTTTTAAAGAATCTAAAGAACGTTATTGCTGTCCCAATTACGATACTTACAAATGGAAAGAATCATTTTTACTGCCAATCCATAAGAATGGAGATACAGCTAATATTGAGAACTATAGACCTATATCCATGTTGAATTCGCTTGCCAAAATATTTGAAAAATGATTTATCGTTTCATGACGATGATATCGATCCTGATTAAATCCCAGCAAATGGCGCCAACGATTCAGATGTAGAGCTCGAAAATGTTATCGCTGAGACAAGGGAAACTACTGACTCAGAGGCCGATGACGAAGAAGATTGTAATATAGACGACAACACAGATGATAATAGAGATGATCTAAACCAGAATGATGGAAACGATAGTGAATATTATATCGATATAGATACATTTTGTAAATTATTTGATAGTTCCATGCAAAGTATAATTTGTAAAAATACCAACAAAAAGGCCGAAAATCAATATAAGAAGTACATGGAAGAGTATCCTGATAAAAAAAAAATTGGTTTGGGAACCGTTAAAAGAAGAAGAACTGTTAGCTTATTTGGGTCTTCTAATAGTTATTGGTGCTCACAAATCCAATTATGAACCAACGGTCGAACTCTGGAAAAAAAATTCATTCCCATTGTATCGAACTACAATGTCCGTTCGACGATTTTACAATATTACTCCTTTCATTCGATTCAACTATTATGCAACTCGGCAAGCTCGAATGGAAACTGATAAGGCGGCACCAATTACGGAAATTTTTCAGATGCTAAACGCAAATTTGAAAAATAATTATACACCTCATAAATCAATTACAATATTGATGAACAGTTATTTCCGTTTAGAGGTCGAACGAAGTTTACACAATATCAAGATATGGTGGGCCTGTGATTCCTGTACCACTTCCAAAGGATTTACATATTAACATGGAATTTATCAATAGTCGGCACAATAATAATAAAAAAAAACATGCGTATTCCCGCAGAATTCAAACCACCTAGATCTAGAGAGGTTCTGTCAAGCAAATTTGGTTTTGGAGAAAAAATGGTGCTTTGCTCCTATGTGCCAAAAGCGAACAAGGCAGTAATATTATTATTGACGCAGCACGACGACGAGAGTACATCTGGTACAAAATTAAAACCCGATATTATTTTATATTATAATTCTACAAAAGGAGCCGTTGATACAATGGACAAAATGTTGTCACAATATACAACAAAGCGGAAGACAAATCGCTAGCCACTGGCAATATTTTTTAACATTGCATACCACTAATGAAAAAGAGAGCTCTATATGTTCCAACATAAACAACTAAACTATACTCAATCTTTGAGTTGCAAATACCATAATAAACCTTAAGTATTATGTTCATCGGACAAATCGGTCGAAGAAAATACCACTTCGTTAGTACCAAATTCAAGTAATTTTTCCCATTTTTTATATGCGGTTTAAAATTCAATTTTGAGTCAATGGTAATTCCAAGTTATTTAAATTCTTGGACAAATTCCAATTTTAGACAATTGGTAGAATCTCTTAACTCAGTACAATCTTCATTATGATAATACACGTTTTAACTTCTAAAGTTTTTGAACCCTACATTAAATAACATTCCTCTTGATTTACTACTTAAATTCATTTGATGATTTGTAAACCAGTTACGAGATTTAATCAAATCAGTATTCATTTGCCGTTCAAGCTCGTCCAAACTATCTACAAAGTAAGTTAAAGCAAGGTCATCTGCAAATGCCACAACTTTATCACATAAATCTAAATCAAAAAATGAATTTATATAAATTAGGAAAAGCAGAGGTCCAAGAACAGAGCCTTGAGGTACCACAGAGAGAATTTTATTGGATGAGCTAGTATGAACACCTATTTGTACATGCTGAAATCTGTTTTGTAAGCAAGATTTCAGCCAGTTATACATAAATCCCCTGAATCCGATTCGCCGTAATTTATTCAATAATAGTCCATGGTTGACAGTATCAAAAGCTTTAGATATGTCAAGAATCGGAACTCCAACTATCTTAGCATTATTTAATGAATTATATATCAGTACTCCGACCCTTTCTAAATCCGTATTGACAGCCACTCAGAAAATTTAGATTCTCTAAGTAAGATATCATTCGACTTTTTATCAACTTTTCAAAAACTTTTGAAAAAATTGATAATTGAGAAATTGGACGAGAATTCGTCATATGTAACCAATTATCTTTCTTGTATAGTGGAATAACTTTAGCAAATTTTAAAACATCGGGAAAGATACCATAAATCACACTACGATTAAATATATGCAAAGTAATTCCTCAGGAGTGATTTCATTGAATCGAAACGATTCATTTTGCCATTTAACATAACAGTTCATGGCAGGTGAACGAGTATCTTGTATACGTTTCTGTACTGCTCTATTGGAGGTACTAATGAAATGACAATTTAATAAGTTGCAGATATCCAAAGGGTTGGTAGTTAAATTTCCGTGATCATCAATTATGGAAGAAATTTCTTTTTTAGTACCAGTTTCCTCACTAATTGTTGCATTAACTACAAAAAAATTGCACATTGCTCAATTTTCCACAAAAGTGCAAAAATATCAAAAAAATCCAATATTTGTTTCATTTTTTTAATGCAGATTCAAAGTCTATTTCAATACCTATCCAGTGGTACCTTTTTTGTATTTATACGTGCCATCAAACTGATTTTTGGGAGTAAACATCTGAGGTAAACGTTTTTGTGAATTTGTCAGCATGAAAATTAGTAGTAAAAATCGAATTAAAACATGGAAATCAGAAAAAATATTTTTATTAATAACGAGTATTCATCACTGGCTCGAACCCTTCTTTTCAACTCGTCCCATATTTATTCGATGGGATTGAGGTCCGAGCTTCGAGCTGGCCACTCCATAACAGGCAGATCCACCTCTTCAAGGTACTGGTATACTACACCAGCCGTATGCGGGCTCGCATTATCCTGCATGAACAGAAAATTTTCACCAATACTCCTCGAGTACTTCCTCAATGTACCGTTGAGAAGTCATTCCTCTTGACCGACCGCCAGTATTGGCTCGGGTGATGAATACAAGATCTGTCTTCGCCTCTAGTGATATGCCTCCCCAGAACATGCACGATCCACCGCCATACGAGACACGTTCTTGGATGCAACATTCTGCATATCGCTCTTCTTGCCTTCTGTATACTCTTCCGCGTCCATCGGTGCCATATTAACACATCCTGCACTCGTAAGAGAACAGGACTCTACTCCATTCTTCTTCTGTGCAGAATGCAAATGCTCTCGAGCGAACTCACGACGGGCTCGTATGTGGGATGCGGTCAATTTCGGCCGGTTTGCTGGTCTGTGTGCAGTCAGATTAACTTCTTGAAGTCGTCTTCTAACTGTCCACCGACTGACTTCGACTTCACGAACTTCTTGGAGCAGCCGTCCCAGTTGAACCGCATTCATATGACGATTTCGCAACGAAGTTGTTACAAGAAAACGGTCATCACGCACGAGGTCGGTCACATCCTTGTCGCCATCTGAAGCCACCAGTTTCCTGATATCTCTGCCACACTCGACGAACGGAGAATCGGCTCAAATTTAGTTGTCGAGCCACTTCACTTTTCACACTCGACGAACGGAGAATCGGCTCAAATTTAGTTGTCGAGCCACTTCACTTTGGTTCTGCCCCGCATCAATTAGTGCAACCACTTGTGCGGCTACCTCTAGTGTGGTATTCATTTCTTTGCTCCGGTTGAAGACGTAATTAATAGAGGACCGTTCAGACTAAGCGTCGATATGCGAATGATGACAATTCCGAGCGAGATATTTCATGGCATGCTATTTTATTGATCTTGTTGAATTATTTTTAGAATTTAATTCGAAAGCCTGCTGTATGCATTTGACAAAAAAGTACTTTGTTGGCATGGTACAAGTACAAAAAAGGTACCACTGGATAGGTATTGAAATAGACTTTGAATCTGCATTAAAAAAAATTAAACAAATATTGAATTTTTTTGATATTTTTGAACTTTTGTGGAAAATTAAGCAATGTGCGATTTTTTTGCACCCAAGTTTAGTTGCCATTGTTTTTTGCTATCTTTCGAACAATTTTTAAATAGATTTCGATAGTAACTTGCACCTTCACTTTTAATTCTTACAGTGCAATTTACTTTAATACGTTTGAAACGAGCAGGTAGTTTGGAGGTAGTAGGATGCTTAATAAGCTTTTTGTACAACTTATTTTTCAAATTGACCTTTAAATATAATCATAAGACATCCATGGCGCCATTTTATTGTAAATAGGATTGTTTTTCTTTTGAGATTTACAACTCTCTAGATAGGCTTGAAATATTTTTACAAAACACGTCAACCCACGCTTGATTTTGTAAGAGACTATTTAAGGTAACTAAGTTAATAAATGTAAAATTAGGATTATTCCTTGTATGATTTTGAAAATTTGAACTATTTATTTTAAGGGATAATAGAATAGGTATGTGATCTGACACCTGAAGGTTTGCTAAGCCTCCACTGATTCAAATATGTTTACAAGAGTGTAGTATACAAATGACATTGACTATACGCGTATGTTCATTGATCAAAGAATTGAGCCCATATGATGACATTGTCATCATATAATTATCGATTGCACTATTTGATGCTAATATCTCTATATTCATATCACCAATCAAAAGAAAATTCTTTGAATTGCGATGCTTATTTAAAATCGGAATTATTTCATTCAAATAGTTTTCAATTGAATGGCAATGATGTCGATAAACACACAAACAATTGTTGTCTGTAACAGCATAACATAAATTTTGATAATATAGTTCTAAATTTTTTTATTTTTTTATTTCTGGTATTCAGTCCCATGGTTTTGTATAATGTCATTATGCTATTATTACGTTTTGCATGTTAATTTAGTTTTAATTTAAATATTTTTTGTTTTTTTTGTTTCACTTCATTTTGTATTAACATTGTATATAATATGTAAGGCAGCATATAATTGGGTTTATCCTGTTTGCAGCCCAACTGACAATAATAAAAATAAAATAAAATATTTTCGACATTATTCGAGGTTTTGCCGCTATTTTTTTCGAGAAAGGTGCGATCACGATTGTTTCGTGTATATCGGTTATACTCGTATTACAGAATTCTATGGTTATTTGAGAATTTCTAAATGGATGATACGAGTATATGTAAATTACTACTCCTAGATTATTCAGAATCATTCAGATTATTTCAAAATTATTTGAAACTATTAAAGATTGGTCGAACAGAGTATTTAGCAGTTTCTAGGATTTTGTAGGTCATAAATTAAATAGATAGACAAAATGTAGGTAATTTAAAATTTATTCAGCTTTCAATATAATTGAACTTGTTGATTAATTGCTCAATTAAAAAGTCGATTAATTGGTTCCCTAAAGGGAAACTAATCCTACAAATATTTTAAACAAATCGTATTAGCTACAAATTGCATGATCTGCTATTGTCTTTATTTAAATTTCAACAAAACTATTGTCCCTTACCCATGAGAATTCTATAAAAAAAAAAATACAAAAACAATAAACTTCATTACCTTCCCAACTGTTAATGTAATTCCAAAAGACACCAGATGAATATCTGAGCAACTTATTTTAAATTTTATACACAACAAATTCTCACTTTGCCTTTCACAATCCAACAAAACACCCACACGATTCATCCAGTGAAGGAAACTTACCTGAAATTAAACAAAAAATAAAGAAAAAGATTAGAAAATTTAATAACTCATCATCAGTATCTTGGTACAATACAAAAAAAAACAGCAAAAATAATATTTAAATAATAAAAAAAGCACATTAAGGCAAGCGCGAGAGAAAAGATTCTTAGCTGATCTCAATACCATTGTTGTTGTGTTTATAAGAAATTTTTTATTATGGCTTGCACATTGCATCACGATGTAGATGATTTGATTTGATTTTTTTTTTGCTTATTTTATTCAGTATTTTTCATTTTTCATATAACACTTTCACGGATCGTTTGCCCTTAACCAATAATAATAATAATAATAAATTTTTGTATAAATATGTTGTACATAAATCAGAGGTGATCAACCATTTTACCAAACACCTTTATAAAATCCTTGAATTTTCGATTTTCATTAGTTGCTCGGCGACGATAAAATCAGATCAATAAATCGAATTTATATAACAAGAGAATTAATATACATAAAAAACAAGAACCTTAAAGTTATAAAAGGTTTCTCACACCAAATATATCAAAATCTTAAATACAATTGGGTGTTACAATATAACAAAAAAAAATTATTCCCAAATCGCATAAACCAATCTTAATTTTCTTTTTTTTTCTGCGCTCGCCTTATCCTCCAATAAAATTAATAACAATCCGATGCAGAAGTGTTTGTGGTTCATAAGAAAATGGGATTATTTCAGATGATAATAATTTTTTTCTTCTTCTTGTGTTCTTGGCTGCGTTTTTCCTCTCCACCACAGTCTTATTTTTTGCAAATCGTTAATTTGTGAGAGAATATTATAAGAAAAATAAAATTAAATTCATTTCGTAAAGATGACCTCTGAACTGACACGCTCAATAAATATAAATATACTTTACATACATATACATAGATATAAGACAGAAAATACAAGAAAGGAAGGTGATTTTTGCCAGATATACTTTAGCTGAAGAACTTGAAAATCTATAATAAAAACAAATCACCTTAAATATATAAAATGCGCGCGAATTATAATTTTTAACACTTTTTTGTTGAAGAGGTACATCCATCGCGCTTATAGATCAGACATATTTTTGTGTTATGGAAAATTTATGAATGCGGAACAAAATTTTGTATTCAGTTATCAAGACTCTGTGTATAAACACATTTGAAGCGAGCAGTTTATAGATACGAACGATAAGTGGGTGGATTTGCTGTTTATATAGAGATTTCTGTTGAAATTTTATTGTGATAACCACATTATACATACATACATTGTTTGTACTATATGTAGATACTGATACGTTAGGTACAACTTCCTAAAACAGAAATGTAAACCCGGATAAACTATAACCGCATTTCATTATCATTCGCCTAAAAAGCCAATTCAATAAAATGTTGAATGGCAGAATTTTTTTTTTTTTTTTATCAGCTTTTAAGATTATGAAACCGCGTTATCAATTTCTTAAATCGTATAATTTTAAACACAGCAAATACACCAACAAACGTATATTGAGAGATAATTTATAAAAAATATAAAAAAAAAAATAAAGATTTGATCGAGCGCTATTTAGCTAGCTCGTAATTTTATCAAAATAAAAAAACCAAAAATTGTTTTTTCATTACTCAACCAAGTCGACTTCGCACGCCGCACCATTTGTATTACAAACAAATTTTGTGCTAATCGAATTCAATAAATATTACAGATTGCGGTCAGATTAGCGTACGCTACAGAAACATTCTCCGCGCACATGTAACCTAATCAATCAATCAAGCGCAAATTTATGAAATCAAAACACCTTTCTAATCACTCACTAAAAAATTAATGTTTAACAAATTTTTGTTGTTGTTGTTGTTTGTTATATAAAATGTCAAACTGAATTGACATGACATGTCCCTAAGAGTTCCCATATAACTTTCTTAAAACAATTTTTTTTTTTTTAATTTTTTCCCCAGACACTAAATTTAATTATGAAAAACTAATTTCTGTATGATTAAAAGTGACAGCATAAAATTTTGTAATTGATTTTTGTTTAAAGTGAAACTAATTAAAAATATTTTGGGATTTTTGATTTACAGTGTTATGCACACTAAAGTATGAGGTGGCCGTACATAATTCTAGCAGCGATTAAATTCCTGTATTACCTAATAAGCGTAACTTTTTAATTAAATATTTGTTTGAACTTTCAAATATTAAATTTTTAATTTAGTCAAAGTTCTTTCAAAAAGAATTTTACTAAATTATCGGAAATCCATTAGACAAATTTTGATTTTAAGGGTAAGTCTGCGGAGACCTATCACAGCGCTAAAACTAGCACTTAGGAAACAGGAGCTAGTCTCAGCAGAGGAAAGGTGGCCTGGTGTGGTAGTCCAAAGTTAAACTTGGGCGCACTAGAACATGAATATTCCGGCGTAAACAGTATCGTAGGAATTTTCACGGAACATTCACTTTTTGGAGAACATGTAATGGTCTGGAGGCAAATGACTTCTGTAGGAGCTGTTTGGACGAGAAGGAGGAAGAGATGTTGGTTCACCTCCCTTGCTTATATCCATCATTGGCACTCAGAAGGCACAAACACTTGGGTAAGTTCAAGATAGACAACCAGTGGGATCTCGAAAACAGTAAAGTACGGAACGTTTTACGATACATAGATAGCTCAAAATTGTTCCAGCAAACCTCAACCTAACCTCACCTGGATCATTAAAGAATTTCGCACCGTCCATCCTAGAAACGTTCACGGAGGTTTGTCCATTTTTTCGAATAACTTGGTCATGTGCCGGTCTATATGGCCTACCTGATCTAATTGTGATGAACTTTACTACATTTTACAGAATTAAACATTTTTGTAATTTTGGAACATTTATCAAATTTCGTGCCGCCCATCCTAGAGATGTCCACATTGTACGGCCCATATTTTCGGATAACTTGGCTATGTGTCAGTCAATATGGCCAACTTGATCCGATTGTGTCAAACTTTACTACATTTTACAAAATTTAAAATTTCATGCCGTTCTTTCTAGAGACGTTCACGGAGTATTGGATATATTTTTGGGTAACCTGGCAAAGGGGCAGTTTAAGTGACCAACTTGATTACCCTTCACATAATTCATAAAGTTTTGTAATTTTGGATGATTTAAAAAATTTCGTACTGTCCATACTAGAGACGTTCAGGATGACTTGGTTACATTTTCGAATAACTTGGCCTAGTACCAGTCTACCTGAAATTTATGTAATTTTTGGTGAAATAAACATTCCCGAGATGTCCCCAGGATCTTGCCCATTTTTTCGGATCACCAAGTGCCAGTCTGTACGGTCATCCTGATCGAATTGTAATGAACTTTACTACACTTTTCGGAATTCATTCATTTTTGTAATTTTGGATAATTTAAACAATATGGTGCCGCCGTTCCCAGGGATCTCCACATGGTATTGCCTTCATTTTTAGATAACTTGGCTCATGTGCTAGATTATATGGCCCACCTGATCCAATTGTGATAACATCACAGAATTAAAAGTTTTATAATTTTGGGTGATTCAAACCATTTCATAACGCCCGTTCTAGTGACAGTCACGAGGGATTGCCCATTTTGGTTTGTATGGTCAAATAATTCCAATTGTGATGAATATTACTATACTTCACAGAATTTTGTAACGAACTTGGCTACATACTTCACACAATTAAAAGTTTTGTAATTTTGGATGATTTATACAAATTCGTACGGCATTTCTTAGAGAGGTTCCCAGCTGCTCACATTTCGGTTAACTTAACTAAGTATCAGTCTATGTTGTTAACATAATCCAAGGGCTCGTAAAATACCCGAATATTAAGTACCCAGGTAACGGGTAGTTATTTTGCCAAATACCCGGGTACCCGGGTTACCCGAAAAAAGTAGGCAAAACATGTTCTAACAGTTCTTTCATTGAAAACAGGTAATGTAGTCACCAAGTGTAGTCACTAAATGTAGGCACCAAGTGTAGTCACTAAATGTAGGCACCAAGCGTAGTCACCAAGTGTAGTCACCAAGTGTAGTAACCAGGTCTAGTCGCTAAGTGTAGTCACCACGTGTAGTCACCAAGTGTAGTAACCAAGTTTAGTCACCAAGTGTAGTGACCAAGTGTAGTCACCAAGTGTAGGGACCAAGTTTAATCACCAAGTGTAGTAACCAAGTGTAGTGACCAAGTGTAGTCACCAAGTGTAGCCAGCTAGGGCTCGTAAAATACCCGAAAATTAAGTACCAGGGTAATGGGTAGTTATTTTGCCAAATACCCGGGTAAATGGTGACCGGAAATAAAGTAGGCAAAACATGTTTTAACAGTTCTTTTATTGAACACAGGTAATATGTGTATACCATAATTCAAACAAATCAACTTAAGTAAATGTACGTTCAATAAAGGTAGGTAAATTAAAGTGTTATAATATTCAATTTTATTTTTTTAATTATAAAATATTTCAAAAATAAGAGGACTCTAATATTATATACTCGTATATTGGAGGTAAATAACGGAAAGTTTGCAGAGTTCTTATGAATTTTTTCACGATACCCGAAGCAATTACTCGGATATTCGGGTAATTAAAAATTTCGAAAAATACTCAAGTAACCGGGTACCCGATACCCGAGAGTACGAGCCTTATCCAATATTGGCGCACCTTACTACGCTTCACAGAATTAAAAATTTTGTAATTTTGAATGATTTAAACAATTTTATACTGCTCATCCTAGAGGAATCCACAGGGCCATGCTCTCATTGTTATTTTCACAAGATGTTTTGCCCAAGTGGCAGTCTATATGGTCGATTTGACCTAATTGTGACTACATTTCACAGAGTTTAAAATTTTGTAATTTTCTTTTGCTGCACAACCCATCCTAGAGCTGGTCGTGGGGTGTTGTCCTCATTTTCGAAAATCCAAAGTTACAAAACTTTTAATTCTGTCAATTACAGTGGATGAAGTTGAAACTATGATGCTAAAACTTTTTTGTTTTAAAATATTTCCACCAATGAAACTCAGTGACGAAACTACAAATTTCGCCCTCCCCACCCCTCCACCTTCCATTAAAACCACTCCACCCCTGAATATTTGAAAACATTTTAAATTTGCTTAAGTTCTTATTTATAAAGAAACGACAATTTAATGTTAAAAATCAAAATTTGGACTATGTTCCTTCTCCGAAATATCGATTTTTTGTAATTTTGGGTGTCGAGTCCACATCGTTATGACGTCTCTGAAATATAGAATTTTTGTAATTTGAACAACGAATTTGAACGTCAAATTCGACGTTGCTTTGAGTATTTTAAATTTTGCAAACGATTAGATTTTAAAATTTTTGCGACCGATGATTTGATTAATTTTGACTAACGGGTATTTCTAAAAATAAATCGCAATTTTTTATTTTGAATTCTGACTTAATTCTTAATGTTAAAAATCAAATTTTCACTAGGTTCTCAGAAATATCGAAATTTCATATTTTTAATGCTGAATACAATTCAATGTCGTTTATAAAAAATTTTAATTTTTATAAACGATTCAAAATTAAAAGTTTTGTGAAATTTTACAACTCAAATTTTAACTAAGTTCCATCTCTGAGGTATCTCCTTGAATCCAAAATTCGAAAATTCAAGTTCATCGAATTAATGTTTTTTTTAAATTCTATGTAAATTTTGATAATTCTAAATTTTGGGGAAAAAATAAAATTCTTTGTAACAAACCAAACTTGAAAAGTCGAATTTTTATGAACTGTATCAAATTTATTTGTTTTAACCGCCGAGTTATCAAATTTTGACGATAGAGTTAAAGATTAAATTTAAAATTCCTGCATTATCTCCTTTAGAATAACTTTTTAATTAAATATTTGATTGGACTTGCAAATATGAAATTTTTAATTTAGTCAAAGTTATGGTATTGTGGAGCTTTCAAAAAGAAGTTTACTAAATTATCGGAAAATTCTGAAAATTCGTGTTGTGTTAAACGTTATACATTTTCTTGGATTTGATTAAAAATCAAAATTCTTGCTTTATTATTTGAAAGCTCTATTCTTGCTCTATCTTTATTCTGGCGTATTTGAAATTTCGACAAATAATAAAAAAAAAAAAAATTTTCACTAAGTTCCTTCTCCGAAATACTGATTTTTTGCAATTTGAATGCCGAATCAAATTCGACGTTGCTTCTAGTCGTTTAAATTTTGCAACGATCCGATCTTAAAATTTTTGTAACCCATGATTTCTTTCGACTAAGGGGTACTTTTAAAACATTCGCAATTTTTTATTTTGAATTCTGATTTAATTCTTAATGTTAAAAATCAAATTTTCACTAGGTTCATTCTCCGAAATATCGAAATTTCATTTTTTGAATGCTGAATTCAATTCAATGTTGCTTATAAAAATTTTTAATTTTTATAAACGATTCAAAATTAAAATTTTTGTAAAATTTTCCAACTCAAATTTTAACTAAGTTCCATCTCTGAAGTATCGAGGTATCTTCTCGAATCCAAAATTCGAAAATTCAAGTTCATAGAATTAACGATTTTTAAAATTCTATGTAAATTTTGATTATTCTGAATTTTGATAAACAACTGTATCAAATTTATTTATTTTAATCGCTAAGTTAATATTACAAGAAATGAAATTATGACGATAGAGTTAAAGATTACATTTAAAATTCCTCCATTATCTACTTTAGCGTAACTTTTTAATTAAATATTTGATTGGACTTGCAAATATGAAATTTTTAATGTAGTCCAAGTTATGGTATTGTGGAGCTTTCAAAAAGAATTTACTAAATTGTCGGAAAATTCTGAAAATTCGTTTCCTTACAATGTATATAAAAATGTTAATTTTTGGAAAGAAAATTTAAAAAGTGGAAGTCACGTTCCAATTTCGATGTTACTTAAAGCATTAAAGTCTGAATTTACGTCGCTAATTTGAATTATCAAAATTCTGGGTATCTTGAAAATTAACCTAAGGTAAAATTCAAATTTTAAAACTTTTGGCTCAAATAAACAAAATATTTTCGCTTTTTGTCGAAAATTAGTATTTAAATTTTAAACTTTATAAATTTTCTGGGATTTGATTGAAAATCACAATTCTGGCTTTATTTGAAAGCTCTATTCTTGTTCTATTTTTATTCTAGCGTATTTGAAATTTCGACAAATAATAAAAAAAAATCAAATTTTCACTAAGTTCCTTCTCCGAAATACTGAATTTTTGTAATTTGAATGCCGAATCAAATTCGACGTTGCTTCGAGTCGTTTAAATTTTGCAACGATTCGATCTTAAAATTTTTGTAACCCATGATTTCATTCGACTAAGGGGTACTTTTAAAACATTCGCAATGTTTTATATTGAATTTTGATTAATTGTTAAAATCAAATTTTGACTAGGTTCTCTCTCCAAAATATCACAATTTCATTTAAATACTGAATTCCATTCAATGTTGCTTATAAAAAATTTTATGTTTTATAACGATTCAAAATTAGAATTTTTTTGTGAACGATTTAATTTTAAAATTCAAATTTTAACTAAGTTCTTTCTCCGAAATATCAAATTTTTGTAATTTTGGGTATCGAGTATACATCGTTATGCCGTCTCTGAAATATAGAATTTTTGTAATTTGAACAACAAATTTGAACGTCAAATTCGACGTTGCTTTGAGTATTTTAAATTTTGCAGACGATAAGTTCTAAAATTTTTTGCGACCGATGATTTGATTAATTTTGAGTAAGGGATATTTGTAAAAAAAAAAAATCACAATTTTTTATTTTGAATTCAGATTTAATTCTTAATGTTAAAAATCAAATTTTCACTAAGTTCTTTCTCAGAAATATCGAAAGTTCATATTTTGAATGCTGAATACAATTCAAAGTTTCGTATAAAAAATTTCAATTTTTATAAACGATTCAAAATTAAAATTTTTTAAAATTTTACAACTCAAATTTTAACTAAGTTCCATCTATGAGGTATCTTCTCGAATCCAAAATTCGAAAATTCAAGTTCATAGAATTAACGATTTTTAAAATTCTATGTAAATTTTGATTATTCTGAATTTTGATGAACAACTGTATCACATTTATTTATTTTAACCGCTAAGTTAATATTACAAGAAATGAAATTATGACGATAGAGTTAAAGATTACATTTAAAATTCCTCCATTATCTACTTTAGCGTAACTTTTTAATTAAATATTTGATTGGACTTGCAAATATGAAATTTTTAATTTAGTCCAAGTTATGGTATTGTGGAGCTTTCAAAAATAATTTTACTAAACTATCGGAAAATTCTGAAAATTCGTTTCCTTACAATGTATATAAAAATGTTTATTTTTGGAAAGAAAATTTAAAAATTTGAAGTCACATTCCAATTTCAATGTTACTAAAATATTAAAGTCTGAATTTACGTCGCTAATTTGAATTATCAAAATTCTGGGTATCTTGAAAATTAACCTAAGGTAAAATTCAAATTTTAAAACTTTTGACGCAAATAAACAAAAAATTTTCGCTTTTCTATTTTACTATCGAAAATTAGTATTTAAATTTTAAACCTCATAAATTTTCTTGGATTTGATTGACAATCACAATTCTTGCTTTATTTGAAAGCTCTATTCTTGCTCTATCTTTATTTTGGCGTATTTGAAATTTCGACAAATAATAAAAAAAATCAAATTTTCATTAAGTTCCTTCTCCGAAATATTGAATTTTTGTAATTTGAATGCCGAATCAAATTTGATGTTGCTTTCAGTCGTTTAAATTTCGCAACGATTCGATTTTAAAATTATTGTGACCGATGATTTCATTCGACTAAGGAGTACTTTTAAAAACATTCGCAATTTTTTATTTTGAATTCTGATTAATTTTTAAAATCAAATTTTGACTAGGTTCTTTCTCCGAAATATCCAATTTTTGTAATTTTGGGTGTCGCGTCCACATCGTTATGACTTTTCTGAAATGTAGAATTTTTGTAATTTGAACACCGAATTTGAAGATCGACGTTGCTTTGAGTATTTTAAATTTTGTAGGCGATTCGATTTTAAAATTTTTGCGACCGACGATCTCATTAATTTTGACTAAGTAGTATTTCTAAAAATAAATCGCAATTTTTTATTTTGAATTCTGATTTAATTCTTAATGTTAAAAATCAAATTTTCACTAGGTTCTTTCTCAGAAATATCGAAATTTCATTTTTTGAATGCTGAATTCAATTCAATGTTGCTTATACAAATTTTTAATATTTATAAACGATTCAAAATTAAAATTTTTGTAAAAGTTTACAACTCAAATTTTAACTAAGTTCCATCTCTGAGGTATCTTCTTGAATCCAAAATTCGTAAAATCAAGTTCACCGAATTAAAGATTTTTAAAGTTCTATGTAAATTTTGATTATTCTGAATTTTGGGGAAAAAATAAATTTCTTTGTAAGAAACCAAACTTGAAATATCGAATTTTTATGCAAATTTATTTGTTTTAACCGCTAAATTATCAAATTTTGACGATAGAGTCAAAGATTAAATTTCAAATTATCTACTTTAGCGTAACTTTTTAATTAAATATTTGTTTGGACTTTCAAATATGAATGTTTTAATTTAGTCAAAGTTATGGTATTGTGGAGCTTTCAAAAAGAATTTTACTAAATTATCGGAAAATTCTGAAAATTCGTTTCTAACAACGTGTATAAAAATGTTAATTTTGTGTTCTGTTGTTTTTGTGTTAAACTTTATAAATTTTCTTTGATTTGATTAAAAATCATAATTCTTGCTTTATTATTTGAAAGCTCTATTCTTGCTCGACGAAATTTCGACGAATAATAAAAAAATCAAATTTTCACTAAGTTCCTTCTCCGAAATATTGAATTTTTGTAATTTGAATGCCGAATTAAATTCGACGTTGCTTCGAGTCGTTTAAATTTTGCAACGATTCGTTATTAAAATTTTTGTAACCCATGATTTCATTCGACTAAGGAGTATTTTTAAAACATTCGCAATGTTTTATTTTGAATTCTGATTAATTCTTAAAATTAAATTTTGACTAGGTTCTTTCTCCAAAATATCAAAATTTATTATTTTAAATACTGAATTTAATTCAATGTTGCTTAAGTATAAAAAAATGTATGTTTTATAAACGATTCAAAAGTAGAATTTTTGTGAACGATTTAATTTTACAACTCAAATTTTAACTAAGTTTCTTCTCTGAAGTACTTGAATCGAAAATTCAAAAATTCCAGTTTACCGATTTTTAAAATTCTAACAAACCAAATTTAAAATGTCGAATTTTGATGAACTGTATCAAATTAAGTTGATTTAACTTTTTGAAAATTTTGCGATTGAGATAAAGATTAAATTTTAAATTTCTGCATTACGTACTTAAGCGCAACTTTTTAACTAAATATTTGTTTGAACTTGCAAATGCCAAATTTTTGCTCATACTTGAATTCCCGCGGCCCTCTGATATATAAAAACAACATGAAATGTCTGAATTAATTAACTAAGGCTATCATGAAATTGCAAATTTGACTTGATCAATAAATTTTGAAGATTGGAAATAATAAGCTTCGTATTGTGAAGCTTTCAGAGGGCTTTCAGAGGAAAATTGTAAAAATTCATTTTTTGCAAGGTGTTGAAAATTCGCTAAAGCTTCGAAAGTATCATGTTAAGTTGCTAATTTTAATTTTAAATTTTTATTTAACTAAACTACGCTGCAAATCAAATTTAATTTTTGTTAAAATAAACAATTTTGGAAATTTTGTTTGGAATTTAAAAAAAAATTAATTTTTTTGTACCAAACAAAATTTCAAATTTCGATTTTTGAATATTTAAGCTTAGAAAATGTAGATAAACCATCTCCATGTAAGGAGCATATTTTAACAGAGCCCAAATCAATGAACGCACTAAGCGAATTAACTTCCTCTGTTAAATTCCATCTTATCAGCCGAAGAAAGCACGTTACCACCGACTGCAAAAGTAGAGTTATAAAATCAACATGGCCAGTTTATTTGTTGCCGGTTACTAATCGACTCAGGATGGCAAACGTCGTTCATTTCAGAAATGTGTGTATAAACTTAGAATTTCGCCCGTGGCGTACTGCAGCTATCGGGGGGGTCACAGGTGGTGGATAGTGGACGGCCTATCGATAGGTAGGCTAGCGGTGAATTAAATAAGCCGCCCCCAACCGCAGTCCAGCTGGGGGGAGAGTCTCAGGGAACTGGGGAGTGGTTAACCTGAGTTCATTAAATTCTGAGTGCCTATGATGCCCAGCATGGAAAGGCGAACAGATGGCGCCAGAAAACCATCGACCAATAACCACGGCGGACTGGGCGTCACGTCCTCTCTGCACCTCCGGAGTCTCCGCGGGTGATGAGTGGGGGGACCCTATAAACGGGTGACCCGGTGAATGGAATGGATCCCATTGGATTGGGCTCTCCATGTGATTAGGTGAATGGGGGAGAGAATGGGCGGAGGGAAGGGGGTGCAGGGAGGCTGGGGTGCTAGCGAGCCGAATGGGCTGGATTAAGGCGTTAAGCGACCCGTGCTGATGGTCTACTAGGCTGGGGGCCCATTTAACAAAGCCCAGTCGCTAACGGAGCCCTCTGGATACCTGGCGACCTCCAGTTGTAATTAGCCTTACCTGCGTATACGGATCTCTGCGCAGGCGGACCTTTATTTCTCCGATACTCGTGGGAATCAAATGGTAAGATCAAACACAAAAACAAAGGGCACCGGCTTTCCTCAAAAGCCGGTATCAGCGGAGGGAGGTACCTCGAACCAGACGGGTGGGGCCTCTAAGGTTGCAAAGGTGGTTGACTCTAGGGCACAAGTCCCGGGAGTCAGCGGTACCAACGCAGCACAGGGGAGTGGGACGAGAGACATTCCTCCGGCGAAAAGGCGATATAGGAATCGCCGCTCGGCAATCCGAATTCTCGAGAAGTGGGCTGCGACCCCCGAGGGGCAGCTTACGGAAGAGCAAAGAAGATCAGTAGCTTGGGCAAGGAGCACTGTGGGCTGCGGAAGCTCGGAAAGGGACCATATGTCGAAAAGACAGCGGTCCCAGGACGAGGTGGAAGTAGTCAACAGCAAGCGGGCCAAGTTGGTGACTGAAAAGAAGCCGAGCTCCAACTCAGGGACAAAGCTGTTCAGCGAGGTCCTGAGGGAGCATGTGTTGATGCTAGCCGTCATTGACGAAAGTCAAGAAGATGGGAGCATCACGGCGGAAAAATGGAGGTTGGTGTATAATGCACTCAACCTCGTCTTTTTAAAGGTCCTGGGTGAAAATCCGGGACCACCCCCATCCTGCAGAGATGCGGGATGGTATCAAGGGCGTGTAAAGATGACTGCATGCTCGGACTCTAGATCTGTGGATCTGTACAAAAAGGCTATAGCCAAAGTAGGGGAGGTGTGGCCAGGCGCAAAGCTTGCGGCAGTTAGCCGGGAGGAAATTCCCAGCAGGCCCGGGCACGTGTATGGCTGCCATCCGAACCGGCTAGCCCGGACGGGGCTTTGAAAATCATTCAGGCCTGTAAACCCGAATCTTCCGACAGGAAATTGGAAGATCGTCAAGCAGGAGGAGGCCAAGGGGGGCTCGAAATTATCAATCATGGTGATAAATAAGGAGTCCCTTGCCCTCCTTCACAAAACGAAGGGAGTAATTGACTTCGGTTTCGGGTCAATTACTCTCAACGTTTATAAGAAGGATGGGGCGGAAGCGCGTACGGGAGGCCAACCGGAGGACGGTGGCAACCCGCCCAGGCCTGAAGGGGGTACCAGCAGCATGGGGGAAGAAGCTGAGGGTAGGGGGAGAGTGAGTCCGGCGACCTTGGGAGGGCAAGGACTCTCTCGAAGGATGAGGAGGTGCACATAAGCGAAGGAGCTGGTGTACCGATGGAGGAGGATGTCGACAGCCCGGCCAGACGGGGGGGCACTGACAAGTCCTCTATAGAGGGTACGAGGGGTGGCGAGACGGGCGTATCCGGCGCATCCCAAATTACCGGGAATTAATATTCCTGCGGTAGCAGGAATTTATCATGGAGGTAGGTAGAGGTGAAATGGTTATGATTAAGATAACTCAAATTAACCTTCACCATTCTAAGGCTGCTTCGGCAGCTCTACTCCTCAGGCTGACTAGTTCGGGTGAGGATGTGATACTAATCCAAGAACCTTGGATTAACAACAACAGGATCTGTGGCCTCAGAACCAAGGGGTATAAAATTATATCATCTAGTAAGTCTGGGAAGATCAGATCTTGTATTCTTGGGAAAAATAATATTAATCTTTTCCTTCTCTCTCAATACAGCAATGGTGACACTACTGCAGTTAGCCTGGAAGTAGGCACTTGTAGATTCTGGCTGGTTTCAGCCTACATGGACCGGGAGAAGGAGGTTCCTCCGGATAACCTGGAGGAGCTGATCCGTAAAGCGGAACAATCAAAGGTAGGTGTGGTACTGGGAGTTGATGCTAATGCGCATCACACTATCTGGGGAAGCACAGACATTAATGAAAGAGGTGAGTCGCTTTTTGATTATTTGATGAGTACTAACCTTTCAGTGTGTAATATTGGGCGGGAACCCACATTTATTACTAGTAACAGGCAGGAGGTTCTAGACGTGACCCTTGCCTCAAATAATATTCTTCATATGGGTAAAAATTGGAGGGTGGATAAGGAACACTCCTTTTCTGATCATCGATATTTAACCTATAGCCTCGATATTCACCCTGCTACCCGGGAAGCCTTCAGGAACCCTAGAAGGACCAACTGGAGCAAATATGGGGAATTATTGGAGGAAATGTTACCGACGAGGGCTATGGAGCCCCCGACGACCGTTGGGGAGCTGGAGGACATGGTGGCTAGCGTTACTAGCGCATGCAACCGATCCTTTCGCGCTGCCTGCCCACTGGCTAAGCCTAGGGGTAGGCAAAAACCGGTATGGTGGTCCAGGGAACTGGGAACCTATCGAAAGGCTTGTAGGATAGCCTTTAATAGAGCCAAAAATACAAGGGAGGCTCAGGATTGGGACTCCTATAAGGAGAAACTCGGAACTTATAAGAAAGAATTAAGAAAGGCACAAAGGAGGTCTTGGAGAATCTTCTGTGATAATATGGAAGAGGTATCCGAAACCTCCCGCCTTAGGAAGATTCTTTCCAAAAGTACATCTAGTCCTAGTTTTTTGATAAAACCGGACGGATCTTGGACAACTTCTAGTGGAGAATCTCTGGAGCTTCTCTTCGAGACACACTTCCCAGGGAGCTTTGAAGACCTGTTGGTGCGTAGTAATCATCAGGAATCACTGTCAGTAACCACAGAGGATATCGTAACCAGAAAACGGATCCTATGGGCACTGAGGGGTTTTAAACCATTTAAATCGGCTGGGCCGGATCAAATTATACCAGCGGAACTTCAAAACAACTCAGTAATTATTCTTCCCTACCTGGAAGCTATATTCAAAGGGTGTTTGAAGCTGGGCTATATTCCTAGGTACTGGACGGAGGTCAATGTGGTGTTCATACCGAAAGCGGGGAAAAGCTCACATGTCTATCCTAAGGACCTAAGACCAATAACTCTATCATCCTTTCTTTTGAAAACATTGGAAAGGCTGCTGGATGTATACATCAGAGATAAAATAGGTGCCAGGAAGTGGGCATCGTCTCAGCACGCGTACACAAAGGGTAGATCTGTGGACACTGCTCTGCACGCCTTAGTGTCTACGATTGAGAAATCGATTAATTCGAAGGAATTCTGTTTGGTGGCCTTCCTGGATATAGAAGGTGCCTTTAATAATGTGAAAGCGGAGGCAATCAAGGAGGGATTGTCATTTTTGGAGGTGGACGTTCCTCTGATAGGGTTAATCAATTATATGCTGGGAAGCAGGATTGTTAGCTCGAAGTTGGGGGACTCCACCTTAAAGAGGCGAGTAACTAGGGGAACTCCGCAGGGGGGGGGGGGGTTCTGTCCCCTCTTCTCTGGAACATAGTGGTAAACGGGTTATTACTTGAATTGGAGAGAGAGGGTATTGAAGTTATTGCGTACGCAGATGACGTAGCTTTAGCTGTTACCGGGAAATTCCTGGGCACGATTGTAGACGTAATGCAGAATGCGCTTACCATCGTTACGAAATGGGCTGGCAAATGTGGACTTGGTATTAACCCGTCCAAGACAGAGCTGGTACTCTTTACTAAGAAATACAAAATCCCGGTAGTTGTCCCTCCTACCTTAAATGGCACGAGACTTGCTTTTACTGATAGAGCTAGATATCTGGGCATTATCTTGGACAGTAAGCTTAGTTGGAAGCCCAACATGTTGGAGAGAATAAACAAAGCTACTATTGCTTTGTACTCCTGTAGGAACGCCATTGGTCATAGATGGGGTCTGAAGCCGGAGCTGGTACACTGGCTCTACACCGCCGTAGTGAGACCTGTACTCATGTACGGGGTGGGTGTTTGGTGGCCAGCTCTGGACAAGATAACTTACAAAAGTAAGATTGAGAGAGTGCAAAGAATGGCCTGTATGCTTGTTAGCGGGGCATTGAGGTCGACACCGACAAGTGCCTTAGAGGTTATGTTGCACCTTCTTCCTGTCGACATTTTTGGCAAACAGATGGCGGCAAATATGGCTGTACGACAAGCAGCCGTCTCTCAGTGGAGGTGTCTTAGTATAGGACACTCTACTATCGTCAGATCGTTGAAGGATGAGCTGGCGAATCTTGACTACATTAAACCTACTCTACGCTTCGAAAAGCGATTTCCTTCCCTTCAAGGGAATCCTGGAGGGATAGACCGTCATCGGAAACTGAAGCGTTGCAATTCTTCACAGATGGCTCCAAGCTAGACGGCAAAGTAGGAGCTGGAGTATTCTGTGACAAATTAAATGTAAATATTTCTATTCGTCTCCCTGATTACTGCAGCGTGTACCAAGCTGAAGTCGTAGCGATTGAGGAGGTCATGACGTGGTTGAAGCATAATGAGTTATCCTCAGACGATATCACAATCTATGTGGACAGTCAAGCGGCGATCCGGTCGTTAGAATCGGTGTCTTTGGCGTCACGGGTGGCGTTGAGTTGTCACTCATCTCTAAATGAGATGGGTGAGCATTTCAACATCCAGGTAGTCTGGGTCCCAGGTCACTCGGGCGTCATGGGGAACTGCAGGGCAGATGAACTTGCTAGGCATGGTACGACTCTCCAGCTGCAACCGGAAAGGGCAAGTCTGGGGAGGCCTATCACAGCGCTGAGACAAGCACTTGGGAAGCAGGCGCTATCCTCAGCGGGGGAAGGTGGTCTAACACCCTAACCTGTAGAGTTGCAAGACAAGTTTGGCCAAAGCTGGACTTGGGGCGCACTAGGGCATTAATATCCTTACGAAGACGTGAATTAAGAACGGTCGTAGGAATACTCACGGGACACTGCCTTTTTGGAGAACATGCAAGAAGGCTGGGTCTGGAGGCTAATGACTTCTGCAGAAGCTGCTTGGACGAAGAGGAGGAAGAGACGTTGGTCCACTTCCTTTGCTCGTGTCCAGCATTGGCTCTCAGAAGGCACAAACACTTAGGTAAGTTCAGGATGGACTGCCTCTCGGATCTCGAAAACATTAAAGTGCGGGACGTCTTACGCTACATAAGTAGCTCGAAATGGTTCCAATAGGGGTAAAAGGAGATACATCCTGTGGTATCACAATGGACCGTCACCGGTCTAAGTGTGCGTAAGCAGCCACTCCAACCTAACCTAACCTAACCTAGAATTTCAGACAGAGTGGAAAGGTGCGGGAGGAAAGATTCGCAACATCTAATGTGTACACAAGGGGAGTTGCGGTATGAGATTGACATCTGCAAAATGTTTAACAGAAAGGGCATTCTGCCCAAAATCACTACGTTAAGTGATGCAAGGAGAAAAGAAACGTAAATCAATATCTTCTTAGTTGCACAAGAAACCTTGTTCGGTTATCTAGTTGATGTTGACATAAATAATAACTAGAAGTTGCAGCTAGAAGAAATTAATGCCAAAGATAGGGAGTTTATTGATTGCCACATTACGATGTTTTCTGAGAAAATAGTTGAACGATACAATTGCGCGTTGGCCATTTTGATAAGATTTAGATCGTTCAAACTTATACGATTGCGAAAATATAACGCCACATATTAATAGATTCAAAGCAAATACTCTATAGAACTTGGCCAAATTTTTTTGTGGCGTAATCCACCCAGTTGCTGACAGTGTCTGATGGATATTAACTCTCGCTTACGAAGTGGGGCTTTAACATATCTAGGCAAATAACCAAGAAACATCGAGTGGCACAAATATTAGGGTTGTATTGAGAACCTCAAAACATTATTTCTTTTTCAAAAGTTTGGATATATCAAAATAGGATCTATTTAACTTAATACAACGTTTGAAACGATCAACCAATTTATCCATAGACTTTTTAAACTCCGTTTTTCGGATGTTCTTTAGCACCTGTGTCACAGCTGCTTGAATTACTGAAACGTCATCGTAAAAAGCAATTCTGGGAATAGAAAATAGGCACACAGTGACAGATCAGGCGAATATGGAGGGTGGTCGATGACACAAATCTGTTTTTTCATCAAAAATTCGTTGACTTTTTTTTGGTCTTGTGAGGTGGTGCATTATCATGTAATAAAAACGGCTGTTTTCCTTCTGGATATTCGGGTCTAACACAAACAACTCTCGACCACAAACGATGTAAAACTTGTAAATTCCTTGTACCCTTGGAGCCTTGGAATCATAGAAAGTTATTAACATTGTCTTGATCCTTGATTTCTGAAAACGCAATTTTTTAGGTTTTGGCTCGTCTTTTGACTTCGTGTTAACCACGTGTAAACTTGAGTACGACTCATACAATCATCACTCTTTGTTCCATTATGTTTATACGACTCAACTACAAAAACTACTGTCATTAAAACGTGTGCAATTTTGTAACATGTCAACCGAATGAACTTAGCTGCGTTCGAAAGAAGAAACATGTACCTTTCTAACGCTTCCAACGTTTAATAGATGGTTCGGTTATTTTTAGATCACACTGTGTATATAGAATTACTTCCCAAACTTTTTATCTTTATTCTTTCCATGTATTGGCTAAAGTTACTAAGAAGGCATTTGGCTAAAAACAAGTATCATGGGATGAGAAACTATCTCGAGAACTTCAAAATGCTTAGATAAAGGGCCAAACACAATTCATATTATTAAATATTAAAAAATTCTCATTCCTATCCAGCAGATTAGTCTGCCAAGATTAGAACTCGGCGGAGCACATCGGCTCACAAAACCAGTGCATCGAGTAATGAAGCCGCTTTATCATTAAAATATTAAGGTACCCAATCGAAGTCCTGTCATGGCTACCAAACCATCCTCGTAAATGGAAGACGTAACCATTGCGTTGGCGTAACCTGCCGATTTAGCAACTCGAGGAATTACTGTCGAAAGAATAATTTCGAATGGTTTATGGTGGAAGGTGCCAAGTTGGATGTCAAAGGCAGAAGATTAGTGGCCAATAATCCAACAATTGGAGAAACATTTCAAGAACATCATGTGGTGTCACATTAATAATTAATTACCTACAGTAAATTTACAATCGGTAAGCAAACATAAAAAAACAAAAAATTAAGAATTATCTATAGACAAAAATTTAAACAACTCGTTTTTAACCGAATTTTCTGTCATGTTAAAATCGTAAACTAAATTAACAAGACGATAAATTCTCAAGACTGGTTCGGAAAGTGGAAATTTGTAGAGACAGGATCAATATTTAGCAAGCGATGGCCGCGCAAACAGCATATGGGAGCGTAGATATTGAAACAAACAAGTAATTCTTCAAAATCTATTCGGGAAGTCAGAAACATTGAATGAAACGTCTCGTCGGTGATCCAAACGTTGTAGTTTTAATAAATTACAACGATCATTATAAGGTGGGAGAATATATTGATACACTCGCTCGATAGGTAATCCACGGAGGGCGTACAAAACCAATTGCTTCTGAACGCTCTCAATTCAGATCTGAGAAGCGTACTCTTGAACGGAACGACCAAAGAGTATATACAGAGTTTTCATTTGCGTTTTAATGAAACCTAGCATAATGTAAGGTTTTGTAATAAAACAATCAATGGGCTTAGTAAAAGTTATATCACAAAAAAAGGTTAGCCTAAGTCGGACATGAACTCAACTCTATCAACAGCAATATTATACAAAAATATTGCTGGAATATGCATTTACCCACATTCAGCAACAATTTGTTATTAAATGACCAACTGCAAAAATTATTCAAGTCGCCTTGCAATTTCACACAATCAGAAACCTCATCAATTGGAGCAAATATTTTCGTATCATCTTCGTAAAGCAGACAATGTGCAAATTCAAAATACTTAACAACATCATTAACAAATAATGAGAATAAAAGCGGACCAATGTGACTTCTTTAAGGAACTCCTGAGGTAACACGAAATGAAGAAGATCTAAAATTATTAATCTTGACAAATTGGTAACGATCAGAAAGGTATGAATGCAACCACTTAATAGAAAATAAGAATCGAATGGTCAATTATATCGAAAGCCTTTTAAAAATCGGTGTATACTACATCTACTTGTTGCCTGTGTTCTTGTCTACTATATAAATATCCACAAAAAGAGACTAGATTAGTCGCCGCTTTTTACGTGAAAAAACAAGAATTGTTGTACCAGGGATTCGAATAGTTTTTTGGCATGGCAGAAAGAATAGTGACTACGCGATAGTTTCTGACTTCACTTATTTTGCCAGATTTGAAAATCGGACGGATGAAAGATAATTTCGAGAGATCAGGAAAAATCCCAATACGTAGGCTATTATTAAAGATAATAGTCAGTGGAGGGGCTAAACTCTCTGCGCAATTCTTAATAAGGATGGGTGGAGAGCCACCCTGACCTACCCCCTTATAAAGTAGTTGATATAACCTAGACTTCTGATTCCGTAAACTTTAAAAAGACCAAATCAGAGCCATCGCGATTAGTTAAAGGCGTGTTATTTGATACCGCAGGTTCTTCATGTACAGACTCACAAAAAATCCTGATTATTCTGGATCTTACATGGAGCTCATCGCGTTCTGTATTATGAGGATTTTTTGCGAATAACGGCTTGAATGTTTGAATTCATTTCGTTATTATCCAAAATATGTTAAATTGTTAAATTTAAAATTGGGGGCTGCTTGACACTCAAATTCCCTAGGATCTCCCAATGTATGAAAAAAGCTTATATAAGAAGTTTCGATTCGATTGGTTGAACCGTATGGAAAACAATTTTTCAGACACAGGGGACCATAAAACGGATAAATATCCAAAAATCTCAAGGTCGAAAATATGCACGACTAAACGTAAAATAAAGTGAAACCTCGCAAACCCTAGTGACAAAATAATGCAAAAGTACTCTCGCAAAATTTAGCAATGTCAATTACTTTGCCGCACGTTGTAACAAAGTAATTTGTTTGTGAACAATTCGGAAAACAGGCATTTTGTGCATTGGAGGCATGCATTGGAAAAATATGTACGAAATGTTACTACAATTTTCTCAAACTTTTGGATAAGGATATAGCCCTCACTTTCCGGATTTATTAGTGGTACAAGCAAAAGAGGACCCGCATGATCTTCCAAGTGAGGTAGCCCATACGCACCATAAAACATGATCTGGAGTCTCTGTAGAAAAATGTTCACACCCAATAAAGTGAGATTGGCTCTTTCAAACCTTTTAAATCAGCTGAAGGGAATTGCATTTTTCGGCACTACTTTAAAAAGGAATTGAGGAAATACTATCCACCTTCATCCAGATGTTTCGGACAAGTTACCAAAGATAGGGGATCGTCAGTTCAGTCAATTAGTCTTAGATCGTTTGTATTCAAAACAATGGAAAAAATCCTGACCAGTTTAAAAATGGCAAATAAAGAAATTGCCCTTTGCGCTTAAGGGCATTAAAGGATTGACCCCAAGGAGGCGTACTGTCTGCTCTATTATGGCCATTGGTTATTGACAGACTACTGTTCCTTCTGGATAGCCATGGGTATAATGTTCAGGACTATGCGGATGATGTGGCTATCATAATCAGAGGCAAATTTGGGGCAAAATATATTAGGACATGTGTTAAAAACTTCACACCGGTGGCATGTGCTACTGATGTTGATATTGGTTGTTTAAAACAAGAAACTATTAAGCCGCAGACCAATTTATTGCAATCAGTCATAAAATTAGGAATAATGATTCGAAATGTGTCCGTCTTGCTTAACGCAAGCTAGAAAATGAACGATTATTTCCTTATCATTTAAATAAATCGATCAAGAACTTTACATTGTAAGACATTTTATTAGGGGCTAATGACTATAAGCAATCCGATCTAATAGGTACACGTTAATTAAATTTTATCACTTAGTATGAACCAAAAAACAAAAAAAAAATCTTATCAACATTATTCGTCAACTATTACCGAAAAAAATATTTATTGATAAGGCGCAAAAATATTCGTTCGAAAATCGATTTACTAATATTACGCGCGATAAGATCAATAAAAATATTAAATTTATTGGCTAACAACTATCACATACTGATAACAGCGACACCTATCAATGTACTCTATAACACGACGATAAAAACAACAGCAATACTATAAATCCGCAAATCGATCCGATATACATATAAAAGCGGTCGTATGAAACCTCGCGCACATGATAATATAATTGGAATATTTTTTTGTCACTATTCTTATCACCCGTTAGATCATCATTGGTGATTAGAAATTATCAATTTTATTTGTAATATTTTACGCTAATCTGAATTTTTGAATCATATTTACTTAAGTATATTCAAAAAAAAAAAAAAAAAAAAAAATCGCGATGAATATATGAGATAAGCGCGCGGCGCGAAATTATTATCGTACAAATTGATTTCATAATTTTTTCAATAATTTTTTTTTTTTTTTTGATATCTCTAATTGGATTGCAATTTGTTTGTGATAACGTTTTTATAACCTAGATAATTTGATTTAATTTTCTATTTGAGTTCAGACATTTTTAATTGTACACGCATTTTTTGTTTTATTTTTACTAAACACTCCCCTTTATATGCATAGCTCCCATTTTGATTGTTAAAAACTATAATAATAAATCATTAATGTAAGTCGAATAGTTGACAAACAGAAACCAATATACTAATGTTGTGACATTAATAATTTAATCTAAGAGCGCGCGCGAGTTTAACAAACAAACAAACAAAAAAAAAAAATCAAATGTAATCGAAATCAACCAATCAACCGCGAACCAATTAATTGTTATTCTCTGTAGTCACTATTATTGTGTCTACGTACTCGTATTTAGGGCATATAAGACATAGAGTTAAATTCTTAACAAAAATACGCGCGCTCTCAGTCCAAACGAACGAGTAACGATTTTTTTCATTTTTTTTTTATTTTACTTCTATTGATTGATCTAATTTCAAAGATCAAATCTAAATGATAAATAAAATAAAATAAAAATTTATATATAAGACAACAATAAAAGAAAATCATTTTTTTATAGAAAAGTTAAGATTTTATTAAATTATCTACTTGGCGCCTTTTATAAATATTTATTGATTTGATGTATGTGCTTTGAATTATTTAAGCGCGAATTTTTTTCTTTGTAATAAAATTAATTAATGCGTCTTTATTATTAAAATTTTTGCATGAAAATAAAATCGGGCAGACGTAAGGGGACCAGAAACCGTTTAAGGTGAATTGTTTACACATAACGATAGCGCGATACCGTACATCGTACTGGCAGCTAAATACCGAACACATTAATAAATCGTTAATGTACAAATCCGCAGGCTCCTAAACAGTCCAACACAAAGTATCCTGTCTTATTGACATTGCAAAATGGAAGTTAGGAGCATAAAGATAGAAAATTGTCTCTTTCTATTATTTGTGTGGGCATAAAACACACAGAAATGAGGGTTTTCCTTTAGTTTTTTTTGGTGAATTATATAATTCGCTAAGTCAATGCGTTCTTGCCTTATACGTAATGTATGAAGCTAGAATTGTATTTTTGTAGTTTGGCCGTAACTGGCCGTAGCTGATGAGTAGACCGAACTTTTTGTTCGTGCGAGCTTGTCAGTACGAAACCAAACTACTACAGAGAAAACTCAAGGAAAGTTTTCATTTTTTGAAGTCTGTACACTTTGTATTGATCTCGGGTTAAAGTATGGCAGGATTTTATATTTCTACTTTTTTGGTAGATATATGTATTTATAAATGATTGTCCTAACCATCCAGTCGATATGCAGGCTCTTAATGAACCTTAATGAATACTACCGGACGGTACGTGATACATACTATCTAGGCTCATTGTTCTCCCTCGTATACAGAACATGTTTCGCTGATTCCGCTTCCAGGTCGTAGAAACGTCATCCGCCTGTCTAGCTTAGGCCTATTTTCTTAAGGGGACGTGACCTTTGGGGAAGCCAGTTAGTGGTTTCAATTCAGGTTTTCTAAGTTCAAGACAATATTTTACTCTTCGCCTGTCGCAGGCCTGAAATTTTGTACCCTTAGGTATCTCTTAGTGATGCCACAGTATGGCGCTGGTCGAATGGATGGAGAAGAAGAAACCTTGCGGGCGAGACCATCAGCAGAAACATTTGCCTCGATTCCAGTATGACCGGGCACCCACGTAAGTGTTACCTTATTTGAGCTTGCCAGATGTTTAATAACCTTCAGACAAGTCCATACCAGCCTTGACTCCACCAGATCAGCAGATTCTGGCTGCTATCCTAGCGAAAACTTCTATATCATGTACTTCTGCTTAAAAGACGGTAAACTGCGAGAGGGCGGTCCCATTCCCTTATATTCCTATCGCCGCTCCGTCTTCCGTTTTTGATCCATTTGTTAACCGTATCATCCCTCGCTCAAAGGACAGTCCCTCTGTACTCCATATATGACGGCCAAGTAACCTAACACTGAATGGTTTGGGGAAGTCCAGTTTAGTTGATATACAGTCGAAAGGCATTCCTATGGTAGAGTCTGTCTGAAATTCCTGAAGATATTTCCTTCTGCCTGCATCCTTTGGGTCATAATTGCAGCATCCTTTTTTACATGCTAGAGTCAGCTATACAAGTGCCTCCCAATAGGATAGATAAAGGACACTTTCGGCTTTCCAAATCTATACGCGTTATTCCAGTAATGTAGGTATTATTTGAAAATTTGTCATCAAACCCCAACCTCAGATTTATTTACGGTCTGTTTCTTAAATGACGTAGCCAAAGAATGGTTACTAAAGACTCTTCAGTCGGAGTAAGAATCTAACGGCATTTACAGTTCATTACAATGATAAATCTAACTAAAGAATAGTTCTGTTAAGCCTCCTTTTAATTAATAACAGTGATTTAGCAGATTTTGCAGTTTAAGTTATCTGTAACAGTTGGTAAGCGATAGTACTGAATAAAAAAAAATTCCGTTTGCTTAGTGGGTTTAAAAAAAAGTTTCCCGGTAGCAATATGTGCGCCAGTCCAACGTAAAATACACTTCTAACTTGGTTTGAATTTTTCATCAATTCTGAAAAAACGATTTGAAAAAAACAAACTCATTAACTGCGGGTATCACATACTGATGACAACGAAAATTTCTTTCATCGAAATTCGAAAGATTGATAGCTCGAAATTCGATTGATCGGTGAATTTAATGAGTAGAAATTCGACAGATTGCAACATAGGTAGGTCCACTAAATGAAAAATTTGTTAGACAGAAATTTGAGATGAATTGAAATTCGCTAGATTGAAGATTGAAGTTTCGACAGGTTCGATAAATCGATATTCGAAAGATTGACATTCGATTAATTGGAGAATTTGACTGATTAGACATCGATAGATCAAAATTCGATTCAACAAAATTCGTTGGCTTCAAATTCTATTTATAGGTGAATTCAATAGGATTGGAAATCGTTTGACCGGTGAAATTCTTAGATCGAAATTCGATGAATTGGAATACGATAGATTAAAATGCGATAAATTGGGATTCGATAGACCAGGGTTTATTCGATAGAATGAAATTTAAAAGGTCGAAGTTCGAAAGACCGAAATCCGAAGGATCGAAATTCAATAAATTGAAATTTAATTGAATGGGGCAATTGATGGGTAGAAATTCGACAAATCGAAAGATAGATTGAAGTAATGGATGAATTTGACAGATTGAAACCAAATAAACCGAAATTTGATAAATCTAAGTTCGAAATACCGAAATTCGATGGATTGAAACCCTATAAATTAAAATTTGTTAGATCAGAGTTCCTTAGATTGAAATATAGAGCGAAATTTGCTAAATCGAAATTCAGATAGAAATTTGATGAATTAGAGTTTGATAGATTATAAACGATAATCTGAAATTCAGTAGATTAGGAAATTCAATTAATTCAATTTTGCTTTCAGTTCAATGAAATTTGATAACACGTCTAAAAATTGGACTTCGTTAGATTGAAATTCGGTGAATCGAAATACGACAGATTACCCACTTGAAGTTATCCCAGACTTTCATCCCAGGAAAATTTGAAATTACCTCTGCCAACACCAGCGTAATGTAATAAAAAAATTGATTCTTTATGTCAAGATTATGGCTAGCCTGAAAATTTATTATGAAAATATAGTAGAGGGTTCAAGTAGCTGCCTCTGGGCCAATTTTAAAACCGGTTTGCTTGTTAGAATTTTTGTTACATCAATAAACGTGTTGCTTTTCCTTTGTTAGAAATGAACAAAAACAAAATCATCAAATGCTGTGCTTAGAATTATGGAGGCTTTGCAAATTTGTTTTGTCAGTTTATTAGCGGGACCCATTGGCTAATTCTGGCCAATACCCATTGGCTACCTCTTGGCCAATTCTGAACGCAATTCGCTTGTTAGAATTTTCGCTACATCAATAAATGTGTTGCCTTCCAATAGTTAAAAAATTATTCTGCTCAGAATTATGGTGACCCTGCAAATTTATTATGTCGGTTCAGTAGATGGACCCATCAGCTCTTGGCCAATTCTGAACTAGGTTCTCTTTTTACAATTTTCCCTACATCAATAAATGTGTTGCCTTCCAATAGTTAAAAAATTTCTTCGCTCAGGATTATGGGGACCCTGCAAATTTATTATGTCGGTTCAGTAGATGGACCCATTGGGTACCTCTTGGCTAATTTGGAACGCGGTTCGTTTCTTAGAATTTTCGCTACATCAATAAATGTGTTGCCTTCCAATAGTTGAAAAAATTCGTCTGCTCAGGATTATGGTGACCCTGCCAATTTGTTATGTCGCTTCAGTAGATGGACCCATTAGCTACCTCTTGGCCAATTCTGAAAGCGATTCTCTTGTTAGAATTTTCGGTATATCAATAAATGCGTTGCCTTCCCATAATTAAAAATAAAATAAAAAATCAAAAAAATTCTTCTGCTCAGGATTATGGTGACCCTGCAAAATTGTTATGTCGGTTTAGTAGATGGACCCATCGGCTACCTCTTGGCTAATTTGGAACGCGGTTCGTTTCTTAGAATTTTCACTACATCAATAAATGTGTTGCCTTCCCATAATTAAAAAAATTCTTCTGCTCAGGATTATGGTGACCCTGCAAATTTGTTTGGTCGTTTCAGTAGATGGACCCATTAGCTATCTCTTGGCCAATTCTGAACTAGGTTCACTTTTTACAATTTTCCCTACATCAATAAATGTGTTACCTTCCAATAGTTAAAAAAATTCTTCTGCTTAGGATTATGGTGACCCTGCCAATTTGTTATGTCGCTTCAGTAGATGGACCCATTAGCTACCTCTTGGCCAATTCTGAAAGCGATTCTCTTGTTAGAATTTTCGCTATATCAATAAATGCGTTGCCTTCCCATAATTAAAAATAAAATAAAAAATCAAAAAAATTCTTCTGCTCAGGATTATGGTGACCCTGCAAAATTGTTATGTCGGTTTAGTAGATGGACCCATCGGCTACCTCTTGGCTAGTTCGGAACGCGATTCTCTTGTTAGAATTTTCGCTACATCAATAAATGTATTGCCTTCCCATAGTTAAAAAAATTCTTCTGCTCAGAATTATGGTGACCCTGAAAATTTGTTATATCTTTTCATTAGTAGGACCCATTGGCTAATTCTGATCGTGGTTCTCTTCGTAGAATTTTCGCTACATCAATAAATGTGTTGCTTTTCTATAGTTAAAAAAAGTTATCAGGATTAAGGTGGCCTTGCAAATTTGTTATGTCGATTCAATAGATGGACCCATTGGCTACCTCTTGGCTAATTCTAAAGCGATTCTCTTTTTAGAATTTTCGCTACATCAATAAATGTGTTGCTTTCCCATAGTTAAAAAATTCTTCTGCTCAAGATTATGTTGACCCTGCAAATATGTTATGTCGGTTTAGTAGATGGACCCATTGGCTTCCTCTTGGCAAATTCTGAACGTGGTTCGCATTAGCTTCCTCTTGGCAAATTCTGAACGCAGTTCGCTTGTTAGAATTTCCGCTACATCGATAAATGTATTGCCTTCCCATAGTTAAATATGAATAAAATAAAAATTCAAGAAAAAATCTTCTGCTCAGGATTTGCTATTTCTTTGGTACATCAATAAATGTGAGCCACCGTAATCCTGAGCAAACTAATTTTATTTTTTTATTTTATTCAAATTTAATGGGTTATTTCAAATTTTCCTGGGATGAAAGTCTGGGATAACTTCAGGGGTGTGACAGATTGGAATTCAGTTGATGGGTGGATTTGTTCAATTGAAATTCGATGGATTAAAATTCGATAGATTCAAATTCTAAGATAAATCCAGAAAATCAACCTAAAAATTAGCTGTAAACTTGCTCTAGCAAAAAATGTATTTACTCATTTAAATTCATTGAGGATCATTAGCCTAGTGTCCCGAAAATCCAAAAACCGCTGGGCGTTACCCTAAAGTGGTAGTTTAGCAAATCTCACACTTTCTAAAACTTGATAATTGCTGGCAATTTTTCTTCTTATGTTTCACAATATTATGGAAAGCACTACCTGGGCTAAGAAACCGCTAGAAACAGTAAATGTCTATTTGGCTTAAATCGGAAAATAATGTTTGCTTAATTAGGCTTCTGAGTCACCTTAAAATTCTTTATTCAAAAAACAAAACATATTTTAACGCTGGTCACGTACAAAACGGTCACTTTTAATGTCAATTCAAGAGGTTACGACCTCGATATCGCAACAAGAAACTCACATAATCGTTATTCTCTTATTCGAACAAATAGAAATTTTTACAACCCTGACAAATCCGCGCTTTATACTATTCTATTACCGCAAGCTTTATTTGCCATACTACTCGTATGTAAAATTTAAGAAAATCGAATTATCCACGGTGAAATGAGAACTTTAATATAAAAAATCAGATAACATCTAAAATCTCTAAACACCATAAACCCCCAAACAAAAAAAAACAAAAACAAAAAAAATATTGAATCCATTGATTTCTCATAGTGATGTTGCGCTAGAGACCTGATGATGTTGATGATTCGACAATGATTAGCAACATTTCTAATTCCAATATTTCTCACACGCTACATTATACGTTACATACTTTCGTAAAAAAACAAAACAGCTAAATAAAGTGCAAAGTAATAATTTAACAGTTACTTTTATTAAAAACTAAACTACTGATGTGTCATGTCCAATCTAATCTCTATATGATGTGTAATTCGTCTCGAATCATACATCTGCGCGTATATGGGATGCCCGGAATATCTTAACTCAGTGTTTCCATTTAAAAATGTAATACAATTGGATTAGTGCGCGGTAATGGAACTAACGATCTATAATTTTATTTTTTATTTTCTTGTTTTTGTTTTAAAGAGGTGAGATAATAAAATATACTAAAATAAAAATTGATTGATACATTTGATAGATAAACCATCCGCGTCTGTATAATTATTCCGTGTATAACGAGATCTTTGTTTTGAAAAGATTTTATTACACATAAATCCACTTTGCTATATAATTTAATAAATAAACAAAACAACCATCTGATTTATCGAACACTGAAATTTTAACGATCGTGTAGGTCAGTCTGTTTGTTTTACGATATTTTCATCTACACATTTCATCTACACGCTCAACAAAATTAATTTCATGTAAAATGGGCGGTTAGATTTTAATATCAACTTATGGATAGAAAAAAATATTTTTGTATTTTTGATTTAGGCTTAATTTAGAAATACTTTCTGTAATCTAAAGTTATATAAAATCCAAATAAATGCGCGGCAATTAAATATGTGTCTGTGTGTGTGTGCGTGTTGTGATTTAGCTGACATCATATTGATAAGATAATTATTGTTAAACACGAGAATTATTTTTAAATATCAAATTATAAATTATAAAAATCTCTCGTTACGATATGTGGGATAACAACTATACCTACTACACGGACCACTAAAAATAGTTTTATAGTAAAATGTAATTTTATCAACGTTAAATTATCTCGTTGTAGTATTTTCATGTTACTGATCTAGATTTTGTTGTTTTTTTTTGATTAGCGTGATGATAGCACGAGATTTATTTTTATAAATATAACCCTTTGTCAGTTGTGTCTATAAATTTTGAAAAACAATAAAATAACGATCAAAATCCTCAGTCCACGTTATCGTAATCCGTCCATATGTGTCTATCGTATTTCTAGCTACGAAAGTCGAAAACCCGTAACTAACAAAGTCGTGAAAGGCACTCCCAACGCTTTCGTAGTTCACTTTTTACGTGCTACCTTATGCAGTAGCCAAATAGAGGACGTACGGCTATAGATCCGCTTTTTTTTAAACCACTTCTGTTTAGCCCAATTGCGAGAAAACCGTTTGATGTTGAGAGGCCGAATGTCGAAACGCCGAATGTCGAAAGGCCGAATGTCGAAAAACCGAATGTCGAAAAGCCGAATGTCGAAAAACCGAATGTCGAAAAGATGAACGCCGAAAAGCCAAATGTGTTGAAAGGGCGAATGTCGGAAGGCCGAATGTGTCGAACGGCCGAATGTGTCGAAAGGCCGAATGTCTAAACGCGTTTTTTGAGTTTTTTCGTTTATTGCTATTTGATGTATGTTTTATTGTAATAACTGTTGTGGACAGGAAATGTGTTGATTTTTTTAAGCTGAAAGAGATTATTTGTGAGCATATTTGGCCGTCTGTTTTAGTAATTGAATAGATAAGAAAAAATATATTTTTATGCTAGGAAAAATAAAGGTACTACTTGGCGGCAAGATGATCAGTTTCTTTTTACTGAAATTCGATCGTAAATACCTTGAAAGCATTTTGAAAATTGGCGGGCCTGAGGCTTTCTAACTATAGTTTTCAGTACTAATGCACTTTAAGTTGCTCCCTTTGTAAAGCGTCACTCGCAGAAGGCGTTTGGCATTATTCTAAATTCGTACAGGGTCATTCTGACCGTCGGAAGCGTCAATTTACTCCGAAAAAACATTTTTTATTTGAGGTAATACAGGTTTTACCCTTCAAATTGAACTTTTTACATTTCAAAAAGAACCTTCAGCAAATTAAAAATTTGGCCAATTAGGATGGTACTTGGCTATTGCTTAGCAGATTATGATGAAATTCCACATGAGCGTTGGAAATGGGATTCTAAAATGATTTTTGGATTAAGTTCTAGAATATGGTCATATAGAATGGAACTTGGCTGAAAATTGTATATGTTCGCTGTAAATGGGATTCTAAAATGATTTTAAATTAAATTCTGGAACATAGTCAATTACGATATACCTTAGCTATTTGTGACAGATTATGATTAATTTTGACGATTCTAAGAAACACATGGAAATATGATTGAAAAATTTTTTTTGGATAAGGTTATGAAAAATATGTCAATATTGCTTCTATAATGTTATCTGGTGAGGTTTCTGTAAATCATGCAGCTGGTGAGTTAGAAACTTTTCTCGCCAATCTTTCACTTTAAATTTCAGTTATGTTGTCTAAGTAATTGAAGGCAGAGCGGTAAGTTTGGCCATGTTTAAAAAAATATTGTGTGACGGACAAGCGCCGCAGAATTGAAACTACAATACTAACGGTAGCGTAGAGCTTTGGAATTAGAAATATATAAAACTCGAATTTCATCATAAGTTAAGGAATAGCCAAGTTCCATAAAAATCATTTTAGAATCCCATTTCGATCGCACACGTTAATTTCCACTAAAATCCGTTAAGAAATAGATAAATTCCATCCTAATTGGCCTTTAATATAATTTGCTAAAGGTTCAATTTGAAGTGTAAAAGGTTTAATTTTAAGTGTAGAACCAGTATAATTGAGGAAGTATTTTAAATCCTTGCAATTATGAAGCTATAAAGCAACTAGTCTTTCACCTACCCACTACACACTTGCAAGAACAACTAAAAAATGCCACGCTGGTAGACGATCAAAAAGTGTGCAGGGTCAGATTGACCCAGAGTGTTCTCCATCATTCAAAAAATAGGTGCGTTTTCGGACGGTTAAAACGGGTCCCGATCGTTACGGCATAATGCACATTGATAATTTGTGTTTCCGGATTTTAGTTTGCTGGATATTTTTTTCGGTATTATTTTTTTCTAGATAAGGTAGCCAACCTAGTTTAATTAAATTCGATTTATACGATGGAAATGTTAATGGGATTCTAAAATGATTTTTTGATGAAGTTCTGGAGTATGGCCAATTAAGGATGGAACTTGGCTATTTCTTAACTAATTATACTGAAATATATTCACTTTATTTATTTATTCGGAATTTTCCTTCGGCCTCTCGACACATTCGGCCTTTCGACACAATTGGCCCATCGACACATTCGGTCTTTCCACACATTCGGGCTTTCGGCATTCGGCCTTTCAACATTCGGCCTTTCGACATTCGGAATTTCCACTCTATCGGCCCTTCCACATTCGGCCTTTCGATTTTTTCGTCCTTTCGACCCATTCGGCCTTTCGATATTCAGTCTTTCGACATTCGGCCTTTCGACTTTCGGTCTTTCGACTTTCGGTCTTTCGACATTCGGCCTTTTGACCCTATTTCGAGAAAAATTGAGAAACTCATTTAATGCTTACCATATCGGATAGCAGGCGTCACGATTTTGAGAATTGGGACAGGGATGATTAACAGGGATTATTCAAATTATTCTAGTTTCCCGAAGTTTGACGTTAAGTTGCGCCAAAATACGAGATTTTCGATATTTTATATGATTTTTCGAAATTTTTAACCGCATTCGAGGTTTGTTGGGGATTGAGCACCATTTTATATATCTAGAAATTACGCAAGATTTTATAGAATTTACGAGATTATTCGTGATGGTTTGGATTGAATTAAGCGTAGAATTGAGTTACGTGAAATTCTCGAAATTTTTGGCTTAATGTTGATTTTATTCAAAACGATCAACTTTCAGTCATTTTTAGGAGACATCGTTTCTGCTTTTGAAATGTTTAACATCGAGATTTCTGAAGATTAATCCGCGTATTCTCAGTTGATTCGAGATTTTTGGGAATATTCGAATTTTTGTTTAAGAATATCAGGATTATTCAAGCTTAAAGTAAAGTGGGATCGCATCTACAGTTATCTAAGAGAATTATAGTGTTACATCGATAATTTAAGGAATTTTCGAGTTTTTAAGATTAATTCTGAATTGCTTGGTTTTGAGCATTATATAATAGAAATTATCTGAGGTTTTATTATTTTTTGAAATCATTTTAGATTTTCGATACCATTCGAGTTTGGCTTGTAGTTGAATTAAGCATTGAGTTACACAGTCCGACAGAAATGAGATTCTCGAAATTCGAAATTTTGAGATTTTTTGGATTAACCTAGATTTCCAGAATTGAACTTCGGTGTTGTAGTTCTAGTACGAACTCATTCGAGATTCTTAGTGATTTCTTACTTTTTAAAGATTATTACAGGATTCTAGGTTCATTCCTAGTTTTTTGAGAATATCCGAAATTTGTTGTGATTAATCGCGCATTTCCAATTACTCGAAAATTTTACGCATCGATTCTAAAATGTTTTTATATTTTTTCACTAAATATCAAGTTCATCGGCCCTAGATTTTCTAAAAAACAAACTCAACTTTTGGAACAACAATTTTAAACAAATTTAAAAAATCTTGGTTTTTGATCAATGGATAATTTTAAACTCCTATGATTAGTTTAAATGTTGATATTAAACATTAAACCATAGTCATAATCCCGAAAGAAAGCTTTTTTTGCTCTAAATATTGCTAAAACAAGGTGTTAGCCGAAGAAATGCAACACTAACATCATTTCCTCTCATGTAATATTCCTGCTTGCATGCACAATTCAAATTGCTTTTTCCCCCATTTAAACAGCGAATTTAAGTTTTTCCATGTGTGGTGACGTATAGAAGTGCGAACGAAAAATGTGTGTTGCCTAAAAATTGTTGCGGATTGTTGTAATTAAACGTTAGGTGAAAAGAAAGAGGTGCAGATTGGTTATGGCGTTGCATTCAAGGAGGAGCCGCCTCTGGAAATAACCCATTGACAAATCTCGTTAAAATTTACTTCGTGTGATAATTTATTCGTTTTAAGAAAAAACGCACAATCAAAAAATATTTGAATTCGTGTTTTAATTTATATTTTAGCACCTACCCAGGCAACCACTCCCAACCCCTCTCTTTCCAGAAAAGGAGACTTCAAAATTTATGGAAACTATTCGAACATGAGGATTAAATTCTATAAATGACCGTTTATTGTAACCTTGATTTCATAGGCTGCTGCCCTCTATCACCGCTTTTCGAGAGTTTTAAGAAACCCGAAGAATTATACTAATATCAAAAATTTCAAAAATATGTATTTTCTATAAACTTATTTACATACTGAAACAGGTAGCTCCTCAACGCCGCTAAGCATTGAATCTTTCTGCACAATCGCTTAATCTAAAATGAAAAAATGTCTTCATGTTTTGCCAAAGTTTTAAAAATGTCTGCAAAATGTTATATTTCGAGTCGTTTCGTCAATCTTGATCAAACCATCAAAGAGTTCTTCCTTATTGCTTCTTCTGATAGTTCTACTACAAATGTTGCTGGCAACCATTAATTAAAGTATGTATCGACTATAATGGCCTGACCACAAATGAGACTGTGCGCCAATCAACATAAGAATGTACTTGTGGCACTTAACATTCCTCAGGGCGGTTATGGTCATAACTTAAACACCTGTAATGTCAATCACAATATACGGATGATTGCCAAAATTTTGTGGAAGAAATGCGATTAGAAACAGTGCACAAAAAACTCAATTTCACACAACCGAAGTCAAATTGCCCTGAACAACATATTTTTGCAAGGCGAAACAGCAGCTCTTATTTACCAGTGGCCCATTCAAGCTATCCAGAAGCTTGGGAGAGACTGCGATATAATCCAAAACGAAATTTACAGTACTAGTTAAGACAATTGTCAGATGTCTTTGATAAAGGAAACAAAGGACTCCGATCTAGCTAAATTCAGAGAGCAAGCCTGATCAATTCATACAATTAATGATGGATTTCCAAAGATGCTAGGTTATTAAATTTTATTAATGAATGATGTAATGCATTAAGCACTTGCTCACGACCATCAGTTAGGACATCCTGCAGTATAATTCCTGCAGTAAATCCACGAATAATCATTATTTTGTAAGATGTGCAGATTTTAAACAGACGGATGTCAACAATCGATGACAATTCACATTAGACCAGAACTTGTATTTTAACTGCAAAATTACGATATTCTTGTCAATCATGCAAATAATCTGTCAGTAAAAGGAAATCATTCAAGTAGTAATGATAAGAATCGTCCGACATCCTAATCAATCATTAACTCAGCCAGCACAGATACCCACTTCCAAAAAAAAACTTACGACGAAAATTTCATTACAATTAACAATCAAGTGCAACAGTGAAAATCAAGGACGCCAGTGGCGCCACCAATCCTGTAGGGGACTTTTGGATTCGAAGTCATAAGCTTCATTCATTACAAAGTCATGAACACAACGACTTTAAGCGTGAAAAATTTGTGAAATAATGAAGCTGAACTTCACCGGCCTAACTTTCACAGGCATAACAGAAAAACAAACAGAAGGGTTGTGTATGAGGTAACATTAATTTACAACAAAAACAAAGAACTCACCATAGATGCATTAAGAAAATCACTTCTTCAGTTCGTAGTACAAAACGGAACAAAGACGGTGCAGCACATTACTGTGGATCCGAAAGATTGCTCACTAGAGCAACATACCATTTTTGTCAGTATAATAGTAAAATTCATCAACCGCTAACATACATGACTTTATTATCAAAGAATCCGGTACGACTACCAAATTGAGAATTGTTATTGACGCGTCAGATAAACCAGTAACAAGAAATTCCCTCAATGAAACTCTATTACCTACCATACTTAAGAAGTTGCTTTCGGTACTCCTGAGATTTCGCCGTCGTAAAATTGCAATAAGTGCGAATATTGGAAAGATATATCGTCAAATTTTAATACAACCAGATGACCACAAGTATCAGACCTTTTTATGGCGGGCAAATGAATTTGATGAAATACAACACCAACACCATGCTCAGGTGTAAGAAATCATTGTCAGTATGTTCTATCGAGTGGCGGATTTAATTTAAGAAAATGGTCTTCAAATTCTGCAGAGTTGCGTAAAAGGATTAATTAATTGGTGAAAAGTGACCGAAGTTTCAAAAGTTCCTACTCAAATTTTAATACAGAAACTGTGGCTTATTAACCTCCCTTGGGATGACCAGCTGCCTATTGAATTTACCAACCAATGCAATTAGGTTAGGTTAGGTTAGGTTAGAGTGACTGCCAAAACGCACACTTAGACCGATAATGGTCCGTTGTGATACCAAGGGATCCTACTACCCTTACACCTTCATTGGAACCATTTTGAGCTACTTATGTAGCATAAGATATCTCGCACAATGCAGTTCTCCAGTTCCATAAGGCCGTCCAAACTATACTTGCCCGGATGTTTATGCCTCCTGTAAGCTAGCGCCGGGCATGACCAGAGGAAGTGGCTCAGAGTCTCTTCCTCCTCCTTATCCATACAGCTTCTACAGAAGTCATTTGCCATTGACCCAAGCCTCCTCGCATGCTCCCCAATGAGGCAGTGTCCTGTGACCACCCCCACGACTATACTTAAGTCATGTCTACGTAGGGATTGTAGTGTTTTGGGGCGCTTCAAGTCCAGTTTCGGCCAGACTTTGTATAAAACGCTGCTATGGGCCTCCCCAGATTTGCCCTTTCCGATTTCAATTGGGTATTTGTACCTTGCCTTGCCCGTTCGTCCGCCCTGCAGTTCCCCAGAACGTCCGAGTGACCGGGGACCCAGACTATCTGGATATTGAAATGCTCATTCATCTCGTTAAGAGATGAGCGGCACTTCAATGCCACCACGGACGTCAGAGAAACTGACTCCAGCGACTTGATTACCGCCTGACTGTCCACATAATATTGTTATATCCCTTGTGGATATGACATTATGCTTCAACCAAGTCAGCGCTTCCTCAATCGCTACCACCTCCGTTTGGTACACACTGCAGGGACCAGGAAGACGAACGGATATATTCACATTTAATTTGTCACAATAGACTCCTGCTCCGACTTGTATAATTGTATACTTCCAGTTTCTGTTATTGACCTGTTACCCCAGGATTCCCTTGAGGGAAGAAGAGTCCGGAAACCTTTTTCAAAGCATACAATCGGTATCGTGTAGTCACGATACTGATTGTATGCTTTGAAAAAGCGTGCCTTTAGCGATCTGAAATTCGTCGAGTGGTCGTCTGAAGACATTTCCACTCAAACACGGCAGAGAGTCGTGCAGCCGTAGTTTCCGCTCTCTGCTTACCAAAGATGTCGAGAGATAGCCTTCAGAGCATGTCTAGGAGTTGTCCTCAGTGCCCCGCTTATAAGCAAACAGGCCGTTCTCTGTACCTTCTCTATCTTATTCTTATAAGTTTTCTTGTTTAGCGCTGGCCACCACACACTCACCCCGTACATCAGAATCGATCTGACTACAGCGGTGACGAGCCAGTGTGCCAGTTCTGGTTTTAGACCCCATCTCCTACCTACGGCGTTCCTACATGAGTACAGAGCCATGGTGGACTTCTTTACTCACTCTAAAATATTGGGCACCCAATTTAGCTTACTGTCCAAGATTATGCCCAGAAATCTTGCCTTATCAGTAAAGGCCAGTGCCGTGCCATTTAAGGTAGGAGGGGCGACTACCGGAATTTTAGATTTCTTGGTGAAGAGTACCAGCTCTGTTTTGGATGGATTTATACCCAGCCCACATTTGCTGGCCCACTTTGTAATGACTACGAGCGCAATGCAATTAAACTAAACGAAAATTGATATCATTAGAATCCATACAAATTCCAACACCAAATACCATTTAAAACAGATAAATAAAGTTGCATATATTGGTATCGCCACAAGGCGGGAGAATAATTACCGGAAAATAATAGGATAATATGCATGAGTTAGTGCAAATAGATTTGTGATGGTTGGTCATGGATTTTGCTCGAGTGACGAAATTATCTAAACAACCGGTTGCTGATTCGAGTTCAGCTGATTCACCATTCTCCTATTTCACCATAAGCCGTCTGCCCATTACCGACAAAAAATATCCACCTCCGCCGCACGAGAAAAAGGATGCAACCGGTTTCAGACTATTCACAGCAAGGGCAACTAGAACTATGTTAAACGTTTTTTGGCAAGAAACGAATTAAGTTGGGCCTAAATTTAAGCCGCCATTTCGAAAACCATTTGTCAAAGACGGTAATTCATCGAGTAGATAATATTATTATATTTTCGACAGTTTGTGAGTCCCTGCAGTTTCAAATTACTGCAATAAATACTTCAGCCAACTTTCGCTTGACCGCGGAGATTAGAATCTGAAAAGTTGGCTGTAACAAGGAATGAGTTAGTGACACCGGCAGTTCCTTAAATTCGGCCAGCAAATGTGATGGAACATGAAAACCATGTGGAGACTACAGAGCTATAACAACAACAACATTAAACCAAATATTATCGACCACTGACGATCAACGAGCGTCAACGAGCGTTTTAATCGCTGGCCAGGGACGTTTCCATTATCTGGCATAACTTCTGAATCAGAATATATCACTACCAAGCTAGGAAGCCGTTGGAGCGGACCAAATTCAAATTATGCGTTATCATCCCTAGTCGATTGGGTTAATGCAACTTTGGCAAATGAAACTAAAATCGTCAATTCTAACGTTAGGGAAAGATGTGTGAGTTGACAAGGTGCCAAACATTATTTTACGTTTACCCGTACCGTTCAAGAAAGATTAATTACCTATGACGCCAGCCGAATTAGTTGATGCCACAACATTACGCACAACCGTTGAACTTTACAACAAAAAAATCTACTGATAATCAAAATCGGTAGTGATAAAACTGCGCGAATCAATAGCAAACACTACCACCTTTGAGTTATACCAGATTTTCATCTCAGAAAATTTTGCAACTACCTCCAACAACAAGAGCCGAAAGCCATCCCACAAATTTTACAGGAGCGGAAATTAAATCCCAGGATTTTTATTTATTATACGATTTACTTGTCGTAGATCAAAATGAAAAAAAAAAAAAAAAAATCTTTTGACCAAGATTGTTATATCGGTATAGTAAGGGTGTCTATTGCCCACCACTGGGCCAATTCTGTAGCCGGTTTGCTTGTTAAAATTTTCACTACATCAATAAATATGTTACCTTGACATAGTTCAAAATTAATAGATCCTTCTGGTCACGATTAAGGTGGCCCTGGAAATATAGCCAATAGCATCCCACTCGAACGATATAAAATATTTTCAGGTTTGCTATAATCTTGAACAAAAGATTTTTCTAATTTTTATTTATTCATTTTTAACTATGGAAACGCAACCGGGTTCAGAATTAGCCCAGAGGTAGTCAATAGGACCCCAACTATACCAACCTAACAAATTACCACGACCGCCAGATTCTTCGCTACGAAAAATCGTCTACAAAAAAAAAGATACTGGGATTGGTTTTTTCGCTCATGTCTGGGATGGATTTTAATGCTCATGCACCTTAAATCGTGTAGTAAAAAAAATCTGGGATGAGTTTTAACGTTTGTGTTGTCGGAGGTAATTTCAAATTTTCCTGGAAAAAGTGCAAGTCTGCGGTAACTTCAAGGCGGTTAAAATCGATAACAACGGATCGGCCGAACCATAGCACTCTCCACCCAAGAAATGAGTGATATATCTACGTGCAGTATTATTGTCCCGTACGACCATAGAAGGATTGCAAAAAAAGAAAAACAGATTTTATTTCATCAGCAATACTCGTGAGAGAAACTTAAAAATAATGTTAGTGTTAATAATTGGGTACTGAACTGTTACCTTCCACCTTTTTTTTTGTTTAGTCACCGTTGGTGATTAATATTAACTAGCCAGTCAGACATTTCATACTAAGATTGTATCAAGGATGGTGTGATTTTTTTCAAGACACCCACGAAATAGGAAACCCCTTTTTCCTCTTGGGATAAATCACGACCTGTGTAATTTCGTACCTCACTTACCGTTATATGACGAAAATAAAGTTCAGGCCATTTGCCACTATGGGCAGTCATAGAGAAAAAACTCGGTTGAGCCTAAAAAAGTTTCAACCCGTATACAAGTGTAGTGTTGTTGGAAGTGGTTGTGCTTAAGTAGAACGTAGATGGAGAGTTTTTATCACAACATATAGGTACGAATGTCAAAGATTTTTCATAAAGCGAATTTCCAAAGGGAAGAAATGTAAAAGTTTGACAAATAGTCGTGCGTAATGAATATCTTATCCACACTAGCTTATTGAAAGCATGCGCCAAAATAATTTATTTAGAATAGAAACAATTGATTAATTGTGGCGCCACCCAATACTTACCTACATTTTGAATCTAATGTACAGTTAGGAGGAATAGCATCAATGTACTCACCTGCAATAAAATAGAAAAATTAATTATTAGTCTAAGTCTGGCAAAAAAAAAAAAACGAATTGCGGACCCTCGACCTTCGCAAACTTCCTATAAACTCAGTAATATAGCGCGCAAACTTATGTATTTATATACAAACATAGTATATGGGTGGGTATAGTTATAATCTTAACCAGCTCATCGTCTACATTCCGTATCTAACATTTTTTTTTCTTTTTTAATAAAATTTGCCTTATCACTTCCAAAATCTCCATTCTGTTTTTTTGGTTCGTTTTCTTTTTTTTTCAATTCTGATAAAATTTTTGTATATACATATTAAAACAGAAATAATAAAAATGAATGATATTTGTGATAAGACGAAAAAATAAAAAATAAAAGAAATGATTTTATCTAACATTATATTTTTTTTTTTTTTGGTTTGGATATTTTATTTTTTAGTTTTGATAACCAATTTTTTAAACAAAAAAAAAATTTTTTTTTTTTTTTTTGTGAGTGCTGATAGTAAACTTCATTTCGTTAATGTTTCTTATCGCGCACATTTTCTTTTGTTTTTTTTTTTTGTTCTTCGATTCTATTCGAATTGATGATAGAAATAATATTTTTTTTTTTTTCGGTATAATGAGGTTACATAAATTTTATTGCGGGCGCAGATTTACTCGATTGATTTTGATATTTACTTCCTCAATAATTTCGCGCGATGTTTGCCAAAAAAAAAAATTTTCAAAAGCGAACTGATAGTTGTAAGTAACTCCAAAAAAAATTAAAGATTCATCTCAATAATATTTTTCTTGGGGTTTTTTATTTTTTTTTTTGGTTTTTAATTCAAAAGAAATAAGTGTTGAATAATAAAACAAAACAAAAAAAAAATTAAAAAAGATATAAGAAGATAAAGGAATTATAAGAAATAACGAATAATAATAAAAATAAGAATATAATAAGATAAAAAGAAGAAACTAAGAAGGAGTTTTTCATATCTTTGTATCGTAATGGAAATAGAGACTGTAAGACTGGCATTTAGATAGCACATGCTATATATTTGGTTTTGTTCATTTCAACACGCTGTTTGAGCAAGTATTTCTCATCTATATCGTTAAAAATTTGGTGCCCTACCCGATACAGTGTTAAATTTCTTATGATATAGTTTTTGATACTCAAAAAAATCTCCATATAATTTATATTTTGTGCTTAAGAAAATACTCAAAAAATAGTAATAGTTGTGTGTCTGTGTATACTATACATATTTTTATTGTTCCGGGATGAAGGAAATTAGTCGTTGTTCTCTCTACAAAACACAACAACACAACAACAAAAATCCTAATTTTCTTATCGTAAAATTCCATCCCTGTTTAAAACGAATGCAACAACAAAAAATGAGTTTAGTTTTTATTTTTAGTTGGTCCAAACCAGTACCAACACTATATATTGTACATACCCATACTATATCCAAATGTATATTATTATTTGTTTGTTTGCCAGACATTGAGATAAAGTTTCATAGATTAAGTTGAGTGCAGTTTGAAAGATAAGAATTTTTTTTTCTCATTTCTGTTGTATGTACATAAAATGAAATATAAAAAATGAAAACCATCCACCACCCGATATTTTATTTAAAAATATAAAATTATTATAATTTTATTTCCTTTCTCTCACACTAGCATTTTCTATTTCAATTTTTTCCCGATTATCACTACAGGAAGACCTGATGGAACACGTGCTTACGGGGTCACCATTTTCAATAGTTCATAGAAGAAATAACGAACTGGGGTCACCATTTGTTGATACACATGTTTACCTCAATTACATTTAGGATTTCATAGATAAAATTACGGAACGTGGTTACGTGGCTAAAGCAAGTCTTGATTGCCTAGCATCTAGCGTTTTACATGGTACATCTGTATATTATACCATTGCTCTATTTTATAAAATGTTTATTTTTCGTGAAGAATTTTGTTGTGACATGAATTGAAAAAGTTTTTATTGTGTCGGAATATATTTAATATACAAAAAATGCATTTCCATATCGAACACTTCTCCTCCGCTCCATCCAAATAAATACCACCTCTAAGTGTACCATACAATACTGTTACATAATTTCCAATCTATTTTTAATGTCAACGACTTAAAAAAAAAAAATTAAAATCACGATAAAATCTGTATCTCTCTCTCTCTCTATCGAAATACGATTAACCTTAAAACAAAATCATGTCAAATTTATTGTCAAACAATTTAATCATACACACAATGACTTTGTTTGAACTAGTCGTCATCTCTGTACTTATAAATACATACATACAAAAAAACAAATACAAGCCGGGTATTATAGAATACGAGAGGTAAGACAGAAATAAGAAACAAGAATTGTTGTGAACACAAATCACAACAAATTCATTATTCATTTTTAAAAGTTTTTTTTTTTTTTTGAGTCAATTAAATTCTTAAAAGAAATTTTAAGACAATAATCTTAAGTTTTCTTACTTTTTGTATTTCTTTTGTTCGATCGGTGGTTACCTTTATGTACTACATTTCGATGATTGAATGAAAAAAGTTAAATATGTATTATTTGTTGCGTCAGCACTACATTGTATTGAGCGGAAATAATTGTATCCCTTATATCCGTCAGTTTCATTCAAAATACGCATTCAATCTACTTTAAAATGGCAATGGAAAATTACAATAATTTTGCAAAATGTTTTAACATGAAAATCTAAATTAAAGCGATTGTTGTCATAATAAGTTAGTGCAGCCTGATACATCCAATCGTATCAGCAAAATTGTGTCCACAATGGACTTTTGCAATTATCGTTTGATGGTTCGCCCAAATGAGAATCGTTTTTACTGAATTACTGCTAACTTGCTGCATCAATATTTTCGGTCATTGTTGAAATAAAGAAACTTCTTTACTTCATTTGTACTATTTAACGCTGCAGTTCCCTTTAGAATTGGCCCACAATGAAACACCTCTGCAAGACACCAAAGCAGTATCCCGGGATGAAATCTCGCATCATCTAGGGATGTGTGGGTTCGAGACAAAAAGTAGTCTTCAAGACATTCGCGGAAATATTCTATTGACGGACGATATGATTGTTGATTTCCGACAAACATTGAAAGTCATTTTTAGAAGTACAATTTCGACTCAAAGAAAATGCTAAAAAATTTAAAAATTAAAAATTATTTGGCAAAAAGTATGAGTGATGTTTTTAAATAATGTATCTTAGAAAATTAGAAAAACATTCGAAATATTTCAATTTTCACTCAACAAATTTTTACTTAAACACTAGAAAATGTAAAATTTTCAGATTGAGTGAAATTTATTATTGAATGTTGAACCTTAGAAAATTAGAAAATGTCCTAAGTATTCCAATTTTTATTCAATAAATTTTTACTGAAAGACTAGGACATGAAAATTTTTCAATTTCCACTCAAAGAAAATGCTAAAAAATGTATAACTCAAAAATTATTTGTCAAAAAGTTTGAGTCAAATTTGTGATTAAATGCTGAATCTTAGAAAATTAGAAAATGTCTCAAATATTTCAATTTTCATTCAACAAGTTTTTTAAAATTTAAAAATAAAAAATTATTCGACAAAAATTTTGAGTGAAATTGCAGCAAGTTTCTACTTAAACACTAGAACATGAAAAATTTTCAATTTCTACTCGAAGAAATTATTAAAAAAATAAAAAATTTGGGAAAAAGATTGAGTGAAATTTATTATTAAATGCTGAATCTTAGAAAATTAGAAATGTCCAAAGTGTTCCAATTTTTTTTTCAACAAATTTTTACTGAAAAACTAGAACTAGACAACTTTTCAATTACCACTCAAAGAAAATGCTAAAAAATTAAAAACTAGAAAATTATTTGGCAAAAAGGTTGAGCAACATTTATTATTAAATGCTGAATCTTAGAAAATTAGAAAATGTCTCAAATATTTCAATTTTGTTTTAACAAGTTCTTAAAAAATTTAAAAATAAAAAATTATTTGACAAAAAGATTGAGTGAAATTAATTATAAATACATTTATTCAACAAATTTTTACTTAAACAACAGAAAATGAAAAATTTTCAATTTCCACTCAAATAAAATGCTAAAAAAATTAAAAATTAAAAACTAGGCAAAAAGATTGAATGAAATTTATTATTAAATGCTGAATCTTAGAGAATTAGAAAATGTCCTAAGTATTCTAATTTTTATTCAACAAATTTTTACTGAAAGACTAGAACATGAAATCTTTTCAATTTCCACTCAAAGAAAATGCTAATAAACTTAAAAAATTATGTGCGAAATTTAAAGTTAAATACTGTATCTTGTCGCAAGTATTTCAATTTTCACTCACCAAATTTTTAAAAAATTTAAAAAAAAAAAATTATTTAACAAAAAGTTTGAATGAAATGGATTATTAAATGCTGAATCTTAGAAAATTAGAAAATGTGTCAAATATTTCAATTCTCATTCAACAAGTTTAAAAAAAATTAAAAATAAAAGATTATTTGATAAAAATTTGAGTGAAATTAATTATAAATGCATTATTCAACAAATTTTTACTTAAACCCTAGAACATGGAAATTTTTCAATTTCCACTCAAATAAAATGCTAAAAAATGTATAACTCAAAAATTATTTGTCAAAAAGTTTGAGTCAAATTTGTGATAAAATGTTGAATTTTAGAAAATTAGCAAATGTCTCAAATATTTCAATTTTCATTCAACAAGTTTTTAAAAAATTTAAAAATAAAAAATTATTCGACAAAAATTTCAGTGAAATTGCAGCAAATGTCTACTTAAACACTAGAAAATGAAAAATTTTCAATTTCTACTCGAAGAAATTATTAAAAAAATAAAAAATTTGGCAAAAAGATTGAGTGGAATTTATTATTAAGTGCTGAATCTTAGAAAATTAGAAAATGTCCTAAGTGTTCCAATTTTTTTACAACAAATTTTTACTGAAAGAGAAGGACTTTGAAAACTTTTCAATTTCCATTCAAAGAAAATGCTAAAAAATTAAAAACTAGAAAATTATTTCGCAAAAGGTTTGAGTCAAATTTATTATTAAATGCTGAATCTTAGAAAATTAGAAAAAGTCTCAAATATTTCAATTTTCATTCAACAAGTTTTTAAAAAATTTAAAAATAAAAAATTTTTCGACAAAAGTTTTGAGTGAAATTGCAGTAAATTTCTACTTAAACACTAGAAAATGAAAAATTTTCAATTTCTACTCGAAGAAATTATTAAAAAAATAAAAAATAAAAAATTTGGCAAAAAGATTGAGTGAAATTTATTATTAAGTGCTGAATCTTAGAAAATTTGAAAATGCCCTAAGAACAAGACAATTTTTCAATTACCACTCAAAGAAAATGCTAAAAAATTAAAAACTAGAAAATTATTTGGCAAAAAGTTTGAGTCAAATTTATTATTAAATGCTGAATCTTAGAAAATTAGAAAATGGCCTAAGTATTCCAATTATTATTCAAAAAATGTTTACTGAAAGACTAGAACATGAAAACTTTTCAATTTTCACTCAAAGAAAATGCTAAAAAATTAAGAACTAAAAAATCATTTGGAAAAAAGTTTGAGTCAAATTTATGACTAAATGCTGAATCTTAGGAAATTAGAAAATGTCTCAAATATTTCAATTTGCATTCAACAAGATTTTAAAAAATTTAAAAATAAAAAATGATTCGACAAATAGTTTGAGTGAAATTATAGAAAATGTTTAATTAAACGAAAGAAAATTAAAACTTTTCACTTTCCTGTTTGAGTGGAAAAACAGCTAAAAAATTTAAACAATTATGTGCGAGGCTAAATACTGTATCTTGAAAAATTTTAAAATGTCCGGGGCATGTCAATTTTCACTCAACAAATTTTTTAAAAATTTAAAAATAAAAAATTATTTAACAAACAGTTGAATGAAATTTATTATTAAATACCGAATCTCAGAAAATTATAAAATGTCTCAAATATTTCAATTTTCATTGAACAAGTTTTTACTGAAGGACTAGAAAATTTCAACAAATTTTTTAAAAATTTAAAAACAAAAAATTATTTGACAAAAAGTTTGAGTGAAATTAATTATAAATACTTTTATTCAACAAATTTTTACTTAAACATTAGAAAATGAAAACTTTTCCATTTTCACTCAAGGAAAATGCCAAAAAATCTAAAAAGAAAAAATTATGTGTGAAATTTAAATTAGAAAATGTTCCAAGTATTTCAATTTTCACTCAACAAATTTTTAAAAAATTTAAAAATAAAAAATTATTTGACAAAAAGTTGAGGGAAATTAATTATAAATGATTTTATTCAACCAAATTTTTACTGAAAGACTAGAAAATGAAAACTTTTCAATTTCCAAATTTAAAATTAAAAAATTATTTTGCAAAAAGTTTGAGTGAAATTTATTATTAAATGCTGAATCTCAGAAAATTAGAAAAGGTCCCAAATATTTCAATTTTCATTTAACAAGTTTTTACTGTAGGACTAGAAAATGAAAACTTTTCAATTTCCACTCAAAGAAAATGCAAAAAAATTAAAAAACTTTGAGTGAAATTTATTATTAAATGTTAAATCGTAGAAAATTGGAAAATGTCCCAAATATTTCAATTTTTACTGAAGGACTAGAAAATGAAAACATTTCAATTTCCTCTCAAAGAAAATGCGATTGTAATTAATTTAAAATTAAAATATTATGTGTTAACTATATTAATTTTAAATTCTGTATCTTAGAAAATTAGAAAATTACATAGTGAAGTATAAGCAAAAATAACAAATTATACACTGAGTCGTAAGTTCACTCAATACATTTTTACTGAAGGGCTAGAAAAAAGCCAAACAAATTTGGCAAAAAGTTTGAGTGAAATTTGAATGTGAATCTTAGAAAAATACAGTTATGTCAATCAACAATGACAGTTATGACTCAAAAAAACTTTCAAACCACTTGATTAGCATTTGGTGTAAAGGTAACAAAATAAATAAAACCGAAAGAATCAAATTCTTCAAAGAATTTTGCAAGATTTGCCCCACATTAAAGAGCTTCATCGAATCGTATATTAAAAATCGCTAATGATGGCGAACCTGCAATTCTGGCACACCACAGATAAACATTATTAAGTTACTCCCTAGTCCCTAATATGATCGACTGGTTCCAAACTTGCAGAGAGAAACTTTTGTCGTGTAATAGACCTCCTATACGCAAATCCGAACAACTATCGGCCGATTATCGCATAAAAGCTTAGCCAAATAAATAGTAACCGTCTTACCGAGGGTTCGATTATGATATTCCACCATCTCATCCGACTGGACTGTAACATGGTGATACATAATGTGCCTTACAACGATCTTCTAACGTCGATTCCAGCTTTTGCCCCAAAAGTCGCACCCAACCAGGGTCACCCACGAAAACCCGACAAGACAAACAAACGAAGTTTTCCGACCGAAGAACAACAGTTATATTCTAATTTCAATTTTAGTGTTTTTCATTTTCTTTTTGATTAAAGCTGAGATCGTATCTTTGTTCGTGTCTATAAAACTTCTAATGGAGGCAGCGATTTATTTTCGTGAACCCGAGCTTTCCCGGAAAGCTCCCGTAGCCCCTCGGAGAACGAGTAAGCACAGGGATTTCCAAATCAGTTGGTCTGTCTGATTCTTTGTCAAAGTGACGGAATTGATCGATGCGACCTTTTCAGCGTTCTTAATGTTGCCAAGACGAGTGTCCACAGGAATTTTAAAATTTCGCAACAGGTCATAATTTTGGAGGTCTACTTAGAAGTTTGCTCAACATCGTGAATTGCTAAACGAAGTATATTTTGAGGTTACAAAGGCAATCTGCAAGAACACTAAGATATTTAACTGGACCGACTTAATTACTGTCGGAAGATGTTTGTCTCGTATAAAATAATAAATAAGTCAATTTGAAGTTTTAATTCTAATTCCTGACCTATAACCATACAATTTGTCAAACATCTGTTAAATCCACAATAAATCTTGTCCATTACATCAATCAACACATTTGGAAACGCGTGCTCCTAAATTGCGCTATCATATTTCACATACAACAACAGCAACAAATCCATAAAAAACTTTGACCTTACATGTGTTAATTTATCAACACCATTTAGCAACAAATTCATTGTGACAAAACATTACCACTCACAGTGTTAGACGCACAAGAAGTAAGAAACTATCAAAAAAACAAACTAACAAAATTATGTGATCGTAAATCATATACGAAATGATCATTAGATCTGGAAATAAAAAAGAAAAAATTGTGAATGTTTGTATGAAATGTTTTGAATCCAATAAAAAAAAAAAAAATGAAACGAGAAAAAGAAAATAATTAAAAGACCGCGGCGACAATTTACTTAAATATTGCCGACATATAGCGCTTTGTACAATATACACGAGAGAGCGCGTAATGTATTAAGAGCAGAGTGTATGACTCTAATATGATTTCAAATGATAAATTACAACAGTTTGCGGTTTATACCGCGAAACCCGTTTCTATAATCTCATCAAAAATTCCTTTTTATATAAAATTACGTCTTATCAGTTTATTTTTTTTGCGGTCGGCGAAAGATGATTGGTCCGCGGACACTCAATCTTGATTTGCGGTCTATCTGCGTTGCGTTACCAAACGAAACGAATGCTGTATAAAAAAAAATTTAATCTCACCATAATACATATATAGAAAATATTGTAAGAAAAACAAAAAATAAACTGATAAGAGGAGAAATATATGTTATGTATAAAATACTACAGTCACTTAAGATAACCCCGCAGCGGACACTTAAGACATGAAGATGAAAAAAAAAAAAAAAAAAAAAAACAAACAATCGTTTGATCACCAAATTAATCATTGATTAGTTGAGGCGCAGAGAAAGACGAAGAATTCCGATCAAATGAAATCATCATCAATTCGTGCCGTCGTCGTCGTCATGTATACAAACATACAGAACATTTCGTATGACTAATTTCCTTTAAGTACTATTATTATATACATCCATACAAAACAAGCAACAACAAAAGTTAAAAACTTTAAGATAATTTTTAAGATAAAAATCTATCATTCATTATGATCCATTAACAGAATTTTTTTTTGTCTCTGCCGATTTTTTTTTTTTTTTTTCTTCTCAGTTAATCTTTTTATTTATTTATTGTAGATTTAAGTTTTTGGTTTGTGTGTATGTATGTTGGATATATTTTTGGGGAAATTCTAAGAGACGGTTGGTTGTATACACGGTTCACAGACACAACCGCGTATCGACGCGACATAATGCTAATGAATTTAAAATTTATAGGGTTGTTGTTGTTTAAAAAAGTACTTGAAAATAAACCCCTTAGCATCATGTCTAAATTCCATGTTGTGCAGCCATACCACATATGTATACTCGTGTATGTGTTGTGTACTTGAAAAACACATTTTTTACTATAATCTTGTCGTAATCTAGAAAAAACCAACCAAATTTTTTTTTTTTTTAAATATAAATGTATTTTATCACAAGTTCATCTAAAAGGTCCATTTTAAAGTATTTTTGTATTTTGGGAATGGTTTTATTGCGATATTCGTCGAATTTTTTATTTTTTTTTTTTTTGTATGATGGCGATGTGGAGAGAAAAACTTACACACAATACTGTAAACGTATGAATGCTAAACGGCCAGGTTAATCTGCATGTATACATTTTAGAGGTACCCTTTTTTGGGACAAGAAATAGGTGAGAGGTTAGCGACATTAAAGAAAAAGAAAGATTTGAGATTGGGGAATTTATGCAAATTTTATAAGATTCTTAAAATAAGACTTCATTTTTTTTTTTTTTTGAGATCGTTGAGCGGATAATGAGTGGAATTTTTATTTTTGAAGTCGAGTATAACCACGATAGACGACCTAGTCTCAAGAAGTCAAAAGGGCCTTTGACACAGTCGATCACAAGATACTATTGTATAAGTTAAAACTACAATTATAGTTGTTTGGGGACTATTTTAATAACCGTAGGCAAATTGTGTGTTTAGGGGTCTCTCAAAGTTCAATCCTTGGTCCGCGTCTTTTCAAAATTTACATGAATCATGTATCGCAAAAGAGGTTTTACACGAATTTAGAGATGACATCAACAAGAGGCATGCCGAAGTGCACGCTGGCATATGGCGGTACGTACTGGCGATTATGTATGTATGAGAACGAGAAGAGAGGCTGGTACATACGCATGGAGATATTTTGCACAGTTGTCCTGAGATGTATATAGATGGATCCGAATACGAAAAAAGGGGGTTTCGTCAATGGCTTTGGGAACTTAAGCGATACAAAGGCGTCCTCTCGCTACAGTGCTTCAAAGCATTGCAAACCACTATATTGTAGCATGTAATTAGAATTAAAATTCATGTGGAGGTTAATTATTTTAACTTAAAATTAATTAACTGCCACAGTTTATTTACTCAAAAAGTGGCACTAGAATTACTGCGATCAGATGAGGCATTCTTTCTCTAAAGTGGGTTCAAGAATTGTAAATCGCTACTTTGTAATTTATAATTAGAAATAAAATGTTTGTAGAGATTTATTATTTTAATTTCAAATTAATTAACCGCCACGATTTGTTTACGCAAAAATTGTCATCAGATTTGATTCAATCATATGAGGCGTTCTGTCACTACAGTGGGCTCAACCACTCCAAATCGCTATTTTGTAATTGGTAATTTGAATTAAAATTTTGTGGAGACTTAAAATTTTAATTTAAACATAACTAACTGCCAGAGTTTCTTTACACAAAAAGTGATACTAGAATTGCTGCGATCAGATGAGGTATTCTTTTGCTAAAGTGGGCTCAAGAATTGCAAGTCGCTACTTTGTAATTTCTAATTAGAAATAAAATTTTCGTGGAGATTTATTATTTTAGTTTAGAATTAATTAACCGCAAAGGTTTGTTTACGCAAAAATTTTAATGAGAATTGATTCGATCAGATGAGGCGTTCTGTCACTACAGTGGGCTCAAGCATTGTAAATCGGTATTTTGAAGTTTTTAAATTGAATCAAAATTTTGTGGAGACTTATAATTTTAATTTAAAATTAATTAACTGCCACAGTTTCTTTAAGCAAAAAGAGGCACCAGAATCGCTCCGATGAGATAAGGTATATCCTAGCTACAGCAGACTCAACCACTCCAAATCGCTATTTTGTAGCTTGTAATTTGAATTAAATTTTGTGGAGACTTAATATTTTAATTTAAACATAATTAACTGCCACAATTTTTGTACTCAAAAAATTACACTAGAAGCGCTGCGATCAGATGAGGCATTCTTTCGCTAAAGTGGGCTCAAGAATTGCAAATCGCTACTTTGTAATTTGTATTTAGAAATAAAATTTTCGTGGGATTAATTATTTTAATTTAGAATTAAATAACCGCCACGGTTTGTTTACGCAAAAATTGTCATCAGATTTGATTCGATCAGATGAAGTGTTCTCTCGCTACATTGGGCTCAAGAATTGCAAATCGCTATTTGGTAGTTTTTAAATTGAATTAAAATTTTGTGGAGACATAATTTTGTGGCAATAGTTTATTTAAGCAAAAAGTGATACTAGAATTGCTGCGATCAGATGATGTATTCTTTCGTTAAAATGGGCTCAAGAATTGCAAATCGCTACTTTGTAATTTGTAATTAGAAATAAAATGTTTGTAGAGATTGATTATGCAAAAATTGACATTAGAATTGATTCGATCAGATGAGGCAATCTCTAACTACAGTGGGCTTAAGCATTGCAAATCGCTATTTTGTAGTTTTTAATTTGAATTAAAAATTTGTGGAGACTTATAATTTTAATTTAAAATTAATTAGCTGCCACAGTTTATTTAAGCAAAAAGGGGCACCAGAATCGCTTCCATAAGATAAGATATATCCTCGCTACAGCAGGCTCAACCACTCCAAATCGCTATTTTGAAGATTGTAGTTTGACTTAAAATTTTGTGGAGACTTAACATTTTAATTTAAACATAACTAACTGCCACAGTTTCTATACTCAAAAAATTACACTAGAATTGCTGCGATCAGATGAGGCATTCTTTCGCTAAAGTGGACACAAGAATTGCAAATCGCTACTTTGTAATTTGTAATTAGAATTAAAATTTTTGTAGAGATTTATTATTTTAATTTCAAATTAATTAACCGCCACGGATTGTTTACGCAAAACTTGACATTAGAATTGATTCGATCAGATGGGGCGTTCTCTCTTGTACTTTTTAAATTGAATTAAAATTTTATGGAGACATAGTTTTAATTTAAAATTAATTAACTGCCACAGTTTCAATAAGCAAATATTGACACCAGAATTGCTCCGATCAAATTTAGCATTCTCTTGCTAAGGTGGGCTCAGACATTGCAAATCACCATTTTGATGTTTGTAGACTTGGGGTTTTAATCATCTTAGTAAATTTAGTGGAACTTATTTAAAATAAATAAGGATTTTTCCTTCAAATTCTTAAAAATATTTTCGTGGTTAAGGAATAGCCTAGTTCCATTCTATTTAATAAATTCTTTAATTATCGAGATGAGACAAAACGTCACTTCCAGTTTGTCGATTCCCGCCAAAATACAATATGATCTCGCATTTTATTAAAAATGCTTAAAAATAAATTTTCAGGCAGATTCTTTATTCCGTTTTGGCTGTAAAGAGTATACAAACAGACCGATAGACATCACTTCAAAAATACCGTTTTCTGACCTAGGCAATCAAAAACGGATAAATCGGATAAATCCATAAAAACCGGAAGTCAAAAATGTTCATGACGGTTGGATTCGGTTGGATTCAGAAGCATCACTTGAGCATCGAATAGTTAATAGTAATGACCCCAAATGTTGGCCTGATTTGATGAAATTTTTAAATGGAGAAATCAGAACGATAAATTTTTAAATGCAATGAAGTAGCTATCATTTTTAGAAATTGGAGAACTGTTCTCTAGATTACAACTCTGTAGAAGAGTTACAACTCTGTGGAACTGTTTACCGCATACTCACATTTTAATATAATTTTGAATGAGCAGGATAAAACTAGGACTTAAACGAAAAAAGTGTGAATCTTGCTTGGACATTGTCTGGTAGTTGCGCTCCAAAACATCCAAAAGTTCGAGGAAAAGACTGTGACAACCGTTGCGTACAAAGTATTCTTGATCCATATATTATTAAATCAGTCGTCTGGAAACGTTATCATCAGTCTTTTAGAAGTTAAGTAATCGACTGAATAAGTGCAGATTTTAACAATTGTTGACGGAGGAATTGTTGAAAGTTTGTTGGTAAAGGCAGCTAGAAAGATCATAGGAAATAGGAAAAAAATAATTGTAAAACTTGGACTCAGCGTCCTGAACATGTCTATTCATATAAAATTGTCGTTAATCGTATAGATTAAGGAAAATACAGCCTGACACTGCGGCCTCAATTAAAGGATATATTCGCATCTGGTGAGCAGCAACTACACCATTAGAAAATGCTCGCCTCACCCAAAAAACAGAATCACCGCAGAAGATAATTCCTACTGGATTTTTAAAAGCCGCCGGATTTCTCAATCAGTAAAAATCTCTGTTCGTTCAGCAAAAATGTCTCTTCAGTCTAGTCCCTCATTAACCTTGTGGCGGGTTAAGATGGTAATCAGGGAATTCATCGCCAATCCGTTCTACCATCGATCTACAAGCCAAAATGAATTCACCCACCACAGTTGATGCCATTCTTAGTACCGATTGTTTTTAAAGGTGATGAAAGAGTAATTTTTAACCGCAACAAAACTCCCAGTTCATTTGAGGATAACACTGTCGCCATCGTTTCTTCCGAGTGCCAGATGTCTTTGCCTGTTTTCTTGGGTAATACGAAGAAATAACGTTTAAAAAATGGAATCGACGAAAGAGAAGTTTCGTAATCATTTTTCTTAACAGATAATGAGTGATTAATTCATTAATCCTGTATTAACCACCCGTGATTTTTTCATCACACGCCGGGAATCCAACTCGAGACCTCCGGAGCTTAAAACAAGCATGCTAACCACTATGACACCGGAAATCTTATGAAGAACAGAAATTTATCGTCAGTACAGGTCACGTATTTCTTCCTTGGCTGTAAATTTAAAAATCGAAAGGTTGCAAGTAACATAATAGATCAAAATACTCCATCAATACGACTTCAATATCAAATATAGGCGATGCCTTTTCAAAACGAAAATGTCCGTATAAGTGTTAGAAAATCAGAGAGCTAGTCGACCCAATTGAAATAACAAACTGGATACCGCTGAAGAATGAATTGTTTCAAGGTTTGCCGTGGACTCGAGGAACAGCCGTCAGCCTGCCGATATTGGACTCCAATATGTAGTCCAGGATTTTCTGAGTACACCGGAAGACGGATTTAGGTCGACTCCCGATCAATTCCTCTGCACCATTCCAAAATTTTCTACGTCAATGCCATATTTTCAAATGACCTGAAGTTGCTCTGAAAAATTGAAGCTCCTTAGCAAATCATTCAAATTATCAATGCTGAGATATTTTTTACTTTATTTGGATAACTGCATAAATTCAATCGATTCCAAACTAACGTGTTACAATAAATCCCCCTTCCAAGTACGGACCGCTTTTCAAGAGATCTAAAGGCCTATTTGGCACTCTCTTGGGAGAGAGACCTCGAAAAATTTAGAAAATCTAGGCGTCATATCTCTAAATATTTGGCAAGCATTTGATGGAGTATGGCAACTATCTCTAATCAGGGTCTTCCTTGTCCCATATCATTGATTTGACCTACCTCAATATCCTTTTATTATCAATATGGTGTGAAACAATGAGTCTTTCCTGATGATATAACGCTGCCTGCTGACCCAATATCTAACAACCAATACAGTTCCTATATAACTGACTTTATGGTGATATAAATGGTCACATTCATGTGACTCTGAATGCCAAAGAAGAGCAAGAAATAAGGTGAAATGGGGGGGGGGGCACTAAGGCAAGGGACTTGAGAAAAAGAGGTAGCAGGTACTCCATCAAGCGGTCTAATCAGGCTTTTTAAGTTATTTAATATTTTTTTAAAAAAATATTTTCTACTAGGTGGCATCGTACGTCAAAGCCTCTCGTAGATTGGAACCAAGATCATTCTTTGGTGCTAAAAAACACGCTCCTCCTTATTTCATCACTTACTGTTTCTAATTACAACTGGAAATATTTGCCTATTTAAAATATCTCCCATTAGACGGGAACAAATCCTGAGATCATTAAGAGTCTCAGATTTAATGGTAACTAAAAGGCGGTTTACCATTTTGCAATAATGTGGCAGCAAAGCAAAGTCAGAGCAATTTTATATCACATTTGGAATTTAGAAAATAAGAGATTCATAAAAACGTCTTATCCTTACCACCTGGTACATGATAACAAATTCATCTGAATTATCTTAACCATTCGTTCATTTTAATTCATTTGATTGCATATACTATGAAATAATATCGCAATCGTATGTCGTTGTGACATTCTTTGTATTTTTTATACAACACAACAGAGTTATACCCTAGACAGACTGTGGTTTAATAAATCCGATTTAGCACTATGGAAAAACAAAAGGATTAGCTAAATCGAGGCTGACACACTGCGGCTAATCTCGAAAAATTCACTAAATCGTATTTATTAAATTGCAGTGTGTCTAGGGTATTAGATAGAGAAAAAACAGTTCGCGTAAATGAGACGCCGATGGAAATAAAGCTGCTTCTTCTAAAGTATTGTCCTAGTTGTTATCACCTTTTAATAGAACACAGGCTTGGCAAGCTGGCTGAAAAGTTTGGTGACAGATATTGCCAACAGTTTATAATTGTTCAAATGGCGTAGAGCCACAAACGTGATAAAGACGCCTAATTAAATAGTAGAACTCGTGTTATTGGGACGAACTGACTGTCTACAAAATAACTGTCTACGAGTACCATTTAATTGGCTTTTTAATAATTCTAGTGGCTCTGCAATACTATGTAAGGGAACTTTTCTTCCCATACAGCATAGGCCATTTCTCCGAACCATTTTAATACATTGCCATAATTACGAACTGGTTTCATGCTTCTCCTACAGAAACTAGCTGGCCATTTCTTCTACCTTTCTTCTAAGAGTATAACGATCATAAAGATCGGAATAATGCCAGGTAGGACAGCAACACCATCGTTTGACACGGTTTTGTTTTTGATCGCAAACCCCATGTTTCTCTTGCCACGCTCTTTAGAGCAAAGAATAAGTTAACTCACTTTTTCCACCTTCTGTTACCTTTTTGACGTGAGAAGTAATACCGAACCTTTCATCAAAATTGACTCCTAGCCATTTGACTGTGACATCTTCATTCCTAAACCATTTACTGACACCAAAGGTGGTCTTCTAATCTTGAATGTACCTTTAGGTTGGATCATAATAGTCTTAGCGGAAGATAGCTCCATTTTATTCGTTCATATGCGTTTAGCAAAACTCATAGAACATAATTTTCCTCAAACAGTTTAACCCTGTTGACCAAGGTCACCATAGCGTTTTACGTGTAGCGTCACTATCTGAACCTAACCTGTTTGTTACTTCTAGTGACTAACATGAAAAGCATTCAATAACCGACTAGTAATGAATTTCTCAAGTAATTTCTCAAGTAAACAAGGCAGCAGCATGTTTGTTGTATAAGCATTTGGGTCGATTTAATCTCGTTCACCGCCTTTTCTAATGATTATGACCCTGCTAGTGATACATGACCCTATTATTTATTGGCTACGCTCCTTTGACGTCGATGTTGTCTAGGGCTGGAGCTTTACATCTGTTCATTGACCTAACTGCAGACATTGTCCCCGGACAAGTCCTTTTTCATGAACTGCATATTGTCCTATTTCATGTTCAACAGCCTTTCGATTTTAGATATTCACCTGGATATTCCTCAATTAACAGCAGTTTTCTTGTTTGCTTTCTTACAGCAAATATATTTTGGAGCTGCTGTTTTTGTTGGGCAAGCTTTTTTGTTATGACCGTTTAAGGTGCAATGATCGTTAATTTGCAGTTTTTCCCTACAGAAGTTTGTCTAAAGCCATGATACTTAAAGCACTTTGTAATCCTAACCAAATGATTGATTTTGCACATAATGACCAGCCTGTTTCTGATCCAGACATTTCGTGATTTTTTGATCCAATTTATTTTGCCATTTTTTGGTCCAGTTTTGATGATAGATTTTCATTGTTGATATCGCTAAAGTTTTGGTTAACGATTGCCTCCTTAATATTATCTATCGTTTCTCTGGCGTAACATGCAGACAAAAAGATAAATTTCGATTTGGAATTTTATTTATATGAGATTAGAGATGGATTGCGCCACTTCTACATAATGAAAATAAATTAATAGTGCCCTTTCGACTTTTCTTCATGCTTAAATTCCCGAAGGTCTTAAGAAATAAGAATAAGAAATATTTCGGGATTGGAGATTATAACTAACTAGTTAGAACTTATCTAAGTGTTTACAACCGAAATCTCAAAAACTAATTCACATGTTTCTCTGGGAAAACTAGACAGCAAAATTTGTAAGCTTACATATATGCAAAAATTCCGACTTAGTTTTATAGAAAGAAATATGTGCGTTTGAACATTTAAGTGGCATATACACCCTGCAAAATAGTGATTAACTGCGAACATTTCTTCCCACCGTACCGAATATTTAATTTCGAGAGCAAGAAGTTATAACTGCAGTCACGAATCGATACAAAAAGTATTTTAGGTCGAGATTAAACACAGAATTCGATTTCTTTTGAGACTGTCCTGACTCAGTAGTCGAAAATTGCAGTATTTGCGTGGCCAAACTTAATGCAGAATAGGTGTTTCGTGATAGCTATCAAAGTGTTTTCAAGGCCATTCATTCTTCGGCGCACAAGCTTAATCTTCGATTAGGGATTATTTGTTTAGGTGGAAAGGATAGCGGATTTATTAGTATAGCGTCTTCTTTAGTAATGAGTGATTCATCACCGCGTATAAAGGTCTTGCAACGGTAGAGGCTACATGTTTTATATTTATATTCGTTTATATGGACATTTATTATAGCAGCATATGGAAAAACTCCCTGTACCAGTCTGCGCGACGTACCTAAATGTTAATAATTCAGAGCTATAGAAACCAATTTTTAAACTTTTGAAATCTAAAGTCTTACCGTTCACATTTCAGTTCTAATCATTTTCATCATTCTGCTGAAAATCAATTTAATTCGATCTTTTTAATTTTCAAATTTGTATATTCAATTTTGATTACATAAAGAGTTTAGTGCTCCGAAACCAGATAACAACACATTCGTGTGTCACAAAATTTCTTCAATTGCATTGCACTGTGCCAATGGGTCAATAAGTGAACAAATAAATATTTGTGTGATAACGTAAAAACGGGCCATTATCTAATATACAAATGTTGCCCCCTCCACTTTATAATTAATCGAAACTTTTTGAGATAACATTTCAACTTTATTACATATGGGGGTATGCATATCACAAACCAAATGTTGTATTGTTATCGGTAAACTAAAAACTTTACGTCTGTACGTACATACATATATTGTATGTGTATAACGAGAGATCAAATCGACGCAAAGCCAAACCAATATAAGAATCAAATTATTTTGTTCTCACACAATAAAATAAAATAAAATAAAAATAAAAATAAACGGGGTGGCCCACCAAAATTTGTACAGAATCCCAACCATTCTTGTGCGTATGTCTACATACATACATACCATATCGCCACCACAACACCAACAACAACAACAACAATAATAAAAAGCTACATAACAAGAAAACTTTTTGGTTTTTGTTCATCTGCTTCTCTTGTCTTCATCATTTTCTTATAATTTTTCTTATTTTATTGTGTTATCTTGATTAAAGTTGATTTGATTGAATGAATGGGTAACAACACAAACACAACATATAAGACGAATAATAATAATAACAATAATAAATAAATAAATTAAACAACGCGAATGTTGGCGAAAAAAAATGTGCGAAATGCGTGAACTAATTTTGATTGTGTGTATCATCATTATGATTATCGCTTGATCGCATGATCGTGTGATTGCATGATATACCCTTGTACGTTTTTTTTTTGTTCTCTGCTTTAAAATACGTATAAGGAATTTGATATCAGGTTCGGTATGGCTGACCAAAAACGGTACGATTCCCACGTTAATTATATCGAACAAACAATGTGTATGGTTTGAAATTTAGAATTAATTATGCGCGCAATAACGGCACATAATTAAATTTTTTGGCAAAAGTTCATCAACTTTATAAATATGTACCTATACAAAAAATCATAAAAACCTGTCTCATTGTTACTTTCTCAATTGTGTTTCAATATTTCCAACATATGTATATTATATACATACATATACGTAAACCGACCAATTATGATTATGTTATTTTATTTACAATTATATACAATTATTAAATTAAATTAACAGAATATAACGAACGAAAAATTTAAATTAACAAGACTCAAGAAAAAATAAGAACAAAACACTCGACCAAAATCTTAAATGAAACGACAACGAAAATAACATACAACAAAAAAAAAAAGTTGATTGATAAAGATCAAAAGAACAAGTTTGACACGGTCTCGTATTTAATGTTAAACCATTTTATTTTATGTTCACTCAGTTTGTAATGTCAGGCAGGTTAAATACTACATACGTGTGGTAAAGATAAATTTTGTTGAGAGCTTAAATTTCATATTTTTAATTAATTCGCAATTAATTTTAAATTATAGGTATAAATGTTCATTTTACGTTTAAAATTACATTTTGTAAAAATCACATTGTGAAAGTGGGAGTAATTACTCACGCCGGATGGGTAATCACCATTACAAGCGAGTTGAATATGTTACTTTACCATTTATCGATACTTCTACTCCTGCAAGTCTTTTTTTTTTAACTTTTTTGGTAAATTCGCAACGTTTTTTCTCATCTTTTTTCAAAAATTACAAAATTTCTCCCCATTAAGTTCTTCTGTTGCCAAATGATTTTCATCGGCTCCGCAACCTATCACAGCAACCACTTTCTGTCCACTGTGCTGGTCATGTTTTAAGCAGAGGTAGGGGGTGGGTGGTCACGAACGGATATATATCAGATATATCCAGGAGAGACTCGCAAGTGCATGTACGACCTCCGCGTGGTGGCTACTGGTAACTAGGAATTTTTCCTGGGCTAATGTACAGCGCTGAAGGAGTAAACCTTACACAAATCCCCAAGTCACGGTGGGACAGCATATGCCAAGGAATGAATAGTTAGTGGGTAAACTAATCTCTAATATGGGGACTCTGGATACCAGGCGACCTCCAGTTTTAATCAGCCTTACCCTCGTATACAGATCTCTGCGAAGGTGGACCGTTTATTTCTCCGAAACTCGTGGGAACAAATGAACACAAATAAAATAAAAGCAAAAGAGACAGGCACTCTCAAAAAGCCAACAAGTACAACGGATGGAAAAAGGGAGCTTGGACCGTAAAGGGCAAGCTACCTTCACAATAGGTTCGGTAAACGCGGCGTTGGCACCTAAGCCGGTGACTGGCGCGAAAGTTATCCCTGAGGCTTAGCGGCGGTACAGGAACCGACGCTCGGCGCAGAGGATATTAGATAGGCTGGCTGCCGCCCCTAAGGGGCTGCTAACGAAGGAACAGAAGGAATCTCTGGCATGGGCAAAGGTTACCTTCTTAGGCGACAATTCGGGGAGGGTACCAGCAGAACCGAAAAGACAGCGGTCCCAAGACGGATTGGAAGCTGGGGATAGTAAGCGACCCAGAATGCAGGGAGCCCAAGGAGATACTAGGACGCACGGGGCAAGACTGTTCAGTGACGTCCTTAAAGAGCATCCAGGGATACTAACCGTCATTGACAGGAGTCAAGAAGATGGGAGTATCACTTTCGATAAATGGAGGCTGGTGTATAACGCACTAAAATCCGTTTCCCTGCCGCGACAGCGGAGGGTATGTGAAGGAAGGTAAGTTGATCTGTTTATGCTGAGCATGGTTCAGATTAATCTTCAGCATTCTAAGGCTGCTTCGGCAGCCTTGACCCTCATACTGACCAAATCGGATGAGGACATAATCCTAGTTCAAGAACCCTGGATTAGTAAAAACAAGATCTGTGGCCTCGGTTTAAAAGGGTATACAATATTATACTCTTCTGGGTCCGATAAGATCAGATCTTGCATTCTCGCTAAAAATAACTTGAGTATGTTACTTCGTCCACAATATAGTAGTGGAGACGTAACGGCAGTCGGCCTGGAGACTGGAGGCTGCTTACTATGGCTGGTTTCAGCCTATATGGACCGAGAGAAGGTAGTTCCGCCCGATAACCTTGGGGAACTGATACTCGAAGCGGAACGGGAAAATATCGGAGTACAATCTGGGGTAGCACTGACATCAATGATAGGGGTGAGTACTTATTTGATTACTTATTGGGTACCTTGCAGTGTGTAATCTGGGGTAAGAGCCCACTTTTATTATTAGTAACAGGCAGGAGGTACTGGATGTTACCTTTGCATCAGACTCCATTACACATATGGTCAAAGAATGGAGGGTGGCGAAGGAACACTCCTTCTCGGACCATCGGTACGTGACGTTCAATATTGACATTCACCCTTTTACCCGAAAAGCCTTCAGGAATCCTAGAAGGACTAACTGGAACAAATACGGGGAAGTGTTAGTAGGACTCTTACCGACCGATGCTCCAAAGCCCCCAGCCACAGAGAAGGAGCTGGATTTCCTGGTGGGGGAAATCACATGCGCCTGCAACTTGTCTTTGGACACTGCTTGCCCCAAGAGAATACCTAAAGGGAAGCAGAAACCGATATGGTAGTCCAGGGAGTCGGGAATCCTTCGTTCAGGGTGTAGGATAGCATTCAATAGAGCAGAGGGCTCTAGGGAAGCTCAGGACTGGGACTTCTATAAGAAGCACCTTAAAAAGTATAAAAAGGAAATAAGGAAGGCGCGGAGGAGGTCTTGGAGACTATTCTGTGATAAAATGGAAGGTGTTTCGGAGACTTCGCACCTCAGGAAAATTTTATCTATGAGTCCAACGAGCCCTAGTTACTTAATTAAACCAGATGAGCTGTAGACTACGTCTAGTGGGGAATCATTGGCGCTTCTGTTGGATACCCATTTCCCAGGTAGTGTGGGTGTGTCCACGGAGCTTGGTAGGAATAGACAAAAATTATCGTCGGGGTGCCCAGAGGAAATCGTGTGCAATCGGTATCATCACAGCGGAATTGCAAAAACACTCGTCGATCATTCTCCCATGGCTGGAGGTGATCTTCAGGGAGTGTCTAAAACTGAATTATATTCCTAGGAAATAGACGGAGGTTAGGGTGATTTTCATCCCGAAAACGGGGGAAGAATTCACAGGCCTACCCAAAGGACCTAAGACCTATAACTTTATCATCCTTTCTGTTGAAAACATTGGAAAGACTGATCGATGTGTACATACGTGCAAAAATAAAACCCAGTAATTGGGCGACTTCTCGCCATGCATACTGGAAAGGGAGATCTGTGGACACGGCTCTGCATTCGCTGGTGCGAACAATTGAGAAATCAATCCACTCGAAAGAGTACTGTATGGTAGCCTTCCTCGATATAGAGGGCGCCTTTAACAACGTCAGGACGGAGGCAGTTCGGGAAGGAATGTCTTTCTTAGATGTGGACTACCCTTAGGGAGGTTGATAAATCAGATGCTACAATGCAGGATTATTAACGCGGATATGGGGGAATCCACCATTAGGAGGCGAGTAGTTAGAGGAACTCCGCAAGGTGGTGTCCTATCACCTCTTCACGTAGCGATCGCGATCTTGGGGAAATACCTAGGCACGATTAAGGAAGTCATGCAACACGCGCTCGTAATCATTACAAAGTGGGCCAGCAAATGTGGGCTGGGTATAAATCCATCCAAAATAGAGCTGGTACTCTTCACCAAGAAATATAAAATTCCGGTAGTCGCTCCTCCTACCATAAATGGCACGGCACTGGCATTTACTGATAAGGCAAGATTTCTGGGCATAATCTTGGACAGTAAGCTAAATTGGATGCCCAATTAGAGAGAGTAAAGAAGTCCACCATGGCTCTGTACTCATGTAGGAACGCCATCGGTAGGAGATGGGGTCTAAAACCAGAGCTGGTACACTGGCTTGTCACCGCTGTAGTCAGACCGATTCTGATGTATGGGCTGAGTGTGTGGTGGCCAGCACTAAACAAGAAAACTTATAAGAATAAGATAGAGAAGGTACAGAGAACCCCTACACGTGCTCTGGAGGCTATGTTCTACCTTCTTCCTGTCGACATCTTTGGTAAGCAGAGAGCGGCAACTACGGCTGCACGACTCTCTGCCGTGTTTGAGTGGAAATGTCTTCAGACGGGCCACTCGACGATTGGCAGGTCGCTAAAGGCAGATGTGGAGAATAGTGACTACACGATACCGATTGTATGCTTTGAAAAAAGTTTCCGGACTCTTCTCCCCTCAAGGGAATCCTGGGGGAACAGGTCAATAACAGAAACTGGAAGTATACAATTCTACACTGACGGCTCCAAGCTAGACGGCAAAGTCGGAGCAGGAGTCTATTGTGACAAATTAAATGTGAATATATCCGTCCGTCTTCCTGATCACTGCAGTGTGTACCAGGCGGAGGTGGTAGCGATTGAGGAAGCACTGACTTGGTTGACGCATAATGTCATATCCACAAGGGATATAACAATATATGCTCTGACGTCCGTGGTGGCGTACTGGGGAACTGCAGGGCGGACGAACTGGCAAGGCAAGGTACACATCTCCAATTGAAACCGGAAAGGGCAAATCTGGAGAGGCCCATAGCAGCGTTTTATAGGGTGCTTAGAAATGAGGCGATAGCCTCGGCACAGAAAAGGTGGACTAACACCATAACATGCTATGTAGTGCGGCAAGTTTGGCCGAAACTGGACTTGAAGCGCTCCAAAACACTACTATCCCTACGTAGACCTGACTTAAGTATAGTCGTGGGGATGCTCACAGGACACTGCCTCATTGGGGAGCATGCGGCAAATGACTTCTGTAGAAGCTGTATGGATGAGGAGGAGGAAGAGACCCTGAGCCACTTCCTCTGCTCATGCCCGGCGCTAGCTTACAGGAGGCATAAACATCTGGGCAAGTATAGTTTGGACGGCCTTATGGATCTCGAGAACTGCAATGTGCGAGATATCTTACGCTAGATTTCTTTATGTTGGTAGTTTGGTTTCGTACTGAAAACACCAACTTTTCAGTACGAAACCAAACTACCAACATAAAGAACTAGTGGAGGGTTCTCATTTTGCAGAGTAATACATTGGTATAACTCTTTTGGCATTCAGCCAAAAAATTACGGGGAGGGGGGAAGATATTTCTACGTTTTTTCAGTAGATATGTTATGAGCAATTGGCCTCTGTATTTTTCTGATTTACCAAATCGAAAATATTGGGATTGCCATGAACAATTAATATATTTGTGTATAAAGAATGCCGAAAAATCAACTGATTTAGTAATGTTATAAACGGGGTCATAGAAGAAGTATTAAACATTTTTTTTTTTGAAGTTATCCAACATTAGCAAAACTGCACTTTGTTGGTACTTGACTATTCCTTAATCGATTTTAGTGAAATTAAGTAGAATGGAACCTAAATATTCCTTAAAATCGTTTTAGAATCCCATTACCTTCCTGCGTTGGAAATGGGATTCTAAAATGATTTTTAGATAAAGTTCTGGAATCTGGCCAAATAAAATGGAACTTGGCTATTCCTTGACCGATTTTAGTAAAATTTTCATATGAGTTCGAAATGAGATTCTAAAATGATATTTGGGTAAATTCCTGGAATACGGCCAAGTAGAATGGAACTTGACTATTCTTTAACCGATTTTAATGTTTTAATTTAAACAAATTTCTGGAATATTGCCAGTTAGGACGGAACTTGGCTATTTCTTAATCGATTTTTGATCTGGCCTCAGCAGACAAACCTCAACAGCTGCCTGGTTCACAGAAACCTCAAGAGACAGTAGCTTTTATGATACGGTCTGTTAAGATTTTTGTGAATCTGGAAGCTATTGAAGTTTCTCATACTAAAATATTTCTTATATATCTGTCGGAAAATTTAATCACAATTAAAGGAATATACATAGGTACTAAAGTAATATTTTCTGCTCTTCTTCACAACAGCGCTTTTAAAGCCTTATTTTCCAGCATGTGGCATTTAGGTATGCTCTAGGATGTTCTAGCCATAATACCTGAAGAGCTAGAGTTCAATTGCTTATTTGGGTAACACAATAATAGAAAATGTCTACGCGCAACCAGATAAAACGACCTGGGTTGCCAGACATATCTTGTCAAAAAAAAAAAAAAAAAAAAAAAAACGATTTCCTTGGCCTAACAAATTGAGGAGGATCAAAGTGACGATAGTACCAACACAGCCAGAGAAATGAGCAACAGAATAAAAGTTTCTAATGTTACATGTTCACCTCAACCTGATTTCGACGTAATTGCTGCAAACATGCCATTGCCAACAGTTTGTAATCACGATGAGTCGCCGGCGAGTGAAACAAACCAAAATAGAGATGTTTCAGCTTCTAGAAAACCAACGACAGATTTTCTAAAAATATTCACAAAAAATATTCACGCAAATTGGAAATTTGGTGAAGTTCAGCGTTGCAGAAACCACTGATGATAACCAATTTTCTATGAAAATTGTTCAAAAGGTTTCAACGTTTAATGAAGCAAAATCTTTAAATTCTTTATTTCAGTCGGATAATATGAATTTAATGGTACGAAAATGATTGCGGTTGTACTGTGTTCTTTTAGGTTGCTCAAATGAGATATATCGTAGGTAAAATTGATGATGAAGTTCGGTGGACATGCTAATACGAGCTTATCGCTAGTATTTTTCAAAGGTAGTTTTTAGTGTAATGAGCAAAGAAGATGACAAATTTGCTTTCCTGTCTTTTAAGAACATTATACAGTGCTTTGCAACCCAGTTTATTTTTATAAGTTTGCCTAGGCCACCAAATTTCTCACTCAAGAGAAAGAGCAGAAAAGAAAATCGAGCGCATTTTCTATGGATATATTAATTTTTAAAGCAATAAACCAAAATTTGTAAAAGTTTATAGCCAATTAATATAAAAGCTACCTGTTTTTAGTGAGCTGTATTACAGCTGTAATTGCTACTGTATCACTCTTATAAAATCAGTAGCTGTATTATTTGGTTAGCTCTAATACAGAAACTATTAAAGCTTTATGTTGTCTATTAGAGCCGTTAAATAGAGCTATCAGCTCTTTAAAATATTATAGTTAACAGTGCTGCAAACATACTTTAAAGAGCCACTGTTTTTTACACTAAAGCTTGAAGTGTGCATTCATGCTATACTATACTAACCGGCGATATTCCAGGATTATATCTAAAATAAATTTAGGATCGCATTTCCATCTCAAATGTCAAATTTCACTAAAATCGGCTTAAAAATTGCTAAGTTACATCCTAAGATAACGCCTATTAGGATGGAGCTTAACAATTTTTAAACCGATTTTAGTGAAATTTAACATTTAAGATTGAAATATGATATTAAATTTATTTTAGATATAGTCCTGGAATGTTGCCGGCTAGAACTTCATTTAAAAATAGTTTTAGAATCCCAGCTCCAACTCACATGCCAACTTTCATCATAATCGGCTAAGGAATAGCCACGCTCCATCATAATTGGCCATTTTCCAGAACTTTATCCAAAAATCATTTTAGAATCCCATTTCTAACGCGCATGTCAAATTTTACTAAAATCGGTTAAGGAATAGTGAAGTTCCATACTACTTGGCCAAATTCCAGAGCTGCATCTAAAAACCGTTTTTTAATCCCATTTCGCACACATATGGAAAATTTCACTAAAAAATCGGTTAAGAAATAGCCAAGTTCCATTCAAATTGGTCAAATTCCAAAACTTCATCTCAATATCATTTTAGAATCCCACTTCCATTGTATCTGTCGAGTTTCATCGTAATTGGTTGAGAAATAGCCAAGTTCAATCCTAATTTATCATATTCCAAAAATTCAAATAAAAATCATTTCAGGATCCCTTTCCCAATGTTTTTCATAATTTGCACTGCTTGCTCTTACATGTCATCCAGGGTACATTCCTTGAGACAGTGTGTAAAAAAATGGATACTCGGGCGAAATACAAAACGCCGTATGATAGTGTGAATTGGAACCGGTTTAATATCAGTCACAGTATGTAGGGTGAATGTACACCAGTTGAATAATAAAACGGAGTGGTTAATTTTGACAGTGCACTACACCGTACCGTGCGAATTATCAAACAGACTTATGGTGCACAAATGTGAAATTTTAATAATTCATCACGCGTCTTAGATGGTATTTTATTGATTTCACACAGGCTTCCCATATGGCGCCAAAATGTGCCCCACACAGCCTACATCCTCCAGGTAGATTAAAATGATATGTTATTTTATGCTGCAAGTAGATTTGAGAAACATAATTAGAATTAATTTGATTCAAAAATTGTGTATGCAATCATTTTAATTCTTTTAGTTCCGATAAGCCATGTCGGGAAACAAATCGTTGTTTAAGTGCAGTAATGAATGTACTTGTACGATTTTTACCGAAAGACAAACAAAAATAGCAATGTATGCCTTTTCAAGACGTGCGTTTCTTCTTGACTTTCTTTCGCAAAATCTATTCCCACATTCAAAAATGGTCTGTTTATTTCAGTGACATGAGGAGATGATCAATCACCCATTTATTTATTATTTATATCATCCAGTATCTTTGGCGAATAATGTTTAGCACAAGGTTTAAACCACCATGAAAATGTGAACGGTGGTCCTCTTCGGATATTTCGTTGCAAATTTCAACTATGAATATTTAAGTCTTCCACCAACTCGTAATATTTCGTTCCAGTCAATAAAAGTGTTACAAGCCCAATATCTTGGATTTGTTTAATAATACTCCATTTGTATTTGTTAATTTTCCCTGGATAATACCGTTGTCAGCTGTAGATCGGTTACCGAATCGAAGAATCTGTAAAGGAATTTGAAATACGATGAAACGCGTTCATGTAATTCGGAAACTATGTTTTCATTTTTTTATTGTGTTGTTGCATGTATGCCTTGTTTTCTTTCTTCTAAACTCGATGAATTAGAAGCGAAAGATCTTATTTTTCGTTTTCAGCACCCAGTGCTCATAACACACGTACGATTTTATTTGATTGGTTCCACGATTTACGAAGATCTTTACAATTGGCGCGTGTAGATAGTTTTTGATCTAGACAAGTTTGAATTAACTTTGCTACGATTGAGTTTAGCTTGCTGTATTTTATTTCAAGTTTCGTCCATGCTTCTTGATAATTATCTTCAGGTGTGTTAATGTGATGAGCTACTTCCCCTCTTGCACCCCATGCCGTTTAGTTTTTATTTTTATCCACTGCACTTATAAAAATATCTCTGATTGATGGCTATCATAACTGGTAATTTCCAGAAAATAGTTCGATGCTTAATTTTGGGAAGCGAACTGAGTTTGATAACTTTATACCCTCACACAGCGTTTGATTAATATCATCTGATGGGTGAGGATTGGGTGACACAAGTTATCAAATCTTGGCTAAATTGCTGAAAGGTTTGTGATTGCCTTTGGAATGTTTCAGATTTTCTCAAACCAACCGAATAGAACTAAGAGCAGTTTTTAGTGAACATTATCTCCGCAACTCGAATTTGCAAGCATTATTTGGAATCCGTCGTGACGACGGTACGACACTCATTCATGGAGAATCGAAAGTGTTCAGAAGTATCGGTTGATTGAGCTAATCACATATTATTAACTTACACTTACCGGTATGCCCTTCTAGGACTACAGTAACTTCCTCTAGGTGCACTTGTCCAGTGCTATGTTTGCTCATGATATTCTTTGGAGCAAAGTTTATTGTTCGGAGTTGTTGGCGCTTTTTAATTTGCCTATGCTCCACTATGACCTACATTTCTTTAATACCTCTTGTCGCTGGTTAGAGAAATATTTAAACTCCAAAAACGGAGGATATTGTGGATTATAAAGAAAAATGATGAATAAGTAACCAATATTCTAAACTCTTCTCTTTAACCGGAACATCATCAATTAAAGGCACAACATAAGTCTGGACCGTTTTCTGTAAGCTGGAAAATTATTTGGATTAGACCTACAAGATGTATGAGGTCTACCGATGAGAAAGAATACAAAACATCACCACAAGAGGCGCTTGCTCACATTAGGGTTTCTCAAATGGAATTCCGGTCTCACAAGTAGGACCGAGAAATCTCGAGATTTCCCAGGATTTCTTGGTTTTAATAATAATATATTACAGAAAAACATATGTTAAATACACTAAGGGTGATAGGAGACAAGTTCTTATTTCCGACTCTCCCTTAAATCCGAACGTAAACAAATTGAACATCTCGTTCAGAAGTTTATCCATTTATACCATTTTTAAATCAAATTCAGGCAAATTAAAAAGAAACGTTGCTATTTCTTAACCGATTATGATAAAATTGGACTTGTACGACGGAAACGGGATTCTAAAATGATTTTTAGAAAAAGTGCTGGAATATGGCTGGAAACTCGGTTATTTCTAAATCGATTATAATGAAATTCGATAAATTTCAGAATGATTCCATATTCCAGATTTGGCACGGATTGGTTTTAGCTGTCTCACTTGACAGGCGACGATGGCAAATTTTGGAAAAGGAAGATTTAATTTGTTTTTTTAATTAAATAAACAGCGATTTTTAGTTATTAATATTTCCACACCATGAAATAAATGGCGCCACTTTAACTGAGACAGCTAAAACCTATGCTAGCCCCAGATTTAACTGGTCAGACTTAACAAATAAAAAAAAATCCTACAAGCAAATGCCCTGAGTAATCTCTGTATATATGCTTATATTGTGTGATTTAAGACCAGACCATTTGACTTAAGATAGGCAATGCAAATTTTGAGACAGCCAACGTCAACAATTTAATTATTTTCACTGAGTAAAGGTTCCGTATAAAATTTATTTGTTGCAAATGGGTCTTTATGGTCAAATGGGTATATTAGCAAAATTGTGCATCCAATATAACTGAACAATATTTTAGTAGAATTCTGAATTAGATTTTTTAATGAATTTTAAGTTATATTTACTGATACGACTTTTGACCAGTACTTGTAAATAAATTTCTAAATGATTTACTCTGGTGTTCGCGACAGATTTGAAACAAACCTTACAAAAGCAATTCATTAAAATTTGAATTAACGAAAACTAAAATTTTAATAATCGGTTTTGAATGCGCCTTCAAGCTTACTCCATCCGTTCTGCTCGCTCTGCTCTCTTTTACATATTTTCAAACTTGAACAAAATTTAAGTAAAAAGGTTTGACTAGAACTTGACATCAAAATTTCATATGAAATGGATAATCAAAATACAAAATTCATTCATCATAAATTTCACTCAAATATATTTGAGTGAAATTTGCCCCAATAGGAAATTTTATCTGTGGGCTCTAAATGCAGTGTTTCTCAAATGGTGGTCCGCGGAAATTCTACAAAAATTCGTATTGAAATTTTTTAATTTTCTTTTCTAAATCTTGATTTTAGAATTCTTAATAATTTTGAACGTAAGTGCCACAAAATCCACAGAAAATAAATTGAATATATAAGTGGCCCTCGGTGTTGAGAACCGCTAGTCTAAAGGGCACAGATTTGTTTTAAAAAAAATTGGCCAAATGGTTTCCTGAAATACTTTTAGAGGCAATGGAATTTGGAAAATTATTGCAGTTCAATAATGTTTTTAATTATCAAGATCGATTGTTGGATAATCCAAGTTGTCAATATTATGGTTAATGTGACTAAGTTAAAATTTCAAAAGAATCATATATTAAAGAAAATTAATTTTAATAAAATTAACTACACTGAACTTTCAAAAACGCTGGCGGCGATTAACTGGTCATTACATCTAAAAAATTTAAACAGTAACGAAAGTGTCGATTTCAGTTAATTGTACTTTGAAGTCCCATTTATGAATAGAAAGGTTAGTAATTTTCCACGTTGGTATTCTAATTCTTTAAGGAGATTGATTAAGTTGAAATCTACCGCCAAAAAGCATTTGCGTTTATATGGTACGACATACTATATTATGAAAATTTATTCTGTTTTTATAGGAAGCGAGTCCAAATAAAGATCAATGAGTATATGAAACTTTTGCGCCAAGGCCATTAGTTATTCATGATGATTATATTTCTGACATGAGGTAATAAAGCCACTGACACTCATTTTTAATAAATCAATTAAAGAAGACATTTTTCAAACTAAATGGATGGAAGCAGTCTTAGACTTGACAATAACAAATTTTAACGTCAAGCTTACATTCAAAATATACAGAAAAGACGCAAACGGATCACGCCATAGAGAAATCATCTAACCACCCAAACCAACATAAGATGGCGACGTTCAACTTTTTAATAAAGAGACTTAACACGATCCCGATGAACAATCAGGACTATATGGAAAAACCCCAAATTCTACGTCGGACAAACTGGTAGAACTTTTGAAGTTTGGTTTACAGAACGTATAAAAGTAATCGGAATAGGTAGATATCAACACAAACTAACAGATTAGAAGAACTGAAAATATACGAGGAACAATATAACCCCTTTTTACTAAACGAAAAAATTGGCCGCAACAAAATTTACAACCTCAATGTAAGTCCGTAAAAATATCATTTGGCACATTACACACTCACACAGACACACCAGATCGTCAAACAATTCTTCTCTTTTTATATCTAAAAAGAAGGGCGGTACCACCAATTTTTCTTATGAAAATCATAAGAAGGAAAAATAAAATAAAGAGGAAAGAAGATTCACAAGGCACGTAGGCACAAAAATCGGGTATTAAAACGAGTGTTTGTTAGAAATTTGATTAAGGAGTAACATCCGTAAATCCATAAATATCACATTAAGAAAGTGACAAAATCATTTTTTATTTTCACTGTATCAAAGCCGCCCAACCAATCTTAAAAATAATTTTCGAGTCTAAAGAGCTATAGAATTATTTTTACAAATTAGAATCGATCGAATTTTTTAAGATTGATTGTCCGAATAATTTATGTGATCTCAGCTACCCAGAAATCATGGCTTCATATTGGCTACAAGGAAATCCGTTCATACGAAATAATGAAAAAACTGAAAAATTGAATATGGCGAAATTTAAAAAAAAAATCTGAAACTCTTTAAACACGCACAAATTTTTTTACAATTACAGATATTCAGAAATCAGTATCTCATATTAGAGTTAAAAGGGGACCTGTCCGTATCATACAGTGAAAATATTGACCAATTCACTTTGTTCAAATTTTACAAAAAATTTATACCAGCTATCCAGAAACCAAGGTCTAATATTAGTTACAAAAGGACGTACCTTACAAGTCAGAAAACTGAAAAATTCTAGTGTGGCCAAATCAAATCACACAACGAGGAAAACGCTCTGATATATTTGGTGCTTCGATGGTCTTTACTAGATAATTGCAGTTGGCCTAGACAAATTTGAGATTTTAATCTTTGCCATTTTAGAATGATGTTGATTCATGTTTATTACAAAACCGTAATTAGGAAATATCGGGTCCTATAAAAGGAATTTGCCCCTCAGACCATTTTTATTAATATTTTGGCAAGCTTCGCTTCTTTCTTTATAAGCTTACTTCATTTTTTAAATACCCCGATACAGAAAAATCAAAATGTTACAATTATACTAAGCGATCTATCAGTTCTGTTTCGTTGATTTGTGTATTTAATATTAAGGTATATTTAGCCCTTGCATTATGAAAACGGCACAATCATACATTTTGACGAATAGCAATTGCTATATCGCCCATTAAATAAAATTGTTCGTAACAATCGTTACAGTAGCCTCAAAAAAATAAGAGCTGGCCTTTCTTAATAATTCCAGTGCTTAATGTTCGGTTAAAGAAAAAGTCGACAACCGATCATTTGATTTTTTGATCATTTGTGTCCAATTTATTTGTTGGGGTAGCAAAATTTCAACGTATTTTGGATCATGAATTTTTTTTTTTTTTTTTTTTTTTTTTTGGAATTTGGACAGATTGAATAATCGAAATTACCAAATTAAAAATAAATCTTCCAAGTTTGTTATTTAACACATAAATGTTTTCTGTCAAATTTCACTTGCTTAAAAATTTAGTGCTTCAACTTTCGCAAACAATTGTGTTGGTTGGTTTTGTGAGTAAATACATTTTCGTCATTCTTATTTACCATGCTCACAATTTTCAAAACGTTGTTGGCGTTTTCCGCTTTCTTATACGAGTATGCGCTAAACATAAAATCAATTCAACATTATACAAATAACATTTCCATTTTTTTAAATATCGTGAGAAATGGCGTACATTTTATTGATCGTGCGAAATACTGTACAAATATTGCAAAACATTTAACAAGATCGACTGATCGTAATCTGCTATAAAAAAAAAAATAAAATCGAATATCATCATCATCATTTCCTCTCTGCGGTAATATTTTAACACAATGATTACAAATTAAGTCATTTACAAAAAAAAAAAAAAAATCCACGATCACTGTTGGGCGCTAAACAGTCGCCTCTAAGAGCAAAAAATGACATTTATTACACAATCAAAAGTTTTTGTGCGACAAGCAAGGTGCTTACAATATTGCCATTAACGAAATTACCAGGTTTTGTTTTAAATTTATGGCAAACAATAAAAAATAAACTACAAGAAACCATATAATTTGTACACACACACACACATATGAGTGTAGAACTTTGAAAAAAAAAAAAAAAACACAAAAACTACCAGCATGAATCAACTAAGTAGAGACCAATGTAATTACATTACGTTATCTTATGCCATTTCCTGGATTTTAAGCGATAAAACAGTTTTTTTGTTAATATAAATTAAAGTTTTATTATAATTTTGTTGTTGTTGTTGTTGTTGCTGTTATGGTGATATTTTTGTTGAACGTGGATGTTTTTTTTTTTTTTTTTTGTAAACCGTGTTAATTACAAATTCATTGAAGCGCGATACTTTTATATAGATGAAGTAATGTGACTTGTTGTCACCTCTATTTACGCACATACATAAGATCTAAGTGTATAACACATATAGAAGTAATCGCGAACACAGGAAGCAATTGAGATTATTTAACCAAGTGGTTAACCAAATTTTCCGGAATCGATATTTTTTTTACAATGTATCATTCATGTGTTATGAACTCTTCCCGCATATATAAGTTCATGACAATTTGTTATCTGCTGCCTGTATATTATTATATCGTATAAAATTTTATTCAGCTGAGAATCCAGTTGCGCGCTATAATTTAATCATCAATAGATTTTTGTTGTACATTTTATGTGTGACATCATCATTCATAGTAAAAAGGCGACAATATAGCGATAAGCATCTAGAATACTGTATGCTAATTAGAAATGCTTTTTGTTATATTGTTGTTGCTAGTTTTTCATTTATTGTATCCAAACGAAACGATAAATAATAAAATAATGATTTGAATAATTTATTTATTTTATTTTAACAACTATTAATGCTATTTAGAGAAGAGAATACAGATATAATAGCTATATAGGTACCTATCCTATAAAGTAGTGAAGTAGTGTAGTTGCGCGCGGCTAATTTGTTGCTGGATTTTAATACTTTACTGCTTTTGTATGATCAATTCAAAACGATGATAGCAATCTTAGAAACGTATACGTATATAAAGTTAAGAAGTATACAAGATTTGTTTTGTGTTTGAATGCTCTTTCGTATTGTATTTTGATTGCCAGCGATAGATATTGAAATGATCAACGATTTTATGATGAGACGAGGTAGATTAGCACAAATATTTTGTTCTAATAAAATAAAAATAAAAAAAATTTAAGATTATTTTAATTTGATAGCCGCGCTCTTTTGCTACACAAGAATTGATTCAAAACCGATTTTCCAGTGTGGCTCAAATTGAAATTTACTTGCGCCTTGAATATGTGAAAAAAAATTAAAAATTCATAAAAAAAAATTTGGTTATCATCCCAAACCCCTCAACATAACAAATTATTTAGTGTGCCATCGTAATGTTGAACACCAACAACACTAAATATTAACTATTTTGTAGTTTTAGAGTTTTTTTTTTTGTTTTGCTTTTAAATTTATTTATTTTGATTCAATTGAGATAAACATAAAATGAATGAATAATGCAAGTGGCGTTGACGTATGAAGATTAGTACGTTTTATTTTCGCTTGGTGTGGTATTGATGATTTAATTGTTAGATTTTTGCTTTTTTTTTAATGTTTTGTCGGTGTACAGTAATGAGATAATGTTTGATTTGTGGTATTTACGTGCAGACTTGAGTTTTTTTTTTTTTTGTAATTTTCTTGGTAGTGATCGTTTCATTGCAGAGACCTAGATTGATTTCATGGAATACAACGATGCCTTTTAATTTTTAATGACAAAGGTTCCACATTTCCTTTATGCAAGATTTTCTGGAAGGTTAACTTTTAAAATTCTAGAAAATCACAAATTTTTTAAAAACCTAGAATTTTAAATTTGTAAAATTTCTTATTCTAGAAATTCTTTAGTTCTTAAAATTAAGGTTCAATAAAATTTAAAATTTTTAAAATTTCTGAAAATTTTCGATATTTTTTAATTTCAAATAAACGGTTTTAAAACTTCTGCTAATAAATTCTAGTAATCCTTCAAATATATAAACTTTTAAAAATTCGGTAAATTTGTCAAATTTAAATTAAGAGCAACCATGACTTGGGGGGAGAGAGAGAGAGAGAGAGAGAGGCAGAGAGAGAGAGGCAGAGAGAGAGAGAAAGGCAGAGAGAGAGAGAGAGCTCGGGGCTAGCTCAGTTACCGGGGTGGTCAGCACGGTGGCGAATAGCTGAACGACCTATTGATATATAGGTTAGCTGCGAATAACCAATAAGCAGTCCCCGACCGAGCGGTAGAAGCGGAGGATGTGCTGAAAAGGTTACATTTAATCCTGTGAAGTTTCTATGGCAAACAACGCGAGCGTATACTGCTATAAGTACACAGAAATCCGGAAGCGTCTGTCTCATATTGGGCGGCTCTCTGGTCAGCGTCTGTTCTCCATGTCAGGGGCGGCTGCGTTCATACCTGGCAGTAGGTATAAAATGCTATGGGAAGGAACCCAGAATTCAAATACGCAATGGAGACAACCATACAAAACAATGTTAAGGTGTAGGGATTCGGAACCCAGTACCGGCGGCTTTAGGGAGTGAGCAAGCAGGCTCCCAGCCGTCGAGATCCAGCGACTGCAATGCTGTAGTGGTGGCCCACCTGGCCGCTACAGTAGATACTGCGACAGGGGAAAGCGAGATTGTGGTATCACGCACTGAGAGAGAAAGCATCTTCGGGAAAAGTGCGAAAGTAGAGCGATCTCCAACCACTACCATCAACGAGTAAAGCTGTAGCAGTATCGACCATCAGTCGACCCGACAACGCTATCAAGGCATTGGGTGACAAAATTGCAGAGCTCCACGAATTCGCGATAACCAAACATAACGTGCATCAGAAGATTAAAAGCATGATCTTAAACCTGAAGACATTTTATAGGCATGCCACGGATAGCCTGAAGGAAAAGGGTTTGATTGAGAGTAAAGCAGAAGCGGTAGGGCAGAGCAAGGCGACAAAAATGACACAAACATCTCCTAAGGTTAGCAACTGCTACGGTACGAAAGAAGATGAAACTAGCGCTACAGAGCAGGCCCAAGAGGTGGCATCTGTTAAATAAGGAAGGGAAGATGGAAGCCCGGCGACTCAGACTAGGAAGAGGAAAAAAGCAGGAAGAGTCAAAACAGCTGCTCTAGATTCATCGCGTCCCCACTCTAAGGATGCAATCCTCATTAGTAAGGGTGAGGATATAACCTACGCTGATATCCTTAAGAAGATCAAAGACGACGCTGGCCTCAAGGGATTTGAAAACAATGTAGCCCGAATAAGAAAAACGGCCAAAGGTAAAATGCTTCTTCAATTAACAGAAGCTAAAAAAACAACGCAAACTGCGGCATTTAAATCTTCACTTGATGCTGTATTGGGCGTAAAGGTTCAGGTCAAAGCGTTGACTCAACCGTGCGAGCAACTCGTTGAGATCAGCGATCTTGACGAGGTCACAACTAAAGAGGAGATCCACCAGGCCATAATTCGTAAATTCGAGGGACTCAATGATCTTGATGTAGGCGTAGTGAAATCGCTTAGAGAAGCATATTGCGGTACAAAAACAGCTGTGCTGGCTCTACCCCTCACACTGGCTAAGATGGCTATCGCAGCGAATCAAATTCGCATTGGATGGGTAGTTTGCCGAATCAGGGAGAAAATGAGACCACCAGTTAGATGCATTCGATGCTTTAACTTTGGACACAGAGCCGGAAAATGTAAGAGCACTGAGAATAAATTCAAGGCTTGCATAAACCCAGCAAACTGTTACCTATGTCATGGTTAAGGCAAGTCTAACAACATAGTAGGGTCTAGAGAATGCCCAGCTTTCAAGAGATCGCCACAAAACCCTGAGCTATGATTTTGTTGCAGTTAAACCTTAACCACTGTGAGGTAGTGCAAGACCTCTTAGCCCAGACAGTGCGCGAGCTAGGGGTGGACATTGCCATTATTAGCGAGCAATAGAGGAATATGGATAGTGCTAAATGGGCGACTGACACTACGAACAGAGCGGCTGTTTGTTCTTGTGGTCGTTTCATATTTCAAGAATCGGCGTCAGGTATCGAGGCTGACTTCACCAGAGTGGAAGTTCAAGGAATCCATATTTATAGTTGCTATGCCTCACCAAATATCCCAATTGAGCAGTTCGAAATCTTTCTGGACCGTCTGGTAGCTGATGCTCTAAATCGCAAGCCTGTCATTATTGCCGGAGATTTTAATGCCTGGGCGAACGAATGGGGATGTCAATGCACAAACCGAAGAGGGCAGGTTCTGATGGAGCCATTCTCGGTACTGGATGTCGTGCTTTGTAATGTAGGAAAGGTCCTCACCTTTCGCAGGCCCGGAGTCGGATCAGTGGTAGACCTTACCTTTGTCAGTGCAGGTCTTTCAGCAAGAGTTAGCTGGGAAGTCAGCGAGCGTTACACTCAAAGCGACCATCAAGCAATCATAATTAAACTTAATACCTGGAAAAGCGAGAACAAGCTAGGAAATTTGCTGGATGGAAGTCAACGCCTTTCGACCAAGAATCTTTTCTACTAATGACTAAGGATATCAAACTGCTTCGATCTATTAACGATAAGGTAAGCCAATTAACAACTGGCATTATTAAAGCCTGTGATGCAACAATGACCAGAAGATTTGTAGGTCGCCGTCTTTTCCCAGTTTACTGGTGGACCGAGGAAATAGCCCAGGTTCGCAAAGGCTGCCATAGTGTTCGACGGAAATTTCAGCGGTCAAAGCGTACTTCTAGTTCGGTTGGTCTCCAAAACGAATTTCGTGAAGCTCGTAGGAGGCTTAAAGAGGCCATTTGCACTGTGCGGGGAGGTGGATCGCGACCCGTGGGGCAGACCCTACAAGCTGATAATGGGCAAGCTTAGGCATCCACAAAATGAAGCCCCGACCTGTGCCAAAACAATGACGGAAATTGTTTTCAGTCTTTTTCCGCAACAATTCGGAAAGATCCCAGAAATCGAACGAAGATTGGAAACTAAAACAGTGCCAGAAATCTCCTTGGAAGAGCTGAATGTGGCTTGTTGTAGGATTGGAGTTAACAAAGCCCCGGGTCCGAGTAAAATACTAAACGTGGCAGTAAAAGCGGCAATTACCGCCAAACCAGGAATATTCCTCGAGGTGTATAATCAATGTCTAAGCGAAGGCATATTCCCGAAACAGTGGAAACTACAAACCCTGGTCCTGATTCCTAAAGCTGGTAAGCCACTCGACTAACCGTTAGCTTACCGCCCTATATGTCTGCTCGATACGATGGCGAAGGTGTTTGAGCGTATAATATGCAACAGGCTTGATTCATATATTGGAGAAATTGGCGGTCTCTCGGATAAGCAGTTTGGCTTTAGAAAGGGCCGATCTACCATTGATGCGGTGGAACTTATCAAAAACATTGCTCAAAGTGCGATCGAGGGAAAGAGATGGAAAGGTGGCAAGAAAAAATATTGTACTGTGAATACACTCGACGTTAAGAACGCATTTAATACTGCTAATTGGAAAGAAATCCTCTTAGCCTTAAAAAGGATGAATGATCCACTCTACTTACAGAGAATTGTTAGGGATTATTTCAGGAATAGAGTACTGAAATATGACACAGACGATGGGCCAATCGATTATGAGATTCTAGGTGGCGTACCCCAGGGTTCAGTTTTGGGGCCGACGCTGTGGAACATCATGTATGACGGTGTACTCAGTCACGTTTTACCTAAAGAAGCACTGATCGTAGGATTTGCTGATGACATTGCGATAGTCATTGTTGCTAAGGAGATAGCGGAAATTCAACTCATATGGATGGAGGTACTTGAGAAAATTGAAAGCTGGATGTCAGCTGTAGGTTTGACGCTGGCACAGCATAAAACAGAAGCACTTCTTATCACAAGCAGGAAAACTAAGGAGTCAATATCTCTCCAAATGATGGATCATAAAGTTCTGTCGACGTCAGCTATCAGATATCTGGGAGTGATGATGGATGCCAGACTTTCGTTCAAGGATCACATAGAATTTGTCAGTAACAAGGCAGCAAAGGCTGTTTTTATGCTCTCTAGGCTAATGCCAAATGTAGGTGGTCCAACCCACAAAAGCAAGAAACTCCTATCGGACGTGATTACCTCTATTATGCTATATGGAGCACCAGGTTGGGCTGAGGCGCTCAATGTACCGAACTATAGGAGCAGATTAAATGCAGTATACAGAAGATGCGCCTTAAGAGTTGCCTGTGCATTTCGTACGGTCTCTGACGATGCTGCTTACGTCGTGGCTGGCATGCTGCCTATTGATCTGTTAGCTATGGAAAGGCAAAGGCTACACGCTCAGAGAAACATACCGAACAGGAGTTCACTATGCAACACCGCAAGAGCAGGGTTAATAGAACGGTGGCAGGCTCGGTGGGATACGTCCTCAAAAGGTCGTATCGGCTAATACCGGATTTAGCTGTGTGGATGAACCGTAATCACGGGGATGTCGATTTTTATCTCACCCAGTTCCTCACAGGTCATGGATGCTTTCGAGCATATTTGTGCAGGTTTAAAATTGAAAACAGCCCGGACTGCCCTAATTGTGTTGGGTTGGCTGAGAACGTTGAGCATGTTTTTTTCCATTGTCCCAGATTCGACGATCCGAGGAAACAGATGGCTGAGAAGCGGCGAGTTGATGTAAGCCCGAGCAACTGTGTTGAGCTCATGCTAGAAACAGAAGGCAATTGGAGCACAGTTAGCGACTTCGCCGCTACTGTGATGAGGTTCCTACGGGTGCTCGAATCGAACCGTAACAGTAGAGGGTAACAGCGCAAGCTAAATCCTCCCCCTGATGAAATACCTGACGGTGGTACCAGGGGGCAAGGGATATAGTGGCGGGGGTCTGGGGTATTTTAGTGGGTAGTCGAAAGGAGTCCCACACTCCCTGGAGTCAATACCTCTCCAGGGGTTCGTAAATGAATTTTCTCCCCAGATCCTTACAAAAAAAAAAAAAAAAAAAAAAAAGAGACAGAGACAGAGAGAGATCAATACATTTATTGTTGAAGAATTTCATTCTCTACAGATTTTCAACAAGCTTCTCAGTCACGCGCTGATATAAGATAGCAGCAAATTCTCAGCAGAAAAAATGATATTTTTTTAATCGAGGGACCGCCAGGGACAGCACGAAAACTAAAGAGAACTTTTCTACTGAAATATTTATTAGCAAGCAAAAAATTATAAATGTTGTTCAATTTTGGATGATGTTGAATATATGTTCCAAACATTTTTCTTTGCTTATTTAAGATTCCGAAAGTGGATAATATACTACTAGTATGGCTTTATTGTTTTTGATAGAGACAAAACCAAAATAAGCCATCATAGGAAATCTTATCTGTAGAGTCTAAAGCGCAAAGATTTATTTTAAAAAATGTGGCCAAATTAATTGTTTCAGTTTTTTCACTAAATCATACGAACGAACCTTCAGTTTGCTTACTCGAATCTTTTTCTTTTGTAACCAATATGAGACTACGATTTCTGGATAGCTGGGATCATTGAACAAACTGAATTTGTCGGTTTTTTTTCACTGTATGGCATGGACGGATCCATTTCTAACCAATGCCAGACCAGAATTATCTGGATAACTGTGATCCCCTAACACAACCAGACAAGAAATCTTAAAGAAACCGATCGAGACAAGCAATCGTAAACAACTCGATCGAGTTTAAGGAGCTAGAAAAATTTTTGTTTGTTTTTACAAAATTGGCTAGATTAGATTTTTCAGTTTTTTCACTATTTCGTATGGACCGAAAAACATTCGGACAATCACTCTTAAAAAAATTGGTCGAACTTAATAAGTCCAAAAATTGTCCTATTTTTTTACGTCTGAGAATGTATTGATTTAATAAATCAAATATCTCGTTATTATGAATTTTTTTCAAAATGTAAACCAATTTTATATTTCGTGACTGCTGGCTGTGTAACCTTAAAAATCGAAAATTGTATTTTTTCCATCTCAAAAGCAAACAAATATTTTAATTAGTAATCGAAAACACACAGTGTAAACAGGACTTTATTGAAAAACTCACCATCTCAATATAGTTAGAAATGTTGTATCAAGGAGTTCCTCTTTATCGAGATAAGACCGATAGTGAGAGTTTCGAAAAAATTCAATGACGTTATCAAGAGCTTTAGTGCAACTTGTTGCATAGCGTTGGATTTGTTGAAGCTTTTTCTACGTTTCCTGAGAGTTTCGAAAATTCTCAGTGATGCTATCTCGAGTTATGGTCTTTAGAAATAACCCTTATGGGAGATTCGCGAGCACTTATTCCATAGCGTTGGATTCGTGAATTTTCTCTACGGTTCGTGTGATTTTCGAAAATTTTCCATGACGCTATTTCGAGTTATGGTCTTTACAAGTAATCCTTATGGCAGATTCGCGAGCACTTATTCCATAGCGTTGGATTTGTTGAAGCTTTCTCTACGGTTCGTGAGATTTTCGAAAATCTTCCATGACGCTATTTCGAGTTATGGTCTTTAGAAGTAATCCTTATGGCAGATTCGCGAGCAATTATCGCATAGCGTTGGATTCGTTGAGAATTTTCCATGACGATATTTCGAGTTATGGTCTTTGAAATAATCATTATGGCAGATTCGCGAGTACATCGTTCTCTACGCTTCGTGAGATTTTCGAAAATATCCCATGACGCTATTTCGAGTAATGGTCTTTAAAAGTAACCCTTATGGCACATTCGCGAGCACTTTTAAAAAAAAATACATAATAACGAGAGATTTAATTTAATTAACCAATACATTCTCAAGTGAAAAAAGTTAGGACAAATTTCGGACAAACTTCACACTCGTGATTTCCTATGGTGGCTTATTTTGGTTTTGTCTCTATCCAAAACAATAAACCCAATATTACTCACATTTGGAGTCTGAAAGTTGCTTAGCAGCCTATCAAGATCAACTTTATTTTTGGCATACAAACCGTAAGTAAAGGGCAGTTAAAAAACATGTTTCAGCCAAAAATTTAGGTACATATTAAACAAAATAAGAATTCCATGAAAATCTAGTTTCACTCAAATATGTTGAATATTTGAGTGAAATTTATTTAAAATCTGAGTGAAACTGTGGATAACAAAATTTTTTATAGAGGCAAATGCAATTAAATTTAACTTTGAGTTGTTAAACCATTAATTTAACGCTTGATTTCGATTCAATATTGATTTGTGTTTGATTAAGAAATTGAGTAATATTCTGATTATTTTTAGTTTTTACAGAAACTGGAGTATGAAAGAATTTTATAGTTTAATACTAATTTCGTGTGAAGTTTTGATGTCGCGTCAAATTTTTTACTTGAATTTTGTTAAATTTGAAAATGTCTAATATGACATTAACGGACGGAGTAAACTTCAAAGAACTAAAGATTAATCAATTTCCATAAAAGCTATAGTGCTTTATCTTACCGGACCCTAATCAATGCTAATATTTTGACTCAAACAACGGAGTAATATATACGCTATTTAAAAGTTAGTTTTTATGAATTTTGAGTGATTTTTTATAAGTTTACGAAAAATGGATTAATATTTCTAAGGTATTTTTGATTCCAGTAGGGTGCACATCACGTGAGCTGTTCTGGTCTTATCATTAGGCAGCTACGTGATGAGTACAATTGTGTAAGGGGTAACCTGTTCACAATTCGCAAGTGTACGTGCTGCCTCCTCGTGGCTACCACTGGTAACTAAGGCCATTTGGCATATTTTTGGCCATTTGGCACAGATTAAAGTACGGCGCTAAAGCAGAAAACCTTGACAAAAAGCCCTAATCTACGGTGGAACAGCATATGCCGATGGATGAATGGCTGATAGGTTAATCAGTCCAAAATATGCGGACTCTGGATACCAGGCACCCTCCAGTTTTATTTAGCCTTCCTGTAGTAAAGCTGGGTGACCTACAGGCGATTTGCAATTCCTAGCAACTCGTAAGAGTAAAATCAAACGAAATACGGGGCAGGAGTAGGAATATACGGGAGTAGGACACCCTCTCGAAGTCCTTGGGCTCCAATGCTACCGTCTTTCTAGCGGAACTACATGCTGTAGTAAACATCTAGAAGGGAGAGCAATAAGCCCAGATAGTATGTATCACGTATCGGGAGGCAGTATTGTCAAGTTCATTAAGAACCTGAATATTGACTGGACGGATAATTAAGCAGAGTCCAGCACAATAGATCTTTTAGGTCGCAGTGCGAGGTGGCTGATCGCCCGCATGGCCCTCCAATAATAATAATAATAATAACGTTCAGCTGTAACAGTTTCCCATCCCACCAGACACAAAGTAACACTTTCTTGGCATGAATATTCATTTTTGCAACTGATTTTGATGGTTGGCCTGGATCAACCCATGCATTTCTGGGTTTAGGATTATCGTACAAAATCCACTTTTCATCACCCGTAGTGATTTTGAGCAAAAAATTCTTTCTTTTGTACCGAGAAAGCAAATTCAAACAAACGTCGAGTCTGCGATTTTTGTGCTCATCGGTTAGGTCATGAGGAACCCATTTTTCTTCCTTATGGATCTTTCCCTTTGCATGCAATCGAAGTGATATTGCTTGGTGAGGAACTCCTAACTGTTCTGCAAGCTCTTTTTGAGTTTGATATGAATTTTCATCCAGTAAAACTTTAAGTTCTTCGTCTTCAAATTGTTTTACTGCACCTGCACGTGGATCGTCCTAAAGACTAAAATTGCCATCATGAAATCTTGCAAACCACTTTTTTACTGTTGAACGACTCACAGAAAAATCACCCAAAGTCGAATAATTCAGTTCCATAGCTTGAGCAGCATTTTTTTTTTTCGATATACAAAAATTCTCTGCCTGAGACCATAGAATTTTTTAAAATTTATTTATTTTCTGTTAGAGTAGATCGTGGCCTACTCAAAATAAGTTTTCATTAGAATGACCGGCGTTTAGAAACATCAGGAAAATTCCGGAAGAAATTCCGGGAAACGCGGTATACGATAATTCTTTACACAATATTCAAAAATTGTCAATCCTGTGTGCCTGAGAGAAATGCCCTCGGTTGTGGCGAACATAGAGTCTCCAGAGGGTTTGGAGATCTGTTCAAGCCAGCTGCATAATTCTATACACTTGGCTTACGAGAACAGCTGCCCGGTTAAGCGAAGAGAGTCCACAAAGATAGTCCCTTGGTGGAACGGGACGCTGGGTAAACTGAGGAAAAAACCGAGAAGATTATTCAACAAGGCTAAACGCACCGGTGAATGGGCCGAGTATAACATGGCCTTGACGGAATATAATCTCGAATTAAGACGATCCAAAAGGGCTACCTGGAGGAATTTCTATGAGGGAATCAATGAATTACCCTCTGCAGCTCGTCTCCAAAAAGTTCTTTCCAGGGATCATTCAAATGGTTTAGGACTTCTCCAGAAGCAAGATGGGAGGTTCACTGAAAACCGGAATGAAACCTTAGAGGCACTGCTAGAAGTAGTGTATTTTGGCCGGTTCTACAGAATTTGGGATTTGGATTGATGACGTAATAGTATACATTCCAGGACAAATACATAAATTCAGGGGTAATGGAATACATTCAGGCGGTATTGCTAGCATTCTGGTGGTAAGTGATATTACAAGCATACATTCACGCGTAAACCCAGCATACATTCAGGTTGTATTACACACATTCAGGTGGTAAGTTATATTACAAGCATACTTTCAGGGGAATTTAAAATAAATTAATTAAATTAATTTTTGACATACATACATTCAGGGTTGAATTGCATACATTCAGGTATAAAGTTATATTTATAGCATAGTTTCAGCGTAGTTGTCTACATTCATGTGTAAATAAGTCGTTCCAAAGTATACTTTCAGGAGAATAACATACATTGGTGAGCGTTATTTATAAATAGAGCGTCGAAGTATTGAATTTAATCTAGATGGAAATCATGAGTGGAATTTACGTAATCGTCTAGACCCAGACATATTATTTTTAAGTTAAAATTAATATTTTCAACACAAAGAACACAACACGAGTTCCCTTTGTAATTTTTTGTGATTTTGAAGCAATTTTAAAGCCTATTGATACGTGTACATCAAATCCTTAAATTTCTTTTACTACTAATATTCAGGAACATGTTCCATGTAATTTTGCATATTATATTAAGTGTGCGTATGATGATATTTTATCTAAATTTGAAATATATCGAGGTGAGGATTGTGGTCGTGTTTTTATCAATCCAATTACTAACGACCTAGAAAAAATTAATAATATTTTGAAAACGATAATTCCAATTAAAATACTTACTAGGGATGAAAATAAAAAATATCATAGTGATACAAAATGTCATGTATGTGGAGAATCATTTACAGAATCGAATTATAAAGTAAGAGATCATTGCCACTTGACGGGGCAATTCACACACTAAACGTAATTTAAAATATAAAATTAAAAGTTTCGTTTCGATGTTTTGTCATAATCTTAGTGGATACGACTCTCATTTTATAGTGAAAGAATTGGGATTTGACTCTGAAAAAATAGATTTGTTAGCTCAGAATAAGGAGTGTTATATATCTTTTACCAAAACATTTTAAATTTGGTGAGAATGATTTTATTAAATTAAGTTTATGCCTTCGACTTCGAGCATTGATAAATTATGTAAAAATCTTTCAGATAATCAATTTTCTGAAACACAAAAATTTTTTACAAACCTAGAAGAGCGAGAAATTAGTCAAACAAAAGGGGTCCTCCTTACGATTACCTCGATTCTTTTCAAAAATTCAATGACGCATGTCTACCACCAAGAAATAAATTTTATAATAAATTAACAAAATCCGATATGGAAGATAATGATTTTATTCGTGCTAATAGTATATGGGAAGTATTTAAAAATCAAAACCAGGTTTTTTCAAGGGCGTTCGTTAAATTACCTTGTGAGGTCCAATTTTTACGCTAGAGATCTTATTTTTTTTTTGTTTTAAAGCTGAAAGTAAGGGCTAAAATACTGATGTGAAGCCAAAAAAAAAAAAAATTCCGACTTAAGGTTTGGTATGGTTTCGGTATATATTGAAATTCATTATTTATTTAATTATTTAAATAATACATATATTAATTTTATACATAATATAGGGCTATAGGGAAACGTCGTCTAAAGCGGCTAGTTTTATTTTTGTGATTTAAAATCTATTTGTTTTTTATGAAGAGCATTTTAGTTTATATTAAATTTCACTAATCCAGCGATGTAACAATTTAGTATTATCTATAGTTTATTTTTCAGGGGCTTTTCCCACACCATCTATAGTAACATCGCCATCAGTAAGCACAGTACCTTCAAAATGTAATTTATTTTCGTCAAGTTCGAGAAATAGATTTGCATTTGAAGCCGAAACATCAAAAGAATGTTCATCGGGATCAGTAACTCCTGTGCCTTCAGAATATAATTCATTTTCGTCACGTCCCAGAAATAGATCTCCATTTGAAGCAGAAACATCAAAAGAATGTTCATCGGGATCAGTAACCCCTGTACCTTCAGAATATAATTCATTTTCGTCACGTGCCAGAAATAGATCTCCATTTGAAGCCGAAACATCAAAAGCATGTTCATCTCCATCAACCAATAATGGTAGAAAACGACGTAAGTTCCCAGTTGACACTTCGATTAAAAAAAGGAAACTTAATAAAAAGGACTGGATTGATTCAAAACACAAATTTTTGAAAAACCACGGTAAAGAACATTTTTATAGATCAGGAAAAAGACAGAAAAGAAAAATGCTTAAGCCAACTTGCAGTAACTGCAGATTAAAGTGTAATACCAAAATTTCTACAGAAATAAGAGAGAAAGTATTTAACGTGTTTTGGGATTTAGGTGATCATGGCAAACAATGGACCTTTATAGGGAAAAATACAAAACGATTTCCTAAAAGGCGAGTCACAACTGAAACAGATTCTAACCGAAACTACAGTGTGCAATATTTTCTTCCAATCACTTCAGACAATAGTGACAGAACTGCACAAGTAGTACAAGTCTATAAAATTATGTTTCAAAATACATTATCCGTTAGCAACGCCTTTATTAATACTGCAATGAATAAATACAATCCTTCAACATGTGTTTGTGTAAATGATCATAGAGGTACACATTTCAATAAAAAAAGAATTTTAACAGATGCTGTTAAAGAAAGTGTTTGCAATCATGTAAATTCCTACTGTCCCGTCGAGTCGCACTGCACCCGAAAAGACACAAGTAAATTGTATCTTGACAGTAGTTTAAATTTTGCGACTATGTTTAAAATGTATCAAAGCTGGACTGCGGAAAATAATATTACTGAGAAAGCTGAGACACTGTGACAATATCGTGATATAATCAATTCGAAAATGAATGTTGGTTTTTTTACTCCTAAAAAGGACCAATGTGATATTTGTATTGCTTACAAAAATAATTCGTCAAAAACTGATCAAACTGAAAATGAATATACAGAGCATATACAAAACAAAAATATAGCACGATCATTTAAGTCGGCAGACAAAAGTCTGACAGTTACTAGTCAAAATCAAATTTCGGCAGCAACCTTTGATTTCCAAAAAATACTTACTTCTCCTCATGGAGAAACTAGTTCATTTTATTACAAGCGCAAATTATCAGTATTAAATTTCACAATTTTTGATATGGGACGTAAGTTAGGATTTTGTTATATGTGGGATGAGACCATTGCCAAACGGGGATCTAATGAAGTGGCCAGCTGTCTGTACGATTACATAAAAAAAAAATCCGGAGAAGGAATTAAAGATTTTCGTTTTTGGTCAGATAATTGTGGGGGTCAAAACCGCAATCGAATCGTTTTCTTTATGTATTGCTACGCTGCTAGAACACTTCATGTTAAAATTTGTCATCGGTTTTTGGAAAAAGGTCACACGCAACAGGAAGGAGATAGTGTTCATGCAGTGATTGAACGCTTCTCCAAAAGAAGAATGATTTATACCCCTGAAGAATGGTACTCATGTGTAAGATGGAGTAAGTCTTCCGAACCGGCCTACGAAGTCATTGAAGTATCCCAAAATTATGGATTTCAAATCTTGCATAAATCAATTTAAATGGTTTAAAAATTCCAAAAATGAAAAAGTCAAATGGAACCGGGTTCGAGAAGTGAAGTGTTAACCCAATAATCCAACTGTATTAATTTACAAATACGATTTAAATGAAACTAATCCAATGGTCATAGACTGCTCTCGACGAATTAACACCAGAGCACGCAAAACTGATAATTTACAACTTAAAAAAGCTTACACTGAAAGTTTGCCAATTACAACTGCCAAATATAAAGACTTAGTAACACTTTGCCAACAACATTTGATACCTTCACGGTATCACAGTTTTTATGAAAACTTAAAGCATAGTCTTTCTGAAGAGTTTGATTTAGATACATAATTATTAAAAAAAATATTTTTTGTGACTGATTTTAATTCTAGAACTAGGAGGTTATAATAGATATTAATATTTCTTGAGAATTTGAATTTTTTTTTTTTTTATTGAAATGATTTTATTATTTTTATTATGTATTTCAATTTTAAGTTGTTTAAACTTATGAAGAATTTTAATTAAAATGTTTCACAAAATATTTTAATTTATGAGAATGAATTTATTTTTGTTTTGTTATTTTTATTTTAGGAGTATTTATATTAATTATTGGGAATATGAATTACTTTTATTTTTGCTGAAATGTTTTTAATTGAAAGTTCATTTATTTTATGGAGATAATGAAACTGTTTTTTTTAAATAAATTTACATTTTTTTGTGTATGTTATAATATACGGTATCATTTTATATAGCGGTGTTTCGATTTTGAACAACATCTGTTTATAATTGTAAAAAATATCACGTTTTTACGGGTAAAGTGTTCTCCTGTAAAAAGTTGTTTTCGCAGATATCTCATTCTACGTTGCTGCCATCGACATAGTAGCAGAATTAATCATTATTATAGGGATTAAATTAATCCTGAGTTTCAACAAGTAGTAAATAAGCTGTAGTTTAGAAATTGTGTTGCCCTGTGCTAACTATTTTACTATATAATTACTAAAAATTTATTAACTATCGGCTATACCTAGGTGCCTGTAACCGGGCCGATTCTGTCACTTCTAACTATCCTATCCTATCCTTCGGTTTTGTTATATGTGAAAGGGTGCACGGTGGGACCCGGCCAGGGATGGGCATGATTCTGTCACATTTATGTGGTATCGCGGGTGGTTGTGCTCTCCTTGTTCTAATGGTGCTTAGGTATCTTCAGTAAGGAAAGCATGTGTGATAAAGTTGGTGTGACAGTTTAATGACCACATCACTAACATGGGATTTCTTGCTTCATAAGCTTGGCCGTGCATTCATATCAATCAATCAATCAATCAATCCTACTTCACCTTACAAATTGTAAATGATTAAATAAAATTTTTTGATCTCTTATTGCGTAGTTTGGAATTTATTTGCTAATTCGCAGTTTTACTAATACCATTGAGTAAACAGATAGAGAGTATGACACCGCAAATTTCAAAGCGCCATACCAGCTGAAGTGTCTAAAAATAGTACTAAAAATCTCAAATGGATTGGGTCTTTGGTTATTGTGTTCAAAAATATATTTTCATTCATAAAAATTGTTTACCGTCCTTTTTTTTCGCATGATAATAATAAAAAACCAACAACAAATCCAATGAAACGAAAACATAAAACGATCGACAGTAGATTTGTTGTTGGTTCTGTATTAAAATTAGGTAAACAGATTTATGTAAATATTTTTTGGTATTATGTCGGATATTTTGAAAGTGGTGTGTGTTCATATTTCGTTGAATTGAGATAATGAAAAAATAAAAAATTTTTTGGGATTTTGAATTTTCTTGTTTTTGGATAAGAACATATCGTAATTTGTAAATCATTATTTTTCGAAATGTCTTCGTAAATTTTTTCACACGTTTCGTGCTTTCCTCTAACCAATAATATTGCTTTAACGCGGTTTCTATTTGAATTTGGGTTTTTTCACCTGCCCATAAATTATTAACTAGGGAAAATATAAGATGATGGTCAATCTAGCGTTTGCAATTTCAAGTATCGGTTATTTCGAGTGCGACACTTTCTTCTTCGTGTTAAGACAGATAATTACGCTTGAACAAAATTGGGAAATATTGAAAACTTACTTTCAAAGTGGTGAAGACTCACCAAACTGTAAGAAATTTACGTGGAAAATTCAGTAGGTATGAAATGCCTGCAAGGCAATTTGTTTATTAATTTGTAAAGCGAGTTCGTGAAACTTGATTGTTATTGGATAAACCAACAAGTGCACTTGCATTAACAGCGCGTACAGCCAAGACCATTGCAGCTGTTGCTGAGAATGTGTCTGAGCATCTATCAATTTCAACTCGCCATTGTGCTCTATGGGGAGCGTTACCGAGCCATGATAAACGAGTTTTTGGTACCTAAAACTCAAGAGGAAGACACACATGACATTTGGTTTCAACAGGACGGCACGTAATGGAGTTGTCAATTGGCCACCATGCAGCTGCGATTTAACATGTGTTTTTGACTGTTGCTTTCGATTTACAAATCACATATTCATCTCAATATATAACACCAAGCTGATTTTATAGAAAGTTTCTAATGATTTTTTGGAAAATCGAATTCTCGTAGGAAAGTTTTATTGAACTTTTTTTCTTGCGATAGCTGTTGACATAACACTCTAGACGCTGATTTTGTATCAAATCTAAATATTTTTTTGGGTTTCGCGAGTTTTCCATAATTTTCCACGAGGAGGCAGGTTTTGTCATTTAAGAATATTGGCAAAAATCTTCAATGCTATCCATGCATCCATAGTAATTTTCGGCTAAACACTGTTGACTGTTTACGACTTAATTTTTTACTTTCGACTGGCAATTTTCAGCTAACTTTAACAGTATTCAAATATGTAAAGGATGTTCAAATTTGAGGTATTTTTTCAAATATTCCGCCATTTATACTTTTGGTACTAGAGTACCATATGATATTTGACAAATGACAAGTACAAACATTCCTGTTGGTTAACATTGGAATTGGGATTTTGGTGTGGCGGTGGTAATTGGTCCATATTTTTCCAATAATTCAATTCAATTACTGTAAATGGAGCTTGATATCGAGGGATGATTAGAAACTTTTTGTGGAGTCAATTGGAAGATATTGATGTGCAGAATATGTTGTTTGAACAGGAAGGTGCAACATACCACACAGGAACGGAATCAATCAATCTTTTGAAAGAGAAGTTGGTTATGCGGATAGTCTTCAAGCTGTTCAACACCTCAAGACAACATCATCGAGCAAATATCACTAATTGAACCATCATTATGCGAAAAAATTATTCAAAATTTTAGTAAAAGATTGACAGCCTGCCAAGCTAGCAGAAGAGGTCACTTGAACGACATTTTTTTCATTATTAACCGGAACCAATGTACTTTAATTTCCAATAAAAATAAATAAAGATTTCACACAATTTATATCTTTTATTTAAAATTTAAAAAGATACCTCTAATTTGAACACCCTTTATGTTGGTTCCTTTATTCTTTCGGGTTTCAAAGAATAATGTAGCAAAAAACGAGGTAAATCCTCGTTTTCTTTTGACAAAACTTTGATTTTTTTAGATTAATTTTTTACAAATGCGGGACATGCGGGCTATTATTTTTTTTTTGCTAGTTCTTTTTAAGGGAAAAAATGTCTGGAGGACAGGGTCTTGATATGTGGGTGAGTCCTATAAAATGCGGGCTATATGGTCACCGTAAAGTATACGGAATGTATTTATAAACAGTAACTTGACATTTGAAATTATATTTTATTGCTTGATGTTTTTCTGTGATTTCGGGGTATAAATAGCTTGATTTTTCAGTAACACCGTTAATTTCTTTTGTGTAAACAAGTGGCATCTTAATTTCAGTTGAGTGTTTAAGTGAATTTCTGAAAATTAAAATTGATGTGATAATTAGTGATAACTACAAACAAATTTAGTTAACATAAAATAATACATGTTATAAAATGGTTTTTTGTGATTATATAAATTGTAAAAACAAAAAAAGTTATGGTGTTCCTAGATTTGATTTGCCAAACGATAATCGCCGCGATATTTAGCTGTTAAACTCTAAAAATAGCTATTCACCGAAACTTATTTCAAGGGATCCAATTTATATATGTGCTGATCATTTTGAGCCAAGATTTTTAAACTGTGGCTCGTTTAGATCACGCCTATCTATGAACGCAATTCTGAATTTATATTTTGAAAGTGAAATTGATCATGAATATTCTATGGAAAACAAAGATAATGAACCTACTGTTTCCAAAGAGATCAAATTTAATGTTCAAAATCAAAGCGCTGCAAAAATAAGAGATTTGAATGAATTTTTACCTAAAAAAATAATGGTCTCTGATAAACCTTCAATAATTATGGCAGAAAACAAAACCAAAAGTGTCGCGACTTTTGTGAAAAGTCAACTGCTTCACACAAAAAATACTAAATGGAGCACAGATGAAAAGGACTTATTTTTAAAGTTTCATTATAAGTCCCCATCATTTTATAGGTATTTGCAAAAAAAAGGTTTTGGAATGCTTTCTTTACGAACAATTATCCGTTGGTATGAAGTAATGAAGTTTGAAACGGGAATTTCATATGATATTTTACATATGTTAAAACATAAATTAACCGAGCAAACGGCGCAGTGGTTAAAGCTGCGGCGGTTGGATCGGGAGGTACCGGGTTCGAATCCCTATAGGGGCGGGATGCAAAAGGGATTTTTCATCATCTGATTACGATCAGTGATGAAAATGAACACATCTATGACCCCCTGTTGAGAGTGCAGAATTCATGGGCCGACCCACCTTTCATGTCAGCACTACAGGTTGGCATGAAGCAATGCAATGTGCAGGTGGTTTTCAAAAGACGGACTGTAGCCGCCCGTCCTCGATTTGGCTACTCCAGGCGTAAAGTAGGACGGTAAAATATAAATCAATAATTCAAACAAACAAACAAACAAACATAAATTAAGTGAAATGCCCGAAATTAATAAAAAGTGCATTTTGGTGTTTAACAAGAAGAGCATTACAAATGAGCTTGAATATAATTCTAAGGAAGATAAAGTGTATGGATTTGAAGATTTAGGAGAGTTTAGAACGATCTAAATCTTTTGCTAACCATTCTCTTCTTTTTATGATTCGTGGTTTAAATAAATCATGGAAACAGGTGAGTCTGAAATTATTTTTTGTTTCGAAATCATTAATAAAAAAAATCTCTTGATTGCTTATTTTTGTTAGATTATTGGCTACTACTCTGGAAATGTCAGCGGTGTTACGCTGGCGGAAATTATTACTTCGACGACTAAAATATTAATTCAACAAGGTATTGAAGTTGTTGCGATTGTAAGTGATCAAGGCGCTGCAAACAGAACTGCATACAATCGATTGGGAGTTACAACAAAGCAACCTTCTTTTAAAATTATGGAACGTACACTTTTTTGTTTTTACGATGTTGTACATCTATTCAAGTGTGTACGAAATAATTTGTTAGTGTCTAACATTTTTATTGATGATGAAGTCGTTTCTTGGTCAATACTACAGAAATTATTTTATGCCGAAAATCGAGTGATTCGTTCGATGCATAAGTTGACGGAAAATCGAGTGATTCGTTCGATGCAAAACCTGACACTTTTCAAAAAATGAGGGTCAAACTGGCAACCCAAGTATTTAGCCACCATGTTTCAACGGCAATTTTTGCAGCTGCGTCAACAAATTTGTTCAACGAAGAGGAAAAATGGGTTGCTTTGAGTACTGCTAATTTTATTTTCAAAATAAACAAACTATTTGATAATATGAATAGTACAAACAAGTATTCAAAAAATCCAGACAAATGTGTTTTGTCGATTCACCAAACGGATGTAGAAACGAACCTAAAAGAATCATTAGAATGGATAGGCAAATGGAAGAGAGAAAAAAGGGGTCATGTATATTGCTTTAGTGGTTTATGCCAAACGATTAATGGGACCCTTCAGTTATGGCATGCCATAAAAGTAGAAATGCAACAATATCTCATTACATCTCATCTAAATTCGGACTGTTTAGAAAACACAATTTCTATTGTAAGAAGTAATCGAGGATCTTACGAGAAAAATCCTTCTTTATTTCGGCTTCATAAAAACTTGAAGCAAATGTGTTTTTACAACATAATGGCTCCAAATACTACATCCTGTGAAATTTCGGATTGTTCAGTTATTTTACAATTATTAACAATTACAGACTTCTCGAATCCAGATGGCACTGATTCCAGTTTGAACGACGAATCCAATCCACATGAAGCAATTCCGAACGAACTCATGCCAAGTTTAACATGTAAGAATTAATTAAATGCTATTAAAACAACTACATTACTAAATTAACTATGCATTCTTCTCTTTTTATATATTAAAATGCGAGTTTGATGATTCTGATGCAGAAGCCGAAGATACTGTTGTTGACGAACATAGAATGGATCCAACTGTAAACGATATGCCAACAACTTATTTTGCAGGATACGTTGCACATGCCGTATCAAGAATACACAACTGTAGTGATTGCAAATCTTTTCTGTGCAAGGAAAATTTGGATAATAATTACGTCAAATCAGAAAGGCTAATAAAATATCGCCAGTTCACAAATACTGTAAATGGGGGTCTATTAGTTCCAACAACGGCATTTGTTGTTATAATTCAAAACATCATCAACCGTTTCGAGAATAATTTTGATGAATTTTGTTTCGAACACAACGTGTTAAAACAATTATTTAATTTATGTGAAAAGGAAGATAAAACACTTTGTGAAATTTTGGAACACACGAATCATTTGATTATCCATACAATGCGAGTGCGCATTCGTGCAAAACTCAAAATTATAAATGCTTCGGCGAAAAATAAAAAAAGAAAATTAAGAAAATTTGATAATGTAAACCATATTTAAATTAACATGCAACTAATACAAATCCATAAACAAAAACGAATTTATCCTTTTTTCACTTTGTATCGAATGAATTCAAAAAAAAGAATTACGGTATTTAGTGTATGTATAACAATAAGCAAAATAGAAAATAAATAAACAACAGTGCGTAAACACACGCCCATTTTTGTTGTAAAAAAAGTAGTAAATTAACAAACCAAAAATCGCGCTTGCAGCGACATACCAACATCGTAGCGGCGAAATTGCCCGGTGTCATTTCTATATGTAAATATTTTTTGCTAATACTCTGAAATGTTTAGTTGTTGTTGTAGTTTTTTAGGAATATCTCGGAGTTTTAGGAAAATTTTCACAATCGTCAATAACTGAACTTAAGCACAAGCACGTGAAATCTTGGAATTGTAATAAATTATGAAGGGCTTTAAACAATAGCATATTTATACATGGTAAGTTGACAATTCTATAGACTAATTGGATTCAATTTTGTCTAACGCATTTCTATCGAGTTCTTATCTATACCCAAGTAAAACCCTTAAAATAAATCACACCAATCTCATTATAAAGCCCACCAAACAAGCATTATAAGTTATAACCGATACAACTACCTACCAAAAAAAAAATTAAAATAAAATCATTTCTTAATATTAACTTCTTCAACAATCACTTCCAACATCATCATCATTCATTTTAATTTTCAATTATTTATTCATCTTTTTGTAAATTGAGCGTTGTTGTTGTGTTGTATTCTTTCAAAAACGACAAAACAGAGATACAGAGATGAAGATGAAAATGAAGATGATGATGATGATGATGATGAAGAAGTAGTTTTTTTTTGTTTTTCTTTTAATTCCAAAACAAAAGAATATATACATAAAAAATTAACAACACAACAACGGATAATACGAAGAAGACGAATAAGAAAACGCTTATTTATCATTTCTTAAACAAAAAAAATACGGATTGATAACCATCTAATCACAATCAGTCATCTTATTATTATTATTATTGTTATTTTTATTTTGTCTATTTTGTATGTACGCGTGTATTTTATATATGTATAGATGTTCAATACCTAAAAAAATCTTTTAAGTGAGATAAGAAATGGAAATAATTAAATTATAATTATTCGTTGGTCTAAAACCTCTTATTTAATGTTTATGACATAAATGTCACTTTAGACTGAATATATTAACAAAAACTTGGTTAACTTGGTTGTTTTACGGTGCACTCGACATTCAACCTCAAATTAATTAAAACAGTGCTTTACCATATTTACGAGTAAACTGCACTTTTTTTATATATATAATTAAACGTGTAATTAATTCTTAATTACCCTAAAACGTACTAACCTCATGTTTGCAACAACATTTCTGTTTCTGTTAATAATCACGATTAACAAATCAATGATCTTAAACATTGTATGGTGTGTGTACTGTGAATGTTAGTTACTTACTCGGTATATAGGGTATAGAGAGCACATATCTCGTTTTTATACTATATACTTGTACGTAAGTAAAATAAAAGATTTCAATTGGAAACAAAAAATGTACATCGCGATCATTAAATTTATCATCTTATTGTTGTTTTTGTGCTTTTTAAGACGAAAAAAAAAAAAAAAAATTTTTTTTTGTTATCATCTTTCATTTAAATGTTTTCTATCAATTTAAGAAATGAACAACTCAAAGTTATCATTATCACATATTCATATCGGTTTTGTGGTTTTTTATTTGCTTTAATTGGAATACAAATCTTCTTCTTCTTATTATTATTATAATGATCAGGAATTATAACAATGATCATGGTTTCTTGAAAGACTTCTCGAATAAATTATTATAATAAGTTGTATTGTCTTTGCGTGGTTGTATGTATGCGCACACTGTTGCTTGCTTGCAAAACTGCAATAGGGCATAATACTTAATTCGATTTTTTATTTTTTTTTTTTAAATGTAAGTAAGTATGCAAATTTTCAGGGCATAGACACTTCCAATTATATTGCTTATCAATCATTTATAAATATGTATGTGCGAGAGATATTTTGATATTTTGTTTTCTTTTATAATTGCAAAATATAATTATCGTATAATTTTTTTTTTATGTTTTAATATTTTTTTAAAAGAATATAATTGAGATAGATAAAATGTCAAAGATTGTTGATTAATCCGAAAGACAAGAGGTTTGGTTGTTATAAACATTTGTTGTTGTGTACCAAAGGAATCAGAATTCATATCTATATATATGTACTCTGATCATCAGTCTATTGGATTGTGGTGATTACGGATCAAGTTCATGGTTATCGAGGTTAATTTTGATGATGCACAATTTGCAGTTTGTTGGTCTTTTTTCTTTGAATTTTACGTTATTCTTAAGGTAAGTATACACGTAGCAAATATTTGCTTAAACTTGTTTGGGAAATATTTGCTAGGTTTGATCTATGCCCCTCCAACCATGGCAAAGCTGCAGCAAAAATATTTGACACATTTATAGCAAATATATTGTCTCCTAGTTCACACGGTGGAAAATACCAGGTGTGTATATATTAAACCGAAATTTACCAATAAATGGCGCCACCTGTCAATATACCTTTCGACAAACCGCGACATCGGCGCCATTGTTTTTTTTTTTTGACATCTGTCAACAACATCCAATTCATAACCATACCTGTTTCATACAATAACGCATGTTTTTTTACGTGTTAAAAATGTCGAGTTTTATGCCTACATATTACGATTTTCGGACATCATTGATTTTTTTGTTATCATTTCAAGAAAACTGCTGCAGAATGACATCGAATGCTTGTCGGAGCTTACGGTGAACATGCTCTTGGTAAATCACAATGCTATTAGTGGGTTAATAAATTCAAAAGTGGTGAGTTTCAGTTGAGAACCGAAGAACGTGGAAGACCATCAAAAAAGTTTGAAGACAGTGAATTGCAAGCATTGTTGGATGAGGATGACACTAAAACACAAAAACAACTCGCGGATCTCGTAACTGGCGATGAAAAATGGATCTATTTTGAGAATCCAAAGCGCAAAAAGTCTTGGGTTGATCCAGGACAACCATCGACATCGACTGCAAGGCCAAATAGCTTCGGACGGAAGACAATGCTCTGTATTTGGTGGGATCAGCTACTAAAACATGCTGAAACCGTAACTACTAAACGCGAAAAACGACCAGAATATGATAAAAGGCAACACAAAGTGATTTTGCTTCATGATAATGCACCATCACACAAGAAGCACTAAATTGAATACTTTCACCTGCTGCTTACTCGCCGTACATGTCATTCCTAACTATCCAGCCTTAACTATATTGTATTTTAACTAAGAGTTACAAATTTCATTCAAACATCATATTAATTGATATTTTAGTGTTTGTAGGAAAAGTGCTGCGGATTAAAGCGCTTTTTAAACTAAGATTTGAAAATTTCACTCAAACTTCGTATTAACCGATATTTTATTATTTTAGGAAAAAAGAACGGATTTAAGTTATTTTCAAACTAAGAGATAAACGAAGAAAAGAATCTGCGAGCATTTTTCGATCATATTCTCATCAGGCTATAGCGACTGAACTGCTAACTTATTAGCTAAAGTTTTTTCTATATCTATATTAGTTAATTTTACAAATTTAACGCATACATGCCGGTACTAATTTAAACATTAAATGATTTATTTTTCACAATGCTTGCAGATCGATACTAAATTGCAGACTCTTAACAATTTCTCCTCTTCGTCAAATATTAATAATATCTGCAATATACCAGAATAACTTAATGTTTGAATAGGGGATAAACATTTCACTCAAACTTCGCAATAATCGGGTTTAACTTTTGTAGGAAAAGTCAAGTGCTAAAAAATGCGTTAAACTGCTTTTTAAACCAAAAGTTAAAAACTGCGTGTAAGTGCTTTTAAACTAAGAGTTAAACATTTTCGCTAAAACTTTTCAAACTGAGAATTAAAGAGAAACTGAAGCTTCACTTTAAGTTTAATTATGTTGTACGGATTGAAACTACGAGTTAAAAATTTCGCCTATCACATTAAACGAATTTTTATTATTTTTATGAACATTTTAGCGGATAAATTCGCGTTTCAAACTTAAAATAATACATTCCAGTAGACTTCGCTGTGAAGCGGATTAAAGCGCTCTTCAAATTAAGAGTTAAAAAATTTCACTAATACTTCGCATTAACAGTTATTATTCTATTTTTAGGAAAAGTGAAGCGGTTTAAAGATTTTTCCAAACTAAGAGTTAAACATTTCACTCAAACTTGATTATAGTGCTTTTCAAACTAAAAGTTAAAAAGTGTTTGGCAAGTGAATATGCTTTTTAAACTAAGCGTAAATATTTCGCTAAAATATCGCCTTACCCTATTATTTAATTACTTTTAAGCATATTGAAGCAGACTAAAGAGTTTTTCAAACTAAAAATTAAAAATAAACTCAAGTTTCGCTTTAACCGATATATTTTATATAAACTAGAAGTTAAACATTTCACTCAAACTTCGCATTAACCAATATTTTATTATTTATAGGAATTGTGAAGTGGATTAAAGTGCTTTACTATTTTAACCGATACTACTATGTTAGAAGTAAACTAGGAGCTATAAAATCCACTCAAACATCGCGTTAATTAACATCTTTTTATATTTAGGAAAATTGACACTTCGGCCATGATATTAACCTGTATTCCATTATTTTTAAGTACATTTCACAAAACATGAACATTTTAGCAAGTTAACTTAATATTTTATTCCTTTTAGGATTAAAGTTACTTTCAAACAAAGAGTTAAACATTTCACTCAAACTTAGAAGCAGACTAAAATGCTTTCAAAACTAAAAGTGTTTCGAAAAATTGAACTAAATGCTTTTTAAACAAAGAGTTAAAGATTTTGCTAAAGCATCGCTTAAACCTATTATTTTCTTACCCTTAAGGAAATTAAAGCGGATTAAAGTGCTCTTCAAAGTGAAAAAAAATAAAATAAACTTAAGCTTCGCTTCAACCGATATTGTATGTAAGCTACGAGTTAAAAATTTCACTCAAACGTCTCATTAACTGAAGCAGATTAAAGTCCTTTTCAAACTAAATGTTAAAAATAAACGCAAGCTTCGCTTTAACTGATCATGTACTACGTTATATGTAAACTATGAGCTAGAAATTCAACTCATACATCGCGTTAATTGACATTTTATTATTTTTAGGGAAATTGACACGTCGACCGTCACATTAACCGGTATTTCATTATTTCAAACTAAAAGTCAAACATTCAATAAAACTTCGCTTTAACCGATTATACAAGTATTTTTAGGAAACGTGAGTTAAACTAAAGTTAAACATTTTATTCAAACTTCACATTAACTGGTCTTTTATAATTTTTTAGGAAAAGTGAAGCGGATAAAAGTTCTTTCACATAGAGTTAAAAGTTTCTCTCAAATTTTATTATTTGGAGTGCCAGCGAAACGATTTAAAGTGCTTTCTAAACTAATAGTTAAACATCATATCACTAAGACTTCGCTTTAACTTATTATTTTATTCCTGTTAGGCAAATTGAAGCGAATTAAAGTTATTTTGAAACTAAAAGTTAAACATTTCACTCAAACTACTCATTAACCGATATTTTATTCCTTTAAGGGAATTGAAGCGGATTAAAGTGCTTTTCAAACTAAAAGTTAAAAATAAATTCAAGCTTCACTAAAACTTTAATTATGTTGTATGTATTGAAAATACGGGTTAGAAATTTCACTCAAATGTCACACTAATTGATATTTTATTATTTTTAGGGAAATTGTGCTTTATAATCTAATGGTTAAACATTTCGCTAAAACCTCGCTACAACCTATTGTTTTATTCCTTTTAGGCAAATTGAAGCGGATTTAAGTTACTTTTAAACCAAGAGTTAAACATTTCACTGAAACTTAGCATTACTAGATATTTTTTTATTCGTAGAAAAGTTTGAAGCTGATTAAAGTGTTTTTCAAGCATTTTAAATGCTTTGTAAAGTAAAAGTTAAACATTTCGCTAAAACATCGCTTAACTTATTATTTTCTTATTTTTAAGGAAATTGAACCGAATTAAAGTGCTTTTCAAATTAAAACCAGACTCAAGATTCGCTTTATCCAATATTTTATTTAAATTAAGTTAAAAATTTCACTCAAACATTGGATTAATTGATACCTTATTAGTTTTAGTAAAATTGAAGCGTGGCCCGTCGCATTAATCGATATTTAATTATTTTTAGGAACATTTTAGAGGACAAATTCGCTTTTCAATCTTATAAAATTAAAGGATTAAAGGATTAAAGTTCTTTTCAAGCTAAGAGTTAAACTTTTCACTCAAAGTCGTATTAATCGTTTTTATTATTTGTAACAACAGCGAAGCGGATTAAAATGTTTTTTAAGCTAAGTTAAAAAGTGTTTCAGAAAATTGAAGCGCGGTAAGTTCTTGTTAAACTAAGAGTTATGCCTTATGCTTATTATTCTATTGTGAACGCAAGTATTTGAGTGGCATAAAGCATTCAGTGAGGGTCGTGAGGTCGTAGAAAACTTTCCTTATGCGAGTCGTCCATCCATCTCCGTTAACGACGATAATATCGAAAAAGTGAAGAAAATTGTGCTCGAAAATCATAGTGTTGGCATTAGAGAGATTTCTTATGGACCGACTCAACAGGTTTTGGTTGATGTTTTAGGTGTGAAACGTGTTGCCGCTCGACTAGTGCCCAAACAGATGAATTTTTTGCAAAAAGAACGTCGAGTAGAGCCAACGTAACTGATAAGCCTACATTCACCAAACGGTCAATAAAGCATACTACTTATTTGAGGCAATTCGTCGTAAACGGCCGAATATGCGCCGTCACATTCCAGCCTGGTTATGACTGAATTTTTGGAAAACTCACTTTGGCATACTCGCCAGATTTGGCTCCCTGTGACTTTTTCCTGTTTCCGAACGCGCCATGGGTGAAATTTGATCAGATGGTACACACCTGGTATTGGGCAGCAAATAATGGTCGAGCACATAGGTGCAAATAAATATTTTGTTTGCGGCTATGTTAACGTTTATTATATTGAAGAGTCAAGTCAATCGAGAACAAAATAATGTTTGATGCTGCTGCATTTGTAGCTGTAAAGTGGGCGAACAGAGAGGCAGAAAGTAGGTCCGAGACTGGGTGATGTGTCGTAATGAAAGTGACTGCTATTTAAATTTATTGAAAGAATTGCAGACTGAGGATCGCAATGCGTTCAAAATTTGTATGCCTATGTTATCTGAAGACTTCCAATTACTTGCTTAGTTTGGTTACTCCACTAATACCAAAGCAAGATACATGCATGAGGAAAGCGATTCCAGCTGATGAGAAATTGGCTCTCACCTTACGTTTTCTAACAACTGGTGATGCATTTGCTTCATTGCAATACATGTTTCGGATTCCAAAAAGCACAATCTCTTCATTTCTTTTTAATGTGTGTGAAGCAATTTACGACGTACTCAAAAACGAACATATGGCAGTAGGCTATTGAAAATGCATATCCCAAAGGTGTATTTCGATTTTATACTATGGGTTTTCATTTATCTGAAGGTACCATCTGTCAAAAAGAAATTACAAGAATTGAAAATGCTTTTGGTATTTTATCGGTCAAATTTCAACTCTTGCGTAAACCACTGCTAGTGGATCCAAACAAAAGTCGGGTCATCACAAGGGCTTGTTGTTCGCTGCACAAGTTTTGCCTGGCTTGTCGTCGTCGCTGTGCTGTTGTTTTGAATTATTGAATGACTCCACCGCAGATTTCAAACTTTCTGCTACGATAGTTGCGGCTGAATGTGACATTGTTATTGAAGATATAGATCCCACAGTTGATACGGAAAGTCATTGTTTTTGAGAAATACGTAGGGTAGGAGAAATACTCGGAGCCAGAGAAATTCAAGGTATCGGAATATTTCGAATACTGCTGTCGCTCTCTTTAATAATATTGAAAAATTAACAATTCTGCGTATGAAAACAAATTAAAAACCAATACTCACAAAATTGGATTCTGTTGAAGCCGTTTGCTCACACTCCACTTGCCCAACAAGTTGTATAGCTGGGTAAAACTTTCAATTAATCGGAGAAGGCGCTGCCTCGATGGATTTTGGCATGTTGCTTGCGTAGCTAAAGTTCGCCATCCCACACTTTTGTTCTTTTCTGCTTGTTACGGTATTGATACCGCGAGCATCCCATAACGGTGGATGCTCCTCCACGCAGATTTTGGTTTTTTCGATGCCTTCTTCTTCTGCCATTTTTTCGCAAGTGTGCACAGAACGCAGTTTGCAAAAACTTCTTCCATTTTGATTCTGTATTATTTTCTTGGATCTTCAGGCGGTCTCACCGTGTAAAAAAACAATAAACGAATTATAGCCGTCAATACAAAACAAAAGGAAATATTTACCGCTTTGCTGTGACGTGATTTTTCTTTGCTCGTACGAGCAAATACGAGCAAACAAACAAAACTACTTTGTTGAGTGTCATTATGTGTCGTTCACATGTGCCGACAAAATATTTGCCCAAACACAGTGGCAAATATTTTTAAACAAATTTTCAAGCCAAATATTTGCCGTTCACACGTAACAACAAATATTTTCGCAAATATTTGCTAGTTTTTCGGCAAATATTTGCTACGTATGTACTTACCTTTAAACTTGGAAAGAATTCGCTTTGTCGTTTTGAAAATTTACCTTACTCACAAATAAGCCTTATAAAGTTGTGAGTAAAACAAAAGGGCCCTCAAAGTGTTTAATACCGAAAACAGAAAGAGGGACAGGAAGATTAGCTAATTCCTCCCTTAATATCAATACATATGACAGCCACATATCTTTTTTCATTTAAATTACTGTGAACACAGTTTAAAAATTCAGTTAGCGCTGTTTCAGTACTTTTCCCGATAGTAAATCCATGTTGTTGGCTGCTAAGAATGTCATGTTTAATTAGGAACAACTCCATCCGTGATTTCATTGTTTTTCCAGATACCATCGACATTTATAACATATCTGAGAAACCTAATACTCTCTCCATACTTTCACCAAATGAATCAAATGTTGTTGGAATCCGCCGAAATGTCGCGAGTGCATTTTTTTAAACCGATACAATCTAAACGAACATGTAAAAGCGGTTTTATTACGATCCGAAAAGCGAACTGAAACATGGCAATACCCACACCCAATAATTTTGAAATTTCTAATTAAATCGTTGGATGAGCAACACCCTTCACGCAAAACTACCAGATGGCGACTTAAAGCTCATTAGCAATTTGAGTGGTTGATGGTCGGTTCCTATTGTTACTTCTGCTCCCATCAATATAACCCCTAACCGCTAACGCTTCTCATTCTGTTGTACTATAATTTTTTTCAGTGAACAATAATAGACGACTGGCATACTCAATTGGGCGTTCATTCACATCCTCCCCCTAGAGTAACCAAGCATCGTCGGCGTAGTTACCAGTAACTACGCGACAGACGCGATAATTAACAACCGGTTTAACGAATCGAAAGCTCGAATTAAGTTTAAGTCGCTCAAAGGTCATGATACCTCGGAAAATCCTGGAACGAATTTCCTATACCAAGAACACGTCCGCAAAAAAGACTAGACTTCTGTTGAAATGTAGAGACAGTGCTAATACCATCGTCATTTATAACATGACGGAGAAACCTGATACTCTCTCCATATTTTCTCGAAATCAATCAAGTATTGTTGGAATACGCTGAAGTGTCACGGTCGCATTCCAAACGAGCATATAAAAGCGGTTTTATCACGATCCAAAAAGCGAAATGTCAGTTGTTTTAGCCAAATGGGAAAGTTCGTCAATCCTTAGCATTGGATACTTATCTGATGTCAAGATGGCATTAAGCCGTCTATAATCTACATAAGATCGATAAGAATCAATACATTTCATTAGGCTGCTCAGCCGAATTTTCTATTTTTTAAGTTTTAATCTTATTGAAACGTTTCGAATCGTTGGACCGCTCTTTTAACAATACTTGCAGAAAGACTTCAAACCAACATTTGGAACCTTTTCTTTTAATTAATTTTCATCTTCATAAAATTATTCCTCTATTCGAGCCAATTTTATATTTTCATCAAATTTTATTTTTCACACACAATTTTCGACACCAACCGAGCATTTTTAACATACACTTTGGGTATAGTACTACTACAGCACCGCCTTGATTAACGACTATTCCGAATTCTGTCTTGCTACAATTATTTATTATGTCAATAATTTCGGTATCCACCACAGAATTTATAAAAACAACTTTCCATGACCTCATTGGAACAGAAATAATTATGGTTTGTCGAAAAGTTAGAAGATCTTCTCAAGTCATGTATAATTCATGAAGATCCAATATTAACAAACCAATATTACGTACATCGCCTTGTTCACCCATCTTCATACAAGCCCAAACTTGGAACCAAGTACCAAACTTGATTACACTTCTTAGTTTTTTTTTTAATTTCCAGGCTTCAGTAAATATTTTCCTTTTACAGTACACGGACTATGATTGATATAAATATATCAGGTTTACTAGGTGATGATCAGCAAAGGGCAGTAGATAGATCCCCTTTTTTTTTTTTAATTTATATGATTTTAATACGTTCCGAAGATTGTAAGAGAATTTAATCCAGTTTCGAACTGATGAGCTTATTATTATGAAGAAATCAAGCTTCTCATCAGGCCGCGACGACTGGACTGATTATACCACAATTTACATTCTATATATACAGAATGTGCTGTGCGTTATGTACTAGCGAATCATACTAATACAGATAAATTCTCTTATAATTTTTTCTTTTTCACGACATTCACACCGCTCTATTTCTATGTACGCTAATTTTACTTTATTAATTTTTTGTTGAATGTTAATTAATTCATGTAATTTCAAATATGATTCTTATTAATTCTTCTAATTAATTAATATTCAACAAAAAATTAATAAAGTAAGATCCCTTTTCCGGCTTTAAGCCGGCTCTCATTATGCTATCTTTGACTTATTTACGAACAAACATAACGTGAATAATCTATCGACGTTTATTTGATGATGCTGATGATTTAATTTTATAAATGGAGTCAATTTTAATTACCGCAATATTCATTTCCAAACAGACATTCAACATTGTTGTTACTTAAGACCAAAATTAATTATCATTAATATGTGGCAATCCAATGATATCAATGCTGTTGGTGCAGTCAGACTGGTCAGCAGTCTGCTATGAATGGCCTGCTTTAATGAAACGTCTAAACGATCGACCCATTACGATCGAGCCCATATTCCAACTACTGCAATTAATTCAAATCTCCGAAGACGGAATGCGAACCAAATTTTTTGAATATGATATACTCGATTATTAAAGGTATCCGTTATCATATTGATTTCAAAACGAAATAGGATGCAATCGCTTGGCCGATGAAAGTTCAAAGTCAAATTCCAAATGATTTAAATATACAATTCGACGCGTATCGCACACAAAACGATGTCTTGAAGGTTACAAAATTTTCAAATGAAATCAAAAAAAAATTTGAAAAAGCATCGACGATCCGGCAAATTGTTGAATATACTAATCGATTTGACCGGAACCACCACAACAATGGTGAATAATTTCGAGCCATATCGTAAATTGTGACCGACGGGAGCCGATCGTTGAAAGTACATAGAACTTTCGTGTAGAAATCCATTTTCGGCTACTGATTTGGACTCAAACAACGATTGATGTGTATGAGGATACTTTGGAAGAAGTGCAAATTGTGTTTGAAGAAATAGAAAATGTTGTGTGCCTAACGTTTATTAAATGAAATTGATGATTTTAAAGTCGTTATACAGGTGATGGACTGTTTAAAAAATCAGTGCTGGGGAAAAGTGGCGCGCACTAAATACATTGGAAGTCATAATAGCTCGCAACTTCAAAATTGTTAGACGTCGTCGTAATATTATAAATATATATTTAAAATTGAACTGAATCTTCTCCCACAGATTCCTCGTTTGCTTCAAATCTGAAACCATATCATATCTGATTTGAAAAATGTGACATACGCAACAAACTTATTCGGGGCTAATAAAGAGAGAGATAAAGCTCTTTACTAAGTTATTCAATATATGTACAATATTTTAGGATTTCCGATAGAAATTTGTTAGAATAAAAAATTCCAATTCTGCCCAAAAAGGCATTAACGACAAACTAAAATAATCACTAAGATTCTAGTTTCTATTTCAACAATTTACTCTGTGTTATTTGCACTATGGATTGTTTTTTTATTTTGAACTGAACAAACTCAGTTTATGTTTGCCTCTCGAACAGTGAAGTCTAATAAAAATTAAATCCTATTGTGATACAAAATTTATTATTTGTTTTGTTCTACAAATTACATTTAATATTTGTCTAACGGGAAGTTGAATAAACTATATAAGTAAAAATTAGTGAAGTGCGTGATCGGTCTCCCATTATGGAGCTGAATAGGGATGGGTCTGTGGATAGACAATCTGAACCTATTGATGCACCTTATCATAAAAAATTAAAAAAATAATTATGGAAGTGTATATAACGTTCCTACTAGTCAACGTTTTGAGTTATTTAACACAATGAGTGAATCTCAAATAAAAACAAAGGTTTCTAAGCCGAAACCAACTAAGTTACCACCTATAATGACGCCTGCGAATTCAGCTTTAATCCATAAATATATGGAAATTAACGGGATTAAACAATATCTCATCAAAAATTTAAAGGCCGGTAGTAAAATTACTGTTGAAAAACTCGTTGACTTCAATAATATTAAACAATGGCTTGCCGAAAACAAAACAGAATTTTATTCATTTACGATGGACAACCTTAAATTGAGTACATTCATATTATATGGCCTTCACACTATGGAAGACAACGAATTTTTGAAATGTTTATCGGATATAAATCTCAAACCCACTAAAATACATAAAACTATTTCAAAACAAGGTGCCACGGTATACTTTGTATCATTTAAAAAAGGGGAATACAACCTTAACCAATTGAGGAACCACAAATACGTTGCAGTATGAGCGTATGGGATGTTGCAAAACAGACGGCGGGTAGGGTCACCCAATGCAGACGATGTTTCCGTTATGGTCATGGTGAAGCAAACTGTCACATGACTAGAAAATGCAATTACTGCGCCAACATTCATAAGGGAGATGATTGTCCATTAAAAAATAATACGAATAAACATATTTATACTAACTGCCAGGATAATCATCCGGCAAACTCGATTATGTGCCCTAAACGTGAGGAGTATCTTCCAATTCGAAAACAACAAGCAAGGCGGAATCAAATGCAACAATCTCATCAAACAACATCACCTTCAAATAATTTTAACTTAAGTAGAGATAACTTCCCTGGTTTAACAAAAGAGGTAATACCAAATTCTAACTATACTAACTCTATTAATAATTCAAACACTACTTATGCTTCTGCCCTTTTAACTGAAAACTCAGCTAACCCGAATATTTTGTTTAGTGCGAACGAACTCTTAACAATTTTTAAGAAATAGTAAATGGAATTAAAAATTGCAACTCTAGAGAAGAACAGTTTATTAGAATAACCGAAATAACTTTAAAATATGCATTTAGATAAATCATTAATAATTGCCACCTGGAATGCACAAAGCGTTCGACCTAAAAAACTTGAGTTACAACATTTTTTGACAAAGTATAATATAGATATTATGTTATTGACGGAAACGCATCTTAAACCACACTTAAACTGTTCTTTTCCAGATTACACTTTCTATATAGAAACGATAGAATTAACAGATCGTTTGGAGGTGTTGGGATCTTAATAAAATCGAATATACAACATTCACTTTACCGGATCAAAATCGTTCAACTATTGAAAATCTCGCGATATCAGTTAAACATGTAAATGGAACTTCCGTTCGAATTACCGCATGTTATTGTCCAAAAGCAAGTGGACCCACTTTTAAAAGCGAAATACAAAAATTGACTTAAAATCGAACAAACTACATTTTAGGGGGCGATTTTCATTGCCGACATCCCATGTGGAACTGTGTCAGGTCTAATGAAGGTGGTCGGAATCTTCATAATCACATAAGTAGCTCTCAAAATTGCTCTATCGTGGCACCATTGGATCCGACCTTTGTTAGATTCAATTCTACTCCTAGTAATATCGACTTCTTCTTAACAAACCAACCAGAACATATAATGGAAATTAAAACTCTGCCTGAACTGGCATCAGATCACCTCCCAGTCGTATGTGCTTACATTTTCAGTCTAGCTTATAAAAACTCAATTAACTACCGATTTAATTACTCTGGTGGTGATTGGATTAAATACAAACAGCATATAGAGGGGTCACTAAATTGTTTTCATCAAACAAATCCCTTGAACACTTCTCCTGAAATTGACTCGATGATCGATTTATTTTTAGATTCCATTGAAAATGCTAGAGACAACTCAATTCCTGTCACTCCATTGACTAACATAAATAAAATAAATTTAACAGAAGATATACTGGCTCAAATCAAGCTCAGAAATTGTTTAAGGCGCACATGATTTAGGAGCAGAAGTAGAACTGTTAAAAGCTTTGTTAACATGCTAACCAGAGCAATAAAACATAAGATCTTAGACTTACTGAACAAATCCTGGCAAGCCCAGCTTATGGACCTTGAAAAGGGATCCAAAAAATATTGGAATACTGCTAAGTTTGTTAAAACGAAAAGAAGACCAATACCGCCACTGCAAATTCAGGAAGGTGAAACCACAGTAAAACTATTGTTAAACTCACAAAAGTGTACAGTGCTCGCAAATACCTTTCATTATGTTTATCAATCCACTTATAATTATGGGCCCCATTCATATATATGTAATGTCAATATTAGCTGCCAACAATTAATAACTATCATCCACAAGAATTTGAAGAAATTCGTTTAGAAGAGCTATGTGATATTATTAAAACCCTACGACCGTATAAAGCATCTGGGATGGATGACATTCTTAACATTTTGTTAAAACAGTTGCCAGATTGTGATGTTAAAACTCTCCTGCTAATTTTTAATAGTTGTTTAAAATTGTGTTATTTCCCAAATTCCTAGAAAATAGCAAAAGTTACTCCAATTCTCAAAACCAATAAGGAATCCAATAATCCTGAACACTAAAGTCCTATAAGCCTTCTAAGCTCTATAAGCAAGGTTTTTGAGAAACATATCAAAATTCGATTACCATCATTCATGGAAGATAACGAATTCCTTATAAATCAGCAATTTGGTTTCAGATCTGGGCATTCTGCGGTACATCAAGTGCACAGAATAGTACAATACGTAAGGGAAAATCATTTCAATAAAAAATCCACAGGGCTGGCATTGTTAGACCTCTATCGAGCTTTTGATACAGTATGGATCAACGGTTTTATCCACAAAATGACAACGCGCAATTTTCCGAAATACCTAATTAAAGTTATAGATTCCTACTTAAAGAACAGGAAGCTTTATGTACAAATATATAATGAAAAATCCAGTCTAATGAATATTCCTGCTGGTCTCCCGCAAGGTTCCGTATTAGCTCCTCTTTATTTAACATATTTATTAATGATATTCCTAGATTTGAAGACTGCCAATTAACTTTATTTGCTGATGATACTGCGATATACTACTCCAATATTCTCGCCAATAACATAATATCCAAACTTAACGGCTATCTAAATGCACTTAACTCTTATTTCACAAATTGGAAACTAAAGATAAATACTAGTAAATGTGAAAGCATTTACTTTACAAAGATGTCGTGCACCAAAAAAAATTCCGCAGCTACCTTTAGTTCTGAATGGTGCTCAACTTCAATGGAAATCGGAAGTACGCTATCTAGGCCTAATTCTTGATCCAAAGTTGACCTTTGGGAACCATCTGAACCATATTAAAGAAAAATGTGAAAAATTGTTAAAAGTCCTATATCCACTTCTAAATAAGAATAGTCAACTTAGCTTCAGAAATAAAATACTGCTATATAAAGTAATGGTTTTGAGCGTTATTCTATATGGTTCACCCATATGGTCCAACGCAAAAAACACAAATAGAAATAAAATTCAGATTCTTCAAAACAAATTTCTGAAATTGATCCTAAAAGTTCCTTTTCGATATAGAACGATAAAAGTTCATCGTGAAACCGATATGAGGTTTGTAGAAGATTTAATTTCTGAAGCTAGACAAAAGTATTATTGCTATCTGACATATAATGTAAATAACGAATTAATTAATAACTTAAATTAAAATTGAATGTTTAACTTTTGATTAGTTTAAGTATTTAGGTTAAGGTAGAATAAGATGGCAAACTACTAGATTAAATATTCTATTTAAATTGTATTACGATGTCCCCCACATATTTTGTAACTTAAAGAAAAAAAATAAAATCCTATTTGAAGTAAAGCCAAGGAGGTTAAACTCAAAATTTTAGTTACTAATAAGGTGTAAAATTACCCTTTGTATTAAATTATGCCAAATAAATTAAAGTTAAAAAAAAAAAAAAACTGAACAAACTCTATGCGTGCGTACACGGTGTACAAATTTTTACTCTGAATATATTTAAATCGTAATTTTTATATCATACTATATATCGTCGGTGCGAAAACTGTTTAATAACTATTTAATTTTTATGTTTTGTAAAATGTCAAAGTATCATTTTTATAAAAACCAAGTCTTGATATTCCGTTTGTATAAAAGCATATTGGCGCTATTTTACTTTATAACGATTGGGACCGGGTAACTAATCGCTCGGGTTGAATTAAAAAATAGACCCTATATTGACGAAATGTTATACATTTTGTATTTTGACATGTAACAGGCTACATTTAAAAGACAAATTTGCTTAATAAAATTTAGATCCTGACTTCATGATACGGTTTCGCCACCGATCGGATTTGTAATTGAAGAAAAACGATAACCTTCAAACCGTTACCGGTCCGTAATACCGATACCGATAATTTGCTCTATATTTAAAAAGCGCAACGTATAACTATTTGTACGGGATAATCTTAGAAACAATGAAACCGATTTTAAGTGAAGGTTTTAATATACATACAAGATTTTTGACGTAATATTTTGGTGGCAGATTTTCTAAAAAGCTAAGTGCACCTCCTTTTTGCTTTTATATATCGTTCGTTCTGATTTTTTATTTTTTTTTGCTCATAGAGTTTATTGTGGCTAACTTAGTGTTTAGATCCAACAATTTTTAAATTGCCATTGATAATTCACAAAGAAGCAGTGATGGATCGTTTCGACTGGCGGCTTCTAACTTAACTTTCCGGCATGTAACAAATCATTTTTCTAGCAATTTTAATTTTCTCGAAATTCAAGATTTTAATTTAGATATCTGGGATTGGAATGTTACTGAATAACGGAAAGTTATCTAATTCCATCTAATTCATTGAAATTATCAACATTATTCAAAATTTTCGAGATTATTCGATGTTTCGTAGATTTTTTCGAAAAAATCGTTTTGCTTTTGAATTGCTTACTATTGAGATTTTTCTAAATTATGTTAGGAATCTAAGTTAATTCGAAATTTTCGGGAATTTTCGAGCTTTGTGAAAATATTCGATTCTATTCAAGTTTTTCCCTTTCCCTAACAACAACTGCAACTGAGTCGCGTGATTTTCATTGTTATTCGAATTTAACTTGCAATAAAGTTACGAGTAAGCATACCACTTAGTTAAATTATCTTTTAGAGTGGAGATTCGCGTAATTTAAGATTTTTGCTTTTCTCTATATTTCCAGATTTAACTAGAGTTGATATTGACGTTATTCGAAATTATCATCATAGTCACATTTTTAAGATTTTTGGAGATTCTTCGTGGTTTCTTGATTTTTCAATACTATTCTAGAAGTTTAAGTCTATGCGAAATTTTCTGGAATATTCAAAAATTTTTGGTGAGTAGAAGACAATCTTGTTACATGATTAGATTTATCGAGAATTTAGTTTTTAAGTTTCTCAAGGGTTGCTTGCTATTAAGCTACAAACCGGTACAGTTAAGATAAGTTACGAGAATGCTGAGTTACATAGACGATATTTTTCTAGAATAATTTAGATTTTCCGAGGTCCTCGAAATAATTTTAGTTTAATCCATATTACGGATTTGAACGATATTTCGCTGCTTGGTTTCGAAATTATTCGAATATTTATATATTATGTCTTTCCCACGACTGCCACTGAAAGTTTTGATATTGAGCCACAGCACTCCAATGAGTGAACTTTAATTGCTGCGTACCACTTAATTAGAAACGCCTTTCATCAAAGATCGAGAATTATGTTGCAGATTGCGCCAAGGAAGGGAGCACAATCCCTGCAACTTTTAGAACAAATATCAAACAATTTTAAATTATAAACTTTATGGGCGAATATAGATAGCCTAAGTTACCTTTACAGATATAAGTATCAACGAAGCTAGCAAAACAATCAAACCTGTTTTTATTTAGCCTCGTGTTTTTAGAATGCTCTAAATACTTTCAAATTAGAACCCAGATATTAAAAGTTCCAACTGATATTGAATGGTAAACTGGAGTTTAGATAGACATAACGTCACGTGAGCAGTTTTTGTTTTGTGACTCTGTACGGGAAAATTGGATTTCCGGTTCTTATAGAAAATAAATTCATAGAATCAGACCAAAATTGACAATTCATCAATATTTTAAATTGGAATGTAAACTAATTTTAGCTGAAAATCTAAAATTCTCGAAAAATGGCGTATAGTACAATATAGCACCCACTCTCGTAACGATAAGACAAATGTAATAATAAGATAGGATTACTAAACTTCTTTAGCAACACATTTTAAAAATATTTTTTGGCTGATATCCAGGCAACGGTTTCTTATTAAGACTGATTATAAAATTCAAGAAGCATGGGATAATCGGAAGGAAGTCTTTGATATTATTATTTAGCAAAGAAAACAAAGTAAACTTGTATTTGGTTACGGCTTAGGGGCCGAGTTAAACCGAGTTAAGCCGAGTTAAATTTGTGCAGTTTTTGAAAACGTGGTTGCCATCGATATTTTGGTTATTGAACAATTGGCTCCATTAATCCATTCGATTTCTGCAATATTTTCAGCAAATTGTTTAATTTGCGATGGTTTTAGAAGGATTCAATTTTCCTTTTGAATACGTTCGGTTGCAAATATTTGATTAACTCTGATTCCCGAACTCTGGGTCCCGAAGAGGACTTTAAAGCCGGTTCGATAATACTAAAAAAAAAAACATATTGAATGTGATTCGATGCACCTCTATACATATATGTATCTTGGGCCGTTAGGGTGGGTACAAAAGTATCAGCGGGTAAGTTGAAGCTATGACATTTTTAAGAAAACTGTGTGTGAACACAGTCATTTTTTGATGTAGAACAACATCTGAACTGTAGTATCTGAATTCACTCAAAAAAATTTTAAGAGGAAGAGCACCAAAAGAGACGTGTTTGGCAGCAGCTGAAGAGGTATCGAATAAGACAGCACCTAAAGAGACGAAAAATTTAAATGAAGTGAAGGTGGGATATGTTAATCACAATAAGGCTTTTACTGCTGAAATTTTTCCATATAGTTTTTTATAATTTATTTATTATATTTTAGGAAAAGCTTAAAGAACATATTACCCACTGTGCCGATTTACGTTATGGCCTTACAACCCAACGCGTACGCAAACTTGCTTTCCAGGCGGCCAAATATTATAAATTTAATGCCAGATTGCTGGAAAAAAATGAAATGGCAGACAATGAATAGTTGATATCGTTTACGAAGAGAAACAACAGTTTGACCAATAGAAAGACAGAATCAACAAATTTAGCTAGGGCTATGAATTTCAATAAGCCAGATATCATGGCCCGATATAAATTTTAACCTCAAGATATATTCATTTCAGTGTTCTTAAGCCTGAAAATATTTTGACTGAAAAAGGGAAAAACAGATGAGAAGCATCGTATCGGCAGAAAGAGGTACGTTAGTAACGATGTGCCTTCCTGTTAACGCTATTGGAAATTCGCTCTCTAAAATGCTTCTATTTCCCCTAAATTAGCTTCGTGAACATTTTTTTAAAGAGGGGCCGGTGGATTGCATTAGGGCCGCAAATAAGTGTGGATGGATGCCAGACAGAATTCAGCACAGAAAAATCCAACTCAGAGCAATAAAAAATTAATTGTTCTAGGCAACCATCACCCCAATATTTCACTTCCAATGGTTAACTTTTGTAAAGAAAACGGGGCGTTATGGTGCAGTCGCTAAGTGTGTTTGGTTCAACGAAAACCTTCTTCAATCGTGTCTCAGCGACCTTTAATGAAAACAAAAAGCAGGTAATATTAATAAGCTAAACAATTTTGGACAAGCAAAGCTTATGTGATAACTTTTAAGTTAGGTAAACGAATTCGAATTTACAGTACACCCGTTTTTTATGATGACGAATATTTTCCAAGTGATATCACATACAGAGGAACCAAAACCAGCACCATCTGCGCCATCAGTGCAGCCTAGTTATCCAGGCAACTTAAAGGATTTTGCTTTTTCTCCCGAAAATCTTATTCCATACTTGCAATTACTCCTGCTCCTGGAGGCAGTAAGAGGGGCAGAACAATGATCCTTACTGATACTCCTGAGAAGATAAACTTCGAAGAGGAACCAAAAACAAACAAAATGACTCCTCATCCTCATACAAAACTAAAGAAAACAAAACAATCAAATTAAATCGTAAAAAGAGAAACCCTTCCTCCAGTTCTGAAGAAGAAGAGTGCTTTTGCACATACTGCTATGGAAAGTATTCCGAATCCGAATCCATAGTGCCGACATTGGCTACATGCAAAATGTGTGAGACAAAAGTCCCGTTACATTTGTTTTTTCTATGCTGCAACAGCGATTCAAAATATGGTTGTATTACGTAATACATGGGATGCCCTACCCAATACCCTATGTTCCTTTTTTAATTTAAAATGATTGAATTATTTATGTTATCGTTATTATTATTTTTAAATAAAGCTTCAGATTTATTTGTTCATTTTGATTATGTTACAATCGTCCTTACAGGCTGTTACATTCAGTACCACGTGAAAGACGATTGTAACATTTAACCTTTTCTAATATTTTAAAATTTTATGATTCTGGATGTGTGTTTTTTATATGGGTAACTTTTATTCCTGGAAGCTTAATATTTTTAATTTTATGGCCAAAAATTCAAAAATGGTTACGTCTCTACCCACTATCCCTACTTAAGAAATTTTGGAACGTTTCAAGAAGCGTAAATGATTAGAAATTTTGCACTGCAAATATTGCAAATATTGAACCAAAACTGGGCCAGCCATTAAGGCGATTGAGTTGTTAAACAAAGCGGTCATCAAAATTTTACAAGGAATCGCAACGTCTGAGAAATCGCTCAGACTTTTCTAAAATTAAACTAAACCGTAACGCCACAACTATTCAGGGGCCAAACTCAAAATCTTTATCACAATAAAAAGGAATGATTGCAAATACGAGTATTAAAGCTGGCGACGTTTGTTATGGTAAATGTGTTTATACCGGCAAATCGCAAAAATCATGTAGCGCTAAATGGTTGCAACAGCTTAACAAAAAATAGCCTTTTCCAGATGACGTACGAGCGACAATCAGCAAACAAGTCGGGGAACTAGCTCAACAATATATAACATATTTACATGAGTTGAGATATACTTATCTTTAAGTAAGATCGTTTAGAAGAACTTTTCGTTTAGTTCAGTTGTCACTTAACAGAGCCAAAATAAACACGCAAACTGAAGGATATGTCAGAATACATCAAAATTTTCACAGCATACCTTTCTTAAAAATAATAAATTTTGCTTATCACCGCCAATACTTATGTTACCCCTTTAGGGAAATAAAATAAATCTTGGCATCTGACGTTGAAATCCGCAATGATCTTTCACCGAAGTCTTACCAAACCGATCCATGCAATTCATGCGTTGAAAGTCCTTATCCAATTGTAGATTGTCGCAAGACTATTATCAACCCCAAAAAAATATTCGTCTACAAAAGTAGCCACACAGATTTCCAAATATTTGGCAAAACTGAAAAAGCGAAAACATTATTTGAACATGAAAGAACATGAAATAACATGCGCACACCAACTAAACAGTAAACGTTTTTAACATAAGAAACACTAAATTTGCTAATTGAATTTATTAATTACCGTAATTTTAATTAAACAATTATAAACAAAGCGCAAAAGATGATAACCGCAAACGAGAAAAAAAAAACAACTGAGGAATATTACTGTCACAATCTCATATTTAAATAAGCTGAGAAGATGGATTCTACTATTTACTTGAATATATTATAACAGTTTTTTTTAACTGTTATAATATTTGAAATTTTTGCTGACATCGTTTTTGAATCGAAAACGCAATATTTTTCAAGTCCAAATAATTATCAAATGCATTTTATGCAAATTAAATTTGTAAAATGAATAAGATTTTATGTAAATACCAAAACACACTTCAAATAATGCCAATTTCAGCCATTTTGGACACTCAGTTGTTTGGGTTAGTCGATATTAGTGTTTAAATCGAATGGTGTAATTAAAAAAATTTGGCGGGAACATGTTGGGCCCATGCATGGTTCATACCCAGAAAGGAAATACTTCTGTAGAGATTAAAGCCAAGATAAAAGCTGTTTAAGCTTGCCCGATCATTTAATAACAACGAAAAAGTTTACCCACTAGTACTGGGCGACCGTCGATGAAACTTGAAAACACCATTACGCTTGCAGTGGTGGACTCCAAAAAGTGATCTGGAATTATTTTCATCGATTGTCTTGAAAAAAGTAGAACAATAACACGAAGTGTAATACACAACGTTTCTTGTCAAGCTGAAGGCAGAAATTGCTAAAAACGGGTGCATTTAAAGAAGAAGAATATGCCGCTTCGCGCGCCTGCTCACATATTGATGTTCGCCACAACGCATCCGCGTAATGGGCCTATTTTGCACAACAAAAAACCAACTTTGGAAGGATTAGGAAATAAAGACGATCGGTGGGAAAACTTAATTGAAATTTCCAAATTTGTAAATTTTTAGTACTTTACCGACATTTTAGGAATAATTGAAACAAGCGAACTCGAAAAAATATTTGAATTTTCTAAAATTTGTAAAGTTTTCAAATGCCTAAAGTTTTCGATCCAAATGTTAAATATTTTAAAAATTTCGATTTGTATTCAGAAATAAATTTTAGCGAGGCTAAATATGAATTTGAAAATTAGAAATTTCTCGTTGAACTCAAGCAATGCATTGTGCGTAAAGTAACCAAACAAAAATTGCTTTCCCTTTTGTTGAGCAAGAATTTTACCATCCTGTCAGAGAAACATGAACGAAGTAGTATTATGTAAGCATAACGACAAATTTAAAATTTAAGACCGGCGGCCAAAATCAAAATTGGTCACAAACAAGTGCCGAGTAGAATGCTAATTTTATACAAAACAATCCGTCGGTTTCAGTGTCTTTTGATTGATTACTAAGCATATCCTACAAACAACAATAATCTTTGTTTCTATTGTTTCTTATAGGAAAACCACAAACTTCCGTTGCATGACATATAAAACCGCACAATCCTCCAATTTGATAACAAAACAAAAAAAAATTGACACAATTTAAAAACGAGATTTCGCGATAAATCTCGCTCGATTATTCAAAATAGAAACACGCATACTCATCTATTATGAGGATGCCCTTGATTAATTTTATAAGCGAGATAGTAAATAAAAAACCGTTTTATCATTTTCCCGCGTAAAATAAAAATGTGTGACGAGAAAGTAATAAAAAAAGCAAAACTTACTTTTTAGAAGAGGTTTCGGATTTGACTGCTTCCTTCGAGACATGATTTTTTTCATTAAAAAAAATCATATAAAAAAAAACTCGTCGCCTGCAATTAATTAAAACAACACAACAAAAATTTCGTGGCACTTTTCAATATAATTTTCCACACTTGTATTATTATAACAATAAAAACCAATAAAAGCAAAAAAAAAAACACTGAACGATTTATCACAAAAAATAATAAATTATAGCTAGCTATATAGAACTAAAACAAACTTTTTTCTTTTTTTTTATTAACTTTTCGCACAAGATTTTCCTCAATTTTCCGAACAAAAAAAAAAAAACAAAACGAAAACAACAAATCATGCACTAATCACAATAATAATAATAAAATAAAACTAATAAACTAAAAATTTCCAATTTGAACATTTTGTCAACAACAAATCCAATCATCTTATTTTCCGTATTCGTGTGCTGCGGGCTCGGAAAACTTTTAATGTATTAACCCCCGAATGAGTTTCTGTTTTTTTTTTTTAATAATCAACGTAACGGTTTAAACAATAATATTTGCACTACATATTTTATGAACACGTTTTTCTTTTTTGTTGTGCTTTCACGAGCTTTTTTTAACAAGATTAGTAAATTAAATTAGCAAACACTTTTTACATTTATTAATTAGATGACCGTTTAATAATAAATAATATTAGTCATTATTACAGTAATAATTATTAAAAACAAAAAAAATCTTAAATTTTTTGTAAATTTATAATGAAAAATTAAAGAACTACACCTCGTATACATATTCCTGCGACGGTCAAAACGTCACTAAAAAAAAGCACGAAAAAATGTTTTTCTTACAAATTTTTGTTATTCAACAAAAAAAAAAACAAAAAAAATTACGAATTTGTGTGGAAGAAAAAGAAAACGAAATACTAGTACTGTGCATTGCCAGACAGAGACGGTATGTGTAGTGTCTAATAAATAAATATAAAGTCGAACGTTTTTGTTTTTTTTTGCATAACTTTTGTAAATTGTGTTTTGTGTCTGCCGGTGGTGCCTCTACTGTTGTCTACTATAATGCATTATAATTCGATTAGTGGAAGCGGGATGAATTGAAATTGGATAATAAAATTAAAAATTATGATTTTACGATTTGGGGCTGCCCGAGTGAGACAACATATTTTGGTGGAAGAGGAAGGCACCAAAACAACAACAAGCATTTTTTTTTTTATGTTTGTTATTTGTGTGATTCGGTTATTTTGTTTTCTTTTATTTTATTTTGATCGTTATCAGCTGATTATAGGGTGTTGATGAATTTATTATTACGGTGTGAGTGTATGCTCTATGTGTAAATAATATAATTTTATGTGTTTTTAAATTTAATGATTTTGTGACACGTGACTATAGGGTCGTTCAGTACAATATGTATATGATATGTACAAGCCGGCAAATTTCTATTTAATTCTTTGAAAAGTAACAAAAGAAGTTCTATTCACCAGCTTAGTGATAGTGATAACACTGGGAGTAGAGAGAATTGAAACATTCACAGTTCCGTAAGCCGACCTTCAGGAATCTGAAGTTTTCAGAAATCTGAACAGTTTTTTTTTAATTAGTGTCAAGCTTTCTAATTTAGTTACGATTTTCTTTTAAAAATTTGAGGTTCCAACTAGATTTGATTTGTAGCGTTTTCAAAGTCAATCTTTTTCTGAAGTTTTTTGAGTTTATCATTATGCTTGTCAACATTATGCTTGTTATAATTTTGTTTACTGTTGATATAACAAGCGTTACACAAAAAGGGAAAGGGAAAAACTCAATATACGACGTTCCTCATGTGCTGAAATTAGCCGGCATACCTTCTGGACCGGCCGCTGAAATTGTACTCAATCATTACCTCAAATACCAGCCAATTACTGTCCGGATGTATTTTGATAATGCGCCCTATCGAAAGGATGGTAGGTTATTTTGTTGAATGATAAAGATGACGTTTATTTGCAGACTTGGTTCTGCTCGTGCCCCTTTACTGCATGCTTGTAATAACGTGAGATATTTCTGTCGCCAACCTTTCCTGAACTGTTGGTTAATATTTCTCGACGATTTTCTGGTACTTCTGGAACTGTTGGCTCAGGCCGTGTTGTTATTGGTTGTTCTCTCAGAAATTCGCCAGGGGTTAAAGCGAGACCTCCCCACGGATCATCATGATGCGCAATGATCGGTTTGGAATTGAGACACGCTGTGATCTGTATTAGAAGCGTGTTAAATTAGTGATAATAAATGGGATTTTTTAGCAGATCGAATCATTAGCGTTGCATTAGCTGATGTGCATCAACAAAATGGGTACTGTTATCGCTGCAGAGTGTGGTACAGTAGCCGCGACGACTAATAAATTTAACGAACTCATCTAAAAATGATATAGTCGACAGATCTTCGGTAATGTGTACGGCCTTGGTGCTCATACAAATAAAGATCACTGCATATGTTTTTGTTATCGTTTTTGCTCGTCGACCGCGGTAATCTAGCCCAGTGTTTGTGAAGGGTGGGGCTACCAGAACACGTAAACGTGGCAACGATGCCATCTGTTGCTGTTGCATCTTTCGGTGATACAGTTTCCAAGTGACACATTGATTGATGAGCGTTTGCCATGTAATGTGACAATATTGAAGATTAGCATTAGTCAGCCGTCTGCCATCAAGTAGAATTTCTTTGTCATCCAGAAATGGATTGAGTGCAAGCAATTTGCTAGTTGTGCTGACATCCAATCGAGAAAGCAGCGCAGCCTCCATCTCAGATGAGGCTATGAACTTAGTTCGCCAATATTTTTACTCAGCTGATCGCAAACGTAATATAATTAACGTCGTGTGTAACGTTCTGAGATCCGATCTCTACCGTCGATGCATGTAGTGATCTTCCACCTGGAATTCTTCTACCGCTTCTTCCGGTGAAGTCAGCGTTGGCACATGATCTGCCTTTACACCATAGAGAATGGTCTTCTAGTGTGGTTGGTGATATTCCGCGACTACTCGATTTGAAACGTAATGTTTCAAAGTTGTCGCTGGTTTGCCTGGCGCAACCTTTGTCTTTGCTCTTACCAAAAATGAGACCGTCACATCATACTTGCATCACAGAATCCATAAAGTGTTATTGTCCTAGCTTATCTCACACCAAAAAATGTCTGGGGAAATTACTGGGGCCAACATGCCCATTGGATCATAGAGTTCAGCTATGTTACCAAGAACGAGACGTCTGATTTGACATATGTTGATTTTGTAGAATAGTTGATCGGGGATCGGGTTCCAATGAAGACCGAGTACCGTCGTATCAGAATCACTCAGATTAAGTTCTGGAGCAGTTGAATTTCACTTTCTTAAATGAAATTGGCCTTGTCGCAACATAGGGGAGGTGCTAGATCTTACCATGTCTGACATGGGTACCTCTGGTACAATTCTGGACTGGCATGTGTCAAAGGAAGCATCCTTCTCGGATCACATGTATATCAGGTTTGATATTAAAACCCCTTCAAAAAACGAATCGGTAGTAAGAATACCAAAAGGTACTAATTGGCCAGTCTATAATGAAAGACTTTATGATAACGTAACTGGTCTACAGACCAACATCAACTCTATTGAGGATCTCGATAGAGTTTCCAGCAATGTTACCGAGGCAATTATTGATGCCTATCACTCAAGCTCACCCCTGGTTCGTATTAGGGGGACAAGGGACGTTCCTTGATGGAACCACACCCTGGAAACCAAAAGACGAGAGGTTCGTAAACTTTTTAACAGGGCTAAGAGGACAAGCGATTAGACAACCTATCGAATTTTTCTTAGCCAGTACAACATTGCTCTTAGGAAAAGGAAGAGATCGAGCTGGAGAGACTTCTGTGAAAAATAGATAGGCTGCCTGCGGGTTGTCGACTCCAGAAAGCACTCTCCTTGGACCACAGAAATCCGTTGGGATCTTTAAGGAAATTCTCGAATACCTGGTGAAAGGCCACTTCCCAGAGTGTACTGTCCTTGGAGGCCAGGAAGACCTCGATGTAGACAGCGTGCATCCCTACCTGATTCCAAGGGAAGCTTACAGGTTCTCAAGAGGTATCTTCACTCCAGGAAAAATAAAATGGGCCATCAATTCCTTTGGTCCCTTTAAATCGCCGGGAGGGGATTTTATATATCCTGCAATTTTACAGCAAGGCCGACAAATACTGTTGCCTTATTTAATTAGACTCTTTAGAGCCAGTTACAGCTTACAATATGTTCCAAGAAGCTGGAGGGAGGTGCGGGTGATTTTTATGTAACGGGTGTAGCGGGAGCAATGTAAACCTGCCATACAGCTGCTCTTGAGAAGCTATTGGGGCTCTGACCACTACACTTGCACCTTAAAAGAGTAGCTGGTTCAAGGGCAGTCAATCTAAAAATAACATCTCAAATTAAAACTATTAGACCAGGACATAATAGCATCCTGGAGAAATTGAATCTGGACGAGGAAATAATCCAACTATCAGACGTGATGGTTAAAACTATTGACTGCCGGAGGAATTTCACGATTGAGATACCCGACAGGGAACAAGCGAGGAGTATCATCTCCTCCTTACCCCGTCACGCCTCCATACGGTAACTACGGTTCAAAATCAGGGGTGGGTACGGATGCGGGTATAATCAGGCCGGGTTTCGAACTCTGTATTCCATTGGGTAAAACCCCCACAGCTTTCCAAGTAGAGATATTTGCGATCGAGGTATGTGTGCTTCGATGACTCACAAAAAAATATAGAAAAACCGAGAATTACGTAATGCCGGACAGCCAGGCGGCATTGCTTGCCTTAGGAGCATCTGTCTTCTATTCCAAAATAATCTGGAACTGCTATCGCAACCTTCTAGAACTCAGCAGGGAGAATAAATTAACCCTTTTGTGATCCCCAGGCCATTCCGATATACAGGGAAACGAGGCGGCCGACCGTTGTGCAAAAGAGGCAGCGGAGAGCTCTTTCCTTGGCCCCGAGCCTAGTATTGGTTACTCCAAGAGCCATCTGACAAATGGCATAAGAAATTGGGAATAAAAACATACGAAAATATTCTGGGAGTCCTCCATTGGGATGAGACAGACCAAAAAACTATTAAGCTATGATATTAGACGTTTAGATTAGGCAATCAAGATGGATAGACAGTCTCTAAAATACATCGTTTTTTTTCATCGTGGTCACAAAGTATTCTACAAAGGTGATTGTTTCTACGCCGAAATGGAGTATGAATAACTGAATGTGGTCGGTCTGTCATGCTTCTTGATTGAAGATTACCGATAGCATACCATTTCCTTTATCTCCTTGTACAATAGAGAATTAAATTTTTGATTGCAAAATGCACACATACCGGATCCACATTCTCCTTGAGTATGATTGGGATTCAAGCAATTAAAACATAGTATGAAAATCTACACTGCATCCCAGCGCTGATGTACAGTCAAATTCCGAAAACTATGGCGTCTATAAATACGATGAAAACCTGAAGAATGTAGACAAATGACTGCCGCTGGGGATGCTCGATTTGAAGTATAATATTGTGGTGAGTTAGTTGCAGCCACATTTGCACGAAGCAAATTCCTCGGTTGCTTATCTGAGATATATTTACCATATTGATGAGATATATTTACCGAAAGGCTCATCGCCCATTAGCAGCTTGCGGCCCTTGGCAATTTTCATGTAGTATTATTCCTAATCATGCGCGTGATCAGGCAAATCGAGCAGACGATTAACGTCTGTCTCAACTAAGTGACGAGGATTATCATAAAGTTACTTAAATTCGGTCCAGGCTTGTTTATAACCACTAGTGTAAACACTAGCATACTGTCAAAGCTTGCCTAATTTGTAGGTCACCGATTTCACCAACACTATCGCACCAATTTCAATATTCTTATTTTTTGCTATCCACCTTGTCCTAGGCTGAAAAGTAGCTAGGTAGTCAGTAGGAAATCTCGCTCAAAACTGCTAAACCATGCAAAGGATCCAAAGCATTTGGATTTGCTGACAATGAAGTGACGGGACGAGAATTGACAATCGTCATAACTTGACGAACAACAGTATGCAGCTCATCGACCGAAACTTCCATGCTGCTGATAACGTTCTTGCAATAAATTAGAGAACTGGTGATTTTTGGGGAGAAGTATTTAGTGCTTGGAAGTTTGACTCTTTCTGGTCGTCCGCCTACTCTCAACAATCCGAGTTCAACCAGAAACGATGCCAAACATTTAAGACGACTACTATCAACAACAGTACGGCCAGCCTTCAGTAGTTGGTAATCCTGCGCACACATTGATTTCGTCTCAACTTTTGAATACAGCTCCGTCAGGTTTAAATTCAGTAATTATCTTCGTATTTCCTTGTCAATCAATTTTGGACAACAATCTCGAATAAATCGCATAACGTAGGCAAATGCTCGACGTGTGCCTCTAAAATTCTGTGTAAAATGTATGGAGATTTTTTTGTGGCTATTTCGAGTATTTCATCGGTTATGGGAGGTGGTCTCGGAATCGGCGGCCACGGCAATTCGTCACATTTGAAAAAATTCGGACCGCCTAACCAAAATTCGTAGTCTGCAATATCAGCTAGCATCATCTTCCGACTAATCAAATCGGCAGGATTCAAATGTTTCAATTATGCGGTTCCGCAATTATCCAGTATAATGTGATTAGCGAAAAATGCTTCTGACTTCCAGCTCCAGCAACACTTTTCTCTTGAGACGACAGACTAAATCGGTCATCATTTTTGCAGCTAAAAGCTCGAGATGGTTTTTGTTAGAGCAACTCTAAATGTGGCGCAAACCAAACTAAACGAGAACGCACCATCATGGTGTCCGCATCGCAAATACACACATGGCCCGTATGCCTTCTCATTTGCATCCGATAAAGCATAAATTTCAATGAATTCACAATCATCTTTGGCCTTGACGAGACGTCCTATTGAGAAATCCTTTAAACATGACAAGCGTGATCCAAATTTAACCCATTTCCCAGTGAGATCATTAAGTAAAGGTTCGTCCCAATCAATTTTGAATTTCCTAAGTTAATGCTAGAAAATCTTGGCTAAAGTTTTTACAGGACACATAAATCCCAGCGGATCAAACAAGCTTGCCATTTCCGATAAGACCACTCATTTAGTAACATCTGCTGTTTTAACCACTTGCGATTCAATTGACGAATGGATCGTATCATTATTGGTGTAAAATTTACTCAATATAAAACCACCACATTTTAGAATTCCGATTGATTGATTCAAAATTTCTAGCAAACGCGTAATCGAATTTAATCCAATAATCACATCATCCACATAAAGATATTGTTGAAGTGAGATTAATCCTGCTCATTGGCCGCTAAACGGTGTAAAGTCTTTACAGCAAGATACGAACCACACACAGAGACAGAGAATTTTGTTTGAAAATCAAATCACTCAGGTCTAATAGTACTGGATAATTTGAAAGTGAAAGTCGACCGGTTATTGTAACCGTATTGCCAAACCAACCTACATTAAATGGAAGACCTTTGCCGTTCCAGATTTAACATTTGCACGAATTTTTCGGAGACAAAATTTATAGTGGCACCATTATCTAATAAAGCACGTCTATTTCGTCAATAAATGATTCTGAAATTAGAAGTGTTTTGTGAACAACACCAGAAGTCGATAACTGTTGAGCAGCAGGCCGATCAAAATGATACATTATGTGATATCCCTTGTGGCATTTATCACTCTTCGAGACCTTACAAAAACTGTAATTAAATTTTGTTTTGAGGCAGACACATAATTGCTTGCATCCGTTTAACGTCATGGTATCGATCCTTGAGCCTTAAGGCAAGAAGTTGTGTACATACATTTAAGGGACAAATTCGAATTCAGTGACGTTAAGGTGGCTTGGTTAGATTTAACTAGACGAACATTTTCCAATACAGACGGCTTTGCTTTGTTAAATTGTTTTTTGTTATAATTTAGCTTCTCTAGAGTAGGGGCACGCTTCCCACCTCTATACATTGGTAGCGTCCAACTTCTATAACATGAGACACCTCCTGCATGGATCCGAATGCTTTTAATGCGCGAAAATGCTCCCTTACACCAAGAATCTCGTTTCTAAAATCCGTTCAATCACAATAAGATGCACTGAACTTTGGGGGCTCAAGTTTTGGTAACTTGACATTCTTTGTTGAAACTATAATCGAATTAACCTGTTCAATTATTAGCCCTTCGTTCTTCAAAATACTTTGATATATGTAATACGATTCTTGTTGCTCTTTCGCTTGAAATAGTCTTTGGAATGTTCATAACCCGTTAATAATTTGTTGAAAATAAAAACAAAATGCGGAATCACTACAAAGTCGAATTATTTAGTGCAAACAACAAAATGATTTAACGTCAGATATTAAACAATTTAACATCAATAATGAAGTTATTCAAGGATTCAGTCACGGTCAAATCGGGTTCGACGAATCTAAAACTGTAGGAAGCCTTTAACCAATACAATACCAGTTCCGAAAATTTTTTGAAAAAGATGATGGTCTGCTAAAATATTTAGGCGAAATTGAAAAATTAAGGCTAGAAAAGTCTACAGTATCAAATTTCGTGCAAGGACTTCTTTGGCAAGATAAACTGAATGGACGTAATCAATTAATGATTCCATATTTTCTATATATCGATGATTTTAAGGTCAATAACCGCTTAGGTTCCCATGCTAAGTCCAAATCAGTTGCTAATATTTATTATTCATTCCCTGCTTGTCAGAATAGCTCAAAACTTAACACCATCTTCTTAGCAGCTTCGATAAAATCGGCTGATTTAAAGCAACACAATCAATTCAATATCAACTCAGATTTCCAACACGTCGCATTCCTGACGCAAGAGTATTTATAAATATTCATAGGAGACTGCCAAATATCGTAACAAGATCGAATACCCGGGTGGAGCCCCATTCAGTCTCACCAAACAATTTGTATGTCGACGAAGGTATAATCCGTAATGTAACAGCAAATTCTTCTGTTAGCATAAGGAGGCTCGCTTTACAATTAAACGTCTCTCGCTATCGAATTCATCAAGTATTGCACAAGGAGAATCTTCATCCATACCATACAACACCCGTTCAACAACTATTACCGATAGACCGCACTACAAGATTGGAGTTTTGTAATTTGTTGATGGAAAGGAATTTGGACAATGCAAGTTCTGTGAAACGTATCCTATGGACGGATGAATCTCAATTCACAAGAGATGGCATAACAAACTTTCACAATCTACACACGTGGGCTGCTGAAAATCCTCATTCGAAAAAACAAATATCATTTCAGCACCGATTCAGTGTAAATGTAAACGTGTAATTGGCGATAAATTAATTGGATTCATATTACCACCTAGATTAAATGGTGAACGTTATTTACAATTTTTACAAAACGATTTGCCACTCCTTTTTGATGATGTTCCCATTTTAAGTAGATTCTCGCATACATACCAACATGATGGTGCACCTTGTCACTATCATAATAATGTTAGGAATTTTTTTAACGAAAATTATCCAAATAATTGGATTGGAAGAAATGGTCCAATTCATTGGCCTGCAAGATCCCCCGATCTTACGGTATTGGATTTTTATGTATGGGGAAGGATGAAGGCGCTTGTATACTCCAAAGAAATTGAAACAAAAGAAGAACTTATACAACGAATACACACAGCAGCACAACAGATAAGGGAAGAATTACCAAGAATTGAAATAACCAAAGGCATACTTAAACGAATATTAGCATGTATTCAATCACAAGGAGGACATTTTGAGCACCTTTTATAACTCCTCGACCCAAACTTTGTATTGAGGGATTGTAGAGGAGATCATGACAAATTAAAATTAAATAAACAAAAGAAAAAATTATAACAATTTTTTTTGAGAAAAACTCGATTTTATAAAAAACAAATATTTTTTTTTTACTTTAAATCACCATAGCTCTCAAACGGATGCAGATACAAGATAACCACTTAAACTTTAATAATAGCCTATACGATTACCAACCAAATAAGACTAAGTTGGTTGCTCTCCGATAAATATTTTGGAAGTTACAGTTTAATATTTGGGTGTACTTTTTTTCTGAACCAAATTTTTTAAACACCCTGTATCTCAAAGGATATCAAAAATGGATCCCCCCTCCACATACGATTTGTTTGTGGATCAGCATCCCAAACCCGGACACCCTGTATGTAGATCGATATATTCCACATTATAGATCTTACAGTTTCAATTTTTGTTCTGATTCTTTTTCACTGAAAAACATTAATGATTTTGTTGGCAATTCTGTTGAAATATCAAAACTTTTAAATAGGAGTAACATGATTAGACTTAAAAATTATTTTAATTTTCAAACTACATAAAAATTTTAAAATTTATTTCAAAAATGTAATATACGTTTATGTACATACATATTTATATTTCTTTAATTTAGTGTAGCAACATTTAAATATATTTAGAATAGAATTAAGAGCTAAAAAATATCAGTGGAATATGGCAAAACAACCTAATTTAACTGAGTTGAGTTCAGAAGACTCTAAAACAAATTCCATGATAGCAAATAATTATAATAGTATGCATGAATCAACAAACACCACCGAAGAACTGCACACCATTTCTATTACGGATGATCTGAGCACTTATAATACCTGGCAACCCGACTTTGGAAGCTGCTCAAATTGAATTGTTCGAGCTATTAAAAAAATGGAATCTGGTGAATTTATACGAACATTTGGATGGTAAATTTTCATAATACAGAAAATACATACTTAATACTTAAAATTATAAATAAATTATATTTATGTTAAATTTTAGCACAAAATGTGGGTATAAATCATCTAAAACGAATGAGTTTTAGACAGATGGATATATTATTGGAACGCTTTCCTGCTGGTAACAAAATTGATTTCGAATTTGAGCTACTGAATTGTCAACGTGCACAAGGGATTACCATAAATTGCCGGAGCGAACGCGATATTCAAACCAGAACCACTGTAACGCATTGGAAAGGAAGTATGTGCATAAGAATAAGACAAATAAATAACGCAATATCTACAAAGGAAATAATGGAAGCTTGGCCAAATTACAAAGATGCTGGTGGACATAAATTTGGTAATATGGAAAATTAATCATGCAAAACCAAAAATTACATAATTTATTTATTACAGATCGATATAGATTTTAATGGGTTGTATCTGGATAATAAAAGTATATTTGACCATTATGATGAGTTTGAAAGAAAAATTATAAAAATATATATGCAAAAGGTTAAAGACCTAGCTTCTAAAGCCGTCCTTACTAACATTATGTCACAAAATGGAAATACTTCTCAAAGTAAGTATATAACTTAAAATTATTTATTGTTTAAAAACCTAAATTTCCTATTTTCCAAAATGCCCAACCACGACAGCCTTCGACAGTTCTGTGTTAATAGTGGCTCCAACCAATATACAATAAATGTTGACTTGTGAACTAAATTAAGCGAAAAACATATATGTATACAAGTAGTTTGACTTGATTTCTTGTTCTTATTATAACTAATTGTTCTCTTTACTTTTTATGATTTCTCTTAATATTACCTAGTTTTTTTTTCAGTGTAGAAAACGAGCCGAAAATGATCCAAGATCAAAAGGAAACATTTGACAAGAATACAGAGCAATTTTTGGTAGGCGGGGTGGATTTTCCGATTCCTCTTTTGCATGGTCCGTCACTACTGCAACGCTCTTGACAAGAGGGAGGAAAGTTCACTCTGCTTTAAAGGCCGTTAAGCTTAAATCTGATAAGCCGGGAAACTCCTACATGCATATTTCAAGTAACCCGGGAAAGACCAAGGTTCTATTAAAGCTGCATGTCACTTTCAAAGTCATCAAATGACACAATGATAGAATGGGAGATGTAGCTATGATGTTGGTTGGTGACTTTCGAAAGCTTACAGAGCATTCACAATGCAACAACTTTTGACTTTTTACTTACAGGTTTGTATGAATTTCCAACTTAACGAACAAAAATTTTTGCTCGTTATGTTGGAAATTCATACAAACCTGTAAGTAAAATGTTTTATCATTGTGAATGCTGTGTAAATTGAGATAAATTTGAGAAGTCCACAACTTTAGAAAGATTATGTGCTAAATCAAATACTGTTCAATGCGCTGATAAAAATTATGTACTACACACCGCTTTCAATAACACCAACAAAATATTCAATGAGCCACCCTATACTGAAAAAAAACACACAAAAATTACAACAAAAAATGTAAATAAAAAACAACTGATTTCAAAACGTGATAACGGAGCATATGAGATAATCACTCCATTTGTAGTTAAAATTTAAAAAAAAAAATGAGAACACAAAATTTACACACAAAACTCTCTTTACTATCAGACCATCTGTTTCATAAATTTTAATGCTTGTTCTGTTTTTGTCTCTGTTATTTAATAAAAATGCACCACGAGGTTGGTCTCATTCGCGCGCACACGAATGTTTTGCGCATGCTCAAATCCAATGTTTTTATTTATACAAAAATCCACGTGGTTTTTGTTGTCTATATATATAGTGCGAGAGAAAGAGATAACAATACGAAATCTTCAATGCTTTTATTTTGTTTGCTGCCATCTAACCAAAAGTATTATTAACATTTCTTTATTTTAGTAAAGACACGATTGATTTTTTTGTTTCCAATTCACTATTACCATCTATGATACAATAGCAAAACTAAAAAAAAAATTAGAACTTTTTTTTTTTTTTCGTTTACCAGTCCAAAACAATTTTCAAACTTAATTCCGTTCGTTCTTTACCAGCAAATGATGCAGAATTAAATAAGATTTCATCATTAAAAAAAAAAAAAAACGAAAACAATTGTTGCAGGTACTGCATAAATCAAACATTTTAATATGGAAATTGGTTTGGCGACACACAGGTAAGTTGTGGTTTTATTGTTGGCGTAAGGTTATCGGGTTTTTCAATTTCAATATAATGTAATGGCACGTGAAGTTCATAAACCACAGCAATGATCTCATTTACGTTATTCTTCAAGCCGTATTTAGGTAAGAATTACGAATTTCTCTCGAGTCTCACGTTATCTTATATAAAATATTATTTGAAAACATTCTAATTTTAGCGTTTTTTAAACGCATTCCTTTATTATTAAAATTACAAACATAAAGAGCGCACTTACGTCATACGACATATATGATCGCACGCGCTTACCAATATTGTGGTGGATGAGTGATTTTTAAGGTGCGGTCATTTGCTTTCTACTTGTTTCTTGTGTATTTCTTTTGTATTGTGTAGAGATTGTTGTATTCTTCAGCAAAAATAAACAAAACGACAAAAAAAAAATGTAAAATGTTTTATTGTAAATGTTCGACGATGCATGTGATGCATGTGATACGAATTTTCAATTTTGTTTGGCCTGAGTTGAATATGTTACCAACATTTAAATAAAAATTAATTAGATCATCATGCATGATTCATATAGTCCCACGATCATTTAATTTTCACAAATTGTGTAAAGCGATTTGTGTAATTCCCATTGCAACAACATGCCCCATAATAACGAGATCGCGTGTATGTTACAATTTAAATATTAAATGTAGGCTAGACAAGAAGTTTACCGTTAGGTGAAAAGACAAATAAAATGTTAACTTTGTAATTATGATGTTGAGTTGATAGGAGGGGGGCCTTTACGATCGGATTCATTACGTTCCGAAACTAATTTTCTTAAATCAGTGAAAGAAAATTCGTTTGTAAGAACATATGCGATCTACCTTTATCCCACCTTCAACTTCAATATTTTTCAGTTATTATTAAAGATTCAGAAGTTCTACTCATGTTACTTCAGGGGAGTCAGTAACAAATTTAAGTAAACATGCTATTACTCTACCTCTAACTGGACCCCCAACTCAAACCTCAACTCAACTCTAAACTCAAGATCTAACATGAATTCGAACATGATCTCAATTCAAACCAACTCAATCTAACTTCCAATTCACCGATGTGGAGTTGCTAGCCTTCCATCGGGCGCGTCCCCAGGTGGTGGATAGGGGTACGCCCTAACCGACTCGTCGGCGGGCAGGTGGGAAATAAAATACTATTCGCGGACCAAAACTAGCTAGGGGTAGTTCCCTGACTCTAATAACCGTCATGAGAGACATGAAAAAGAAAATATTACGGTGCAGGGAGTAGGATCCCCAGTACCGGCAGCGTTTAGGGGTGAGCAAACGGGCCCCACGTCGTCGTCATCCAGCGACCACAATGACTTAAAGGTGGTCCACTTGACATCTAATTCAGATAAAGTCACAAGTGTTTTGAGAACGAGGTGGAAATGCGCGAGGATTTAACGTCGCAGCAGAAGATCGATGACCTCATCCGGAAGTATAGAAATTAAGAGGAAGATAGACTCCGGAAAGAGGGAGGCATCAGAGACCACATTGGTCTGATCAAAGAGGAGGAGGAGAAGACACAAGTGACTGGCACTCCTGAAAAGAATTCAAGTGAAGGCAAAGATGCAGCCAACTATAAAAAGGGATATGACGACCTATTAGAAATGGAGGAGTTGTTGGATGCGATAGTCTCATGTCGCACCAACTGGAAGAAGGGAGAGGCGCACCTCCAAGAGGTTAAACAAGATAGGTTGGAGGTACAGTCGATCAACCTGAAGAGAGGGAGAGACCCGGTCTATAGTTCGGAGGAGCCTGATCGAGGTACCAGATCCCGAAGAGTGACCGAGGAAGAAATGGCCGCAATACCCCCTTGGAAAACGGTGAATAAACCACTTTACCACCCCGAGGGAGCGATGCTGTATCCGAAATGCATCCGGTGCACCTTTGGTAGAAGGAAAGCGTGGAAGACGGAGACCGAGAAGAAGGAGGTGGGCAAGAAAGAGAACGCAAAATAACGCAGTGGTCGTCAAACCGGTCGGCGAGAAAACTTACGCTGAGATCCTTGGTGCCATCCGACGAAAAGTGTGTCCGGATGACCCTCAACTCGTAATTAGGGCCATAAGAAAGACCAACGATGGAGGAGTGCTCCTCGAGCTAGATTGCGGTGTAAATCTCGATTAGCTGAAGGACACTGTACAAGCGGCGGTAGGAAACGATGGAGTGGTACGCGGCCTGATACCTCGGCTGAAAATTGAAGTCCTTGGCTTGGGTAGCCTTACCACCGAACAAGAGGTGATGATGACCTAGCCGCTAAAAAACTGCTTGCTCAAGGGCGTATTAAGATTGGCTGGGTCTTTGGACGCATTAGGATGAGAGCCGAGGTACAGAAATGCTACAAGTGCCAAGGATATGGACATATCAGGAATAATTGCGTTGGAAGTGTGGTGAAAGTGGGCATAAGGCCGCGGTGTGCGAATCGCAACCAAAATGCTATACATGCACTGGAAATCCTGGTGGTAACAACCACGTACAAGGATCAGGCAGCTGTGAGACCTTCCAAAGGTTCCTACGGCGAGCGAAGGGAGGTAATAATCGCACATGAAGGTCCTTCAAGGAAACTTGAACGGATGTAGAGCTGCGCAAGACCTATTGACGCAGCTTATCTGTGAGGCAGAAGTCCAGTTAGCAGTCGTTTGCGAGCAGTACCAGAACAGAGTTCGCACAAACTGGTTCTCAGACCCCTCGGGAACTGCAGCAATATGAGTGGTCGCTAACCATAAAGTTCTACATCTGGAGAAGAAGTCGAAATGTTACGTTCTTTAGTGTGAATCTTTCACCAAACGATACGATCTCGGAGTTTCAATCCAAATTGAATGAACTGGAGGACTCTGCTCGTGATGTATCAGGAGAATTGGTGCAAGCCGGAGATTTCAATGCCCGTCCATTAGAATGGGGCATGCCACACCAAGATACCTGAGGGAAACATATACTAGATATGGTCTCAAGACTGGATCTAGGCGTGTTAAATGAGGGAAACTCCATACCGGACATAACGTTGGTATCCTCACGACTAGCATCATTGGCGAAAGACTGGAGAGTGATGCATGATTACACCGCTAGCGAACATAATTACATCAGCTTCAAATTGCACGACGATGAGCGAGAAGTGCAGCGAGCGATGTATCGAAATCCATTGAGCTGGAACACTACCAAGTTAGACGGCGAAAAGCTCTTTGCGTCTGTTGAGGTTAGCCTTGCGAACAATCCACTGGCTTTGCAAAATATTACGAATAGAGTCGAGATTGAGGCGGCTGTTGACAGCATTACACGGCTAGTTCAACAAGCTTGCGATTCTTCTATGCCACGAAGAAAACAGTGGCTTACTGGTGGACGAACGAGGTCGCAGAATTGAGAAGGAAAACTCTGCCGCTTAGGCGAAGGGCGCCAACGAGCACAAGGTAGAGAAGAAGCAATTGCCAAGTCACCTCAGCACAAAGCGGCAAAGAAAGAGCTCGACATGGCTATCCGTGCGAGCAAAGCGCAACGCTGGAGAAACATGTGCAACGAGGTGGATAGCGATCCATGGGGCAGAGGATATAAGCTTGCTACTCGAAAGCTGGGTCTACTGAGTATGCACGTCGCGTTGGATCCAGAAACAATGTCAAATATTGTTGATGCCCTCTTCCCAACACACTCGCTGAGAGTAGAAGACGATTGTGAAAATGAAGTCGGAGAAATTCCCACATTTACCAAGGGGAAGTTAGCATATGCGGGGGCCAGCCTGAAAAATAATAAGGCACCTGGGCATGACGGCATCCCAACGGAGGTGTTGAAAGTGGTTGCCGGTAGATATCCGCAATTACTACTCAAATTGTACAATGGATGTTTAACAGCAGGAGTATTTTCTTCACGCTGGAAGATGGCCTGTCTGATGCTGATAAACAAAGGAAAAGGTAGTGCTCCCGACTCCCCGTCATCATACAGACCTCTCTTTATACTGGACACAATGGGGAAGTTGTTGGAAAAGCTATTAAAGCCTAGGCTAGAAGATGCCATATCGGTTGCCGGTGACTTGTCTACGTGGCAATATGGTTTTCGGAAGGGACGCTCAACTATAAACAGAATAGAGGAAGTAATTAACGCAGTTAAAAGGACCGAAAGTGCTTGTCACGCAGCAAGGCCTTTGGTGCTTTTATAGCGACATTGGATGTGCGAAATGCTTTCAACCCGGCGAGATGGGAAGATATGATCGAGGCGCTACAACGATCTTTCGCTATCCCAAATTATATTCTGCTAATGATTCGGGGCTATTTGAGGAATCGAAGATTGGTATATAAGACGTCTGACAGCAAAAAAGTGAAGGAAATTATATAGCTCGATTTGCTTAAGATGGGAAAACTGATGTCACCTCAATGTCGATACTGCCCAGAAGAGTGTGATGACGTTTGTCATACATTCTTTCGGGGCGGTAGATTCATTGAAGAGTAGTTCAACCCTAATCAAACCTTAACTCGAACTGACACTCAGCCCTTAAATCAAGTACAAAATCACACCCGACACAACCTGCTGGCTCTAATTTAACCGTCAATTCAACAGACAAATAAACCCCTTCTGAACTGCTCTCAAAACCCTAACCCAACCCAAACCTAACTCCAACTCAACCTCAGATCAACCTGCATATGGAACCCAACACAACCACAAACTCAACGCCCAACTCAATCTTCAAATCAGCATATATATATAAAAGTTGGTTAACGTAGTAATACCACCACGTGGTTTTGGATCAATTCTTATGGCAGGTATTCGATTCTCTTGATGTACAGCTTCCAAAAGCTTTTCAAATCTCCGTTTTTTTTGCTTAATAGAAATAGATTGGCCAAATCGGACAAGCCATTTTCGAGATAACATTTTAAAATTTTACAATTTTAAGATTTGTAACAGTTTGACAGCTGTTAACAGAAGTTATCCATTCCGAGGTTTCGGAGTGGTCATCTCTGACACCTCAGGCAAATGGTGTGCGGTTTTCTGAAACATAAGTGAGCCTTATTCTCTCATCTCAAACTCTTTGGTCGGCTTGGATGTATGATGGAAACGAGGACAGCAAAGTCCGAATAACCCGTTGGGAAGCGTCAGCCTGCGGTGAATACTTATAGCGGTAAAAGTCGAATTGTCGCTCATTGGAACACTCCAAATATTACAAATATTTTATCCTCAAAAATCTACAAACCTCCATCGAAGTCGCTTGTTTCACTGGTTTTGTCAAATTTCGTCAAATCGTCAAGTGCAATAAGAAATGAGGTATTGCCATTTTCCGTTCTCGGGTAAGGCCCTAAAAAGTCTAACTAAACTCTCTGCCATGGAAGAAAGGTAAACGAAGGATGATTTACGGCCTCATTAGGCTTGTACGGATACTTGGCGCCCTCCGGATTAATTAGCCTTATCTGTGTACTGCGGATCTCTGCACAGATGGACATTTCTTTCTCCGCTACTCGTGGGACCAATCATGGATCCAAACAAAAACACAGAACAACAAAAAGAGTCCGGCTCTCTAAAATATGCGGAAAATGTGGACAACGAGACTCGGGTCAAGCTAATTCCTCAAAACCAACCTGTAATACTAGGAGGAAGGCCTGAAGGACCCTGCTTAAGATCAATAACATCTCGCCAGAAGACAGAACGGATAAAGACAAAGACACGCTTGCGTGGGCAAAAAAAAATCACCGAGAAAAAGTCGGAAGGTCCTTCAGCTGGCTCACAGCTTAAAAGAAACAGATCTCAGGAGGAAAGTCCTAAGATCGCAAACCGAACAAAACTCCAGGCTACCGCTATGAGGTCTTTTTACGAGGTCCTCAAACAGTTATTGACAAATCCCAAGAGGATGGCAGTATCACGCAAGCCAATTAGAGGAAGGTGGAAGGGGCCTTAGTCACCACCTACCTGAAAGTCCTGTCAGAAAATACAGGACCTGCTCCGACTTGTCGGGATGCGGGCTGGCACAGAAATCAGGTGAAACTGACTGCCTGTGCAGAGCAGAAGTCCTTGCTGCTTTATAAGAAGCCAGTGGGAGGACTTGGCGAGGTATGGCCCGAAGCCACCCTTGCTGTGTTTGATAGGGAGGAGATCCCCTGCAGACCAAGAGCTAGGGTATACATCCCTTCGGAGCCTAGTGATCCGAAGGTGATACTCCAGTTGTTGCAGGTTGGCAACCCGGAGTTGCCAACGCCCAATTGGAAAGTTGCCAAGCTCGAGGAGACAAAGGCTGACTATAGGTCAGCTGTTATCATCTTAAACAGGCGGTCACTGACTGCACTGGAAAAAACCAACGGTTTAATCAACTACGGTTTCAGTGCAGTCACACTCAAGGTGTACAAGAAGGACGCGGACAAGCCGGAGGCTCCGAAGTCATCTTCAGAAACTACCGCGATGCTTGATAGCTCATCTGCGTGCGCGGAGGTAGCCAGCCAAGCGGAAACTCTCTCCATGGATACGGAGATGTCAACGTCCATGGATTCTTTAAAGAGGCTATCAGAGGACTTCTCATCAGGGGATGACTCTGATGTTACTGTCGTGGAGAAGAGGCTGTAGAGATGACACTGACATTTCTTCGGGTCAACCTTCCCCACTCTAAGGCAGCATCAGCTGTTGTAATTTTAAAAATTAGGAAAGAAGCGACAGATGCCGTCTTGATCCAGGAACCTTGGGTCACTGAAGACCGGGTACTTGGGCTCAAGACTCCCTATTATAGATTAATCGCGCACGCGAAAAAAGAAGTTAAGGTTCGGTCGTGCATTCTCATTAAAAATAACATAAGTTGTTTTCTGCTATGAAATTTCAGTAATGGAGATGTCTGGCAGCGGTCAGCATTGATGTTACCTAGCTTATGATGAAGTGAATACTTCACCAATCATTCTAGGTGAGCTTATCTTGGAGGCTCAGAAGCGCAAGGTTGGAGTGATTCTTGGGAGTGATACAAATGCCCATCACATGATCTGGGGAAGTACGGACACAAATGAACGAGTTGTCCAGCGCTTTTAATGAAGCAATACTGGTCTCTAGTCCCCTTGACAGGCCTAGGGGTAAATCTCGGCCATCCTGGTGGTCCAAGGAGATTCAACAAACACGTCGAAAATGCAAAAAAATCGTCAAAACAGCACGGAAAACAAAATCTGATGTAGACTGGGACTCCTATACGGAAGTCCTCAAAATTTGCAAATATCAATTGAGAAGTGCCAAAAACAGCTCTTGGAGACTATACTGTGGCAAAATTCGGGAGTCTTCGGAGATGTCTAGGCCACGCAAAGTACTAGCAACTGGTCCTTCCATCCCAAGTTATCTTCAACGGCCGGATGGGATATGGACCACTAATAGTGCGGAATCGCTACAACTTTTGATGGAGACTCATTTTCCTGGTTGTTCCGAATCTGTACCTAGCACATCAGTAGGTAAAAGGGCAAGTAGCCTCATAGGCCAATTTATTAGCAGAAAAAAGATCCTGTGGGCGATAAACAGTTTTAAACCATATAAGTCGCCTGGACTCGATGGTATTATCCCTGCGGATATTCAACAAACTACGGATCTAACAATTTCCTGGCTAGAGGTAATTTTGAAAGGCAGCCTAGAACTATGTCACATTCCTAGTAAATGGACAGAAGTGAAGGTTGTTTTCATACCTAAGGCGGGAAAACGCTCACACTGCAATCCCAAAGACCTTAGACCGATTAGCTTGTCTCTCTCCCTTTTTAAAACACTGGAAAGACAACTAGAAGCTCATATTAGAGGCACGATTGCGTCGGAAAAGCTGTCTAAATCTCAACATGCCTATTGCAAGGGGTGATCTATAGAGAATGCTCTTCATTATCTTGTATATTTCATTGAAAAATCATTCGAATATAGAGACTACGAAAAGGTAACCTTCTTGGATATTTAGGGGGCCCTTAACAATGGGCTTCCAGGGGCTATAACTCGGACACTTTCAGATCTGGGAGTGGATGAATCACTCAAGGACTGGATAGATCAGATGCTGAGAGGCAGGATCATAAATGCCAGTTTTGGGGAATACTCCGTCAGAAGATTTGCAAGCAGAGGTACGCCACAGGGTGGCGTACTGTCCCCCTACTTTGGAACTTGGTCATAAATGACCTGTTGCTGAGACCGGAGGACGGTGGCTTCAAGGTGGTTGCCTATGCGGATGATGTTGCTATTGGTGTCCGTGGTAAATATCCTGGCACCCTTAGTGAGCTTATGCAAAATGCCCTGGGCACTCTTTCACTATGGGCCAATGGCTGTGGGTTGAATGTGAACCTACACCAAACCGAATTGGTTCTTTTCTCTAGCAAATATAAACTTCCTCACATCGATCCTCCCACTTTAAATGAATTCAGCTTGACTTTTACAGTTGAAGCGAAGTTTCTGGGTCTCGTTTTGGATAGCAAATTATATTGGAAACCTAATATTCTGGAAAGGGTAAAGAAAGCTACGGTAGAGCTATACTCTTGCAATAATGCCATTGGGAAAGGATGGGGGCTAGAGCCCCGCATCGTACATTGGCTTTATACCGCAGTAGTCAGACCCATACTCTTGTGTGGGGTAATAGTCTGGTGGCCTGCTCTGGACAAAACTGTCAACCAAAACCTGTTGACAAAACTTCAGAAAACAATCTCTCGAGCAGGAGCACATCCACTCAGGCACTGGAGACTCTGCTATTTTTGACTCATCTAGATATCTTGGAGAAACAGTTGGCAGCGTGTAGCCATACGGCTGAAATCCATCTTAATGTGGACCTGCAACAATACAGGACACTCATCTATTTTATGCAACAAACAAATTCCCAAGACCACCGATACAAAGTTCCGGACTAGGATCCCATCCAGGGAGGACTGGATGATGGGTGCAGTTTTGGAACCAGGAGTTATAAACTTCTTCACTGATGGTTCAAAACGGGACGGGAAAGTCGGGGCTGGACTGTTCTGCAAGAAACTTCTGTTAAATCTCTCCTTCCATCTTCCCTACTACTGTAGCATTTTTCAAGCTGAAGTAACTGCCATAAAGGAAGTCGTAGACTGGTTGAGGTATAATGTAATATCAGTTTGTGATATTCGCATATATACGGACAGTCAGGCAGCCATTAAAGCGCTTTAATCACACCTCCTCACGTCGAAAGTAGTCCAGAACTGTCTCTCATCTCTTAACGAGATGGCAGATCAGTTCAGCATCCACATTTTATGGGTGCCAGGACATTTCATAAGTACAGGGAATATAAACGCCGATGAACTGGCTCGACATGGTACAACGGACCACTTCTCAGATCTTCTGACGAATGACAGATGGTCAAGTATCAGCTCTTGCGTAATAACTCGGCAGGTCTGGCCAAAGTTGGACTTGGCGAGATCCAAACAGCTGATCTCACTTCAGCGAAGTCAGATCAGTGTGGTTGTTGGAGTGATTACGGGGCACTGTCTAATATGAAGGCATGCGAGTAGACTTGGTGTTTTCTCACATGACTACTGTCGTAGTTGCGAGGACGAAGAGAAGGAAGAGACAGTACTTCATCTTCTTTGCACCTGCCTTCGCCTGGCACGAAACAGACTAACGTTTCTAGGGGCACCCCTCTTCAAGGATCTGACGGACCTCTGTAGAATGAAGGTCAGGAGTATCCAGCACTTTGTTAACAGCTCAAAATAGTTCCAATGAGTTGGAGGAAACAATTATTCGTGGTATGGCTACGGACCATTTTTGTGTCTATGGCTGCTCCTAGTGGACCGTCACCCAAACCTAACCTAACCTATGGCAGGTATTCGATTCTCTTGACGTAAAGCTTCCAAAAGCTTTTCAAATCTCCTCTTTTTTATGGTTAATAGAAACAGATTGGCCAAATCGGACAAGCCATTTTCGAGATAACATTTTCAAATTTTAACATTTTAAGATTTATAACAGTTTGACATTATCCATTAAGCGGTTTCAGAGCGGTCGTCTCCGACACCTCACGGAAATGAGGTATTGCCATTTTCCTTTCTCGGGTAAGGCCCTAAAGAGTCTAATTAAACTCTCTGCCATGGAAAAAGGTCATCGTAAGGGAGCTAAACGAAGGATAATTTACGGCCTCATTAGACTTGCACGTTCTACAAGCTTCTACAAAAGCTTTCACATCGGGAATAAAACAGGGCCAAAAGTAGTAATGTCTGATATGTTCTGTCGTTTGAGAAAATCACATTAGGCCACAATGATTCGGGAACGATTAGTTTCCAAGATTAGTTTCCATAATTACCTAGTGTATTCAAATTTGTTTTATAAGGTTGTTAAACCTATGTAACAAGTTTTAATATTCTACCAAATTAAAAGCTGGAGAGTCCATATCAACATTTAGAGGAATAGTATAAAATAATGGAAGAGTTACCTGCAAGGGTTCCATCTCCATACGCGATAATACATCTGAAACTGCACTTGAGAACCTTTTCGATACTGAATATCAAGGCTCCAACGTGCCAAACGACCAGAGGCACCCTTTAACAACATTAGCCAAGCCAAATTGGTGTGGACGGTTATCAACGTAAACGGCAGATCGCACAACGTATGTGCGAAATTTTTAAATAGCCAGAACAGCTGCTAAGTACTGAAGCTCTGTAACGCTATAGCTCCGCCGTGCAGCGTTAAGCTTTTGGGATATAAAAGCGATTGGTCGTACATGTCCATCTACATCTTTTGAAACAGTATGATCCCAATGGCAATACTGCTCGCATCGCATTGGATTTTGAAGCGTTTTTCGTAGTTTGGGGTGGTTAATACCACAGCAGATGTCAATGCTAGTTTTAAATAATCGAAAGATTTTTATGACTCGGTGAAAGAAGAATACCTATTTATAAAACGGTTGTACCATCTGGTAATGCATAGAAACCGCCTTATTTGCACCTTGTCCAGGTTAGGCCGTAGTTCCCCCTCACCAACTATAAACCCAGGTAGTGTCTACCTGTTTTAACAAAAATTGACTTTTTTCAACATTTATTGTTAAACCAGCTTTAGACAAACACTCGGTCATACAGATGGTGACGAACCTTATGCATTAATCTGCACAGGGTTTTGTGACACATTACAAAGTCCGAGAGCACTGAAATTGATAAAGGGGCCTTCTGGGAATGGTAAGTGCAGTGTTTTCTATTGAGCTGGGATTCAAGGGAATTAACCAAAAGGCATCATTGAGATGCAAACTCGAAATAAATTTAGTCCTATCTAATCTACTAATTAAACCTTCTAGTATACGATCAAGTTCTAGTTCGTCTTCTATGTGGATGGTAGCCAGAGCAGATTTGTTCGACCAAAACTGTGTTTCTCAAAGCTAGGCATTCTGTGATCTATGTTATTGGTCAGCAGTTAGGATATAGTGGTCGCTATTAACAGCGGTATCAATCACAGGAGGCTTTAAACCAAAAATTTCCCGAAAATCATAACCTAGTAGGAATCACAAACATCTTGAGGAGAACCGGTGGCGGTTTCAGTGAACTCGTAATTTGCCAAGAGCACTAATATTGGTTCCACTGCCAAATAAGCCAGAAATTTATGTTCCTACGAGATTTGCAAAGTCGTAGCTATTAATTGAGGTCATCAGAAAATTCCCTAAATCTCTTATTACTTTATTGTATATGATGATAACAATTGTGCTGATAAATTTATTTTCCGGTTGAAGAAAATTCCAATGTTTATATAAGCCAACTTTTACAGGTGCAGCTTGTCACAAGCCTCTTAAATTGAATTAAACGTGAAAGAACTAAATTAATTGACCGCATGACCTTTTATATAAAGCATTACAAAACAATTTTTTTTCTTCTAAATAACTCCTCGTGTTATAATAAATCGAACGTCACAACACAATTAATTATTCACAAAACTCATCTCATTAAACGAGCACACTAATTAAAAAAAAAAGTAACGTAAGTACTTTTCAGTCAAAAAAACGCATGCATGTGGCCAATTTACAATTTGCATAACCACTATGCCAAAACAATGTTGATGCGAGTAAATTTAAATACGTCAGCGTTGTTTTTAATACGGGTAGGTTGAATAATAAAATTATTCACCATATTAAGTCAACCCCAATTTTCACCCACCCACGATTTACAATATACGGTAACATAAATTTAATCAGATATTTATGTCTCAAAACCATTGATTCCATACCGAACATATTCAGATAAGATGAGACAAGCCTAAATATAGAAAATAAGTAGATAAGACTATTTGTGTGTGGGCGGCGGCAATGGCGGGGGATACTACATTCGCATATATATTCGCATATAACGATGCTGACGTAAATTGTATCCATATATGGGGTGGCACAATAAAAACATCGTTATACCATAAACAGCATTTGTGCGCCGTCGTCTTTTCATAATGGCTTCCAATTCCAACTTTGTATTTTGTTATTTTCTTTCTATTTTAATCTAAACATTTCTTTGGCTTTCTTTCCTCTCTTCGATACATATAGGTTTATATAGCACACGAATGACGTCTTTTCTTCAATTTTCAAAACGAAAACAAAAAAAAATCCATCAACTCTCGCAAAAATCATCACACAAATACTGTCTCGCATATCTGGACTAAAATTTCGCATATATGCAAAACTATGAGGGAGCGACATGTTGAATGACGTCACTTTTGGAATGTTGACGTCACTTGTTTGTGTGGTATTTAAAGTAAAAATATTGATTTAGTTTTTCCTTCTGTTCGAGTATTTGTGCGTGTTGAGGTGGTGTGGGCGCGTACTGGATATAGAATACATAATAGAAAAAATTTACGAGATGTACGAGAGCATTTTATGGGTGGGCGAGCGTTGTAACCTTTCATCTATTTCGAAATATTGATGTAGGCATTTGTATTTTATCTCCGTACACAGGTGGTGTAGTAAAATTTTGATGCGGGTGGATAATTTCTAATATAACTCTACACACGTAGGCAGTTGATTTAAATGAGATTTTAATAGTTTTCACCTGCATACCATATAAATACAAACCAGAAGTTTATTTTTTTATTTTTAACACAAGTTTGTTGTTTTATATTATAAAACTCGAAGTTTTAATTTTTATTCGATTTGCGTCATCAGCCACAAAACGTATAAAGCAAAAACGAATAACTGGAACGCTCTTACAAAAAAGGTTTACGGAAGATTTATGTTTCTATTACAGACTTTAGTATACGTGTCTTTACATTTAACTACGACGTTTATGTGAGACATAATAAAATTGTAATTATTGGTTCTTGGAATTTTGGAGGGCAATTAAGACCAAAGGGTTTATTTAGAATAAAAAAAAATTTGGCTTAGAAAACGAGATTAAATTTCACGATTTATAGGAACATGTTCAATATTACAGAAGGGAGTAGAATTAAGAACCAATTAGAAATTATTAGAAAATCTAAACGTTCATTGAGAAAAAAAAATGGAATTTCAAAATGAACATAGCCTCACGAGGTGATCAAACGTTCGGTCTTGAAAATTACCTCCACGATAGTAATTTGGGATCACACCCTAACTAACATCTTAACACGAATCTGCAGCTCAACCTCCAACTCAACCCTCAACTCAGTCATCAATTCAACCCACAAATGGAATAATCAACGCCCAATTCAATCTTCAAAACAGCATTTACATATATAAAATTGGTCAACATGATAATATCATCATGTGATTTTGGGTCAATTCGTGGGGCAAATACCCGATCCTTTTGACGTATAGCTTCTAATAGCTTTTCAATCCTCCGCCTTAAAAATATAAGACGGACAGACATTTTTTGTTTTGCTTTTTCTTACACAGAGAAACGTGGTTTTGGTCCAACAAAATGTTTGGTCATTTTTAACAGGATTGATCTCAACTTTGGACCGAAGTTAATTATTTCGGTCTAAAAAGATCAAAGTATGTATTGAAATCTTGTAAAAAATGACCAGCAATTTGATTGGCCCAAAACCACTTTCCACCGTCCTTGAGTCCGAAAAGGAACAAAAAGTGTCTGTCCGTTTGTCTGGATGTCTGAATGTCTGTAAGTACCAATGGTATTTCAAGAACGGTTTGCCAGATTTGTAATTTTTTCTAGCCAAACTTTTTCTATGGTCAAGGCGAAGAATTGAAAAGCTTTTGGAACCTGTACGTTACGAGGGTCGGACACCTGCCAGACGAATTGAACCAAAAACACCACACCTAAAACTTAAAAGTAAAATAAAAAAATTAAAAATTAAAAATTTAAAGTTTAAAAGTTTAAAAGTTTTCAAGTTTTCAAGTTTTCAAGTTTTTAAGTTTTTAAGTTTTTAAGTTTCCAAGTTTTCAAATTTTCAAGTTTCCAAGTTTTCAAGTTTTCAAGTTTTCAAATTTTCAAGTTTCCAAGTTTTCAAGTTTTCAAGTTTCCAAGTTTTCAAGTTTTCAAGTTTTCAAGTTTCCAAGTTTTCACGTTTTCAAGTTTCCAAGTTTTCAAGTTTTCAAGTTTTAAAGTTTTTAAGTTTTTAAGTTTCCAAGTTTCCAAGTTTTCAAGTTTTCAAGTTTCCAAATTTTCAAGTTTCCAAGTTTTCAAGTTTTCAAGTTTCCAAGTTTTCAAGTTTCCAAGTTTTCAAGTTTTCAAGTTTCCAAGTTTTCAAGTTTCCAAGTTTCCAAGTTTTCCAGTTTTCAAGTTTTCAAGTTTTCAAGTTTCCAAGTTTTCAAGTTTTCAAGTTTTCAAGTTTTCAAGGTTTCAAGTTTTCAAGTTTTTAGGTTTTTAAGTTTTTAAGTTTTGAAGTTTCCAAGTTTTCAAGTTTTCAAGTTTTCAAGTTTTCAAGTTTTCATGTTTTCAAGTTTTCATGTTTTCCAGTTTTCAAGTTTTCAAGTTTTCAAGTTTTCAAGTTTTCAAGTTTTCAAGTTTTCAAGTTTTCAAGTTTTCAAGTTTTCAAGTTTTCAAGTTTTCATGTTTTCAAGTTTTCAAGTTTTCAAGTTTTCAAGTTTTCAAGTTTTCAAGTTTTCAAGTTTTCAAGTTTTCAAGTTTTCAAGTTTTCAAGTTTTCAAGTTTTCAAATTTTCAAGTTTTCAAGTTTTAAAGTATAAAAGTTGTCAAGTTTTCAAGTTTAAAAGTTTAAAAGGTTAAAAGTTAAAAAGTTAAAAAGTTTAAAAGTTTAAAAGTTTAAAAATTTAAAAGTTTAAAAGTTTAAAAGCTTAAAAGTTTAAAAGGTTTCCAAGTTTTCAAGTTTTAAAGTTTTTAAGTTTTTAAGTTTCCAAGTTTTCAAGTTTTCAAGTTTCCAAATTTTCAAGTTTCCAAGTTTTCAAGTTTTCAAGTTTCCAAGTTTTCAAGTTTCCAAGTTTTCAAGTTTTCAAGTTTCCAAGTTTTCAAGTTTTCAAGTTTCCAAGTTTCCAAGTTTTCCAGTTTTCAAGTTTTCAAGTTTTCAAGTTTTCAAGTTTTCAAGTTTTCAAGTTTTCAAGTTTTCAAGTTTTCAAGTTTTCAAGTTTCCAAGTTTTCAAGTTTTCAAGTTTTCAAGTTTTCAAGTTTTCAAGTTTTCAAGTTTTCAAGGTTTCAAGTTTTCAAGTTTTTAGGTTTTTAAGTTTTTAAGTTTCCAAGTTTTCAAGTTTTCAAGTTTTCAAGTTTTCAAGTTTTCATGTTTTCAAGTTTTCATGTTTTCCAGTTTTCAAGTTTTCAAGTTTTCAAGTTTTCAAGTTTTCAAGTTTTCAAGTTTTCAAGTTTTCAAGTTTTCAAGTTTTCAAGTTTTCAAGTTTTCATGTTTTCAAGTTTTCAAGTTTTCAAGTTTTCAAGTTTTCAAGTTTTCAAGTTTTCAAGTTTTCAAGTTTTCAAGTTTTCAAGTTTTCAAATTTTCAAGTTTTCAAGTTTTAAAGTATAAAAGTTGTCAAGTTTAAAAGTTTAAAAGTTTAAAAGGTTAAAAGTTAAAAAGTTAAAAAGTTTAAAAGTTTAAAAGTTTAAAAATTTAAAAGTTTAAAAGTTTAAAAGCTTAAAAGTTTAAAAGGTTTCCAAGTTTTCAAGTTTTAAAGTTTTTAAGTTTTTAAGTTTGCAAGTTTTCAAGTTTTCAAGTTTCCAAATTTTCAAGTTTCCAAGTTTTCAAGTTTTCAAGTTTCCAAGTTTTCAAGTTTCCAAGTTTTCAAGTTTTCAAGTTTCCAAGTTTATAAGTTTTCAAGTTTCCAAGTTTCCAAGTTTTCCAGTTTTCAAGTTTTCAAGTTTTCAAGTTTTCAAGTTTTCAAGTTTTCAAGTTTTCAAGTTTCCAAGTTTTCAAGTTTTCAAGTTTTCAAGTTTTCAAGTTTTCAAGTTTTCAAGGTTTCAAGTTTTCAAGTTTTTAGGTTTTTAAGTTTTTAAGTTTTGAAGTTTCCAAGTTTTCAAGTTTTCAAGTTTTCAAGTTTTCAAGTTTTCAAGTTTTCATGTTTTCAAGTTTTCATGTTTTCCAGTTTTCAAGTTTTCAAGTTTTCAAGTTTTCAAGTTTTCAAGTTTTCAAGTTTTCAAGTTTTCAAGTTTTCAAGTTTTCAAGTTTTCATGTTTTCAAGTTTTCAAGTTTTCAAGTTTTCAAGTTTTCAAGTTTTCAAGTTTTCAAGTTTTCAAGTTTTCAAGTTTTCAAATTTTCAAGTTTTCAAGTTTTAAAGTATAAAAGTTGTCAAGTTTAAAAGTTTAAAAGTTTAAAAGTTTAAAAGGTTAAAAGTTAAAAAGTTAAAAAGTTAAAAAGTTTAAAAGTTTAAAAATTTAAAAGTTTAAAAGCTTAAAAGTTTAAAAGGTTAAAAGTTTAAAAGTTTAAAAGTTTAAAAGTTTAAAAGTTTAAAAGTTTAAAAGTTTAAAAGTTTAAATGTTTAAAAGTTTAAAAGTTTAAAAGTTTAAAAGTTTAAAAGTTTAAAAGTTTAAAAGTTTAAAAGTTTAAAAGTTTAAAAGTTTAAAAGTTTAAAAGTTTAAAAGTTTAAAAGTTTAAAAGTTTAAAAGTTTAAAAGTTTAAAAGTTTAAAAGTTTAAAAGTTTAAAAGTTTATCCATACGAATCGTTCGTTTAATAAAAGTTCTGCAAAATTATTTTTTGAAATCGCACTCAACACTCAATGCCCAATATCGGCCATTGCCAATAATGATGACAAAGGTTTGGCTAGCACATGGAATAGGTCCCTAAATTACCTAGTTAAAAACCCCTAATCCATACGAATCGTTCGTTTAATAAAAGTTCTGCAAAATTATTTTTTGAAATCGCACTCAACACTCAATGCCCAATATCAGCCAATACGAACAATGATGACAAAGGTTTGGCTAGCACATGGAATAGGTCCCTTAATTACCTAGTTAAAAAACCCTAATCCATACGAATCGTTCGTTTAATAAAAGTTCTGCAAAATTATTTTTGGAAATCGCACTCAACACTCAATGCCCAATATCAGCCAATACGAACAATGATGACAAAGGTTTGGCTAGTACATGGAATAGGTCCCTTAATTACCTAGTTAAAAAACCCTAACCCATACGAATCGTTCGTTTAATAAAAGTTCTGCAAAATTATTTTTGGAAATCACACTCAATGCCCAATATCGGCCATTGCCAATAATGATGACAAAGGTTTGGCTAGCACATGGAATAGGTCCCTAAATTACCTAGTTAAAAACCCCTAATCCATACGAATCGTTCGTTTAATAAAAGTTCTGCAAAATTATTTTTGGAAATCGCACTCAACACTCAATGCCTAATATCGGCCATTGCCAATAATGATGAGAAAGGTTTGGCTAGCACATGGAATAGGTCCCTTAATTACCTAGTTAAAAAACCCTTCTCCATACGAATCGTTGGTTTAATAAAAGTTCTGCAAAATTATTTTTTGAAATCGCACTCAACACTCAATGGCCAATATCGGCCATTGCCAATAATGATGACAAAGGTTTGGCTAGCACATGGAATAGGTCCCTAAATTACCTAGTTAAAAACCCCTAATCCATACGAATCGTTCGTTTAATAAAAGTTCTGCAAAATTATTTTTGGAAATCGCACTCAACACTCAATGCCTAATATCGGCCATTGCCAATAATGATGACAAAGGTTTGGCTAGCACACGGAATAGGTCCCTTAATTACCTAGTTAAAAAACCCTTCTCCATACGAATCGTTGGTTTAATAAAAGTTCTGCAAAATTATTTTTTGAAATCGCACTCAACACTCAATGGCCAATATCGGCCATTGCCAATAATGATGACAAAGGTTTGGCTAGCTCATGGAATAGGTCCCTTAATTACCTAGTTAAAAAACCTTAATCCATACGAATCGTTCGTTTAATAAAAGTTCTGCAAAATTATTTTTGGAAATCGCACTCAACACTCAATGCCCAATATCGGCCATTGCCAATAATGGTGACAAAAATTTTGCTAGCACATGGAATAGGTCCCCAAAGTTTATCCATACGAATCGTTCGTTTAATAATAGTTCTGCAAAATTATTTTTTGAAATCGCACTCAACACTCAATGCCCAATATCGGCCATTGCCAATAATGATGACAAAGGTTTGGCTAGCACATGGAATAGGTCCCTTAATTACCTAGTTAAAAAACCCTAACCCATACGAATCGTTCGTTTAATAAAAGTTCTGCAAAATTATTTTTGGAAATCGCACTCAACACTCAATGCCCAATATCGGCCATTGCCAATAATGATGACAAAGGTTTGGCTAGCACATGGAATAGGTCTCTAAATTACCTAGTTAAAAACCCCTAATCCATACGAATCGTTCGTTTAATAAAAGTTCTGCAAAATTATTTTTGGAAATCGCACTCAACACTCAATGCCTAATATCGGCCATTGCCAATAATGATGACAAAGGTTTGGCTAGCACATGGAATAGGTCCCTTAATTACCTAGTTAAAAAACCCTTCTCCATACGAATCGTTGGTTTAATAAAAGTTCTGCAAAATTATTTTTTGAAATCGCACTCAACACTCAATGGCCAATATCGGCCATTGCCAATAATGATGACAAAGGTTTGGCTAGCTCATGGAATAGGTCCCTTAATTACCTAGTTAAAAAACCTTAATCCATACGAATCGTTCGTTTAATAAAAGTTCTGCAAAATTATTTTTGGAAATCGCACTCAACACTCAATGCCCAATATCGGCCATTGCCAATAATGGTGACAAAAATTTTGCTAGCACATGGAATAGGTCCCCAAAGTTTATCCATACGAATCGTTCGTTTAATAATAGTTCTGCAAAATTATTTTTTGAAATCGCACTCAACACTCAATGCCCAATATCGGCCATTGCCAATAATGATGACAAAGGTTTGGCTAGCACATGGAATAGGTCCCTAAATTACCTAGTTAAAAACCCCTAATCCATACGAATCGTTCGTTTAATAAAAGTTCTGCAAAATTATTTTTTGAAATCGCACTCAACACTCAATGCCCAATATCGGCCATTGCCAACAATGATGACAAAGATTTTGCTAGCACATGGAATGGGTCCCTTAATTACCTAGTTAGAAAACCCTAATCCATACGAATCGTTCGTTTAATAAAAGTTCTGCAAAATTTTGAAATCGCATCATCACTCAATGCCCAATATCGGCCATTGCCAATAATGATAACAAAGGTTTGGCTAGCACATGGTATAGTTCGCTTAATTACCTAGTTAAAAAACCGTAATCCATACGAATCGTTCGTTTAGTAAAAATTCTGCAAAATTATTTTTTGAAATCGCACTCAACACTCAATGCCCAATATCGGCCATTGCCAATAATGATGACAAAGGTTTTGCTAGCACATGGAATGGGTCCGTTAATTACCTAGTTAGAAAACCCTAATCCATACGGTTCGTTTAACAAAAGTTCTACAAAATTATTTTTGGAAATCGCACTCAACACTCAATGCCCAATATCGGCCATTGCCAATAATGATAACAAAGGTTTGGCTAGCACATGGAATGGGTCCCTTAATTACCTAGTTAGAAAACCATAATCCATACGAATCGTTCGTTTAATAAAAGTTCTGCAAAATTTTGAAATCGCATCATCACTCAATGCCCAATATCGGCCATTGCCAATAATGATAACAAAGGTTTGGCTAGCACATGGTATAGTTCGCTTAATTACCTAGTTAAAAAACCCTAATCCATACGAATCGTTCGTTTAATAAAAGTTCTGCAAAATTATTTTTTGAAATCGCACTCAACACTCAATGCCCAATATCGGCCATTGCCAATAATGATGACAAAGGTTTGGCTAGCACATGGAATGGGTCCCTTAATTACCTAGTTAGAAAACCCTAATCCATACGAATCATTCGTTTAATAAAAGTTCTGCAAAATTATTTTTTGAAATCGCACTCAACACTCAATCGCCAAGATCGGCCATTGCCAATAATGATGACAGAGGTTTGGCTAGCACATGGAATAGGTCCCTTAATTACCTATTCTTGCTATAACGATACAACCGATTTACTTTGTTTACGTTTTCTCGACTAGTTGATGCGATACACAAATATTTCAGCGAAATTTTTGTGATTTAACCACCTCCGAATTTCGATTTTTCATTTCGCGTAATAATTGAATTTCGTTTAAACTCCATTGTAAAAAAAAAAAAATTGGAACGCAACGTTTTACCAAGAAATAATTTTTACTATGGCCAGATAATAGGTCAAGCTACACTCATGTCAAATTTGAGTATTTCCCGACGACCCGGTACACGATTTGCAATTTGAATGACGTGTGTGAATGACGCAGTTATCCAAACTTTCAGTAATCGAGATTTTTATTAACACACACACACATATTACTTACCATAATTAAGCCATGGTGTGTAATTTATAAATGTATCTGAGTGATAACTTCCTGCCCATGATTTTAATCAATTTAGGTATGTGTTTTACCTTGCCAAATATGGAAAGGTTTCAGCTTCCTTTCAAATTTATTAAAATAAGTCTGGGAATAGAAAGTGTTCAATGCCGCAAAATTAAGCTTTCCAATTTACAAAATCCAATATATAAATTTCACCTTTCTTTTGATATTACACAACAGCTAACAAATAAACAATGCATTATAGACAATGGTTTACATTTAAGATCAAGAATATTACCGGTGAATAAGATTGGCAAAGGAAATTTATCGAAATTCGAAGAAACCCTTTTAGGAAAATGAAATCCTATTATTTAACTATCTGGATCTTTTAATTGGAAGGAAGATTGGAAGCATATTTTTAAAAAGATGAAACGTTGGAATTTTCCAAACTGATGTCGACGGAAAACAGGTTCAATCAGTTGTCCCCAACAACACCGGAAACCTTTATTTTTACTATAGAAAAACCAATGCTTAATGGCTAACATTGGTGCATATTTCACTTACATTTGGTTCATATTGGTTCCAAAACGGATTCAACAGTATTCGCAAACGGAGGTTAATGGAAATCTTCATTATCCAGAATATTTCAACACAAAATCTTCCTTTTCATAATTAACATTACCTACATGCACCATTGTCATCACTATCGACAGTCAACATCATGATTACCAAGCGTATTTGGGGCAAACGCAATTTTCATATCGTTGATGGAAAGGTTGTTGCTGGCGGTATATATTAAACGATGGGAATACGGTCGAATATTAAATTCTAAGCCTACATCTACATCTGATACCCATTTCCTTTCGGAAATTTTGACGCATTGTGTTCTGTTCTAATCGCACGTCCGATGCCTTTATGATAAACATCGACATTTTTGGTGGCGGTCGTATTAAACGAAGAAATCAATTCGTTGGGCTAATAAACATGTGCTTCTATTATTTTTTAAATTATTTTATTAACAAAGTATATTTTATACACAATAAATCAATATTTACACGAAAATGTCAAAAAATAGTTAATTTTTATAAAAGAAGATGGCTAAGAAACAATACGCCTACTAATATTTCAAATTTACTTAAGCAAAGGCTCGAACCAAAATAAGTTATTTTCTAACATTTTGTAAGGTATTTTGACCCAAGACACAGCCCAAAATGTGATTTACCCTTAAGTCCGTCTTATAAAAAAATGGCGTTTTGAAATGGTAGTACCTACTAAACGTGTTCTCTTACTTTATTCTAATATCACAATTGTAATCTACAACACAACAAAAAAAATTACAAATGTCAATTCGTATAAAAGTGAGGTTAAATTTTCACGATTTAATTTATCGCTAACTGCAATATACCTGATTATCATTATAAAGAGCCGCCGCCATATTGGAAAGTTCAGGCGAGTAAAATTGTTTGTCAATTTTTATTAGGAAATGACTTTTATCCAATTGGGTATTTTTTTTGACATAGGATATAACCTCAAAAAATTAAAGAAATATTCGCCAACTGTGCTTTTGACCGTAAATTTTTCATTTTTTTTGTTTAAAGATAATCGATGCCTGTGTTGGAAAATGACGGACAGGGATTGACTCTTTCTTTCTTGTGCTCACTAGGATCTTTCCCTTCAGGATCCAATATGTAGTTGTTAGTTGTGCCAGTGTTGATTGATACATCCATGTAGTGTTAACTCCTGTGATTCCCTAGTGATCATTTTCGTAAAAGCCTAACCCTTTGATAAGTACAGTGGACGCCTTTGTGTGTATTTAAGTTGAGAGTTTTGCAATCTACCACCAACTCTTAGAAGGGCATCGTACTCGATAAATGGGCTTAAAAATCGCAAATTACTGTGTCGAAAGGTCGAATTTGTCAAAAGGCCAAATGTGTTGAATGGCCGAATAGGTCGAAAGGCCGAATGTCGAAAGTCTGAATGTCGAAAGGACAATTGTGTCAAAAGGCCGAATGTCGAAAGGCCGTGTCTGTCGAAATTGATTTTAATTTTTCATCTTTTTATGAATGAAAATTTTTGTATAAAAATGTTTAATAGTAAATCGCATTAAATATTAAAATCTTCTTACGTTTTTTTTTTGTCATATAATTAAAAATTAATTAATTATAATTAATCAATGATTTCAATCAATTAAGTGAAGGAAAATTCGGCCTTTCGACATTCGGTTTATCGACCCATTCGGCCTTTCAATATTATCGGCCTTTCGACCCAATTGGCCATTAGACATTCGGCCTTTCGACAGTTTCGGCCATAGGACATTCGACCTTTCGACCATTCGGCCTTTCGGCGTTCGACATTCGGCCTTTCAAAATCGAACGTTTTAGGCCTCATTGGATCCACTGTTGTTCTAATTCTGCATTTGGTTTTTCATCCCATCTGATACCAGCTAGTTAGTAGAAGGACATGATCCGCCTTCGCGAATTTATTCTGGTAAACGTGTTGGAATTGAGCATCTATTGTTTCAACTATTGTACCTGCTCCTATCAAAAGATCACCTACATAAAAACGTCTTAGAGCAATTGTTGATACAACTAGATATTTGTCTTTTTCTTCTTTTGCTAGTTCACATAAAACCTTTGTATCTGGGTATATTGCTGTTGTAGTCCCATATGTAACTAGTTTCAGTTTTAAATGTTTTAGTTTCTTCTTTTGGTGTTTCTCTCGCTATAGAATACGTTGATAAGTTTGATCATTTTCGTTAACTAGGATCTGGCGAAACATTTTTTCAATATGTTGTAACATTGAACCATCAATATAATATCGTTCAATGACATGCCAGAAGTAGTTTTTGCTGAGGTGCCGAATACTACCCTTAAATTTGTTGACTGCATGAAAGAAGAATATCCTTCCCTGAGGGTTTGATTTGTTGAAAATCTTCTTTCAACTTGGAGAAGAACCTTGCTATTGCCATTTTTATTTTTGACTCTCGTATCTTAGGGTCCTTCTGGAATAAAGTTGGTTAAGTTGAATTTTGGGTTAGGAACGTGGAATTGCATGGTGGATAAGGTGACCAGACGTCCTATTTTTGTTTAAGTTTAGCCATTACAAGGTTGACTAGATGTTCCGCATTTTGAGCTTGTCAGTGCTGACATATTGTAGCCATCGTTTGTTTTATTTTATTTTATGTTATTGGTTCTGTTTTATAACATACGGTTAGGGATTTTAATATCGAAGCAATTTTAATAAATTTTTCGACTAGCCGCGGCCTAATGAGACGATTGAGTTTTTCATAATCATAAAATTCATCAGTTCGAAACAGGATTAAATTCTTTTACAATTTTCGAAAATATTAACTTCAAATAAATTAAAAATTTTACCATTTCAATTTCATTTTTAGGTTTTTAGTTTCAAATTTTTTAGGTTATGTTGCAGTTCTGTTTTTTTTAAATGTATTTTCCAATTATTAATTGTCTAATATAATGTTCAAATATTCGGGTTTAAATTATTAATTAAATTAATCAAAATGTTTCCATTGTTTGCCAAACTAGTTTTTACTTACCACGGTAAAAATTGGTGCAAAGTTTTTCAGTTTTTTTTAAAGTTTTTAAGTGAAATCCAAAAATTGGGTCGTAAGTTACGTCCCTTTTGTTTTTCTTATTGTAGCTGTGCTTGCTTAAAACCGCTATTAGATTTGAAAAAAGTTTGTGAATAAAATTATATTGAGATGGAAAGTGTTGAATTGATAATTGTGTGAACAAGATGTCCAACCTTGTTCATAAAGGTTCTTATTATTGTAAGGAGTTGTGTAACTTTCTCCAAATTAGGAAAAGATTAACTACCGTTATAAATTCAATAATTGGTACCAAAATATATCGACTTCTATTTTCTCGTTCAAATCTAATTTCCCGCCATTCATTGCCGACATTTTGTAAGTCATCAAATGTAGCTCGGTTTATTAAATATTATTTAGAATAACTGATTAATTTGATTATAATTTTCAGAGGTATCTGAGTAAACGGACTAAGCTTCCAGAACTACAAGTATCCAAAGGACATGTAGTTTAAAATTGTTTTGTCATACATTGATTACATTGATGTTTGTAATCGGTTCAAGTCTATAATATTAACATTCCTTTCCTATCCTTCGGTATTGTTAAGCGAAAGAGTGAAACCGGGTTGGGGCCGGTGTCGTCCGGGAGACAGGTTCAGGTTTTGTCGTGCACTATGTCAATAATTTGTTAAAGAAAATTTGGTGTAATTAGCGAAAAATGAGAGTTTTTTATTTTATTATTAACGTTTATTCCTGAATTGGCTTGTATCTATACTTGCCAATGTGGACTTACAAGTGATAGTCGGAAATATAACAACTCGGTTCTAGCATATCTAGTTCGGTTCGTCCAGGTAATAACTTGACGAAAAATGACCTTTTGACATAGAATCCTAAGCAAATGTCTTACGTACAATCGTCCGAACTGACGTTGTGGACTCATAACTGTCAGTCGGCAATATTACAATTCGGCTCTAACATAATAGTTCGACTAGTCCAACGTTCAAAAGTTGGCCAAACCAAGCGAATAAATGACCGCTGAAGGCGACGACTAATGTCAATGTCAAATTTTCAGCCATTTTTCAGACAAAAACATTAAAATTGTTTTGCCTATAATATCGTTATAGATAATTTTTGGAACTTTATTGAGAATACTCGGCATTTATGGCTATTTAGGTTTTTTTGTTCAATGGGTTTCGGTTCATACAGGGGTCAAAGAAGATCATCTTTCTGGTACTGGGCGGGTGTAATGTAAATTAAGAATAAAAAATTAAAACTTTGAATATGTGACTGAGATGTTTGACTGTCCCCTTCTAACATTCCGACAAATTTTCAAGGGACCATAATAGAGCTGCTATAAAAATCTAATGGATTCCGGAAAGATATCACATATCTTAAAAGTGGAGATGAACCTGTTTTATCTCGTCCAAGCAAGTTAATTTTCCGCTATTCAATTTGGTCGCAAATGCTATAAAACAGGAGGGGAACGAATCGCAAAATAAACGGGGTGCTAAGCATAAAACAGGGCCACAGACTGATCGTCTCATATTGAAAACATTGTTGGTTGGACACTGCTTGTTGAGTTACAAGCTCTCTTTAAACTTCTCCAAAGTTTCACAAATTTTTTCTTTAGTTCGCTTCGATTATTTATGTAAAATTTCAGCAAGCGGTTTAGGTTGGTAAACTGTAAAGGGTTCCGCGAAAAATTGGTCTATATTTTTCGATAATTGGCAAATATACGATAACCTAGTAAATCGCAAGACGAGAAATATGTTTACTAGATCAATTTTACCAAGCAAATTTTTAATTTTTTCCCAAATTTTGTTTCTTGCTAAGCGAAGAACTAGACAATCTTGCCCCTCCGGAGTAACAGCGACGTAAGTGCAAATTTTTTTCAAAATCTAGATTTTAATGCCAAACCGTTACAAAACGTTTGAACTATCTATATTTACAAAGACCTCATTATACCTCAAATACTCATCGCTAGGATGCCGCTTTTGTCTTTGTTGTATTTGTGCGAATGATATTCCTAACGGGAACAACAACGTCCGATTAGTCAGTTATCAGCGAGATTTTATATCTAGTGAAGGTGTTAGTACTACAACGTCACAAAGGTAATTATGACAAAAATATAATAATTTATTTTGGATTAACAAAGACCCAACTGTAGGTACTTTATGTTGATGTTTTCTCAATTTTAATGTCATTATGAATTTATGAAAACTGTACTACTGAGTAATGATATGCCTTTGTTCCTCCGAATAACAGTAATATTTATGCAAAACTAAACAGTGAAATTGTGTTCTGTTAGTGATTTTTAATTTTAATAATATTTTAGTTTGAAAAACATGGAGCCTCGAGGGCTAAAATATACTTCGGTAAATACCGACATTAATGAAATACTGGCGACTCAGAAAATGATAATGGAAATTATATTGTAAATGATGACCACTCTTCAGCAAAGATAAAAGGGAAAAAAGACAAAGAAAACATGAGGAGTGGAAAAATAACAAATGAAAAATGTTAAAAAATTCCGGTAAATCATGTTTCGTGGGAAAATTGTAGAGGAAATGAAAATGGGTCCACCCTGGAAGTGCAGACTTAGCTGTGCGACTAAAGTACCAAAAGATGCTTATTGTCGTTATCTTCATTTTAAAAGCAACGCAATTTTTTGGGTACATGTTATTCAACCCAGAAGACCAAACTGTTCATTTGTTTTTCTACAAGACGGAAAAATTTCAAATATGTAAGCCGTTCCTAATGCATACTCTAGGAATAAAAGCGAGATCTCTTCGCACTATTGTGGAGGCTAAATTTAGTAGTATCGGAGCAACACCAGATCACAATCGAGGCAAACACAATCATCATTCCAAACTATACGAAGAAATTACAGAATCTGTACGGGTACACATAAATTGTATACCTAGAATAGAAAGTCACTACGTGCGATCTACCAACAGCCGAGAATTTATAAATAGTGCACTTACCAATGTGAAGCTTTCAATGTTATAAAGAGAATTATAAAGAACATCAAAAACAGAAAGAATTAAGTCGACAAGAGAAGACATTGAAAAAAGTAAGGAATCCGGTTCGATTGAAATTGTTGCAATTTACGATTTACAGGCTGTAATGCCTGTCCCAATAAGAGATTCTTTCGCATTTTTTTACCACTCAAAACTGAACTGCTATAATTTTACAGTAAGTATAATTTGATCTGATTGTCCAAATAAATAAAGTGTTATTCTACCGGATTACAAATGTACGCAGAAGAAAGTGCTCGCCGATCGAGCAATTCATCGTAATCAGCTAACTGATCAACTTTACAATAAGGAAAACTCGTCATTTCCAGAATTTATAAGTTATCGCATCAACGCGGATTTCGTGGAAAATTTATCATCACGTGGCGGTGGCGTCAAGATAAGTAGCCATTTTGATAAATGTGAGTTGAAATAAAACTGAATAAAAGTTTGCTCTTTTTTTATTATTAATAATTAAATTAAAATTGTTATATATTAATTGGATTATAAATAATTTAATAATTTTGCACGATTATATCCAAATAAGTTCTATTAATCAATTATCGGCTAGAACTATCCGCCAACATAATTTTAATTTATCAACGTTTGAAAGTGAGTATTTGTACCCACGATTCCACACCAAGTTGGAATTTACCCTAAATCATACTATAGAAAAATTGCTTTTTCGTTGAATCAACGCGGACTTCTCGATATCGAATTTAATAAGACCACGCTCTTCAAAGTCAAACCAAGGTTATTTGAAAATCATATCCAGTTCAGTTTACGATACAATTTTCGGTTAACCAATATTAATTAAAATATAAATTTATAAACTAAAGTGAATAGTGAGTGTCAATTCCTAAGATAACGTTACACAAATAAAAGAGCTGTTGCCCCTATCGAGATTGTTGTTTAATAGCACAACCTTAATCAAAATGGCCGACCTCGCATCACTGAAGAAGCAACGTGCCACCAACAAAGGTCGTTTAACAAATATATTAAAATTTGCCAATGGAAATACCGAGGATGCATCAATTGAAGACTTCCGAACCCGCTTAGCCCGAGTTGAAACTTTAATGGCTGAATTCACCATAATCGAGGGCAAAATCTTCACCCTAGATACAAATGAAGAATCGGATTACATCTACGAAGAGAATTACTACAACGCTATTACCAGTTTAAATAAATGCATAAGATCTAGGACCATGTCCGCCAACAATATTTCACCAGATATGTCATTCAATGCAACACACATCGACCATACACGAGAGATCAAACTACCGAAGATCAACATACCACCATTTACCGGAGACTATACTGAATGGCAATCATTCCACGACCTGTTCGCCAGCACCATTCATGAGTCAACGTCTTTGAGCCCAGTCCAAAAATTCCAATACCTCAAAGGGCTGCTACGACGTGAGGCTGCCGTTAGCGTCACGGAAAGCAACTATATAGGCGTCTTAAATAAGTTAAAGGAACGATATCATCAGAAAAGGCATATTATCAACTCGTTTATATGTACGTTCATGAATCAGCCGTCGATTTCCACAGCTAACTCATCCAATATCAAGCGACTAATGGATACTTCGGATGAGGTGATACGAGGATTGAAAGCTTTGGGCGAAAACGCTGAGACACGTGACCATTGGTTGATTTTTAGCCTGGTACAAAGCCTGGTACAGAGATGTTCGTCCAAGTGCCGTTGCCTTCACTGTAGGAAAAAACATCACACAATGCTGCCTACCGCTTTAATCGACATAGTAATTCCTATCGGAAACACACTAACTTGCCGTGCTCTATTGGATTCCGGTTCACAAGCCAGCTTCATTATCGAAGCTTCTGCACAGCGTCCTGGTCTAAAGAAACGAAACTCAAGATTCTCAGTTGTCGGATTAGGAGGTTCTAGTGCCGGTTGTACCAAGGGTCTAGTCACGTTCACCATTCGACCGAGGCATCATCCAAAATTATCAATAGAAGCATTCATCTTCTCTAAAATAAAGAGCAACTTGCCGCACCAAACAATCGAAGATATCCCACCAACCTTCTGTTCTAAATTCCAGCTAGCTGATCCATACTTCTACAAATCGGGCACCATAGATATTTTGATTGGGGCAGATTATTTCTTCAGCTTACAGAAATCAGGTCAAATTCGAATCAATCAACATGGGCGGACGCTGTACAAGACGTGTACATTCAACGGTGACATAGTGTCCATGGTTGCAACAAATGAACAAGAGGATATCGATTTAGACCATGCACTTACTAACTTCTGGGTATTGGATTCGATCCCAAACTCCGAGGAAACCTTTTGTGAGAAAGAGTTCGCCGAAAAGACCAAATTATCCACCGAGGGACGATTTATCGTCAGGTTACCATTTAAAAAACCACCACAAAATTTGGGAAACTCAATGAATACTGCTATTCAACGGTTGAGAAGCATGGAACGTAGATTTGTTCGTGAGCCAGACTTTCAAAAACTTTACCAGGATTTTATGTCAGAATATCTGCCGCACCACGGCGTTCTCAAACGTTCCAGTTCCACCACAAAATTAAGAGTTGTTTTTGACGGAACGACAAAACCACCCTCTGGGAACTCTATCAACGAGTGCTTAGCAATTGGCCCAACAATACAATCAACTCTGCATGCCATAATTGTGAGGTTTCGAGAGCATAAATTCGTGATTATTGCTGATGTAGAAAAAATGTATCGACAGGTGAATGTCGACAGCCAAGATACCAATTTCCAAAAGATAGTTTGGCGACCCGATCCTTCCGAGCCAATATGCTATTTCCGATTAACTACCGTTACATATGGTTTAGCATCGTCTGCTTTCCTAGCCACCAGAGTTCTGAAAGTATTAGCCGATAATAACCAAGCATCATTCCCAATTGCAGCCAAGGCAATTAGTCGCAATACCTACGTTGACGATTTAATGACTGGGACCAACACCGATTCTGAACTTATACAATTAAAATATTCCATAAGTAAATTATTGTCTCAAAGCGATTCAAATTCAATAAAAGTACTTGGGCTAAATTGGGACCCGAATACAGATCAATTTACATTCATTTCTGAGCTACCACCAAAAGTCGAATTTACAAAAAGAATAGTCGTTTCCGAGGCCAGTCGCCTGTTCGATCCTTTGGGGTGGTCAGCTCCCGTTATAGTGCAAATTAAAATTTTCGTCCAGAAGTTGTGGGCCATTAGTTTAGATTGGGATCAACCAACAAATATTCAAGCGGTGGCAAGAAATTTGTGCTGGTCTGGAAAACGTTAAGCAGATCAGGATTCCCAGATTCATCGAAACAACTAAAGCCAAAACCATTCAAATGCACGGATTCGCCGACGCCAGTCAAGATACGGTTGCCACTGTGGTTTATCTAAGAATCGAAACATCGTCGGGAAAAATATTCATGAAATTAATCGCGGCTAAAACCAAGGTAGCCCCCATAAAACAAATTTCACTACCACGACTCAAACTTTGCGCTGCCGTACTCCTCACCAACTTAATCAAATTAATCAACAGGGAAATTGAATTACAAATTTCGGAAACAGCGGAGTTAAAATTATTCCGAAAATGAATTAATTTCGCCGATAAATTTGACTTTATTCCGCATTGATTTAATTCTTGTTACAATACCCTACCGAAATACCCGAATACTCGATAATCGGTATTGGATACCCTAACTATAACCGCGGTTGGCAAAATTGCGACCAAATTACGTAGACCTATTTGCCAAATTGCAGCCCTGGAGATGTTTTATATAGTACCTATGTAAATATTATATTATGTCGTTGGTCAATTATGAAAGTAAAGGTGTAGTCAGGCACGCTCAAAGCTATCGTTATAGAAGTATTTTTCATTAAAAATTACAAATTACAATTCTAACAAACAACGAGAAATTTTTTCCAACAATTCAAAAAAGTTATAAACAAATTTGTTGAAACATTTTATAATAAACAGAACATATCAAATTTGCTAGCAGTGCGAATGAAAATTTAAAATATTTCCAAGAACTCATTCTCATTGCGTAGGAATTCAACGAAATAATGACGATGAAGTCATAAATATACAGACTCGTCGTTACAAAATTATGACGTCACGTTGAAATATATAATATTATGTGGGTTGTGAAATATATATAACCATTTACATTCAAAATTCTTTGTCCAATTCTTTTGCCAAAGCATTAGATAAAAACATGACAAATCGCATATAAAGAAAACAAAGAAATTGCACGAAAGTTCTTTAAAAGGCGCATATCAAATTGGAATTTAACGTACTTTCTATTTGTTATATCAAACTAAGTATGTACAGTTACAAAATGTACAACAAAATTAAAAATTTCCATTGCGATAACATGGTACTCGATTTTCATTATGATGAAGTACTGCAAAAAAAACTTTCGTTAGTACAGATGAAACGTAAACTATTCAAGCCAAAAACAAAAACGCAAAACTATTTCATCGCGCAACCTCTTTTTCTTAATAGCAAGCAACACATATTATTAAGTAATCCAACAACAACAACAACAACAACAACAACAATAACAAAATATAATGACAACAACAAAAATTCTTTACACAATATGTACATATTGTCTGCACACCTCCAAGTTGAAATACACAGAAAAAAACAAAACAAAAAAAAAAGTTGACGTCATTCAAACTAAACCAAACCAACAACAACAAAACAAAAAAAAAAAAATCATTCAAAACCCTTGAACTGTTCACGTGAACATTTTATATTGTGCATGCATCAAGCGCGTGATCAAAACGCACTGATTGGTTAGTTTTAACGAGCCCCCATTTCTGATTGGCTGATAATTTTATTGCATGAAATAATCAAGTGATGGGCTCGTGAACAAAATATGTACACAAAATAGTACCACCACATATAAACATATTCATGTTATTTGGAGAATTGTACACAACGGGTGGTTCAACATTTTAACGAATTGTATGTTTTTTTTGCACGTACACATCATTGGACTAGCTAAAAACCTGGTAATTTATATAATTTTACCTTTTTTAAATATTTGGGCAGTTCACATTTTTGACAAATTGTTTTGGAAATATTTTACGTATATTTTGCAACTCCAGACGTATAAATTGTAAACCGCGTTTTGCGCAAAATCTATACTTTCGTCACCCTGCTACTACAGAAATAACATTAAATTTTATTTGAATTACCCATACATCGACAACAGCTACAAAAGAGTAGAATATCAATGCGAACATTTTTCAACAAAGAAACATAACGCGTTTTACCGTCGAACAGAACGGATCTCAACTAAACAAGAACAAAAAAAAAACAAATTGTGTGAAAAAGAAAGTTTTAAAGTGAAAAAAAAAAAGTGTGACAAAAATTTAGTGAAGTGAATAAAATATTATAGAAAAAAAAAAAATTTGTGACAATTAAAAAATTAAAGAGAAAAAAACTTTTGTTAAAATGAGTGAACCAGGAATACTTTTATCACCTCCTGCAACACCCCCATTGGATACGACGACAAATTTAAATCACAATAATGTAAGTTAACGATTTAATCAAAATTAAATTTAAAAATCATTCAATCAATTCATTCATTCATGTCGTGGCGCAAAATCAATTACCCATCAGCATCATCATCATCATCATCATAATTTTTCTCTTTAAAAATCCGCAAAATACTAGAAGCAAAGCAAGCAATGAAAAAAAAAAAAAATTCCCATAACACAATTTTTTTGTTTCTATTTAAATGTGTAATGTATATAGCGTAATACTTTTATTATTGTTGCCATCCCTTTCCCACTCCCTGTTCACCATACCGATCATGCACAAAACATTCAAAAATCAGCTGGTGTTCACGTGATTCATTCGTGTGTATTTCAAACTTTGCTCATGATACAACAACAACAATAGTACAAAAGAAATAAAAAAATGACGTAGTTTGTTTTACACACTGGTGGCAGCCGTCGTATGAATGAACGAATGAAAGAGATGGAAGTATACATGTTTGTTGCTCGTTTATTCTCATGATGCATGATAAAAATACGGTAATGGGTATAATAAGGTGTGTTACGTACTATATACGTATGTATATTAGGGTGTGTTACTTTTGGGGGATTTATTATGATGTGCAGCAAACAAAAGACTAATGGAATTTTTTGTTTTATTATATTTACAGAAAATTATCGACTGTCATTTGAGTGATGCCCTAAAACGGAAATTAACTCGTAGCGGATTAGTGACACCACATCCTTCCGATACTGAAGATGAATCCGATTTGCCGCCACGCAAACGTTTATGTGCCCGTGATCAATTGGTGTATGCAACCGCTTTAACACCACCACCGTCGGAAGACGATGCAACAAAAGATGATTGTGATTTTTTCAAAGAAAAAACCGTTACATTGCAACACCACATAGAACGGGCAGCTAACAATATTTATGGTAGTCATCGATGTGATGAGCGTCTGGTGACGATACCAACAGTACAAAGGTGTAGCGTTATAATGCATGTGAATCGTGATGGTACATGTGAACGGGCTGAAGAGAAATTATCTCGAAATAATACTAATAATAATAATAACGATAGTAATAATAGTAATGATAGTGATAATAACAATTGTGATAGTGAGGTACATTTACTAAAATATTTTAAATATAAAATGGGACGTGACTGTGCCGCCGCTACTAGTAGTGATGTAAAATCAGATGAAAATCTGTTCAAAAAATGTGAAGAAGAAATTACAAAAGTAGATGTGTCCAAAGAAAATGTGACGTCTCGCGAAATTAAACAAAAAGTGGTTGCATTACCGCCACCACCACCACCACCACCAGTATTAAAATCTGTTGTACAATTACCTGTGATAGCACCTAAATTACCAAATAATATTTATATTGCAACGCAGGGATTGTATCATCCGGCCGGTCAATTAATAACCATCCTTCAACCAGCTGCGCTTACAACTGGCGCACGAAGTATTGTAATCAACAATCAAACACAAATTGCAACAGTACAAACAACAACAACAGCAACAACAGCACAAAACACAACTGGTAGTGGTGGTACAACAACAGTGACGACAGCAATTCCACAAATTGGTAGTGCCGCCGTACCTACAACAACTGTACAGCTAGTTGCCACACAACAGGAGCGACAACGTTCCTACAAATGTGACTATGCAAATTGTGGCAAAAATTATTTTAAATCATCACATTTAAAAGCTCATCAGCGTATACATACGGGCGAGCGTCCATTCATTTGCAAATGGGAAGATTGTGGACGAACATTTTCACGGTCGGATGAATTGTCGCGACACAAACGTACACATACGGGTGAAAAGAAATTCGTTTGTCCAACATGTGATCGCCGTTTTATGCGAAGTGATCATCTGTCGAAACACGTCAAACGCCATTTAAAAGATAAAAATAAGAATAACAACAATAGCAACAATACAAATACTAGTAATAGTGCAAACACCACATCAACACAACTTCGTTCGATTGTACCGTCGATTGTGTCGGTGGCGACGCCGGCAACATGCCAACAGACGACGGCCCTCGCTAGTAAACAGCAATTACGTATGATTCAGCCTGTCTTCTAAATCTATACTACATACTATCGTTTATCGTTTTTTAACGCCAAATATTTTTTAACGCAACAAATCTTAAAATACTGAGAATTAATTAAAACAAAAAAAAAAAAAAAACATTTCTATTATTTAAATTATCTAATCATTCCTAAACATAAATGCATATTTACACAAAAAAAAAAAAAAATTAATGACTTTAAGATTTGTTCGCGCCTTTAATTTTATTATCTCATTTAATTAAAAAAAAAAAAAAAAAAGAAAACTTTTTTCTTCTAAATATCTGTGATGATTTTTATTTTTGTTAATTTAATTTTCTATTAATTATTATTATTATTATTATTATTATAAACAAAACATATGTTTAATGTGAAGAAAATCTAATTTTTGTTTAGATTTTGTATTTGAAAGAAAATGATGAAAATATATAAAAAAAAAAAAAAAAAAAATTAAATAAATAAAAAACAAAAGAAACTGAAAAATGTTAATTAAAAAAATTAAATTATTGTTGTTTCTATTTATTTTCCAACTTGCCCCCGATTTCTCTGAATCACTGATAAATGGACCTTGTTATTCGATTTTCTTTTTGTCTAAAAATATCTACCGTCACCATAATGTTGATGATTAGTCGGATTCAAATACTATAAAACATGTTTTTAGATACTCCATATAGAAAATGGCGGATGAGTCAAAATTTTACAAAAGAAAATTTATCAGTTTGTAACACGTCACCACGTCTCCGTCAATATAATAATGGGACAATTATATTCACGTCGATTATACAACTCGCCGGATTGACCGCGGAGAGAATTTTATTCGAGTTTGACGTCTAACGCAGTGCTGTCGCTCTGAAAACTTTAAACGGAGTACGTTTCAAATTTTCTGGGGAGTATTTCTAGACAGATGGGGGGGTGCATACGAAATGCGATAGTTACACCTTGTTGTTTTTGATCCAAATTTGAATAATAAAACTGTTTCATTTATTGGTTTAGAGCTCTTTATCTATTTTACTATTAAAGCATTAAGCTCTGTATACTGCTCGAGCTAAATAGTTTTTTTTAAACGGAAACAACTTTCCACGAAATCACATTTAGCTCCGAACCCTTTTCACTTTAAACATCGGAATTTTGGCCGATATTCCCAATTCAGACACGTCAAATATGCGAATATGTTTGTCATAATTGGAAGATATTTTGGTGCAATTTAAAGCAGAGTTTAAATTTATCGCTCTTTTAGAGCTCTTTATAAAAATTTTCGCTCTTGCTCCCAATCAAATTTTTTTTAAGTTTGCTTTTACGCTCTTACCCTCTAATGGTAAACACAAAAACAAAATTATTTCGCTCTTTCAAAGTGATTTAAATTTTTATTTTTAATTTTGCTCTTAAAACAGAGAGCGTAAAAGCTAAAAATATCGCTCCCAACCCATTCTACAGAGCCATTGAAGAAAATACATTAGGGAGCCACATTTTTTGTAACACAAGAATTGCTCTTTGAATTTAATTAAATAAAGAAAGTTCGATAAACGATATAAATTTCTGGAATATGGCCAACTAGGATGGAACTTGGCTATTTCTTAACAGATTTTAGAGAAATTTAACATGGGCGATAGAAATGGGATTATAAAAAGATTTTTGGATAAAGTTCAGGAATATGACCAATTGTGATGGAACTTGGCTGTTCCTTAAGCGATTTTAGAGAAATTTGATATACGCGTTGGAAATGGGATTCTACAATGATTTTTAGATGAAGTTCTGAAATAAGGCAAACTAGGATGGAACTTGGCTATTCCTTAACCGATTTCAGTGAAATTTAACAAGCGCGATAGAAGTGGAATATGGCCAACTAGGATGGAACTTCGTTATTCCTCAACCGATTTTAGTGAAATTGAACATGTGCGTTGAAAATGGGATTCTAAAATGATTTTTGGATCAAGTTCTGGAATATGGCCAATTGTGATGGAACTTGTCTATTCCTTAACCGATTTTAGAGAAATTTGACATGCGTGATGAAAACAGGATTCTACAATGATTTTTAGATGCAGTTCTGTAAAATCTTGGTTATTTCTTAACCGATTGTGATGCAATTTGACATGTTCGTTGGAAATGAGATTCTAAAATGATTTTCCTAATTATTGCGACTAAATTTCCCGGCAGATGTATAATACATATATCAATATGAGTAATCTAAACAGGTTACGACAGAAGTATGATAATTATTATTCATACTGATATATTTAAATATATCAATACGAGTAACCTCAAAAGCTATTGTCTTTGGCAGTTTACGTAATCCATGCAGCTGTCGAAGTTTATCTGCTGTGAGGCAGATAGAAAATCCGTGGAGAAATAATCAGTAAGTTCCATCCTGTTAAACCATATTCCAGAACTTTATCTAAAACCTATTTTAGAATCCCACTTCCAACGCATATATTGAATTGCATCACGATCGGTTTAGGAAAAGCGAAGTTCCACCAAAATTTTTCATTTTTTAGAAACTCATCTAAGAATCATTTTAGAATCCCATTTTGATTGCACATGTCAAATTTCATTCAAATCGGTTAAGGCATAGCCAAGTTCCATCCTAGTAGAATCTTAATTCCAACGCACATGTCACATTGCATTACAATCAGTTAAGGAATAGCCAAGTTCCATCCTAATTGGCCATATTCCAGAACTTCACCTTAAAATCAATTTAGAATCAGATTTCCATCGCGAGATTCAAATTTCCCTAAAGCCAAGTTCTATTGTAGTTGGCCATATTTCAGAATTTCACCTAAACATCATTGTAGAATCCCCTTACCATCGCGCGTTTCTAATTTCACTAAAATCGGTTAAGGAATAGCCATGTTCCATCTCAATTTGCCATATTCCAGAACTTCACCTAAAAATCACTTTAGAATCCCATTTCCAACGCACATGACAAATTTCACTCAAATCAGTTAAAGAATAGCCAAGTTCCATCCTAGTTGGCCATATTCCAGAACTTTATCCATAAGTCATTTTAGAATCCCATTTCCAACGCACATGTCAAATTTCACTCAAATCGGTTAAGAACTAGCCAACTTCCACCATTATTGGCCTTATTCCAGAACTTCATCCAAAAATCATTTTAGAATCCCACAAATCAATTTGTCATATTCCAGAACTTCACCTAAAAATCACTTTAGAATCCCATTTCCAACGCACATGACAAATTTCACTCAAATCAGTTAAAGAATAGCCAAGTTCCATCCTAGTTGGCGATATTCCAGAACTTTATCCATAAGTCATTTTAGAATCCCATTTCCAACGCACATGTTAAATTTCACTCAAATCGGTTAAGAACTAGCCAACTTCCACCATTATTGGCCTTATTCCAGAACTTCATCCAAAAATCATTTTAGAATCCCAAAATCGGTTTAGGAATGGCCAAGTTCCATCCTGATTGGCCATATTCCAGAACTACACCTAAAAATCAATTTAGAATCAGATTTCCATCGCGCGAGTCAAATTTCACTAAAATCAGTTAAGGAATAGCCAAGTTCCATTCAAACTGGCCATATTCCAGAACTTCATCTAAAAAGCATTTTAGAATCCCATTTCCAACGCACATGTCAAATTTCACTCAAATCGGTTAAAGAATAGCCAAGTTCCATCCTAGTTGGCTATATTCCAGAACTTCATCCATAAATCATTTTAGAATCCCATTTCCAATGCCCGTGCATCTGTTCGCTAATAAAACAATCTGTCTTTCTAAAGAAATTTAGAAGGTTTTGAATGTAACCGTTTGCCGTAATAACAAAAGCAAGAGCAATATAATAATGACTTTTTTATTCATCAGAGTAGAGCGTATTTATTTTCTCAATATAGCGCAATAACAAAGAGCGAAAATATGATAACACAAACGCAATAGTGGAAGAGCAAGAGCCGTATAATAAAAATAATGCTCCAGTTCTTCAGAGCGATTTTTTTTTCACATTATCGCTCTTGAACAAAAATGAAGAGCGAAGAGCAAAATGAAATCCAATTTTAAACTCTGATTTAAAGAAATGTCATTGCCAGACGATAACATAGTAGGTACCTAGAGTGACCAGGTCATAAATTACTAAACCTAGATGAAGTCTGAAAAAATTTCTATATAAAGTTGGTTGGGTGGCGACGACTGATCACAAAACATGCACATGGTGAAATCTCTTCAAACCCGCTAGCTTGATTAATAATTTGAAGGTGTTAAGTCAGAAAATAGATTTCAATGGAATTTGTGCATAATCACAGCAGTACCATTTGGGCCAGGAATGGTGTTTCTTAAATGAAACAAGGCCAGAATTCAACAAATATTGCAAGACACTATAATGACTCTTTGGTTTTAAGAAATAAAGAAAAATTTGTTTTTTACTTTCATACCAACTCCAGGCCCTTCCTACATTCCCAGGTTCCATCACCAAATGGAGCACGTTTGTCAATGGTTTTTAGTGAAATTTTATATCTGAGTTATTAAGCCAATCCTATCAGTAGTTCCTAATACAGAACCGAATTATTCACACTCTGAAAATTTCTTGGGTCACCATATTGCTATTGTAAATAAAATAAGAGCCAAATTCAATAAATATTGCGGAACACCGCTAATGATGTTTTGGTTGATGCCATTTATCAGAAACATTGCTTCACCAATTTTCTTTTTTTTACATAGAAAACCCATCCAGGTAGTGTAGTACGTTTCCAGCTTTAAATGGAACTAGGTGGCACTGAGATTTGAGATGTTAAATCGATTCTTTGAGTAGTTCCTAATATAACATTTATTAATTTCGGCTCTGGAAAATTCCTTGCTCCATATCGGAACCATGGCTCAAATTCAGGATATTTTTGAGTTAAAACTTTAAATTTTCTGCCATAAAGTATAGGGGATCAGAATTTTTAATATAAAACATGGTCCTACTTGTTAATACAAGTTAATACATTGTATTATGATCGATACCATAAATCAAAAATTAGATTTACCAATTTTGGTTTTCCATACACAGCCAACTCAGACAATTTTCTTCACCTCCGGCACCGAACGGAATACACACCTTTGTGTTTGTATTTTAGTGAAATTTTATTTCGGAGATGTCGATGAAGCCGATTCTATATAAACAGTTCCTAACCTTAAACATATTAAATCACTTCCTGAAGTTCGAATTAAATTTTGTTGAAATTATTATTTTGCTGGCTCTCGTACATTTTGCACACCGCTAATAAGTTTAGCGATCTGAATGTATATTATCTAAAAACCAGGACAATGTAAGATATTTTCCTGGATGGCCATAGAAGTTTGAAAACCCACAACATCTCCAGAGAAACCACGACATCCGGTCACACTCTGTCCCCACCTAGATCCTGTTTAAGTAGGCGAGAAGGAGAATGCCAAAATAAATCTAAAAGACAATGTATGCTGTCAGTATTTAACCTTGCCAGACAAGAAATATGTCTGGGAATCTGGATTTTATTCAAATGTAAGCAAATGATTTAAGAATATTGATGTCAAAGCGTATTGTACGAATGAAATTTCCCATATCACACTGCATAAATCCAGACTTTCACAAAACTTTCCAGTCTGGAAAGGTTAAATGACTGCAGAAATTATCTTACTTAATTTAGTCAAAATTGATAAATTATTTTGGTAAAATCATCTCTGTCATTTTTGAGTTTATCTGAATCTGTAAAGTTGTAAGTTGTAAAAAACTCGGAATTATCTTTTTATAAGTTTTACCAGCTAACATTCAGATTCTGAAGAAATAACTGTGTGAAGTTGAAGTAATTTAATTTGCAAATTTCACATGTTTGAATTGATATTGTTTGCTAAAATGACTGATTCACTACTGCAAGAGAATTGTTTTTTAGGTTTTTGCCTGAAAATGACAGAAACCATTATAAATTAGCTTTGAAAAAATGCTTTATGAAAGCCAGATATCCGAGAAATATTATAATTATTGCAAGCAAAAGCCGATAAGTTAAAATATTGTGTCAAAGTATTATTAGAATAGCAGTTATTATTTACTCACTTCGACAGCACTGGTCTAAAGTATTATTGAAATCCGCGCGTGAATCGCACTCCATACAAAAATTGTCATTACAAATACGCATCAAATTTACGGCGCGGATGTGAAAGATTTCGGTGTAGTTTTTTTTTTGCCATGGAGACTAATAAAATGTGAGTTTTAATTCAATTAAACTGTTTTACAATCAAAATAAGTTTAAAAATAAAATTCTATAAAATCGAAAAATAATTCTTTACAACGACGCGCAATATCGCGACGAATTAAATTCGCTGGGACCACCGATGAAAGATATTGCGAACTATAAAAAGGTTAGGAGATTTGCTCAAGTGAAATAGATGTTTTTATTTTTAATTTCAGGTTTGGAGTAATTTTAAATGCTCCTTAAGGAAGAAATTAGCCCACAACAAACGTGAGATTCGATTTACTGGCGGAGGAGATTATTCACAAATATCATTCAGCTCTTTGGAGGAAGAAATAATTGAACTGGTATGCCTTAGAGATTGTGTGGAAGGGGTGGCAAAAGCCAATAAGGTCGCGGTTCCTCGCAAGCAACCTTTTAATTCCGATGATGCCAATCAAATTGCGACATCTGATAATAGTTTACAAACAGTAACAACTAATAATATAGAGGAATCGCTATTACCTGAAGAAGAGGTCGAAATCCAAATATATGACAGCATTGATATGGAAACGTCTGAAGTTGTTCAAAATAAAGGGCACAAACAGTTACGGCTATTAGAAAAACAAATTAACATTCAGGAAAATTGTATAACGCAATTAAAGAGTTTACCAAAACGCAAAATGAATTTCGAGAAAGGCAACTCAAACCAACAAAAAATATGCATGGGCAAGATAAGTGATCATCAAAAGGCTATAAAGCAAACTATGGATGCCCTATTACAAGAAAACAAGAGGCATCATTTAAAAATGGAGCAGCTTGGACTTGAAAAAAAAAAATTAAAACAGCAACTCTTAGAAAGGGTTGTTATTTCTCATAATTTCCTTTAATAGTTTGTCAATTGTTTTTAAAGCAACACCAGGAGCCATAGTTGATTCATCCCATATTATTAATTTAGCTTTGCGTATTGCTTCCGTGTGAACAGATGCCAATCGCATAGAGGATGTAGAAGTGTCCAAAATTGGTACAGGCAATTTAAATTGGGAGTGGTAAGTTCTACCTATATCAAGAAGGTTAGCTTCTATTCCTGTTGAAACAATAGGTAAAATAATATTTGACTTTCCGCGAATTGTACATAACAATACTTTATATAAGTATGTTTTTCCTGCACCTCCTCGTCCATCAATAAAAAAAACAACTGTGGGAATGGCACTCATTGTTAGCAGCATTCATTATAGTTTCAAAAGCTGTCTGTTGTTCTCGATTAAACGAGGACTGCATATCTAGACCTTTTTGTTGTTCGAGATGTACATCGTAGTATTGAAGAGGTTCAATTAAATTGTTAGGAGGACACGGAAGTCCAAAATCAGAACAACTTTTACCGTGAAGCTTAAGTGTATCTTGAATATCTTTTAGAGCAAACATCTCACATTGAAAACAGTGATCATTATGTCCTACATGAGATCATCAGCATTAGAAGGAGATGCAAAAAATGGCGTGGCATACCTACAATTACAGCTTCTGCGACTGAATTATCCCAAGTTGCATCATCAATAAGTAAACCATTAGATATAGATATAGATTTAATTTAAAAAAAGCTGTTAGCATTGTGTCTTTATTAGTAGCTTGATTGATTCTTTCATGCATATTTTATTCCATAAATATAACAGTGCATGTTGAAACTGAATAGGTGCCAGGCTGCTTCAGGAGCACTAACATACCTGGAGTTCATGTATGTTTTAATTTCATCATGGTTGAGCGTACTGTGTTGAGCAATTGTTATATTAGCACAGTCATGCCCTTTGTAAACATATTTGAATAAGTATTTGACGCTTTGAATGGACGCTTTGAACTCTCAACATAATTATGACAATTAAACTTTAAACTTAAGTATGGATTGTATGGTACAATCCATCCATTGTCTACAATCTTACCATTAAGTAAAAATGCTACCAGTGTTTGTTGGAAATATCGTCCAGTAATTCCTGAAGTTTTAATTTGAATACACGGGCCACTAAATCAGGGCGGAATTCAGGGGATTGTCCATCTAATAAATTATCTGTAATTTCAACCTATTTGGCATTACATATCATTGTTATAAAAAAGTCTGGTTTAACATATTTTCTTACGATTGCCATGGCATCTTGATAATTTTGAGCCATGTTTCTGGGACTACCTTGAAAGGATTATGGCAGTATAATTGCTATTCCAGGGACTAAGCCTTGGTTGACAGCTTCACTTTATAGGAAATCCATTAGCCCACTGTACTTTTCAGCTCTAAGCTTGCTTTGGTTTTGCCGAACGTAATTAAGTCGGTTTGCTACAGTTTTTAAATATGCATCAACAAAATATTGTTCTGTTAGTTTTCCACTACACAAAAAAGCGTTGAAATCATTACGAACAGATAGTCGATATCCGTAGTATTGCATTTAAGTAATTCGAATTCTTGGGTTTTGAGCTTGGCAAATTCTCATATTTAAAAGTATTGGAGGCCTAAATAGAGGCAGGTCTACTCCCCAACTTTGGTTTCCAAATGGAAAAATAAAGGGTATACCATGGGATCTAAATTAGGGTCTAGCACGCTTATTCGTTCAGTTTTCCTGGAATTTAAATTAGTTGAATTTACTCGACAATGAATTAAAAGATAACGTTCAAGCGGAGGTTCTCCATCAGCATTCTGGAATGTATCGCCGTTGATCAGACCTCCGATCTTGAACTATTGCCAAAAATAAAACGAAAAACATATAATATTCGACCAACACAGTAAAACAGGAAAGCAATCATTAGCAAATTATATTATAGATGCTTTTGAAATATTCGGAAGCCTCGCTGTTTCCCCAAATAAAGGAATCGTGACTAGCACCAGGATATGTAGCATCCATGTCTATAAACAAATAAGAAAAAATATGCCACTAAGTTATTACTATCATGGTATTCAAACTAAAAAAACTCTTTGCGGTTGTAAAAAAGGTGAGCATTACCATCTAATGGCTTAGCGATTTTAATGCGCGTACCATCAATATACATAACAACACCAGGTATTCTGCACTTTGAAAAAAAAAATATAACCTCGCCTCATTTCTTTCATCTTCGGTCATTTTTAGCGATATCCACTTAGGTGGTAAAGTGGTTACCAAAATATCAAGCACTTCCGATAAGAAATAGCCATAATCGGTTCTAATTGGGCGGCCGGCAGAAATTTATCAAAAAGTCACTGCACGATCCCATTTCAAAAGGGCATATTGAATTTCATGAAAATCAGTTTTGAATGGAATAGCTAAGTTCCATTTCAGTTGGCCGTATTCCAGAGCTTGACGAAAAAAAAAATTTAGAATTCCATTTCTAATCCCACAGCCTAGTTCTATTCCATCTCGCATGTCATCTTTATCGGTTAAGAAATAGCCAAGTATCGTTCCAGTTTGACCATATTCCAAAACTTTATCAAAAAATTATTTTAGAATCTCATTTCCATTGAGAAGAAATTGCCATGTTCCGTTCAAAGCCTAGTTCCATTCCGGATAGAAATTTATCAAAATATCATTTCACGATCTCATTTCAATTTCTCATGTCGAATTTCATCAAAATCGGTTATGATCAAGTTCCATCCTAATTGATCAAGTTCTGAGAAATAACCTAGTTTCATTCCAGCTGGCCATATTCCAGAATTTCATCACAAATTCATTTTAGAATCCGGTTTCCATTGCACGTTTCGAATTTCATCAAAATCGATTGTGAAATAGCCATTTTCGTTCCTATTGGCCATATTCTAAGAAATTGGGAAGCCGCCGTCAATTACACCATTTTGTAAGAAATAGATAGCCTAATTCCATTCCAGTCAAAGAAAAAAAAACATTTTAGAATCCCATTTCATCGATCATGCCAAATTGCATCCAAATCGGTTCAAAAATAGCCAAGTATCTCTTTACTAATTGGCCAGAAATCCAGGACGATCACGAATCAGTTAAATTCACAAAAACCGCCAGTCGATGATTATGTAAATGACAGTAAAAATAAATCAAAAGTGGATTGTTTGTAGCAACAAAAACCGTTTAAGTTGCTAAAGGTTGATGGACGAATTTGGATTTAAATCCTAAGATTTTACATCTATTCATTCTAGCCGTATCCGGCTCTGCTTAGATGCAAAACATGTAAACGAGGTAACGAATGGGACGCGTATCCGCTGCCAATAATCGACGGGCTTTTAAATCGATTGGAGGAGGCCAAATTCATTTCGAGTTTGGACCTGAAGGATGCCTTTTGGCAAATACCGTTAGACAAAGAGTCCCGAGTTAACAGCATTTACCGTCGCTGGACGTCCATTGTACCAATTCACAGTGATACCGTTTGGTTTCTGCAACGCGCCACAAACCATGTGTCGGTTAATGGACCAGGTGATACCCCATGCACTTCACGATCGCATCTTGGTTTATCTTGACGATCTTATGATTGCCTCCAAAACTTTTGATGAGCATCTAGAATTATTGTCAATGGTAAGTAAGAGTTTGACTAAGGCCGGTTTGACAGTAAACGTCGAAAAAAGTCATTTTTTGCTCAAACACAATTATTATCTAGGGTATGTCATTGGAGATGGAACGTTAGCAACTAATCCAGATAAAGTTAAAGCTATCCATGGGTATCCAGTCCCTTCCACCATTAAGAAACTGAGGCGCTTTTTAGGAATGGCGGGATGGTACCGACGTTTTATTGGGTCGTTTGCTTCTCTAGTCGCGCCACTGACAGATTTAACAAAAAAGGATAAACAATTTGTTTGGAACGAAAAGGCACAGGTAGCTTTTGAAAAAGTCAAATCGGCGCTGATGAACGCACCTTTACTGGTCCATCCAGATTTCAATAAAACTTTTGTGATCCAGTGCGATGCTATAGTCGGAAGCGTGCTACTTCAAAAAGGAGAGGATGGTGAGGATCACCCAATAGCATACATGTCGCAGAAGTTAATTGTTTAAAATTTCCCAAATTTTGTGTTTCGGATGGGAAAATTCTGGTCAATACCACAAATGAAAAATTATCCTGTTCACCCACGGATCTACCTAAACGGAAATTATACGTATCTCAACCTTTAACGTTACACATTCTGAAACAAGCTCATAACCCGCCAACGTCAGCGCATTTCAGTTATGCCAAAATGCTCGAACGAATTCAGCGGTATTTCTATTGGCCAAAGATGGCAGTGGAGGCCAAAGAATGCGTAAATAAGTGTAAGATATGTAAGGACACTAAACCAGTTAACTATATAACTAGAACTGAAATGGGTGAACAGCGGCTAGTTATGAGGCCGATGCAACGGATATTTATTGACTTTCTTGGGCCCTATCCCAGATCCAAAAAAGGAAATTCATATTTATTTATTGTTTTGGATCAGTATTCAAAATTTATCTTCCTTAAACCATTTAGGAAAGCGGTGGCTACAGAGGTAGTTACATTTTGGAGAAAAGTGGTCTTGTCTCACTCGGTACCCGAATATGTGGAGTCGGACAATGGGGCCCAATTCACGTCCAAGGTGTTTCAAACCCTATTGAAGAAATACAATGTAAAACATTCATTGGTGCCACGGTATTGTCCGCGGGCTAATGCGTCTGAGCGTGTCAACCGGTCAATTCTTTCGGCCTTGAGAGCATATATATTCACAGGCGAATTGGGATCAATATATACCTGAGATAACTTCAGCGCTAAGGAATGTGGTGCACAGTTCTACCAAATATTCTCCCCATTTCCTAATGTTTAAATTTGGAGGGGGAAGCGAATATGTCGGCCGATGTTAAAACTAATAACTTGAGCATATGTCAACAGAATGTCCTTAGACATCTTACCGAAGCACATCACCGGTATGCCCATAACTATAACCTCAGAAGCAGATGTCGGAATTTAATAGTTGGTCAAACAGTCTTTGTAAGGAACTATGTTCAGAGCGATGCAGCTAATAAATTTTGTGCGAAACTAGCCCGCAAATTCGTAGAGTGTACAGTTGTGCGTAAAATAGGGAATGTGGCGTATCAGGTTGTGAGAAGCGATGGGAAACACTTAAGGAATTTACCATATCAAGGATATTCCTCCTCTTTTTCTATTAATGAGTTGAAATATTTTTAAATTTTAAAAATCCTAGGATTTAGATCCAAGTTCGACCATGCTGCTTAAATCAACATGCAATGGATTATATATTAGTTGCTGCCAGTTTTTTAGCATTAAGGTCAATCCAACATGTTTAATAATGCTAAGCTCATTTTTTTTTTCGTTCGTTCAACGAGGAGTAAATGAGCACATAACGAACACATAATTCCATTATTTCCCATTGTTTTAGATGCTATTAAATGAGTACATTTAAACTTGTTTTTACACTGTCCTTTCAAGGATGAGATCAAGGTTGCCTGACATATGGATCTACCTAAATCAATTCCTTAATAAAGCATTCTGGCAAGTGTAAATTTTAGCTTTAATTGCCTCATTTAAATCTTGCAAGCTATTATTGTTCCAAACGCTGTTGGTCTTTAGAAAGAATACGATAACCAATGCTTCTCAAACAAGTATAATGATAGTAATGAAAAGCTCAAAATGTTTAAGAATATTGGGGTTAGAAGAAATTTAAAAATTTCTATTGAAGATTAATAAGAATAAAATAATATTTTTAATTTGACCTCCTAACAAAAAGCTCGAACAAAATAAATTGGAATTTTCCAAAATTGGACGACGTTTGATTTAAGCATTTATAAAATATTTAAAAAAATTTCGATTATTTCCAGAAAGCTTAATATGAAGAACTTGTTAGTTTCATTACTAAATAAAAATTAGGAATGAAAGCTCTTTGTAAATTTTAGAGATTAAAACTATTGCAATAACCTTAACTTAAGCAAAGTTGTTTTTCGAAACTTTAACAAGTTTAATATTTCCATGTGAAAGCTCTCTGAAGAATCCAAATAAATAAGGGCTTCTAGCACTAGAATAGAACCATCATTACATTTGTACGGAAATGTTTAAAAAAAAAATCTTTTACAGTAAACTTCTAACTTACAAAAGCTCCAAACTAATTTCAAAGTTTCAAAGGTTTACAGCGCTTTAAAAACTTTTCTAAACAATTTTTTTTTCTTGGGAGATTTTATTTTCGTTTAAAGTTCAATGATGTTCATTACAATTTAAAAATTATTGAATTACACCACATACTCGTACGTATTTGATTCCACATATTTCATTTCAACTGGAAGTCGGCCTTTAATTTAAAGCTTTCATTACAATTCTAATATGTAAATACATAACTGTTATTTATTAAAAATTTAATTTGTCTGTATGTAATCAATTGACTTTTTCGGCTTTTTTTATAGAGAAATATATTAATTGTCCATGGCAATCCCAATATTTTCGATTTGGTAAACCAGAAAAATAAAGAGGCCAATCAATCATAACATATGTATCTACTGAAAAAAAACGTAACTATCATTCCCCACTTCCCGTAATTTTGGCCCAAGTCCCAAAGAGTTATACAAAATGTATTACCCTGCAAAAATGAGAACGCTTCATGAGTTCTTTATGTCGGTAGTTTGGTTTCGTACTGAAAAGTTGGTTTACTAGTCAGGCAGCTACGACCAAACTACAAAAAATTCCACTCTATCCACTTACATTATCTGGCAAGAACGTACTGACATAGCGAATTATTATTCACTACATTAAATATCAAAAACCCCTTGAAATAAAGTAAACAAATTCTGTAAATAAAAGTTTTGTTTTGAGAATGCAGTAAAACTAAAATTAAAAGTTAAAAACTGGTTTAAAAAAATTATTCAGTTTTTCACATGAGCTTTCGCTTTGGAGTTTACTCTTTTGGCTTTCACAAAACTTTCAAAGATTGATAGACTTGATTCGAAAAGGAAGAAAGAACAGAAAGAAAAATGGTTGCACAATATTTAAAGTTATGTTATTAAAGGACTTTATTATTTAGGCTTCAAGTGCCAAACAAATGTTCCTCATTAAATCTTTCATATTGTTTTTTTCCATTAAAAGCTCTTTATTGTAATCATTTGGACTTCCCCTGTGTGTATTCTTTTAATACTTTTAAACCTTGATAATCTTTAGATAAAAATCTTTTAAAGAGCTGTTCTTTAAAAAATTATTAAAGCTTTTATAAACTCTGTAATTATTTTGTGAAAATGTCATATAAATAGTTTCAAATTTAGAATAAAAGCCTTTTTGCCAAAAGGCAATGTAAATTGATAAGATGAATTAGAATTTGCTGTTTACCGTAATTTTAGAATTTGCTGACATTTCAAATAGTTGAGGACGATTTGGAGGCCAGGTTTAACAGACCGTGATTCTAAACATTTAATTAAAACACAAAGCTTTCTTTAAAATTTGGAAATTTTCAGAAATATATTAAAGCTTATTAACATATTTATTTTAAATATTTTTATAGAGCTTTAAAAATGTTAAATTAAAATTTTGAAAAATGGTGGTTGTTCCCTTATGAAAGTGGAATAGAGCTTTTAGAGAAAATAAAATCAAAACTACATTTTTAACATTGGATTGATTGGAATAAAACCTCTTCTACAAAAATGAATGGCATAAGCCGCGATAATGCGGTGATTATATAGTAATTGTAAAAGCTTTAAGCAATATCATTGACGTTTAAAATACAGTACACAAATATTATACAAATATTAAATATACAACTTTTAAAAGCTTCCAATGAATTATAAAATAGTTCTAACAAAAACATCGTGGTAATGAGCTTTTAACGAAAGCAGCAACAAAAGTACACCTAAGTTTAAATAGGTCTTCAGTAATCGAAACATTTTATTATAATTGAAAGTTAAGCTTTTACAATTTTTTGGATCGAATTTTTTGCCAAATACAATTTGAAAAATGAAAAAGCTGGATCGCAAAATGTGAGCGATTAACAGCAACGTTAAATTTAAACAATTACATTTTGGTACCAAACTATTTTTTGGACATCCGTCTAGAAGCTCTTCATTGACTAAGAGTTGATGATTGTTCTGTTCTCATGAGTTACAAAGTTTAAAATGTGTTTTTTGGAAAATTGGTTTTAAGGAAGTTTTCCAAGATTTTATCTCTTTTTAGTTTATAATTTGAGAAATAGTGTTATTGTTCAGCTCAGGTTCATGTTTTAGAATTTTTTTTTATTTACTTTTAAGATTTCCACACATTTTCCTACAAAGCTCATAAAATCGAGCAAATAACAGCTAGAAGCTCCAAAATATGGTAGAATTTTCTAATTGGGAAAACCATTAAAGTGAACAGTGAAACTATTTTAACATTTACCTGAAAAGCTTACGCACTATATCTTCAACTTTAAAGAGCTTTATTGAAATGGACATTCAACTGATACTTGTAACGCATTTATAAAGCAGTTTGCCTTAAAACGAAAATTAAAAAAAGCTACAGGTTGATAAATTTATTTACAGTTCGCAAAAAATGACCTGTGGCCCTATTCTGGCTATTCCCTGGGAATTGGAAATTGAGAAAAATATTGCCATATTTCCAAAATTCAATCATTCCCAATTTTTTATTCCCCAATTAATTCCCAAAAGTGGATTCTGGTGTAATTGGGAATAATTTTCAATGGGAAAGGCACTATTTCAATTTTTACAGCCGCCATTATTTAAAAATTGTATTTTATAGACATAAAATAAAAACTTTACCAATACTACATTGTAAATAAAATAATAAAAATACACAAAACAGTTTTTTCCAATCGCCAAAATACACTTTAGAAAAAAAATAATTTCCCAACTGCTAGAATGCTGTCAAAATAGTTCAATTCCCAATTTCCAGAGAATAGCCAGAATAGGGCCACTGGAAGTAAAAATACTTCAAGTTTTAGTTGATTAAAAGCTTTTCAAAAATATTCTCGCTGTTCCAGGTTAAAAAGCTTATGTTTTTCCTGTAAAATCAGACATAATCATAGCTGTGCACATTATTTCAATTTAATTTACGCTAAAGCTTTTCAAAAATACTGCAGACCAAAAAATTAAAAATTTTAATAAAAATTTCATAGTAATGAGCTTCTAATGAAAACACCAAAAAAGCTTCACCTATTTTTTATGGTTGGAACATTTTCAAGCCAACCAGCAAACGAGTAGACCTAGAAATGAGTTTTTTGTTTTTTTAAGCTTAATCAGCTAGTTTCTAATATTTCGGAAGCTAATAAAAATTTAAAATTTCTGGGTTTCTAGTGAAGAAACCAGCCTTAAAAATGTTGTAAATTATTAGAAATATTACCAAAAAGCTTTAAAAAAATTAATATCTAGAATTTAAAATCGATATAATTATAAATCTTTTATTTGAAAATTTAGATAATATTAAATTTATAGATTTGTATTAGACATCTATTTTAGAGCTTTCATATCGATATAAAAAAACTTTCAATTTGACCCAAAAGTAGAGGAAGCTTTTAGCAAAATTTGAGGTTAACTTTCAGCAAAGATTTTAAGTTATCAGAATTGACTAATCATAACTACAGAACATATTTTCACACTTATATAAGAATTTTAAAATTGAAGATTACTGTGCTTCAAAGATATACAAGTTTTAAAAATATTATAAATTATTAGAAATATTTGCGAAAAGCTTTAAAATAATTAAATCTTGACATTTTGATATTATTATGTTTGTTTTAATTAGATTAAAAAGCTTTTAAAATTATTAACGGTTTATTCCATTTTATAGCTTTTATGAAGCTATATGATTTACAAAATTTCTACTGGACTCGAAAACACTGGAAGCTTTTAACAAATATTTAATTTAACTTTACTAAACGAACTGAATGTACTGTTGGCATAATTGCAGAACTCAGAATCCAAATAATGTTAAATTCTAGGATTTAACCTTTTTGTGCTTCAAAGTTTAAAAAGCTTAAAAAAAATGTAAATCATTAGAAATATTAGAAAAAGCTTAAAATTAAAACAAAATTAAAAATGTTACAGTCAGTAAGCTTTTATTTGACGGTTGAGACATTAACTGTTTTTCCATTTAGAGCTTTTATATGAGTTTAAAAACTTTTCTATAAGGCTGAAAAATAAAGAAAGCCTTGACAAAATTTCAGTTCAAATTGTAATAAACGAACCTAATTTACTTTTCAGCTTTTTCAGAAGTGATCCACAAATTATAAACATAATTGCAGAACTGACAGAATTGTCGAAATGAAAGTTTGTAAAATTTAAAAAGTGGTACAGTTAGAAATGTTTTGGCTTTTTATTATTGTTAGATCTGTATAATGTAATGAGTTCTCTAATAGATTCTAAAACAATAAGTTTCTTAAAAGCTCGTCATCTTTTAGTTGCTATACTTAGCAACGTTAATTTTAAACATTCAACTTATTTTATGGACTCCCATCTAAAATGTCTACACTTACTAATATTTAGGTGGTTATTCAGTTCTCATGTGTCACAAAGCTTTTAATACGAAAGTGTTTATTATAACTGTTTTGGAAGCCTAAATCGGATGTATTTGAGTTTTAAATAAACGTATCAATTCCAAACGAATTATTCTCTCCACGGCTGCAAAGTTATTTGACAAATTAGGATGGCTGGCACCAGTAATAATAACACCAAAGATAACATTACAAAAAAAAGTGGCTCAAAGGTCTCACTTGGGATGAACTGGTTCCTGAAGCCATAGGTCAACAGTGGTTAAACTTTAAAGGTTGAACTTTAAATAATGGTTAAACTTTAAAGACAAACTACAGCTTCTCAGTGACATAAAAATTCAGTTTTTCAAAAAGTTGTAATTTTTTTTATGAGCTTTAATTTGCTATGATTTATTTGTTAGTCCGGTTTAGCAACTATGAAATGTTTGAAAACGTTTTTCTATCAGGAAAAAAACTTGAAAGAGAATATCGACTCTCTTTGCTTTGACTTTTATAAAAATAACTTAAAAATAATCCATTTCGTAAATTGTATTGACCGTTTGGAGTTCTAATCGGGACTTTTAGGAAAAACCTTTGCTATAAGATTATTGCTTTTTAGAAGATAAAAAGCTTTTTTTTAATTAATTCAAATATTGCAGACAAATTTGTCAAAGCTTTTCATTCGACTTTCGCAAATACTGGCATTACATCGAAAGCTTTGAAAAGCTAACTAAAATGCATAGTAAGTCAAAGCAAAAAATCAAATCAGGAACAGGCGTGACGAACGTCCTTCTACCATTCAATTTTTTATTACAATAAGTGTTATTGAAATTTGTTCGCATTTTTCAATTTGGTAGGAAGGTTGAGAACATAAGATGTGCTTTCCTTTGTATATTATGACACAAATTTGCAAATAGTACAATTTACTGATGTATCTAATTAGTATCGCAAAAGCATTAAAAACAAAGTTTCAGGAAATAAAACTTTGAAATAAAGTAAACAAATTCTGTCATTAAAAGTTTTGTTTTGAGAATGCAGTTAAAACCTGTTTTAAAAAAGTTGATTCAGTTTTTCAAATGAGCTTTCGCTTTAGTATTTACTTTCGGGCTTTTTTTCGTAAAACCTTCAAAGTTTGATAAACTTGATTCAACTGTGGAAAAAATAGTTATGCTATTAAATAATTGTTATGGTGCTTTTCGTTAAAAGCTTTTTACTGTAATCAATTAAGTTTCCACTATACTTTCGTTTAGTACTTTAGAAGCGTTACAGTTTTTATATAAAACCCTTTCAAAGAGCTTTTTATTCCAAAATTATGAGAGCTTTGATAAGCTTCGCAATTATTTCGTGAAAATCTTATTTAAATAGTTTCAAATTTACATAATCTACGGAAATGTAAATTGATTAGATAAATAAAAACTTTACTGAAAACCAGCTTTTTTACAGTTGTTAATCTTTTCAAGAATAATAATTGGTGTTTACTGTAATTTTAGAATTTGCTCAATCGTTAGATATAGGCATGAACGAGTAGCATTTGTTTAAATTTCATGATTTTAATTTTATCAAATTTTGAGCCAGCTGTCACTACCAACTGAGACTCTTAACATATAATTTAAAATACAAAGCTTTCTTAAAAGTCATATTTTAGAAATTGGCCTACTCCTTCAAAATCTATAATTGTTTAGAAATATGTTAAAGCTTAATTACATATTGGTTTTCAAGTATAGTTATAGAGCTTTAGAAAAAAAAAAACTTGGTATAGAGCTTTCAGAAAAAATAATATTAAATTTATTTTTTAATTAAAAATGTTAAAGCTAAGTATAATAAATGTAAAAGTTTTAAGTAGTAAGTAAAAATCAGTACTGGAACTACTTTAAGCTTAACAGAAACTGATTTAATAATAGAATGTTAAATGTCAATTAAAAATATTCAATATGTGGTAGAGCTTTCCAAAGCTTCCGCATAATATTAAAAAAGTTGTAATTAAAAACCTCAAGGTAATGAGTTTTTAAAGAAAACAGCAATACAACTAAACCAATGTTTAACTCTTTAAAAATCTGGAAATTTTTAGAAATATATTAAAGCTTATTAACCAGATATTCATAGAACTTTAAAAATCTTTAAAAGTTCTAAATGAAACATTTTAAAAATGGTGTTTGTTCCCATACGAATTTGGTATAGAGCTACATTTTTAATATTGGATTCGAATAAAACCTCTTCTAGAAAAGTGAATGACGTAAGCCGCCATGGTATTTAGTCACATCCTTGAAAACGTTAAAACTCTGCACCAACTACTAATGTGAGGATTGTATAACAATTGTAAAAGTTTTAAGAGTAAAAATTAGCAAATAATTAAATTAAATTTCATGTACAGATATTAAATATTCCACTAAATTACAAAAAGAGAAAGAATGAGCTTTTAATGGAAGCGGAAACAAAACTACACCTAAATTAAGTAGGTCTTCAGTAACCGAAACATTTTATTATAATTGAAAGAAAAGCTTTAACAATTTTTTGGGTTCATATTTCATTTCTAGAATTTTATTTTTCCAACATTGCGGAAGCTTCATTTAAAAAAAAAAAAAAAATGAAAACTTATTTAAAAATGATAGGTAGCCGTAGGGGAAATGCGATTTTAAATTTGCAATAGCTCGATCACAAAATGTGAGCGATTAACAACAGCAACAGTCAAATTTTGGTACCAAACTACTTCCGTACCAACCTATTCTTTTAATTTCCACACATTTTCTACAAAGCTTATAAAATAAAGCAAATAGCATCCAGAAGCTTTAAAGTACGGAAAAATTGTCTAATTGGCAAAATCGTGAAAGTGAACAGTGAACTTTTTTATTTTAAAACTTACCTGAAAAGCTTACACAGTATATCTTCAGTTTTAAGCTTGCTAACCAGCTTTATTGAAGACATTCAGCTCATACTTGATAAATGTATTTACAGCTCGCAAAGAATGACCTGAAAGTGAAAATACTTGATATTTTAGTTGCAGGCTAAAAAGTTTATGTTTTAGTTGTAAACATTATTTCAATTTAATTTATAGATAGGAAATAAAGAGCTTTTCAAAGATACCTGCAGACAACAAAATTAAAATTTTTAATAAAAACTTCATAATAATGAGCTTTTAATGAAAACAGCAAAAAGCTTTACCCAATTTTAATCTTAATTAACCGATATATTTTATTATAATTGAATGAAAAGCTTCTATTTTTAATGGTTAAACGGTTGCAGTCGGTTGGTTTCAAAAAAGTAGTTTCTAATACTTCAGAATTATTAGAAATATTAACAAAAAGCTTTAAAAAAATTAATATCTAGAATTTAAAATTGATATAATTAGAAAGCTTTTATTTGAAGACATCTATTTTAGAGCTTTCATATCAATATAAAAGCCTATAAATTAGGCTCAAAAATAAGGGAAGCTTTTATCAATTATTCAGTTCAACATTTATGTACGAAGATATTTTTGGTCATAATCAGAAGTTTCTCTGCTTCGAAGTGAGACCAGCTTAAAATTATAAGTTAGAATACTTTAAATAAAAGCTTTTAGCAAACATTCAGTTTAAAAATTGGTAATTATTTGCAGAACAAAGAATCCAAATTCATCAAAATTTTAAAATTTAAGCTTTTTATACTTCCAATTGAAACAAGTTTAAAAATGTAAAAGTGTTAACCAGGAAGCTTTTATTTGAAGGTTTCGACATTAATTGTTCTTTTCATTTTAGAGCTTTCATATGAATTTAAAAACTTTTCTGTTAATATAAAGACTTTCCTAACCGTCTGGAACACAAGCAAAGCTTTAAACCAAATTTGTTTAATTTTAAAAACAAACTTAGTGTAATGTTGACCGTATTCAAAAATGACAGAATACAGATTAGAGAATTCAAATAATACCACTATTATAAAAATGTTAAGTTTAAAACTACTCGTGTTTGTGCTTCCAAATGAAATAAGCGTGATAAATATAGAAGAAAAGAAAAAACTTTAATTTCAAGATTTGAACATGGTTAGTTGTTAGCAAATATTTAGGTTAACTTTCATAAACGATTTTAATTTATCAGAACTGACTAATCATAACTAAAGAACTTATTTTCACACCCATACAAGAATTTTAAAATTAAGGACTTTTGTGCTTCAAAGAGGTATAAGTTTTAAAAATATTAAAATTATTAGAAATATTTGCGAAAAGCATTAAATTAATTAATATTTAGAATTTAAAATTTATACAATTAAGAAAGCTTCACATTTTGATATTATTAAGTTTGTTTTAGATATTTATTTTAGAGCTTTCACATCGATATAGAGTCTACTCTAGAAAGGAAGCTTTTAGTAATTATTTAGTTTAACTATTGAGCCTAACGACAAGTGGCTATTTACAATTGACTTGTATGTTTGCTTGTATACTTGTGTTTTAAAATTAAAGCTTTCTGTAATTCGAAGTACAACAAGTTGAAAAAAAACAAATCGTTATGAAAAGCATTTAAATAATTGCTATTTGGAGATAACATATAGTTTATTCCATTTTATAGCTTTTATGCAGCTTTACAAAATTTCTACTAGACTCGAAAACACTGGAAGCTTTTACCAAATACTCAGTTTAACTTTACTAAAGGAACTTAATTTACTGTTGGCATAATTGCAGAACTCAGAATCCAAACGAAGTTAAATTTTAGGATTTAACATTGAGCTTCGAAGTTTAAAAAGCTTAAAAAAATGTAAATTATTAGAAATATTAGGAAAAACTTTAGAGCTAAGCTTTAGGAATAAGCTTTTATTTGAAGGTTAATTAACCGTTCTTTCCAAATAGAGCTTTCATATGAGTTTAAAAACTTTTTTATAAGGCTTAAAAATAAAGAAAGCCTTTTACAAAGTTTCAGTTCAAGTTTTAATAAATGAACTTAATTAACTTTTTAGCTTTTTCAGAAGTGATCCACAAATTATAAACATAATTGCAGAAATGACAGAACTGTCGAAGTGAAAGTTTGTAAAATTTAAAAGTGGTACTCTACAATAAGTTTCTTAAAAGCTCGTCATCTTTTAGTTGCTATACTTAGCAACATTAAATTTAAACATTCAACTTATTTTAATGAACTCCCATCTAAAATGTCTATACACTTACTAATATTTAGCTGGTTATTCTGTTCTTATGTGACACAAAGCTTTTAATAAGAAAGTGTTTAACAAAAAAAAATTATGAAATCTATTCAAAAAGGACACTTGGAATAAGAGGTAATACCTATCTCATTAGGTATTCTGCAAACATTTAGTTTTATTTTATTGGAAGCTTTTCAAAAAGCTTTTATTAGTTTCGTCCGTTTTAAGTTTAGAATTTGTGGAATTTCGTCTCATCTTCATGTTGAAAATATTTTAAAACTATTTTTGTTTACAAAGTTTATTAACAACTAAAAACTCCAAATATGGCAAACATTTTCCTAATTCAAGCAGTTGTAAGTATCATTACAAGCGTGAACTATTTTAAAATTGACCTGAAAAGCTTATATAGCTTAAAAAAATTAGGTTTGCTTGAGTGGTTGTTTTGAAATGGGTATATCTGAAATTTATGATTATCAATTATTTAAACTGCAAATGACCACAATGCAAAGTATTTCGAATTATGCAACATACGTTTAGGACTGTATTTAGCGTTCTAAATAAAATTTCAAAGTTTATTTAACATTAAAAAGTGAAGCCCTCGGCGGGTTAAAGCTGTAAAACAACCAGCACTTCGTGTGCGTCATAAAATAAATACACATCCAGCGTTAAGAGAGCATTAACCTGACGCTGAAAAATACAATTAACTTCGAGCCGTAAACCAACAACCGGCGGATATCCAAACAACTGAACTGTAAAACAGAAACTCTTTGTTCTACTAGCTAGCCGCAACTTAATCAATTACAACTATAGGCATAGAACAGCTATTGCAGAAACAGTTAAAACAACAAGACATGAAAATGAGGAGCTTATACAGAGAGATAAGGTTCACAAAAAGCAAATTAGAACAAGGAGAAGCTGAAGCATCATTGGATTTATCATTAACTCACATGGAGAGAATGATGAATCAAATATCAGACCTTTACGGCAACATATGCCTTGCGGCGACTGACGATGATGAAACAGCAATAAAATACTTCAAAGATGAACACTACGATATAATACAAGAAGCGTATGGCGAAATAGTAGTAGAGGTCATCATGAAGAACAAACAATATAAAGCCGGCAACAATCGACCGGCAGAAATTAAGCTTCCCGAAATAAAAATTTCCCACTTTAATGACAACACGGATGGCATTTCATGATGTCTTTGAACAAATAGTGCACAACAACCAAGCACTTAACAACATACACAAGATTAATTATCTGAAGACCTACATTGGAGGTCAAGCAGCCAGGCTGATAAATCACCTGCTATCAGAGGGAGAAAACTATGAACTTGCATGTGACATAATCAAAACAAGATACGATAATCGCAGGATGAACGTAAACAAATACATTCATACCTTGATAGCACAACCAGCCATAAGAGCATTATACGACACAACCAGAGAATGTTTACATGCGATCAAGCACCTAGGAATCAACACTGATTCTTGGGATCATCAAATAGTAATATACGTATTGGCGAAAAAACTAGATCACGAATCCTTGAGAGCGTACGAGATGTCATTAGAGAATCAAAGAGAAATTCAAACTCTTGGAAATTTCATGAAGTTCCTTGAATCGCGTTTTACGGCATAAGAAGCAGTTTATCGAACTTTCGTAAAACAGCAACTGCTACGAAAACATCTCTATTGAGAACGAGTTCAACCAAAGCCTGTATTGTCTGCAACCAAAACTATCAACTTGCAGATTACTCCAAATTTAAAGCAATGAACATTCTTGACAAAAATCAGCTGGTGCCAGTATTGCAACTATGTAGAAGGTGTCTTAAAAGCGACCACGCGTTAGCCGAATGTAAGGCTAATAAATCATGTCAACAATGTCAAGGATGGCATCACCAGCTACTACACAATTAGAAGGTGGAACCAATAACAACCGAACGACCAAAGATTGTTATCTACGCAATCAGGCACGGCTCTTAATCAACGTAGCCGACAGAGAACTAAAAGTATCACATAAAAGCCCTTGGACTGTTTTGGAAGCCTAAATCTGATGTATTTGAGTTTAATATAAACGTACCAATTCCAAGTGGCAAGTTGACGAAGCGAATTATTCTCTCCACGACTGCAAAGCTATTTGATCCATTAGGATGGCTAACACCAGTGTCTCATGGGTCTCACTTGGGATGAACTGGTTCCTGAAGCCATAGGAAGTCAGGCAGTGACCAGTTGATGTGAAACCTACCATACGTACTAGTTCAGCCAACAAGACCATTTACGCATACCGGAGTGGATTATGCAGGTCTCGTGCAAATAAAAACCACCAAAGGCAGAGGAGGCAAAACTTACAAGACATACATTGCAATCTTCGTTTGCTTATCAACAAAAGCAATACATATAGAAGCAGTAACGGATCTTACCACAGAAACATTTATTGCGGCCCTTAAAAGGTTCACATCTAGGCGTGGAGTATGTACTCACATTTATGTTGACAACGGTACGAATTTTGTTGGAGCTAATAATCAGCTAAAAAGGATACAAAAACAGCTAACTTCAGCGATATTGTCGCTCAACAGTTAGCAACAGAGGGAATATTTTGGCATTTTCAACCACCTGCATCATCGCATTTTGATGGGCTATGGGAAGCTGTTGACAAATCAGTTAAGACCCACCTAAAAAAGATCATGGAAAATGCAACGCTCACCTATGAAGAATTAACAACACTGTTAAATCAAATAGAGGCCATTCTAAATTCAAGGCCAATATGTCCAATGTCCAATGATATAGCAGACCTTGAAGTGCTACTATAAAATCATCGCTTGTCAAGACGGCAGATGCTACAAAAACTGAAACAAGATTTTTTGGAAAAAATTGAGTTACGAATATGTGCGAAGACAAGTAAGAGACGGATTGGTTCGCGTAGCTTCAATACCTGGCCCCGGAAATGCTCACAACGTCACACAAATGTTTTAAACCAGAAGGAAACATAAAAACCACCACAGAGACGAGTAACCAGTGCAAGCATAAAATCAAATCTCTTGCTGTACACGCTGTCAATATTCTGTATATTAGGAATGGTGGCATCAGAAACAACATCCAATTACAACATAATCAAGTTCTACATATATACGTTCTCTAAATATATACATACGATACACTGTGGATTAATTTCATCCCAAATGCGGAACCTCTACATCGACTTAGAAGAGCAAAACGAAATACTGAATATGTTAGGAAAAAATGAAAGAGCCCGTCAAAAAGATCACCGTTTGACTTCGTTGGTACCATAGCCAATGAGCTATTTGGCATAATTGATCAACGTGCCGGAAACTTCTACAAGGAAAGCATAGCAAATCTTAATCTAAACCAATAACATCACGAGAATTTTTTGCAGCCACAGATATCTATTATAGAATCGACAGTGAATATCGTCAAGCACGACCGCCAAATAATGACAGACCGCATATTTCACGAAAAATTCACTGACATTACTATTCACACAATGTTGGAAATGATGAAACTCCTCACATTCCAATCAGCAGTAATCGATACCATAAAGGAAGCATACCAAGGCAAACTTAGTCCGATAATCTTGACACCACACCAACTTCAGGAGCAAACCAGACAGATAGTCGATAATTTCAAACAAAGCCAAGACATACCATAAAAATGCAAAAAATCATAATCTTCGAGGTAAAATCCCATCGGTACAGAGAACCCGATACACCTTATATAACATAATACCAGTGCCCATGCTTTATCAAGGGAAGTATGTATATACTCGCCGCCCTCAAGTTATTTGATGGTAACCAGACATCAGGATAAATATATGCCACTCTCTGTTCATAAATTCAACGCTTGCACTCATCTAAATGGAGAAAATCTCTGCAACATACGTCAACGTGCTGTATGATAAAAGCAGATGTGAAATTCAGTTACTCAAGCAGGATGGCGAAAAACCAACAAGTTGCCAGATACTTCAGAGGGCAATCACCACTACCAGGTCTGTATATATGAAACAGGAATTTACCAATAAATGGCGCCACCTGTCAATGTACCCATTGTTTTCATATGACATCTGTCAACAACATCCAATTCATAACCATACAAGAAAACTGCTGCAGAATCACAACGAATGCTTGTCGAAACTTACGGTGAACATGCTCTTGGTAAATCATAATGCTACGAATGGTTTAATAAATTCAAAAGTGGTGATTTTGATGTAAGAAACGTTGGATGAGGATGACGCTCAAACGCAAAAACATTTTGCGGATCAATTGAATGTGTCACGAGAAGCCACCTCCATACGTTTGAAAGCCATGGGAAAGATCTAAAAGCTGGGAAAATGGGTTCCGCATAAACTGAATTAAAGATAACGCAGTAAAATCGAAAAACCACTTGCGAGATGTTGTTCGCCAGATACAAAAGAAAGTCATTTCTCCATCGAATTGTGACTGGCGATGAAAAATGGATCTATTTTGAGAATCTAAAGCGCAAAAAGTCTTGGGTTGAAACAGGACAACCATCGACATCGACTGCAAGGGCAAATCATTTCGGGCGGAAGACAATGCTCTGCTAAAACCTGGTGAAACCGTAACTACTGAATGCTACAAACAACAAATAATCAATTTGAATCGAGATTTACATGAAAAATGACCAGAATATGATAAAAGGCAACATAAAGTGATTTTGCTTCATGATAATGCACCATCACATAAAGCAAAACTGGCCAAGGAAAGGTTGGAAGCACTTAATTGGGAAATACGTTCACATATGGCTTATTTGCCAGAAACTGGATCGATAACCGGTTTACCTCAAAAGACGAACAGTTTTTGTTTTGGTGTGGCAACCACGCTTTGCCAGAAAGATGGGAAAAGTGTATAACTAATAATGGGCAATACTTTCAATAAAATACGGGGTGCGCCATCTTTTATGGGGTTATGTAAAAATTGAATAACTTTGAAAAAGAAAAAACAACCGATTTCTATTTATGAGGTATTTTTATTCATTTTGGTCCTTTGCAATTTATTTGGCCGCATTTATTGGCCAAAGCAAAATATGCCCTTTTTGCTGCGTTTTCCATTACCTTTTCGAGCATCTCGGGCGGTATAGCGATGATTTCGGCACGAATGTTTGAATTGAGCTCGTCAATGGTTGCCGGCCGGGGGGGTCAAATCGGGAGATCTGGGTGGCAATGTCGCCTCTTTTTGACATCAGAGGTCTAGGGAATTTTGCAGTGCAGTGTGGCTGTTTTACGCATTTGCGGGCAGACATAATGAGCCAATATCTACCGATATCGATTTCCGTCGATTGTTTCGTTTTCTCTGGAAAAATATGGCCCAATGATGGTTTTGGCGCAAATGCCGGCCCAAACAGTCACTCTTTTTTCAGGCAATGTAGTTTCATGGGTCTCGTGTGGATTCTCGTTTCCCCAAATGCGGCATTTTTGTTTATTAACGCCGCCAGAGAGTGTGAAATGGGAGTCGTCGGTCATCAACATTTGCTTCCAAAAATCAGGTCCAATGTCAACCATTCGAGCGACTGTTTGGCCGTATTTCAAGCGACGTGGTTGGTCTGTCGGCAATATTATTTGTGTTAATTGCATTTTATACGGAAACATGGCGACGATAAAACAATTTTGGGTTCTCGGCAACGCTCTCTCTGACCGCTTCAACCAGTTCATTGGAACATCTTGGTCGTTGATAGAGCCCATAAAAGATGGCGCACCCTGTACTCTTAACCACTATCATACGATGAACGTGTACCTTTTACTAAAAAATTCCGGTTTCATATTTACACACCTGGGCCCGAATTCCGGATCAATGACAAATGGGAATGAGAAATGACTTTATGTTTTATTTCGCCTACTCTAAATAAAAATGCAACCGACTAGTTGAAATAAAAAATCAAGTCATTTCTCATTATCATTTGTCACCGAACCGGAATTCAGGCCCTGGTATTTGTATTCTTTTGCACAGATACAACGCATGGATCAATTCAAAGGTGATACATTTAGCGTGTCAGGGTACAAAACATTCAGCAGCGAGTATAAACTTTTCTTTTTGCCATCATTCAACTTTAGCGAGATGATAAATGTTACAGATATCATAAACCAAAAACCAACTTCGATTATCTTCGAGGCCGTCATTCAAGACCACATGAGGTCACTAGAGAGATCAGAAGCCAAGGTTAACATACACGATTACCATCACTACGTGGAAATTTATCTAGTAATACGAACAGCTCTCTTCAGAAGAATGAATGTGCTAGCACATCTAGAACCTCTCCCCCAAGATTAATACCAACAACTTGTAGCAGCAACATATTCTGTAAAAAAACATAGCGGACATCTAAAGAGTAATGAGCGACACATATAGAGTATCCGCACTACAAACAACCAGATAAAAGGCTTAATGTAGGCCGAGTTCACTTTCACCTGTGAACAGGGCTTATTTGTCAAGTCATCATTTTAATTTTAAGTAATAAACAAACAAATTGTTTCCAGAAAAATCGCATAGGTTGCATAAAGTGAAATATTAATAACGGTAGTATGCATACATATCTCGGAAATAAGCCTCTACGAAACAAATGTTAAGGATTAAAATTTAATTATTCCGTGCGGGAAATACATTAGTGTTAAAATTAGTACCACCCTCCTCCTTGTAGGTGGGCGGGGGTAACTTTGAAACTAAAATATGAACCCCTATTTTTTATTGCAGATTCGGATTCTACGGCTAAAAATACGTAGGATTTCACTGAAACATTTTTTTCGATTCATGATAGATGGCGCTGTAATTGACGACTACTGAGAACCTACTCTGTCTGCTTGAATTTCAGCACAAACATTTCTGATTCGCTCAATCATATTCTCACGTGTTGTTGGCTTTTGTTTGTAAACTTTGTCTTTGAGATAGCCCCACAAAAAGAAATCTGTGAGAAATAAGATCTGGTGATCTGGCAGGCCAATTTACCGGACCTTCTCTCCCGATCCAGCTACCATTGAAATCACGATCAAGTACTACACGTGCTACCAACGAATAGTGTGCGGGACAACCATCATGTTCCGTCGCACTTCTAAGCTCAAGTCTTCAAATAATGTTGGCAGTTCATTTTCCAAAATATCTCGGTACATTTGACCATTCAAGTTGCCTTCAATATTGTGGGGTTTAATGAGTTTGTTGACAATTTTTCCACAGCACACATTGACAGTCCAAGGACGCTGATGTTCAACTTAGCGAAGCCAGTGCGGATTTTCAACACTCCAGTAATGCATGTTGTGGCGATTAACCGTTCCATTGTTTGTAAAAGTTCAATTGTAAGAGAATTCATCTGTATTAGTTATGATTCGCTAGTACATAACGCACAGCACATTCTGTATATATAGAATGTAAATTGTGGTATAATCAGTCCAGTCGCCGCGGCCTGATGAGAAGATTGATTTTTTCATAATCATAAGCTCATAAGTTCGAAACTGGATTGAATTCTCTTACAATCTTCGGAACATACTCGTATTAAAATCATATAATTAAATAAATAGAATTACGTCTATTAGTCGGTTTCGTTGAATTACTGTTCGTAAATACTAATATGCTTCTCGTGTTAATCGAAACACACTTAAAATGGTCTAATCACCGGTAGCATATTAGATATTACATGAATTAATTAATATTCAACAAAAAATTAATAAAGTAATGATACGTTAGCTGATACTCTCGTCCGAGACAAAATTATGATTGGGATTTTGTCAGATACGGTACGTGAAAAATTACTCTCCGAAGATGGACTCACTTTAGATAGAGCAATAAATATTTGCAAATCTAGTGAAATAGCCTCAAAACAGTTGAAGGACATTAAGGGTGAACATAACATCGATGCATTAGCTAGAAAAAACGTGCTAAAAAAATCGACAACCGATAGCGACGAATTTGATTGTAACAGGTGTAACACGCGTCATGGGAAAAAATCCTGTCCAGCGTATGGTAAAAAGTGTGCAAAGTGCAATAAAAAAGGGCATTTTGCAAAGTCATGTCGGGTTAAAATTGATAAAAGCAATTGTAAAAATAATACCAAGAACAATGCTCCTGCTGATACAGTAAAGTCTAATTCAGATGAAGAAATTGAAATGTTCGTGAATAGAGTGTCCAATGATAATAAAGACTGGACCGAGGTATTAAAAATTAACGACATAAATCTAAAAGTAAAATTAGATTCAGGTGCACAGTGTAATGTTTTAAGTAAAAATATTGCAGAAAAATTAAAAGCCAAAGTGAATCGATCAAACACAAAAAGGCTAGTCGCATATAATGAGCGAAAAAATAAAGGTTCTTGGCGAAATTACAGTAATGTGTATAACGAAATATAATTCAACACCAAAAGAAGTAGTGTTCAATATTGGGAAAAAAATCTTGTGAAGATTTAGGACTAATTTATCGAGTGCGTAGTGTGTCGAATGATGACGACGAAATTTTCAAAGGACTCGGATGTCTAAAAAATTATAAATATGACATTGATTTAATCGAGAATCCTAAATTCGAAATCAGACCAGCAAGAAGAATACCACATTCCATTAGGGACATTGTTAAACTGGAACTTGATAAAATGGAGAAAATGAAAGTTATCGTAAGAGGGTCAATGAACCAACACCAGCAGTAAGTTCAATGATTATAGTTCGTAAAAACGAAAACATCAGAATCTGTATGGATCCGACTGATCTAAATCGCAATATTTTACGACGCCAGTATCCATTAAATACAATTGAAGAAATATCTGCCAGATTAGGTGGGTCAAAATATTTCACACTACTAGATTGTATGCGTGGTTTTTGGCAAATACAGGTTACTGAAAGAACACAAAAATATTTAACGTTTGCTACACCTTGGGACGTTATTCTTGCTTACGATTGCCATTTGGACTTTCATCAGCACCGGAAGTATTTAGCGAGGCGATGAATAATATACTGAAAAATATAAGCGGAGTAGAAATTTCTATGGATGACATACTTATCCATGCACCTACTAAAGAAAAGTTGGCACAGATTACGGAAGTAGTACTGAGGATATTGAGAGAAGCGGGACTGAAACTAAACAGAGAAAAGTGTAAATTCCAAGTTCAAACACTTAAATTCTTGGGTCACGTTTTATCACCTGCCGGTCTCTACCCAGATACTGAAAAAATCGAAGCAATTTATAAGTTAAAAATACCACAAAATGTGAAAGAACTTCAGCGAATGTTGGGAATGGTGACCTACTTGAATAAATTTATACCAAATCTATCAAAAATTACCGAACCATTAAGAGAATTGTTGGTAAAGCAAAATGCATGGGTTTGGACGGAACAACATGACAAAGCGGTAGAAAATATTAAGACAGTGTTGTCTACACCTCCAGTACTTCGGTTCTATGATGTCAATAAGGATGTAAAGTTATCTGTGGACAGCAGTTCAAAATCACTAGGATTTGTACTTATGCAGGATAATCAACCGATAGCATACGGAACCAAGGCATTAAGCAATTCTCAGAAAAACTATCCACAAATTGAAAAGGAAGCGTTGGCTATAAGAACCGCCTGTAAACAATTTCATCAATTTATTTACGGTAAAAAGTTAACTATTGAGACGGATCACAAGCCATTATAAGTCGCTTACAAGAGACCAATAGAAGAAGCTCCAGCCAGATTACAACGTATAGTGTTTGATACGCTCCAATATTCGCCTAAGGTAATATATATCAAAGGTACTGATATTCCAATAGCGGATACGTTGAGCAGAGCTTGGTGGATTTCCGGATGATAAAAAAAATCTTCCAAATGAAGTAAAACCATATTTTAATTTTCGCCATTTGTTAATTCATGAGAGTGGAATAGTGTTTAAAGGGGAAAAGGTTGTAGTTCCTCAAAAATTAATCAATAAAATGATTGAAGAGACATATACTGGTCATTGGGGAATAACGAATACAATGCGCAGGGCTCGACAATTGTTATTCTGGATTGGTCAAGTTAAAGATGTCCAAGCATACGCGGAGAAGTGTTCAGTTTGTCAAAAAACTCAACGTTGTAATGACAAAGAATGTATATTACCAAAAATAATACCATCTCTTCCCTTTCAAATAGTGAGTACAGATCTATTTATATTTAATGGAAAAGAGTACTTATTGATTGCAGACAACTATTCGGGTTATATGAAATTTAAAAAATTGGAAGTGACTACGAGCGACGAAATAATTAAAACATTAAAGATTTGGTTTAGTGTTCATGGTATACCGCAGATATTGGAATCGGACAATGGTCCTCAATACAACTCAAAACAGTTTCGTGATTTTGCAACGATCTGGAAATTTGAGCACAGAACTTCTAGTCCAAAATTTCCGAAGTCTAATGGCTAAGCGGAACGAAACGTGCGTATAGACAAAACTGAAGTTGAACTAGCATTACTTAATTTTAGAAATATGCCAAGAAATGAATCGATTGGATCACCGAACGAGAGATTAATGGAATGATTCCGTCTTCATTTGATCAACTAAAGCCTAGGGTAATTACTAATGTAGCTGAAGAGTTAGAACGTTTACGCCTGGCTCAAAAGCATTATGCGGATAAAACGAGCAAACCAGCAGCACCACTAAAAGCAGGAGATCAGGTTAGGATACAAATCGGACCAAGAGATTGGAAATCTAGCAATATTATCAAATCAGCGGGGAAACCGAGGTCATTTATAGTTGAAACAGACGGTCGAACATATCGAAGAAATTCGCATCATCTTAAAAAGACTTCAGCAAATATTCAGAGTGATGCCACCATCATCCCAAACTTACCGTCAGCCAATATATAGAAAGTCCAGCAGTACCAAATGACAAGCAAAGGTCATTTAATAAAGATAATGTTACACTGAGATCTACTGGTGGACCAATACGAAATGTTCCAAAACAACATGGGTATAGAACCAGATCTGGTAGAATATCAAAACAACCAATTAGATTGAATTTATAAATTTCAATTATGTATTATATAAAAAGAGGGATGTAACATAAATATGTAACCTTGCATAGTATACTCATCTTGGTAAATAGAAACCTAGTATGTATGGAAAACCTTGTTATATTGAATAAAAAATAAATGCGCATCACTCTTGTGCTAACCTTAAAACGTATCTAATACTTTTATCATTATCTAACTATAACCGGTATAATTATCATATTACACTTATGACGTTTTAAAATTTTCCAAACGCTGGTCTGGGATAATCCGAAATCGCTAGCTGTTTCTCGTGTACTAATATGAGGATTATGAGCTACTGCAGCCAATACATCAATTTCATAAGGTTCTCCAGTGACTGTTGCTGGACGAGACGAACACTTCCATCAGTAATAAATTATTTGACAGTACGCTGAAATGACGCACGTGACCGAATCCTATCAGGAAAACGCGAAGCGTAGAGTGACAGCATTATCAAGACTCCGGCCAGCTTCTCCATAATACATTCTTAAGTAGTATTGATAGCTTTACACAGGTATTGTTGTTTTCGAAATAATCTTCGGACTGAATCGGTATTTTTAAAATAAAATACAAACAATTTCATTAATTTGAAAGCCGATTTAATCGCATGTTCCTGGATTAGGATAATGAGAAGCCATTTTCGACAATAGAAAATTTAGGAAATATAAATTGTTTAAGACTAACTTCGAGTATTTACAATGAAACCGTGGTATTTTTATTGCAGATGTATTGCAGAGTGGTTTGCGTAGGTTCTCAGCAGGACAAATCGAAAAAAATTGAATATCGTTAATTGCAGCGCCATCTATCATGAATCGAAAAAAATCTTTTAGCCAAACCCTACGTATTTTTAGCCGTAGAATCCGAATCTGCAATAAAAAAATAGGGGTTCATATTTTAGTTTTAAAGTTATCCCTCGCCCCACCTACAAGGAGGGGGTAATAATTTTAACACTAATGTATTTCCCCCACGGAATAATTAAATTTTGATCTGTAAACTACTAAAGGGCGGCGAATTCACTCGTACGCATAGGAAGAGCAGAAAGGAGGACGCCATGCTTTTCGAATCATTCTTTTGTTAGCAGTTATGCTATGTAGATAGATATTGAAAAAAAAAAAAAAAACCCAATATACATACTCGTATATATAAGGCTTGAATAAAGTTTATTGCTAATTTCGAAATCAGCTGTTGTTTCAATTGATAATTTGCAACATTCTGACGACTTTACAACTTCAGATGTGGGGTCAGAGCAAATATTGAAATTGTGAAGTTAATTGTTTGCGGTGCATTGAGAACACGAACACGAGAACGAAGAAAAAAAAAAAATCAGTGGACGATTAATTTTGGAAAACTATTATTTTGTGGACGGAAAATTGAAGTGAAAAATAGTTTGTGTGAATTTGGGAAACGAATCACGAATCAGTGGCAAACCGGTTGGTGAATTCGAAACTATAAACGACGAATAGTGAAATATTTTGTTTCTTGTGGAAAAAGAAAAAAAAAAGAAATCGGCATGGTTTTGGATAGATCACCGACACGTCGTGTGCAACGATTAACACGCGATTTGATGATGGAATTGTTGAACGAAAACGAGGTGGCACATTCATCGCGCGCCAAATTGTTGCAATTATATCGAGGTTTACCAGTGGAAATACGAAGCCAATTCGAAGTGCTGAACGACGTAGAGGATGACGAAGAAAATATTATTGATGCAGTGCAACAAGTGGAAACTAAGGTTATCGAAGAAAATGTGGTTACGGTCACTGGGGAGAATGAGGTCAATGAAGGCGGTGCACGTATAGAGGATTGGAATGCGGACGAGGATGAGGACAACGAGGAAGTTGGTACAGTAAGTACATTACCAAATTCAGTGCAAGAGGCCGACGCAGAAATTGCTTTATTACGAAAACAAGAGGAAATTTTGACTTTGCGTGAGCGAATCCGCGGAGCGAGAAGAAGTCGATAAAATTGAGGCATAAAGACGTTCAGAGGCCAGATTAGTAGAAACTACTGTGTCGGCTGAGGCTGCTTTGGCTTGTGCTGATTCACGGGGGAGTGCGACCTCCCGCAGCCGGAATATTTCGTACCATGAACTTGAGGCAAATCCGATATTGCTGCCTGAGGGGCTACGCACTGTGCCGTATCCTAGTCGTTCCAATCCTGTGTCGCTACGCAATGGGGTACACATGACACCACCAGATGCAGTGGCCGTACGAAATAATTCGGCTCGTCCACAATTTCGTGATGTTGAACGAGCAATCAAGTTTTTGGGAGAGGATCCCACGTATGACGTTCGCCAGTTTTTCCAAAAGTTTGACGACATTATTGGAACAATGGAGCATGACGATCGTGTAAAACTATTGTACTTGAGACAATTGCTCACTGGCGCGGCAAAAACGTTGTTGACTCACAAAGATGTGGGAACATAAGAATTATTGAAGAAGCGGCTACATGAGGAATTTGGCGACAAAAATACAAGTGCAGACATAGATGCAGCCATGCGTAGTCGTAAATGGCGACATTCAGATGAAAAGAAGGAGACATTGCACCATTTTGCATTGGAAATGGAAAGTTTCCATCGCCAAATGAGCGAAGGGCGGCTAACAGATGCTCAAATTGTCGACATTGTCATCGATAATATGAACCTACCGACGTGAGAGGAGAGAATATTGCGAGGCATTTCAAATATGAGCGAATTAGGCGAAAGAGGCAAATATTCCGTTATGGACCCAAAATTGAGGACGCAGCATGCAAGGAGGCTGAGGCGGCGGCACGACGAAACGCACGGGCAGCGGCGGCAAACTTACCAGCTTCGAAAGCAGGGGTCATGCGACTATACAACGTAATGCGGATGATGACGCGAGAACCATTGCACAATGCGGCAAATTGTACCAATAGACGATACATCCAGAAGGTGAAACCAGAATTCCAACACTTGGTAGCAGCTGTGACACCAGAATTGGACATTGAGGATCCTGATGCTGGGGCACGAGAATTGGCAAACATAAATTTGGTAAGTGTCGCATTTTTGAAGAATTTATATCAGTACACGGGGTACCACGAATACGTTTCTCTTTTCGACACTGGCAGTTCAAGTAGTTTCGTGCGGAGAGCGGCGATACCATTTGAGGTAAACGAGGCAACAAGAATAAGAGGCGTTGGCGGCGAGGCACTGAGGACCCATGGGATCATTACTTATAGAATTAAATTTAACAATAGAGTTCATTTGATTAATTTGATAATTTTACCCAATGAGGCAATCAGCAATAAGATAATTTTAGGAAGAGATTTTTTGGAAATTTTTAAAATCAAGCTGGTCCAGTCGAAGACAATAATGTGTGACCGATTGAAACTTTTGCTTTTAAATAAAAAGAATGTTGTCCAAAATGGAACGTATCCCCGTGTACCTGATTTAATTTTGAATAAGCTTGCACAAATGAATGTTTTGAGACCAATTAAGCCAGTGATGGAAAAGGCCACACCGCAAAGAAATCCCGGGGATAACCTAAGTCTTACTTTTATTGAGGAGGGTCTAAGCCCTGAATTCGATTTACCACAAATATTTGCCGTTGATATTGTTAAAAATGAGCCGATTACGATGAGGTCAAACAAATAATCGAGGAGAATTATATGGTACCAAAGGATATTGAGGTAGAACCGTTCGACTACGAGATGGATATTCATTTGACTTCGGGTATACCGTTTCACCACGCACCACGACGTTTAGCTTTTGTGGAAAAGATTGGGGTTCAGAAGAAAATTTGCGATATGATCAAAGAAGGGATAATTACGCCAAGCGATTCACCATATGCGTCAGCAATTGTGCTTGTAAAAAAGAAGGATGGAAGCACCAGAATATGCGTAGACCATCGCGCTCTTAACAAATTAACGACAAGGGACAATTATCCGCTGCCTTTGATTGATGACTGCGTCGAATATTTAGGGGAAAAAAAATATTTTACGTTGCTGGATTTGAAAAGCGGGTTTCACCAGGTACGCGTGTCACCGCGATCGCGTAAATTCACCGCTTTTGTAACACCGCATGGACAATACGAATATCGTCGCATGCCATTTGGATTGAAGAATGCGCCAGCGGTCTTTCAACGATTTATAAATATAATTTTCAAAGATTTTTCGGAAAAGGGTGAAATTATTATTTATATGGACAATATATTGTTGGCAACGGAAACTCTGGCTAACACAAGAAATTAATAAGGAAAATATTGCGACGATTGGCACGACGAGGTTTACTACTAAACTTGAAGAAATGTCAATTTGTTTGTACGGAAATCATTTACTTGGGGTACTCTGTTACTTCGGAAGGAATAAGACCAAGTGAGGCAATTAAAAAATATCCGATGCCGAAAAATGCGAAGGAAGTACATTCATGTTTAGGGCTATTTTCGTATTTCCGTCGGTTTGTCCCGGAATTCTCGAGAATCTCACGCCCGATGCAAAATCTGTTGAAGGAAAACGTTCCTTTTATTTTTGACGAAAAATGCCGAGAAGCATTCAAAAAATTGAAGAAATTACTGATGACTGGCCCAATACTAGTGATTTATCATCCGGAGCGAGAAACTGAATTGTACTGCGACGCCAGTTCACATGGATTCGGAGGGGCATTGATGCAGAAGCAAAATGACGGAAAATTTCATCCGACGGCATTTTATTCGAGGGCTACTACGACGGCAGAATCCAAATATTACAGTTTTGAATTAGAAACATTAGCCATTTTATATTCACTGGAAAGATTCAGAATATATTTGGAGGGCATACAGTTCACAGTCATAACTGATTGCAATTCGCTGCACTTGACGCTGGATGGAAAGCACATGAATCTGAGGATTGCCAGATGGGCATTGGAATTTTCAAAATTCACATTTGAGACGAGACATAGACCAGGAATAAACGTGGCACATGTAGACGCACTAAATGCATGGTAGCGGCAGTGGATCCAATCAGCGTTGAGATGCAATTACAATTGGCCCAAAAACAGGGACACTAACGCTTTGGCGTTGCGGCAAAAATTAGAGAATGAGGCAATAGACGACTACAAACTAGTGAATGGTTTGGTGTACAGGAAAAACGGTGAGGGACATCGTATGCTGTACGTGCCGGCAGAAATGGAGGATAACATTATTCGAATTAATCATGAAAAGCTAGCACACCAGGGGGTGGATAAATGTTACGAAAAGATTCGCGAACACTACTGGTTTTCCGAAGATGAAAAACCAAATTGCAGTCATTTATCGACAAATGTATCAAATGCATTATGTGGAACATGTGAAGGTGGCCACCGCATCGGCCCAGGCCAATGGCCAGGCCGAAAAGGTTAATCGGATTTTGAAGGCCGCTGTGGGAAAATTAAATAATTCCATCAATCACGCGGACTGGTCACAGAAATTACAACAGATCGAATACGCAATTAATAATTCGACGCATGCCACTACGAAAGAAACACCAAGCAAATTATTATTCGGTGCAGAACAACGAGGAAAAATAGTGGACGAACTGTCAGAATATTTAGCTAATAAGGAGACACCTGAGGCACCAAGAGATTTGGCAGAGCTGCGAGCAAACTCACCAAGAGGCAAGAATACGAGAATAATCGCCATGAAGATCATCAAAAATCAACGAAACAATTCAATGTTGAAGATTATGTGGTAATTCGAAACGTAGATACAGTCGTAGGATCAAATAAGAAGCTCATTCCAAAATACTGAGGTCCATATGTGGTTCATAAAGTTTTAGGAAATGATAGATATGTTATCCGAGACATTGAGGGTTGGCAGCAGACACAACTTCCATACGATGGAGTTGTAAAAGCGAATAAAATGGGTCGGTGGATACCACCGTGCACGGCCGAAAGCTCAATTGATCAGTCAAGCGAATGCGATACTGACACCGACAAAGACGATTTCCACGGACCTAATTCCGAGGGAGAAGATGAGGCTGAATTTTTAGGTTACCCCCATCGGTGATCGGGGTCGATCACTGAGTCAGATTAGCCGAGCTGTAAACTACTAAATGGCGGCGAATTCATATGTACGCATAGGAAGAGAAGAAAGGAGGACGCCATGCTTTTCGAATCATTCTATATTGAAAAATAAAGAAAAAAAAACCAATATACATACTCGTATATAGAAGGCTTGAATAAAATTTATTGCTAATTTCGAAATCAGCTGTTACAGATCTTTACCATTTTTTTCGTAGAGTGCTTATTTCCGAGATATTTGAGTGTATCAGGTTAAAAAGATCACCCGGTATACACAAGACACAGAATAAACTTAATCGCCAAAAAGGGTAGTTTCTAATTCTCCACCTAATTAAACCCCACCAGCGGTAGGTTAATTAGATAATTTCGCTATAATCAGCAAACGCTTAGCCTTACAACTCTAAGCACAATATTTCTTAGATTAACAGAAACTTTTAAAAATTTCCAAGGTTCGGCGTATTATGGTCAAGAATTACCAAGTTTATAACAAGACTATTTGGCCTGTACACATATTTATGGTGTTAACTGATGAATTGAGTAAATTAGTCAATAATATTATTAAAGTCATCAACCGAATTCATGTATTATCCAAATCTCATTTCCTCATTAAAACATAATCTCAATATACATACATACATACACATAATACGAGTTGATTGCAACTTCCCATGACTTAATTTCATAATACATATGTACGTATACCGTATGCAATAAATTCCGTAGACGTGCCATTTAAATTAGCCTTAAGGCTTGGATATACATAATTAAATTTACGCATTACATACGAGATGGCAGACTACCTTGTCAATATACCAGTTATGCCGCCATACTTAACATAATAAAATAATTAACAATAAAAATCTTAAGAAGGTCAAGAACAAACGGAAGGAAGATAATACACAACATCATGTCTACATCAACAACATCTCATATGAGAGACATAAAATATAAATCGTAATGAATTTCAATTAATTAATTGAATTAAACAATTTAGCCTGATTTCAATTTGCATGCGAAACGACAGCAAACTAAAGTTCAAATTGGTAATCAATTTAGCGAACATATTTAATCATCGTGAGTGACATTAATAGTTAATAATTGGTTTGTGATGTAAGATCAAGATCACCTTGAATTACCTACATACACACACAATTAAAATGAATTACTCACCTTACCATAAGGTAAAAATAAAAAAAAAAAAATTAAATGTCATAGTGAAATTGATTTATATATGTATATTTATGGGAATAGCAACGAATAAAATGAAATGACGTCATTATAGAGAATATACAACAAAAATGTATCTCGTCATGACGCAATCGTGTAATTTTTGCCTGGTTTTTATATATATATGCGCTATCCATCTCACCCTGGTGAGAAAATTCTATAAATAAAATTGAACGACAATCTATAAGTACACGGTTTGTTTGTGATAACAAGGAATCTACCGAGAAAAAGTTTAAAGTACAAAATAAACCATAAAGAATATATGTAAATTAAATCTGAAAGTGACATAATTCTTATCGGCGCGAAAACGACAACAACAACAACCAAATTATTATTTTATTAATAAACAAAAAATTTAGAATGTCGCCGCCGAGAGATTGCAACAATATACCATTTATGAAGATTAATTTAAGAAAAGAATGTTGGTACAATTCCATTCACCCATCATGTTGACCTCATTATTTTGCTGTTCTTATTTTACAACAACAACAAAAAAAACCGAAAATATGCGCAGAGCGGAACAAATAAAATCCAGAATCGTATACGATTAAGAAGTAGTAAGGTTTTACATAAAAGGTGAAAATGATATGTCGACGCGTACGCACGATTATACTGAGTGGTTTAACTGTTGTTTGTTATTATAAATATTGTGGGGCGATTTGTTTATTACGACGCGATTTATTTAACCAAATGAAATAGGCTCTGTTTACAAAATAATTTTTCAGAGATTATATTTCATTGGTGGAGTACAGCGGATTATCGGAATTTATGTTTTGTAATTAGTGAATGACTAATATGTATCCGGAATTCACCTTCATGAATTAGGGCACCAAAATAAGTTTAACACATTTTTGGATGTTTTGATTGGTTAAGTAAGGAAATGGAAGCATTTGAGAAAATGCTTTTCTAGAGTTTAGAATTTAGTTAAAAACTTTTAGAAACAAATTTAAACGAATTTTCCTTTGTTGAAAGTGACAGGTTTCCAGATAAATGAATCCAACAATATTTGGAAAGCTTAAAAGCTTCCGATTCTATGGTAAAGCTTTTCACCGTAGGAATTTTTTTTTTTCATTTAAAATAAATTACGGATGTGAAGTTTTATATTGGTATTGGTGCGTAATAATACACTAGATCAAAAATTTGTTATTTAACAAAAAAATATAACATTCTTCACGTTATACGCTTCGGCTTAGAATTATATAACGTACCATAATCTGTCAGTTTGTAAAAAGGTATGAGTAATTAAAATATTTGGTTAGAAGAAACATAATTGAGTTAAATAGAAATTAATAAGATATTAGACCATACCTTTTACCATTTTAGATAACATTCAGCGACATTTCAATACGATGAAATGGGACCATTTATTGTTGACCTCGAATGTTGGTAATTTTCATACGATATAAAGGAACTTTTGAGATTCACTTTATGGAAGATTTGAAAATTCATAGAGATATTCCGCGGATTCGACTTACAAGGATATTAATTAGATATAGCCATCCTATATCGACTACATGTAGCCATATTCTAATATGATGAAATAGGACTATTAGACGTATGCTACATTAAGTCGATACAGGATGCCTATATCTAATTCCAAACCACAGAACATCTCTGTGAATTGGCCAATCTCCAAAACAGTGAACCTCATAAATTTTTGTATATCGTATGAAAATTAGCAACTTTCGAGATCAACAACAAATGATCTTGTTTCATCGGTATTGGAATATGGCTACATGTAGTCGATATAGGATGCTAGTATCTAATTATCCTTATAAGTCGAACCCGCGGAACATCTCTGTAAATTGGCCAATCTTCAATATAGTGAACCTCAAGAATTTCTGGTCAACAACAAATGGTCCTAATTCATCGTATCGGAATATGGCTACATGTAGTCGTTACAGGATACCTATATCTGATTATCGTAATAGGTCGAATCCAAGGAACATCTCTGTGAATTGGCAAATCTTCAATAAACTGACCCTCAAAAATCTTATTGAAACGATGTAGCTGTATTGTCCAAAGAATAAGCCTATATATCTTTAAATATCGTTATATCCAGAATCCGCGAAAAAATTTGATGATTTGGCCTGGGCTTATCAACCTTCGTTCTTTGAAATAATAAATATTTGAATTTCGAATTCTTACCAATAATGGGCCATCCAAAAATGCTTCTATTGCTGATCGGCAGACGAAATGTTTTATCACATGCCGATTGTTACAGCGCAATTCAATTTGCGGACAAACTAGAGCTTCCGATAAAGAGAACAAAAATTTTCTCCGTGCATCTGTATGTTTGAAATGGTCTATCTCTTTGCAAATGATATAACTGGCCAGCGCCATTATATCAACCATATTATAAAAAAAGGCCAAAGACAATCTTTTTGTTCGCCTTTTGGTACTAAAATGGCTGAGCATTTGGTCCATAACATCGACTCCACCTTTTGATTTATTATAGTACAAAATCGCTTCTGGCTTTTGTAATTCACCTACTACATTTTTATCGTAGTGCAATGTCGATAGAAGAATCACGGCTTTATTTTTTTTTTGCCACTTAAGATATTATTGCAACTCTGTTTTCGTGAAAGCCAAATTCTGTTAAATGTATAGGGCGAGAGGGATGTTTTTTCATTTCTGGCGGAACACATCTTTTATTACTTCGAAGCGTGTCAACAAACCCTAGTCCAATATCCATTAGCCGTTTACATCCTTGTAGTGTTGTGCAAAAGTTATCAGCATTATTGTTTTCCAGAGAACAGATGCGTGTTGAAGATTGTTATGACTTACACCAGCCGCTACAAGGATACCAATGAATGCATTCAATTCAACCTCCGTTAACGCTTTCCACACTTTTTGCTTTTTGCCTAGATTATTTGTATTCCATTGGTGTATTTTGCTATTAGCATATCGATTTGTTTCATTCACCATAATAAACACGATATTTGGCGTAAAAAACTTTTTGAATACTTCGATGGGCACCGAATTGTTCTGAACAGGCAGGGCCTCCGGTAAACCGCATAATGTTATGAAGGCGTGTACGTCCAGTTGGTGGTGGTGATTTGTTCCATTTGGTTCCGTCTTTTCCGACAAAATATTGTGTATTCAAATCGGTCAATACTTCTTGCATTTCTGATTGATTTTCATTTGCCGGCTGTAGTTCGACTACTGGCTGCATTCTAACAGTCGATTGCACTTCGTTCTCTTCATCATCACTATCATACTCCAGTTGTACCTCGAATTCTTGCTCTGATTCAATGTCTGATGTATCGTCCTCATTTGGCAAATAATCTTCATCTTCGTCTTCATCGTCGTCAACTGCGAAAGGGTCCTCATCATAATCCATTTGTTGCTCTTGTTCACGTTCTATATCATTCGCCAACGCTTCTGCGATCGGTTCATTAAATCTAATGTCTGAAACACTATTTCGACCTCATCAACATGTTCGCCAAATTGGTTCATTTTTTTACAATAACCGTAATAACGCAAAAAACACTTTTCATTGAATCAAAAAATAGAATATCACTCACATAAACTACATTATGTAAACTAACTACTAACTGCACACATAAACTCGAAAAACTATGAAAACACATAAATTTATTACACTTGCTGCAACACTTGCTTTCGATATGACACGTGTACAAATAATGGCACGAGAATTTTGAAAACGAAATAAATAACGGTACTCATTTACAATAAAGATAAAAATATTTATAAATAAAAGAATTAGTGCATTTCATCTCATGAACAAACAAACAAACAAAATCAGTACATTTTCCTATTAATAATATATGGGGTCTGGCTAGACTCTTTGGTAACCAATATGGGGCTAGATTTTAAAAATTCCTAAAACTCATTCCTCTCTAAGATGTTTAATTCATTCCGTTCAGAAATTTGTTTAAGAACAGTGTGTGAATGATGTAACGGAATATGATGACCACTGCTGTTTGCAAAGTGTGCAAGCAATAGCAGAAATTTGAAAAAGGGCTTGGTTAGACCCATTAGTCTCCACAAGGGTTAAGCTTACTAAAGCATTCTATGGTATAGCTAACCACTGATCTCCATATCTCAAATAAATGTTTCCAATTTTCTTCAGTCTCGGTACTAACCAATTTTTATTGAATGTATATGTTACGTTGAAATTCATATATTATGTTATAGTTGTTCCCGGTTTTTGGCAGCAATTTGTTTTAAATTGCTTTTACCGACTGTTTCATTAATATTAATAAGTTTTTTTTTGTTGAATAAACCAATTTTGTATGCATATGCCGGTTTGTTGATTTTGTTGTTTTGTCTAAAACTTCACACCCGTTCACACACCTCCTTCCTGTACATGAATTTTGGTCGAAAAATTCCTCACTGCCTCATGAGAATTTTGTATACGTACAAGGTGTATAACATAGATTTTGTTATTGTGTGATGTCATATACGTTATTTGTATTAGTGTATCGTTTTGTGACGGTAAGTATCAAAAGTAAGCCAATCGGTTGAAATCGGTTCAAATGTTTGGTGCTTCTACTCGCCTGTGAGAAGATCTCACTTATTATAAATTATTGAAAAATTAATAAACAAAAATATTAAGTTAAAACTAAAGAAATTAATTTTTTTTATGTTATGACTGTCACGTAAATTAATGATAATTCACAAAAAAAATAAACGGAAGAAAACAATTTTTACAGCACTACTAACCTCTACAAACACCACAAAATAACGAAACGAAAAACTAAAAAGAGCGTGAATCATAAAAGAGCATTCGAACACACACACACAATAACTAATACCGTCATGATCCGATATTTCTCGCCTCACTGACTCATGAGACGACCAAAATTCATGTCCTGGGGCCCTATTCTCAAATTCCACATCCATTTTCCACATGTGGACAGCTGTCAAAATTAATAAAAATTGAATTTTTTCGGTACTAAGGGAATATTTCCGAATGGGTATAAGCATGTGGAAAAAATCCCCCATATAGGAAAATGTCCATGCCGCATGTGTTTTATATACGAATTACAATTTTCGAACGTTTTTATGTGAACTTTGACAGATGTTCACATGTGGAAAATGGATGTGGAATTCGAGAATAGGCCCCCTGGACTAATGAGCAATTTGTTGCTGACTTAATTTACTAAATTGAAGTAAACCACATCTTTGTAATGGATTTTAGATCAGCATAATGCCGTTTAAGCTGGCAATCACACTAGTTTAAACGGTTTGGTTCTTTTAAGTCTGCGTACTAAATTCGTGTTGCTTAGGAGCTGAGTTGCCTCAATGTTTGCCTCATGTCTCCGCGCTTTTTCCTGGATTTTATTACTTCGGTCTAAAAAGACCAAAGTATTGAAATCCTGTCAAAAATGATCAAAAATTTGGTTGTACGATTTTGAAAGTCCCTGACGTTGGCAAAGTAAGTATGATGGAACTGGCCTATTTCTCAACCAATGAAGTTATGGAATACGACCAAGTATGACGGAACTTGTCTATTTATCAACCGATTATGATGAAATTTGATATGTGCGTTAGAAATGCGATGCGAGTTCTAAACTTACCGCTCTAACACATAATACTCAGAAAATATAACCCAAAATTTAAAGCGAAGGATTGCCAAAGAAAGTTTCTATATTTCTCACAATCTCGCTTAAAAATATTGTTTGGGTTAAATTTTTTTCTATTCGTTGGAAACGTTAAAATTCATCATAATCGTTATTTTCTTGTTTACCATATTACATAACTTTATCTAATAATCGTTTTAGAATCCCATTTCCAACCCACATGACAATTTTCATCATAATTGGTTAAGGAATAGCCAAGCTCCATCCTAATTGGCTTGTTTGAAATGTAAAAGGTTCAATTTGGAATGTTAAAGGTCCAATTTGAGATGTAAAATTTCAGTTCGAAGTGTTAAAGGATCAACTTGAAGTGTAAAACATATATGACGGTATAGTTTTATGATGGTATGATTATATGATTGTATGATGGTACGATTTTATAATGATATGATGGTATAATGGTATGAAGGTGGTTGATTGATGGTAAGATATACGATTTCTGATACTATTGTATGGTGGTTTAATAGTTTAGTGTCATGATGGAACGAAGGTATAATGGGATAATGGTATGATGTAATGATTGTTTAAGGTTATGATGGTACAACGGTACATATGTCGGTATGATGGTAAGTAGGGTTTGAGTTGAAATTGAGTTGAACTTGAAAGAGAAGTTCGATTGGGGACTAATTTTAGGTCGAGGTTAGGGTTTAATTGGCGGTTAGATTGAGTTGAATTCATACACGCATGTTGCTTTCGAAACGAGTTAATTTTGGGATTAATTTGGAAAATAAGTGAAGAGTTATGCAGAGGGTTGAAATTTGGGTCGAGCTAAGTTGAGTTGATATAGAATTAGGATTTAGTTAGCTTGCATTGGGGCGGAAGTTGTTCGGTTGGTTATTTAAGGGTTGATTTGGAGTTAGATTAAGGGTTGATTTGAAAGTGGATTAAAGGTTGATTTGGTGATTTAATTGATGGCTGGGTTGGCCGTTAATTTGGTGATTGCGTTTAGGATTGTGTTGAAATTGAGTTGGAGGTTAAGCTGATGATTGACTTAAGAGCTTCATTTCGGGATTGATTAGGGAGTTGAATTAGTCAAGACCGAAGTTCTGATCACCTTATGAGGTTTCAGCCCTTTATATTTTAAGATGAGGTTCATTTTAAGGTCCCTATGGAGGTCATTGTTCCTGACATACCAAGGTGCCTCAACGATGTTCCTTAATACCATATTTACGTTGCTCTGTTTGGTACACCTCCAAAGCTGAATACCATAAGTCCAAATAGGTTTCAATATTTGCTTATAAAGTACTCGTAGAAGCTTGTTGTATGTTGACAAAGGAAAGTTCCTTCCCATCAGCCCAATATATTTTTCTGTATTTAAATCTTAATTCTTCTTTTTCTTCTTGGCGTGTGCTTTCCATCGTATAGTTTAGCATCCAGGGTCATACCGAGATACTTAGCTGTGTTCATATGCGGAAATATTTCCCGATTTATGGTAATTGGAATAAGTTCGAATCATCTGTTTGTAAAGTTGATGTGAACTGATTTAGCTTCATTTAGTTTTATTCTCCAACTTTTTGTCCAATTATATATATTTGAGTTATAGCTTACATCCATTTATATATTTGAGTTATAGGTTACAATCGTAACTTCTGTGTTGATTCTATGTTGCTTTTTCCAATAGCTAAGATCGCCGTGCCATCTGCAAAAGTCGCCACTGTGTTTTTTTCTAATGTAGGAAGGTTATAAGTGTATAGTAGGTATAAAACCGGCCCTAACTCACTGCCCTGTGGAACTCCTACGTTGATTTCTTTCAATTCAGAAAAGGTATCGTCTAACTTAATCCTGAAGAGCATATATTTCAAGTAAGATTCCAGTATTTTAGCAAATTGCATTGGTACAAAATTGCGGTAACACGTGGTTAAGTCCTTCATGCCACACTCTATCAAACAATTGTGCAACGTCTAGAAATACTGTTTAACAGACTTTTAAGAAAACCGAACTGATGATTTGGGATGAAGTTTTAACCTTTTGTTATATGTTTGGTGGTCTCCCATTTGATTCTAAATGCAGCATTTATAAGATTGGTGAGCTCACAGGATCGCATCCATATTAGCTTTTATCTCATGCATGACTTCTTTTGGTGTTGTCGGTAACATGTCTTTGCTTTCTTGCACAGCTTGTTCAGTTATTATCTCGGCTTCTAACGTTTGGTCTTCATGTGGCTGGAATATTTTTTCGAGTTGTTCAGCAAATTCTCGAGCTTTGTTTTCATTATTTCTAGCCTATTTATCACCTGCTATTTTGATTGGAGGATTCTACATTATTGGTCTTTTAATTCTTTTGGTTGCTTTCCAAAGAGCATAATCAGTTTCTGAAGTTAATTCCTGGCACTCTACGATTTACTTCGGGTTGGTTCATCTTAACTTAACATTTTTGTCATTTTTCTGAAAGTTTCACCATCTTCCAAGTTTATTTTGATGGTGTTTCCATTACTTATCATTGCATTAAACTTATCAGTAGTAGTTATTGTTTTTATTTTCTCATAGAGTAAATCGTAGTCTTTGGATTGGTTAAAATAATTTTTGTAAAGCAACGGCTGGTCTCCCCCAGAATCCATGAGACCGACCTCCGAAGAGGGTGAATTTACCTGAGCAACAGGTGTACCACCTGGGGTATTAGTTTCGATATTTGTTCCGCTCATTGCTCATTTATAGTAGAGTTTATGGATCGAGTCAGCTCGACTCAAAAAGCTCGAGCTGGCTCATAGTTTTTGCTTCAAAGTTAACTCGGTTTTTTTTCTTAAACAGCTCGAGCCTCGAACATAATAATAATACTTCAAACGATTTATGTCGCAATTTTTTAATTTTCTCTGCAATGTGATTCTAGTACGATAATAACTTACTTTATTCACTACTCGAATGCACTCTTCCGCCACACATTGAACGCACTCTTTTAATTCTAGTACTACAATATGTGTATGATTTGAACCGTTATAAATAGTACCGTTATAAATTTTGATATAAACCAAAATAATGAAGAAACGGTAAAATTTTTGGTTATTTATTTAAAATATTGATAATATCCTTGTGCTAATAAAATTTTTAGATATATTATCCCACAATAGTATGGAATCTGAAGTTTGGAAATACTTTTCAAGGTGTAAGAAAGAGGCAATGGCTACATGCAAAATATGTAAGAAAAATTTGCCATGCAAAGGATCAACAACTTCTAGTTTAATACGGCATTTAGAGAGTACGCACCAATTGAATATAAAAAAACGGAAACAAGATTTTAACGACCCAACTAATGAGCAAGTGCAATTGCCCGGAACTTCTTTGCAGCAAAAAAAAAACATTAACAATTGACAAACAGCGCTAGAACTTCTAACCAATAAACATAAAGTTTTGATTTAAGGTTTACGGATTTAATTGGATGCACTACTGATGGAACGGTAGTAATGGTAAAATTAGGTCTCATTCTGCCAATATCAACAACTCATCAACTGTGTTATATCCACGCTATTAATATAGCGGTTGTTGATACACTTTATACCACTCCAATTGTTAGAACTAGATGTAATATAAGTTCGGAATCAGAGAGCGAATATTCAAGTGAAAATATAATTACAAGCGTTGATGAGGAAAACGGAAACAATGCAAGTTATAGTAAACTGCCACAACTGCGAGTTTAAGGGATCCCTGTGATGAATAATGTACTACAGAACTACATTATAACTAATCATCATCTAGATTGTCGAACGAGATGGAGTTTGCTATGTACCATGATTGAATGCGAGAATCGAACTTACTGACAAGCGAAGATGTTTTAATGTTTTTATTTAAAACTCTCGAGAAAGAAAACTCTCGTATTGCTGACATAATTTCTGTAATGAAGTTTCTGCAAAACCCAAATTGTATTCAACGTTGCTTTCAACAACGAATTCTTCGCCAATAGTTTCAAATCCTGAGTCTGTTGTTGAATTGTTAACAGTGACTGATACAGATGAGACAACGGCACCTGAAAAGTGGGATGATCTATCAGTAATTCTTATTACAGTAGCATAGAAAAGTCTATGAAACCAATGGAAATTCGGGAATCATTAGATGGATCATCGCTTGTAAATAAAATAAATGCATATACAATGTCAGGAGTTATTTCTGAGGATTTGAAGAATGTATTGGATTGTTGAAGGACAATATAACCGACCTCAACCGAAAGTGAACGCATTTTCTCTTTGGCTGGTAACGTGGTTTGTCTTAAAAGACATAATTTGTCTGATAAGAGTATTGATATTATCTGTTTTTTGAAAAGTTATTTCTTAAACCAAGCTCTAACCAACCATAAAGCTCGGGTAGCTCGAGCTGCCTGCTAATTTAGCTGCCTGCTAATTTATAGTATAACGCACTCGACTCTAGTATTTATCAGTTGCATCACATTGTTACCCGGTTGTTACCACGTGGAGGTATACTATAGATACATTTTGTGGTTTCTACCCTATTGAGGCATACCCAAAACCTACAGTAGGAATAAGGAAAATGTTTCAGTCATTTTTATACACAACACTAAAGCTTTAACCATAATTACCCAAAATTGTCAAATTTTCAAATATAAATGTTTAAAATCGAAAGCTCCTCAATTGAATGCTTTTAGAAAATTACAAGAGAAGAGATTTGACCTCTACAATAGACTTTTGGATTGAAAATATATTTTAATTTAAAGAATTCTAAAAGGGGAATATATTAACCACCTGGAATGCTAATTAAAATTGAAAGGACATTTAAATTAACCTCAGTTGAAATAAGACATTGTATTGGAATATTGGTTTGGTGCCCGATCATACTACATTTCAAACTATAAAGTCAACAATGAAATTAAAGGAATTTTACGAGATTGACAAATTTATCGAGTTTATTCGAGCCCGCTTTGCTATACATAAAGGATAGTGTCTATTGTGTCATTTCTTATATTTTTAGATGCTGCAGACGATCAACAACATTCTCCGGTCCGTTAACGATTCCGTCGTTAAACAACTTGTTCTGGAAGTTTGCATAACCCTAACTGTATCCTAAATGATACGCGTTGCTGAATAAATTGTCGTGTCGTAAGTTTGCCTGCAAGTATCCGTTCATTTGACTTCTTCCTCCGGTAAGTAGGAATTCGTGGACACGATTATAAAATGCACTGGTGTCAAAATAATCGCCGTCTAGTGCTGCATATAATGGCCTGGAATTGACCCGACCTAACACAGTAGAGGGGCCTTCTCAAACTTTACATGGGTGTTGGAGGTACATTTAATAAGATGAGTTTTGCCAGACTTGACTGCCGAATCATTCAAAATGGGGTGATGTGTGCTGGTGTTCCTCTTCTCGACCCGAATCTTTTTAAAGCCGTAATGAAGGCATAGTTGTAAATAGCGCAATCTAGACCTGTATAATTCACTTTACATGATGTGAATGGCCTTGTTGCTTATAATCTCGCTGCCTGCAAATCTCCCATCAGCTGCTTCTTCTTCCAACTATTCAGTATCGTTGTCTGTCTAGCTGGAATGTCAACGATGGACGCGGATGTAGGCTTTGCTTATGTATGTGCCATATAATTCTACGAATAAACTTTGGTAAGATTATCGGATGCTATTAATCATATGGACAATCCGAATGCCTCAGCCTACCTCCAACTCTCAAAATTCCCTTAGCGTCTATAAAGCGTGCCAAGGATCATATGTCGCTGCTTTTGCTAATATCCATTCTTTTTTGTAAGCAATCAATTTCGCTGGCAAATAATTGTCGCTACACTTGCTTGACCACCGTTAAGAATCTTAAGAAACCCGAACCAATTTAATATGTTCTGAAATCCTTTCCATCAACCTATCGGTGATATCCTCTTGCCACTCCTTGTTAAGAACCCAAATTTGGATTTTCATTTCTTCTTCTGCCTACTGCTTTCTCATTGATAATTTCTTCTATTGGTGATGTATAAATATATTCAGCCTTTTGCAAGCATTTCGGACCATGTCACAATAGTTTAAAGTTGACAAATTTTTGACGGGAGTATCCATCTCGGAACCGTCCTCGGAACGTACGGAATCTCTGACGTACGATTCGCCACAAACGTTTTCCATCTTACTAGATGATTGGATAACCATATCAATTCAATACTGGAGTCTGTCCTCCTGCCTGTGTTTCACTAACATCAAAAGTTTTGTCACTAAGTGTGCATCACACAACTCGCTCGGGGCAAAGATATCTGTGCCATTTTAGTTTTTAGTGCCATTATGCTTACTGTAACCTCGCCATCCGCTCGACCAAACCACCTTGAGCAAGGTATCGCTTAATCTGTATAATTTCCGGAAGTCTCAACTCAACGCGTGAGAATTTAAAGAGTTCTTCGCACTTGGCTTCCGCTGGACTAAACATGTGGATACTAGGGATTTCTTCGTGCTCGAAGAATCGTTTCAAAGTTTTATCAATATCGACATCTAAATGCAGATTTAACGTGCAGATATTCACCTGAGCTACTCCACTTAAACTATTACTACCGGAAATCTGGCTCGTCCATCCCTGATGACATGGAAAAACCTGTCCGCCAAATTCATTATATTGCGGATCGGCCAGTTTGAACCCCTTCAGAAATCTACCGTCTTTTAAACTAAACCAAAACTGAGCAATATGGATGGCAGTTTATTAATTACAAGGGCATCTAGCTGTATTTTTTCCTCTGGAGAGTGCAGCGATCTTACGTTGATAGAAGCTGCGCAGTTACGCTTGAGAACGAAGCTTGAGTCGCCGGAGTCAAGTAACGCTCTGCACTTTAATGCATTTTCAAATCGGTCAGTGACTTGAAACATTGCTGTCAGGAGTAAAGACTGGAAATTGGATAATGTTGCGTTATACGCTTGGGTATCAGAAGTAGTGCTCTCCTTTGAATGGTTCCCTATGTTGCTGCTTAAAGTTGAGTTCGCCCTGCATATAGCTGCCTAATGGGTTCGAGACAAACAATTAAATCACAGCTTATTGTCTGAAACAAATCCTCGCCTACCGGTGACACTTAAAAACAGAAATTGCTCACATTTCCTATGATAATGATCTATGGAACATTTAACATTTACACTTGATTGATGTGATTTATTTGAGTCGATCGTGTCCAAAGAAGCACTTGTTCTATTCAGACTTTTATTCAGGCACCCAGCACTATTAATCCCCTAAGCACTTCAACAGATGCTTCTGACATCTAATGCACAGCTTTAGCCGAGGGCTTTGTAATTATTGGTTAATCCACAAACTGCTTAATGAGGGTACAAATTACCAGCCTTTTCCTATCATACCTCTCCTTTATTTTTTTTTTCATGCCTCCGTGTAGTTCGCTTCAGTTACTGAACGGTATTGAAATTTATGCACCTTGGATATTTTTGCATTGTTATCAATCGATGCTTCGAATAAATCTTTGAAAGATGGAAATTCCGAATATTTGCCCGAAAACGTAGGAATGTTGATCCTGGGAAGTCGCACATCACTTTCTCTTCTATTTGAACTCGACATTTATTTCAAAAATGATTGTTGAATCGGCATTAGTTCATCGATCAAAGCATTATGCGAATGCTTTGAAAACTCAGCTTCACGATCCTTATTTGCTCGAAGTAGCACTTTCTATAATCGCAAAAATCGATTATTCGACTGTTTGACCTTTTTAGCAATTTGCTACGAATTACAAAACCTGAACAAGAGCCACTGGTTTTTTCGATTCAGATCCGTGGGCAGCAATCGTTTTAGTCAATTCGTGACAGATTATTTCGTGACTTTAATTCTCAAATTAAGCTGAGAGTTGCTGTTCTTTTTAATCTGGTGGTTGCCGGCAAATACATTCCGTGGAAGTGCTTAGTGAATACACAAACACACATGAAAATAAAGCAACGGACTAATCAGCAATCTATGCCGCCCACCAACGAATCTGGAGAGATACACATTGACACTAACATCGTCCTTGAGGTGGGCGATAATAAAATAATTTTCCTCTAATTATCACAATCTTCTGCTAACTAGAAATGAATGGCTCAATAGGGGAAGGAACCCCGAACAATAAACCAACCATGCAAGATCAGGAGAACAAAAATGCTAAGATGCAGGGAACAGGATACCCAGTACCACCGATTTCGGAAAATGAGTAAGCGGGTTTCTAGTCGTTGTTACCAGCGACCGTAATGCTTTAGTATAAGCCCCTACCGCTAACAGATTCCACACGCTCTCCAGCATTAAAATTATTCTTGCTTGAGCGGCAGAATAATGAAATAAGGATAAAATGACAGCAATGTGAGGTACAATGAATGTTACCAATATCAAGACATTATGGTTAACCTACAAAATAGAATTGAAACACTTGAGAGGCAAATAAAACCTTCTACGTCTATACTGTTAGAAGGTTGAGCCTAAAAAATCTTAACAATGATTACCACATGGATGAAGAGGAACTTGAGAAGGAGCTCGCTCAACCCAGACAAAATAACGTAAATACGAGTAAAAATAAGAGACTCAGTACAACGCAATCCTGGAGGCCTGGCGTCTTCTGGAAGGGGGGAATAAAGCTATGTAGGAATACCAGCTCCGTTACCTTCCTTTAGGGTGAGCTCCAGCAGACTGTTCTGGTCATGTTTTAGGTCGTCCTGTCTGTGGGCCCACGATCTGCGTGAGGGGTAACCTGAGCGTGATTCGCAAGTGTACGTACTACCTCCTCGTGGTGACCTGATGGTATAAACTTTGAAAAAAAACAAATCTAAGGTGAGACACTTGCGCCGAGCGATGAATGATCATGGATTAGTTAGCCGCTAGCACGGAACTCCGGATACTAGGCGACCTCCGATTTCAATCAGCCTTACCACGGCAAGAGGCGCTGCCATGGTGAACCGTTCATTCCTCAAACAAATCAATATTGTATGGATTTAATTAAAAACGAAAAAAATAAGGGCGATGCTCCTTAAAACGCACCAATCTCAGAAGATGTCAATGACCATTCAGGCCCTGCTTCTGAGATCAAAAAATTAATAGATCAGAGTAGTGAAAAGTTTAGCACATACGTAGTGGTGGGCTCTCCTATACATGGCACTCTATTGCCTGAAATAGATACCCAATCCACGTCGACAACGGCCGAAATAAACAACGACCTTGATGAATTGCAGCTCGAGGAGACAGCAAAGAGGAGAACACGCCTCAGTGGGGCCGCTAGAGACGTCTGTCCCATCTAATTCGGTCAGGGGTCCCCCGCGACACTGCCTTGCAGCAATGTAAGGAGAAAATCAGGGACATAATTGTTCTAACAAATAAGAGGAATAGGTCGAATGACGACTCTATCCCCAAGGCATCGCGGCAAAAAGAGGGAAAGTTTCCAGTCCTTCACCGAAGGCATTGGAAGCCACCCCAAGAGCTGTAACTGAGGACGACAATAAGGAGAGTTGCCCCGAAAACAGGGCCGACACGGACACAACGTATAGCAATGCAGTGAAGGCAGAGATTAGATTGGAGATTACCGACCAAGGCTTTCCGGACATAAAACTGGGCATTGCCTAGATTCTGGCAATACAGGATGCCATAATGGACACAGTGGCGGAGCTGCTGTTAAATTGTGTTAGCCCAAATTTCCTGGGATGTCGCACCAGAAACGGTTGGCTCACGGTTAACTGTGCCAATGAAGATGCGGCAGAGTGACTTAGGGCCACTGTGCCCTCACTTAAACCATGGGACGGAGCATCCCTGAAGGCAGTCGAGGAAGAGGAGTTGCCTCGCCCCAAAAATCATGTTTGTCTACCTGCCCTTCGTGGCTCATCACCAAAAATTCTTCATTGGTTGCGACGCTAATCCACAATACGTAGTCTGGGGAAGCAGCAACACCAATTTAAGATCATATCTCTCAGATCATATGTACATCAGATTCGATATCAATATCCCTTCGAGACAACAGTTGATGTTAAGGATAACAAAACGCACCAACTGGTCAGTCTATAACGACAGACTTTTTGATAACTTAGCTTGTCTACAGACCACGATAAACTCTGTAGAAGACCCCAATAGAGTAGCAAATGACATTACAGAGCCAATAATTAATGCCTACCACTCAAGCTCACCCTTGGTTCGTATCAGAGGCACAAGGGATGTTCCTTGGTGGAACCAAAACTTGGAAAACATGAGACGAAACGTCCTTAAACTTTTTAATAGGGCTAAGAGGACGAACGATTGGACTACCTATCAGAATTCCCTTACCCAATACAACATAGCTCTTAGGCAGAACAAAAGATTAAGCTGGAGAGACTTCTGTAAAAAAATAGACGATTTACCTTTGGCGTGTCGACTCCAGAAGGCACTCTTCTTGGAGCACAGGAATCCCTTGGGATCTGTTAGGAAACCAAGTGGAGGGACAACCACAACCAGGGAGGAGACTCTGGAATGTCAGCCTTTTTACAACAAGGCCTGCAGATTTTGCTGTCTCATCTTCTATACTCTTCAGAGCCAGCTACAGCTTGGAATATGTTTCAAAATGCTGGAGGGAGGTTCGGGTGATTTTTATCCCAAAAGCGGGAAAAAGATTCCCAGAGGAGATTAGGTCTTATAGACCTATTAGCCTCACTTCATTTTTAGTGAAAACCATGGAGAAAATTCTGGGACTTTGTATCAGATCCAACACTCTCCAAAGATACCCTCTGGTCTCTATGCACCATGCCTACCAAGCAGGGAAATCAACAGAAACGGCTTTACACGAGCTGACATCGGCAATCGAAGATACGCTTCGGAATAAAGAATTTTTACTATGCTCCTTCATTGATATCCAGGGAACTTTTGATAATACTAGTTTCGAGGTAATTCAGGAACAATCACTAACAAGGGGTATAGACCCCTACACCGTACGGTGGATAATAAACATGCCAAAAAAAAACAGAGGTGTTCTCAATAAATTGGTGGATCAATTACTCACCAGACTGAGGAAATTAGACTTCCCAAACATTACCTATGCGGACGACCTAGTCTTGATAGTTAGGGGCAGATTTGCAAATAAAGTAGGGGAAAGAATGCAACAAGCCCTAGAGGTAGTAAATGATTGGTGCATGAAGGTGGGCCTTACGGTAAATCCTAACTAGGTTATCTGCACTCTCTTTACTAACCGGAGGAAAACTGTCCTTCCGGCGATAGCCCTGGGGAGGGGGAGAGGGTAACTCTCCAACTGTCGACGGAGATTAAATATCTGGGTGTCGTACTTGATCAGAAATTGACATGGAATCCCTACTTAAATCATATTACAAACAAGGCGAATAAGGCCTACTTCACCTGCCAAAGAATGATTGGCAAAACGTGGGGACTGAGCCCACAAATGTTGGTTTGGCTCTACCGGGCCGTTATAAGACCTATGGTCTCTTACGCGGCGTTTGTGTACACCGAGAATACTGGAGAGGATCCAGAGGTTAATCTGTGTGGGTGCAACTGGAGCAATATTAAAAGGGGGTACCGATGCAGGGATAGTCGGGCTCGACCTAGAAGTATGCATACCACTGGGTATCACCCCCACAATTTTTCAGGCAGAGACCCTTGCTATTGAGGTATGTGTGCTTTAATGTCTCAAAAAGAAATATAAGAAGACCGAAATCTATATAATCTCGGACAGCCAGGCAGCTCTGCTAGCTTTAGGAGCTTCAGTGTTCAACTCGAAATTCATCTGGAGCTACTACTCTACTGTAATTTATTAGAACTGGGTAAAGCAAACAAAGTCATCCTTTCATGGTCTCCTGGCCACTCCACCATTAAAGGAAATGAGGTAGCAGACCGATGTGCAAAAATGGGAGCAAGCCGAGATTTCCTGGATCCCATTCCTAGTATTCCTTTTTCCAAAACCCACTTGGCAGATGGTATAAGGGACTGGGAGGAGAACTATATGAAATTACTCTGGGAGTCCTCCATTGGGGTGAGGGAGGCCAAGAAATTATTCAGTTATAATATTATATGTTTGGGAGAGGCACCGAGGATGGACCGCCAATCCCTAAGATCCCTTACCTGGTTTTTAACAGGGCACGGCCATCTACATAAAATAGGAAAGTCCCTTATTTCCCTTAAGGAGACATCGGAACACCTACTCTTCACATGCGATGCTATTATCCTAAAAAGATTCAAGTTCCTCAGTACCTCCAGTGGCCTAACGCTAACCCACTGGATATGCATCAGGTAGCAGCGTTTATCAAGGACATAGACCTACATTTTACGTAAGAATCTCTAGGGATGCACAATAGGCCTCAATGGTCGCAGTGCTCGGGGCTACAAACACCCACCCTTTTGGGGGGAAAAAAAACAACACCATCAAAAGGGTATCTCTATCTCACCAGTGAACCATCAAACAAAACAATGTCAAAAGCCGCGAAAAGGATGCTAGTTATACCAGAGAAAGCTAAATGTTCAGCTACCAAAAAAATAATAGTAGTTCAGTTTCCTACGCCCAGGTGGACAAATCAGGCAAAAACCTGTGCTCAACGAGCCAACCATTAGTAATATATTGAGCGTAACGTTCCTACTTATTATAGCCTGGAACGCCAACGGGTTTAATGCAACACACTTGTCAGAAAAAAACTTTATTATCTTGGAGCAAGATTTATTATATATGAAGCTTGGGGATCTCGACTCATAACACCAAGAAAAGAAAAAGAACTCCTAAGCGCAATAGAAATTGATTTCCAATTTGGTTTCAGAAGTAAATATTCGAAGATAAGTAAATTTGTGCCAAAAAATTATTGCCAACTGCTCGAATCATTTCACTCCAAATGAAAATTTAGAGTATCGCATGAAGAAGCATACTCTAACTTTTACCCAGCCATAGCGAATTAAGACATACTTTACACTTCCGATATACATGCAACGGAAACAACCTTTATCGAAAGTATTGCTGATTATACCAGTATTAGCATCAAGCGAATATCGCAACTGAAGCAATTGAATACTTACAACAAGCTCTCAAATGGATTGGAAAATAAAACTGAACGAGCTGAAATCAGTCCATGTAACATAAACGTTGCGGCCCAAAAATAGCAACCTCCACACATTTCTCAATGTGCATCTCGATTCAAGATTAAGCTGGAACTACCACGTTAGACAAAAAGCAGCGTAAATCAAAATAAAACAACGTGAAATGTACTGGCTGATAGGAAGGCATTCTAAGCTTATCGCCAATCTTGAACTTTAAACGCCTAGCAACATACCAATATTGAAGCAATACAACTTCTTGGCCTAACACAAGAACTAAGACGCGTTAAAAGAATTAAACCACATGAGCTAGTCTCGTCGACCTAGACTCGTTTCACTTATTTGTTACAAATAAGTGCGTTATCATCATTAGTAATAAATTATCATGTGATAAAACTGTTGGTGCACTTCAATGACGATCTGTGTTTATCAGGTGACATCACCTGAAGGTAGTCATCGGGTTAAAGCTTATGGGACATGTGCCAGTCACATGGAATCGGTGATACGCATATGCTATGCAGTTAATGGTGCTTCTATATCCCTTCTGAGGTTGTTTCATCGAAAAGTATTAAGGGCGTAGGATCACAGAAACAATCCCGACTTCAGACAAATCGGTGACGCAACTCTGTCTTTTGCCTGTTCATCCGAAATTAAAGAATTTTGATCCTTTAAAATGACGGACTACATCTGCATACACTTGAATCTTATTTGACCCAGAAGGCTGTTTGTGTCTTCAAGATGTCGCAATCATTTTGGGTTGATGACTTTAATGCTCAAATTATTCCTGAAAAACAGCTTTGGTATAAGATTCCAGTCTTCGCCAATTCGAAATCACTTTATTGGTTACTAGTCTAGTAGTTGTTATGATCAAATTCAATTAGATAAACAAACAATTTGGTAAGTACAGTTGTTATGGATAAGTTACAATGGAAACATAATTTAACTAGACTGTCACTTCATTTTGTTGGCAATAACAACAAAAATTATCATGTATCAACAAGACACTTAAGCTGAAAAAAATAAAAATATGTGGCAACAATAGCAAAAAATCAAAATACGCAAATTACCGATTATTCGGGAATAAACAAAAATTTAAAATAAGACGGGGTAATTAGCAAACAACAAATAATATGACGTATGCCACCACCCAAGTTTAATCAAGTTCTTAATTAGTAATCGAATTTGGCCACGCATATGTATATATTTATGTGACAAACGATCGTCAAACGATCATGCAACAGGAATTACTATTTACTCCCAACACGTATGTAAATTATTTGTGCGATCGCTAATTAACAATTTTAATTTTATATAATTTCACAATTTTTATTTAAACAAGGTGTGTGATCGCTAAAATAAACAAACCGTACACAAAATAATAAACGATCGCTAAATTTGTTTAGTTACGTCAATTTTTGTATATAGCCAACATTATTTCGTCACAAAAATTTACAAATCATGTTTCTAAATTGTGTTTTATTTTTACGATGACAATTCGTACGCTTCGTCATCGCGCGATTTAATGACAAACCCATTTCATGTTATTTTCGTATAAATTTTGTGTGTTAACGATATACGAAAACAAAAATAAGCGATCATGAACGGATCGCGTGTATATTAATAAAAAAAAATAAAAATAAAAAAATGCGCGATATCTGGTTTAAAGCGGTCTCATCGTTTTGGCGATTCTAGTTTTTGGTGCGTTGGTTGTATTGCTTTTATTGTTTTTTATTATTATTATTTTGATAGCACACACAAGAAAACTGGAAATTTAATTTTTTGTTTTGTATTTTGGGAATTATGAAGATATTTGACTTTTTTTCTTTGTTGTGCCCTGATAACACTTTATTGTGAGTGATAGTAGTTTATGAAGGTCAATTAAATTAGGTTAACAGTGAAAAATGATATTTAAATGAAAACGACTGCCGGTTAACGTGTATATAGTATGTGTATGCATGCATGTATAAATTTGTTGAATCAAAACATCTTGAATGATCTACATAAATATTTCGAAAAAAAAAAAAAAATGATAAAAGTTCAACGATCGATTTATACGCAGCAAGAGTAAAATCACGCAAACGTAAAATGATCAATTTTATTATAACGTTATACGAACGCGATAACAATTTGTATATTTTTGTACTGTAGCTACCGTAATGCGATCACGTACAATTACACTACGCTTTTGTTCTATTTTTGGATCTATCTTCCGAAAATATTAGGCCAAGGCAGCGCTCGACAAAATATTATTCTAACAAATAAAAAAAATTGTTGTTTGTGCTTTAGTCTTAATTGGTTATCAAAAAACGAATGGTATTCCAAAATTTACCAGATTTTATCGGTAATATTCTGGATAACAATGTCTCGCTTAGTCAGCCTTCTAAAATTTTTCCAAAATACTTTATTGCGAGTGTGAAGGTTTTGTTTTGACGTGATATTGTTGTACAAATTTTCGTTCTAAGTATAGCCTTCAAAATTTGATACTTGGAAATGAAAAACATCTACAAAATATAAATAAACAATTCTGGCGAAATCGAACACAAACGAATTATGTTTATCAGTAATTGGGTTGGCACACATTCGAGGTTGCATTTATAGAGCAACAGAGAAAGAATCATAGAAAATTCTCAGATGGAGATTAACACCTGTTTGATTTGTTTTATTATTTGTGTCAAATAATTTTTCAGTTTTGCCCTCCATAAAATTTTCCAAGGGCTTCTAAGGAAGGAAACAATACCTCTCGATTGATGCACTGAACCATCTAAGGAAGTCTGCAACATCACAATTTTGATAAGCGTAACTAGTGCATTTCTGCAATTGAAAATGTATTTTCTATTCATGTTTAGCCGAATAAATTTCAGATTATACATGGAAAGACCTTCGTAAATCCTTATTCAACAAAGTAGGGCTGAACGAAGCCTCAATCTCGAATCTAAAAACCAGAAAACTGGCCGTTCACTAAGGCAAATTACCCTTCTTACCGACTCCTACTAATATATTAGTTCAAAATTTGAGCTCAAGTTTCAAACGCTCAGAGAAGGCAGATTGCTTATTGGACAGTTTATATTGCGCATCACCTGCGATTAAGTTGTTGGAAAAAATTCCCGGTTTGTTTGTTTTTCCAACGAGTGGATACTAACAAATAGCATAAGGATCGGCGAACCAAAACACAAGGAGGTTGGGAAAATTTTGAAAAAAGAAAAGAAAAAAAATAAAGGAAGACAGTCGAGTCAGAGTGAAGAAAAATAAAAGGAACTAAATAAAATATTTCGGTTATCCCGGTGATAAGAATCTTAAGGTAAACCTTAGGGCTAACCAGAAATAAAACGGAAAAATAATACGTTGTGTTCTAACTTTAAAAGTGATAAAATATCGAAATAAAAAAAAACACAAAACAGTTTCAATACAAAAAACTACAAACAAAAAAAAAAAAGGACATTTCGGTCTATGAACCGTATCAATAACATGCAATAGTCCAGTATATTGGGGACCCGCCCTAATAGGAAAAAGGAAAAAAAATAAATAAAAAAAAGTAGATATCTTTTGGTACTGGTGCGCGGGGAATATCATAGCTACCTAGTTAACCAGGGAGATAACCGTCGACCGGAAGAACAAAAAAAAAAAAAAAAATTTTCGTCTCAAAAAGAAGGAGTTACGACGCATACTCAAAGGCTTTATGAAGCACGCCAATAAGGACGTCCATCCGGGCGGGAGTAGGAGCGGACTTAAGGACCACTGGAGCGAGACGCGGCCTGTGGGTTGTGCGCGGCAATTACTGACGGTTGAGAGGGTCCTTGCAAAAAAAAAAAAAGAAACCATTTTTTTTTAATATAGGGAACCATCGTTGTAAGGGAACCTCAACAACAAAAGATCAGCCACTTCTCACCCCACGGGGAGATTTAAAGCATAACATATTTTTTTTTTGTCCATACAGGTGCCGGTATCCAACAAAGCGCTTCGGAGAGGATCCGGAACCCAAAACGTAAGTTAGAAACAGGTTTTTTTGTTGGGTTGTTCCAGGTATTATTTCTTTGTTTGTACTGGTTGGTTTTGTTGTTAATAACCCTCAATAACTCTCTCATTGAATTCCGTCCCGCAACGCATACTCGGCACGTGTGGGTTTTTTTTGTTTTGAGATATTGTAAATAAAAGTTATTATGTTTATTCTTAAAATGGAATTGAACTTTAATTAAGAATTTTATTTACTGAGGGATGAGCTGAAGAATGAGGTGTGGTCTGATGGTTTGATGATACGTATGGAGCGGAAGTAGGGGAACAGGCCATTCCGCCATGGAGCGTTCGATAGGATTCCCTGGCCGATAGGATTTCCGCCATGGAGCGTTCGATAGGATTCCCTGGCCTCCCTATCGGAGAGTATCTTTAAATTTATATTGTGTTTTTTTTTGTTCTAGTTTTTTATCGTTTCGTCCTCGTAGTCCCTGTCAAAAATGTGTCTCTTTTTAATTTGCTGTCGGGCTACATCAGGGAGGTAGTGCTCCAGCGGATTCTGGCGCTAGCGTCATGACTCTGCTGGACCATTCCTCCTCGTTGTCCCTTGCACGCTGAGCGGGGAAGATGAGGATTCCAGCCATTTTCACCCGGTGGTGTTGATTGTGGTGGTTCCTCGTCTCGGTGCTCGGCGGGGCATCACTTAGCCTCTTCATTCCCATTCCGTTTTCTTGTGTCGAGGTACCCTATTGTTTGCGGGAAATTTAATATAAATTTTTTTTTTCTGCCGATACATGGGCGGTACACTCTTGATCCTTTACCCATCCTTGTTTTCTATGCGGTCAATTATATTACGAATTTATGTTCGGAAACCCCACGCCCCACCCTGAGCTTAGCCCGCCAGTGATACGGCACCGGACCTCTAAATTCGTGTTCTGCTAACGGAATCATGGTCCCTTATCCTCTATGGATAGTTCGATACCGTGACAACAGCAAAAAAAATTTCGTTACAAAGTTTTAAGCTTTAATTTTTTTTAATTTTTTCAGTTCTTAAAATTCCTAAAATTGTTAAGTTTATTGAACCCTTTTAATTTATTAAATACTATTATCGTACCCGGGTTCACCCAGATTTATTTTTAGTATCGTTACCTTAAATAAAACCAAAATAACGCTAAACTTATTTATTATTTTAATTTTTAAAAAACAAAGTTCGTTAATATTCACAATTCAGAATATTAACGCGTCTACGGTTTAGTTAATTTTCTTGTTAATAGATCGCAATGCACATTGTATAAAAGTGTCGTGGATATTACGTGCAAGCATAAATAAAAGGAATATAGCAAGATACATTAAGAATATAACTGGCGCTTAAAATAATCAGCGGTAAAAAATGTAAAATCGTTTATCGTCGCATGACTTATACTACCATACATTTAAATTGTACAATATACCTAAATTTGAATTTGTGTGTATGTAGGTTTATGCATATAGAAACTAGAATGAAGAACATAGCCAGTAAATGGATAAAGAAAAATGAAAAAAAAAATACTTTATTGAAATGCCTTAGAAAAGAATAGAATCAAAACCAACAATCCATCCAATTTTTTTTTATTTTTTATTTAATACGTCCACGTGCGCACACAAAGTGTTGTAGTTTTAATTATGTTCCTATCCTTGTTGTACATTATTGTGAAGGAAAACAAAGGAGATTCTTTCGTTTTTATACTATACGAGTATAGTAAACAAAACTTTATGAATGAACGAAACAATAAAAAACGCCACCATATGATTAAGTTTCACTAGTATGTGTATATATTAAGAAACGAACGATCGTTTCCATACCATACCATTCGCTTATAGATTTTTTTATTTTTTTTTTTTATTTTGAGAATTTTGTCAGTGTATCCTATTCTTATTTTTTGAATTATATTTTATTTGTGTGTGTACGCATTTAAAAATGCACATTATTTTAAAAAACCCAAATCTCTAAAATAAAGAAGGGAATAAAGATTTTTATTTTCCTACGACACGAAAGCAAAATCATATGGGATTTTAAAATTCATGATTTTGTGTTGTCTTTATTTTCAATTTAAATGAAAATTTTTAATTATAAATATAAATAATTTGAAATTAAATATATTGAATACAATTTTAATTGAAATTAATAAAATTTTAACTCACAATTTTGCATTTTAGTAAATTGATTTTTATTCTCAAACATGGTCAGGCTTCGTGTTTCTTTAAAATTTCATTTCGTACATAGATTACTATTGTTAAATTCTTTTCGCCAAAAAACATCAAAAAAAATTGATGTACATCGAAAACCATATTCGATTTGCCAAAAAACATCAATGTTTTTTCGATGTACATCAATTTTACGAAATGTATATTTTTTCATAAATCAACTACAACAACAAATTAGAAACGTCAATTTTTAGTTGTCAAAGTTGTCAATTAGAGTTTTTGTGCCTTGATTTTATTTAATTCGATTAAAATAATTAAGTACAACAATTAAAAGGATAAGAGACGGAAAAGAACTGTTTATATTGAAAACATTTCATACGATTAAAATAATTAAACACAACAAACAAACAAAAGGATAATAAAAATCGAGACGGAGAAAACTGTTTATATTGAAAATTTTATTTAAACGATTAAAATAATTAAACAACAATTAAAATGTTTTAAAATCAAGACACAAAAAACTCGTATATTCACAACTTTGACAAATACAAAATGAAGTTTATATTTTTTTTGTTGTTAGTAACGTCAAAAAAAACATCAATTTGGTTTCGTGTACTTTTCGCACCACAAAATTTACATTGATTTGAAAAAACGAAAAGAATTCGACATATGTATACGATTAGTTTTATTACTTTACGCAAATGAACATAAATTGTTTAAAGGAGCACGAAGCATGATGATGTTTTGAGAACAAAATAACTTTATAAAAATGTAAAATTTTAAATAATTATTAATTTCAATCAAAATTGTTCGCAAATTACATTTCGATATATTTAATATCAAATTATTTATTTATTATTTGTAAATAAAAATGTTGGTTTTTTTTTGTGCTGGGGAATTGATTTTATTGAAAAGATGTGAACAAGATGAAGGGGAAGAAGAAAAAGAAAAATTGTTTGAGCTAGGTGAGATCGGGGAGTTGAAATTTTGAGTTGATGAAGGGCAGAAGCAGTGAATTAAATTAAGATTAAATTAAAAATATTATGTCGGAGTTTTTTTTTGTCAGTACATATTAAGACCATAATATAGTTTGTATCGAAGCTTTTAGTTGAAAAAGCTATTGTGATTTTTTTTTGTTGTTCGATAAAGTGAGAAGAAGTATTGAGAATCTAATTTTTTCTGTAATGAACAAATTCAAAGAGGTGTTTGACTGACTGACTGGTTGTACCTGATTGGTTGATAAACTATCGAAAATAGATCTACAGTTGAATTTATCAGTAATAAATAAGTTCAAAGACACGCTGATTCACTGGTAAACGATCGAAAGTAGATCTACAATTCAATTTATGTACTGAATAAATTCAAAGAGATGACTGACTTGTTGATTGTGACTGAATGGCTCGTAAACTATTGGAAATGAACCTACCGTTGAATTTATCAGTAATGAATTAATTCAAAGAAATGATTGACTGGCCCGTTATGAACGATTGGCTGGTAAACGATCAGAAGTAGATCTACAGTTGAGTTTATCAGTAATAATAAATTTAAAGAGATGACTGACTGATAAACGATCGAAAGTGGATCTGCAATTCAATTGTATCTTTATCTGTAATGAATAAATTCAAAGAGATGACTCGGTGGTTCTGCTTGTTTGACTGGTAATGATCGAAAGCAAATCTGCAATTGAATTTATCAGTAATAAGTAAATCCAAAGAGGCGCTGATGGACTGATAAACGATCGAAAGTGGATCAACAAATGAAAATATGTAATGAATAAATTCAAAAAAATGACTGACTTGCTGATTGTGACTGAATGACTCGTAAACTATTGGAAGTGAACCTACTGTTGAATTTATCAGTAATGAATAAATTCAAAGAGATGACTGACATGCTCGTTTTGACTGGCTGACTGTTAAACGATCGGACTTATAACGTTCTTATTTAATATATTATAATTATTATTTATTTATTTATAAAATACAAACGTTTATTTTATTAGAACTTAATTATTTAAAGTAAAGTAAATACATTTCTTCTAAATACGCTCTCACGCCATTAATTATTTTTTAATAAAAACCAATTCGGTCGAAAAATTAAATTGAACTGGCTATATATTTTTTAAATATAATAGCATATACGTGTGTGTGTCGTCGTTGTACAAATTCACGACGATACCAAAAAGGGGAAATCTAAATATAATATAAATACCTATAATAAAATAAAAATCTTTTTCGCATTAATTTAGTAAACAAAGCTATAATAAGGGTTCGCACACGGTTGTGCAAAATGATAATAAACATGAAACATAGATTCCTCTCATTCAAACAAAAAAATTAAAATTCACAATATGAGTTGTGATTCTCGGTAGCGCGGTTCATATAATATTTAAATTCGAAATTATAAATTTATAATTGAATTTAAATTGATTGAATCGAAGTCGCTACAGGACTCCCCTCCAAGTTGATATTCAATTGAAAAGAGAATATTAAATGACAAAGTTAACTGCTTTGAAATCTTGGGACAAAAAATTTTGTTCCACTGAACTAACAATTCCGAAAGCAGGCTTTAATCTATCGATCGAGATATTATGATTTTTATCCTTGATCGAAATAATGAAATGTTTCCGAAGACGTCTGATAACTCTAAACAGCCCTTCGTACGGAGGAGAAAGTCTAACTCGAACCTTATCTGTCCTTATGAAAACAAAATCACAGTTGTCCAATGTTTTTGGTACAAATATGTCCTCTTGTTTCGCTTTACGCGTAGGAGACGGTATAAGATTCTTCATTGCATTCCGCAGTTGGTCGATGATCGTATTGTCAGGCAAGGGTGAAGGAGGATTATCGATAAAGAATTCACCAGGTAGCTTAATGGATTGACCATAAACCATCTCAGCTGGTGAGCACTTAAGCTCTTCCTTCACTGTGGCTCGAATACCTAATAAAATAATGGGTATTTCGGAGCTCCAATTAACAGTATTGCCTCTGGCCATAAGAGCAGCTTTAAGCTGTCGATGGAAGCGTTCCACCATGCCATTCGCTTTAGGATTGTACGCTGTAGTACTAATCCTATGAGATCCAAGAAGTATTGTAAGTTCAGTAAATAGCTTAGACTCAAATTGAGAACCCTGGTCAGTTGTTATTTCTGCCGGGACACCAAAACGCTAGATGTAATTATTGACAAAAGTCGTGGCAATGGTATTAGCTGACATATTGCTCATGCAATACGCTTCAGGCCAACGTGTGAATCTATCAACACACGTTAAAATATATGAACAATTGTTGGAAACCGGTAATGGACCAACAATATCCAAATGGATATGTTCAAATCGACCAGGTGGAATATCGAAATGTCCATGTGGTGAGACTGTGTGCCTTTGCACTTTGGATCTTTGGCAGGATAAACAAGAATTAGCCCATTGGGTCACGTCTTTGTTTATACTTGGCCAAAAATATCGAGCCGTGATCAGTTTGCGCGTTGCGCAGACTCTAAGATGTGACAAGTTGTGCATTGAGTCGAAAATAATTCGGCGCAATGGCTCTGGCATATACGGACGGTTTTTACCCGTCGATTCTAGGCCAGGCAACGTAAATAATTCTAGTTTAAAACTGGAAGTAGAACGGCGATCTATAGACCCAGATAATAATTTTTTGAGTTCGTCGTCTTTTGATTGTGCCAATATTATATCTTTATAATCGAAAAAAATTTCGTTTGTGGCCGAGTCGATATTTAACGTACGTGATAGCGTATCTGCTACAACGTTTTCGATGCCAAGCACATGCTGAATGTCCGAAGTGAACTGACTTATGTAATCCAAATGTCGCGATTGGCGCGGATTCCTTTCAGTTTTGGATTGTATGGCTTTTGTTAGGGGTTTGTGGTCGGTGTAAATAGTGAAATCCCGACCTTCTATGAAGTATCTAAAATGTTTTACAGCAAGAAAAATTGCCAGAAGTTCCCGATCGAATGCTGAATACTTGATCTTGGCATTCGTTAATTTCTTTGAGAAAAATCCCAAAGGCTCCCATCTCTTCTTATTGAACTGTTGCAAGACCGCGCCAACGGCGACGTTCGATGCATCAGTTGTTATGCTAATTTTCGCGTTCCCGATAGGGTGCGAGAGAAGAGTAATTTTACTTAATTCCGCAACTAAACCTGTGAATGCGATATTACACTCATCAGGCCAAGAAAAATTCTTGGGTGTTTTTGGTAACTTATTAAGTGTTGCCAAATGTGCATGAATCGGCGCTAACATTTCCGCAATTTTCGGAATGAATCGGTGATAATAATTTATCATGCCGATAAAGCGCTGTATATGTCTAATAGACGTTGGAGCAGGAAACTCCCTAATAGCAAGAATTCTTTCCTCAGATGGTAAAATTCCATCAGGAGTAATTTTATGGCTCAGAAAATTTAATGTAGGAACACCAAAAACACATTTTTGTATTTTAATATGCACATCGTATTTGACCAATCTCTTAAATAATTGTTCAAGATGACTTAAATGTTGTTCCTCAGTTTCTGAAGCAACCAGTATATCGTCAACGAAATCTAGCACGCGGACTACTTCGTTAATAAAACGCTGGAAGGTTTGAGCGGCATTACGCGCAACCCAAAAGGCATGCGTGTGAATTCATACAACCGCAACTGGAATTAAGTGATACGCCCTAACTAAATCAATCTTGGAGAAAATTTTACAACATTGTAAGTGCATTGAGAAATTTTGTATATGAGATATCGGATATCTATCTGGTATTGTTACAGAATTTAATTGCCGATAATCTCCACATGGCCTCCAATCGAGATCTTTTTTTCTCACCATATGTAATGGGCATGATACTGAGGAAGACGATGGACGACAAATCCCCAAATCCACCATCTGTTGGAATTCTGTAAATGCGGCTTTGTGCCTGTCAGGATCTAATCTACGTGGTCTGGCCATTGGCAAGTGACCATTTGTCACTATGTGATGAACTACCAAATGACAGACTGGCAAATTAAAATTAGGTAACGCTGTAAGACTAGGATATTTATTTAAAAGCGTACCGTAACCATTATCTATTGAAAAATGCACAGGTGTAGGGGTTTCGAAACTCCTCACTGCAGCATCAACAGATAATTTTGTTGTTGCATCTACTAATCGTCTTCCTTTGAGGTCGACTAGTAGATCGAACTTTGACAAAAAGTCAGCACCAATAATAGGACGACTCACGGATGCTATAATAAATGCATGCGTGAAGTCTCTTTTAAGTCCTAAATTTACCTTGAGCAACTTCGTACCATACGTACGAATGGTTGACCCATTGGCGGCTGGTAATGTTAGATCCTGAGAATAGCTATTTATATTTATGTTATAAAATTTGACAGGTATAACTGAAATGTCAGCTCCCGTATCAATTAGAAAAATTAGTTTGTTATTATTTTCATTTATAAAGAGCCGGGACGTACGCGAATTCATTAATGTCCCGGACTCAACTTTGTTTACTGGTTCACATTTTTTGATTGATTGTCTTTGGTGGCCTTTCTTTCGATCTGGTCCACATTGTTTATCGAAAATATCTAAAGTGCCGATTATTTCTTTTAATTTGTTTAAAATTTGTACATTATTTGAACCTGGGAAAAATTGTTTTATTGGTTGCCACCGTATAAGCGAAGATTTCGATGGTAAATCGAAATTCAACCTGTTCCTCAAAAAATTATATGATTTCGGGGACCGGTAATAAATATTTTGCGCAAGTATTTTAAATGTTTCGGGCCACTCCTGCGTTTTCTCTTTTTCTAAAAGTAGCAACCGACAAAAGTTTTTGGAGTGATCACTTTTATTTGCTTTGGTAATTAAATCACTTAAACATGATTTGGGTTGATTTTTCAAATCGATCAATTTTTTATTTGCAATTCGATTTCTGTGCTCTAAATTTTTAATTTTTTTTGATATGTTTTGAAGTTGATTAGTTGACTCAGTATTTAAATTAACTACCCCTTTGCTAACCATGCATTCATTTTGTAATAAGGGGCTTTTATTTAAGTTAGTCGACGTTTCCGATAAAAGTTTCTGTTTTGAATTTGTAGGCTGGGGTTAACATAATTTTGGTACAGCTGTCCGTTTAAGCTTGCGTTTAAGAATACAGCTTGCCTCAAAATGGTTTGAACAAATAAATATTCTCTTTTTACTGAATGGTAATATGCCACAATTTTTTAGCCAAAGTTCGTGGTTCGAATAATGCTTTGAATATTTAAAAAGACGAGCAGCATCTTTTAATTTAGAAATACAGTGCAAAACTGCACATTTAACACCCGACGGTCTACTCATAATAACAACAATGATATTTCGATAATACGAGTTCAAATAATTACCTATAAATCGATTAAAATGCAAAATAAATATCGGCAATGAAAAATTATCTAAAAACAATAAGTTTAAGAATAATAAAAATAAATTCGGTAAAATCTAATAACGAAAATCAGATTGACGACAGCGAAATAAAAACACAATATTCCTCTATTGTAAATATGTACATACTATATATACGGCTCAATAATCCAAAATTCAATAAATAGTAAAAATTTGGTATGCAACTACGAACTACGAACTTAAAATGCATACAGATGTATTATGTATTTATGTATATGCAATATTATGTAATTGAATTCAAAATATTTTTTTTTGCACCTGTACTGCTAAATGTATCCTATTTGGTTATATAATTGTAATTTGTTTAAAATACGGATATTTCGTCAAACTGGCTAGGTATATTAAAAAAAACCAAAACAACAAAAACACATTGAAAATTTCCTTAATGTTTTTTTTGTTATATACATATACATATGTATCTACAACCAGAACCGACTGTAAAAATATAGAAACGAAGTAAATAAATAGGGATATCTTCAATTTTATTATTTACATGATTTGGATTTGAAAACATTTGAATCCAATTCATTTTATAAAACAAAAACGGTTTTGTTTGCTACTCGTACATTAAAAACCAAAATAAAAAATTTTCTTTTACTCCTTTCTAGTTGCTTTTATTTAGTGTCTCGTTTTCGTGTGTAAGTTGAAACAAAAATAATTTCTATAAGTATACTAGTATGTGTTCAATATCAACACAATTTTACAATTGTTTATGTATTGTATTTTTTATGTTGTTAACTTGGTCGTCACTCGTCCGTATATAATAGCGACGATCATCGTAGTTCCAAAAATTGGAATATGTTGTGTGTCGCTACAAAAAAATTACCATTCAAGAAATACACCACTTGAATTATCTTATATATTCCTTTTATTTATGGTGCAAGCGACCATAAGCGATTGCAATTATTTCTATTGAAAATTCTAATTTATACCCGCAATATTGTTTCGCGCTGGTATCGCGACGAAATATGTATTTGCTAACTAAATTCACCAAACTAGCAAGTTGTTGTTACTGATGTCGGTGTCGACAGCTAGATGGCACACCGCTCAGGAAAAAGACGAAAATAATAAATACGGGAGCTAAATGTTATGTCGTACTTGTTTGACACATTTATTGCCTGTGGCAATGGCATGTTGACATTTGTTAAATTATTGAAATATGGTAATTAAAATATACATGTTACCTGATGAGTGGTACGCCACATCACACCCTTACCAGCGAATTACTGATGAGCGATATCACGTAACGTGCCGGCAATTTTGTAGTTCCTCCGGTTCTCGTTGTGACTGGTTTTGGGTTGATGCTGGTTGTTTCAGTGGCTTTTAAACAGTTTTTCTGACTGATCTGTGGACCAGCTGACTTACCCTTCGCTGTCGGTTGTGGTTGAAAATTGAAACGGACTTTTGAGATACGCGAATTTTCGTGCGATTTCTCCGACGGTTTTTTAACATCGCAATTCAATTCGATGACAGCTTGTGTTTCGTCTACTGAAGTGTCCTCCGTGAAACACGGTTTCAATCTGTCGATTGAAATGTTGCTGACTTTGCCTGGTGTCTGCAGTGACTTCTTGCATAGGTCGGTTCGCACAAAAACGTGTGTACATTTGTTGAGTTCCTGTGAAACAAATATGTACCTTTTTACTACAGTGTCGTGAGGGCGGAGTCGAACAAATTTTGCTAAAATGATCCCTTAGTTCTTTGACGAATTCCGATTGCTCTGTGTGATTTTTTGTTTCTACCAGGAATTGGCTAGGGATGCGCAATTGTTCGCCAAAAACCAATTCGGCTGAGGTACTTTTTAAATCCTCGCGGTAGGTCGTGCGAAGTCCCAACAAAACAGTAGGTAAAACTCGTGTCCATCTCTCCACGAATCCGTTACACTTTGGATTGTATGCTGTAGTTCGCCTGTATTCGAAACCCAGTAATTTAGAGAACTCAGCGAATAGTTCTGATTCAAATTGGGATTCTTGGTCTGTTACAATCGACTGAGATACTCCAAAGCGAGCAATCCAATTGTTGAAAACTGCTATCGCCACGGTTTCGGCTCTGATGTCTACAGTTGGAATTGCTTCGGTCCACCTAGTGAAACGGTCAATTAATGTTACGCAGTACCGCTGCCCTTCTGACACAGATAATGGACCAACGATGTCTAGATGTATTTCCGCAAATCGCTTCGACACCGGTGTGTAATTTCCTAATTACCTAGAACGCTGGCACGCCAAACAGCACTGATCCATTTGTTTTACGTCTTTCTTAATCCCGATCCAAACGAACTTATCCATAATGGCTTTTACTGACGCTTCTACTCCTGGATGCGATAAATTATGTGTAGCCTCAAACATTGCTTTCCGAAAATCTGCTGGAGTATAAGGCCGTGGTTTGCCTGCTACGGGTATTTCCCCCCAATTTAGCTCGCTTGGTGATTTTCGCAATTCCTTTAGTTCCTAATCCGCTTGCTGTGCGTCTGCGATTACATCGTAATTGATCGATTCTGGTAAAAGGATGCTGTCCAATCGTGACAAGGTATCGGCCACTATATTATCGCATCCCGAAATGTGCTGTATATCGGTTGTAAATTGACCAATAAAGTCTAGGTAGCGGAACTGCTGCGGTGACGCCTTTGATGGATTCTGGCAAAACGCGTAAACCAATGGTTTGTGATCCGTGTATAACGTAAATGGACGTCCCTCCATCATATGCCGAACTTTTTTGACTGCCGAGTACGCAGCTAACAGCTCTCGATCATATGCGATGTACCTCTACTGTGTGGAAGATAATTTTGTCGACAAAAATTGTACTGGTTGCCATACGCGATGGATGTACCAAGAGTGTGGCTTCGCTTAACTGTGATTTTGATCGTTCGAACGCTTCTTCCGCCTCTTTGGACCACTCGATGACTCTGGAGTCGTTTTTTGTGCTGCCCTTTAGATAGTCATTGAGACACGTTCCGGAAGCGGCTTAATTCCTTCCGAGGTTACCTCATGTCCCATTCGTCGATGCTTTTCGATGGTACCAGAATGACATCCAAATACACGAAACAGAAATTTAGATTGTGCAGGACGGAATGAATGAATCGCTGGAAAGAATTACCAGCGTTCCTCAGACCAAATGTCTTACGCGTAAATTCGTATAAACCAAATGGTGTAGAAATCGCGTTTTGGCAATGTCCGTTTCCTCTATTGGTATCTGGTGATACGCTCTAACTAAATCAATGGTGGAAAACACTGTGGAACCTTCCAACTCATGCGTAAAATCTTGTATGTACGGAATTGAGTACCGATCAGGAACTGTGACGTTATTCAGAGCTCGGTAATCCTCACAAGGTCGCCATTCACCATTATTTTTCGGGACAAGATGAAGCCGGCTTGCCCATGGGCTATCAGACCGTCTGCAGATTCCTTGTTCAATCATATAATCGAATTCTTTTTTAGCTATCGCTAGTTTTTCTGTGCTTAGACGTCTAGGCTTGGCGAATACCGGAGGTCCACGAGTCACAATCTGATTTTACTTCACTGGTTTGAAAGCCTGGTTCTCATGGGTTATTTCTTTGTATTTCTCTAAAATGGGAAGAATTCGATAGTCGACTGTATTGGAGTTGATCACTCTGACTGAGGGTCCGTTGTCATGTACTTTGACGGCTAACGTGGATAATGAAGTTAGTGGATCCAGTAATCGCCCATGCTGAATGTCAACTAACAGGCACGACTGGTTTAAAAAATCTGCCCTAATGATCGGCATTGTTACCTCAGCCGCCACGAACATCCAAGTGAAGTGCCGCCTGAGCCCCAGATCCAAACTGATCCGCTGATTTCCGAACGTTTTGAGTTCGGACCCATTCGCTGCGTACAAATAAAACTTTGGATTGTGCTTTTTCTGATCGCCTGTAGATGATGGTACGACAGATATGTATGTCGGCACCCGTGTCTATTTATTAAATATGTTTTATTTGAGGTTTTGTCATAAATTTTCAGGCGACAATTTTGTATATTGCCGAAACAAGTCGCCGTTTGTACCGGGGACATTAGTTGCCTCCTTAAATCTATAATGGAAGAAACAAAGTCGTGGTGCATTATTGTCTGCTGACGACGACTGCCGATTGCCTGACTGATTTCTCGGCCTTGATGAGCTCCGTGCTCTGTTTGCACTTGGTGAGCGGTTCCTCTGGTAAGCGCGATCCATATTGTCCAATCTACGAATAATCTCGTTTATTTGTTTGGCCAATGAAAGATCGTTGCTCGGCATTGGTGATGGAGTAACCGCCATAACCTGTGTTATACAGGAACTCTGATTCTAGCAAGCACTATGATGATAAGGAAAGTTTTGCCAGTTCCGCCAGGTGCATCTATGAAAATTTTGCCTTATGTTTATGGGATTTCAGTTGAGATAAGTTGATCGATTTGATTTGGATTTAATTCTTTCCATAACCATATTAAAATATGAGCGTACGGCAGACCTTTCTTTTGCGATTCAACTGAGTAAAGCCAGTACTTGATGGTTCCAAAGACTTCACAGCCACGACTCAAGGTAGTACAAATGGAACAAGTTATCGAAATTGTTCAATTGAAACGCTCTTTCTATGACAGTGATGAGAGCGTGGGGCTAAGGATATAATCGCCGAATTTTGGACATTTTATATTGAGCATCTATAGCAGAACATTTTCTTCTTTAAATTACCGATTTCGTGAATTACAACTTTGGTATTTCTAATGCTGTGGTTTCCAAGATGATACCAAATGGGCGCAAACTTACCGACATGAAGTATGTCTGTTTTAAAATGTGAGTTGATGCCGATTTAAAAGCTAAGGTCATGTCCATTGGCCAAATGATGTGTGCATTAGACCTTTCAACAATAAACATTTTCGGCAGCGTCAGTCCCACCGTACGCCAGGCAAGGTGTTTTTCAAAACGAACAAATATCGACCCTGAATCCTCCAGCGCTTATTACGCAACAAACTGTGCCGGAATCCGGCACAGTTCCGGAATCCGCCTCTAGTGTTCTGGACAACGATTATGATATCATAATAATCTACGAGACTTAGCTTACTATCAATACATATGTATTCTGAAGAATACTTCGCTGACTATGTCGTTCACAGAACATCGTCATCGCAGTGTATGCTCTCTACGGATCGGACTTGGATTATTTCGAAATGAAAATCAATTTCATCGACTCAGCTGTGATGCCATCAGTGCGTCCTATTGATCAACCTGTCATTGTGGGTGACTTTAATCTGCCCGATATACTTGTTGGTGTTTTTAAATCGCTTTCCACTAGCGAAAGGGCATTATACCCCACTCCGAGGTTTCATCATGCCTGGATTTTACCGGCTCTCACAGCATCTACCACACGCCGATTATGCTAAATATTTTTCGTGTAAAGTGTACAACTAATTCTTTTTCTAGCAATTTTTATTTTAATTTGAGAAATCCCCTACGCTTCCTTAAACGAGTTCCTCAGCAATTCCCATTGGGACTTTTTAGGCTGTTACATCTGGAGAAACGCCGCAATATTTTCCAAGCATTATACAGACGGTACGTGGTTCAGTGTTATCGCGTTTTTTATAAAGCCCGCAAAGAGTTTAAAATTTTAAATTGGTTTTTATATAACTAACATATTATGCGAAACGAGGAGGAATTGACATCAAGCCCAAAGGAGTTCTGGAATTTCATGAATAGTAAAAGAAAAGTGGTTGGTTTTCCGTCACCTATGTCTTACCAGAAATCCGCCGCTAGTCAATCCTCGGAGATCTGCAATTTGTTCCCTAAGTTTCTTGCCATGTCCCTTACCATGTCTTTAAATGCTCACAGTTCCGTGGACTTTAATTATTTTAAATTTACTGAGCATGATGTTAATAAGGGCGCTGTGCCGAAACGAAGTAAGTGACTATCGGGGAATTGTCATTGTTGCCGTCACACCCATACTATTTGAATCTATCTAGGCAGATCCACAGTAACTAATCTGGTTTCTTTTTATGGCAAATCATTTAACAGTTTAACTCCAGACAGCAACAAGATCGACTTCTCGCTCCTTATCTCCAAATTAAAGAACTTAAATTGTCAGTTCATCCTAATTGAATGGTTGGGTTCTTACCTTTCCGGCCACTGACAATCCATTAGGATTTTGGATTCTAGTTTCCAACTATTTGCCGATGATCAGAAAATTTTCGCCCGGGTCTACAGCGTATCGTATTAACTATGTTATTTTTGTTAATTTTTAATATTATTTCACCTCGTGCTGTACATTTTCTTGTAAATGAGCTACTGCTCAAAATAGAATGTGTAAGCATGAGGTGGAAATTGTTTGAAAAAATTTAAGAGGTTTTTATGCCTAATGGAAGCAACTTCATTTTTTTTTTGTTTCGATTGCTTTGTTTCCATGTGTGCTTTTCCTTTTAATACTAAATTATTTATAAAATACTATAAATAAATAAAATAAATAAATAAATATCCGATTGCGTGAAACTGCAAGATGATCTGGACAGATTTTGTAGTTGGTCAATTAGTAATAGACTGGGTCTCAACCAGAGAAAGTGTAAATTTCTTTTATTTTATCGAATCCGGTCACCTCTGCTCCATCAATATTATCTGTATAATGAGGATGTTGACAGAGTGGAGTTCATATCCGATCTGGGTATCCGCTTCATTAAGCGGAACAGTAAGGACTTTACCGAACCGATTATTCTAACATCACTGTACATTTCTTTTGTTCCTTCTATTTTGAAACATGCATCGCAGGTATGGTCACCTTCTTATCACTTTCTTTCGAATAGAATACAGAGTGTTCAGAAGCAGTTTGTTTTATATGCACTTTGATGTCTACCGTTTGCACTGTAACCTGTTGAACATACACCGGTTAGATTGTCGCCGTGTTGTAGCATCGGCATTGTTTATTTGTGATATTATCACTTCTCGAAACGATTATACCGAGCGCTTGCACGCTTAAATCGTTACGCTGCAGTATGTCAAATTTGTCACGCGATGGACTGTTACTCGTCAACATGGAATGAACAAATTACGGTCTTTCGGTGTTTTTCATTTTCATATGTAAATGCATCATATCGTCTTCGTTTTATTTTATAATTTTATAAAACTAGTCTTCCCTCCCACATTGCCACAATTTATCAAGTCAGCTGACACACCTCCTCCCAAAAACAGGAGATGTCCCCTAATTTCATGAAAATTTTTAATTTCTAAATTTGGAGAATTTTTTTAAAATATTTAAAAATTTGAAAATTTTAATGAATTTTTAATTTCTTTGAATTTTCAAAATTGAATGCCCCCAAAAAAAGAAAATCTAATTTCAGGGAATTAAACTCTTGAAATTCTTAAAACTCCAAAATACTTTAATTCTTCAAATTCTGACATTTTTCTGATTTCTTCGTCTTAAAATTCGTGAAGTTTGGAAATAATTCGTTAAATTCTTAAAATTATTTAAATGTACATATGTATAATTATTTTAACACAACTTTAAATTGTTTAAATTGTTTCAAAATTGCACAATTCCAAAAATTCGAAGAAATTCGGAGTAATATTTTAGCATTTTCAAAACTCTTGATTTTATAATTAATGAACTTGTTAAATTCTTTAAATTTTCAAATTTGAAAATTATATAGTAAATTTTAAGTAATGAAATTTTTACAATTCGTAAACTTTAAAAATCCAAAAATCGTAAAATTATTGAAAACATTTTAAAATTCTTTGAATTTCATATTTAAACAATTTAATTTAAAAAAAAATCTTAAAAGAATAAAAAATTTCTTAAATTTCTTTAAATTCAAAGAATTAAATCCTTAAAAATTTGAAAACTCTGAAAATCTTAAAATTTCTATAACGATATCAATTCATAAATTTTTTTAAATTTCTTAATTTCTTCATATTATCCAAATATTTTAAAAAGTTTCTTAATTTCTTAATTAAAATTTTTGAATTACTTTAAATATTAAAATTTTTTTAACATTTTCAAAAATTTTAATTTTTAAAATAAAGTGCGAGAAATTTTTTTTGAAATTCTTTAAGCTACAAAGTTTTTAAATTCGTAAAGTTCGTCAATTTCTGAAAATCTTAAAATTCTTCAGTTTTGTGAAATTCTCAATATTGAGTGTATCAATAATAATGTTATCCGTCGAGAGAGTATTTTCTCGTCTAGAAAACTACACTGTGCTGATGATTACATGGAGTGAAAATTAAACCACCCAACGGTAAGTATGGGGTTGACGTTCAGCGTCAGAGTATTTTAACGTAACAGATAAATCCAGTCTTTATTTCTGAAGCTTTTATTGGTTTCAAGAATTAATTCAGTTTAGAGATTAGAGATCAATCGCAACCTAGGTCGATAAGGATCGCCGCCGGTCAAGGGAAATTATCCTTTTAAATTATCCCATTGCCTGTTGAACAGTTTATGTTGCGCTTCTACAGCAGAACATACTATATTTTTCCTTAAATTTTTAAAATTCTTTGGATTTTTTATATTCTATAAACTCGTAAGAATACTCGTAAGGATGACAACGGTGATGAGATTACTGCAAAAATGTATCTATTGCAACGAAAGTAGACAACGGCAACACTGTGGTAATTATGTATTTAAAATTCGTCTTATTTGACGCTAATCGTTAACCCCCTCAGTTAATTTATTTGAGAATAAAATTTTATACTGTTTTTAAACCCCCAATTAACACGTCAGCTGATACTGGTCCTCTCCATAATTTTTTAATTTGGAATAAATCGCAAAAAAAATCTTTAAATTTTATTGAAATTCAAAGCTACCAAAAAATCTTAAATTCTTTAATTACCAGGAATTAAATACTTAAAACATGTAAAACTCTCAAATTATTAAAATTCCTTTAATTGTATTCCTCAAAAGCTTCAAATCCTTCTTAAAATAATTTAAATTGTCAAAATTTTTAAAACTGAAAATTTACAAAATTTTCGCAATACCCGGAATTAATTCGTTATTCTAGGAACTATTAAAACACTAAAATTCTTAAATTCCTTAAATTTCATATTCTGAAAATTCTCGAAATTCGACAAAAAATTCGAAAAATTCTTAAAATTATTTAAATTGTTTTAAATTACTCAAGAACATTTTCAAACATTGGGAAACAATTTCTTAAACTTCCTATGATTTTCATACCTTAAAAATTCTTCAAAATTGTACGCTTTAGATTCTTTTAATTCTTAAAGAAAAATCCGTTAAATACCTAAAATTATTCAAATTCTCAATACTGGGTTTTTATCCATCCGAAAAGTTCTTTAAATTTTCAAATTCTCAAAATTCTTCAAAAATTTGAAAAAAATTGTTGAAATTTTTAAAATTGATAAATTCTCGAAATATACGGAGTCAAGTCGTTAAAAAATTGATAAATTCTACTAATTCAACTAATTAAATTCTTAACACTCTAGTATTCTTAAAAACTTTAAATTCTTTAATTTCTTATTCTTAAAATTCTTCAAGTTCGGAAAAAAGGGCGCTCAATTCTTAGAATTATTTAAATACATAACTGTGTAATGCCGATTAGTTAACAGATCAAGGTCCGGTAGTGTACCACCAATGTACTGTTTGGTATGATTATGCCAAATAAAGTATATTTTAACTAAAGTAACCGATAACGATAATCTATGCTGGATAGTTAAATTATTATTTTTTAATTAACATGAAAAGTTCTAATATAAAATAAATTTAAATTACCTAACATTAAAGCTAAAAATATTAAGAAATTTACTAAATGTGTATGGTACACTAATCGGTTGTAAAATTGTGTTTTTCATAAAATTCTTGAAGTTTGGAGAAAAATTCGTTAAACTCTTCAAAATTGTAAAATTCAAAATTTCGGGAAAAATATCTTTTAAGAATAAAAAAATTCTTAAATTTCTTTAAATTCAAAGAATTAAATCCTTAAAAATTGGAAAACTCTGAAAATCCCTCCGTATCTTAAAAAAAAATCTTGAAATTCGTAATTTTTTTCAAATTCTTCATTGAAATATTCTACAAATTGGAAGTAGTACATGTCGCAAAAATTCTTCAATTACCTTAAACATTAAAATTTTTTTAACATTGTCATAAATTTTCAATTTTAAAAAATCCGAGAAATTTTTTTTGAAATTCTTCAAGTTACAAAGTTTTTAAATTCGTAAAGTTCATCACCTAATTTCATAAAAATTTTAAATTTTTTAATTTGGACTAAATCGCAAAAATAATTCTTTAAATTTTATTGAAATTTAGAGCTACCTAAATATCTTAAATTCGCAAATTTCTAGGAATTAAATTCTGAAAACTTGTAAAACTCTCAAATTCTTAAAATTCCTTTAATTTTATTAATCAGAAGTTTTAAATCCCTTAATTTTTGAAATAATTTAAATCGTCAAAATTTTTAAAACTGAAAATTTGCAAAATTTTTTCAATAACCGTAATTAAATCGTTAAAAAAAATCTTAAATTCTTCAATTTCAAGGAATTATTAAAACACTAAAATTCTTAAATTTTATAAATTCTTGATTTCCTTTAATTTCTTATGCTTAAAATTCTCGAAGTCTGACGAAAAATTCGACTAATTCTTAAAATTATTTAAATTGTTTTAAATTCCTCAAGTAAATTTCCAAACATTAGGAAAAAATTTTTTAAATTCTTCAAAATTGTTAATTCTTAATATGTAGTAGAATAAAATCGAAGAAAATATTCTTTAAATTTTAAAAGTTTAAAAAAATATCTAAAATTCTGTAAATTCTTCAAAATTGTACGCCTGAGTTTTTGTTAATTTTTAAAAAAAAGTCCGTTAAGTACTTAAAATTATTTAAATTTTGAATACTGGGTTTTTCCCTATCAGAAAAGTTCTTTAAATTTTTAAATTCTTAAAATTCTTCAAAAATTTTAATTTGTTGAAATTTTTAAAATTGAAAAATTGATAAATTCTTGAAATATTCCGAGTGTCGTTAAAAAATTGATAAATTCTATTAATTCAACTAATTAAATTCTTAACACTCTATTCTTAAAAACTTTAAATTCTTTAATTTCTTAAATTATTAAAATGTATAACTGCGCAATGCCGATTAATGGACAGACCGAGGTCCGGTAGCGTACCACATACGTACTGTTTGGCATGAATATGCCAAATAAATTATATTTTAACTCAAGCAACCGATAACGATAATCGATGCTGAATAGTGAAATTATTATTTTTTAATTAACATGAAAAGTGCAAATATAATTTAAATTTAAATTACCTAAAATTTTTTTTTATATATCAGTGGTAAACTATACGGAAGTTGTTTACCTAAAAATGATAAGAAATTCATTGAATGTGTGTGGTACACTGATCGGTCGTAAAATTCTGTTTTTCATAAAATTCTTGAAGTTTCGAGAAAAATTCGTTAAACTCTTCAAAATTGTAAAATTCAAAATATCGGGAAAAATAAATTTTAAAATTCGTCAGATTTTCAAATCTATAAATTCTTGAAAATTGTAGAATAAAATCGAACAAAATATTCTTTGAAGTCTTCAAATTTTCAAAAAAAATCTTAAATTCTGCAAATTCTTCAAAATTCTACATTAATAAAATTCGAATGAGCTCGGAGCAATTTTTTTAACATTTGTAAAACTCCCGAATTTTTTAATTTATAATTAATGAAATTCTTAAATTCTTTAAATTTTCAAAATTGAAACAAAATAAATTAAAAGGAACTAATTACTTAAAATTTGTAAACTCTAAAATTCTTAAAATTCTATGAAAAAAAATTTTAAATTCCTAAAATTATTAAAACTTTAATAATACCGGGAAAAAATATTTACATTTTTAAATTCGTTAGATTTTCAAAATTTCTTGTTGTTAAATTTTTAAAATTGAAAAATTTAAAAATTCTTGGAATATCCAGAGAAAAATCGTTAAAAATCTTCAATTCTTTAAATGCAAGAAAATTAATTTTTAAAACTCTTAAATTTTCTTGATTTCTTATTCTTAAAATTCTTGAAGTTCGGAGAAAAATTTGTTAAATTTTTAAATTTTTTAAATTATTTGAATAATATTAATTCTTCTTACTATAAAAAATATTAAAATTCTTCAAAATTTTAAATCTATATAAAGGAATAAAATCGAAGAAAACATTCCTTAAATTCTTAAAATTTATTTCTTAAATTCTGTAAATTCTACAAAATTGAACATTTCTCAAAATTGGAATAAACTCGGAGCGATTTTGTAACATTTTCGAAACTCTTTCAATTTTCTTAATTTTTAATTAAATTCTAAAATTTTCAAAATTGTAAAAATAAATAACTAAATTTCAAAGAATTAAGTTTTTAAAATTCGTAGAACTCAAAATTTCTTAAAATTCCTTTAATTATGATGCGTTAAACTCTTTAAATTTTTAAATTTAAGATTCTTTAAAGAATTTAAAAAGTTGAAATTTTGAAAATAGAAAAATTTGGTAAATTCTCGCCATATGAGTCAATCTTCAATTTTACTAATTAAATTCTTAACCCTCTCATATTCATAAAACATATTAAATTCCTTAAATTTCTTATTCTTAAGATTTTTGAAGTTTGGAGAAAAATTGGTTACCTCAAGACAGAGATCAATTTAATAACGATTTAGCTAAACTCATTCAAGTACTCAATCAATTGTTGTTACTTATTAATTCTGTAAATTTTTCAAAATGTACAAATCTCAAACTTGGGATAAACTCGGAACAATTTTTTGTAGAATTTTCATAGCTCTCTCAAGAATTTTTTAATTTCTAATTAATGAAATTGTTAAATTCTTCAAATTTTCAAAACATTTGAGTTGAAAAATTCTTTAAAAATTAAATTATTAATAGTTATTCATTAATTCTTTCAGTTTTTAAACTTCGGAGTAAAGGTCTATAAATATTTAAAATTATTAAAATTCTCAATAAGAAAAACTTCGGAAAAATTCTTCAAATTTTAATTTCTTCAATTCTTGGAATCGTTAAAAAATTCCAAATACATATTTTCAATTTTCAAAAAATAAAGTCGCTAAAACATAAAACAAAATTCTTTAACTTCAAGAAATTAAATTCTTAAAATTCTTAGCTCTAAAATTTTTAAAATCTTAAATTTCTTCAGTTTTAAATTTTAAAAATTCTTGAAATTCGGACAAGTACTTAAAATTATTAAAATTCCATTAAATTGTTTAAATTTTAAAAAAATTCAAAACTGTAAAATTCTCAATAATAAAATTTTAAAATTCTTTAAATACTCTAGAATTCTCAATATTCGGAATAAAACCGCCCAAAAATTCTTCATTCCTTCTTCATCATTCCTACAAATGTATTTTAAGAAAAGCTTTAGAAGTTTAAAAAAAAATTCTTTAAATTTTTTAAAATTCTAATTTTTATTACAAATCAACACAAAGTAAAAAAAGGAAATCTAAGATCAAGTTCCAAAAGGAAATTCACGCAAGGCCGAAAATGGCGAAGGCCCAAATAGGTTTGACAGAAATTTATAACTCGAGAGAAGGGAAAGCATGGGACCGGATACAACTTGTACCTTGTTAACCTGTAAACTTTTACAACTAATTTTCATGTGATTTAGTTAACATACATAATCGCATAAGCACCAATGACTAAATCAGTAACATAGTAATGGCGATTCACCTTTTTTGTTAAAATCCTACCAAGTCATTGTCTGTTTATTTATCCGGTATTGCGGTTACTTAAAGATGACGTAAATATTTAAAAATCGCGCATTGTAATCAACCTCAAGCTGATTACTTCCTGATCACATTAAATAACTGACAAAATTTTATAAAAACGATCTACAAAAGCAAAAAAAAAAAATGTTTACCAATCAATCACGCACGTATTATTACACCGTCCAAATCTAGGTCAATACTTTCAATAAATAAGTTAAAAATGCTTTTTTCTATTTGCAATTTCAATGTCGTGGCTAAATATAACTGCCGCGGCCTGTTTACAAATTCTTAACGCCAATATTAATTTTCATTCCTATACATCACCAATCTCAATTTCCTAATATTAAGTTCTAGAGTTAAGAATAAATTCTCTTCAAATGTCATCTACTCGCGCCAAATCTTTTAATTTATTTTAAGAAATGTTAAAATAAATAAATTTTCACACTTATTTCAATTTTAATCGCGGCAACAAGAAAAAAAAACGAAGACGGGGCAACACCCACAAAATACTCAATGACATTAAAACAAAAAATCATTTGTTATTGGTGTGATCGAAAGCGATCTTGTTTGTGGTGATACACAAACGTAATTTTGGCGCCAAAATGTAATTGACACATTGAGGTAAATTTGTTTCAATGTAATTCCGATTAATCTGAACTCATAGTCTTTATATAGACAAGCGGATATTGTGCTGTTATGGATAGAGGTGTGATAAATTTAACCTCACATGACCACTCATCAAATATACATATACATACATAACGTACTGTATACAAAATCCACTCGAAATGAATCACATTTTGTGTGATAATGATATAAAAACAAAACAAAAAATATTCAGAAAATTTCTCAAACCGCTTCAAACCAGTTATCAACACTCGAAAATTGGTTTTGGAATTGTCCAAAAGCCGTTTTATTGTAACATCACAACGAATATTTCTATATTCTTGCATTAGTAATTCGTCTTATCGTGCCCCTTGTTATCGTTTCGTCGTATTTAAAGTAGCAAAAATTTTCTTTAATTCATTTTTCGATTTCTTATCTCAAAAGACTCAAGTGCGTAATTGTAAATATTTGTACACAGGCTAAGTATGTATTTAACCGTTGGCTTATAATGGTGGTGTGTGGTTTGATAAGAGATACACACACACAATAAGTATTTTGTATGCGATCACGTATTTAGCACGTGTAATGGGCATGATTATCAAGTTGAGTGTGTGTCGCCACGATTTTATTAAGAAATTTTTTTTTTCTTCTTTTTTTCTTATACATAGGTTGGCCAAAAGTGAAATTTCAAAATATTTTACAGTAAATTTATACAAATGGCTGAGATATAAAAATTATTGAGAGTAACAGATGTGAGTGTCTTTTTTAGGGTGTGTGATATAAAATTGTGTTTATGATATGTGCACAGGTCCACGATATTTAAGTACAAAGCCCCGTATTTTACACAAATACCATTTGTAATTTGTTGAGACACACCTTTTGGCCTTCGGTGACTTTGCAAATTCTTTTCAAATATATGTACGTGTCTGACGTCAACAATCTAAATTCGCTTTTATGTTGCTTGTGTGATTTAATTATAAATTCAAGGTTCGCGTTAGGCGACGATCAACGGTTGGAATTGTATTACATATTTGCACGAGAAAGCCTTCAACTTGTTACTAATAATATTTTAAATCAATGGTACACAATATATGTTTCTAATTGAGAAGGTGAAATGGAAGCCCGTAATGCTCTAGAAGTCACAACACATTAAAGGTTTCGTGAGAGAAAATGACCAGTTTTATTTCATATTAGATGAAATCTGATAAGCCGATGGTAAATGCAGTTAATAGATATGTGTAAGTTCGGGTAAGCTACCCAGATGATTAACTATAAGCTAAGAGTCGTTTTTGTTTACCTACATGATGAAATTTCAATGCTTCCGCCACTTAATAGAGGGCAAGGGAGAAACAACATAAATGTTCGAGGACAAACGGGGGCTCACCTAAATTCAAGAACTTTAACACCATTCACCGCTTGTCCTGCAGACTTTACATTTTCTGATATGGTATACGATTACGGTAAATGATTACCTGGGCGAGGCGGCACTGATCAAAAGGTACAAGGTCGACATGTAAGCCTATTAGAATACTGTATCAAATATTTAGATGAGGCCTATCAAAACGGATGACAAGCAGATTCAACGTAATGAATGTTGAAAGAGCATGGATGAAGTAAGTGAAACAATGCAGTTGGCATTATGAATCAAAAAGAACTCTGAAAATTAATATTTATGCAATATTTCACCAATTTATAGCACACAAGGTCAACCGTCACAATATGAAGGTTATCTGCTAAAGCACGTAAGACAGAATCTCTGTTTGCAAGCTGTGTAACGAAAACAATAAATCAAGATAGACACCAATCAATGGAAGTTACACCCAGCGATTGAAGAAAAATCACACCTGATCAACGGTAACACATGTTTGAGCATGAATAAAACACGTAAAACATAAAGGGCTGAAACCTGACGAGGTGATCAAAACTTCGGTCTGTATTACGTGCGTTCGTGGGATTATATCAAGTCAAATCAAACTAACTCCCGAATCAATCAATCTCTAACTGAACCACTTAAACCACTTATCGATATCCAAATCAATCTCCAACTCAACCTCCAATTCAAACCCAGCGTAATCTCCAACGAAATCACAAAATCCAACTATATCACCATCATCATCACCACCATCATCACCATTACCATCATAGTCACCGTTACCATTACCTGGTTATAGAAATATTTACCAGTTTTTTGTATATGCTGGTTTGAATATTGAGTTGGGTATTTTTTGGGTTTTGAGTTTGAAGTTGAGTTGGAGGTTAAGGTAGGGGTCAATTCAAACAAGCCGAATTTTATAATGATTGGTTGAGAAATAGGCTAGTTCCAACATACTACTAGAAATAGGCTACTGCTCATTAAACACTGGTCCAAATCCATCTCAACCCCAATTCAACCCGCAAACGGCCCTCAACTCAATCGCAAGCTCTCTTTCAACTCAATCCTCAAACCAGCATATATAAAAAATTGGTGAACTGCTCACTATATCTTAACCCAATTCCAACTCAACTCCAACTCAACTTGAACTCAACCCGCAAATTGACCCCTAACCTAACCTTCAACTCAACCCCAAACTCAATACCTACCCAACTCAATATTCTAACCAGCATACATAAAAAATTGGTAAATATTTCTATAACCAGGTATTTTGGGTCAATTCGTATGGCTGAGGACACATACATTACCGTACGACTACGTGGATGCAATTCGGAAAACATAACCTGTAATACGGTTTCCAACAATTAATCGCAGTGAATAATCGTAAAATGTCTACGACTAGCGAATCTACATCCAACATCGATACAATAGTTACTTCAGCCGCAGCAATATCAAAGCCGACAATAAATATATCCTCTAACGGAACAACCACCGGTGAAATCAACCAAATTGAAAATGCAGTTGTACACAAAATAGTGTCAACTTCAACGACAACGGAGTTAAATACTGTTGCTCAAACGCAACAACCAGACACATTCAACGTAGCAGAAACACAGGCAGCGGAAGTACGTCACAAACCACCACGCTAAATTTCAATTTACGACGGTAAAAACCAATCCGGGGATGTTGCAACAGGCATTTCTGTTCGACCGTTAACGTTAGAAGAATTGCAAACTCAAAACACGCAATTAAAGCAACAGGTTGCGCACTTAACAGGGTTAATGCAACGCCTGCTCGAAAACAAACGGTACATCAGCCACATGCGCAACAGCAGACGATGCATTAGCCACAGATGCAACCACAAACGGTACAGTAGCCGATACCACAGATGAGATTATTACGATCGACTCCCAATACCTACTTTTAATCGAGATAACGTTAAAATGTGGTTCTTCCAGCTCGAAACGTGGTTCAATCGTCGCAACATCGCAAATGACGATGCAGCTAAATACGATACACTGGTTGCAGCTCTAGATACCAACCTACTGGCTCAAGTCGCTGGCGTTTTAAGAAGTGTTGTTCACGGCAACAAGTATGCACCACTGAAAAAAGCTATAATAGCCAATTTCGCCGATAGTGAAACTCAACAACTTCGTAAGTTACTAGCCGGAACTCCACGAGGGACGAACAAACCGACAGCCTTGCTCAACATTATGCGGAATATATTCAGAAGTTTGTGCAGTTATAGTCGGAAACAAAGCGAATGCTGTGCATCCTGAAAACGTGTCTCTCGACGACGAGGCAACGCTCGCTGACGCCATTATTGAAGCGTTGGACAGCAGGAGTACACATGTTGCCCAAGTATCTCAAGTTACTGAGAAAAACGAAGTTTAGCTAGCCATTGCCGAGCTTACGAATAAAGTCGACGAATTATATCAACGAGAAGATAGAAATCGCTCAAACAGTCGTTTACGCGTGGATTACACAGACGACGAACGCGAGAGTCAAAAACGTCATCACAGCCCAAGTCGAACAAAGCCAACCACTTGTGTATACCATCGGAAGTATGGAATGGATGCTCGCAAATGTAGAGATCCCTGTAATTTTCATACCCCTTCACAACAAAAAAAACCAATAGGGCACAGATTACAGTCGGGTAACCTGCCAGCCCCCAACAACGACGGCTTCGAACTAAATCGGATATTCATTAAAGATTCGGCGTCAAAGAAGATATTTTTAATCGACACCGGCGCTGATATTTCAGTCTTGGCGCCAGCACAGCAGTTGAAGTCAAAACTCAACTCAAAAGCCGTCAAACTTTTCGCAGCCAATGGTACTCCGATTGATACATACGGCGAATGCACCTTAAAGGTAAACCTTGGCCTGCGGAGAGATTTTCACTGAACGTTCGTGATAGCCGATGTGAGTCAACCAATAGTCGGATCCGATTTCCTGACTCATTACGATCTCCTTGACGCGTTAGCTCTCATTGATAAGCTTACGTCACTCAAGTCGATGTTTCCCAACCAACATCATCAAGGGCAACGCAGTCTTCGCTAAGGCACGTCGTCTACCGCCAGACAAGTTCCAAGCAGCAAAAGACGAGTTCGAGTTCCGGTTAAAGCACGGCATATGCAGACCCTCAAAAAGCCATTACGCAAGCCCACTTCACATGGTGAAGAAAGCAGATGATTCCTGGCGACCTTGCGGCGATTTTAGAGCGCTGAATGCAATAACAGTTCCGGATAAATATCCTTTGCCGTATATACATACAAGACTGTGCTAACGCAGTGCGAAATAAAAAAATATTTTCAAAAATTGATTTGCACAAGGCATTTCATCAAATACCTATAGAGCCGGCAGACATACACAAAACAGCCATAATAACACCATTTCGGCTGTTTGAGTTCGTATACATAACCTTCGGCTCGTGTAACGCCGCCCAGACGTTCCAGCGGTATGTTGATCATGCTACAAGAGATCTACAATACGTGTCCATCGACGATTATCTCATCGCTTCGGAAAACGAGAACGACTTCGGGATTTCGGACTTCGAATAAACATCGCGAAATGCGAATTTTTCAAAGATGAGATAGATTTTTTGGGTCATGTGGTCACATCCAAAGGTCTGAAACTACTACCAAGCAAAATCGAAATCGTAAAAGAGTTTCCAAAACCAACGATGGCCAAGCAGCTAAAAAAATTTCTAGCAATGGTAAACTTTTACAGAAAGTTTATCCCTCATGCTATCAAACACCAGAATACCTTACAAAGCCTGATCAAGGGCAACGTGAAGAACGACCAGAGTAAACTTGAATGGATAGCGGAAGCGGAAGAAGCATTCGTCAAATGTAAAGAAGATTTAGCAAAAGCAACCTTGCTCGCATATCCCATGCCTATAACGCTCAATTATCACTAAACGTTGATGCCTCAGACTATGCGATCGGTGCGGTGCTACATCAGACCAACGATGGACAAGCTCAACCATTGGGATATTTTTCAAAGAAATTGACCGAAACCGAACAACGTTATGCCGTCTACGACCGGGAATTACTGGCCATATATCAGGGCGTTCGCCACTTCAAATATATGCTCGAAGGTCGCAATGCCATCATATACACTGATCGGACAAGGCTACTCCGCGTAGAATTCGCCATCTGGACTACATTAGCCAGTTTACCACAAACATACGGCACATGAAAGGAAGAGATAATCACACAGCAGACTTATTATCGAGGATTGAAACAATCGCACAGGAATGGAGTTACGATCATATTTCGATTGATCAAACTACCGATCCAGAGATACAGACATTGCTTAACTGCAATACGACGTCCCTCCAGTTAAAGTCAATATATTTTCCGGACCAGTTATCTGCGATTCCCGAGGTGATTTCATCCGCCCGTTTGTCACACAAAAATACAGAAGTGCAGTGATGAGTCATTTCCATTCCATTGCGCACCCAGGCGTGCGAGCAACAACCAAATTAATAGCTGAGAGATTTGTCTGGCCAGGACTTCGAAAGAATTGTGCAACATTCGTCAAACATTGTCAGGCGTGTCAACAAGCAAAGGTGAGCATTCATATGAAATCTTCTTTTTCAACAACAATATTTTGGTCTTTTTAGACCGAACTAAATGTAAAATGGTAAGTATTGCAATACGCTAATATGCTAAACTAAGTTTAAGGTTTCCGTTTGAAACAGAAATTGTTCAATCAAAATTTTGCACTACAAAAAACAAATAAAATTTTACTTTCCAACACTATTTCAACATTTTTCACTATTACTTCACTTATTTCCACTTCCCAAATGAAACATTGTGTCTGTCTGTTCTCGTGCAGTCATACTTGATCGTGTTTCTACTCTTTTATATTATTGGTTGTACTTTCGCTCTCTCTTCGTTTCCTACCCTTCAAATACGTTCTTTATATATCTTTGTCTTGGTTGTCTTTGAGGGTCGAAATCGGTATCCCTCTGCATGCTTTGCATCCGTCAGACAAACGCCCATTTTAATTTTGCTACCCTAAGTTGATCATGATCGTCACAATACGAAACCTTAAATTCTAAGTGGACACTTTTTGGACACTTTTTTTGACAAAAATTTATGCGAGTATACATATTTTAACAACGACGTTGTACTCTATCATACCAAATTGGATTGGCCATATTGATATGAGCCGTAAGGCTCTTGCAAAACAATTTTGAATATTAATAAATCGATGAATTTCGCATAGAACAAGGACGTTAGGTTGTAAATGATATACATAAAGAGAACAACGTGCGAAATTCGTTGATTTGTTCATTTTCTGCTTTATAATTGCCGTCGCCTCCGGGTCCACGCTCATTGAGCGGGTGTTAATAAGTGACCTAGGTATAAGGCGGGTCACGCTAAATGATGGCAAATCGGCCGGATTAAGGTGTAAAGCGAAGCCCAGTCGTGAACGGAGCCCTCTGGATACCTGGCGACCTCCAGCTGTAATTAGCCTTACCTGCGTATACGGATCTCTGCGCAGGCGGACCTTTATTTCTCCGATACTCGTGGGAATCACAATGGACAGATCTAACTATAGGAAAATCAAGGGCACCGGCTCTCCTCAAAAGCCGGTATCAGCGAAGGGAAGTACCTCGAACCAGACGGGTGAAGCCTCTAAGGTTGCAAAGGTGGTTGACTCTAGGGCACCAGCCCCGGGAGTTAGCTGTACCAACGCAGCACAGGGGAGTGGGACGAGAGCCATTCCTCCGGCGAAAAGGCGGTACAGAAATCGCCGGTCGGCATTTCGAATTTTCGAGAAGTGGGCTGCGACCCCCGAGGGGCAGCTCACGAAAGAACAGAAAACATCAATAGCTTGGGGAAGGAGCACTGTGGGCTGCGGAAGCTCGGAAAGGGACCATGTGTCGAAAAGACAGCGGTCCCAGGACGAGGTGGAAGTAGTCAACAGAGAGCGGGCCAAGTTGCTGACTGACAAGAAGCCGAGCGCCAACTCAGGGACAAAGCTGTTCAGCGATGTCCTGGAGGGTATGAGGGTTAGCGAGACGGGCGAATCCGGCGCATCCCAAAATACCGACAAATAATATTCCTGCGGTAGCAGGAATATAGCATAGAGGTAGGTAAAGGTTAAAAGGTTATTGTTGAAGCCACTGAAGCTGACAAACCCTAAAAAATAAAAAAATAAAAATTAGAAGAAATTATATGTATACAACACATTACCAGACACTTATCTTAAATTTGATGTTCCATCGAAATACCACTGTAATTTCCATAATATGCATCATAACCTAAAATCAAATTACTATATTTAAATTTTCTATTTTACTTAATTAATACATTTTTAATACTTATCTTATATTGTTATGTAATACCTTAAATTTATGTTTTTATCTGAAATCAAACAAAACTTGAATTAATTTAGATTTAAATTTAATAATGAAATTTACCTTGTTTACCTTTTGGTTGAATTTGTTTATATTTTAATAATGACATATAAATTACCCTGAATGCATACATATTCACATTAAAAAACATTATAAATGTTAATTAATCTTAAATTACAAAACTTTTAAATGTTGTGTAGATTTTTGGCCATCTGCCATCAACCATAAAAATTAACAATAATGTTACTATAATAAGAAAATTTTGTAAAATTAAAGAAAAATAAAAATCTCTGTCTTCTAAAATCAACCACCGAAGAGTTCACATCAACTTATAAAAATCAAATTATTGTGCAAAATTAAGGCTTGTAAAAATAAAATTGTTATAAAACCCATAACACAATCGTGCTTAAAAAAAGTGTTTTTATCCAAAAACCAACCAATATATACCGTACCGATACCAAGTTTATTGCACCTTCATTCTTGTACCACGTTTGCCATTTTATTTTGGAATCTGACCTTGTGGTACAGTTATGATTAAGATAACTCAAATTAACCTTCACCATTCTAAGGCTGTTTCGGCAGCTCTACTCCTCAGGCTGGCTAGTTAGGGTGAGGATGTGATACTAATCCAAGAACCTGGGATTAACAACAACAGGATCTGTGGCCTCAAAACCAAGGGGTACAAAATTATATCCTCTAGTAAGTCTGGGAGGATCAGATCTTGTATTCTTGGGAAAAATAATATTAATCTTTTCCTTCTCTCTCAATACAGCGATGGTGACACTACTGCAGTTAGCCTGGAAGTAGGCACTTGTAGATTCTGGCTAGTTTCAGCCTACATGGACCGGGAGAAGGAGGTTCCTCTGGATAACGTGGAGGTGCTGATCCGTGAAGCGGAACAATCAAAGGTAGGTGTGGTACTGGGAGTTGCACGGACATTAATGAAAAAGGTGAGTCACTTTTTAATTATTTGATGAGTACAAACCTTTCAGTGTGTAATATTGGGCGGGAACCCACATGTATTACTAGTAACAGGCAGGAGGTTCTAGACGTGACCCTTGCCTCAAATAATATTCTTCATATGGTTAAAAATTGGAGGGTGGATAAGGAACACTCCTTTTCTGATCATCGATATTTAACCTATAGCCTCGATATTCACCCTGCTACCCGGGAAGTCTTCAGGAACCCTAGAAGGACCAACTGGAGAAAATATGGGGAATTATTGGAGGATTTGTTGCCGTCGAGGGCTCTAGAGCCCCCGACGACCGTTGGGGAGCTGGTGGACATGGTTGCTAGCGTTACTAGCGCATGCAACTGATCCTTTCGTGCTGCCTGCTCTCTGGCTAAGCCTAGGGATAGGCAAAAACCAGTATGATGGTCCAGGGAACTGGGAACCTATCGTAAGGCTTGTAGGACAGCCTTCAATAGAGCCAAATATACAAGGGAGGCTCATGATTCGGACTCCTATAAGGAGAAACTGGGAATTTATAAGAAAGAATTAAGAAAGGCACAAAGGAGGCCTTGGAGAACCTTCTGTGATAAAATGGAAGAGGTATCCAAAACCTCCCGCCTTAGGAAGATTCTTTCCAAAAGTACAGCTAGTCCCAGTTTTTTTGATAAAGCCGGACGGATCTTGGACAGCTTCTAGTGGAGAATCTCTGGAGCTTCTCTTCGAGACAAACTTCCCAGGGATCTTTGAAGACCTGTTGGTGCGTAGCAACCATCAGGAATCACTGTCAGTGTTCCCAGAGGATATCGTAACCAGGAAACGGATCTTATGGGCAATGAGAGGTTTTAAACCATTTAAATCGGCTGGTCCGGATCAAATTATACCAGCGGAACTTCAAAACAACTCAGTAATTATTCTTCCTTACCTGGAAGCTATATTCAAAGGGTGTTTGAAACTGGGCTATATTCCTAGGTACTGGACGGAGGTCAATGTGGTGTTTATACCGAAAGCGGGGAAAATCTCACATGTCTATCCTAAGGACCTAAGACCAAGAACGCTATCATCCTTTCTTTTGAAAACCTTGGAAAGGCTGCTGGGTGTATACATTAGAGATAAAATAGGTGCCAGGAAGTGGGCACCGTCTCAGCATGCGTACACAAAGGGTAGATCTGTGGACACTGCTCTGCACGCCTTGGTGGGTACGATTGAGAAATCGATTAATTCGAAGGAATTCTGTTTGGTGGCCTTCCTGGATATAGAAGGCGCCTTTAACAATGTGAAAGCGGAGGCAATCAAGGAGGGATTGTCATTTTTGGAGGTGGACGTTCCTCTGAGAAGGTTAATCAATTATATGCTGGGAAGCAGGATTGTTAGATCGAAGTTGGGGGACTCCACCATCAAGAGGCGAGTAACTAAGGGAACCCCGCAGGGAAGGGTTCTATCCCCTCTTCTCTGGAACATAGTGGTAAACGGGTTACTATTTTAATTGGAGAGAGAGGGTATTGAAGTTATCGCTTACGCAGATGACGTAGCGTTAGCTGTTACCGGGAAATTCCTGGGCACGATTGTAGACGTAATGCAGAATGCGCTTACCATCGTTATGAAATGGGCTGGCAAATGTGGACTTGGTATTAATCCGTCCAAAACAGAGCTGGTACTCTTCACTAAGAAATACAAAATCCCGGTAGTTGTCCCTCCTACCTTAAATGGCACGAGACTTGCTTTTACTGATAGAGCTAGATATCTGGGCATTATCTTAGACAGTAAGCTTAGTTGGAGGCCCAATATGTGGGAGAGAATAAACAAAGCTACTATTGCTTTGTTCTCCTGTAGGAACGCCATTGGTCATAGATGGGGTCAGAAGCCGCAGCTGCTACACTGGCTATACACCGTTGTAGTGAGACCTGTACTCATGTATGGGGTGGGTGTTTGGTGGCCACCTCTGGACAAGGTGACTTATAAAAGTAGGATTGAGAGGATGCAAAGAACGGCCTGTATGCTTGTTAGCGGAGCATTGAGGTCGACACCGACAAGTGCCTTAGAGGTTATGTTGCACCCTCTTCCGGTCGACATTTTTGGCAAACAGATGGCAGCAAATACGGCTGTACGACTTGCAGCCGTCTCTCAGTGGAGGTGTCTTAGTACAGGACACTCTACTATTGTTAGATCGTTGAAGGATGAGCTGGCGAATTTAGACTACATTAAACCTACTCTACGCTTCGAGAAGCGATTTCGGACCTCCTCCCCTTCAAGGGAATCCTGGAGGGATAGACCGTTATCGGAAACCGAAGCGTTGCAATTCTTCACAGATGGCTCCAAGCTAGACGGCAAAGTGGGAGCTGGAGTATTCTGTGACAAATTAAATGCAAACATTTCTATTCGTCTCCCTGATTACTGCAGCGTGTACCAAGCTGAAGTAGTAGCGATTGAGGAAGTCATGACGTGGTTATAGCATAATGTGGCATCCTGAGATGATATCGCAATCTATGTGGACAGTCAAGCGGCCATCCGGTCGTTAGAATCGGTGTCTTTGGCGTCGCGGGTGGCGTTGAGTTGTCACTCATCTCTAAATGGGATGGGTGAGCATTTCAATATTCAGGTAATCTGGGTCCCAGGTCACTCGGGCGTCATGGGGAACTGCAGGGCGGATGAACTTGCTAGGCATGTTACGACTCTCCAGCTGCAACCGGAAAGGGCAAGTATGGGGAGGCGCTGAGACAAGCATTTGGGAAGCAGGCGCTATCCTCAGCGGGGAAAAGGTGGTCTAACACCCTCACCTGTAGAGTCGCAAGACAAGTTTGGCCAAAGCTGGACTTGGGGCGCACTAGGGCATTAATATCCCTACGCAGACGTGAATTAAAAACGGTCGTAGGAATTATCACGGGACACTGCCTTTTTGGAGAACATGCAAGAAGGCTGGGTCTGGAGGCAAATGACTTCTGCAGAAGCTGCTTGGACGAAGAGGAGGAACAGACGTTGGTCCACTTCCTTTGCTCGTGTCCAGCATTGGCACTCAGAAGGCACAAACACTTGGGTAAGTTCAGGATGGACTGCCTCTCGGTTCTCGAAAACATTAAAGTGCGGGACGTCTTACACTACATGTAGCTCGAAATGGTTCCAAGAGGGGTAAAGGGGATATAGTTGCAAAATGCATTGAGCGTTGCAAAATGCATTGAGTGATTTGAAGTCCACGAAATTCATCGATTTGTACACGCGCGCGTAAATATACGTCCAAAATTTTAATTTAGGCAAAATCCTCAATTTTGGCCAATAACGTCACAATGTACACTTGCAGAAATTTTTGGTCCCACACAAAAGTGTCCAAAAACTTCGCACCGGTATAAAAGTTTGCTAAGGTGTTGCAAACGGTAAATCTTTACCAGCCTTGAGACTATACCATATATTTGGAATTTCTCGAGAGTCTACGACCTTATAGATCGCAGATTTATTTCAGATACAAGCTGTTTTTTTTGTACATTTAAAAGCACGTTCAAATAACAATATTTCAAGTGTAGTAAAAAAATTGTTGCCACAATATCTTGCATCTAATCTATAAATATAACCCCGTTTTTTTTATTTTGTTGAGATATGCACATCATGCTTTTATAACGTGGCAACCTTCGCAACAATTTAGCAAAATGATACGCACGATTTTTTTTTTGGCAAAATTTTCATAAAAAAATCTAATCAAATGGCGAACGCGAGTTCAGCGGAAGTTAAATGCGTATAACAATTTGATAAATTTAGAAAAAATTGTATACAAATGAAGAAAGTGTCTCACGTCGCCCTTTATATGAAGCGCATGTTTTAGAAATGCGATCGACACGTGATCGACATTTGTGGCTGATGCCGAGGGAGTATTTTTTCAGTCATTTACTCCGATTATTGCATGGCGCGTGTCCATCATCGGTCTCAAGTACGTTAAAATGTACTTGTGCGAGAAATTTTCAAAATGCCAAGAACGCATAAATTGAGATTTTTTTGCAATTGATCACGATCTGGATGTAATTAATAATAATTGTTTTTTGGGCTTGACCTCCGAAATAAATGAAATTATTTCATTTCATGTCTACGTCTGAACATAAAAGAAAATTATTTGTATATAAAATTCCTTGACCTTCATCTCGTGCTCGCACTGTACAGTATATGTGTATATGATCATGATATGATGATTAAGAAAGCGACAGATGATTCTCATTTTATTTTGGGCACAATATGTATGATGCATAGTTTCAAGCGAATATCTTAAAAAACAAAAACAAATGAATTATGTGATGACTGATGAGTGTTTGTTTTTAAAAGCGTTCCCGGAAATCGTACTTCAGTTCTTAGAATTATTTGTACGAGAATTGGATATAGCCAAATTGTCTGTCTGAATCATAATATTATACATATATTATGACGGTGTGTGTGTGTGTGTGCGTGTTGTGGGATGAAGATTGATTATTCGCATAAATTGGTTACGGTTGTCTTTAGTAAGTACAATATATATAAGAGGTTATAGAGATAAACTAGTTTATATTAGTTTTCTTTGGACCAAAGCAAATTTTACAGAAAGTTGCGTAATGTCGATTCAGGCCATTTGAAGTTTCAAAGATATGAACGATTCTTCAAAAGGTTATCGTGCGTAAATTTTTCAGAACTGTTAAAAGATTACTTACAACAAAATATCGTATCTAATTCAAGGACTCCTTCCGCTGTTTCCGTTTGCATAATAACATCAACGTTTGAAAAATTGATTGATCAGTTACCTTAATTTGTGGAAATGATTGCAATTTTTTTTCTTATAACCACCCGAGGTTTTGCACTCAATGCCACGAAGGGCCCATGGTGCAAACTAGTGATTCGATCCTAAATCGGAAAAGCTTGCTGCAGCCTTAATAAACTGAAGTAGTTTAGGCCAATGCAAGGAAGACAGCTAATCTTCCGATAACTTTGTTGAAAGCAGGACAATCCTCGCATACAGCATCATGAGTTAGCCCCATGCGCTAAATTTCGCGATTCTTTTAATTCAGAACGAGCACCAATAAACAAGCCAGGAAAGCTTCGGACGATAAATCCATTACGATTTCCAAATGAATAGCCTTAACTGCGAAGCATATAAATAAACATATGTACATAAATTTTAGTTTTTGTTTTTGATCTTAAGTTTGATTTAGCAAAAAATGGTCCACAGAAATCTATTCCAATAATTGAAAAAGGCCTTGATTTCGTGACACGATCAGCTGGCAAATCTCCCATCATTTGATGCGACAGATTGGGCTTATTTTTGAAGCAAATAATACATTTATTGATAATTTTCCTACATAAGTTTCGAGCTCCTATTATCCAATATTGGGATCTCACATTGTATAGAAGAGTTTGAGGCCCACAGTGTAGAAGCCGAATATGTTCCGTTCGAACTATTAATGTGGAAAATATATGTTTACTTGGTAAGATAATGGGGTGTTTATTTGTCGAGTTTAGTTCTGAATTACAAAGACGTCCTCTAACACAGAGTATTCCATTCGTATCAACAAACGGATGTAATAATTTTAGTTTGCTGGAATTTTGAACAGTTCCATGTTTCTTAATATATTTAATGTCAATACTGAATTCGGTATTCTCACCGGCTTTTACAAGGCTGATTAAGGAATTTTTTAACTTATTTTCAGTAACCTCTTTAGTACTCCTTAATATTCCTTTTTTTGTGTGAGATTAATTATGAATCGACAAACATAAGCTGTAACACGACAAAGCTTTGTGATCGAGGAGTACCTGTCAAACAAATCCCAATGCAATTCAGAAATACAGGCAATGGTCGAAGAGTTTTTTCGAATATCTATTTTAGGCCAATTTGAAACATTTTCTAAAAGAAAACGGGGACCAGACCACCACAAATCTTGCTTTAAAAACTCATTAGGCATTAAGCCACGAGAAACGAAATCTGCAGGATTTAATGATACTGGTACATAGCACCAACTTTGAAGGATGAAAGTTCCTGAATTTGAGTAATCCTATTTGCCACAAACGAAGCATATTTAGATGGCTCGGATTTAATTCGAAGCAAAGTTATCTCAGAATCCGACCAAAGATAAATTTGGTCGAATTGCATATCTAAACTTTCAATCAATTTATGTAAAGTTTGTGTGAGCAGCAATGCGGCAGAAAGGAGGTATAGTTTGCCTTTTAAGGGGGGCAACTCTAGATTTGAAACAAATCAATCGTACGGAAGTTTTGTTCTTATCATCAGTAACCCACAGCTATATTACACAACCGAACCCTTTTTCGGATGCATCGTGGAACCGTTATGCGATTTAATTGAAGCAGCTGTCTCTTAAAATCCATCCATTGATCGCGAACATTGTGAGTATCATCCCAGTCTACGTTGTGAAAAGTCCAAATCGTTTGCATAATGAGTTTAGCGCACATAATCCTAAAGGATCGAACAATCGGCAAATCTCTGATAAAATGTTTCTTTTAGTACAAATCGTTTCTAATGAGAAGATAGACCAAGTACTAATGAAATGTTCGAAGCAGAGTCAGAAGGTGAAGAAATAACAGGGAAATTCGACGAAAATTTTCTAAGTTGAAACCCACCCTTTTCTAACATTTTGATTATGCGAGTTGCGAGTTGCTAAATACGGAGCACTTTTAGTCCCATAAGTTACTGTGCTTATCGTGAAACATTTTATGTTGTCCGAAGGATTGTCTCTCCACCATATCCGTTGCAGATCTTGTTGGTTTTCATCCAATACTATTTGCCTAAACATTTTGGCAATATCTGCGATAAAAGCAACAACATGTTTTCGAAACCTTAAAATGATAGACAACAAATCTTGTTGAATCGTGGGACCCTTATTTAAACAGTCATTCAGAGATATTTTCGAAGAGGATTTGAATGATCCATTAAACACAACTCGAAGTTGGGTTGTAGTACTACTTTCTTTAATAACGAAGTGGTGAGGTAAATAGTACGTGTTATGATCGAATCTACTGTTGATATTAAAGATAAATATTCTGACATGAAATCTTGATATTGACGGTAAATTTTTGGGCGTCTAACTAATTTTCTTTGGCATAAAATTGGTTAAGAGAGGAAAAATTAGAAAACCCAAGCTGATTAATATTATCGTTGATAGTCAGTGAGACGCAATATCGACCAGAAGGAAGACGACGATAATTTTTTACGTAATGATCCTCGCAGTATTTCTCTTCTAGAGAATATTGGTTTTTAACTAAAACTGTTTCAATCTCCCAGAAACGTTTAATGTCATTATGTAAGCTTTCGATAGTACACAATGCTGAAGTGGAATGTTCTTCAACGCTGTTGTTGGGTAATACCAGAGCCTTCTAGAGTATAGAACCATAATCTTAACGACGTATTTTTCAGAAGCTTTTTTAGTGGTATAACTTTTCACTGATTTCCATAGGAATCCATAGTAAAATGGTGTTTTTTAGCTTCAAGTTTTTCAATGAAAAAAGCAAAAATATTATAAAATGTTTATATAAAAGTTTTCTACGTATCTTTAAGAACAATATACAAGAAGGCCATATTGGTATTAAGTAAATATTAATTGCAGAAATATTAAAATTAAATTATTTCTAAAATATATTTTATCGAACTTTCATTTTGAAAAATACATCAAAGTTGGCTCTGACAAATTAAAATAATACTTGCTAAATTTACCTTTAGTTTTACTAGTGTACGTAAGATGTCTAAAATGGTTACAGAAAAATACGAAAAAAAATTATTTAATCGCAAAATTATCACACGTTCCTATATTTTGTGAATTTGTTTTGCTTTTCCTACAATTTTTGAACTTGAAATTTTCCCAGGTGGTAATTTTTGGTACGCTTTTTTCAAATTTTCACGGCCATCACTGCCATCTATGTAATGTATATTGACTTAATGACCAAACGAATCGTAGTAAGCTTTTATTTCAATTAATGCTGATGTTATGAATTTTTTTTAATATTTTGGTTTAAATAAATCAATTATTACAAGAAAATGAAAACGATTTACTTAAACGATATTCATATATGTTGAAATTCAAACATTTATGAAAGTATTTCAGAAATCATAATTAAGAATTTGTAACGTTTTCATTTAAAAATTTGTCTTAGGAAAAAAAGTGATTTCCCATATGTTTTATGTATTTTACTATGAAAAGTTTCGTTTTTTCCTCGTTTCTAATTCCCTTATAAAAGCTCAGATATTTTGATTATGGCTCTATAAAATACAGGGTGCTCTGGTAATACTCGATCGCTAATAACATAGCCAAAAATTTTTTTGAAAATCGTAACAGATTTACCATTAAATAATGAATTATATATTTCTGCACCTAGCAAAATCTCAATTTTATTTGGCACATGAAAGTAGGGATCAGCCAATTCAATTTCCGCTGGTACCAAACCTATATCGACTGGTACTGGAGTTGACAGTAGACAATTAGTAATCCTTGGAATAATGAAGGATTCTAAATTTGTTGAAAAATTGGAAACTCTGGATGATATGGTTAAATGCACTTTATTACTTATAATTGTTTCATTGCCACCTATACCAGATATAATTTTGTTGGTCGTTAATTTTCGGAGGCTTAGTAAATTCACTAAACTTTCACTGATAAAGTTTAAGTGTGATCCGCTATAACAAGGCGCTACATAACAAGTTCTTTTTGGATTCAGATGTCACATTAATTAAAGGTGTTCCGATTAAAATTTGGTTCACCTGTTTTGAAGACGATTGCTTTTGGTTTGATATATACGAAGAAATGCCAGTAGTGTGAATAATATTTGAATCGACAATTTTATTTTCAGTTGAAGTTTAGACGTATTTTTGTTACCTAAAAATTTCGAAGTTGTCCCGAAATGTAGAAGAGTATCATGCTTTAAGGGACAAATGGTACATGGTGGCTTCTCACAGGCTAACTAAACCCTAACTCAACTTCAGCTCCACTTAGCTCGAACCAAATCTCAACCCTCTGCTCAACTTATACTATCATACCAACATACCATCATACCGTCATCAAAAATCGACTCAATAAGTTTTAGAAATTCCTTTGCAGTAACTTTAGACCTGATTATCATCTCTCAAGGAGGAAATGAATGTTTGAGTTATTAACCTTTCATAAGTCTTAAACAATATTTGTGTAAAGTTTGGTTCAAATCGTTCAATGCGTGTGCATTTGCTATCACACTGTACATATATGTAAACCTCATTTCAACACACACTCAATTTTTTGCGCAAACTTTTAAGTCGCATGCAACTGAAGTTTTCCAATGAAAACCTCCCTTAGATAAGCTGACACTTTATTAGAGCGAGCACGGACAGATATTTCTACGATGATACTGCGATGAATCATTTTAGAATCCCTTACGGTTACGGAATAACCAAGTTTCAAAAAGGATTTTAGAATCCAACACACCTGCCAAATTTCATCATAATCAGTTAGGGGTGCTGGGTGGGATTCAATAGGGTAGGCGTTGACCGTTTATAGCCAATTATAAATTGGTTTATACTCCAACGTTGCAACTATGTAGAAACCATCAACTGTCTCTAGTTTACCTCCACGCGGTAGCACCTGGGCAACGTTTGTTTTGCATTTTTAATGTATCACAACGGCTGAACTTCTAGAGGCGAGTGTAATAACACTATAAAAACAAAACGCAATGGATAAAACAAACAAGGAAACTAATACCCTAGGTGGCAGACCTGATGTTCAGGAAAATCCACTCTCTCCGGAGGTCGGTCCCATGGATTCTAGGGGGGACCAAACATTGCTACATAATTCTAATACCAAAAATAAGCTAAGCGATATCAACGCTCAAAAGAGTAACGAGGAAGAACTTTCATTCCGAAAGGGCTCCATTACAATCAGATCACCAATAAAAAAATATTTGCAAACAACGCAATCTCCACTGAAAAAGTAACTTCATTATCAGAACAAATGCCGAGTGCATCAACAAATATTATAAATAGCGAGGAGCTTTTAAATAAATTTCAAAAAATGGAGAAACTAATCGCGCTGCTGAGCAATGAAGTTGTTGAACTTAAGAGAGAAAACTCTACACTAAAAGAAAAGGTTAAAAATAGCATAGCTAAGGATTCAGCACGAGTTAACAATCTTTCTTCAAACCATATTCAGCCATCATCCAGTCAACATGAACATTCAAATAATTCCAACTGGTTGCTGCGGCAATTTCCAGTTTTTCAACAGAATAATAGATTCAGTACTCTGAGTCAAGAGGATTATTGCACAGATGAGGAAGAACTGGAAAAAGAAGTTTCCGATGCTGATAACAGAAATGCTAGGAAACGCAGGCGCACAAAAACGAAAACTCCTCCAAAAAATACTACACAAATTGTGATCAATAACACTGAACAGAAAACCCCAAAAATACCACTGCCTCCACCCATTAATGTGAGCAATATCAAAAATTTCGAACTTTTTCGACAAAAAGTAATAAAAACCACTAGTGAATCAACTAATTTTAAGGCGCTTTCAAATAGTGACATTAAAATTACATTTCAAAATGAAAATGATTACAGAAATGTCAAAAAATTACTGGAAGAATTAAAAAAAGAACCCAGCAACCAATCAGAAAATATAGAATATCACACCTATCAGCTGAAGAGCGAAAAGGGAGTGGCTATCAGAGGCTTACCATCTTCCATTAGTCACGATGTAATTAAAGCAGACTTAGAAAAAATGGGACATGAAGTCGCAGGTATTACTAACATATACAAAATGGTCACAACTAATGGTGTAAAAGACAGGAAACACTTTCCATTGTTTTACATCGACTTAAAACAAAAAGACAACAATAAAGAAGTATAAAACATCAAGAAACTTGCGTACTGTATAGTTAAAATTGAGCCACCTAACAAGACAAGGGACATTCCACAATGTACGAATTGTCAACAACTTGGACATACCAAGAGTTTTTGCTATCGTCAAACCAAATGCGTTAAATGTGCTGGAGATCATCGCGCCTTCATGTGCTCTTTGTCAACAACAACAAGGACATACTGCAAATTATAAAGGATGCTGTGCATATCAGAACAAAATTAAAAGTCAACAGAATAATAGAACAAGAGTAGTACAGCGATTACAAACCAAAGCTGCTAAACCACAAACAACAATCACACCATCCACAGTTGGATTATCCTATGCGCAAATCACCAAATTATCTGCTGATGAATCAAACCAAAACAACAAACACATAGAAGTTAATAACGAGTCTAATAACTTTGAAATTATTAAAAAGCTTAGTCAAATTCAACAGACACTTGGTCACTTAGCAGAAAGGGTGGCAAAACTAGAAATTAATTTCTATCCGCCTAGCAAAAAAAGTCAGCATACACACAAATGATTAACTCGTTCCTACGCATTGTAGCTTGGAACGCTAATGGGCTCAACCAACGAGCCCAAGAACTGGAAATATTTCTCCATAAGTGCAAACAACATAGATATTGCACTTATTTCAGAAACGCACTTCTCCAACAAAAGCTTTTTTCAGAATAAAGGGATTTAATTCCTACTGGACAACCCATCCTAGTGAAAGAGCCAGAGGTGGTTCAGTTGTACTAATTAAAAATAATATCAAAAATAATCAACAAGAGGATATTCGAGAAAGCTACATGCAAGCAACTGTTATCTCAATCCAATATAATGCATATGTCCTCCACGGCATACACCAATGAAGTTACAATTTAATAACGTCTTTAATAAGCTCGGTCCAAGATTTATTATTGGAGGGGACTATAATATAAAACATACAGCTTGGGGTTCCAGGCTAATTTCTCCTGGGAAAGGAAATGCTTTATTCAATGCCATTCATGAAAACAAATGTGAATATCTGTCTCCAAGGAGGCCAACGTATTGGCCAACGGATGCAGGAAAAATACCAGATCTGCTTGAATTAACGACTTAACATCTGATCACATTCCTGTACTGTTGTCAGTAAGCGCTATAGTCATAAGAAAAAAAAGAAGCAAAACCTTACTAATAGATTCACGGATTGGGACCTCTTCAGAGAAAAACTGGAAGAGCTAGTTGAATTAAAAGTTAGTATTAAAAGTAATGAAGAATTGGAACAACAAACAAACAATTTCATTGAATACACTCGTATGGCCGCCAGTCTAGCTACTCCAGAATTAAAGGACAAAGCGGAGATTGAAGTCAAATACCCGGCTGAAATCAGGGAACAAATCAAGGAAAGGAGAAAGGCAAGGAGAATATGGCATCTCACCAGAAATCCTGCTGGCAAAACCACCTTCAATCGAATAAGTAACAAAGTCAATAGGCTAATCAAAAGCTTCAAACAGGATTGCTTCGACAACTACCTAAGCGGGCTAGGTCCAGAAATGGATAAGGACTACTCGTTATGGAAAGCAACCAGAAAATTTAAACGACCTGTAGTTCGAGTACCACCTATAAGAAATGCTCAAGGCAATTGGGTTCGACATGACAAAGAAAAAGCGGAACTCTTTGCTCAACACCTAGCAACAGTGTTTCAACCCCATGAGATTCAATCCAACATTGACGTAACACCTGTCTATCAACCAAATCAGGATTTTAAAAGGGTCACGCCAATGGAAATTGCTGAAGAAATCGACAAAAGTCTTAGTCAAAAAAAGGCACCAGGAATTGATGAAATATCACCGGGTCTATTCAAGGAACTTCCACGTAAAGCAATCATCATGATCACATACTTATTTAATGCCTGTATGAGATTGAAGTATATACCCAAATGCTTCAAAACGGCTCAAATAATTATGTTGAAGAAACCAGGTAAACCAGATGAAGAAGTAACATCATACAGACCAATTTCACTGCTTCCGACCTTATCAAAGCTGTTTGAAAAACTACTACTAAAACGTCTAAAGCCAATGGTAAACGTTCCTGATTTTCAATTTGGATTCAGGAATAACCACTCCACAATAGATCAAGTCCATCGAATAACTACGGTAATAGAGCAAGCGTTAGAAGAAAAGAAATATTGCCCCGCCGTATTTCTGGATGTATCTCAGGCCTTTGATAGGGTTTGGCACGAGGGATTGACATTCAAGATGAGCAAAATGCTACCACAAAACTATTGCCAGCTGCTTGAATCATACCTCTCTGATCGCCAATTCAGAGTCATCCATGAAGAAACATGTTCTGACTTTTATCCAACTCTAGCGGGAGTTCCGCAGGGAAGCGTATTGGGACCCCTCCTCTACCTTATCTACACTGCGGACATACCTACAACGAATAAAACATTCATCGGCACGTTCGCTGATGACACTGTAATTATGTCAGTAGACGAATCACAACCAAGGGCAGTGGAAAATCTTCAACGAGCAATGAACGACGTTACTAAATGGACAATTGACTGGAAAATAGTGCTTAATGAGCTCAAATCAACCCATGTGACATTTACGCTCCGACACAAAAATAACAGTCTACACATATACCTCAATGGGGTGCAAGTGCCGCAGGCTGAATCGGCTAAATACCTTGGTCTGCATTTAGATTCAAGGCTCAACTGGAAACATCATGTGAGACAAAAAGCTGAACAGATACGATTAAAACAACGTCAAATGTACTGGTTAATTGGGCATCATTCCAAAATGAACCTGTATTGCAAAAGACTAGTCTACCAGACTATCTTCAAACCAATATGGATGTATGGTGCGCAGCTATGGGGTTGTACTCATAAATCCAATAGAGACATTATACAGCGTAGCCAAAATAAATTTCTTTGAATGGTCACCAACGCTTACCGATTTGTGACTAACAGAGAAATACACAATGATCTAAAAATACAATTGATAGACGACGTCATCCGCGAATGTGCCATTAAACATGAGAAGAGGCTTCTTAACCACACCAACGTTGAGGCCGTACAACTACTGGACAGTACAAACGAAATAAGGCGGCTCAAACGAATCAAACCACATGAGCTAACCGTATGAATATTATATCTTAAGGGAACTGGATACTGGTCCAGCAGACCCACACAAGTTTATGCTTATCTCATAAGTACTAATGTCAACCTTACTAATGAATTAATAATGTTTAAGATTGTAGTAGCCATATCAATAAAGATGTTAAAAAAAAAATAAAAAATAATCAGTTAAACGGACAGCGTTTTTGGCCACGTTGATTTCCGTTGTAATCAGGCTTCCCTATATATATAGATTGCTCAACTGCTAACTAAACCCTAATCCAACCCCAAATAAATCGCAACTCAACCCTAATTCAACTCGCAAACGGAATCCAACTTAACCCTCAACTAAATCGCAAACTTTACGCAAAACTTAGTCCTCAAACCGCATATATAAAAAATTGGTCAACAACTCACTATATCCTATCCAGCCCCAACTCAATTCCAACTCAACTTTAACTCAACCCGCAAATTGATCCATAACTTAACCTTCAAATCAAACATAAATTTAATGCCCAATTTAATAATGAAACCAGCATATATAAAAAATTCGTAAATATTTTTATAACCAACTCCAACTCAACTCCAACTCAACTTCAACTCAACCCACAAATTGACCCCTAACTAAACCTTCAACTCAACCCCAAAATCAATACCCAGCTCAGTATTCATCACGGTGGTCTTGAAGGCGAAAAAAGTTGGTACCCGATAACGCAAAAATCGGGTCAAACGGTTCGTTTCCTGGACTCTCAACAATGAAAAATCCGTGAAAAGTGAAATCCTAACTGATCACCTACTCGAGTTTTCCACCTTCGAAGTTTTTAAAAATGAAGGTAGCAGAAAGGCCCATAAGGTGTGTGTGTGTGTGTGCGTGCGTGAGGGTGTTTGCTAACATGGAAATATATTTAGAAACTCGAGCACAACATAAACCATCACAATAATGTGGGAAAATACAAACACAGTCAGAAATTCGAAGAAAATTTTTATTATTCAATTGAAGTGCAAGAATGAAAAGTATACATTAATGTCAGTATTTCTGCGTAATTGTACAACTATTAAATGTGTTTTGATGAAAATTCTGCTACAGTATCTTGCAGTTTTTCTACATATGAAGGATTCTGTAAATCATTCACTTTCCTTTTGCTGGGACAAATTTCAGAAATTCCCTATGCACAGACTCTCCTGCTTGTTCAGACCAGAGCCCAAGGCCAACGTCATATTCCAAAAAACCAAGACTTTCTTCAATATGCTCCAGGGCGACATGAATTTTCAGGGTTTCTGTGACATTCGTACCCAATAAAGCTTTCCTCAATTCGTCAATGTGTTGGGTGAGATCTGGACCGACGGATCGGGTTGAGAAACTACACTCAACAGTTTTGTTCATTGCTTTGAAGGCTGCTACGTATGGGATTAGTGTCAATTTTCCCCCTATCTCATTACAAATATTCAAATTCAATAACTTGTCTGCTTCAAGTAATAATTTTCTGCAGGCATTACCTTCAAAAACTTCTCCCTGATAATTATTAGACACGAGATTTAATTTCGCTTGCAAGATAAGGGCTTCTTATCGTCCTGGAAGCGGTACAAGTCCATTCCAGAAGAGGTGATTAACAACTCCTTGTAATATGTGTAGCTCTGGTACCACACATTTTTCAGCAACATAGATAGTATCATTTTCTCTAAATAATGGTGCATTGATAGTACTATTACAAACACGTGCCATTTTTTTATCATTTCCTAAACACTCATATTTTCGAAAATCAGCCCTTAAATCTGCATAGGTTTTCAATTTTTGGGAATCTTTATCTCTTATTCCTTCAAAATCTATGCGATTTCTCAGATCTTGCAAGGTAATGAAACAGAATGGACATGGATACGTCGAAGTGGTAGTTTGCCGGCCGTTCACAGTCAGTAATAATTTGAAGTCAGATACAAATTTAAATGAAATATTGTTGATTTCCGTTAAACTAAAGATTTTCTGCATATTGTAATATGGTTCCGAAACATTGGGAACAACACACAATAAAAGGAGACGATGAACGCTGGTTGACTTCGGCTTATTTGCAACACTGCCGCCCTCAGAATACCTACGTCTTTTTGGTTCAGTGGGATCCTCAATGATTTCCGATTCTGGAATGATCGATAAACACACTTTCAAGAAACTCTGTCCACCATCGGCCATAACTTTAACCACGTATCTCCCAATGTATTCTCGTTCAGATATCACGGCTTCGACCAGGGCTTCTGCATTCGCCCATACAACCGGTCTCTTCTGTTTTTCCATTTTCTGAGACACCTCGAACTCAATTATATCTGAATAATAGAAATCCTTCAGAACTTTCGATTTTTTTGACAGAGAATTTGCATATTGGGTTGGTATTGATCCTCGGCCGGCAGTGCATCTGATGAAATTGGTGAGTTTCTTCATATGATTGTCAGATACACCGCAGTGAATCTGGAAATCATCCAAGTTTTCTGCAGAGAATTGAACATTCTTTTTACGTTCTGTGAAGTATACTGTTTTCTTTCGGCCGGTCGTATTCATTTCCAACGTGTTTTGATTGTCTTTTTTCCACTGGTTCATTAATGCAGAGGCAATCTGTAATTTCCGTTTTTCTGGAAGACTCTTGGCGACTTCCACAATATTCTGTTTGATTAACCTACTATGTCGTTGGCTTATTACATGTGAACATATGTGTGATTTTCCCCTGGCAACTACTGGTAAACAGTTATCACACCGACGTTCCAGTTGTTCCGAAGTTACACTAGGGTTTTTCAATGACTCCAAATTCCTCTCGGATCTCGCAAATAAACCATTTCCAGGAGTTATTCTATTTTCAATGATCAAGCTTTCACCAATCGACCACTTCTTCTTCATATGTCCCTTGAACCTTGCCGTTTGACATATGTAACAATTACAATTGTAGCTCTTTCCATTTTCGAGTCCACTCGTTGAGGATCTGACGTTGTTTCTATCTAAAACTATATCTTCATAGTTCGGCATATTCTTCAATGGTCTCTCACTAACAGTACATTGTCGTTCTCGCTTAGAATCTGCCTGCATGTTGTACATATGCTCGATGGAAATCGTGGATCTAACAAACTAAACTCCGGTTGGAGGAACGAACTTCTTTATCAGATTTTCTGATTTCGGAGTTACACGATACCTTTTTAATTGATCAACAGGAACGTTAATCTTTCGACCACATGGTGCGCAAACTTTTTCTCGATTTTGATCATGAACACATTTATCCAGCATTTTTGGTCACGAGATTATTTTCAAAAGTACTTCTCAAAGGTACTGAAAGGTATTCACACAGTTAGGAAGTAATGAATTTCGAAATCAGGGCACTCTAGGTGCGTGTTCCTGAAACAACAACGATTGCAAGACTACTGACTCGTATAGTATTTCGTTTGTTTACATTATTTTTGAATGTTACACGCATGCTTCAAGTTATACATTGGTTTGTATATATATATGAGAGTAGTAGAATCAAAACCGGTTCTTTTCCATTTTTCTAATTTTTTGAGCAAACGTTGAAAAGTATCGGTTTTGATACTACTACACTCATATGAAAAAATTATTCAAAATGTTGGCTGTTTTTTATATCCTTGAAATCCTATTTTTCCACACGGACGGACACACACACACACACACACACACACACACACACATATGTAGAAAAACTGCAAGATACTGTAGCAGAATTTTCATCGAAACACATTTGATAGTTGTACAATTACGCAGAAATACTGAGATTAATGTATACTTTTCATTCTTGCACTTCAATTGAATAATAAAAATTTTCTTCGAATTTCTGGCTGTGTTTGTATTTTCCCACATTATTGTGATGGTTTATGTTGTGCTCGAGTTTCTAAATGTATTTCCATGTTAGCAAACACCCTCACGCACGCACACACAGACACACACACACACAGACACACACACACACACACACACACATCTTATGGGCTTTCTGCTACCTTCATTTTTAAAAACTTCGAGGGTGGAAAACTCTAGAAGGGGATCAGCTAGGATTTCACTTTTCACGGATTTTTCATTGTTGAGAGTCCAGGAAACGAACCCTTTGACCCGATTTTTGCGTTATCGGGGACCAACTTTTTTCGCCTTCAAGACCACCGTGTCATAGCATATATAAAAAATTCGTCAATATTTCTATAACCAGTTATTTTGGGTCAATTCGTATGGCAGGTACCCGACCCTCTTGACACACTGGTTTCAAAAGCTTTTCAAATCTTGGCCTTGACCATAGAAACAGATAGGAAAAAAAAATTCTAAATCGAACAAGCCGTTCTCGAGATACCATGGATACAGCAGACGTACAGACATCCAGACATCCAGACAGACGGACGGACATTTTTTTTTTTTCTTTTCTAGAGTCAGGGACTTTCAAAACGTCGAGAAAAGTGATTTTGGACCAACCAATCGTGGTTGGGGCGATCAAACTTAAAATTGGGATTGAATAGAAAACATAGAATACACACCGCTTGCGAATAAATCTATTTCATAAATGAAGAATTCTTTAGAAAAATAGAAAATCATCACTAGACCGATGGTTATTGAGGTTCTCACCGTTTAGGAAAGCGATCTGCCTTCTATATTCAACGTTCAACAACGACTTTCTATTCAATCGCAATTTTAAGTATGATCGCTCAAACTGTTTTTTAAGATAGAGAATACATTGTTCGGAACATTTTCGGAAAAGTTTCACAAGTATCGATACGTGTACCTACTAAATTGATGACGCATATTAAAAATTTAAACAAAGAATTTTTGTACGGAATACAAAATCCCAAAACACCCAAATAAACAAAACAAAATGCGCATTTTTTGAATTGTTGATCATTTTTGATCACTGAACTTTTGTTGTTCCGATTGTCTAATAAAATGCACACACCTTAAAAAATATTTGTATATAAAATCTACTTAAGTCAAGAAACAAACATAAATAAACATAAAATGTGTGTATATGTGCACGACCGAGCGGCAGCGATCATTCGGCATGGGTGTGATATTTTGATATTTTTATGTTATTGTTTATATGGAAACTGCCTTCAAAAAAAAATAAAAATGTAAAACAAATATTCTGTGCTACGATCGCGAGCTTATCAATTAGGTTGTTGAATTTCATTTCACATTTGTACTCACATTCTACGGAAATAACAATTATTTATTGAAGCACTCATGATATTTTTGTAAATATTTGAACGATAATCGTATTCAGTTTTGTATGTCGATCAATTGATCAATCAAAATATTGTATGACGTCGTAGCGATTAATTTATTTAACCTTTATGAGGCTAAGTACATAAAAAAAACTAGTATTGCGAGATTGTGTGTGTGTGCTGACATTGAAAGTGAAAGGCCGAGCAAATTATCTCAATTTTTAATTTTTATAGTAATCTCATGTCACAAGATCATTAGGATCATTTTATAATTAGAAGTGTTGTACGATCGTTTAGGCATGTACACACTTTACAAACTATAGTGTGACTATAATTAGGAATAATCAAAACTGGATTTAATTAGAATATGACTAACACTCAGCCAAGGTCATACCACCAACAAATTTACAAGATTTGTTAATATACATATTGTTTACACGTGTAATGTTTGTTTTTATAATTTGTAAACGATAATATTGGTGATAAGATTAAAAATGTCTCGAAACATTTTTTTTTTTTTTGGACACTACCTAAGTGCGTGCGCAGATTAAAATGATAAACGGATCGAAAAAGGTATAAGTGCGATGTACATATGTATTTTGACCCGTAAAAAAGAAAAAAAAACCTAAACTGCGTAACTTAATGTACTCTACACACAATGTAGTGTTACGTCATCAAAATTACGCATCACAAGTAATCGGCGGGGCCACCAAACTAAAGTATGCAGAACTTTATTGTTATTTATATAATTGTACACGATACAAACCAAACCCACGATTTATCTTATCAATTCAATTTTTGTTTGTTGTTGTTGCGCTACAATATAAAATATTATCGATCCACTCGAAACCGAAGTTTTTTTTAAGTGCGATGTGCGATCACGTTGTGTTTAGGAAAAAATGCGATTATTTCCAATGAAATGAGAATTTTTTATAATGTACACGCTTTGTTGACGTCATTATCACGCCTTAAAAACATGGTCGAGCGCAGCAGCGATATATGAAATCTAATATTTATGAATGTACTGATTGTACCCGGATTTTTTAATTCGCTAGACTAGGTCATGCAATTTAGTGCGCGGCGGCGAGAATGCGTGATTTAGACTTTTGTTTTTTTTTTAATGGACCTTGTAGATTTCACCCAAATGCAGACGCGTGTAACGAGTTTTAAAGGTGTGGAGAAATTTACGTATATAGTTTCGTCGCAAATATTGTGCCAAATAAATAAATCAATGCCGCGCTTTTTATTTTTATAAATTTTTTTTATAAATAAACGTCTTTAAACTTGATTTTTTTATTAACTTAAATTAAAAATGTTTTTTACGTTTAAATACAATAAAATAACGCGAGATTTTGTACTCGCGAAGCTGTGTTCCAGATTTGGCATTGCAACGGTGACATTTTGTACATTTCAATATTAATCGCCGTACTAAACTTCGATTGCAAGCCCTCGTCACTTGTTAGTTGGTGTAATGATTTGATGGCCAGATATTTGCCGTTATCAGTACTCAGTAGATACAGATAGATGTCACTAGTAAATAACTTTGTTCATGTGGCAATTCTCGTTAATAATGAAAATTTAGTTAGTTGGGTTTGTGTTGCTGTCACACATGGTTGTGTTTTATTGGCATTGTGCTCGAAATTTAGTATATGGTAAAATAAAATGTACAACAAAAACAAAATTTAAGTTGTTTCTCTCGTGGGAACAAAATGTTACACCAATTGAATAATAATAAGGATGGTGACGCTCCTAAAGCGTTACGCACCAGCGAAAGTTCCGCGGTGGTTTTCGAGGACCTCGGCCCTCTTTCCGCTGTGGGACTCTCGATCAGTGGTCCATCGGATGTGGAGCTCCGTTCGGGGTTTGAGAAATTAATTCTCAACTCCGACATGGACACCTCAGGAGATGAGAACTCGGCCCCCGTAAGTGGGGGTATCTCCTCTGTGAAAGCAGGGGGAGCAAAGACGTCGGGAAGGACCCGAAAGGTATTGTCAGTATCACTGATAAACATGTCGCGGCTCCTCGCGTGAAAATGAGAGAAGCGGTATAAGAAGCTTCTTTTTGAGGGCAAACCGCCCGGAAGCGAGACAAGGCTTCTGGCGATGCGGCTACAAAGGGAGTCTTATGCTCCCACAGAGGCCCCACCGTCGAAGAAAATTCGCTCGGATGAGGGTACTCCACCGGCACAAAAAAAGGCCAGGGGAGAAGAATCTGTCCCGGCGGCATCGGGTTCTGCGGTAAGGTCTGGACTTATCTTCAGGCAGGCTGCGGAGTCGGAGATCATTGGGATCTTGCCCTCTGGTTTTCCTGAGGTTGTCCTCACTGGAGAGCAGCTTAAGGCTGTCCAGGAGGGCATCCTAGATAAGGTGCTAGAGCAGGAGGCCAAGGAGCTTGCCTGATTGGCTGGTACTAACCTGTGCTGACCGGGCCACGCTCAGGGAGACCATAGGAACTATCAAGCCATGGGAGGATGCACAGCTGATCGTGGCCGAGGCGGAAAACCTGCCTCGAGCCAGGATTGTGTTCGGCACCTTTCCAAATAGTGCTGAATTTCCCACGGAGAAGCTTTTTGTTTTTATCAAAAGCCAAAACGAGGGCATGCAGGCGATCAACTGGAGAGTGATCAGGAGAGAGGCGAAAGGCTCTTCGGCCTTTTTCACCTTCTCTATGGACCACTCTTCAGTTGAGAAGCTCAAGCGGGTTGGCTTTAAAGTCAACTATAAGTTTGAGACGTGGTCAAGCCTGTGAAGGCTACCTTAGCGGCACCTGTAGCCAAGACCACAGGGGTGGCCGCCCTCTCCAGGAGATAGGTAATGAGAAGGCGGGAAAGAGAAAGGAAGACGTCAGGGGTTCCACGCAGGAAGGCCCCGCAAGGGCTCTTCCCGCGCAAGCCACTGGTGAGGCCTGGAGTGAGGCCGTTCAAAAAAAGCATGTGGGTGGTGTCGGTGCGGGAAAGGAGGCTGAGCAGGGCCTTCAGAAGAGGCCTTCGGAAAAATGAAGGCACACATCGCCTGCCTGCAGATAAACCTGCATCATGCAAAGGCGTCTTCGGACGTCCTTTGTCATAGGTTTATCTGCCAAAACATTGGCGGGTAAAGTTGGGTAAGTTAATTTATCAGAGAGAACTGAAAGTCCAAGAGCGGCTATTTTGGCCAGTTCGCAAATTAATTTTATTCCAATTTCAGAGTTCATCTCCAGGGACTTGGTTGCAGTAATGGTGGAGGTTCTGGGTGAAAGAGGCAAATAGGAGGCTATAATGGCATCCACCTACTTTCCTGGAGACTCAGAGTTAATTCCTCCACTTGAAGTTAGGCGACTCATAGCTCATTGCAAACGCAAAGGGCTGGCCTACCTGATAGGATGCGATGCAAACGCGCACCACACGGTGTGGGGTAGCACGGACATCAATAACAGGGGTGAGTACCTTTTTGAATTTCTGTTCTCAAATAATGTAGACATTGTCAATAGGGGAAGGAAACCTACTTTTATAAATGCGATTAGGCAAGAGGTCCTAGATTTGACACTTGCTAGTCCGCATTTCAGCGACTTGGTCAAAAACTGGCATGTGTCTGAAGAGGCCTCATTAACGGATCACTTGCACATCAGATTCGATTTGGCGGCTGAGACCATGCAGTGGCAGGAAATCAGAGTTCCAAAACTGACCGACTGGGACTCTTATAGAGTCTCACTCGGATCAGAAATGCCCTCAGTTGTGGGGAACATAGAGTCTCCAGAGGGTTTGGAGATCTGTTCAAACCAGCTGCATAATTCTATACACTTGGCTTACGAAAACTGCCCGGTTAAGCGAAGAGAGTCCACAAAGATGGTCCCTTGGTGGAACGGGACGCTGGGTAAACTGAGGAAAAAGACGAGAAGATTATTCAACAAGGCTCAACGTACCGGTGAATGGGGCCATTATAGGACGGTATTAACGGAATATAATCTCAAACTAACAAGATCCAAGAGGGCTACCTGGAGGAATTTCTGTGAGGGAATCAATGAATTGCCCTCTGCAGCTCGTCTCCAGAAAGTCCTTTCCAGGGATCATTCAAATGGTTTAGGACTTCTCCAGAAGCAAGATGGGAGGTTCACTGAAAACTGGAAGGAAACCTTAGAGGCACTGCTAGAGACCCGCTTTCCGGATTCAGTAGTGGTAGGAGCCCAAGAGGACCCGCATGATCCCTCCAGTGAGGTGGCCTATGCGCCTCGCAGTAGGATCTGGAGTCTCTCTAGGAAAATATTCACACCCAGCAAGGTGCGATGGGCTATTGGATCTTTCAAACCGTTCAAATCCGCTGGAGAGGATGGTATCTTTCCAGCTTTACTTCAAAAACGTATTGAGAAAATACTCCCCAGCTGGATCCAGAAGTTTCGGGCAAGTTATGCTTTTAACTATATTCCGAAACTGTGAAGGAAGGTAAATGTGGTCTTTATACCAAAGGGTGGGGGTCGTCCAGACACCCAGGCCAGGGCATATCGGCCAATTAGCCTCACATCGTTTCTATTAAAGACGATGGAAAAAATCCTGAACTATCAAATAAGAAGTGAGGTCCTTGGAAAAAATCCGCTGCATCGGAACCAGTTTGCGTATCAAACTGGTAAATCCACTGTGATGGCCCTTAGCGGTCTAGTCACGAGGATTGAAAAAGCAGTGACTTATAAATAAATTCCCCTTTGTGCCTTTGTGGACATTGAGGGGGCGTTTGATAATACCTCCTACGGATCTATAGAGAGGGCAGCAATGGGAAAAAGGGTTCCGCTTTCTACAATTAGGTGGATCCGCTCCATGCTGGAATATCGTGAGATTACTACCAGACTAGGTGGCGAGTCAGTAACCATCAGAGCCGTAAAGGACTGTCCCCAAGGAGGAGTATTATCTCCTCTTTTGTGGTCATTGGTTATTGACTGACTACTGGTCCTTCTGAGTAGCCATGGGTTTGATGTCCAGGGCTATGCGGATGATGTGGCTATCTTAATCAGAGGTAAGTTTGATGAGGTCATTTCTGATATGCAAAATGCACTCAATATAATATGGCAGTGGTGTTACCAGGAAGGACTCAGTGTTAATCCAAACAAGACTGTCATTGTTCCTTTTACGAGGAGGAAAAAGCTTGCGCTTACAGCTCCCTCATTAAACGGTACTACTGTTCCTTTTTCCAGTGAGGTTAAATACCTAGGGGTTATCCTTGATCAAAAACTGAACTGGAACCAACATTTGTTGAAAGTTCAAAATAGAGTCACCAAGGCTTTCTGGGTCTGTCAAAGGCTCTATGGGCGTACTTGGGGACTACAACCAAAAATGATCTACTGAATAAGGTTAAGCGTATAGCCTGCATCGGTGTTACGGGCTCAATGAAATCACGTCCAACCAGGGGTATGGAGTCACTTCTCGGACTGACACCGTTACACCTGCATGTTAAAAAGGATGCTGCAATTATGGCCCTGAAAATGCAGGAAATCCTTAAGAAATTTCAGACAGACCCTACCATAGGAATGCCTTCCGACTGTATGCCAGCTAAACTGGACTTCCACAAACTATTCTGTGTAAGGTTACCTGACCGGGATGTGTGGAGTACAGGTGGACCATCCTTTGAACGAGGGTCCATGGTATGGCTTACAGATGGATCAAAAACGGAAGATGGGGCGGGGGTAGGAATAAACGGGAGTGGCACTACCCTCTCGAAGTCCTTGGGTACCAATGCTACCGTTTTTCAAGCAGAAGTACATTATATAGAACTTTGCGCTAGGATAGGCATAGCAAAAGGCCTAAACGATGCAAAGATTTATATTGTATCAGACAGCCAATCGGCCTTAAAGGCTCTTAGGTCTTGTACCGTTGAATCAAGGCTGGTATGGGATTGTCTAAAGGTTATTAAACATCTGGCAGGCTCAAATAAGCTAACACTTATGTGGGTGCCAGGTCATACTGGAATCGAAGGAAACGAGGCAGCTGATGGCCTCGCCCGTGAGGGTTCTGCCTCTCCATTTTTTGGACCAGAACCCTTCTGCGGTGTCACTAAGGGACACCTTAGAGCAGCGGTAAAACGCTGGGAGGATGTTAAAAAGTCCTCCTACTGGCGCAGAATTCCAGGTTTACGACAGGCGAAGAAATTTATATCACCTTCGTCTGTCAGGGTTAAGGAGTGTCTTGAACTTAGGAAACCTGAGTTGAGGCTGCTTACTGGCTTCCTCACAGGTCATGTCCCCTTAAGGTATCACCTTAAGAAGATGGGCCTAAGTACGACAGATGGATGCCGCTTCTGCGATCTGGAAGCGGAATCAGCGGAACATGTTCTGTGCCAATGCCCAGCCATTTTCCAGCAAAGACTGCAACATCTAGGAGGGAGAACAATGAGCCCGGATAGTATGTATCTTGTACCGGCCAGTAGTATTATCAGATTCATTAAGAGCCTGAATATTGACTGGACGGATAATTAAGAAGGGTCCAGCACAATAGGTCTTTTAGGTTGCAGTGCGAGGTGGCTTATCGCCCACATGGCCCTCCAGTAAATAATAATAATAATAATTTGCATCTATTGTCAGAAAAATCATTCAATAGAGACCTGTGAAAGATTCAAAAAGCTGTCATCGTCCGACAGGAGTTAAATTATATTATTACATAATATATGTAGAAGATGCCTTGCTACAACACATCAAATACAACAATGTAAAAGTTATATAAGATGTTCAATTTGCAATGGTCTACACCATACCGTTCTTCATTCGCCCAACTTTCATCAACAAAAATCAGATGGCCAAGAGATAAAAAGTTTTAAACTCGAAGCAAAAATAACCAGTCAGACCGAAAGTGTATTAATGCAACAGCAATTAACAATGCTATTAAAGCAAGGCTGTTTAATCTAAGGAAATGGACTAGCAACAACAGATGGACGCATGCAGCCATATGATAGAAATTGGCGAAACAATTAAAACTTTAGGCATCATCTGGAATCCTATAGAGGACATATTCCAATTTAAAGTCAAATCATTGGATACTAAAGCACCAAGAGGAAAATGTTATCCGAAACATCCAAATTGTTTGATCCAATGGGATGGTTAGCTCCCGTTATCGTACCATGCAACAACTATGGACATTAGGTTTAGACTGGGATACACAATTACCAAATGAAATCGAAACAAAGTGGATTTCATATGTCAACCAATTACAAATGCTAGAGGAAATTAGGCTACAAAAATGGATCAGGCATGACCAAGATGAGCTAGGTGAACTGCACGGTTTCTGTGACGCATCGGAAGATGCATATGCAGCTATAATTTATTACAAATCTGGTAAGGCCGATGATAGCAAGGTGACCATAGTGATTGCAAAAACCAAAGTTGCACCATTAAAGGCAAAATTAACAATTCCCAGATTGGAGTTGTGAGCCGCAGTGCTTTTAGCAAAACTGCTAAGAAAAACAAAAAAAGCGTTACAACTGCCTGATATCAAAACATTTGCGTGGACATACTCTATGATATCTTTGGGTTGGGTCAGAGGAAAACCAAATAAGTTTAAAACGTTTGTTGCGAACAGGATTATCGAAATTCAGTCTATATTATCTCCACTACAATGGAATTATGTAAAATCAGAGGACAACCCGGCAGATTGCGTATCAAGAGGCCTAAATGCTTCAAAGTTACTAAACCACCAATTGTGGTGGAGTGGCCCAATCTGGCTTAAGCATCCACAGGACAACTCGCCACAACCACAGACTGCAGAAGCCACAGAAGAGAAGATCAAAATAGCTACACTAATTGTCACGATCAACGAAGAAAATGGTATATTATGTGCTATAGGGCGCAGTACACCAACTAGAACTTGATCCAAAAATAGATGAGAATGGGTTACTGCGAGTAGGCGGCAGACTGTCTAACGCCAGGATTGCTTTCAATTCTCAACATCCAATAATACTGCCTTATAAGAGTCACTTAACTTGGCTCCTAATAGATTATGCACATAAGATGACCTTACACGGATGAAAGACGCTTACACTTTTATTCGGCAAAGGTACTGGGTTATTAAAGGTCCATTAGCAGTAAAAACTTACATCAATAAATGCATAATCTGCCACAAACAACGCGCGCAAACCTTAAATCAAATGATGGGAGATCTTCCAATAGCGAGAGTAACTCCGACAAGGCCTTTTACTCATACTGGAGTAGATTATGCCGGGCCTTTCCAACTACGGTGTTCACCAGGTCGAGGTCGCAAAAGCTATAAAGGTTACCTAGCAGTATTCATTTGCTTCGCAGTAAAAGCTATTCACAAAGAAGTAGTAAGCGATTTGTCATCAGGACGTTTCACAGCACGCCGAGGGTTTTGCTCGGACCTTTACAGTGACGGCGGTTCTAATTTCACAGGAGCTTCAAAACTTATGCGGAACGAACTCACACATGCAATAAAACAACTATCGGGAAAATGGTCAGAAGAGCTTTCAAAAGAGGGTACTCAATGGCATTATATACCACCAGAAGGACCACATATGGGCGGACTTTGGGAATCAGCTGTTAAATCTATCAAACACCATTTGCATAGAATAATTGGACAACAACATTTAACATTTGAAGAAATGACTACGGTAGTTTGCCAAATAGAAGTATGATTGAATTCTCGACCACTATTTCCGATGATATCTGACCCTAACGATTTCACGACGTTAACACCAGGTCAAGCATTCTGAACGAAAATATCAACCATTTAACACGTTGGAAGCTCCTGCAAAAAATAACTCAAGAGTATTGGAAAATTTGGGTAACCGAATATATGTTACTGCTACAAAAACGAAGCAGATAGACCAAAAAACAAGATAATATATCAAAAGGGGAGCTGGAAAATGGCCTTTAGGAAGAGTTCAAGAGATCCATAGTGGAAACGATGGCTTAGTTAGAGTCGTAACCATAAAAAGCAGCAAAGGAGAATTGTTTAAAAGGCCAATCACCAAACTCAGCCGTCTTCCAATTGAGAACAGTGACGAGATGGAAGAAATGGGCCTGCCAAAACCTAACACGGAAGTAACGCAGGCATCACCGTCTGCAGACGATTGTGAAGTAAACATTTCGAAACAAAGACAATCGATACAACACGGACGAATGACGAGAGCAAACAGCAAATTAACATTGTTACTGTGCTCGCTCGCAATAATCTGCATAATGGGACATACAACCGCACTAACAACAGCGAAAATCAACATAACACGGTTCACTTCCCATCCTGGTATTTATTTTGGTAAAATTGGTCAAGGGAATCTGATTAAAGGGGAATGGAGGATTATATGCTACTACAATCTCATATCCTATTGGGCAGAGCTAGACCACCTCGAAAGAGGCGCTCGTCAGCTAGACGAATTATGCGCTAATGCAACACTAATACCAGCGGTACACACGGACACATTCAAATATTGCGCAGCAATTGTTTCGCAAATAAGAATATTCTACGCTGAGTTAAGGGATCAAAATGAAATACTAAACGCCCTAAGTGGAAACAAGATCATCCGTCAAAGAAGATCACCTTTTGACTTTGTTGGTACAATTGCCAACGATTTGTTTGGTGTGCTCGACCAACGTGCTGGCAATGTTTACAAGGATAGCATAGAAAAATTAAATTCAAACCAACAACACCACCAGAAGCTATTACAACAGCAAATGTCAATATTAGAATCAACGATCAATGTGATTAAGCACAGTTACGAGGAGACCGATAAGAAATTTCAGGCATTCAACAACATGATAACCAGCATTATGCTCCATGAGGAATTCGCCGACCTGGCCCTTCGTGCTATGATGGAAATAATGAGACTTCGCGCATTTCAATCCACGATAATTGACACCATCACCGAAATTCATCAAGGCAAAATCGATCCTCTAATTTTGACACCACACCAACTTCAGGAACCGATTAAACAAATCATACATAATCTAAAACCAAATCAGGATGTTCCGTGCCGTAACTTAGACATAGCAGCTATATATAAAATAATCGACGTCAAAACAATCAAAATTGAAGAAACCGTAATGTTTGAAATTAAAATTCCACTGGTACAGAAATCACGATATATGTTATACCACGTTATACCAGTTCCCACCAGCAAGAAGGAGAAGGAGATACGTATACAGTGGCAGGATATAGGACATTTAGCAGTAGATTTGTTCTTTCCTTTATGCCGCAATTTAATTTAAGTGATAAAGTACATAGACACCACCCGATATTCGTAAAAACAAGCTCAACAGGCACCTTGTCGGAGATCAATGCCATTGAAGCTTCCCTCCAAGACCATAAGAAACATTTAGAGTCAGCAACAGACTAGTTCGGGTGAGGATGTGATACTAATCCAAGAACCTTGGATTAACAACAACAGGATCTGTGGCCTCAGAACCAAGGGGTACAAAATTATATCCTCTAGTAAGTCTGGGAAGATCAGATCTTGTATTCTTGGGAAAAATAATATTAATCTTTTCCTTCTCTCTCAATACAGCAATGGTGACACTACTCCAGGTAGCCTGGAAGTAGGCACTTGTAGATTCTGGCTAGTTTCAGCCTACATGGACCGGGAGAAGGAGGTTCCTCCGGATAACCTGGAGGAGCTGATCCGTAAAGCGGAACAATCAAAGGTAGGTGTGGTACTGGGAGTTGAGGCTACACTATCTGGGGAAGCACGGACATTAATGAAAGGGGTGAGTCGCTTTTTGATTATTTGATGAGTACTAACCTTTCAGGGTGTAATATTGGGCGGGAACCCACATTTATTACTAGTAACAGGCAGGAGATTCTAAACGTGACCCTTGCCTCAAATAATATTCTTCATATGGTTAAAAATTGGAGGGTGTATAAGGAACACTCCTTTTCTGATCATCGATATTTAACCTATCGCCTCGATATTCACCCTGCTACCCGGAAAGCCTTCAGGAACCCTATAAGGACCAACTGGAGCAAATATGGGGAATTATTGGAGGAAATGTTACCGACGAAGGCTATGGAGCCCCTACGACCGTTGGGGAGCTGGAGGACATGGTGGCTAGCGTTACTAGTGCATGCAACCGATCCTTTCGCGCTGCCTGCCCACTGGCTAAGCCTAGGGGTAGGCAAAAACCGGCATGGTGGTCCAGGGAACTGGGAACCTATCGTAAGGCTTGTAGAACAGCCTTTAATAGAGCCAAAAATACAACAGAGGCTCAGGATTGGGACTCCTATAAGGAGAAACTCGGAATTAATAAGAAAGAATTAAGAAAGGCACAAAGGAGGTCTTGGAGAATCTTCTGTGATAATATGGAAGAGGTATCCGAAACCTCCCGCCTTAGGAAGATTCTTTCCAAAAGTACATCTAGTCCCAGTTTTTTGATAAAACCGGACGGATCTTGGACAGCTTCTAGTGGAGAATCTCTGGAGCTTCTCTTCGAGACACACTTTCCAGGGAGTTTTGAAGACCTGTTGGTGCGTAGCAATCATCAGAAATCACTGTCAGTAATCACAGAGGATATCGTAACCAGGAAACGGATCCTTTGGGCACTGAGGGGTTTTAAACCATTTAAATCGGCTGGTCCGGATCAAATTATACCAGCGGAACTTCAAAACAACTCAGTAATTATTCTTCCCCACCTGGAACTATATTCAAAGGGTGTTTGAAGCTGGGATATATTCCTAGGTACTGGACGGAGGTCAATGTGGTGTTCATACCGAAAGCGGGGAAAAGCTCACATGTCTATCCTAAGGACCTAAGACCAATAACTCTATCATCCTTTCTTTTGAAAACCTTGGAAAGGCTGCTGGAGGTATACATTAGAGATAAAATAGGTGCCAGGAAGTGGGCATCGTCTCAGCATGCGTACACAAAGGGTAGATCTGTGGACACTGCTCTGCACGCCTTGGTGTGTACGATTGAGAAATCGATTAATTCGAAGGAATTCTGTTTGGTGGCCTTCCTGAATATAGAAGGCGCCTTTAATAATGTGAAAGCGGAGGCAATCAAGTAGGGATTGTCATTTTTGGAGGTGGACGTTTCTCTGATAGGGTCAATCAATTATATGCTGGGAAGCAGAATTGTTAGCTCGAAGTTGGGGGACTCCACCATCAAGAGGCTAGTAACTAGGGGAACCCCGCAGGGGGGGTTTCTGTCACCTCTTCTCTGGAACATAGTGGTAAACGGGTTACTATTTTAATTGGAGAGAGAGGGTATTGAAGTTATCGCTTACGCAGATGACGTAGCGTTAGCTGTTACCGGGAAATTCCTGGGCACGATTGTAGACGTAATGCAGAATGCGCTTACCATCGTTATGAAATGGGCTGGCAAATGTGGACTTGGTATTATTATTATTATTATTATTATTATTTATTATTTATTTATTTTACTACTACTGAAATTAGACACCATTTTCAGCATAAGCTCATTCACAATGGAGTATATGTGGCCAAATTAATTATAATACTGCATGATTTTTGATTTTTCCTAGATTTCCCATCCACAGCACAGCCGAATTTCATCCGGTAACGTTTGAACATGACACTACCGGATTGACCTATTATTTATTATCTGGCATTGCTTAGGTCTTAAGTTTAAGTTGATTCATTCGGCTGGTTCACGTTTGGATTGGTAATACTCCCAGAAAATGATAATTTTAAAAAATAATTTTAGAAAATAATTATTTTTAAGAAAAAAAATAATAATAAAAAATAAAAATTTAGGTCTAATTGACGTGAAAGTCTAAGTATTAACCCGTCCAAGACAGAGCTGGTACACTTCACTAAGAAATACAAAATCCCGGTAGTTGTCCCTCCTACCTTAAATGGCACGAGACTTGCTTTTACTGATAGAGCTAGATATCTGGGCATTATCTTGGACAGTAAGCTTAGTTGGAAGCCCAACATGTTGGAGAGAATAAACAAAGCTACTATTGCTTTGTACTCCTGTAGGAACGCCATTGGTCATAGATGGGGTCTGAAGCCGGAGCTGGTACACTGGCTCTACACCGCTGTAGTGAGACCTGTACTCATGTAAGGGGTGGGTGTTTGGTGGCCAGCTCTGGACAAGGTAACTTATAAAAGTAAGATTGAGAGAGTGCAAAGAACGGCCTGTATGCTTGTTAGCGGGGCATTGAGGTCGACACCGACAAGTGCCTTAGAGGTTATGTTGCACCTTCTTCCGGTCGACATTTTTGGCAAAGAGATGGCGGCAAATACGGCTGTACGACTTGCAGCCGTCTCTCAGTGGAGGTGTCTTAGTATAGGACACTCTACTATTGTTAGATCGTTGAAGGATGAGCTGGCGAATCTTGACTACATTAAACCTACTGTACGCTTCGAGAAGCGATTTCGAACCTCCTTCCCTTCAAGGGAATCCTGGAGGGATAGACCGTTATCGGAAACCGAAGCGTTGCAATTCTTCACAGATGGCTCCAAGCTAGACGGCAAAGTAGGAGCTGGAGTATTCTGTGACAAATTAAATGTAAACATTTCTATTCGTTTCCCTGATTACTGCAGCGTGTACCAAGCTGAAGTCGTAGCGATTGAGGTGGTCATGACGTGGTTGAAGCATAATGTGTTATTCTCAGACGATACCACAATCTATGTGGACAGTCAAGCGGCGATCCGGTCGTTAGAATCGGCGTCTTTGGCGTCACGGGTGTAAATGAGATGGGTGTGCATTTCAATATCCAGGTAATCTGGGTCCCAGGTCACTCGGGCGTCATGGGGAACTGCAGGGCGGATGAACTTGCTAGGCATGGTACGACTCTCCAGCAAAGGGCAAGTTTGGGGAGGCCTATCACAGCACTGAGACAAGCACTTGGAAAGCAGGCGCTATCCTCAGCGGGGGAAAGGCGGTCGAACACCCTCACCTGTAGAGTTGCAAGACAAGTTTGGCCAAAGCTGGACTTGGGACACTGCCTTTTTGGAGAACATGCAAGAAGGCTGGGTCTGGAGGCTAATGTCTTCTGCAGAAGCTGCTTGGACGAAGAGGAGGAAGAGACGTTGGTCCACTTCCTTTGCTTGTGTCCAGCATTGGCTCTCAGAAGGCACACACACTTAGGTAAGTTCAGGATGGACTGCCTCTCGGATCTCGAAAACAGTAAAGTGCGGGATGTCTTACACTACATAAGTAGCTCGAAACGGTTCCAATAGGGGTAAAAGGGGATACATCCTTTGGTATCACAATGGACCGTCACCGGTCTAAGTGTGCGTAAGCAGCCACTCCAACCTAACCTAACCTAACCTATGTTGGGGGTTGAGTTGGAGGTGGAATTGGAGGTAGCGTTAGAATTGAAACGAGTTCTTGTGAGCATGCATTTTAAAGTTGAAGATTGAGATTGAGCTGTAGTTGAGTAAGGAATTAAGGGGTTCTGTTAGGGAGTGACTTGGGAGTTGAGTTGGAGATTAGATTGAGTTGACTTGAGATGAGTTCATAGGAAACCACAAAGATGGTTAATGGATTTAACAAAACAAGGAAATGAGTGACAGCAGATGGAATTTGTCTCACAAACTGGATTTTCCTCGACATTGATGGTCAGATTGACCCTCCGCAACCAAAAAATAGCAAGTGGCTCAAAAATGGTAAAGGTTAAAAAACAGATCGCCCAAATAGACAAAAATCCTTCCATGAAGCTGGTAACGAACCTCTTTCTGCATAAGGTAGCACCCACAGTAGGAAATCATCCGAAATTCGTAAAGTAACCTTCATGGTATAATAAAAGCTGTTTTTAGAAAATTTATGTATCAACCGTTAATGAATGGCACAATGTGGGCACGAATTTTCCTCAGTAAGCGCATGTTCGCTTTCGATTTCGAGGCACATTGTGACATTTTATGGCCCCTCTACACATTATTTTACGGACATTGCATAGTTAGCGTCAATATAATAGTATAAGCAAGATCTGTTTGATCCAACCAAAATTGATCAAGAGATGGAGATTTGCTTGCTCTTTATCAGAAAGGAATAGGAACTAACTGTATGAGCGTTCTTGTGTAGTTTCGGCAAAAAATCGATTTTGAAACTTCGCCTACCGATTGAATAAATCTAGGTGTTGTTTGTTCATCAAATTTCCTTCTTCCTCAATGAAGAGAATGCCAGACATGGTCACCGAGTGTGTTTAGGCCGCTTTCAATATCATCCCTCTATCGGGTAGGTGGTCCCCAACGAGACCCTCTTTCGTTTGTCCCAACTATAAGGCCTGTTTATTGGTCCGTTTTTACGAACGAAGAACGTGCCCAACCCGTGTTAGCCTTGATGAGATCGTTTCTGATCTCGTAATTCATTCACATTCTATACGTGGCTCCCACTCTGACAATTATTCTAATAATCTGGGCTGGAACTTCACGAGGTGATCAAAACTTCGGTCCTGAAAATTAACTCAATTCCCAAATTAATCCCTAACTGAGAACCTTTTAGCTCAATCTACAGCTCAACGTTCAATTCAATTCAATACAAGTGAATCTCCTACTCAATCGAAATGCAATGCCCAATGCGATCTTCAAACCCCGCAACTTAATCACCAAGTCACTTTTCAAATCAATCCTTAACCTTACCCCAAACTCAACGCCTAACTCGGTTAACAAATTAACTTTCAAATAATTCCTCTTCAACTCACATTCAACTTAACTTAGCTCGAACCAAATCTCAACCCTCTTTTCAACTCTACATTTAACGGCCCACTAAACCCTCAACTTAACCCCGAATTAATCCTCAACCGAACCCCTCACTCAAATCCAACTCAACTTCAATTCAAAGCATATTCAACCCCAACTCGGCCTCAACTTAACCCTTAACCCAACCCGAAACTCAATCGTAACTCAACCCCAATTCAACCTTCAACTAAACCAACAACTCAACCCCTAACTCAACATTAAAGTCAAACCCTAAATTAAAACGCTTCGAAAATTATATACGTCGGCATACATAAATTCAACTTAATCTAATCTTCACCTCAACCCCCGACTCAAATCCCAAATATTTTAACTCAAATCCAACCCAACCCTAACCAACTCCAAGTCGATCATAAATTCAGCACTCAACTCGATGCCCTACTCAATCGTCTAATCAACGTGGGTCGAAAAATACACATGCCTCAATAAACCTGAACTCAACCGCAACTCAACTCCGAACTCAACTCTCAACACAACCCTACACGGTAAGAAAACTGCATTTGTCTATGAACTCAACTCATTAATAACTCAACATTTAACTCGCCGCCTAACTCAATTCGCCGCTAACCTTCAATTTATCCCTAACCTCAATTCCTCAACTCAATCCTTAAATTAACGCGACTCGAAGAACTACATTTATACATGAATTTAACTCAAAACAACTCAAGCTAACTTCCAATTCAACTCTCAACATAGCCTCAAATAAATTCCCAACTGAACCATGCACCTAAACTCATCATGGAAAAAAAGAGTTTAGCGAAGTTAGTGCCACGGGACGACTACAAAAAAGGGATCACGACTTTAACTTTGATTCAAGAATACCATTATGAATAAAATGATGCAAAATTTTGAAATTCGGCGACTTTGGATAAGAAAAATACAGTCCTGTATGTCAGAATGTAAAGAACACAATCACTGATTTCATAACGGAACCAATTTAAAAGATACTGAAAGGATGCTGAGTGAAAAACTCCCCAAAAGTTTGATTCTTTATAGAGCCTCAGAACAATTTTATGTTATTCAATTCGATTAGAAATCAAAACTAACAGTTATCCAAATTATAGTTTGTACCAGGGAAAAAATTGGTTGCCTGCGATGAGTAAAGGAGGGATGGTAGGGGTTATACACAATACTACTTAGCCAAGTCAGTTCTCTTCGCTAAAGTACAGTTCATTATTATCCAGCCATAAAACGATATTCTTTATTATTATCTAAGGCCTCCTTCCAAAATAAACAACTCAACGCTAGGAAAATTTCTAAACAATTTGAAAAATTTTAACAATTTCGAATGGATATTCTGGAATAATTTCGAATAAACTCAAATAATCTTGATTACACGTTACACAAGAAAAACTCGAATAATATTGCGACTTTTAAGTGTGTCAGGTAATTTTGAGAATATCGAATAATCATGAAAAGATTAGGGCGGATTAAGATCGACGTTGGCCGATTTGAATGGTGTTTAGTTGTTTGTCGTCGAGGTTATTCGAGATGTGTCAGTTGTTCATAACGATACCAAACAGACTTACAGATAATTCAAGCTTTGCAAGGATATCGACACTACTCGAGATTTTCAATATAATTGAAGGCAATTATTTGCTTGGTATTGTGATTAGCCGTTATAAAATTTTTTCAGGTAAGCACATTGATTAATTTGTACGAGGTTGTACAGAGAATATTCGATATTATTTTAGGGTTTGTAGGTTTTTGAGGTTTTCCATTGCTCAATGCCATAAGCAAAGAATTATGAGGTAGAATTAATCGAGTGTGACATTTTTGATGATCCAAATTTAACCATTTTCTATTTGACTTTGCTCATATACAATACAAATAGTGAATGACGACGGTGTCTATTCCTCTTCGTTCAAATAAAACACGCTTGTGCGTAATCGTCTACCATCCTTACGGATGAAAAGCACTAACGTCTGATATTTGTGCATCACTAGATCTTCTCACTCAACTTGTAAATGGGCCAACTAAAATTCCTGAATTATCTATCTCGGTCTATCTATAAAAATTAGCTTTGCCCTCTCCCCCTACCTTTTAAATCCGCTCTACATTTATATTGCTGTATATACGAATTAAAATAAAATAAAATTTACATGCGAATAACTAGTGACTGGTTAAATGCTGTCACGTAATTCGGATTAATCGGTCGCGAACTTTTTTTGTCTTGTAAATGTGTATTTAATTTGTAAACAAAAGTCTCATTTCAAAACTGAACAAAAAATGTATAAATAAACAAACCTAAATATTTAAATTAATTCCATTATTTAATCGCACATAATACCAACAACAACAACAACAAATGAAATTGTCTGTCTGAGTCAGTTTATTCAAATTACAGATAACCCCGTCAAAACATATTGATTTTTAGTACATTATTCACTCGTACTTTGTACTTTGGGTTTTTTTTTTTTTTGCAAGACTGGAATTGTGTGTGGTAATCTGTAAGATTTGTGTACACAAAATAATGAGGTTTATCGCGAAAAACAAATGAAAAATTAAAAATGCAAATACCACAACAATGTAAAATTAAAAATATGCGTTGATTTTATTAGGATTTGTGGGTGTACATAATTACGCACATCAACAAGCGTAATTGTTTCGTTTATAATTTACACATCAGAATCGCGTATGTCGTCTTATTAAAAAAAAACAATGTCCAGCATTTTCTTGCTGCCTGATCAGCTTTTACTCAATAAAACATTTTATCAATCTACTTGTTTGTCCTATATCTTCCAAAAGCGCGATAGAGAAGGGATGCAGAAAGGGGTTTCTCGTCATCTGATTACGATCGATGATGGTGAACTCAACTATGCCTGCCTGTTAAGAGTGCAGACCAACAGTCATGTCGATACTACATGTTCGCAAGGAGCATTGCAATTTGCAGGTGGTCTACGAAAAAACGGATCTGCAGCCGTTTGTTCACGATTTGCGTTAATTAATGCGTAAGGAAGAACATTAAAAGTGAAGAGCTCAACTTGAACATTATTCAACGAGAGTTTTTCGAGATTGTTGAAATTTTGGAATTACCCGGATTTTTTGGCTGTTTCAGTCTTGTTTGATTCTTTGCCTTGTTGTTTGGCTGCGAAACCAGGTAGGATCGATCGTTGACTCAAATCCGTCTTTTTCTGCCCATTGTTGGCTTAATAAAGTCAAGAACATTTGGTTCCTAGATGCAGGAACCTGAAAGTTGATGACGTTTGATCTGACACCAAAATGCGTAAAACAAACAAACACCAAATTTCAATCTTCTGTCTCGTTTCGTTTTGAATCTGCCTCTACATACTCGTACTGCACTCATCATATTCTTTGTCGCTTTACAAAATATTGTTCAATTAGAAAATATTGTTCAACTACCTTTAGATCACCATTCGTGATTCAAAATGAGTGTTGGATCAAATGTTGTTGTTGCTTCACATGTAAATTTTGATCTGATCCGGATCACTATGCGTCAAGAAATGCAGCTAATATTAACAACGCTTTTAAAATTTAGTGTATTTTTAATATTCCACGGTCCTTCTTTCGATAACCAGATCCCTGATGTAAAAATCCTACTTCGGGGCGGTATACCTTCAAAAAATATTTGTACACTAGAACCTATTTTTACACGGTCTTTTTTACACGATTTTTGTTCAACCGTGTAAAAAAAGGATCGGGTGTATTTTAAAGGATTCCACTTGACCACTTAACCGATTCCTAGGTTTAATCTATCTTGAAGTGGTTTTCATTTTAATATTTTTAATTGACAGGCATTTTCACGTAAAAGATACATTAAATATAAAAAATCGGCCAGACGATGATAATTTCTTTTTTCAAAAAAAAAAATTATATCGTAGCCCTGAGACCGATCGAAAATATTTTTCATTTTAATATTTCAGATGGTCAGGCATTTTCACGTAAAATATGCATACACTATTTATTTAGTAAAGTAAAATTAGTAAAATAAAGTTTAGTAATCATGAAAATTGTCGACCTTGAGATTTTTGAAGATTTAATTGTTTTGAGGTCCCCTAAGTCCCAAAAATTGGGTTTCGAAACGGTGTCTGTCTGCCGGTCTGTCTGTTAGTCCATATTCTCTTTACAGTCCAGATGGTTTACCAATTGAGCTAAAACTTCATATTTAAGGTTTTTTCATAGATTGGTAGATTCCAGTGAATTTTAGTAAAAATCGGCCAACCGGAAGTGGCACTTCCGTGGACGTCCGAAGTAAGTGAAAATGAAAGGCAATTTTTTCATGGAAAACAAAAACGGATTATCAGCATAAACTTGTGACTTAACATATCCCCAAAAAAAGAAATCACAAGGTGTTAAATCACACGGCCTGGGATGATAATTAACTGGACCCAATCTTGAGATAATTTCATCACCAAATTTTGTTTTCAATAAATCGATTGTTAAGGTGGCTGTGTGGCAGGTGGCACCGTCTTGTTTCGTTCTCCATTGACTGTTACTCTTCGACCATTTTTTTTTTCAAAGAAATATGGACCAGTCACTCCACCAGCATGAATCGCGCACAACACAGTGACTTTATCTGGATGTAATGGTGTCTGAACATAGCTTTGTTTACATAACCATTTAACCAAAAATGAGCTTCATCACTGAATAAAATTGATCGATAAAAATGTTCATTATTTTTCAATTTGTTCAAGAGCAAAATCAGAAAATAAACAACATTTATGGTGGTCTAATGGCTTCAGTTTTTGAACCAGTTGAATTTTGTAAGGATGTAAACCCAAATCTTTTCTTAAAATTCTCCATGTTGTTGTGTGAGAAAGATTTAATTGTTGAGAATGACGTGGAACCGATAAATTGGGATTTTCTCTTACACTTGCTGCTACCAAATCAATATTCTCTTGTGTGCGTGCATTTTTTTGTCGTACTCTTGTGTCGTGTAAAGAAAATTCACTTTGAAATTTGTCTACAATACGATGAATAGTGAGTCGATTAACTGAATTATGTCGTCCATGAATTCTAAATTTCTCTCAGTATTCACAAATGAGCACTGCTCATAACCTACTGAACGCAAATGACATAAGAAATGTCAAAAAATAATACGCAGTGTTGCCATTATAACCATTTTAAATTGTATCATTCCTATTGAAAACCCCTTTAGAAGAAATGCCAAGCAAAAGATTTAAAAAACTGACACTAGCGTGGCACTAGTCTAAAAAAACGAAGCTTTTATAAAGGAATTTGAAATTAGGAAGAAACCAAACTTTTCATTTTGGTCAGGTGTGAAGTTGCTCGGGGGATTCAAGTTGGCACTTGCGGCCAGCTCCGTAACTTGCAACTTCCACAAGTGCTCGTGTTACCTCCACGTGGTGACCGCTGGTAACTAGATTGCTGATTTTTTTTTTGGCTTCTAGGCTAAAACACGGTGCTAAAGGAGTCAACCTTAAACAAATCGCTGGGGTGGGTTAAGGTGTTAATCGTACCGTGCCGATAATCGACCAGACTGGGGGCACAGTTTTAAAACTAGCTCAGTCGTTAACGGTGGATCCGGATACTTGGCGCCCTCCGGATTAAGTAGCCTTATCTGTGTACTGCGGATCTCTGCACATATGGACACTTCTTTCTCCGCTACTCGTGGGAACAACTGTCGATCTTAAGGAAGCTAAACAACAACAAAAGAGTCCGGCTCTCTAAAAAATCCGGAAAATGTGGACAAAGAGACTCGGGTTTGTAGGCCTGACTCTAAGTCTACAAATAAACAACGGGACATAAGCTCAAGGGAGGCTGGTCCCTCCACTCGGGTCACCAAATCTGAAAATACAAATACAAAGCGGAACCAAAGCACGAATGAAGCTGGTTCCTCAAAACCAACCTATAATACTAGGAGGAAGGCCTGGAGGGCCCTGGAAAAGATCAACAACATCTCGCCAGAAGACAGGACGGATAAAGATAAAACCATGCTTGCGTGGGCAAAAGAAGTCACCGAGAAAATGTCGGAAGGCCCCTCAGCTGGCTCACAGCTTAAAAGAAATAGATCTCAGAAAGAAAGTCCTAAGATCGCAAAGCGGACAAAACTCCATGCTACCACTATGAGGCCTTTTAACGAAGTCCTCAAGGATCAGCTGGTTGTGGTAGTTATTGACAAATCCCAAGAGGATGGTAGTATCACGCCCGCCAATTGGAGGAAGGTGGAAGGGGCCTGAGACACCACATACCTGAAAGTCCTGTCGGAAAATCCAGGACCTGCTCCGACTTGTCGGGACGCGGGCTGGCACAGGAATCAGGTGAAACTGACTGCCTGTGCAGATCAGAGGTCCCTGCTGCTTTATAAGAAGGCGGTGTGGGGACTTGGCGAGGTATGGCCCGAAGCCAGCCTTGCTGTGATTGATAGGGAGGAGACCCCCAGCAGACCAAGAGCTAGAGTGAACATCCCTTCGGAGCCTAGTGATCCGAAGGTGATACTTCAGTTGTTGCAGGTTGGCAACCAAGATTTGCCAACGCACAACTGGAAAGTTGCCAAGCTCGAGGAGGCAAAGGCTGACTATAGGTCAGCTGTTATCATCTTAAACAGGAAGTCACTGACTGCACTGGAAAAAATCAAAGGTTTAATCAACTATGGTTTCAGTGCAGTCACACTCAAGGTGTATAAGAAGGACGCGGACAAGCCGGAGGCTCCGAAGTCATCTTCAGAAAATACCGCGGTGCTTGATAGCTCATCTGCGTGCGCGGAGGTAGCCAGGCAAGCGGAAACTCTCTCCACGGACACGGAGATGTCAACGTCCATGGAATCTTTAAAGAGGCTCTCAGAGGACTTCTCATCAGGGGATGACTCTGATGTTACTGTCGTGGAGAAGAGGCTGTAGAGATGACACTGACATTTCTTCGGGTTAACCTTCACCACTCTAAGGTAGCATCAGCTGTTGTAATTTTAAAAATTGGGAAAGAAGCGACAGATGCCGTATTGATCCAGGAACCTTGGGTCACTGAAGCCCGGGTACTTGGGCTCAAGACTCCCCATTATAGATTAATGCACGGTAAAAAATAAGGTAAGGTTCGGTCATGCATTCTCATTAAAAATAACATAAGTGGTTTTCTGCTATCAAATTTCAGTAATGGAGATGTAGCAGTGGTCAGCATTGAGGTTACCCAGCTTATGATGAAGTGGATACTCCAATCATTCTAGGTGAGCTAATCTTGGAGGCTCAGAAACGCAAGGTTGGAGTCATTCTTGGGAGTGATGCAAATACCCATCACATTATCTGGGGAAGTACGGACACAAATGAACGAGTTGTCCAGCGCTTTTAATGAAGCGATACTGGGCTCTAGTCCCCTTAGCAGGCCTAGGGTAAATCTCGGCCACCCTGGTGGTCCAAGGAGATTCAACAAACACGTCGAAAATGCAAAAGACTCTTCAAAACAGCACGGAAAACAAAATCTGCTGTAGACTGGGACTCCTATAAGGAAGTCCTCAAACTTTACAAATATCAATTGAGAAGTGCCAAGAACAGCTCTTGGAGACTATACTGTGGCAAAATTCAGGAGTCTTCGGAGATGTCTAGGCTACGCAAAGTACTAGCAACTGGTCCTTCCATCCCAAGTTATCTTCAACGGCCGGATGGGATATGGACTACTAATAGTGCGGAATCGCTGGAACTTCTGATGGAGATTCATTTTTCTGGTTGTTCCGAATTTGTACCTAGCACATCAGTAGATAAAAGTGCTAGTAGCCTCATAGGCCAAATTATTAGCAGAAAAAAGATCCTGTGGGCGATAAACAGTTTTAAACCATATAAGTCGCCTGGACTCGATGGTATTATCCCTGCGGATATTCAACAAACTACGGATCTAACAATTCCCTGGTAAGAGGTTATTTCCAAAGGCAGCCTAGAACTATGTCACATTCCTAGTAAATGGACAGAAGTGAAGGTTGTTTTCATACCTAAGGCGGGAAAACGCTCAAACTGCAATCCTAAAGACCTTAGACCAATTAGCTTGTCTTCCTTCCTTTTTAAAACACTGGAAAGACAAATAGAAGCTCATATTAGAGGCACGATTGTGCCGGAAATGCTGTCTATATCTCAACATGCCCATTGCAAGGCGAGATCTGTAGAGACTGCTCTTCATTCTCTTGTATATTTCATTAAAAAATCTTTCGAATATAAAGACTACGCAATGATAACCTACTTGGATATTGAGGGGGCCTTTAACAATGTACTTCCAGGGGCTATACCTCGGGCACTTTTAGATCTGGGAGTGGGTGAATCACTCAAGGACTGGATAGATCAGATGCTAAGAGGCAGGATCATAAATGCCAGTTTTGGGGAATCTTCCGTCAGAAGATTTGCAAGCAGAGGTACGCCACTGGGTGGCGTACTGGCCCCCTACTTTGGAACTTGGTCATAAATGACCTGTTACTGAGGCTGGTGGACGGTGGCTTCAAGGTGGTTGCCTATCCGGATGGTGTTGCTATTGGTGTCCGTGGTAAATATTCCGGCACTCTTAGTGAGCTTATACAAAATGCCCTGGGCACTCTTTCATTATGGGCCGTGGAACCCACACAAAACCGAATTGGTTCTCTTCTCTAGGAAATATAAACTTCCTCACATCGATCCTCTCACTTTAAATGGGTTCAGCTTGACTTTTGCAGTTGAAGCGAAGTTTCTGGGTCTCGTTTTGCATAGAAAATTATATTGGAAACCCAATATTCTGGAAAGGGTAAAGAAAGCTACGGTAGCGCTATACTCTTGCAAAAATGCCATTGGGAAAGGATGGGGGCTGGAGTCACGCATCGTCAGGCCCTTATTCTTGTATGGGGTAATAGTCTAATGGCCTGCTCTGGACAAAACTGTCAACCAAAAGCTGTTGACAAAAGATTGTGGATCAGTGGTGCACTGAGGAGCACATTCACTCAGGCACTAGAGACTCTGCTATTTTTGACTCCTCTAGATATCTTGGGGAAACAGTTGGAAGATTGAACTGCCATACGGCTGAAATCCATCTTAATGTGAACCTGCTACAATACAGGGCACTCATCTATTTTGTGCAACAAACAAATTCCCAAGACCACCGACTATACTGTCCCGTCACTATCTTTTGATACAAAGATTCGGACTAGGATCCCATCCAGGGAGGACTGGATGATGGGTGCAGTTTTGGAACCAAGAATTATAAACTTCTTCACTGATGGTTCAAAACGGGACAGGAAAGTCGGGGCTGGAGTGTTCTGCGAGGAACTTCTGATAAATCTCTCCTTCCATCTCCCCGACTACTGTAGCATTTTTCAAGCTGAAGTAACTGCCATAAAGGAAGTTGTAGACTGGTTGAGGTATAATGTAATATCAGTTTGTGATATTCGCATATATACGGACAGTCAGGCTGCCATTAAAGCGCTTCGATCACACTTCCTCACGTCGAAAGTAGTTAAGAACTGTCTCTCATCTCTTAACGAGATGGCAGATCAGTTCAGCATCCACATTTTATGGGTGCCAGGACATTTCATAAGTACAGGGAATATAAACGCCGATGAACTGGCTCGACATGGTACAACGGACCACTTCTCAGATCTTCTGACGAATGACAGATGGTCAAGTATCACCTCTTGCGTAATAACTCGGCAGGTCTGGCCAAAGTTGGACTTGGCGAGATCCAAACAGCTGATCTCACTTCAGCGAAGTCAGATCAATGTGGTTGTTGGAGTGATTACGGGACATTGTCTCATAGGGAGGCATGCGAGTAGACTTGGTGTATTCTCACGTGACTACTGTCCTAGTTGCGAGGACGAAGAGGAAATATTTCTGAAATATTTTCATGATTGTTTGAATACCAACATATATGAATGCCGTTTAAGTAAATCGTTTTTATTTTCATTTAATAATTGATTATTTAAACAAAAATTTTAAAAAAAATATCATAACAAGACCGTGAGAGGAACTTGAAACCCCTATCGGGCGCGTCCCTCGGTGGCGGTTAGGGGGAGAAGTTAAATAAAATACCTTCCGCGGACCAACAAGACTAGATTTTGGTCAGTGTCAAACATTGCATGCCAGAAGTGAATGAGGATGAATTAGAGAGGGAGACGGACTGAATCCTAAAGAACACAAAATAGTCCAGGAAGTGTAAGAAAAATAAAGCTGAATCGTCATCTGAGGCTGAACAATTAAATGATAGTGGAACTACAAGTACCGAACCGAAAGTTGTCCAACCCGACGTCAATCAACGAAAAGGTAGTAAATCTACCAAGAACATTGCACCAAAACTGGTTCAATCGAAAGAAAAGCCACCCCCCCACTAATAAGTATTATAGGCGTAACCATTTACCCCGAAATTCAGTCACTGATGAAATCGGTTACTGACAAAGAGTACAAGGTAACAGCGCTTCTTATAGAACCTTATCTATGAAGTTGAATGCTGAAAAGTATCAGTGGTGGGGTCACCTATGAGGGCAAACCGGCGCGATCTATAAAAGTTATGGCAAGAGGTTTGCATCAAACTTGCTCAACCAAAGAAATAATGGAAGACAAAATGAAGGTCTTAAAATACTAGATCTTGTGACTATTTTGTTAAAAAAGAGAAAACAGAAAATCAGGAAGGAAACCAAACTTTCAGTAAAAGGGGACACCTCCTTTTTATGCTGGTATTTGATAACAAAGAGAATGTTCAAAACATTTATGAGGAGCACCACTAACCAAATGCAAGAAATGTCAGGGATCTAATCACACTCAAAAGATATTGCAGCTGAGATCCGAGATGTGTAAAATGCTCAGGTTAAACATATTATCCAGGCATGTACAATAGGGAGAGATGTGCCGCCTAAGTGTATAAGTTGTAAGGGTCAACATCAGGCTGCAACGCAGGGCAAAGAAGAACATTTGCTGAGGTAGTGCAAGGTTCGAGGGAGGACTACATTTCAAGGGAGGATTACATTAAACTATTTAAAGCGCTAGGATGTGATTTTATAGACTTACGACATCAACGCGTAAAGAATTGTTTCAAACAGGGCGAACATCAAAATGTGAATTTTACTCTGATGGTTTCCCAACATACTGGCCCAGTGACGAAGCTAAGATACCGGATCTAATAGACTTTTATGTACCAAGAGGTATATCTCAGAACGACATTCACATTGAAAACAGATATTCTCTAGTATCGGATCACTCACCGGTTATCATGACAGTCAGTGAAACGGTAATTAAAAGTGAGAGTGAACTCAGATTAACAAATTCAAAATCAAAAATATGGCCCGTAACTCTAAAAGAATTAAAAGAAGAAGTGAAAAGTAACATGAATATTGAAAAAGTTTCAGGCTATGACTTGATTACTTGCCAAATTATCAAGGCTCTACCTGACATCGCATCAATGGAAAGTAGAAGAAGTAATCATGACAGCAAAACCTGTTAAACCACCTAACGATAAGAAAATCATACAGGCCAATTTCTTTGCTGCCAATTATATCAAAACTCTTTTAAAAATTATTACTAAAGAGACTGAGTCTGGAATACAAGCTGCATAGAGATCTGCCGAGGCAATTCTATGCCATACTAAGATAATAGACATTTTCGAGTCAAATATGAGGCTAAACAAAATTTCTGTTTTAGCACCAATAGCCACTTTTGCAGATGACACAGCAATTATGGCGATTGGAAGTAATGTCGCTGATGCAACGAGCAAACTCCTGGGGATGACCAATGCGGTTTGTAACTAGACAAAGCGATGGCGAATCAAGCTTAATGAGACAAAATCCACGCATATTAACTTTACATATCAAAAGGCGTACCATCTACCTACAGAAATTAACTCGCGGCACGTTCCATATGTAAATACAGCTAAATACCTTGGCATGACCCTCGATGCCAAGCTCAAATGATGAGAGCATATTAAAAAGAAAAAAAAAAGAACTTAACATAAAGTTCAGAAAAATGTATTGGCTCATAGGTAGAGGCTCTGAGCTCACAATTCACAACAAGCTGCTGCTATATCGGCTCTAAAGCCGATATGGACCTACAGTACACAACTGGGGATATACTAAGCAAACAAACGCCAAAATGATAGAGTCGTTTCAAAACAAGGTTATTCGTAGCATCGTCAATGCTCTGTGGTGCTTTAAATGATCCTACTAGAATGTTTATGTGTCTAGATCATGTGTTTGTTAAGTCCTGCAATTTATATGATTTTACTGTTGACAACTTACTAATTCATATTTCCTAAAAAGATTGTAATAAACCGTTCTGAAATTTCTTTAACATCTTGAATTCTCTTGATAAAAAAGGAGCTGAAGCCGAGGATGAACTTCTATCTCCTAAATAAAGTTAATCAGTTAAAGAAATTTTCCAGGAAATTAGGGCGTAATCCTTCCAATGTTAAGTTAGGAAAATTTGTTAAAAAGTTATCGAAAAACGTTAAAAGGACCGTTACGGAGGTCAAAATGCGCTAATACAAAAATAAATTTGTTGGTATAGGTAATAACGCCAACCTTGTGTGGAGGGAAATTTATGATATTTTTGGTAGAAAGGGTATCAAAAATCAAATATCTCAAGTTTATATTCATCAGTCAACTGTATTGACTATTAATGTTCCGTCAAAATTATTTCCCAAACTAACTATAAATATGCCTGTCTCTAACTGTCACTCTTCACAGCCGTTTTATTCTTGGTTATACCAGAAACCCTTTTGATGGAGTAAATAATTTGATTATCAAAAACTTTTGTTGGTACTTGGTGGATGTTTTGAGTTTCTATTTTAACTTGAGCTTGGATAGTGGAATTTTTGCGAAACTATCTGAAAAAGTTATAAAGAAACGACTTACCAATTTGGATTTATTCCTGGGAAATCTGCGGAGGAAGCTATTTTGCATTTTTTAAGGCATATTTATTCGTCAATTAATAGTTCACATTAACCTACTGCCCAATTTATCGATATTTCAAAAGCTATTGATACTGTTGATCATGATATCCTAGTAGCAAAACTGTCTCACCCTACAGCGTTTGCAGATGATTTGTTATTCACTTATGACGCTAATAATTTTTCAGAAGTGCAACTGGCTCTATAAAGGGATCTATGCATTCTCAGCAAGTGGTTCTACTTCGACTGACTTACGGTCAGTGATAAATACAGAGTTATGCATTTTGGAAGACCTAACACTGATATTCTCCCAATTTGCTTGAGATATCAATCATCTTGACATATCATCAGCGAAGCCCATTTTTGGTTTCTGGTTTTAATTTAATTTGATTCAAAGCACGTCATAACTACTCCAAAAAATTAAAGGAATAATGAAGAGATGAAAAGAAAAGTAGTTTAAAGCTTCAAATCTCTAGCTTCGAGATGTTTGACCGTTACCACGCAATCATAAGAAAAAGCACGAGAGAAAAATTTTCAGTTTTTTTTAAGGATCCACGGGCTCGGGAAATTTTTTTAAGTTAAACCAATGTATAGGTCAGTTAGCTTGTTAATTAAGCTTCAATTTAATTTCTTTTTGGTCTCTCGACGTCAAATTTTTGCTGAGATATCTGACTTTGAATGGAAAAAGATCCTTTTGTCTTTGATCATCGATATCTCAGCAACCAATAATTGCACAGTAAATTTTAGGGTGCCCTTGAAAACTTAAGTAAATTGCCTACAAGACTTAATTACACAGGACCACAAAAAAAATGAATGGAGGGTTCCTTAAATCAGACCAAGTGGATTATATGTTTTTTGGGTCGCTGAAAAAGGATCCGAAACCTGTTTTTGCGCTCATCACGTCAGTGTTTCTGTCTAATCTCAAAAACAGCTTGAAACTATAAAACCCAACAATATCAACACTTAAACCTTATAACCCTATACCTTCATAACTCAATAACCTTGAGATCGATAATATATAGCCCTAAAACCCATACACCACAAAATCATAATTCCATACGTACATCACTTCATAACCTCAAAACATCGAATCATGTAGAATTAAATTTCATAACGCCACATCCGCATAACTCTATACAACCTAATACCTCAAAACTCCATAATCCTATAACCCCATAACACCATAGCCCTATAACCCAGAAATTCCATAACCGTATAGCCTCATAACCATAACAACAAAAAGACTTACAAGTCAAAGAGCCTGCAATCTTAGAAAGCTACAATGCTGTTGTTTTGCAGAAAGTTTAAACCAAATATTTAATCTTATTTTTCATAAACTTTGGGTCTCCAAAACTATAATTCGAATACTCAATAAGGTCAAGATTACCTGCATTGTAATAACCTTCATTTAGCGATACCCAGGAACAACGACGTGGACGTAGCAGGCCTCTGTTCCCTTTGGGGTGCTTGATTTACGTGAGTCCCCTCGCCTCTCACGATACTCAAAGAGCTTTACTCTCCGTAGTTTTCATTGATTTGACGAATTGTTTTACAAGTCCCAGCTTTATATGTAATAGTGGAAGGATTACTTTATCTGTTGGTATTAGACTCTGTTTCATGATATTTTTATATACTATGGAGCTAAATTGTTTCTAATTGGCCAATCCCTTTTCACATAATGTTTGGCACGAGCTCGGCTGTCCCATTCACATGGAAAACATGGATGTTTAGTGAAACCACCTGTCATTATTTTTAAATCTCCACATATTTTCCACTTGTGGTACTCCTCATTTAACACAACCGAATGACCAACAGGTAGCGGAGCAAGATCCTCTTCAGTTTCAAGAATGATAGGACAAGCCACAAATTCAACAGTTACATACGAAATCGAAGATTCAAATTTTGTTTTTCGGTTGTGCCCAAAAAACTTCGTTAAACAAAAATAGCAATCCGTCTCATAATTTTTGGGTTCTCGCTAGATCATTGGAGTAGCAAATGTCCGTTTCTTTTGTTTATTAAGTTGCAAAGAGCATCTTATTCATATCGTTTTTGGAGTCCAATGTTTGATCATTTCATTTGTTTCTATACCAAAAAAGGCCTGGCATCTACTTTTAAGTACATCTGTGAACAACTTTCTAAGTTTACTCACAACGTAATCTCCACAAAAAACACCGAAAGAGTCTACGCAATTATTACATGATGTCTTTCTTGTAACATTATACTCTTCAAAGGCTAAGTTACCTACTGATGTCGAGCTGCGGTCATTTGATGGCGACACTTACGGGCCCACTTTCTCACTCTGACCAGCCGCCGATACTGCAGTTTCGACTCCCTGCATCGAACTTTTCCGTGTGCCGACCATGACGGCATGAGCGCCATATTCCAGGGACTTTGCCGGATCGCGGAACAACTCGGTTACAAACCGTCACCGCGTGGAGGTGCTCTGGATGCCGACACACGGCAAAATTGTCAGACTCAGAATTCAAGTGCAAGTACATTTGCTGTTAAATTTTAGGGTTATAGGGTTATGCGGTTTGTTACCAATTCATTAATAACGTGAATCATACAACAGGTCATATAACTAAATAAAAAATTTGCTCTATATTTGTGTTGTGTCACACAACACCGTTATACCGTTGTGTCACACAACACCGTTATACTTTTATTGTTTCTTTGTATAATGTAATAAATTTTGTATAAAAAGTCAAGCAAATGAAATATAAAAATCAGAATAAATTTACCTTCAATCGTGTGTTTATTTCATTCTCAAGATTATTAAGACCCCACCCCCACCAGTGGTAATCTTAATAATCATTAAATATAAAAGTTCTGAGCAGAGGCGAGAACTTTACAACAGGGTTACAAGTTGAAAGGTGATGGACTTTTAGAGATGTGATGTCGTGGAGTTTTAACTGTCCACCTCAAAGTAATTTTTTGTCGCATTTAAGAGTTGTAGGTTTATGGGGTTTTGGGTTTATAGGGTTATGAGGTTTTGGATTATTAGGGTTATAGGAATCGTGGGACTTCAGAGTTAAGGAGCTTATGGGTTTTGAGGTAATAAAGTGATGGGCGTATGGAATTATAAAGCTAAAACTCTCCGAGATTGGTTTGTGTTTTGTGTGTAAGTTGTGAGATTTATGAGTTTTGAGGTTATAGATTCTGAGATTATGAGTTTTAGGGTTATAAGTTATCGATCTCAAGGTTATTGAGCTATGGTAAGGTATAGGGTTATAAGGTTTAAGGGTTGATATTGTTGGGTTTTATAGTTTCAAGCTATTTTTTGAGGTTAGGTTCAAAAAAAAAAAAATTTCAGTCCGTCTGTCTGGATGCCTCTATGTCCCCTTGGTCTGAATGTACCCATGGTATCTCGAGAACGGCTTACGATTTAGAATTTTTTTTACCAATCTATTTCTATGGTCAAGGCCGAGATTTGAAAAGCTTTTGGAACCTGTGCGTCAAGAGGGTCGGGTACCTGGTTATACAAATATTTACCAATGTTTTAAATATGCTGGTTTGATTATTGAATTGGGTATTGAATTTGGGGTTGATTTGAAGGTTAAGTTAGCGATCAATTTGCGGGTTGAGTTAAAGTTGAGTTGGAGTTGAGTTGGGGCTGGATAGGATATGGTGAGTTGTTGACCAATTTTTTATATATGCTGGTTTGAGGAGTGAGCTTGGCGTAAAGTTTGCGTTTGAATTAAGGGTTAAGTTGGGTAATTTGTGATTTTGTTTTTTATAGAAATTTTATTCGGATTCTATATCTTATCCGATTTTGATGAAATCCAGCATTTCCATTGGAAATGGGATATTCAAATGATTTTCAGATGAAGTTCTGAAATATGGCCAAGTAAGATGGAACTTCGCTATTCCTTAATTGATTGTGATGAAATTTGACATGTGCGTTGAAAATGGGATTCTAAAATGGTTTTTGGATAAAGATCTGGAATATGGTCAGTGAGAACAGAACTTGGCTATTTCTTAACCTCAGTTCCACTCAAATTGGCCATACATATAATTTACTAAAGGTTCAATTTGAAGTGTAAAGGAACACATTAAAGTGGTAAAGTTTCAATTTGAATTGTACTCGTAAAACATATATCATCGCAGAAATATCTGTCCGTGTCCGCTCTAATAAAGCGTCAGCTTATCTAAGGGAGGTTTTCATTGAAAAGCTTCAGTTGCATGGGACTTAAAAGTTGGTCCGTTGAAGTGAGGATTCCAATAAATTGAGTGTCTGTTGAAATGAAATTTCAATGTATTTAAAAGTGAGTGTTAATATATATGTACAGTATATATGTGTGATATTTAAACATATGAACCAAACTTTACACAAATATTGTTTAAGACTTAAGAAAGGTCGATGTTAATATCTCAAACAATCTTCTCCTCCTTGAGAGATGATAATCAGGTCTAAAGTTACTACAGAGGAGTTTCTAAAACTTCAAAAATTGAGTCGATTATTGATAACGGTATGATGGCATGAAGGTATGATGTTACGATGGTATAATGGTATGATGGTTAGTATATAAGAATTGTGTGATGGTGATGGTAATGGCGATGGTAGTATGATGATGATGATCATGTATGATGGTATAATGGTATCTTGGTATGATGTTATGAGTTGAGCAGAGGGTTGAGATTTGGTTCGAGTTAAGTTGAGTTGAAATTGAGTTAAGGTTTAGTTAGCCAGCATTGGGGTTAAGTGAGTTGTTCGGTTGGGGAATTATTTAAGAGTTGATTTGGGGTTAGGTTAAGGGTTAATTTGAAAGTTGATTTGGGGTTGATTTGATGATTGATTTGAGGGTTTGGTTGGCAGTTAATTTGGTGATTCCGGTTAGAATTATGTTGCGATTGAGATGGAGGTTGATTTATATATTGATTTGAAGGCTGAGCTGAAGATTGACTTAAGAGATTCATTTCGGGATTAATGTGGGAGTTGTATTAATCAAGACCGAAGTTCTGACCACCTCATAAGGTTTCAGCCCTTTATATTTTTAGGTAAGGAATAGCGAAGTTCAATTCTAGTGGGCTATATTCCAGAACTTTATCCAAAAATCAGTTTAGAATCCCATTAGCGCTTACTAAATTTTTTTAAAATCGTTTAAGGAATATCCAAGTTCCATCCTAGTTCGTCATATTCCAAAACTTTATCTAATTTTCTGTTGTCTTAGGGGCGAGTATTACAAAAAAATCAATCGTTAAGGGTTAACGAGCTACTAATGCAAAATGTGAAAAAGTCGAAAAAATTGTTTTTTTATTTTGATGAACACTTGTTCCGGAAAAACGGTTGGATGGATTATTTTAAAAATAATACAGGTCTATTAGGGGTACATTATGCTGTAAAACGACCTAGCAACATTAGTCTTCTCTTCAGGATTTGTAAAGTAACGGTAAATTTACTAAAACAACATAAAAAGTCATTTTTTTGTACTTTTTTCAAATTAGTATTGAGGGTGAAAAAAAAAATTTGTCCTCAAATAATCATTAAAGGGTCTTGTAGGAAATTTACTCAAGTTTTTAAGGCTGCCCTAAAATTTACTGTGCAATTATTAGTTGCTGAGATAGCGATTATCAAAGCCAAAAGGATCTTTTTTCATTCAAAGTCAGATATCCCAGCGTAGACAGACCAAAAACAAATTAAATTGAAGCTTAATTAATAAGCTACTGACCTGTGCATTGGGTTTAACTTAAAAGAAATTTCCCGAACCCGTGGATCCTTAAAAAATTAAAATTGGAATTTTTTTTTCTCGCGCTATTTCTTATGATTGCGTGATAACGGTATCTCACAAAAATTTTCTGTTCAAAAATCTTAAAACTAGAGATTTGAAGCTTAAAGCTGCTTTTCTTTTCATTGCTGTACGGCCGTTTTTCACAAAGATACAGCTCTTCAAAAAATTAAAAAAACTGAACAAACAATTACGACTAACTACAATTATTAAAAAACTTAAATAAAACATTCTTGAACAAATCTCTCGACAAGTGAAAATCGAAAATTTCAAAAACTGAATTGAACATCCGTGATCTTCTCAGGATCGATTCCGACAGACCATAGTTTGTTGGCACCAGGTCAATGAATAAAAGCCCATCACGTTGACGCATTCGGCGTTCGGAAGCATACATTTTTAGACGTGCGAGTACAATCGATACGGGAATTAATGATATCGCGCACGTACAGCGCGGCGATAGTCTAGACGTTGCAGTTTCAAAAGATTACATCGATCTTGATAAGGTGGGAGGACATATTCCACAGCACGCGTGGACGGCAAACATCCGAGCGCGAACAGAACAAATTGCTTCTGAACACTCAATCCTCTCGGAATGACAGTGATAGGATGGCGCCCAAACTGGAGATGTATACTTCAAAATAGACCGAACAAATGAGACATACAGTGATGTCAAAGTTATCGGGTCCCTAAAAACCCTGCAGTTTCGTTTAATAAAGCCCAACATAATATACGACATTGAAATAATAATGTTAACATGTCTGGTAAATGTAGCGTCAGCTGCAAAAATCACACCAAGATCGGAAATGAACTCGACTCGGTCAACGTCTTCTTCACTGTACAGCTGATATTGGTGAAAAATGGGTGAGCGGATACGATTAAAAGAAAGCGTCTTATATTTGGTCACGTTCAGAGCCAGTCTATTGTTAATTGACCAACTAGAAAATTTGTTTAAGTCCTCCTGCAACTTTACACAATCAGACAAACTAGAAACCCGGGCGAACATTTTCATGTCATCTGCGAAGAGGAGGCAGTTAGCAAACTCAAAGCATTGCACCACAACGTTGATAAACAATGAAAATAACAATGGTCCAATGTGACTACCTTGAGGCACGCCAGATGGCACATGAAATAATTGGGAATAAGAACGGAAGAAGAATAGAGTGTTCAATCATATCAAAAGCAGACATCAAATTTAAATACTATACAGAATGTATTAACAATCCTTACATTCAAAAATGAACGAATATTCGTATAACGAAATTGAAAAAACACAAAATACAAAAAATTTTGTATTATGAATATACATATTCGCAACGTGACGAATTTGGAATTTCATTATACTGAATGTTCTTATTTGAGCTTCGTGTTTTTATTTTTTTTTTAAATACAGTGTTTCGTTTTTTCTATTCTTGTATATTTCATTTTGCATTATACATGTATTATGAACAAAGACCAAAATTTAAATACTTTACAGAATGAATTAACAATTTACATATTTAAAAAATTTTGTATTATGATTTTACTTATTCGCCACGTGATGAATTTGGGATTTTTCGATTCATGAATTTCAAAATCGTAAATACAGTATTTCAAAGAACGAATATTCAGTATAATAAACGTATGAAGAATGCAATGAAGCTAAAATAAAAGTACGAACTCCATCGTTATCTTAGTTATTTATATTTTATATTTTTATAATATTTAGGTGCGTAAGTACACTTTTTGGGGTAAGGTTGGTTAAATGGCCAAAAATATAATTAAATGACTCAGTTCATTTATCTTCGCTCCCAAAACCATCTAATGTACAATATTAATTGGTTTTTACTGCCAAAACTTTAAATATGGCCGAGTATGATGAAACTGGTCTATTTCTCAACCGATTATGATGAATTTGGACACGTGCGTTGGAAATGGTATTCTTTAATGATTTTTACATGAAGTGATGATGGCCAATTAGGACGGAACTTATCTATTTCTCAACAAATTTCAGTGGAATTTGGCATATGCGATAGAAATGGGATTCTAAAATGATTTTTAGATGAAGTTCTAGAATATGGCAAAATATGATGGAACTTGCCTATTCCGTAACCGATTATGATGAAATGCGACATGTGCGTTGGAAATGGGATTCTAAAATGATTTTTAGATAAAGTTCTGGAATATGGCCAAATATGATGTAACTTCCCTATTCCTTAACCGATTACGATGAAATTTGACATGTGCATTGAAAATGGTATTCTTAAATTATTTCTAGATGAAGTTCTAAAATATGGTCAGCTATGAACTTACATTTTTATCAAGCGGTTATGGTGAAATTCGATTTTTACGCTGGAAGTGGGATTCTATGATTATCTTTAGATGAAGTTCTGGAATATGGCCAATTATGATGGAACTTATCTATTTCTTATAGATCTTAACGGAATTTAGTAGAATTTCACATTTGCAATGGAAATGGGATTCTAAAAAGATTTTTATGTAAAGTTCTGGAATATGGCTAATTAGGGTGGAACTTGAATATTGATGAAATTCGAGATTTGCGATTGAAATGAGATTCTAAAGAGATATTTTTAATCCGAAGCTCTACACTATCGTTAGTAGTTCCAATTCTGCTGCGCGTGTGCTCCAACACAATATGTTTTTAAACATTGCAAAATATACACTCGGACAGCCAATACTCAGAAAACATAACCGTAAGTTTACACGAAATATTGGCGAAAAAGTTCCTAACTTTACTTCAATGTTGTAATGCTGATAATATCGATCGTTTAGCAATTGAAATAGTACGCTTGGGCTGCCTCAAAGAAACCTTAACGGCTGCATCATTCAACAATATAAAAGTCATTTTGACCTATTTCTCAGAACCTCATCCAAAATAAATTTTTGGGGGACATTTCCTTGTGTTCGGAAACGTTCAAATTCATCAATATAGGTTAAATGTAGCTAAGTAATATCTTAATTGACCATATTCCAAAATTTCATCTTAAAATCATTTAAGAATACCGTTTCCACAATATTCCAGAGCTTCATACAAAAATCATTTTAGAATTCCATTTCCATGGCGGATGTCAAATTTCACTAAAACTGGATAAGAAATCTCCATGTTAAATCATATTTGTCCATATTCCTGAACTAAAAATCATTTTAGAATCCTATTTTCAAAGCACAAGTCGCGTTTGATCATAATCGGTTACGGAATAGGCAAGTTCCATCATATTTTGCCATATTCCAGAACTTCATCTAAAAATCATTTTAGAATCCCATTGCCAAATTCCACTGAAATCCGTTGAAAAATAGAAAAGTTCCATCATAATTGGCCATATTCCAGAATTTCATCTAAAGATAATCATAGAATCCCACTTCCAGCGTAAAAATCGAATTTCATCATAATCGTTTGATAAAAATGTAAGTTCATACCTGACCATATTTCAGAACTTCATCTAAAATCATTTTAGAATCTCGTTTTCAAAGCACATGTAGCATTTCATCATAATCGGTTCAGGAATAGGGAAGTTCCATCATATTTGGTCATATTCCAGAACTTCATCTAAAATCATTTTAGAATCCCATTTCCAACGCACATGTCGCATTTCATCATAATCGGTTACGGAATAGGCAAGTTCCATCATATTTTTCCATATTCTAGAACTTCATCTAAAATCATTTCAGAATCCCATTTTCAATGCACATGTAACATTTCATCAAAATCGGTTCAGGAATAGGCAAGTTCCATCATAGTTCGCCATATTCCAGAACTTCATCTAAAATCATTTTAGAATCCCATTTTCCAAGCACATGTAACATTTCATCATAATCGGTTCAGGAATAGGGAAGTTCCATCATATTTGGTCATATTCCAAAACTTCATCTAAAATCATTTTAGAATCCCATTTCCAACGCACAAGTTACATTCCGAGAAATGGAATCGCAACAAAATAAAGAATTCCAAGAAATTGAAACGCAACAAAGTAAAGATGCTCATAATACAATTTTATACTAACAACATAAAATATTATCATGACCTAAAATTATTATTATAAATTTAATGTATCATATTTTATGTAAATCAAATTATTGTTTTGTCTAACAAAATATTCATTTTTAATTAATAAGCAATAAGCATTATCAGTTATAAAATAACATGTTGAACCATGTTTATAAAATATATTATAAAGAAAAATCATGTAACTAAAAAACTTAAGAAATCATTCAATAAACTGACTCCAAAGAGCACAGTAACAAAATATTGATTCCCGGCTCTAAAGAGACCGGCTTTTTAAAAAATAAATAAAGTTTAATTAATTATAATAAATGTAAAGAAAATAAAAGTGAAATAAATGTTTTTTTATATTTTATATTAATTGAACAACATAAATGGCGCAGTTGGTAATTTTCTCCTCCGAAGAAGAGAAAACAGTGTAAAAGAACATTAAAATAGTGAAGTGATAAGATACAAAGAAAAATAAGTAAAAATTGATTTTTCGTAGACACGAAAATCATTTCACGTAAATAATTGAATAGTTACTTAAAAGTGAAAAAAAAAATTAATTAATTTCGTGCTAAATAGTTAAAGTAAAATAATAAACTTATAAAAACGTGATAATATTTAAAAAGTAGTAATAAAAAGTGGGTGTTAATTAAAAGTGAACAATTTAAAATCAATAATCTCAAGATTGCGAGTAAAAGAAGCAAAGTATTCGACTTAAATCGACAGCAAAAAACTACAACAAAAATGAATACAGAACAAGTCGAACATCAATTGTTGCAGCAGTAACAACAGCAACAACAATTACAAAATCAAATTACAGTGTTGCAACAACAACTGGTAAACCAGGAAACAATAATGCAAGGCATTAAAACCACTCGATTTGATCTAAGTCCAGATCAAATTATAAGAAACTTCAGTGAGATCCAAGCCTTTTCAGGGGAAGATACTTACAAATTAAAATCTTTCCTAAAAACCATCGTAGATACCGAAAGTCTATGCGGTAATAAGAACGAGGAACTTAAACAATATTGCTTAAGAAAGCTAATCAACACAAAAATAATTGGGAATGCCAGAGGAACCATCATGGAAATACCTGAAACTCAACGCACCTGGGAAAACGTCATCAGGCAGCTAAAATTGAGATACAGACCTAAAAACACCATCCATCAGTTACTCTACAATGCCAAGGAAATAAAGGTATTTAATCTTAAAGATATTTTTAATAAATTAAATAAATATAAGAGTGAATGTAGCGAAATATGCGATTTTGACGACGAGGATAATTTCACATATTATTCTATAGATAGGGAGTTAGTGCAAATATTAAAATCAAAAATAATTCCTCTAGTTCAATTACAAATAGATTCAACGAAATCGTTATTCGAATTAGACAATATTCTTTGTAAATCGGAAATATACCTGTCAGAGGATATAATTAAATCCGAATTTAGAATAAATAGAAATAAAGAATTTAATTTTAAAACAAATAATAAAACATATTTTCAAAACAGAAACCCTTATAGGAACAACAATATTAACGGTGTTTATAACCAGGAATTTAGAAATGGTAATAATAATAGCTATAATTATAATAACAATAGGTCAGGACAGTTTAGAACACAAGATTACAGAAATAACAATAACTCAGGACAGTTTAGAACACAAGATCACAGAAATAACGGATATAATTCAGGACAGTTTAGGCGACAATTTAATGACAATAGAACTGGACAATATAGAAACAATACTCAACAACCAGGACCAATGGAAGTCGATAATATAAATCAAGTAAATCCCTTAAATCAGGAGGTAAATTTTATAAACCCCACACCATCAACCAGCTACCGATAGTAAAACTAACATTTAATGATAAATCTATTAATTGTTTAATAGATACTGGTTCAGATACCAGTTTATTAAAACCAAATACTCTTAATTTTAAAGAAATAGAATTAGAAACTCCTATTATGTATAATTCTTTAGGAGGTCCCAATTTTGTAAATAAAAAAATAATCACGCCAATTCCAAAGGAACTAGTAAAAACTGGTACATTAGAATGGAAAATTTTTCCTCTAAAGAGTGAAAAATATGACGCGATTATCGGAATGAATTTTTTAATTCCTTTTCAAGCTGAAGTTGATATACAAAATGAATATCTGAAGATATTTAATCAGCATAAAATCCCTTTCGAAATAATTGGATATCCCCGTGATCTTACCGAAGTAAATCACTTAGAACCAATTGTTTCACAAGAGGAAATTTTCTCTAAAATAAACCAAAATAGTTTAAACAATGAAGAAAAAGAAAATTTAAAACATTTATTATCCAAAAATAAAGATTTATTTTATGAAGAAGGTGACAATTTGACTTTCACTCACGAAATAACTCACGAAATTAAATTAACAAATGAGAATCCTATATATTGTAAATTATACATATCCGCAAATACACGAGAAAGAAATCGAAAAACAAATCAAGGATATGTTAAAACAAGGAATTATTAGGGAATCGAATTCACCCTATAATTCTCCCCTTTGGATTGTACCGAAGAAAATGGACAATTCAAATACAAAAAAATGGAGAATTGTCATTGATTATAGAAAGTTAAATGAAATTACTATAAATGATAAATTTCCAATACCTAATATAGAAAATATATTAGATAAATTGGGTAGAGCCCAATATTTTACAACTTTGGATCTAGCGAAGGGATTTCATCAAATCCTAGTAAGCAAAAAAGACCAAAATAAAACAGGGTTTTCCACACCATTCGGACATTACGAATATGTTCGAATGCCTTTTGGATTGAAAAACGCCCCTGCCACCTTTCAAAGATTAATAAATTCAGTACTAAGGGAACATATAAATAAAATATGTGTAGTATATCTTGATGATATATTAATATTTAGCACTTCTCTACAAGAACACATAATTAATGTAAATCAAATATTTGAAAATTTAAGAAAAGCAAATTTAAAAATACAAATAGACAAATGTAACTTCTTTTGTAAAGAGACCGAGTATTTAGGTCATTTGTTAACAACAGAAGGTGTAAAACCAAATTCAAAGAAAATAGATGATATAGCACAATTAAAACTCCCAGTAACTCAAAAACAAATTAAATCATTCCTAGGTATCACAGGATACTATAGAAAATTTATCAAGGACTATGCCAGAATAGCGCAGCCTATGACGAAATATCTCAAAAAGAATAGTAAAGTAAATAAATTAGATCCATCTTATATTCATGCTTTTGAGCAACTAAAATTATTACTAACTACCCATCCAATTCTCAAATATCCCGATTTCAACAAACCATTCGTATTAAATACAGACGCCAGTCAATTTGCAATTGGTGCAGTTTTGCTTCAAGAAAACCATCCCATAGCATTCGCCAGCCGAACGCTAAATGATCATGAAATTAGATATAACACTACGGAAAAAGAACTATTGGCAGTCATATGGTCAGTAAAATATTTTAGACCGTACATATATGGAAAAGAATTCGAACTTAAAACAGACCATCAAGCATTAAAATGGTTACACACTAAATATTTAGGCAAAGATTTAAACCCAAGACTCCAAAGATGGATACTATCTTTAGGAGAGTACAACATAAAAATAAATTATTTAAAAGGAAAGGAAAATAAAATAGCAGATTTTCTAAGTAGAATAAACAATGATAAACACGAAATAAATGAAATTAGTGAAAGTTTTGGAATTAACGAAATGTTCGAAGCTAACGAAGGGAGAAACAATTTCCTACAAGACCCCCCTTCCCAACATGAAGTTAATAATGAAGAAATAGTAAACGAAAACCAAGACAACATATCCATTCAAGCGACAATACATTCACAAGAAGAAAATTTAAACGACGAACTAGCATTCTTAGACACTATAGTAAACCGATTTAGAACACAGATAATAATTACAGAAAATTTCACTAACGAACTTGAGAATGTATTAGGGAATCGTCGGATTAACATAAATCCAAATATAAATCACATAGAGTTAATTAATAAACTTAAAACATACATATCGTCAACAAAAGTAGCCATATATTCTGAAATATCTGATCACGATTTACATGTAATATTTCAAGTATTAATCAAAGAATTTCCAAATACCAAATTCATTAAATGCAGACATTTTGCACAAGACGTAGAAACAGAGGAAGACTTAATTAAGATTTTATCCATACAACACAAAAAACAGAAACATCCCGGTATCATAGCACTTTATGAAGATTTAAAGTTTAAAATCTACAGTAAAAATTTGAAAATTACAATAAATAAAATTACGAACAATTGTGACGTTTGTAACACAGGGAAATACGATAGGAACCCAATCAAACCAAAACTACAAAAGACAGAAATACCGACAAACAAAAATCAAATCGTTCATATAGATACGTATATTAATAAAAAACAACATTTTCTTATTTTTATTGACAAATTTACAAAATTCGCAACGGCTTATCCGTTAGAAAACAGAAATTTTACAGACATTATTGAAAAATTTAAAATGTATATTAACCACAAGAAACCCAGAAAAATAATAGCTGATAATGAATTTAAGCATATCAATATAAAAGAATTTTTAGATAAAGAAGGTATAGAATTACATTTAACAAAACCTAACAGCCACACAGGTAATGCCGACGTAGAAAGACTTAACAATACACTGACAGAAAAATTAAGAGTTTTAAATATAGACCAACCCAGTCCTATAAGGTATCAAATGTTAGAAGCAATAAAAAGCTACAATAATCAGTATCACAATACCATTAAATGCACCCCAATAAAAGCAGAAGAGGGCATTAATCAAGAAGAAATTTACAAGAATTTAGTTGATTCCCAAACAAAAAGGTTAACTATACACAACAAAAATAGAGAGGAATATACAGAAACTAGGGAACAAGGTTACATAAAAAATTATAAATCACTCAGACATAAAGACCAACCAAAATTCAGATTACTTAATTTAACTAATATACATCCTACAAATATTAAAAGACCGTTAAAATTCGCAGATAATAATGACAACATTGCTCTTAATACTAACAATGACGAAATTAACGAAAGCACAAATTCAAGTAGAGAAAATTGAAAGCAACACAGGATATACTATTCTTCGAGAAAGCGAGACATTTTTACCCAAATCTTACAATTATTCATTACACATAATCGACATAGTAGAAATAGAAACTCTAATATTAAACCTGAGGTCAACAGTGAGGGAAATGACAGTAGAGCTTACAAAACACTTTATTAAATCTACATTATTGAAAGACGTAGACAATTTACTTTATAAATTAATGACTTTAAAAGACGGACATCACTCAATACATAAACGAGGTTTAGTAAATTTCATAGGAACAATAAACAAGTGGATATCAGGAACAATGGACGATGAAGACAGACAATTAATTAATAAACATTTATACATAATTGATCAGAATAACGAAAATCTAGCTGTAAACATAAATGAACAAATTAAAATTAATAATAACTGTAACAACACTATAAGCAAATTATATAATACAATGTTGGAAGATAGAAAAATTATTAAGGATTTTATTATAAACAGAGATAACCAAACTCTACTTAGATTAATGATATATGATATAAAATTAAAAATATATGAAATAGATAGAATTATAAGTGAATTACAAGATAATATAGTATTTAGTAATCTTAACATTATACATCCATCTTTGTTAACTCATGAAGAGATTGTAGAATACAAAATAGATGCTAGTAAAATAAAAAATTTAAAAGTAGGATATTCTAAAACTAATAATAATAAATTGATATTATTAATCAAAATTCCCAGTTGCATGGAAAAAGCAAATACAAAATTAAGTATACCCCTGTCAAATATTAATGATTGTAGTTCAATAAATTATGAGATCACTAAAACATTTGAAATTAACAATACCTATTATGAATACAATACAAATAAAGCATTTCATGAATTAAATAATTTAAAACACTGTATATTAACAAAAAATTGTCAAAATATTAAAAACTGTGATACAGAAATTTATAGCATCAATGATAATAGTATATTAATACAATTGGCTAATAAAGTAATTTTAACATCAAATTATGATGAAAGAACATTCGAATTGAATGGAAATTATTTTGTAAAATTTTTTAACTGTAGCATTAGCATAAATAACAAAACCTTTTATAATAATATAAAGGAAGTAAATAATGATTACATCATTCAAAATCTAGATTATAAGTCAGAGAATAACACATTTACATTTAAGGAAATAATTTTGGAAACCAATAAAAATATAAATGAAATAAAATTGTTGCAATTTCATAAAATATTAACATATTCAGGAATAAGCATAATATTAATTATAGTAATAGCATTAATAATAATATTGATTATCTATATAAAGTTTAAACAAAATAAAATAAATATTAAATTTACAAATAGAGTTCAGGAGAACTCTACTCTTAACGAAGGGAGAGTTACATTCCGAGAAATGGAATCGCAACAAAATAAAGAATTCCAAGAAATTGAAACGCAACAAAGTAAAGATGCTCATAATACAATTTTATACTAACAACATAAAATATTATCATGACCTAAAATTATTATTATAAATTTAATGTATCATATTTTATGTAAATCAAATTATTGTTTTGTCTAACAAAATATTCATTTTTAATTAATAAGCAATAAGCATTATCAGTTATAAAATAACATGTTGAACCATGTTTATAAAATATATTATAAAGAAAAATCATGTAACTAAAAAACTTAAGAAATCATTCAATAAACTGACTCCAAAGAGCACAGTAACAAAATATTGATTCCCGGCTCTAAAGAGACCGGCTTTTTAAAAAATAAATAAAGTTTAATTAATTATAATAAATGTAAAGAAAATAAAAGTGAAATAAATGTTTTTTTATATTTTATATTAATTGAACAACATAAATCACATGTCGCATTTCATCATAATAGGTTAAGGAATAGGCAAGTTCCATCATATTTGGCCATATCCCAGAACTTCATCTAAAATCATTTCAGAATCCCATTTTCAATGCACATGTAACATTTCATCAAAATCGGTTCAGGAATAGGGAAGTTCCATCATATTCCAAAACTTCACCTAAAATCATGTTAGAATCCCATTTCCAACGCACATGTAAATTTCATCATAATCGGTTCAGGAATAGGGAAGTTCCATCATATTTGACCATATTCCAGAACTTCATCTAAAATCATTTTAGAATCCCATTTTCAATGCACATGTCCGCATTTCATCATAATCGGTTCAGGAATAGGGAAGTTCCATCATATTTGGCCATATTCCAGAACTTCATCTAAAAATCATTTTAGAATCCCATTTCTATCGCATATGCCAAATTCCACTGAAATCCGTTGAGAAATAGATAAGTTCCGTCCTAATTGGCCATCATCACTTCATGTAAAAATCATTAAAGAATACCACTTCCAACGCACGTGTCCAAATTCATCATAATCGGTTGAGAAATAGACCAGTTTCATCATACTCGGCCATATTTAAAGTTTTGGCAGTAAAAACCAATTAATATTGTACATTAGATGGTTTTGGGAGCGAAGATAAATGAACTGAGTCATTTAATTATATTTTTTGCCATTTAACCAACCTTACCCCAAAAAGTGTACTTACGCACCTAAATATTATAAAAATATAAAATATAAATAACTAAGATAACGATGGAGTTCGTACTTTTATTTTAGCTTCATTGCATTCTTCATACGTTTATTATACTGAATATTCGTTCTTTGAAATACTGTATTTACGATTTTGAAATTCATGAATCGAAAAATCCCAAATTCATCACGTGGCGAATAAGTAAAATCATAATACAAAATTTTTTAAATATGTAAATTGTTAATTCATTCTGTAAAGTATTTAAGTTTTGGTCTTTGTTCATAATACATGAATAATGCAAAATGAAATACAAGAATAGAAAAAACGAAACACTGTATTTAAAAAAAAAATAAAAACACGAAGCTCAAATAAGAACATTCAGTATAATGAAATTCAAAAATTATTCCTGAGTATTTGTGATGTTTTTATAAAAAGTAGAATACAATACGCAAAGTTTTAAAGAGAAAAAAAACGAAAATATATTCACGAAGTTGCAACGGAATGTATATTTTTTATCTCTGATCAAAAGCCTTGGCAAAATCTGTATAAACCACGTCAAGCTGATGTCTGGAATTTAAACTATCAAATAAGTCGCCACAAAACGAATTCAAATTAGTTACTGTAGACCTACCGAGATAAAATCCGTGTTGTACGGGAGAAATGAAGTTTTTAGTGTGGAAGAACAAGATTATATGAACCATAGACTCAAACAATACAAACATTTTCCAAGGATCGGGCAAAAAACCGCGACGAAGGCTTTATTAAATATGAAGGTAATAGGAAGGGTCAAACTCTCAGCACAATACCTAAACAGAATCGGCCTTTTAATTAACCTTCGAATGTTACAGAGGTATGTGTTACAGAAAATAAAGTTTGCTAAATTAATTATGTGGTAAAATTTTGTTCCTAAGGAGTTAATAAGGGAGATCTCAACATGGGCTAAACTTTCAGTGTTTCTTAGATTCCATTTTGGTTTTAAATTTTGTTTTGCGAACAATTATCAGCTATAGCAGGCAAATGGCTGCTTTAAGGAGAAAATACAACGTACTTTCTGTTAACAAAACAATCCCGACGTACAAGTCGGTGCTGCACTGTTCGTTACAATGACTCTTGTATATTTCGATGTTCTTGGAACATTTCAGTATCATCTATCGTTCCAACATTTCAATATCATCTACCCTAATTGAAAATAATTAATCTTATCTCGAGATAGTTCCGTAAATGAAGGGAACTCAGGTATTTATAGGTCAATCAATTTACGCAAATAAATCATATAGCATTAAACAAATTATCACGTTCCCGAGTTGTGATCATATTCAAAATAGACAAATTTTTAATTTCTTTTTTGTAATGTAACGCCTATATCGCTAAGCGATTATAAATCTGATGCAACTTTTTAGATTTTTGCCACAGAATTATTAAAGAAGTGCGCGTATAAAATGGACACGGAGTGTAACCAAATTTTGAAATTTTGTTTTGTTATTTTGTGATAACAACACAGAATAGTTAGTTAAATAGCAGCGCGAAGGTTATGAACTTGAAATTCGTTATCAATTTTATTAAAGAGTTAACATAATATGGGGTCGAATCACATTAACGTTTATGTATGTCTATGTATATGTAAACAATTCTCACGATCATCGTATAGCTTTCGAAATAATTGTTCAATATGAGATTTTTGTTTACATTTTCGTTTATCGCGTCAATACAATAATAATAGGATTTCAGCTGAACCAAGCTGTAATTCGATGATAATTTTTGTTTATTAATTATTGCGCATCATTACGATATTATAGGTATAGGTGTGTAACAATGCTATGGGAATTTATCATATCATTTCAATGGAATAAATGAAGAATGCCTTCGTTAATCCTTGATGAACAAGTTTTTAAGTTACCGTGGAGTTCAATAAACGATATTCAAAATTATAATTGGCTTTGTGCGAATTTCATGATTAATTTTAAATAATTCCAGACACGTTATAGTAAAATTTTATCACTCAACATACTAAAACCCATATACATACATACACACACAATCTAATCATCAATGTCGCATAAATCTATTTTTAAATATTTATCTTGCGGCCTGGCCTCTACTAAGTAAATTAATTAAAATGTAAATAATAAAATTTGCATGTAACATATACACAAAAAATAACGAAATGCAGTTTGCGATAAATTTGTGGGAGGTTTAGTAGATATTGGGTATGAGGTAGAGGTTAGTGACAGCGTTTGCTAATAAATTTTTTGCTCGAAGGTTACCAATTGTTGACGGCATACTAGTACAAGACAGCATTTTAATAATCGATTGACCTTGTCGTAAATATTTTGCACAAAATTTTTGTGTATTATACGGCATTGCAGTGAATGAACTGACGTGACATTAGTACGAATGTGTAGATGATGTACAGGTTTTTATTTGAAATGTGATACTTGGATATAATGGTGACTTGGAATTAGGTCAATGTGCACTTGATTTAAATGGTCATGATTTGGGGCTTATGAGTACTTTTTGTAGGCGATACTGATGTTAAAACTATATGAACTCGTGCGACTTGACTCGATTTTGAGTTTGAACCATATGTCTATTATGGGTTAGGAATGAAAGAATCATTTAATTGTAGTAGTTACATTTTTAAGTGGTATTCGAATAAATTGATTAACGTAAGAAAAACAATTCATAGACATAAGGGTTAAGGAAAAATATTAAATCGCCAAAACGAAGCTTAACTCGCTACTTAGACAAAGAACGATCGTACCGGGAAACGCTTTACTATGAGCTGATATGACTCTTAATATTTCACATATCGCGCAAGCTGAAGCAAAGCTGATAAAAATAAGTAAACCACAATTCTCTGGTGAATATACTGAATGGCAGTCATTTCTTGATCTATTTTCAACTACCATTCATGATTCAACTACACTAAGTCCGGTGCAGAAATTCCAGTATTTAAAAGGATCGTTAAAGGATGAAGCAGAGGTTTAAGTTTTTACAAATTAGAATTGATGCGTTGCAATCACATTCCTTGTTCAACTGTTGACAATTCAACAAATTAGAGGTTAATCAACGAAGAGAATGGATTAAAAAGTGGCAATCATGTTCCGGTAAACCACTACCATACACTACTTCATGCTAATGTAACCGAAACCGAAGAATCTATTCAGAGCGGTCCACATACGTCTAAACGCAACAGTTATGTACCATAACAGTGCTAAGGTATTAAGACTATAGTCGATTTTACCAACGGTTTCATTTACCATACTGGACATGCACGGAGAACTCCAAAGATGTGGATCGCGAACACTCAACAAGCTATCAAGCCTTTTTTTCAAACATTTTCTTGCGAGTTTAAAGATATTTTTTTATTTTAACATAGTATATTCTGAATACGGAGAGGCACGCAATTGCCAGCAACATTTATTCAGAAAGAACATTGGCGCTGAAACAGGGACAAATATTGCTTATTCTGCGGAGTAATAAGGAGCGATAAATCAACACGGAATTTGCGGTATTTGGGATCAAGAAAATTTATAACGGAGATCATTGATACAATGCCACGTCATTCTAGGAGCACATGGAGAAGCAGGCGATCACCTTGAACCAACTAATTACAGCGGTAGTTGTTAGTACAGAGAACCATTTATAGTTAGAACAGTGTCGTGTGTGCCATTTAAAATAAATATTATTGCGCCAAATATACCAATTTAAGTTCATATCGTACAACTTAATTCGAGCCGTTATACGATTCAGCAATCGAGCCGTTAGCTAAAGGTTGAACTCAGTGAAGTGAATTAAAGAGTTAATAAGATGGATAGTTTGAGAAAGCAGAGAGCAATAATTAAAGGGTCAATAACAAAGTTGGTCATAGTGTAGACGATATTGTTATTAAGCAAGAGAGAGTACAAAAATTACTGATTGAATTCCAAAATATTGAAAGGGAGATGTTTGACCTAGACCACAAAGTAGAATCAGACTTATCCGAATTCGAAGGCAATTATTTTTGGTTCTCGCAGGTGCTGTATCACGCAAGCGTAGTCTAGCTCAACTTTAGCTAGCACCACTGGATAATTCAATGAACACATCGCAGCTGCATACTATCGAAGTTCGCCTATACCTAAATTAAATATCCCAATTTTTCAGGGTGATTATAGGGAGTGGCAATCATTCTTTGACATATATAGCTCCACGATCCATGAAAGAAGCAAAATTTAACTGCAGCACAAAAGTTCCAGTACCTGACTAGTTCATTGAAGGGAGAACCATTGTCACTCATCCGCCATCTCGCAGTAACTGATTCCAATTATAATGAAGCGTTCCAGAAGCTGGTACAAAGATACGACAGGAAACGTTACACTGTCAATGCCTTCACATACATGGAACAGCCAAATATATCGCAACCAAACTCTGCAAATATTAGAGAGAGATCCGTGGCTGATCTATATTGCACTGAATAAGCTTGACAACAAAACCAGATCGCACAGGAGACAGCTGAGAGAGATTTTCCTACGTTTGAAGAGCTGCTCGCATTTCTAGGTAAGCGTATTGATGTGATTGAATTTTTAAAGGGCTTTACAATGAAAGGTACTCCAAGTCGACAACCAGTTACACGTGTGTATAAAGTGGCTACTTCTACAGGATCAACTAGTAAATGTCCAATATGCAAAGTAGATGAACATCGCATATACGAATGCCATATGCATATAAGAATATGTCTTCGGAGCAAAGGTCGAAAGCAGCACGAACCAACAATAAATGCTTCAATTGTTTAAATGGAGGACACCGAGTTCAAGATTCTCGATCAAGAGCCAGGTGTCAGTACTGCCAAAGGAGGCATCACACATCACTACATGGTTCATCAGACGAAAATAAAGCGTCGAAATTCGGTCACTCAGAGAAGGCTCAAGTTCACAATATTGAATTGTCAACTAATGAAGAAGAAAACAAATCCAGCGATGTTTCCGAGACCAATACGTACGTAACCATCCCTGCAAATTCTTATGCTATACTATCAGCTGCATTGGTCAAAGTCAAAAACAGTACCGGGCAGTTCCAGATATATAGAGCATTATTGGACTCCACATCCCAGGGATCCTTTATATCTGAAAGGTGTGTGAAAGAATTAAATCTCGAACGTGCATTATTCCGAAGGTATCCGTCACAGCGAACGAGTACAATATAAGCCAAGGAGATATTCAAATGCTGCATGAGTTAGAGCTAGCTGATCCAAAATTTAATCAGAGAGGTCCAATTGACCTATTATTAGGAGTGGATATATTTTTCAAGACACTTAAATCGAAGCATTTGATTCTAGAGAGTGGATTAACAGCAGTTCGTACCACTGTTGGTTGGGTTGTGGCCGGCAAAAGGGTAGATACGAAACCAATAAATATAGATATATCAAATTTTAATATCTTTCTAGACATAGATAACTCACTCCGTAGATACTGGGAAGTAGAAGAGATGCCCAAAGTTACAAGAAGAACACCAGAAGAACAAAAATGCGAGGATTTATTTCAAGCAACGATTAAGCAAGCCAAGGACAACAAGTTCATTGTCAAATTACCTTTCAAACAACCAGACAATCTACTTGGAACATCGTGCAGCATTTAATCGATTGAAGGCCATGGAGAGAGCTTGGACACATGGAAAGGTTCATACAAAGGACAACCCAAGCAAATATTATATACCACATCCCGGAGTCCCCCACATCCCTTATCAAAATCTTATTAAAGTTCCGACAGCATCAGTTCGTCGTATGTGGTGACATAGAGAAAATGTACCGGCAAGTGTGGGTTGAACATGAAGATCAGCAGTACCAAAATATTCTATGGAGAAATAACAGTAATCACCATCCAGCTACGTATCGGTTAAAAACACTTACGTATGGCACTGCATCAGCAGCATACCTCGCAACACGCAGTTTAAAGGAGATTGGAAACAAATTGTTACCATACAAGCCAGAAGCAGCCTAAGCCATAATATAAGATATGTACGTAGACGACATGATGACTGGAGGAAATTCAAAGGCACAAGTAAGAAAGGTAATGACACAAGTTACTAGTGCATTGGAGAGCTATGGGTTTAGAATGCCAAAATTCCTCACCAACGACGAGAATTTGCGATCATTCACTCAAAGACAAGCCGCAGAAAAAGAAAACGCCAAAACTATCGGATAACACTCGGATAGTCCAAGAGTATTAGGACTTCGGTGGGATCCGTATCAAGATTCGTTTAAATTCACCGTGAAGTTACCAGAGCGAGCTCTCCACAATAAAAGAACGATATTATCGGATGCTAGTCGTACGTTTGATCCACTGGGGTGGTTGTCACCGATCATAATTCGAGTCAAGATTCTCTTTCAAAGCCTCTGGATGCAGAATTTAGGCTGGGATGATGATCTCCCACAAAACACATTAAAGGCCTGGCTAGATATTAGAAGGGATCTTGTTGCAGTCGAACAGTGAAATAAGTTTAATCGGTTTCAGTGATGCCAGTGAACGTGCTTATGCCGCAGTTGTATATGCTGTGGTGGAAACGAGCGATGGTCTAAGCTCAAACATAATTACAGCGAAATGCAACGAGCCTGCTTACCAGTATAATTAGACGAAGGTTTTGGACAATCAGAAGCAAGGTATTATCCAAAGCAGTAGTACGCAATTGCATTAAGTGCGTCAAGCAGAATCCAAGCAGTGGAAGTCAGATTATGGGGAACTTACCGTCAGAGAGAGTTCAATATACTCATCCATTCCATAAAGTAGGTGTGGACTATTGTGGACCATTTAAAATCAATCCGGTACGAAGGAGAGGTCAGATACCCATAAAAATGTATGTTTGCATCTTCACATGTTTAAGCACAAAGGCAGTGCATATTGAAGCAGTGGGCAATCTCACGACCGAGAGCTTCATTGGGGCACTAAACCGATTTACATCGCCACCGAAAACACCGGTAGAATGGGCTACACCAACTGTAAACGTAACAAAACGCAACGGAGGCATACGAATCTGTGGGGATTTCAACGTTACGATAAACCCTTGCTTGCTATTGGAGAAACATCCAGTACCATTATTTGATAATTTACGGCGTAAACTTGCTGGTGGAGAACGATTCTCCAAAATCGATTTAAAGAATGCGTATCTACAGTTCGAAGTACATCCAGAGTTACAACATTTACTCACAATCTCAACGCACATGGGATACTACAGGTACAGTCGATTACCGTTTGGAACAACAAACGCTCCAGCTATTTTCCAACTACACATGGAAAAATTATTATCAAATATTGACTCAGTGGCGATATACTTCGATGATATTGCTATCACAGGAAAACCCGACGCCGAGCACATGCACAATTTAAAAGAAGTACTCACACGATTACAACAAGCGTGTTTCCGGATCAAACGAGAGAATCGCATTTTCTTTCAGAACGAAGTGGTGTACTTAGGACATCGCTTCAACAAAGATGGAATTTTTCCAACACAAGACAAACTGGACGCCATAATCAACGCCAGTCCACCAACGAACACCCGAGAGTTACGCTCATTTATGGGGCTTGTCTACGAGCGATTTATAGCGAATTTGCACGGCACAGCATCTGATTTACACACACTATAAGGGCAAAAACAACGTTTCAAATGGACGAGTCATGCACAAGCAATTTTCAAAAAAATTAGGTTCCAGCTTTCACGCACACATGTCTTACACCCGTATTATGATAAAAAGGATCAGTATGTAACATGCGACGCATCACATTTTACATTGGTCACGGACCATGAACCGTTGACGCACATATTTGGCAGGAATCGCAATTTGCCTAAACTCGTTAATAATCGTTTAATTCGATGGGCATTGCTATTAAATTCATATAGCTATGACGTCGAGTACATTCCGGGAAAATTAAACATTTTTGCCGATTTTTTTATCACGTTTGCCGACTACAACAGAAGAACCACACTCCGACAGGCAAAAGGTTGAAGACGACGTCAACTACATTGGCAAAGCAAAGATGGATGACCTCCAGTTCTGCGAGAAAAGCATCTCAGTCGAGTCCAATAAAGACAAGAAGGTTTCTCGCATTATTAGTGCAGTGAAACAAGGGTGGACACAACAGATGTGCCAACAATCACAATTCCAATCGTTTCTACAGCGCAAAGACGAACTGTCTGTAGAAAACAATATCCTCATGTGGCAAGGAAGAATGGTGCTACCTGCATCATTACGTATAGCCGCACTCCAACGACAACACAGCGGCCATCTGGGTATTGTACCTATGCGTGCAATGGCTCGGTATTACATATGGTGGCCAAAACTCTATGAGCACATTGACAACTTCGTTAAACGATGCCAAAGTTGTCAAGAGAACCGAAACGGTCAACAAGAAGGGCCATTATACTCATGGAACGTTCCAGCACGCGTCTGGGAACGGATTCACATCACGGACATAGTGGACGCGCTTTCGAAATGGGTAGAAGTCTATACGATGACAAGTATCACGACAAACATGCTTGAGAAAGTGATTATCACTTTGTTCGCTCGTTATGGAGTGCCTCAAGTAATCGTTAGTGACAATGGAACCTCGTTCACGTCTCACGAATTCAAAACATTTTGTGAGAAGCAGGGAAAGAAACATATTACGTCCTCGCCATATACCACCCGAAGACAAATGGATTAGCAGAAAGATTCATTCAAACATTTAAACGACGAATGAATTCAAGCGAGAAGGATAACGAAGATCTCGATGCTCAGCTCAACGCATTTTTATTTAGTTATCGCAACACACCACATAGTACAATGGGCAAAGCTCGATAGAGACAACATCAAAGAACACCATTTCAATGCAGGCGATAACATATGAGTGCGAACAGACAATGATACGAAATGGAACCCTGGGACAATCATACAGCGAAATAACAGATGATCATACAGCGTTGCATTTCCCCATCAAACCACCAAACGCAGACATGCAGATGCAATCCGAGAACGACAGAGCCCGCCGACTGCGGCATTAGATAGCAAACCACACCAACTACAAGGATCCGCAAATTCATCTGCCACCGTTCAACAGAATCGCAGTCCTCAAAATCAACAGGTTTCGGTAACCGGGTCCGAACGAACAACGGCAACAGTAGATCCAACTACAGTTATTCGACGAAGACAACGTCCACATAGGGCTTCAGTTCGTTTGGATTTGTGATTGCAGCACTCAACTTTGGTGGGGAGGAATGTCATGTGAAGCCAGCTTTAAAAGTATAAAAGGTACTCTTATATAGTTTTGATAGTAGTACGTTAGGTTAGAGTTTTTCCTGTACACGAACAGACACTTGTAATTCTAAATATTAATAAAGAATATTAATCTACACTTATTATTTTAATCTACGAACAATATCTTATTTAGAAACACTAAACATAACAAGGCGTCACTCCATAGAGTCAGACACAGGTTACAAAACACGCATCATTCTTTCTGAGGCTGTAGATTATTTGACCCGCTTGGATGGCTGGCACCGGTCGTTGTCCAAGTCAAAATTTTCATGCAGGAACATTGGATCCTAAGCTTAAAGTGGGATGATGCTTTACCCGATGAGCTAAGGCAGCAGTGGAATACAATACCGTGTAATCTAATCGAACCTCGTATCGAGATGCATGACATCATCAGAGAACTCTGCAGATTGTGCCAGCCGTGTATTGCTTGCCTCAAAACTTCGAAAGCATAGTTTATTGTGGAAGGGGACTGATTGGCTAAATTACCATGAAGGACATTCAATTTTAGCCAAATATTCTTCGTTTTTCAAGCTTCAAAGGACCATCGCATTTATCCTTCGGTTCATCATTAACTCACGAACAAAATTAAAGAATCAGAGAACTAGAGGACATTTCCTAAAATCAAACGAGCTGCATTTCTCATTTAAAACTTTATGTGCTTACGAACAAGAAAGGTCATATAATCAAGAGATATTCGCTCTCAAACGGTGAAGTAACATACATAAATCGAGCTGTTTAAATTGGTTAAACTAATTCCTAGACCGAGATAACCTACTTCGAATCGGCGGCAGAAAGAAAAGCAGTACAACAGTCCAAATTCGTTTAAACTGAATTCTGTTGTTAAATGTAAATTTTGTTAGATTTTGTAATTTCTCGAAATTTTTGAAACCCTAATAACATTTTTAAAAATAATTTTCAGGTGATAATTAAAGATACAACAACAAGGGTTTCTTAACTAAAGTTTAAAATTAACTTAGTTTCAATATCAGTGTGTCACGTTTAACCATGATTTCAATTCAATTTCAATTCAGTTGTGAAATTACATATTTCCTCCCAATTTGGTTACATTTCAACGCAAAATTTTGACCACACAAATTATTTATTGTTAAGCAAAATCTGTAAATTGCAAACTGCGGCTTCGCCCTTAGTACTACACCTGATTTTTTTTTTTTTTTTTGGCTTATCGATTAATTAACCTCATAATTTGAATTTTTCTTTGTGCAAATATTAAACATTGCAGTATTTAAATATTAATTTCCGTTGAAATGAAGGCCACGATAAAATTCTGGCTAGGAAAATACATTTTCAATATTAGTGACAAAAAGACCAATCCACAACGTGAATTTTAATTACTCGCTAATCCAAACGTGAATCTTGATGCATCCAGGAAAATATTTTAGATTATTCAGATTTTCAGATAATATTAGGTTGGGGAAGAAATATTGAGTCATTTTTGTCACTAGATGGTGTTTGGTGTAATATATCGGATAACTCTAATCAAATTACATCATATACTGACGAGCATTTGAGCGGTGACATTTTGGTCTACAATTTTCGTGAAGATAGTTTTGTGTTTCGTCAATCGTGTCAAAAGTTGTATTAGTGTGAAAATGAGTGAAATTTCTGAAAAAAATGTACAATATTTTAAGAAAAAGGTAAAAATGCTACCCAAGCCCTGGAAAAAATGTGTAGTATGCACGGTCAAGATGTTTTCAAGGTCAAGATGACCAATCACTGAAAAAGTCGATGAAATCTGACAAAAAATCGAAGCAGACCGACATATAAGCAGTTATGATATTGCTAAGGACTTAAATATCGATCAAGGCTGGATACACAAAGCAGCTCGATCTTTGGGTGCCGCATCAGCGAATCGCAATGAAAGCTTCTTATTTTTGAAGCAAATCATTACTGTCGATGAAAAATGGGTAAAATACGAGATCGTCGTTCGGAAAAGGTCTTGGTCAAAGAAAGATGAAACACCACAAACAACTTCAAAGCCAGGATTGACGCCCCTTAAGGTTACGCTGTGTGTACGGTGGGATTACAAAACTAAAACATCCTAGGCAAAATCGATCCCAAATCCATCCAAGCCTTGTTTAATTTGGAGCTGGAGAATTAGTAAACTATCTGCTTATTTTATTTAAGAAATCTGATCCCAAATGAGATGATCAAAAAAATTTTCAGACCGTGAATAATTCGGTTTTATAGTAGGAACTAATGATAGAATCGGTTTAATAACTCAGATAAAAAATTTCACTAAAATTCATTGACAAACGTGGTCCATTCTGGTGCTGGAACCTTGAAACGTAGTAAAGGCCTGGATTGCAAATCTAATTTACCCAAATTTTTTTTCTAATGACTAAAGTATCATTAGTAGTGCTTGTTAAATTTTTGGTCATGTTTCATTTAAAAAACTCCATCGCTGCCCAATATTTAAGAAAATCCATCCCTGCCTCAAATGGAACTGTTGTAATTATGCACCAATTCCATTGAAATTTAATATCTGACTTAACCAACATATTTGATGATCAATGAATTAGTTGCAGCACCTTCAAATTATGCGTGCATGTTTTGTGACCAGTGGTCATCGCCACCAAACCAATTTGGAAGAAGAGGAATTAGGCAAGATAAAACCATTAGAAATTTGTCTACCCCCAGTAGAAATCCCACATTTTCACGGGGACTACACGAAGTGGGTAGGTTTCTCTGATACATTCAAACGTTTAGTTCATAACAATAATCAGCTCACCACGACACATAAAATGAACTACCTTAAAAGTCACGTAGAAGGGTCAGCTGGAAAATTATTGAGTCATTTGGAACCTAGTGGAGACAATTACGTGGCAGCTTGGGAGACATTCGAGAACCGCTTCAAAAACAGGAGATTACTCGTATCTAATTTGTTGAACACTTTATTGAATCAGCATACGAGCAACACGGAGTCGGCTGCTGCGATCAAACACTTGCATGACACAACAACCGAGTGCCTATACGCCATAAGGAATACAGCCATAAATATTGAAATATGGAGTCCATTCATCTCTTCAGCTTGTTAAAAAAGTTGGACAACGAGTCACGACGGCTATACGAAACCTCTCTAGAAAACCCAAGAGAATTTCAAGAAACAAACCAATTCTTGAAGTTTCTAGAAAGGCGTTTCCAATCTTTAGAAGCGGTCGGTAACAACAAGATAATACCAACCCAACAAGTACGATTTCAACCAGAACCGCTAATATGCGCATTTGTAACTGCTACACAACCAAGTAATATTTGCGTATGGTGTCAGAAAAACCACAATTTGTGCAGAAATTGTCTCAGCCAAAACCATTCGACAACAAGTTGCAGCATCAAACTGAGCTGTTTTACCTGCAAAGGCAGACATCATACGTTGCTACACGTAAAAAATCATGAAAACAGTATTGCAAAGCTGAACATCTCAACACTCGACAAGGATAGTGGCCCGGTACTTTTAGCAACAGCCCTAATAAAAGTACAGAATACGTTCGGTAGTTTAGTTTTAGTTAGGCTCACAGGCTACTTTCATCACAGAGCAAGCAGCACAACAACTAGACCTGCCAAGGACAAGGGTTCTAACTGAAATTTCCGAAATTTCAGCAACAAAAGGACGAGCCCCTCAACAGATAGCGATAGAAATAAGTCCAAGATTTCCATCTATTTTCAAGATCGAAGTTAATGCTTTAGTTCTGTGAACTATCACTAAACCACTTCCAGACAAGAACTCATTGGATTTAGACAGCGAACTACAAGAAGAAGTAATCCTAACCGACCATACTTTCGATACTCCCGGACCTATTGATCTTTTAATAGGTGCCGACATATATGGAGAAATCATGTTAGAAGGCATAAAAAGGGATCCGCATCATAAGTGCATAACACAAAAATCAGAGCAAAGATGGATCATATCTGGTCGTCTGGCTCCACAAGCCACGTCACATTAGCAGAAATAGACAAGCAATTAAAATGCTTTTGGGAATCCGAAGAACTGCATCCGAAACGAAGCGTAACTGCTGAAGAGATCGAATGTGAGCAGTACTATGAAGAGACTCACAAGCGATTAACAAATGGACGATACGAAGTTCGAATGCCGCTTCACAACAACAAGCTCAAAGAAGTGGGAATAGGAGAATCTAAAAGTAAAGCAGCAGCTAGATTGATTCAAATTGAAAAAAGATTCAAGAAGGATGAAGAGTTTAAGAATCAACAGTTGAACCACATGGAACTAATTAAAGATGATACGGGAAAAGATGATTCTCGGGTTTATTACATGCCACACCATTCTGTCCTAAAAGAAGATAGCACAACTACGAGATTGAGGGTAGTTTTTGACGCTTCCTGCAAAACAACAACAGGAACATCACTAAATGAAATGATGCATGTAGGGGTCCAACATTACAAGACAACTTAACGGCAATATTGATCAAATGGAAAAAACATCATTATGTGATTGCAGCGGACATTGAGAAAATGTTCAGACAGATCAGAACAGCCCGCGAAGATCTAGATTATCAACGAATCCTCTGGCGATCTGAGATAAATAAGCCAATGAGCAGTTATAGATTAAAAACTATCACATACGGAACAGCGTCTGCAACTTATTTGGCTACAAAAACGTTACAACAATTAGCCATTGATGAAGCGTCAAGATATCCAATTGGTTCAAAGATTGTTCAAAACGATTTCTATGTTGATGATCTTCTATCTGGAGCTAACACAATCGTAGAAGCAATCGCTGCGAAAAGGGAACTACTAAATCTCCCTTACAGCCCTAAAAGGCGTTATTAGAAGAGCTTCCAGAAAATCTGAAAGAAACAGGACTCCACACTATAGAATTTAGTGATACAGTGAAAACACTTGGGCTCCTATGGAACTCTTCAATAGACACCTTTCAATTTAAAGTTATTTTGCCAGCATTTAAAACAACAATATCTAAACGAACAATCTTATCAGAGGCATCAAGGCTTTTCGATCCGCTAGGATGGTTGGTTAGCACCAATGGTGATCCAGGCAAAAATTCTACTTCAAGATTTATGGGCTTCTGGTGTGTAGGATGGGACGAAAAACTCCACGTAAATCTTGAAAACAGCTGGTTAAACTACAAAATGGAATTACCACGTTTAGAGGAAATCAGAATTCACCGTTGGATAAATTACAACAGTGACGCCAAAATTGAACTACATGTTTTCTGTGACGCCTCGAATCAAGCATATGCTGCAGTGGTATACAGTAAAATAAACAACCAAATCACAAAAAGTGCAGCCAAAACAAAGGTTGCACCGTTAAACCAAACAATATCCCTACCAAGATTAGAGCTGAACGCCGCATTGCTACTTTCTAAATTGCTCAAAAATTTCAAACATGCGTTGACCATCAACAACAATATATCAACATTTTGCTGTAGCGATTCCACAGCAGTTTTGGGCTGGATAAAAGGAAACCCACAATACCATAAGACTTTTGTGGCGAACAGAATAACAGAAATACAAGCCATCACCGATCCTAACCAATGGCATCACGTGGTCTCTAATGAAAATCCTGCTTACTGTGCATCTCGAGGATTAAACCCAGTTCAATTATTAACCCACAAAATTTGGTGGGAAGGGCCAACATGGCTAAAAGATTTGAGCTATCCAATAACAAAAATCAATAATGAAGAAATGGAACAAGCGGCCAGCATGGAACGAAAATCAATAAGAACATTTACAACAACAGTGAAAAAGCCTGTGATTGAATTCGATAGATTCTCTTCGTTACAACGGCTTGTTCATAGCATTGCATACTGTCTACGATTTCCATCAAATGCAAAATCAAAAAATAAAAACTCCCATTTCAAACCAGAAGAACTGAACGCATCGCTAAAGGCGATAATCAGAGTCGCACAGCAGGAAGTTTTTGAACCAGAATTAAAGAAGTTAAAAGCGAATCAAAACCTACCAAAGAATAGTACAATCATAACGCTAACTCCATTTCTAGACGGTAATGACCTACTCAGAGTCGGAGATGACGGGTTTTTAAGTTCGGCACATTTCCTGATAGGCTGGGCCAATATCATTGCCACAACCTGATACGGAGGGTATCCGAACCGTTACAAGATGGAATTTGCTCACCAAGCTCAGTTAAGGATTTTGGAAAAAATGGCGAATGGAATATATCTCACCACTACAACGAGGGCCAAAATGGTTGCAAAAACAACCTAACATCCAATTAGGAGAACTATAGTAATCTTAAAAGACGAACAACTAGAAGAAGAATGATCCAGTTCATAGGGTAATAACTAAAGATACAAGCACAACTCAACAACTACCAACCCCACAAAGCCTAGACGAAACAGATTCAGGAAGAACAACCACGCAGATGAACAGTCCGCAGTCTATAGAAAAAAGACTACCGCTGCCCGGAAAGGGCAACCAAAACCAAAGAGTGCAGCCTCACAGACAAGCAAGGAATTTAAGAAAAGTAAATTATCTTGCACTAGAATTACTCTCAATTTGCTGAATTCTAGGGCAGGCGCAAGCTCAGATCCATGTTGCCCCATTTAACTACTCAACAGGAATATATTTCGAGAATTTAGGCAAACTTGAATTAGTAGTATAACAAACTATTGGGAAGAGATCGAAACTTTTAAACAAGCCCAAGGCGAACTGGGAGCAGCTTGTAAAAGATTGTCTGGTTTTAACTGCGACGTAATCCTGCAGCAACTTCAATGGCAGCTCAACAACTTTGATTGCAGACAATGTTTTACTATTAACAAGCAATAAGGAACGTCGACGAGTGAAGCGCGGTTAAGGAGACACAACAGGCATTATCTTAGGAGACATGTTTGGAATTCTTACCCAGCGCGAGGCCAACCAGTATGAAACCCAATTCGAGAATATCAACAATAACGAAAGGCATCTAATGGCATTAATGAGAAGCCAAACATCAATAATCGATAACACAATCAAGCTGATGAAATATAATTCCAATCTCACAACAACATCATTGAACAATTTGATAAAGGATCAACAGATAAAACGAAAATCGAACATACGAAGAAAGGGTTCACCTGATATTAATGAGCGCACTCGAGTTGACCTTAATACTAAAAAACTTAGAGGATACGCAACAAGGTCTACTTGTTATTATTTACTATGCACATCATAGTATTTTGCATCCATCGATACTCGCGCCGTCACAATTAGAAGACCAATTGCAATTTATTCGTCAACATACACATTCCTGGCCATAACATTCATGACCTCATGCACATATATCAAAGCATGGATGTATGTAGTAGGGTAACACAACGAAGTGTGATAATTGAGATTATCATACCGTTGTCCTTTGCAACGGATTATAACCTGTTAGCTGTCTTCCCAGTTCCGGATATTAATCATAACGGCACTCAATCAGACATCGTTACATCAACAAAATATCTAGCAATGGACAATCATCGAGAACATTTTGCCACTCTAACAACAGAAGAAGTGAAACAATGCAACGACAATGCTAACAACAATTTGTCAAATATTCCAACCTACGCAATTTCTATGCGAAATATCACCAATTTTCAATGCATTGACTAACAAAACCCAGTGTGAAGTAGCAATCTTACAGCGAAAACCAACGCTTGACACATTATGCAATGTTAAAGAAATAAATTCAACCAACCATTGGATAAAACTGCATGCTCCAAATCAATGGATATACGTAATTACAAATGAAACGACAGTTGATATCATATGCGGACCCAACATCGATTCGTATAGCCTTCAGGGGTCCGGATTAGTGACGATAGATGCTGGTTGTACGCTAAGGGACAACAATCTCGTTATCATCGCTATCGGCATAGCACATAATAATATCAGCAAGACATTTGAAAAATCATCTAATAATCTAAAGGAATTCAGTTTGCAAATAAAACCCAAAACAACAAAACCCGATAATCTTAACCTGATCCCAGCAATTGAGGCTACCGGTTTGGAAAGGGAGCTAGAAGAGATTGTAATAATAACAACGATTGATGATGAACTAAGTCTCTTTATTGTGTTACAATAGGAATACAAGATGGCGGATACATAGTATACAGTAGTATACCATCTATATGATCCTTACTTGTATACAGTAGAGGGTGTATACATTTACAATGATTATACATATGTTACATCCAGTTTTCTTTATAAATTTATAATAGTTTTATAATACATACATAATTCATTTATTCATAGTTGTTATTTATTTTTTATACATTCAAAGATTTAGTCTTACTGGTTGTTTTACCAGTCTACCTGACCGCGTGTGATATTGCATATTTGCATTCCATATTTGATAGATTCTCATCTTGACTACCTGTTGTTATTATTTGATCATTTTCGCGATTTATGTTGATATTGGCCTGTGTTGGATGGATGTGATGAAAATTTCTACGATAATATTTGTTGTCTTCTGTTTTTACTATGACCGATCTTGTTTCATCTAATCGTCGTATTACTTTACCATGGACCCATTCCATTTTCTTAATTTGTAATCGTATTTTTTCATTGATTTTGGGTTCAACTGCTGTTTTGGTACTTCTATCAGCATACGATTTCTGTTGATTACGAAGACTTTTTAAATTTTCCGTTACTCCAACTATTATCCTTGATTTTAACAACTCGTGACTTATGGGTATGTGTGTTCGTGTACTCCAAATTGCTATCCCGAGGAGTATTTCAAAGGTTTTGTAACGCTTGATAAATGTCTGTATTGTCTTTGTCGCATTTTTTTAACATATTCTTTAACGTTTGAACTGTTCGCTCAGCTAAACCATTTGCTCGCGGGAAATGCGGACTTGACGTTTTGTGTGTAAAATTCCATTTCTGACTAAAATCTTTAAATTCTCCCGACGTATATTGTGGTCCACTATCACTTTCTACTACTTGTGGTGTTCCATGTATTGTGAAACATTTTTTTAAAAATTGAATTACTGAATGAGAAGTTGGTCGTTCCAGTTTTTCCATATCCATAAATCCGGAGTAGCTATCGACTAATGCTATGTATGTTTCTGAAGCAAAATTGAATAAATCTGTTGCGACAATCTGGAAAGGTAGTTCTGGAACTTCTTTGGATAAAATTGGTTCCTTAATATTTTGTCGTTGTGTTTGTTGGCATATCGCGCATGAATCCACAAAACTGAAGACGTCATTTGTTAAGTTTTTCCAGTAGAACATTTGTCTTACACGCTTCATCGTGGATTGAATACCAAGGTGACCTGTATGGGCTGCTGTTAAAATTTTGGATATTTGACTTTTTGGTATTACAATTTTTTCACCTTTGAAAATTATGCCATGATAAACTGTTAATTCTTCCGCGAAGTTGGAAAAATGTTTAATTTCCGGCGATATTTGTGATTTATCAGTTAGCTCGCCACTCTGTATTAACTGCATTAACCTATTTAGTTGTATGTCATCTTCGGAATCGTTTTGTAGGCTTTCGAGTGCTGTTTTGGTCATTGGAATTATCAATTGAACTTCAGGCTCATCTTCGTTTTCCGGGTTGTCAATGAGGCAGTCCCTGCTTAGAGTATCGGCTATCGGAATTTCTTTTCCTTTTGTGTATACTACTATCGCCGGAAATTTTGTGTTTTTTGAATATCGACTCAAGGGGTTTATAGTCGGTTTCTATTGTGAGCTTTTTCCCATAAATATATTCGTGAAACTTTTTAAGTGCATGACGAATTGCCGTGGCCTCCTTTTCTATTTGCGGATAATTTTGTTCTGTTTGCGTTAGTGCTCTGGAGCTATACGCTATTGGATGTTCATCTTGCATCAATACGGCCCCAACAGCTTTGTTACTTGCATCGCATGATATTTTTACGTCCTTATTTACGTCATACAATTTTAATACTGGTGGAGACACTAGCAAATTTTGGATTTCCGTATAAGCTTCCTCTTGAGCTTGATCCCAACAAAATGGTATGTCCTTTTGTAATAGTTCTCTCAGGGGTGCTGTGATTCGAGAGTAATTAGGAGTGAATTTTCCCACATATGTAGGTGACCATTCCCAAAAATCGTTGCAACTGTTTTACATTTTTCGGCCGTTGTAATCTCTTAATTGCCTCTGTTTTTGATTCGCCAATTTCCAACCCTTCCTTTGGAAATGACGTGTCCTAAAAATTTAATTTTGACTTGGTTGAAAAGGCATTTCTCTCTGTTTATTCTTAATCCATTTCTAGACAATATTTGCATTACTTCGTCTGTATGTACATACTTTCAATTCCTCGATTGTTTCTGCGTGTACATATTAGGATGTCGTCCATTGAACATTCCACGTTATTTAATCCGTCTAACAAATTGCTCATAATTTGTTGGAATACCTCTGGCGCTGATGCTACTATTACTTTTGTGTTCTCTTGCTTACCTGGATTTGCCAAAAACCCTTTTTACAATCCAGTTTCATAAAATATTTCGAATTTCTTATCCTGGTTGTAATTTCGTCGATTGTTTTTAACGGGTAATGTCTTCTTAATACACTTTTGTTTATTTGTGAAGGGTCAATACATATTCGGATTTTACCCTTTTTCCGCACTACTACCATTGGTGACACGGCCAACGACGGTTCTTTAACTGGGGCGATTACTCCTAACTTCTCCATTTTATCCAATTCGGATTTTACTTCGGCCCGTATTGCATGTGAAATTCTTCGTGCCTGTGCGATATCAAATTCAGCGTTTGGCTTCAAATCAATATCATACATGAAGTTTTTGATACAACCTAACCCTTTATAAATATAGTCATCTATTTCACAAACATCGATTATATTTCTAGTGACTAAATTTAATTCTTCGCATGTATTCATGCCTAGTACATTTGAAACCAAGAATTTGTGTTTGATGCATTGATACTACTAACAATCATCTCATCCGAACTCTCATCACTTGATTCATTGTGATTTTGTCTTTGTGTAACTCATCTTCTAAATATTCAAACACACATTTGATTATTTGTGACTTACAATTCGTCAAAAAATCATCAAATGATTCGTTTTGATTTTGAACTATCTTATTAAATAAATACCTTTCGTAAGTCACATTGACTTTCGGTGTGAAGTAATTTGAAAATTCTTCCTTTAATTTTTGTGCCGTCATCTTGTCGTCATCTTTCATCTTAAATGTCTCGTAAACTTTGTACGCCGACGGTCCTATGCAAGTCATCAATGTTGCAATTTGTATTTTTTCCTTTTTTGTGTTTAAACCCGTCGCGATGGAATAAAATTCGAATTGGCGTACCCAATTTCGCCATTCCGTCGACATATCTGGATGCGTAGTGTTTAAACATTTTGGTGGTTTTAGTCCTTCCATACTGACTAATTATTTTATTTTGCGGCGAAAAGTAGTAAATAAAGACGGTAATAAATATTATATAACTTGTATAATATCTCACCATGTAATAATACCAACGATTGATGATGAACTAAGTTTCTTTATTGTGTTACAATAGGAATACAAGATGGCGGATACATAGTATACAGTAGTATACCATCTATATGATCCTTACTTATACTATATACAGTAGAGGGTGTATACATTTACAATGATTATACATATGTTACAGAGATAAAGGAAAGGAAACAACTACATACCAACACAAATGAATCACCATGATGTTCATCATTACACGATATCCTACTTAACTATAGTAATCCTAAAAGTACTTTTCGTCATTTTGTATTTTAAAACCAAAGCAAAGGGTCAGGTTCTAATACCGGCAGTCTTCCTCGACCGGATGAAAATAGTGGAATGTAAACAGGAGGCTACTCAAAACTATACAGCCCGGAATAATATGTTGAATCATCATTTTAACTCATCAACATTACAACGTTTAATTTCCACCAAAGTATAAAGTTTTGGTGTTTGTTGTTTTTTGTATCTATTGTGGTGACACTTAACTTAATTTGTAATAATATGCATACTATAAATGTTTTTGATTTATACACGGATAACATTGTAAACAGATGTCGAAAGAGACCTAAAGACACTCGGTCACCGTGTCTGGCGTTCTATACATCGTTGAGGCGGACAAATTCCTTCATGGGATGTAGCACTAGTGGAAGAAGAAGAAGAAATCGAAGTTCAAACGTATCGTATTTAAAATATTTGTAAACCACTCATGAGGCATATTCTACTGTCGGTCTGTCGACATTCCATCCTGAGCTTGGTCGAGTCCAGGGTCTTCGGTGCGTCAGTCAAAATATGTAAATTATTTTCCAGTTCAGGTCTGATAAATGTTTATTTTGCAATATTTTCCGAACTTGAGTCTCGAAGAGAAGAAGAATTGTGAGAGCTACATTGAAATGAAAAGATCCTCCTCATAGCAAAAAACAACAGCAATTTAACCAAAGTCGTAGGAGCTTAAGGCGTTTGATGCGTGACACGATGATAATTTAATTGAAATTCTTTCATGGTGCGATAAGTTCAATCGAATTCTTTGATCTCTCTTTCTATATTTCGGAATTGCTATGATTCGTAAATCAGTCGACGCTACTCGCTTGTTCTTTGATTTTTCTAAGGTTGAATTTACCGGATATTGTTGTACATATAATGACTTGATTTAGCTTGATGAACTGTTTAAATTCAATTTAAACTTTTCTGCGACATATTAAGCGATTGCATTGCGTAACTGGTGGATTTTAGATTACTTTGTTGAATGGTGTTAGAATATTAAACTCAGGAATACGAATTGGAGTTTATTGAGACCTGGCTATATGGTTAAACCCAAACCAATTCTAAAGCAACCCCCATGTATATATACACAATTTACACGATAACCTATGAGTAAACTCAGCTACTCAAACAACTCATAATCAGCATTGAGGTAGGACACCAAACCCATTTATATGTCTAATGCTTCATATTTGATTTATCGCTATAAAACTTTGAATTTTCAATGCAAAACCATTTATAAGTACGATATCAACTGTATCCTGATACGGAATCCATGACATATTTTGTATAGTCAAAAATTCTATTTTAAGTCGGCCACTATCACGTTGTATGCAAATAAAAATCGTTATCGTGTATACGCGCTAAGTACATGGATAACGATTCATAGTCATACACAAAAAAAAAAATAAAAAAAATTTGACAGATAATTGAATTTCTGTTTGATTTAAAGTGCTTGTTCGTTTGATATATTTATTAACGAGCTGTAAATTAATTCTATAGAATTCGAGTATTGGACGTACATTTACAGCAGATATTAATCATGTACTTTAGAAATTGTACGTCAGCTGTTATCAATTAGCGTGCTTGGGAGATAATGATAATAGCAACAAATTCCTGTCTTTTGTTCTATAGAGTTGCGTAATTAGTTAGACAAATACTAGACGATTTGTCCAGTGTTTTTTTGATTTTGAACGTTCGAAATGGAAACCTTCAAATATTGTTATCTCACTATAAGCCGAGACACCTATTTGCTTGATGCAATCGGACAACTTAATTACACAATCTTAATTTACATATATTGTTTCGCAATTTAATAGTTTTTGACATATGTTTTATCCACACCTCCTTTACCTTATATTAATCAATTCAAATTATTTTATCTATATTATTAAATCCTTGAATTGGTAATTATTATACAAATCGTCGCCGATCTATATGGCGATGGTGCAATCTTTGAGATATCTAACGTCATCCATCCGCCATACAAATCGTACCCAGCCCATTTATTTGTTATGTGTGTAAATGTTGTAATTAAGCGGATGGCCATGTACTTAGTTAAAATGTTTGCATAGTTTGTAAGCAGGCGACTTAAGTAGAAACTAAATTTAGAATCGTACTGAGACAATGTTTACTACATTGGCTTCTTGATATTTTATGTATCGTGTCGTAAACTATTTTTAGATTCTAAACTGGAAATTTGTCAAATCTATATTGACTTAGGTAAATCAAGGTTTAATAATAGAATTTTTTTTTTTAGTTTTAATTTTATTAATTTCATGATGTGCGTCTAAAGCTATTTTTATTTAGAGGTTGCCTTTTGGAACTCGCACTTTATTATTATGTAAGGCCAAAGTCTATTTTTGTATTCGCACTTAGCAAAGTAGTAAACATGTCGAAAAAAAAATAATAATCAGGTTTTATGGGCCGTTGCTAGCCTGTGTCTTATAGATAGATAAACCACAACTGAAACTAAATATATTCAGAAACTTATTGGTACAATGCTTTCCTCTCTATGCATTGCATTGCAGTACACGCTTAATAGGGGCCACCATTTTGGTCGGTATCGATGAAATCGATGGTATACAAATCATTATTTCAGAAATTGTTTCACATATAGCACCCTAGCTTTATCCATGGAATATTAGCAAGAAATAATCAATAAGTTTAATTCGGTACTAGAAAATTTAATAAGTGTGAAGTTTATGCTAAAAAAATAAAAAAAAATTACACTGTTAAATTAGCTATTTTCCAATTGGAATTTAAATTATATGAAAATTTAAATTTTTTGTAATTTTGGATTTTTCGTACCACCAAACAGATTCTTTTCATCCTTTTCAGATAGCTGGACCATCTGTTTATATCGTTAACCAAAAGCATCCAATTGTGTTGAACATTACTATATTTCAGATAATTTAAAAGTTGACTGAATTTTGATGGTTTAAATAATTATTTAGCGCCGATGCTGGAAATGTCCCGAAGGTCCCGCACATTTCTTAGAATAGCTAAGCCATATAGCCGTCAATGTCACCAAGCCGATCCAATTATGATGAACTATAATATATTTCACAGTTTTTGGAATTTTTAATAATTTTCCATTATTTTAAAAGTTTTATATCGCCGACCGCAGCGATGTCCACAGGGTCTTGCCCATAGTTTCGGATAACTTGGCCATATGCCAGTCTACGTAGACAACATTATCCAATTGTGATGAACTATACCATACTTCACAGAATTTAGAATTTTTAATAATTTTACTGATTTTGAAAATTGTTGTATCTCCGATCACAGAGATGTCCACAAGGTCTGGCCTATATTTTTGTTTAACTTGACCATATGCCAGTCTACGTGGTCAATCTTATTCAATTGTGATGAACTATACTATACTTCACCGAATTTAGAATTTTTTAAAATTTTATTTGTTTTAAAAATTGTTGTATCTCCGATCACAGAGATGTCCACAAGGCCTGGCCTATATTTTTGGATATCTTGACCATATGCCAGTCTACGTGGTCGATCTTATTCAATTGTGATGAACTATACTATACTTCACAGAATTTAGAATTTTTAATAATTTTATTGATTTTGAAAATTGTTGTATCTCCGATCACAGAGATGTCCACAAGGTCTGGCCTATATTTTTGTTTAACTTGACCATATGCCAGTCTACGTGGTCAATCTTATCCAATTATGATGAACGATACTATACTTCACAGAATTTAGAATTTTTAATAATTTTATTGATTTCAAAAATTGTTGTATCTCCGATCACAGAGATGTCCACAAGGTCTGGCCTATATTTTTGGATATCTTGACCATATGCCAGTCTACGTGGTCGATCTTATTCAATTGTGATGAACTATACTATACTTCACAGAATTTAGAATTTTTAATAATTTTATTGATTTTGAAAATTGTTGTATCTCCGATCACAGAGATGTCCACAAGGTCTGGCCTATATTTTTGGATATCTTGACCATATGCCAGTCTACGTGGTCGATCTTATTCAATTGTGATGAACTATACTATACTTCACAGAATTTAAAATTTTTAATAATTTTATTGATTTTGAAAATTGTTGTATCTCCGATCACAGAGATGTCCACAAGGTCTGGCCTATATTTTTGTTTAACTTGACCATATGCCAGTCTACGTGGTCAATCTTATCCAATTGTGAGGAACTATACTATACTTCAGAGAATTTAGAATTTTTAATGATTTAATAAAATTTTAAAAAATTCTAAATTCTGTGTACTATAGTATAGTTCATCACAATTGGATAATGTTGACTGCGTAGACTGGCATATGGCCAAGTTATCCGAAACTATGGGCAAGACCCTGTGGACATCGCTGCGGTCGGCGATATAAAACTTTTAAAATAATGGAAAATTATTAAAAATTCCAAAAACTGTGAAATATATTATAGTTCATCATAATTGGATCGGCTTGGTGACATTGACCGCTATATGGCTTAGCTATTATAGGAAATGTGCGGGGCCTTCGGGACATTTCCAGCATCGGCGCTAAATAATTATTTAAACCATCAAAATTCAGTCAACTTTTAAATTATCTGAAATATAGTAATGTTCAACACAATTGGATGCTTTTGGTTAACGATATAAACAGATGGTCCAGCTATCTGAAAAGGATGAAAAGAATCTGTTTGGTGGTACGAAAAATCCAAAATTACAAAAAATTTAAATTTTCATATAATTTAAATTCCAATTGGAAAATAGCTAATTTAACAGTGTAATTTTTTGTTATTTTTTTTAGCATAAACTTCACACTCATAAAATTTATTAAAAATGAATCATGGAACAAAACCATTAAACATTTTAGTACGTTAAATTTAAGTAGCTGTTAATTAAATCTAATAAAATTTAGGAAACCAAGTTGTGGTTTTACCATTACCACGTTCTACGATAATTCTCAGAATTTTTGTAAGATCCATTCGAAGTTGTACACTTTAGAACCCATACAAAAGCTAGGAAGGGGTTGTACATGAATTTTTTTGAAACGCTCTGAATAATTAAGCCGCTAATCCAAGGGTCTCATATAAAGCAACTTTCAAATTTGTCAAATGAATCATCCTTATACATAAGTACAAATTTTGATTAATTCAACCGATAGTTTGATTTCATTGCAACGGCCAATCCTTCCACATTCAGAATTTTTGTTATATGACCCATTCAAAAATTATAAAAAGAATTTTTAATTTAAGATTTTCACGGTTGCACAGTGGATTTAGCGTTGGGATAGGAATATAAAATATTGGAAGAGTTCTCAATGATTTAGGGCCCCCCAGTTTACGTGTTTCTTACGGAGGTATTCACAATCTAGTGCTTCGTGATAAAAATATTGATTACCATTTATTTGTTTGGATAAAACCTGATTCTAGAGTGTGTACGTCTTGACCAAGCCTGGTGGATCTAACGTACTGTGTACGCTCTAACGTTTCGTCTGTGATCTAACGCAGCCTACGCGTTAGCCATTGTAGGATCAGCAATCACACGACAAATCCGACTTTGGGTATAATCTAAAACAGCCTGCCCATTGATCTTGCCCATATTTGTAAATTTTACAACATGAGAGGTCGTATGTTATTAATTCAGTATAGAATTAAAACATAATTTATCACGCCTAAAATAATCAAGACACTTTGCAGCAGCATAAATTTGATTAATCCATATGAGTCCACTAGGTAATTTCATAACGAATGGAGAATTTAAGATAGAGATTCCGTTTAGAGGAATAATGGTTGAGATGGGTTTATTACGTTTATGCGAATTTAAGGGGGGGGGGGTTGTTTGAATTTAAGGTAAATAGGCTTTGAGAACTAATTTTAAAAGTGGTGACCCCTTGTGTCAGAGGTCACCAAACATGGCATTTTTCAGAAAAAAACACTTTTTCTTCAACAAAAAATTAATAAAAAATATAAATGATACAACAATGATCAAACTAATTTTGAAGCAATAACAGTTCGTCGCGATTTGCTTGAAACTCGATATCGCACCTTCAGTGAACTTGAACACCAGCTATTTGATGATAACAATTATGTGTCGATCAGTGAAGTGGTTGATGAAATTTATTGTGAAGCACAAGGACTACTAACGCGGGCCTGCGCTGGACGTGAAACACGGGAACAAACTAATCCACATAATTTAAACATTAGACTGGAGCAATTCGTAGAGCAACAGAAGTCGTTTTATGAGGGAGTGAACAATACTTCACACAACGTGCGCCTACCGAAAATTCATATTGAACCATTTTCCGGTGACTATAAAAATTGGGCCTCATTTCATGATTTATTCAAATCATCAATTCACGACAATCCAAAAATTAGTAACGTGCATAAACTACAAATGCTTAAAGGATTGTTAACGGGGGGAAGCTGCTGCCTTAATACGATACATACCAATAACCGATATGTGTTACTCAGACGCATGGGAGGAGTTGTGCAACCGATATGATAAGAAGACACCTATTATTTCATCACTCATCCATTCATTTTTTGATCAAAAACCATGTGCAAATGCCAACGGAAGAGAGTTACAGCTGTGGGCAACCGAGTCTGTGGGTAATGACTATCCTACATGGAATAATTTAGTAGAAATTTGTGACGCAACGAACAGGAAGTGCACGACAAAATCCATTACCAAATCTTTTCTGGCTGCACATTCAAATTCGACCTTTGAATGTGTACTCTGTAGACAACCACATCCATTATTTAGATGTCCAGAGTTCAAAAATAAGCATATATAGAAGCTAGACTGAAATTAGCAACGGAGAAGAATTTGTGCCACAATTGTTTGAAGAAAGGACATTTAAGTGCATCATGTTTCAACAGGGCCTCTTGTTAATGCAATAAGCGTCATCACACCTTACTTCATCAAAGTCAGAGCGAGCGTCAACTAGATTCCAGTAAAATATCATCAAGTCATCATGTTTCCGTTAACCAACACTCAGATGATGAATTTTCAAAATCGAATAGCCAACCCACCATTGAACCAAGACGATCATGTGATAGCCAAACTAACACCGTACTACACACACACGACTCATCGACATCAACGGTACTACCAACTGCAATTATTTATATTAAGGGACGTACCGGTGAACGCCAGCCCTGCAGAGCATTACTAGATTCAGGATTCCAAATATCCTTCGTCACTGAATCTTGCGCACAACGCCTAGATCTACACCGAGATCATGCATCCATAACCATTTACGGCCTAGCATCTTGCCAAGCTGGATAAACCAAAGGCAAAATCGATATGACCATATAATCACGTTTAGAGAAAAATTATAAGCTTACCGTCACGGCTCATATCATAAGTAAAATAGCCAGCTTATTGCCAACAAAGCCAGTCACTTTTTCTACACCAATTGAAGCTTTGGAATTAGCCGACGCAACATTCTTCCAGCCAAATAAAATCGACGTGCTGCTTGGAGCGGATGTATTCTTTGAAATACTCAATCCCCAAAAACGAATAATCAAAGGACTTCCACCACTACAATCATCAAAATTTGGATGGTTGATCGCAGGCACAATAATCACAATATGCACACTACCACTGAGCAATATATTCATCCAATTCACGATGATATACATCACGAGCTAAGACGATTTTGGGAAATAGAAGAAACCGTGTCAGAACCTAATCCACAGGTTCCCGCAAACGAATGCGAAACTTTTTAACAACAAACAACATCGAGAAATGCCAGTGGACAATTTATTATTAAGCTTCCGTTTAAGAAATCCCGAGCAGTATTAGGCAGTTCATTGGAGGCAGCACGACAACGATTATTCGCTGTGGAAAGGAAATTTTTGAAATCACCCGAATTTTGTGCCGAGTACAAAGCTTTCATAAATGAGTACATTGCATTAGGACATATGACGCATTTACCATCAAATCTGATTCCAGAAAACAATGACGAAAAATACTATTTACCACATCACGCAGTAGTAAAGCCAACGAGTAGTACCACCAAGTTAAGAGTCGTCTTCGACGCATCAAGTAAGACCACTACTCAAATATCACTAAATGATGTACTGCAAACGGGGCCAAATATTCAGGCTGATCTTTCCACCATCATCTTGAAATTTAGAAAACACGTAATTGCTCTGGTAGCAGATATAGAGAAAATGTATAGGCAGATTCAATACACACGTATAAGCCAAATACAGTCACGTATATGGAACCGCTTGTGCACCGTACCTCGCGATCAAATCATTAAGAGTCAGCTGAAAGTTTTCATCAACTATATCCAAAGGCAGCCCATGTTATCCAAAATGACTTTTACATAGACGATCTGCTAACCGGGAGTGACAGCATTCAAGACGCCATATCATTAAAGGAACAAATAAGTAATATTTTACGTGAGAGCGGATTTACGTAAATGGAAGTACAAAACGTTCCAAAACTGATCGAAGAAGATACCACAGTTAAAACGCTAGGAATTATGTGGAATGCAGAAACGGACGAGTTCTCTTTCAAGGTCCATCGAGAAGACAATGACACGGTTTAGACCAAGAGAAAGATTCTTTCAACAGCATCTAGGGCATATGATCCATTGGGGTGGCTTGCACCATCAGTTGTCCTTTTTAAGCTCTTGTTCCAAAAAATTATGGCTGCTTAAGGTAGAGCGGGACGGGAGTTTACCAAATAACATAATCCAATCATGAATAAGTATTTATAATGCACTACCAGAACTGGAAACCATCCGCATTCCGAGACGATTGACCACATTAACAACCACAAACCGGTTTCAAATGCACGAATTTTGTGACGCGTCCGAAGCAGCATATGGCAGTGTTGTCCATCTACGAGCGACTAATGGTAGTGGGGACATCACAGTAAATATTATCTACGCTAAAAGTAAGGTCGCGCCACTCAAACAAAGCTAGTGAAATTTTGTATCGAATCTTTAACCTACAACAATATAGAGATTTTTGCATGGACTGACTCCACGATCGTGCTTCATTGGCTGTCAGATGTTCCACGAAGATGGAAAACCTTTGTGGGTAACCGAAGAGCAACAATTCTCGACACCATTCCTCGAAACAACTGGCATCATGTCGAGTCTAAATCCAATCCCGCTGATGTAATCTCTAGAGGAGTTAAAAACCCCAAGCGTTATCAAAACTAGATCTCTGGTGGTACGGGCCAGCATGGCTAAACGAACCTGAATGCAACTGGCCAAAATCAATGATTTCCACAAAAATAGACGGTGCAAACGCAAACGCAGAAGCAAGGTCAAGATATTTCCACGTAATGACCGAGACTACGAGTACCGATGATACAACACAAAAGTTAGTAACAAAGTTTTCGTCGTGTTTCAAAATTTGGAAGATCATGGCGTATACCCTCGTTTTTGGAAGTCCGAGAAGAAGACTACGGTTTCAGAGTCAAAATAAGCAAATTACTACACAGTCGATATGCATGATGCAGAAATTGTGTTGCTTCGAAACGTGCAACGGTTCATCCACTATCGTCGCTTGATCCATTTGTTGACGCTGATGGAATCCTTCGAGTCGGCGGGAGGTTAAGCAGATCATCATTACCGTATACTGCGAAACACCCTATTATACTTCCCAAAAAACACAAAATGTGCGTGGCATTCACTTCAACCACTTGCATGCAGGAAATTCGCTAACATTAAGCGTCGTACGACAGCGCTATTGGATTATCGGAGCAAGGTACGTCATCAAACGATGTATCAAAGAATGTACGGTTTGTATCCGTTACCGAGTGGCCAAAAGCGAACAGAAGATGGCCGATTTACCGGCAGTTCGATGCAACCAGAGTCGACCATTTTTAAGAACAGGGCTAGACTATGCCGGACCATTATACATCAAAACCAGCCAACGTAAAAATGCCCCAGTGGGAAAGGCGTATGTGGCAGTATTTGTATGTCTTGCAATAAAGGCCGTACACTTAGAAGTAGTGAGTAGTTTGGAAACCGAAACATTTTTGGCAGCACTCAGGCGTTTTATTGCACGCCGAGGAAGCCCAGAGTAGATATGGTGCGATAATGGATCTGGAGCCAACAGAGAATTGACACAACTTAAACGCCAGATAATAAAGCAGTCAAACAATTCATTAACCTCTGAATTTTTTGCTTGCAGAAAGGTATTGTTTTCCATTTCAACCCACCTCACACTCCACATTTTGGCGGATTGTGGGAGTCATCAGTGAAGTCATTCAAGTATCACTTGAAACGAGTAGCGAACACCAACCTGAATTTTGAGGAAATGACAACACTGATATCACAAATTGAATCACTACTCAATTCGAGACCGCTATGCAGCATTAGCGACGACCCTACCGATGTACAAATTTTAACTCCTGCGCATTTCCTAGTTGGAGAACCTTTAACCGTCATCCCGGAACCAAGCCTCGACCATATTCCGCTAAACAAGTTATCAAGATGGCAGAATATGCAACAACGGCCACAAGGGTTCTGGAATCGGTGGCACAGAGACTACCTTACATTACTACAGCAAAGGCACATGTGGAAGTCAAAATCTACTCAACTTGAAGTCAACGATGTGGTTCTAATCAAAGAGGACAATTTATATCCGAGCCAATGGGCTCTTGTCAAAATCACAGCACTTCATCCAGGTGGAGATGGTATACACGAGTAGTAACACTTAAGACGTCCAAAAGCGAAGTGAAACGCCCAGTACATAAATTAGTTAAATTACTTGTTAAGCAATAAAATTTCTTAAGGTGGTGGAGTACGTTGATGAATTTGTATTGTCTAATATTTTTGGTTTTTTCTTCTTTTGTAATCTGTAATTGTGCCCTAAATAGAATTTTATTATTATACGTATTATTATCAGTTAACACAATTATCATATTAAATATTTATTAATGTTAAAATCAATTATTTTAAATACTTTAAGTCAATAATCATTGTAAACAAACATTGTCAATCATACTGTCATATTTTCGGTAAATCACAATGGAATAGATCAAGCGGTTCAAATCGGTCAATTCACAACCTCACGAAGCTTGCTATAAAGCTTCAAAAATGGTTTACTATAAAATATGATAACCATGATGAAAAGCAAAAAAAAAATTATAACAAATTTTGTCGATTCAATCATAAGCTGGCGAAAACGAAAGAACCATAAAGGGTGCTATTAAAAAATCATATAAAAACAGTGTGTTATTAAAAGTTTATAATAAAATAAAATAAAATTAGTTAACTGTTTGGCTAAAAAGGTTTTTGTTTTATTACTCTTCACAACAAGCAGTTCAACAGTGGGATTTTTGTCATCATCGTACAATTTTTATGTACACACTATACAACTTTACACATTTTCCATAATCATATATAAATGAAGAGTCTATTCCCTTTCATATGAGCCATCAATCATTAATATCGGTTAAGTAGTTTTTAAGAACGAGCACTTTGAAAATTTGAGTTTTTAAGAAAATTGAAAAAAAAAATCAAAAAACGGCGAACGACCCTGCTCCGGTACCGTAGAAGAAAACAAAATAATATGAGTTGAGCTAATTCATGTAGAGAACATTTTCGCCAAAATCAAAACTGATTAGGACAAACGTTGATCGTTTTCGTGTGGAATCAATTCATAAGCACATTTATTTGTCTTAGTTGTTGTTCGTATGCTAAAAATGTTTAAGTAAAGTTTATGTAAAGCTTGTTTTGTAATAGTGGAATACAGACAGTAGTAGTTCTCTGGATCTGTCGATGGTACAAAACAGGAGTCATCTTCTTGTGTCTTTCTCCTGGTTCTCCTGAAGTTTTTCCTTGTGGTTTGTCATATTCATAGCCTACTTGTTCTACTGGACCCTTTTCATATATCTCAAACTTATTTGCGAAGTATCCGTTAACTTATCTTGTGTTATCAAACGGTGTCATATAGTACACATAATAATCTTAAGTAGTTTTAAGATCGTATCTTCACCAATGAAATAAATGCGTTTAAAGTAACTGAGCCACTTGATTGAATAGTCGTAAATGATATCAACCATTAATCTTTGGATATTGTATTTGACACTACTGAATGTATGCCGAAATCAAAACACCTACAACAAATCAAATACAACTTTAAGAAGACAAACCACACTGGTCTGCATATTTATTTAAATGCAGTGAATTGGGAAGAGGTTCCTAATGCAAAGGATGTGAATGAAAATGTCGACAAATTTTATGAGATCTTATTGCAAGGCTTTGAATATCACCAAATATTCATCATCAGTGCTTCGATGACCTGTTTATAAATTTATAAAATTGAAAATGTAAGGCCTATACTAAAATGATGGAATCAAGTTTGGAAACAGACCAGCTGTCATTTAAGTAACACAGTGGGGAATTTGATGTCAATTTCAAATTTAGGTACAAGTCTTATTTGGCTGGCCTCCAAGAAAAAAGTAGAACAAATCCAAAACAGGGTCTAACCGTGAAATCGAGGGACCAATATCACCTTCAACAATATCAATACTCATTGCATTGATCAAACAAGTAATAACAACATATCGATCACCTCTCCAGTCATATCTGATGAAGATATTCTATCAGCTTTGAAGGGTTCTGGAGATGAATGTGGGCCGGACGATATAACCTCATCTATGTTAAAAACGTTTGCGAGTATTTTAGTAAATCCGATGTGAAAACTCTTCAATCATCCCTTAACCACTGTTGCATTTCCCGAAAAATGGAAAATCTCTAAGATAACTCCAATTGTTTCGAGGGTATCGACTTCATCATCAATTCCTAAATTATTTAAACTAGTTGTATGCAACGCTTTTAAATCAACACTAATATGTCATATTGTTAGAAAAACAGTTCGGGAAAACTAACGTGGAGGGAAGGAAATGTGAAGTTGAAAATAGTTTGTTGCAGTGTTTAAGTGGAGATTAGTTTTTTTATCAACAATCTTGAACGTCAATTTATTACGAAACTCAATTTAAAATTTTTTCCGCTAGATGGAATCTATGATGTTTCAATCGTTTTTTGTGATGATTGATTGTAATTAAATATATTGTTTTCAAAGTACAAAATTTCGGTTGGCTGTGAAACAGAAGAAGTGAATTAGTTAGTGCTTTACGGACCGGACGACTTAAATAACAGCAAGAAAGTTCCTGGTTCTGCGGTTGCGAATTTTGTGTATGTGTGTTTGTTTTGTATGATTGTCATCTTCCAATTCTAAACAATTTTACCAATAATTTATTGTTGGAATACAATAACGACTATTACCATATCCGGTTCTGTTTTGATATTGCTTTTATGGCTGCCATCTGGCTCATAAAATAACCCTAGCGAATCATGTTCTAAAATATTTTAGAATTCTATTTTCCTTACATTGTGACCAGCGCCTTGATACATCAATTTAGCTTACTCATTGAACATGTAATTCTACATAGTAGAATAAAACGACATCTTTAAATGTTGACCTGGTAACCGCGACGAACTACGAGATCAAGGGGTTCGTCAACAACAACAAAGGCTGAGCCTATTGCTGCTACTCAATCATCAAGTGATAATAATAATAATAATTCCCCCAAAATTATTATTGGGAGTGGTGGTCTTGACTCTACTCTGCGCACTGTTGAACCTGTAAAATGGGTTTTTGTTTCACGTCTGTGCAAGGATGTTATTGACGATGATATGGTACTGTATCTAAAAAATAAATTTGCCATTGATAAACCTATTCTGGTTCGGATGAGACGTAATGATGGCCGTGACTATATATCATTCAAAATTGGGGTTCCGGATAACAAATTCAACCTGCTGTTGGACTCATCATCTTGGCCTCCTGGTGTATTAATCAAAGAATTTGTAAATTATCGTCGGCAATCATCGAATAATTTTTTAGTACCTCGGTCGGCTTTAACGGTTTAAAGCCTACATTTAATTCAAAGTCAAGTTCAAAGTTAAGTTCAATCTCAATCTATATCAGAATGTTGGTGGTATGCGCACAAAATCAACGCATTTTTCATTATTTCTATCGTCGTCTTGTTATCCGATATATGTTTTATCTGAGACATGGTTGAGACCAGGTGTTTTAAGTTCGGAATTCTTTGATGGTAATTATGTTACATACAGATGTGACCGTTCCAGCCTAACAAGTGATAAATCTGATGGTGGTGGAGTTCTTGTAGCTGTGCATAATTCAATTATAAATTATGATGTAGTATGTCCGAATAATACTGTGGAATATGTTGCTGTGAAATTATCTTTGACAGTAAAATCAATGTATTTATATGCTGCATACGTCCCACCTCTGAGCCCTGTTGAGGTTTATAGATTACACTGTGCAAATATTTATTATTTTGTATCTGAGTGTAGCATACATGACATCATATGTGTATTGGGTGACTTCAATCTTCCGGGTTTATGTTGGTGTGCTGATGATGATAATACTACTTCTGTTTTTCCATCCAATGTTACGAGTGATGTGGAACAAATTTTTATTGATACCATGTTGTCTTTAAATTTACATCAAATTTGCAAAGTTGCTAACTTGAATGGTAGAATTTTGGATCTAGTTTTACTGAATGATCCTAATTGTGGATTGGTTACTAAGTCGTTGGAGTCTTTTGTTCCTGATAGATCTCATCACAATGGATTGGATATCAATTTTGACTGCCAGGAGCTGTTTTGTAAATTCATCAACAATGCACAGCCAAAGTTAAATTACAATTTTAATAAGGCCAATATTGCCGGTCTGCAGGAGTTTTTTGAAATGGTGGACTGGGATGAAACTTTTAATTCTAAATTGAGTGATGTTAACGCTTTGGTCGACTCATTTTATTTGATTGTACTTGAGGCTTTCGACAAACATGTACCTAAATGCTATAAACGTAAGAATAACCATCCTCCATGGTTTGACAACAATTTGGTCAATTTAAGAAACAAAAAAAAATAAGGCACATACATTAGCCAAAGGTTTGAGTGATAACTTGGATTGTCTTAATTCTTTCCGACAACTACGCCGGGAATTTGATAAGGAACAACACCGAGCGTATCGGAACTATATTTCACGGCTGGAAGATAATTTAATTTCAAACCCAAAACTATTTTGGCCTTTTGTTGATGTTAAAAGAAAATGTTCCGGTTATCCCCAAATGATGTCGTTAAATGATGTAACTGCCTGTAATGCTGAGGACATATGTGAATTATTTGCAGAATTTTTCCAATCAGTCTATAAAAAATACAATGATAATGCTATTGATGTTTCCTTAGGACCTCGTATTCCGCAGCATCAAAATTTAATTGGAATACCTTATATTTCAGAAAAAGATGTCAGCCTTGGTATATGCAAGATGAAATCGGAATGTGGTTTTGATAATATACCTGCAACAATACTTAAAGACCTTAATAGCTCGCTATCATTACCATTATCTCTGATATTTAATGCGTCTCTGAAGAGTGGTGTATTTCCGTTGATATGGAAGAAGTCATTTATAATTCCCATTTTTAAATCCGGAAAACGGAGTAACATTACAAATTATCGAGGCATATCAATATTATCATCGATTCCAAAATTATTTGAGCTTATTGTTTCTGATTATTTGTATTTTAATGTTAAATCTTCATTAGCACTTCAACAACATGGATTCGTAAGACATCGGTCTACCACTACAAATCTCTTAAGTCTAACATCTAAAGTGTTTAGCGCTTTTGACTCCAAATGTCAGCTGGATGTGGTTTTCACAGATTTTGCGAAAGCATTCGACTCGCCTCAGTTTGAGCTACTTCTTGACAAACTGGATGGATTTGGAGTGAGTAAATTGTTTTTGGATTGGATTGGATCGTATCTGCGTGATCGGAAGCAGGTAGTGCAAATTAACGGGTTTACGTCTAAGATGATTGAAGTTCATTCTGGAGTACCTCACTCACACCTAGGACCAGTGTTGTTTAACGTTTTCATCAATGAAGTTGCTTCTTTGTTCCAGTACTGTGACTGTGAGTTATATGCTGATGATTTGAAAATATCAAAAACTGTATGTAGCCCGCAGCAATGTAATGAAATGCAGAGTGATCTTGATTTGCTGTATAATTGGTCAATTGTGAATAAATTGAACTTGAATTTGGAAAAGTGCAAGATTATGAGCTTCTCCAGGAAAAAAGCAGTTATTCATCATCAATATCTTATTGGTAATCACCAGCTTGAACGAGTTATGACATTTAAAGATTTGGGTGTTATCTTGGACCATCAATTGAATTTCCGAGACCATATCAATTTAATAGTGGCTAAGTCTAACTCTCTACTTGGCTTTATTCGTCGTATCACAAAAGATTTTCGTAATCCACAATCAATTAAAACTTTGTATTGTTCCATTGTTCGATCTAATTTGGAATATGCGTCGAGTATTTGGGATCCTGCTTACCATATTTATATCGATAGAATTGAACGGGTACAGAAGAAATTTAGTATTGACTATCTTCATAAATTGAATTGGCCGTTTGATCCGGACCTTCCAATGTGGCTGAATAAAAAGAATTTGCCATCCTATAACGACCGTTGTAAAATTGCTAATTTGGACTCATTGCTTGTAAGACGTAGATGTGCTGCTTCAACAGTCATCGCTGATTTGCTGAACAATTCTATTGACTGTCCGGAACTACTTGCAAAGATTGATATTCATGTGCCCTGTAAACCTACTCGGGTCAGTGATTTTATATATTTGCCGACTTTTAAATCGAACTATGCATATAATGCTCCGATCCCATCTATTTGTCGACAATTTAATCATAATTTTGATGTGTTTGATTTTAATATTTCTAAATGTACTTTTAAAAAGCAAATCAAAGCTAAATTATAAAACTATTTATAATTATAATTATTGTAATCAAAAAAGGATTTTTATCCTGTTGATTTTTAGAATAAATAAATAAAAGTCAGACACGAATTTCATGGAAATATTATTGATTTTTGTGAGATCAACAACAGGCAATTTTTCCTTGACAGAACTTTTTCCAACATCAAAATCCAAGATATCGTGCCTGTAGAGATCTTCCAATAAATTAGCTTTTTCTAACAATTCTTTCTGAAAGAACGCTGGTACTGCTTTTTTTGCCAAAAATTTTTTCAAATCAGACGGCTCAATTTTAGGATTTCCCGTCCGGACCCTCCAGACTCGACTTGAGGGCTATTTAGGGCTTCAGATGGAAAAATCTTTGGCTCTTCCACCTCTTTCAGAAACACTCTTTTTCTGCTACCTCTTGTACTCAAAACCACAGGCTTTTTGGGATCACCCGCTGAAGAACTACATTTTTTCATCGAGCAGAGAAGTACACAACTGATCTCGATGTTTTTCAGGGAGCCGCTTGGCTAATATTTCCAAATTTGCCACTGCCCTTGTTTTCGAACGGATGTCAGAAATACAAGAGTGAGGAGTCCCTCGAGATACTTTTGACTCTCCTTAACCCCAGTCATACTTGAGTGGTGAGATCCATACATTCCATTGTCGGTGTTTATTTTTATCGATAAATCAAGTGTTCTTGTGTTCTGTTCCCTTATGCCTACCAGTTAAACATATATAACAGTTTTCACGTGACCTAGTTCCCTTTGATATACAAATAACTCCATAGTTAGGCATCACAAAGTGTAATGTATGCAAGCTACCACCATTCAATAAATTATGTCAGAAATCGACATATCATATCAGAATTGGAAGTATTATGTCAAAATTCGATATGTTACGTCAGAATTTGAATTTTTACTCCAGAAAGATATCATATCAGGATTTGATAAATCATATCACTATAGGGATTCCGTGCAAATTTAGTATGAACAATTTATACTAAAATAAAAGTTATAATGTTCTTTTGGAAAGCCTTTACATGCGAATTAATTATTTTTATTTGAAAATTCATACAATGAATGAGCGTTGAAGGAATAAAACAACTGACAAAAGCTCTAGTTTACTTAATTTTACTAAACTGCACGGAATTCCTATACAGAAATCGATATGATTTGTCAGAATTTGAATCTTTGGTGTCTCTTATCAGAATTCCATACTTCATGTTAGAATTAGCTAGAAAATTCGAATTATCAAGTCAGAATCCGATAATTGATATCAGAATTAAATTTGCAATATCAGAATTTGTATTTATGTTGTCAAAATTCTATATCTGATGTAAGATTTCTTTATCTTACGTAAGTTGCCACAGTTAGAATTTGAATTTGTGATGCCAAAAATCGAATTTTATGTATCATCGTTTCAGATTTCGACAAGTCATGTCAGAATTGGAATTTGTGTTGCCAGAATTCGATATATTATGTCTGAATTTGCTGTTTCATGTCTGAATTTGAGAATTTGATGTTAGAATTCGGTAGATCATGTCAAAATTCGATGAATCGAGCCAGAATTCGATGTGAAATATCAGAGTTTAAAATTGTGAGGTCACAATTCGATATATCAAGTATAAATTTGAATTTCATATGTCAAAATATCATGCTGGAAATCCATACTTCATATCAAAATTTGATCTACCTTTGCTAGAATTCGATACATCATGTCAATATACCATACCAGAATAAAATAAATTATGTTAAAAATCGACATTTCATATCAGAATTCAGAAATAGATACTTCATATCAGGATTCGATAAATCATAACAGAATTCGATGTCAAAGTTCAATATCTCATATCAGAACTCAACACTTAATATTAGAATTCGATATGTCATGTCAGAATTTGAATTTTTGATGCCAGAATTCGAGTTATCATGTCAGAATTCCATACTTTATGTCAGAATTAGATATGCCATACCAGAATTTGTATTTATGATGTCAGAATTCTATATATTATACCCGAATTCGATATATCATGCCAGAAATCCACATTTCACATACTCGAGATATTATGCCGAATCTGATAAATTAAGTCAGAATTTGTTACTTTAGAATTAGAATTATGATGTTACAATTGGTCACAATTGATATATCAAGCCAGAATTCGATATGTCGTGTCAGAATTGGAATTTATGATGTCAGAATTGATATAAAACTTCTGAATTTCATACGTCATGTCAGAATTTACAATTTTGTTGTCGGAATATATGTATGTATCATAAGTGTCCAATCAAGGCATAGTTCAACATATCAAGTCAGGATTTGATTTTATGATATTAGAGTTCGATATATCGTGGTAGAATTCGAAATGTCATTCAAGCTAGAATCCGATTTGTCCTGTCAAAATTAGAGTTAATGCTGTCTAAATTCGATATATTTGAAGTCAGAATTAGAATTTTTGGTGTCGGAATTCTATGTATCAGAATTCTACGTATGACGTTAAAATTCGATATGACATGTCAGAATATGAATTTATAATGTCAAAATTTTATATCTTATGCGAAAATTAGATAAATGATGACAGAATTTGATATGTAGAGCCAGAATTTGAGTTATTTATATCTAGATTCAATGTCATTCCAGAATTCGAAAGGTCTTGTCACAATTTGATAAATCTCTCATGAAGCCTTCAGCATTCCATATATTATCTCAAAATTCGATATGTTATCTCAGAATTCGAGATGTTATATCAAAATTTCAATTTTTGGTTTTAGTATTCTATATATGACATAAGAATTCGATATCACAAGTCAAGTTTTATATATCACATCGATATTTTAAATTTTTCCATATTCGTTGTATTCGGTCAAAATTCGACATGTCTTGTCAGAATTCAAAAGGTCTTATCAGAATTTCGTATATCATCTCATGACTTCAGAATTCGATATTTATCATCTCAAAATTCGAGATCTTATCAGAATTGACTGACGGTATATCGAATTCTGATATAACATCTTGAATTTTGGGATGATATATCAAATTCTGAATTCTTGAGAAGATTTATCAAAGAATTCAATATCTTTTGTCAAAATTCAGAATGATGATATAATGTCAGAATTCGATAATTCATGTCAGAGTTTGAGTTTTGGATGTTAAAATTCGAAATGTCATGCCGGAATTCGATAATCATACATGACATTGTGACATAAGATTTTGTGCTGTTGATTGCAAAATTCGATATATCGTGTCTGAATTCGATATGTTTTCCAGAATTTGAATGGCAGAATTCCACAACAGGATGTCAGTATATTTAATTTACGGTACAGTTTTCTACGTTTTTTCATACATACATGTATAAAATGACCTTATGTAAATTACATGTTTTTTATGTGTAAAAAACTGTGTAAATTACATAGTGTAATTTACTCGCCCAACCGTGCATTTACATGCTCTAAAATATAACTCATGGTCGCACACCTGTAAAGACACACATTCACACATGTACATGCACATAATTGCGCACCCATATACGATTTTCCACACATGTATACCTACATATATACATACGTATACACACTCGATTCTGCTAAGCGTCGTGATAATCAGTGCACGAAATATTAGTTATAAAAAAACGGACTAAAAATAATGAATAATTCGAGTACATGAACCGTTGCGATTTTGGGACAAAATTTTCCTATTTCCTGGGCAGCTACTGCATAGTTCTGCCATTTCAATTTTTTTCGTTATCGTATGGAAACCTAAACCACCTTCCGGAGCACTGTGCAAGGTAGCGGGCTTGAAACTTTTCTAGAAAAGATTTCATTATGTTGCGTAACCAGTGGATGGTTATGTAACCAGTCACTATCAAACTTACGAGATTTAAAAATTGTTCTAGTTTTTCTACGTCGAAATGTTCTGGCTTTTCAAACTGATTTCAGAATTCGTTCAGATCCCCGTTTTTCACCTGGTCACCCATGTGTGTCAAAATTTAAAAAAAACATTACAAAAAGGGCATAAATATTAATTTTTAAAATGAAAAAAGAGAAGTTTTTACAAAATCTCACCACTCTAGTACAAAACAGCATTATTTGTCAAAATAATTTGTCTCTTAAGAACGAACACCTGTTTTATGAAATTTGATAAGACCTTCTATTCGCTAAAATGGAAATTTAGTTGAAGTAAAATAAGAAAATTGTAAATTTTCCTAATTTTCCTACAAAATTCCAATAAAGCGAATAAATTTACCCAGTCCATTTGGCATCCTTATACCGAGATATCTTAAAATAGATAAATGTGATCTAACAGACTCCGTTGCATGTCTTCCGGCAACTCTATTACTCGTCCATAAAAGATCCAATATTAAGAATTTAATACAATTGATAGACTAGAGCACCTAATCACGATCAGCTATAATTACATTGATAGACTAAGGTTTGGCAAGTGGCGCCGCGAATTCGTCGTGTCGGTATTAATACAAATGTCAGTCTTGATTGACTGATTTTTGATTTTGTTTTTAGATAAATCGAATAAATAAAACATAAACATAGGTATTTTGACAATGTCAATTATAGTTCCTTCTGTACTAAGTTGGCTTATTTTAGACAAATTGTATTTTTATTAAACTAATACCCCTTTCTTGGGGACCCGTCAATGCTGATACGTGAAGTTTTTAACGAATCCTACTAAAAAAATAATCGGAAATGTTTGCAGGGTTTAGAGTAGTGAGTACCAAAGTTGAGGGAAAATGTTGTGATCTTGGCTGCAGATATGGCAACACACACAAAACACGCTGTTGCCATAGACTTCACGTTAGCCTACCCTTCAACGGTAGAGTTACTGATGAAGAAAGGAAAACTTTCGCTTCGAGAAAGAATCCACGTTGTTAAATTATTTGTTGTTCTTTAATTCTTTTGGTTAAATAAAAAAAAATAAAAATAAAATAGCCCAACTTGTATCTGGAAATTACATCCCTATTAATGGCGCCGTTTGAACTTTCAGTGAACTGAATTAAAACAGGGAATCTTCAATATGTTTAGAACTTGAAAATCTCGAAAAATTCACTAACAGCGATTAGCCAATCCTAGCTACTTATCACTTTTTAAATTTAAATTTTCAGACTACAACCGAAAGATGCCATAGAAATATTCGTTATCTTGTAATGCCATACAGAAAATTAATTCCAAAAATTCTTTTAATTAGTTACTCAAATGATTCATATATTTATCGCACTACATTAGCTAAAAGAAGTACGTTTGTGTAGTTCTCTACAAATTACAAAAAATAAGTACATTATAAAATCGGAACCGGAAAATAAGTGCTGAGCCACCTAAAGAAGTACAACTGGCAACCCTAATCCCAACACATGTCAACTCCACATTTAGCATGGAATCCTCTTCAGAGAATAGCTTGTGGAGTTGCCGCAGATTCATCTAATCTTCATTCGGCTTTAACTTTAATAGGGTACCAGTTACTCATCGACTATCGCATTTACCACATCCCAAATTTCTCGAGTGTTTTATTATCGAACCGAATATACTTTCACAACAACTTTAATCGTTCCGAAATAGAGGATAGACCAACGTCACACCGGCAACTTCGTCTGTTAGCTTCCAGATTACTATTCACGTTTTTCGTAAGCGTACAAGTTGGTAGAGCTTATGATAAGTTAAATAACTTAATGGCTTATGATTAGCGAAAAAGCTTCCACCGTGAATCTACGTATTTTCTTGGAGGAAGTTTTACCGCATCTAATAAGGTTATAAGGATAATATAGTGTTGTCCTTCTTTGCGGAAAGGGTTTTTTTCCTTCGCAGTGTAGTATGTTGGGGGTGGTTCAATAACGATCTGAACATGTTCGAATTCAGATGATTCTTGCTCGTCATCACAGTAAGAGTCGCTCTCCACTTTCCGTTACCTTGTCCTTTACTTGTTCAATTGCCGTTCTCTTTAAAGGCGCGTAAATTAGAACTACAAGAGAAATGAACTATATTAAAATACATTTGGCCCAATTTGTCTGAAAATAGTTTTTAAGATGTTTTTTTTTCAGGTCAAACTTAAAATGAGTCTCCGAGACTCAACCTATAGAAATAAATAAATAAGCAGGGGAATTAAAACAATAAAATCTCCTTTTGGTTGTAATAAACAATCGGATATAGCACTGGTTGCCACTCAATGGCTATTTTAATAGTTACGTGACGAGGTTAATATCGATATTATCTATAATTTCATACTAAATTTGTAAATTTTTTGTAGTTTTATCCCGAAATAATTAGTAGAAGGTCCTTGAAAACCCAGTGCTTTAAAAACAGTATTTACAAATATTTATATGAACTCTGTCGTCGCACCAAATGATATCATCAAGCAGGGTTTATTGATAATGATTTTTATTTCCTGTATCATACATATCTATTCTCAAATAATATAAACAAACAAAACGTTCACGATCAATTAGCATACTAATATACTATAACGCCGTTATTGTTGTTGCTGGTTTTTTTTTTTGACGCGCAGCTTATGAATCAAAGCACATATAAACAAAAACCACAAAATAAAAAAAAATATTCGTAAAATTTTTTGTTGCTGTTCAAAGGCCACGGAATCATGTTGTTGTTATTGTTTTTGCTGTGTAGTACAACGACTTTATTAGATAAAATAAAACAATTTACTCAACGTATATAGACATCGACAAACAACAACGTAACGACAAATGAATTATTTATACAAATTACCAAGGCAAAATCCGCGTGTGTGCTCGTGTGTGTATAATGTGTAAATAAAAGCAAAAGTGTAAATAATTTTTTTTTTGCGCTTAATGTCAAAATTTGACATCCATTGTCTGATAACATGCGAATTATATACATATGTATATTCAGAAGAGTCTGTGAATGAAGCCGACTTGTCGCGTGGATTTTTGATAAGAGCTACATATTTACCTACATATATCTGCCTTATGTTCAACACATTTGATAGGGTGCGACAGTAGAGGGGGGAGGGTGTGCCCCTCAAACAAAAACAAAAACAATCCGCGCGTTAGAAAAATCAATTTATAATAAACTCAATCATTACTGTTGATCGTGATATATAGTAAATAAACAAGATAAAAATAGGAACGCGCGATTGAAAAACTAACACACACAATCCACTTGAAACCAGTTCCGCGAATTTTTTGTATTTTTTTTTTGTTAAACATGGTTAATCTTAGTTTTTATTTTGAAAACATTTAATTTATGGCAATTAATTACAAATATTTAATTTTAATGATTTTGACACTTTGTGTGTCGAATCGGCATATAGTGAGCCAGTCGAAACCGGATATTTGGTTTTGTTTGTTAAAAACAAAAATTTTTAAAAAATGATGCGTATTTACGCGGGCGTTGTCTTACAAGAAACATTTTTTTAAGAAGTTACAGTATTTACGTAAATTGACCGGCATTTGATCAATTTTGAACTTTACCTGATCGCCTTCTGTCAAATTTTGTCTTACGAATTGTGTACGATAAATTTCATCAGCCGTCCGTATAATTCAAACGGCCAAATCAAGGTACTTTAGCTAAAAAAAAAAAAAAAAAACAAAGGTCGTTATTGTGACATCCTTGAAATGCATTTCAAGAGCTCTCCGATATAGGAAGAGTGTCCAGTGGTTGCTTATTTTCATTTCAACATTTTAATCTCAAATCTATAATGTAGCCAATAAAAGCTACTATATGTCTGGTTTTCTTAGAACATAACAGTCCAAAAATTTTAGCCTAAGAGATAGATACCGCTGCATAACAGAATCGCAGCCACATAATTTTATTCAGAAAGCAGCACTATTCGCAACGAATCCGATGAATTAAAGATGTACACTAAAACCGTCCTCGAAGTGTGGTGGAATTATCTCAAACAATAACCTTTTTTGCTTCAACGCATCATCGCAGATCAAAAATTACAAGAAACGAACTGCTCAAATATGGATTTTACTACGGATGGTTTATAACCAGATAATACGAAAGTAGCAGCAATAGCAAATATGAAATCGCCTTGCAATAAAACTGAGTTGCAAAGATTTATTGGTATGGCGACTTATTCGCCGCTAAGAAAATTACTCTTAGAAAGTACACCATGGATATGAGGAAAGGAAGAAGAAGACGAGTATGTCAAAATCAAAAATTTAGTATCCGATATAAAAATGTTGGGTTATTTTGACAACACTAAACTAATTACAATTGAATGTGACTCCAGTAGTACCGAATTAGGAGCCGCTATTTTTCAAAACAATAAAGTAATTGCCTATTGTTGGATAACGTAGTTTAAATTCAATTTAATTTCTAATTAGTATTATTGCCAATAGATGGCGACAAAAGTGAATTTAGTTAAAGCGATAAGTAGTTTGATTTTTCAGTTTACTTTTTATTTTGACTTAACTTGAATGGACAAAGGCAAACACTAATGCAGTTTCGAGTATTGGGTTAAATATCGAGGACAGTGAATTTGTTCATATAAGAGACCATTTAACATCCGCTAAATCGATGTGGAACGCAATAATGGAATATCACGAAAAAAGTGCAGGTAGTAATAGCGTTCAATTAATTAAAGAAATTTGCACACGTAAACTCGATGAAGGTGGCAACATGGAGAGGCATATTCATTGGCTGACAGATATGTTACAAAGGAAGAGAAATTGTCTGAAAAATGGCAGATCGGTCTATTGTTGGGACAACTACCATGCAGCTATGATACTGTGGTTACAGTGCTACACACACAAAAAGCAAACGAGTTAAATTTAAAAATAGTGCAAGCGAAATTGATTGAAGAGTATAAATGCAAATTGGATCGTGACAATCAATCTGGTGGCGCATGTGGTAATGTTCTGAAAGTCCATTCAGGCATTTTGGAATGTTTCTTTTGCAAAAAACAAAGGCCATATTAAAAGCGATGCAGAAAATTTGAAAAGTGGTCTAAAAAGAAATCACATAAGAAGAAATCAACAGAGATGCATAAAGCGAATACAATTGACAATTCAGATAATAATAAATTGTTTATTGTGACACATAAGGAAAATGGTTCATCAACTAACTGGATTATTGATTCAGGAGCTACGTGTCATATTAGCAATAATAAAGGAGATTTTGTTGATTTTATCTCAAATTATAATGGAAGCATTCGTGTTGCAGATAATAAAGAATATTGGTCAATAGGTAAAGGTACAGTAAATGTCGAATTCTGCGATCATAGAAATAAACCAATGTCAGCCATAATAAAAGATGTTTTATACGTTCCGGAAATTTCGTCTAACATCTTGTCAGTGAAACAATTGGCAAGAAAAGGTATAAATGTTGAATTCACCAAAAACGAAGTATTCATCAAGAGGAATAATCAAATCAATAATATTGGCGAGGCTTTTGGTAATCATATCAAATATCATAAAGCATTTGGACAATCAGAATTTAGTGAGCGGTATGAAGGTCAGAAAATGCAATTGCAGCGATATTTGTGAATTCTGTCTAAAAGGAAAAATGTCGAGAATGCCATTTCCGAAAGTTTCAATGACGTCAACCAAGGCACCGATGGATCTGGTACACACAGACATATGTGGTCCGATGCAGACTGCATCACACAATGGTAATCGTTACATTCTTACATTCATTGACGATTTTTCACGTTATACGAAAATTTATTTATTAAAGCATAAATATGAATGTGTTGATAAGTTAAAGGAATATGTAGCATTATCAAAGACCAAGTTTTCGCAATATCCAAAGACCATCAGATCTGACAGAGACGACGATTACCATAATTCGGACAGTAAACAAAATGAACAAGATGACCAGCAAAATAATGAATCAGAATCGGATGAAAGCAATAACGAAAATGATTTAAATATTCGTAGATCATCAAGAGTCAACAAAGGTGTTCCAACGAAGCGGTTAATCGAAAAAATAAATAAAGTTAATTTAATTGTTTCTGAGCCAAAAACAATTATCGATGTCTTAAATTCTGAACATAAAGACGAATGGCTACAAGCGATGAACGACGAAATGAATGCACACAAAGCAAATGGCACCTGGGAAATTGTCAAATTACCAGCTGATCGAAAAACAGTCGGATGTAGATGGTTTTTAAACTAAAATCGAATGCGGATGGCAGCGTTGTGCGATACAAAGCTCGATTAGTTGCTCAAGGATTTTCGCAGCTATTTGGTATTGACTACGACGAAGTATTTGCACCAGTGGCACGACAAACCACATTCCGTTTCTTATTGACGATCGCCAGCAGAGAGAAGTTATTGGTTCATGCAAAAACCGCATTCTTAAATTGTGAGTTCAAAGAAGAAATTTATATGAATCAGCCACCGGGTTTTGAAGTCGAAAACAAAAATTTAGTATGTCGTTTAAGGAGGAGCCTATACGGATTAAAACAATCAGCAAGAGTATGAAATTTGGCGCTCAATAAAGTTATGGTCGAAGCTGATTTCGTGCAAAGTGACGAAGATCCATGTCTATTCACCAGACATAATAAAAATGGCAGTTGTTATATGATTATCTACGTTGATGACATAATAGTAGTCAATTATCAGTTGGAGTTGCAAAAAGCAAACTTGTGTAGCTCTATCTTCAACCGAAGCAGAGTTTATAGCTTTAACAGAGGCTTACCGTGAGGTAGTTTGGTTACTGCTCTTATGCGTAATTTTAAAATAGATGTCGTCGATCCAACCGTGATGTATGAAGACAACCAAAGCTGCCTAGCACTAATTTTTCGGGAAGGTTTCACCAACCGGTCGAAACATATTGACGTACAATATAATTTCACTAAAGATTGCACAAAAAAGAGGATCGTTGAATGTCAATGTTGTCCAACTGAAGAAATGATTGCGGACATGTGTACAAAGCCATTATCTGGAACCAAACTGGCCTATTTTCGCAATTTGTGTGGACTAAAATAAATCAAAATATTAACGTAATTAAATTTGAGGAGGAATGTTGGATAACGTAGTTTAAATTCAATTTAATTTCTAATTAGTATTATTGCCAATAGATGGCGACAAAAGTGAATTAAGTTAAAGCGATAAGTAGTTTGATTTTTCAGTTTACTTTTTATTTTGACTTCACTTCCTCCTTGTCCATATTACAAGTACAACGCATTGTTTTATTCAGTAAAAGTTATTTTGTTTAATCAGTAAATTATTTAATTTGTATACTCTAATACCTATGCTTCAAGAACACTTACTTCCACTGAACGCAATTATGCCCAGATTGAGAAGGAGCTTCTTGCTATAGTATTTGCTTGCATACGATTCGATCAAATGATTGTTGGTCATATATGCAACATAAGAACAGACCAAAAGCCACTTATTAATATATTCAAGAAGCCGTTATTAAAGTGTCCTAAGCCTCTACAACTGATGCTTATGACTCTTCAGCGCTATTCCATCAAGGTTGAATTTATTGAAGGGAAAAATAATATAATCGCCGATGCATTATCACGTGCGAATTATGACGAAACTCTCTTACCCGGTGGTTCACAGCAGGAGGCACATATAACGAAGTCAAGTGTTTGTGAAATTAGAAATTCTAATATTCAATCAATTTCAATTTTTGTTGGTTATGACGAAAATTCAAAGGGATTCAGATGCTTAGATCCAGTCAAAAATAAGTTGGTGATCAGTCGCGACGTGCGTTTTACGGAAAAATCTGCGAGTGAAATCAGCGTTGATTTATCATCAAGTGATACGAATATCGAATCAAGCGTAATCGGTATCGATATGAATAAATCAACTGAAATTGATCCAAATGTGCGTGACAACGTGAATCTTTCGCTGAAGGCTTACATCGTATTTTCAATGACGAAAACAACAGAGTCATTCCCATTCATGAGACATCAGTGCATCGCATTTCACATCGTGTAAAAAAGGGTGTGCCACCACGATGATTGATCGACGAAATCGAAATGGTTTATAAAGTCGTCGAGCCGAAAAGTCTATCGGAGGCATTGTCCAGTGAGCATAAAGAACAATGGATCCGCGCAATGAAAAATGAAATAGATTCATTAAAGAGATATGAATAAACATGGCAATTGTGCGAATTACCAAAGAACAGAAAAGCGATAGGCTGCAAATGAGTTTATAAAGTAAAAACCGATGCGGAAGGAAAAATTGATCGACACAAGGCGCGTTTAGCCGCACAGAGCTTCTCACAAAAATATGGAACTGACTATGATCAAGGGTTTGCTTCTGTTGCTCGACAAACAACATTCAGAACGCTTTGATCGATTGCATCGAAAGAAAAACTCATTGTGCGACGTATTGATGCTAAAACAGCGTTTTTAAATGGGAAATTGAATGAAACGATCTACATGAAACAGCCGCCGGGATTTGAGGAGAATAGTGAACTCGTTTGTTTGTTGAAAAAAGGTTTATACGGTCTAAAAAAGCGGCGAAATCATGGAATGACGCTATTCATGAAGTATTGATCGATACGGGTTTTCATCAAAGCAAAGCAGATCAATGCTTGTACTCACTAAAGAAAAACGGCGAATGGTCATTTCTTCTGATTTATGTCGACGATATGATTGTGGCAGCGAAATTAATAAAAACAAACAAAATTTGAATTGCAAGATCTGGGTGAAATTAAATTTTACCTCGGAATAGAAATCATCAAGGACGCAAAAAACATTTATCATTTGTGTCAATCAAAATACATTCAAAGAATTGCTGCGGATTTCGATCTCAGTGATGCGAAAGTTTCAAACGTTCCGATGAATGTGAACTACGATAAATCCGATGCGGATGATAGTTTTTTGCTAACAAACACAGATTATCAGAAACTCGTCGGGTGTTTGCTTTACATACCCGTGAATACAAGACCGGATATTTCGGCGAGTGTATCAATATTAGCGCAACGAGTGCAACAACCACGTCAACAAGATTGGAACGAATTGAAACGGATGTTGAAATATCTAAAGGGCACTGCGAATGTAAAATTGGCATTAAGCAGTGATGACAATTCGGACAAATTTTTCTACGGATATGCTGACGCCAATTGGGCCGAAAATCAAACACTGGTTATATTTTTATTGTTAATGGTGGCATCGTAAGTTGGGCATGTCGAAAGCAGAATTGCGTCGCATTGTCATCTACAGAAGTACATAAATGGTATCTCGCAAGACAAAAGTTTCTTTCATTTGGCTGTTTGGCTACGTGGATGCACATAAGGACTCGTGTATTCCAACAGTACAAACGTCGATCAAAGGGTATTATCGGTGCTATAACATATTCACTTAAAATCGCATTTCTGCGGATATCCCTCCAGCTTAATGAACGGGGAATTTAATCAGCTTTATCATCTGAAGACACATCTCTGGCAAGGAGTGTATTGACTCTTTAGCTGAGCCCAAATCTCTGACAATGAGTATTAATTGTCCTTTAACAATTTCAACCAAATTTGCCATTTGAAGATTAAAATTTTGATTACTGAAACATAGCCATTATGCAAGAGCCTTGGACCAACGACGGGAAAATTAACGTTTGCCAAGCAAAAAAGATAAGCTAATTGGAGAGACGAGAACAGCAATTCACTGTCGTCGCACAATACCTTTTCCGTTAACCAATTTATTTTCAGGGATGTCATGGTGGTCTCAATAAAGACACCTTTACGGAGAGAAGGTAGAAATGCGATAAACATCGCGTCAACTTATTTTCCTGCAAACAAAAATGACTCCCTTTCAGAAGCGAAACCAAATAGAGATCCAACTAACTGTGGCTGGAAACTTCTGGCGTATAAAAATCAGGCCCGGAATAGCTATAAAAGTTTTTGCCAAGAAAGGTTCTGAGACAAGTCATACTAATGAAATACTTAAAAACACGTCAACTTATCTGACACGTTTGTTAACACGACCAATTCGTTTCGAGCGTATTCGAGTTTTCCTAGTATTGGATATACTGTGCATGTCAATATTAAGAACTTTTAGATTGCATGATCTGCCAAAGGTAATTAAAATAAAAAATGTCACGTACCTGAATCGAATCTTACCTCTTTCAAACGTCTATGTTGTAGTAACTATGCATACAATAATTTATTGTGACTTTGGCTATAAAGCCAGAACTAACGTATTTCGTTGATTTATAATATGTAACCGGCGCTCACATCGTGATTTTTGATTTACCCTCCTGTATTGAGTAAATAATCCCATTGATAAAATGCAGTCGCGCACTATCAATTTAATTAATTCATTTATAATTATTGTTCCTATATAATTCAACCATAAATTATATGGAATGACACAATACTCAACTCATTCTATTGTATATCGGGGTGGGCAATCTATATTAATGCCACTTCAAAATTGTATATTTCATTCATACAGAAATTAATTTCTATTTCTATAAAGTACACTCGAATATTATCGATTATTTATTGTTTTATTATCTAACATCTACACAAATCTAATACAAATATCTAAAATAGAAAGTCACGTGGATGTCGCATGTCAACCATGCAGAACTATGATATTAAAATAACTGATTCGATTATATTTTATACTCCCAATAAAACGGTAGCCTGTGACGCGGCCACAACATTTGGTGAACAAGCCTGTCGTACCGACATTTCCCACGTGTCCAACAGATGTGACAATGAGAATTGGCGCGGTAATTTTGATATTCGTGAGGTTAGCGCCTTTTGGACCGATGACAAAAATGGTGTCGCCGAATATTCTTGTTCGATGAGATTGCAATTTGGGGCTGAAGCGGGATAATCCTCTGGAATGCTTACTGTTACGGGTGGAACACATGGTAGATGTTTATCGTCTAGACAACAAATTAATTTTAATGTTTTAGTCCCGGGCTGAACAGATGTGTCTAGTGATACTTTGAATTTTTGATCAAGTCGCGCAATTTCACCTTGCATCGTGTGCGGAATTACGGGGCCAGCCGATGATAGTGTATCATCGATTGTGTATCGTGGACGTTTTTCAGCGGGTGGAAGATTTTTTATGTCCGGCCCAAATAATGATTCCAAACAGGGATTAAATGTACGTTGCAGTGTATGATTTCCTAGTTGGCTTTGGAGCGTTGCACTAACCGCCTCGAGCAATGGATTATTAGTTTGATGTTCTTTCAATGGAAGCGAAACATTAGATTTAAAGTCCATTTTCTCAAGGGCTTTTTCACATTTTACTAGCGTCTCAAGAGGTATACGTTTACTAGGGTTGCATAAAATATCTAGTAAACGATTCATTTTATGTAGCTTTTCAATATCATCGTTTCCCATACGTGCAATCATACGCTTTAGTGGTTCAATATATTTCGTTAGTTGTCGATATTTTTCGCGATACAGTTGCTCTTCTTGTGGATTAAGTGGACTGGCTACCGCACCCGGCTGTCCAGGTGTATTTAAGTTGGAACTTGGTGATGGAGCCATTCCTATACAACCACCGACCACTCCGCGTTGTTGCCCAGGCATTAGATTTCCCATTTGCGGAGATGGTGATGGCACATGAGCTGGAGACGAAACCATAGTACAACTTGTATTTATGCCAACCGGTGAAGGAACCGATGGACTGGGACTTTGGCTTAGAAATTGGCTCGGAGCTACACTACGAACGCCAGGAAATACATTTCCTGGATTATTCATCATCATCTCTGGTGGTTTGCGCACCAATCCTTGTTGCATGTTCAACATTTGATTAGGATTCATTCCACCTTGAGGTTGGCCGCTCATTGGATTTTGAGGCCCCATTCCACCCTGTTGACCAATCCCACTCATTTGATTGCCTTGCTGTTGTTGCTGCTGCTGTTGTCCCACAATTCCGGTTTGATTTGGATTTGAGTTCATCTGATTAATTGCATTCGGATTCATCGGATTCATTTGACCGACCATTCCGCTCACGTTAATTCCTCCACCACCCATTTGGCCCATATTCATTTGGTTCACCATTTGATTCTGCATCGGATTCATTTGACCCATATTTCCCATACCACTCAACTGTGGATTATTTGGCACCATACCTCCCGGATTCATATTCATTTGATTACCAGCCATTTGGTTCATTTGATTTGGCATTCCCCCACCCATTTGATTCGACTGATTGCCTACATTCATTTGATTGCTATTCATACCAATGTTCATATTGACTGGGTTCATTTGATTACCACCCGCTTGGACACCGGCATTTCCACCACCGCCCATATTATTATTTGGTTGCATATTGTTGCATTGTAAAGGACCACCAACCTGGTTTATCATTGGGCCACCACGTCCCATATTTTGCTGATTTATCTGTTGTTGTTGGGGATTTTGTTGGCCTGGACGTTGCTATAATTTAACGAAAAATTTATTTAGAATAGAATCGTTTTTTGTTCAAAACCAAAATCGTCTACCTGAGTAAGTGTTTGCAATAAATTCGATGCCGGGATATTTCCACCAACACCCATATTGCCACCTCCCGCCGGGCCAGCTCCAGGCATTCCCATCATCTGAGGATTACGAGTTCCAGGAGACGCCATATTTTGTAGAGCATTTATCGGATCCGGCATACCCGGACCACCAGTATTATTTACGTCACCGATATTTTGAGTATTTTTATTTTTCGAATCTGAGTAAATGGAAAAAAAACATGAAAACCTAACCTCAATTTTTTTTTTTAGTGTAAATCATACGTACTCATTTCTCGGACGTGCAATATTAACCGGGCGACAAATGCCAGGTATTCGTCTTTATTTTTCGCCTTTTGAAATGCATGCGCCTCCATTTCGATGCCATTGCGGGATGAACTTGTACCCGTAGACAGAATGGCTTCATTTCTTCTAGACGCCAATCAAAAAAAATTAAAAAAACAAACAGCGACGTCATACAATTCCGCTTTACACCGGATCGGAAAAACCACAATACATATACTCACATTTTTTGAACAACATTCTGACGAAAATTTGGTGTACGCCAATTTGTATTATCGTCTGTCATTTTAAAAACTTTTATTTTCAAATATTTTTACAAATTTAAAATCTTTACAAAAAAATTACAAAACAAAAATAACAACAACCTCATATGGCCCAAAAAAGACGACTGTCTGCTTAAATGAAATGTCAAATTGTCAACAGAGAAATATAAAAAAAAAAAAAAGTACTTCAAATGAAAGCGAGCGCAACCTTTTGTGTAGAATATGTATCACGAAACTGTTATAATAATAGACACCTGTGCTGTCACCTATATTACGATAGACGATGTAAAATAAAAAAAAATATAAAATTGAGCAAAACGTGACGAATTATGACTATTAAGGGGAAAGCACTGATGCCTCTCATAATAGTCATAATTCGTTATGTTTTGCTCAATTTTATTTTTTATGTTTTATTATACGTCGTCTATCGTAATATAGGTGGCAGCACAGGCGTCTTTAACTATAAAAGTTTCGCGATACATATTCTACGCAAAAGGTTGCGCTCTCTGTCATTTTAAGTACTTTTTTTTTTTAAATTGCTTTACTTTGTTGACAATTTGTCATTTCCAGCAGAGCAGCAGCAGACAAGACAAGAGTCGTCGTTTTTGGGCCATGATATGAGGTTGCTGTGTTTTTGTTTTATAATTTTTTTTGTAAAGTTTTTAAATTTGTAAAAATCTTTGATAGTAAAAGTTTTTTAAATGACAGACGATAATACAAATTGGCGTACACCAAATTTTCGGCAGAATGTTATACAAAAAATGTGAGTATATTGTGGTTTTCCGATCCGGTGTAAAGCGGAATTGTATGACGTTGCTATTTGTTTTCTTTAATTTTTTGATTGGCGTTTTGAAGAAATGAGGTCATTCTGCCTCCGGGTACAAGTTCATCCTGCAATGGCATCGAAATGGAAGCGCATGTATTTCAAAAGGCGAAAAATAAAGACGAATACCTAGCATTTGTCGCCCGTTTAATATTGCACATCCGAGAAATGAGTACGTATAATTTACACAAAAAAAAAAAAATTGAGATTAGGTTTTTTTCCATTTACTCAGATTTGAAAAATAAAAATACTCAAAATATCGGTGACGTAAATAATACTGGTGGTCCGGGTATGTCGGATCTGATAAATGCTCTACAGAATATGGCGTCTCCTGGAACCCGAAATCCCGAAGCTTAAAAAGCGCCTTAAGCGGACAAAAGTAAAATATGTGATAGACTATAACAAAAATTGGCTATATGAAGTTGTATAGAAATAGTGTCTATTTAAATTGCTTTTTTATTTGTGAAAATTCATATGATTGGAAAATTGAATTAATCCGATATGTAGTTTAAAGTGTGATTTTTGTATATCTGATTCATTTGGGACTCTTGAATGTGTACTTAGTGAGTTTAATTTTAGTGACATTAATTTTAGCAATTTTTAAGCACAAGTTTCTGATATTTAAAATTATAAGAATGTCCTGAAGGAATCAGATATAGAAAAATCACACTTTAAACGATACAGTGCCTGGCCCATATTAGTATGAATGTTGATTTTTTTTTAATTTTTCTTAGAAATTATTAATGATATATAAAAACTCAAAATATTTAATGTAAATATGAAATATATTTATTTAAACATAGTTTATTACAACAAATTTTTCTTCTTAAATTCAATTCAGGATTTTATATATGGTTTAATTGACCTTAGTCAAATTTTAATATTTTGTAAGTTGCCATTGGCCTTTATAAGTGCTTTCACACGTCAAGGCATGCACTTTACACACCCTCTAGCGGCTTTAGCGATATCCTGGTCATGATGCCATACCGTAATAAGGCGTTCAATTAGCTGGGTCTTGGTTGATATTAGTTCTTGGGCCATCTTTTTCTTGAAAATCAACAAAAGTACTTTCAGGGATTCCCCTTTTAATCTGCCATATAGATAGATGCAATTTAAATGCAAAATGGAAAACATGAAAGTGGTATGTCGCCATCTATGAAATCAAACATAATTGCTTTTTTATTCAGTCATAGATGGAGTTTTAAGAATCGATAAATCCAAAAATTAAATATAATTGAAACATTCATACTAATATGGCCAGGCACTGTATATTGGATTAATTTAATTTTCTAATCATTACAATTTTCACAAATATAGTAATTTAAATAGACACTATTTCCACATAACTTCATGTAGCACATTTTTGTTAAAGCCTATCACATATTTCACTATTGTCCGCTAGAGCACACTTTTCCATTCGTCAATTACACCAATTTTTTTTGTTTTGTATTTAACATCTATCGTAATAGAGGTGGCAGCACAAACTTTTACAATTATAACAGTTTAGTTATTCTTGTGCGATTTTCCACTTGCAACCAAAAAAAGATTCCGAGACCTTTTATTTCAAAAAAATTATTTATTCGCTCGTTTTCTGGTCGCAAATACCTCCCCCATAATAGTCATAATTCGTAACGTTTTGCTCAATTTTATATTTCTTTTTTATTTCGCGTCGTCTGTCGTAATATTGGTTTCAGCGCAGGCGGGTGTAATTATAACAGTTTCGCGATACATATTCTACACAAAAGATTGCGCTCTACGTCATTTCAAGTACTTTTTTTTAAATTTCAGTAATTTGTTGACAATCTGACATTTCAGTGAGAGATGCACACAGTCGTTTTTAAATAAAAATATTTGCAAAAAGTTTTTAAAATGACCGACAATAATACAAATTGGCGTACACCAAATTTTCGGCAGAATGTTGTTCAAAAAATGTGAGTATATTGTGTTTGTCGTTGCTATTGGTTTTCTTTAATTTTTTGATTGGCGTCTAGAATAAATGAGGCCATTCTGTCTACGGGTACAAGTTCATCCCGCAATGGCATCGCAATGGAGGCGCGTGCATTTCAAAAGGCGAAGAATAAAGACGACTATCTGGCATTTGTCGCCTGGTTAATATTGCACGTCCGTAAAATGAGTACGTATGATTTACATACAAAAAAAATTGAGGTTAGGTTTTTATTTTTTTTTTTCTATTTACTCAGATTTGAAAATTAAAAATGAAAATATCGGTGACGTAAATAATACTACAGACGATAATACAAATTGGCGCACACCAGATTTTCGGCTGAATGTTGTTCAAAAAATGTGAGTATATTGTGGATGAAGTTGCTATTAGTTTTCTTCAATTTTTTGATTGGCGTTTAGAATAAATGAGGCCATTCTGTCTACGGGTACAAGTTCATCCCGCAATGGCATCAAAATTGAGGCGCGTGCATTTCAAAAGGCGAAAAATAAAGACGATTACCTGGCATTTGTCGCCTGGTTAATATTGCACGTCCGTAAAATGAGTACGTATGATTTACACAAAAAAAAAAATTGAGATTAGGTTTTTATTTTTTTTTTTTTTCATTTACTCAGATTTGAAAAATAAAAATACTCAAAATATCGGTGACGTAAATAATACTGGTGATCTGGGTATGCCGGATCTGATAAATGCTCTACAGAATATGGCGTCTCCTGGAACCTGAAATCCCGAAGTTTAAAAAGCGCCTTGCGGACAAAAGTAAAATATGTGATATACTGTAACAAAAATTGGCTATATGAAGTTATATGGAAATATTGTTTGTTTAAATTACATTTTTATTTGTGAAAATTGTAATGATTGGAAAATTGAATTAATCCGATATGTAGTTTAAAAAAGTGTGATTTTGGTATATCTGATTCCTTTGGGACATTCTTATCATTCTAATAAAGCTTCAAACATGTTTAGTGACCCACTTAATTATTTATAGTGTGTTTAACATTAATTTATTCAATTTTTAAGCACAAGTTTCTGATATTCAAAATTATAAGAATGTCCCAAAGAAATCAGATATAGAAAAATCATACTTTAATCGATACAGTGCCTATACTAGTATGAATGTTGATTTTTTTTTTAATTTTGCTTAGTGTTAATGATGAATTATAATGAATTATAAAAACTAAAATATTTAATGTAAATATGAAAAATATTTATTTAAACATAGTTTATTACAACAAATTTTTCTTTTTAAATTCAATTCAGGATTTTATATATGGTTTAATTGATCTTAGTCAAATTTTAACATTTTGTTAAGTTGGCATTGGCCTTTATAAGTGTTTCCACATGTCCTCTAGCGGCTTTAGCGATATCCTGGTCATGGTGCCATACCGTAATAAGGCGTTCAATAAGCTGGGTATTGGTTGTTATTAGTTCTTGGGCCATCTTCCTCTTGAGAATCAACAAAAGTACTTTCAGGGATTCCCCTTTTAGTCTGCCGTATAAATGCAATTTAAATGTCAAAATGGAAAACATGAAAATGGTAAGTCGCCAGCTATGAAATCAAACAATTGCTTTTTTATTCAGTCATAGATGGAGTTTTAAGAATCGATAAATCCAAAAATTAAATATAATTGAAACATTCATACTAATATGGCCAGGCACTGTATATTGGATTAATTCAATTTTTTAATCATTACAATTTTCACAAATAAAACAGTAATTTAAATAGGCATTATTTCCACATAACTTCGTGTAGCAAATTTTTATTACATCCTACCACATATTTCACTATTGTCCGCTAGAGCACACCGTTTCATTCGCTCGTTTTCTGGCCGCAGCTGCTTTCTGGCATCTGCCTGCGACCAGAAAACGAGCGAACAAATAATTTTTTTGAAATAAAAGGTCTCGGAGTCTGTTTTTGATTGCAAGTGGAAAATAGCACAAGAATCACTAAACTGTTATAATTGTAAAAGTTTGTGCTGTCACCTGTATTATGATAGATGTTATACACAAAATTAACGAAAATTATGCTGTGTGCCTTAATCGACTAAACTAACTAAACTAAAAAAAATTGAAGCTTCTGCTATTGTTTCATAGGCGGCAACCGAAAAGTCAATTTACGAGCTTACTTTTCAATGACTTTTCATTTATACTGTAACAAGTGAACATCAAAATCCAAAATAAAATAAAACGGATCAGGGAAAAATAAAAATAAAAATGTAAGCTGTAAGTTATAATCTACAAATTTATTTCAATAAATGAAATTTAATAAATTTTTTTTACATATGTATTTGTACAGGGACACAAGATGAAACAGAGAGATTTATTTTGGCCCGTATTAAACTAGAGGGTTTATTTACTTGGAAATTTTACGGCGTAAAATCAAGTTGGGAGTTTCTCGCTCGACCAATAGTTTGCATATGACATTTAAAGAGTCAGCCGTTACTCTTAAATGCTGTCTTATAAATCGGTTATTATTCGACATAATTCCTTGGAAAATTGTAGAATTATATGAAGAATAGAGGTTTCGTGGAAGCTGCAATTTAAAGCAAAAAAAAATTTGGAATAACATAACATAACCTCGTAAATATACTATATTGTGTTGTAAATTATTTTGGTTCAAAATTTCCGTTTTTTTCTTCATATCTGTTTGCTTAAAAGACGTTTATAAGGAAGTGTATTGGTAAATAAAAAATGCGGCAATATCATGAATAAATTTTTACATTTTTTACAATTTTACGTCGGGTATTTTCCTTGTTTATTGGCGATTAAATTTAGTTTAGTGTAAGTTGAGGCACAGACAGAGACTTTTATACTAACGCCATCTATTTAAAGATTGCATTAACTAACTCGTCGTACTTTAGTTAGTTAGTTTAGTCGATTAAGGCACACAGCATTAATGTGAGACATGAAAACTGTCTAAATTTAAATTAGCATGTTCCGTTTCAATATGCGTGGATTATGGTCCAAAATTGTGATCCTGGATTGCTTTGATTGAATGATATTTTGGATAGTTAGTTCCATTGTTCGAGTCCGCAACTAATAATTAGGGAACAAATAACAACTTTCTGTGTGTAATTGGTATGTATACTACAACCCAATTCCAATAGTTGTATCACGTCATTTTTCATGATTGTAGTCACGTCACATCAAATTAGGGGAGTGGCTTCTGGCCCCGCGTGTATAGCGATCGATCATTGTTAAACAATATAAGTTGCCTTCGGACGGTTGTAAAGGTCCGACGATGTCGATGTGAAGTTCATCGAATCGTTTGCTAGTCAGTTCATAAGTTCCAGTCTTACTTTTGATGTGCTTTGTTATTTTGCACTTTTGGCAACGTGCACAGTGTTTGATCCAAGAGCGTATTTCTTGGTTCATAGCTGGCCACACAAATTTTTTTCGGATTTGTCTCGCTGTGGCGCGGATACCGGGGTGAGAGGCATTGTGGAACGATTCGTAAATTTGTCGTCGAAATGCTTTAGGAATAAATGGGCGTTGTGTACCAGTTGATGTGTCGCATAGAATTTCTTTATTGGTTCCAAAAACTGGGAATTTTTTGAATGTCAAGACTCGTTTGTTTCTAGCAGTTTTGCGAGTTCTAGATCTTTAGACTGTTCATCAGCAATTAATGCATAGTCGATTGTACTTCCTACGTTCACTTGATCGATCCGAGAAAGTGTATCCGCGACAACGTTGTTGTCTCCCGCAAAGTGTCGTATATCTGGTGTATACTGTGCTATATAATCCAGGTGACGGTGTTGTCTGGGTGAGGCTTTATCGAGTTTTTGGTGTAATGCGTATGTCAATGGTTTGTGGTCGGAAAATATGGTAAATTCTTGACATTCAACAAAATTTTTAAAGTGTTTGATAGGCCGAGTAAGCGGCTAAAAGCTCCCGGTCGTATGTGCTGCAACGGGTTTCGGTATTGCTTAATTTTCGAGAATAAAAGAAAAGTGGTTGCCACCCTCTTTGTGAATATTGTAGTAGTACCGCTCCTACTGCTGTATTTGATGCGTCGACAAAAATAGCGAATTTGGCGTTTGGAATGGGATGTGCCAGTTGAGCACAGTATGCAAGCTTCGCCTTGCATGTTTCGAACGCTTCGGTGGATTCGTCAGTCCAGTTTATTGGTGATTTATCCTTCTTCTTACGTCCTTTTATGAATTCATATAATATCGCCTGGTCGTGTGCTGCCTTGGGTAGGAAAATTAGGTAATAATTTACCATTCCTAAAAATCGAAGAATGCCATCAGTCGTAGTTGGTCGAGGAAAATTTTGGATTGCTTCTACTCTATGATTATCCGGTCCCATGCCGTTTGTGGTGATGTGAAATCCGAGAAAAGATATTTCGTTCTTTACGAATTCGCACTTGTTAAGGTTAATTACCAATGGCGTCACTTAGACGTTGTAAGATCATACGCACGTGTTTGAGGTGTTCCTCCGTGTTTCGTGACGCGATCAGCAGATCTTCGATGCATGGAAACACGAATGGCAAGTCTCGAAATATTGAGTGTACCAATTGTTGGAACGTTTGAGCCGCGTTACGTAACCCAAATGTTATTCGGGGAAACTCAATCAATCCAAAAGGAGTGATGATTGCCGTTTTTCGATGTCTCGTTCATCGATAGGTACCTGGTGGTAGGCTCGGATGAGATCGATTTTTGAGAACACTGTACATGACTCGAGTTGGTGTGTGAAATCGGTCACGAAGGGAATCGGGTAACGGTCGGGTTTTGTTATCGCATTTAAGGCTCTATAGTCGCCGCATAATCGCCAGTTACCGTGTTTCTTTCGTGCTATATGTAATGGGTTCGCCCAATTGCTCTTGGAGGGTCAACATACCCCTTGCGCTAACCACGTTTCGATTTCGTCCTTGGCGATTTTGGTTTTGTCGGCATTTAAACGACTAACCTTTGCGTGGCACGGTTGACCAGATATCTCAATACAATGAGTGACGTTGTGCTTTATTGTGTTTAGATTTGTAGACGCGGGGTTACTGTTTTGAATTCGCGTAGTAATCCCAGTATCTCGGGTGTCAATGCGCCGGATTTTATGGTCGTAATGCCGTAAGACGGGATTTGAATTGTTTTCCCTGTGATATCGAGTTTACCTTCGCCAAGATGAACTGCCATGTCAGTGGCCTGCGCAGACCTATGTTGAGTGTGACAGTTTTACAACCGTACGTATCGATGGCAGTAGAATTTGCTGCGAATAATTTAAACATGGACGGGTTCGACATTTCCGAATTGGTTGGTGGTATGACAGAGACTTCAGCGCCTGTGTCGATTAGAAATTGTAACTTATTTTGATAATCGACTACGATTAGACGGCTTTTTGGTGTTTGGCTACCGCCGCTTGCCGCATGTAGCGCGGTGCCAGTTAGTTTTTTGAATTTGTTGACGATGGGTTAGAATCGTTAAAATGGCATGGTTTTGCACATTTTTTTGCTCGAACGCCGTATTTGTGATGGTACCAGCAATTCGGGTGTTTGGCTACTCGCTCGCTCGATCGTGAATTACTGCGTTGACGTGAAGTATTCGTAGAGTTATGGCCGGTCTCCACCCGTCACGACGAAGAAAAATTGGCATGAACTTGTGCCAATTATTGTTTATTGGGTAAAATTGGTATGAATACATAAACAAAGCTGATTGTCAACTCTCAACTATTTTCAAATAACTATTCAAACTTTGTCTGTTGTTTTTGCAAGTTTTTCCAAATTTGCGTCGTCCATACATGATAAAACTTCCTGTGTATGTGTTGGTAGGCGCTGCAATCATAAGTTTCTTAAAACTGGTTCGGTTAGTTGATTTATAGACAAGGCTTCCATCTCTCTCAAAAGTTGGGATGGTTTTTTGTCGCCGAGTTGCAGTCCTGATAACAATCGATCCAGTTTGATTTTTGCCGATTCGCATAGGCGCTCGATTATTATTTTTGTTAAAGTTTCGTACTTATTGTCCTTTGGCGGTGTAAGAATTTGATCACGTACGCATTTAATTGTTTGAGGGTCGAGGGCTGCGATGAGGTGTCCATACTTAGTAGCATCGACCGAAATACCACCAATTTCGAACTGTGCTTCCAGTTGAGTGAACCAAATTTCTGGATCGGCACTGTTGAAAGGTGCGTACTATATTGACACTTTGTAAACATTCGTCGTTTCTATTATTTTGGGTTTCGTCCCTCCGTCGCTTTCGTCGGCAACCATATTAACAGACGTCACGCGAAATGTTTGAAACGCGGTGGAAAATCGACACTGGATTTGCGGTTATATTTCTCACTGAGCGAATGTTCGGAACGAGAGACGATAATCGTCCGGTAAAATTATGAATGGAAATCCGAACAGTTGAAAGCCACTCACTTACCCCTGACGCGTAGACCGTTTCTCCGTATGTATCTTACGTTAATTTTAATTTAAAGTTATATAATACAAAGCCTCAATAATTGAGAAAAAAAATAAAAGAAATGAAATTAGGATGAAACGTCTAATATATTGCGTCGAATCCCGCGTTGGTTGTGTTCGCAAGTTGATCTGCTAATTTTATAGAACACGTGTGTTTCGCTAGATTGTTGTGTTGAACCACGATTTACAGTTAACTAGGCCACTAGTATGTAATTTTGTATTTCGTATCGTTGCCACTGATGTGTGGATAAGCAGCTTTATAAATTTTATTAGATTTTTATCACGTTAATCGTAATTGTGATCACGTCGGGGTCACCAAATGTGGAGGTGTTTATTGATACGTTAGATATCGTTTGTGCCCGGTTGAACCACGCTTCCATTTTCCGTACGCACGCATTTGGGGCACGTGCTGAGCTCGATATTATAAACTCGGAGATTTATGTTGCTACTCTCACACTAATAATAAATACGACGGTTTATATTTACGTTACAATACTTATAACGATTGAAAATTCACTTTATTAAAATGTTTAATTTACAGAAATAAATTATAAAATTAGAACACATAAAAATGCGGTGTTACTTGTTCGCCATCTTATTAACCATTTTTTATTCAGGGGTCGAGCTAGTGAGTACCATTTTGGCGACGTCAATTTATTCGCCCAGTGAACCGCAAGTTATATGGGGGAGCGTATCGTGGACGTTATTGGTGCCGCCACAGTGGCAGTGATTTTAGAATTAATGAGTACACGCAAACGCAATAATTTATTCGCGTTTGTAAAAGTTATTTGCGTACGCGATAAAGCTGCAATTCCACCGATAATAACAAGCCACTTGTCACTATCGACCGAATCATCTTGGATGTAGGACATTACTAATAGCATTTATTATTAAACAAAATTACGAAATTACGTTCAATAAAGGCGAATGGCCTAAATAACATAAACCTGAAAAAATTAATTCAAACCAATAATTTATTTTTTGTCCTTGGTTATTGTTGCTGTCAATTTATTGTGGTTTAGTTTCCATTAAACTACTTTTTAGAAATGTATTGTGACGGTGACACCTAGATTGTAATAGAACAAGTTCAATTAATAGTTCAATGTTTTACTGTACTAAAATGGAATTTTCCATGATAAAACTGTTCTAAATGTTTCTACACTATTCTTACTGGAAAAGTCATGAACATTCTACAAGTTTGGTTTGTGTATATAAAAAGGCGAACGAGATCGAATTGGATTTTATTAGTATGTATTTGGTAAGCGATAGTGTGAAGATTAAAAAGGAATTAAAAATTAAAAAGTGTTTTACTGCAAAATAAAAAAATAAAAGTAATCAGTAAAATTGTGCGAATAATTTATATCAAGTGATTTTGTGAATTATCATTAATAAATTGTGTTGTAATAATTTTTGTGTGAAATAAATAAATTCGTTGGTGCTTATTTTATTCACAACCCAGTGATATGAACCTTGATTGACAAGGCAAAAACGTAACAGTATTATCGATTTACCAAACGGCACATGGATAGAGAAAAGACAATCATCGTTAACTTCAGAGTATGTTTTGACCATGGTGATCGTATATTTGTAGCCCAAGAGTAGCTCAGAAATAGTATTAAATAAAACACATTTTTATTTGATGATTTCTTTTTGTTTTAATTTTTTGTCTCTTAATTATATTTAATTATATTTTGTTTTTATTATTATTATCAATTTATAATTATTATTATTTTTATAATAATTGCTACATTAGAATATACTTATCCATATAATAAAGTTAGTAAATATTTTATTGGAATAAGTGTGTATAATATTTCGTATATTACAAAAATGTTGTTGTCGAGTTTGATTCAATGGCATTTTTTGTTTTCATCTTCTGTATAATATAATATTATTGTGAAGGATGATGATTATATGATGTGTGGCCATAATAATGGCCAAAAACTATTTATTTAATATTATCTATATACTTATGCAAACATATATAGTATATTAAATTTGGTTTTGGACATAAATGAGTAAATAGAATATTACATAAAATGTATTTAATTATTTACATATTTAAAAAAAAAAATAGAGGATGTATGTACAAATCTAGGACCAAATTCGGCCCCTAACATAAATTAAAAAAAAAAAAAAAAAAAAAACTTAATAAAATTTACATCAAGCTGAGTAAATTATTTTCATTAGTTTGATGTTTTAGTACATTGAAATAAAGATGAGAAATCTTTAGATTACATTGAGTTACAGCAATAAACACAGATTTAATTAAAAATTGTATCTATGATTTGTATATACATTATCTAGATTTGTAATATATTATTATATGCTCCATTTTTTTGGATTTGAGGGGATCAGTGTGCGGGTCGGATCGTCTGACAGGCTCCGAAAATGGGATGACGGATGATCAGATGGATGAATACGTTTTTGTTTTTAATTTTACATCAAGTAATTTGTCTTTTTTTGTTATTCAGAATCATCTCTCCTATTATATTTATAGACCAAATTTTTTCTATATACCTATATATATAATTATTAATTAATTATACATTTTATATTATTGTTTAAAGATTTAATTATTTATTTATATATTTAAGAGCATTTATTGTTATGTTATGTTTATATTAATTGTATTTATTTTTTTACAGGTTGCAAATTTACATTTTTTTTTTTAGAATTTATGTTCAATTTTGTTTGTCGTATAATACATTTAATTAGAAATTAGAATAACCACTTTTTCATTTGTTTATCATATTTTTACAAAATTATACAGAGTATATATGAATGGAGGCGAAGTGTTTGTATACGGATTAAATTAGTTTGGTATACGAGTTTCTAAAGTAAACTCGGCTAATATTTGTGTTAATCAAAAGCCACATCCTTTAATCCACAATAAAATTCTCAATTAAGTGATAAATTAATCCTCAATAGTTTTCTAATTATCCGCTAAAGCGATCTCTAAATTCATTTTCAGATAACTATCCAGACCAAATTATTGTATCTAACTTGCCAGGATTGACCAAGGGAACAGCGGATTGTTTAACAATTATTTGTTTAAATGTTGACCGACCACTTTATGTCCAGCATTAATTTTCGATATTAAATCAACGTTGCCGAATGAATTGAATTATGGTTTCTAACCCAAGATCTTTGTTTGGAGAAGTTTAACTATAGATGGTAGCACGAAATTTTCCAATCCATGTCCAGAAAATATGGGATTATATAGGAACAATCAAATATCTCGGACGATTCTGTAATAAAACATAATGACCTTGACGAGGCATTTAAACGTCAATCCCAAGGTCATTTAATTTCATTTAAATCTTGAGACTCTGCAGTGCATATATATTAATCCCGCCAAATAAATCAAGCGAATTATTTAGTTGAAACCTTCCACGATTCTTCTAAATTGATCTATGCATTATAAAGATCGCAGCGTAACCTCGCCGCATAATTTCGGTTCAAATCGAGTGTTTCCTCCTGGATTATAGTATTTCAAAATGAAGGACGTTTATTTAGCTTTACTCATATTGTTAGAACATTGCTTAGAGGTTTTACTTTTTCATGGTTTATGTGAGGTACAATTTGGTTGTGTTTAAAGCGCTAACAATCGCACTAATTGTGTGGCCGTTCAAAATGTTACTGAATCATTTCCTTATTCTTTTTCAGATTGTTAACCAATTTACATCTGCGTCATCCAGTATTATGTTTGATTCGATGAAAAATCAAGCTTCAAATATCTTCATCCAGCTCATCTTTGATATGAGACTTTTGCTACAGGCTTTACTTTGAAATCTATGCGAGTGCAAATGGAATTTAAAAAAAAGAACGTATTGACTACAAACCAAATCACATAATCGAAGAAGTCTGTTTGTGCGTTCGACTAATTCGAGAAATTTCGATCTTTTGTTCCATTTCCTAATGTACGCTTTCATAATATCACGGCGAAAGATACTAATAATTGACAATTAGTACACTTACAACAATGCTAGGGTTAATCGGTAGCCGTATATTTCAATAATGACAATGGTAACCATATTTTGTCAAATAAAAGATATCTATGTCTCTTGACAGTATAAAAATATCTGAAATAGAGCAGATCTTCATAGTAAGCCAAAAAAGCCAGTAAAGCCAGAATATTCAACAGAAAATTGCAATTGGTGGCACACAATTATATAACTGCATTAATCTGGCTAAGTGCAAATTTAACATTGAACATATGACCGAATTATCAAATTTACCCTAGCGGTTGGAAGAAATGTTCGAGCTCCATGTATTCCTTGCTGGTTCGTTCTCGCTTGTTTCTTTTCACTTTGCAAATTTTTGTTCCAGAAAGCCTGTTGAGCCATAATTTGCCGCAGATAATGCTATGTTTTCCGCTTCGGTCGTTGATAGGAGGTTGGACTATAGTCGGTTGTTCTTCGAATTCCATGTAAGAGAATTACTATCTAGTATTAAAAAACTTAAACCCGACGTAAAGCTTCTTTGCAGTAAATGATATTCTAGCCGGTAGCTTTATATACTTTGAGATGAGCCATCTAATCCGTTGACCCTCTCCTGCCACGGGTGGCTGTCACATGAAAATGTCTTCATTTCTTTTACCTTGGGAATATTCAGTAACAGCATACATCTGACCTAAGGCTTAATTCAAGTTTAGCCGAAAAGGCAACCGGAATTTGAACATTCTTTCTCTTAAAGGCTATAGCTTTAAAACGATTGATAATTCCGTCTAAATCATTCCTGGTTTTGGAAATACAATTTTTTTGATTCGTTTTAATTCAGCAAATCAAACAAATACACGAACATTTGATTTGAATAAATTTCCTTAGGTGTCTTGTTATTTGATTCCTTGCTTACTGAACGCTTGTAAGAAGCATTAACTGCCTCGGCCAACAAATACATTAAACTTTGCATCGAAGAGTTGAGCATGTGTCTTAATCGACCAGTATCCTATTCACATATTCTGCCATCCCATTCCGTTCCGGTGTAAAAGCAGCCATAAAATCTAAAAAAATATTGATACAATCCGTGAGAACTTACTATCTTAGAACTGCTACTTGGGAGCCGAAACCTGGTTTACTTTTTCATCAGACATATTTCACAACATTTTTCTGCCCCAGACTCAAAAATAGTGGGTCGACGAACCCTTGTTTCAATTGTTCAACCAGCCACAGATGATCGATTTAATTTGTTGGCACAATTTCTGAGAATTACCTTTCCAACCATATTTCTCAAAAAATGTTGCATGCTCCATTTTGTCCTTTGTCAGTCATCTTACTTACTGAGAAAAAAAATTTTATTTCCAAAGTTTTCGCTTTGACCGCCTTCCAGTTTCAGCACAACATTGCCTATACGTTCAGAATACGAACGTTGAATATTAGCCACAGTGCAGTGTTTTCTGCGGCTGAATTTCGTGGGTTATTAACAAATACAATTTCTACTAAAAATGTCCTCTTCGTTACACTCAAAGCATTTCAAAGCCTTTTAACGCTCTTATTCGGTATTGCCACTTGTCTTTCCATTTCTCTATTCATCGGCGCGAATGCACAATCCTCAAAGTTCATGGTGGTTAACAACTTTAATAAACCAACTGGTCCAGAACAATGCAACACCTTTGTCGAAGATGTGGGATCTTGAATGTGTCTATGGTTTACTTTATTCATTAACAAAATCAGCTTGCCCTTCGCCTTAAAATTATTCGGTTTTTTCTTGTCATCATCATTCTTCGGTTTAAAACTAACACCAAAGGCCCTGTAATTCCAGATAAGCATCGCAGCAAACTTCCATGTGACATGATGTGCTCTGCCTTGCTTTGTAAAATAAAGTATTGTCATCATGAAAATTTTGGACCTTGAGATTTTTGGAGATTTGTCTGTTTTGAGGTCCCCTGATGATTTAAACAATCGAACTGAAACTTTATATTTAAGCGTTTTTTTAGTGGAAATCGGCCAACCGGAAGTGGCCAATCCAAAAGACAGTCGTGTGTCGGCCACACCACCATTGTTTTCTTTAAAGTGGTGCATATATAAGGCACGATTTCTCCCAAAAATGTGTTTCTCCACTATTTTCCCAAACTAACGGGTGGTCCATCTAGCGTTTGCAATTTAAACTACCGGTTATTTCGAGTGTGGAAACACTTACGTCATTCGTGTTATGACAGAAAATTAGTTTAATGTTTGGGTTGTTTTACGCTTGAACAAAAAATTCGGAAATATTGAAAACTTACTTTCAAAGTGATGAGTCTTCTCCCCAAACTGTAAGAAATTTACGTGGAAAATTCAGTAGAAATGAAATGCCTACAAGGCAATTTGTAGATCAATTTGTGAAGCGAGTTCGTGAAACTGGATTGTTATTGGATGTGTCAGAATGTGTCTGAACATTTATCAACATCAACTCGCTATCGTTCTCAGGAATTGAACGTTTCACGCAGTTCTGTGATGAGAATTTTGCATAAAGATCTCGGTATGAAGGCGTACAAAGTTCAATTAGTGCAGGAGCTGAAGCAAAAATGACCATCCGCAACGTTTTCGGTTCGCTAATTGGGCTGTGGAACGCTTGGAAGAAAGTGAGCATTTTTTTACCGAAAAATCATTCTTTTCGACGAAGCTCATTTTCACCTCGGAGGCTATGTCAACAGGCAAAATTGTCGCATTTGGGGCTCATAAAATTCACACGTAATCATGGAGAAGCCAATGAATTCACAATGTGTGACTGTTTGGTGTGGATTTTGGACCGGTGGCATCATTGGTCCATTTTTTGCGAAAAAGGAAGGGCAAGTAGCCGCCCTTACAGTCAATGGGGAGCGTTACCAAGTCATGCATGATAAACGAGTTTTTGTTACCCAAAATTGAAGAGAAGTAACACACGACGCCGATTAGCCACCACGCAGCTGCGATTTGACTTCACTGAACTTTTTTTGTCGAGAGTTCTGAAAAATTGGGTTGACAGAATGAGGCACTGTAAAGCCAGCCGTGGAAGTTATTTGAATGAATTGTGTTCCATACTTAATGGCAATATATACTCTTTCTAAGGGGACGAACCTTTAATTAAAACAAGTTTCTTGTAAGGCTAGAATCTAATAGGTATCTGATAAGTCGCAATGCGTGCAAGTATTGTAATTAGATGAAAATTAATGGAGAGCTAAAAAGAAACGCAATGGGGAGAAAAGAACTTCCGGTTGCTCATTATAATCAAAAACAAATTCATAGATTAAATTAGCCTGAATGATGCTATCAATAATATATGCCCCTATTCACAAGATGTAAATTCGCTCTATAAGCGTAAAATTTCTGATTAGTACTAAAATGGTATTCCCAAAATGTAACTAGAGTCTATAAACGTAAATTATGCTCTGTAAATCGAATCGATACTCATATTTGATATTTTTTTTTTCTTAGAATTTTGGGGATATTTTGTGGAATTGGCAATAAGTCCAAAACACAATATCTGATATCATATAACACTGATATCCTAATCCTTTATGTCCCCTACTAAATCTTAAATAACAACTTGCAAATGCCCGACAAACTGAAGGCTCATATGTGTACATGTTAGTGTTACATATTGTTGAATTATATTATTAAATTAAATGAGGCAATACTGTTAAATTATGTTGAATGAGGCAATACTAAAAACATAAACGTTCTTTTTTCTGAATATTGGTTTAGTACATAGTTTTCCAGCTCTGATTGATAAATTTCAAAAGGTTATGGGCCCAGAGCACTAAATATTAAAAAAAAAGTAAAATTTGCTAAAATATAAAAAGCTGTGTCGCCGAACTGTAAATATTTAATAAAATAAAAAGCCGTGTTGACGGTTCGTAAACTTTTTATGCATAATGATTAAATAAGTGGTTTTTCAAAAGCCATCTCGTCGAAGTGTAATTGAAAATTAAAAAATATTAAAATGAATATTTTAACAGAAAAGCATGATGAAAATAATTTCAGCTGACACAAATTGAATGGAACAAATTACCGGTTATGGAAATTTCAAATAACTGCATATATGAAATCGCGTGGTCTAAACGATAATGTGTTAGGAAAATGTCCTTCACCAAAAGCTGATGCAGATGTAATAAGTAAATATGATCGAGATGAAGGAAAAGCCATGAATGCGATTATTCAATCATTGGATGTTGAACGTGCAAATTTAGTTTTAACATGTACAACAACCAAAGAAATGATGGAAAAATTAAGCAGCATTTATGAAAAGAATTCGGATATTCGTGCTATGACATTATATGAAGAATATTTTGCATGCAAAATGAAAGATAATGAAACAGTCGCTAGTTAGGTGTCCAAGGTAAATCAATTGGCTTCTGAAATAGAACAGCAAGGTGAAAAATTGTCACGTATTATACGTTCCGAACATTCGTAAAAATTTATTATCAATAGCAGATTTAACAGACAAAGGTGTTAAAGTGATAATTCAGGAAAAAGGTTGTAAAATGATTGATGAATCAAATAATGTTGTTGCAGTTGGTAAACTTGTAGAAATGAATCAACTTAAAATGGATTTTCGTTTGTGTATAAAAGAATATGCAAATGTAGCTGCTGTTTCACTCCAGCATTGGCATCGTCGGTTAGGACATATTAACGTCAATACAATTATAAAAATGCGCAAAAATGGATTAGTGAGTGGTGTTGATTTATCAAATAGCGATAAATTCTTCTGCGAAAATTGTCAATTGGGTAAAATGACACGTGCATCGCACCAACAATCAGACAAACGTCCATCAACAAAAGGTGAATACATGCATGTTGATTTATGTGGTCCAATGGAAGAAAAAGGTATTGAAGATGAAGCAACAAGTTTTCGTTTTGTATATTTTTTAAAATCGATGGATGAAATTTTTAATTGTTTAAGTTCGTTCATTCCAATGGTACAAAATATGAATAGTTCATGTATTAAATATTTTCGTTTCGATAATGGTACCGAATTTGTTAATGGAAAAGTCAAAAGTATATTATCAAAAGAAGGTATACAAATTGAAAATTTTGTACCATACACATCAGAAAAATATGGCCGTATTGAACGTGATAATAGAACCATACAAGAATGTGCTAGAACTATTTTAATTGCAAGTGGTTTACCGAAACTATTATGGCCGGAAGCAGTACGTACAGCAACATATTTATTAAATCGTTCAACAAATAGTAAATGCATGGGTATAGTACACCATATGAAAAATGGTTCGATCGTAAACCATATTTGGGTCATATTAAAATATTTGGTACTGAATGTTATGTGCAAATACCAAAACAGCAAGGTCGTAAAAAGTGGGATCCAAAAGCTAAAAGGGTTCATTTGGTTGGATATGAGTCTACAACGAAAAATTTCCGTTTGTATGATTCATATAGTCGTAAAGTGTTTATAAGCTGTGATGTAAAATTTAATAAAATTGAATCCAAAGCTTATGTTGTTCATGATTGATGCGATAATATGGTTAAAGAAGCGGTTAAGCAAGAAACCAAAGAAAATGATGGTAATGCTTCATCAACGTGTGAAAATGCAGGAACTAATTTAGAAGACGATGTTGAAGATGATGTAACATTAATTGATAACGATAATCAAAATATGTAGATACATAGCAATACATGGGTTATGGTCGAAAAACCAAAAGACCAAAGTATCATCGATAATCGTTGGATTTTTAAAGTTAAAGAAAAAACTGATGGATCGATTGATCGGTTTAAAGCACGTTTAGTAGTACATGGCTTTACGCAACAGTATGGTGTCTATTATGATGAAACGTTCAGTCCTGTGGTAAAATTCACATCAATTCGTACTATTTTATCATTAGCTGCAATAAATAAAATGAGGATAAAGCAGTTTGATGTCAAAGCAGCAATGGTGATTTAAAAGAAAATGTTTATATGAGCCAACCAATCGTTGATGATAATTATAGTGGTCGTGTAAAAAACAGGTATCACGTTGTTGGAATCAAAAATGTACAGAGTTTTTACGTAAATTTGGGTTCAAAGTATGTAAATCAGATACTTATATTTTCTACCGGAGTTACTTTAAAAGTATAACAATTATTATGCTATTTATGTGGATGATGGTTTAATAGCATATAATGATGAAACCGAGATGAAGAGCGTTATATTGTATCTGCAAGAACATTTTAAAGTTAAGGTGTTCAATTTGAATTGTTTCCTTGGTATACAAATCGAACAATCATCAAATGGTTCGATACGCATTCATCAGGAGGCATATGTTAACAAAGCGTGGAATCGCTTCAATATGAATGAGTGTAATGTGGTATCCACACCAGCTGATAACAATCAAAATCTTGGTGATTTTGTTAACGACGAGAAGAATAAAGATTTTCCATATCGTGAAGCAGTGGGAAGCTTAATGTATTTGGCAGTTAGTACACGCCCGGATATTAGTTATGCTGTAGGTGTTGTCAGTCGTTACTTGGAGAAACCAACTCAAGGTCATGTTAATGCAGTCAAGCGCATTTTCAAATATTTAAAATATTTGTAAATGATGTACATATTTGATTTTGTTGGTTACAGTGATGCAGATTATACTGGTGATAGTGAAATGAGAAGATCAACCAGTGGCTATGTTTTTAACATCGGTTCAGGTGTTATAAGTTGAGTGTCAACCAGACAACAATCAGTTTCGACATCAACAACGGAGTCGTAATATATAGCTGCTTGTCAAGGTATAAAAGAGTTCATTTGGCTTAAAAATTTAGTTGCTGAATTGAATCCTGGTCAAGAAGTTAAAGAAAAATGTTACATGGATAATCAGAGTGCTATTCATTTGATCAAGAATTCTGTATTTCATAAAAGGAGCAAGCGCAATGATGTTCAGTATCATTTCATCTGTGAAAAATTTCAAGAAAATGTGATATATTCACAAAGGCATTAATCAAAAGTCGCCACAACTATTTGTGTAAATTAATGAATTTAAATATAAATTTTGATTAATGTAGTATTAATTAAACGTAGTATACTATTAGTGTGTCAATTTTTTAATGAATGTAGAGTAACGTTATTTAATTCTAATAATAAGTGGGAATATTGAATTATATTATTAAATTAAATGAGACACTGTTAAATTATGTTGAATGAGGTAATACTAAAAACATAAACGTTTCTTTTTCTTGTTAGTTCGATTGTCATAAAATAAAGACGTAAATAAATTAACTAAAAACAAATTCGCTTTTCGTTATGTATTTTTTTATTTGTGCATTTCTGAATATTGTTTAGTACATAGTTTTCCAGCTCTGATTGATAACTTTCAAAACATATAAAGGGTTGTTGATCAACCCATTTTTCGTTTATGGAAGTAAAAGTTGATGCTATACTGAATGAGTAAAAACGATGACAATGGCTCATGATTTTCGAGGGAAGAACCATATGTTTGATTGCTCAGAACTTGGCAATGGTTTGAAATACCGCATTTTGTACAATCAGAAAGTCAAAAAAAAAAATCTTTAATGCAAAGCTTTCATATTTTGCACTAAATACAAAAACATTTGGATTTAATTCATGGAAATGGCAAAGAAATTTTACATTTTGTGAATTGACGATTGGAAAAGTATAAAATGCGATACCTGTCGGAAATAATCAAAATTTCTCACCCAGTACCTTGTCCATAAAAAATACATAGAAAATGTAACTATCGGAAATAAAACAATCTGTTGTACCCGTCAACAAAATTGTGCCAGTCCAATCGTCAATAGGGGCAAATGAATTTTGTTTTAGTTTTGTTGAAATAATTTGTCTACATTGCAGATGATTTTTTGTTATTGCAGATAACTTTAGATCTGCGGGCATTTGTATGTTGATAATTTATCGTCCAATAGTAAAATCCGATTTTACAAACAAATTATAATTAGAAAATAAAGTTCTAAGCTAGCGTCAAACGGAAGACCTCATTATTATAGTTCATCACCTTAGAATTTAGGTCTTTTTTGTGATTCATTTACATCGTAATTTCCAGTTGAAATTTTGATATAGTATAGGATAGCATGGCCCTGTATTTATTATGGCCTAAATAACGTTAATTTCAAAATTCGATTCCAAACCAATTTTTCCGTATAAACATACACGATGCTTCATCCATATGCCCTTTTTTAATTAATCTATTTTATATAATATAATTATTATAAACTAATTAATTATTCAATTTAATTTATCTACCTAATTTATCTAATAAAAAAATAATATTTTTATTTTTTATAAATTTACTTAATTTTATAAAATAAATTCGGTATAATAAAAAAAAAAAAAATTAATATTTAATAAATTTAATTTAATTAATTTTTTGGTTTTGTATTTATTTGTTTGTTTTATTTATTCAAAAGCAACTTAAAAATTGTCAATTGTAATATTATAATATTTGTACAATTAAATCTATAATTTATTATTATACCAGTACTAATATAGTAAATGAACATTAAATTACATTTTTTACTGATACAAGTACAATGCACATACATAAGTACTTGTTTCAATTTGGGCCTAAAATGCTCAATTTAACTATATAACGTGCACGCACCCTTTCTCTCTCTCTCTCTATCTTTTTCTGTATCTATCTAAAAATTTAAAAAAATTAACGTAATTAATTTTGTGTTACGTAATCAAAAAAAAAAAAAAACATCTTTCACTCTAATAAGCTCGTTAAAATTTTATACATCGAATTATGTAGCTTAATTAAAAACAAAAAAATATTTTTGTTAAAACTCAAAAGGTTGCCAAACTTTTTAAAAACTTTTGAGGTAATAAAATTTAATTTTCTTTTGACGACTTATTTTTTCACGAATTTTGTAAAAAATATACATAATTTAATTTAAAAATATTTGCTTTTTTATTTATATTGTCATTATTAATTAAATATTTACAAATAAGCTAGAAACGTATGAGGGGATTTTTCTTTGTATGGAAGCACCTAAATAAGCAAAAAATTAAATTAAACATTTTTCTAATGCATATTAATATTACATATTAAATATAATTATTATATTAGGATTTTTGTTAACATTTAATTTTATTTATTATGTATATAATTAATAATAAAAATAAAGCTTTTCATTTGTTTTTAATTTACATATTTGGTGATTCATTTATTTATATTTTAAAGCTAATAAAATTATTTAGTTTAGATTATTTAGCTAACGAGAATTATTTTTTATGTGAGGATAGTGTGGAATGGTTTTGCATAAAATTATAAAAATTAATTATTGTTTAGGTGAAAAGTGTTTCCCTACAATTATGGTGTTTATGGTTTCATTTTTAACTGTCTCCACTTAACGATCTATAATAACAATGAACAGAAGAATTTTTATTTATAAAAACCAACCAGAGTTGAAAATACTTACAAACAACCAAAAGCTATAATAAGAAACAATAATTTAGAATTAGGTAGGCTCTGATGTTTTGAACGAGATCAAATAATTAGCGTACAAGATAATATTTTTTATGTATTTTAACAGTGTAAAGACTTCATACTATTCCTCGACCCTAGACATAGGGACGCTTCTAACAAGCGAAAATAAAAATTGTTTCCAATAAGAATTCCCTAGAAATAAAAAAGGCCCCTTTTTCCTATCGGGGCAACTAGTTCGATATACACTGACCGGCACAGAAAACGATAGCTAGTCCATTCAAAACAATCTTAGAAAATATTACCATACCATTTTTGGTTTTTTTACTTATCCCACAACATGATTTTTAACTCAATTTTTAAATGTGAATACCTCTTGAACTGTACTAGTTGGAAACATGAAACAAAAAACAAATTCAAGGTCATTGAAAACAATATTGGAAAATGTGGGTTTAGAAAAAACATGTGGTTGAGGTTTCTTGAATTTTCAAACAAAAACCAAATATTAACAAATTTTAAATTTTTTTTTTTAATTTTCACAAACATAAACACAAAAAATGCTTAGTAGCGAGTATTTATACCCCCCCCCCCTTCCCTAACCAAAATCTTGATTCATCGGTAAATAAGACTTGGCTCCAATCAGGTTCAGTCTAATTTTCATGTAAGTTTCATCAAATTATAGTCGAGCAAACCTGTGTTGTGTGGTAGAAGTTCTGGACCTGAGTTTAACTTTCGCCGTATTGTTCTTTCTCTCACATTTATATTACGTACCTGTAACAATTTATTGTAGGTCTCAACAGCGGTTCCATGGCAATTTCTAAGAGCTGATGAAACTACAAAATGGTCATCTCGAACGTTTATTACTCTTTGTCTGGTCGCACCTGGTCGCCTGGTATACTACTCTGTCTCGAAAAATCGTGACAAAACACGTTGTACGGTACTATGGGAAATCCGGAACTTAATAAAGATGTAGCGTTGGCTTCTACCATCTTCCAACTTTAGCGACATACTAAAAAAAAATTTAACACACTGATACAGCAAAATGTAAACTTGACAATAAAACGATTGAATATCGCAAAAACAATTTCACAAATTTTCGATTTTGCCGATACACTCAAATTTTTCATGGCATCCTACATTTTCAAAGACTATTTTCAATGAGCTAGAATTTGGTTTTTGTTTCATGTTTCCAGCAAGTGCGGTTCAAGAGATATTCACATTTGAAATTTTAGTTAAAGATCATGTTATGGGATAAGTAAAAAAAAAAAACTCAGCCACATTTTAAGGTTGTTTTTAATGACCTTGAATTTGATTTTTGTTTCATGTTTCCAGCTAGTGCGGCAAGCTAAACGAGCTAGAATGTTGAATTGGTCAACAAAAACGTGCAAATGAAGTTTAAATAATTGCATTGTCGTCGCACTATGGGGTGGAAATTAGGCTGTGGTGCTGGCACCTTGGCACACGATATAAAACCAGAAATTGAATTTTTCGGTATAATGTTTATTATGTGTACTGGATGTTCACACCACTCGTACACTAAACAACTGTTCAATTTCCAAATATTATATGCTCATTATTAGGGTTGTCGATTCATATTTTGTTTGATCGACTTTCATATTTTGTTTGATATACACCCCAATTACCATAGTCGTGTGCATCCGTGGGGGCCCACGATTAATGGAACCGAAGAGAATTATCAATCGTTCGAATATTAGTTCAAAGTCAAGATCAGATAGATGGTAGCTTAGATTAAGCTTAAAGAAGGCCACCCTTTAAAATTTACAAAACGGCATTTCTACGAAATTTTTAAGAAAAGGCGGTGGTCTGGATTTAGAAAAAGAAAAAAATCGTTTCTGTTGCTTTTAAATATTTTCTTAAGACAAGCCCAACAATTTCTTCTCAGATGGTTAAGGTGAATGTCAAATATTTCGATTTAGAAGAAAGTTTGCCAAACTTGTTTGAAATCGAAAGTTTTTGGATTCTTTTGATTAGAAAAGGTTGAATTTGATTTGCAAAAGATTAAATGTGATTGATCTTGTTTCTCGTTTATCGAATATTTTGTATTATCTGTAAACGGTAAATAAAAACTTGGTTTACCGGTAAAACCGGTTTGTTTTGAAATACTATTTTCAATAAGGAAATTTCAAATCCTGCTGTTTCATATTTGAGATTATTGGATTATAGCATGGAAACGGGATGCGTGATTGGTATGCGAGACTTAATTAGTAATTCGGTGTTTCGAAATCGTAACATTATTCGAATATGTTTGAAATTGTCGGATGTATTTGATAGTTCGATGTTACTCGAGAATCTTAGAGCCATTATTCGAAGAATGTGATGGTTCGATATTTATGAAATTATCCGATCTATTTTAGGGTTCCATTATTATTGCATTTCGTTTTGTTGAACTTAGCTATTAGTTTTTCGAAATTTTTGCGGATTCTCAAGGTTTTTACAGGCTTTCCGAAATTATTCATTAATATCTAGATTTTTCGAGAGATTCACATAATATAAAGAAATTATTCGAATTTTTCTGTATTAATCGAGATCGATCCGCGATTTATTCTAGATTTCTTAAGATTTTTGACATTTCTACGATTATTCCAAATTTCGAAAGATTTTCAAAATTTATTCGAATTTTGTATGCCTATGCTCTGCGACTAGGTTTGAGTTGTGGAAACTTGCAGAGTTACACCACATCCCCAATGAAATACTTTTTACTTTTGCATTACAGGATTGTATATGAATTTCCAACATAATGAACAAACATTTTTGTTCGTTATGTTAGAAATCCATACAATCCGTAATATTTAGTGATATTGAGTAGATTTTTCGGGATTTCGATATTTCTCCAATTTCCTAAGTTATTCGAGAAATTATTGGACTAGAATAATAAGTTTTAAACTAAAAGCCTGTTCATAGGTACAAGAAGCATTTTTAGGGGCCCAAGAAAAATTGTGTGGGAGGAGGGGGTCCCGAAATTTTTAGTTACGCATTTGTAATATTCTTTACATAATATATCCTATACGACTGCTATGAAAAACATCATATTGCACTGATCTTTTATGACTCAAGTCATTTCAAAACACTTTTCTTGTCCCGATATAATTTAAAGTGATCAGTAGCTGTACTAGTAGTCATTTAAAATGGTCATTGCCGTAAAAAATAAGTGCAATATGTTGATTTTCATAGCAGTTGTCCAGGATTTATAGAAAGCATATCAAAACTTACCTGTTATTTGGCGTGCCACGGGATACGACTATGACAATGGGGGTATTAGTTTTCTCTGCCTTATTTTAGTAATTGTCTTGACTTACTAGCTTTCATTTGGGTAAATAATAGTATATTACTATACTTTGGAATACGATACTTTGTCCACGACCGATAAAAAATATTGTATTTTATAATCAAATCCCTAATTAAATTATAATGGAAATGGCAAGATTCTACTAGAGAAAATTTCTAAAATGAATAACAGTGATTAATCACTGCTAACAGTGAATAATGGATATCATTATAAATAGTGAGCGAGCAATGTAAATTTTTAAGAAAATTTCTCACACACAAAAAAAATCATAAAGAGGCAGTTGATAAATTGATCTTTCCGAGATAATATATTGTTATAAATTTGGGGCAGTTTAACATTTTTCGCTCTTGATAATGAATGAAACAGACCTAGAAACTTTAAGAATGTGAATCCAATGACGTAATTAAGCAGAAAGTAATTGCCATATTTGCTTCAGTTTAACAAGCGGTGGAATCCACTGTTTTCAATAGCTCACTTCCACTGTATTTAACAGCTTTTTCGGCTCAGTTGTGCCGGATGTTAAATCAGCTTCATCTTCAGGAATCGCACCTGCAGTATAGGGTACTTCTAGGATCTCTAGATTTTCACTATCACAAACATTAGTCGTCTCATTTAACAGCTTTATCAAATCAACGAACAGGAAGGTTATTCGATAGCTAGCATAGATGTGCCACCATAAATGATGTAATCATGTCCTGTGAACTGATGACCGCAAACGGCCAAAATTTGTGCCTACATATTTAAAAAACTTAAAGAATCCCACACATTTGGTCCTATTTATAGTTTAAAATGGCTTCTAGAACTTAATTTAAAGATGAAAATATTTTAGTCATAGCTTTTGAGCCGACATTAAGCTATTCAATACTACTCGGTTAGTTTTTGAGCTTCACATGACTTGATAATATTTACTGAGAATTCTGGATTGGCGCGTATGAATCTTAATATATCATCGAACCTGAAAAGGGCATACCAAAATTATTCCATTAAATAGTCCTACCTTGTGTCGTTGTATGATATTATCATTCTCGCTAACATTTGATTTTAGGATATTCCGTTTAAGTCAAAGTAGGGGCGAGTCGGCTATTAAAATATATTGAATAAGTTATTTTAAAGATCATTCTACTTAAGATTTGGTTAAAGGTGAATGGTAAGTTTTCATTACGGATGATTTACGTGCGGAATGTGAGTTATCGTTTCTCTCCAGGAAACTTAATACCAGTTTCTCTTCAGGAAACTTAATACCAGGGGTATATTCTGATGAGATAACAATTTTTCGTGCAATTTTTATTTTAGTACCAAATTCCTTCCAATTATCTAGCCTCTAGCATCGCATTGTTTACAATTATCTGATTTCGAGAGGAGGATTTGATGTAGAGACCTTGCAGACCGAAAAAAATCTCAACTAATGCAGTGGAAGAAAGTTTCTTTACCGGTAGAACCCTTTACCATTTATCGGTAAACTTTGCGATTTTCCATTTAACTGAAGTTTTTACCAGTAATTAAAATTAATCGAAATGTTGCTTAAATTCGTTATTGAATAGAGAAATAGACAATTTTACGCCGCTAAACAAATAGTATTTTATACTCAAACCTGACACGAAGCAAATAATATCAATTATTTCGAAATAATCTTAAAAATGTCGAATTATTCGTAATTATGTAAAACCGAAGTAAATCCTACACGCGATAATCACTGCCATGTGAAATGTTAATAACCTGAACATTCTTGAATTATTTTAAATATCCTCAATAATTTCAAATATCTTATAAGCTCAAAATATTACCATACAAAATTCGAATAAATTCGGAAATCTCGAATAATCCTAAAATTGTCGAAAAACTTAAGAAATCTAGAATAAATTGCGGAATAATCTCGATTACCCCAGGAAAATTCGAATAATCTTGAACAATTTCACTAATACGGAAAAGATATTAATGAGATATTAATGACTAATTTCGGTAAACCCGTTAGTAAACCCAAGAAGATTTTGCATCCGAAAATTAGTGAACCGAATTATTTGTCAAGTAACTTAATGTTACTAATCCTATTAAGGAAAATGCTACTAAGCAGGATAATCATATTCTTCGAATAGGCTCTAAGATTCTCGATTAACATCGGACCATCAAATACATTCGACCATCTCATACATACTCGAATAATCTCGAAAATCTCGAATTTCACTGTTTCGAAACACCAAATCACCAATTAAGCCTCGAACATTATGCATCTCATCTCCATGCTAAACTTCAAAAATCTCGAGAAAATTTAAAAAGTGTTCAAAAGATGATGAAATACCTAGATTAAATCTGAGAAAAGGGGATATGAAATTGGGAAGCGACGGCAATTTCCAAATTTGGGAGAATCTCAACGAGAAAAAACAAAAAGATACCATGCGGTTTACAGTTACCGGTGAACAAAAAGTGCCGATAAATGAGATACTAAAAGCCGAACGAACGCTAATTTATTATAGAGACTGACTAAAGTTTAACTCAAATATCCATCGATTCCTTCTCTAAAGCAAAGCCGCTTTTAATGAGTGAAATTGTTTTTAGTCGTGGTTAGATATTTTTCTAATAAGAAAGTTTCAGCAATTTATTTCTTCTTGATTTTTATGAACTAGCAGCAATTAGCTCTTTTGTAAATTAGATTCTTCCTTTTTCAAATCATATTCAACATTTTCTAATCAAAACTTAATTTGGAGTCTAAAACTTATACATTCGAGTCAAAACTGTACCGGGAATGGTTAATTTAAGTAGGACTGTCTTTCATTATGATGCTAACATTGAGCGCGATCTGTCAACCAGTGTGTTTACAGCAGTTGCTTAGGTCGGTTGACCTCATTGGTGCACGGCGATTTTTACGATCTACGAAATTATTGAACAAAGCGTTTGTCTTAAATTTTGTGTTGCAAACGAAATTTTTTAGGCTGATGCGAAAAAGTGACCGTAATTATGGGAAAAAAAACTCGTGAATTTTATACGACGATAACGTGCCATCACACCGAGCTACGATTGTGAACGAATATAAGGCGAACAATTCAATAAATACCATCGATCAACCATCACATTCCCCTAATTTGGCACCAGCTGATTTTTTCCTGTTTCCCAGACTCAAATTCCTATACTCTGTGCACCCACCCCGTCTTGACTCGATTGAAGACATAAAACAAAATTCGGCGCGCGAACTGAAGACCCACCACGAAAGTGTCTGCCATATGTGTATATCCTCGAATGGGGAATACTTTGAGGGCGATAAAATAAATTTTTATGATTGAACTTAAAATTTGTGTTTTATTAGACAATTCCCGGTACGTTTTTGACAGAATGTATTACAAATAAATCAATCCAGCAAACACTAAAAGCGTAAACATTTAATGAGTTTGGTGAATTTTCTTCTAAGGCTGTGGTCGAATTCTCGGGTAAATCATTTACAAGCATTTTTGGTATTTTATACACATTCCATTCTTATAACAATAAAGAATAAAGTATATAAACGTGAAACACATACCTAGTATATATACCAATGTATACCAAGGTATGTAAATCATTTACCGAATTTAGCAGATTTACTCGAGAATTCGATCGCAGCCTAAATCTAAATATCTGTCAGAACCCAATAACCTTCAGCAACGGTCTGTCTTAAGAAAACACCTAAAAATGACAGAAACAACTTCTTCATGCTCTAAAAATTGGACCACCGTTTTGCTAATTTGAAAATGTGGTCTAATCTTATATTCGAACGCTTAATAAATATCGTGGGCCCCAATAACGATGGGACTCCCGCGGCTGCGTGTGCTGCGGGTACCTAGTTACGCAACTGTAAATCACACTAAACCTATAACATTAATATCTAAATTGCATCGACTTTTGCTTAATATGTATTCGAAATTAAACATATAATTTTTACAAAATATCATAAGTAATTTTCTCTTTAAGGCCCTGTCCCAAGCAAGACGGAAAACCGGCATTTAAAATCTTCAAACCCAATTTTTGGCTAAATTGCTTCACTTTGCAATATGAAAATTATTAGGAAATAGTTCAAATCTATAAGTTTCACCTTATTCTAGGAAAATCTTATTAAAATTGATTTAATTTCATTCAAAAAACTCTAATTTTATATTTTGCCGGTTGTCAGACAAAAATCAGTCCATCAAAATATAAAATTACGGTTTTTTGAATGAAATTAAATCAATTTTAATAAATTCAATTTTAATTCAAATTGATATTGAAAATCAAAGAATTCGGTGAAAAAATCGATTTGACGTTTCGAAATGCCAGTTTGCCATTTTATGCATGGGGTAATGCCTTTACGAAACAAAGCCTTTATAGCCGCTCACTCATGCATGCTCCGCCACAATGCAATCACCTACATGCGTTGGCGGCGTCTGAGTTCAACCAACAACCAGTGCAACGTCTTCACGCCGCTCAACGTTGTACCATTTGGGAACATACGCATGTAACCATAAAACTACTGTCTCTAGTAAGTTTAAGACAACACAAAAACAAAATAAAATTTATTTTCTTCAGTTTCAGTCTCGTCTCGGATTTCAACGCGGTAACACGCCGTTCTTTGTGTTGGCCGCCAACCACTCATTTCGTGTATACCAAAAATGGTGGTGCAAAATAATAAAATTAAATAAATATTTTACTGAAATAAATTAAGAAATTATAATTAATAAATTAAGTACAAACATTTATACCCTTATACTTATCAAAATAGATTTTCGCTTAGCAAAATTTTGTAAAGTGATAAGTGCTACATTTCTAAGTGCGATGGTTAAATAGGCCCCAGATCATGCCTTGGGGTAGAAACTAATAGCAGCAACATGCTCAAAGTAGCAGTTTCTTTGAGGGTTTCGTTGGTTTCATTGAAATTGAACCTCCTTCTCATGATGTCTTCTCCGAATGGTAAATTGCTATTTTTCGGAGTTATAATATCAAAACTATAAAAGCCAACCATTGGCCAACATTGGCATTTTTTTGTGAAATCTTTAAGAAAACTTCCTTGTGGAGTCTAATTTAATTATACTTTAACATAAAGCCTGCTCTAAATAGATTTTTTTAAATTTAAAATTTCGAAACCAAACTACATTGGCAAAAAATCGTAGCATAACTAAATTTCGAGACGGTAGTTTCATCTGAATCTTCTGTTGATATTTTTAGTAAATTGTATTGTTGCCTGGAATGGAAAATTGCATCATCTAACCTACAATAATTATTTCGGTTCTTTAATTTTGCTCCCCATTAGTGTAGTACGTATTGTACAAAACACATATAGGAAGTTTCTGAAATTCGGAATGAATTATGTGATACATTTTTGGCGGAGACAGTTTAAAGTGTGTGCCCTAAATGTAGGATACATGCATTTAATTAATTTTTTTAAAATAAAATTTAATAATAAAACATAACAATTAGCGATAACAAATAAATTCTTTGCTCCTACTTGCGTATATATTTTGTGTATGGTACGGTACGTGTAAAGAACTTCCGGCCCAAGATTCATCTTCATTTTGTCTTTAGTTTTTTTTTTTTTTTTTTTGTTTTCTTTTGTGTAAACGTTATTAATTTAGTTTTTAATTAATTTTGTTTTATTATCTTTATGTAATTATGATTTAATATATTTTTTACAAAATTTTTATGGTAAATTTAATATTGTTGCGTTTATGACAGTTAATATGTTTCTGTGACCAAATAATCGAATTATTGCGACCGTATAAATTTATATAACACTACTTTTAATTAATAAATAAATATGAAAACGGTTTTGTTTATAGGTGTTGTGTGTATGCGTCGGTGGAATTCTTAATCGATTTGACGTCGCGTCTTGTATACTAAAAATATTCTTATCCGAGTATTTTTTGTTTTTTATTTATTTACTCGTATATACCTAAATCTTATCTATGTACAAAATATTTTCTATAATGGTTTTACGGCATATATTATTCAAGGTAGATAGAGTGTTTCTCATATAATTTTTTGTTTTTTTTTTTTTTATATTTTCACAACATTTATTATGATTTTCATTAGGGTTCTTCTTAATTTTTTATTTATTTATTTATTTTTTTTTTTGGCGAAAATAATGGACGACTATAATTTATATTTAATATAATATTAATATTACTGTACATAAATTTATTATTTTGTTAAAAGCCAACAATTTTTTTTTTATATTATCTAAAATTATCCTGAGGAAACAACAGGAAAATTTTCACTTCACTTTTTAACGGGTTTTTTTGTTTTTGCCCAAAAAAGAGGGCGCATACTTTCGTTTTTATTTTCTTCTTAAATCCATTGGCGGTTTCCTTTTAAAAAGAAAATATTTGCTGAATTTCATTTAGATATCGAAATGCCGGATAATTCACCGCCCGTATCTGTGGGACCCTCCACGCTACATACGGAATCTTCGGGTGTACGTGATGGTTCCGCTTCGGTTACTTCTATGTCCGTGTGATGGGTTGAACGATGGTTACGATGTTTCGAACTTAATGCCTATGAATTATATTTTAGAGGGGCATTAGTTTTAGGGTAAGGTTGTTAAGTGATTTTTTTGTTATAAATGTTAATAATACTGGGTCTCATTTTATGCGTAACTTGTAGAAATTCTCTAGACGCAAACTCTCTAATTCACTTCTCGGGACACTAACTTGTTCGTGAGAAAAACAAGCGCGAAACGATTGATAAATTTTCAAAACATTGGAGCACCAATTCACCGGAGGCTAATTAATATCGTACTACTGTAGTTAATTTTTAGCCGGAGGAAATAACTAAACTCTCTGTTGAGCTTTACTTTCTAAATCAGGGACTAACGCCAGTTATACGTCATAAAAGGAATGGTTCGAACTAAATTAACAGGAGACAAACCCTAAACTTAAATGTATCAGGAAACAGACTCGACAACGTGAAAGATGTTTGTTGTTTCCTGAGAATATCCTCTATAACATCCCTAATCATGATATTTAAACCGTCGTGGGCTACTTTATTGTTTAAATCGGCAAAAAGGCAGACTGTGGGACACTAGAAATAACCGTACTGAATATATTTACACAACTATCAAAGACCGTTCCAGACAGTTGAGACCAAACTGGACAGATGTTTTTTTTTAGAAAAGCTTCATCCCTCTGCCTATCCCACAATAATGTCAGAGCAAATGGCCTCCATTAAACTACCATTAAATAAGATGGCTGGACAATGTCTACATAAAACCTTTAGAAGACATGAATAAAAATGCTTATAACATCTAGTGAATTGTGGGAGAAAGAGCGAGAGAGGAAAAGGGTGAGGCAGAGAAAGAGCGAAAGAGGAAGAAGGGGGATAGAGGGAGATAGTAAGAGCAAGCGGGAGAAGAAAAAAAGAAAGTGAGCAAAAGCATGAGATAGAAGAAAAAAGAAAGAGAGAGATGAAGTTTAGAGGCAGTAAAGCCTAAGTAGCCTAAGTTATTATTTGAGGTTTTAATAATTTTGCACTTTTCCATCGTTAAACGCTTTATTGTACTAAGAAACCACCCGCACGGAGATCAATTTGTGATTCTCGCATACTTAAAAGTTAAACAGTGCGGCTTCTAAATTCCTGATTTATCAGAGAATTACGATATGGCGGCAAATTTTTTTATCTGAAGAATTAACTATAGAATTTGACAGAAATAATTAATAGTTGTACAATATAGCTTGGTTGCAGTGTATAAGGCTCCGTTGGAGATTTCTTGGAACATTGCAACGTCAGAAAATATGAGAGGGTCCGTCGAAGATCGATTTGAAAAGTTGGTGTTGGCTGAGGAGCTATTGAAAAGAAGAATTTTGTACATTTTAAGAAATGTAGGCCGCTATGAAAATTTGTCGGTCACTGTTTTAAATAGTAATAAATTGAAATGATCTATCGTCCAATTGATTTAGGCGAATACGGGTCGAAAATGTATTCTATTGATTATTGTAGTGCTTTGAAGGATGAATTAATTTGCTTTCAAATCTTGTGGAACCAGGCAACATTCTTCTACAATAGAGTTCCTCCAAGTGTTAGAGGCGCAGAAATCCGTCTTTACCGGTAGCCAAGGCCACTCGCAACAAGATGAGTGAAATGAGATAAAATGAGGAAAGCACCTCTCAGGAAAAGAGTCTTTTGTTGCAATCGATACCCAATTTATTAACATTCATATACATATTTGTAAAAAAAAAAAATTAAAATTTATTAATTTCAAATATTCATAATTTTATTACATTTAAAAACTATAAAATAATATAGAATACTATTTCAATCAAAACGATAAAAAAACAAAAAACAAAACAAAAAATTTAACAACCCAAATCTAAAAATAAAACCAAACAATATATACAACAAAACGTGTAATTAAATTTCAAAATATAAAAATTTAGTGTTCTAAAATTTCAAACGAGAAACGATAAAAGGAACTAAATAATACAATTGTTACTAATACTGTGGTAATAAGTAAGAAGAAAATTAATTTTTTTAACGGAAATTCTGTTTGGTACTTGCCTTTTCTTTGCTTCCTTTTTTCTGACGTTTTTTATTAGTTTTAGATTTTCATTTTTTCAACATTCATTTTATTTTTATAATTATTGTGGATTTCAAAAAAAAAAAAAAGTAAAAAAAAAAAAAATAAAAAAATTTGATAAATTTTCATCATCGTCTTTATACAATTGCTTCTAATTTGAAAAAATATAATTTGGAAAATTGATTTATTACTTTATATAATAATCCAGATAATCTGCATTTGCGTATTCAAAATTGAAAATCGAGCGACGAAATATAGGAGATGTGTTAGCTGCGTATCCTCTTGTTAGAATTTTTCAAGTAAAAATGCCCGCAAGCATCATTATCACACAAACGAGTGTAATAAATATTTATACGGCTACTAAAGGTGGGGTGTACATTTTCTTGTCTCCCATTATTAAAATAATGAATAATTCTTATGTTGGTAACATCTGGAAAATATACAACGAATGTTGTGTAAGCAGAATCGTAAAAGATCGATAAACAAATAGAAGTACCCCTAATACCAAATTATATTTTAAAAGTCAAATTTTAGTTTTTCATTTTTTGGTAATATTTTTTCCAAACTAGTTTTATCGTGTACCTGTTTGGTCGTCATTTCATCGTCCATGTAAATAAATACAAAAATATTTGATTAGCATTAGACTTGAGCTATGCAAATATTTTGCATCTGCCCCCGAATATTATGTGATTATTTCACCAAATTGGTACATACTGGGGGGCTATTTGGGAATTCGATTCTAACGTGATCGAGTATGTGTTAGATTCCTATTTGAATTGAATCAGATTCATTTGTTTCTTATTTAAATCAAATATGAATCTTATACATCGAAGACTCGATCACGTTCGAATCAAATTCCCAAATAGCCCTGCTGGATATTTTAACATTAAAATAGTAATCCACTATAGTATGGGAAGATAAGTTTTGATGGTGCTCCAAGTGGTTTCCCGATATCGGGTTTCCTTTTCCAATTATAATTGGTGGCTAAGTTAAATCAAAGTATTGAAAATTAAATTAGGGCGGGATTTTAAAGTAATCATTCATAAGATTTTCCTCTTACTCAACAAATAAAAACAAGAAAAAACAGAAGCGAGCTTGGAAGCAGGGCCACGCAGCAGTTTTGTGTAAGAGCTTCCTACTTCACATGAACTGATTTTAAAATTTTTTTAACAAACCGGACCATGATCTCTCCCAAAAGCAACGACCACCCAAAGAGAGATCCCGGTGGTATAAAGATCTTTTTGGTTATCTCAAAATATTCGTGAGCACATCACGTTCATCACAGAGTATATCATTACATTAATTATTACATATATTACATTGTTTTGCAATTTGTGGTTGGTTTTTTAAACCTTTGCGTTAAAACGTGAAATATTTTTGGTCAGAGTTTTCGTCAGAATCTCGAGAAGGTTTGATTTTTGATGTTTGGGATTGAACTTGCTTATTCACTTTTCTACAACATAAATAACTAGGGACCTGTGTGAATAATGTCAGATTATAGGAGGTGAACAGATATACTAATTTGAGGTGCCTAAAAAACTACTTGAAATTATGTTTAGTAAATTTTGAAATATTCAAAATCTAAAACGACAAAAACTTCCGAGTTTAGAGACTACGCAATGGTTACTCAATGCCAATGGTTTGTCACTGTTTACCATAGGAATTATACTTAAAATTTCATCAGTAAAGCTTAATATAAAATTAAAAAATTTGTATAAATTCAACCTTTAAAGTGTCATATCTGGAAAGTATTTCAATTAATGTGCCTTACCAACAATTATTCCTAGAAAAATTATCAGGGCAAGTTTCATGTGGGGAGCCCGGGAAAATTCGTTTGAATGAAAACCCCATATAAAATTAAAAAATTTGTATAAATTCAACCTTTAAAGTGTCATGTCTGGAAAGTATTTCAATTAATGTGCCTTCCCAACAATTATTCTTAGAAAAATTATCAGCTCAAGTTTCATGTGGGGAGCTCGGAAAAATTCGTTTGAATGCAAATCCCATATAAATTTAAAAAATTTGTATAAATTCAACCTTTCCCGGGCTCCCCACATGAAACTTGCCCTGATAATTTTTCTAGGGATAATTGTTGGTAAGGCACATCAATTGAAATTCTTTCCAGACATGACACTTTAAAGGTTGAATTTATACAAATTTTTTAATTTTATATGGGGTTTTCATTCAAACGAATTTGCCGGGGCTCCACACATGAAACTTAGCCTGTTTTTTTTTCTAGGTATAAGTATTGGTAAGGCACACTAATTGAAATATTTTCTAGACATAACACTTTAAAGGTTGAATTATCCCGAACTCCCCACATGAAACTTGCCCTGATAATTTTTCTAGGAATAATTGTTGGTAAGGCACACTTATTGAAATACTTTCCAGACATGACACTTTAAAGCTTCAATTTATACAAATTTTTTAACTGTATATTAAGCTTTTCTGATGAATCTTAAAGTATAATTCCTATACTGTTTACCAGTGACAATCCAAAATGAGCCTTTATTCAATAGTAAAATCACTTCATGAAAATACCAGTTTCTAGGTTGTTTTGTTATGTTTTCATTTTATTTAAAATATGATTCGGCTGAAATATGCCGACTGGTTACTTTCGGCTGATATAGCCAAGACACTATCTGCATTACCGACATTTTATATTTTTCGGCTGAAAACTGTCGGCTAACTTTAACAAGGTATATATAGTAAAGAGATAAATACATTTTTTTTTTATTCTCCACGTTCGTTATATCGAGTTACGCATACAGTGTGAAATACTTTCATGTCTGTGTATGGATCGTGTATTACGAACTTATTTCATTTCTTTTCTGTAGTTTTCGGCTAAAAACTGGAATATTCCTTTTATCAATGTATTGTAGATTAGTTGGTGCTGTTTATTGTAATTGCTCTGAGTGGGGGGTAAAAGTGTTTGCGTACATGGCACGAGCGCGATGAAAGGTAAAAAGATATATGTGCGCGTCGTGCTCATGTAAAAACATGAAGAAGATGAACGAAAAAGAAATTGAAAAATGAGAGTTTTTAGTTGAAAAATAAAATATAAAATGATAAAGTTAGTCTAGTTTTTGATTTTGAAAATAAAACAGTTCAGCTTGGTTTTGTTAGAAAAAAAAATATTTGTGCGACGTAATAATAACATAATATGTTAGTCGTTGTGAAAAAAAAAAAAAAAAAAAAAAAATATCTTATTATTGAATGATGGTTTTTTTATATAAAATAATGAATGCCGAGTGGCCATTAATATTTTTTGTTGATGAACTAGTTTTAGTGCCGGTTGGCAAAAGTTTTGATATATTATTTCTTAACTGTATGTAAGAAAATATGAATTGTGCCATGTGGAACTGGACAAAAACCAATATATGTCGATATTCGATTTTGAAATTTTCTTGTAAATAAAAGACACAAAAAAAAAAAATCTTTAAAATTCTATTAAAATATTATTTATGTGATTAATAAACAAAGAACGGACTTGTAAATTATTTTTGGTATTTTCTTTATTTTGCTGTATCCGATTCCGATTAATACATCCCTATTACATTTCCTAAAAAAAAAAGGTGGTTGGGCTTGGTGACACTAAAAAATTTTTAATGTCTGAAATTTTTTTTAAAAAAAATGAAAAAATATATTGTGTTGTGATATTGAGGCAGTATTCCCGTCCGTGGGGGCAGGGCAACCATTTTAGAGGGGGTTCCTGCGACGGCGCTGGTAGCGGTGTGGCCGGACGGGCCGTATAAGGTATTCTAGTTTTACACGACCAAACTGTGAATTTCTTTTTCCTTTTAATTTACACTAAGTAAAATTTTCTTCCTTAATTTTAGAAGTTTAACGATTTTTTTTTATTTTGTTTTATTATACCTCATAAAATATGTAACAGTTTATTCTTGTATTCCTTTTTTTATGTTTAAAATTTGACAACATTTTCCTTTTCTTTTGGGTTTGTGGTGGTGCACAAGTTTAATTTGCACCTCCATTCAGAGCAATACTTTCAGTCTCGATTTTTCTTTCAATAGTCATTTTCCGATTTCCGCGAATTGTTATTTCAGAGTTTTAGGTTCCGTTACTTTTCTTCCGCTATAATATGGTTCGATGTGCCTAACGGTTTCGTTTAAATTTTTTTTGAAACAGTGAATAGTGATGATTAATTTTATATAACGTAGATTCAGTAAACATTTTTTTTCTGATTAATTTAGTGTTTTTTTTTGTGTACCGGTTATCAATGAGTGATAGTGTGATTTCTTTATGGTATTCTCTCATGAGTCACCTTGTATTTACATATGTGTGAATAAATTACTTGCTTAATCGGATGATGTGAGGCATGATCGTGTGGAGGGTCGGCCTTTTCCATATTTGTTCCGGGCGTCCCGTTCGTTCCTCCAGCGCCATATGAGTTGGGCCGCCGGGGTGACGGTTTCCGTTCCGGGGGGTCGTCGCTGGGACTGTTATGCGGGCGTCCTTCCATTCCTTAACGGCATCGGGGACCACCCTGACTGGGAGACAGCATCCCGGTAGGTAGACCGATGATAGGAGGCCCGTGTTTCAGTTATGGCGGGGATCGCCTAGAATTGAAGCTGTCACTCCGGAACGAACACTCCTGCTTTATTATTTTCTTAGCTGCTGAGGCCGTGGCAAAAATGGTCTCAATTTCCCTTTTCCCTTCTCATTTTTATTCTTCATGCGGTTATTCAAGCATGAGAATATGTCTAGAAAACCCCTCACCGTACCGTGAGCTCTAGCCAGCTACTATACCGCACCAGACCTCTATTTTCATGTCTGTTAACGGAATACCATTACAGGATTTCGTTACAACTATCGCCCTTACTTTGGAACTTGGTCATAAATGACCTTTTGCTAAAACTGGAGGATGGTGGCTTTAAGGTGGCTTCCTACGCGGATGATGTTTCTATTGGTTCCCGTAGCATCCTTTCTACATGGGTCAATGTTTGCGGACTTTCCAGACATGACACTTTAATGGTTGAATTTATACAAATTTTTACAATTTATATTTGACTTTTCTGATGAAACTTAGAGTATAATTCCTATGGTGAACAGTGAAAAATACCAGTTTCTAGGTTGTTTAAAATATTTTTCGGCTGAAATATGTCGGCTGGTAACTTTTGGCTGATATAGCCAAAACACTATCTGCATTACCAACATTTTATATCTTTCGGCTAACTTTAACAAGGTGGAAAATTCTTTTGATTTATTTTCACCTTAAAATCAAACGAATTTTCCTCGGCTCCTCCCCATATAAAACTTGACCTGATAAGTTTTCTTAGGATAACTAATGGAAAGCACTAAAACACTTTCCAGATATGACACTTCAAAGGTTGAATTCATCACAGATGAAAACCAAAGAATGTTTGGAGCTGGTTCGGTTTTGGTTTTGGTTTTTAAAATTTTCAATTTATGTTTTTTTCGGGTTTGTTTTAAAGCTAAATGGTATTGGTTTTGGTTGTGGTTCGGAAAAAATAAACATCAACATTTAATACCTTTCTGAAAATCAGTTTAAAAATCTTAAATCAATACCAAATTTACTGATATCCTGTACTATCTCCTAATTCCTAAGTAAAATGTTATTTTAAATACTATTTGGTTTTTGGTTCGGTTTTTGTTTGTTTCTTTGAGAGAATGGCCTCAACCGAAATTACCTCAATTCACCCGCTAAGCGATTCATTAAGCCATATCACCAACATAGCATCACAATAGATTGATATGATTTCGATTTAGACTTTCAGAAAGGAATATGTTACGCTCTGCTACAGTTCGAGTCTGGGATTCGTCAGAGAAACAAAACAATTAATACAAAAAGCTGTAATGCGTTTGGCCTTCACCGGGCGAACACTTTTTATGTCGAGTTCTTCCTGTCGACGCCACAGAGTTCTGTCAGATTTGTTGGCAGCTTCTACTTTGGGAACGTTATTTGTTGCATTTATCTCGCTGGTTGGATAGTGATTCACCGTTTTGCTACTGCCTCCTAAGGTTGACAATTAGGGGTTAGTAATTCAAGCCAATTCGGTAATTTTGCAGTGTCTTCTGGCGGTTCCTTTCAACAGTCATGCGTTCATGCTGTTTGTATATCCCCTACAACCTCAAAAATGTCCTGTTTTCGCCCCATGACTATGCAATCGGATGCCGGGATTTTGATTTATATAACTTAAATCCTGTTACTTAAGTAGTAATTATTTAGTAATAATGGTAATTCCAGGAATTGCATATACGAGTATCTAATGGATATGTAGTTTAGAAATTGTGGTGTCTTGATTTTTGGCTCCTAATTTACAAGCACTTAGCCTCGGGCTTCATTCTTTAGGAATTAATTAGCGTTTCATCAAGTAATTTTGGTTACTGGCAACATTAATGGTAACACATTACAGGAGAGCGTCCATCTCACGGCAAACTTCTATAATCCTAGCGGCAGGTTTGCGGAAATTTTACATTTATAATATTAGTTTGAGCTAAATTTTAGTTCTAAGTTGCCTCTGAGTTACTGTTTTATAAGCTTAAAGTTAAATTTAAATTAATAATGATTACGATTTTCAGACGTGGCCAGAAATCTGATTCAGCAAACAAAACCAATAGGATTTCAGAGTTTTTAATAATTCTTTAGTTTATGTCTAAAGTAGTTCTTAGCGATAATTAACTAATTTTGATCTGGATTTTCAAAAATATCGAAGAAACCTAACTCAGATTTCCAGAAACTTAAGCATCCAGTGGACAAGTAGTTTAGAAATTGTGTACTAACAAAAACATACTAACTATCGACTACTTAGGTGTCTGAAACTGGGTCGATTCCTTAATACTACCAAACTTATCCTATCCTTTCTTCTTGTTATAAGTAAAAAGGGTGTACGATGGGACTCCACCTTCTAACACGGGATTTATTGCTTAGGCTTGGTCGTGCATTCAAATCAATAAATCAATGAAATCGAAATTAGAAATGAAAAATTCGATTTTAAACGTCAATTGTACTCACTGATTGTAGTCGCCGATATCCACGACTATAACTTCAATCTACACTTATATCTGTGATTTTATTGAGGTTTACAAATACCAAAAGAGACAATTTAGTCGGAGGTGCGAATTAATTGTGGTTTGTCGATTTGGTCCGTAATAATTGGACTTGATCTTTATGGGTCTATAATTTTGGAATCTGACCACCTAAAAGGTCTATAAGTCTGTCTTTGTTTCATGAAAATCGGATAAGGTACTTTTCGAATTACAATTTATTAACGGACATCAACAGCGGGGATGTAAGGCATCTCTCTCGCGGTAGCACTTTGCTTGAGTTAAGATGCCTAAAAAATGGTTAGGTTTTTGGTTTGGTTTTGGTTCATCAAAATTGCATTCGGTTCGTAATTTTCTGGTTCGGTTTAAAACCGGTTTCCATCTCTAGAATTTATACAAATTTGGAAATTTAATATTATTCTCCTCTCATGAAAATTAATTTGTAATTCTTATCGCAAAAATGAGCTTGTATCCAGTCATAAAATTACTATATGGAAATACCAGTTACTAAGGTCTAAAAAGACCAAAGTATTGAAATCCTGTCAAAAATTATCAAAAATTTGGTTGGTCCAAAACCACTTTTCTCGATGTTATGAAAGTTCCTGAGTCTAAAAAAAAAATATCCGTCCGTTTGTTTGGATGCCTGGATGTCTGTATGTCTGTGCCCATGGCATCTCGAGAACCGCTTGTTCGATTATGAATTTTTTTTGCCAATCTGTTTCTATGGTCAAGGCCGAAATTTAAAAGTTAGGTTGGTTTAAGATATTAAGATATAGTGAGCAGTTGACCAATTTTTTAAATATGCTGGTTTGAGGATTGAGTTGAATTGGGGTTGAGATGGTGTTGGATCAGTGTTTAGTGAGCAGTTGAGCAACCTATACAATAAAGCGAAGTATTTATATGGATGTACAGCATATGTGTATGATATTTAAACAAATCCACACGACTTGACGGATTTGAACCAAACCTTACACAAATATTGTTTAAGACTTAAGAAAAGTCACTGTTAATATCTCAAACCTCAAATTGAACCTTTTACATTTCAAATTAAACCTTTAGCAAATTAAATGAATGGCCAATTAGGATGGAACTTATCTATTTCTCAACTGGTTTTAGTGAAATTCGATTTGCACATTGGAAATGGGATTCTAAAATGATTTTTGGATGTAGTTCTGGAATATGGAAAGTATGCGAGGGAACTGGCTATTTTTCAAACAATTATGATGAAATTCGGCCTGTGTATTGGAAATAGGATTCTAAAATGATTTTTGGATGAAGTTCTGTAATATGGCCAAGTATGATGGAACTTGCCTATTTCTTACGTTAAGGGATTGATTGATTCGGGAGTTAGTTTGAGTTGACTTGATATAATCTCACGAACGCACGTAATTCAGACCGAAATTCTGATCAGTTCGTGAGGTTTCAGCCCTTTATATGTTTAAGGTTGTTCTGACAATTTTTTATTTTATATCAAATAAATTTCGGTTGAAACATGTCGACTGGTAACACTTTCGACTGAAATAGCAAAGACACTATCTGCATTACCGACACTTTCGAGATTTGAGGATGACGATGTTGCAGATAAATGAAGATCACCAACATTTTACGAGCTTCCATAGAGGCTGTTCTTGATTATTAGAGGTCATTCAAAATATTTTGTGAATTTGTAGATTATATGAATTCTAACCAGCGGTCTTGACAAATTGTACCGACTCGCTGGTCAGTAATATGTATTTTCAATGTGTCGCTTACTTATACATAATCTTGTTACTGATTCGCTGGTTGGCCCTTTACTGATAATCCGAATTTTTTTATTTTTTGCCATCTAAAGTACAAAGATTTTTTTTTAGATTATTAAACATTTTCGAGATTTAATCCAAATTTGTCCAGGTTTGCGTAACGTTTAGTTAATAGCAAGTGATTCCCTGTAGCGGTGGGGGAGGGGTTCCCAGCTGACGATTTGGTTGGGAAAGCAATTTTATTACTATAACCCCATACCTGTAAATTTCGTTATCCAATTTCATTTTAAATTCAATTGATCCTTCCCATTAGACTCACCGTTTGGAATTAATATACGTCATTGTTATTGCCGCAATAAAATTATTAAAAATCACAAAATTATTATTTACAACACATCATTCTATACTAAATTGGTAATGCGCCTGAATTTTGTTTTTTTTCACCTACAGATTAGATAGCTGAATTACAACAAACAATTGTGATCGACTGATGGGCAATTCTCTTTTTCGTTCTTCATCCAAACCGAAAAAATCGTGGTCATCCTAAGCGGTAATTTTTTCAAAGCTAGTAAGCCCTCCCAAGTTCAACTTGCTCATTGAGTTTAGCCCTTGTGCTTTTTTAAAATTTTGTCTACCAACCACCTCTATAGTTGTATGGCACGTCAAATGCCTATACTATTGTACATATCTAATTTAAATTCGAGATTATTTGAAGTTGTTTTCGAGATTTTGTGATTCCTCGTTGGGAAATTTTCAAGATTTTACGGGATTTTCAAAATTATTTAGGAATATTTAGGATTTTGGGAACTTAGCACTATTAATAGTTGCATAATGTTATTTTCAAGCTAGTAATACACTAAACGTAGGATAGGGGGCTTTTGAAGGTTATATGAATACATATCAATGAAAATGTGACAAATTGTTATGTGAAGATCTTTATCGACATGAATTAGTTTCGTGAATTACTCTACTCGTCTCTGCTCGATACTCGTCAAATTAAAATTCCCAAATGCAAATTACCTGAATTTAGTAAACATCTTTTTTTTGTATAATACATCCTTAATGTGTTTAATGTATAACGTCTTGCGATTGATAAGCTATTCTACTTATCTATCTACATAAAATTGTGGAAGATTTTGCTTCTTATCTACTTCAAAAAAAAAAAAAAAATAAAAAAAATAAAAAATTGAATGGATTTGGGACACAAAAGAAGGTTCTAGAATAATACAGCGATATTAAGTAGACAGTACATACTGTATTATTCTATCACATAACACAATATACTTGTAATAGTATAACTATGAAGAAGTAGTTTTTGCGGTCCTATATTTATGTATACAAGAGGTTTATATGTATATATAACGTTTACATTAATCAATTAATTTGTATATAATAATCAAATGAATTATCTATAGTAATACAGTACGCTACTCAATTACCTGTAATGAAAATCTCCGATGTGCCACTTTACGGCCACCCCGTCGTTTACTTATGTGCGGATTATCTTGCCTTAATGTTTTATTTTTTAATACTTCTAATTGTGTATACAGTCTGTAATAAAAGAAAAAAAAATTTAACATTCAGATACTTATACAATTTTCTGCCTTCCGTTACCTTTTTAATTCGGCCCGAATATCTTCTGGATTCATTTCCGAAATTGTTAAATCACCAATATCTGGATCACCTAAGCATATCGCTGTACAGCCGCTAAGACCGCCGCCACCATGATGTCCATCGTGCGAACCCTTGAAAGCATCCACAGGTAAACGGCATGATAGTTCATGTGTAAAGGAACGAACCTGCAAGCTATTTCGATGCAAACACCAACAACATCGATACATAGACTAAAAAATCAGTTTTGTTGTTTTTCGTTTCAAAGAGGATTTCAAAGAGGATATAATACATACAGTGTGTTTCCAGAAATATTTCACAAAAAAAAAAATAAAAAAAAAAATTTTTTAAGAGCATATAAACTCATGAACGAAACGTTAAAAAACAAAAACAAACAAAAAAAAACATAAAAAAGGATATAAAAAGATGATGGTGTGTGGATAAAGGATATACATAAATAAGAAATGTGCAAAAGATGTAAAAATTATATAGGGGCGGACTATGGAGTTTGTGGGTAGTGTGATGGCGGTGTGGATAAGTGTTTTAACGGAATTTTATAGTAGTTTCTTAAATTTTTTAGGGTTCTCGTTTTTTGTTTTGTATGTTTCTTGCAAGACTGCTCTACAGGTCGTCCTTTTTATAATTATTTCAAATTAATTTATGTTAAAATTTATACACAACAAAAATATCGTAAAAACTAAATAAATGAAAAATTATAAATAAAATATATTTACAGATTACATTTAAACAGGGGTGCAAAATAAGGAGAATTAAATATTATTGCGGCAACATAATTTGTTTTCGTTAGAATTTTGAGTGAAATTCTGTCGCGTCCAAACCGTGCCGTCGTGACCAAACTTCACTGCAAATTTATGTTTTGAAAATTTTTACAACATTTTAAAATTATTTTAATACTTTTATTGTAGCAGATGTGGTAATTTTGTTTCTATCAAATTTTAAACTTTTTTCCTAATTTTAATTAATTTCGGAGATTTTTTGATAAGTTTTATGAAATTCTAAAATTGTACAAAACTTCAGAGAATACTAAGAACCAAAAAGAAGCTAGTTTCGGATTACACGGATGTGTATGACTGAGAACTAATCTAACTAATTAGTCGACCGATCATCTTAATAACCTTAAAATTTTAAATTCTATACTAAAAATTCAAAGTTTCAATTGAAATTTTATATTTTGAATTGTAATCGTAAAATGAAATTGGAATTTTCAATACTTACAAAACATTTTAAAATTTAAAATTTTCATACACAATTTTATTATACTTTCATGGGGAACACGAATATTCATTGCAAGAAATCGATGGAAGGCCAAGCTCAAAGACCCGCTTTGCAGTGACGATAAAACGTGTCTGCATCACACCAAGCGGCAATAGCATTCGTGAATCAACCTTACTAAAGAATTTCTGAAGCCCTTCTTATTTATTTATTTATTGGGCACATTTAATTTACATCGCTTTCGGCATACCCTATTTTGAGCATCAGCTCATTCATAATAGGGTGTACCAAAAAAAAAAAAACAATTTCACCCAGTAGCATCTCCAAATCCCAGCATATCTTGAGTTTTTGCTTGAACAGTAAAGGCATCAGTTTTTCTTTTGGTTTCGCTAGATCTTTGCTCTTGACCCATAAACTTCATCCAAATCGTGAGAAAATAGGCTTAGAACTTATCATCTGAATCTCAACATCTTCATCTGACATCATGACATCAACGTTTCTGTTCGTTTTCGGGATGATACCTATATGGGTCGAGCGTTTACGTAAATTTTAATTTAGCGAACAAAAAAAAAAAAAAAAATTCAATAAAAAACACGTCCACTGCACTGACGAGAAAGTCAAAGGCGACAGTTCAGTAGGATCATGTTCCTATCATTGGCAATCCTATTAATGTTATCCATAAAAATTTCAAAGAGGTCAGACCCCGGAGCCATGCCCTTATAAATTTCTTTGGGTAAAAAATTGAAATGCTTATGACCAACTCAACCAATCAAGATATGGGAAGGCCACTATGCCAAAGACAGTCTGATCTTTGACTATTTGCGGAAAGATAACAAGATTGCTGCAATAAGCCCGAACTGTACTGTGCAATAATATGCTTGCTAAAACCTTCAAGAAATGCTGCAAAAGGAGTGACATATGATCATGGAACCGAATCATTTAAAACTGAGAAACGAGTTGCAATGCTGACCGAATGGCAGCTGATATGAATGGCTGCCATTGCTTTAATACACCTAGTGGTAGCCCTTATAAAGCAAGGACCACCCGGAGAAACAGAAAAATATAACTTGACCCTGAAGAGAATGTGACCCCAACAATGATAAACAAACTGGTGTCAATGCTGCAGAACTACCGCTACCGCCTGCTACCTATTTCATAAGTGAAATAATAAAACTCTCAAGTTAACTCTAATTTTGAGCAACAAAACGAAAAATGAAGCTGGTTCAACTGATGTATGTGAAGTTTGCCCGCAGACTTGCATATCATAAAAAAAGTGTCATCAGGCAACACTAAAATTACGACGTTATTCCAGCCCAACATTATTTCATGTGATATAATTTACTTTAGCACAGAAAATAATTTTTATTTTTGTTTCTAAAATTGCAAAAAATGAAATTTTACATTATTCAAGAAATTATACACTCCCGAGTAACTAAATCGACTCAAACCTCGAAACAGCTTTTTTTGACAGCTTAGTATTTTATCTTTACAAGGACACATTTATCATTAAAATCCATACAGTACTTTTCAAATTAACGTAATCGTAGCAAAATGCGATGTTTCGGTGAAAAGAATTGGCGTGCTGCAATCTCCTGCATAATACCACATTGACCGATATTTACCATCAGTCACTTATCAGACGTTGACCTGAACAAATCTCTACCAGTTTCATTCGTTGTTTCCTCAAAATCATGGATACTACTCCAGAAAAAGCCGCATAAGTTGCTGCTTTATTGCAAGATGGACGCAATCAACGAGAAGTCAGAAACAGAAGGTTTCAGTAAACTGGTATCTTCAATCGAAGGCCACATACCAGCCGGTATCGGTGAAACACTTGTTTTCGTACATGGTGTAGGCCGTAGAGGAAGTCTGACCGCAGAATTGTGTATCGAGGATATTCTCTTGGATTATATAGTGCCATACGCAGGAAATATAGGAGAAGATTTCATATTGATACATGACAATGCCCGGTGTCACACAGCTCGAACCACTCGGCAGTTCAAGGATGACGTTGTACTCGGGAAAATGAGGGGCCAACCTTTAGTCCCGACATGAATCCAATTGAGCATTTATGGGACGAGCCCGAAATCTGGTACCATCTAACATCAGTGAATCGTTGATCAAGATTGCGTTGGATGAGGAGTGGGATGCGATCCCCAAGTCTTTGTCAAAACCTTAATAAGGTCAATGGCGAACCGCATGCGAACCGTTATATACGCAAGGGGAAGGGGAGCAATACGAAGTATTAACCAATAAAATTGTTTTTGTTTTGCTAGAATTTTTTGTTGTAATTTAAATTTAAATAGTCCCAATATATTTTTTCATAATCATCAATTTTGGTTGCGTTTTCATTCAAAATTCATTATAAAAAAAGTTCTGAACCAATTTTCATGAAAAAAATGTCATTTTAAAGTAAAAATATCAGGCTTTCAAAATGTGAAAATGACTTTTGAAAATCGGTTAAGCCGTTTTAAAAAAAATCGCCTTTCTGTGTTTGAGTCGATTTAGTTGCTCGGGAGTGTAGAAGAAAATACCAAATTTTAAAGAAATGGGACTTTAAGTTAGAATGATATCGGGATTTGGACGGGATGTTTCTTTTCCGGAAACTATCGGTATGCTATTTTGATGTGCCATTACGTTATCTAACTCCATTAGCAATAATAAAGCGATTTGCATGTTTACTACCAAAATGTCCTGCAACTGGATGGGATTAGGCACTGGGATGACCGGCACGTTTCTTTTCTGGAAACCATTGGTGTGCCATTTAAATTGGCTTTGCGTTATCCATCTCCGTTATTAATATTAAGATGATTTGCATGTTGAAAAAAAAACTTTTCGATCATCCCAGGGTCAAATCTCATCCAGTTGCATGAAATTTTGGTATGCTAATTTAAATAGTTATAGCGCAAATCTCAACATGAAAATCATTTTGATATTATTGAAAGAGTTAGATAACGTAATGCCAAATCAAATAGAATGCCGATATTTCCGGATAAAAAACATCCCGGCCGAATCCCGATAGTATTCTTACTTAAAGGCCCTTTTATTTAAAATTAGGTATTTTCTTCTATAATTTCCTGAATAATATAAGATTTCAATTTTCGTGATTTGTAATTTTAGTGTTGCCTGATGTTTTTTTTTTTTTCTGGGATGAAAGTCTGTCAGTGCTGATGAATCAGATGAGATTCATCAAGACTATCGTACAGGATGTAAGGGTTGGATAAATGTATCATGGCTGACGCAATAGGAAGGATCTTGCAATAATTGGAGGGCAGAATTTTGACATTTTGAAATACTTGCTCTCTTACGCATTTCGCACAACACCAGTTAAGACCTTCAAAGTACAATTGTAAAAACTTGGAAAATTGTAAAGGAGAATAATTTTATAATAGAAGTCAGAATGAGAAATATTCAATTGAGTCTTGACGTCACCTTTGTTATAAAAAGCAGAAAGGATCAGTTTAGACCCCAATTCTCTTAAATCGCGGGAGCACGATGGTAGCTAGAAACAAAAGAGGCAAAGATTCAGTTTCCAATTGAAATGTTTAGAGGTTGGAACCAGGGCACTTTGAGAGGGATTGTAAAGAACCCGGTACAAAAACAAGTTGAGCGTCATCTGAAAATAGGCTAACAGTAGAGAGACGATGTGAGACGGTAGCCCGGGAAAGCGGGAAGATGTCCTAGGATCACTGTTCTAATTTCCAACAGGACTCGACGAAGAAGGGGGGCTATAGCAGTTTAGTTGAACCATGCATATTTATATTGCAGCATTTCTGGATTAGATACACTGAAAATTGGGTTTGTTGTAACCTAAGAACGGCCACCTCTTCCTTTCAGACACAGTCGGTGGATTACGGTTTAAACACATAGACATAGCAAAATGTGGAGGTCGCTATCTACGAGGCTTTGTGTTTTCATTGAAAATGTTCTTTACACAGGAACAAATATTACTCTGTACGAGTTACACGATTCATGAATTCACTGAACCACCATGAAATAGGTTATTCGTACAACTTTGAAATCGGGTGACGGCAGCAACAGCAATAAACTGATTCTGATACCAGCGGTCTGAAAAAAAGAAGTTAACATCCTGATCCTGAAGGATTAAAGGTAAACATGAGGTGAAATTAGGCATCACTAATTCGATTTATTGGGTAAATTGTCGAGGAGCCCATTTCCTAGAACAAAAGACGGAAAACGATATTACACCTACGTCAAGAGAACAATGCGAACTAGGATAATTAAGACAGTATTTTTCCTGTTCATAAAGGTACTCGTATAACGGATTACTAACATTTAAGAATTAATTTGGATTACGATAAACTGATCTACAGGGTGGGCCATCTGTTGGTCCTTTTTTCAATCAATGAATTTTAGTACTTAATGTTATCTGTTCTAAAAAATTCTTTGACATACGAATAATATGAAAAGTTAAAAATATGACTCCCTTATCAGGCATCGTTCACAAAAACTAAACATTTCACGAACCACGTTTTCCAACTAACTCAAAAATTGAAGCCCCCAGACCGTTTAAATCACCGTCGTTTTTTAATTGGATGCTTGAACGAAATGAAGGTTTTTCATCAAAAATCATCTTTAGCGATAAAGCTCATTTTCATCCTAATGGGTATGTCAATAAGCAAAATTGTCGAATTTGGGAAGCGGAGAATCCTCATGTTATTCACGAAACAGAACTTCATCCTCCAAGAGTCACTATTTGGTGGGGTTTATAGGCTGGTGGCATCATCGGGCCGTTTTTCTTTGAAACCGAACAGGAAAATACCCTTACAGTGAATGGGGAACATTATCGCAACCTCTTAACTGATTTTTGTGGCCCAAATTGAACGAATTGCGTGCCAACGTCCTTTGATTTCAACAATCCATTTATTGTTTTCACCAAGAAGCCCGGATTTAATACCACTTGATTATTTTTTGTGGGGTTATTTGAAAGGTAAGGTTTATGCTAATCATCCACAAACCATTCAACAACTTAAAAACAACATTCGAGCTGAAATTGATGTCATTGATCTGATTTTATTGAAAAAAGTCATCTAAATTTTGATGTTCGGATGCAGGATGCATGCCTGTAGGCGAAGCCGTGGTGGTCATAAGAACGATATTGCCTTGACATAGAACCACCTTTCATTATCAATAAAAAATTTTGACTTTTCGTCCTAAAATGTGTGTTTTATTTACAAATAGGAAATGGACCAACAGAAAACAAGCAACCCATTGAAGGGCAACCCATTGCTGTACAAAATAAAATTTGATTGAGATCAAATATTTCAAAAAAAGGTTCTGACTTATTAATGGTACATAATGATTTAAAGAGACACATTTTTAAACCTCTAATTGACAATTATGATTTATACTGGGAATGGGTTGAGATATTAACAGTTCCTAATACATAGATAAAATAAATTGACTAACACCTCAACCTCTCACTCTCTATACACAGAACACACAAACCAATATAATTTATAAAAATACTAAAAATTTTCAAAAATTTATAATTTATGGTTGCTAATCATTAAAACATAATTTACCAAATAAAATACAACAAAAACAAAAGTAAAAATACATAAAATGAAAACATATATGTACACCATAAAATCATAATAAAGATGGTTGGTATATTAGAAAAATGTACACTTGTTGATATTTTTTTTTTCGACATTAAATTCTAATTAGCATAAAAGTCTAACGTATAAAATACGACTTAATTATGTGTGTATGTGTGTGTGTATTTATTGTATGTAAATAATACAGTCAATGGCAGTCAACATGTTAATAAAATCATTTCAAAAGGTTTTTATAGTTCGTTTACAGATTCATTATAATTAATTAATACATTTTTTTTGTTGCTATTTAATTTAATTTAATGATATCGTTATAATATATACACTTGAGTATAAAATTATTGTAACACTTAAAAATGTGTGTATCTTAATTAATACGTGTATATGCTTAGTATAATTCACTAGAGACATATACTACAAAAATCATAAATGTGTTCTGTTTTTTTTTTTTTGTTCTGTGTGTATGTGTATACCAAATTAAAAAAGTCATTCCTTTTTGAACCCAAGTGTAAATTAAATTAAATTATTTCTAAGAATCTGTACGTAAGGTTCCTTACCGTCAATGTATTATTTGTATTTTATTGTTGGTTTTGTTTTAGTTTTATTAAGGATTGGTCTTATGTACGTGTATTATATTGGGAAGTGGGATGCAAAATATCATGTACAAAGAATAAGATATTAATGTATGTCAAACATAACACTATAAAACAAAATGATAAACAAACAAATAAACTGTCTATAGACTTTTGAGATATACGTACGTTATATACAGTTTTACAGGTCTAGACAAAATATATTTTAATGGACATTCGAATATATTTCAGAAGTCTATAATTTACTTATTTGATTGGCTATAAAATGGCAGCAAAATTAGAGAACTTAAATTTTTTTTTTTTTTATCTAAATACGGTACATCCAATATTACAAAATGCATATTTTTCAGTGTATTTTTCTAAACTAAATTAGTTTGCGTATCTATTTTTACGTCGGGACTCGATTTGAGAATTCTAACAATTTGTAGGACTAACCAAACTGTTCAAATTTAAAAATTCATGCTAACTTGGTTATGTTATCAACTTTAATCAAAAAATCAAAGGGTTGCATATTGGCAGTTGAGAGAAACTATTACAGAACCATGTGATTTGTATTCCAAGGTTTGTCGTATTTTTTGTAGACAACCGTTTCCATTCGAACTTATTCGACTCTTCGAAAGTTAGATCATCAAATACGATTCTTATATTTCGAAGAGTCGAATACGTTAGAATCGAATTAACAATTGGACCCTCTGGAATAAAGCAAAGTATTAAATGAAGCATCAAACAATGCAACCATCATCTATAGATACTGTACAAGTAAAAAAATCCGTAATAACTGTGTATACATAGTTCAGTTTCTGACCCGATAACTAACTCAAGCAATGATTTTAAAACGCTGAATCCGACGAAAGCTTTGTAATAATAGTTTTCTTAAATGCAATAGGCTGGTGGAGCTTGTGGTCGGAAGTATGGCGTTTGAGGTGTTAAGTGGCAGTTTGAAGTGTAAACCTATTAAATTATGTCCAACATTAAAATGTAGCGACTAATCAGACGAATGAGAAATTAACATGAAATGTTCATCCCTAAAAGGCTTTTTTCAAAATATGTGTAGACAGACTATAACAAACAATATTGATTTTGCTTTGTGAGTATCATAACACTATTTAAACGAATGAGATAATTTCTCGATGAACGAAATGTTCATCGCGAAAAGGCCTTTTCAAAATGTGTATATCTCGAACGTGAAAATCCATTCCGAAAAAAGTCTTTTCTAAATGTTTCTCAACTAAACATTAAAAGTGTCTTAACTGCCATGTAAATAGTAAAAAGTCTCTTAAAACGAAATTCCACTTTGTATATTCGCTAAGATTTTTACCTTGGTAAAATGACAACGACTGTGACAACGCGATAGATTGAAAGGTTTTTTTTTGTAGAGCTAAATCCATATGGAGCTTGAGATACCAAAAACCTTAAATTGTGCACGATTGGATCTAAGATCATAAGCATTGATAGATACAGTGATTTTTCCCAGATGTCACGTAGGACCCTTAACTTATTGAAATTACAACCTCTATAACAACGCGAAGGATTGAAAATTGTTTTACAGAGCAACATCCATATATGGCTTGCGATATCAAAAAACCTCTACTGTCACTACTGCTGATTGATAGATATGGTTGAGTATGGCATGTTATATAAGACCCTAACCTTACTCGAAACATAATACTTACGATGAATAATGATGTTGTGATTAATTTCACCGTTAAGCCCCGTAATTTCTTAATGAGACTCCGTTTTTAAATTGTTTTTGAATTACAAAATCAGGAATCGTATGTCATTTCAAAGGGTACATATGTGAGGTCGATGCAAGATATTACAAGAAATTGAAATTTGACCGCTTAGTGTTTATTCACTATAAATGTAAATTGTATCCAAAAGAATAAAGAACTGTCAATAAAATATTTAGTTTGCTATAATGCGGTCAAGTCTCAATCAAGCAAATATTTTTTGGGATGAGTACCGTTTGGTTAAGAGTTTTGAATATATTTTTTGGATGGAATGAAACTTTCCTTAAAGTTTTGCAGACACACACACACAAATTTTGAAAAAAGCCTTTTCAGGATGAACATTTTGTGCTAACTTCTCATTTGTTTAAATAGTGTGACGTTACTGACGCAAAGTCAATAGTGTTTTTATAATCTAGATAGGTTTTGAAAAAAGCCTTTTCGGGAGTTCTAGCGAAATCGAGAGTACGACTACCCTTACTGTGACCAATTTACAGCACAGAAGCAGTTTAATTTAACCAGTGAACCAGCGATAATAGAGGTCACCGTGTCTGCCGTTCCCTTGCTTGAACTATTTGGAGGATCACCGTTGAGGTTCCCAAATCCCATCATGGAATGTTGCGCCTTCGGAACGAAGGAAGAGTAATAATAAGTGAAATAAAGTGTTCTAAGTGAAGTAATAGTGAGCAGGGTTAAAGTCGTATTGAGAAATAAATATTGGAAAACCCATTCCATTTATCGAAACCCATGTAGATGTGGCACACATCTAACAGTATACTCGTATGAATATGTATGATTGATTTTAATAACCTAAAACGCTGATTTTAGGTGTTCGGTTTTTTGTCAAAACCTTAGTAATTCTTTCAACAATTCAATGAAATTGGTCGAACTAATCGAGCGATCCTAACTTAATAATGTAAGAACTTGAGAAATGGACTGTTTGTATCGGGTTTCGTCAATTTCCATACTCTCGTTATGTGCCTCCACTATTTTCAAAGTCGAGATTTTACCCAAGACAGAAGCTCTACATTTTTTCAAATCTAACTGTGTCGTCTTCCATTCGTCTAATTTGGTAACCAAAAGTAAACATATACGCAATTTCGGTAGGTGGTGTTGGTAATGACTGTGAATTGCAGAAGTATCAAAAATTGCCCTATGGAATCGCATCAATGCGTGATCAAATGTCTAGAATTTCCAAAAAAATATTCTAGATTTTCGAGATTTGACGAATTTCGCTTGGCATTGAGTTGTGGACGTTACAGACTTAGTCGGAGACATTTTTGAACTTATTAAATTTTTGCGACGTTGAGTTACGCCACTTTTTATGAATTTCCACGATTTTTTTGAAATTTTGCGAGATAGTTTCAAGATATCCAGATTAATTTTCGGATTGATTTCTAAAAGCTTTTAGAATTAGTGATATTTTTGAAATTTTACGAGATTTTCGAAATTATTCGTTGATTTGCAGATTATTCGTAATATTGACAAATATTTTGGAAAAGTAATAACATTAATTGTAAAATTATTCAACTCCTGCATCTGGAAATTTCCAAACTAACCAAACTAAACTTTCCAAATTCCCAAAAACTTGAGGAGCACCACCTATATTCCACTAGTTAGATTATGAAAATTTGAATTTTTTGCCACATAATTAAGTATAGCGATGTTTAGTGTATAACTTTTTGCCTATATGTTCACCCTTATCTTGCCACATGTGAATTTGTGTCAAACACAACAAATTAAATCTATAATAAATTACACCTAAACGCGTTTTTGCACTGTGTAAACTACACTGTGCAACAAAAAAATATCATAAAGTTGTATTGAAAGAAGAGTTTTTGAATGTTTTGCTGGATATAATGAACTTAATTGGGCTGAAATCTAGCCGAATCAAAGGATCAAAGGAGTTCAAAATTGACAAAAAAATAAAATTCAACAAAAATTCCAAATGCCAGAACCCTTAGTAGCTTTTGAATTGGTCTCATAAAAATTATGAAAATATCCTTAGAAATAGTTGGCATATAGTGGCATACTACTACATCTCAGTTTGTAGAGGAAGAACTTACAAAATCTGTTAGCTCACAATTTTTTGAACCGTCTAAGTTCTAAATTTTTCAGAATTCTATTAAATATTCTCAAATACCTCAACTAAACTAAAAATGTCGACTAACTAACTAAATTCTTTCGAAATATTTCGACAATTATACCTAAAACCAGGATTTTTTAAATTCCAAACAGGATATCTTACTTGAAATTGTACTTTTCTACAAATTTGAAAATTTCATTTTGATATACGATTTTATGAGTTGAATCTTTAACAAATAAATTGGAAATTCTCAATTTTTGTCTGAAATAAATGCAATCTCGTTTAAACTGTGTGTGATGGTTTATATTTACCGTTTTATTTTTATCCTTATCCTGACAAGATCTTGACAAGCTTCCGAATTTTAACGTGGTCGTACAATCCTTGAAGATGTTCCTCAGACTGACTAATTTTAAAATTTATGAATCCCAACTGAACGGGTATTTCATATTTTAGCGGCATTTGTTAAATTCAGATCAAAAACGGCTTCAAGTCCGTCTTTCTCAACAACATTTGGATCGTTTTCAAAAGAGTAAAACTAATTTCTAGCGACGATTTGTAACTATGCATGAAACTTGGATTTACCAATATGATCCTCAACTGCGACCACAAACTGCAGAGTGGACTGAACCCGGCCCTTCTGCTCCGAAGCAGCCATAGTGGTCAAAATCGGCAAAGAAGGTTAGGGCATCAGTTTTGTGAGATGCACCTTTTTGGATGAATTGGACGAAAAATTTCGTGAGATAAGACCCGACGAAAACATAAAAGAATCGTTTTTATCAAGACATGCATGGGCTCATAAACGTGTTTCCATATCTGGTTCCCATCTGTCCCCAAACCTCAGAATTCTGATTAGAGTCAGATCTGGAAATACCGTTGTAAACTAAATGCTTCAAACAATTCAGAGAAAAGGATATTTTAGAGAAAATGACAATTCGGAGAAATATTAATTCTGAGAAAAATTAGTTCTGAATTCAGAAAAAACAAAGATCGTTGAAATTAAATCGATTTTATGGTTGCCATCATTCGTTCAGCTAAGCTTTTTAAACCAGGTCGTATTTCTTAAAAATGTCAAATTTTTTCTAGAAGAAAGAAAATGATAATTTTTGAGCACTGAACGAAGGAATGAATGAATAAAGGCAGCCACGAAATCGACTTAATTTCAATAGTTTTTGTTGGTTCTGACTTGTGTTTACTCCCCTACTAAAAACAAGTATCCTGTATAGTCCAAATTTAATTTTGAAATTTGTGAACAAACCTGTGATGGGCCTTTCTACATGTTGACAACTGAAGGAATAGGTCAAACATAAATATTCGTTTAGTAGCTTGGCGTTCGACTCCGATCGATTTAGAAAAATCTAAATATGAATAGAGGTAAATCATCTCATATAACGTTTACAATAAACCAGCGTAAAATCATTCGATCGATTTCCACCCCTACTTGATGAACCGGTTTAATTTTCTTAAGATAACAAACACAAAATCCTCAAAGAATCACTAGTCTGTAACATGATAATAGTATTATCGCCTTCTTTCACAGTTCCAGCAGTTTTCTCGGAACTGCCAGTTTCTCTAAATTCTTTTCTCAGAATTGTGGAACTGACCCTGTTACCTTGAGTTATTCATATTGAGGATCAAAAAAATTGACCTCCAAATGACCTCCAACCAAAAAAATCAACAATATAATATGTAGCTTTATTGCCATTCTGAAATTAAATAACAAACAACCAGAAAAGCTCTATTACGTGTCTTAAGTTGTTTAATGAGCTTTTTGGCTCCGATTATTGGCAATTCCCAACAATTATTAATATTTTTCGTTAGGTTTCGTCCAAAATTTCAAAAAAATTTCCTGAACTTGAATTCGTTATTTTAGTTCAAAGTTAGAAAAGCTTGTTTCTAGAAAGCTTTAAAAGTTATGTAATTTGCTTTATTCTTTGCTTGAACAAACTTTCACTAAGGGTTTATTATTTTTAAATTTGCGCTAAGTTTAAAAGTTTAAAATAAGCAACAAAGCAGTTAAAGCTGCTTACATAGTTATTTGCTAGAGCTGCATAAAAGCTTATTATTTTCATTCTTATTACGTCTAACCTTCTTTAAACAAATTTTTATAGACATTGTTAGCTTTTAAGAAACCGATAAGCCATGATGATTCCGATGATTACATAAATTTCTCCAACAATTGCGTTAAGTTCCGTAATTGCCATTACATTTCGATTTATTTTCAACGACCTTCCGAAATATTTGCTGAATAACTAGCTGTAGTCAATCCATATAATATTAATGGACCGATTAAGCATCGATTTCGTTTTGTCATGGCAAAGAACGACTGTAACTTTATTGAATATTGGATCTGTATTGGATGCTAATAAGGGAATAGAAACGCGTACGGTGCTCAAAACCAACAGCTGCCGGCCGGTTGCTCTATGGCTAACAACAGTAGGTTTAAATATCTGGCACCTTTGTTGGATGAGTCCGGATTTGCTGAGATTTAAAGGAGTTTTCCGCAGAAATCATGAGTTGTTCATTTTAGTAATTTATCCGCTCACAGATATATCCGTTTGTCCTTTAAAGGGATTTACCGCATCGGATAATGCAACAAATTTTAAAGAAGGAATTGTACCAAATTTTGGGAACTTTGGGAGGCTTTTATCAAAATCATGAAGTCGTCCCATTAATCCTTTGTCGCAGGCCACTTTTTTCGTACTGAATACCTAGCTAATATATAGCCTAGGGCGAAGTGTATGCCAAAAGCAAAAATATTGAAAATTTGAGCAATTTGTTGGTTAAAGATGACACAATACTACCATATTAAAGTGAGTTGACCATCGGGTCGAGTTGTTGGTACTTATTTTGATAAGTGTTAGTAAGAGTTAATAGCGGGGAAATGGTTGAATTATGCATTTTTTATTGAATAACAAGCTTTTTTGATATCCGACGAAAAGCATTCTATTTTTAATCAAATTTTCGTTTCAACACTTTACCTAACCAAGAATTCACTAATTTAGTCTCTAAAGTTTGAAAAGCTTACCAAAAAGCTTAATGATTTAATTAGTTTTGAGCTTTTATTTCTTTTGGAAACGTGTAAGTCCTATTTGTCTTTGTGTTAACAAACTTTCATTAAATATTTACAAGCTTTAAGGTAACAAAAAGTTTTAGTAGCTTTTTTGTTATATTTACATAGGTGCGTTTAACTGTCAAAAAAATTTAAAAAAATTTTCTGTAAACATTTGTTATATTTTTGCATTTGTAACTTTCTTCACGAAATGGTTAACAGTACCCCAAAATAGTTGAAAGCCCTTATTTTAAACATATCAATTTCAGTATTGGAAAGTTTCCGACATAAAGAAGTAATCAGTACATAAACCCTAGGTAAAACAAATATTTTACTCAGTGCTCTGCTTTTCTGATTGATTGTCAAACCGTCTTCTACCTTAAACCAGACTTACATATTATGGTTTGGATTTTAAGGGGGGTTTTGTTGATTATTTAGCTTTATTGCATTTACTTTAAAGAATTTAGTTTTAGAATATTTTGTTTCATTAAGCGACACGGAGTTATTCTTAGGAATTGCTTATTTTGTCGCCTAAAGTTCAAGTTTTAGTTTATCTAATTTTTGCTTAATTTGAGACTAAATTGATAAGTTTCCAATGAGCTTAAAAATATGTTGAACTTTTATGCATATTTGAGCTTTCAATCATATTAAGTTTCTTTTCGAGCAATAGCGCAAACTATTTAGCAGATTTTTTAATGCTTTGTATACTTTTCATTGTGTGATTTTAGATAATTTCAAAGCTTTAAAAAAAGCCTGAAAGCTCTCTTACTAAAATCATTCCGAAAGATATTTGTAAGAGTTAAAATGTAATTATTATTACAATATTTTTTATATTGGAGAGCTTTAACCTCCGTTCACGACCTTGAAAGCTCAGAAAGTAAAAGCTCCAAAAATTTAAATTTGGTTGCGATTGAGGAGATTAGTTTGTGTATTAATAGGAAGGTTGCCCGTGGCTAATTTTATATGGAAATGGAGATAAACGAGCTTCGATTACTGTACGCCCAACTATAATTAGTTTAGAAAATACACTTTGACCATAATTTCTTGTTTAAAAATTAATTTTGGTCTAAATATTATTATTTACAACATAAAAAACTGAAACCAAAAATGTAAATGACGCAAACCAAAATGCATTTATGTATACAATTTGTATGGTGATGAGAAATTGAAATCTTTTATATTCGCACATATTACATAATTATGCCTAAATAAAAATTATCTAAACGAAACATAAAACAATCATAAAAATAAAACTTATGTTACCTGTTTATGTTGATACCATATTTTTGGAAAAAATATCAATACCAATGTTAAGGTATTTGTTAATTGTGATCTAATGAATAACGCTAAAAATAATAATCCAGGATTTATCTGATGTAAATATAAACCACGTATCACATAAAAACTGGACGATATTAAAAATTCTATTAGTATTGAGCCAACTAAAAATTGTCGTTCCTGTGAATTAAAATTAAAAATTAAAAAAAGTTTCAAACTACTGGTTTATTTTGCTAAATATTTACCCGAAATTGTGTTTTAGCATTTCGACTGGCAAAACATAAATGTAGTCCAAATGTTAATATTAAAATTTCACCTGCTTGTGTTACATAGTCCCATTTCAATGGACGACATAAATTACGTCCCTCATCCTCTAAACCATATAAACCACTTAATTCTAAAAAATCCATTGAATACGCCGTAAATGCTGATAAGTAACATAGTACAGCAACAATCATAGCACATAAATATTTTAATAAATCCATGTCACGTACCACCCATCGATGTGCTTTACGTGTACGAAATTCAACTAAATGTCGATATAATTTTAAGATTATTGCACCATAGCATATAACAAAGCCTAATTCACGAAACCACGGTTCGAGTAGGCAACGTACAGTTGATGCAGGAAAAAAATGTAGAGCCACCTATATAGGTACATATAATATGGATAAAACATTATTCAATCGATTTTATAAACAGAACACCAAGAAGCTTCTTACCGCCGAATACAGTAAAATAATCCCAAAGAGTATTGTTTCAAGTATTGTCCACATTCCGGTTGCAATCGCTTTTGATTTTCGTTGTCGAAACACAATTGCGACCAATACAAACGAACACAATAGGCATGCACCCAAAATCGCACTAATTGTTGCCTTCAAAAGTGATTCGGTCGATGTTTCTTGCTGTGGCCCCAGTAAACATTCCCCCAAACTGTCACACAGTGCACATCCCTCCGGACACGGTAAACAACTAAAATTACCATTCCCCTCTTCGACTTTATTCCCCTCGAAACCGTGTATCGTCGAATTGGGTATATAAAATTTATCTTTACAAACACACGTATAACTACCACTATCGGTGGGCAAACAAAATGTTGTCGCCCGATCACAACTATGTCGTCGGCCAAAAATCGTTTCAAGCGCATCATTACATTGATCTACATCGGCCGCAATAAATGATGTCGCCACTATTTTATAATTGCCCTCTTGCACGGTCACACTAAATGGCCATAGCCAACGACCTTGCAGAGGGCCACAATCTCGAAAGGGGGCGCCCCAAAATTGTGAACCATCCGTATGATTCCAGGCAACGCCCAATTCACGCCAATACATATTTAGATAGGTGTGATTGTGTTCCGCTTGATTTTTGATGCGCTCCCGAAATTGAACGATTGCTATTGGTACGGAAAGACCAGCTAATGCTACGGCTAATAAATTTTCATCTTCTTCTAATGCAAAATTAGCTAAGTTATTTGCTTTTTTACGTATTTTATCTACATTTTTTGTGGTTGTGGATGAAAGGTATTCGGCTAAGGACCGGGCGGCATTTATTGTTATGTCCGATGCATCGTAATTCTGTTTGGCAAAATAAAAGTTATAAATATGTATATACAATCGGTGAGAATGTGACCCAACTTACCGGATCCGGTGGTATTTCTTCTAGTACTCGTGTTTCACATGGTTGCGGATGTTGTTGCTGGGACACCACCGTTTGATAGAATAACGAAAAATTTATTGTACATATAAATATAAATGTTTTCCATCCGCCTGGATGCATATGGAACAGGATCCTTTTACATCCCATCATCACCGTTGTTTATGTTTTTTATATTTTTTTTGATTTCTTGCGAAATTACCAACCATCTGAAAGTAATGTAAAATAAGAAGAATGGTAAGTAAGGCGAACAATAGACGTAAAATACATAAAATGGAATTTAATTTTTATTTATAATAGGCGAAATGGAATCGGATTATGTTCCATTATAATCTCAGCTACTATATCGTTTCTATCGTTGATTTATGACATTTTAATTTATTTTATGAAGAGAATTTTATTGGCACTACACAATACTCGTAAATGTGTAGATTTAATTTAGTTTGTTATAGTGATTTTTGTAAATTCTTATTTTTCTTAACACACCATAATTCAAATCTTATATACCAAACGAATCTAATTGACCTAATTTATTTCAACTTAATCAAATTCATTCAACTGCTTGTAGTCAGAAGCTCTTAATTATGAATTTTCAGATAAGAAAATAATTTGCAATTGTCAATTATTTTAATTGTTCATTGTGGATTTGAACTTTAAATATTTGCTTTAGAGGAGAAATAATGGATTTGTTGTTTTTACATTTTATATTCAACTTCGAAAGAGTTTAGTACAGAGAGTAGAATTCGAAATATTCCTAAACAAATTCAAATTTTAACATTTAAGTTTTGCTTCAACATTGTGAATTATTTTTTGTGTCAATGCCGGACCAACAAACAGACAGTTAGCGAAACAAACAGACCAACAAACAGAAGACTCTCTAAAAGTTTCTGCGTATTACAGTTATGAAAAAATTTTCATCTCAACATAACTTTAAGAATTCGAAGGTCGCCTTAAAATTACCTTAAAAATGTCGCTGCCAAATCAAAAAAACCTTCCTGTTTCCTCTAGCACTTCCTATAGCGCTGATGGTACTGAAATATACGGTCTGCGTTGAGATTGGATGACTTGTTCGTCCATCTATAAGGGGGTGGTAGCGGTGCTTTTCAGTTTTGCTAAAGTATTGTTTATATGTGAAAGGTTTCGCTTGTACCGCCGAAGCCGGACGGCGTTAAGAAAAATAAATGTATCGCCTGAAGTTCCACCAGGCACGGAATGTATGGTTGGGGTAAGTTTTAACAATTGCTGGCTTCAATCAATGTATAAGAAAATAAAACTTTGAATTTACGGCAAAATTTCAACTTGTTAAATTGCATGTATCTTATGAACATTCGAAGAAAATCGACTCACAAACCGGCACAGACTGTACAGACCCTAACAATGTTCGCAAATTTCTTTACTTTAAAATGCATCTCAATAATCAGAAACCAAAGAGTTGTATTTCAAAATGTTTGTAAACTGAGGGCAAAACCAAAGTACGGATAGTTAAAAACCAGGTCTAGATGGTCAGGATTAAAATAAAATATTTTTCCCAAATATTAATTGGGTTTTAAAAGACCTTGTAACGATTTTATCGCCACGTAAGAACATAACAAGTTGGTTTTCTCGTTGCATTATGTAATCGAGTGTTTTCCCCTAATTGGCATGGGAAAATTTTTTTTTGGTAGCTACATATTGATATTCATAGATGACTTGCGGAATTTTTGGCTAATAGACAAATCACTATATTCCAGGTCGAATGTCGGTCATTGTGAATTTTAGAGGGTAAATACAATTGGAACGGCGAATTTATCCATAGACAATACAACGGGACGTGGCATATGAATCCGGTCAAGTCACATAGAGTCAAGGGTATTTGTTTGGTATCAAGTTCGAGGTATTCCAGTTATCAACATTCCATAGAAATTTTCACTTCTAAAATGGAAGCTGAAGCTAGATTTCCAATAATTACTCCCGATAAGCCATATAGAAATGTTATGCGCAACAGTTCACATGAAGTTAAACTGTGCACATTAAAACTCAATCGTATCCAATCCACGATGAAGCTGGCTAAAGGCACTCATAACGACCTAGAAATTTAACAATCTCGAATAATACACACCCAAAATCGTCTTAAACTATTACGAAATGCTACAATGGACGTGTTGGAAAGACGTCGAACTATTAGGTCATATTAGTCACATAAATGTAAGCTTAAATACAGTCATTTCCTTCCGCTGAGTTGTCTGATGTACCCCAAGCTTCTCTCAATACAAATCCACCAATTTTGTTCAGGATCTTATATTTTCTATCCCTCCGGTAATTGCACATCAATCCAGCAATGACTAATCCAAAAATATTTCCCCAGAACCGAATGATAGTCCCAATAGCAATACAATCAATCCAACTCAGATTATGCAGCAGATGATGCTCAATTTTGACACTTTGCTGAGTAACTTAAATAAAATCTAAATCTGTTTCAATCAAATTTGACCAATCCTTCCTTTGGTAATATTCAGGCAAATCAAGGCATCATTCAGGCATCATGGAAGAATGGATGACAGTGCCTTAACTCGTACGATATCGTCTTGGAATTTGAAATTCAAAGGAATAGTTTCTGATGTGCCAATAGAAAACTTTTTCAGATCGTTTACTAGATCGTGCACTAGAATGGTACTGGATATTTCGCGAACGAAATGCGAATATGCATATCGGATGGGAACATCTGAAATACTATTTAGTGGATCGTTTTCAGACACATTTTTATGAAAGGCACATAAAACGAATGCTAGAAGAAAGAAAGCAACGATATTCAAAGGAATCCTTTATTGAATTCATGGATGGAATCCAGAAAATTGCTCTACAATCAAAAACTCCAATTCCGGAAGCTGAAATCTTATCAATACTAATTAACAACATGCGTCCACGGCTTAGAGAGAAGTTTGTTGATAGAAAGTTTCAAACAGTGAATCAACTGGCAATCAACTGTCGTCGAGACGAGCAGTTATGGAGGGAACTTGATATAAACCCAGAAGTCAATTTGTCTAGCAAAGATCGATGTGTTCACCAGCTGGATTATCCTGAGCTTAAAAGCTCAGACAGCATATCAAATACAGCCTGTCCAACGCACGCTTTGAAATCAGCCATGTCTTCGGCTTTATTAATACTAATACGAAACATTCTTACGAGTTTTCCCCGTTGAACACAGCTGGTACATCGATCCCAACCATTCCATAGGGTATTGATATGTTCCTACAACACCCAAAATTCTGATCATTCAAACGTAGCCTATAACTACGATCCTGAGTTTTGTGCTGTTAATAACACTCACAGCCGTAATATATAGAATTTTCACCAAAATCAGAACAAGTTTAAAGTCCCATTCAACACACGGGTTCCTATTTTCGTCGTTGCAAAGCTTCCATTAGGAAGTTTTGTTTAGTATGTGGCCAAGACAATGCGATCTATACGCGGAGTGTTTAATTTGTAATCTTTCCATGGCGGAAAACGTGTAAAGGAAGGAATGGATCCCACTGGAGTCCAACCTTCAGAATTTCAGTATCCCGCGTCAAAATATATTGTTCGAAAATGCGGCCTCTAACATGGATCCCAAACTTCGAAATCGAACTCAAATGTAAAATCAGTAATTATGTCAAATATGTGTATTTTGACGTAAAACGTAAAATTCAATGACAAGTTTGTGCCTTGTTAATCTCCACTGAAACCGATGGCCGTCCATACCTTACTTTTGAGGTTTTCAATCAATCAGGACTGCGAAAAATTATTATTGCTAGCGGGACCACATTTTTGTCACTGTCCGTCTACTATTTCTACCGCAAACGGGGCAAAAGAACGTATTTTAGGGGATATCTTGGTTAAAATTCGGTTTAACAACAAGGAACAAACAATGTCGCTTATTTTTGGCTCATAATTTATCTCAGAAGCTTTATTTGGGAATGGACTTTTTAATCTTTTTGGCATGAAAATTTAAATCAATGAATTACACTCACCACCTGATGATCTTCCAGTAAACGATTCCTCTGTGGATCTCTTACCACAACAGCGTGATGATTTACAGAGAATAATCGATGTTTCCTTCATCCGCCTCCCGCGGTCTGGGGCGTACAAATCTCTTGTGCCATAAGATCGATATCGGACAAGCACCTCCTGTTAAGCAACGGTACTACTCTGTATCACCGGCGGTTCAATCTCAGCTTAATCAGGAACTAGACAGAATGATGTCTAGGTGTGCTGGAAGAAAGCGAAAGTCCGTGGTGTTCGCCTGTAAATCTTGTAAAGAAATTGAATGGCAAAGTAAGATTGTGCCTGGACGCCCGTAGATGCATACCCCTCACCGATAATAGAAGGAATACTGAGTCGTTTGGAGAATACAAATTTTATTTCCAGCGTGGACTTGAAGGATGCATTCTGGCAAATACCACTCGACGATGATGCCAAATGCAAAACCGCTTTTACGGTACCGGAAAGGCCTCTTTATCAATTTACAGTGATGCCCTTCTGGCTGTGCAACGCATCACAAACTATGTGCCGATTGATGTACAGGGTTATTCCTCATAAGTACCATGACAAGATTTTCGTCGATCTTGACGATCTTCTTGTTACGGGAACTACTTTTGACGAATACCTTGTGTTATTGAAGTTCGTAGCTGAGTGGCTGCGGAAGGCCAATCTTACAATTAACGGGGAGAAAAGCAGATTTATGCTAAAATGACTGAAATATTTAGAATTAGGCTAAATGCATCGATGTGTTTATGCCGTTCGTTTTTGGAACACTGCTTTGGAAAAATTGATTTTTGCAGTTTATTAGTTGTATAATAGAATTTGTTTTCTGAATTTTGGTTTATTTGCTTGTGCCGGTGAAAATATTTCCAAAATATGCTTATATTTTCTATCCGCTAGAGTGGTCTGCCCCTTAAGTTAGTTTGTAACGCGATATTTGAAAACGCGATTTGACGAAACGAGATAAAGTACAAAACGCGATATTTCAAAACGCGATATAGTACAAAACGTGATATGGTACCAAATGCGATATTTCAAAACACGATATTTCAAGGCGCGATGTTTCAAAATGCGATTTGGTATAAAACGCGATATTTTAAAATTATTAATCTTCCTTCATTTCCATCCAGGAAGTTGGATATTTAACAAATTTTAAGATGCATTTTGATGTTTTTTGATGTAAATACTTTACAAAATTAACCTTTAATTCAGATCTTTCTTCTTACAGATTACGAGTGGTAAATTCCACGCAGATGATTCGATACAGCTCTGTGTGACGATTTAAATTCATATGAAGATTCATAAATATGTTGACGATAATTTTGCCAAAACAATTTTTGTTTTTCTGAAAATAATTTTAACTTACCACACACACCCTACATATGTACCTATTCCAAAATATTTCTCGAATTACATTGTTTGTCGATAGCCTTTCTAATGCCTCCAGTAGCTACACTTCTCGGATAACTATTCTGAATAAGAACATCACTTAATATTAATCTCAAAATTTTTTCAGCTCGAATTTGGAACACTTGCCTAAAACATATTCCCCCAAAAACTAAATACAATATGATCTAACACAAATTTCAATGCTTCCACAAAATTTTTTGGACTCTAGATGTGTATTCGTTAAGCATTTAGTTTTAATGCTATTTCACGATTTTTTAACCAAAAATATTACCAAAGATGTGTCAACGTCGGTGAATAACATCTTCCGCGTTTTTACAGCGGAAAAATTAATTCCCACTGAATACAATTGAAACAATTGTAGAATCCGACACCACTTTATTCAACAATAATTATCCGATCACGACTCAATTTCTTCACCGATATATGTATGTTGTTCACAATATAAATAAAGAAAAACGTTAAGTGCTTTTATTTTCTTAATTTAAATTTATAAATTTTATTTATTCTTAATTTGGGCAGAATAAATCTTTTCAAGATGGAAGTATCTGAATCGTTTGATGTTATGATGCCGACTGATTTTAGTATTTTTTATTTTTTCTCTTCATTGACAATTTACAATTTAATAAAGTACAAATACTTTATGGTAGATGGCTATTAAAATCAAGTTACTTGTACTGTCTAAAAAGATATAGTATATATATATAACTGATAATAGATGGCATTAAGTGCAAGTTAAAGGCAGCTACATGTAATACGTTGAATATTCTCAGCTGTCAGAAATTCAATGTAAACAAACAAAATTAATCTTAAATTTCCTTTAATAACGTAAATTGAAAGTAAATTAATAAATAGAGATGTTATAAATTAAAATATTAATAAATAAGGTGAGTGAAATTAACGTGACATGTATCATTTAAACTGTAAAGTACAATAATAGTTTTAATTAGTTTTTAGGTTATAATTCTGACAAGCTGCCTATACATGAACCATTGAATTTAAAGCTAAGTTACATGAATTTTAAATATAAATTTTGAATATAAAAAATTAATATTTATTTATTTTAGGACATCAATTTTGGATTATTAGCTTCCTGAAGACCTACGTAACGATTTAAAATATTAGACACAAATTTGAATAAATTGTATAAAGATTAACAGGGGAAAAGGTCTCAAGGGAATACCAATTTTCGTCGTACGTTGATAATTTTTTAGAAATTTTGCCAAATTTCTCTCAATTTTTCCTGCCAGTTCCCAAGAGCCAATGATTATATTTAATTTTGATTGCATTGAAGAAATACCAAGTTGACGAATTTCAATGTAAGTGTTTTATTCTGAGAAGAGTAACTCCATTTTTTCTAAATATTACATTTTTGGCATAAGTACCGTTATGTACACTTGTCAGCTTTCAACACATACAATTCGAAGTGTTCATTCAAAAATTGCTTTGCCTTTTGAGGCCCTCGAGTCTGATGGATTTGTTCAACACTAACAAATGTTTTAACCAAAAGTACACCTGTCCCTCGATTAACACGGTAATTACGTTCCGCCAAATTACCGTGTAACTCAAAACCGTGTTAATCGCGACTAATATACCTGTCTCTCGATTAACACGGTACTTGATTAACGCGGTGAAACTTCTGTGCGTGTTAATCAAGACTTTGTCTCAATTCGTTGACCGTGTTAAATCAAATCCGTGTTAATCAAGTACCGTGTTAATCGAGGGACAGGTGTATTTGATTTGAAATTCAACATATTTACTAATCTATCTCTAATGGTGTTATGAGCCGTCTCATCTAGTCCTGAAAACCACTATCCACATCCGCTATAATTTTGTAATAAGGAACAATTTCTTGTTTAAAAGGTTTTCCGACAGACCACATCGTATGCTTTAAACAGCTCATACTAAAAACCTTCGATAAGACAATGTCAAATTTAAGGCTAGAGGAGAACACCTTGAATTGACAAGCTCTGAAGTGTTCAGATTGGTCTTCAATTTATTTTGTTAGGCCGATTCTAGAGTTTAGTATGAACTATTTAAAGCTTTTGATGTGATCTGTCGGACAACTCTAGGCTCGGCCTGACAATATAAATTGAACAATATTTTGATATCAATTTTGACAATCTTACCACTTCAGAGCTTGTCAATTCTTCCCCACTAGATAAAATTTTGACATTACCATATCGAACCCTTATAGTATGAGCTATTCAAAATATATGGTGTGAGTTTCGGAAAACTATGGGTTCGTCAAAACAATGGTGAATTGACAATCTCAACTTGTCAGTTGATTTTATTTAAGATGTACTACGTAAGTACGTAAGAAGGTACATACTTAAATTTTTGGGTTGTTTTTAATGAATTACACTGTAAAAAAATATGTTCACTTGCGTCAATATCCTCTTTAACAAATTATGTCAGAAACTTCACACCGGTGCTCAACACCGTAAAAACGTTCCTAAAAAAAAAGGCCACAAATTATGTTCCAATAACAGGTTTCACGGGGCCCTTAATTGTTGTGATGACGCACACATAATCAATAAATTAAGTTCAAATACTAGACTAATTATCAGTATCACCCGGATCCATATATATGTATGTATAAGCAATATAATTTATAAAACCATCTAATTGAATTTTTATTTGTTTGACATCTTATGTTTGGAGAGCAAAATTTTATAATTTGTCCATGATACCGACATAAGACATAAGGTACAAAACAAAACAAAAAAAAAAGTAATTAAAGACAGACGAAGATAGAAAATAGGATAACAATTTATTATTTTTGTGATAATTATCATCATGCTAACGCATTTAACTAAATAGATGGAAGGAATAGAACCGACGATATATTATAGATAAGAAAATTGAAATTGAATCTAAATTAATGGCCACATTTTATGTACTTTAGAATTGTTTTTATTAATTACAAAATGAATTATTATTGTCTTTTATACTTTTATCGATTTGCTAGATACCATACTATATATATATATATATATATATATATATATATATATATATATATATATATATATATATATATATATATATATATATATATATATATATATATATATATATATATATATATATATATATATATATATATATATATACGAACAACTTAATTTATGTTGACTTTATTGTTTACTACTCGTACATACACAACAACATTTTCGTATCACCTGAGAAACGTGCATCTTACTCCTTGTAAACAACACATATAACAAATTTTGTAATCATACGATTCTACTTTCATTTACCTAGTTAGTAATCGTAAGACAAACTAATTTTTCCCTTTTTTTTGCTCATCGTCCTCATCATCTTATTTAACTTAAGGGCTCTATATTGTATTTATATACAACATCTTATACAGACATATTCAGACAGAGATGAAAAATTTGGTCTGTTGCTTCTTAATATTGAGAGATATAATTTTCGATACGATAGGAAATGTATTTTCTTTGTTCGGTCTTGATTTTCATGGACAATGATTTCACAAAATGGAAAAATAATTAGAAAAATTTTTGGTAGATTGATTGGCATACTCTTTAAATTTTTATTTTTTATTTTTTTTCGTCTAGATACACGACTATGTATATACGATACACAAAATTCGATCTAATCAATATTTATTTAAGTCTAATATTCTAACAGAGATGAGAGATATAAAATACTAAAATTGCCCTTAGGAAATGTAAATATTACCAACCCAAACCCCTAATTATGTAAACAAGTTTATTATTTTGAATTATTTTAGGGATAATTCCTGGAATTCAGTATAAAGTTTTTTTTTTTTTTTTTTTGTATCCTGATTATGTAAATATGTAGGGTTTTTAAAAACATAGTTTACATTATTTTTGTATGCCGCACTAAGGTAGTTTATGTGGCGCAATTATATTATGTATCTGGAAAATAACGAAACGCGATTGGGATGGTAGTGGTGGGTATAGTTGGGGGTGCATAGCAGAATAACTTTATGTATATTTTATTGCTGCACCATGAAATTTAATAAATTTCAAGTTTCTTTTTTAATGTATAGCAGTTGCACAGAAGACAGCACAACATAAAATTATTAAAATTGAATTGCATATTTTTAATTATGTTACCTTTTAAATTACCTGAAACTTTTTTTTTTTTTTTTTACTGCTGTTGTATAAGTTCTGCAGAAAAAGTAGGAAGTTTATTTGAAAACGTAAAAAGAATGGATATGAAGTAATGAAATTGGATGTTGATTTACTAAAATGGTTGGGTATAATAACTCGACTTTATTTGTGTTGAAATCCATTGTGATGGACAGAAATATGGAATACGAGTTCTAGGGTGGTCATCAAGGGACTTTCCTCGTATCTTGTTCCTGTAAGATCAAAACAAATTTGTGAAATTTTTGCTTTGCACACTGCTTTGTTTTATATATGGTGGTTATTTCGTTATTCTCCCTCCTTATGGATTATAAAATCTGAGCGGAAGATGCTACTAAATATTTTTATAGTTTAATTTGAACCAACATCTCTTTTATTACTTATTTACTTTTACATAGTAAAATAATTGTTTGGTATTCATGAAAATTCTCAAACTATTCGAACCGGAATGTTTGACCTCTCAACAAGCCAAACAATATCTTTACAAGTTTTCTTTTTTTCACCAACCTTAAGTAATGGTTTAATTTAATATCTCGAGAAGTAAAGAGTTTATGAAAAAAATCACCACACCAATAGGTGATAAAAAAATCGTCGGTGCTCTGTAAAGGGTGGTCAGAAAAAAGTGGGCGGAAATAGGCAGTATTTCCATTTTATATATGTCATCCATAACTTGTGGTTTTGACTGGATAAATTGTCACCACTGTAATAACATATACATTTATAATGCGTGAGATAAAAGAAAAATTCTGATGTTGCCGTGAAAGTTTTGAACTTTGGGAAATGAGATGAGTCGTATGTTTTGGATGATACTCGTATGACTGCCCTTAGCTTTTTCCTAAATATTGAAGCAAAACAATTAATCGTCGATTATGCGGCCAAGAGTACAATATTCTGTTCAAGATAGGAGACCGGATCAGATACGCTTTGACCGTTTAGTCAAAGTAACCTCTGGAGGTCATTTGGAGGTCACCTGTAGGTCAAATCCTTCTTTTGAGTCTCTCGGCTGATATTTCGCCTAGGAATTTGTCTCGGACCATAGTTGACCTTTATGTTTTTTGGGTCGCTGATCACGATTCCGGTGTCCATATGACCCCAGCACTTCTGGGTCAAGGTCAAATGAAAATCAAACACCTTAATTCCAATGATATAAATTTTTAACTACCCAGATTCTGTAGGACGAACCGGGACAAAAAAAATGTTAATTTCTGATTTAAATCGTTTATTCAAAAAATGCTCGGTGGGGGTGGGGGGGGGGTTATTTACAGGGGATGCTTAATTTATTTATTTGTTTTTTATTGGTGTACAATGTGATGTGATAGTTTTAAAATTGCTTATAAATATATTTACTTGTTATAATATAATTTAAAACCCCACACTGGGGTTAAGGTTTTTGCTTGACTCGTTCGTAAAATTTGATGGAGTTGTTTATGAGGAATTGATCAATTCTCGTTGCGTTTGTATTACTGTTTAGTTTCGAGTTATTGACGTATCCCTAGGTATCCGGTTTACGGTTCATGTTGGAGTAAATTCTGACCATTCTTACTCAAATTGGCGTAATTGTTCCATTTTCGCTGACGATTATTCAGACCAGGCTGGAAATCCAGATACCAGGATGAGTCGGATTAGTTGTTTATAACATTTACCGATGTTAATTTTGATTTTCCACTTCCTGAATTACTCGTTTATCATATCCAGATGAATGTTGAGGTCATGTTCATTTTGCTTTAAGTTTCTCCGTGCCATGTAGATCACAATATAATCTGCATAAGTCAATGTTTTAATTGGGATTAGTTGAGGATTAGGTACTGGTAAGTTACAAGTATATAGAACCTATAGAACCGGCTCTAAAATTGATCCTTGAAGTACCCCTTCATGAATTGTAAAGACTCTAGAAGGTCGGTTCTCTGCCTTACTTGATACGGTCTGTTTGAAAGAAACTATATAGTATATTACTTTAATAAGACCTGGCCCGAACCTTAACTTCATCATTTTATGTATTATTCCGTTAATCCAGACGGTATCAAATGCCTTTTGCAGATACGCTAATGTTGGGCTGGTTTAATTTAATTTAAGAGGTAAATCGTTTCTCGAGATTACAGCCGCGCATGAGTTGTAGGGTGAGATGCACGAAAGCCAAATTGGCAGGCGGATATAAGTCCAAATTCTTCACAATTGTTTTGGATTTTTTCACGTATAAATTTCTCATTTAGTTTACTGATACTTGAGAGTAAAGAAATCTGTCTGTAACTCGTGAGAATGTCAGGCGGTTTACATTTTTTCTGGTTTGGAGCAATAATCTCCGATTTCCAACTATCTGGAAAGTATCCAATAATGGCAACGAGTGGTTTATGATTACCATATGTAGCTCCCTGAATAATTTGAAAAGTTTTTGAGCGCATAATTCCGGTCTTTATCCCGCCCTGCTGATTTTTTATTATTTCTAGATTTTATAACGGCTTTAATTTCTGACGGTCTGGCAAATCTCATTGCAGTGTCCGGATTTTAACAATGTTTATCTGAGGTAATCTGTTCGCTATTTGAGATTTAGACTATAGCGGTGATTTGTTCATATTTAAATAATTATTGACATGTTCATCTACAGACTCTATAAATCTGTCATACCAAATCACATTATTTTGGCAGTGACCATCTTTGAACGTATATCCAAAGAAATTAGGTTCTGATCTACAACGTCTTGGGTAAGCGGAGCTTGTTAGTGTTGGGATTTAGTTAGTAGCCAGTTTGTTTATTCCTTTGTAAGTGCTACTGTTTAGCTTAATGCTAGAGCGTTTGGATTTCCAGTGATTTTTATAGTATTAATTAACTCTTTGATGATGGTATTCGCGTTGTATATCTGAACTTGATTATATTGTTGGTTATATTGATTATAAGTTAATTGGAAAGAAGAAGTTTCGGAACAGTAAAATTCAAGGATATTCTTTCAACGGCTGATTGTTCTGATTCAAAGTCTATTGTTTTCAAGTTAGGGAAACTGTGTTAATCTTGGTGCACTACAAGACCATCACAAATTAAGAAGAGATTATATGCTAAGATAAGTCCGAGCGCAACAGCTTTATATCGTCTGACATACAATTACGATTAAAACCATTTGAGCAATTGTTCACCACTTTTGTTTGAACTTACATTTCCCCAAAAGCTATGTTTTCCATTTAAATCCCTTCCTATAACTTTCTCAATGTTTCAATTCGGTCTAATTTTCATCAATTGCGACAGATCCCTTTTATCTGTATCTAACCATGAGCAAATCATACTGGGTGTGAAATAAGCACACAACCACCGCTTTATGCACTCCACTCTTGATTTTTACTATCGGTGTCTCAATGGTAGGCTCAAAGTATTATTTTATTACTTCAAGATTTTTAAATGCGTACAATTAAGAGATTGTAAGAAAATAGATTTTTAGACGTGCACAGCTAACAATTTTTTGACAACTACCGTTTGATTTTGAGTTTGTTTAGGGCATCACATCGTAGCGAAGTACTAAAGTCTAAATTTTTTTACTTTATAACAAAAAATAGGAAAATCGGGACCATTGGGCGTCCCGAAGACATCTTTCCGGACACCGGGACTATTATCCAAAAACCGGGACAATCCTAGAAAATCGGGACGTCTGGCAACCCTATGTGTGTGTCTGTAAGTGTTCGGTACTAAAACAATGTCAAAGCTGAAAACATAAAATTGTATTATCATTTTTATATATTCTCTATTTGAAAAATTTGTTATACTAAACCTTAAAGACCAATAATTAATTGTAATCAAAATAATTATCTGTAAAATTCCACTTGACATATGTAATGTCAAAATGGTAGTCGAATTCTACTATTTAATTTATATTAGCAGAATTGTAATAGAATTATAATGTTTAATTTGCAGTGCAGTGTCGAAAATTATAAACATCGATGCGACATCTGTGATACATCATGTTAAACGTTCGAACATAATTTTCGACTCTGTACAGCTTTTTTTTGTTTTGTCAAATCAGTAAGTATACAGTCAACGTCTTTCATCTTGGGGAAAGTGAACACAGTCTTGCTAAATCATAGCACATAATTTAGATTGTGCCCCAACATATGGTTCTTCGAGCCGGATATTCTGGAAAAAATTTGCATCGTGTTAGGAAAAGTGTACTAATTCGCTATTTTGACAAACAAAATAATAAAGTATTGAAACATTTTGTCAGCTTGTGGTTACAAAAACATTATCCGCTAAAATTATCAAAGTGTTGCAGATGTGTGCAATGACCACTCTTAATGCTGTAACATCGTAATCATCGTAGACGCAATAATCCAGTTATTATCACGCCTGGTTAACGGTCGAAACGAGCCACCTTTTGTATTGTTGGTGGTAATTTATGTACTGTAATTTATTTTCTGCGGATAAAAAGAAAAGATGCAACGTGGTTAGCTAAGCAACGGTGACAACATTGTGATGCGACTGCCTCATATATGCAGTTAGTCGTTGCCGTCACTAAGACTATTGTTGTAACATCGTTATTTTCGTCCAATTAAAAAGGTTCGAGATATTTCTACACGTTCGGTAGCAGTTTCTGTTCTGAGTCATAACGCATATTAGTGAACAGTATAGTGAACCATTAAAGAAGTCGAGTGCTATAGATAGTGATAATCGGACAAGTATTTACTTAGTTGCTATTCTATTCATTATTAATAATTACACCACGAGTGGACAATCGCAACAATTACTTGCACATGTAAAAACAAAGTAAATCAATTTAATAACAAAGTGCAAACCAATCTGTGACTAAAGCATTTCAAATCAATATTGTGATAATAGTGCCTCGCATCAAAATATGTCGCAAGAAATGGCAGGCCTTAAGAAACAGCGTTCATCAAACAAAGGTAAGCTGACACAAATTGTCAACTTTATAAATCAGGAGCATGATGGCACTCATATAGAAGAATTTCGAACTCGTCTGATGCGTGTCGAGAAACTAATGGCTGAATTCACAGAGATCGAAGGCAAAATCTTTCGCACCAACTTAGAAGAAGAAACCGACAGCCAATACGAAGAATGTTATTATAAGGCTGTTACCGGCTTAAATACTTAATTTTGACACAACGTTAAATAGCCCTCACACAGAAGGTGGACACGCAGAAGAAAATCCCTTGTGTCAGAAGAAAATGCCTTGTCCCCAACAAACATCTTTTCCGAAGTAGGCCAGTTACCACAATGGGCAAAACGAAAACCATTAGCCGGTGAGATATTATCACAAAATAATGCAGCACAAATTTTAGTTACGAGCCCTAGTCAAATGCAAATGTATGGAAAGAAGGAGAAGCCAAAGGAGCGATGGGCACAAAGAACACAATTTGAGCTGGATACTTTAAATCCGAAGATACTGTGGATAATACAACCGAAATTCTAATCGATAATAATGTTTCATCTGACTACAACAGTTCCAGATTAAGAAATATTTACACCAATATTTAATATCCGAGTGAGAATAGTTCAATCGAAAGTGGAAAGGAAAATCGTCGGGACTTATTCCTGTCAGTTAGAGGGTTTGTTTAAGCGGGAGAGCAAATGAGTTTAAACGGTCTTAATTCAGAATCAAATACAGAACACAATACTGATGTTGAAGATATATCAGACGGCGAACGCACTAATTCAGAACATGGTGTTTTATTTTATCCTACCGTCTCTCTCGGTACTCCAACTGAATTCAAAGTAAACGAAATGAACGAAACAGTACTACGTAAATCTATCAGGAAGCAACAATTAGAAAAACAAAGTTTATCACTTGCTGGAACACCGTCAACATTGTCAACAGCAACCGGACTTAGTCAATGATGAAATTGAAAATCATCAATGATGCGAAAGAAGAATTACAACACATAGGTTATCGATCAAATTTTAGATCTAGGCAAAGTTTATTCGACCTAAGTTATGCTGCAAATATGGAATTAATCTATCGGGGAAGTAGTCGAATAGTTCGAAAAGGAAACCAAGCAATTAGCTGCATGTTTGCACGTATGTCTGGCGTGCTTGTTCGCTTAGTGATTTGACTATGGGAAAAGATTTTAAAACATCATCCATGTTAACAAGTCATAAGCAAACTTTAAATAATAACAATATTCGATCGTCTGTCCCAAATCGTGCGACAAATAAAATAATGACGGGTGAACCCAAATTATCCGTAAGTGAGATGGGAATAAGAAGCGTTTCTGTTAGAATGTTAGATCAAGCTAGCGATTCGGAACTGGAGCCGAGTAGTTCGCGAGGTGGAATTTTACGATCAACTATTTCTTTACAAATTAAGACATCTAATAGCAGTTGTGTAGCTCCAAGTAAGTCACACAGTAATATAAAAAATTCAGCTGGTATTATTAATCGGCGAATGGGTTTACAGTATGCATATAGTAGTATAAATCTATCGTCAATGGATCAGGATAATTCCAGTGCAGGAGAGACACCATCTGCTCCACCAGCTAAACCAATAATTCCTCCAAGGCCTACAAAAAATCGCGTCTCTATAGATTTATCAACTATAGAAATTCCATTGACATCACAGTGTTCGAATTTAATAAATCAATTAATGCTGAACGCGAATTCTGTAATGGAGCTTCATCAAAGGCTTCAGAATACTAGTGGACAAAATGGTTCTAATAGGAATAGTATTATGCAAAAAGAATTAGAAAATGCAGTTATTATGACACAAAATATGCTAACAAAGATTACTCATAAGAATTCCAATGACATGTCTCTTTCTATTTCCAGGCATAATATTACCTGGCATTTTAGACCACCTAGGGCACCTAATTTCGGAGAAATCCGGGAAACAACAATCAAGTCTACAAAATTCCACTTGAAGCGAGTGATATGAGACTCAATAGTAATAGGAGAAATTGTGACACTACTGGCCGAGATCGAGAGTATCCTCAACTCACGTCCGCTATGTATACTATCGTCAGATGACATGGACTCGCTCACCCCGTCCCACTTCCTCATCGGCCAAAATGCCACAAAGCCTCCTGAACCTGACATCACACAACTAAAACCATTGTATTTATCACGTTGGCAACTGGTTCAACAAAAGGCTCAACATTTTTGGAAAAGAGCGTCGTTTTGCTGATCTTCAAATTATTCAAATGACATTCTTGTATCTGTATCATTAGTTTCTGTTTCAGAAGAAACTTTGTCAGTAGACATCTGATCTTCACTTTCATCCTGTCCAATGCTGCATAAGATATTGCAGAATTTTTATTTATTGTACTCAGATGTATTGGTCAAGCAGAAATAGCAATCTTTGTCATGATCTTCTGGCTCCCACCAAATCGTAGGAGAAGCAAATGCCTATTTCTTCTTTCCCGTGATTCGCAGGGAGAAAGTGACGCATAATATTTTTGGAGTCGAAGATATTGAAACATTTTTTTATAATGTGCTTAAAATTCATCAGTAAATTGCCTCCCTTAATTCGTGATGATATGTTTCCCACAAACAACGCAAAAGTTCTTTAATCGTTCACCCTGACCAATCGCCGATACTGGCGTTCCGAATCCCTGCGTCTTATAGCCTATTATGTAAGTAATGAATTTTGGCCTCTGACTGACCTTTAAAATGACTTTGTTGGTCTAATCCAAGCTCATCCTTTATGGTGAAAATTCTCAACAGTTGAATGTGATTTCGTAAAATGATAGGCTCATGGTCTAAAATTTGAAGTCGGTTGAATGTAAACACTCAAGCTTGAAATTAAACTTTAACTCATTTAATTTCTCAATTTGGACTATAAACCTATCAGTTAAGTACGTATTTCAGTAATTTATACGATATCTCGCTCCTTAGATATCAGCTGAGAGATTCAAAAGTAGGATTTGACCTACAGATGCCCTCCAGAGGTAACTTTGACTTAAAGATCAAAGTTTATCTGGACGTAAAATTTCCTGTTCTCTCAAAATTCGTGGTCAAAAAAATTATATCATTCGAATTGAGGTGTTTGACCTTCATTTGACCTTGTCATATGGACACCGGAATCGTGAGCGACCCCTAAAAAATAAAGGTCAACTGGTCCGAGACTCAGTTTTCCCTAAATATCAGCCGAGAGATTCGAAATGAGGATTTCACCTACAGATGACCTCCAAATGACCTCCATAGGTCACTTTGACTAAAAGGTCAAAGCGTATCTGGATGTAAAATTTCCTGTTCTCTCAGAATCCGGGGTCAAAAAAATTATATCATTCGAATTAAGGTGTTTGACCTTCATTTGACCTTGATCTAGACGTGATGGGCACATATGGACACCGCGGTCGTTTTCGGCAACTCTAAAAACTCTAACAAGATATTAAACCAAATGCATATCCCGCTACCACCACAAATGATAGGTTGCATCCACCTGAATTTTTGAATATAGCCGTTTCATTTACTCTTATATATATTTAGGAGAGGCTATCTAAACGAAAGTTTTCAGCCGAAAGTTACCCGCAGACAGATTTCAGCCGAAACTTATGCCATATAACATGTAAAATTATCAAAGCTACCAATAAACTGGTTTATCTCTGCTTACCATACGAAATACACGTGAAGTTTCATGAGAGAAGCTGAATATAAAGGTGGAAAGTAAGAATGCCTTGCCAATAGTTACCCCACATATGAAATCGCCCTGATATTTTGCACCAGATGTTAACTTAACTCTTGAGTGGTATTTGCTGGAGATTGAATGACTGCTAATTGTCTATGAAGCACGTCTCAAAGGTGCTTATTAAGGTTAAAGCCCAGGCTGCGGGATGACCACGTCAGGGCATAAACCTCTTCTAAATCCTCCCTCAAAATGCCGGCAGTGCGAGGGTTCTATTTGCAGGCATCAGAAAAAAATTGTGAAGGAGGAAATTGGAAGTGGTTCTAAGATATATGCATTGTACCACTAACTATTTAAAGAGCTTCCAGTTACTAAATGACGCTCAATAGAGGCTGTCAATGAAACTCCACCTCACACCAGTTATGGCAAAACGAACAACGAACTTAGAGCAATGGAACATCGCCCTAAATTGGCCAAAAGTACGGAATTAAATCCTCGAAATGATGATAATCCCAGGATCAAAAGACCAATCACAAAATTGTCAATTTTACCAATCCAAAAACCATTGACATAGGTAGGGGTAACAATGAGATAGATGGACTTTCATTGCAGCCACGTTCAACAATTAAATACTACTATATATGTGCATGTTGCATTCAGCCTAGTACACTAACCATAAGGTCAAGATAGATTTACTAAGTATTATATAACAACGAAATGTAATCTACCAATTCTTTTCAACTTGTACAGTTATTGACAAGAGATCGCATGCTAAGAGGCCGTTGAACAACGTCATATAGGGTATTGAATTTCTAATCCACAAAGATTATCGGAAAACAAAATGTGGAGTAACGGTACCGTAAGGGTTCATGGCAAGAAATATGCTTGGTATGCTGTCCCAAAGGAAATCAGCACCGCATGAAGAGCAATTTCATCGGAATGGGTACGAAGGGCCGAATTTCAAAGGGCCGAATGTCGAAGGGCCGAATGTCGAAGGGCCGAATGTCGAAGGGCCGAATGGGTCGAAGGGCCGAATGTGTCGAAGGGCCGAATGTCGAAGGGCCGAATGTCGAAGGGCCGAATGTGTCGAAGGGCCGAAAGTGTCAAAGGGCCGAATATCGAAGGGCCGAATAGGTCGAAGGGCCGAATGGGTCGAAGGGCCGAATGGGTCGAAGGGCCGAATTTTTATTTTTTTTTGTTTTGTTTTTAGAAATATAATTTTTAAAATTTGTTGTTTTAAGGAATATTTGGTAATTTTTTTTTCGTCAAATATAAATTAATTTCTTATGAATTTATGTATTTTATTATATTTGATCTTTGGATATACTATCGACAAAAATATTGCATTAATTGAGGTTGTTTATATTTTGCGTTCCTTTTGGAATTATCAAGTGAAAAAATATTTGTACATAATAGGTATTTTAAAAAAACCAAGTCTTATTATATCAATATAAATGGAATATATATGTAGGTATACACATATGTATTACTTTTGTAGTATAACCCGCTCGTATATAATAACAAAAGGCGAAGGTTATTTTTTTCTAATATGCGTACCAAATGTAAATAGATTTTAAATAAGAAAACGGAATTTTGTCATAAAATGTCATAAAAATTCAATTTACTTCTGTTCTTTAAACTGATGATAATATTCATTCTTTTCGAAGGATGTTATTTTCTAGACCATTATATAGTTTATTGCTATTGTTTTAGAAAAAAAAAGTAAATGGTGGAATTTGTCTTTTGGAACAAAGAATCCTAATTATCGGTCGGCTTTCTTTCAATCTCACTATACGAAAATGCATTATTTTGCTCTACACGATAAATACATAAAAAAAGGGATGTAAAGATTTTTCAAGTGTGGATCTACAAAAAAGAGTTTTATTGATGTGTCCATGAACATAATCATAAATAAATAATGTTGTATTATGTGTTTTGGTTATTCTATATACCTATTTGCATCATGGACAAATATATCTAGAAAAAGAAAAGACAAGAGAAAGATAACAAAAATATCTAGAAAAAGAAGAAAAGCTCAAGAAGAGAAACTAACTTTCGGAATTATAATTTTAAATAAAATTTGTGTAATTATTACAATTTGTTTTTTATTAATTGAATCTGAACCATCTTGATGTAAATAGATAAATGCCTACTCATATAAAAAATCAACTTAAAATAAGGGACATAGGAAAACTGACTTTGGTATGTAAATTTTGCATTACAACATATTGCAATTACAAAAAGTTGCAATTATAAAATATTGCAATATAAAATCTTGCATAACAATTTCCCGTACTATTTTTTCTTTATTCTGAGGAAAATAAATTGAAGAAAAATGACATCGACTAATTTAACTTGGAATTGTAGAGGCTAACGGCTTCGGTAACTCTCACGGGCACGCGGGAGGTCGCTGCGCTCCCCCCCGCTTAGCCCTCCGAGGGGCTTTAGATTTGAGCTTCGGGGGACGTAGGAGCCGGGATCAGCAAACATGTCGCACTGCGTGCCGCACGTAGGAGCGGATTATATAGAATAAAAGGATTACCCAAATACATAATGTTGTAATTTATGATTGGAATGGAAAACATCAATAAAACTCTTTTTTGTAGATCCACCCCTTAAAAATCTTTCCATCCCTTTGTTTGTTATGTGTTCGTTGTGTAGAGAAAAAAAATACATCGTATAGTGAGATTGAAAGAAAGCCGACCGATAATTAGGCATCATTATTTACTTTTTTTTTTTCTAAAACAATAGTAATAAACTATATAATGGTCTAGAAAATAACATCATTGGTAAATGAAAGAATTTTTATGACATTTTATGACAAAATTCCTTTTTCTTATTTAAAATCTATTTACATTTGGTACGCATATTAGAAAAAAATAACCTTCTCCTTTTGTTATTAAATACGAGCGTTATACTACAAAAGTAATACATATGTATGTGTATACCTACATATATATTCCAATTATATTGATATAATAAGACTTGGTTTTGGTAAAATACCTATTATGTACAAATATTTTTTCACTTGATAATTCCAAAAGGAACGCAAAATATAAACAACCGCAATTAATGCAATATTTTTGTCGATAGTATATCCAAAGATTAAATATAATAAAATACATAAACTCATAAAAAATTAATTTATATTTGACAAAAAAAAAAATTACCAAATATTTCTTAAAACAGCAAACTTTAAAAATTATATTTCTAAAAACAAACCAAAAAAAAAAAAAAAATTCGGCCCTTCGACCCATTCGGCCCTTCGACCCATTCGGCCCTTCGACCCATTCGGCCCTTCGACCCATTCGGCCCTTCGACCCATTCGGCCCTTCGACATTCGGCCCTTCGACATTCGGCCCTTCGACACATTCGGCCCTTCGACAAATTCGGCCCTTCGACATTCGGCCCTTCGACATTCGGCCCTTCGACACATTCGGCCCTTTGAAATTCGGCCCTTCGACATTCGGCCCTTCGACATTCGGCCCTTTGATATCATTCCATTTCATCTATACAAAGAATACGAATTGAAACACAGCAACGATAAACCAATCAACATTTCAGAAAAGAAGGAACATCGATAAGTAGAGCTGGAACTCTCCAAGTTAAAGGAGTACAGAACGCATCAAGTCAAATCATTAAGGAGGATTAGTCACCAAACATGTGGAAGAGATACCCATTGCTGACCCCCAGAGAGTGGTGGAAAACGTGACTAACCCCAATACATTATCGTAATAAAAATATCGTTAGTCCATTCGTTAAATTACCAGCTCTATGAACTGCCCCGGAGTGAAGCAGGTGATAGATGTCATTGATGAACACCCATGGAGAGTTTTAAAGTTGATTTAAACGTAAACACAACAGTGTTGAATTACCGTTGAAGAAAATCGTTAAAATATAAAATCCGGTACTATATTAAAGGGCGCCACCATTAACACACCTTTTTTGGCCTTTTCTTATATGTTGTACGATATATGTAGGTGCACGTAGGAACTTAGCATAAGAGACAAAAATAAATGTAAACATGTTGGCATTTTCCTTTTTTTTTACCAAATCCAATTTCCAACTCAAAACCTGTCTTATCTTCTCATTTTGTACGTTTTATGTGTATTTGTGTGTATGTGTGGTTTGTTTGTGGGACGAGACTTTAAGTATACATGGGTGTTACATAGGCATAGAGGTTAGCTAAGGTAGGTAATCCCAAAATAACAAACACAATTATTTCACTCATTTTATATTATGCTCAACGAATAATAATAAGAAGCAGAAGAAGAAAACAGTCATGAGATGTAAATGGAAAATAAACGAAAATTTATTTTCATTTCTATGCCATTTCCGTTCAAAGATGAAAGATTGATTGATGGATTTCAGAAGTACTTGAAGTATTTTTTTTTTTTATTTAAATATTTACAGATTAGGAAGAATTTTTGGTAGATATAATCCAAAATGAAATAACAAATAACCGAAATTGAAAATATGCGGGGTAATAGGCAAATTGTGAAGTGGTTCAATTGAATTTTAAAAATCAGTGATATCATCTGTAGAGTAATTAAAGGAGACACGATGGGAGATAAATTATCATGTAAAATTAGTTTCTTTCTTACTTATCAGTGTTGAACTACAACAATAAAAATTAACAACTAAGGTTTCTTTTATAACGGTTAAACAGTTATCTTCTGAACTTTTTTTCTGTCACTTTTTATTGTTTCAATCCATTGTTGCAATAATTTCATTTCATTTTACCATTACAATGTGAAATAAAAATTGAAAATACATACATTTAATGACACGGAACATTTTTTTTTTTATGGAAATTCTAGAAAAGGATTTACTTTGCACAAGAAAAGCTTTTTTTTATATTTTATTTATTTTTTATTGCTCCTTACAAAGCTTTCGTATTTTATTGTATTTTATTGACGTAAGAAAATGGGATTGTCTTTAATTTTATTTATTGTGATGATTTATTAAGGATTTGCAACTGTTTGTTTTAAAACTGTAAGGGCGGGGGATTTCGGGTTCGGTGTGACATCGAATTTTTAAGAGGGGTTCGGTACGATACTGCGATTAGAAGGAAACTTGTACACATGTACCATTGTATATGAGATTTAGGTTGTCAAATTTCCACATTATGGAAAGTATGAGAAATGGCACAATCCTCTTTAATCTGTTACCTTTTTTATATTCCAAACCGTGTTCTTGTAAAAATCTTGCAAAAGTTGTTGACCTGTACCATAACTCTACTTATTTATATGCGGGTGGCTATTTGTATAGAATTCGTATACCAAAAGTGTTAAACCAAGAAAAAAAAATGTTTGCAGCAAAAGCAAATAAACAAGTTTAAGAATCTCTCCAACTTTATTTTCACAAAAAAAAGACGAAAAAGTAAGATTTATTTCAAACATTACTTTGAAGAATATACTTTTATGATTTATGAATAAAACAATATTTACAACAACACTTAAACACTAAATTGTGCTACTTTTAAAATTACTTATATAAGACAATCTGATAAAAACTATAACCGCCATAGTCTGTAGTACAGGATGTGGGGAAACGTTAGATTCAAACGCTGTAAATAGCATATCAGGTCAACCGCATCGAACCGTAATTGATTGGTTTTAAAATTTGAATTCAATTGGCGCATGGAACTTTATTTCAAACTGTCTTCAACTTTGGTTTACATTTTAGTGTAGCTCTTCTTGGGAATTTAATAGGAATATGAAGAGTGAGAATAAAATTATGTATGGTAAAATTATGAATGGGATGTTGAAAAAGGCAATTCGCAGAGCGAAAAGGAAAAGTTGGCGGAAATATCTGTTCCACATGATACAAAGAACCACAACTAGTATGGATTTTATTTATGTAATAGTGAATGGCAAACATCCAACACACTCCAGGGACGAACCGCGTAAGTTATAAACTGCTTCGGTTGTTGAGTGACTTAGCAGAACATACTTGTTGAGGTACTCAACAAAATGTGGAAAGATTCAAAAATACTGAACAAAAGGAAAGGGAACAAGGTGGTCCCCCTCCCTAAACGGGATAGAGATCCAAATGTCGCAACAAATTATCGTGGCATATGTATGTGGAATGTTTTTTTTTTTTAAACTTTAAATGGGATAATGAAAGAGCGAATGGAAGATTTTATGACTGATGCTGTGTGCCTCAGAAGACTTTTCAAACTAAACTTTTGTAAGACCTAGTTGTAATTCATGCAGTATTTAAATAGATGTCACTAGGTTAAACGTATTCAATTGTGCGTTATAGCCAACTAAACTTTTTCAATGTCTCGTTTAAATAAATGACGTCTAATAAAAAATAAACCGAGTCGTTTATTAAAAGTATGTAATTCAAAATAAAATGTATATACATATATATATATATATATATATATATATATATATATATATATATATATATATATATATATATATATATATATATATATATATATATATATATATATATATATATATGAGGTGTCCGTTTCCGAAACTGCCTAAAACACATTTTTGAAATAATCGCTTGTTATATATCAAATTAAAGCTCTTGGAGAGGGCTACAATACAAAATCCAAAATAATGTGCCAGAACCATCTTTTATGCCATAAAATCAAGAAAAAAAATGTGAAATTTTCCAATACTCTCTAAATTGTTAAACACGTGTGTTCCAAAACTCTCTATTTTTACGTTTTGTGTTTTGTTCCAAAACTGCATATATTCTATAACTCAAGGACACATTTATTTCCAAAACTCTCTAAATGTTTTTTTAAATCTACCGTATGATTCGTAATACCGTTAATATCCAACAGTATTTTCGAATAAAATTGGATTTTATTCATTTGGATTTTCAAATTAGTACGCGTCGGATAGCTATTATTAAATTATAGTAAATAACTATAATATTAAATTATAATATAACTATTATTAAATTATAGTTATTTATGGTACTAGTGAGCAAAATGAGATATTATCCATGAGGGATAAGTTTGTCCCCCGAGGCGATAGCCGAGTGGGACATTATCCCGAGTGGATAATATCTCTTTGCTCACGAGTAGCATACAACGTTTTATCCAATTTTGTTGAAATAAATGTAAATAATCGGTAATTAATAATAAATGGTTCCATTTTGTGTTTTCACACTGTAGCATTGAATTTTGAAATACATTTTATCATAGTGACCGTTCTTTAAATTTATGTGACGTGTTTCTATGACGTAAATTACAAAATCTACGAATAATTTTTCAATGACTTAATTGTGTTTAAGTGAGTGTAGTTGTACAGTTCAAGTTTTGAAAATAATTTTAATTATATACATACAATAATAACTATGAATATAGAAGAATCGGATCATATTGATGGAAAGGCAAAATTATGTGGGCCAGGAAAACGCAGAAAAAAAAATCAAGATAAAGAAAATTGGCTAAAGACAAAGAAGAAACATCTAAGGTAAATGTCCTTTTTAAAATTTATCAAGCGAATTAATCTTAATAACATTATTGGCTACTATTAGGCATTCCGCAAAAGCCTTGCCGACTCTACCATTTTGCAAACATCCAACTTCTTCAAGCTATTATTGCAGCTCATTATCTATGCAAGATATAAGGAGGTTTCATCAAAAATTTTATGATAACAAATCAAAAATCGAGCAAGATTACTATCTACTCAAACATTGTGTAACTACTGCTCCCATTAGAACTAAAAGTCGAAAGAAAAACGTATCAACTACTTATCATATCCCAAAACTTTATGGAAAAACATACAAAGTCGTTAAGGTATGTCAAAAATCTATATTAGAAGTTTTAAAAATATCGAGATTCCGCCTGCAACGCATTTGCCGGAATTTTCAAACAGCCAGCATGGTACCGAAGGAAAATCGCGGTGGTAAAAGATTTTCACAAAAGCATGAGGACAGAACAGAACAAGTTATCAAATTCATTAGTGATTTGCAAACCCTACAATCACATTATTGCCGAAACTCCAATATAAATAAACAGTATCTGCCTAGTGAGTTAAGCATCAAAATACTGTGGAAGCAATTTAATTCAGAGAATGTTTCTTATTTGGTTAAATATGACTTTTTTCGCAAAATTTTTGTGAACAGATTCAATCTAAGCTTTGCCTCTCCATCAACCGATGTATGTTCCAAATGTTTGTGCCTCAAAGAAGTTATAAAAAATTCAGTGGACCTTGTAGGAAAACGCCGAGCGATGACGGAATTATACGTTCACAAACAGAGAGCAAAAACATTTTACGAAGAATTGCGAAAGGAAAACGACCATGAAATTGCATTCTCTTTCGATTGCCATAAAAACATGGTCTTGCCTAAATTGCCAGATCAGTCGACATATTTTTCAAGGCAGCTGTATCAGTACAATTTCACTATATGCAAAGGTTCTTCAAAATCTAACCAATCATGGCAAAATGTTTTTTGTTTTACGTGGAATAAAGCAAAGAGACCCAAAGGGTCTAATGAAATCGCTTCTGCGGTTTACCATCAATTAAATTTGACTCAGTTTGATGAAAGTGTCACTTCAGTTAAACTTTTTTGTGATGGATGTGGTGGGCAAAATAAAAACCGTTCAATGATTTCTATGGTAACAAAATGGCTGAACAACGCTCCAGTACAAATTACGAAAGTGACAATATTTTTTCCAGTACCAGGACACTCTTTTATCCCACCGGATCGAGTTTTTGGACGCATAGAAAAGATAGTTAAAAAGAAAGAAACAATTGTACAGCCCGAAGAATATATTGATATATTCAAAGATCACGGAACGGTTTTCAATTTAGAGGATCTTCTAGTTTACGATTGGAAATCGACAGCCCAACAGGTTTTCAAGCCCCTCAATAACTGGCATTTTAAATTTGCTCCCTGCAAAAAATTTATTTTTCAACGAAAAAGTGAAAATAATATATATATTCAAGGGGAAGTAAACTATAGAGTTGAGCTAGGAAACCCGAAATCGATTTTTAAAAGGTTTCGAAATGCTAGCAATATAGTTCTAATGGAAGTGCCTCTAGAAGCCAAGGTGAAGAAAGCGAAATTCGACGATGTTGATAAATTGTTGAGCAAACATTTCGGATTGGATTGGAGAAACTGCCAATCGCTTAAATATTATAAGGATGTTATTGATAACTGCGATGCCTCTGAAACTCCTAATGTTCTAGACGAAGATGACGAAATATTGTCTAATGTTATGGAACAGGATGCAATGCAAATTTAAAGTGATTTTTTTTTGGTTTAAGTTATTAAACTTAATAAAATGAGTTTGTGTTATTTTCTAAATATTATATTGTACATAATTATTTTATGTATTTAGTATAATTTATTTCGAGACTGAATTATTTGACAAAATAAATAGAGACTGAATTCTTAATAAATAAATTGGTTTTTTTTTCCAAAACTACCCAAAAACATTTCTTGCTGTTCCAAAACAATCTAAAAATTTAATTGTTTCCAAAACTCTCCATTTTGGTTTTAATAAGTCGTTTAAAAAATTAGTTATTAATTTCCCACGAGTCAAATTGGCTTATTTTTTTCTTAAGTACCTCAGGAACAATAAAAAGCAATAAAAGAACATTATAACTCAAAAAAAAACTTTCATTTAAGAAATTTTCGTTTTACCAAAAAACAACTTAGCTGCGAAGGCAGTTTTGGAAACGGACACCTCATATATATATATATATATATATATATATATATATATATATATATATATATATATATATATATATATATACATATATATATATATATATATATATATATATATATATATATATATATATATATATATATATATATATATATATATATATATATATATATATATATATATATATATAGATATATATATATATATATATATGTAGGATTTAAGGTATCCGAATTTGTTCAACTCAATTAGGAGCAGCCTGTATCGTATTTTATGTTATATTTAAATTGTATAATTGCTTTATATATTATTCCTGTTATGTAAAATGATTGTTAACCATCTAATATATAATTACATGAGCCCGTGAAGTTTCTAACAAAAAATGAAAACGTATATGTATACGATTCCAATAAGAATAATAAAACTCTATAGGATTCCAATTAAAATGTAAAAGTATTGGTAATTTTCAATAAACTTTTTGAGTATTTTCTATTATGGCCAAAATAACAATCAATCCCATAGATTTGTGAAAGGTTCGGCTATATTGGTCATATAAGCCGAGTTATAGGGAACATTATCCAAGAGAAGTTTTTTCCAAACGGAGGATTTGGAATCCTGTTAATGACCGTTTTTCAATTAATATTTTGAGTATTTTCTATTGGGGGCCCATTAACAAGCACTGCCAGAGATTTGGGCAAGGTTCGGCTATATAGGTCATATAAGCCAAGGTATGGGGCACATTATCCAGAAGAAGTTTTTTCGAAACGGAGGATTTGGAAACCTGTTAATGGCCATTTTACATTTAAAACATTGAGTATTTTCTATTGAGGGCCCATTAACAAGCACTGCCAGAGATTTGGGCAGAGTTCGGCTATATAGGTCATATAAGCCAAGGTACGGGGCATATTATCCAGAAGAAGTTTTTTCGAAACGGAGGATTTGGAATCCTGTTAATGGGCGTTTTACACTTAAACCATTGAGTATTTTCTATTGGGGGCCAATTAACAAGCACTGCCAGAGATTTGGGGAGAGTTAAGCTATATTGGTCATAAAAGCCAAGGTATGGGGCACATTATCCAAGAGAAGTTTTTTCGAAACGGAGGAGGATTTGGAATCCTGTTAATGACCGTTTTACAATAATTATTTTGAATATTTTCAATTGGGGGCCCATTAACAAGCACTGCCGGAGATTTGGGCAAGGTTCGGCTATATAGGTCATAAAAGCCAAGGTATGGGGCACATTATTCCGAAGAAGTTTTTTTCGAAACGGAGGATTTAGAAACCTGTTAATGGCCATTTTACACTTAAAACATTGAGTATTTTCTATTGAGGGCCCATTAACAAGCACTGCCAGAGATTTGGGCAGGGTTCGGCTATATTGGTCATAAAATCTAAGAGATGGGGCACATTATCCAAGAGAAGTTTTTCGAAACGGAGGATTTGGAAACCTGTTAATGGCCATTTTACACTTAAAACATTGAGTATTTTCTATTGGGGGCCCATTAACAAGCACTGCCAGAGAGTTGGGCAAGGTTTGGCTATAAAGGTCAATAAGCCAAAGTATAGGGTACATTATGCAAAAGAAGTTTTTTCGAAATGGAGGATTTGGAATTTTCTTAATGTCAGTGTTCCTTTTTTTTAATTTATAGGATTTTAATATGTTCCGAAGATTGTATCTCCGGCAGTGCTTGTTACTGGGCCCCCAATTGAAAATACTCAAAATATTAATTGTAAAACGGTCATTAACAGGATTCCAAATCCTCCGTTTCGAAAAAACTTCTCTTGGATAATGTGCCCCATACCTTGGCTTTTATGACCAATATAGCCGAACCCTGCCCAAATCTCTGGCAGTGGTTCTTAATAGGCCCCCAATAGAAAATACTCAATGTTTTAAGTGTAAAATGGCCATTAACAGGTTTCTAAATCCTCCTTTTCGAAAAACTTCTCTTGGATAATGTGCCACATCCCTTGGCTTTTATGACCTATATAGCCGAACCCTGCCCAAATCTCTGGCAGTGCTTGTTAATGGGCCCCCGAAAAGAAAATACTCAATGTTTTAAGTGTAAAACGGTCATTAACAGGATTCCAAATCCTCCGTTTCGAAAAACTTCTCTTGGATTATGTGCCCCATCCCTTAACTTTTATGACCAATATAGCCGAACCCTGCCCAAATCTCTGGCAGTGCTTGTTAATAGGCCCTCAATAGAAAATACTCAATGTTTTAAGTGTAAAATGGCCATTAACAGGTTTCTAAATCCTCCGTTTCGAAAAAACTTCTTCTGGATAATGTGCCCCATACCTTGGCTTAGATGACCTATATAGCCGAACCTTGCCTAAATCTCCGGCAGTGCTTGTTAATGGGCCCCCAATTGAAAATATTCAAAATATTAATTGTAAAACGGTCATTAACAGGATTCCAAATCCTCTGTTTCGAGAGTGCTTGTTAATTGGCCATTAATAAAAAATATTCATTATCTTAAGTGCAAAACTTAAGTGAAATAACTTCTTCTTCTAAGCTTTATCTGAAAACACTCATCCAATTACGTTTTAATGGGAATTTAAAACCATTTTTTTAGGTTAGATGTGTTTTGTTTGGAATCAAATAGTTACTTTCTAATTATTTTTTAGAAACTTAACGAAAAGAAATCACTCAGTTCATTCCAATAAGAATTTTGTTTTGAGTATTTCTAATACATACATATTTTTCGTTATTCGTTATTTTTTGTAGGATACTTCACGTCGGTAATTACTCAATTCATTCTCTGACTCTGGAACGCTTTTCTTATATTTGCAATTTACATCTCCATATTTTCTAACTCAGTAGCCTAAGTGATATAGGTGTTGACGATTTGACAGTGACATATTAACAACAAACCTCGTTTTCTTACAGAAAACGTTTAGGCCCGTATTAATTTTAATAATATTTTTTTTTCTTAATGGCATTTTATTGGTGAATTGAAAAACAAAAAATTTTGTATGTAATAAATTTTGTAAAACTGGTAATCACCATTTAGGCTGATACAGCAAATTATTTCATTCGATATTTAATCATTTCCAAAAAAATTCGGGTTCGATTCTCACCAAGGACGTTTTGCATTATTTATTTATTTTTAATTTTTATTTTATAACGGCATTTCAATGCATCATAAGGAATTGAAAAATATAAAATTTTGTGTCCTAAAGCTTAAAGATGGGCAGCATTACACAATTAGGGGTTTTCTATATTTTTTTTTCTATCGAAACCATAAAGTAAACCAAAGCAACCAACACGAATGAAACTGACAACTAGACATAATTTCTTTGAATTATTTACGTGCTTAAGGATTTCTCTGAAGTGATTGGAATATATAATAAAAACAATAAACTTAAGGAAACCCCGGACTCTGTTGGTCAGGCCATATATGTTTATGACATGACTATTGACAAACATTCTGTTGTTTGTTTTCATCTTTTCAGACTTATCATGAACCTTGAAATTATGTTTTGACATTTGGAGCTCTTAACAATACGATCATGCAGCCCAATTTATCGATAAATTGAAATCTCTAGTGGGTCGAAAATTTTGCAAAAAGGGTGAAAAACATCGTTTGGAGTTTTGTTCGAAGGCGAAGTGTCGAAATTAGTCGGTCATTGAAGCTCGAAGAGGATAGACGTGTTTTTGTCGTCCTCTTTGTAAATTAAATATCATTTAATTTAAGTTTCGTGTTGGGTTTATGTTTTGTATCAGTCTAACAAATTAAAAAGCATAGTAATAAAGTGTATGTAGTTAGTGAAATAAATTAAATTAAATAATTTAATTATAAATATAAATAATAATAAAATATAAAAATAGAGTTATTTCTGTTTAAATGTGCGTTATCGTAATTTTATTTGCATCGCGTAATAAGTACAAAATTTTCGCTCAAATTGATTCGCGTGTGATTTTGTGTGATTAATTACTGATTAGTTTCATGTGTAAGTGAATAGTGTAGTGGAAAGTGTAACTAATAAACAGTTGAAGTGAAAATAATTGAACAAGGAGAAACGTGTTAAAAAAAAATATTAACGGGATCGTTATACAGGTATTTTCATACCATATGTATTGTTCTATGCACCTGTCCCTCGATTAACACGGTAATTACGTTCCGCCAGATTACCGTGTAACTCAAAATCGTGTTAATCGCGACTAATAAATTTGTATGTTATTCATACTCATTTTTATACTTTTCCTTTTACGTTGTGTAAAAAAACCGTGTTAATCGAAACTTCTATGCGTGTTAATCAAGACTTGGTCTCAATTCGTTGACCGTGTTAATCGAGGGACAGGTGTATATACGAATGTATATGTGGTATGAATTATGTAAAAAAAATTTTATTTCTTTTTATTTTTATTATATAATTTTGCTTCGGTAAGGGTTGTCTATAATTATTATAGATATTAAATATTTCTGGTTTGATACATGGACATTTGTAGAACATAATATTGTTCTGTTTTCATTTTTCTGGAAACTGGAAATTGTTTTGTTTGCCATGTACGTGTGTTCGATACAAACGGGATTCTTGTACTTCTTATGATCGAGTACGTTTGAATCGAATTCAGAAACAGCCATACGCAATACATAACAAATTATTTATTTATGCATGCCAAATTTTAAAAGTGGAAGCATAACAATGATTTATGTTTCAATATGTTTATGATGGGGATGGGAAATGTACTTTGCAACAACAAAATTGTTAATTTTCTTATATTTCTTCTGATCGTGTATTGCTCGGCTTAGTTGAATTATGTATTCTGTGCGTAATAAATGATATCTTGTGAAATGCGAAAAACCTTCTACGGGAAATATAAATGTCGTCGATAATATTTTTTTACTATGGCTGTTTTAGTTAAGCTAAAGCGACCATTTAGTAAGAAAACAATAATTGTACCCTCTAGGGTTTGGGTATTATAGCCCTTCTAAAATGTGTAAATAACGAGTTTTATAACTGATGTAATTTTTTGGCGAGTTTTGAACTTAAAATTCTCGTCCAAGAATATTAAATTCTATTTTGTTACCCCATCCAATAATTTTATTCAATTATAATCCAATAAATAATAAGAAAATATCTTTCAGATTAAAAAAAAAAAATATATTATACATTTAAAAGAAACCCAATTCATAAAACTCTCTAAACTTTAGGCACAGCAAATTACAGAGTTGAAGATACCCATAAAAATAATACAAAATAATCACATACAAATGTATTCTTGGGTAAATCACGCTTCGTTACTAAAAATAGGAACTATTTAATTTCTGCCTTCTTAAGAAATTATTTAAATTCGCAGGCCTTCGTGCTAAACTTGAGTCTCACATATTTCGTCTTGGGATATATTCACAGAATTGTTAGAACTATTCGATTAATTGACATTTTTTTTTTTAAATTTTAGCGGCCAATTTTCTCCATAATGCTTGAATAAAAAATATTTAACATCAGCCAGTTTTGCTTCAGTCAACTGTACACTGGGTTGTACAGAGAGCTGGATTCATCTGAGCTAAATATTTTCTCCGTTTGTTGATGATTGATGAGTTATTTTTACCTACTGCTCCAATTTTGCAAATACTCGATCTGGTGGTAGAAACTAGTGTTACGGAATACGAAAAATGAATTTCAAACTAGTAATATATTCGGTGCTTCCTTTAGTAACGAATAACAACAGGTAATAATCATGATTGAGTTCTTGTTCTGGCCACCGCATCTGTCCGCTATTAACCGTACTATCTTCTTATTGGCCAGATCGAGATTGTTAAGTCGGTGATGTACCGCAGATACTATTTGTATCGACCCCTTTTGAAACATATCTTCGGTCCAAGTGTATAAGAAGACATTTTCCTAAAGCCGCGGCCAGACGATTGCAAATAGTAGACGAATATGAATTTTGCGATATTGGACAAATATTGGACAAATATGAATTTGGCTATCTACTACGATCGCCTGTATAGCGAATAGAGCACAAATACGTATATTTGTTTTCTGTCCACACGATTTGTCATTTCACAAATAGCATCATTTCGTGTATTATTTGCAATCGTCTGGCCGCGGCTTTAGGCAATGCTGCTTTTGGCGATCCAACGAATATACCGAAATTATAGATACATAAATTTGGCGACTTTAATAAGCAACCTGGTCAGCTACTTTTGGTAGCACCATATTTTTTTGACAGTCAAAGGTTATCGTTACCCAATTATCGGCCTCCTGCTGCAATAGGTTGAAGAACGCTTTTGCGTGCATTTTGTGAACTAATCTTTTAACCATTAAACTCTGCTTTATATTTGCATCTGTTTTTTGTTCTTCAAATTTTTTAATTTAGTTAAATCTTTGCTATGTATGTACATATATTATCCACCAGACATGAGTTATGTATGTACATATATTATCCACTCACCATGAAATACTTTTCTAAAATAACCAAAACGTCAAAATTCTAGCGCTAAATTAACTAAAATTGTATTTTTTTTGTTTTGTAAATAGCGAGTTTTGTATTTTTGGTACTAAGGAATATTGTAAATAGCGGGTTTTGAAAGAAATTTTTTATAAGCAGAGAACTTGATTTACTTTGTAAATAACGGATTTTGCATAAAACTGCAATTTTTATCACTAAAAATGGTAGGTAAATCATCAGTTTTGCTAAAAAATTTATATATAGTACTGTTGCCCTTGGAAATACTAATCAAATGACATACGTAGCACAAAAACTTGAAAAAATTCATATGGCGAATTTTGGATTTATACGACTCATATGTTGAGGTTGGATTGATTTTTCGATTGTTGTGTGTGTGTATAAATATTTATTATTTCACCTCGTTAAATATTACGTCAAACCTGACCGAACAGCCAAAAATGAAAAATTTGGTTTTATATGGTATGTTTAAAAGACCGGTACAAATTGAGAACGAATTATAATTTTTCATCAAATTATGTAAGAAAATTGCTAAAATTGTGAAAAACATAGGTTTTTAATTAGCAATAGCTAAAATATCGTGTATTTACTATGTAATTTATGTGTATTCAATTTATCATCTTAAATTCAAAATTATCAACAATAAATTGAAATTTTCTATTAAAACTTTTAAAATTTGATATTTAGTAAACGCACGATATTTTAGCTAGTTTTCACTATTTTAGCAATTTTCTTACCTAATTTAGTGAACAATGAAAATTCGTTCTCGTCGCTCATTCTCAATGTGTTCCCGGCCTATAAATTTTGTAAACAAAATCTGTAGGTCTAACTATGTATTCCGATCATGGCACTATTTTGCTTTTCCTAGGGAATTGATTCATTTTTATAATGATTTTTTAGTACTTGATTTTGGGAAAAAATTGTTCCATTTCATTGCAAATTAAAGAACAAAATTGCTATTTAATTAAAGACAAAATGCTAGTTTTTAATTTTTTTTGTATTTTCTTTAGCGATTAACACTTTCAACATTTTTGAATAAGTATCGTTCAGAGAATTCGAATGCGACATCTCGCCCTGTTAGCTTTTTGTACACTGAAGTAAATATATCGACCTGAAAAAGTAGAAAAAAGATCATTAAACTTGGTTTGATCTACAAAAAAACACAACAGTGAGTAATTCTGATTTATAAATTTATAACACTCACTTTATGTTCAATTGTAATTTGTTGTGTTTTATACAAATGAACTTTGATCAACTGCGATCCATCCAGTTTGACACGGATGCGATTTCCTACAATTTCAGCTTGGAACACTAAATATTCTAAGATAGCATCATTAACAGCCGTCAATGTTCTTGATCGTGGAAGCTTTTGCTTGTTCTCATTTTTCGTGTTTTTTTGGTAAATTTTAATGAATACAACATGCTTACCGAATGCATTTTGTTTTAGCATTGGAACATAACATAAATAATGATTCCCTAAAAAAATATTAATCCGAATTAGTTTTATATTTTTAACTTAAGAAATCCTGTAAATTGTAAAATTTACAGCGATCACTGTTCAGTCGCGGTGGTGTTTTCTTGTTTCTCACCGTGATCATCAATCTGTACCTTGTTTCGTAAAGAGAAGACGAAAATAATGCAAATATTGGAATTTACTTCGCTCAAAAGCAAATTTGGAAAGCTGAAGATTTTATGATTTTATTCAGTATTCAGTATTCTGTATTCAGTATTCAGTATTCAGTATTCAGTATTCAGTATTCAGTATTCAGTATTCAGTATTCAGTATTCAATATTCAGTATTCAGTATTCAGTATTCAGTATTCAGTATTCTGTATTCAGTATTCAGTATTCAGTATTCAGTATTCAGTATTCAGTATTCAGTATTCAGTATTTAGTATTTAGTATTCAGTATTCTGTATTCTGTATTCTGTATTCTGTATTCTGTATTCAGTATTCAGTATTCAGTATTCAGTATTCAGTATTCAGTATTACGTATTCTGTTTTCTGTATTCAGTATTCAGTATTCAGTATGAATACAGTATTCAGTATTCAGTATTCAGTATTCAGTATTCTGTATTCTGAATACTGAATACTGAATACAGAATACAGAATACTGAATACTGAATACTGAATACTGAATACTGAATACTGAATACTGAATACTGAATACTGAAGAATACTGAATACTGAATACTGAGTACTATTCAGTATTCTGTATTCTGTATTCTGTATTCTGTATTCTGTATTCTGTATTCTGTATTCTGTATTCTGTATTCAGTATTCAGTATTCAGTATTCAGTATTCTAATATTTATAAGTATGTATACTATGTAGTTGAATAAGACGAATACGCACTTGAAATACTAACATTAAAAGTGCGTTTGGACCTGGATTAGAAACAATTTTTATTTTTAATGAAATGCGTTGATTAAATTTAGGATTTGTTGAAGAGTTTTTAGAATGAAATAGTTTGTTCATAACTTTGGTTGGGGCAAGATTAATGAAATTTTAATTCAATTTGAATTTAACTGGAATTTTGTTGAGCAGATTGTGCATTTAAAATTTAAAATTGGAATTAATTTTATGAGCCAAATTATAATCTTGTGCTGATTGTTTTGACATACATGGTACTAATAAGTATATACTAATGTTGATTTAAACCCAAATTATTTAATTTAATTTAGTATGGGCAACTTAAAGCTGTTATTATAGAGAATTGCCATTGAGAAGGACTCTTTAAGATTATTAAGAATTTTGCATGTAGACGGCGTATAATATACATTTTGCTATTGTGCGCCGTCAAATTTTTTTATTGTATTAGTGTGTTTTCTCATGATGGTAAGCATCATAAATAAGCGAAGCGGGTGAAATCGGTTTAAATTTTTTGATTGATGCTTTCGCTCGCCTTGAGTTATTTTCCCCTATCTTCTAACATGAGGAATTGATGTTTTTGTATCTATTGTTAATAAAAATCCAAAACAAAAAATTGCTCGTGATCGTCAATATAAAAAACAAAAAGCAACTTAAATTTACAGAGGTTATGTTCCAACCAATCGACCTGTTCGCCATGTTTCCTTTTTGTGACGTCAGTTCGAGTTATATATTTCGTAACGTTGACTCCGTTTGGTAGAGATTTGTGTTTTTTCTATCGTGAACAGTCGTTTAAACTTATTTCCATTTCCAAAACCGAAAAATATTCTTATAAACCAATCAATTCGCAAAAAAAATATCCAAATTAACTCAGAATGACGTCACAATTGTTAAACATACTTTGTCATATTTATATGATGGACACCAGTACAATTGCCATCTGGTAATTCTCAACTCAATCCTCAAATTGCGACCAAAATCACTGTCCTGGAGTCAATAACGAAGGTTTTGAAATGGAATTTTATAGGTTTTAAGAGTTTTTGATTTTAGAATTTTAGTATTTAAAATTCATAATTTAGAATTAAAATTTTTATGCATCTCGAGTTTCAGGTTATTAATTTGCTGTCTTTTCAATATAGATGCCGAATTGAATTTATTTTATTTAAGGGGGGTTAAAGGCTGATTTTAAATAAAGAATTAATTGTTTGTATTGGTATTGTTGTTAATGTTAATGTCAGTTTTACTATTAGTATTGGTATTAGTAGTTAGGTTGAAATTGATATTTACATTAAGATTAATAAATTAATAAATAATCGGTAAAATGATTTTAGTTTAGAAATACATGAGGTAGTTGGTTTTATTATTGTTATACAAACTATTAATGTTATTTATTTGTAGTGTATAAAGATTAATTTATAATTTATTTCAGAGAATTAAATTTAAACTTAATTAATTTTAGAATAGTTATTATAAAGGATTAATGCAGATTTTATATTTTGAAATTTTTGATGGCCCTGAAACAACTTTCCAGGAACATAGCAGTAAATAAACTTGAAATTGTGTTGTCTTGTGCTAAATAATTTACTTAAAATATACTACTAACTAATTTACTACCTATCAACTACTTAGGTGTCTGGAATCGGGTTGATTCTTTGTTATTAACCTACCTTTTCTTTCCTTCGGTTTTGTTATGTATAAAGGATGTACGGAGGGCCCGGCGTCAGGCGGGAGTCTTGCTTAGGGTTAGTCGGACAATCGGACCAATCAATCAATCAATATTCGGGTAAATATCGAAATTATAAATTCTTATAACATTTAAATCAAAATTAAATTTTTTCGACCCGAAATTGAACGCTAAAACATTAAATTTGGTATTAAACAACATTCATTAATTTTTTGATATTTGCTCAAAACAAAGCTTGCATTAGTATAAGATGCATTAGTAACGATTATGTTTGTTGCCATATAAAATCTATAAATTTTTTTTTTTAGAATTTTGTTTCTTTTATTTAATTCAATTATAAATAACGTTTTATTTGATATAAATTTCATAAATAAATTCATAACTGTAATGCAAATAAATTTTAAACTTGATGCAAAAGTATTTGTGAAGGTGCGTACATGCTCCAATTCTGGTGAAAAAATGTACACCACGAAGTTAGCAAAATAGTAAAATATTTAGTTAAAATTGGTTACCCTGGTGAACTTTTTGTTCTAGTTGAAAATAATTCAACTCATACAGCTAACTTCGTGGTGTACAATTTTCACCAGAAAAGTATAGCATGTACGCAGCTTGATTCATATTTTTGATGCATAAGTATTTGTTATATGCAGAAAAATTTAAAAATAATAGTAAATCAATTAAATAGTTATTAAATAGTGATTTAGTCACTTATAATTTATGAACCATTGGAACATTTTTATTACGTCTCTATCACGTCTCGGAAGTGGTTCAAAAATTTGTTCATAAAATCACCTCTAACTTTATCCCACACAGTTTTATTAGCCCCCAATTATACATTTTCGGGTTTACTAGATTGTGAATATCTTCCTTTTTCATTTTTCATTCCCCACAAGGATAATTCGAAACTCTGCGTTTGGCCTAGGCAACTACTTAAGTTCAATATTTTTATATAATTTCGAGGCAATGATGCTTCTTGTGTATGGGAGCGTTATTGACTGATTTTTCAACAACTAGAACTAGGCTTTATTGACCTTGAAGTATTGTAATTTATACAGCCGCATAACCTTTTATTTCTTCCGCAAGAGATACTAACGGAAGAAGAAGAAAACAATTGAAGAAAAAAATTTGTTTCCATATTTTCATTAAAAGCCAAAACACACTAATTTGGACATAATACATGTCTAGAGTTCAATTGGCAATCAATAGCCGTTGAGACAAAAGTGTGCTTCAATGAGTTTACAAAACCAAACGACAAACGTATGTACTCGAATATCTATACAAATTTTGGCGAAATTTGGTGAGTAAAAATATTTTCTCTTATCTCTCGATATATATGAAACCGTATCTATTACGCATAATTACGATACACACACTTAAATCTAAAATTTTCCCCAATTAAGTTCTAATTATATTCAATAAATCCATTAATTAAGAAAATTTTCAAAAAAAAAAAAAAATTACAATAATTAATGATTTGGGTTATTTTATTTATTTTTATGAGCCCTCCATGTCCTTTCTCCATCTATTTTCACATTTTGTGATTTTTTGTTTTATTTTTAGCTAATTGAACTTTTCGATTTTATAGACATTTTGATAATTTCTTGACACTTTTTAATTAATAACTTTAGTTTTTTATAACTTTAATTTAGGAATGAGATAAATTTGTAATGTGGATGTACATGTTGGTCTTTCATAGGTTTCACAATTAATTGGAAGAATAAGGAAAATTAAATAATTTTAAGACTTGATTGGATTAGTTTGGTTGATCCAAGATAAATAAGGATTCGATTACATGCGTATACGTGTTTGTGTAATTTGATAATTAAGTAGATACAACTTGGTATAGCTTAATTTAAACAAAATAATTAACCGAACTTGATAAATTGAAGTTAATGAAGGCAAAAAATGTGAATCAACTTCATTAATAGTTTTGGAAAGGGACTCAATATTAAAAATAAGCGCTTTTATTACTTTACAATATTCCATAGATCTACTAGAAAGATACAACACTTTAAGAGCACTGAGATGATGGATTTGTTAACTTTTCTCGTATTAAGAGCCATTAAATTTTTATGTATTCTGAAATTAGATCGAGACAAAATGGAAATAAATGTATATACTTATATGAACTCGTAAAAGTTCGATGGATTCAATAAATCTGATTGATAAATAAACTATTAAATCTTTTCGTTATAATATTGGCAAATAAATATAAAATACTAACATTAAACTACTAAAAGCAGGTATCTCTATCAACTTTAATGGAATCAAGACGGTTTTTTTTGTAGCCTGAGTTCGAAAATGTGATTTTTGTAGTGGTGTCTGCCGGCCTCTTTGTCTCTCTGCTCGTTGCAGCCCAAGGAACGTGCGAAAGAAATGAAATTCTAAAATAATTCAAATATTCCCTGCGTATTCCTATTTCTTAAAGAATATGGGCAATAAGAACGAAGCTTGGTTATTTCTTAAAAAGTTCGATTTATTTATTACAAAAAATTTTGTTTTGCTTTATTTTGATAGTTCACGATTAATATCATAATAGTAGCAAACAGATTTTAAAGAAATAATTTTTTACGAAAAAATCTGAATTTTTTTTGTGCCAAAATACGAATAAGAGAAGATGATTTAGTTGTCGATAACACATGGGCCTAAATCTTTCAAAATAAATCTAGAATTAACAAAATTAAAGAAACCATTTTATCACGACACACCGAAAGCGAACTTTAAACGAATATCAATTTTGTTAGGCGGAGTATAGCCGTAGGCGACGACAGCGCGTCACAATATTTCAGAAAACTTGAGCAGGTACAACAAGCGATTACCAGATCGTTTATTAAACAAATTTGGCTTAATGGTTTACCAACAAATACAAAGTCAATTATCATGCCATCTGTTAGACAAACTATGGTTTAAGGTTTAGTTGTCGTTTATTTATTAAACGCAGATGCACAAAATTCGCTGATTCTTGTGAATAAAGGAGCTATTGAATTATTTAAAATGTTGAACTGTCAAACACATTGTAGAGTGCGTTCAATATATCGTACTGTTGCAAAACTTGAATTAGCCGAATGTTGATAGGCCGAACGCCAAAAGACCGAGTGTCGAAAGGCCGAATGTGTCGAAAGACCAAATGTCGAAACGCCGAAAGCTCCGAAATATCGAAAAGCCGAATTTGTCAAATGATTGAGAGAATGCACCGAAATTTTAAAAAAACACTAAAAGTGCGAGGTAACACTACCTGACATTGTTATTCAGGGTTTTTGCGTTAATGCTTTAAAAATTGTGAGCATTTTGCTAGTCAAAAATTATATTTATTTCCAAATCACAAAACCCAGAGAATTATCTGTCATTACAATTTTTATTCTTCCTATTTTTACGCCTTACCTTTTACATTAAACCAAACACATTTCTATTCCAAAACAAAAACTACGATCACAATCGAACACGGTGTTGCTTTAGCCCTCTCTCCGCGTTTTAGAACTCTGGCATGATGAGGCGTTTACTGCTCCTGCATTCGAACTTTTACCCATTTTATAATCCTCCGCGTTAAGGATATCTATAAACGGTGCAATATCTATAAACGGTCGTTTATGTTCAAAATTCATACTTTGCCATGCTTTACCATACTTTTCCCTGAATTGCAATTTGTATAATATCCAAGCCGCAATGTTCCTTTCGAAAATGTTCGCAAAAAATTTAAAAATGGATTAAGTGTAATTTTACCCTCTCGATAACATTTTGCATTTGATGGTCCACTTTTAGAACTTGGGCACGATGAGGCGTTCACTGTTGCTTAATTTTTGGCGCCTTCTGTGCAATATCTATAAACGGTCGGTTTTGTTCACAACACATGATTTGCCAAAACTGCTACGCTTTACCACCCAGAATCGTAATTTGTATAAAATCCAAGCCGCTGTGTTCCTTTCGAAATGTTCGCAAATATTTAAAAATGTTTTTTTTTTTTTTTTTTTTTTTTTTTTTTAAATTTGATTGGCGGTAGTGCGCAAAAGCTGTGGTAGGTATTTCTCATTATACACATAATTTTTTTTTTGTTTTTTAATTTTTGGCCGCCCCCTCAGCCTACAAAATTTTTTTGTTTACATAAATTTTTTTTTACATAAGTTGTGTCAAATCATTTTACTCGTATCGTTTGTGTTAAATTGCAATTATTTTAAAGTTTATCGTTGTTTTATGTATTGTTGTGTGGAAAGTAATTTAAAAATGGCTATGGCTAAAGCTTCTATTAATACTCGGGCCAGCAGAAGATGTTTTGTTTTTGGAATGGCAAAAAATCTTGATTCTGTAACACCTGTTATGCTCCCGACGTATAAAGACATGATGAGATGCTATCAGAGTAATCGTTTAGAATTGAAAGGCGTTGGTAGCAAGGAATATCATACTGCGGAAATTTCGAAAATACTAGCACAGTAAAAGCCATGTCGGTAAGCCTCTTCAATGGAGTGACGAACTGCCACTTCGGCATTTAGCGCGAAAATTGGATGGTCACACAAAAGGTTCATATTCTTTTTCAAAATTTTTTTGTTTACATAAATTTTTTTTTACATAAGTTGTGTCAAATCATTTTACTCGTATCGTTTGTGTTAAATTGCAATTATTTTAAAGTTTATCGTTGTTTTATGTATTGTTGTGTGGAAAGTAATTTAAAAATGGCTATGGCTAAAGCTTCTATTAATACTCGGGCCAGCAGAAGATGTTTTGTTTTTGGAATGGCAAAAAATCTTGATTCTGTAACACCTGTTATGCTCCCGACGTATAAAGACATGATGAGATGCTATCAGAGTAATCGTTTAGAATTGAAAGGCGTTGGTAGCAAGGAATATCATACTGCGGAAATTTCGAAAATACTAGCACAGTAAAAGCCATGTCGGTAAGCCTCTTCAATGGAGTGACGAACTGCCACTTCGGCATTTAGCGCGAAAATTGGATGGTCACACAAAAGGTTCATATTCTTTTTCTGGACCCATAGGAGCACAGCTGAGTGAATGTGAGAAGAAACCGGTGATAAAATTTCAACCTATTCAAAGTATTTTACTGGATATCAACATAAAAGATTTGAGTTCCGATCAGCAGTACCTTTATAAGATATGTCGCGCTGTAAGTGAAGGTAATTGTTGCTCAAGCTTAGCAAGCAGTAGTCCAGGGAAGTTATCTCAAGCTAGAGGGCTAACAACTACCAACCGACTGTTGAGATTATATGTAGCGGCTACTGAACCATCAAATTCTTTTCAAACCCTTGCGAGCTTCGTAGTAAAAGTGTATGCACCCATCTGGTTTCAAATCAAACAAAACCAACATGGTGCCAGACATTTGTGGAAGATGATTGAACTTTCTCGCCAGTTTCCAGTTGATATCAGAGAAATAATTCATAAATTGATTTCGACCAACGCTTACTTTGCACACCCGGAAAATTTGTTACTTGTGAAATATTATATATATTATTACAATGAAATGATTGGCATGATCGCCATTAAATGATATATTTATTTAAATTTGATATTGACTATTTGTAGTTTCAACATTGCTGATTCATATTTTACTATCATTAATTACACTAACAAATAATATACTATTTATATTTCCATTTACAAACGATTGGAATGCGTTTGTTTGTTTACTATATGAGAAATGTAATATGTCATTACACTTGCGGTGATTACAGATCCTGAAAATTGTAACATTAGGGAGCAGGCCATTAGAAGAATAGTCAAAGCTAGGCTAGAGAAGCCGCATGGAGTCCGTTTCTTTAAAGTGCCTACATTAAATTTCCAAGCACCAAGTTATATGGAAATGATTAATTGGCAAAAATTTCCTGTAACTGAGCCGCCACTTACCATGAGTATAAAGGATGAAGATTTACAGCTAATGTTGAGCGAGAAGAATGTTCCCGTTTTATTTATAGACAATTTTCCTTATCACACACAAGCGGTTGAAAGATGTGTTAAATTGGTAGCGGAATCATCTTCCAAAGTATTTGGCGAGGAGTCAAGAGACCGACACATTCGGGCAAGGTTAGAAGCCAGAAAAAATTTACCTTCGTTTGAGAACAAGGGACAGCACTACACTAGTGCTGAACAATGATCCCGATCAATTGTGCTATTAAGATATGTGAATTAAATTACTTTGGAAATATATAAATTAAATAAAAAACTTTGGTTTTATTTCTTAATCCAACTAAAGTTAAGCAAGCGGGGCTCGGATAAATAATTTGCTACACCATTAGGATTTCTTATATATGTTAAGGAACAAATTGCGCAAATATTAAACGCTACCGCAAACTAAAAAAAAAAAATTCTAGGGGGTCAACTCCAGGGCGGCATCTAAATATTGTCAAATATGGAAAACAAAAATTTAGTGAGATTATGAATACTTATCACACCTTTCAAACACTACCCATGTTTAGATTTCGAAAAAAAATTTGTTTTCATCCTTTTCCAGCCCAGCCTAACTCTGGCACAATGAGGCATTTACTGCTGCTGCATTCGAACGTTTACCCATTTTATAATGTTCCGCGTTTAGGATGTCGCTTAATTTTTGTCGTCTTCTGGGCAATATCTATAAACGGTCGTTTTTGTTCACAACCCATGCTTTGCCAACCGCAATGTTCCTTTCAAAATGTTCGCAAAAAATTTAAAAATGGATTACGTGTAATTTTACCCTCCCGATAACATTTTCCATTAGGTGGTCCACTTTTAGAACTCTGGGCACGATGAGGCGTTTACTGCTCCTGTATTCCAACGTTTACCCATTTTATAATGCTCGGTTGATAATTTAATTTGTACACTCAAAATTTGTAAAAGTATATTTTTTTTGTTAAGGATTTAATCAATTCGTACGTTTAAAATTTAAAAAAACACTTTTACTAACTGGTGTGAGGAAGTTCCATTTGTAATTTTAGAAATTCGGACTGCAATTAATTATAGAAGATATGAAATGCTCTCAAGCAGACATGGTATATGGTCAATGTTTTAAAGCGCGTGGTGAGATCTTTCTGAAACATTCAAATGAGAACATATTAGATCCAATTTATTTTGTAGATAGGTTGAGACCGAATTTGAGAAATCTTAAATCGCAAGTCGAGAGAAGCATCGAGCAGAAGATTATGATCTATGTATAAAATTATATTCTATTCAAAAAATAGAGCAAAATTATGTTTTTTTAATTTTAATGGGATCACATTCGGTTCGAACTACGAGCTGTCATCCTCAAAGTATTGGAAAGATTGAGAGGATTCACAGAAATTTGAAAAAAAAATCAATAAAAGCGCAAGGTAACACTACTCGGCATTACTATGCAAAGTTTTACATTTCAGTTTTACATTAATGCTTTGAAAGTTGTGGGCATTTTGCTAGTCAAAAATTATATTATTTCCAAATCACAAAAGTTTTAGTTCTTCTCATTTTTACACATTACATTTTACATTTACCAGGAAGAAACTATCACATATAATAAAACAACTCGGACCCGAAATACGATGTAGATACGTTAATAGTTTGGGTGCGCCAATGGATTTAAATATTGCGCCAACTTTAATGACGGGCACATCCATAACCAACACAAATAATGTTAAGACGACCAAATCGACTAATAAAAAAAAGAAATCGGATGATAATAAACCATCACGACCAAAAATGATACATACACAAAAAAACTCGTGTGCCAATTGAAGATGGCAAACGAAAGACCAAAACTCTAGTTATCAAACACATTTCTACTCCAAAAAAAACTACGAACACAATCGCTTTAGCCCTTCGCGCTTAGGATGACGCCTTATTTTTGGCGCCTTCTGTGCAATATCTTTAAACGGTCATTTTTGTTCACAACGCATGCTTTTCACCGCTTTACCACCCTGAATCGCAGTTTGTATAATATCCAAGCCGCAATGTTCTTTTCGAAATGTTCGCAAAAAATTTAAAAATGGATTACGTGTAATTTTACCCTCCCGATAACATTTTGCATTTGGTGGTTGACTTTTAGAACGGCATTTTGCATTTGGTGGTCCAATTCTGCATTTGAACGTTTACTTATTTTATAATTCGTGGTTAATTATTTAATTTGTACACTTAAAATTTGTATAAGTATATTTTTTTGTTGACCATCGAGAAAAAAAGCAATTTCAATTGTGCATGCAAGCGAGACCAAATTATTGACTATAGCGTCTATCGCGATATGTATTAAAATAAATCAAAAAATGCTAGTTGCCTGAATATTGGTGAGTTATTGTAAATTGTAACAGAAATTCAACATCTTGCATTTTTTTAATGGTCTGTTACAATCGTAAGTGATTAAGGAAGTGATTAGTCCGAAATGAGTTTAAAGATTACTTCTAAATATCTAAAATAATAATTGGCATTTAACAAGGAAAAGACAGTAAACAAACTCCTCAAGATTACCATTCATAGTTAAAAAGATGCAGTTGTAGCACACTTTCCTAGAAGCTCTGCTTAAATGGACCAAAAAATAAAAGCAAAAATCTTCCACCATCTGGAAAGGGAAATTAATAATAACTTTAAGATCATTTCAATTTTTCTTTTGGTATACGTACACTAGAAAAATATGTTATTTTCTACATTTCTCTGATTAATACATTCAGAGGGATAACATAAAAATCTTTGAAAGATTATCACAAAAAATCAATTTAATCCATTAATCTTCTTCATTGTCATATCAATAAATGTCATAATACTTGGAATATTCGAGTGTAGCAGAGCGGAAGAATAAAATATGTAAGATTTCCATCTATCGATAGTGGTGTAAGGAATTTTTCAAAGAAATATTGATTAATTTGTAAAGACGATTGTGATTAATGATTAAAATGTAAAGTAGCTAGTTGGCAACTAAAAAAAAAAAAAAAAAAAATTCACCTCCGTAACGAGTTATATATTGTAGAATAGCATAAAATGTACTTACTGAAATCAAATCATTTGGCAATCGCGTATCTGTTGCATGCAATTATTCTGTAACGGTACAAATAAAATATAAAATAAAGTTAATTACTTAATTAATTATTATGGTTTCTGTGCTTAATGTATAGAAGGGGTAAAAATGATGGCGACATTTATCACAGTTTTCGATTCACATTTTATTCGCGAATCATTAAATTTTTATGTTTTTTCATAACATAACTAAATAAATTAATTTAACTGCCGATGATACGAGCTAAATGACATTGATTTAATTTGTAATGTAATTACAAATTAGAAATTTACAAAACGAAAGTCATTCAACGAATTTAGTTATAGGTACCCCAAAGTCGACCAAACAAAATATGATGGAAAATATTTGGCCGAAATTACATTCCTAATACATTGGTTAAAATCAAAACTGAGATTCGGCCGTTTCAAGTTCGCAACATATAAATCTTTGTCCAGGTAGCCGATTCAGTTACCTATATGTCAAAAAACCCTTAAACTCAAAAGGTAAGGTGTATTGAAATTGGGCGATTTCAAAGTTTTCCTTTTCAAGTCTTACAAAATTATCAAAATTGAAATTGAAATACCTGAAATTGGAAATTCGGTAAAATTACTTTTGCGAATTTATAGCCAAATTTGGAAATTAAAAATTTTTGAATTTATAAAAAATTTCAGAGTCTTCGGCATTGGAAATTAAAATTAATAAAAAAAATGAGGCAAAATTTTAAAATACATAAATTTCGGTATTTCTGATTATGAAAATAGGAATTTTAAAATTTTAAATTTTATGAAAATTTTAAATTTTATGAAATTGAATAAAGAGGAACGAGAAAGTTCAAATAACAAATCCTCTAATTTTGAAATTTAAGAGACAAGCGAGCAAGAACTACTTGCAGCCAATAGATTTAGCTAACCCAGAAGGTGGTACAAATACTATCAGAAGTAAATAAAAAAATTGAAATCCGTACAATTATTTTAAAACTGGAGAAACTAAGCGCTGCTCAAAGCTAAAAAGTTGGAAATTTAATTTAATATGTAGTCTAATTTCGAAAGAAAATTTTATTACTTTGAAATACTTCGAATTTAGGATTTTAGTGTTTTATTATTACGAAACTTGAGATTTTAACAACTGGACATTTCTCTCTAATTTTATTTATTTTAAGTTTGTATGTACTAACGAATAACTAAATGTTTAAGAAATCGATGGGTCGAGGTCAACTAATCGTTTGTTCGGCATTTTCTTTCCTCTTGACTAGTGTTTCCCAACTAGTTTCGAAATGAATACACATTACTGCTATCATAACCTAAATGGTAACTATTGTATTTACTAAACCTGTCAACATTTTTTAAATTTTACTCCTGAATTTTGAAAATTTTATAAATTGAAAATTTTAACAATTTTTAGGAATTTAAAATTATTGTCGATTTTCTTGTTTATTTATCAAGGCGGATAATCAAGGTGGATTGCAGGAGCAGATTAATCATTTTTCCGTTACAAACACTCACACCACTTTATTCACCCTACAGACAAAACTTAAAATTAAATCAAAAAGTATGGGTACTAAAAACTATGGGTGAAAAGCTAATTTTTGAATGAAAATCGATTTATTTTTAATCCTTTTAGCTTGTGCTAGTTGCACACCAGCACCCTGATTCTCTAAAAAATACGATAATGTGTAAACGGGTAAACTTGTCAAAAGCAAAGATTACTTTTTTGAGATTGGAATTTTTCGATATTATTTAAGTCAAATTTAAGTCACAAGCTTACCCGTTTACACATCAGCTTACTTTTTGGAGAATCAGGGTGCAGGACAATAGAAATGAAGCTAATGAAATAAAATTAAAAAGTAATACTCGTACTACCAAATCAAATTAGCTACGACTATTTGCTGACCATAAAATAAAGTTCATACAAAATTTGATAAAGTATGTTCAAAGTGAAACCAAACTAATTTTCCAAAAATTTAATTTGCTGTAAGGTAGCTACTTCCTGCTGTGTGGCTAATATTAGCCTCGATGCCCCACATTTTTTTTAAGCCACCCAAAAAATACGATTTGTCGAATTCTGCAAATTAGGCCTCTTTCGATGTGAACCGCAAAGTAGACACTCAAGGTCAAATCTGATGAATGAGACGGCTTTGCATAGCATAACTTGATGGGATCGGATTGGATTTTGTTAACCATTTCCTTCGTAATGACCTCAACGGGCATCCTGAGCTTGGAGCGCCAATTATGAACGGTGAAATTCCCATTTAGAGTGAGCAGGGTCGCCATAATAACTTTAACTTTTTTTTGGTTTGCGCAATAGTCTGCGGAAATTTTTCGTTTTAAAGAACTAATTTAATTCCACTTGTTCTGCAATTTAAAATCAGGAAATCCCTACAAATTTGACACGTTTAATTCCTGCTACTTTATGTATTTCGTGGAGCCTTCTCTTACAAATGATACTCCAAGTTTTATGGTATCATCCGTATTTAACTTTGATAAATTGGTCGGAAAGTAGGTTGTTCGTAATATATTTTGCCTTATTTTGAATTTTTTGGTAGGTCTAATCTAAGACTACAAGCATGCTTAACCATTTGAAAGGTAATGCCCTTCACATGGTCAAATTATCATATTTGTTAACTTTAGTGTTTAGGATTTTTTAAAAAAAGTCTGTATCTTAAGATTTTCCATATTTATCACCAACGCCACGATGATTTGTTGGTTGTTCTAATCTAAGACTACAAGCATGCCAAACCATTTAAAGCTAATGCTTTTCTTATGGTGAAATTGCCATATTTCTAAATTTAGTATTTAGGATTTTCTTAAGAAAGTCTGCATTTTAAAATTTCCATATTTATGACCAACGCCATTATGATTTTTTGGTAGGTCTAATCTAAGACTTGAAGTCTTATATTAGACCAACCAAAAATTCATAGTGGCGTTGGTGATAGATGTGCGACCAGCGCATTTCTCGATCTCGTGTTATTCAAGATGTACTACCGGATGTGCTAGCGATTCTTAACCGATTAAAAACGACTTTAAATCAGTGGATGAACGGGGAATTCAGGGATGCAGATACATCCGAACTTAATCGTACCTTGAATGATTTAGTGCTTGGGGAAGGGAATGTCGACGATTCAGACTCTGATATTAACCCGGATTCCGAAGTTAGCTCTCACGTATCTCGAACTGTGAAAATAGTTTCAGAGAGCAATGTCTTGCCATTGGACTCGATAATCCCAACTGCCGAGGCTGCATCGTTAGCGCCGTTAAGTAAGGTTAGTAGTCAACCCATTAATCCATCTAGCAAACCTTTGCCCATGTTAATTGAAGAAAGGCTTAATACAGTAGGAAATCCATTTATATTAACACAAACTTCATCTTTAAGTCTACCTATTCTTTCCTCTGCTGCCAGTAATCTACCTCCAGTTGCTGGTACTAAACTATGTCACGGCCATGAACATCGCGAAATTCCGCTCAACCCTGCTTCTGCCGAAGTAAACGGAAATCGTTGGGCTCAATTACCTATCCAAACTATGGATGATGCTAGTGTCATTAATTCAGCTACTAAATATCCACTAAGATGGAATATTAGCTTCGAAGGTTCGGTCACAGAAACGCTTGATATCGAAAGATTTTTATACAGAGTGGAGCATATAGCTAAACGGTATCAGGTATCGTTAATTAGTATGGTTGAGGAGTTAGGATCACTATTTAAGGGGGAAGCTCTCGACTGGTACTGGTTGTTTTTAGAGCGACACGGGTTAATATCGTGGGCGCAGTTGAGGTCCGCACCAGTGCAACGATTTAAGCGGCATCTAACCATGGATGATATATTACAGGAATTGGACAATCGCAAGCAACGGTTCCCGAAAGAATCATTTTACGATTTTTATAGCGCTCTGCTTAAAACCGCCATGCAATCTCTTACACCAATTTCGGAAGATGAAACGCGAAAAAGAATATGCGCCCCGGGCTTCAATTTACAACCGGCAAGGAAACCTGTACATGAATTAGCTGATATAGGCTTTTCAAAAGAATCTGGACTTAATTTAGAGCCTTTGTTAGGAAAGACTATTGTCCTTTGCAATCTGTTCGTAATATACCAGATCCTCACAAATCTAATGCTTCCACCAGCGCTATTGGAGGGAAACATTCCGTAGCATCTTCCTCCACAACTATATGCTGGAATTGTCGAGATTTGGGACATCCCTATCAGGATTGTCCTTTGCCTCCTTCACATATTTTTTGCTATTGATGTGGTAAAGAGCAGGTTATCAAACCACATTGCGTTAAATGTAGCCCTCTCAAATCGGGAAACCAACCGATGGAAATACATCCTACTGGGAGAGCGTCTTTCCAGCTAATGAACCTTCCCAGACCATATTTTCAGCATGTCGTTGCTCCCCCTTCTCAAAAACTATCTTCTTAAAATCGCAAATATGCGTCTTCTCAACCCCCTTCAATCTGTTTCTACTAAATCTATCTCACGAACCTCTCGGTATTGGCACCAAAGAAGAAAAATTAAGGCTAAGTGTATGGAAGCTGTGATGAATGATAAAGCTGATGTGAGGCCATATGCGGAAGTGCGTTAGACAGTGGCGCAAATATTAGCGTTTTAGGGGCTGGGGTGAAGAAATATTAAATTGGTTGCAGTTTAAATTCCATCGCTTACCTACTCACGTATCAACTGCTAGTGGACACAAAACCTCTATCCTCGGTTACTGTAATATTCCCATTACTTATTCTGATCAAACCAAAATTATTCGTTTATACATCGCTCTCGACCTTCAACAATCACTACATCTGGGTATGTATTTTTGGAGAGAATTTGGATTAGCGCCAGCATTAATAGAAGAAATTCCGCCGCTTATCTCCTCTTCTAGTGAACCTACTGAATCTAACGAACATCAGCTCACGAAGAAACAGCGTTTCGAATTATCAGAAATTATCGATTAATTTCCCTCTTTCGAACGTCAGGGTCTCGGTCAAACTACGCCGACTACCCATTCCATTGATGTAGGGTCCGCTTCTCCAGTGAAACAGCGATATTATGCTGTTTCTCCTGTTAAACAAGCCATTATTAACAAAGAAATAGAGTGATAGTGCTTGGTGTTCTTCAGTCACAGTTAACATTAAAGATAATGGTAAAGTTCGCCTATGCTTGGATGCTCGGAAATTGAATGCGGTCACAGCGAAAGACGCGTATCCACTGCCTTTGATAGATGGTTTGTTGGGTAGGTTGGACCAGACTAGATTTATTTCTAGTCTGGATCTAAAAGACGCCCTTTGGCAAATTCCTTTGGACGAAACCTCTCGGCAATATACCGCTGTCACTATTCAAGGCAGACCGCTGTATTAATTCCGAGTCATGCCCTTCGGCTTGTGTATCGCGCCGCAAAGAATGTGCCGCCTGATGCACAAGGTGATACCTTTCTATCTGCAAGATCGTGTCTATACGTCTATTTGGACGATTTGTTAATCACCTCCGCTACTATTGAGGAACATTTCGAGTTCTCACTATCAACATATCTAAAAGTAAATTTCTGCTAAAACAGATTAAATACTTGGGATATGTCATTGGTGATGTTTGCCTGAAGGTTGATCCGGACAAAGTGTCAGCAATTCAGAATTATCCTGTCCCTCATACAGTCAAACAGATCCGCAGATTTATGGGTATCATCGGGTGGTATCGATGGTTCATTGACAACTAAGCGTCTATTAGGGCACCAATTACTGATCTATTAAAAAAGGGGAAAAAGTGTAAGTGGAACGATCAGGCTCTACATGCCTTTGAGCTACTTAAGAACGCCTTGATCTCGGCTCCCGTTTTGCATAACCCTGCCTTTATCAGAATTTTTTATTTCATTGTTGGAATGTTATGCTGTTATCTTGAGCATTCAAAAGCTTCGCGCGTATATCGAGGGATTCCACTTCGTAATAAAAACTGAGCATTCAAGTCTCCAGTGGCTAATGTCACAAAGGATCTATCAGGTCGTTTGGCTCGCTGGAGCTTGAAATTGCAAGGTTACGATTTCAAAATTCAACATAGAAAGGGCTCACAAAACGTGGTGCCTGACGCTTTATCCAGGTTAGAGGTGGATGAAATTACCCAATCTATGTTATCCGCTTCAGAGTTTCCTCTGCATGTTGACTTAAATGCACCAGAATTTTCTAATAATCGGGAATATGTAGCTTTGTTGAACTCGGTTACGTCTTTACCCAATGCCAGTTCCAACCTGCGCATTGAGAATGATAAAATCCTTATTTGTCCATCTTACGGATTGAGAGCTGATGGCATTGATCTACCTGAGTGGAGGTTAATTACACCGCAATCACTTACTCATACGTTAGTGGAGCAAGCCCATGCACCTCCCTTATCTGCTCACTTTGGGATCTCTAGAACATTAGAGCGCCTTCAAAGATATTTTTATTGGACTGGAATGGCTAAAGACAAACATATCTTTCTAATTGAATAGTATGCAAAACTTGCAAGCCAACTAACTTTATAACTCACTACACTTTATGACAAATTTTACGGATGCGGTTTGTTAGTCCGACCTCTAACTGTTTAGCGAGCCTCCTACGACAAGCAATGGATACTAAGGTGGTGTTCTGGATTATTTCATTTGTAACGAAATGTAAAACGATTTCGTGTACAAAAAAAATTAAACAAACAAGAGTGCTGGACACAGCACATGTCTGGCTATAGACTCACGGCGATGGGGTGGGTGAAATCTCCAGCACTCTTGTTTGTTGTAAAGTGGGTTAGTAATATATTACTTGTTAAGAAAATGGACTAATTCAAGATCGGTCTAGATCCAATAACTGTAAATGTCGCAATAAAAAGGCCCCACTGTCAAAGTACAAGAATTGATGAAATTTTACCTGAGCTATGGAAAGCAAAAATATTCTCCACGGTCGATGCAACTAAGGGGTTTTGGCAGTTGAAATTGTCAGAATCGAGCAGCAAATTAACAACGTTTTGGACGTTTTGTCGAATTTCCTTTGGTATGGAAATACTAGCTGATGACTTACTAATTCATGGAATATGTGATACAATGGCCGAAGCAATAATAGATCATAGTCTAAAATTGGAGAAGTTACTAATAAGTTTGCGTAAGAATAATTGCAAACTTAAGAAAAAGAAATTAAATGTTTGAAAGCTGATGAAACAAAAATGTTGGCAATAATATATACGCCATCGTCTAAAGATAAGTCAGATGTACTAAGATTTCTAGGAATGCTGAACTATTTAGGTAGATACATACATAAAAAATCTGAGGGCGGAAAGCACAATTCTTCGAAAGTTAACAATCGACAAGGCAGAATAGAAATCGACACAAGATGAAGAACACCAATTCCAGAAACTATAAATTATAATTGCCGATACGAAATCTCTAAAATATTTTGAAGTTGGAAAACAGGTCAAGAGCCACTGGATCAAGTCATTGCGTATGCTTCTCGAGCCTTAACAGCGGCAGAAAAAAGTTACGCTATAATCGAGAAGGAGTTATTAGCCATAGTATTCGCTTGTATATGATTTGATTAGCTCATCGTGGGCAATGTTACTACTCTGATAAGGACCGGTTATAAACCACTCATAACTATATTTTAAAAAGCCACTGTTAAATGCGCCAAAACGATTCCAGTTGATGCTTACGTAAAAATAATGTGATTGCTGATACGTTATTCAAGGTATCGTTGGAAGTATCAGAAAATTTTAATTTTATTAATCAGTTGAATGTTTTTAAAGTAAAAGCGTCAGAAAAGAAAGGTTTTGCAAGAATTTCGATAAATTAATTACTGATGAATTAAATACTGATGAACGAATTGATAACATCAAAACCGAAACCATGAAAGATCAGTCATTACAAAAATTGATTCTTTTCATTTGTAACGGATGGCCAAAGGAATACATGAAGTTTCTGATGATATATTAATTCCTTATAATCATAAGAGTAGAGACACCGATTAATTTGGCAAAGGATAATATTTTCTGGCCAAATATGTCAACGGAAATAAAATCCTCCTATGTATACGCACCAAGTTCCTACATATAGGCGTAATGTCGTTCGTGAAAGAGAGGAACCTACTGATAAAGACGACCAGAATATACAAGTACCTACATTAGTTACAGGAGGCAGAAATAATTCTTCTAATATACAAGGGGCTCCTGATAATATAATTCAACCGTATATTCTCAGTCCGATCAACAATCAACAAGTCGTCCTAAACAAGACATTAAGCTGCCAAGGCTTCTTAATGAATATCAAGTTTATAATTAATTGTAAACTAATAAGTTTTTTATGAAATTTCAATTAACAATCAAACTTGCTAATTTTAAATATTTTGACTTAATAGAGATCTAGAATGTTATAAAAGTACTAAGAGATGGAAAAGAAAATTAACATTCACTAAGGAATCTGAAAATAGAACAGAACAAAACAGTAACAGTATTTTTTTTAATAAGCGCATAACAACCTAAATTATATGTATGCATGTACATCTAAAGCACAGATGTTAATTTGAACAATATTCACATCGAACATATTTTATTCAAAGTATTCATCAAAATTAAATAAAAGCAACAACAACAAATTTGTTGTAACATCCACTGTCACTGAAATATTTAAATTATATTCCGCCCACCGCTTCAGGTCATATTTATACATTTTATTTATAGTACAAAGTACAACAGAAAAGCAATACGCCTCCTCACCTCTTCCTATAAACACCCCATACTCAAACTCGAATTCTCATTGTAATTTAATTAATTTTTATCTAAATTTTCTAATTTCTTACTCGTTATTCTTCTAATTTTGTATAATATAGTATGTATGTACCTACACCATATATACATATATTGTGTACGAAAACCTCAATGTCTCAAGCTATTTAGCTAGGCACTTGAATCTAAATTTTAGAAAAAGCAAAAATACGCGGAAAAATTTATTTTCCAATATTATTTGTATCAATTGCTCTATATACAAAATACAATAAATAAGATAAGAAGAAAAATTATGAAAATCAATAAAATATAAAAGAAAATTTCGAAAAGTTTTCTTCTTTTTGTTTTTTATTTTGTGTCGGAAAATTGTATTTCAATTTTTTTATTTATTTATTTCTTGTTCCATGGTTATCAACGGAGTTTTTTTTTTGATATTATTTATGGAAATAAATTTTCTTTCTTGTTTTTGCGTCTGATTTCCCTCCCAAAATATAGGTTAGGGGGAAATTTTTTGTTTTCTTCATTTTTTTCTATATATATATTGCGATTGTATGATGATTTTACGAACATAGGATCTTTTTGTGTTTTATTGGCAGGTTTTTATTTGGTTTCCCAAGAGAATTCCAGGAAATTATTTTTCGTATTATGTCTATTTTCTATATGTATAAACAGGAAATATAGACGAAGGCTATCAAAGATTTTTTTTATGGCTTGTTATTTGGTAGAATCAATGATTAGAACAATATTGTGACCCGGCAAAATCAATTGGACGTTATTGTATTAGACGTTTTGTCAAAATCATAAAAGCGTTTTATTACGAAGTGGCTTTATTCGGCGGGCGGGGCGGGAGACTAGACTCCCTTTGCGGGTTTTCAGGATGTTGTTCTATTAGTGAAAACAAATAAAAAAAACATAAGGACAAGGGAAGAAGAAACGAAAGTCATGGGTCAACAATGAACTTTTGGGGCTGACAAATAAAAGAGAAGATATTGGAGAATCTGTTAAAAAAACCTCGAGTAGTTTATATATTAGAGGAGAATATAGCAAATAGCAAAAGAAAAACTTGCCAGACAGAAAAATATTCAATTAAAAAAAGAATTAAACGGTAAACAATTTGAAAATTATGGCAACACTAGGAAATTAATAATAATAATAATAATATTTTATTGACTAAAGCGTAAGCCGATGGCTTTTGTGCATAACATTTTTACAATTTAATAACAAACTTAAAATTAACAATTAACATTTTAAATAAAGTATAACAATGAACAAAACAAACTTCCACTTACATAATCAATAATAATTTACAAATATGTACATGTTCTATGTTATAGATTTTAACATAACAGTTTTAAATTTAGAAACAGAACTAATATTTTTTAATTCCGTTGGCAAACTGTTCCAGGTGAGAATCGCATTTATCAATCCGGAGTTATGGTAAACATTTGTTCTATTTAGTGGCAAATTAATATTCCTTGTGCGCAACGATGCAGAAAAATTTAATTTATCATACAAGTACGTGGGTATACCTGATTTTATTATACGGAAAATAAACATAGCAGTTCTATAACGGTAAAACTCAAACAAGTCGCATCCAAGGATTGAGCTCCTAAATTCAGATATATGGTCAAACTTTCTAATGTCATAGACGTATCTCACACAATTATTAAAAGTAATCTCAAGTAAATGTTTTGAGGAACTATCACAATTAGAAAATATCACATCACAATAGGTGAAAATTGGAATAATTAAAGTTTTGACAAGATATATACGTAACTTAACAGGACAAAACTTTTTTATTAATCTAAGCGAATATAAGCTATAGTTAACACGCTTACACAGAGAGCTTACATGATCTGTCCATGTAAGAGTAGTATTCAATACTAATCCTAGGTTATTAATTGTTGGAACAAATGAGATTATATCATTATTCAAAACGAGCACAGGTTTTATATAATGTACTTTATGTCTAGTTAAAAATAAAGCTTTACTTTTATTAGGATTAATAGAAAGTGAATTATTACTAGACCATAACGATATCCTATTCAGATCGGCATTAAGTTGTATAATTAAGTCATCCAATGTTACCAAATCACCACCAATATATAACTGCAAATCATCAGCATAAAGATGAAATTGACAGTTTAAAATATGCCAAGGTAGGTCATTAATGTAAATAGAAAACAGTAAAGGGCCTAAAATTGATCCTTGAGGAACTCCAGCAATTACATCACTTAGGTTAGAAAAATCATCACCAAGTTTGACGAACTGTTTCCGGTTACTTAAATAAGAATGAAGCAACATAATAGCGGAATCAGAAAACTTATAATACAATTTTAACTTTTGTAGCAATTGCGTATGATTGACACAATCAAAAGCTTTTGAAAAGTCTAATAAAACTAAAACAACAAAGGAATTACTTTTATCCAAGATAGCAGTTATATCATCAACTATATTTACAAGTGCAGTAGTAGTACTGTGGCCAGATTTATATCCTGATTGAAACTTGCATAAAAAATTAAAATTATTAAGATGCTCAAGAATTTGAATTTGTATAATTTTTTCAAGAACCTTGGATAGTGCAGGCAAAATACTAATTGGACGAATATCACTTATATTATTGATTACATCCTTTTTAGGAATGGGAATAATCGAAGCCACTTTCCACAAATCCGGAAATACAGATTTAGTCAAGCATTGGTTAATGATGAATGTAATATGTGGTAAAAATAAATCAATAAATAGTTTCAGTATCTTGAAGTTTATCATGTCATATGCCATCACATCTGATCTAATGACACGGATTGCATTCAACACCATAAGTTCATCTACACAATCAAAAACAAAACCACAATTATCAGAACCAGTAAAATTTAAATCAGGTAACGGCAATACCACTAAAGATTCAGAAAGTTTACTAAACCCAGCTAAAATGTCATCAGCGGAAAAGTCAATAACAGCTTCAGTCGAAAAACATGATATACCAAGCTTTTTTAAATTGTTCCACGTTATTTTAGTATTACTCATATTACCAAAATAAAACCGATTTTTAGCTTGATTAATACACCTGTTTGTTTTATTTCTTAAATATTTAAAAGATTTTAAATCAAATTCTGATTTAAATCTTTTATATTTACCATAAGCCAGATCTCTACGCTCCATTAAATTTAAAATAAAAGCATTTAACCATGGAGCTGTGCGACACCTCCTAATGCCTTGTTTTCGTGGTACACAATTCCTATCCAACTCTAAGATATTTGAATTAAATACTTTAATAATATCATTTACATCATGATAAAAATAAAGATCATTCCAATCTAACGAAGAGAAACCAAGTAAAAAGTCATCATAATTAATTGCCTTGTAATCAGGTACCACAGTATAAGAAATTTTATCTCTAATACGACTGAACCTATAACAGGCAAAAATCAAGTCATGATCGGAAATAGCTGGAACAGCAAGTTGACCAAAAGAAATGATATTGTGTATATCAGGCTCATGCAAAATAATTAAATCCAAAAGACTGCTATCTAATCTTGTTGGGTTAAAACATAAATAGCTTAAATTATTTAAACTCAAGCAAGCTCTAAGTTTATTATTAATTAACATATTAAAGTTAAAATCCCCACAACAAATAACTTTTTCATACTGGGATAAGTATTGTGAAAACACAATTTGTAAATTAGTTATATCATCAGTACCAGCCGGAGGAGGATTATAAATAACTAAAACAAGAATTTTACCAAAACACCCAATGACCTCAGATGCTAAAATTTCAAGTTTGCCCAAAGTTCCACAAAATAATTTATTGGTTTTTAATGTACTCCTAAAATATATAGCAACCCCACCCCATCGCGTGTTGTTAACTCGATCAAACCGCATTATATTATAATTAATAATATGAAGCGACCCGTTTGAAATCTTATCGTCAAGAAAAGTTTCTGTCAAAGCAAGGAAATCAAATTTATATTCATTCAATAAAATAACAATATCATTAAAATGTTTTACCAAACTACGGACATTTAAATGGCCAAATTTCAGACATACATTAATATTTACCTGCAAAACATCACCTGTAACAGATTTGCTCTCAGATTTACAATAATTTAAATTTAATATATTGTTGAATTGACTACAACTGGTTTCCAAAGCTTTACATTTTGAGGCAATGTTGTCCGAAAATTTTTATTATAAAATTCCCGAATTTGTACACCTAATGGCCAGGTATCAGGATCAAGCGCCTTAGTTCTAAAGTCACTACTAACCCCCACTTTGTAGCATACGTACTCCAAAGATTCAAAAACTCGATCTTTAGGAATCAGTTTGAACACTTTGGACTTATCAATGCCCAGGCAAGTTTGCACCATCGATGTAATATCCTGTTCTGTGGTAGCAGGATCGAACTTAGACACACGTAACCATAGCATAGGAACATTTGCCTTAACACCAAAATCCTCTTCAAATTGCCGAGTACCAAGGATCGGTTTGGTACTTAGATGTCGGGAACTCCTTTTCTTTTCCTTAGTTTGTGTACTCGAACAGCCAGATACCACCTCAGCAAAAGTACTAATGGGTTCCATATTATTATTAAAATTATTTATACTGGAACCAGCAGATACAGCTTTAGTACGTTGCAGGGAAGCTGGTATACTCGGCACTAAGGTTTCATCACCAATCAAACACGCAGATACAGCTTTAGTAGGTTGCAGGGAAGCTGGTACAGTTGGCGTCAAGGTTTCATCACTAATACACAACTCTCATTCATTTAGGCCAACAGCAGAAGCAATTGGTTTGTTTGCAATAATATTCTCAGCTACTGATTTAATGGAAATGTCAATTAATTTTTCCAGTTTATTTACATATTGCACATATAAAATTATGCAACTGTCACAAAACCAACGTATGTTGTCAGAATTATTAATTAATTCGAATGCAGATTTTCGCAAACCAACACATCTGAAGTGTGCAACTTCTTTGCACAATCCACTGCAAACTAAAATGTTCTCACATGCAGTGGGTAAATCACATTTAATGCAATTACTCATATTAAGTAATAACAAGTAAAACTAACAACACAATACAACACAACAAAAAAAAAAAAAAAAAAAAAAAAAAAAATTATATATATATTTGACTTAGTATATAGTACACTATTTACATATATACGGTATACATATATTTATATATGTACATATATCATTATACAGTTATTGAATTCACTATTTATTTTTTATTATTATTTTTATTTATTTATTTTTTTTTTTTTTTTCAGCAGGAAAATAAATAAAACACGTCCGAATAGTTCAAAGAATACTTGTTTATTCTGGAAATTTTGGATAAATGTCAAGAGTTTTGTATAATAAGGAAATTAGTTAAGCAGTGGCACCTAGTTTACTGATAGGACAGCATATTATTTCGGATGAGGCCATATAGTTGGCAGTGTTTAGGTCCAATTATTCCAACTTTGATTACAATCAATTCAATATTGTTTTGAACTTAAATCTTGCCCGAATTAATGAAGCATAGATACAACAAATCATTGTCATTCTGAAATGCAGCTATAGGAGTCGATGGAATCTCGTCAAAGTTAGTTTTTAAAAAAATTGCAATGGAATTCAAAGCAGCAAATAATGGAAATAATGGAATTCAAAGCAACAAATTTCCCCAAGTCGTTAAGATATAGCACAGTGACTTCAGTACCCAAGAACACTACCAGTGAATAGATTTTTTTGTAAGTTAGTGGTTAAGGTTGGACTAACTTCAAGTGATTCGATGAAATCCACTAAAGGCGTATAACCATTTGCTTTTACTTTACCACGAGGGTCGATGACCTTTTTCACTATCATTCATGATTATTTACCGATTATTTACTTTTTATTGACCGATGAATGTTGAATTCACTCACTGTTCATCAATTATTCATACAATATGCACCCATTTTTTAAAATTTTTATTAACAGATTCTAGTTATTAATAATTGAATATTCACTCATTATTCACTGATTATTCATTGATGGATCCACTCATTATTTTACTTATTTTACATATATCCACAAAGTTTTCATTCAGTATTTACATTATTTATTCACTCTTCATTCACTTATTACTGATGGATTATTCACTGAATATTCATCCACCATTCACAAATTATTTAATTATTATTTACTGATTAGTCACTTAACTTAAAGATTTCACTCATTACTCCTTTACAGTTTCAAACATTATTCACTCTATTTTAACTGATGAAATTGTCCAAGTTAACGAGTTAGGTGCGAGTTTACTTACAAAAGTTACTTTATTTCTTAAGATCAAACTTAAAACTAAAATACTACAAATATGTTTTATCATTTTATACAATAAAAATAGTTGCATAAATTGTATGGGAAATTACTCAAAAAGAATTTCACACGTTGTGTTGATTCGATAAGTTTGTGCATGTCTCATAAAGCACGTTGTGTTGACATTAATGTCGAGTCATGTATCGGTGGTGTTAACTTCTCCCTCCTTAAAGATCCACGTCTCGTGGGTCAGAAACTCAATTTCCTGGGTTGAATTTCTGGTTGATTGCTGGAAATTTCGTCTTGATAGATCACCTTGTTGATAAACAGCATTCTTCTTTGACGTCTCACTCTAGCTTTGTTGGCGAGAAAGATGACGACGAAGCAGATGACAATGGTTATGATGCTGAAGTGAATGAGGACAGCTTCTTTACGCTCGTTGAAAAGTTCTTGAAGTTGTTCAACGTTATTTAGATACAAGTTATGTAAGTATCCTGGGTCAATATTAACGCTTTTTTCCGTTATGTTCGCTTTTAGTACCGGTGGCAATATTTGGGATGTCCTTGCTTCTTTGTTCGAAAAAGCTGATTCGCCGATTTTTATTGTTTCTTTATAATATTGAATTAAAAAATTTCCTTCTAAATGTTTACTTCTATTACTATAAACGATGTCTCCTTTAAAGTTGCTTACGAAGATTGTACTGTCGTTTAAGAGTTCGATGATTTGATTCTTATTGAACTGGTAACATTTAGCATTTAATCCCTTTATAATTTGGCTGATACAGTGGTCCTTACTTAGTTCCTTCAGCTTACTCATTTCGCATATGGTGATATCCCGAAAGAGGTTGCATCTCTGGGTGAAAAGTTCTTTGAACTCCAGATGTATTTGTTTGTTTTGATTAAGCGTTGATTTTATGATGACATGGACGTAGTTCTGCATACTCGTCTTAGGTATAGATATGACGTATAGGATTGTAGAATCTTTAACCATCATCATTGTTCCGCATATTCTATAGCCTCTATTTCATTGGAATACGGCAAGGTTATTATTTCTGTAATTAAGCGGCTAATTTCCCCTTTATCCAGCAAATTGGTGTTAACTATTTTTCCTTTTGCTAACTGTACAGCTCGAATGATTTCTTTTATTTCCTCTTTGATGTGAGTAAGTCGGTTGTACAGCGTTTGTTGCATCTTATTGTCTTCGTCTTCATTTAGGTGTTCTTCAATTTTGTTGAATTCGTTGAGCATTTGTTGAGCTGTGTCCATTAATACTCTATTGATTTTGTATTGTTGATTGTTATTGTTAATTACTTGGTTCTGACTTTTCACTATCTGATCTCAATCTGTGGCGTCAGGTGAGCCTGCGATTCATTTCCACGCGCTTCCGATCCAATTTATTGCTCTTCTGATTCTTGACTTTTGACCTTTAAATTCTGAAATCCATTGCGAGATTTGCTTTGTTTGATGAAAAAATTGAGCTCGAATTTTGCTTCCTTGATGAATGTTATTGATCGTTGGTGTTAATCAGTTCTTCGTAGTTGTTCAAATTGATGATGTGGATTAGTTTAAAATGTCCGTTAATAATTCGCCCATTTCCTTGTTTTACAGTTACTATTGGGGTATTGTATTGGTAGATGGTCGCGGATGATGTTAAACCCCATAGCCATGAGCTAAAAGTGGATGAAATTATTGGGTTATATTTTTAATATGGGCTTTATGAATTCGTTTCCCAGTTGTTGTTGTAATGTCAACATTATTGTCTCTTGCTACCGTTTCTTTTTTTAATTTTGGTTTATCCTGTGCTTGAATTTGTTTAATCGCGGTGAATATTGTTTCTCCAGGCGCGTACGTTTCTACCAAAAAATATGTCACTTGGTTTTTGTTGAATGACCGAGTGTACTGAGTTATTATAGCGGTCTGCTGCTATATTGATTAATTCCTTTACTGTTAGTTCCTTGTTCTCGTCTTTGGAGGCATCTAACGATTTCAATTATCGTAGAATGGACTCTTTCGACAGTCCCATTTGCCTCACTTCTTTGTGATGGTGTCAGATAAATTTTAACTCCCAAAGTTTTTAGATAGTCCTTAATTATGGGACTTATAAAGCTTCTTTCATTGTCCATCACAAGTATTTTGGGTACAGAGAAGAAATGCATTGCTTTAATTATCCCTCACATGTGGAATAGATTGAGTTTTGATGCGAAAAAATTTCACAAATTTTGTGAATTTGTCCATACATGAAATGAACTTCTCATCTTTGATTTCCATTATATCGATGTGCAGTATCTCTGTCGGATATGACGGAATGAGTGTCTCTTGGATTTCCACGCGACTAGGATGTCTAACATAGTTAATCGTATCTTGTAACGCGAGAAATATTCTTTAATGGCCTCCTGGAGGTTTTGAATATATTCTTCAGGTATTTTTACTCCATTGATTGTGTTCGGATTTAGTTTCTCTCGTAGAATTCTGTTTAGGGTTTCTTTACTTAGTTCAGGCAGGCTAATGTGATTCCTATGGTAAGATGGGTGTGGTTCTTCCTGAGCGTAAATTTCTTTCCCTTTTCTAAATATAAGTTGATTTCTAAATGCGCTGATTGGTGCTTCGCAGTGGCGTATTAGATCCGTGGAATCTTCCTTAGCACTGTGAATCGTTCCGTTTGTAGACAGGGTGTTTGCTTCCATTTCTAGTCTTGATAGTGCATCTGTGACTTTGTTGATGCATCCCGGTTTGTAAATAATTTCGTAGTTATATTCCTCTAAGCGTGCTTTCCACCTTTTTAATTTGGCATTGTTGTTTTTATTGCTTATTGCAAACGTTAGTGGTTGATGATCCGTCATAATCTTAATTTTTTTTGCTCCGTACAGGTAGTTCCTGAGATTATCTAGGGCCCAAACAATAGCCAGCATCTCCTTTTCATTAGCAGCATCATTCTCTTCTATTTTATTTAGTGATCTAGAGATATAGGTGATGGGCCTGTCCTTGCGCCAATTGCGAATGATGAAGCATCTGTTGTTAGAAGGAACGGTTAGTTGAAGTCCGGGAAGATTAATATATCCGTGGATGATAGTAGCTCTTTGATATGTATAAATGCTTGGATTTCGTCCTTGTTCATGGTAATTTGTACCTTTTTGGACTGGGTTGCTTTTGTTTGTGCATTTTCTCCTCTTGTAAGGTTGGTCAGTGGCTTGGCTATCTTTGCGAAGTCTTGTATAAAACGCCTGTAATAGGACGCTAATCCAAGAAATGGCTTTGGATCCCTTAGATTTTGGTTCCTTTTGATGTTTTTAATGGCTGCAACATTTTTAGGATCAGGTTTGATACCCTTACTATAGTATCAAACCCTCACTATAGTGATGAGGTAACCCAAGAATTCTGTTTCTTGTTTCAGGAACTCTGTCTTATCTAGGTTGCCTTTCTCAAATTTTGAGAAGATTTTCTCGATGTTCAATAAGTGCTCCTCTTTTGCCCCCCCCCCCCCAAAGATTATGATGTTATCTATGTATACGTAACATATCTCGCCGATGAATTATTTAACCAAGTCGTCAATCATCATTTGAAAAATGGCTGGGGCGTTCTTTAAGCCAAAAGGAAGTCGTAAAAACTTGTATTTCCCGTTCATTGTAGAAAACGAGGTTTTTTGTATATCCGCTTCTTTCATTTTTATCTGGTGGAACCCCGATGTTAGGTCTGTGGTTGTAAAAAATTGAGAGTCTCCGAGATTTGCTAATGTACTGGATATATCCGGAATCCGATATGAGTCTGATATTGTGACAGTCCAACTTCTTGTCGGCAACCCAAATAGGGGAGTTATATGGGCTCTTTGAGGGTCTAATGATCCCGTCTTTTAAGAGCTGGCTTATTTGTTTCTCCACCTCCTGTCTCATACTGTATGGATAGGGATGTGATTTGGTATACATAGGTTCATCCGTCGTTGTTTTGATTTCGGCTCTTACCCCAGTACCGATTATTTCTATGTTGTTTATGGGCCCGAATAAATTTTTAAATTTTGATACTATTTTTTTGGAGTTGCTTCTTTGTTTCTAATGAAAGATGGCTATCTCGGATTTCCATATTCTTGACTTGAAGTGATGGTTTTTCTCTTAATGGAATTCTAATGTGTGGTGTTATGATTAACCGGTTGTTTTTCCTGTCACTTATTGCTCCGAGTTCCTTCAATGTGTCGTCTCCTATACTATGCCATCAAATGATTTTAATCCCGGTAGCATGAAGAATTCAAAAGTATTGTTGATGCCAATACTTTTGAAAAATTGTCCGCTAATTTTCTTACTGATTCCGATGTCACCTCCAGCTGATCTAATTTTAAATTGAACCTTAGTTGGGATGGCGTTATTGGCTAATTGTGGTTTTATAAAGTTTTTATTTGCTCCTGTGTCGATCAGGAATTTGAGGATATTGCCATTTTTTAACTTATACTCTAGGTATGATACGCTAGAGCGGCTTCCATAATAAAATTTACCTCAGAATCATCTTCGGTATACTGGTCGTCATTGGATATTTCGCCTTCCGTATTGTCGTTGACCAATTGGTTGTAATAGTCTTCTTCTGGTTGTGTTTCCATGTGGTTGATTCTCTGTTGTCTGACTGGTTTGTAACGGTGAGCATAATCTCGTTTTGCCATTGGATTATCTTGATTTGTTGTACGGTTGATATAGTTCACCTGTCTCGTTTGCATTGATGGGTCGATATCCATTGACGTTGGTGGCTTCAGATTGTTTGATCTTGGTGGTGGTAAGTGGTTTTGATTTTGGCTGACGTTTTGATTTTGGTTCACATATGGTATTCGGTGATTTTGGTGTTGTATATTGTAGGCCATGTTTCTCCGCTGTATTGATGTTCATATTTATTTATTTATTTATTTACATCTATTCTACAGTTAAAAACTTAATGAATAGTAAAAAAAAAAAAAATTATTTTAGATTAAAAAGAAATAAAAGGAATACTAACAATGCGGAACATTACCTGAAAAAACGAAAACTTTAAAAACGTAAAATGAGATTAAAAATTGCAATTACTAATTGCCTTCTGAAAATACACTCTGGATCTCTCAAAATTAAATAAATGGTAAAATTCATTAAAAATTCTAGCCATTGACTTGGTTGGTTTATTGGAACCATAATTCGTTCTATGAAAGTCAACAAACAAAAATTCCCTTGGACGCAAGCTTCTGGTAGGTACATAAATGCTCCAAGCAGAAATGAGTTCAGGACACTTAATGCGGCCACTAAGAGAATCACTAACAAACAAGGCAGATGCAATTTTTCGGCGTTTAACCAACGTATTAATGTGAAGGCACTCACACCGAATCACATACGATGGGAGACTTCGCACCTGTTCCCACATAGGTAGATGACGATCAGATAAATGACCAAGCTTCCTGGCCATATAGATAGTAAAACGTTTCTGAATAGATTCCAATCTTGCAATATGCACATCCTGATGAGGATACCAAACCACTACAGCATATTCAAGGTGAGATCTTACTAAGGAAGTATGTATATAGACTAACACACGAAAATGTATCCATAAAATCCTTTGTCATTCTATAAATAAAACCTAACATAGAATTTTTTCTGATCAAACAGAACTCCTAAATCAACAGTTGAAGTTACTCTACAAAGTAGATCTCCATCAAAATAATAATTGACAATATTTGGATTGAGTGTTCTGAAAAACGACATCACCTTACACTTCTGTACATTGATGAACTATTTATTCTTAGAGCACCAACTATAGACAATATATTAATTTCAGATTGCTAAACCTCAGCATCACTTACAGATTGAACATGCATGAAAATCTTCAAATCATCAGCAAATAATAAACATTTACAGAATTTAAAAATATTAGGAATATCATTCACGAATAAAAGAAATATAATTGGGCCTAAATGGGACCCCTGAGGGACTCCTGAATGACAATAGATATAATCTGACTTAACATCATTCAATAGAACATACTGCTTCCTACCAACTATAATCCATTTAAGAAAATTTGGATCAAGACCAATAACCGAAAGTTTTTCAATAATAATTTTATAGTCGATTGAATCAAAAGCTTTAGCAAAATCAAAGTAAATTGAATCAACTTGGGCGCCTTTAGATTCAAGTGACTCAATAGTGAATTTAGTAAATTGCAACAGATTGGTAGTCGTAGATTTTCCACTGGTGAAACCGTGCTGGAAACAAGAAATTATCTCTTTAGTATGGAATAACAAATGTTTCGATACAATTAATTCGAAAAGTTTTGGTATAGACGAAAGAATTGAAATACCACGATAATTTGATATATCAGAACGGTTACCCTTTTTGTAAATTGGAACAATGTGAGAAATTTTCCAAGCTGTAGGAAATTGTCCAGAAATTAATGATTGGTTAAAAAGATAACATAATGGAGTTACAATATATGAGCTCACACATTTAAGTATTGACGAAGGTATCCCATCAGGCCCACATCCATCATTAAAATCTGACAGATATTCATAAATGTCATCTTCAGTTATTGTTAGGTACGGAATGTTAAATTGGCAATTACTAACAGTAGGGTCGCTTTCAAAGGATCCGTAATTAACTTTATATACCGATTGAAAGAAACTAGCAAAACCCTCGCCGATTTCAGGAACCGTGCTCAGTTTACCTCCATTAAAAATCATTACCGATGGATAGCCAGTTGTATTACGTTTTTCGTTAACAAACTTCCAAAATGTTTTAAGGTTTTGTTTGATATTAGTTTCAATCACACTTATATACTGACAATATTTAGAATGAAATACAGATTTAAATTGTTCACGTAGATCAACAAATTTGGATTTATTCAGTTGACAATTATTGGATCTGAATCTATAGTAAGCTTTATTTTTACGGTTACGTAAGTTGATCAAATCAGAATCAAACCATGGTGGGTAATTATAGTTACGTTTTTTCCTCAAAGGCACGAATTTATCAAAAGCAACAAATAGTAAGTCATTAAAATTTTTTACATTTTCATTAACATCATTGGCTCGAAAAAAATCATCCCAACAAATGCCACGGAGATATTCAGAGAGACCAGGTGTGTCGCATTCCTTAAAATCATAAAACGAATCTTCAAAAGAAAAAACCCGACATTTATCATCTCGATTACCAACATGAAATATAATCTCGAGGGAATTATGATGAATATCATTTTCCTTGAAAGATGTTAAAGACTCATGAACTGACAAATATTCCGTATTATTAACAAAAATTAAATCTAAAAACGAATTGTTATTACAAAATAAATTAACTTGTTTGAGATTGAAACTGAACAGTGCATCCACCACCGCTGCATCATTTGCAGATAGAATATCCGAAGGGAGTAACCCCAAAGACTCAGTTTCACTATCAACCAACCAATGAATATTACTTAAATTAAAATCACCTAATACAACTAAAGTATAATTATAATTAATTATATTAACCAATTCACATATATACAATCTACATGACTCAAATAAACATCAGTAGGTGAGCTAGGTGATATGTACAAAACTATAAAATAAAATAAATTATTACAAATTAAAACTTTGACACATAAAAATTCAATAGAGCCACATCCAGGTACTACAACCAGCTCACTTTGCATAGAAGAATGGGCTGCAAACAGCACACCACCTCCACTTTTTTTAGTGCTGTTAAAAATAGATCTATCACATCTATAAACGACAAAGTCATCAGAAAAGAACTCATTATTAAAGATCCCCTCATGAAATCCAGTTTCCACAAGAGCAAAAAATTGAAAATCCGTTGAATAAAAGAAATTCAAAAATTCAGCTGACTTAGACGACATACGCCCAACATTACGATAAAATAATCTCGGAGACGTCAAATTATAATGATTAGTTTGTTTATCAAAACGATTGGCATCAGTTAAAGAGTTGGTTGGTTTCGTTGAAGAACGGGAAAATTCGATTTATTGGTTCGTCCCTTATTAAAAATTACAAATTCTTTAATTAATGACCCAGCAGGCCAAGAAGTAGGTTGTAATAAATTTTCAAAATCAGTAACGTCTACATATAATTTAAATGACGAAAAATTACGGTCTGCATCATTAATCCGTCGAGATATAATACGCTGGCAGTTTACATTCTCAATGTTAAATTTATCTTTAAGATAATCCAAAATTACAGCTTCGGAAACATCTTTATGGAGTCAAGAACAAATAAAGTTTTACGTGGCTTCACAACCTGGAGCGATGAGACCAGATCACCAGTGCCAATAATAATTGGTCGCTCAGAATGAGGTTTGATATGATGTGCAGCCCCACTATTATGAGCATTTAGATTTAGTATTATTCTTCGATTGATCCCGATCATGATTGATTGAGTTTGCAGATGACTTAAACACTTGACCATCAACATCACTAGCATCGATTAACGGTTGATGACCAGAACAGCAATCAGGAATATGGTGAGATTTGTTCAAAATCTCAGTAATCAGTTTGTTAATAGCGGCCACATCCGCTTCAATTTTCTTTATAACTATTGGTATTGTACCATCGTTTGTTCGCAAATTTGGTGAGTTGTTATATGAAATTTGATTTATTGGGGCTGTTATCATATTGTTGACATTTCTTTTGTGTATTGGCAAGTTTCTGAAATTCAGTTTTTGAATTTCCAGACAGGATGCTTATGCCACTGGTTGCGTGGTTGGTTTTTGAATTATATGCATCTTAGATAAATCTCCGTTCAGCCCCCGGACGAAAAAGTCTAAATCTCTATTCCTGTATGTTTCAACCAAAACGTTGATTGTTTCAGCTGAATAGGAACAGGCATTTTTTTTATTGACGTCCATTCCTCATCAAAAATATTATAAGATATTAAAGCGGAGTCGGCGTTGCCTCAGATTTTTTGTCTTATTAGCTGAAGTATTGCCCTGTAAATCGGTTTATCTCTCATGATGTTGTAGTCGCCTAGCATAGTTTCTACGTTTGTACACATGAGATGTATTGCGTGGGATTTCCATCGATTACCTGCAGTTCTCTTACATAATCAGGTAGCCTGCTTATATCTTTCAGGTCATGTTCATTTCTTACAACCTAAAATAAAGCTTTATTTCAACAAATACTAAGAGATCTGATTTGTTAGTCGAAATATTGTGTTTCCTAAACTTGATAAGTCCTGATATAAATTTATTCACATTTATCTTTAAACAGCTTAAGTTTCGGTATCTGAACATATCGTGTTTTCATGTTCATCATGTTTAATTAAAATTAGCTAACTATTGCAGAAAACTGAATAATTAAAAAAAAATAGTTTTTCCCAAATTTATATAATTCTGACTTATAAATGGGTACAGAATATCTGAAGATAAAGTGTTTTTGTTATTTAATTTTTTTTCTAGATTTAAGATAACTGGTTTTGATGAAAATTTTCTCGGGAAATATTGAAAATTATGTAAAATGGATTAGGTTATTGAATATAGCTTGAAATTCTGAAACGAATTCCATCAACAAATAAAAAAAATGGTTTTTTGTAGGCATTCATGTTTATGGAAAATAACTAGCAAGTTGTATGTATTTCTTGCCGTGTGTAAAAATTCGACATAAACTTTTTTATTTTGTTAAATTTTTCGATTTTGAATTTTGAGGAATTAACAAAAATTTTTAATTAATAAAATGTCGTTTTTATTATTTTGTTTATTTAGCATACGAGTTGTATTAAATGGGTTGGCTACATACTCTCGGTTTTCAAAATCTCGGCTTTCAAAGTCTCGGTTTTGAACATTTCGGTTTTCAAAATCTCAATTTTGGAAATCTCGGTTCTCAAAAGCTAGGTTTTGAAAAATAAATTTTTATTAATTCGAGCCCCCCGAACTAATAAAATGAAAATTTTCAAAATTAAGCTTTTGAGATCAGGATTTATATCGTTTGCGATTATGTTTCTCTCGTGTTACGGTTTGCGAATTTGTGTGTTTATGTGTATGTGTATGTGTATGTGGGTGTGTATACATATATATGTGTGTGTACATGCCTGTGTGTGTGTTTGGGTACTAAATCTTGGTTGAAAAAATCTTGGTTTTCAAAATCATGCTTTTTCTAAATTCTGAAAAATGGGGATTTTTCATTTTAAAACGAAAGTAACTGAATATTATAAATTCTGGAAAACGGGGAACTTAATTTTAAAGTTTTCAAAAAACCAAGATTTTCTAAAAGCCAACATTTAATTAGCCATCATACATCAAGATTTTGAGAATCATAATTTCAATACGCTCCCAAAAATACCAGCAAATTTAATTAACTAAAAATATTAAAAACCATCCAATAACCGTTAATAGCAAAATATTTAGACATACAATAGAAAAAATAAAAATCAAAATTTTTTAAAAAAAAATTTTTCGTCAGCAAAACCAAGATTTTTAAAATCGAAATTTTTAAAACGAGATTAGCGAGATTTTGGAAACCGAGCTTTTGAATAACCGAGATTTTGTAGAACCAAGATTTTGAAAACCGAGATTTCGATAAGCCTCTCTATTGGGTTAGTGTCGATATCTTGGTTTTCAAAATCTTGGTTTTCAAAATCTTGGTTTTCAAAATCTCGGTTTTGAAAAATTAATTTTTATTAATTCGGACCGCCCGAATTAATAAAAATTAATTTTTCAAAACCGAGATTTTGAAAACATGTCCGAAGTAATACTTTGTGTATGTTCGTGTGTGTGTGTATGGTGTGTATGTGTGTGTATCTGTGTGTATGTGTGTGTATGTATGTGTAAATGTGCATATATATATATATATATACCGGGTGTTTCTTTTAAACTGAGACGATCAAATTTCTCGAAAAATAGCCACTCTACGGAAAAAATGTCCATAATCAAAATTTAATCATACCGCGGGGGAAATACATTAGTGCAAAAAAATAGTCCCCCACCCCCGCTTTGTAGGTGGGGCGGGGGTAACTTTTAAACTAAGATAGGAAGCCATATTTTTTATTGCAGATACGGATTCTACGACTAAAAGTACGTATGATTTGAATGAAATATTTTGTTCGGTTCATGATAGATGGCGTTGTAATCGACGAAATTCAATTTTTTCAATTTCTTCTTCTTAGAACACACGCATTCGATTCTGCAATACGTTTGAAATAAAAAACATCACGTTTTCATTGGAAATACTCGAAATTCGTCATCAAAACAATTTATTCAGTTTTGTAAATCACATTTAACGTTTGTGTTATTTCTTATCTTCATGTTTTTCGTAATTGCAAAATAAACGATAAAATATTTTAGAATGGACCGTTTAACTGTGCCAGAGAAAATTGAAATGGTTCTGGTTTATGGAGAAGCTGGCAGAAATCTTGAAAATGCTGTTGCTATTTACGCTCAACGTTTTCCGGATAGGATTCGTTCACGTGCTTCATTTGGCCGTACTATCAAACAATTTATTACTGATGGAAATGTTCAACCGAAAAAGAGGACCCATAGAGCAACAGTCACTGGAGAAAATAATGAAATTGCTGTATTGGCTGCAGTGACTCATAATCCTCATGTTAGTACACGAGAAATAGTTCGCGATTCCGGATTGTCCCTCACCAGTGTTTGGAGAATGTTAAAACGGCACAAGTATCATCCATATCATGTGTCTTTACACCAAGATCTTCATGGCGCTGATTTCCAAAATCGGGTAACTTTTTGTCAATGGGCACGTGAACAAATACAACAAAACCCCAATTTTTTTCGTTGCGTAATGTTCTCTGACGAATCGTCTTTTACAAACCATGGAACGGTTAATCGACACAACATGCATTATTGGAGTGTTGAAAATCCACACTGGCTTCGCCAAGTTGAACATCAGCGCCCTTGGACTGTCAACGTGTGGTGTGGAATAATTGGCAACCAACTCATCATCACCCCCACATTATTGAAGGCAACTTGAATGGTCAAATGTACTGCCAATATGCCAATATTACTTGAAAATTTGAACTTAGAAGTGAGACGGAACATGTGGTTTCAACATGATGGTTGTCCTGCACACTATTCGTTGGTAGCACGTGATGTACTTGATCGTGATTTCAATGGTCGCTGGATCGGTAGAGCTGGTCCGATAAATTGGCCCGCCAGATCACCAGATCTTACTTCGCCAGATTTCTTTTTGTGGGGCTATCTCAAAGACAAAGTTTACAAACAAGAACCAACAACACGTGAGAACATGATTGAGCGAATCAGAAATGCGTGTGCTGAAATTCAACCAAACACACTTCTCAGTTGTGTACAATCATTGGAAATGCGTATTAATAAGTGCATTGAAGTCGCAGGCCATCATTTTGAACACTATTTTAAGCTAAAATTATTTTATTCACCTGCCATTTACATTAATAAATTGTTTTGATGACGAATTTCGAGTATTTCCAATGAAAACGTGATGTTTTTTATTTCAAACGTATTGCAGAATCGAATGCGTGTGTTCTAAGAAGAAGAAATTGAAAAAATTGAATTTAGTCGATTACAACGCCATCTATCATGAACCGAACAAAATATTTCATTCAAATCATACGTACTTTTAGTCGTAGAATCCGTATCTGCAATAAAAAATATGGCTTCCTATCTTAGTTTTAAAGTTACCACCGCCCCACCTACAAAGCGGGGGGTGGGGGACTATTTTTTTGCACTAATGTATTTCCCCTGCGGTATGATTAAATTTTGATTATGGACATTTTTTCCGTAGAGTGGCTATTTTTCGAGATATTTGATCGTCTCAGTTTAAAAGAAACACCCGGTATATATATATATATATATATATATATATATATATATATATATATATATATATATATAATATATATATATATATATATATATATATATATATATATATATATATATATATATATATATATATATATATATATATATATATATATATATATATATATATATATATATATATATATATATATATATATATATATATATATATATATATATATATATATATATATATATATATATATATATATATATATATATATGTATATATATATGTGTGTGTGTGTGTGTGTGTGTGTGTGTGTGTGCTTGTGCTTGTTTGTATGTATGCGTGTGTGTGTGATTATATGGAAAATTCGTACACGAAAAAAGCGCACAAGAAAATTTTGCACACAGAAAAATGCCCAAACGGAAAATTGCGAACACGGAAAAATGTGCACATCGAAAAAAGCGCACACGAAAAAAACGCAAAAGTAAAAAGCGCATAACAAATCGCATCGTGTTGAAATTTTTTTGTACACTAAATGACCAACTTACTAGGGTAAATGTACATTCTGGAAAAGCGGAAATTTAATTTTAGTTTATAGGAATTTAAAAATCGATAAGAGCGGGAGTATAGGATCGGGTTGTATCAGGCCGGTCCCGTTTCTTCGCAGTGTACATTCTGGAAAAGGAAAAATTTATTTTTCGTTTATAGGAATTTAAAAATCGATAGGAGCAGGAGTATAATATCGGGCTCTATTAGTCGGGTTGCTGCGCTCCCCCGTCGTTTCGCTCCCTAGTTAGAACAAAAAAATTTTTGTTTTTACGAATTTAAAAAGCGATAGGAGCGGGAGTATAGTATTGGGTTATATCAGTCGGGTCGCTGCGCTACCGTTACTTCGCTCCCTAATTAGAAAAAAAAATTCAGTTTATAGGAATTTAAAAATCGATAGGAGCGGGAGTTTACCTATATGTAATTTCATCCACTTAAATGATGAAAATCATTCATCCGAAATCCGAATATTTAGTACTGTTAAAATTAAAAAGTGATATTAGCTGCATTTCATGAAACCAAGTGATCCGAATCAGATCAAAGTTTACATTGAAAACAAAAGCAAAGATTGAACTAATTTTTGTTTTTGGATCATATTTTTGATTCGAGTAGGTATTTGAATTCCTTTTGAAACGATCATTTTTTTTAAATCGCTCATTTGCTGTAATAGTGACACAACTCAAATGTAATGCTTATTAGAGTTGTGTCACTATTACAGCAAATGAGCGAAATGATCTTTCTAATATTTTTTGTGTTAAAATGATAAGGCTTAATGCCAACAACAACAACCAAAATTGGGAAACGTAAATTTTTCTTGTTTGTTTTAAATGTGTAGTGCACATGCACTTTTTTTTTGTAAGACGTATATAGTCATAATTATAAATTTATTTAAGGGTAGATATATAAAAATAATAATTAAAAACTAAACAATAAACCGTCATAAAAATAAAAATAATAAAAATTCAAAATAGGATAAAATTATCATCCCTATCATAAAATATTTTATGATTGAGGTGCGAAATATAACAAAATAATAAATTTGGAAAAAAAGAAAAACAAAAGAAATTATAAATTTAGGTTTGAATAGAAAATGCATTAAGTAAGTTTTGAGTAAGAGATAAGAAAACAGTGATCAAGAAAAACTTATAGTGATTGAAAGATCGGAATTTTAAAAAAATAATTTAAAAAAAAATTAATAATAAGTAGTAGTGTTAAATGTGATAATTTAGTGAGTGTGTTTGGTTAGCTGAAAATTAAAAAAGTTATAAAAAAGTATTGAAACTGTGTTGAACAATTAGTGTTAACAATAATTAATAAAATATTGAAGTGAAACAAACCATTTAACAATTTAAAATTAAACATTTTTCAAAATGAATATAGAAGTAGTTAAATCAAATAAAGGTAATCCCAAATTAATTATAGACGGGTATGCCTATCACTTGGAGAGAAAGGGAAAAACATTTCAATGGGTTTGTGCCGAAAATAAATCTCTTATGTGCAAGGGACGTGTGGTAACCCTAAATTTAAATGGTTCGCATACTGTTAAAAATGGCCCTTCCGATCATTCCCATGATCCATCGTCTTTTGATAAAACAATATTTAAGACTAATGAATTTGTAAAGAATAGGGCAATTAAAACGTCAAGTTTACCCGCGCAAATTATAAGAAGTAGTGTTGTTAAGTGTAGTCCTGAAAATCGAGTTTATTTACCGACCATTCAGGCTCAAAAACAAAAAATTATTCGTGCTAGATCTTCTACCGTAAAGGAACCTGATAATATTTTAAACATAACCATTCCAGAGCAGTTAAAATATTTAGAGGGAGAACAATTCGTTCTAGCCGAAAAATCTTTTGGTGGACATAAGATTATCCTGTTAGGAACTTCATCGAGCTTTAAACTACTGGCCGAAGCGAAATGTTGGCTTATGGACGCCACATTTGAGGTGGTCCCATTATTTATGCGCCAACTTTTTACGGTGCATGGTAAAATTGGACATGCGGTCGTACCACTTTTATTTTGCATAATGAGTGCAAAAAGTGAACAAGCATATTTTGAGACATTTTACGAAATGTGCAGACTAGCGTGTGAATGGAAAGTTCACTTGAAGCCAAAACGGATAATATCCGATTTCGAGAAAGCGAGCGTATCAGCCCTTAAAATGTTTTTCCCTGAGGCTGAATACAAAGGATGTCTATTCCACTTCGGTCAGATCATCTGGCGTAGAGTGCAAGCACAAGGCTGTGCCGCTAAATATGGCAACAATGAAGATTTTAGTTTGCAAATTCGTATGCTGAAAAGTTTATCTTTAGTACCAGCGGACGAAGTAATTTTATATTACCGAGAACTGAAGGAAACTTTCGATTCGGATGCTCGGAAAATTGGGGTTTGGTTTGAAAACAATTATTTAACAGGACGAAAACGGCAAACTAAACTAATTCAATCAAAACCCATGTATTTCCCTAATTTTTGGACGGTGTTGGATGGTTTAAATCACAATTTCCCACGTACCCAAAACTCTGTGGAGAGTTGGCATCGGCGGTTACAAATTATTGTTGGAAAATCGCACATTGGGCTTTACCAACTAATTTCAGAATTGGGAAAAGAGCTTATAGTAGCTAAATTTCGAGTTCAGCAAACACAAACCGGAGCATCTGGTCCAACAAAAAAAAAGCAAATGGAAAAAAACAAAAAAATTTTCAAGATTAATCAAGAACGAAACAACTTTGATAAAATAAGTTATCTAAAAAATATTGCATACAATATGTCGTTAAACAAGTGATATCGAAAATATTTTTATTTTAGTTTTTTATTTTAACAAAAAATATATTTATTTTACTTTAAATATTTTGAATTTTTTCAAATGAAATGTTTTGTTATTTTTTTAATAAACGTATGTATTTTGAATTTCTTGGTTTTGTTTTAAATTTCCGTTTACATAACGATTTTAGTGAATTTTTGCTAAATTTCACAAAAATGCAAGATTAAAAAAAAAAACAGGATTTTTTTTTTCTGAATAACCAAGATTTTGAAAACCAAGATTTTGAAAACCAAGATTTTAAAAACCAAGATTTTGTAAACCAAGATTTTAAAAAACCAAGATTTTTTTAAAACCAAGATTTTGACTAAACCAGGATTTTGTCTACCAAGATTTCGATACGCTCCCTCTTATATAGCCTTTCGTTCGAGTCACAAACATTTCCCCTTTAAAATTTGTGTATTTTATTTCAGCTACATTTTGTTTCCACTTGTTCATCTGGTTAAGTATTTATTTCTGACTAAATTGATAACATTTTTAAGTTCGTAGAAATTAGTAAATTTGAAGTTAATGATGAACGTTTGACGTATTGAAGTTAATGATGAAAATGTTATGCAAGAAATCATACAAATTAACCATGAAACCATGCAGGAGTTACAAGGCTTTATCATAAACTGAGCGAGAAATACATTTATCCTAAATTAAAACGAACAATTCAGGATTTCGTATCAAATTACTCAACATGTAAATTAAATATGTACCAAAAATATCATAAGAAATTACAAGAGATTACAGATACTCCATCTCCAGTTGGTCCATTAATTATGTCAAATCAAGATAGTCGTTACATATTAACAATATAAGACAAATTAAATTAATATGTTCTATGAAGCGTCTTGCCAAATTAAGAAGCTAATACAATTGCAAAAGCGTTTATCGAAAATTTAATTTTGGTGCTGGTGCACCACGAAAAATCCGATCCGACACGGGTACGGAATATCAATAAATGTGATAGTGGATGATGTTGTTTTCAATTAATTAAACATATCGTGGACTAAATAGTACTCTTATAGGACTACTCTAAATAGGACTCTTACAGGCGCTATTGATTTATTTGCTAGATCAAAAAGTGACAGCATTAGTTTGGGTCCTGGCGATTCGGGTGGCCCACTCGTACAATTTGATGCCAATGGCCAACCAATTGTTGTCGGGATTTCATCATGGAGTGCAACATAGTATGGGTGGCCTGCTACAGGAGTGTGACTGGATTTATCGAACAGTTGGGCTTATTGACGTAGAAATAAATTGAATCATTTTCTTTGTTTCATTAACATCTTGCTTTTTGCATTTTATATTTCTGTATCGGACTATATTAGAAAATACGAAGGAAAATATGGACTGCTTTTAAGAGACCACTTCGAAAAATTTTGTTTTAAAGTACTTTTTGAAGGTCAACTGGAAATTTACTAGAAAGGGTTGATCTTGTTGACCCGAATTGAACGCACCCAATAATATTCGTTAATTTGGTTTAAGTTTATCTCGAAAAAGAAAATACTAGAAATTAGGGAAGCAGGTTTTGGTTGTTTTTAATTGAGTGGATTTAAAAACCGATTAATTGGACTGTCAATTGTGGTTGAATAGTAAGCACTGTGAAATTATAAAGGAAGGAAACATGGCAAACGCTGCAAAAAAAAAAAAAAAATCTTTCACTTCATGCATCATCGTGGAGCTTCAAACTTCGTGAGAAAAAATTGACATGTCCATGATCTTTGCTTTTGAAAGATTATTATTATTTACTTTACGTATTCGTGGGTGCTAACGAAAACTGTATGTTGATTTGTTTCTAAATTTTTAATAGAGAATAATTACGAACGCAAACGACTAAATAACTTAAACTGACAAGTCATATTGCTGCCAGCTGTCTTTATTACTACTTACGTAAGTGGTACTTACAATTTTGGGTTTATGATTTTCTAAAATATTTTTTTATCCTATTACAAAAGCTTCTCAAGCTGCTTCTCCTCTTGTTGTGCTGCTCGTTAAACATTTTTTTAAAATTTTAAAACAAAACCTTCCGATTTTGAACCCTCTGGATTACCACTTTATGAAAGTACATTGTTTCATCCACAACGATGCGCAGAAAACTTACACTAAAATAATTTGCGTATTTTTTGTTTGGAATATTTTAAATAAATGAAATTTAAGAAAAACAAATTTTACAAGCCTACTAAAAATATAATTTTCTACATTAAAAATAAAAGCCTACTTGCCCCAAATATTTTAGCAAGTAGTAAACAAATAATTGACGTACTATCGTTGTTTTCATTTCACAGTTATTTATTTAAAATGGAAAATCATTGTGTACATCATTTTCAGATGAATCACGGATGTAAATGTTGATGTTTATTGATTTTTCCGACTTATATTTATGTTCGTAAAGAGTTTGATAGTATAATAGTGTCACTGGAGAATAAAATTTCCGCCAACCCTTTCTCATTCCCGCCTAATTAATAAACACAAAAATATTTCGAATTTTTTATTTCATTTTTTATTTAATTAATTTTAATGAAAAATAAAAAAAAAATCCGTTTTATTTCACTCGGTGTCCTTTTTATTTTTTATCATGTATACGATTACCCATTTATATATGTACATACATAAGTACATATGTATGTAAAAAAATATAGTATCCTGGTAAGCTGCACATTATTTATCAAAATAAAGCAAAAAAAAAAAAAAAAATTTTATACAAAAATGAAAACTTTATGTGAATTACAATGAGAACGTTCGTACGTGCACCAAAAATGATGAAATCCTAACACAAAAGCACGAAAGGAAGTTAACCCACCAAACAGAAGGATGAAAGAATATTGATCAACTCATCACATACACATACGATAAAGGTGTATCATGGACGCACAGTAAAATTTATGTCCACCCTGTATCTGTTGCGTATATATACAAATATTTACCCATTTTTTTTATTTTATTGTTTGCCATAAAATGAGGCCCATTAGATTCAACATTCAAAAAATCATGTTTCTGTATAGCCATAAAGTAAAAATAAGTTAAATAATTAAATTTTAAGCGCTGTTTTTTATGGCTATCGAATCATGGGAAATTTTGATTCAAAATCATTGGATGAAATCTCGTTGAAACATGTGTAAATTTTTGAAATTTGAGATAGATGAAAAGTTGGGTGTGAAAATGATGTGGGTTTTATTTTAGATTTAATAGAATCGACCACTTCTATCTTTGACTGTTCAGTAGAATGTATTTGTACTAACCTAACGACAGAAATAATTAAATTTGTGGCCATAATGGTCATACCATTTCTTTGATCAATTTCAAACCATCTATAGAGATTGACTTGGAAATTCAAACATGTTAAATATGCGAATTAAATTTTTTCAACCTCACAAATGTATTTTTTTTAAGAATTGGAAGGTTTGTTGATAAAACGATGGAGCGTCAGATACCCTTAAACATGCCAGAATTCGAAACTCTTTACGTAAAAAAAAAATTATCTGATTGAAACGGACAACTTCTGCAGCCCTTAAGCTTTGCCGGACGACATTTAAGGGTTTTTAGATTTTATGAAGGATAAGAAGGTGAGTTTTTGAAATCGATATTCTTAAATTTTTATCAGCCTCACATTTTCGATTCAGGCCACTCGATTATAAAACTAGGTTTGCAAGGCAGCCGAGAAAGATGTAATGCCTGGAAACCAATATTCTTAAACCCTTCTAATCGCTAAAGGTTTAGGTTAAGATCTCCAAAATATAAAAAATGCACTGAAAGGTAATTTCTGCAGTCAATAATTTTGCCAACAGGATAATTGAGTGGAAGTCTGAATTTTACGGGCGAATTTCTATTGTGAATAAGGTCTTGGAATGGATTAATATTTTCTTGCGGGTTTATTTTGATATTCAGGGGCCCTGGACATAAAGTTTTAGCTAGATGAAAGCTTTGGCAAAAAGATAGAGGAAGGAATCAGCTTGTCCTGATATTTTCCTTAGTGAAACGTTTCAAAATCACTGAATCCAATTACATTGAAGCACTTAACAATGAAAGCACATGGCGATCAAGTTTAAGCAAGAGATTCATGACTTATCTTTTTACTATACACTAAACTGGCTGTGATTTTATTCGAACGAGCGATACGAGAGCGGCAATTCCCTTTTGGTTTAAAACTGAACCGAGTAACTTACATTTATCGATTAAATTAACAACGGTATGACGAGAAGGCGGATTATGACAACCAAAAAAGTTATGGCACGTGCGAACAGGTTTCCGCAAAATGTTCACAATTTCTACGCGTTGTTCGATTGTGTACCTACCCATAATTTACCTCAAATGTTTACTAATAATATCAGATAAAAATGTCCACGCTTGCTTTTTCACGAAAAATGATGGCAAAAGCTTGGAACAGCGTTTAGAAATCAATTGTCCAACTATCATTAAAGAGGTTCACATTCAATGCGATAAAGGTTACATTTGGCTGAAACCAAGGATTCTATCCTAATTCACAAAAGCCTACTGCACCACAAAATCCGTTCACCTTTTACACTTTCAAATTGAACCTTTTACCCTTCAAATTGAACCTTTTCCTCTTCAAATTGAATCTTTAACACTTTAAATTGAACCATTCACAAATTATAGTTAACAAAACAAGTTTTATTTCTTAATTAAGTTTTATTCATGTCTTCTATGGAAATTGAATTCTAGATGAGGCGTGAATAAAACAACAATCGGCGATCAGCTAAAACGATTGGGTTAAACAAGTTTTTTGGTCTTTATAATTCCCAACTGATTTTTTTCGGAACTACAATAGAATTTCACTAAATTTTGAAAAAAAGTGTTGAATTTGAATTGTAAACGGTTGAATTTGAATTGTAACAGGTTCAATTTGAAGTGTTAAAGGTTCAATTTAAAGTGTAAAAGGTTGAATTTGAAGTGTAGAAGGTTGAATTAAATTGTAAAAGGTTCAATTTGAAGTTTAAAAATTACAAATTGAATTGTAAAAGGTTGAATTTGAGATAACGGGTTCTATTTGATTTTTAAAATGCATAATTTGAAGTCTAAAACCTTTCAATCAGTCAAATTTACAATTTTATAGCGTTCGGCATAAGGTGGTAAATTCCATTTGTTTTGCCACATTGGAAGTTTAGGTAGTAAAAGGTTGAACTTGAGATGTAACAGGTTCAATTTTGAGTGTAAAAGGTTTGATTTGAGGTGTAAAGGTTAAATTTGAACTGTTAAAGGTTCGATTTGAAGTATAAAAGTTTCAATTTGGAGTCTAAAAGGCTAAATTTGAATGGTAAAAGGTTGAATTTGAGATATAACAGGTTCTATTTAAGTTGTAAAAGTTCAATTTAAAGTCTAAAAAGTTCAATTTAAATTATAAAAGTTTGAATTTGAGATGTAACAGGTTCAATTTGGATTGTAAAAGGTCCGATTTGAGGTGTAAAGGTTCAATTTGAAGTGTTAAATGTTCGATTTGTAGTGTAAAAGGTTGAATTTGAGATATAACGGGTTCTATTTGATTTTTAAAATGCATAATTTGAAGTCTAAAACCTCACACTTGTCAATCAGTCAAATTTACAATTTTACAGCGTTCGGCATAAGGTGGTAAATTCCATTTACTCTGCCACATTGGAGGTTTAGGTAGTAAAAGGTTGAATTTGAGATATAACAGGTTCTATTTAAATTGTAAAAGGTCCAATTTAAAGTGTAAACGGTTCAATTTAAAGTCTAAAAAGTTGAATTTAAATTATAAAAGTTTGAATTTGAGATGTAACAGGTTCAATTTGCAGTGTAAAAGGTCCGATTTGCGGTGTAAAGGTTCAATTTGAAGTGTTAAAGGCTCGATTTGTAGTGTAAAAGGTTTGATTTGAAGTGTTAAAGTTTCAATTTGGAGTCTAAAAGGCTAAATTTGAATGGTAAAAGCTTGAATTTGAGATGTAACAGGTTCAATTTAAAGTGTTTAAAGTGTAAAAGATTCAATTTGAAGTGTAGAAAGTTGAATTGAAGTGTGTAAGGTTCAATTTGAAGTGTAAAAATTACAAATTGAATTGTAAAAGTTTGAATGTGATATATAACGGGTTCCATTTGATTTTTAAAATGCATAATTTGAAGTCTAAACCCTTACACCTGTCAATCAGTCAAATTTACAATATTACAGCGTTCGGCATAAGGTGGTAAATTCCTTTTATTCTGCCACATTGGAAGTTTAGATAGTAAAAGGTTGAATTTGAGATATAACAGGTTCTATTTAAATTGTAAAAGGTCCAATTTAAAGTGTAAACGGTTCAATTTAAAGTCTAAAAAGTTGAATTTAAATTATAAAAGTTTGAATTTAAAATGTAACAGGTTCAATTTGCAGTGTAAACGGTCCGATTTGCGGTGTAAAGTTTCAATTTGAAGTGTTAAAGGCTCGATTTGATGTGTAAAAGGTTCGATTTTAAGTGTAAAAGTTTCAATTTGGAGTCTAAAAGGCTAAATTTGAATGGTAAATGGTTGAATTTGAGATGTAACAGGTTCAATTTGGAGTGTAAAAGGTCCGATTTGAGGTGTAAAGGTTCAATTTGAAGTGTTAAATGTTCGATTTGAAGTGTTAAAGGTTCGATTTGAAGTGTAAAAGTCTCAATTTGGAGTCTAAAAGGCTAAATTTGAATGGTAAAAAGTTGAATTTGAGATTAACACGTTCAATTTGAAGTGTAATAGGTCCAATTTGAGGGGTTCAATTTGAAGTGTTAAAGATCCGATTTGAAGTATAAAAGGTTCAATTTAAAGTGTATAAGGTTTAATATGAAGTGTAAAAATTACAAATTAAGGTGTAAAAATTACAAATTAAATTGTAAAAGGTTGAATTTGAGATATAACAAGTTCAATTTTGATTGTAAAAGGTCCGATTTGAGGTGTAAAGGTTCAATTTGAAGAGTTAAAGGTTCGATTTGAGGTGTAAAAGCTTCGATTTAATGTGTAAAAGTCTCAATTTGAAGTATAAAAGGTTGAATTTGAGATGTAACAGGTTCAATTTAAAGTGTAATAGGTTCAATTTGAACTGTATAAGGTTCAATTTGAATTGTAAAAGGTTGAATTTGAGATATAACGGGTTCCATTTGATTTTTAAAATGCATAATTTGAAGGTTAAAACCTTTCACTTGTAAATCAGTCAAATTTACAATTTAACAGCGTTCGGCATAAGGTGGTAAATTCCTTTTATTCTGCCACATTGGAAGTTTAGGTAGTAAAAGGTTGAATTTGAGATGTAACAGGTTCAATTTAAAATGTTAAAGATTCGATTTGAAATGTAAAAGGTTCGATTTGAAGTGTAAAAGTTTCAATCTGGAGTTTAAAAGGCTAAATTTGAATGGTAAAAGTTTGAATTTGAGATGTAACAGGTTCAATTTGCAGTGTAAAAGGTCCGATTTGCGGTGTAAAGGTTCAATTTGAAGTGTTAAAGGCTCGATTTGAAGTGTAAAATGTTTGATTTGAAGTGTTAAAGTTTCAATTTGGAATCTAACAGGCTAAATTTGAATGGTAAAAGCTTGAATTTGAGATGTAACAGGTTCAATTTAAAGTGTAAAAGATTCAATTTGAAGTGTAGAAAGTTGAATTGAAGTGTGTAAGGTTCAATTTGAAGTGTAAAAATTACAAAGTGAATTGTAAAAGTTTGAATTTGAGATATAACGGGTTCTATTTGATTTTTAAAATGCATAATTATAAGTCTAAAACCTTTTAATCAGTCAAATTTACAATTTCACAGCGTTCGGCATAAGGTGGTAAATCCCATTTAATCTGGCACATTGGAAGTTTAGTTAGTAAAAGTTTGAATTTGAGATATAATAGGTTCTATTCAAATTGTAAAAGGTTCAATTTAAAGTCTTAAAAGTTCAATTTAAATTATAAAAGTTTGAATTTGAGATGTAACAGGTTCAATTTAAAATGTTAAAGATTCGATTTGAAATGTAAAAGGTTCGATTTGAAGTGTAAAAGTTTCAATCTGGAGTTTAAAAGGCTAAATTTGAATGGTAAAAGTTTGAATTTGGGATGTAACAGGTTCAATTTGGAGTGTAAAAGGTCCGATTTGAGGTGTAAAGGTTCAATTTGAAGTATTAAAGCTTCGATTTGAAGTGTAAAAGGTTCGATTTGAAGTGTATAAGGTCCAATTTAAAGTGTAAAAGATTGAATTTGAATTGTAGAAGGTTGAATCGAACTGTATAAGTTCAATTTGAAGTATAAAAATTACAAATTGTATTGTAAAAAGTTGAATTTGAGATATAACGGGTTCTATTTGATTTTTAAAATTCATAATTTGAAGTCTAAAACCTTTCAATCAGTCAAATTTACAATTTTATAGCGTTCGGCATAAGGTGGTAAATTCCTTTTATTCTGCCACATTGGAAGTTTTGGTAGTAAAAGGTTGAATTTGAGATAAAACAGGTTCTATTTAAATTGTAAAAGGGTCAATTTGACGTGTAAAAGTTCAATTTGAATTATACAATTTTGAACTTGAGATGTAACATGTTCAATTTGGAGTGTAAAAGGTTCAATTTGAAGTGTTAAAAGTTCAATTTGAAGTATGAAACCTGTATAGTGAATGCTGCCGTCAACATGCTCGAGGCAGTCTTCACAAAAATTCTTGAACTACTTCGTTCCTTCAAGATAAATCTTAAAAGAGATATAACTAATAAGAATACCCGTAGCTGATCCTTTTTCAAAGCGAGAGCAAATATTTCGCCTAACTGCTTTCTTACCATTATTAAATGATAATGAAGAAGTTGACTATTCAGAAGGAGGAGGAATCCATTTAGCTTTAACAGTATTGGGAGAACAAAGTAAATTATGAAATGTTTACACTCTTTAACCAGTTTTGAGAACAATCAAATAATTTTTCTTAGCAAGTGTAGAGCAGTAAACAGTGTAGCAAGCATCAGGCATAAAATATGCTAGGATATTCATCTCTGCTTGAAACATAGAGTAGTGCATACCCAAACTGCCACCAGATCTTTGGTCAAATGACTTACATTAGACACCAAACCATGACCAAAATCAGAGAGAGGCAGAGAAAAAAATGTAAGATCACACTCTCTAAACAGTTGCATATGATAACGCAGAACCACTAGAACTACTGAATTATAGATTAAAACCATCATTCTGGGAGGTCAAACCTCAACATTTTCCAAATCCTTCTACATAGCCAAAAAATGGCAGTAGCTCTTCGTTTATATTCAAGGTGCTTTTTTCAGAAAAGTTTACTCTCCAACATATAAAATGGTGAATGTGTAGATTTCGTAATAAATACATCTTTACTTCTGCTCCATAAATGCGGAGCAAGTACCAACTGTACAAATTTGTATCCAATAGGTTCGGTTTAAATTTTGTTTTATATGCACTATGTGTGGCAATTCGCAAATAAAATTTAATTACCAAAACCCATATACTGTGTGTTGAATTGGAAATTTCTCGTGTCCGGTAGAATAGCGTTGGTCGTAATAAAAATGGTTGGTTTTGTCGTCGGTGTCCAAAATGAAGGCGAAGGTCCAAAAAATCGTTTGGGGTGTTATCGTGTCCAATTTACTTGCGTAGGTCAATAAAATGTCGAAGCGGCTTTCTCAATTCCAATTTTTTGTCCCGGTATATAAAAAATAAAAATTCACTGGTTTTTTTGTTTGTTTGGTTGATCACTGTATTCACTGGATTATCTCACACTATTGTACATAATATTTTCTTTTACATATTTATATAAAAATAATTGTTATACAAAATTAATTTAAGTGTTATACAATAAATATCGCCATCTAACATTTAAAATAATTAATATATAAGGTACTATAATTAAGTTGGTATCTTAACTATAAATTATTTTCTAATTGATAATAATAATTTTAATTACAAAGGTTGGTATGATTGTGATTTATGTTAATAAAAATGTCAGACTTGTTTAGTAAGTAGAATATAAAACAAGAATGAAAATTATTTAAATGTAACGTTACAATACTTGATTTTTTTTTAATAATTGATTGATTATGGGATTAAAAAACGGCGATACATCAGCCGGTAAATTAGATAAGTATAATTTATAGTTTTTTTTTTGTGTTTCGATGATTCTCTGTGGTTTTTTATTGTTTTCAGGATGTCAGCTGTTTGATCATCATCAACACCAACAGCAAAGTACGCTTGGAAGAATTGCAAATTATTCTGAATGAGAATTTTGCTGTAATTTTACTGAAAAAACCCATAAAGGCCACTAATCTAACAACAATACAATCCAACGCAGAACATCGAGAGTGACTAGCCTGTGAGCTAAGTTCCAATCGGGAGTACTCTAACTCAAAGTTAGTTTATTCGAAGGCAACGTGATCAGAGTTGGTAATAGTCCAACCACGAAAACGAACAAAGAAAGACATAGCGTACCAATCACAGGTATGAAGATGAGCGACATCAAGTAGAAAAGCATCATTTTTAGCCAACGGTTTGTTGTTTGCGATACCCCACTCGAAAGACTATTAACTTACTCACAGAAGTCGAAGTTAAAGTTAGCCCTCCTTAAGGTCTTCAAGAGCCATAGTGTGAAACATGACCTATCATCCTCAGGATTTACTCTTTTTTACCCTGTCCCTGTGAAGGAAAGGAACCTGAGTTCGAAATAGAAAAAAAAAATGTCTGCTCGTCTGTTTGGATGTCTTTACCCAAGGTAACTCGAAAACGGTTTGTCTGAAGAAGGAGAATTCAAAAAATTTTGGAACAAGTAGGTTAAGAGAATCGAGTACCTACCAAAAAAATTACCACGTGGTTTCGATCCATGTTCATCAATTTTTTTTCTCCATATATGCTGGTTTGAGGATTGAGTTGGGCTTTGAATTTGGGATTGAATTGAGTGTTGAGTTGGATGTCGATTTGCCGATTGAGTTGGAATTTATTTGGAGTTAATCTGGGTTGGGTTAGCGTTGAGTGAGCAGTTCAGTTGGTTATTTATTAGGGTGTTCAATTGAGAGTTGAGTTAGAGTTACCTTGAGTTTATATAATTTGAGTTTCACTTACTCATGAAGTTTCTCAAGCCGCCTTGATGTAGGAGTTGAATTAGGCGTTGAGTAAAGGGTTGATTTAAGAGTATGATTGAGCTGGGATTGATCTAGTCGTACAGCTGGGGATCGTTTTGATTTGAGGATGGAGCTGGGCGTTCAGTTTGTGGTTGGAGAGGGATTTTTTTGCCGGCGTGGATACTTTATCTAATCATGATAAGTATCACTACCTTGAGAGTTGATTTTGTTATCATGTCCACATTAAAATCAATTTATTGCCGGATGTATATAGATGGTTCGAGATGTCATGATTCGAGACGTGAATAATAAGAGAGATATCGTGAATTTTGTCAACTTAACTACAGGCTTATGGGTAGTGTCGACTTAATGATCAGAACTATACCATTGGGCCACATTCGGCTTCAGTTTGAAACATTCTGTCAAAGTTAAAGTATTCCTGGTGCTCCAAGCTTAGAGCTTTCAATTTTTTTTTTAAATTATAAAAAACTTCGATGAACTAAATTCAGTTCTAGGCAAACCTCAGCTATAAATCAAGCAAACTATCTAATCAAACACCAGAAACAGGGTAACTTTCCAAATTGTCTCAAAATGAAGCGAAGAAGAAACTTTATAAACTGAATTTCCCTAACAGTATCGTTCAAATCAATTTCTACAAAGAAATTTCAACGACAACAAAATATTTTCTTAACGTGTACATTATACCAAAGCAAAAATAAATAGGTGAACTATACAAAACAACAAAAACGCGCACAAAACACACCATAATGTATAAACTTTGGCTGGAAAAATGAAAATTTAGTGATAAAAGCTTATATTTTATATAAAAGGAAACAAAAAACTTGCAAAATTAAATTTTCATTTTGAATTCGAGCAAATAATAATCGATATACGGATGGGAAATTGGAAAAAAAAAAAAAAAACGATTTAGTACGTTTAGATACAGCACATTTATCTCGAGTCGTCCTGCTTCGTTATATAAACTTTAATTTTTTGAACATTCTGTCGTTACTCAACTGCATACAAATTGTTTTCAATATTGATGCAGTTGGTACAAGCGAGCAATAATATCACATCTCTCGTACATATTTCGAAAATCATTAAAATATCCTTAAATAAGCTTATTTTTATTTCATTGGTATATTGTGCTTAAAAAGCATTATTTTACAGTTATTATGTGTACAACACTAAAAACTACTGTATGTATGTACGTACATAGTAAAATGTATAATGGGATGAAGGAGGGTGTCTAATAATGGGTGAATTTTTATATTTAGTTCGATTAGTGTTTATGGCAGCTAGACACTATAATTTTCTCTATGTATTTTTAAATTCTGATGAGGGGTTGAATAAATCGCTTTAAGCTTTTATCGATAAACAATTTGTATTTTTTTTTTGTTTGCAAAAAAGTCGATACATAACTTATGCTTTGTGATAAAATTTTAATTCGGTTTTATGATCGATCTACTGGTTAAACTATGCACCAGCTGATTAAATTATGATCTGAGTCGATTTCGGTCATTAAAAAAAAAGTCTAACATTTCCTACATTTTCGGGTTTTAGTTACTTAAAGATGTCGAGTTTAGAGGGTGTAATGCGATTGTAACTTACATTTTAAATGCTCTCTCTAACTGCGTCGCTGTCACTTATTCTGGCATAAGGGTTGGAATTTTATCCCAATATTCCAAAATATCGGTAGAATGTATATGAAGTAATAAACCCACACAATAATGGTCTAGCAAACACCCTTCTAAATCTAAGGAGCAAGCTAAGCGTATTAATAATATCGGCTAGTTCGCCATTACGTGAAACTGAATATCTTGAACCTGGCGGGAAGGCCCTAGCTTAATCTCGAAGTCTTGAAGTTAGTATGTATTTAATAATACCCTACTTCAGGTGGCGCTCCGACAAAACTACACGTCGCGTTTAATGGTTCATGCAGAATGATTTCGGGAGATTCTCTAAATCACAATCAATCGATCACAAATCAATTTTTGGGTACCACGAACCCCTGGGTGGGTTAATTCGTGTAATTTTTTGATGATTTGTTGGCTAAATTCCATCGGGACGAATGGGCGAATACGATTTTGTGAAGAATCACAATAAATTTGTATATTTGTATCCGGCATGGTGAAGCGGCTTATTTCCAAGGATATCTCCTTTGAATTTTCGTCCAGTATTGATTTTAATTCTGGATCATGGTGTTGCGCTGCTGCCAATTTCTCGAAATTGACTTCGCCCGTTAAATTTATCACGTTAATTCTTGACAGTAAATCAGCCACATTGTTATCCGAATCGATAATATGACTAATGTCAGTCGAAAATTGACTGATGTAGTCGAGTTGCCTAATTTTCCCCGGCGTTAGTGGTTCTTTCTTTTGTCGGAATGCGAATGTAAGCGGTTTGTGATCAGTATAGATACAAAATTTTCTTCCTTCGAACATGCGACGGAAATATTTCACAGCCTGATACATGGCAGTGAACTCTCTCATTTCCGTTTACAGATTGGTTTATTTTTACGTAGTTGAAAAGCTGTAACGGCCTCTTCCGACCACTCAATTTGTGTTTGCATTTTTTTTATTTCCAATAATTAACTTTTGAAGCGTTGATTGATTTTTTACTGCATTTATTATAAACCTTCGGTAAAAATTTACCAAGCCAGAAAACGTTTTAACCCAGCCGCGGTTGTTGGGCGTTCGAATTTTTTATTGCTTCAATCTTTTCTGGTAGGGGTTTTAAACCATTTGCTGTGATTAAGTGCCCGAGGAATTTAACTTCGGCTCTTCCAAATATACATTTTGAAACGTTGATGCTTAACCCGTATTGTCGCAATCGTTCGAATACGATGGAGAGGTGTTTCCGATGTTCCTCTATGTTTTCAGATGCGACAGCTATGTCATCGATATACGGGAACACGAACGGTAAATCCTTTAAAACCTCTTGCATTAGTCATTGCTGGGTCTGTGCGGCGTTGCAGAGTCCGAACGGTGTATATAGAAATTCAAATAAACCGAACGGTGTTGTTATAGCAGTTTTTGGTATATCCGCAGGTTCTACTGGGATTTGATGATATGCTCGTTGAAGGTCAATTGTGGAAAATATTTTACAACCATTTAGAATGTTTCCGAAATCTTGTATAAATGGTATAGGGTAACAATCAGGTATCGTAATTGAATTCAAACGGCGGTAATCACCACATAGACGCCACTCTCCATTTTATATTTTTACCATGTGCAATGGGGAGGCCCATTTGCTTTTAGACGGTCGGCAGATCCCTCTCCGTACTAAGTCTTCGAATTCGTTGCGAGCCACTTGGTATTTGCCTGGCGCGAGTCGACGAGGGCGTACAAACACTGGATGGTCTGTTGTAATTATTTGATGCGTGATATTAATTTTTGACGGAGCCATGTGGTCGTGCTGTACTGTGATGTCCTTATATTCCCGTAAAATATCCGAGAGTGGATCTGTGACATCGATGGTTGTAATCCCTAACATTGATTCTATCGTTGGTGTACCTTTTGTTGACAACCTCGTTTGATAGACGGCGCAACCCGTCTATCAAACGATTTTGTTTCATATCTTCAACAATCCGTAATGTTTGATAAAATCCGCCCCGATGATCGGTTGTTTTACGTCGGCCACGATAAAGTTCCACAGTAATGGTGTATATGTAAAACAGAGATGTCCGCACAGGTATCAATTTAAAATTTTTGCTTGCATTTAAGATCCGAAATGTATAAACGATTTATACAGGCATCCGAATTTTTGTGTTCGATCGAATTTTTCCCCTCATTCGACCGAATATTTAGTTTTTTGTGGCAAAATTACACGGCTGTTTGCATTTCCGCGCTTTTTCACCAAACTTATAATGCCACCAACACTGTTCGAAGTTTTGCTTCTTATTTGAAGTATGAGAAGATGATCCTCGTGATCTCGATCGTTGTCGTGATTGATAATTGTCAGCATGTTGTAATTTATCAAATCGTTTCACTAATTCGTTTATTTTCGTCTCTAGTGACGATATTGCTGATGTGGATGTGAATTCAATAGTATTGGATACTGCGTTGACTTGATTAAAATCACCCAATTCCATCAGTTTGTCGGCCATTTTTGCTATTTTTTGAATATCGTCGTCGCTGGTTGAAATTATCATGCGAATTTGGTTAGGTAAACGTTGCATCCAGATTTGCTTCAACATTTCGTCCCCTACTTTTGATCCTCCCAATGTGCGCATTTCATTTAGGATCCCGGACGGGTTTTTATCGCCTAACTGCACATCTTCCAACAATGTTTTAATTTTTCTTTGATCCGACACGGCAAACTGTTCCAACAAAACTTTTTTTAATGAATCATATTTCTCATCAGCAGGTGGATGCACGACTACGTCCGTTACCAGGGATAACATTTTTGTATCCACTGCCGTTAATAACGCATACAATTTTGTTACGTCAGTAGATATTCCGCTCAATGCGAATTGTGCCTCCACTTGTTGGAACCAAATTTCGGCGTTCACTGGCCAGAATGGTGGTAGCCTAACTGCTACTTTGTTTACGACGATTTCATTTTCGTTTTCCATAATTAAGAATTTGTGTATTTTAATATTAATATTCCGAGTATAATATTTTTATGTGTAAAATTGGAAATTTTATGATGTATATTCACGAATTTTTTACACGTGGTATTACAACACTATGTCCCGTAACCTCACTATTTTTCGTATATTTATGGCTGTGCACTATTTGTTAAATTATTTTAATATTTACGACAGCAATTTTTATATTTATTTATAGTTAATGCTTGCTTTTTATCACGTCGGGTTGGTCACCAAATTATGGGAATATTTTTTTGTACAGTTGATTATCAAAGTAAAAAAAAAACCTTTTGAAAAAAGTATTTCCCGATGAACCAAATTGAAGTTGAATATATCGACATCTTCGGTTTGCAGGATAACCCCACACTGTTTAAACACCAGATCACATCAAATCTTTTATAAACCAGTATAAGCATGTTGTTATTGTCAAAATCGTTTATCAAATGTTGTGGTTGTCAAATCCACTAAAATTGTAAATACTGGTGTTCCTGGGGGTTCCATTTAACATTCATACAATTTAAAAAAAATTAACTTATCGGTAAAAAAATTTCCGAGAACAAAAATTAACTTTCATAACCGCCATTTTCTAAAAATATTTTCCATAATATATTTGTTATGCCCTAGTTTACCATTTTCCGTAATATACCTTACATTGTACTGAAACATGGCGTAGTGTACCGTATGCCATAGAGAAATGTGCTATAGTGAGTCATGCCGCAGTGTAACTTATACAGATTGGAGCGATTGGTAAATTATGATTTCTCGTATGACTGTTGTTCATTAGTTGACTCACTGTACGAAACAGACAAATCAAATACATCATCAACACTTGACGACAGAAAAACATAATTACACTGACATCAACAGACCATAATGATGAGATTTGTTGTACTGGGCGAGCATCAAATATTTATGGATTGGCAAACGACCACAATCACGCACCAGTAGCAAGCAACCAAGACGTTATTGACACAGTGAGGGAAATCAAAAGAATTGCGACAACAAGTCAAGTGCAGCCAGTTCAATTTATCCAGGAGACGGCCACGCAAAAGGGAAGTATATCGCGTTCACAAATGCCATCAAAGCATTATAGCATTAATGTCGCCCTTTTGTATGTCGGCTTTTTCTCCATATCGGCCTTTTTTCAATGTCACGCTTTTGTCTGTGTCGGCCATTTGTCGTACACCCTTTTATACCAGTATAAGTTGTTATCCCTCATTCCTCATTGGAAAAACTTACGAAAAATTTTAAATCATATTTCGCCTGAAAGACGGTTTAAAATGTAAACAAAAATTAAACTTTTTTTTCAGTAGGAAGTAGATAAGTTTAATCAATTAACTTAATATTTCCTATTAGCAAGCACATTGAAAAAGTTTGTGTTTATTACAAAAATATAAATTTCGACCATTTTCATACATAAAACGATGGAAAACGAAAATCTGTCAATACCCCTAAATGACACTAAATCGAAACGACCAAGTTGCATTATGCGTTCAATAATTTCCGAATTGAGCAACAGAAACGATTATTGAACGCTTTTGTGTCTTGGATGTTTCGAAATAGTGACATTTAGGGGTATACCAGATTGATTTCATTTTCTATCGTTTTATGAATGAAAGTGTTCGATATTTAAATTTTTTTTTTATTTGAAAAGTCACTTGAAAATTTGAAAATTTTTGAAAACATATTATGTGTGGCTGATTCATTTAGGAGCATGTACAAATTTGATTGTAACGGAGGATTATCGCACAAATTTGATTGTAACGGTAAGAGAATTTACATTCTTAAATTCGAGAATTTCCTACGGCAGTTATCCTGTAATCCTCTTTTATTGCTTTGATTAGATGATAACCTAAAATATCATACATAAATCAACTATTTCTAATGTACATAGATGATTATTTTCCACAACGTTATATGAGATATTCTTGCACAAAGAAATCCTTTAAATGTCAAATTTTCCTATTAATACTTTGCTATATGTGAAAAATTTGTCTCTTATACACTTAAAAGTCAACCGTAAACATAATATGTGAAAAGTACATACATAAAGGCGACATTTGTGCCTTTCGTAGCACATAAACGTTGTGGCGCGGTGACACACAATATATGTACATACCAAACGTATATAAATTTAGAATTTTGTGCATTTTACATCTAAACCTTCAATTTATTATTACGTATGTTTGTGGGTAGTTGGTAAATAGAATCATACAAAATATCGATTTTTTTTTATGTTGTACGTGTTACGTATGTATGAGGTTATACATCATCAGCATAAAGTTTTAAGATTACACATCTATCATTTATTTACATATTATGCATGAAATTTATAATGTATCATCATTGTTGCTGGTATATAGTATTTTTATACAATAAACGGAAAAGTGGAAAATACCAACTAGGAAGACAGTTACAAGTAAAAAAAACGTTTTTTTTCATTTTTTTTTATAAGAGGATACATTTTAATTTCTTACATAATTATACTTTAACGGAAGTTTACGTCTTTTTGCGCTCAAGTATATAATTTTATATTGTTCTGTTATAAAATGTACCACGTATTTATACGACAATGACGATGACGACGACGACGACGATGACTTTTGAATGGAATGGTGGAAAACTGAAAAGGAAAACTGAGCAAATATAATGGAAAGCTTACACTGGGTGACAATTAAATGGTTAACTGCACTTGAAAAACAAAAATTTTTGCCTTGAAGGAAAAGCGGTTTTGTTAATTTTCAAGAGACTTCATTAAAAGGTTGTACAATTTGCAGGACGAAAATAACAAAATGAGACACAGTTAATAGTTTGAACATTGGTCTATCCGCACGTAAAGCAAATTGCCTTATACTGTATATACAAATAGTGTTTTGTGTTATGTTAATATTCATGGAAATTCCTTTTAATTATCGTAAGCAGTTGTTTAACATCTATGTTTATAAAATATTTATAAATAATGATGCATCATTCGTTTAACGTTCAGAGAGGGAGGGTAACCAAAACCAAACATAAAGGAAAATTAAGTAATTCATTATTGTAACACAAAAAGCAGTTAAAACAAATGAAAATTTTCGTGGATACAACAATACAAAGCACAAAATAAAGAAAAATCTCTCGTCCTCCCATTATCCAAAAAAACCGCCAAACATGAAAAGATTAAAATGAAAACTGAAAACAGCAAATTAATTATTTTTGTATGGAACATTTAACAGTCTCTCTGTACATACACACATACATACACGTATTTATACAAGAACGTGAATAAATCTAATGCGAAATGTTTAAAGCCATTAACTTTGTTTGTTAAAGTAAGAATTTGATCAAAGCTATGCAGAAGTCTGGAATTGCAAGAACAAAACAAAAATCGTTCAATTCTAACTCATTTTGATTTAAATGAAAAATGTAGATTTTGGATTTTTGGGCTCAGCAGTTACAGGTCCTAAAACCCACCTTTAGTGGTATCAAGAACCCCAATTGTAGCGCAATTGCAAATTTTGGATTTTATTGATTAATAATTCGCGGATTTATAATAAGGTGATTTAAAAAGATAAATCGATCTGTTTCTGAAATGTTTTGAATTAATCAAGCAATCTAAACGCACAAAAAATTACATGAGATTCATAATACTGTGACGGTGACACCTAGATTGTAATAGAATAAGTTAAATTGATAGCTCAATATTTTACTGTACTAAAATGGAATTTTCATGTTTCTACACTATTCTTACTGGAAAAGTCATGAACTTTCTAGAGTTTGGTTTGTGTATATAAAAAGGCGAACGAGATCGAATCGGAATTATTAGTTTTTGGTGAACGATAGTGTGAAGATTAAAAATTTATTAAAAAGTGGTTTAAAAAGTGTTTTAGTGTTAAATAAAAAGTAAAAGTGATCAGTAAAATTGTGCGAATAATTTATATGAAGTGATTTTGTTGAGAAAGCCGTGCAACTCGAATTCATAAGGCTGCCGGAGCAAACATTGCCTATCTTAAAACATCCTGCTGTCTCAATAGAGCAATCAGTCGAGCAAATTTATTCATGACAATTACCATACAATACATTGATTCTAATATATCTATTCCATAGATCTCGAAGCATTAATTACCAACATAACTAAAAATCTAAAATAAGACCGGAAACTGCTGTTCAAATCAACAGGGTGAAATTGGGACAAGAAATTTCTACTACTATAGATCAAGATGCTAAGCTAACCACCAGCATTTCACGGACCATCAGCAAACCGGTTCTTCACGCACCTTCTTATTATTTTCGGAATCAGTGCAAATTAATCAAGCTCTTCTGACTCAGAATCAACATTATCTTCATCTACCGATTGTAAGAGGAAAGTAGTTCAATTTATACGAAATAAGCATACGAAAACACAGAAAACACAGAAAGAATAGACAAATGCAATCTTACTAGTGAAAACCACGCTTCTGAATTTTATTGGCTTCAAATCGATCGCAATTCCGATATCAGTTGGCATCTTTTGAATAAATCATTTATGGATCGCTTTAAAGACAGGAGAATTGATGTAGATATTCGCCAGGAGATAAAGGCAAGGAAACAAAAGCCCTCCGAATAGTACTGCTTTAAAGATACCTCCTCAGGGGTCTGAACTCTAAAAAAAATATATTGCTTCTAAATATGAGTGCTTCAGTCTTCTAATCCATTGAAGATACCTGGAAGTGTACATTTGATAACGAACCTCGATTTAAGAGGCATATAAATGAATGATTTGTGGTAATGATTTAGGTGATACTATACGGCAATCCATTGATGCTATTCAAATTTCTTCAATACGAAACCCTTTGAAATTTCAAAAACAAAATTCTCAGCCAGATTCATCTATGCTGAATTCAGTCAAATCACCGAGAACAATTTAACTGGATGCCTAGATAAAACTAAATTTATTTCAATGGTGGACCTTAAGGTAGCCTTGTGGCAGATTCCGCTAGATTCGGCATCACAGGATAAGACCACACTCACCGTGCCAGGGAGATCCTTGTGCAATGCACTACAAACAATGAGCAAGCTCATGCAACAGATCATTCCTTACCACTTGCGGGATCGCGTCTTTGTATACTTAGATGACTTTTTAATCCCTTCATCTACCTAATACTAAAAATAAATTTTATCTCAAGGAGCTGGATTATTTACCATATGTTGTTAGCAATGGATGTCTATTTATTAATAAAGATTGTGTCCAATCAACTGTACGTTCTTCTGTAATCAAAACGGTTAAACAAGTAAGACATTTTTTAGGAGTAACCGGATATTAAAAGAGATTTATAAATAACTACTCCACCAGGACTTCTTAAAAATGGAAAAAAGTCTAATTGGACTGATAACGCTGATAAATCTTTTCAAACACTAAAAACTGCTCTTATCTCTGCTCCCGTGTTGGTAAATCCTGACTTGACGTAGAAATACAAAGAAAGACCGACAGCCTTTGCTTCGCAAAAATTAAACGGAGCCCAACGTAATTACTCCACCACACATTTGGAATATATTGCGGCCGTTTTAAGCATCAAGAAAGTCCTTGTGTATATTGAAGGTCTATCTACCCTTCACAATTATAAATCATCAATTTAACTGGTCGCCTATACAAATTAAGGTGTTTTGTATGTTCGAAACTTACCGACTTTCAACTTCCACCAGTTCATGAAGATTTATCTAGCGTAGAATTTCAAGATCCAAACTACCAGGAGTTGTATCGCGAAATCTATTGAGGCTAATCCCGAAAGAAGTAACTTAACCGTTATGAATGATCATGTCTATATTAATCGTTCATTCAGTTCGTTTAGAATATTCAGATAGTCTTAATTCTGCATGGAAATTAGTAATTTCTGAAACACTTGTCCATGATTTAACTATAAATACTAGCTCATAACGGCCCTAAAACGGGTCATATTTGGATCAATAAAACGATCGAGCATCCGGTATATAAAGTTCTTCGAGCTCCCATGGGTCAACAGATGTCGGTAACTTAACCTTGGGAACGAATTTATGTCAACTTTATGGTTCCTTACCCAAGATGGAAGCCAGGAAATACAAATATTTTTATACTGTTAAAGTTAGCCGAAAGTTGCCAGCCGAAAGTGAAAAGTCGATAATGCAGGTTGTGTTAGTCCAGCCGAAAGTAAAAAAAATGATAATGCAGATTGTCTAATCCCAGCCGAAAGTAAAAATTCGATAATGCAGATTACGATATAACATTCTAGCCGAAAATAAAAAATTTAGTAGTTATCAGCCGAAAGTGAATAGGATACAGAAGAATATACAAAATTGGAATAAAATCAGCCTCTAGAGTATATATCTGAAGCTGAATCGTTTTTATGTGATTTGTCAATAGCTATCGAATGAAAAAATTCAGTACAAGTTTCCCGTGGGAATCTCGGAAAATTCAAAAAAGTCTCCAGCCGAAAGTAAGAAATGGATGAATAAAATCAGCCTCTAGAGTGTTATGTCTGAAGATGGATTGGATTGATGTGACTTAGCGATAGCTATCGCAGGAAAAAAATTCAGTTCAAGTTTCCCGTGGGAAATCTCGGAAAATTCGATTTTCCAAAAATTATTAGAAAATTTTCCGAAATCGGAAAATCGAATTTTCCTAGATTTGCCACGGGAAACTTGAACTGAATTATTTCCTGCGAGAGCTATTGACAAGTCACATCAATCCAATCCATCTCCAGACATAACACTCTAGAGGTTGATTTTATTCATCCATTTCTTACTTTCGGCTGGAGACTGTTTTGAATTTTCCGAGATTTCCCACGAGAAACTTGTACTGAATATTTTCCTGCGATAGCTATTAATAAATATAATCAGTGCAATCCATCTCCAGACATAACACTCTAGAGGCTGATTTTATACAAATTTTCTAATGATTTTTGGAAAATTGAATTTTCCGAGATTTCCCACGGGACACGAACCGAATTTTTTTCCTGCGATAGCTATTGACAAGTCACATCAATCCAATCCATCTCCAGACATAACACACTAGTCTAGAGGCTGATTTATTTTCGGCTGGAATGTAAATAACATAATCTGCATTATCGACTTTTCACTTTCGGCTGGAAACTGTCGGCTAACTTTAACAGGGTATATTTTTGACTTTTGGTGTACCAGAAACTCTAGTTTCCGATAAAGGACGTCAGTTCGAATCAAATCTTCACATAGATCTTTCGAATAAATTTGGTGTCCAACATTTGTTTACGCCAAAATATTCTCCTTAATCCAACATTTCAGAACGAACGAATCGTTTTGTTTTGACAGCTATTCGGTCCTATCTGGGCTAATCTCATCGAAACTGGGATATGCATTTAGAACGTATTTACTCAGCCCTATGTAATGTCGTACATTACTTAGTTTTCGGTAAACATTTCATTGGACACGAAATTATGTACCAATTGGTACACATAAATCAGAGCTCGTATCAAGTATCCAAAAATCCGTATTATTATTGCGAAGTCATGCTGCTAATAAGTATTCGGCCAAATTAGTACTAAAAGTTTAAAAAAGCAAAGAGTATCCGTATGGTCGGTAATGCAGCTTATCAACTTCACGATGAATACAGTAAAGATATAGAAATATTTCATACCAAGGACATACGAACATAACAACGGAAGGTTATTCTCCATTGTAACTTTAGCCTAGCGTAATCAGTATCAGGCAGTCTGGTCGTTTCCACGATTTGAAATGACAAGCGTCTCCTTTAATTAATGAACAAAATTAAATCACCGGTACACGTCATTTGCAACAATACAAAACAATAGCCGCACTTCTTGACGTTTGATCTGATCCTAATCAGATCATGTCTCATGAAGCGACACCAAAACGCGTAAAACAAACAAATACCAATTCAATTTTCTGTCTCGTTTCGTTTTGAATCTGCCTCTTCATACTCGTGCTATGTATTCATCATTCTTTGTCGCTTGTTTCGGGAACCTGAATTACCCCCAAAGTTTCAAGGTTTTAAAAAAGTCTTTTAGTCTTACGCTTCGTCAAGATCAAGGTAGCCCCCGTCGTTTTATACCAATAATTTTATATACCACAGCCGTGAAAAGCAATTATCGATGAGTTGGCTACTGTCATACATAAGCAGAGCTTCCATATTCGTGTATGCGGGCGTTATATTGCTTTGAAATTCAAAAAAGAAAAATCTCATATTCGGGTATATGAAGAGGGTTCAGTGTTAGGTTTAAAAGTAACATATTTTAGGTATGCGGGTTGTCAGCCTAGCGATACAACCGTTATGTACGTTTGACGATAAGCAACAGATGCTGTGGTGGCTATCATTATCGTTCGATGGAATTTTACGAATCATGTTTGGAGAGTACCGCCGACCATTGGCACCAGATAATTCAAATTCTTTTCGAAATTTTCGGTTTAGCAAGTTCTTTGGGGGGGAGGGGGGCGACTATTCCTGAATACAATACAAATTCGAATGTATAAGATTCGTGTTTGATTTAAATAAGAAACGAGCGAATCTGATTCAATTCAACGTATTCGGATCATATTCAGGATTAGCCCTCTAAGTGCTTTGCTTAAAGTTGGTTTGGCAGTACGATTTTAGCTGTTACTCTAAAAAATATTCGAGATTTTCGAAGATACATTTTTTTTGAAATCTTTATGCCGCTATCTTCGAATTAAAGAAAGTAGTTTAAAAAAGCACTTGAAAATTACTTATCCGAATTAAGCGTACGCCTTACAAAAGCTCTGATAAAGGGTGAATTTTTAATGTTTGTTTTATGGTTGATATTTTTAAAAAACTTTAGACTTTATTGGAATCTAATGTGGAGTCTAGATACGAGTATGGTGTCCATGAATCATAGAGCAGATAATTTCCGATACGGAATGAAAGTTCCTGGAATTTTTGCAATATCTGGTAAATAAGTTAAAAGATCTCAAGGGCATGTTCTTTTTGACCTTCCTGTTTAATCCAATAAAAATGTTGTTGCAAAATTTAAGTGAAATAAAACTGGAAGCTAGCTCTAACATAAATTGTTGCATTCCCGTCGATAGCTTTAATCTAAACCACTTCCACAATAAAATTATTTAAATTTAATTTCAAATACATTAAAAAATTAAGCGCAACGTAGCTTTACATAAATTTATTTACATAAACCATATATACACACGAAGCCTTTTGTAATCCAATTATTTAATTTTGCCTGCAGTACAGACATAAAATATTTAACCGCGCTCTCAGTATGATGGCAAAATTAACGACTACAAAAAACTTTTTGTCGGTGGACATTTGGGACAAGTCCTTAAAAATCGCCCTATTATCACCACACCAACCAAAAAAAAAAAAAAAAAAAATGTATTCCCAAAACGATTCAATATTACAACAAAATCGTGTAAATAAATATTTATGGTGTTTGGTGTGTTCATGGTATCGCGCTTTTAACATTTTATTTTCATTAAATACACAAACTTAACACATTGTGATGGGTTTGGTTTAGTTATACACACAATACCAACATACACTACACATACTTATGTACAGCTGAGTAGAGTAGGATTGCACGATACAAAAAAAAAAAAAAAATAATCAGAAGGAACAACATAAAAAAGCTCTGTCAAAATAAGCTTATAGAGATAACATTAATTTTAGAAAAGAAAATTTTTGAGTTTTATGTTGAGTGTGTGTTATGTACATAAAATAGAGACATTCTTCTGGTTTCGATTTTTTTTTCTTTTTTTACTGTTGCTTTTTGGTTAACACATGTAAACAAATATTACAAAATTAATTAAAGATGGAAGCTTTTTATATTTGTTTAACAAGATGGAAGTTCTTTAATAATCTCAGATTGGTGTCACTTTTGTATCTAATCAGTGGCAAATCAGATCAATTATGGTATATTTTGTACAAAAAACGAACGTAAGAGTAAACTTTTGGGTGGTCAGATTGTAAATTATATTTGTTGTTGTGGAATGTTACGATATGTAGCATTTGCTTGAAAAGATACGACTTTGAAAGTCCTAAAAATTAAATTTAAATTGTTGACGTCATTTCGATGATATTCATTCCAAACAAAGATATTGCAAAATGGCTGAAGTATTTCAAGATGGTGAACATGATTAAGCTGGATACATAATTGGTAAATTTGTATTCACACCCAACGAGGAGTCAGTCAGAAGCTGAAATTTTAGAGAAAGAAGCCTTTCGTGTGAGGATACAATTATGTCAGGTTTATATAGATAGAAAATCGTTTTTGGTGTAAGATATTGGCAATAGACCACAACGATTTTGGTGTAAAATATTGGCAATATAATTTTTTAAAGCTCTGGCGAAATCACTATCTAAGTAGAAAAACCTTTTCCAATAAAAAGCATCAACGAGATTGCAAAGTGTGTTTTGACATATATCATTTATTTTCGTATATCATTTTATTGGCAAAGCATAATATTCACACCAAAAATTGCATCTTTGTCGCAAAATAAATTCTGGGGCGAGTCTAGAGCAAGTTGTAACATGTAACAACCTGCTCCATTGAAAAATTATTCAAAGGTATTGCAACAAACATTATTTTCTAATCACTTTTAGAATAATGAAGAATTTATTATAAACGGAAAACAAACCGGGGAGAGATGTCGGAAACAACAAATCTCAGCTTTAGATCCGTGGCTAAGGAAATGGGCATTTGCCATCAAAATTGTGGCGATATGTCAAAAAAAGCACAAAAAACAAACTCGGCAGGACTTTCCACGGCAGTTCCAAAAAGTAAATTTGGATACAGCAGAAACTCAATTTTGAGAGGAAGGGATGAAGCTGATGGAATATGTCAAGTACGCATCAAAAATATATGAAATTGAGGGGATTCCCTTGTCAGCGTGCTGTTTCCTTAGGGAAAAATGTCTCGGAATCATTGATAGCGAACAAGCAGGCAGGCCAATCTCGATTGGTCGATTCGGATGCCAGAAGCCACGGGTATTGAACGCTCCACCGCTTGCTGGAATAAGTGAATGGCAAACATAAATTTGCCGCACGTGCAGTTCAGAAACTCTGTAAAGTAATTGCCGAACCACAGTTCTAGCCCACAGTATTAACCCGTGCGTGAAAACGGTTTCATGAAAATTTTATCCGAGACGCACCAAATAGTTCAATTGGTACAGGCAACAAAACTGGTTAGATGACAACGAACGACCAGTTCGTTTAGTTCTCAACAACCGCGAGTCAAATTTAGCCGTTAATAAATTAGCTTGGCAAAGGAAAATGGAGTTATTATGTTGGCGTTTCCACCGCATTGCTCTAGACTGAAAGATGGTCCATTTAAGTGATATTTCCACTTCCGATGGCGCTACATAACAAGCTACATACGCTTCTTCCGCTGGCGCTACAAAATAAGAAGAGATTTGGTTGTTCGTTGGTGCCGACTCCCATACCTGTTTAGTTATCATATTTTTATAAGGCGTGATGATTTTATGAATCCGATGATGTCAACTTAATCGAGATCATTTCTGATCTGGTGATTTATTCGCTTGGGACCGAGAATTATTTTTATGATTTTACGCTCAGTTACCACCTCAACACTCGTAACCAAAGGTGATAACTGATATCAGCTTCAAGCCATTCTTAAAAATTGGGTAACAGTAAATTAATTAATTGCATTGATTTTAATGACACAAAACAACCAATTTGATGATATAATGTGCTTCACGGTGTCACGCCTTAAAAATTCGTTTTTAAATAAGTCACCGTGGTGGATTTTTATGTCTCTATTAAACAATTAAACCAGCGTTCAAACTACTCTTCAGTTGGTTTTTATTAACTTTCTGTTGCTTCTAAATGATTTTCTTAATTCTGTGTCCTACCCCTACTTTTCGATCATAGATAGTAAGTCATAAATTCATGAATAATATTCAGTAACAAGCGAATATTGGGCGAACAATCAAAAAATGAAAGAATCAAAATTGAATAGAATCAGTTTTGTGTTTTATTCACTGCTAAATGAATAGTTTAGTGAATAATATTTTACAAAGTGGTTTTGGCCAACGCACATTTAGACATCTTGATTATTTTCACATGTTTCATAGAATTCGATATTTTGGAAAATTATCATACTATAAATCAGCAAATTTTGGCAGAAATAATTCCGTGATTTTAACATTAACTTGCTCGATCTAAAATTGTTGCATTCTTTACTATTTTAACAACGGCATATTACCCGGTTATGTTCGAGGGCTATACAGGGGTGATAAAACAAATTTTCTGGCATTCTTCAGCAAAACTCTTCCAGTACCATTTCCAAAGCTAGACGGCTTCCAAAAATGACCAACCTGGCGTAACTACCACCAGAAATGGCAAAATGTTTCTTACTACTGTAGATAGGCATTGCCAGTGATAGCTTCTTCAAGTTTCTTTGATATATATATAGGTACTCATTTTCAATAAACCAACTATTTACAGATCAGCCCACAATTCCAGACACTTCGAAATATGTTGAAACGTAATCGATCAGTTTTCGATGGAAACCGAAATTAAGTTGATCTACATTTTCTTTCCTGAAAAAGTTAAAATCTGTTGTGCATCGTTGATCTATTATGTCATTAACGTTAATCAATTGTTCTTTTCAGCTATGTAAAATATATTTCAAGACATAACATCACCATCAGACCATAACCAATGAAACAAAGTATGTAGTACAAAACCTAAACTGTCTCAATGAGTGTTTTTTTTTTCATGTGTATAAACATCTTTACTCGTACTTACCAAAAAATTTTGTAGTGAAGTAATCTGATAAATAAGACGAGCGGAAATGACGTATTTTGTTTTAATATACAATATTATGGTTGTCATGGAAACATTGGATAAAATAATACAAACTTTTGGCGTATTTAATAATACTCTTGGCATTTCTGTAGTGTAGGCTATGAATACTTGATTGTCAAAATTTTGATTTTTCGATTCAGCATCTACTCAGTTTCTTATTATTATTTCTCGGTAATGTTGATTATTATACCGTCGCACAGTGGGACAAAACTGACTTTTTTTTGGACAAAATAGCTAAAAAGTTCAAAAATGATATCACCTGCTAAATAGACTAATAAATGATAAAGGCCTTAAAATGCTACATATATAAAACCCCTATATACTGTTTTACGTCTTAAATCATTTATTACAAATGTATAGGTGATCCCAAAGGTTTAGGTATTTAGAAAGTGATGTGTCATTTTTTGACTTTTGAGGTTAGGTACAATTTTTAAGAACAAAATAAAAAAATCTGCCTCAACAAATTCATTGTAAATAAATTGGGCTTTAATTTAAATAAAAAATTATCGTGGTTTGTGGCTTTTGGCACTTTGTGGGCTATTTTGTCCAAAACAAAGTCACTGTAGTCCTACTGTGCTACGCCCAGCGGCTTACCAGGTGCATTATAGAACCAACACCATTCCATACCTCTGATGCTCCGTTCGACATCACCACCACTACCAGAAAAATTTCATTGCAGCTCCAGCCCAAAAATTCCTACATCCAATTTCCCACCCAAACAGACTGCGACACCTCCCTCAATGTCACTCCAACTCCATCACATCACAGACAACCTTCCATCCTAACACTTATCCTCAACAAAAAAAAAAACTCCCGCACACATTCCAGTTCGCCTCAAACCCGACTACATGACACATCTTACCATATTTACAACGTTAGTTGCATTACAAAACAAAATATGAAAATAAAGAATAAAAATATCATAAAAAAACCAACTAGTAAAAATGATCCAGCCAAATCGAAAAATATAACTAGATTTGCTTAAATTAAATGAAATCAGCGCTGAATGCAACCACTATTCTTGTCACCCCTACAGAACAACTGTATAGCCCTGATAAAATATAAAATTTTGCAACAATCTATAAAATATATCTATTTCCGCGTTATATTAAGAGGGACGAAACCTTAAGAACGCAAACAAACTATACAATGACAAACACAGCCGCTTCCAATTAGGAAACCAACAAAAATGAACCTTTAAAACAAAACACAGAAGCCACAAACTATTTCATTGTTGTAGCTCTCACGATTTGATTCAATGCAATTGCTCAAGGCCCGCACCAAAAGTGTAAAATATAAAGCGCAAAACAATGATTTAAACGTTTTAAATGATGCGTCTTCCCTAGACACTACATGCTTTCGGAAAGGTTACTTCAACAAAAAAAAAACAATTCCATTAAAGGTCCAATTAAAAACGATTATATGTTAATTTGCATCTTAAATAAAAATTATTTAAATCTTTAGTTGTTTTCAAGCAACCAACTACATTCCAATTCATTGAATAAATCCCCAAATATAGCCCTGATTACTTTAGCCGTTATTGTCTAGTAGCATTTGACTGAAAATACAAGACTCAGCACAAAATGGTTCCCCTCTCAAACCTACAAACACCCACAAGCCAGCCCCCTCTAATAGAAATTCCGCAACTCAACAACTAACAGATGGAAACATCCAATTGGGAAACAAAACGAACACAAAATCAAAACAATTTTCGGCGTCACACCAATAACTAATGTTATTCACAGTATGAGTATATTTTCGAATAAAACCGAATGGTCACGATAAGGCCGATTTCTGAATATGGTCTATATCCGAATATATATTATAACAAGCAACCATTTACATTACGGCAACGTTGTATAACAACATGTAATACCAACCAGGCCGTCTGTCCACTAACCAAAATCAAATCACATGAAACAAACGATTTATTTCTATGATTGCTGTGTTTCTTATTTCCGATCTAATTGATCTGATCGATCTGAGTACTAAAAAGCTATGTAAAAACACAGGTTTTTAGTACTCAGATCAATCAGATTGATTAGATCAGAAATAAGAAACACAGCATATATTGTTTCATTCTAATCAACGAGATACAAATACAATAATATTTTTCTCCCAAGGGTAGCACAAAGAAGGAAAGCACTGCACATTTCAATACAAAAACCGCTACAGTGTAAATAAAATATTACTGCATTGCTTTGGTAAATTCACAACAACCGTTTCATCACATAAACAAAATATGTTTTAGCAAAACCAAATTTTTTTAATTTTTATATAATTTTACATGAAACAACCCACAGAAACAACGAAACAAAACTTCTTTGTTGTTGTCCAGGGCAGCTCAAAAACAGCCAAAAATAAAGCAATTTTTTTAACACATTTCACAACCGCGCATGCGGAAATACCCGTTTAACGGTACCCGAACAGTACCATTATTAATTTTTGAAAAATAAATCAAAACCGAACTTTCACATTATAAATCCATGAATATCCATCGCCAAAATATAAAATAACAATAAACACAAATTTATATTGTTAATTACACTGTACTTAACAATCAAAATAAATTAAATTGAAATTAGAAAGTCGAAAACACGTTCTTCTCCGTCAAACGCCACAATAGGATCTTAAAAATGAGCGAGCGAACACGAACAAACAAATTCAAACAGAGCAAGCGAAATGAAAAAACAAAAACGAAGAAATCTAAAAACAAGCAAAACCGGAATTTTTTTGTTTTTTAAACGAACCCATAGCATTGGTAGTATACCTACAAGCGAATTTTCATTTCTTTTTGATTACAAGGAACAACTGGAAGTTGTACTTGCTTCGAGTTTATGACCTATTTAATAGTTACAGTGATTTTATCTAACGTAACAAGCATCAAGTATCTTGAATTTTTCTCGGTATCGAACTTTCGCCCTATCATGAAATAAAAAAGCAGGCTGTCATTGAAATGGTCGATATTTTCAAACAGTTCGAAATCGACAAAAAATCAGAATTTTGAGTAGGCGACTCTTTAGGCAACTAAGTTATTTAGATTACACTTAAGCCTGTATTCCATGAGAAAATTGACTGACAGTAAAAAAAAACGAAAAGAGAAAAACAATCTGATGCCCTTATAAGAGACTAGGAAAACGTTTTTTATTTTATGTTTTATTTTACAGCAAAATTGTTTTTCTATAAAATAAAACACGTTGCCTTTGTCTCTTATATGAAAGGGCATCAGATTATTTTTCTCTTTTCGTTTTTTTGACTGTCAGTCAATTTTTCTCATGGAATACAGGCTTTAATGGCTCAATTCCACGGTGAATCAAAGTTTGTCAGTAAAAATAACTTGAGATAAAAATATAAAATCGGTGGTTGTGTGTACGAGACAAACAACGGAGTCAGTCAAGATTTTACTTACAAAAAAACAACGGGCGAGTTCACGCTCAACTCGCAAAAGTATTATGTGAAAACCTTTTTGTATAAGCAAGTATCAATGCAGATAGAAGGCTGCCATTCGCTCAGTATTTAAATTGCGTTACATTTTTGGTTTAAAAAGTCAATAAATTGTTCTATATTGAGTTTGGATGATGAACCTTACAAATAAAAATACAAACGACTAAATTTCAGTATGGCCATGTCTCCATTACTCATACACGGAAATCTGGTTGAAGATTTCATATTTAGACTTTTGTGAATGGTCACGGCAAACCCGGTGAACAAAGCAAAGTGGCATCGCTGATTTGATCAGTTTGAACTAAATGAAATAGGGCGTAGCATATCTTCCTGCGGCTTCTTCATTGCGTGCATCTTTAGAGAATGTCATTCGAATCTGTTTACTACTTTTATAGTTTTTGTTTCTTATACTCCCCGTATAACCAAACTCAGCAACAGCATGAGCAATACTAAACATACCGATTAAACAATTTCAAAATTATTATTTTATTATCTATCATTGTATGAGTGTCATTTTCACAGCCGGCTAAGATGTATAATATTTAATACTTAAAGTATGCGTGTAATTCTGTTTGATTCTAATGTATTTCCATTTCACTTTTTTGAATCACTTAAGCCGGTATTCCATTACGAAAAATTTACTGACTGCTGGAAAAAATGAAAGAAGACAAAAAAAAAATGTTACATTAGAGTGACAAAGAAAAAACAATTTTTTAATTTTTTATTTTATAGCAAAATTGTATGGATAAATTTGGACAGCAAACAAAAACATAACCAACAAATATGAAGAAAATTATGCGTTATTTACCATAAAAAAGAAATATGTTATCATCCGTACACAAAATTTATGTAGATGTGTTAGAGGGTTGCAATAAAAAGTATGTAACATTGTGTGGCAGACTGTAATATAGAATTGATACGACGTTGTTTTTCGCCTATATTTTCGCAAACTGGTTTTAATGTTTATGATTTCAAATTTGACCCGGCGTCATTAAATAATAAATTACTGCAAACATTGATCATTCGATATCAGACGATCGACTTGTCAGTTAGTGCGAATCAAATAAATTAAAAATTGATCTACATAATTATAGTATATTATTGGTTATTGAAACCAATTTATTTTGGTAAATCCAAATACCAACTACAGTTGAGGATTTTGTTGGTTGGCCAATGTCATTGGCCTTCACTCGTGACCGTGAAATTGGACGTGGTTAAATTTAACCTCATCTATAAATTATCATATACTGGCCGAGGTATAAGATTGGTGTTGTGGATGGTGCGTTAATCGCCTTAACCCTGTTGTTTTTCGATTATAGCGTGATTTCTCGCTAACTACCAGGGTTACCGCTTTAGAATTCCCATCGTATAAACCGATACGTGATAGTCATCATAAAAGTCAGCGGAATTTCGAGAACGGATTATGTGCTGACCTTCATTTCCTCATGGCGTGAAAGTATATTAACCGTGTGGATTACAGTGTTGTTTACTGTGGAAAAAAAACCTAGAATCTATAGTGTTTTATAGTTAAATTGCTCTTATGTATATTTATTTATTGTTGTTCTTAAATTTTCTGAAAATTAGTGTTTTTGTGAGTGTATGAGCCTTTGTATTAGTGGAAAGGAAAAAAAAAATAAATTTCGAACAATTTGTGTTTGGAAATCGAAGAATCTAAAAATAATAATAATAGTTTGTCGTCCGAGTGAACTAATTTCATTAAGGGTCCTTGGGCTTTTTCCAGTAGGGACTGTTTCTTTCAGCTTCAACGTCGCGGAGCGCTTTGCAGACTTTGAAGGGTGAGTAAATTTTTTTTTTGTAAATTTTTCATATAATAAATTGGATACCTGGGCGTACAAACAGTTAACCGCGAATTAGATTGTGAATGTTGTACAATGTATTACAGTTCAGAAAAATTAGTGGTACATACTATTGCGAAAGTTAGTATGAAGGCTCTCACGCAGTTAGTTTTTTTTCCAAATTAAAGTTACAAAATTAATGTTCGTATAAATTTTCAATCCTATAAATTATCATTTTTCATTTTATATAATTACCTAAGTTTATTTTCAATTACCGAAAGATTATCCAAATTAGTTTACTATCGATCTCGAATTTTTCTTTGGTTCAATAAACGGGTTTGGTAACTTAACTTTATTACTTTCTTTTACTCTAGTAAAATAAAGTATAGTAATAATAAAAATTTTGGACCTTGAGATTTTTAGAGATTTATTTGTTTTGAGGTCCCCTGAGTCCGAAAAAGTGGGTTTCGAAATGGTGTCTGTCTGTCAGTCTGTCAGTCTGTCAGTCTGTCAGTCTGTCAGTCTGTCAGTCTGTCAGTCTGTCAGTCTGTCAGTCTGTCAGTCTGTCAGTCTGTCAGTCTGTCAGTCTGTCAGTCTGTCAGTCTGTCAGTCTGTCAGTCTGTCAGTCTGTCAGTCTGTCAGTCTGTCAGTCTGTCAGTCTGTCAGTCTGTCAGTCTGTCAGTCTGTCAGTCTGTCAGTCTGTCAGTCTGTCAGTCTGTCAGTCTGTCAGTCTGTCAGTCTGTCAGTCTGTCAGTCTGTCAGTCTGTCAGTCTGTCAGTCTGTCAGTCAGTCTGTGTCCTATTTACAGCCCAGATGGTTTAACCAATCGAACTGAAACTTCAGATTTAAGCTTTTTTTTCACCTCCATTTTTTTTATTTCCATTAATCGTAATTGGTAAATACTAGGTAACATGAATTGTTTAGTTACGTCGATGGAGGGAGGGTTGGGGACTTGGTGGATCCAAGGGGGCCAAATAAGACATCTCGCGATGTTTACTTGGTAAAAACCACTTGAGTGGATGGGTACTGGTTTCGTCCTGGTCATTTCGTATCTTTTTTTTTTTCTTCTTATTATTTATTTGATTTTGTTGCACATGATAATATTTAAGTTTTATAACATAGTTGGGGTTGCTGTCTAACATACCCGCCCATCCGGAGCTCCCGGAATTTAATATGAGCAAGCATGTGCAGATTCAGCAATCAGGGTTACAAGTACTCCATTTGATATTTTTTGTCAATAATTATGGCATCACACTAACACAGCCACAACTTTTTTGTAATAAAGATGTTTACTGAAGAAGTCGGGTGTCTCATTCACACAACCACCAATTTTATATTTTTATCTCAAAATATATTTTTGCTGATAAACATTTTTTCACAATGGAAAATATAAAATCTGACAATGGTGAAAATATAAAATCCGTCAAAGTGAATCGATTGCAATGGCTGATACAGATTGTTCTAACAATAGCCGATAAGCCAACTTTAGCCGATAAGTTTTGGGGAGAAGAAACCCATTTATTGTTAAATCGGTGGTCACCTCAATATAATATCGCTCGGGTATTAGAAACAACTTCTTAAACTGGTTTTTGGCACCTAAATTGACAATTCCTGATTACTTGTTGTATATTACCTGGTTTCCATTAACCAAACGAAAGTTTTGACTCAACATCGGTTATGGTAATGCTCGATTATTAATTTTGACAATTAGATGAAGGTACCTTTCGTTATTATAAATGAAACGCTACCTACGCTCCACTATAGCTCATGTCTTGTTTGTTTGACAAATACCACGGAATTCAACATCTTGGCTTGGTGGTCGCAACCATCTTGGTATTCGTACTTGTAGGCGATCATAAGCAAATCGAATAGAAAGTTCTGAATCGAAGGGCTAAAAGCTTTCTGTAATACGTAATGTGTAGATATAGAACTAGAATCGAAAGAGTACTGCACATTAATTTTCTTGAATAAGCCTTTACCAAAGCTGCATCTAAACTATTTTAAAATGCTTCTAAATTTTTGTCTCTGAAAAGCATTTGAATACTGGAAGACTTAATTTTAAGCAGTTTATAAAATGAACTTAACTGCTGGCGCTCGATAAACTGGAAATCATTTAAAATTCTCATATTGCAATAAGAAATTTTCAGTTTTTCATAAGGGGCAACTTTTGGTTTCAAAGTTATGGGACCACCAAAGGTTTATAAAATTATCCAAATTTTGGTAAAAATGTCACATCCAAAGGTTGAAAGGTTCAAAAAATTACCAAATGATGTTATTAAAGCGAACCCTGCGACCCCTGGTTTGAACTTTAAATGCCCCGTCAAGGTTATCGCCAAAATATTTAGGAACTGCACTAATTATAACTACCCCAATACCTTTCCTTAGTTCAAAGTTTTTCCAGTTATCGAAACTGTTTTTGTACATTTTTAAGTGGTTTCCTCAATCGAGGGAACAAGAAAAATGAGATGGTCCCCATCCACATTAAATGTTTTCACTGTTTCTCTTATCAATATATATAAAAACAAATATATAAAAACACCAAAAAACAGCTGTTAATGGCTACTTTGACAAACGCGATATCTTATGTCAAAGTATTATACAATCATGTGTAAGTTTTACCAGCGTTACCAAGATAAGTGATTTAAACAAGTATGCTCCTGGTTCAAAGACCGTAACCAAATACTTTCGTAATATTGAAAAGTGTTGAAATTTTTTGGCAAAGGGATACAATAGGCACAAATGAAAATGCTTCCCTCAATCAGCTTCTTCCAATGACAAAGCGATTTGACGAAATGAGGGAAATTTTAAGTGGCCCAGAACTTCTTAAAATGATCACTCAAAACATTTAGATTACCTACAAATGGTCGTTATTCGAGCCAAATGATATTTTGACTAAATAGATTTCCAATTATAGGCAATTCTACTAATCATCTACTTGTTCTTATTGTCTAAAACCCAATTATTATTTATTTATGCAGACAATGCGATTTTACGCCATTGGTAAAAAGTATATACTCGTACATTTGTTGGCACCTGTCCAGTATATAACTCGTGTATTTTGAATGTTATATTAAATCGTTTGATGTGTCTCGTCTGTATCATTTTTTTATTTTTTATTTTTTTTTTTTTATTGTCGAAATGATGATAATTTCGATTAAATAATTTTCCATCATCATGTACCCCAAATTCTTTATTTCATTTTCATTGCGATGATTTTCCCGAAATACTAAACAACTTTAACTGGCGCTGGCTATAGGTAATATTTGTATAGACGTCGTGAATATAATATTGAATTGTGTTCTTCGTTAATATTGTGTTTATAAATAAATATTTAATGTACGCGCGTTATTAACAAAAATTCCAAATAGACGAAGCATCTGAAACCTTTATGATTATATAGACAATAAAATGTACATAAATTATGAGGATAAAATTTTAATATGTTAATGGCGACATTTACTGGATTTTATGTTTATCTATAGCTATATGAAAACTGTTCTGGGGCTCAAGGCTTATTTCAGTCAGTTCTGTGAAAATCTATCAGAACTTACAAGTTGAGAATTCTTTAAATTTAAGGTTTAACGAGGAAGAAATATTTTTTGACGTTCTGTACACTCATTTCATGAGATCTCCTAATAATCTCTTTTTTCCACATACAACATAAAAAATTTATGTATATGCTGTATATTTATACAGAAGGCACAACACAAAATATATATGAAATCGTATATTCATACGTACAAAATGGATTACAAAAAAAGCATGTAAAATACAAGTTGAAAAGTCAAGAAATGTTGTATGCTTAAAGCACAAAATTATGAATAATAAATTACGAAATGAAATATGTTGAATTGCCTTTATATATGTACGTATATGATGAGCCAAACATAAATGAAGCATGCGGATGGGATTTCCATTTTATGATTGATTCTTCTTATATACAATATATTGATTGTATACTAATTGAGTGTAAAATGCAACTCTATACACTGTGCGCGTAATGTAACTCATACGGTGCCCTAAAATTTTCCATTTTCCTTTTTTTTGACAAATCCCATTTGGGTTGGTTTCCTCTTTATCAGAGCGAACAAAATCTGTCTGAATACAAGAAAATCATTTTGAATAATTCATTTAATTTCTTTTCGTCTTTTTTTTTCCATTTTGTTTTTTATTTAGGGCAGAATATATGTGTTACGTACACGCAAGCATACACCCTTGTATATATGTATGTACATATATGGAAATGAAAATGTTCCATTTGTGGAAATTAAATGGTTTTTGTTTTCGTTTTCGTTCCGAAAAGATTGTGCGATGGCGTTTAATTTATGCGTTGATAAGGAACAACAAGTGTTTTGTAAACGGGCTAAGGGAATTTGGTGATATATGTAAAATATGTGCGAAATCGTATATAAAACATCCAACTGACTATAAATGCGGGTAAGTGGTAAGCTGTATATACAAACAAACATACTTAGTTAATTAATGTCATGAAAATATTAACCTAAAAAAATGTATATATACGTGTGTGTTACATTGAAATGATGTCGCCTTCGATATTTTATGCTTCGTCACAAATCCATTAAAATGAATGCAAATTTTGTCTTATCACTCGGTAGCAATTATTTTTATTTTTGTTGTAATGTAAATTGAATGGAAATCTGGCCATAATTGTTGCTAATTACACATCAACATTTATTGTACGTTAAATTTAGTATTCGTTAGTAACAGTCGCCATTTCGCTTCGGTTTCAATGAGCTACAGTATAAATACATTCAAATTGATATAGGCAAACAAATTTTAGAAGCTTTCAAATGTCACTATAAATTAGCATCTAACTTCAATAAATGGTTAGCTTGTCAAAATTATTATTAAATTCTCTTATCGTTGCCGAAAACTCCGTTTGCATTATTTCCTAATAAGTAAGAAGGATGGCAAGGAGGGATCCCATAAAATACACGGAAGACACTACCGGAGTAAGAAATTAGATTTCGCATCCAGAAGGTAAAGAACAGTTAGGCTAAAGGCAACGTATATATAGCATCAGAAACTCTAGCACCACTATTAGTTGACATATCGAATACAGGGAGAATTCCTCAGAAATGGAAAAAGGTTTGACCATAACAATCCCAAAGTAAGGCGACCTAAGATAATGGAAAACCTGGCTATAAAAGTATAACAGGCGCAATTTGGAAAACACTTTGCGAGGAGTAAGACAAGGATGTATAAGTCTCCACTACTGTTGCTGATAGTACTGGATAACGTAATGCGCGAACTCCACAATATTTGACATACAGCAGAAAATACAGAAGCTATCAGATCTAGCACATGAAGTCGGTCCCAAAATCAACATCAGTAAAACAAAAGCCATGAGACTAAAGATGAACATTAGTATACCAATCACCATCAACAGCACGACAATCAAAGACATTGAACTGTTTCAAAAACAGGCAGAACTGAAAAAGGCATAAGACAAACAACAAAGCTGTGAATGTTCAATGCATGTACAGTTAGTACTGCTGTTTGAGTGTGACACATGGAACCACACAGAAGATCATAAGGAGACTCCAGCTGTTTGTGAACAAATGCCCTAAAAAAATATTTCCTTATATAAATTATTTTTTTACTTAAGAACCGTACCCCCTAAACAAATTTATCGATACGCCACTGGCTGCTATTTATGTAATTTAATAAGAACCAGGCCATGTGACGAGCAAATTAAACATAATATGACATTCGTAGCTTCATCGCTGAAAAATAAAATTGTTGGTTTGTCCGACATAGACAGAATTCCAATCGAGGGAAATAAACACTGTTAAAGTTACCGAAAGTAAAAAGTCGATAATGCAGAACATTCTGGCCGAAAATAAAAAATTTGGTAGTTTATAGCCGAAAGTAAACAGAATATATGGATTGGAATAAAAACTTTTGTAAATAGTCTTACGTGGAAAACTATATTCCATCTAATAGTGGAAAATATCGTAAAATCAAAAGAATCCAAGAAAATTCGAATAAAATCAGACTCTAGAGTGTATATCTGAAGATGAATCATTTTTATGTGATTTGTCAATAGCTATCGCTGGCAAATATATTAATTCAAATCCCCCGTGGGAAATCTGGGGAAATTCGATTTTCCAAACGTCATTAGCAAATTTGTATAAAATCACCCTCTAGAGTGTTATGTCTGGAGATGGATTGTCTAATGATTTTTGGAAAAATCTAATTATTCCAAATTAGGACCACGGGAACATGAACTGAATTTGTCGTCTGCAATAGCTATTGACGACAAGTCACATTAATGTAATCCATCTCCAGTCATAACACTCTAGAGGCTGATTTTGAACAAAGTTTCTAATGATTTTTGGAAAATCGAATTTGCCCAGATTTCATTTTTTCCAGATTGATTTTATACAAATTTTAATTTTTTTTCCCATAATTTTCGACGTGGAACTGGAGGCAGGTTTTCCCATTTAAGAATATTGACAAAAGTCTTCAACGCTATAAATCTATCTCTAGTAATTTTAGGCTAAAACGCTATCGACTGATTACAACTTAATTTTTATTTTTGGCGGCGATAACACAATCTGCATTATCGATATTTTTTTTACGTTAGGGCATTAACATGGGCCTACATTATCGACATTTTATTTTCGGCAGACAATTTTGGTCTAACTTTAAAAGTATAGGAATTGAATAATGTGTGATTTTTGGTTGTTGTGGTCTTATGGTGTGGGACAAATACACTGTTTTTGTGACAACATACTGACGGTTATCATCAAAAACCAATAATGAGCAAGGCAACCAATTTTAACCTCAGCATCACCTACGTTAACATATACAATATAGATTTCTGGATAAGACAAAATTCTCAGCGCATTCAAACATCACTATTTCATCTTTTCACCGTTTGGTATGCCTTTCACGCTCGTATCGGTCTTTACATTTTTCAAAAATTTTTAATGGGGAAAATTTTAACATTTAAATAAAAGAGGCCTATCTAACTTCCCGGTCGCCACTCTCGCCACAAAGCGTCTACCGAGCAAAAGTTTTGCAACGTCGACGGGGCTAAACGGGGTGTCCGTTTAAATTAGGTGTCCGAGGGAATTTTACTTGAGAAATTTTACTTGGGTCTGCTGAAAGAGATTGTCCGCTAAAGCGAGGTTTCACACTATGTATGTATCACCTAGATGCAAACTTCATCGGAAATTTCAATAACAAAAAAAGGTAAATTTGCCCTTTTCCAAAATATTTATTTTTAGAGCTGTTTGTAAGACATATAGTTATGGATAAAGGATTTATTATCCACAAATATACGTCATTTTACAAGCTATTTCAGTAAAGATTCAAAACAGTTTTTTAGCCAAGATAAGTGAGTGATAAATTGTTTTGGATACTCCAAATCTTGAATAAGTTTTTAATAAAACAATCACTAAAGAATAATTTGAGAATTTTTTTTCACTCGACATTATTGTCACCAACTACCTCTTTAAAATCTCAACTGGCGCTAGCCGTGCTATAAGTTTTCATATTTGGTTAAATTTATAAAAATTTACGGGGAACCTAAAAACTTAATTGAATTGGAAACACAAAGATACGCCTATAAAAATAGAATTTTAGCAATTTCCCCGTAAAAGGAATGTTTAAAACATTAGGATTATACAGTACGTTAGGTATCAGAAAAAAAGGAGGTCTCGCACATCTCGTGTACTGGATGCACATGTAGGCTCCCATTTTCTTTTACCATAAACATTATTAGGAGACTTTTTGCGCGCCATCTCTGACGTAATGCAAAAAATTTACATTTCCACGATTCAATTGAGTACCACCACGTACCGCTCAAGCTTAGTACTCAGACCAAAGTGAAATTAAATTTTAACGCAGTCTCCAAAATTTGGTTTGTTTTTTAGTGAAACAGTAATAATTTGTTTTGTTTTTTTTGGAGGTATTTGACTATCAACTGTCAAAAATATCTGTAGGCCAAACATAGTATTAACATCTTATTTAATCAATTAAAATAAATTATTTTGATGTTTCTCAACGAATAATTGATTATTTACAATATTTGGTTTAAAACACATATTAGATTTGTTGGGCATACAGATCATTGATTTTATGGAATAGGGCCGAAAGGTCGAATGTAGCTAGGCCGAATGTCGAAAGGCCAAACGCCGAAAAGCCGAATGTGTTGAAAGGCCGAATGTCGAAAGGGCAGAAAGGCCGAATATTGAAAAACCGAATTTCGAAAGGCCTAATTTGTCGGAAGGCCGAAAGGCCGTTTGTGTCAAAATTGATTTTAATCAAAATCATTTCATCTTTTAACGAATGAAAATTTTCAAAATTTATATTTTTATGAAAATTTTTGTATACAAATGTTTAATAGTAAATCGCCTTAAATATTAAAGTCTTCTTACGTTTTCTTTTTTTTATAAAAATTAATTAATTATAATAAAAAAACAAAAATAAATAAATTTTTTTTCCGACAAAATTTGATCACATTAATATGCTAAATAAACAGGATTTATTAGCACGTATTTTCAATTTATTTAAATCATTTTACTTTAAGCAATAAATATGGTTTTGTGTTTTGATTTCAATCAATTACGTGAAGGAAAATTTCATGAACATTCGGCCTTTCGACCCAATCGGCCTTTCCATACGTTCGACCTTTCGACCCATTCGGCCTTTCGATATTCGGCCTTTCGACCCATTCGGCCTTTCGACACATTCGGCCATACGATATTCGGCCTTCCGACCCATTCGGCCTTTTCGCGCTCGGCCTTTCGACATTCGGCCTTTCAACATCAACCCTCCCGGCGCAAAAATGTATACATCAAAAGTATTTCGTTTACGAACAGTTTACGAAAGGTTCTTATTACAACACACTACTGCATTTACATTCTCTATACACAGTGCTATCAATTATATCTTGCGGCTTTGTTGTATTTTCAATTTTTTTGTACAAATTAAATTAAAGTTGTCGTATTGTGAAAATATAAAAACTTCTGATAATTATTGTTAGTTTTTCGTGGCATTCAAGAGCAGCTTATATCCATAATATCATTTAAAAATCATTATAATGAATATTTTGAAAGGTATTTAAGTAATACTCGAAGTACTTCATCTATGATTGAAACATTTTATTTCATTTCAGAAAAAGATTAATTAACATATTTGGCACGTTGCGTCTTGTGTTGCGGCTTATTTGAAGAAAAATACTAATAAAAGATAAGATTGATTTAAAAAAATTGTTTTATTCTAATTAAATGGGGCAATTCGCACTAAACCGTTCGTCAATATTACGCTTAAGCAGTTCGTAAACATTACGTTTAAGCGTACACGTTATGAACACTTTTATACATACTAATACATACACAAGTCTTCGCAAATTTGTTTCACTTCTCATGTGACAAAAGTTCACATTAGGTACTATATTCGTACTGTTTTAGTGTAACGTTTACGAACACCTTAGTATAGCAAAGTCTTCGTAAACCGTACGTTTATGATACAGCTGGTCTGGAGGGGAACGGATTTTATCTGTCAAATATTTTTTTATGAGGGAAAAAGGGCTACACAAATTCGTACCAAAAACATCTTTTAGCTAAATCATATTGTGTTTTTTAATTCATACAGTCAAGTTTATAGTTCCTTATTTACCTAATCGTTATGTTTATCGGTTAACGGTAAAAAATTGAATTTTCCCATTGCTCCGATTTGATATCCTCAATTGGTTTTGATTTAATGACCGGATTTCATCTTTGGATCACATTTAAGTTGTGTGAAATATATGTTATAGGGTTTCCCCAATCTTAGTCGCATTTTATAAGTCGTATTGTTGAGCTAAGTCTTAACATGTTTAATACTTCATTGACTTCAACAAATAATTTGATAATTTCATGACCTTTTGAATTTTTGGAAATTTTCGTGGGTTTTCGCGTTTGTTACAGACTTTTTGATATTATTGAAATTGTTCGAGATCATTCAAGATTTGTATATAGAGATTATTTGAATTGTTCTGGTGTAATCGATATTATTCCAAATTTCCTAAGTTTTTCGACACAAGTTTCTTCGAGATTTTTATAAAGCAATATTTTGGGCTTTGAGTTATGGGTGCTTGCAGACTAACATCTTTGGTTCTAGGCACTTACGAATAATTCGATATTAAGTAGTTGTCTAGAGAATTATGACATTTTTGAGTTTATTTCGAAATTATGGATTAATTCTTCATATTGATTATTCTATAGATTATTTCTGGATCTTGATAAAACCTTTTGTGATCGGATTTAAATGCGATTTCAAACCAATTTTTCCATTTAAAATGCCTTACAACTTTTTTGTTAATTTTTTATGAGGCAGAATAAAATGTCAAAATTTACAATTCGCCTTATAATTAGTACCCAGGAGTTTTTTGGGTCGTTTATTACGAATTTATGACTCAAATTGTAAATTCAAGATGGCGGATAAAATATGGCCGCTATAACCTTCAGTTAAGAACTGTTTAATAATTTTTTTTTTGAAATTATTTTTGGGGTGTCTGATTAAGAATCTGATGAGGTCAACAAAATTAAATTCAAAATGGCGGATTCAATATAGTCGCTTTAAAGTAAAAAATAACTTATTTATTTTAATTGAAATGTTGAAGTTGACAGTTTTCAGTCAAAAGTTACCAAGGATAGCATTAAACATATTTTGAAATGCGACTGAAATCGTCTCTTGTTATAAATCAAAGTGACATTGACTGAAAATGATGATTTTACGATAAATGACGATTGTCAATCGTCATTTATAATCATAAATCGAGAGTGAATTCTTAATTTATTCCAACACACTAAAATCATTTTGACGGTTTTTAAAAGAAAGTCGAAGAAATGTGTTTAGAAAAATTTTAAAATGTTAAAATCTTTGAAGCCTCGTCTCAGAGAATAAATTATTGTTGATTCAAGAAAGATAGATGTTAAAGGATATTGGTTGATTTTCCACTTGGGTTGGGATTTCTGAAAGAATTTTTTTTATGATTTGGATTCTTACAAATGTAACAATTTATTTTTCATTTTTGCTTTTAAAATGTGGGCATTTTTAGATTGTTTAGGATTCGCAGGTGGAAGATCCATCTTAACTTTAAACGATTCATCAGATGTTTCCAAATTTTGTGGCTGTGTTTAAAAATTATTAGATTGTTTCATCGATCAATCACAAATTCGTTCATTATTGATGATGAAGGTTTTGGTTGTCCAAAACATTCTTTTAGTTTCTAGACATAAATCCACAGTTGGGCGAGTAAATTGCACTGTGTAATTTACACAGTTTTTTATTCGGAAAAAACGTGTTATTTACATAAGGCAATTTTATACATTATGTGTGTATAACATTTAAAAAACAGAACCAAAATAGATTTGGAAATTTTGAAATTTCAAAATAATTTAAGAATTATAAAAATTTTAAGAACTATGAAATATTATAATTGAACCTGGCCTATGAGAAAGGGAATTAAAACATTTAAAAAAATTTAGAAATTTAGGGGGTTTGAGTTTGAGTAGAAAACAGCAAAGCTAATTTTCCAAAGCCAACATTTCTTGATTTCCTTTATTGAGTTCTTTAAACAAAGAACGAACTATTGTGGGTTAAATTCAGGAAGACACTTCATTTAGGCATGTGTTTTATATTAAAGAGCTTCTTATTAAGAGTCTGTTATTCAATGTCAGTTTAAACAAACAAAATCTCGAATAATTCTTAAAAAATATTTTTTTTTTAAATTTTTAGTTTAATTCGTTTTATGTAAGATGTATTACGAATTAAGCCAAATTTAATAAAATTGGTTACATTTAATAAATATGCCCCAAAAATAAATAACTATAGGCAGTAACTGGAGCAGAGGTGTAATTATTATGAGTTTGCAATTCCAATTTCGATCCGATGACGAGGATTATGAAAAATGTATTCTTGTTCTCATTTTCTAGTATAGGAAGTAATGAGGATATAATTAGCAAATCAGTGAGGTAGAATCTATTATTTATATCTATCCACTATGAGTGTCACCGGTACAAACGAGCTTTTCTTTTCACTAAATAGATAATGGTTCTGTTAGTCTTTTGACAACTTGAGAGTCAAAAAGTGCATATTCATCATGAAGCTTTGGAAAATTAAACAAGGCAATAGTGCTCCGGCGACAGCTGAAAAAATATGCAATGTATATGGTAGCGATGTTCTTCCGACTTTGACAAAGACCTTTTAAATGCAATATAAGAGAAAAATCAACGAGAACCTACAAGATAGTAGGAAGGCTACATCACAACCAACTGTTTGCGACCACATAGTCGCTTGTCAGTCGCCACAAGTCTGATATCACAGGAAAAAATAGATTACCTACGACAATGAGGTCCTCAAAACTCAGTAGCGTGATAAGGACGACCTTCCCCCTCCCCTCCTATGTGTGTATGGTGGAATTAATTATCAAGATATAATTCATTATGACTTGTTGAAGTGAGATTTAACGATGACTGCAGATACTTAAGTTCAGCAGCTGTAAAGACTGCACTCGTCAATCGCAAAAACGTTATTCTTTTACACGACAATGCGCAACCATATCAAGGATGACTCAAGAAAAAATTATAAAGTTTGGATGGTCTGTTTTACCACACCCACCTCCGGATCTTACCTCGAGAGACTACCACCTTTTCCGTTCCATACAAAACTTATTGAATGGAAAAACCTTTAATTCTAAAAAGCAAGTCCGTTAGGCTGTTAAAAAATGTTTCCAATCCAAACCATTCCAGTCAATTTCAGTCTACATTTACATTTAAACATTTGTTATATTTTATGCCTGCGAAAAAGGGTACGTATTTATATGTAGTGGTAATATATACAAATTATACGCCTGAATGTGGATTAAGAACGAAATTACCTAACATTTTAATCCAATTCAGTGACGATTTTTGTTCAATAAAGAAACCAAACAAGATTTGTCCCAAAACACACCGCACTTGATGTAAAAATTATCAAATGGTCGGTTCCTGGGGCCGGCCATATAAATAACAAGCAATTTATATGGCCGACCCCAGGGACCAACCATTTGATAATTTTTACATCAAGTGCATACTTCGGATATTCGAAAAAAATCATTTGACTTTGGGACTTTTGATTTTTGTTGAACAAATTTCGTCGGCGGAATATCGTACAACATTAGATTCAAATATTGCTTGTTATTTATATGGCCGACCCCAGGGACCGACCATTTGATAATTTTTGCATCAAGTACATACTTCGGATATTCGAGAAAAATCATTTGACTTTGGGATTTTTGTTAAATTTCGTCACTTCAATCGTTTGTTCGACGACACAAAAATCGCCTAAATTTATACTATTTAGTTTACTCACACTACTACATTTTTTGTTATTTGCTAAGAACTTCACTTCGGTTATATTTTAACGAAACATTTTGACGTTTATTTCCGTTTCATTTTCAATTCTCAAAATTATACACCATCTTCTGATTAAGTGACCTCAAGTAGCCCAAAATAAATTCATGTAGCTAAACATATAAAAATTACTAGATATATGAGCTTTTTTATGTTAATGGGCACCATTCTAAATCTAACGTTTTGAATTTTTTAAAGCTATCAGCTCATCTTACTAGAGAAAAACGGGCTATTTACAATTGGATAGATTCAGAAAATGAATATGAACCGTTCTGATGAAATGTGCATGAACTGTGAAGCTGAAAATGCCACAAAAATGATGCTTGATGTGGTTTTTATAAATTACTTCTGTTTGTGAAAATAGTCACCCCTGAAAGGGGGGGGGGAGTAGAGAGGGGAATTAAAAATCAATTTTTTTGTTTCGTTTTTTTTTTTTCATTTAAACTTGTTTATACGATAAAAGGATGTGGGTAACTGGAGCAGGGAAACTTTCAAATTTAAGCTTGAAATTTCTCATACCGTTAGATCGATTTTTTGCTAATTGGTGAACCGATTTTCAGTGGAAACCAGAAAAGATTAACCAATTAACCTATTATTTTTAGTTGGTAAGTACAATGATGAAATTTGTGCTTATTACGAAAATATAAATTTTGACAATTTTCATTCATTAAATTGTGGGAAATGAAAATCAATCAGCACCCCTAAATGATGATGATGGAACCATCCAAGACACATTTTGCCTTCAATAATTTCCAAATTGAACAACAAAAATAATTGATTTTAACAATACAAATGTTACGTCTAATTACATGTTCGAGTTCCGTTGCGATATTGTAAAAAAAAAAATGCAAAACCGTAACCTGATTTTCAGCGGAAACCGGGAAAGTTTATCGAATTAACTTTATATTTTCCATTAGAGAACACATTGAAAAAATTTATGCTTATCATGAAAATATAAATTTCGAATATTTTCATTGATATAAAACAATGAAAAAAGAAAATCAACCAATAGCCCTTAATGAATCTTACTTGCAGATCGATAGGCCTGAATTTATAGTCGTAACTAGTCCTATTATTATCGCAAGAAAAATTCGATATGAATTTGGAATTTATCTTGGTGATTTCGATACTTTGTAACAATGTTCATAGTGATGGATTTTGATGAGGTGAGTGAGGTTTTAAAAATGAAAAAAGTTACTATAATATGAGTTATAGTTGTAGTAACGACTATAAATTCAGGCTACAGTATTGTACGTTCAATAATTTCCGAATTAAAATATTTTAGAAACCAATAAACGTTACGGTTCAATTTGTGCTAATCAAGAATTGACCAGAATGAATTTAAGGTAACCAACCAAATGGTACAGTGCTTAAAACGGCTTCGAATACCACAGGAGAGGTATATCAAAAGGATTGTACCTCATATAAGATTATGGTTATAAGTCGGTTATATAAACGCATTTGTGACTGTGTTGATATGCCGACTTCTGAAACAATTTTCATGTCAATACCAAATGCTATTGTGGAACATTTCAATGTGTTCACTTTAAAACTACACTGTGAACAGATGTCTTGAAATATATGTCTTGATAATGACGGCAAACTTTCCAAGTAGCTTAAATCCGGTTCTAACGGTATAAGAAGTTTCAGCTTAAATTCGAAAGATTCCCTTCTGCCTTAATCGTAATTTATTAAAGAAGCACGGTGTCTTGGTTGATTCAAAATGTGTTGATAAATTTTCAATATTTCCTTGGTTTATCAATGAAAATATTCGAAAATTATATTTTTGTGATAAGGACAAATTTCTTCAATTTGTTCACTAATGGAAAAGATAAGGGGATAGGTTTCGCTTTTGCATTTTCTTACAGTATCGCAATGGAATCCGAATGTGTAATCAGACATAACATTTGTATTGCTTTGTAAAACATTTTATATCGGAAATTATTGAACGCAAAATGTGTCTTGGATGGTCCGTATAGTATCATTTAGGAGTGAGGATTGATTTTAACTTTCCACAATTTAATGAATGAAAATTGTCAAAATTTATATTTTTTTGATAAGCACAAATTTCTTCATTGTACTTACCAACTAAAAATAATAAGTTAATTCGTTAATCTTTTCTGATTTCCGCTGAAAATTAGGATCTGTTTTTGTATTTTTTTTACCGTCTTTTAGGCGGAATATGAAAATTCTTTTACATTTTTTCGGCTCCTCGCGTAGCACTAATTTTTTCCAATGAGCACTAATTAGCACAAATTCGGTTCTAACGGTATGAGAAATTTCAAGCTTAAATTCGAAAGTTTCCCTGTTCCAGTCCACCCACATGATAAAAGGCCATTAAGGTACTTTTTAAAAGGAAATTTTTTTGCGGTTAGTTCGAAAATGCCGCTACATGACGAGTAGAATTTGTCAATATTATCAAACAGATATATTACCAAAACTATGTAGAAATGTCATGTAATTTACTCTTTAGCAAAGCTTTTAATTGCTGTATTGACAATTTTTATTAATAAAGTGTAACCATATGTTACTAGACAAACATATTTTACGTTTTAAACTTTAACTATTGCCCAAGTTAATTAGGTGTCTTTTGTCGGATGTTCCAACCCTTAAACAAAAATTCATGCTACAACTAACAAACTTCACAACAAAGTAGTTATCTTATCATAACATCTAGATAAATAGTACAATGGTTGATTAAATTGATTATTGATTTTGCTTTTAATACAAACAGATCTGAAATGAAATCACAATTAAATTGAATTTTAAAATTCATTGTTAATTGAATATGTATTAAAAAGTGGTAATAATAATAATATTAAGTAGAAGATGTTCGATAATAATAAGAAAATTCAATTTCGTTCTTCTTACAAAAAAAAACAAAAACAAAGAAGAAGAAGCAAATTAAATTGGGAATATCAATCTATACGAAATTATGTTTTGTGCACATACACGCTACGAGTACATGACTAATATATTAATTTATGTACAACATAACCGTATACAATGCATAGACTTGTGGCGACACAAAATGATATACAATTTATCGTAATACATTTCGGTTTCGGGGAGTATTACGATTACATTAATAGCATCTGAGCCGCACCATAACCAAAAACTAACCCTAAAATGTAAAATGAGAAAGAGAACTAAAAAAATTTGCTATAAATCACCTGTTACCCAATATTTATCCAATTTAACTTTAACTCATAACATTTTTATTGCCTTTTATAGTGACCGTTAAGCCTTTTTTTTGTATGTTTATGCTTGTGTTTACAATAAAAGCCCTAATAATTATAGAGCCTGGGACTGTTGATATTTTTTTCTAATTAATTATTTAATACTTACTAGGAACTAGACGGTAATGCCCTTTCTTGTATATTGGGTATTTATACTCGTAATCTAAATATAAATATTTTGTCTCTTATGTATGTATAATATCCTCATACACGTTCAAATTTGGGAACTTAAAATCAATAAAATTTAAGCTAATAAACATGAAAATCCCGAAGAAAAATGGTAAATAAAAATAAGTCAATATAATAAAAAGGGTCGGGTCGCCCACTCGCTTTTCCATTTTCTTAATTTTACTTACAAGAGAAATACGAAATCATCACCATCAACCTAGATGATGATGATGATGATCATGATGACGACGACAAATATTGATGTTGTTGTTGATGTTTAATGCTTAATGTTGAATGAAAAATAAATGAATGAAATAAAATGTTTTTGATGTCACATTTTCCAAACAACAAAACAACAAAAAAAATTGAAAAAGTTTTTTTTGACTTTGCGTATTTTTTGTATTGTAGTATGTATGTAACAACCGTGCAGAAAGAGTTGGTGATTATCCGATAAAGTGGTGAAATGCTATAAACCACATCATGATTTGTAATAAATATTTTGTGCGTGTTTTCTTGGGCCTCCTCCCTTTTATTGTTATTTTTTGTGTGCCTTTATTTTATGGGTTGTTTCACATAAAAAAAAAAAAATGAATTTAGTTGATTAGACATAAACTTACCTAATCGATTTGCGATTTGAGAACACGTTATTTATTTAGGTCTAGTTTATTATACAATAAACTTTACAATTATTGAAGTTTGGGGAGCGTTTTACATTTTTTTGTTGTTGTATAACGGCCCGATTTATTTGTTTTTCAAAAGTCGAGGTTATTCTCGTTTAAGCATTATCCTTTAACAACTTCAAACGATAAAAAGTCGCTTCTAGAAGTTTGGACACATTTTTTTGTGCCCCGACTAATTATTTACAAAATAGGGAACCACTTTACATTTCCCTTCCAAATTTCAGGGAACGGTTGAGGAATATGTGAACAAAATTCTATCGATTACTTACAAATTAAGGAGAAATACAAAAAGTCAGGATTTCTTTAATATTTGGTCGACTCAGTTGCCACAGCGCATTTGACCAAAAGCCAAAAGTTGCTGCAGAATCTGTGCAGTGCGGAACTAGCAACAAAAAAATCGATAAACTGGTATTCAAGAAGAATAATTCACGTTCCAGGGATGTGCTAGTCTAGTGGATCGACTTCGATGCTGTTTGAATAATCTGCCCGAAAACTGGAAATGGTCCAAACAACATCGAAAGAGGTAGAACATTTAATGGGGCGGACACTACAGAGGAGTGCAACAACAATACCGTTGAAGTGAATCAGGAGTATTACATATTTGTAACGATAAAATACGAATCTGATCGAAAATACTGAGCTGCGGCGTTCAACTAAAGCCTACACAAAAACCAATTAGAACTTGTTGAAGTATATCATACGTTGGTTAATAATTGAATTCAAGTCCTACAGAAGAAACCTAGAGAATTCCTTTATGGTGAGTTAGAAGAGGAATCTAGTTTGAAGATGGGGAACGCGCTTGCCGTTTGAATAAAACTAGGAGGCCACGTGACGATGAGTGATATTTGCGATTGTAACGGTCATCAGCAGCTGAAGCAGAATGTTGTCGAAAATGAAACATTTAGGCGAGCCAAAATTAATCCTGGGAGTGTAAACCACATCCGATAGGAAAACTGGGTCGATTTCATACCGACAAGCGTTAATATATTTGGAAGGGCCTTGAGAGATTTCATTTTACACAAGGGTGATTGCGAAAAAAAATCAAGTTTTTGATGCCCAATCGAACGCATAAGCAGAATTTTTATTTTTCCTTAAATATAATTATTTAAATAAAATAATTTATGCCCAACCGCACTTACTCAGAGTCTCGCTAATATCTGAAATTTCCAAAAATAATTTAAAAAAAATCGGGCGATTAATCTATGTACACAGGTTTAAGAATAAAGGAATCTTTTGTTCATGCAAATTTGTCGTTGTTGCTGGCAGTGGCGTAACTACATATTTCGGGACCCCCCAAAAATTTTTCTTGGGCCCCTAAAAATGCTTCTTATCCTGTGAACAAGTAAAGCTTCTAGTTAAAAATTTATTTATTTTTATTGTCGTTCGCACTACCCTGCAAGTTCCCACTATTCAATGCTAAGCACAAAACATTGCCATACAAAATTCGAATAAATTTTGAAAATCTCTAAAAATTTCTAATAATCCTAGAAATGTCGAAAAACTTAAGAAATCTAGAACAAATCGCAGAACAATCTAGAAAAATTCCAAAAATCTCCATATTATGTGAATCTCGATCAATTTCAATAATACCGAAAAATCTGGATATTAATGAATAATTTCTGAAAGCCTGTAAAAATCTAGAAAAACCACGGAAATTTCGAAAAATTCGTTAAAATTCGTTAAGAAATTAAAAGCTGCAGACGTGAGTGAGATTCAGGCTATGATCAGGTGGTCCTTAAAAGCATTTAAGGAAGAAAGTTCGAGGATCACAGCAGCAGTGTCCGGACCAAGGTGCTATAGATGCAATAAACGAAGACACCTTGCCAGAGCAGGCCGAGCTCCAAGAGTTAAACCGGCAGATAAAAATCCTCGTCCATCATACCAGTCGAGCAAAAAAGCGCCAATAGGGGTTATTAACTCTGAAGGAGATACTTCAAGTAGTAATGACAAGGAGCCGTTAAACTAAATTCCGCCAGCTTTGAGGGGCAAAAGTTGACCGGAGAAATGAAAAGTCCCAGGACCACCATCATAGTTGCACAGCTAACGCGAAACAACCACAGTATCGTCGTTGAGGGAACAATAAACAGCAGACCGAGTATGATTACTTTTGACACCGGCGCATCAAAATCCGTGATAAGGCCAGACATAGTAACGAGAGAAATCATTAATCCAGAGACTCGATATCGACTGAAGGCTGCTAACGGAGAGACGTTAGCTGTCCAAGATTACTGCTACAGGATTAACCGAACAAGCTAAACATCTAAAGTCCGGTGTCGTCGTCAGAAAACTTCCAGTCCCTTCACTGGATGTGTTGCGATTCAAGAACAAGACCGAAAGAAAACAGCATTTTCTACGGGCACCGGTCTATGGTAATTCACCGTTATGGGAAAAGTTTCGACGAACACCTCAAAAATCTGTGCGACGTCTTACGATGTATCAAGGCTGCGGGAATAAAAGTGAGCGCGGACAAGTGTGCACTCTTCAAGAACGAATTGAAGTACTTGGGGTATATCGTGTCGTAGAAAGGAATTCGAACTGATCCAGAGAAAATAGAAACAGTACGAAGTTGGCTAGTGTCGAGGAATGTGTATGATATTAGAAGCTTCCTGGGGCTCTGCACATGCTACCGGAGATTTGTCGCAAACATCTCGTATGTATGCCAGCTTCCACAAACTGACCGAGATATGCCAGCCTTTCTAGTGCAATGAAGCCTGCCAAATGTCATTCGAGCAACTAAAAACAGCATTATGCCAAACACCGATAATGGCATATCATCGGCCAGGTAAAAGATCCATTTTGGACACGGATGCCAGCAACGTGGGAATTGGAGGTGTTTTGTGTCAACAACATGTTGTGGAAGAACGAGTGATTTGCTACTTCAGCAGAATCCTATCCAGGTCAGAAAGAAATTATTGTGTATGGACAAAGTTTCTAATTCGAACGGACCACGCTAAACGGCTACTGGGCGCAGTGGGACTCATTGAAGATGGAGAACGGTGTGCTAAAACGAGCTTAGGAAAGTGTGGATGGAAAAACTATCCAAATGCAACTACCAAAATGCAGAATTCCAGAAGTGTTAAATGAACTCTACAATAGACCAAGTGGTGGACATCTTGGCGTTAATAAAACTTTGGCCAAAGTAAGGGAACGTTTCTACTGAATGCAGCAGTACAACGTAGGAGCTCCATTTAAGCGAGTGGCGATGGATATCACTGGATCATTTCCGGAAACATTTGGTGGGATCGATACACCCTTGCATACAAGTTAAATTGTACGAACTGTGATGCTTTTTTATATAGGCCAAACGGGACGATCGTTCAAAACGAGATATCAAGAACATATAAAAGGTATAGGAAGAGAAAATACTGATTCGAGATTTGCACAGCACATAAACATCACGCAACACCAATACATTAGTATGGATGATAATTTTAAGGTATTGCACAGAACAACAAAAGGGAGAGAAAATGAACAGATTAGAAGAAACCCGAATCTTTTAAATAATAAAATCAACACTAACACCAACAAAATATACCAATTAATAACACCAAACACCACTAACACATAAAAAATAAATAAAGCAGGAATTACAAAGAAATTTAAGCATAAAGCTGATGATGAGCATGACTACCGAAATCGATATTTTTGGTAATATCTTCTAAAATAAAGACAAGAAATATTTCACTATTGACGATTGGAGGATCACAGATTCCACCTAGCGGAAAATTTTTAAACTGAGCTAGCTGATAATTTGACTTTCGAAATTATTGTAAACAATTCCAATTTTGAACTGTAAACACAATTTTTACTTACCAGATTGCTAATAATTGCAAATCATTTTGGATTATAAAAACAATTTTTAATTACCGGATTACAAAATTTTCTTTCGTCGCATTTATGAGAAATGTCATTTTGCCAGTTGCCTCATTTTAACTTTATTCCTGGAGAGGCGCTTTCTCTACTTTTACAGTCGTTAATAAGGAAGAGTTTTTAAAAAATTATTTAAAATTTTTTGATTAAAAATTAAAAATAAATTAAAAATTGTTTAATAAAATTTAATGTTTTGTTACTAAATTCAAAATTCAGTTGGAATTGCTAATTAGAAATCGAACACAATTTCAATTTCAAATCCGGAAATTGTCATCTCATTTATCGCTTAAATACAAAAATAATATTTAAAAAAAAATTAGTTAACTTCAATCACAACACATAATGAGTTAAAGTTCGCTCAACCTTTAAGATCATCAATTTTATATACGGAAAACGGAAAAAGTTAAGTAATTTAAAGGGTTGTAAATTAATTTATTCGTCTATTTAAGCATAAATACGTAACAAAAATAAAATACTAAATTTTTTTAATTAAAAAAATAAATTTAATTTAACTGACACACACACACACACAGAAAAAAAAAAACGCTCAAACAAATAAATTTTCCAAAATACAATTTTCATTACTCCCAAAAATAAAATAAAAATTAAAACTAACTTTTATCATTGTTGGATTTTCTTTTAAATACGAGTAACTACGTATGTATGTATGTTCATTATACAAAAAAAAAGCTTAATAAAAGTGTAGCTTTTAAGTTCACAAAATATAAGACAACGAATAAACTTTTATTAGAAAATTATGTTTTTTTTTTTAATATAATTTTTGGCTGCTACTTTTCTGGGAACCAAAATGTGTGCGCGATTATTTTTCATGCTATGCGCATTCGTTTCTTGGATATGAACCATTTCTGTATGGTCGTTGTGTTTTTGGAGGCGCGCCCACCCGCGGTATTCATCCTTTTTTGTTTTAGATTGTCCGCCGACGTTTCTTTACTATTCCACAATAAACAATAGAGTTTATTGTTGGGTATGAAATCCAGCCAAGAAGATATTTTGTCTATCACAGAATACGGGCCTATCCTCATAAACATTTTTGTTTTTCGTCAAGCATGTTCTCGCACCATAAATTGAACAAAAGGTTCATCTTATTACAGACTTATGCCGAAAAATCAACTTATTACAGACAGACAAATTAAATTCTTAACAAATATACTTGTGGGCATAATACACACACAAATGAGGTTTCTCCATGGGTTTTTATATTTGATGTAGTAAATAATAATTCGCTATGTCAGTACGTTCTGTCCAGATACTTAATGTATGTGGTTAGAGTGGAATTTTTTGTAGTTTGGTCGTAGCTGCCTGATGAGTAGACCATATTTTTCAGTACGAAACCAAACTACCAACAGAAAGAACTCATGGAGGGTTCTCAATTTCTCATTTTTGCAGAGTCATACATTGGTATAACTCTTTGGGCCATCAGCCAAAATTACGGGGTGGGGGGAAAATATTTCTACTTTTTTTTTCAGTAGATATATTATGGCCTCTGTAGTTTTCTGATTTACCAAATCGAAAATATTGGGATTGCCATTAACAATTAATATATTTGTCTATAAAAAATGCCGAAAAATCAACTAATCATAAATTGAACATAAAAACAATCGAGTTTCTCACCGTAATTTCTATTACAGACCGTAATTCACCGTGCGTCTAACATTCAAACACAAAATTAAATTACTATGATTATGTTTCTGTACAGAGCCTCGTAGATGCTTTTCATTTATTTTCCCAATCATTTAACATTTATTTGTCTTGTGGAGTTTAATGAATTCCGATTAATTGTCAGGTTCTGATTGCTATAAAATCAAATCAAGTGGTTATTCATCTTGATTCCAGAAATCCCTAGTATCAACCCCTAGTAAATAAAAGACTGAGTTACTACGGTCTAAAAAGACCAAAGTATTGAAATCCTGTCAAAAATTTGGTTGGTCCAAAACCACTTTTCTCGACGTTTTGAAAGTCCCTGAGTCTAAAAAAGCAAAAAAAAAAAAATATCCGTCCGTTTGTCTGGATGACTGTTGGTCTGCACCCACGGTATCTCGAGGAGGGCTTGTTCCATTTAAAATTTTTTTTTTTGCCAATCTGGTTCTATGGTCAAGGCCGAGATTTGAAAAGTTTTTGGAACCTGTGCGTCGAGAGGGTCGGGTACCTGCCATACGAATTGACCCAAAATACCTGGTTATAGAAATATTTACCAATTTTTTATATATGCTGGTTTGAATGTTGAGTTGGGTATTGAGTTTGGGGTTGATTTGAAGGTTAAATTAGGGGTCAATTTGCGGATTGAATTTAAGTTGAGTTTGAGGTGAGTTGGGGTTGGGTTAAGATATAGTGAGCAGTTGACCAATTTTTTATATATGCTGGTTTGAGGATTGCGTTTGACAGAGAGTTTGCGGTTTGGTTGAGGGTTGAGTTGGGGGCCGTTTGCGAGTTGAATTGGGGTTGAGATGGTGTTGGACCAGTTTTTAGTGAGCAGTTGAGCAATGTGTATGATATTTAAACAAATCCACACGACTTGACCGATTTGAACCAAACCTTACACAAATATTGTTTAAGACTTAAGAAAGGTCACAGTGAAATGGGATTCTAAAATGAGTTTTGGGTGAAATTCTAGAATACGGCCAAGTATGATGGAACTTGCATATTTCTCAACCAATTAGTATGAAATTTGACAAGTGCGTTGGAAATGGGATTCTAAAATGATTTTTGGATAAAGTTTTGGAATATGGCCAAGTATGATGGAACTTGCATATTTCTCAACCGATTATGGTGAAATTGGACATATGCGTTGGAAATGAGATTCTACTCTTCCATTCTAAGGAACTTGCCTATTTTTTAATAAATTATGAAGAAATTCGGCTTGCACATTAGAAATCGGATTCTAAAATGATTTTTGGATGTAGTTTCGGAATATGGCCAATATGAGAGAACTTGTATATTTGTCAACCGATTATAATGAAATTTGCCATGTGCGTTGAAAATGAGATTCTAAAATGATATTTAAATGAAGTTCTGGAATATGCCCAAGTATGATAGAACTCGGCTATTTCTCAACCGATTATGATGAAGTTCGATAGGTAGACTAGTATAGGGATTCTAAACTGAATTTTAGATGAAATCCTGGGATGTGGTCAGTTAGGATAAAACTTGTTCAATTTTTAACATAGTTTAATGGAATTTTGCATGTGCGGTTAGGGTTTAGGGTTTAGTGGGAGGTTAGACTGAATTGAGTTCATACACGTTGGTTGGAAACATTCATACATTGGGTTGGAAAATAAGTGTAGAATTGAGCTGAGCATTGAGATTTGGGTCGAGCTAAGTTGAGTTGACGTAGAACTAGGCTTTAGTTAGCTTACATTGGGGTGTTAATTGTTCGGTTGGGCAATTATTTAAGGTTTGATTTGGAGTTAGGATAACGGTTGATTTCCAACTTGATTAAGGGTTAATTTGGTGATTTAATTGATGGTTTGGTTGGTCGTTAATTAGGTGATTGTGTTTATGATTTTGTTGTGATTGATATAAAGGTTGAGTTGTAAATTGAGTTGGAAGTTAACCTAAAGATTGACCTAACAGGTTCATTTTGTGATTGATTTGGGAGTTGAATTAATCAAGACCGAAGTTCTGATCACCTTATGAGGTTTCAGCCCTTTATATTTTACATTGTGGGGGGCTTTCGGTGTTCATTTCATTTTCGATAGATGCTCGAAAGGCAAACAATTTTTTAAAGTCGCTTCAAAAAACAGAAAAAGGGGAGATATGTCCCTATCACAGAATGTAAATTCGATCTAAACATTCGTATTGACAGAATATAACTTAACTTTAAGACTGTGACCGAAACCTGTGATAAATATCTTTTGGAATATTTTGCCATCTGTTGTAATAAATGAAGCCTAAAAATCCAGCAAATGTTTTTCTAGCATTTATAAAGTTGATTCAATAACCACTTACCGATAACAGGGCTGATCAGCGAGCTACTACGATGAACCATTACAAAATCTACTTTGTCCGTGGGAATTGCCGTTATATACATACATATCATCTTAAGAGATTTGACATGCAGGTGTTTAGAAAAAGCAAAATAAAACATTCTTAAAATAATAGCCTGGATATCAAAGGTTCTTTGATCAATTCGAAAACCGATTTATCCCTTAGACTATCCTCTACATAACAAAATGAATTATCTTCCCACCCTTTAAAAGAAACACAAAAAAATCTTCTGCCCATGAACACGAGAGACCATCGGATCTGAATTGGTGATGTCGGAGTAGTGATAGGCTTTTATTTTTTTTTTTTTTTTTCAAAAACACGTCAAAACATTCAGAATTGGCTTATGGAACCCTTTCTACTTCTAAATGGGAAATATCTATGCCCCCGTAAGCAGTACCAATCAAAGTACTACAGTTTTATAGATCTGGCTTGATCAGAACAACATCTCTCTTAACCAATATTCTCGCACAGCAGAATACCCCTCCAACGCACGAAGCGCGATTTGTTTCAATTCAGCGGCTATTTAAATTATATAACGTTTCATATTTTAATGAAGAAATAAAAAATAAAAAATAAGCGAACATTGTCTGTATACGAGTACGTGGCCGGAATCTAGCCTTTACCTTGTCTCTAAAGAGGTTAACTGTAAATCGTTTTCTTAGTTACTTAATTACTAGCTGATATATTTTGTTGAATCTGTTTAAAACTATACTAACGCGGATGGCAATTCGATAAAATAGTCTGGAAAAACCAAGAACAATATTTTGAGCAGCTACGCAATTGATGCAATGGACAATGCTGTACAATGCAACCAAATTTATATTTCATGTTAACCTGCACAATAAATTCTAAAAGCTGGAGCACATGGTATATCAAAAATTTCCAGTGCTGCTCTAATATGTATAATACATATACATTGTATATTGTACGTTTTAGCATACCTATTGAAATATTTTTTGAGTAGCAAATTTGGATTAGGCCCCAATATGAAACGAACTAAAATGCCACTGAATTTTACGAAACAAAATTTCAGAGAATTAGGTATACACAATGATCGATTAATTGATTAAATTTACCTGTTTCATTCATAAATAAGATATGTTTACAGTAGAAAATACGTTTCAAGAATAACCACACCTAGGCTTCTATTATTTTGTGGTTAATATCTTTTATGGTTTTTGTGTGAAAATGCGCGGCGAAATATGCAAAACTCGTGATGTAGGCATCAAAGTATATATAGAAACACAGGGTGGCCAATTGTATAATGCACCGGATATTCCAAAACAAATCACACCTCTATTTACCTCTTATGAACCGTGTATATACAACCGTGTATATATGTTTACAATTAATTTCCTCAATAAAATATTCCAAACAGCTGTTTATTTATGTTTTAATGACACCGAAAATTCTTTCGATTTTTTTTTTTATTTATTTATTTATAATGAAAACAAATTTCCTACAAAAAATTGTGTGCGAAGAGATGAGAAGGGGGGGACGAGGGGGGGAGGGAGGAACGCACATCATTCCATTAACAACACAACACAAAATATTTCTCGAGAATTTATATTTTTACCATTTCATCGATTATCTTCCACATCTATTATGATTATAAAATTTTTCCATTTTCTATTTTAGGTCTGTTTCTTTTATAATATGGATTTTTCCAATTTTACATATTTTTTTTTTTTGTATTTTGTATTTGTAGAAATAAATTAATTAATCGTAAATGAACAGTATATATGCTAAGAATAGATTTTCAAAAGCAGGAATAACAAAAAAGCTCTCGGTTATCTTTTTTTTTTTTTTTTGTGTTTTCATTGTATAACTTCATGATAAGAGCATATGGGAGGGAAAACAAAAAAAAATTTTTTTTAGGAAAAATCGATATTAACAAAAATAAGGCAGTAAAACAAATTAAGCCTTTTCAACCTCCTTATCTTTATTTGGGATACGTGAAATTACGAAATTAATTCAGTCAGTATCGAGCCTATTTTTTTATTTTCTAAATAGGCCACTCCGGTTTATTTTCTTATATTTCACAATTTTGAAGTAATTTATGCTTCACAAAATACTGTAGTTGCACAAATAAACAAAACATGTAACAAACAAAACAGTGTAGACCTCATGTCATTTACTCATTTTTAGTCCCTTTATAGACAGTCTGTTTGACCAAGATAGACTTTTTATAAGAAGCTTGTATCACTTAGCCGAACCAAAGAGCTGCGTGATATTGCGTTACAGGGAAGCTATCTGGAAGTCTGCGGCAAAAAATCAAAAAACATTGTCAAAATATCCAGCAACTGTAACAACCTTTATCAGTAAAACATCAAAGCCCTATTCCCTTAGTGAAGCTTGAATATTTGTTCTATAAACCCTATACCCTTAAGTTATTTCAAGTGACAACTACTACAGCTGATCTACACTCGAAAATATATCATGACAAGGAAATTCATTTCATATTTCAATCAGTGCAATAATGTTTTTGATAGCTTTTCATATTATTTTATTTTCTAAATAGGTTAAACTGGACCAATTGTCTCCAAAAATGGTTAGTTTTCCGTAAAATCTCTGGAAAACATGGGATTTATACTGTTAAAGTTAGGCGAAAGTTACTACATAGATTGTTTTACTCTAGCCGAAATTTTCCAGCCGAAAATTAAATAAAGGTAATGTAAATTGTGTTATCAGCCGAAATAAAACATGAAGTGGTTATCAATAACATTGAAGTCCTTTGTCATTATTCTTATATGGCAAAACCTGGCTGCAGCAGTTCCTCGTGGTAAATTGTGGAAAATTCGCGAAACCCAAAAAAATATTTTTGGAAAATCGAATTTTCCGAGATTTCCCACGGGAAACTTCAACTGAATTTTTGCCTTAGACAGCTATTGACATAACACTCTAGAGGCTGATGTTATACAAATTTTCTACTGATTTTTGGAAAATCGAATTTTCCGAGATTTCCCACCGCAACCTTAAACAGAATTTTTTGCCTTAAACAGCTATTGATAGTTCACAAAAATGTAATCCATCTCCAGACATAACAATCTAGAGGCTGATTTTATACCAGTTTTCTTCTCGTTTTTGGAAAATTGAATTTTCTGAGATTTCCCACGATAATCTTGAACTGAATTTTTTGCCTTAGACAGCTATTGATAACTCACATCAATTGTAATACACCTACATACATAACATTCTAGAGGCTGATATTATACAAAATTTCTAATGAGTTTTAGCAAATCGAATTTTCCGAGATTTCCCACGATAACCTTGAACTGAATTATTTGCCTTAGACAGATAAAGGCAAGTCACATAGACAAGTCAAGGCTGTTTTCATACAAATTTTCTACTGGTTTTTGTAAAATCGCATTTTCCGAGATTTTCCACTGGAAACTTGAACTGAATTTTTTGCCTTAGACAGCTCTTGATAATTCACATAAATGCCACCCACCTCCAGACATAACAATCTGGAGGCTGATTTTATACAAATTTCCTACTGATTTTTGGAAAATCGCATTTTCCGAGATTTTGCACTAGAAACTTGAACTGAATTTTTTGCCGTAGACAGCTATTGATAACTCACATCAATTGTAATACATCTTCATACATAACACTCTAGAGGCTGATTTTATACAAATTTTCTAATGAGTTTTGGAAAATCGAATTTTCCGAGATTTCCCACAATAATCTTGAACTGAATTTTCTGCCTTAGACAGCTATAGACAAGTCACATGGACAAGTCAAGGTTGATTTTATACAAAATTTCTAATGAGTTTTGGAAAATCGAATTTTCCGAGATTTCTCACATAATCTTGGACTGAATTTTTTGCCTTAGACAGCTTTGATAATTCACATCAATGTTATCCATCTCCAGAGATAAAACTCTAGATGCTGATTTTATGCAAATTTTCTAATGAGTTTTGGAAAATCGCATTTTCCGAGATTTTCCACTCGAAACTTGAACTGAATTTTTCCCTTGGACAGCTATTGATAACTCACATCAATTGTAATCCATCTCCAGACATAACACTCTAGAGGCTGATTTTATACAAATTTTCTAATGAGTTTTAGCAAATCGAATTTTCCGAGATTTCCCACGATAACCTTGAACTGAATTATTTGCCGTAGACAGCTATAGGCAAGTCACATAGACAAGTCAAGGCTGATTTCATAAAAATTTTCTACTGGTTTTTGTAAAATCAAATTTTCCGAGATTTCCCACGGGAAACTTGAACTGAATTTTTCTTCCTTAGACAGCTCTTGATAATTCACATAAATGCCACCCACCTCCAGACATAACACTCTAGAGGCTAATTTTATATAAATTTCCTACTGGTTTTTGTAAAATCGAATTTTCCGAGATTTCCCACGGGAAACATGAACTGAATTATTTTTCCTTAGACAGCTTTTGATAATTCACATAAATGCCACCCACCTCCAGACATAACACTCTAGAGGCTGATTTTATATAAATATCCTACTGATTTTTGGAAAATCGAATTTTCCGAAATTTCCCACATAATCTTGAACTGAATTTTCTGCCTTAGACAGCTTTGATAATTCACATCAATGTTACCTATCTCCGGAGATAACACTCTAGATGCTGATTTTATACAAATTTTTTAATGAGTTTTAGCAAATCGAATTTTCCGAGATTTCGCACGATAACCTTGAACTGAATTATTTGCCGTACACAGCTATAGGCAAGTCACATAGACAAGTCAAGGCTGTTTTCATACAAATTTTCTACTGGTTTTTGTAAAATCGCATTTTCCGAGATTTTCCACTGGAAACTAGAACTGAATTTTTTGCCTTAGACAGCAATTGATAACTCACATCAATTGTAATACATCTACATACATAACACTCTAGAGGCAGATTTTATACAAATTTTCTAATGAGTTTTGGAAAATCGAATTTTCCGAGATTACCCACAATAATCTTGAACTGAATTTTCTGCCTTAAACAGCTATAGACAAGTCACATAGACAAGTCAAGGCTGATTTTATACAAAATTTCTAATGAGTTTTGGAAAATCGAATTTTCCGAGATTTCCCACGGGAAACATGAACTGAATTTTTTGCCTTAGACAGCTCTTGATAATTCACATCATTGTTATACGTCTCCAGACATAACACTCTGGAGGCTGATTTTATACTAATTTTCTTCTCGTTTTTGGAAAATCGAATTTTCCGAGATTTCCCACGATAATCTTGAACTGAATTTTCTGCCTTAGACAGCTATAGACAAGTCACATAGACAAGGCAAGGCAGATTTTATACAAATTTTCTACTGATTTTTGAAAAATCAAATTTTCGAGATTTCCACGGGAAACTTGAACTGAATTTTTTTGCTGCGATAGCTATTGACAAACTACTTAAAAACGATTCAACTTCAGATATACACTCTAGAGGCTGATTTGATTCCAATTTTGTGGATTCGTCTGATTTTCCGATATTTTTCCACGATTAGGTTAAACCAATTTTCCACGTAAAACTATTTTACAAAAATTTTTATTTCAATCCATGTAAGCTATTTACTGTCGACTGATTACCATTGTAGTTTTTATTTTCGGCTGGAATGTTAATCAAATAATCTGCATTATCGACTTTTTACTTTCGACTGGAAACTTTCGGCTAACTTTAACAGGTTATGTGGTTTTCCAAAATGGGCAAGCCTTTTAAATATCTGTTGGAAATGCGGTGTGTGATTCCGGTCTGCGACCTCTAATTTCGAAAATTCTTAGCATCGTTCACTGTAAAAAAAAAAACGCTTGCTACATTGTCGTTTGTCCACCAACGTTTAAGAGCTCCAAATAAAAATACCAGCTCCGGAAATTACATATCTCCAGCCGAAGATCATTCAAAAATGCAAATTCTGAAAAATTTAGTTTGTGGAATTTGATCTCTAACGTATCAAAAACGTTTAATATTCCTGCTAAAATAATACGAGACTGAAAATCAACTAGTTTGTTAATATTCACCTCACTATTAAGTATACAAATACACAAAGTTGCTGACAAACCAAAATTGAACAATTTCTTTAAGTACACACACATAAAACCGGATAAAATCAATAAAATTCATAAAAAAAGCTTCAAATTTGACCGATGTTCTTAAGAATTTTATCTAGAAATCTTAATCCAAAACATTACATCGATCAATAAAACACAAACAGTATTCAATTCACTTTAGTCTATTGACCTTTTTTTTATGTATAGAAAATTTTCCAGAGCTTTTCAAAAATTTGCTTGTATTGTGTTGTTGTTTGTGTATTTTATGTATCATTTTCTGTTATCTAAAATGGTTAAATAGAGTTCCTGTATGTCCACTTGAAATGTTCCTTTCATCGCTCTGTATCTATTGGTTCATTTCCCCAAAGCAATTGTACATAACATAACATAAAATACGTGTGGTTTATGTTGAATTAATCTACATACATAAATCCTCGACGGTACTGTTTCATCAAATTAGTATGTATACGCAGATACATATGTATGAAATTATTTTTGGGCAATTGAATGAAGTCACGCAATGTCCAGATTTTAGGTTTTGGTTTTTATGTGGGTTTTTTTAAATTGCATATCTCGAATCGCATTAATCTTCTTCTTATCTAACTACAATAAAAAATAAAAATCTCAATTTTAATTACAGTATGTATGGTATATGTATGTATTTGTAGTAGAGTCAAGTAACATGTATGTACGTATATCCTCGATTCTGCTTCGATGAATCTGAACAATAAAAATGTGAAAGACCACCAGAACCGCCCACCCACCATAACATGTTTTCCCTATAATTTTCCATATATAACGTTATCGTTTTCGTCGTCTCGTTTATACATACATACACATCCCGACAATAAACGTAATTTGTTTGTTTAAACAAAACCAACAAATTTTCATTATGTTGTAACATATACAACATGTCTAATACATAAAATAAATTATACGATTTAGCACTCAATTAATCTTATACTGATACCTGCCATTATCATTATTATCAATATAAAATAGATGTAGCATCATAAAGACATACACAACGTAAACATAGCATTTTCATCAAAACCAATAAATCTATGAAGGTACATTATATAAAAATGTAACATAAACCGCTACATAGATTTTGTCTTAAATCAAATTACAATCAAGCTTTTTCATGTCCAAAAAAACATAATTAAACATTTAAACAAAACTTCAAAAAGACACAGACACCAAGAAACCACTAAAAATTTCCATCCAGCAAAATATAATTTTGCTTTCATTTTCTTGTCATTTCACACGAATACAAGAAATTTTCTTAACGCCAATATACAAAACCAAAATTCTTTAGCAAGAAAGCTCTCAAACTTTTTTTTATTTAATTCGCTCGAAAATATAATAAAGATGAACAAAATGAAAGACGGAACCAACAAAAATATAAAAAAAAAATTAACGTTTTAAAGCTCCTAGTTATTGTTGGTTTACAGAGCTTTTTTTTTTTGCTTATCAAACACATAAAGTCTAATTTACGTTTTCCTATAAGTTAAGTATATAACATTTTTTTTTTTTTTTTAATAATGATATTTAGGTTTTTGGTACGTTTTTTAAACAAACTCTAGCTTTCGAGCTTTTATACACATTTCATAAGAATTCATGAGGAAATTGTCATGGAACGTGATAGGTAAAATAAAATTTCCGATAAATAGAAAAATCGAAATTAATTTAAAAAACTTTGTGGTACTGTTATATATGTACACCAATAGGTATACGATATATTGGTGCTATATTTGTGTGAAACATTCGTCCATATATGTATGCTGGATAGAAGCAAAAAAATTCAATTAAGCGTACACAAAATACAATTGTGTCTTGTGGCGAATTAACTTAATAAAATTTCAATTCTTACAAAGTGTTTTTTTTTTCCTCGTGTTCTTAATTTGGTCACAATTGATGAGATTATGTGGATGTGTGGATATGTGTATGTGTTTTCGAGATAATTGAGGTGGGGCAGTGTTTTTATTTTTTGTTTTTTTATTGATTAGTAAGAAATTCGTATTTGGTCTTGTTTCACTAATTTGTGCCATAAAAGAGCCCTTGTTAAATCGGTTTTATTAATGGCTTGTGGTAAAGCAACCTTTATTTTGCAAAAATAAGTCAACACATATTACATAACAGCACAAATTTAGTAAAATTGCAACAAAAAATTGCCCCCAGCTGTAGCACTATTCTGGTTTTACCAGGGAATTGGGAATTACTTCAAAAATGACGAAAAATTTGGTTAGTCTAAAACCATTTTCCTCGACGTTTTGAAAGCCCCTGAGCCTGAAAAAGCGAAATAAAAAATGTCCGTCGGTCTGTCTGGACGACCGGATGTCTGAATGCCTGTAGCCATTTTATCTCGAGAACGGCTTGTCCGATTTCGAATTTTTTTTCGCCAATCTGTTTCTTTGGTCAAGACGGAGATTTGAAAAGCATAAAAAAATATTTACGAATTTTTTGTATAAGATGGTTTGATAATTGAATTGGTCATTGAATTTGGGGTTGATTTGAAGGTTAAGTTAGAGGTCAATTTGCGGGTGGAATTGAAGCTGAGTTGGAGTTGAGTTGGGGTTCTGTAGGATATAGTGAGTTGTTGACCAATTTTTTAAATATTCATTTTGCAGTGAAGTTGGCGTAAAGTTTGCGGTTTAGTTGCGGGTTGAGTTCGGTTCCGTTTGCGAGTTGAATTAGGGTTGAATTGCGGTTTAGTTGGGGTTGGATTAGGGTTTAGTTAGCAGTTGAGCAATCTTTACACAGGAAAACCTCACTACAACGGAAATCGACGGGACCAAAAAAGTTGTCCGTTTTAGTGAGGTGTCCGTTAAACAGAGGATTTGTGATTTTTTTTTTTATAAAAATTTTATTGGGATTCTATATCTTATCCAATTTTGATGAAATCTAGCATTTCCAATGGAAAATGGGATTCTCAAATGATTTTTATAAGAAGTTCTGGAATATGGTCAAGTAGGATGGAACTTGGCTATTTCTTAACCGATTATGATGAAGTTTTACATGTGCAATGGTAATGGGCTTCTGAAATGATTTTTAGATACATTTCTGGAATATGGCCAATTAGGACGGAACTTGGTTATTTCTTAAGGAATTTGAGGGAAATTTGACATCTGCCATGGAAATGGGATTCTAAAGTGATTTTTGGATAAAATTCTGGAACTTGGCTATTTTTTAAGGGATTTGAGTGAAATTTGATATCTGCAATGCACTATATATGGTTACAAAAGAAACTAGCTGTATTTTTCAAATTAATTATTAAAATTAAAATTTTATTTGTGAATAAGAAACGTATCGCCTCTCTCCTTTATTACGCGCTTCAATCTTTCTTCGAAATCACCACACGTGGCACGGATGACTTCTATTGGTATTTCATTCCAAATACTCAAAATTACCGTCTTAAATTCATCCATAGTCTTGTATCAGTAATCAGAGGATTTCACAATCGTTAAGCTTTTATATTTTGTAGTGAAGTCAGTTAAATTAGCCACACACCACTCTTGAACTACTTTCGCCGTATGTTCTGGTGCTCCGTCTTGTTGAAAGCAATAATACTCCTCTCCGTACATTGCTTGGGATTCTGGCAATAAATGTTTTTGAAAAACCTGCTCCAAGTAATATTTCGCGTTTATTTTAACACCTTTATCGATAAAAACGAGTGGAAGGGTTCCTCTTTTGGATACGGCTCCCCAAACCATTACCGAGGACGCATTTTGGAACCTAGGTATGTGCTTTTTGTATTTTGGGACATCCTTTATTGAATTCGCCCAAACTCGATCGTTTTGAACATTATGCGGAACTTCAAGCACAAGAAGTTTTTCTTCTGAGAAGATAATTTCGTCACCCGCGTGCCATGAAAGCAGCTTTTTACTTCAGATCGTAAATTTGGCATAGTCATAACAACGATATTATGCAACTAAACTAACTAAATTTATGTTGATGTACTTATTTAGAAGACCTAACGGTACTTTACGATTTAAAAATTTCAAGATTATTTAGCTTCGTTTGTTTTCCCCGGCTACTCAAACTTTTGTAACGGAATATAGCGGTCACACTGTAAAGTGATTTTTGGATAAAATTCTGGAATTTGGCCAAGTAAGATGGGACTTGACTATTTCTGGGGGGGGGGGGGGAGGGGGGGGGGGGAATGGGGTTCAAAAACGAGTTTTAGATAAGGTTTAGTTGTGGTTTGATTAGGGTTTAGTTAGCAGTTGAGCAATCTTTATACAGGGAAACCTCACTACAACGGAAATCGATGGGGACAAAAAGTTGTCCGTTTTAGTGAGGTGTCCGTTAAACAGAGGATTCGTGATTTTTTTTTATAAAAATTTTATTGTGATTCTATATCTTATCCGATTTTGATAAAATCTAGCACTTCCAATGGAAATGAGATTCTGAAATGATTTTTATAAGAAGTTCTGGAATATGGCCAAGTAGGATGGAACTTGGCTATTTCTTAATTTATTACGGTGAAATTTGACATGTGCGTTGGAATGGGATTCTAAAATGATTTTTGGATAACGTCTAAAATATGGCCAATTAGGGTGGAACTTGCTTATTTCTTAAGGGATTTCAGTGAAATTTACCGGTGTGTAGTTTTTGGACACTTTTTTTTGGGACAAAAATTTAAGCGAGTGTACTGTGAAGTTTTTGGACAAAATTCAGATTTTGGAAAAATTAGGTTTTTAGACATATATTTATGCCGGTGTACATCCTTTAACAGTGTATTTAATAAAAATAACGTTATTCAAATAAAATAGGCCTCAAATAATTTCGAACATTGATTTCTAATTTTCTTTTCAACAAATCAACGAATTAAGCCCCACAGGGCTTTTGCAAAAAAATTTAGAAAATTAACAAATCAACGAATTTCGTTTGGAACAACGACGTTGTTCTCTATTATACCAAATAGCATGAATCTCAGAAATTGGCTCATATAGTGACTATATAGGTTGTAAAGGGCATATATTGCGGAATTATTCTCTGAGATTCATCCTATTTGGTATAATAGAGAACAACGTCCTTGTTCCAAACGAAATTCGTTGATTAATTAATTTTCAAAATTTTTTTGCAAGAGCCCTACGGCTCATATCAAAATGGCACTGAGTGATTTCAATAACTTTATTTTTGTTAAATACATTGTTAAAAGAAGTATGTACACTCGCATAAACATTTGTCCAAAAATTAATTTTTTATTTTGTCTAAAAAATGCACAATGTATACTCGCATAAATTTGTGTCCAAAAAAGTGTCCAAAACTTCACACCGGTTCAAATTTGACATCTGCCAGGGAAATGCGATTCTAAAGTGATTTTGGATGAAATTCTGGAATTTGGCCAAGAAAGATGGAACATGGCTTTTCTTAACCGATTATGATGAAATTTCACATGTGCGTTGGAAGTGCGATTCTTAAAAGATTTTTAGATAAAGTTCTGAAATATGGCCAAGTAGGATGAAACTTGGTTATTTCTTAAGGGATTCTATGATTTTTGGATGAAATTCTAGATCTTGGTTATTTCTTAAGGGATTTGAGTGAAATTTGACATCTGCCATGCAAAGGGGATTCTAAAGTGATTTTTCGATAAAATTCTAGAATATGGCCAAGTAAGATGGAACTTGGCTATTTCTGGGGGGGGGGGGGGGGGGGGAAATGGGGTTCTAAAACGAGTTTTAGGTTAGGGTTGTTGCCATTTTCCATAACTTCATATGAAAATCATTTTAGAAGTCCATATTTAATTTTCTTGGCCATATTCAAGAATTTTATCCTAAATTCATTTAAGAATCTCATTTGAACCAAAATAAAAACCAAATTTCACTAAAACCGGCTAAGAAATAGCCAAGTTTCATCCTAATTGGACAGACATATAATTTGCTAAAGGTTCAATTTGTAATGTTAAAGTTTCAATTTGAAGTGTACTCGTAAAACCTGTATCATCGCAGAAATATCTGTCCGTGCCCGCTCTAATAAAATGTCCGCTTATATAAGGGAGGTTTTCATTGAAAAACTTCAGTTGTATGGGACTTAAAAGTTTGCCCGTTGGGTGAGGATTCCGCCAAATTGAGTATCCGTTAAAATGAGGATTCACTGTATTTAAAAGTAAGTGTTATGTACAATATATGTCTGTGATATTTAAACAAATGCAGATGCATTGAACGATTTGATCCAAACTTTACACAAATATTGTTTAAGATTTAAGAAAGGTCACTGTTAATATGTCAAATATTCATTTCCTTTTTGTAAGATGATAATCAAATCCAAAGTTACTACAGAGGAATTTCTAAAACTGAAAAAAATTGAGTTGATTTTTGAAGACGGTATTGTGGTATGAAGGTATAATGATATGGTCGTGTAATGATATGATGGTTTGTATATAAGAATTGTGTGATTGTGTTGGTAGTGTTGATGGTGGTATGATGATGATGATGGTATGATGGTATGATGGTTGATTTGGAGCTAGATTGAGAGTTGGTTGGCGATTAATTTGGTGATTGCATTTAGAATTATGTTGCGATTGAGATGGGACTTGATTTGTATATTGAGTTGGAGGTTGAGTTGAAGATTGATTTAAGAGATTCATTTCGGAATTAATTTGGGAGTTGAAGACCGAAGTTCTGACCATCCCTTGAGGTTTCGGCCCTTTATATTTTAATAGGAAAGAACATCGCTGGACATCGTTGAAATGCTAGGAATAAATACTCTGTCGCCCGTTGCACAATCTTTTATTACAGAATCCTCGATTTTATTAGATTGTACTCTGACCACTCTCAACCGGGTACCATTGCCCAGTTTCGGTTTGTATAAATTTCGCAGCAATATTATTGGTGTACATACTTTTAATACCAATTTATGAGGAGGTATTCCAGCGAGGCGGTGTGAAGGGAATATAAAAATTCAATGGTTTAGTTTATTGTGAAAGGATTGCCTTTCGAAACGAGCCACTTGTTCGACTTCAGAGGTAAAAAAAGTGGCTAAGGTTAGCTGGGAGCATTAGATATCTAAGTTGTCCATTGCCTCATTGTAACAGTAAAACTCACCGGTAAATCCCCTGGTGCATACTAACTGTAAAAGTTATTTTTTTGATTTTATTTACCTTATAAAGGATATGATTACGAATGCCTTAATTTCATCTGATTCCTCTTCCATTTCCTGATTCATCGGTAGAGATTATCGAAAAACTAATGATAATAGAACTGTCACTGTCCCTCCTGTAAGCGTTTCCTGAGCGTATATTAAAAGGATGTTACTCTAATGTACTCAGTATAAAGTGAAGTATTAATTTAACGTTGCGGTGTAGGTAACGAATAATCCTTAAATTATGTTAAGATTAGGATCTTCATTACAAAACTTCAACATTATCATAAATAAATTCCCGACCATCCCAGGACGCTCTGATGAAGAAGGTTGCGTGTAAAGAAATGCCCAAGTGAGTATACCTCCATGATTTTGTAAAAATATAGTAAGCCAGACGAGGTCATGTTTTAGTCTGACATAAACTTCCGTATGTTTTAAACTCTAAACTTTGCAAGTTTGAAATTAATTAACTTCGCTTGAAGGTCCCTATGGATGCGTTAAAGCAACAACAAAAAGACATTGTAGCCGGTCTGTCTGGATGTTTGAACCCACAGTTTGAGGTGTTTGAACAAATGTTTGAACGTACCGCGTAGTTTTGGATCCATGCTGATCAATAATTTGAGTATTGAATTGGACGTTTAGTTCGGGGCTGAGTTGCAGAATCAGTTTGGGCGGAGATGGAGGTGAGTTGGGATTGGGTTACGGTTCAATAAGCGGTTTAGTTGCAGTGATGGTTGAGTTGGATGTTATGTTCGATGTTGGGATGCTCTTAATTTGAGTTGCATTCATGTATGCGGAAAATTTTTCACTCCGTGTTAATTTGGACATTCAGTTAGACGTTGAGTTTTAGGTTGATTTGAGGATTAAATTATGTGATCGAGTTGGGGGTTGTTTTGATAGTGAGGTGAGTGAGGAGGTTAGTTGGGGATTTATTTGGTGTTAAGTATTTATTGATGATTGATGTGAATTTAAGTTGAGCGGTCAGTTTCGGGTTGAGTGAGGAGTTGAGTAGTTCAAGTTAGGTGTTTTTTCTGAATTTAATTTAAATTGAAATGATGTTTTTAGTCGTTGGATTTGAGGTTGAGTTTTAAGGGTTGAGTTGGTCATTGATTGGTTGGAGTTCGCGGTGGAGATTGAATTTAAGGTTTAGTTTGGAAATTTAGTTGGACTAGTTGAGTTGCAGGTTAGATTGAGTTGACTTAAGATCGTGAGGTTTCCATCCTTAATATTTTTAATGTTTCTACTCCAACGATTTTAAATTGTTAAGGAATCCGAAAAACGAGATTAATTTTAAGGGATGCTTAAAAGTTTTTAAAGCTTTGTTTACTTACTTGGAAATTTTCATAAAAAAGTTCTGAAAGAATTATACCAACTTTTGAATAGGAAAGGAGCTAAATTCTACGTTCCATACCTTAATCGAGATTATTTCGCTCTTAGTACACATATTGCTACGATTTGTGCGCTATCCTTGACTAAATTTGGCATATAAAACACGATTTTTTTGGCAACAACTCCCAATTAAAATTAATTTGATGTTACTTTTAAGCGGTAATACGTAAAAATTGACGATGCTTTTGTATATGGGTATGTTGATTCCAGATCAATCTTAATAGGGGCAGTGGTGATTTTTGTAAACGTAGTACTTTATCAAATATTTGCCTTTGCTGAATTGTAACTCATTAACTGTCGTATTGTGATACGGAATACACTTTCGGACACTGTTTAACATTTAAGCAGTAATATTCACAAGTATGTATTCCAAAATTGTTAATTCTTCTCTTTCGTGTTGAGTATTCTTCATTATTATATTTCTGGTTTATCTCAAAGAATCGGATACTAATTGGTCTTTAGTTACGTAAGTCAAGTATTCATTGAAAAATTAGATGGAGAATAGAATGTCCAAAGGTTACGCCATTTTAATAATAGCGAAAGTGAGGTGAAGCGGGGCGAAAGCTGGTGAGAGAAGGAGAGTACCCCAAGGTCACCGTCTTAATTGCCCAACTTGGGAAGGACTGTAACAGCTTAGTTATCAACGCCGGATTAGAGAAACAATCATGTACATTCACATTGGACACCGGAGCTTCAAGATCCGTGATACGTCCCGACATGGTGTCACCAGGGCATATGGAGAAAGTGGTACGTTAACCTAAGAACAGCAACTGGAGATGCGGCAGCAGTGAAAGGAGAGTGTTCACTATTGGTCACAGTCGGAGGGATACGATTCAAGCACAGATTCATTGTTGCTGGCATAACGGACCAATGCATCTTAGGCCTAGATTTTATGACCGAGCACGAGATATTACTGGATCTAAAGAACTAAGTTTTGAGATGGCACAATGTGGAGGTCCCCTTGCAAGTAGACAACAATAATCACGGCGGGCTACGAGTCATTACAGATGAAAGAATAGAGATACCACCAATGTCCGGAAAAGTGATCTATGCTCGAATCAACGGTGACCACGAGGCAGCAAGGTAGGAGTAGTGGAGCCAGCCAATATAGGCAAAGACGGGGTATTATGCGGAAGAACCCTTGGGAAACCCATGCCAAAGATACCAGTGAGAATTATGAATGTAAGCCCAACAGTAAGCGTGATCAAGGAAGGGGTAGTGATTGGCAAAGCTGAAGGAGTCAATTCCATCACAAGTTGTGCAACGGGAGAACAACATAACAAGGCCATACACCCAGCGAGGAAGCGGATCATTCACTTGTTATGTGATCATCTCGCAGGAACGGAGGCAAAAGCGACAGTAGGAATGTTAAAAGAATTGGCGATGAGTTTGCCTTGAACGATGATGATATGGGAAGAACTGATATAGTGCAACATCAGATCGACACTGGAAACGTAACGCCAATACGACAAACGCCAAGGAGATTACCGCTAGCCAAACAACAGGAGGCCGAATTACTGATCAAGAAAATGAAGCGCGATGGAGTAATAGAGAAGTCTAGCAGCCCTTGGAGTTCGCCGGTGGTTCTCGTACAAAAGAAGGACGGTTCGATGCGGTTCTGTGTCGACTATCGTAAGCTGAATGATGTAACTAAAAAGGACAACTACCCATTGCCATGAATTGCCGACACCTTGGACACGTTATCAGGAGCATATATCTTCAGCACGCTGGATCTCAAAAGTGGGTACTGGCAGGTACTTTAATGCAGGTAATGGCCTATACCAATTTTCAGTAATGCCATTTGGACTAAGCAACGCTCCTGCCACATTTGAGAGATTGATGGAGCACGTTCTACAGGGTCTCAATTGCAGAACATGTTTAGTATACTTTGACGACATCATCGTATTAGGACGAACATTTAACGAGCACCTGAAGAATCTAAAACGAGTCCTTCAAACCATCAAAGCAGCCGAATTGAAGCTAAACGCCTTCAAATGTAGTCTCTTCAAAAATTACAAACATTATTTCAAGGCAAGGAGTACGAACTGATCCAATAAAACTAGTAGCAGTCGCGCACTCCTAGAAACATACATGAGCTGATGAGTTTTCTAGGGCTATGTTCCTGCTATAGACGATTTGTTCCGAACTTTGCGGATGTTGCCAGCAGCCTGCATCGACTTACGGAGAAAACTCAGCCATTTAACTCGACAAAGGAGCATGAAGACGCGTTCGTGCAGCTAAAGAAGAAGTTATGCAGTTCTCCAATTTTGGCGTATCCACGTGCAGGAGATCTTTTCATCTTGGATACCGATGCCAATAATATGGGAATAGGAGCAATGCAGTCGCAAAACCAGGGAGGTACGGGTTCTAGCATACTACAGTCGCGCACTATCCAAACCTGAAAAAAACTATTGCGTAACCCGGAGAGAATTGTTGGCGATGGTTGATAATGTCAACCATTTCCATAAATACCTGTATGGACAAGAATTGCTTTTACGAACGGACCATGCAGCTCTGAAATGGCCGAAGATCACTGGACTATGGAGCAATTAGCGGAAGACCAGCGACACGATCATTCCATTGCTCCAATTATCAAATGGATAGAGGAAGGTACCAGACCGCAGTGGCAGGAGATTGCGACCTCCAGTGATCTTCGTTGAAGATCGAGAATGGGTTGCTGATAAGACTTTGGGAATCAATCGACGGCAAAGACAACAAACCCCAAATCGTACTACCGGAAAACCGGATAGGAGAAGTCCTGCAAGAGATTCATAACAGCAGATCTGGATCACATCTAGGCATCAACAAAACGTTAGACAAGATACAGCTCCGGTTCTATTTGGTCAATTGCAGAAAAGATGTGGAGGATTGGTGTAGGAAGTGTGAGTTGTGCGCAGCCAGTAAGAGACCACAAACATGAACAAGAGGAAGGATGCAGCAATACAAAGTCGGGGCACCATTCGAGCGGATAGCGATCGATATTGCTGGCCCATTTCCTCTGACAAAGGATGGTAATCGGTACATACTTGTTTGCATTCACTATTTAAGCAAATCGGTTGAAGCATATCCGATAATGAATCAAGAAGCTCGAACAGTTGCGGACGTGTTTGTAAACAATTGGGTATTCAGATTTGGAGTACCGTTAGAGCTACACTCTGACCAAGGCCGAAACTTCGAATCATCCGTGTTTCAGGAGTTGTGTCAATTGCTCGAAATCAAGAAAACAAGGACTACACCATTGCATCCACAGTCTGATGGCATGGTTGAGACATTCAACAGAACACTGGAACGAGGACGCAAGGAGGTCAACGTCAACCAGGATAATTGGAACCAGTGCATTCCATTGTTCATGATGGCATACCGTAGCGCAATCCATGATACTACGGGATACTCACCAGCCATGGTCGTGTTTGGCAGAGAACTCTGATTACCATGTGATGTTAAATTTGGATCACCTGAGATAGAGCCAGTTACTAAGCAAGACTACACGACAGAGTTAAGGCAAAGAATGATCAACGTACACGCTACAGTAAGGGACAACATAGTGAAGGCCAGCGACCGCATGAAGACGAGATATGACCGGCGGTCAAACAGCATAGCATTTAAGGAAGGAGATTTGGTTTGGCTCTACAATCCCAAACGAAGAAAAGGAAAATCGCCGAAGCTACCATGGTAACCTGTGAGCAAGTCTATACAGTTAAAAAATAAGCAGTGAGATTAAAATAAGTAGTCAAAGTGTTGAACTGTGTAGTAATTCATTGAGAAATAAATTGTACCAGTGTAAATAAAACGAATCAGTGTTATTATTGCAAAATCCGTAACGAATCCCTGTTAAGCCCGAATTTCGTAACAATATAAAATTTTGTCAAATAAAATATTTTCAAAGGACTCATGGAGTGGAGGATTTGGAAAACAATTTGTTTTGTGATTTCGATACTAAGTAGTTTCAAGTAAGTGAATTAAGAAGAAAACCTTCTAACGCGAAATTTTAACTATCGATTTCAATTTCTCCAATGCTAAATCGTTGGGACGTTTAGTTAGAATGCTAAATCGTTGTAACGTCTAGTAAAAAAACTTTAAAGTAGCAATTTTGGCCTCATTGGATATATACTAGCATGTCTGATATGAATGTTTAATGTAAGTGTTTGCCTTAGTCTTAGGTTTGAAATGAAGTTTGACTTTTTAAATATTAAAATATCTATTAAACGAATCGGCCGAGCCACGTATAGGATCATAAAAACATGTATTTTTTCGTAAAACTACCGTTAAAAATGGTAAAAATTAATCCAATGTCCACATCCCCCATTAAATATTAAAGATAATTAGTTGAATTGTTCTGTAACTACAACTTTATCTATATAAACAAAATTACACCAATTACTCTATACACATACCACATCAACTATTTACCTAATCAATTTTGTACGGTGAGATAGTCTCGGTGGGAAAATAATTTTTGTTTTGTAAATTTTGAGAATTTCCAAAGTTGGCATTTTTTTTTTGTGAAAACACATCCTAATTATATAAAATAAAAATGTTGATCCCATTTTTTTTTTTTTTTTGGGGTACCCCCTTCCCTCCCCCCTACATAACTCTAACTCTTTCGTCCAAACAGACGATATATAATACATACATACATATAAATATAAAGTAACAAAACCCGAAAAGTTTTGTATTCATTGCAAAAGTTTTTTTGGTTTTGTTTTTGTTTTGTGGTCAAAAGCTTACCTTTTTTGTTTTGCTTGCTAAAGTCATTTGACAAAAAATATTATGAAGTTGCAATAAATTAGAACTAAGTTTGAAGGACTTGTACGACGTGTGTGTATGTGTGTGTGTGAGACCAATCCTATAAATAAATTGTAATTTTGCTTTTCTCGTATTAAGGCGATGGACCGCACATAATGAAGAATATAAGCTTTAGAAACAAAAAAATATTAGTTTTGTGGTATGTACGTACGTGTGTGTATTTAACTTTAAAGTTTGGCGTCTTTTGGACGCAATTTCAGTTTTTATTTAGTTTTTTATTTTGGGTTATTTCCAACCAATTATTGTTTCTCTTTTGGATGACGATATTTAAGAAATTCAATGGAAGTATTTAACAGCAATATTATATGGTGTTTTTTTTTGTTACTATGCAAAAGCTGGCCCGTTGACCAGATTTCACAAAAATTGTAACTATGCATTTCGACTAATTTCGTGGTCTCTATGGATGTCTTAATATACTGTTTGTCTTTCCAATTTGATTGTGTTGACGATTCACCATCTCAATATTTGTTGAATATTGAACTGTTTTATTATTTATAAATTATTTTGTTATTCTTGTTTATCCAATGATTGTCAAATTTACCTCGGGGGCGTTAAGGATAATATATCTGAAACCTTTAATAAAATTAATAATGATTTATCCAACATATTAGATTGGTCTATATCTAATGGAGTCTCATTGAATATTTCAAAGACGCAGGCAATCTTCATTTCTAGGCGTGATTTTTAGTCATCCCAGATATATACATTGATAATAAAATAATCCCATTTCAAAATCGCGTTAATAATTTAGGAACTTTTATTAGCAATAGATTCACGTGGGATTCCCAGATTATCAAGGTTTGTAGTAAAATCAAGTAGTAATTCAAAAGCCGCTATGATTGCTAAAAGAAATGCAGAAAAAATTTGGTTGTCAAATGAAATTAAAACACAGTATACTAAGATTAATAATTTGTCTATGAAATTATTAAACTTACAACTGGAAATCGCAAGTAGATTTCATTACTTAGAATACATGGAAATTCTAAAAAAAAGTGGATTTGAAAGTAGAGAAAAAACTGAAAACCAAAAGGAAAACAATAAAACATAAACTAAAACAACTTTTGGATAACCACAGAATTAATTCAGAACGAAATTTACCTAGGACAACACACAGGTTTTACAAACGTCTCGAAAATTTAACGGACATTCAATTTGAACAGAAAGAGATATGTTTATTGGAAAAAGGATTAAAATATAGTACAACGCCCTGCAATAATATAAAAATATGAACAAACATCTGTTAAATATAGAAAATGCCATATCTAAGACTAAGTCAGAGCACCAATCAGATATAAGGACTTTGATTGTGGACAAAATACGAAATTATAATCCAAGACCAATTAATATATGCAGTGACAACAAAATCATTAATAAAATTAAAAGAAAAATAACCCAAAATAAGGCAATAATAACAAAAGCTGACAAGGGAAACACTATGGTTATAATGAAATTGGATGATTACAATACAAAAGTCAACGATTATATAATTAATAATGACTTAATAGAACTAAATAATGATCCAACTGATCTATACCAAAAGATGATTAAAGAGGTTATAAATAAATCAAATAATCTAATGGATAATAGAGAAATCAATAATAATAAAATGATAAAACCATAAAAATACATAAGGCAAATATGCCAATTAGACCAGTAATTAATTTTACAACGGCTCCATCTTATAAAATATCAAAATTCGTAAACAAATGGCTTTGCAACTACATAAAATTTGAGAGGGACCAATCTGTCAAAAACAATATTGAACTTGTCAATAAAATAGAAGGAATTGATATACCAACCAACGGTAAACTGGCTTCATTTGATGTTACTAACATGTATTCCAACATACCTGTTCAAGAAACAATATCTATTACAAAACAGCTATTACTAAACAGTTCAATCAATAGGAATATTGTGGACGATATCATGAAACTTCTCAACGAAATAACAAAGCAAAATTATTTTAAATTTAACGAGAAATATTATAAACAAACCGATGGACTCCCAATGGGCAGCCCATTATCAGGAACGTTGGCAAATATTTATTTAAATAATTTTGAAAAGGAACATATCTTAAGCCATACAAATATTTATTATAAGAACATTAAATATTGGCACAGATATGTAGATGATATACTATTTATGTACACGGGTACAAATCGGCAAATGAACTATTAACTATTAAATTATATCAACTCTATACATCCTAAAATTAAATTCACACTAGAAATGGAGGAAGAGAAAAGTATAAATTTTTTGGATTTAACTATAAAAAATGTTGATCAAAAACATAAATTTAAAATATTCAGAAAACCAACCCAAACGGACCAAACTATTGATAGTAAATCAAATCATCCTTTACAACATAAAATGGCAGCGTATAATCATATGATAAATCGATTAAATATTATACCAATGACACAAGCGGATCAACTAGAAGAGTTAAACATAATAAAATACATCGCAAGTCAAAATGGATATAGACCTAAAATAATAGATCAAATTAATTTATCATACAAAAACAAAATAATGTATCGAAATTATACAACATTAAATTTAGAAGAAGATACATCTAAAATATACATTTCAATGGAATATAACAGCTTCACGAGTTCTAAAATACAAAAAATATTTCGGAATTTTGGCTATACAATTGCTTTTAAAACTCAACAAAACCTCGAAATGCAATTAAAGCCTAAGAAAGAAGAAATTTTAGACACTGGAGTATATCAGTTGATTTGTTCAGATTGTCCTGCTTTCTACATAGGACAAACAGGTAGATCCTTCGGTCAAAGATATAAAGAACACGTTCGTGATATTGGTAAAATGTATGCGACATCAAACTTTGCTATACATATCAATACAACACAACATAACTATATAGACATGAATACTAACATGAAAATTCTATATACAATGAGAAAAGGTGATAATATGGACCGAATGGAAGAATTATTGATCTATAAAAACAGAAGAAATAATAATTTACTTAATAATAAGATTAATACTCCTGTAAATAAAATATACGACATAATAATTCGAAATTCTTGATCAAGTAGGCTATGACGTAGGGATAAAACAGGTATATAAAGATGACAGAATCCATAATTTTCTTTAGTAGTTCGGTAACTGAAGATGATTACTTGTTAATCGAAATCGATATTACAAAAATAAAAAATAAAAAATAATTCCACATAAACGGAAGTTTAATAGATAATTAAAATAAAATTTGTTATATTTTATTTTTACAATATAAGTAAAATCAACTCTACATTATATGGATTGAAACTCCATAAGAACATTTGTCCTAAAACCGTCAGGATTTTGCTTGCTAAAACGTTGGTAATCCCCCATGTATTGTATTGTGAATTTCTTTACATTAGTTGCGATTGTAACTCAAGGGAAATTTTACAAGTAACATTGAACAACATAGCCAGATACGTCAATGGATTGAGGAAATGTGATCATATCTCTGCTAAGTTTAGAGAATTATTTGGTTGCACAATTTTTTTTTTGTTTTTTTTTTTGTTTTAATAATTTTATTTATGATAACAATAAAATTTTTTTACAAAGTAACTAGTCATTTTTGACTAACAGCGTTTGACTCTGACAATATAATAATAAAGCACTCATATGTGTTCTTTACATAAAGTGTTGTTTTGGTTGATGTTGCATTGTGCGGACTATTCAGGCAACTCAAAAGCTTTTAGTCTTTTGAGTCTTCTTATTATACCCTCTTGATGAAGTAGTCTTGCAGCTTCGATGTTAGGGTGATGATGGAGCCTCTCCTGGTGTTTTTGAGTACATTTCTTTATTTCACTTGCGTCTGTGTCTATTCCGAGATCTCTATGAAGGTCACTATTACGAGTGTACCAAGGGGCATTTACAATTCCTCTGAGGACTTTATTTTGAAATCGTTGAACTATCTGTTGATTGCTGATTTTGGTGCATCCCCATAGTTGAATACCATATGTCCAGACCGGCTTGAGTACTTGTTTATAAAGCATAAGTTTATTATGAATGGATAACTGAGAGTTTCTTCCAATTAACCAGTACATTTTTCTATATTTTAACTGAAGCTCTTCTGCTTTCTTTTTCACGTGTACTTTCCACTTTAACTTTGCATCAAGGTTCATACCAAGGTATTTTGCTTGATTGGCATGTGGTACAGAGATATTAGTGAGAGTCACAGGTAGTGGTTCTATTGATCTATTAGTGAAGTTAATGTGAGTAGACTTCGATTCATTCACTTTAATTCTCCACTTAGCTAGCCAATCGTGTATATTATTTACGGCTATTTGTAGTTTGAATGTGACTTCACCGATTGTGTCACCAACAGCTAGAATTGCAGTGTCATCTGCAAACGTGGTGATAGTTGTATTGCTCGTCTGCGGTATGTCGCTAGTAAACAGCACGAAAAGGAAAGGCCCTAAGACACTCCCCTGCGGGACTCCTGCTTTAGCTTCTTTAATACTGGAGTAAACTCCTTCCTGTTTAACTCTAAAATATCTCCTTTTCAGGTATGACTTTAGCAGTTCGCAATACTCAAATGGCAGAGTTTTCTCCAATTTAAATATTAAACCATCTAGCCAGACTTTGTCAAATGCCTGCGCTATGTCAAGAAATATGGCTGAACAAATCTTTTTTTCCTCTAAGGATTTTTCTATTATATCTGTTATTCTATGGACTTGGTCGATTGTGGAGTGTTCCTCTCTAAATCCAAACTGATGGGACGGAACAGCTCCTGATTTTACAACTTTTGGTTTAATTCGTTTTAATAACAATCTCTCAAATAGTTTTGACATAGTTGGAAGAAGTGATATTGGCCTGTACGAGGCCAGTTCACTTGATGGCTTACCTGGCTTAGGTATCATTATCACTTCCGCAAATTTCCAAGATAGAGGGACATAACGGAGTCTGAAGGAAGCATTAATTATGTCCGATATTTTTTTAATAGCTTTATTAGGTAGTTGTTTTAGAATCTCTCCAGTTATCAGGTCATATCCTGGTGATTTTTTAAGTACTACATGGTTCTTTATTACTTGTTTTACTTCTTTAGCATTAGTTAATGGAATTTCCTGTCTCAGGATAGTGGTTTGGTTTTCGAACAATATATCCTGTTGGTTAAGTGTTGTTAAATTTGGCTGAAAGGTACGCTCGAGATGATCCGCGAATTTTTCTGCTTTTTCTTCTTTGCTTTTAGCCAGGTGACCATTATTTCTTCTTATTGGTGGTATATGCATAACTGGCCTTTTCAAATATTTGGTTGCTTTCCACAATGAATAATCACTACCTTTATCATAGGTGAGAGATTGTAGGTATGAATTTATTGATTTATTTTTAAATTCCCGTATTTCTCTACGTATTCGTTGTGTTAAATTATTTAATCTATTTTTGACGGTTGGGTCTCGTGTACGTTGATACTCCCTACGGGTACTTCTCTTCTCTATAACTAGTGATTTAATTTCCATTGGATAGCATTTGCCAGCTATTTTTTTGTTTGTTGTGTTAGTACTTTTCCACGCCGCTACCTGTATATCCTTGACGAGCTTCTCCACCTCCTGTTCTAATGTTTCTACTGATGAAAGTTGTGTGTTTAAAATGATGCTATTGTTTAGTTCATTCCTGAACTTTTTCCAATCAGTATATTTATTTGTTAGCAGTGGCTGTTTATCATTAGTAATTATTGTATCACTTATTATCATTAAAATAGAGGAGTGGTCAGATGTGGAGTACAATCCTTCCTGCACTTGTATATAATCAACCGGGATTTTTCTTGTTATAAAGAAGTCAATTAGGTCTGGTGTTTTATTTTGATCACTGGGCCAATAAGTTGGTTTTCCAGTAGAATGCCAGTTGCAGTTATATTTAATTATTGCTTGATGAAGCTCTTACCCTTTAGTTGTGGTAAGTCTTGATCCCGATTACAAATTTTTCACCGAGCTGCTTGAAGAACTGAGTATAAGCATTCTCTTTGATGTTATATCTAGGTGGGCAATATATTGCGGATACCACTAACTTGTGGTTGCGGGTATTAATGCTAACGCTAATTGCTTGTATTTCATCACTTTCAAGTTTTTGTTGCAGATGGTATTTAATATCTTTTTTTATAATCACGGCACTGCCCCCTCGTGCATTATTATTAGGATGATCTGCTGAGTGAACTTCGTAGCCGCGGATTTTTATATGACTTTGAGTAGTAAGGTGTGTTTCAGATAATAAACATATATCTATTTTTTCTAAATCAAGAAATAGTTGTATTTCATTTTGTCGTTGCAATATACCATTGCAGTTCCATGCAAGAATTTTTAAATTATTTGCCATATTTTTCGAGTAGAGTGAGCCTTTGTAGGATTGATATAAGGGCTTTTTCTTGCTTTTCTTCTTGTGAACTAAGTCTATCAAGAATATCTTGTAGTATTTTATTAGTTTGGTTATTATTTGAATCATTTAATAAAAGAGAACTATGTTGTCTTCTCGAACTTCCAGTAGATAGTACATCAGCAAATGTTACATTTGGATTAGTTCTTGATGGCTGGATTAATGTTTGGTGTGGCCTTAAATTTGTAGGTATTCTTGTTGAGGCTGAGTTAATTTCTGGCCTGGTAATTATTGAAGTTTCCCTTGTTTTGTTGCGAATTTTTTGCAGCTCTTTTATAACAATGCAACCTCTGTAGTTGGCTGGGTGTGCCTCTCCACAGTTAACACATTTTGGTGGGGTGTCTTTTGGTTTCGTACATTCAGCCGTACGGTGTTTTCCTACACATTTCACGCATCTGGGCTCCTTATTACAAAAGTTTTGCGTGTGTCCGTAGACTTGGCACTTTTTGCACTGGGGGATCAGCTTAGATTTTTTAACTGCTTCTATTTGCGCTTTCATATGGAGTATTTCGCTGATTGCATAAATATTTTTAATGTCTTCTGTTCTTTCAAAAGACAACATATATAATGGAAGAGGTGTTTTGTCACCTCTTTTTAGCAGCTGTGTAACTTCTTTAATTTTGTATTTTTTCTCCAAAAGATACTCTTTTATCTCTTCTGGTTTGCATGAAGCGTGTAGCTTCCTAGCAATGACTTTGGTTTGCCTTGTCTGCTTATCTTCGTAGGAATACCACGCTGTCTTTTCTTCGTTAAGAGCTCCTGTTAACTTTCTATGGCTATCACTGTCTGTGACATTTATTTTGATATCACCACTATTTAACGCTGTAGCTTGAAACTTTATATGATTGTTGTCCATGATGTTTCTAACACTCTGATAATTATTGCAATTAGATATTATTACTGGAGGTGGCCGTGGCACTTTTTTCTCCAGTTGTACATTCTTACTTCCGGTTGGGAGTTCATTACTTGGTTGCACAATGACTCAATTTTTTTATTATAGATCATTATTGCTCCTCTATAAAATTATCAATAATCAAGTTCCTGTTTATTTATACAACAAAATAAAAATTGGTTCAGCTCGAAATAGCAATATAATACTGCCAGTTAACCGTTCTAATGTTTACAACAACTCGCCACTATTTACTATGTTTACAAGTTGGAATCAGGTTCCGGTGGAGATTAGAAGTGTTAAAACTTTTGCTAGATTTAAAGTTTTATTATTTGATTTTGTTAAGAATGAATTGTAATTATTTTTGTATTCATTATGTAAGTGTGTGGGATAGAAAAGCGATGCTTCATCCAGGATTAATTGAGAAATAAATCCAATTTTGAGGCCTGTCGGTTTTTTATGCAGTCACAAATATGATTGTTTCATATATATTTTTGGTTGCTTTTTCCGGACATGGGCAAATTAATCACCCTGTATGATATTATTTAAATTACTCTCCCAATAATTATATTGCTCAATTTCGCGTACCGGTATAATTAATTTACATTGCACAATACACAGTCAGTCATAATAAGTTGTCCGAATCGATCGACCATAAAATAAAATAAATACTTGGTGATTAGTTTTTATATAAAGAAAACTGTGTTTTAATTTTACTACCGGAACTCTACCACTTCATGGTTTGGTGTTTTATCCTTAAAAAACATTTGGTAGCAGAGCTAATAAGTTTCGTGGAGTTCTTTTGTAATAAGTGTTAACGTTTTCTTTATTTGATTCGGGCGAGAAAGTAGCTTTGGTACATGTGCGCTGCTGTTCATCGCTATTCATCAGCTGATTAACAATCATTTTCAACTGGAAGAATATTTTTCTTAAATTTGGTTTTGTGATTCAGAACTTTTTATTTTTTGCGGTGTTAACAATATACGTATAAGTTCTCAAAGTGTCCGAATAAGTACACCGGTGAATTGTGTTTTGTGTGGTGGTCAATTCACTGAAATTTTGAATACGATCTAAACACTCGAGTGCATTCTAGAGAGTAACCGTTTTCAATAGTATCCCGTAATTGTTTAGCAACTAAATTTTTGGAACACGTTTTTTTTGTGGTTCAAGGAAACAATCAATTAGTGGGCATTACTGGACAGTTGTTATTGAGCGTTAGAATTATCGGAAATGGCAGACAAGGCTAAAATAAAACGAACTACTGAGCGAAAGAGATTACTCAAACTACAAGATTTAAGTGTGAATATCATCGATAATATAGCGATTTGGGTACCAGCTCAAGGAAAATCGGCAACCATTTCCAAACTTAAGGTTCAATTAGAGCAACTTGAATCGCATTACACGAGGTTTTTAAATAACGAGGAGCTAATAACGGAACAGGTTGAGTCAGATGATGACGACTTCACTTCGAAATATTCTAGTTTTGAGGCAAAGTACATTGACACAAAGGCCGAACTTTTAACATTGATTGATGAAAAGGCGGTCGCTGCTAAGCCAATCCAAGACATGAACATGATTAAGCTTCCCAAACTAGAGCCACCAAAGTTCAGCGGATCATACAGCGATTGGACAGATTTTAAGAACGAGTTCACAACAATGATTATAAAGGAGACTGATTTAAACGATGTTGATCGTCTCAGATTTTTGAAATCATGTTTGGTGGGTCGTGCAACACGAATCTTATCATGGATGGAAGCATCACAAGATAATTTTCGAAGTGCGTGGAAGGCGTGGAAATAGGGCGTTAATTTTACAGTCTCACATCAACGAGGTAATTCAGATGCTGGTCGATCAAGTAAGTGCACATTACCGTGCATTAAAATCAATGGGTTCCATGCAAGAAGTGACTGAAAATTTCTTGATTTGTCTGATGTTAAAGAAATTGGATGCTAACAATGTGGAGAGATGGGAAGAGTCCACTAATAAGGAGGTCCCGACATGGAATGGTTTTTGTTCATTCTTAAAGAAACGTGCCACAACTTTAGAGAAGATTGAGTATAACAAAAAACAATTTAGTAAGCCAAAAGCATCCGCAACACGAAATGTCCATTCACCTAGGTCTGGGCATACTGCCTTTACGACATCGAATTCGAATTCGTGTGCTAAATGTGCATCTACCGATCACGGTTTACATTTTTACTATGCCCACAATTTCTCGCCATGGCGCCTGTGGATCGATATCACGAGGTTAAACGTCTCATTCTCATTCTTACCGTTTTTGCAAGGTTTTGAAATGCGATAAATGCCAAAAGGGACATCACACATTGATTCATTTTGAGCAACCTTGAAACACAAAGCACTGTTAACTTCAGAATCATTTGTTTATGAGAATGAATCGATTATTCCTGGCCGTGCTCTGTTAGATAGTGGTGCCACCACAAATTTCATATCTGATCGATTTGTGCAAACGTTAAATGTGAAGAAGCGAAAATCATACATTACTGTAGGTGGAATTTGGCACAACGGCTACAACATCAAAGGCTTCATGTTATATCACGCTGACTCTTCATTTCGATGTATCAATAAAATTAAACATTGCTGCCGTGATACTTCCAAAAATATCGGGCGCTCATCCAGCTCATCCAATATCATTATCGAACATTAACATCCCCTCTGAAGTCACATTTTTGGCTGATACTCAATTTTTTAAGCCTCAGAAGATTGACTTGTTGTTGGGTGCTGGCTTATTTTGGCATCTTCTGTTACCTGGTCAAATTCGTTTGGGCGGAGCGGCATTGACTATAGTAACGAAAAATGTTGGTCAACCGAACCTGATGAAAGTTTAGTTGAACGTGTTCAGCGATTTTGGGAAGTAGATAATTTCCCCATTGGCGATGCCACGGAGTTGAGCTCTAAAGATCAGGAGTGCGAAGATCATTATGCGCTTCATACTCGTCGAAATGCCGATGGATCATATGTCGTCCGCTTATCATTTTCTAAGGATCCATCATTATTAGGAGAATCATACCAAATCGCAATTCGACGTTTGTTGAGCTTAGAAAAAAAATTGGAGAAGCAGCCTGAAATGAAGGAAATCTATTCATCCTTTGTCAACGAATATCAGCAACTGAACCATTTGGAAGTCGTTCATGAGTTTAACCCGTCAACCGCGCATTGTTCTTACCTCATCACTGTCTAATGAAATTATCAAGCTCTACCGGGCCAAAACTGCAAGATGACTTGTTCATTATTTTGTTGAGGATCAGACTGTTCGAGTTTGTCGTGACTGGTGACATTCAGAAAATGTACCGCCAAATTGGAGTGGATGTGCCGGATAGTAACTAACAATTAATTTTGTGGCGCAACAATAAGGATGAACCAATCAAGACACTCCGTCTTCGTACCGTGACTTATGGTACGGCATCTGGGTCATACCTTGCTGTAAAGACGTTGCATCGATTAGCAGCTGACGAGCATATTAAATACCCAATTGGAGCTCAAATACTTCGACATAATTTTTATGTCGATGATATGATGATTGGATCGAACTCGATTTCGAAGCTGCGGGAAATGTTGCACAAATAATAAGACTATCCATTCGACGATCGAGCCGCAGCATCGTGAGAAGTATCTTAGCATTGAAGATAGAGATGTTGTTAAAACTCTTGGTTTAATTTGGCAACCAGAGGCAGATGTTTTTCGGTTTAGTCACCAACCCAAACCATTTTCAGCAGCAGTTACAAAGCGAGTGATTTTATCGGAAATGGCAAGCTTATTTGACCCGCTGGGGTTTGAATGTCCTGTCATAACTTTGGTAAAGATTTTTTACCAGGATCTTTGGAAGCTCAAGATCGAATGGGACCAGCCTCTAGATAATGATCTCACTGCGAAATGGAGTAAATACAGGTTAAGTTTGTCATCATTAAAGGATTTCTCGATACCTCGTTTTGTCATGGCTAAGGGTGAATGTAAATTTATTGAAGTTCACGCTTTTTCAGATGCTAGCGAAAAGGCATAGGGAACATGCGTATATTTGCGATGTGGATACCACAATGATATTATCTCGTCCAGACTGATTTGTGCAAAATCTAAAGTAGCTCCAGTGAAAATCATCAGTATTGCTCGTCTCGAACTGTTGGCTGCGAAAATGATGACCAACAAATAACGTGCGTTCGCATACGTAATGCGATTTATTCGAAACTGCCATCCGAAGCGGATCAATAAAGAAACGCGAAAGTCGTTATTGAATTTGATCCGACGAAGCCGAATTGCCATTCATTCGGAATATACAAAAATCGTCGTTTGCTCAAGACTACCAACTGCTGAATGCTGATCATACTGTAACTAAGAATAGTCGACTGAAATGTTTGGCACTTTTTCTTGATGAGTATGGATTGAGTATGGATTGATAAGAGTGGGTGGACGGCTAAAAAAGCGAAACTTCCTTATAATTCCAAACACCAAATCGTTCTCCCCAGAAATCATGAATTTACCAAGCTATTAATACGATTTTTTCATCTTCATAGGACATTTCACGCAGGACCGCACATCGTACTAACCGTAATTCGAGCAAAGCATTGGCCCATCAATGGACTGGCTCAAATCAGAAGTATTATTAACAAGTGCACTGTATGTTTTCGAATGCGACCTAAATTAATATCATAAATTATGGGAAATTTGCCCGAGGATAGACTCGATTACAGGAACGTTCGACCATTTGCTGTTAGTGGTCTTGATTTTGTGTGGCCTTTAAGCGTGCGTCATCATATTAGGTGCAAGGGTCTGAAAAAAGTATACATAGCTCTTTTTATTTGTTTTGTAACAAAAGCGGTTAATTTGGAGCTGGTGATTGATTTGTCCACAGAGGCGTTCATCCGATCCTTGAAGAGATTTATCGCCGATCGAGGCATGGTAAAGAAAATATTTTCCGATAATGCAACCAATTTCAAGCGCACGGCCAACCAACTGGATGAAGTCCAACAGATGGTGATTAACAATAAAGACGCAATTTGGAAGGCATGTGATCAATTGTTCGTCGAATGGTCATTTATTCCACCTAGCGCCCCAAATTTCGGCGGATTTTGGGGGGCGTCGATTAAAATCACGAAGCGCCTTATCAAAAACGTCATTAGCAGTATGGAAGTTTCTCTCGACGAGCTGTACAGTGTTTTACGTCAAGCTACAACGATCATTAATTCTCGTCCAATCACCCCGCTATCGGCTGATCCGAATGACTTGGAACCTTTGACCCCAGGTCACTTTTTATATGGCGGAGCGTCAATTGCTTTGCCGGAAATGCCGATTGTGGAAGAAAATATTAACCGGGTAAAAAATCAATTGGAATGGTTCAGCAATTTTGGGCTAGATTTCGCACAGTTGAGACAATTTTGGTTTATTCCTAAAACAAAGAATACATTGGCTAACCACCTGTCTACATAAATTCCGACCACCAAAAATCCAGTATTGAGACCTCAAGTTATATGATAACGTTTGAGCGCCACAATGCAACAACCGTTTATGTTCATATTTGTTTGGTAAAATCAATGGATGTTTATTAGTTGAGTTTAGATTTGAATTTCGAAGCCGTCCCCCAACTCGAAGAAGCCCCATCTCATCGAGAAATGGAGACAACCATTTTAAATTGCTTGAGTTTTGTACTGATGAATGGTTTTTGATTGTTTGAATTTCAGTGCCATATTCCGTTCTCTGAAGAAGTTTTACAAGACTCGTCACTGACAGCTTCAGTTCATTGGCAGTCAGCTTATCGATACTTTTAACGTGTTGCTTGGGTTGAAGATTATTCATAAAACGAAGTAAATAAGCTGTAACTCGGATAAGTTTTGTAATCAATGGGTATCGGTCAAATAAGCTTAAATCGGAGGCCAAATGGCAAACTGAAACTGAAGAAATTTTGCGACTATCTAAATTTAATTTTAAATTCGGATTTTTAGGCCAGTTTGAATGGTTTTCTTGAAGAAACGAAGGACCTGACCCCCATAAATCTTGATTTTGAAATTCAGTTGGCATTATACCTCGATAAACGAAATCAGCGGGATTTTGTAAAGTTGGTACATAGCACCAGCTGTGTATTGATGTAAGTTCTTGGATTTGGGTAATTCGATTAGCCACAAATGGGGCAAATCTAGCTGGTACAGATTTAATACGGAAAAGCATACCTTCGGAATCTGACCAGAGACTTTCAATTAGTTTATTCATTGTTTGCGCCAGCAGCAAAGCAGCACAAAGTTCAAGGCAAAGAATGGTCTGTTTTTAAGAGGAGCCACCCTGGACTTTGAACAAATCAGCCTAACATAGCTTTTATTGTTACTATCCATGTTTCTTAGATAAATAACACACCAAAAACCTTTTTCAGAAGCGTCTGAAAAACCATGAACCTCAATTAATTTATTATTTGGAATTAAAATACACCGAGGAACTGTTATTTGATTTAATTTGACCAATTGTGATTTGAATTCGATCCGTTGATCCTGAAGCTGTGGTGTTATGTAATCATCCCAATCGATATTTTGAAGTGTCCATATCGATTGCATTATGATTTTGGCTATTAAAATCATCGGAGAACACAACCCCAGAGGGTCAAAAAATTCATTACAAATGTATCTTGTGATGTATCCCAAGCCAAACCTAATACTAACGAAACGTTAGATGAAGACTCCAAATGTGAATAAATTTCATGGACATTTGACGAAAATTTACCCCTTTCTAATAGTTGAAGTTAATCTGATTTGATTTTTAATGCATTTTCAGTCATATCAGCACCTGTTAGGACGTCATCAACATAAAAATCCTGCGTTAATATTTGCGATGCTAATGGAAATGAAATGAGTTCATCCATAGCCAGTTGCTGTAGCGTTTGGGTAGCCAAATAAGGAGCACTTTTAGTTCCATAGCTTATGGTACGTAATTTGAAACATTTAACGTTCACTGATGGATTACCTCTCCACCAGATTCGTTGTAAATCCTGTTGTGTTTCATCGATTTTGGCCTGTACATTTTGGCAATATCGGCTGTGAAGGCGACGATGTGTTTCCTGAATCTTAATATTATCAGCAATAGAGATCCTGCTGCACAGTAGGACCTTTAAAAAGGCAATCATTTAAAGACCATTGTGACGAAGATTTAGCTGACCCATTGAAGACTACTCTCAATTGAGTGGTAGTACTACTATCTTTAAGCACAAAATGATGTGGCAAGTAACATACCTTATTATCCGAATTATCAATGATATTTGGGTCTTGAACTAATGTCATATGATCTAAAGACAGATACTCTTTCATGAAATCCCGATACTACTTATAAGTATACGGTTGACGTATTAATCTTCTTTCAATGGCATATAACTGCATAAGTGAAGTATAATTTGATAGACCCAACTGATTAATATTGTCATTTATCGGAAGAGATATACTGAATAACGACCCGAACTGAGACGTTTGTGAGTTTTTAGGTAGTGTTCCTCACAAAATATTTCCTCTAATGAGTAATTGGTTTTAACAGCAATTGTTTCTAACTCCCAAAACCAAAAACGCTTGGATAAAATGGTGGAAGATTTTTGAAAACTGTTATCGATGGTGTACCAGTAAATAATTGAGTGTAGATTTCAGCTCCAAGTAATATATCAATGCTATCTGGTATATGGAAATATGCCAATATTCACGCTCTACACAGAAATCGATTATTGAATTTAGAAGTGGCATTGATAAACGCGGTTCCGATTAAAATCTGTTCTCTGTCTTTTGAACATGGAGTTTGGCTCATTTTCATATGTTTCAAATTGTTCGATGAGATACCGACAGTTTGAACATTACTTGATTCTGTCGGATTACTCCGAACAAACTGAAATCGCATGTATGGAGTAATATTGATTTCCGAAAATGCTGAGCAACTATATAACAAATGTGCTCCACCACAATAAGAGCATTTGCTGCTACTAGAAACTAATGAAGTGGACTTTCCTGTCCGGTAATTACATTTTTTGGTATCAACTGATGATTTTGAAACTGTAGTTGTACCATTAATAGCTTCCAGAACTCGAGCACGATTTCTGAGAAGAACTAAGAATTTATCAAAGTTTAGTAGTTTGTTCACTTCAGTATTTTTTATAATATGTATTTTCGATGAGTTGTCAAGCCTCTCGGCCAAATGGTGGATTAACATTAAATCCCATGTCTCGATTTGCACATGGAAAGATTTCAATCCATTATAATTTTCAATAATATGATCAATGAAGTCCTGAAGTGGATCTGAAGAATTTTCAATTGGTGATTTTACATTGTAGATTTGTTTCATATGAGCCTTTTGAATGAGAATTGCATTGTCATAGCGTTCACATAACGTTTTTCAGGCCGTCTCATAATTAGTCGATGTTACAGGAAGATGTTCAATTAGACCAAATGCTTTACCAGCCCTCTAATGTGTGATTTAAAATAAACAAATTTGACCGTTGCATCTATGTTAGGTTTGCTGTGAATAAGATCCAAAAAGACATCCCGGAATGCTAACCATTGGTCTTCAGCCCCACTGAATATTGGTAATTTAAGCTCAGGAAGTTTTATAACCATAGAAGGAATGCTTTGTTCTAACGCTATACTGTTAGCTGACGAATCAAAATTAATGGCTATAGCTCATGAAGCTTATCCAACAGTGCGCTCCCTAGCTGGTCATAATCTTCTTCAAATAAAATACGATCAGTTGAAACGGTTTCATTCTATGCAGCTCGATTTTCAATTGTATTTGATGGTATTTATCGTATAATAATTGTAACCTTCGAACGTTAGATTCGATTGCACCAATACTTGACAAGCACCCCAGTTTATTTTTAAATTGAGTTAGTCGACCTTTAAAGGCACTACGTTGTCTTTTTGCAGTTTCATCTGTCATGTTGTTTAAATAAACTTTCTTGAACTCTCGACTGTTAAATAAGCGATTCACGCACGATTAATTAATCCATCACAAAAATCACTTTTCCAACAACACAACGACACACCAAAATTGTGCGAATATATTATGAGAAATATTTTGAAAATTCAATTTGATAGTTTAAATGTAAAATTAACGTAACCCTAAATTGTATTCAAGTGCGTAAAAACTTTTTAGTTAACGACATTTAATTACTAACTTTTATGAAAACAATAAGACTTAACATAATTTTAATAACTTACAAATTGATTTAATTTAATCACATTAATATGAATTTAATGTTGATAACTGACCGATGCAGTCGATGATTTGACGTCACAGCTTGATCGCATTGTATTCAGCGAACTTGTCTGGATGATGTCAATAATGAATGTGTGTTATATACCATATTAATTTAGTCAATTTTAAATTTGACGCGATGATCCACCAACTATAAATTGCCGTATGATAAATGATCGATGATTTTTTTTTGACAATTAACGTTAACAATGACTATGCTGTTGAAGGTTGACGGTTGACTGATTTCAATACACCTCGTGCGCAATGACCTTGAATTACCACGAAATCAGACGATAACCACGTTCTTGGATGATATATGTATGTGCATATATGTATGTGCCAAATGATGATTAATTTGTCGTTCGTGTACTACAATTCAATACTTGTGAATTGTATAATGTCGGTATCGTTTTTACGTGAATAATGTAACGTAATCATTTGTGTTTGTTATAACCAATCACTTAACTCTCTCGCACCAACGTACCCGAACTACTAATATTAGTATAGTTTTTGAGCAAACTGTAATCTCTTGGCACTATTCGTAACACTGCCACTTTCAATTACTACAGTTTTCAATTGAAAAATAAATAGGTTAACAAAGGTAAAATCTGAGACTTTTCACTGTTGTTTTTATTACACTAACCATGCATGACTAAATTTGCATGTTGTACGTGGCAAGTTAAATTGATCAACTGTAATTGATTTCACTGCTAATAAAATTAGATGTACACTTTAATTTTCGATGAATTTGTTGCCATCCGGCTCGAAGGACCAAAATGAAGGATAGTTCTTCTGATAGCGCACTATGAACTCTCTCATTTAAATAAAAAAAACTTGTTTATTATTTTAATGTTATTATTTATTATGGAAGTATTATTTATTAACTTGTACAATTCCAATGACACTCAAAATTGAAGTGAAGAGACAATCTTAATTTCACAAAAAAACACTGAATAATAGCTGATTTACATTCAACGACATTCGACGTCCGCAAAATAGTTGAAACACAACATAGGACAAAGTACAAAGACAAAAAGAGAAAAAATAATCATCTGCTTAACAAAGTGAATTGAAACCCGAGAAACAAACCCCAAAATCGTCGCCTACTTTTTTTTGTAGATGTTGAGTGTCATCTTTTTTCTATAAAAACGTCTATGCGTGCATAAATAACAAGAAAACCAATCATTTGTATTGGTTTATGACATTTTTTGGTTAAATTTATTTTTTATGTGTAAAGAAAACGAATTTTTGATTTGACATCTGCATATGCGAAAATCTTTAAATGTAAATCAGTCTTAAGTCGCTTTCATATACATAGTAAGATACAGAAATTATGGGAATATATTAATTCCATTTACTTTACGTAAGATACAATGTAATCAGACATTTTATCAAGTTTCATATAGATTTCCGCTAGATGATGCAGCAATTGGTTTAAATATTTGCTAAATAAATGATAAAGTAGATTTAGTTAATCAGTTTTCGTCATTGCCTGTCAAAATATAAAATAAATTATGAAAATGACCAAATTATTTTTAAAACTTAACTGAATAGTTTTTAATAGATTTACTGATTAGTTAGAGTCTAAAGTGAATCATATTATAGATTTAATGTAAATTTAATACTAAAAATACAAATTTAGTTTTTATAGAACTTTCTCGGTGAGAAAGTTTTATTCATATATGAAAAGATTTTGACGTCATTTTTTCCTTCTAACGGAACATGAATCGGAAACGTGTATTTCTCACTGAAAATATTTTTCATTATACATTTCACGGAACGAAACTTGACCCCTCGGTAGGTGAATCAGAGCAGGCTAAGGTTAACCAATTAATTAAAACTTTTCGGTTAATCAATCCGATGTTCACCGATTTATACCGAGTATATAATTGTTGCTGAATTATTTATTAAATTTTTTGAAAAAATTGTCATGATCAGGCAAATTGCCAGCCTACTGCAATCGATCCACATTTCAATTTCACCTGCTACAGGGTTACTTCTGCCTATCGATTACGTATCTCTTGTACTTCGAGTTTTACTTGCCAAGCTTCGTAAACTCACCATTCTCAAAGTCGCATTTTGTAAACATTAAGAGAACTAACAATCACGTTTGGTCGCAATTTTTTTTTTAGGTTATTTTGCGTTATATTACCGACTTATAAGTGCATGGTCGTTTTGAAGATTTTTTGTGTTTTTTCGACGTTTTTAAGCTTATTAGATGTATGTGAAGTTGGCCCAAAATTCATCCCAAAAAAACGCAGCGGTAACACTAAAATAAAAATGTTCTTCATATTTAAGTATCAGCCCAAAAAAAGGTATATCGTGAGACAATTTAATATGTCAGCCCAAAAAAAAAATTCTTCATACCATTGGTGTCAGTCCTAAAAAGTAAATTACTATCACGATAGCAAAGTTTATCAAGACAAACTCACAGCCAAAAATCAAACTAACAGGGATTAAAAAAAAGAAAAAACTGAAAATATTGCAAAAGTGCTATGGTTTTCATAGTAAAGCATTGCAATGAATCATCATGGTCAATATGGCAAATAAGTACGCAAATAATTTGCTTTGCGGTTATTCGATACTTTCGAGGCTCGTTGTACTCGTTGATGTTACTAAATGTTCATAGATTTTTCGAGATTATCTTCATTTTTCCAGATTTTTCTAGAGTTTTCGATAGTATTCAAAAATTTCCGAATAACTTCTCCTGTAACCAGTGTACCTAAATCTTTCATAAATACAAATTTTTAATTATCATACAGTGAAGTTTTATATACATACACTACAAACCTTAGACCTTAATAAAGGGGCAGGACCTGGTGGTGTTCCTGGCTTATATGTACAATCTTAGTCTAGGGGCGTTTCCTAAGTTATGGAAGCTTTCTTATATTATGCCAATTTTGAAATCTGGATTACGTAATAATATTAGGAAATATAAAGGAATTTCAATACTTTAAATTCTACATTACCAACCATGAATTTTTTAAGGGTCGATCCACTATACGCAGTACGAAACAAAAATAACCCCATGGAGCGAACTCTTATGTACCTACTTATACTAAAAATAATTTCTAGAACTAACCATTTTGATTCTGAGACTTGCTACGGGGGCGGAGTGAGAAGTCTGGTAAAAATGAAACAAGGAATAATATTTTCGGCCAAAAAAAAATTTATTTTTAAAGTAGTTGCCTTTTAGCTCGGTACACTTATGTCGTCTTTGATTCACCAAATAAAATCAATCTGTGACGCAATCGATTGATTTTTCTGCTGTAAAGTTATTCGATTCACCCAATAAAATCAATCGGTTGAGCAAAATTTTTGCTCGGTTATAAATCTCGATTTTTCGTCAGATTTAGCCCTCATTTACTAATACCAACAACAAATACTGTCATTTCGCTGCCATTTTCACTAGAACTGTCATTTTGTTGCTATGCCTACTCAAATATTATGTTCAATAATATTTTTGAAGAAGTCAAAAATACACACACACACACATAAAAATAACCGGGCAATTTAATTTTCCTTGTTCGATTCACGGATTGATTTTTGAAAGAGGTGGTAAAAGCGAATCGAAAATGACATTAGTCCAATGTTTTTCCAATTTTTCGATCCCGTCCGAATAATAAGATTTCTCCAACCCTTCAAAATAGGCATTTATTGCATCGATGATCTCTTCATTAGAGCCGAATCTCTTTCCGCCGAGCCATTTCTTCAAGTTTGGAAACAGGAAATAGTCGCAGGGGGCTAAGTCTGTAGAATATGGCGGATGTGAAAGCAATTCGAAGCGTAATTCATGGATTTTGGCCAGGGCAACTACACACATATGTACCCGTACATTGTCTTGAAACGTCGTTGAAACGGTCCAATATGTTGCAGTAATATTCGCCGTTGACTGTTCTCCCCTTTTGAAGGTAATCAATGTGGATTATGCCGCGTGCATTCCAAAAAACTGTGGCCATGACCTTGTTGGCCGATAAAACAGCCTTAGCCTTCTTCGGCGCAGATTCGCCAGTAGAAATCCACTGTTCTTTGGTCTCCGGTGTAAAGTGATGGATCCATGTTTCATCCACAGTTATCAAACGACGCAAAAACTCCTTTTTATTTCGCTTGAACATCGCCAAACCTGCCTCTGAAGTTGTCACACGTGTGCGTTTTTGGTCGATTGTAAGCAAATATTCGTGTCGCAATATATTGCGCACACGTTCATCTGAGATGTCTACTATCTCAGCTATCTCGCGCACTTCCACTCTGTGATCTTGCAATACCGTATCATGGATTTTGTCAACCATTTTTGGTGTGGTGACTTCATTTGAGCGTCCTGAGGGTTCGGCGTCAGTTGTGATTGTACGACCACAACGAAAATCAGTAAACCACTTGTGAATCATTTTAATAATGTTTAATTAACACACGAAATTCACTTTTTTCCATGTTTGCAAAAAAAAACAATGGGTTGTCTGTTTTCAATGGCTGTCAAAACTGAACTAAATGACAGATCTGTCTGAAAATTTTAATTTGGTATTACCACATGATGGTATTGCCACATGACATCTGCGATTTGCGTTATACTCATTCGTATTCTGCAATCAATGCAGAAGCATTTACAGTGAAATCAATAAATTCATTTAATCGGGTGGTAAATGTATGATGCATTGGCAAAATGCTGTTATAACTAATATATGAAGCACCAATTGAAATGAGCGACTATACCAGATATTCACAGATACGATTGGAAGTACAAACAATTAAATGTCCCAAAGATTTTATGATGTATATGTTACTATAGCTGTTGGGTAGTCATCTCCCAACTTTAGAACTAATAACAATAATATGTAATAAGGTTTTCACTCGCAATTGATGGTCCAAACCAGCGATGGGTCGTAGTTTTTTACATGTGTTTAATACAAGTAAAATACATGTAGGTATAATACGGTAATGTAAAAAATAAAAATAAATAAAAACATGTTGGCCTGTACAAAAGACCATCCCGAAAAAAGCCTTTCGATTTCCGCCGAAGAAGCAGGAATTGCGAGAAGCTTTATAGGCAAACAGGAAAGCTGAGGGTATTTATATTGTGCTAAAGTCCAGAAAGTTTTAGAACTTTTGTATACTCGACCAATCCGTTATTGTCAAGCTCTTCAATGAGATATTCTTCGACAATTCGAGTTGCTCGCTTGACAGCTTAAGGCCCCTCCCTATACCTCGGATGAAGAAAATTCGCTACCAGGCTTTCTTTATTCAACACCATTTTCTGTCGGATTCTCAATCGAGAGATAAATGAAGGTGGAAATTCATCCTCGATTTTTATCCACATTTCGACTGCATCTGCCATTGAAGCGGTGGATTTTTGTAAGTCATTCACCAATTGGCAAACTGGATCAAGGGCCTCGATTTGTTCATCACAACTTTTAACCATATCTTCACAGTATAGCAACATTACGATATTTTCCTTTACCTTTGAATCACCCTCGTCGGAAATGGTTTTTAGATGTTGGAGATTTTTCCGAAATGAAACGAACGAATCGCGGTGAGAGTACCATCGAGTCTCAGCGACGGTGATCATTTTGGTTCCGTTTAGATTTTTTAACTTTCTCTCTAAGTCCGGATGCTTAAATTCTTTCACAATGTCCGAAATCTTTTTTACCGTGTCTTTGTCTACCAGATCTTTGGCAAGCAGATTGCCGGTGTGACTGCTGCAGGCGAAACTCCAAATCTCAATTTGCCTGCCCATTTTCAGCATGACAGCAGCATTGTCGGACACGACAGCGTAAACCGTCGAGTCGTACACTTCCTTTACAAGTGCAATAGATTGTACTACCACGTTTGTTAGAGCATCGCCGGTTTCGCTCTCGGTCGAAAAATCGAATACTTCGAAGAATGCGCTTTGACCTTCTATATTTTGGAGCATGGTGACAACATTTTTCGAATTGTTTGCTGTATTCTTCCACCCGTCAATAAGCATCACCGATTGCTTCCCGATAATGGTAGAGTTTAATACGGATTGCTCGTTGATGTTGTTTCAATCTAGCAATTGAAGTATTCGCAACTAATTTCTTACAGATTTTATAGATCGCGCCTTTTTTATTATTATTAGTTGTTTTAGTTTGCCTAAACTTAAGTTCATGCCAATAGGCATGAATCGGGCGCCCCGTCATTGTCTTGAATTTATTGCACAACACAAGTATTCGTATTTGAGATTATAGTGCGACTGAATGAACAATTTTAAAGGTTATGAGGAAAAAAAACAAATCTGACATTTGTTGTTGATAGCAGCGCCTTTCGACTTTCCATATATAATTTCAGTGGATTTTTATAGTAAAGTTTTCTACGTTTTCTACTGGTTTCCTACATAAAATACACATTTTCTACACGTAACGTAGAAAACTCTTTTTTCGTTACATGACCCATCGCTAGTCCAAACCGTGTCAACAATCTTGCAGCATCGATATGGATGACGAACCAGTTTTCCTACCAATAATAAGCGTACATCAGAATAAATGGGAGCGTTCTCTAATTTGAGAATCCACCAGCGTCGAAAATGACCTATGCCTTTACTAAAGTGCAATTCGATTTGCACGATGAAAATGGGATTCTAAAATGGTTTTTGCATAAATTTCTGGAAAATGGCCAATTAGGTCGTCTTAATTTTAGATGGATGCTATGGAAAATGGCCAATTAGGAAGGAACTTGGTAATTTCTTAACCGATTATGATGAAATTCCGCATGTACGATGGAAATTGCGTTCTAAAATAATTTATACTATACATGAAGTTCTGAAATAAGGCTATTTAAAATATTACTTTTAGAGTCCTTTTTTCATGGTACAAATCGGGATTCATCAAAATCGATAAATAAAAAGGCAATTTATTTCCTAGCTGACCATATTTCAGCACTTCTTTTAGATACCATTTTAGAATTCCATTTCCATCGTACAAATCGATTTACATCAAAATAAGTTAAAAAAAAGCCAAGTTCCTTCCTAATTTGCCTTATTCCAGAACTTTGTCTAAAATGCATTTTGGAATCTCTTTCCAATCATACATCCTGAATTTCATCATAATCAGTAAAGAAATCACCAAGTTCCTTCCTGATTGGCCTGAAATTGACTTGAAAGGCTGTACATGGATAAACTTTTATAAGTACGAGATATTTAAATTGTCTGCGTTTGGATCTAAGGAATAGTCCGAAATAAGAGACATTCCAACTCCCAATTAGCTTCTTAAACCAATGTTTTAAAATAAAAAATTGAAAATCAATAAGTCCCGGGATTTCCCGGCTACACTTTTAATACAGAAAACGAGATCCCAGAATTCCGTTTGGGAATCCATAAATTTCCTATGCGGATTTGAGGTAAAATTCTACTAATACTAACTGAATTTAATCTCGGGATTCCCGGTCTTAATTTTGAGACCAAATGGTCTCTTGAATGTCCTTATTTACTTACTTTAATCATCAATCATCGTTCAACTATCACCATTACATACAACAACGTCTGCAAGAAATTCATCACTTCTTTCCAATTGTGTTTACCTCAGCTAAAGCTCATTGTATCATTGTCTTTAAAAACATAATCAGACATTTTCTATTCCGATCGCCAATAGAAATCGGGTAAACTAACAATTTACATTTTGTTCAACATGTAGGGTGACCAGATGTACTCTTTTCAAGATTCTTAATAAACCGTTTTTAAGTTTATTCAAACTTTCTCTTAAAAATCAGCAGAATATGTTTTACACATAAGTTTAATACCCTATAGACAGATAGGGTTCTCGTTTAAGTACTCTATAAGCAAAAAAAAAAAAAAACGTGGCCAGCTAAAATACCGGTTGACATACTGTGACTAAACTCGAAAATTCACTAAATCGGTTTTAATAAATTGCAGCTTCTTTAATTATTTGGTTGGTAAAATTTTGTGCACAATTATTAAATTGGTTTATTCCTATAGTGCAATTTAAATTATACGTTTGTAGCGGCATCTGAAAGCCGCACTAATGACTTGGAATCCGAGAAACAGCGAAGGAAGGTCTGAAGTGCTCACCAGCTGAACTGGTTTACGGCCAAACAATCAAGCTATCCGATGAGTTCTTCATCGAAAATCCATCTTCACCACTCCCAACTACCGACACAGATATATATATATATATATATATATATATATATATATATATATATATATATATATATATATATATATATATATATATATGGCTTATGGAATCCTAAGTTCGGCTGATCACATATCAAGCCATCGACCACATAAACGCGTCCGTATTGCCTCCATTCATACAATCATTCCTTAGGGAAGGGAACATCAATTGCGGGAGAGTCCTGTAGCGACTCACTCATAAATTCATTTTGTTAAATATACTACCGTGCAGCGAGAGACCAAACAAGATAATTCATTTCCTTCTCCGTTTTATTCATCGTGTCAAAAATCGCTCGGTGTACCGAATTCTTTTTTTCGAATATTTACATTAGTTTTAACTGCCGTGTATTAGAGTCGATTTTGTTTTGTTCTCAATTAAAACCGTGTGCGTTTTTAATAAAATTAAATTCATACAACAATAAAAAATTTATATTTGCAACTAAAAGTAATTAAATTAAAAACTTATATAATAAATTTAATGAACATACGTATATAAGTTTCTGTAAGTGAAAATGACCAAAATAAAATATGTACCATAAGTAATCGTTCAGTGAAAATCAGGGTTTTTGTGTTACGATAGTACCACGGTGCTAAACGTTTGATAGTTGTCAAATTTTAATTTGTTTTTTTTTTAAATACTCTTAAGCGTTTGGAAATATCTGCTCAGCCTAAACAGGTATAGATGTTAATAAATTTAAACACTGTACTTGTTTTCGGTTGCAGGCAAAGTCGCTAATCAAAGAGACAAGACTCAAAAGAAATTTCAAGTAGTACTGAATATTTTAATCAAAAATTAAAACAATAACATTCGATGAAAATCGTTCTGGTATGAACTAACCAATTATTTAGAAAAGTCGATAATTTAGCCAAACAAATTTACCTAAGATACACAGCATAAGAAACCAATTTGAAAATTGTATCTCAACATTTCTCCTTGTTGAGTTTTGTCATATTCACCATTTCTTTAAGCCAATTCAAAGTCAGATAAAATTCCGGTTCCAGGTAGGTAACAATACAGGATCTTAAAATTTAGACATTGGAAGAGCCGAAGATTATAATTTAATAATAGAAGTCTAAACATTTTCCTTGTCTGAGAGACCCTTTAAAATTTTCTCGATCCGGGGGTGACTTTCAACATAAATCAAAGGACCATAAAAATTACGTATTACGTCGATAAATTTTCATTTACTCAAACTGGTATTCCAGACAAAATAAAATTTAAATAAAAAAGAAATTATGTTTTATGTATTATGTACTTACCATTTTCATGTCGTCAATTACACCAAACAAAATAAGAAAATCCTTTCCGAATGATATTAAGAAACAAAAAAAAATCGGCTTTTGATTCATTCACCAGTACACCACACTGCCGCACTGTATATACCGACAAATAAAACGATAATCTTTGAACCACTTGTAGCTTTTGTGCTTTTTGTTGTTTCGATTTTTTGTATTTTTTTTTTAGCTTAACTAAAAGTTAATTTACCGTAATACGCTGCAGACACAGATACACCAAAATATTCATTACAATGATTATTACGATTACGATTGTTATGGCTGCACTCATAAAATGCATAAAATGAAGCGAGATAATTTCGTCGTATCAGCAATTTCAGCAATTTTAATAATTAACCAAGGAAATTACAAAATTTGAAATTTTCACTATGTTTTGTTGCTTTTATTAAAAATGTAAATTAACACTAACGTTAAATAAATAAAATTATCATTATTGTGGTGAGCTTTAATAGAAAACAAAAAAAAAACAAAAATTAAACTTTAAACATAAAAATTGTTTTTTATCGTATTAAAGCTTTTCCGGTATAAAATTTGTTTGCACCGTTCTGTTTAATTAATTTTAACAGTTTCGCACACCAAAAAAATATTACGTTTAAATGTTTATAAATACTTTAGTTTATTATTAACGGTATTTTATAGGATTTATTTTTAACGACGATTAGATTAGAGAGTGATTAGTGTAAGATTATTTTGGGTAAGATTTACACATTTTGCATGCTTTTACACAACAAATTAAAAATGTAAATCTGGTACAGTTTTGTAAACATTGCTAATCATTAATTAAAAAATCTACAAAAAAAAATCTTTGGTTTGTAAACAATCTTCAAAATTGGCTAACCTAGGATCTTCAGCAGATTCTATAATCATCAAAATTAGAAAAGTCAATAGTAGTTGCCTGAAATTGAAATTAGGAAATTCGATCTTAGTTTCCTAAATTTTAAACTTTTGAAATACAATATTTAAATATGTCAAGGAAACCAAGTTCTGGAGTCTACTCCTTTAATTGTTCCGTCGTTTCCGAAAAGCGTGATACCTAGTATGAATTTCTGGGAAGCAATTAACATCTAACCATCACAGTAATAATGAAGCTGATGAAATTAGAATGATTCATTAAATCACAATGTAGTTAGTTGAAAGATGAAATAAATCAGTGTATAGTCATCAAATCTGATATTTGGACTACACCAATCGGATAAACCTTGGCATTGATACAGGAAACGTGTCATCATGGATTAAAGGAGATTAAAATTTGGATTGACAGGGCACGCACAGCCAACAGAGTAGGCTAATCACAGGTGATGATGTCTACGATTTACAAACCAGATGTCATGAAGTTGTTAAAATCTGAAGAACCAAGGTAATCTTCAATGCTCAAGTCAACGAGTTAGAAATCAACCAATTTTTGACAAACAGCTCGAAAATTAGCCGATTTCGAATATCTGACTGTAGTACAAGCAATCTCGCATTAACGATACAACGAGACAGTTCTTTTTACACAAAAGTAACGAAACCTACTAAAGTTCTAATTTTAGGGCGCCAAGTATTCTGAATTAATTTCTAGAAACTACAAAATTAGTTTGAAATTCTGCAAAATTTATTTACGAAATTCTCAATTCTAAAGATTTTCATTCTATTAAAGTTTCAAAAGTCAAAAATTGGTGTCTCTAGGATTTCATGGAACTAACATCGATATGGTCACATTGCTATGTATGTAACTGCAAATAACTTCAGCAAGTGCTCACACCGCTACTCTTTTAAAATAGTAGGATGAAGTGTGAGGTATGTGCTCCTTCTACAGGGGGTGGGTGTTGGGCTGAAACCACACCTGTAAAAAAAAATTTGTTACGAAACCTCAACATGAGCCTCGGGTATATTTGAATTCACAACAACGATTTCGGAAACGATATAAGGACAGCGATATTAAATTTGGTACATGGAACATACTCAGTCTAAACCGCCCGGAGAGCCTGCATCAACTCTTCGAACAAGCATGCAGGAAACAAGACTAATCGGCAATAACATCATCGATTATAGTCGCTAAGGACTAACTCTCTGTCACAGCAATAATATGGATAAACATGAATTTGGCGTCGGTTTCTTGATTAGCAAATGATTTCGTCAATTTGTAACTGACTTCATGTCAGCAATCGGATTTATGAACGTTCACATTTATGAACGTTTATGCCCCTACCAAGGGAAAGCTCGATCAAATCAAAGACGCTTTCTACGACCAGCTGGAAACCGTCCTGAGCAATATTCTGCATGGTGATATTAAAATTGTTTTGGGTGAATTCAATGTTCAAATTGGCAGTGCTGGCAGTACATATCGGAGCACCATCGCCCAAACTCCTTGCACCCCTACATCAAACAATAAAAGACAACAGCTAGCTTTACTCTAGAACTTTGTGGTTGCCAGCACATATTCCCACAACGGTTAACCAAATTGATCATATCTTCTGCGACAAAAATCTCCAATCGGCTATGTAGCGGAAGAATTGAAAATGACATGAGCAACAGGCACGCAACATAAAAAATTATAGGCTGAAAGATAGATATCGTTGCATAATAGAAATAGCTACCGACTTTCATCCACGTAGCAGCGCTATTCGCAATGAATCCGGTGAATTAAACAGAACACTAAAACCGTCCTCGAAGTGTGGCGGAATTATTTCTCGTCACTTCTAAATAGACAGGCACCACCTTCCGAGTAACAACATCTCTTGCTTCAACGCGATATCAATGTCGAGATGACGCCACCCAGTAAAGTGAAAATCCCAGTAAAGTGGAAGACGGCTTTATCTGCAACAGCTATCGCGGTATGGCTTTGCTGTTTACAAGATAAAAGGTTTTATTCATAGACTTCCAACAGGTGTTCGACAGGATTAAGAGTAATACATTATGGAATGTATCCTATATGGGCATACCGTCAAAATTCGTTTCAATGTGTCAGCTTTTACTGGATGGCTCAATATGTAAGGTGCTAATAGAAAGAGTGAGGCAAGGCGACTCAATAGCTCGAATTCTTTTCAACCTACTTAACATTGGAATATGGCATTCGTCAGCTTAACCAACCCTTAAATCAACCCAGTTATTAGAATATGCTGAAGATATTTGCATTCTGGGTCGCAACACATTATTACTATGATGGTTGGATGTTGTATAATTTATTGGGCAACAGCCCAATAAATTATACAACATCCAACCATCATAGTAATAATGAAACTGATGAAATTAGAAGGATTCATTAAATCAGAATGTAGTTGGTTGAAAGATGAAATAAATCAGTGTATAGTCACCAAATCTGATATTTGGGCTACACCAATCGGACAAAACTTAGCATTGATACAGGAAACGTGTCATCATGGATTAAAGGAGATTAAAATTTGGATTGACAGGGCACGCACAGCCAACAGAGTAGGCTAATTCCGTCGAATATGTGTACCAAAACTCGCCAGAAAGCTATGATATCACAGGTATCACGGTTTGTCAGGCACCAATTGTCGTACCGATTTGTGGCTATGCCTACGCCAACGATTTACAAACCAGATATCATGTAGTTGTTAAAATCTGAAGAACCAAAGCAATCTTCAATGCTCCAGTCAACGAACATCGACGTTAAAAATTAGAAATCAACCAATTTTTGAGAAACAGCTGGAAAATTAGCCGATATCGAATATCCGATTATAGTCAAGCAATCTCGCATTAACGATACAACGAGAAAGTCCCTTTTACACAAAAGTAACAAAAGCTACTAAAGTAATAATTTTAGGCCGCCTGTCAACGATTTACATAGATATAAATAAATTTAAAAATTTGAGAACTGAAGAACACAGCTTGACATTTAATTTCAAAAGTATTCTGAATTAATTTCTAGAAGCTACAAAATTAGTTTGAAATTCAACAAATATTCCCAATTTCAAGATTCTAGAATTTTTAATTTTAAATACGAAATTCTCAATTCTAAAGATTTCCATTCTATTAAAGTTTCAAAAGCTAAAAATTAGTGTTTCCAGGATTTCATGGAACTAACATCGATATGGTCACATTGCTGTGTATGTACACTGTGTGCTACTTGGTTTCTTGATGAGCAACTGATGTCGTCAATTCGTAACTGACTTCATGCCTGTCAGCAATCGGCTTTATACACTCAGGTTTCATGGTCGTCACTTTAACATCACATTTGTGAACGTTTATGATAACATCAAAGCACTTTCTACGACCAGCTGGAAACCGTCCTGAGCAATATTCTGCATGTTGACATTAAAATTGTTTTGGGTGACTTCAATGTTCAAATTGGCAGTGCTAGCAGTACATATCAGAGCACCATCGCCCGAACTCCTTGCACCCCCTACATCAAACAATAACAGACAACAGCTAGCTTTACTCTACAACCAACTTTGTGGTTGCCAGCACATACTTCCCACAACGGTCAACCAAATTGACCACATCTTCTTGTCCAAAAGACATTTTTCTACCACTTCCTGACTCCGTTCAAGAACAGTGGGACATTATCAAAACGGCGACTGCGAGAAACATCTCCAATCGGCTATGCAGACTAATCCGGTGAATTAAACAGATCACTAAAACCGTCTTCGAAGTGTGGCGGAATTATTTCTCGTCACTTCTAAATATCCCATATATTGAAGTGCGGAGCGTGATATCGTAGATAAAAAATATCATAAGACCCGGTGAAGATGGTGTCTAATATCAAAAATTTGGTCTAGAGATGAAATCCCAGTAGAGTGGAAGATGGCTCTTATCTGTCCACTTCATAAAAAGGGAGATCGATTAAACTGCAACGACTACGGCGGTATGGCTTTGCTGAACACAGGCTACAAGGTTTTAATCAAGGATCTTGAAAAGGAACATCCCTGTGAGTCTATTCAAACACTTCAAACAGGCTTTTGACAGGATTAAGAGTAATTCATTATGGAATTAAGAATTTAATTTGTCTGTCTGTAATCAGTTGATTTTTCGGCATTTTTATAGACAAATATATTAATTGTTCATGGCAATCCCAATATTTTCGATTTGGTAAATCAGAAAAATAAAGAGGCCAATCGCTCATAACATATCTACTGAAAAAAAGTAGAAATATCTTCCCCCCTCCCCGTAATTTTAGCTGAAGGCCCAAAGAGTTATACCAATGTATTACTCTGCAAACATGAGAGTAGACCATCTTTTCAGTACGAAACCAAACTACCAACATAAAAAACTCATGGAGGGTTCTCAGTTTTGCAGAGTAATACATTGGTATAACTCTTTGGGCCTTCAACCAAAATTACGGGGAGGGGGGAAGCTATTTCTACTCTTTTTCAGTAGATACGTTATGAGCGATTGGCCTCTTTATTTTTCTAATTTACCAAATCGAAAATATTGGGATTGCCATGAACAATTAATATATTTGTCTATATTAAATGCCGAAAAATCAACTGATTATATTATGGAATGTATCCTATATGGGCATACCATCAAAATTCGTTTCAATGTGTCAGCTTTTACTGGATGGCTCAATATGTAACGTACTGATAGAAAGAGTGAGGCAAGGAGACCAAATAGCTCGAATTCGTTTCAACCTATTATTGGTATATGGCATTCGTCAGCTTAACCAACCCTTAAATCAACCCAGTTATTAGAATACGTTGACGATATTTGCATTCTGGGTCGCAACATCATCTCCCTGAAAGAGGTCCTCCTTCCATTAGAATTAACAGCCCAACAAATTAGCTTTCAAATCAATGAAGCGACGTTATGTCAGGAGATCCGTTTCTGTGAACATTTCATCGAGGATCGTAGCAGGCTACTGAGCATTTTACGCCAATATCAAAATATTCAAATCTCCTCATTTATGGTGCAAAATAAAACTAGACAACTACAAAGATCTGCTAAGGCCAATTATCGCCTTTGGTTGCGAGTCTTGGACACTGACAGCATAAAATATCCAAATTGAGCGTAAGATCATAAGAATAATTCTCGGTCCCATTAAAGAGGGAGCAACGTACAGAATGCGTATGAATCACGAGATCAGAAATGATCTCGATAAAGTCGACATCATCAAATTCATAAAATCGTCAAGGCGATCACGTGCTTCGTACAAAAAATCAGACCACTAAACAAGCCTTGGAGTCGGCACCAATAACAGTTGGCCCTCGTGGGAGACCACCTACCCCAACAAGCTATTTCTATGATCAAGACGAAGAATTAAGGAGCTTTTGAGACCTGTACGTGAAGAGGATCGAGAATCTGTGTGGTGTTTGATCGGTTGAGTTGAGGGTTGAGTTGGGTTCCATTTGGGGATTCAGTTGGTGTTGAGTTAGAGTTAAGTTGTGGATGGAATAGGGTTTAGTGGAGGTTGATTTGAGGGTTAGATTGAGTTAATTTATGTTGAGTTAATATAAACTTTAGTTTTCAGACCACGTTGATTTGGGAGGAGTTGAGTTGAACGTTTAGTTTGGGCTTGATTAAAGCACTGATTTTTTGGAGGTTGGGCTAAAGTTCAGTTTAGGTTGAACTGGAGTAGGTTGGGGTTGAGGTTGAGCTATAATTAAGTTAAGTTCATGAATACTAGCGGATTTCGTATTATATTGATTTAAAGATTGGATTGAGCGTTGAGTTTAGGATAAAGTTGAGGATTGAGTTGGGAGTTGAGTTGAGGTTGAGTGAGGATTTTAGAGAGCGATTCACTTGAGGTGAGTTGAGGGTTTAGTTGAAAGTTAGCTTTAATTGAGTTCATATCCGCTTTTTCGCGTTTTCGTTGGGATTAAGAGGGAGAAGGGAGAGTTTGTTCTTCAAATATATGATTTAAATGAATTTCCTTGTATAATAAATACGCCTAAATGTATGCTTTATAAAAGACAAACGCTTTTTTGTTGTTGTAAATAAATATGTAGTATAAACATCGCTCGCAACAGATCTGGAGCGTTGATGAAATAACGAGGTTGAAGGTTTATGGTAAGATGGTTGAGTTGGCAGCGTGGTTGGAGGACGAAACAGTCTTGGAACGAGTTGAGTTAGATTATTGTGATTTTCAGGAAACATTCTTCATTCTAGTTTTTGTTTATATAGAAATTGAGAAGATATATGAAAGTGGTTTAACAGACAAAGACAGAAGCGTTTAATGAAGAACCAAATTTGGATAAACCGTTAAGGAATGGAAATTCCAGTGTAACGAGAAACGAGTCAGTTGTAACCGGCAATTCGAAAAATGATTTAGATTCACAATCATAGGTTGCATGTTCAATTTCAAAATCTCATTCGATAAAATTGCCGAGTAGCTTAGAGAAAGGGCTTCAGTTTAGGGATTCATATAAAATAATGGTAGCTTATAATCCATCATTGCCGGATTTGGAGAAATTTTATTATCTAAGCGGAAATTTAGATGGTGAAGCCAAAGGTGTGATTGATGAAAGAGAATTTGGTGATGATGGTTTTAAACTCGCATGGTGATGCCATAATTTCAAGGTATGATATTCTGTCGTAAACATATTCGGGCCTCATTTAATTTAAAGCCAGTTTATATGGAATCCAAGTCAGAATTGCAACAACTATTAGGTGATAGTTTAAAGAATTTACGTGCGCTAGAAAATTTGGGACAAAGCTTAAGTGATGTGGGAATGCGTAGTTTATACTGTTAAAGAACGCTTAGATAAGGAAACATGAAAATTGTGGGAAAACGAGTTTAAATTAAATACAAACCCAACAAGTGCTAGAATTCTTACAGGGTTGTTGTTATATTTTACTCGCATTAAGTGATAACTGGTCAAAGAAAACAAGAATCCCACTCTAAAGCGTTCGTATCATCCGAATTAGATTTCCTTACGAAGTAAAATTGGCTAGTTTCAACATTCCAGGTTTAATAGACGTATTATTAGGAGCTAAAGTATTTTATAAGATTCTTGTAAATGGAAATCTAGAGTAAATGATTGGTGTTAGGTTGACCTTGGTATGAACCTAAAATTAGATCAGCAGATTCAGAGGTTTTGGGAAGCTGAATCATGTGATCCCAACTTAATTTTGACATTGGAAGTGAAACAATGCGAGAAGTTGCTTGCTGAAGGGATGAAAATGATTGATTTGATGCGGGAATACGAACAGCTAGTTCATATGCAGATAAGCCAAATAAATAAGAATCATTCGTTCAAATATTTCTTACTGCACCATGCCAGGTTCAAATTAGGCTGTACTACTACTAAATTACGCGTAGTATTCGACGATGTCCTCTTGGTAGGTCCGGCCGTGATGACAGAATGATTTATTTTCGGTTATTCTAGGGTGTCGGAAATTTGTCTACACATTTAATAAATGTTTGTAAGGAGCACATCCTAGTGCAGAAAATAATGTGGCGCGAAGATCCAAAGGACAAAGGAAAGGAATTTGAATTACAGACCGTAACGTATGGTATGTCAGCTGCAGCCAACTTCAATATCCATTGGCAGCCAATGCAACTTTATCAAATTATTATGTCGATGAAATTCAAGGAAGGAAAATAAATTCAAGTGGAGTCTCGGTGTTTTGAAACCATCTGAGTTGTCTGACGTGATGAAGTGTTTGTTTAAAAGTGGATGGCAGATTAAGAAAAATAGTACATTGGATTTTGATCTCAAGCACCAAATATTGTTACCAAGACATCATTTTACCACATCATTGGCTAGTGAAGAACACCTGCTTTTCATGTTTTAGAACCAAACCAAAGCGTTTGAAAGAGACTTTTATGGTCCTTTCTCTGTGCGAACCTTTAATAAGGTTTATGTTTGTATTTTTATATTCTTATCCATCATGTTCTTCAGTCGAAGAGGTAAAAACGCGCAGATTTGGTGCGACAGTGGCACAAACTTCATTGGCGCGAATTTTATTCCTCCGCGAACCCCACATTTCAATGGGTCATGGGAGTCTGGGGTGAAAGTATTCAAATCACATATGAAGAAGGTAGTCGGACCAAAAATTATGACGTTGTAATTTTTTTTACTCATATCTGAGTCATCAGATCTAAATGACCTTGAGCCTCTTACTCAAGGGTATAAATTCCATCATTGAACCTGACATGTGCAAATTACTCTAAAATAGATTGTCACAAAGGAAGTAACTTACCCGATTAGTACAACTCTTTTGGAAACGATTTAACTTGGAATATGTTCACACTTTGGAAAATCGAAAAAAATGGAAGACATCAAGCCCAGATTTAAAGACAAACGGGTTGGTTGAATCGAACAGAGCATCGAGGGATCCGATGGTAAGATTCAAAGCAAAACTGGAGAAATGAAGCAGGGCATCAACAAAATATCACGACTTCCAACAAATTAGGTTCAGTTGCAATTTTGCTACCACCGAGTAAACATTTAAATAATTTAATTATTACTTGTGTGAAAAGTTGAATCTTTTTTTTGAAAGTTGAAAGTTTAAATCTTTTTTTTTCTTTTAAAAATATTATGATGTGAAAAACAAGTGAAATCGTGATGTTCTTATCTCTGCCTCAAGTAAAAAAGGCTGAGCCAAATCAGCAGATAGCGATGTCCGCAAGCGATTTGGCACCGAACGTCACGACCTCAATTATTAATAAAAATACAAAAGTGCAGCATAGTCCAAAGCGACAACAAATTTTAAATGCTCAAAAATTACATTACCAGGCAATTTAAATCAAAGTGAAATTATTAATTTAAATAACATTGGTATGTTGAACCATAACGAAATTAAAAGTGCATCGTCGCCAAATATTGACGATAAAACAAACAATGAGGGTGCATCGACATCAAATGACAATAAAATAAACAGTGATGTAAGTCACTGTTTAGTGCAAACGGGAATAGACCGGTATATTACTGTCCGTTAAAAACGAAGAAGAAGCCCTAGATCAGCGGCCAGTGCAAGCGCGAATAAATTCACTAAGCTAGCTAGCGTTGAATTAACGCATGGTAATAGGTATTCTTGCTTGGTTGTTGACGAGCCGCCGGCCGAAAAAAATCCAAAAACTGAGAAGCCGCCACCAATATATTTGAGGGAAGAATCAAATAGAGAACTTGCAAAAACGATCGAGTTTATCACGGAAGGTGCATTTTATATTTCCGGGATCAGAAGAGGAGATATAAAAGAAACAAAAATTCAACCGCTCAATATTGATGCTTACAGAGCATTAATTAAACATTTTGACCAAGTTGGTAAACATTACTACACTTATCAACTAAAGAGCCAAAAAGGATTGGTTGTCATCTTAAAAGGAATAGAGAGTTACGTGGATGCAAACGAAATACGGGATGCTCTCGCTGAAAAAGGTTTCCAATGCAGATCTATTACCAATATTTTTAATCGGGAGAAGGTACCTCAGCCATTGTTTCGTCTGGAATTAGAACCATACAATAAAAAAGTTAAAGGCAAACATTCAATATTTAACCTAAAATATCTACTGTACAGAAGAGTTACCATCGAGGAGCCCAGGAAAAGAAATGGGCCGTTGCAGTGTGTTAAGTGCCAAGAATATGGGCACACTAGAGCATATTGCACTTTGAACGATGTGTGTGTTATATGTGGTGAACTCCATAATTCAAAGGTTTGCAATAAAGCAAAAAAGGAAGCATCAGTGAGAAAATGCAGCAACTGCGATGGAAATCACACAGCTAATTATAGAGGGTGCCCAATTTATCTAGAATTGAAAAGGAGAATCAATCCAAAGCAGCGAGCAGAACAACGAATCTTAAATCTTCATTCTTCAGCTAGAAAAAAAGCACGCCCAGAAATTCTAAACACAAACGCCCAAAATGGAAAACAGTACGTAAATGAAAAAGGCAGCGTGCACCAAGAAGTTTCATACGCAAGTGTTCTTAAAGGTACCGCTCCTAAAGTTCAAGCAAGTGAAGAGGGAAACATCTCAACAGCTTTAAATAAATTGACTAATATGATGCAAAGCTTCATGGCGATGATGGAGAGAACCATGGATCTAATGATGCAGAATATGAGCACGCTGATGCAGATAGTCGTAAAAAGAAAGAAATGACCATCATCAAAATAGCCATATGGAATGCAAACGGCCTAACACAACATAAAGCGGAGGTACATGCATTCCTCACTGAACACAATATTGACATAATGTTAATATCAGAAACATACTTCACCAAAAATAGCTATTTCAAAATTAATGGGTACCCTATTTATGACACCAAGCACCCAGATGGTAAAGCACATGGAGGCACTGCTGTATTGATTAAGCGAAGATTAAAACACTACGAGCTTACGAAATATGAGAAAGAACATTTACAATCAACGAGCATCTTTCTGCAGGAGTGGTCTGGAAACTGCGTCATATCGGCAGTGTACTGCCCTCCAAAACATGCTATAAAAAAACTCCAGTTCTTGGATTATTTCAGCCAGCTGGGTAATAAATTTCTTGCGGGCGGTGATTACAACGCTAAACATACTCATTGGGGTTCCAGATTAACATCGCCGAAAGGCAAACAACTTTATGATGCTATAGAGGAACAGTCCCTGGATTATTTATCTGCCGGTAACCCAACTTACTGGCCCACAGATAAAAAGAAAATTCCTGATCTAATTGATTTTTGTGTAACTAAGGGCATTCCACGTACTTACGCTAAGGCCACCGATTGCTATGATCTGTCTTCTGATCACTCACCGGTAATAGTAACATTGAGTACTGATGTCCTAAGGAACGAAATACCGAACCGTCTTACAAACAAGAAAACTAATTGGGATCAATATAGGAGGCTAGTCGAACAAACGTGTCTACTTAATATTCCTCTGATCACACCAGCTGATATTGATGCGGCGGCAGAAAATCTAAAAGATGTCATGACATTATCTGCTAAAAGGGCTACACCCGGCATAAGTAGTTCGGAAAAAGTTAATAAACTGTCACATAATATACAGGAACTAATCCAGGAAAAGCGAAAGATTCGCCGTCAATGGCAGCAAACAAAATCACCGTTATTGAAGTGGAAATTAAATCGAGCTATTAAGGCCCTAAGATTTGCTTTGAGCGAAGAAGAAAACCAGCGCGTAAAGAACTACTTAAGTGATCTCTCGGCAACCGAGAGGACAGATTATTCCTTGTGGAAGGCAACAAAAAATTTAAAAAGGCCAACAAATTCGAATCCACCGATTAGACTACCAACTGGAAATTGGGCGAGAAGTGATGAAGAAAAAGCCAATGCTTTTGCTGCTCATCTAGCAACAGTATTCGTGCCGCACGAAGAAGATAATTATTTCGTGCTACCCCAGCCAACGGATGATGGTTTATTCTACAAACCTATAATAATATACAGTATAACTGGAAGAAAGTTAAGAATACAATTAAAACTTGCATAAGCCCGAAAAAGGCACCAGGACATGATCTCATTACTGGAAAAATGATAAGAGAATTGCCAGATAAATGCATAAAACTAATAACATTTGTATTCAACGCGGATATGCGAACCAGTTATATTCCTCCGAAATGGAAGATATCTTTGATCACAATGATTCAGAAGCCAGGGAAAAATGAAACGCAAATCTCATCATATCGTCCAATAAGTATGCTGCCCACAATCTCAAAGCTATTTGAAAAAATGTTACTAACGAAATTGAAACCAATATTAGAAGAACGGCGCGTTATTGCAGACCATCAATTTGGATTCCGAAACCAACATGGTACTATAGAGCAAGTACACAGAATTGTAAATGCAATCAAAATCACCTTCGAGGAAAAGAAATATTGTGCTGCTGCATTTTTGGATATCGCCCAAGCTTTTGATAAAGTTTGGCACGATGGACTAATTTACAAAATTAAAGAGCTTCTACCGAAGAAATTTCACTCAGTTTTGGGAAACTATCTTCTTCAAAGGCAATTCATGGTCAAACAAAACAGCTTCTAGGACCAATATTATACTTGTTGTGCACAGCTGATATACCTTTAGCCAACAAAGTATTAATATCAACATTTGCCGATGACACGACCATCCTGGTGTCTCACACTAATCCTGAAATTGCCTCAAATGAATTACAGAATCATTTAAACAAGGTCGCGGGCTGGCTGAAGGTGTGGCGAATAAAAGTGAACGAAAACAAATCAACTCATATCACATTCACGCTAAACAAACGCACCTGCCCACCAGTGAAATTAAACGATAAAAATATTCCTCAACAAACGAAGGTAAAATACTTAGGTTTACATCTGGATAGAAGGTTAACGTGGAAAAATCATATTGAAACAAAGCGCAACCAAATAAAAATTACATTTTCCAAAATGTATTGGCTGATAGGAAGAAAATCTCAGTTGTCATTAGCCAATAAAGTTTTACTGTACAAAGCGATAATCAAACCCATATGGACATATGGTATTCAGTTATGGGGATCCACCAGCGCTTCAAACAGAGAACTCCTGCAACGCACCCAAGCGAAAATACTTCGCGCTATTACCAATGCTCCTTGGTACATTCGAAATAGTAATATACATCACGACCTTGGGATTAAAACCGTTAAAGAAACTATTAAAGAATTCAGTTCGAAATATTATTCAAAACTAGAAGCACATCCCAACGAATTGGCCAGGGAGATACTAAAACAGCCGCAATTTAGATGTCTGAGAAGAACAGATCCACTCGAACTGATGAACCTGTGAACCTGTAAATTTAATTCGATATATACATATAAGTATAATTTAGATTAATCAAATTGTGAGCACTAACAATAAGTATTAACATTGGCTAAGACTTAAAATAGGCGATACTACGGTTGAACAAATGGATCAATTTTGGATGTTACAGTGTCAGTGAGAATGACAGGGCATGTATGTAACACAAATAATCACTGAACATGAATGGCTGTATACGGCAAAACAATTTTGGCATCGCAGTCAATTTTAACCAAAGAAACTAAATTCCAAAAACTAAACACTTTAAAGCACATCCAAATTCATCTTCCATTTCATCTTAAAAATGTCAACAAAAATTGCATGCGTACAACTATTGCACGGAAAACTCCTTACGAATTGATTTCCCTTGGGAATGAATGTTTTGTAATCTTTAGAAATTCGTGGCATTTATTTGTTAAGCAGACACCAAAGCTTATGAAGGGCGATTTCTTATTTTTTACTATTAAATACGATGACGTAATAAATAAGGAAAATTACGACATATTCATCTCATTGTACCATGCAATTATGTTCAAAAGTTAAATAATGACGTTTAGGTACATAATCAACATCAGTAAGTTGATTTCCAAAATTTCCAAAATATTTGTTTCTGAATTAGGTCATCCTTACACCAAAAAATTGCCAAGCTAATCACTAAATTTATGACATGGGCGCGTGTGTGTTATATCGTCAGCTAAATATATGAACTTCTGTACATAAATCATCCATATCGCAAATTTATACATGAGTTATTTATATATCGATAATATCACGTGTTCATATCAAATATTAACAGTCAAAAAAAAACACTAACCACATATATTAACCCTTAGACGGTAAACCAAACAAAAAAACATCCCAAAAAAAAAAAATTGTAACCATATGTTAAACAACTCATCTCGACAATACGAAAAAAGCAAATCCATCCGAAAAATCAATTCAAAATGATTTCGAAGATTCACAAAAAAAAAAATCCATCTTTTGACATTATCACATCACTTCATATAGCAGCTTGAGCAGTTTTGATATTCTCAAGAGACACAAAAAAAACCGTTCAACTTATATCCAAGCAAGCGTATATCTATGAGTTTACGGTATTATGTATATACATGTGTGTGTGTACGGACCCAAAAGTAAGCAAGCACCACGAAAAATGTAGTCATTTTTACCATGGCAAAAGCCTTGTGAAAAATCACATAAATTTTCTTTCTATCTTCTGTATACATGAACGAAATGCACACCGCGGGCGCATGATCCGGATTCCGACCGAAATAAAAAAAAAAATTTTTTTGATGGAGAAAGAGAGCCCGAGAGGACAACAAACCGATTATATTTTTGTTTATTTGGTGACTAGGAAATAATTTTCTTTTCCAAGATAATTTTCCTTTTTTTTTTTTATGTATGTATATTGAAAAACAAAGAAAATCGACTTTTTCCACTTTAACAAAAAAAATGGATTTTTTTTTTCGTATCCTGGCTGGTAATCACGATATAAATATACAATGGATCCCTTGGCCATTGCATATACATATACAAAGTGCACAATATGTCAACAAAAAAAAACTATCGCATTGAACTCAACAGTTGGACGCAATAAAAAATTCAGGAAAATCTATTTCTCACTAATCCCAGCAAAAAAAAAAAAAAAAATCGGGGTTTCATTCGTATCGATAGGTATACCCGCATCATCATGCTTCATCGATTCATTAATTATTTTATTTATAGATCCTTTCGATTTTTTTTGTTGTTGCTGTTGTACTGTATTAATATAAAACCCACTTGCACACTTTAATCTAATAATCGTCACTTTATTATACAGCTCCGTAAAATCACTTCTTATAATCCAAGACAAAAAAAACAACAACACTTGTTTGTGACAAACGGGAATTTTCTTTTTTTTTTTGCTTTTCTGCCGTTATTTGATTGTGCGTAATCTGTGTCTCTGTGTGTACTGAAACCGCTGAACAGAAAAATGGTTCAAACCGTTTTTTCCCATCAAAATATCAATTCACACAACATTTCACTCACTCAACAAATTAATCGCCAGCACCACTACACATACACGCACGTCATACACTGCACTAATTAAAATTAAATCCAACAAACAAAAAACAAAAACAAAAACACAAATTAAAACTTAATTAAAATTAAAATTGAATAAAAGAAAAAATTGGAAAATTTTTTTTTTTTTTTGTTTTTGTTAATTTTAGAAAAAAATAGATGAACAACCGTACAGTTAGAAATTTGGTCCTCAACTGAAAATGGGAAAACTTAAATGAAAAAAAAAAAAAAAAAACAAAAAACGAAATTCGAGGAAATTTTTTTTTTGTTTTGTTATCATTGTGTGCATGTTTGAGCTCGTCGGCGGTGAAAAATGAGAAAATATAATTTTCCCAATTTTTCATCTGTATGCGTTTTGAATGGAAGAGAATATTTTCTTGTTGTTTGGATATATACGAGTACATATACACGAGTATGTATTTGGAGATGTGCCGGTAAAATGTATATTGTTTGAAATAATTGGAGCTGAATATATTATTATGTGTTGAAATCGTCATGAATTGGCAATATTCTAATTTAAGGTGATTTATAAAAATTTGCGAAATGATTTAAAAATTTAAATTTTGCTCGCTTTTCGAATGTATTTATGCATGGAAAATTAATCTAATTTGAAAAATTTGCGTACAGTACTGGAGATGAGTGGTATTTTTAGTGTCGAACAATAATTTGATGGTTTATCAAAAAGTATGCTACGCTTATAACTCGAGCGAATTTAGGAAATATGACGAAAAGGGCGGCCTATTGGGGAAGCCCACCTAATTAATTGAAGTAACTCTTTTTTTGTGCAGTGGTTTCATATATTTTAAATTTGTTGGCCGATCTGTAAAGCAAGTCTTCCCTAAAACAATCCAAAATTTGTAAGCTTTTAACAGATAATTTCAAATCAATTTATGAACAAGATCCAAACTCACACACATTTTCATGTTGTACATCAATACAAAAGAAACCTATGTTTCTAGAAAGTGAAGGTCTTGAAATATTGGAATCATTAGATGTTAATAAAGGGACTGGTCCCGATCAATTGACACATCTCACACATTAACTTGTCAATCAGTTATTCTATTCTTCCATCAAAATTTTTGAAAAATTGGTGTTCAATATAGCGATCAACGTTATCTAATTAAGTGGAATTTTGTGACAAAGCCTATAATACTTTAGATAGTAATGGGCAACTGGATTGTATTTAAACAGACTTCATTATATTTTACTAAATAAGCTTGCGTCTTTTAACATCTCGCCATTCCTCCAAAAATCAATTCACTCATACCTAACTGCTAGAATTCAATTTGTCAAATTTAATGGGACGAGTCAACCATACGATGTATTTTGCATATTTCGACCTATTCAACATGTTTCTGTCGGTGTTTCGGAAAAGATGTAAATCTGTATTTTTCAGCTATAGTACCCCTACTTTTACAATTAACTATTAAAAATGTTGCTTACGCCCAAATGTATGCCTTTTACAAACGCATTTTTGTTCAAATTTTGATTCCATCGCTGAAATGAGAACCCGTAAGACTGTCAAAATACGCTTCCATGGCTGCTATTACCTCTACGTTCGATGAAAATCTTTTCTACGCTTGAAATTTTGGAGATGTGAGAGCAGCCAAAAGTCAGAGGGAGCTAAATCTGGCGAACAGGGTGGATGTTGCAACAATTCATACTTTGATTCAAGGCGGGTTTTGAGTTGCATTCATTCGTTCGTTGTTTCGTTCATTCTTGTCTTATCGTTGAAAATTTTAAGTATTTCAATTTAACATTTCATTGAAGCGAAGCGTTGGTTTGTGATAAAATGTACGAAAATAAATAATTTATTAAAATTAATAAATAAAAAAGGATTTTTGTGAAATATGGATAAGACGGATTTGGCTGTTCTTTACTCCGATATAGTAATAGCAAGAGGCACCATACTTCGCCATATTTTTAAAAAAATAATCGCAAATGAATAGACGCAGTGAGAGAGATATTTTTAAACAGCGGCCAAGAATGGGTCACTACAAAAATTTAATCGCTGAAATGCGTTTAAACGATGTAGAGGGGTTCACAAATTTTCATCGCATGACACCCGATATGTTTGATTCTCTCCTACATATGGTTGGATCCACCATTCAAAAACATGAAGGGTTTGTTATTAACCCAATCACTGCAGGTGAACGATTATCTTTGCGGTAAGTAGGAAAAAAATGTAAACATTTTAAATACTTAAAATACCTAAACGTTTTTGTTTATTTTATAGTTATTTGGCAAGCGGCGACAGAATGGTGTCCCTCGGCTCATACGGTTACCGGATTGCCAAATCAACCACTTCTTGTGTCATCCGAGAGACAACGGCTGCAATTTGGGATAAATTAAAACCGATTGTTTTCCTAAATTTTTCAACATCAATCACTTGGACAAATATGACAGACGAATTTAATACTTTGTGGAATTTTCCGCATTGTTTAGGCGCGATAGATGGCAAACATGTCGTCGTTCAAGTCAAACCGATTAGTTTAGTACAAAATTGTTTGTTATAATAATATTTTTATTTTTTTATTTTTAGGCATTCACGAGTTCAAATAGCGCGTGCTATAATTATAAAAGCTCGCACAGCATAGTATTGATGACAGTTTGTGATGCCTATTATAAAAGTACACTAGTCGATATTGGAGCATCAGGAAGAAACAACGACAGTAGGATCTTCAGACGGAGTGAGTTTGGAAAACGAATCGTTAATAAATGTGATTCGTTGCACATTCCGAACGACTCCAGATTACCGGGCAGCACAATAATGGCACCATATTGTTTTGTTGGTGATGGAGCTTTCCCATTATTAACCAATATTATGCGGCCGTATCCCGGAAGAAGAACCACGGTGTTGTCAGAGGAGAAAAACGTTTTCAACTATCGTTTGTCCAGAGTCAGACGAGTAGTTGAAAACGCTTTCGGGATACTCAGCTCTAAATGGCAAATATATAGAAAACCAATTGTTGCAAGCAGACCAACGGTAGTTAACATAATAAAACCAAATGTTTGTTTGCATAATTGGCTTAGAATGCAGTCAAACGAAACATTCAAATATTTTCGAAACGATTTTGTGGATCACCACAATCAAAATGGCGATTTAGTGTTGGGTGAATGTAGAGGAGAATCGCATGGTAATGGGATGCGGAATATTGGACGGATGGGATCGAATAATCCAGCAAAAAATGTAATTTTTAATAGAAATTTTAAATTTTTAAATTAAATTTAGTGGGCCCTTCATTGTATCCAGCAGGTCACTTAAAATTACTGTCTCTGATTGGCTGTTTTTTTTACGTTTTGGCGTACACATCGCAAGTGAACTTAACCGAATGGCAAAGCTGTTATCGTCATATTCGCCCTCGTCTAAACTTTTGGCCGTAACATTTAATAGTTCCTGAAAGGGACCGCCGCTTGAGTTACTATCATTCAACCGCTCCGTTAGGTCGATAGAAATGGGTGAAGATATATTTGAAACAGTTTCTCTGCAAATAAAATTTAAAACAAATATAAATTAAAATATCTGTAAATTATACATGTTAATTTGTTTTGTTATACATTATCTCTAAAAGCAAGAAACGGTTTTTCTTGTTAATTATTTTTGGCCCATCTCCATTCGGCATTCCTGTTGATTGAGCGCAGAACTATATCTCGTTTTTAAATTTCGCCATTTTGACTGGGCTTTGCCTTATCTTCAAAAACAATTATCATTAGTAAACATTTTTGAACATTACTACCATTATATACTTACTGGAAATGCTCAATTGTTGCGCCAAATTCTCCCACACCATTTTTTTGGCGGAATTATTTTTGTACAACCGGTTGATCGTGTCGTACAATATAGGCTCACCTTTAACCAATTCTATTATTTTGCTGTCCATTTCAAATTCTCCAAAAATAAAATAAATATTTTTAGGTTAGAATAAACAAATAATCGAAATAAAATTTCACTTACCAGGATTTGACGCCATCTTAAATTTTTATTTTTATTGACTCAAGCGAATATGTTTTACAAAAATGAATAATTTAATTAAAATAATTCGAAATAAACCACAATAATAATTTAATAATTCGCAAAACTCGCTATTTAACACAACTCGCAACAAAATAAAAACAATATTTTTGTCAATAATTTCAATTGAAAAAATTTCGGCGTAGTTTCATCTCTTTCATTTTGTTACTTGTGATCTCTTTCTTCTCATATTCGTTCAGTAGAAAAGATAAAGTAAAACCATCCTACTGCAAAAATTGCAGAAGAAAAAAAACGTAATTTTTAAAGAATACTATTGGTTAAAAAAAATTTCAGAACGAACGAACGAATGCAACTCAAAACTCGCCTTCACATTCTTCTGCTTATTCGTGATGGTTTTTTGAGCTACGTGAGAAGGTGGATCATCTTCATGAATCTCACGAATTTTTACATCCAGCTGGTCCAAAAGCTTACAGTAATAATCCGCGTGTGTTGTTTTACCAGTTTGGAGGTAATCCACAAACAAAATTCCTTTTGTATGCCAAAAATTGATCAAAACACTGTAGCGGCTCACTAATTTCTTTCATTCACTCATTTCTTACACTCAACGATTCAATCATTCATTCATTCCTACATTTACTCACCGCCACAGTTTTACATAAACAATCAAAACTATTCTCACGCGAACACATTCGTAACAAACAGAATGCACCTATTCAATTGCAAGCTTACCAACAGAACGAACAAACACAAAACAAAAAAAGAAAGGACATGAACCCAGCTTCTTTCGCGGTTCTTTTATTTGTGACAGGTAAAAAACACAACCATTGTTAAAAAGATTTTGCATCGTTCTTATGGTTACGAACACCAAAATAAATAAAAGAAAATATTCAAAAACGGCCGTAAAAACAATACGAATAAATTGTATGCTACCAACGTAGCTTTTATAATAATTAAGTTATTTTGTAAAATATACATACATATATATATAGTGTAAAAATTAATACGAGTGCGTTTTAGTTTTATATTTCGGATTCTCCGGAATCAGTTTTTCGTGCTTGTTCACAAGCGTATATCGATAACACCTTCTTGGCCGATATCTGGGCCCTAACTCGCTTCGGAGCCGAAGTACCGGCTTCATACCACTCCTTTGGGTGGTACACCCAAGTCTCATCCATAGTGATAAAACGACGCACAAAATCTTTTTTATCCTTTCTAAAACGCTCCAAATGTAGTTGAAAAAGTCGAATACGAGTGTGTTTTTGTTCCATTGTTAGCGAGTGCGGTACCCATTTTGAATACATCTTCCTGTAACCCAAAACTTTAGCCAAAATATTGGTCACACTGTCTAATGAGATGCCTAGGGCTTCCGCTAAATCTCTCTAGGTTAATCGACGATATTTCATAATCATATTCTGTATTTCTGCTATGATTTCTGGTATTGATGCACTCCTTCACGCGGATCATCTTCAAGACTTGTATGACCACTTTTAAGCCATTTTTCTACTGTTCTAATTGAAGCTAAATAGTCCTTATACACTTTCGACAATCGTACATGAATTTGTTTTGGTTGGTACACCTTCCAAAAACAAGAACTTTATTACTGCACGATATTCAATTTTTTCCATTGTAAAAAATACGGTAACACGTCAACAGCTGTAAATATACGAATGAGTTGACCGATCTACATGAAGCTTCACACGTGTTCATAAAGAAGTAGTACCAACTTTTGGAAAATAAACGACGATCGTAATAGCGCCATCTCTTATTGAACGACAAAACTTATTGAACACCCTATTATTTTGGATTATCGCCAAATAAATAAGGGTAGTGACGTGCACCATTAGCGGTATATACATATATATATATATATATATATATATATATATATATATATATATATATATATATATATATATATATATATATATATATATACATATATATATATATATATATATATATATATATATATATATATATATATATATCAGGGGCGTAGCGTCTTTGGAAGCAAGGGAAGCACTGATTCCCTATAATTCTAACTCAAAATGCTAATTTGCTTCATTAGATGATCTTTAAAATTTTCATATTGGCTGGAGAGCGAACAAAAACCGTTTCCTATAACCGATGCTATCTTCTTTTAAAACACTGTGATGTGGTAAAAATACACAACTATCTAGGGTCACCCTTTCTGTGCTAAATTTCATCAAATGTCCGAGTTCAACATTTTCCTTCCTAATTCCTGAGCGATGTTCCTAGGGTAGGCTTGCCTTCCTCAAACGGCAACCTCACAACGAATCTTCCGTTGACAATATTAGCAACAAAATAGACTTCACTTTCCCCTTTTTCATTTGACTATTTGGATGGTTTTGGAATCTCCTCCAATTCCCCAAAAGGCTTACAACTTTTTATGAATATTGAAATCAGCTGAATATTTGGATATTGTAGACAATGAAGAGCGGTGGTTCGAATATCACCTTGGCGTCCAACCAAACCCAAATTTTCCATAGCCTAAAATTTGCAAAATTACATCCGACCCCAATAAAATATTTATTGTGTTTGATTTATTTGTTTCGGAATATACTGATTCAATGCCAGTCAATAGACTTAAGTCGTTTTGAGGTGGTGTTAGTGGTGGAAGTGCAGCAGTTACTTCGACGTGAAATTCTGAGTTATTGTTGTTTAGGCTGGTCATTTGGATTGATGTAATCCCCGTTGTGGAGTCTGTCCGACTTTCTCCGACACCAGACACTGAAATACGTCCATTCAGGTTTAATAATTTTAAGCGATTTATAGAGGTTTCCGAGACAAACAAGAGTTGGGATCCAGTATCCAACAGCACCCTGTATGTAACGCTATTTCTTCACCAATCCTTTACCTTAACCAAGGCCGTTATAGCACTAATAAATTTGTCTTCAGATTTCCTTGTTAACACGTCCGATGCCTGGTGGGGTTAACTGAGACTCTGTTGGATTTAAGTATAACAATATATATATGATGCTTCTTTGTACATATTTCACACCTTTTTTTATTTATATTGGTATACTGAACTAGTTTCCAACAGGCAATTAAAGCAACGCTTTGATTCCTTACTATCGTCTCTCCGCTAGTCAATCGATTTATTCGCAAACTTTTTACACTGATACAAAAAATGATCGTAATAATCGCAAACATCATATTTTACCGAAATGATTTCAAACGATCGTTAAAGTCTTACATTAGAATTAGGACCAGTCCTTCTATTTTCTTACTTACGGGATTCCAGAGCATCTGATGTTTTGCCTAAGACGTCTTTTGTACATCGCATAACTTTATTGAGTACCATAATAATGAGTAAAGAATCCAGTTGCACAGTCTCCTCCCAATGTTCGCAGCTATCTAATAATTTCGTCCGAACTATTTAGTAGTTTCCGAAGGTTAGTTCAGAAACCGTAATAAACCGTTCAGATATTGAAACTTTTGGCGACGTATTTTCGTGGATAGTGCCCATATAAAGGTCATACAATAACTGCCATTCATGATGAATCTGTATCATTCATGTTTGCCTTTCGACTTTGTTTATTTAAACTCATATTTAATGTCTTCGAATATATGAATTGCGGAAGCTTCATCATGACTTGTAAAAACACATTTCCCGTTCTACTTCACCAACATTTTTTTAACATTTTATTAGTACGTTTTTGACGAACAGATATACAAAAAATGTCTGAACTAGCCTGGAACTGTCGAACATATTTTACTAATCTATATATTTGCTCAGTAATGACTCTGTGTTCCTTCTGAAACGCCTCTAATTTTTGTTGACTGGTAGTCATTACTTTTCTATTTTATAAGATTTAGTTTTTGGATAGTCACAAACTTAAACAAAACGGAGGCACTAGCAGAAGTTTGCAATAATAGATTTCCACAAGGTGCAGTGTAGGTAATTTGACTAATTTCCAAGGTTTAATTTTATATTAGAGTTAAAATCCGCCTCGAAGGAAGACTCCTTCTTTCCCTACCCATTTGGTTAGTGCACAGGGCATTTCCTTATAATTAAACTTCCAGTTTAGCGAATGAAAATTCGTTGCGATACTAAATTCGTTACGCTAAAAGTTTCGTTAAACTGGTTGGTGTTTGATAACAACAAAGTTGATTGTATTCGTTTTTTTCGAGTAGCAAATATATTGTGTGTATGTGTGTGTAGTTTATCGAAAGTAAGCTCACACATAGCCATTGTTTGTTTTTTGAGCACGCAGGAACTTGTTTCCGGAGGACACAATTTTTACGATGATATTTTAGATGAATTTGCGGCTTGCTTTAAATTTTTATTTTTATTTTATCTTTTAATGGTTATTAATTGTATAATTTTATAGAAATAAATAAAAAAAAATATCGATGAAACTGCACACAACAGTTTTAATCTGCGAGGGTATTTGTGAATTCGATTCGAACATACTCGACTCAAGATTCGATGTATCCGAAGTACAAAGTTCTTCTATAAATAAGAAATGAACGAAACTGATTCATTTCAAATAAAAATCCATTATAAAATATCGAATCCAATTAACAAATAGCCCCGTGGCAATATTCTGACACTTTTAGACTGTTTAGGTATTATTTTTCCAAAGCATCCTGTGTCCATTGTTACGGTGTGCTCTTGAAAAACTAATACAAAAATACTCTAAAAAAGTTCTAATAAATCAATTCTCAATTCCCAGGGAAAACGGGAATAGTGCTCTGGGGTGACATGTTCTACCATCACTATTTTCGATGTTCGATGGAACATTGTATCTCTTTTTTTCGTTTTCTCAATTACGCTTTATCTATTGCGATCTCCGTCTATCAGTACAATTTTCTATACTATCTAATTCTATCGTAATCGATAAACTATCGATAGCAAAATTCTTCTTGATGAAGTGGTGAAGAAATAGCACCAACAAAACCTAATAAAATAAGCGAAATAGCGTGCAATTTTATTTTTGAAAAAAGAGATACAAAACCTTTCGAATATCGAAAATAGTGATGGTAGAACATGTCACTTCTGGTCTGCGATCCTGATTGTCGTGCTATAATTAATCAATTCCTTTTTAGCGAATGGGATCAAGCTGGGAGCTACCTTACGTCAAAAGCTTCCCTACCTTCAAAAACCAGACTACGCCACTGATATATATATATATATATATATATATATATATATATATATATATATATATATATATATATATACTGACCGGCCAGAAAACGGTCCACCCTAAAAACAAATTTTTTTTTTGATGCGAATATCTTTTGAACCGCTAGAAACATGAAACAAAAACCAAATTCAAGGTCATTCAAAACAATCTTAGAAAATTTGGATAAGGCCTACTCTTTCTAAACATGTAGTGCAAGTTCCTCGAATTTTCAAACGAAAGCCAAACATAAACACAACTGTAATCATAATTAACCAATAAAAAATGTTTAGTATAGTAGCATCTATTAACCCCCCCCCCCCGGCCCAGCTTGAATAATCGCTGTTTTTCTCCGTCATATACTTTTGATAATATGTATGTTGGATATCGCACTATAAGATATTTTCCCTTTCTTCTAGAAGCGCGCTTCGAAGGTGTTCCATTGTTTTAAAAGTTGGAATATGAGTTAACGCTTATAAATGGCGCGGAGGGAACAATACATATTTTTCCAATATTTTGATAATATAAAGATAAAGCTCGAATCGTTGCTTTTGTCAAAAGTCCCGCCCATAAGATGACGAAAGCAAAGAGCTGATGAAACTACAAAATGGTCATCTCGAACATTTTTTAGTCTTTGTCTGCCCGTACCTGGCCGCCTGGTATATAACCCCTGTCTCGAAAAATCGCGACGAAACACGTTGTACGGTACAACGAGAAATTCGGAACTTATTAGCGATGTAGCGTTTGCTTCAGCGTCATAATAAAAATTTAACACATTGTCACATCAAAATGTAAACTCGACAATAAAACGATTGAATATCGCAAAAACAGTTGCACAAATTTTCGATTTTGCTGATACATTCAAATTTTCCATGGCATCCTAAATTTTCTAGGATTGTTTGGTGGGGTTCAAGAGGTATTCACATTTGAAAATTTAGTTACAATAATCCAGAATATTCCCGAAAACCTGGAACAATCTTCTAAAAAACCTAGAATATTCTGTCACAGTTATTTATACCCCTCACTCATGTCAATGCTACAGGTAAATAAAACGCAAATCTCTTAAAATGTACTAAACCTCGAATAATTTCGAAAATCTTGTGTAATTCGATATAACATCGAATAACTTGGAAAACGAATAACTGAAGCTTGAGTTCTTCTTTCTGCCTGCGCTTACATTCGATCAATTCAAAGAAATTTTCGTTTACGTATAGCTTTACAAACTAACGGATTGAAGGCAACGTCATACAAAAATCACAGGAGCTGACAAAAACAGAGGAATTATCGTTGAGAAGCCCACCAGCATTTGATACTCTTATAATTAAGACTTAGAGCCATATGAAGAGTTCGAGAAACGTAAAAGCACATAAAAGATGAAATGTATGATGGATACCAATATTTTGAATATATCGATCGCAAAAAACAGTGACAAACTGATTGCTGCGTACATTCACAGTCAAAACTTTTGACTTAGTCAAAATATTTTTGTCTTGACTTAAGCGCCTTGCGACAAAAATCACGTTATAGTAAAGTAATCTATCATATTGATTTGATTAAGTTAGTGTCTTTCCAGCCTAAGGCTGATCAATATTGACAAAAAATGTATCTCTCAGCAAACAATTTACTTACTTTCCTCGGTCGAAACATGTTCTGCAGACTCATTTTCCATCGATTACATCTTATCGACAGGAGGGGCAGAGAATTTTTCTGACATTTTTAGAAAGCAGTACAGAATGAGTTCCACCAAAATGTTCTGGGCACAAAGCATAACTTTCAAACGAGTCGGACGAATCTTTAGCGTAAAATCATGCCGACTGGCATTTAATCTGCTTTTTCAATAATCAGCTTTAATAGATGTATGTTTTATCGTCGTGATATTCTTGGTCGAGAACCGCACTGAGGATTTTAGTTGATTTCAATGAGTCCATAGAGTTGTCAAAGAGTCTGCACGAATTACTTGCCTGAAGAATCGACGGTAAAAAGATTGTTACTTTGCTGAAATATTTTGTTGTATCTTTTAAAAAAATTGACAAACGCAATTTTTATGGCTCTGGGAAATTGAGTAGTTCAGCTCTAGCCAAAACTGACCTTGTAGAAAGTAGGAGCGATAGATACACATGTTACTTTGTCACAATCAAATCTCAAGTTTCAAGGCCCCTTTAAAATTTTGGTTGTTTTGTTTTTGCGGATGCAATTGTTTTGGTGATCAATTGATGTTGTTGTTCTTGCAACTGTCGCTGAAATTTGAGTGAAAACGGAATTGGGTAAGGGTTTCTGTCATGATTAGGATTATCCTTGATACTTTTTAAAAATACAAATAATTGACTAATTGAGAGTTATTTAAAGATACGATTTTCGGCTAGCATTGGTTTTAGCTGTCTCAGTCAAAGTAGCGCCATTTATTTCTTGGTGTGGAAATATTAATAACTAAAATCGCTGTATTAAATCTTCCTTTTCCAAAATTTGCCACCGTCGCCTTTCAAGTGAGACAGCTAAAACCAATCCGTGCCCGATTTTCTTTACCTTTTAAATTCTATTAAAGCAATTCAGCATTCGGCAACAAAATTAGATGTAAAATTTGTATGAGTTGGCGAATTGCATTTAAGATAGCACCTACCTTAATATCAAATTCAAAACAAAATAATTTTACTGCACTAATTTGTACAGTAAAATGAACAATCTAATTTTCTTCGGTTTTGTGGCTTTGTGAGATGAGGGTAAAAATATTATTTGTGATATCTTTAACTTTTAAAATTTTCAGTGATTCACCTGGCCTGCTCTAATTTATGGTCGGACTAACTAATGATACAATGTTGAATGTATCATTTGAATAACTGCGTGTATGAATGTATCGTTTGAATTTGAATTTGTTGTATTTCTCAACTTACCTCGAACCAAATCTCAACGCACTACTCAACTTCATACTCAAGAGTAAATTCAATCCGGAAATCTAACTTTCCACCAAACCCTCAATTCTACCCCAAATTAACCCCCCAAACCGAATCTCTCACTCAAATCCAACTCGACCTCAACTCAAACCTCAACCCAACCCTAAACTCAACCACTCAATTCAACCCTCAATTCAAACCCCAACTCAACGTGCATCTCAAATTCTAAATCAACATTCTTCGAAAACTACATGCTCATGTGAACTCAACTTTATCTAACCTCTACCGCAACCCCCGACTCAACCGCCAAATCAACATGGCCTTAAAAGCTATTGCATTCATCAACTCATCTCAAACTAAAAAACTAAATATAATTCAACTATCAATTTAACACATTATTTGTCTGTGAACCCAGCTGAACTGCTCACTAAATCCTAACCCAATTCCAACTAAACTCCAAACTCAACCCGCAAATAGATTTCAACTCAACCCTTAACTCAACCGCCAACTCAACGCCCAACTCAATCTTTAAATTACCATATATAAAAAATTTGTCAATCTGGTAATATCACCACATGGTTTTGGCTCAAACCTCGAAAGATTTTCAATTCTTCGTCAAGACAAAGTGGCAGAAAAAATTCAACATCGGACAAGCCATTCTCAAAACTCATCTCTCAATACAATCAGATATTCAGATATCCGGTAAACGTCAAGGAATATGGTTTTGGGCCAACAACATTTTTGGTCATTCTTCACAGAAATTAATTAATTTGGTCGATTTAATTTAATCCTTTTACCTGGATATACTTATCCCCGATGTTTCATTTTTTTTAAGACTTGCATGGCTTACATGGTGCAAATGGTTTATTATCCGTGTTTTACTTTAAAAATCTGGTCAGACAGTAGATCGGAATTTGTTTCGCTACCCCTAATTTTTCGTGAATTTTGCCCCCCCCCCTAGACCCAGGCCTACAGGGTCTTTAAGTAGATGCAACCGTGCGTCCATGATCTTTACTTTTAACAATAAGCTGTACAACGCTCAGAAATGTACCTGCCTGTTTTTTAAAGGGGTAACAATCCTAGCTTACAAACATCTAATAGACCTAATATGTTAATTCAAGCTTTAATTTAAAAAAATCACAGACCGAGGTTATGTTTGAAGATGGCAACAGATGGTCTAAAGAACAGATGTGCACATCATATTTCTTATCCAATGTGCAAATCCAGACATGCTTCTTATATGCTATCGGGTTCAGACTATGGATCATAAGGAAAGAAGAGAATTCTTCACTAGCAACAATATCTGTATAAACTATTTACTAATTGGTCATAATGTTGCAAGCTACTCTTCTGGCTATAACTCACCCGTACCCAACTACATCGCATCATGATGGTCTAACCCAAGTTCTGCAAACAATAAATCAAATACGTTAATTTAAGGTTACTTCGCGCTAGTTTCATTTGTTTCAATACGCTAAACAATAACAACAACAATGCATTTCGATTAATTCTAGACAAACAGTTGTGCTCCGTAGCAAAATCCTCAATGTGCCCCGTAGCAAAATCGATAATACAATGGACTTACTGCCAGCTCACAATATTTGCCTGGATGCTCGGTAGGCAATAATTTCACGGAAGGCCAAAACAAACGGGGCTAATGCGCTAGCTTCCTGATATTCACAAATCCTTGAAGAATTGTATCACTTGGACGAAATTCATGCCTGATAAATTATGTGAAAATTTGTTTTCTGGGCACCACAATCGTGACCCTGCTGGTAGATAAACTTAGGCAATGCCAATTCACTAACGCAGAAAATCCTTAAAAAAGAACACCAGAAAGCAAAATTGTCAAGAAATAGTTCCTGCCAACCTTAAACTATAAGTTTTCATGCATTCTGTAAGTAGCTCACTGTTTGAAATACATCTACCAAATAATTAGTAAGACTCGGGAAAGAATCATAAGCCATAAAATGAGGTCATCGCAGAAAGTGCCAAGCGTAGAATATTAAAGATTTTAAAAGTAATACCACGGTAATGTTAGAATCTTCTTCCATCAAAAGATAATTGACTAGACGTTGGGTTTAGGAAAATTATTTTTAGGTACCTCTGAAACTAGATAGTGCAGGATACTATAGACTAAATGCAATCTGATTGGCAGTAGACGAGATCTAGACGATATTTATTAATTGTTAAAATCAGGAACATATTAATTCGATATCTCATTCTCTCTCTCTCTCTCTTTCTTTGATGGCGGTATCTTCACGACTCCGTTCGCCATTTTTTTACTTCGTTAACATCTTGATTTGAAAAACATTCTTTCATCTGCAAATCAGACATTGAAATTAGATGCCCCCCACAAAAGGAATATCCTTTGAATTGTTGAGGAATACCGGATTTTTACATATGTTGATCGAATTCACCGAATCAGTGGTCTATTTTACTAGGAAGTAACGAGACACTAAAGTAATTTTAGTCATTTACCAAAATCAAAGGTAACGAGGTACTCCACGCTCTCAAATCGATTTGAAATGACAACCGATTAATATTCAATCGTATTCCTAGAAGCAAAAGGCTTTAATTAATTCTTGTATATCTGATTGTACAATCAAAACCCATATCAACGCTTTGTTACCATCTATCATCGGGTACGATAAATTATTATTGTGATGAGGGAATTGTTGTGAGGTAGACAATAATGGGTACACGCAATAGTATACAATATAAAAGTGTGTCGACGTCTCTATACAATACAATTATCGAATCGAAAGATATCGATTCCAAATTAATAAAACATTCAGTCTCTGGGCGTTCAACAGGTTTCAAATTACATTTGTAACGTGTATGTATACCATATATGATGTATACAATGCAAGGGTTGATAATAATTTATTTGTATATAATTATCTGATGAAACGGTCAAAATTGTGGTAGCCAATATGATTTTATATAAATTATGATGACAGATCAGGAAATGGCCTTTGATGTTTTAACCCAAGCAAATGCGGTGACCCTGCATATAGAGCACCAAGTTCATTAATAATTTCCACACCGTTGTCGACTTATCGTATATACATCCAAACATACATAGATGCATATATACATAAAATAAAAATTCTATGCTAATGAACTTCGTCGCTAAATGAGTTTATTATGAAAAACTTTTTTTTTGCCGTTCTTTGTATTTTTATTGTACGTACAAAATAAACTTAACATCAGCGGCGTCAACAACATTAACAAACAACAACAACAGCAACAAAAACGACAAAAAATTATCAAAATTTTCACATTTTCTTCCGTTTCTGTAAATTCATCATAATAATTCATTTGGTATGTATTCATTCAACCATATATCAATCTAACCGTATAAATACGTACATATACAATATTATGAGATGTATGCGGGAGGCACATCACAACCCCGTCGTGCTCAGCACAATATAAAATTCTAAAATTAGAACAACATCATATTGGGCAACCTCAACCAATTCTATGTACATACATATATTGTTCCATAAATATACGAAACGGAAAATTTTGTTTTGAAAAAATTCCGGAAAATATGTTGTCTGCCGTCTTTAAATAAAATATTTGGCCCATGGCTATTAAAAAGTCATTATGCGTGATGTGATGATTTCGTAAGAATTTTTCTTCACCTTCTCGGTATACTTTTCCTGATGTACGGATAATCGAATGAATTTTTTTGGGTTTTTTTTTGGAAAATCAACCACTTTACCACCGTATTATAATTTGGTCGTATTTAATCGTGACCATATAATGAGTGTATATGTGTTATATAAAATAGTATAGGTTGGTGTGCACGAGAAAAACACTCTCGAGCATAAGAAATTTAGGGGAGAGCGATTTTTTTTTTTTTTCTGGAAAATTATGAACATGCGCGCGAATGCTGCTAAAATTTTTTCGTGCGATTTTTTCATCAACCGGATCCAATCGCCTATACAAAAAAAAAACAATTCAAAATTATGTACTTCGCATATGGAAACATATATACATACATACATACGTAATGTATTTTATGTAGTGAGAGATTCAATGTTCTATTCACTATTGCTATACTGTACAAATGGAATTGTGTATGTTGTGCGCCTCGAGTTTGTGCGATGGTGGCAAACCTTTTAGAGTGTAGCATGATTTGGTAATAGAAAATACAGTACGTGAAGTAGCAAGAAGATTTCATGATTAAGTTCAGATCACATTATGTATCGCGCAGAAATTATATTTTGACCAGAAGTTCTGTTTTGAAAAATTATCTCGTCAAAAAAATTCAGCCAGTTGTAAGTAACTCGAATTGTTCGAGGCTGGAACGAAAGCGACCTATTGGAAAAATGGCATATAAACGTTTTTAAATTGTGTTAGAGAACTTTCAAATTTGGCAACAGTATAAGTGGCGTAATTTTGACTCACTAATTTTTTGATTCCACTGACGAATGTAGTAAGAAATATACACGCACAGTAGGTGGTTGGATTTACTTCGGTTTAAAAAGACCCAAGTATTGAAATCTTGAAGTCCGTCCGTCTGTCTGGATGTCTGGATGTCTGTACTAGGGTTTCTCAAAACGAGATACCAGGAAAGTGTGACCGGTAAATCCCGGAACTCCCGGTTTTCTTTTGTTTTTATATAAAGGCATAGGAATACACTTACAGTGAAACTTCGATTTAAAAGTCTAACAAACAACTTTGTATCCAAAACAATTTAAATATCCCATATAGAATTTTATCCATCAATAGCATTTTCAAGTCAAATTCAGGCCGATTGACTTGGTTATTTCTTAACCGATTATGATGAAATTCGCAAGCACGACGGAAATGAGGGTCTAAAATTATTTTTACATGAAGTTCTGAAATAAGGCCAATTACGAAGGAACTCGATAGTTTCTTACCAAATTTCATGTCCTAATTATCGAATTTCATCATAATCGGATTAGAAATAACCAAGTTACTTGGAACCACTGCAAAGTATTACTTCGGGGGGCGGTCTTAGTATTTCTACTCACACGTTTCTAGCCGCTTCTAATCGCCTTAGCTCCTTTTGCACCTTAGTTATGGTAGCGCAGCAGGCATCCCATATTTGCTGTGATTTCAGCATTTCATCCACTATGTTGTCCGGACCTAAGTTTATGTTTATGGTAATACACAGGTCCATTCTATCGTCTCAAATCGCGGACACTCGAATAATACGTGTTCCGGGTTTTCTTCTTTATTGCACGTTGGACAGAGAGGAGTGTCATCATGCCCAAAACGATGCAGATAGCTTCGGTATCCACCCTGTCCCGTTAGGAATTGGGTTAAATGGTAATTCACCTCTCCGTGTTTGCGATTCATCCAGGGTTTGATATTCGGAATCAATCTGTGTGTCCAACGTCTTTTTGTCGCATTATCCCAACGTTCCTGCCAACTTTGCACGGATTTGGCTCTTTCTGTCGTTTGGATAGCCTGACCGACTGTAGACCTATGTTTCTTAGCCTCATATATTATTTCGCCTCGTCCGCCATGATGTCAATCGGTATCATTCCGGCTATGACGCATGCTGCTTCTTCTGAGGTGGTTCTATATGCACTGATCACCCTAAGGGTGCTTAGCCTATAGACTTGTGCCAGCCGTCTCCTGTTGCATTTTACCTCCAGTGCCTCTGAGCAGACCGGAGCCCCGTACAGTAGCACTGAGCTTACCACTCTGGACAGAAGAAGACGTCTACTACTTCTTAGGCCACCAACATTTGGTAGCATATTGGAGAGCGCCGAGTACACCCTCGATGCTTTTCCACATGTATAATCTATGTGACTCTTGAAGTTTAATCTGTCATCAAGCATAATGCCCAAATATTTTACCGCTTCTTTGGACTTTATGACGTGGTTCCCAACCTTAAACGATACCGTTCCCCGTTTTTTACGGCTACTAATCAGCACTGCTTCTGTTTTGTGCTCCGCCAGTTCCAGGCCAACGGATTCCAGCCTTCCCTCACTATTGCAATCGCCTCGCTAGTGATCATCTCAATTTCATCCAGGTGCTTTGCAGACACCACTATTACGATGTCATCGGCAAACCCTATCACTTCTGCTCCATCTGGGATTCGTAGCTTTAGAACGTTGTCATACATAATGTTCCACAAGATTGGGCCCAGAACGGAACCTTGTGGAACTCCAGCTGTTATGTTGTGTTCCATGTGACCATCCTCAGTGTCGTACTCTAACACTCTATCCTCGAAGTAGGTATCTAGTATCTTCAAGAGGTAGGCCGAAACATTCAACTTTCGTAGGGAATCCATAATGTGGGCCCAGTTAGCTGTGTTGAATGCGTTTTTAACGTCGAGTGTGGCAACCGCACAGTACTGTTTAGTTCCTCCTTTCCATCTTTTTCCCTGTAAGGCTCCTTTGGCCTTAGATACCACTGCATTAATGGCATCCAATGTGGATCTTGCCTTGCGAAATCCGAATTGTTGAGACGAGAGACCGCCATCTCCTTCTGTAATCGGGAGCAACCTATTCTGAATAATGCGCTCCAGTATTTTTCCTCCTGTATCGAGCAGACAGATTGGGCGATATGAGGATGGTTCACCTGGTGGTTTTCCTGCTTTTGGCAATAGTATCAATCTCTGCCTCTTCCATCTATCTCCTAGGAAACACTCCTTCCTCTAGGCAGGACTGCGCTATATTGACGAAGAGGTTGGGGTTACTTCGTATAGCTACTTTGAGCGCTTTTTTGGGTACTAGATCTGGACCAGGGGCCTTGTTTACACCCACTTTGCCGCACGCGTTCAATGTCTCTTCTACCGTCACTTCCGGTATTTTCTCCATATATTCCTTCATATGATCGTCCTCTCGATTACCAGGTTTTGGAAGGTGCTGCGGGAAAAGAGTCTTAACGATCTTTTGCAGCATCTCTGGACACCTTTCTTGAGGGGTTCTTTGGCCTTTTATTCTGGACATGACCACTCTGTAAGCGCTGCCCCGTGGGCTTGCGTCTGCCGCGTCACACAGCTGTTTGAAACTTTCCCTCTTGCTTCTCCTTATTTCATCACGAAGCAGTTTCCTCAGCCTTATGTACTCTCGATTTTGCTCCTCATATTCGGGACTTCTTGCCGATCTTTGACTTCTTCTTCTGGCCTTGTGACATTTAGCCCTTAGTTCCTTAATGTCTTCGCTCCACCAGTAGGCTGGTTTCCTTCTATGGTTTGCTGTCCTTTTTGGCATAGACGCGTCACATGCCCTTTAGAGTTGTCTGGCCACGTGGGTAACTTTGTCTTCGGCTGTGCTTGCTGGTATACTAATGTCTTGAACCAATTGCCGAAAGAGTTCTTCGTCCAGAGCATCGGGCACCCAGCCTCTTCTTTTCCAGGTCATTGGCTTCAATTTTGCCTTGCTCTGAGATCGTACTTCAAAAACCACCGCTCGGGGATCACTATGAGTGTATCGTTCACTGACATGCCACTTCATTTCCCTCGCTAGTTGACTACTTGTAAAAGTTATGTCGATCACGGATTGGTGACCATTCTTACGAAAGGTGCTTTAAACGCCTCTAACAGTGTGTTGCCTCTAATGTTGGTATATTTGCTACCCCACTCCTCGGCCCATGCATTGAAGTCCCTAGCAATAACAATTGGATGGTGCCCTCTTGCCTCCGCCACAATTTTAGCGAGCATCGCTTCGTACTCTGATAGATGTAGACTTGGAGGGGCATAGCAACTAAAGAAATATATATTATTGATCTTTGCCAGTGCATATCCGTCCTCTTGCCGCACCTTAGCTTCCTGGAAGGGATAATCTCCGCAAAGCCATATTGCCGCCTTTCCCGTCCGGTTCGTTATCCATACATTATTTGTGGGTTATTTTGAATGGTTCCGACATTAAGACCACTCAATCTATAGATATAAAAGTGAGTGTTTGTATGTATGTATGTTTATGTGTATGGTATTTAAACAAATGCACACACCTTGACCGATTTGAACCAAACTTTACACAAATATTGTTTAAGACTTAAGAAAGGCTCTGTTAATAACTCATACCACCATCTCCTTGTTTGTTTGTTTGTTTTTTATTTTTTGATTTATTTTTTACCGTCCTACTTTACGCCTGGAGTAGCCAAATGGAGGACGGGCGGCTACAGATCCGTCTTTGAAAACCACCTGCACATTGCATTGCTTTATGCCAACCTGTAGTGCTGACATGAAAGGTGGGTCGGCCTATTGATTCTGCACTCTCAACAGGGGGTCATAGATGTGTTCATCTTCACCACTGCACCCCACCCCTATAGGGATTCGAACCCGGTACCTCCCGATCCAACCCCGCAGCTTTAACCACTGTGCCATTTGCTCGGTCACCATCTCCTTCTTGAAAGATGATAATCAGGTGCAAAGTTACAACAGAGGAATTTGTAAAACTTCACCAATTGAGTTGATTTTGGGATTTTGATAGTGTATCATAGTTCTCTAAACGGTGATATTGATGATGAGAGATAGTAATAGTGACGGTGACATTGATGGTGATGGTGATGGTGATGGTGATGGTGATGGTGATGGTGATGATGGTGATGGTGATGGTGATGGTGATGGTGATGGTGATGGTGATGGTGATGGTGATGGTGATGGTGATGGTGATGGTGATGGTGATGGTGATGGTGATGGTGATGGTGATGGTGATGGTGATGGTGATGGTGATGGTGATGGTGATGGTGATGGTGATGGTGATGGTGATGGTGATGGTGATGGTGATGGTGATGGTGATGGTGATGGTGATGGTGATGGTGATGGTGATGGTGATGGTGATGGTGATGGTGATGGTGATGGTGATGGTGATGGTGATGGTGATGGTGATGGTGATGGTGATGGTGATGGTGATGGTGATGGTGATGGTGATGGTGATGGTGATGGTGATGGTGATGGTGATGGTGATGGTGATGGTGATGGTGATGGTGATGGTGATGGTGATGGTGATGGTGATGGTGATGGTGATGGTGATGGTGATGGTGATGGTGATGGTGATGGTGATGGTGATGGTGATGGTGATGGTGATGGTGATGGTGATGGTGATGGTGATGGTGATGGTGATGGTGATGGTGATGGTGATGGTGATGGTGATGGTGATGGTGATGGTGATGGTGATGGTGATGGTGATGGTGATGGTGATGGTGATGGTGATGGTGATGGTGATGGTGATGGTGATGGTGATGGTGATGGTGATGGTGATGGTGATGGTGATGGTGATGGTGATGGTGATGGTGATGGTGATGGTGATGGTGATGGTGATGGTGGTGGTGATGGTGATGGTGATGGTGATGGTGATGGTGATGGTGATGGTGATGGTGATGGTGATAGTGATGGTGATGGTGATGGTGATGGTGATGGTGATGGTGATGGTGATGGTGATGGTGATGGTGATGGTGATGGTGATGGTGATGGTGATGGTGATGGTGATGGTGATGGTGATGGTGATGGTGATGGTGATGGTGATGGTGATGGTGATGGTGATGGTGATGGTGATGGTGATGGTGATTTGGTGATTTGGTGATTTGGTGATTTGGTGATTTGGTGATTTGGTGATTTGGTGATTTGGTGATTTGGTGATTTGGTGATTTGGTGATTTGGTGATTTGGTGATTTGGTGATTTGGTGATTTGGTGATTTGGTGATTTGGTGATTTGGTGATTTGGTGATTTGGTGATTTGGTGATTTGGTGATTTGGTGATTTGGTGATTTGGTGATTTGGTGATTTGGTGATTTGGTGATTTGGTGATTTGGTGATTTGGTGATTTGGTGATTTCGTGATTTGGTGATTTGGTGATTTGGTGATTTGGTGATTTGGTGATTTGGTGATTTGGTGATTTGGTGATTTGGTGATTTGGTGATTTGGTGATTTGGTGATTTGGTGATTTGGTGATTTGGTGATTTGGTGATTTGGTGATTTGGTGATTTGGTGATTTGGTGATTTGGTGATTTGGTGATTTGGTGATTTGGTGATTTGGTGATTTGGTGATTTGGTGATTTGGTGATTTGGTGATTTGGTGATTTGGTGATTTGGTGATTTGGTGATTTGGTGATTTGGTGATTTGGTGATTTGGTGATTTGGTGATTTGGTGATTTGGTGATTTGGTGATTTGGTGATATGGTGATATGGTGATATGGTGATATGGTGATATGGTGATATGGTGATATGGTGATATGGTGATATGGTGATATGGTGATATGGTGATATGGTGATATGGTGATATGGTGATATGGTGATATGGTGATATGGTGATATGGTGATATGGTGATATGGTGATATGGTGATATGGTGATATGGTGATATGGTGATATGGTGATATGGTGATATGGTGATATGGTGATATGGTGATATGGTGATATGGTGATATGGTGATATGGTGATATGGTGATATAGTGATATAGTGATATAGTGATATAGTGATATAGTGATATAGTGATATAGTGATATAGTGATATAGTGATATAGTGATATGGTGGTATTGTGATATTCTGATATGGTGATATGGTGATATGGTGATGGTGATAGAATGACAGTATGATGGTGTGATGGTATCGTTTCATGATGGTTTGAAGGGATAATGGAATAATGGTGTGATGGAATGGTTGTTTAATGGTATGATGGTACGACGATAAGTATGCTGGTATGGTGATGTGATTGTACTATGATATGATTATTATGATGGTAAGAAGGATTCTTAAAAGCCGCCTTTGGAGGTACGTCAATCATATTGCAATGACAACAAGCAACATCATCTGCCGAGTAAACCGCGTATACCAGATAGTTTATTATATATGCCAGTTGGGTTCCAATGTTGAGTTGGGGTTGAAGTGGTTTTGAGTTGAGATTGAGTTGAGTAGGAGTAAGCGCTTAAGTTGGGTTTTTATTGGTGTTAAGGGTTGAGTTGATAGTTAGCATGAGTCGTTTTGAGTTGAGGTTATATAGGCATATAATTTTTCAAATCGCGTTGATTTGAGAAATGAGTTGGACGTTAACTTGAGAGTTGAGTTGTTTAGCAGAGTGTTAAGTTGAAGTTCAGTTAGGGATTTATTTGGGGGTTTGAGTTGGTGGTTGCGGTGGAGATTACAATAAATTATGCATGTAGTTTTCGAAACTTTTTGATTTTGGGTTTGAGTTGAACGTTGAGTTTCGCTTGAGTTAAGGGTTGATTTGGGGTTGAATTATCAATCTTTAACTCAACCAACGTTGGGGTGGAGTTCTGCTTGATCTTACGGTTGAGTTGAGTTGACGTCGAGTTAGGGTTGAATAGGGTTTAAGTTGAAGTTGAGTTAGAGGTGGTTAGGGATTAATTTGTGGTCAAGTTTGGAGAATGGTGGGAAATTAGATTCATTTAAATTGAGTTGAGTGAATACACGCAAGTAGCTTTCCAATCGAGTTGATTTGGGGGTTGAGTTGACCATTCTGTGTGGAGTTGCCATTTGGTGCGGGCTAAGTTATGTTGAAATTGAGTTAGGGTTTAATTAGCTTGCGTTGTGATTAAGTGTGTTGTTCGGTTGGGGAATTATTTAAGAGGTAATTCTGGTTGGGGTTAATTTGGTCATTGCGTTTAGGGTTCCGATGGGCTTGAGTTGGAGAGTGAGTAATCGAGCGAGGCAGGGTTAACAAGCGTACATGGGAAATTATCTGAGCTTAACCATCTGGGATGAAGTATAAATACCGAGGAGCCAGTCTGGTTTTTAGCGGGTATCCTGAAAAGGGTTCGAGCTTTTTCGTCGGTATACTATCCCTGAAGCAGTTGCGGAAAAATGCTTTCTTACGCCAAAACCTTAATTGATTCCTGTTAGTGCAGCGTACGACCAAGGGAGCTTGGCTTTCAGAGATGGTCGGTACCATCATACACCCCCTTTACGTGTAGTAAATTTGCAGGACTGGAAATATTATCTAGTTGTGTCAGAATTGGCCCGGTTACCGAATACAAATAACTAGGTAAAGCCAAAATAATTAGTAGCACAATGATAACCCATTTCCTAAATCATTTTTTTGTTATTGAGTTAAACTTTCAGATTAAACCCGTTTGCAATCCTTTAGGATCCTAAAAATAATTTCTGTCGTATCTGGTCCATGCTCGACGCCGTGTTAGGCGGGTCACGCTCGGCTCGACGCCGTGTAATGCGGGTCACGCTAAATGATGGCAAATGGTTCTATTAAGTCATAAACATAAGCCTCTGGATATCAGGTAACCTTCAGTAGTAATTAGCCTTATCTGCGCATGCGGGTCTCTGGGTAGGTGGACCTTAGTTTCTTCTCACTAAGGCAGCTCACAACGGAACAAAGGGTCAATGGCTTGGGTAAGGAGCACTATTGGCTGCGGAACCTCAGAAAGGGACCATGTGTCTAAAAGAGAGCGATAAATGTCCGAGGTGAAGTTGGGCTAACCAATAAGAACAAGGCAATGCTGTTCAGTCAGGGCTGAGGGGTAGCGACTTTAGTACGTTAAGTGACTTCGGCTTAGGGCTGATTCACTTGGAAGAAGAGGAGGGGCATGAGCGAAAGAGCTGGTCAACTGGAGAAGAAACATGTTGGCATTCTAAGGCTGCTTCGGCAGCTGTCCTCGTTAGGCTGACAAGTTCGGATGAGGAAGTGGAGGAACCCTGCATTAACAATAATAAGATCTGTGACCTTAGAACTAAGAGGTACAAAATTGTATCTTCTAGTAAGTCAGCGAAGATCAGATTTTGTATTCTTAGGAAAAATAATTTTACTCTTTTCCTACTTCCTCAATACAGCAATGAGGGCCTCGGAGACCACGGCGACTGTAACTGAACTGGAGAACATGGTCCTGTGGGGCTGCTTGCCTATTGGCTAAGCCTAGGGGAAAGCAAGAAACAGTATGGTGGTCCAGGGAACTGGAGACCTATCGTAAGGCTTGTGGGACAGGTAACCTTCAATAGAGCCAAATAAATAAGGAAGGCTTACGATTAAGATTCCTATATGGAGGAACTTAGAATTAATAAGAGAGAACTAAGGAAGGCACAAAGGAGGTCCTGGAAGTTCTTCTGTGATAAAATCGTAGAGGTTCCCGAAACCTCGCGCCTTAGGAAGATTCCTTCCAAAAGTACAACAAGTCCCAGTTATTTGATTAAACCTTACTGGTCGTGGACAGCTTCTAGTAGAGAGTCTTTGGAGCTTCTCTTCGAGAACTAATTTCCAGCGACCTTTGACGACCTAATGGTACATAGCAATCATCAGGAAACATTTTCAGTTTGCATAGAAAATGTTAAACCATATAAATCGGCTGGTCTGGATCAGATTATACCAGCGGAAAATCAGAACAACTCAGTAATTATTCTTCCTTATCAGGAAGTTATATTCAAAGGGGTGTTAAAAGCTAGTTTATACCCCTAGTTATTGGACGGAGGCTAATGTGGTGTAAACATTAAAGGGTTGGATGTATACATTAAAGGGAAAATAAGATCCAATAAGTGGGCACTGTCTCAACATGCATATATTAAGGGTAGATCTGTGGGCACAGTTAGGCACGCCTTGGTGCGTGCGATTTAGAAATTGATTCACTCGAAAGAGTTGCCTTTGGTAGCCTTCCTGGATGTAGAGGGCGCCTTTAATAAAGTGAAAGCAGAGGCAACCAAGGAAGGATTATCATTTTTGGAGGTGGATTTCTCTGTAAGCAGGTTAATTAATCATATGCTTGTAAGTAGAATTGTTAGCTCGGAGCTGGGAAATTCCTGGGCACGATTGTAAAATGGAGATAGCTTTTAAATGTGGACTGAGAGTTAATCCGTCCAATACAGAGCTAGTACTCTTTAATAAGAAATGACAAATCCCGGTAGTTGTCCTTCCTACTTTAAATTGCATGAGACTTACTTTTACTGACAGAGCTGGACAGATGGAGTTTGAAGTCGGAGCTGGTATACTGGCTCTAGACTGCCGCAGTAATACCTGTACTCATGTATGGGGTGACATTCTGGTAGCCGACTCTGGACAAGGTAGCTTATAAAAATAAGATGAAGAAGGTGCGAAGAACGACCTGTATGCTTGTAAGCGGGGCATAGAGGTAGACACTTACACATGCCTTAGAGGTTATGTTGCACCTTCTTCCGGTTGACATTTTTTTCAAATAGATGGCGGCAACTGCGGCTGTGCGACTTGCAGCCGGTTCTCAGTGGAAGTTTCTTAAAAGTCGAATTTGGTTAGATCGTTAAAGAATGAGCTGGCGAATCTTGACTAAATTATACCTACTCTTCACTTCGATAAGGTCTTTTGGACCATGTTCACCTCAAGGGAATCCAGGAGGGACGGACGGCTCCAAGCTTGATGGGTAAGTGGGAGTCGGAATATTCAGTGATATTGCAGCATGTACTACGCTGAGGTGATAGCGATTGAATAGGTCTGACGTGGATGAAGAATAATGTGGTGTCCTTAGGTGATATCGTAATCTATGTCAGTATTCAAGCGGCAATCAGTTCGCTGGAATCAGTCTATTTGGCGGGCTTTGAACTGCCACTCATCTCTTAATGAGAAGGGTGAGCATTTCAACATTTAGTTAATCTGAGTAACTGGTCCAGAGAGAGGAACAACCTCAACAGAGGAAAGGTGGACTATCACCCCACCTGTAGTGTAGCAAGACAAATGTGGCCAAAGCTAAACTACAAAGCTGTACACTAGAATTCTCACGGGACACTGTTTTTTGGAGAACATGCAAGAAGGCTGGGTCTGGAGGCAAATGACTTCTGCAAAAGCTGTTTGGACGAGTGGGAGAAAGATACGTTGGTTCACTTTCTTGTATTGTTGAGCAAACTTCTCCTTCTGGAAACTTGAACACATATGGGCCGTTACCCAAAGTATCAACTATTTTCGCACCCATTGAAGCAAAACAAACAGAACGTGACTTCAAATTGTATAACTTCGGAAGTTCCATTTTGTCGACGATCTTCTTGTGAAATAGCAGCTGCAGCACGTCGAGGTTGTGCTGCTTCAAACGTTTCATTATGTCGACGATTAGCTTGTGCGATAACGTTTGCAGCACATCGAACTGTTTACTTCAGTCACTTTCTTTTCTTTTTAATTTGAAGTTGACGTTGATTACGCCAACGTCCTGTGCCCGATTTAATTGTCGTTTTTTTTTCGATTGCAGTCTCCATTTGAAATACAGAACGATTTCAACAGGGTGCTTAAACTTCAAAATCAATGCAGTAAAAAGTTCAGAATTACTCAAGATTTGTTCAGATTTTTTAAAATTATTCGAGATTCTTAGACATTAATCGAAAATTTAGTATTGAGTTGTCCGCGAGTTGTGCAGAAATAATCGAGCGATCTATATGCAAGCTGCCAGAACAATTAGAGGACCTCTTGTGTAAGAAGTTTCAACCAACGGAGCACAATTGCCTATTTTAGAGCCAGATTTTTACAGGTCCCAAAGTCTATACCAGTCAGATAGATGCGGCGATCGGTGTAAAAACTGAAACGACAATTTCTCGATGGAAAGGATGTTATCTAGAATATTATGGATACAGTATACATACAGTGTTTAACAGAGATATGTCGCGATAATCCATTATTTTAATAAATCGCCTTCTTCATGTAAAGAATAAAATCCGTGTCATTTCCAATCCTTGAGTAGCAGGCTTAACAATTCTGCAACATTACCGTTCAACTTTGAGCGTGCTGTCAATCATCCATCCCGTACTATCACAAGATTGATAAGAACGAGCTGTATACGCAACTAGTTAGTGGTGTGGACATCAAAAATACACACAAACTGAATAGGCGTAAAATGTTGAAACATAAATCAACCATGACAGTATATTTCAGCCATATTTTCAAAATCCCAGTACGTTTTGGACTTTAATTCATTAAAAAATTTATTTTATGTTTTATATAAATAATTTTTTTAATTAAATAATTTGTGTTGTATTTATTTGATAAAAAATATTTATTGTGATTCTTGCACGAGCCAAAATACCCAGAAGTGATCTCGATGGGAAATCATCAATCTTGTCATGAAAATGAAGAAAAAGACAACGAACCATTACGTTTTCCAATGGAATTTGAAAAAGTCCCGGGTCACAGAGTCTTACCCAATCCGGGCACAATATTTGATCTGCACCGGAAACTAATTGACATTATGCCAAAATGGGTATTTGGTGTTGAAATTGGTACACGATGGCGTTTTGAACAGAACAAATATATTTACGGTGATTGGTTGCTTAGTCATGGATCACCAACTGGTTTCCGTTTTGGTGGTTTCTATAGTCCAAATATTTCAAATAATGTGATAACGTGTCCGCATGTTGAGTGCGACATAAATCCGAGTACGCTCGCCACAAATTTAGTGTACACTTATACGCCGGATTGTCATTTTATATGCCGATTTGAGACACGCAATCAAAAAGACTGTACAGATAATTTAGTCAAAGTCGATTACTATAGACCATATTCAACATATTCGCTTGGCTTGATCAATCCATCGCGAGGTGTTGGCCGCATTACATTTGGTTATTTAACAAGTATTACAACACGATTGTATCTAGGAACCGAAGTCGATTGTGATTGGTATCAAAGTGTAAATAATACACAAGCACATGTTAGTGTGGCCGCCAAATATCGTGATGATAATTTTACTATTGCAACGACGTGTTCAGTCAATTCATTTGATCTCACCTACTTTAGGCGATTTGATGAATATTTTCAGTATGGTACATCGCTAATTTACAACAAGAAGCATGATTATTCCGTTGGCACAATTTATTATCAAATGAAAACGATGGAGGGACGAGTTCGCGGTATGATGAATTCGGAATTAGTGGTCGGAATGACATACGAAAGGTAATTTTGCGCTCTTCAATCGATTCCACTCTTGTAATATTGCTTGACCTAACGTTTCAATTTCAGAAAACTTCCAAATGTTTGTTTTAATTTTGGGGTCAGTATATTACATCATATACGAAATAATAAATTTTCAACGGGACTCAAACTAGAATTTGCGCCCTGATAATTTTGTGTCAATGTACAAAAATAAATTTATGATTGTGAAAAATGTTTCCAAAGTGTTAGAACAAAAAAAATTATAAAATTATTACTAAATATATGTATATGCTGTAAAAATCATTAATATTTTAATTGGTATACATGTTACATTATTTATGAGCGTACCGTAGCCTGAATCCATGGAACGTATGTGGCAACATTCACATAAACTCCGGGCACACCACCCGTTGCACAACCAATACCCCATGCAACTAAACCGGCAACAAACCATCGTCCGCCAAGTTCACACATCAGTGGTGATCCACCGTCACCGGTGCACGCATCTTTACCAATTTCACCTCCGGCGCACATAAAACTGGCCGTGTCATAAGCAAGTGCGGCTCCCAAACGTGTCGCTCTTAAGCTAGCTTGACACTCTGGCTGAGCTCGTACCGGTACATCAACCTCTTTTTGTATTGCTTGATAGGCACCCGCATTACTAAAATCATTTTTACCCCAGCCAGCTACAAAACATCGTGCCCCCGTAAATGCTGTTGCCGGTAGACATGCTGTCGTTATGGTGGGCACCTGTCCCAATACGACTGGAGTTGCAAGTCTTAAGATTGCAATATCATTTTTCAAATTACTTGCCGTATAGCCGGGATGAACAAAAATTCGCGCAACTGTAAATTCTTGTGAACGAAGGGGTTCTGTATCAGATGAGGCATCCCATTCACCCAGACGAACTTTAAGGGGACGACCACTTCTATATTGTGCGTAAACGAAACGAATCATGATTATTTGTCTTTGCAAGGAGAAATTATAAAAACTTACGTTGTATAGTCGGTTACACGATGGGCGGCTGTTATTACATGATAGTTATCGATTAGGGCTCCGGATCCGGCATAAACATCACCCGGTCCCAATAAAACCGCTTGCCATGGATATTCGCCAAAATCAGCTTGTCCAGCTGCTGCCGGTCGACTTCCCTGTACCGGTGGATATCTAACACCACATTGATATGATGTCGATTGACAACATCGTTCCAATATTCCTGCTTGACATGTGTTTTGTGTTACAATGGCGGGTACGATCGCCGGGGCTACCCCAGGTGGGGGTGTGAGCAGCTGTAGACGAAAAAAAAAATGTTGGCGAATCATAAAAAAAAAAAAATTTTGTTAGTTCCGAGAATTTATCAAAATGTATATTTCGGCAAATTATTACATAATTTAATTAGACTTTTCCGTTAATTTATTCACAAAAATTGTGTTAATTTTGATTTCCGGTTAATAATTATCCAAACTATTTTTTTTTTTTGTATTTTTTATTGTCAAGGTGTTGTGAAGTGTGTTTTGTTAAATTTTAAATTTTTTTATGTTTTTTTACTAAAAGTAAATTAATATATTAATTTAATTAGTGTTTGGTAGTGTATGCGTGCGGTAAAAGTGCTCGTCCAATACAACGTTAGATATTCGTCTGTATAATACACAAAATATTAATACTCACGTTTGAAACAATCCGCAAATCGATTTGTCCACTGCCATCGGTTGGAACTGAAGTTGTGGTGTTGCCGACGCATCGCCCCGTAGGCACACAAATGCAAGCCCCATTCACCACCGTTCCGGTCGTTATAAATTGATTTGGGGCCGCAGCAACTGGGGCAGGAAATTGATTAACTCCCGTCAACGATTGTAAACTACCTGGAACGGCGCCTGGTATTGCTCCTGCGGGGAGGCTACCACTTACTACGCCGGGTGGTGGTCCTCCTTGCCGAAGTAGATCTAAATAATTTTGTAAACAGAAGTTAGCGGATAATTTATCAATTTTATATTACATACCGGTTTGTTCACCGCCAGGTGGGGGTGCACCATCACCGCCTGGTGATGATCCATCGGGGAACTGAAATCCACGCGGTTCTTTATGCAGTGTCGATAATGATTCAATTTGATTTATCGTCACACTAACGAATATTCCGATTAATAATCCAAAATATGTCATCATGTTGTATGTCGTTTAAAGTCTGACTAAACTTGCTTTACTGGGCTGCATTAGAATTTATACTAAATCGATTTTTTTTTTGCTGTTCTAATTTGTGTACACACAACTATTATTGGCAATTATTTATGTTAGTTTAACTATAATGATTTCGAGGTTGTTTTTTTGTGTACTGACATCATTATAATGGACATTAATTTTGCGTTACATTATTTACATTTAGGTATACAAACTTACAAGTACATTTCGGTTTTTTGCTGTGGTACATCATTAAAGGTTTTTAGCAATTGGGCAAGTGAAATAGGCGCATGCGAATAGCGTTAATCGTCTATGAAAATTTACAGCAACAAAAACAACGAAATTAAAAAATTTCGAAATTGAATTGGCATTGTACGCTTTTGGTGTTCAAATGGTCGAATAATTTACTGCTCGGTACTCAATTATCTTCTTCAATTTAAACATATTGAACATGAACTAAATTGGAAAAATACTTGGCTTCGAGATTAAATCCATTTCAATCTTCTTTCGCGTGCAAATCGTTAAGCTCAATAAACTTTTAAACTTTAAAATTTGGTCTGCAGAACACTCAGGAAGAGGAACACTAATACACTTGGACGCACATCATTTTTCATTGTCCCATTGTAACTAAAGATGCACATCTGCACTTAATAGAATATTTAGGAAGGTGCAGGCATATGAAATGGCTCAGTTAGAAAGGCTTTATTGTTCAACATGTTTAGAACTTGTTAGAATGCGTTAGATAATAGGCATAGTTTCTTTTGCCGTTTGTGGTTAATGACGTTTTTCGATTGAATTTCAAGAATATGTGCCCTACCAACCCGATATTATATGATGAAGTGCGGAACATGATATAGAGGATGAAAATTTATAAGACACCCGGTGAGGATGGTAACTGTAACGAAATGCTGAAATATGCACATGTTTGAGCTAGTATATACCAAAAATATTTGGTCTACAGAAGATATCCCAGAAAAGTGGTGGTTTGGCGTCTATTGGAGGAGGGGACCAAAGTTGAGTAGATTAATCTACTACCTCCGTAACCTTCCACAGTAGGGTGCGCATCACGCGAGCTGTTCTGGTCATGTTTTAGGCAGCTGGTGGGATGGGTACAATTGTGTAAGGGGTAACCTAGTTACAATTCGCAAGTGTACGTACTGCCTTCTCATGGCAACCACCGGTAACTGAGGCCGTTTGGTACATTGGACTATTTGGCACAGGCAAAAAAAGTATGATGCTAAAGGAGAAATGCTTGATAAAAACCCTAATCTAGGCGACTTTCATTTCCCAGCAACTCGTGGGTCAAATCTGCAACTGTGCTCCGATTGTGGTTCTTGATACCTCTAATGATAGGTTTCGGGAGCTGTAATTGTTGTGCCAACGTGCATTTAGATTGCTTGATTATTTCTAAACGTTTCATAGAAAATTCGATTTTCTTGAAAATCACCTTACTATAATTCAGCAGATTCTGAGCCACAAAAATCCAAAATCTGCAACTGTGCTCCGATTGTGGTTCTTGATACCTCTAATGATAGGTTTCGGGACCTGTATTTATTGTGCCAACGTGCATTTAGATTGCTTGATTATTTCTAAATGTTTCATAGAAAATTCGATTTTCATGAAAATCACCTTACTATAATTCAGCAGATTCTGAGCCACAAAAATCAAAACTCTGCAAATGTGCTCCGATTGTGGTTCTTGATACCTCTAATGATAGGTTTCAGGACCTGTATTTATTGTGCCAACGTGCATTTAGATTGCTTGATTATTTCTAAGCGTTTCATAGAAAATTCGATTTTCTTTAAAATCACCTTACTATAATTCAGCAGATTCTGAGCCACAAAAATCCAAAATCTGCAACTGTGCTCCGATTGTGGTTCTTGATACCTCTAATGATAGGTTTCGGGACCTGTATTTATTGTGCCAACGTGCATTTAGATTGCTTGATTATTTCTAAATGTTTCATAGAAAATTCGATTTTCATGAAAATCACCTTACTATAATTCAGCAGATTCTGAGCCACAAAAATCAAAACTCTGCAAATGTGCTCCGATTGTGGTTCTTGATACCTCTAATGATAGGTTTCAGGACCTGTATTTATTGTGCCAACGTGCATTTAGATTGCTTGATTATTTCTAAGCGTTTCATAGAAAATTCGATTTTCTTTAAAATCACCTTACTATAATTCAGCACATTCTGAGCCACAAAATTCCAAACTCTGCAAATGTGCTCCGATTGTGGTTCTTGATACCTCTAATGATAGGTTTCGGGACCTGTATTTATTGTGCCAACGTGCATTTAGATTGCTTGATTATTTCTAAATGTTTCATAGAAAATTCGATTTTCATGAAAATCACCTTACTATAATTCAGCAGATTCTGAGCCACAAAAATCCAAAATCTGCAACTGTGCTCCGATTGTGGTTCTTGATACCTCTAATGATAGATTTCGGGACCTGTATTTATTGTGCCAACGTGCATTTAGATTGCTTGATTATTTCTAAATGTTTCATAGAAAATTCGATTTTCATGAAAATCACCTTACTATAATTCAGCAGATTCTGAGCCACAAAAATCCAAAATCTGCAACTGTGCTCCGATTGTGGTTCTTGATACCTCTAATGATAGGTTTCGGGACCTGTATTTATTGTGCCAACGTGCATTTAGATTGCTTGATTATTTCTAAGCGTTTCATAGAAAATTCGATTTTCTTTAAAATCACCTTACTATAATTCAGCACATTCTGAGCCACAAAATTCCAAACTCTGCAAATGTGCTCCGATTGTGGTTCTTGATACCTCTAATGATAGGTTTCGGGACCTGTATTTATTGTGCCAACGTGCATTTAGATTGCTTGATTATTTCTAAATGTTTCATAGAAAATTCGATTTTCATGAAAATCACCTTACTATAATTCAGCAGATTCTGAGCCACAAAAATCCAAAATCTGCAACTGTGCTCCGATTGTGGTTCTTGATACCTCTAATGATAGGTTTCGGGACCTGTATTTATTGTGCCAACGTGCATTTAGATTGCTTGATTATTTCTAAATGTTTCATAGAAAATTCGATTTTCATGAAAATCACCTTACTATAATTCAGCACATTCTGAGCCACAAAAATCCAAAATCTGCAACTGTGCTCCGATTGTGGTTCTTGATACCTCTAATGATAGGTTTCGGGACCTGTAATTATTGTGCCAACGTGCATTTAGATTGCTTGATTATTTCTAAGCGTTTCATAGAAAATTCGATTTTCTTTAAAATCACCTTACTATAATTCAGCACATTCTGAGCCACAAAATTCCAAACTCTGCAAATGTGCTCCGATTGTGGTTCTTGATACCTCTAATGATAGGTTTCGGGACCTGTATTTATTGTGCCAACGTGCATTTAGATTGCTTGATTATTTCTAAATGTTTCATAGAAAATTCGATTTTCATGAAAATCACCTTACTATAATTCAGCAGATTCTGAGCCACAAAAATCCAAAATCTGCAACTGTGCTCCGATTGTGGTTCTTGATACCTCTAATGATAGGTTTCGGGACCTGTATTTATTGTGCCAACGTGCATTTAGATTGCTTGATTATTTCTAAATGTTTCATAGAAAATTCGATTTTCTTTAAAATCACCTTACTATAATTCAGCAGATTCTGAGCCACAAAAATCCAAAATCTGCAACTGTGCTCCGATTGTGGTTCTTGATACCTCTAATGATAGGTTTCGGGACCTGTATTTATTGTGCCAACGTGCATTTAGATTGCTTGATTATTTCTAAATGTTTCATAGAAAATTCGATTTTCATGAAAATCACCTTACTATAATTCAGCAGATTCTGAGCCACAAAAATCCAAAATCTGCAACTGTGCTCCGATTGTGGTTCTTGATACCTCTAATGATAGGTTTCGGGACCTGTAATTATTGTGCCAACGTGCATTTAGATTGCTTGATTATTTCTAAGCGTTTCATAGAAAATTCGATTTTCTTTAAAATCACCTTACTATAATTCAGCACATTCTGAGCCACAAAATTCCAAACTCTGCAAATGTGCTCCGATTGTGGTTCTTGATACCTCTAATGATAGCTTTCAGGACCTGTATTTATTGTGCCAACGTGCATTTAGATTGCTTGATTATTTCTAAACGTTTCATAGAAAATTCGATTTTCTTTAAAATCACCTTACTATAATTCAGCACATTCTGAGCCACAAAATTCCAAACTCTGCAAATGTGCTCCGATTGTGGTTCTTGATACCTCTAATGATAGGTTTCGGGACCTGTATTTATTGTGCCAACGTGCATTTAGATTGCTTGATTATTTCTAAATGTTTCATAGAAAATTCGATTTTCATGAAAATCACCTTACTATAATTCAGCAGATTCTGAGCCACAAAAATCCAAAATCTGCAACTGTGCTCCGATTGTGGTTCTTGATACCTCTAATGATAGGTTTCGGGACCTGTATTTATTGTGCCAACGTGCATTTAGATTGCTTGATTATTTCTAAATGTTTCATAGAAAATTCGATTTTCATGAAAATCACCTTACTATAATTCAGCAGATTCTGAGCCACAAAAATCCAAAATCTGTAACTGTGCTCCGATTGTGGTTCTTGATACCTCTAATGATAGGTTTCGGGACCTGTAATTATTGTGCCAACGTGCATTTAGATTGCTTGATTATTTCTAAGCGTTTCATAGAAAATTCGATTTTCTTTAAAATCACCTTACTATAATTCAGCACATTCTGAGCCACAAAATTCCAAACTCTGCAAATGTGCTCCGATTGTGGTTCTTGATACCTCTAATGATAGGTTTCGGGACCTGTATTTATTGTGCCAACGTGCATTTAGATTGCTTGATTATTTCTAAATGTTTCATAGAAAATTCGATTTTCATGAAAATCACCTTACTATAATTCAGCAGATTCTGAGCCACAAAAATCAAAACTCTGCAAATGTGCTCCGATTGTGGTTCTTGATACCTCTAATGATAGGTTTCAAGACCTGTATTTATTGTGCTAACGTGCATTTAGATTGCTTGATTATTTCTAAGCGTTTCATAGAAAATTCGATTTTCTTTAAAATCACCTTACTATAATTCAGCAGATTCTGAGCCACAAAATTCCAAACTCTGCAAATGTGCTCCGATTGTGGTTCTTGATACCTCTAATGATAGGTTTCGGGACCTGTATTTATTGTGCCAACGTGCATTTAGATTGCTTGATTATTTCTAAATGTTTCATAGAAAATTCGATTTTCATGAAAATCACCTTACTATAATTCAGCAGATTCTGAGCCACAAAAATCCAAAATCTGCAACTGTGCTCCGATTGTGGTTCTTGATACCTCTAATGATAGGTTTCGGGACCTGTAATTATTGTGCCAACGTGCATTTAGATTGCTTGATTATTTCTAAGCGTTTCATAGAAAATTCGATTTTCTTTAAAATCACCTTACTATAATTCAGCACATTCTGAGCCACAAAATTCCAAACTCTGCAAATGTGCTCCGATTGTGGTTCTTGATACCTCTAATGATAGGTTTCGGGACCTGTATTTATTGTGCCAACGTGCATTTAGATTGCTTGATTATTTCTAAATGTTTCATAGAAAATTCGATTTTCATGAAAATCACCTTACTATAATTCAGCAGATTCTGAGCCACAAAAATCAAAACTCTGCAAATGTGCTCCGATTGTGGTTCTTGATACCTCTAATGATAGGTTTCAGGACCTGTATTTATTGTGCCAACGTGCATTTAGATTGCTTGATTATTTCTAAGCGTTTCATAGAAAATTCGATTTTCTTTAAAATTACCTTACTATAATTCAGCACATTCTGAGCCACAAAATTCCAAACTCTGCAAATGTGCTCCGATTGTGGTTCTTGATACCTCTAATGATAGGTTTCGGGACCTGTATTTATTGTGCCAACGTGCATTTAGATTGCTTGATTATTTCTAAATGTTTCATAGAAAATTCGATTTTCATGAAAATCACCTTACTATAATTCAGCAGATTCTGAGCCACAAAAATCCAAAATCTGCAACTGTGCTCCGATTGTGGTTCTTGATACCTCTAATGATAGGTTTCGGGACCTGTATTTATTGTGCCAACGTGCATTTAGATTGCTTGATTATTTCTAAATGTTTCATAGAAAATTCGATTTTCATGAAAATCACCTTACTATAATTCAGCAGATTCTGAGCCACAAAAATCCAAAATCTGCAACTGTGCTCCGATTGTGGTTCTTGATACCTCTAATGATAGGTTTCGGGACCTGTAATTATTGTGCCAACGTGCATTTAGATTGCTTGATTATTTCTAAGCGTTTCATAGAAAATTCGATTTTCTTTAAAATCACCTTACTATAATTCAGCACATTCTGAGCCACAAAATTCCAAACTCTGCAAATGTGCTCCGATTGTGGTTCTTGATACCTCTAATGATAGGTTTCGGGACCTGTATTTATTGTGCCAACGTGCATTTAGATTGCTTGATTATTTCTAAATGTTTCATAGAAAATTCGATTTTCATGAAAATCACCTTACTATAATTCAGCAGATTCTGAGCCACAAAAATCCAAAATCTGCAACTGTGCTCCGATTGTGGTTCTTGATACCTCTAATGATAGGTTTCGGGACCTGTAATTATTGTGCCAACGTGCATTTAGATTGCTTGATTATTTCTAAGCGTTTCATAGAAAATTCGATTTTCTTTAAAATCACCTTATTATAATTCAGCACATTCTGATCCACAAAATTCCAAACTCTGCAAATGTGCTCCGATTGTGGTTCTTGATACCTCTAATGATAGGTTTCGGGACCTGTATTTATTGTGCCAACGTGCATTTAGATTGCTTGATTATTTCTAAATGTTTCATAGAAAATTCGATTTTCATGAAAATCACCTTACTATAATTCAGCAGATTCTGAGCCACAAAAATCCAAAATCTGCAACTGTGCTCCGATTGTGGTTCTTGATACCTCTAATGATAGGTTTCGGGACCTGTATTTATTGTGCCAACGTGCATTTAGATTGCTTGATTATTTCTAAATGTTTCATAGAAAATTCGATTTTCATGAAAATCACCTTACTATAATTCAGCAGATTCTGAGCCACAAAAATCCAAAATCTGCAACTGTGCTCCGATTGTGGTTCTTGATACCTCTAATGATAGGTTTCGGGACCTGTAATTATTGTGCCAACGTGCATTTAGATTGCTTGATTATTTCTAAGCGTTTCATAGAAAATTCGATTTTCTTTAAAATCACCTTACTATAATTCAGCACATTCTGAGCCACAAAATTCCAAACTCTGCAAATGTGCTCCGATTGTGGTTCTTGATACCTCTAATGATAGGTTTCGGGACCTGTATTTATTGTGCCAACGTGCATTTAGATTGCTTGATTATTTCTAAATGTTTCATAGAAAATTCGATTTTCATGAAAATCACCTTATCACCGAGCCACAAAAATCCAAAATCTGCAACTGTGCTCCGATTGTGGTTCTTGATACCTCTAATGATAGGTTTCGGGACCTGTATTTATTGTGCCAACGTGCATTTAGATTGCTTGATTATTTCTAAGCGTTTCATAGAAAATTCGATTTTCTTTAAAATCACCTTACTATAATTCAGCAGATTCTGAGCCACAAAAATCCAAAATCTGCAAATGTGCTCCGATTGTGGTTCTTGATACCTCTAATGATAGGTTTCAGGACCTGTATTTATTGTGCCAACGTGCATTTAGATTGCTTGATTATTTCTAAACGTTTCATAGAAAATTCGATTTTCATGAAGTCACCTTACTATAATTTAGCAGATTCTAAGCCACAAAAATCCAAACTCTGCAACTGTGCTCCGATTGTGGTTCTTGATACCTCTAATGATAGGTTTCGGGACCTGTAATTGTTGTGCCAACCCGCATTTAGATTGCTTGATTATTTGTAGACGTTTCATAGAAAATTCGATTTTCATGAAATCACCTTACTATAATTCAGCAGATTCTGAGCCACAAAAATCCAAACTCTGCAACTGTGCTCCGATTGTGGTTCTTGATACCTCTAATGATAGGTTTCGGGAGCTGTAATTGTTGTGCTAACGTGCAGCTAGATTGCTTGATTATTCGTAGACGTTTCATAGAAAATTCGATTTTCATGAAATCACCTTACTATAATTCAGCAGATTCTGAGCCACAAAAATCCAAAATCTGCAACTGCGCTCCGATTGTGGTTCTTGATACCTCTAATGATAGGTTTCGGGAGCTGTAATTGTTGTGCCAACGTGCATTTAGATTGCTTGATTATTTGTAGACGTTTAATAAAAAATTCGATTTTCATGAAATCACTTTACTAAAATTCAGCAGATTCTGAGCCACAAAAATCCAAAATCTGCAACTGTGCTCCAATTGTGGTTCTTGATACCTCGATTGATAGGTCCCGGGAGCTGTATTTATTGTGCCAACGTGCATTGAGATTGCTTGATTATTTCTAAACGTTTCATAGAAAATTCGATTTTCATGAAATCACCTTACTATAATTCAGCAGATTCTGAGCCACAAAAATCCAAAATCTGCAACTGTGCTCCAATTGTGGTTATTGATACCTCTATTGATAGGTTTCGCGGGCTGTAAATGTTGTGCCAACGTGCATTTAGATTGCTTGATTATTTCTAAGCGTTTCATAGAAAATTCGATTTTCTTTAAAATCACCTTACTATAATTCAGCAGATTCTGAGCCACAAAAATCCAAAATCTGCAACTGCGCTCCGATTGTGGTTCTTGATACCTCTAATGATAGGTTTCGGGACCTGTAACTGGTGTGCCAACGTGCATTTAGATTGCTTGATTATTTCTAAGCGTTTCATAGAAAATTCGATTTTCTTTAAAATCACCTTACTATAATTCAGCAGATTCTGAGCCACAAAAATCCAAAATCTGCAAATGTGCTCCGATTGTGGTTCTTGATACCTCTAATGATAGGTTTCAGGACCTGTATTTATTGTGCCAACGTGCATTTAGATTGCTTGATTATTTCTAAACGTTTCATAGAAAATTCGATTTTCTTGAAAATCACCTTACTATAATTCAGCAGATTCTGAGCCACAAAAATCCAAAATCTGCAACTGTGCTCCGATTGTGGTTCTTGATACCTCTAATGATAGGTTTCGGGACCTGTATTTATTGTGCCAACGTGCATTTAGATTGCTTGATTATTTCTAAACGTTTCATAGAAAATTCGATTTTCATGAAGTCACCTTACTATAATTTAGCAGATTCTAAGCCACAAAAATCCAAACTCTGCAACTGTGCTCCGATTGTGGTTCTTGATACCTCTAATGATAGGTTTCGGGACCTGTAATTGTTGTGCCAACCCGCATTTAGATTGCTTGATTATTTGTAGACGTTTCATAGAAAATTCGATTTTCATGAAATCACCTTACTATAATTCAGCAGATTCTGAGCCACAAAAATCCAAAATCTGCAACTGTGCTCCGATTGTGGTTCTTGATACCTCTAATGATAGGTTTCGGGAGCTGTAATTGTTGTGCTAACGTGCAGCTAGATTGCTTGATTATTTGTAGACGTTTCATAGAAAATTCGATTTTCATGAAATCATCTTACTATAATTCAGCAGATTCTGAGCCACAAAAATCCAAAATCTGCAACTGCGCTCCGATTGTGGTTCTTTATACCTCTAATGATAGGTTTCGGGAGCTGTAATTGTTGTGCCAACGTGCATTTAGATTGCTTGATTATTTGTAGACGTTTAATAAAAAATTCGATTTTCATGAAATCACTTTACTATAATTCAGCAGATTCTGAGCCACAAAAATCCAAAATCTGCAACTGTGCTCCAATTGTGGTTCTTGATACCTCGATTGATAGGTCCCGGGAGCTGTATTTATTGTGCCAACGTGCATTGAGATTGCTTGATTATTTCTAAACGTTTCATAGAAAATTCGATTTTCATGAAGTCACCTTACTATAATTCAGCAGATTCTAAGTGACAAAAATCCAAACTCTGCAAATGTGCTCCGATTGTGGTTCTTGATACCTCTAATGATAGGTTCCGGGAGCTGTATTTATTGTGCCAACGTGCATTTAGATTGCTTGATTATTTCTAAGCGTTTCATAGAAAATTCGATTTTCTTGAAAATCACCTTACTATAATTCAGCAGATTCTGAGCCACAAAATCCAAACTCTGCAAATGTGCTCCGATTGTGGTTCTTGATACCTCTAATGATAGGTTTCAGGACCTGTATTTATTGTGCCAACGTGCATTTAGATTGCTTGATTATTTCTAAACATTTCATAGAAAATTCGATTTTCTTGAAAATCACCTTACTATAATTCAGCACATTCTGAGCCACAAAAATCCAAACTCTGCAAATGTGCTCCGATCGTGGTTCTTGATACCTCTAATGATAGGTTTCAGGACCTGTATTTATTGTGCCAACGTGCATTTAGATTGCTTGATTATTTCTAAACGTTTCATAGAAAATTCGATTTTCTTGAAAATCACCTTACTATAATTCAGCACATTCTGAGCCACAAAATTCCAAACTCTGCAAATGTGCTCCGATTGTGGTTCTTGATACCTCTAATGATAGGTTTCAGGACCTGTATTTATTGTGCCAACGTGCATTTAGATTGCTTGATTATTTCTAAACGTTTCATAGAAAATTCGATTTTCTTTAAAATCACCTTACTATAATTCAGCACATTCTGAGCCACAAAATTCCAAACTCTGCAAATGTGCTCCGATTGTGGTTCTTGATACCTCTAATGATAGGTTTCGGGACCTGTATTTATTGTGCCAACGTGCATTTAGATTGCTTGATTATTTCTAAACGTTTCATAGAAAATTCGATTTTCTTGAAAATCACCTTACTATAATTCAGCACATTCTGAGCCACAAAAATCCAAAATCTGCAAATGTGCTCCGATTGTGGTTCTTGATACCTCTAATGATAGGTTTCAGGACCTGTATTTATTGTGCCAACGTGCATTTAGATTGCTTGATTATTTCTAAACGTTTCATAGAAAATTCGATTTTCTTTAAAATCACCTTACTATAATTCAGCACATTCTGAGCCACAAAAATCCAAAATCTGCAACTGTGCTCCGATTGTGGTTCTTGATACCTCTAATGATAGGTTTCGGGACCTGTATTTATTGTGCCAACGTGCATTTAGATTGCTTGATTATTTCTAAACGTTTCATAGAAAATTCGATTTTCTTTAAAATCACCTTACTATAATTCAGCAGATTCTGAGCCACAAAAATCCAAAATCTGCAAATGTGCTCCGATTGTGTTTCTTGATACCTCTAATGATAGGTTTCGGGACCTTTAACTGGTGTGCCAACGTGCATTTAGATTGCTTGATTATTTCTAAGCGTTTCATAGAAAATTCGATTTTCTTGAAAATCACCTTACTATAATTCAGCAGATTCTGAGCCACAAAAATCCAAACTCTGCAACTGTGCTCCGATTGTGGTTCTTGATACCTCTAATGATAGGTTTCAGGACCTGTATTTATTGTGCCAACGTGCATTTAGATTGCTTGATTATTTCTAAACGTTTCATAGAAAATTCGATTTTCATGAAATCACCTAACTATAATTCAGCAGATTCTGAGCCACAAAAATCCAAAATCTGCAACTGTGCTCCAATTGTGGTTATTGATACCTCTAATGATAGGTTTCGGGACCTGTAATTGTTGTGCCAACCCGCATATAGATTGCTTGATTATTTGTAGACGTTTCATAGAAAATTCGATTTTCATGAAATCACCTTACTATAATTCAGCAGATTCTGAGCCACAAAAATCCAAAATCTGCAACTGTGCTCCGATTGTGGTTCTTGATACCTCTAATGATAGGTTTCGGGAGCTGTAATTGTTGTGCTAACGTGCAGCTAGATTGCTTGATTATTTGTAGACGTTTCATAGAAAATTCGATTTTCATGAAATCACCTTACTATAATTCAGCAGATTCTGAGCCACAAAAATCCAAAATCTGCAACTGCGCTCCGATTGTGGTTCTTGATACCTCTAATGATAGGTTTCGGGAGCTGTAATTGTTGTGCCAACGTGCATTTAGATTGCTTGATTATTTGTAGACGTTTAATAAAAAATTCGATTTTCATGAAATCACTTTACTATAATTCAGCAGATTCTGAGCCACAAAAATCCAAAATCTGCAACTGTGCTCCAATTGTGGTTCTTGATACCTCGATTGATAGGTCCCGGGAGCTGTATTTATTGTGCCAACGTGCATTGAGATTGCTTGATTATTTCTAAACGTTTCATAGAAAATTCGATTTTCATGAAATCACCTTACTATAATTCAGCAGATTCTGAGCCACAAAAATCCAAAATCTGCAACTGTGCTCCAATTGTGGTTATTGATACCTCTATTGATAGGTTTCGCGAGCTGTAAATGTTGTGCCAACGTGCATTTAGATTGCTTGATTATTTCTAAGCGTTTCATAGAAAATTCGATTTTCTTTAAAATCACCTTACTATAATTCAGCAGATTCTGAGCCACAAAAATCCAAAATCTGCAACTGCGCTCCGATTGTGGTTCTTGATACCTCTAATGATAGGTTTCGGGACCTGTAACTGGTGTGCCAACGTGCATTTAGATTGCTTGATTATTTCTAAGCGTTTCATAGAAAATTGGATTTTCTTTAAAATCACCTTACTATAATTCAGCAGATTCTGAGCCACAAAAATCCAAAATCTGCAAATGTGCTCCGATTGTGGTTCTTGATACCTCTAATGATAGGTTTCAGGACCTGTATTTATTGTGCCAACGTGCATTTAGATTGCTTGATTATTTCTAAACGTTTCATAGAAAATTCGATTTTCTTGAAAATCACCTTACTATAATTCAGCAGATTCTGAGCCACAAAAATGCAAAATCTGCAACTGTGCTCCGATTGTGGTTCTTGATACCTCTAATGATAGGTTTCGGGACCTGTATTTATTGTGCCAACGTGCATTTAGATTGCTTGATTATTTCTAAACGTTTCATAGAAAATTCGATTTTCATGAAGTCACCTTACTATAATTTAGCAGATTCTAAGCCACAAAAATCCAAACTCTGCAACTGTGCTCCGATTGTGGTTCTTGATACCTCTAATGATAGGTTTCGGGACCTGTAATTGTTGTGCCAACCCGCATTTAGATTGCTTGATTATTTGTAGACGTTTCATAGAAAATTCGATTTTCATGAAATCACTTTACTATAATTCAGCAGATTCTGAGCCACAAAAATCCAAAATCTGCAACTGTGCTCCAATTGTGGTTCTTGATACCTCGATTGATAGGTCCCGGGAGCTGAATTTATTGTGCCAACGTGCATTGAGATTGCTTGATTATTTCTAAACGTTTCATAGAAAATTCGATTTTCATGAAGTCACCTTACTATAATTCAGCAGATTCTAAGTGACAAAAATCCAAACTCTGCAAATGTGCTCCGATTGTGGTTCTTGATACCTCTAATGATAGGTTCCGGGAGCTGTATTTATTGTGCCAACGTGCATTTAGATTGCTTGATTATTTCTAAGCGTTTCATAGAAAATTCGATTTTCTTGAAAATCACCTTACTATAATTCAGCAGATTCTGAGCCACAAAATCCAAACTCTGCAAATGTGCTCCGATTGTGGTTCTTGATACCTCTAATGATAGGTTTCAGGACCTGTATTTATTGTGCCAACGTGCATTTAGATTGCTTGATTATTTCTAAACATTTCATAGAAAATTCGATTTTCTTGAAAATCACCTTACTATAATTCAGCACATTCTGAGCCACAAAAATCCAAACTCTGCAAATGTGCTCCGATCGTGGTTCTTGATACCTCTAATGATAGGTTTCAGGACCTGTATTTATTGTGCCAACGTGCATTTAGATTGCTTGATTATTTCTAAACGTTTCATTGAAAATTCGATTTTCTTGAAAATCACCTTACTATAATTCAGCACATTCTGAGCCACAAAATTCCAAACTCTGCAAATGTGCTCCGATTGTGGTTCTTGATACCTCTAATGATAGGTTTCAGGACCTGTATTTATTGTGCCAACGTGCATTTAGATTGCTTGATTATTTCTAAACGTTTCATAGAAAATTCGATTTTCTTTAAAATCACCTTACTATAATTCAGCACATTCTGAGCCACAAAATTCCAAAATCTGCAACTGTGCTCCGATTGTGGTTCTTGATACCTCTAATGATAGGTTTCGGGACCTGTATTTATTGTGCCAACGTGCATTTAGATTGCTTGATTATTTCTAAACGTTTCATAGAAAATTCGATTTTCTTGAAAATCACCTTACTATAATTCAGCACATTCTGAGCCACAAAAATCCAAAATCTGCAAATGTGCTCCGATTGTGGTTCTTGATACCTCTAATGATAGGTTTCAGGACCTGTATTTATTGTGCCAACGTGCATTTAGATTGCTTGATTATTTCTAAACGTTTCATAGAAAATTCGATTTTCTTTAAAATCACCTTACTATAATTCAGCACATTCTGAGCCACAAAAATCCAAAATCTGCAACTGTGCTCCGATTGTGGTTCTTGATACCTCTAATGATAGGTTTCGGGACCTGTATTTATTGTGCCAACGTGCATTTAGATTGCTTGATTATTTCTAAACGTTTCATAGAAAATTCGATTTTCTTTAAAATCACCTTACTATAATTCAGCAGATTCTGAGCCACAAAAATCCAAAATCTGCAAATGTGCTCCGATTGTGTTTCTTGATACCTCTAATGATAGGTTTCGGGACCTTTAACTGGTGTGCCAACGTGCATTTAGATTGCTTGATTATTTCTAAGCGTTTCATAGAAAATTCGATTTTCTTGAAAATCACCTTACTATAATTCAGCAGATTCTGAGCCACAAAAATCCAAACTCTGCAACTGTGCTCCGATTGTGGTTCTTGATACCTCTAATGATAGGTTTCAGGACCTGTATTTATTGTGCCAACGTGCATTTAGATTGCTTGATTATTTCTAAACGTTTCATAGAAAATTCGATTTTCATGAAATCACCTAACTATAATTCAGCAGATTCTGAGCCACAAAAATCCAAAATCTGCAACTGTGCTCCAATTGTGGTTATTGATACCTCTAATGATAGGTTTCGGGACCTGTAATTGTTGTGCCAACCCGCATTTAGATTGCTTGATTATTTGTAGACGTTTCATAGAAAATTCGATTTTCATGAAATCACCTTACTATAATTCAGCAGATTCTGAGCCACAAAAATCCAAAATCTGCAACTGTGCTCCGATTGTGGTTCTTGATACCTCTAATGATAGGTTTCGGGAGCTGTAATTGTTGTGCTAACGTGCAGCTAGATTGCTTGATTATTTGTAGACGTTTCATAGAAAATTCGATTTTCATGAAATCACCTTACTATAATTCAGCAGATTCTGAGCCACAAAAATCCAAAATCTGCAACTGCGCTCCGATTGTGGTTCTTGATACCTCTAATGATAGGTTTCGGGAGCTGTAATTGTTGTGCCAACGTGCATTTAGATTGCTTGATTATTTGTAGACGTTTAATAAAAAATTCGATTTTCATGAAATCACTTTACTATAATTCAGCAGATTCTGAGCCACAAAAATCCAAAATCTGCAACTGTGCTCCAATTGTGGTTCTTGATACCTCGATTGATAGGTCCCGGGAGCTGTATTTATTGTGCCAACGTGCATTGAGATTGCTTGATTATTTCTAAACGTTTCATAGAAAATTCGATTTTCATGAAATCACCTTACTATAATTCAGCAGATTCTGAGCCACAAAAATCCAAAATCTGCAACTGTGCTCCAATTGTGGTTATTGATACCTCTATTGATAGGTTTCGCGAGCTGTAAATGTTGTGCCAACGTGCATTTAGATTGCTTGATTATTTCTAAGCGTTTCATAGAAAATTCGATTTTCTTTAAAATCACCTTACTATAATTCAGCAGATTCTGAGCCACAAAAATCCAAAATCTGCAACTGCGCTCCGATTGTGGTTCTTGATACCTCTAATGATAGGTTTCGGGACCTGTAACTGGTGTGCCAACGTGCATTTAGATTGCTTGATTATTTCTAAGCGTTTCATAGAAAATTCGATTTTCTTTAAAATCACCTTACTATAATTCAGCAGATTCTGAGCCACAAAAATCCAAAATCTGCAAATGTGCTCCGATTGTGGTTCTTGATACCTCTAATGATAGGTTTCGGGACCTGTATTTATTGTGCCAACGTGCATTTAGATTGCTTGATTATTTCTAAACTTTTCATAGAAAATTCGATTTTCATGAAGTCACCTTACTATAATTTAGCAGATTCTAAGCCACAAAAATCCAAACTCTGCAACTGTGCTCCGATTGTGGTTCTTGATACCTCTAATGATAGGTTTCGGGACCTGTAATTGTTGTGCCAACCCGCATTTAGATTGCTTGATTATTTGTAGACGTTTCATAGAAAATTCGATTTTCATGAAATCACCTTACTATAATTCAGCAGATTCTGAGCCACAAAAATCCAAAATCTGCAACTGTGCTCCGATTGTGGTTCTTGATACCTCTAATGATAGGTTTCGGGAGCTGTAATTGTTGTGCTAACGTGCAGCTAGATTGCTTGATTATTTGTAGACGTTTCATAGAAAATTCGATTTTCATGAAATCACCTTACTATAATTCAGCAGATTCTGAGCCACAAAAATCCAAAATCTGCAACTGCGCTCCGATTGTGGTTCTTTATACCTCTAATGATAGGTTTCGGGAGCTGTAATTGTTGTGCCAACGTGCATTTAGATTGCTTGATTATTTGTAGACGTTTCATAGAAAATTCGATTTTCTTTAAAATCACCTTACTATAATTCAGCAGATTCTGAGCCACAAAAATCCAAAATCTGCAACTGTGCTCCGATTGTGGTTCTTGGTACCTCTAATGATAGGTTTCGGGAGCTGTAATTGTTGTGCTAACGTGCAGCTAGATTGCTTGATTATTTGTAGACGTTTCATAGAAAATTCGATTTTCATGAAATCACCTTACTATAATTCAGCAGATTCTGAGCCACAAAAATCCTAAACCTGCAACTGTGCTCCGATTGTGGTTCTTGATACCTCTAATGATAGGTTTCGGGACCTGTATTTATTGTGCCAACGTGCATTGAGATTGCTTGATTATTTCTAAATGTTTCATAGAAAATTCGATCATGAAAATCACCTTACTATAATTCAGCAGATTCTGAGCCACAAAAATCCAAACTCTGCAACTGTGCTCCGATTGTGGTTCTTGATACCTCTAATGATAGGTTTCAGGACCTGTATTTATTGTGCCAACGTGCATTTAGATTGCTTGATTATTTCTAAACGTTTCATAGAAAATTCGATTTTCTTTAAAATCACCTTACTATAATTCAGCAGATTCTGAGCCACAAAAATCCAAAATCTGCAACTGTGCTCCGATTGTGGTTCTTGGTACCTCTAATGATAGGTTTCGGGAGCTGTAATTGTTGTGCTAACGTGCAGCTAGATTGCTTGATTATTTGTAGACGTTTCATAGAAAATTCGATTTTCATGAAATCACCTTACTATAATTCAGCAGATTCTGAGCCACAAAAATCCTAAACCTGCAACTGTGCTCCGATTGTGGTTCTTGATACCTCTAATGATAGGTTTCGGGACCTGTATTTATTGTGCCAACGTGCATTGAGATTGCTTGATTATTTCTAAATGTTTCATAGAAAATTCGATTTTCATGAAAATCACCTTACTATAATTCAGCACATTCTGAGCCACAAAAATCCAAAATCTGCAACTGTGCTCCGATTGTGGTTCTTGATACCTCTAATGATAGGTTTCGGGACCTGTAATTATTGTGCCAACGTGCATTTAGATTGCTTGATTATTTCTAAGCGTTTCATAGAAAATTCGATTTTCTTTAAAATCCCCTTACTATAATTCAGCACATTCTGAGCCACAAAAATCCAAACTCTGCAAATGTGCTCCGATTGTGGTTCTTGATACCTCTAAAGATAGATTTCAGGACCTGTATTTATTGTGCCAACGTCCATTTAGATTGCTTGATTATTTCTAAACGTTTCATAGAAAATTCGATTTTCTTTAAAATCACCTTACTATAATTCAGCAGATTCTGAGCCACAAAAATCCAAACTCTGCAAATGTGCTCCAATCGTGGTTCTTGATACCTCTAATGATAGGTTTCAGGACCTGTATTTATTGTGCCAACGTGCATTTAGATTGCTTGATTATTTCTAAACGTTTCATAGAAAATTCGATTTTCTTTAAAATCACCTTACTATAATTCAGCACATTCTGAGCCACAAAAATCCAAAATCTGCAACTGTGCTCCGATTGTGGTTCTTGATACCTCTAATGATAGGTTCCGGGAGCTGTATTTATTGTGCCAACGTGCATTTAGATTGCTTGATTATTTCTAAGCGTTTCATAGAAAATTCGATTTTCTTTAAAATCACCTTACTATAATTCAGCAGATTCTGAGCCACAAAATCCAAACTCTGCAAATGTGCTCCGATTGTGGTTCTTGATACCTCTAATGATAGGTTTCAGGACCTGTATTTATTGTGCCAACGTGCATTTAGATTGCTTGATTATTTCTAAACGTTTCATAGAAAATTCGATTTTCTTTAAAATCACCTTACTATAATTCAGCACATTCTGAGCCACAAAAATCCAAACTCTGCAAATGTGCTCCGATTGTGGTTCTTGATACCTCTAATGATAGGTTTCAGGACCTGTATTTATTGTGCCAACGTGCATTTAGATTGCTTGATTATTTCTAAGCGTTTCATAGAAAATTCGATTTTCTTTAAAATCACCTTACTATAATTCAGCAGATTCTGAGCCACAAAATCCAAACTCTGCAAATGTGCTCCGATTGTGGTTCTTGATACCTCTAATGATAGGTTTCAGGACCTGTATTTATTGTGCCAACGTGCATTTAGATTGCTTGATTATTTCTAAGCGTTTCATAGAAAATTCGATTTTCTTTAAAATCACCTTACTATAATTCAGCAGATTCTGAGCCACAAAATCCAAAATCTGCAACTGCGCTCCGATTGTGTTTCTTGATACCTCTAATGATAGGTTTCGGGACCTTTAACTGGTGTGCCAACGTGCATTTAGATTGCTTGATTATTTCTAAGCGTTTCATAGAAAATTCGATTTTCTTTAAAATCACCTTACTATAATTCAGCAGATTCTGAGCCCCAAAAATCCAAAATCTGCAAATGTGCTCCGATTGTGGTTCTTGATACCTCTAATGATAGGTTTCAGGACCTGTATTTATTGTGCCAACGTGCATTTAGATTGCTTGATTATTTCTAAACGTTTCAAAGAAAATTCGATTTTCTTGAAAATCACCTTACTATAATTCAGCAGATTCTGAGCCACAAAAATCCAAAATCTGCAACTGTGCTCCGATTGTGGTTCTTGATACCTCTAATGATAGGTTTCAGGACCTGTATTTATTGTGCCAACGTGCATTTAGATTGCTTGATTATTTCTAAACGTTTCATAGAAAATTCGATTTTCTTGAAAATCACCTTACTATAATTCAGCAGATTCTGAGCCACAAAAATCCAAAATCTGCAACTGTGCTCCGATTGTGGTTCTTGATACCTCTAATGATAGGTTTCGGGACCTGTATTTATTGTGCCAACGTGCATTTAGATTGCTTGATTATTTCTAAACGTTTCATAGAAAATTCGATTTTCTTGAAAATCACCTTACTATAATTCAGCAGATTCTAAGCCACAAAAATCCAAACTCTGCAACTGTGCTCCGATTGTGGTTCTTGATACCTCTAATGATAGGTTTCGGGACCTGTAATTGTTGTGCCAACCCGCATTTAGATTGCTTGATTATTTGTAGACGTTTCATAGAAAATTCGATTTTCATGAAATCACCTTACTATAATTCAGCAGATTCTGAGCCACAAAAATCCAAACTCTGCAACTGTGCTCCGATTGTGGTTCTTGATACCTCTAATGATAGGTTTCGGGACCTTTAACTGGTGTGCCAACGTGCATTTAGATTGCTTGATTATTTCTAAGCGTTTCATAGAAAATTCGATTTTCTTTAAAATCACCTTACTATAATTCAGCAGATTCTGAGCCACAAAAATCCAAAATCTGCAAATGTGCTCCGATTGTGGTTCTTGATACCTCTAATGATAGGTTTCAGGACCTGTATTTATTGTGCCAACGTGCATTTAGATTGCTTGATTATTTCTAAACGTTTCATAGAAAATTCGGTTTTCATGAAAATCACCTTACTATAATTCAGCAGATTCTGAGCCACAAAATCCAAAATCTGCAACTGCGCTCCGATTGTGTTTCTTGATACCTCTAATGATAGGTTTCGGGACCTTTAACTGGTGTGCCAACGTGCATTTAGATTGCTTGATTATTTCTAAGCGTTTCATAGAAAATTCGATTTTCTTTAAAATCACCTTACTATAATTCAGCAGATTCTGAGCCACAAAAATCCAAAATCTGCAAATGTGCTCCGATTGTGGTTCTTGATACCTCTAATGATAGGTTTCAGGACCTGTATTTATTGTGCCAACGTGCATTTAGATTGCTTGATTATTTCTAAACGTTTCATAGAAAATTCGATTTTCATGAAGTCACCTTACTATAATTTAGCAGATTCTAAGCCACAAAAATCCAAACTCTGCAACTGTGCTCCGATTGTGGTTCTTGATACCTCTAATGATAGGTTTCGGGACCTGTAATTGTTGTGCCAACCCGCATTTAGATTGCTTGATTATTTGTAGACGTTTCATAGAAAATTCGATTTTCATGAAATCACCTTACTATAATTCAGCAGATTCTGAGCCACAAAAATCCAAAATCTGCAACTGTGCTCCGATTGTGGTTCTTGATACCTCTAATGATAGGTTTCGGGAGCTGTAATTGTTGTGCTAACGGGCAGCTAGATTGCTTGATTATTTGTAGACGTTTCATAGAAAATTCGATTTTCATGAAATCACCTTACTATAATTCAGCAGATTCTGAGCCACAAAAATCCAAAATCTGCAACTGCGCTCCGATTGTGGTTCTTGATACCTCTAATGATAGGTTTCGGGAGCTGTAATTGTTGTGCCAACGTGCATTTAGATTGCTTGATTATTTGTAGACGTTTAATAAAAAATTCGATTTTCATGAAATCACTTTACTATAATTCAGCACATTCTGAGCCACAAAAATCCAAAATCTGCAACTGTGCTCCGATTGTGGTTCTTGATACCTCTAATGATAGGTTTCGGGACCTGTATTTATTGTGCCAACGTGCATTTAGATTGCTTGATTATTTGTAGACGTTTAATAAAAAATTCGATTTTCATGAAATCACTTTACTATAATTCAGCACATTCTGAGCCACAAAAATCCAAAATCTGCAACTGTGCTCCGATTGTGGTTCTTGATACCTCTAATGATAGGTTTCAGGACCTGTATTTATTGTGCCAACGTGCATTTAGATTGTTTGATTATTTCTAAACGTTTCATAGAAAATTCGATTTTCATGAAGTCACCTTACTATAATTTAGCAGATTCTAAGCCACAAAAATCCAAACTCTGCAACTGTGCTCCGATTGTGGTTCTTGATACCTCTAATGATAGGTTTCGGGACCTGTAATTGTTGTGCCAACCCGCATTTAGATTGCTTGATTATTTGTAGACGTTTCATAGAAAATTCGATTTTCATGAAATCACCTTACTATAATTCAGCAGATTCTGAGCCACAAAAATCCAAACTCTGCAAATGTGCTCCGATCGTGGTTCTTGATACCTCTAATGATAGGTTTCAGGACCTGTATTTATTGTGCCAACGTGCATTTAGATTACTTGATTATTTCTAAACGTTTCATAGAAAATTCGATTTTCTTGAAAATCACCTTACTATAATTCAGCACATTCTGAGCCACAAAAATCCAAACTCTGCAACTGTGCTCCGATTGTGGTTCTTGATACCTCTAATGATAGGTTCCGGGAGCTGTATTTATTGTGCCAACGTGCATTTAGATTGCTTGATTATTTCTAAGCGTTTCATAGAAAATTCGATTTTCTTTAAAATCACCTTACTATAATTCAGCAGATTCTGAGCCACAAAATCCAAACTCTGCAAATGTGCTCCGATTGTGGTTCTTGATACCTCTAATGATAGGTTTCAGGACCTGTATTTATTGTGCCAACGTGCATTTAGATTGCTTGATTATTTCTAAGCGTTTCATAGAAAATTCGATTTTCTTTAAAATCACCTTACTATAATTCAGCAGATTCTGAGCCACAAAATCCAAACTCTGCAAATGTGCTCCGATTGTGGTTCTTGATACCTCTAAAGATAGGTTTCAGGACCTGTATTTATTGTGCCAACGTGCATTTAGATTGCTTGATTATTTCTAAACGTTTCATAAAAAATTCGATTTTCTTTAAAATCACCTTACTATAATTCAGCAGATTCTGAGCCACAAAAATCCAAACTCTGCAAATGTGCTCCGATCGTGGTTCTTGATACCTCTAATGATAGGTTTCAGGACCTGTATTTATTGTGCCAACGTGCATTTAGTTGATTATTTACTTGATTATTTCTAAACGTTTCATAGAAAATTCGATTTTCTTGAAAATCACCTTACTATAATTCAGCACATTCTGAGCCACAAAATTCCAAACTCTGCAAATGTGCTCCGATTGTGGTTCTTGATACCTCTAATGATAGGTTTCAGGACCTGTATTTATTGTGCCAACGTGCATTTAGATTGCTTGATTATTTCTAAACGTTTCATAGAAAATTCGATTTTCTTTAAAATCACCTTACTATAATTCAGCAGATTCTGAGCCACAAAAATCCAAACTCTGCAAATGTGCTCCGATCGTGGTTCTTGATACCTCTAATGATAGGTTTCAGGACCTGTATTTATTGTGCCAACGTGCATTTAGATTGCTTGATTATTTCTAAACGTTTCATAGAAAATTCGATTTTCTTTAAAATCACCTTACTATAATTCAGCACATTCTGAGCCACAAAAATCCAAACTCTGCAACTGTGCTCCGATTGTGGTTCTTGATACCTCTAATGATAGGTTCCGGGAGCTGTGTTTATTGTGCCAACGTGCATTTAGATTGCTTGATTATTTCTAAGCGTTTCATAGAAAATTCGATTTCCTTTAAAATCACCTTACTATAATTCAGCAGATTCTGAGCCACAAAATCCAAACTCTGCAAATGTGCTCCGATTGTGGTTCTTGATACCTCTAATGATAGGTTCCGGGAGCTGTATTTATTGTGCCAACGTGCATTTAGATTGCTTGATTATTTCTAAGCGTTTCATAGAAAATTCGATTTTCTTTAAAATCACCTTACTATAATTCAGCAGATTCTGAGCCACAAAATCCAAACTCTGCAAATGTGCTCCGATTGTGGTTCTTGATACCTCTAAAGATAGGTTTCAGGACCTGTATTTATTGTGCCAACGTGCATTTAGATTGCTTGATTATTTCTAAACGTTTCATAGAAAATTCGATTTTCTTTAAAATCACCTTACTATAATTCAGCAGATTCTGAGCCACAAAAATCCAAACTCTGCAAATGTGCTCCGATCGTGGTTCTTGATACCTCTAATGATAGGTTTCAGGACCTGTATTTATTGTGCCAACGTGCATTTAGATTACTTGATTATTTCTAAGCGTTTCATAGAAAATTCGATTTTCTTGAAAATCACCTTACTATAATTCAGCACATTCTGAGCCACAAAATTCCAAACTCTGCAAATGTGCTCCGATTGTGGTTCTTGATACCTCTAATGATAGGTTTCAGGACCTGTATTTATTGTGCCAACGTGCATTTAGATTGCTTGATTATTTCTAAACGTTTCATAGAAAATTCGATTTTCTTTAAAATCACCTTACTATAATTCAACAGATTCTGAGCCACAAAAATCCAAACTCTGCAAATGTGCTCCGATCGTGGTTCTTGATACCTCTAATGATAGGTTTCAAGACCTGTATTTATTGTGCCAACGTGCATTTAGATTGCTTGATTATTTCTAAACGTTTCATAGAAAATTCGATTTTCTTGAAAATCACCTTACTATAATTCAGCACATTCTGAGCCACAAAATTCCAAAATCTGCAAATGTGCTCCGATTGTGGTTCTTGATACCTCTAATGATAGGTTTCAGGACCTGTATTTATTGTGCCAACGTGCATTTAGATTGCTTGATTATTTCTAAGCGTTTCATAGAAAATTCGATTTTCTTATAAATCACCTTACTATAACTCAGCAGATTCTGAGCCACAAAATCCAAACTCTGCAAATGTGCTCCGATTGTGGTTCTTGATACCTCTAAAGATATGTTTTTGGACCTGTATTTATTGTGCCAACGTGCATTTAGATTGCTTACTTATTTCTAAACGTTTCATAGAAAATTCGATTTTCTTTAAAATCACCTTACTATAATTCAGCAGATTCTGAGCCACAAAAATCCAAACTCTGCAAATGTGCTCCGATCGTGGTTCTTGATACCTCTAATGATAGGTTTCAGGACCTGTATTTATTGTGCCAACGTGCATTTAGATTGCTTGATTATTTCTAAACGTTTCATAGAAAATTCGATTTTCTTGAAAATCACCTTACTATAATTCAGCACATTCTGAGCCACAAAATTCCAAACTCTGCAAATGTGCTCCGATTGTGGTTCTTGATACCTCTAATGATAGGTTTCAGGACCTGTATTTATTGTGCCAACGTGCATTTAGATTGCTTGATTATTTCTAAGCGTTTCATAGAAAATTCGATTTTCTTATAAATCACCTTACTATAACTCAGCAGATTCTGAGCCACAAAATCCAAACTCTGCAAATGTGCTCCGATTGTGGTTCTTGATACCTCTAAAGATAGGTTTTTGGACCTGTATTTATTGTGCCAACGTGCATTTAGATTGCTTACTTATTTCTAAACGTTTCATAGAAAATTCGATTTTCTTTAAAATCACCTTACTATAATTCAGCAGATTCTGAGCCACAAAAATCCAAACTCTGCAAATGTGCTCCGATCGTGGTTCTTGATACCTGTAATGATAGGTTTCAGGACCTGTATTTATTGTGCCAACGTGCATTTAGATTGCTTGATTATTTCTAAACGTTTCATAGAAAATTCGATTTTCTTGAAAATCACCTTACAATAATTCAGCACATTCTGAGCCACAAAATTCCAAACTCTGCAAATGTGCTCCGATTGTGGTTCTTGATACCTCTAATGATAGGTTTCAGGACCTGTATTTATTGTGTCAACGTGCATTTAGATTGCTTGATTATTTCTAAACGTTTCATAGAAAATTCGATTTTCTTTAAAATCACCTTACTATAATTCAGCACATTCTGAGCCACAAAAATCCAAAATCTGCAACTGTGCTCCGATTGTGGTTCTTGATACCTCTAATGATAGGTTCCGGGAGCTGTATTTATTGTGCCAACGTGCATTTAGATTGCTTGATTATTTCTAAGCGTTTCATAGAAAATTCGATTTTCTTTAAAATCACCTTACTATAATTCAGCAGATTCTGAGCCACAAAAATCCAAACTCTGCAAATGTGCTCCGATCGTGGTTCTTGATACCTCTAATGATAGGTTTCAGGACCTGTATTTATTGTGCCAACGTGCATTTAGATTACTTGATTATTTCTAAACGTTTCATAGAAAATTCGATTTTCTTGAAAATCACCTTACTATAATTCAGCACATTCTGAGCCACAAAATTCCAAACTCTGCAAATGTGCTCCGATTGTGGTTCTTGATACCTCTAATGATAGGTTTCAGGACACCTGTATTTATTGTGCCAACGTGCATTTAGATTGCTTGATTATTTCTAAGCGTTTCATAGAAAATTCGATTTTCTTATAAATCACCTTACTATAACTCAGCAGATTCTGAGCCACAAAATCCAAACTCTGCAAATGTGCTCCGATTGTGGTTCTTGATACCTCTAAAGATAGGTTTCTGGACCTGTATTTATTGTGCCAACGTGCATTTAGATTGCTTGCTTATTTCTAAACGTTTCATAGAAAATTCGATTTTCTTTAAAATCACCTTACTATAATTCAGCAGATTCTGAGCCACAAAAATCCAAACTCTGCAAATGTGCTCCGATCGTGGTTCTTGATACCTCTAATGATAGGTTTCAGGACCTGTATTTATTGTGCCAACGTGCATTTAGATTGCTTGATTATTTCTAAGCGTTTCATAGAAAATTAGATTTACTTGAAAATCACCTTACTATAATTCAGCACATTCTGAGCCACAAAATTCCAAACTCTGCAAATGTGCTCCGATTGTGGTTCTTGATACCTCTAATGATAGGTTTCAGGACCTGTATTTATTGTGCCAACGTGCATTTAGATTGCTTGATTATTTCTAAACGTTTCATAGAAAATTCGATTTTCTTTAAAATCACCTTACTATAATTCAGCAGATTCTGACCCACAAAATCCAAAATCTGCAAATGTGCTCCGATTGTGGTTCTTGATACCTCTAATGATAGGTTCCGGGAGCTGTATTTATTGTGCCAACGTGCATTTAGATTGCTTGATTATTTCTAAGCGTTTCATAGAAAATTCGATTTTCTTTAAAATCACCTTACTATAATTCAGCAGATTCTGAGCCACAAAAATCCAAACTCTGCAAATGTGCTCCGATCGTGGTTCTTGATACCTCTAATGATAGGTTTCAGGACCTGTATTTATTGTGCCAACGTGCATTTAGATTGCTTGATTATTTCTAAACGTTTCATAGAAAATTCGATTTTCTTGAAAATCACCTTACAATAATTCAGCACATTCTGAGCCACAAAATTCCAAACTCTGCAAATGTGCTCCGATTGTGGTTCTTGATACCTCTAATGATAGGTTTCAGGACCTGTATTTATTGTGTCAACGTGCATTTAGATTGCTTGATTATTTCTAAACGTTTCATAGAAAATTCGATTTTCTTTAAAATCACCTTACTATAACTCAGCAGATTCTGAGCCACAAAATCCAAACTCTGCAAATGTGCTCCGATCGTGGTTCTTGATACCTCTAATGATAGGTTTCAGGACCTGTATTTATTGTGCCAACGTGCATTTAGATTGCTTGATTATTTCTAAGCGTTTCATAGAAAATTCGATTTTCTTTAAAATCACCTTACTATAATTCAGCACATTCTGAGCCACAAAAATCCAAACTCTGCAACTGTGCTCCGATTGTGGTTCTTGATACCTCTAATGATAGGTTCCGGGAGCTGTGTTTATTGTGCCAACGTGCATTTAGATTGCTTGATTATTTCTAAGCGTTTCATAGAAAATTCGATTTTCTTTAAAATCACCTTACTATAATTCAGCAGATTCTGAGCCACAAAATCCAAACTCTGCAAATGTGCTCCGATTGTGGTTCTTGATACCTCTAATGATAGGTTCCGGGAGCTGTATTTATTGTGCCAACGTGCATTTAGATTGCTTGATTATTTCTAAGCGTTTCATAGAAAATTCGATTTTCTTTAAAATCACCTTACTATAATTCAGCAGATTCTGAGCCACAAAATCCAAACTCTGCAAATGTGCTCCGATTGTGGTTCTTGATACCTCTAAAGATAGGTTTCAGGACCTGTATTTATTGTGCCAACGTGCATTTAGATTGCTTGATTATTTCTAAACGTTTCATAGAAAATTCGATTTTCTTTAAAATCACCTTACTATAATTCAGCACATTCTGAGCCACAAAAATCCAAACTCTGCAAATGTGCTCCGATCGTGGTTCTTGATACCTCTAATGATAGGTTTCAGGACCTGTATTTATTGTGCCAACGTGCATTTAGATTACTTGATTATTTCTAAACGTTTCATAGAAAATTCGATTTTCTTGAAAATCACCTTACTATAATTCAGCACATTCTGAGCCACAAAATTCCAAACTCTTCAAATGTGCTCCGATTGTGGTTCTTGATACCTCTAATGATAGGTTTCAGGACCTGTATTTATTGTGCCAACGTGCATTTAGATTGCTTGATTATTTCTAAACGTTTCATAGAAAATTCGATTTTCTTTAAAATCACCTTACTATAATTCAGCAGATTCTGAGCCACAAAAATCCAAACTCTGCAAATGTGCTCCGATCGTGGTTCTTGATACCTCTAATGATAGGTTTCAAGACCTGTATTTATTGTGCCAACGTGCATTTAGATTGCTTGATTATTTCTAAACGTTTCATAGAAAATTCGATTTTCTTGAAAATCACCTTACTATAATTCAGCACATTCTGAGCCACAAAATTCCAAACTCTGCAAATGTGCTCCGATTGTGGTTCTTGATACCTCTAATGATAGGTTTCAGGACCTGTATTTATTGTGCCAACGTGCATTTAGATTGCTTGATTATTTCTAAGCGTTTCAAAGAAAATTCGATTTTCTTATAAATCACCTTACTATAACTCAGCAGATTCTGAGCCACAAAATCCAAACTCTGCAAATGTGCTCCGATTGTGGTTCTTGATACCTCCAAAGATAGGTTTCTGGACCTGTATTTATTGTGCCAACGTGCATTTAGATTGCTTGCTTATTTCTAAACGTTTCATAGAAAATTCGATTTTCTTTAAAATCACCTTACTATAATTCAGCAGATTCTGAGCCACAAAAATCCAAACTCTGCAAATGTGCTCCGATCGTGGTTCTTGATACCTCTAATGATAGGTTTCAGGACCTGTATTTATTGTGCCAACGTGCATTTAGATTGCTTGATTATTTCTAAACGTTTCATAGAAAATTAGATTTTCTTGAAAATCACCTTACTATAATTCAGCACATTCTGAGCCACAAAATTCCAAACTCTGCAAATGTGCTCCGATTGTGGTTCTTGATACCTCTAATGATAGGTTTCAGGACCTGTATTTATTGTGCCAACGTGCATTTAGATTGCTTGATTATTTCTAAACGTTTCATAGAAAATTCGATTTTCTTTAAAATCACCTTACTATAATTCAGCAGATTCTGACCCACAAAATCCAAAATCTGCAAATGTGCTCCGATTGTGGTTCTTGATACCTCTAATGATAGGTTCCGGGAGCTGTATTTATTGTGCCAACGTGCATTTAGATTGCTTGATTATTTCTAAGCGTTTCATAGAAAATTCGATTTTCTTTAAAATCACCTTACTATAATTCAGCAGATTCTGAGCCACAAAAATCCAAACTCTGCAAATGTGCTCCGATCGTGGTTCTTGATACCTCTAATGATAGGTTTCAGGACCTGTATTTATTGTGCCAACGTGCATTTAGATTGCTTGATTATTTCTAAACGTTTCATAGAAAATTCGATTTTCTTGAAAATCACCTTACAATAATTCAGCACATTCTGAGCCACAAAATTCCAAACTCTGCAAATGTGCTCCGATTGTGGTTCTTGATACCTCTAATGATAGGTTTCAGGACCTGTATTTATTGTGCCAACGTGCATTTAGATTGCTTGATTATTTCTAAACGTTTCATAGAAAATTCGATTTTCTTTAAAATCACCTTACTATAATTCAGCACATTCTGAGCCACAAAAATCCAAAATCTGCAACTGTGCTCCGATTGTGGTTCTTGATACCTCTAATGATAGGTTCCGGGAGCTGTATTTATTGTGCCAACGTGCATTTAGATTGCTTGATTATTTCTAAGCGTTTCATAGAAAATTCGATTTTCTTTAAAATCACCTTACTATAATTCAGCAGATTCTGAGCCACAAAATCCAAACTCTGCAAATGTGCTCCGATTGTGGTTCTTGATACCTCTAAAGATAGGTTTCAGGACCTGTGTTTATTGTGCCAGCGTGCATTTAGATTGCTTGATTATTTCTAAACGTTTCATAGAAAATTCGATTTTCTTTAAAATCACCTTACTATAATTCAGCAGATTCTGAGCCACAAAAATCCAAACTCTGCAAATGTGCTCCGATCGTGGTTCTTGATACCTCTAATGATAGGTTTCAGGACCTGTATTTATTGTGCCAACGTGCATTTAGATTGCTTGATTATTTCTAAACGTTTCATAGAAAATTCGATTTTCTTGAAAATCACCTTACTATAATTCAGCACATTCTGAGCCACAAAATTCCAAACTCTGCAAATGTGCTCCGATTGTGGTTCTTGATACCTCTAATGATAGGTTTCAGGACCTGTATTTATTGTGCCAACGTGCATTTAGATTGCTTGATTATTTCTAAACGTTTCATAGAAAATTCGATTTTCTTTAAAATCACCTTACTATAATTCAGCACATTCTGAGCCACAAAAATCCAAAATCTGCAACTGTGCTCCGATTGTGGTTCTTGATACCTCTAATGATAGGTTCCGGGAGCTGTATTTATTGTGCCAACGTGCATTTAGATTGCTTGATTATTTCTAAGCGTTTCATAGAAAATTCGATTTTCTTTAAAATCACCTTACTATAATTCAGCAGATTCTGAGCCACAAAATCCAAACTCTGCAAATGTGCTCCGATTGTGGTTCTTGATACCTCTAATGATAGGTTTCAGGACCTGTATTTATTGTGCCAACGTGCATTTAGATTGCTTGATTATTTCTAAACGTTTCATAGAAAATTCGATTTTCTTTAAAATCACCTTACTATAATTCAGCACATTCTGAGCCACAAAAATCCAAACTCTGCAACTGTGCTCCGATTGTGGTTCTTGATACCTCTAATGATAGGTTCCGGGAGCTGTATTTATTGTGCCAACGTGCATTTAGATTGCTTGATTATTTCTAAGCGTTTCATAGAAAATTCGATTTTCTTTAAAATCACCTTACTATAATTCAGCAGATTCTGAGCCACAAAATCCAAACTCTGCAAATGTGCTCCGATTGTGGTTCTTCATACCTCTAATGATAGGTTTCAGGACCTGTATTTATTGTGCCAACGTGCATTTAGATTGCTTGATTATTTCTAAGCGTTTCATAGAAAATTCGATTTTCTTGAAAATCACCTTACTATAATTCAGCAGATTCTGAGCCACAAAAATCCAAACTCTGCAACTGTGCTCCGATTGTGGTTCTTGATACCTCTAATGATAGGTTTCAGGACCTGTATTTATTGTGCCAACGTGCATTTAGATTGCTTGATTATTTCTAAACGTTTCATAGAAAATTCGATTTTCTTTAAAATCACCTTACTATAATTCAGCAGATTCTGAGCCACAAAATCCAAAATCTGCAACTGCGCTCCGATTGTGTTTCTTGATACCTCTAATGATAGGTTTCGGGACCTTTAACTGGTGTGCCAACGTGCATTTAGATTGCTTGATTATTTATTTCTAAGCGTTTCATAGAAAATTCGATTTTCTTTAAAATCACCTTACTATAATTCAGCAGATTCTGAGCCACAAAAATCCAAAATCTGCAACTGTGCTCCGATTGTGGTTCTTGATACCTCTAATGATAGGTTTCGGGACCTGTATTTATTGTGCCAACGTGCATTTAGATTGCTTGATTATTTCTAAACGTTTCATAGAAAATTCGATTTTCATGAAGTCACCTTACTATAATTTAGCAGATTCTAAGCCACAAAAATCCAAACTCTGCAACTGTGCTCCGATTGTGGTTCTTGATACCTCTAATGATAGGTTTCGGGACCTGTAATTGTTGTGCCAACCCGCATTTAGATTGCTTGATTATTTGTAGACGTTTCATAGGAAATTCGATTTTCATGAAATCACCTTACTATAATTCAGCAGATTCTGAGCCACAAAAATCCAAAATCTGCAACTGTGCTCCGATTGTGGTTCTTGATACCTCTAATGATAGGTTTCGGGACCTGTAATTGTTGTGCTAACGTGCAGCTAGATTGCTTGATTATTTGTAGACGTTTCATAGAAAATTCGATTTTCATGAAATCACCTTACTATAATTCAGCACATTCTGAGCCACAAAAATCCAAAATCTGCAACTGTGCTCCGATTGTGGTTCTTGATACCTCTAATGATAGGTTTCGGGAGCTGTAATTGTTGTGCTAACGTGCAGCTAGATTGCTTGATTATTTGTAGACGTTTCATAGAAAATTCGATTTTCATGAAATCACCTTACTATAATTCAGCACATTCTGAGCCACAAAAATCCAAAATCTGCAACTGTGCTCCGATTGTGGTTCTTGATACCTCTAATGATAGGTTTCAGGACCTGTATTTATTGTGCCAACGTGCATTTAGATTGCTTGATTATTTCTAAACGTTTCATGGAAAATTCGATTTTCTTTAAAATCACCTTACTATAATTCAGCAGATTCTGAGCCACAAAAATCCAAACTCTGCAAATGTGCTCCGATCGTGGTTCTTGATACCTCTAATGATAGGTTTCAGGACCTGTATTTATTGTGCCAACGTGCATTTAGATTGCTTGATTATTTCTAAACGTTTCATAGAAAATTCGATTTTCTTGAAAATCACCTTACTATAATTCAGCACATTCTGAGCCACAAAATTCCAAACTCTGCAAATGTGCTCCGATTGTGGTTCTTGATACCTCTAATGATAGGTTTCAGGACCTGTATTTATTGTGCCAACGTGCATTTAGATTGCTTGATTATTTCTAAACGTTTCATAGAAAATTCGATTTTCTTTAAAATCACCTTACTATAATTCAGCACATTCTGAGCCACAAAAATCCAAAATCTGCAACTGTGCTCCGATTGTGGTTCTTGATACCTCTAATGATAGGTTCCGGGAGCTGTATTTATTGTGCCAACGTGCATTTAGATTGCTTGATTATTTCTAAGCGTTTCATAGAAAATTCGATTTTCTTTAAAATCACCTTACTATAATTCAGCAGATTCTGAGCCACAAAATCCAAACTCTGCAAATGTGCTCCGATTGTGGTTCTTGATACCTCTAATGATAGGTTTCAGGACCTGTATTTATTGTGCCAACGTGCATTTAGATTGCTTGATTATTTCTAAACGTTTCATAGAAAATTCGATTTTCTTTAAAATCACCTTACTATAATTCAGCACATTCTGAGCCACAAAAATCCAAACTCTGCAACTGTGCTCCGATTGTGGTTCTTGATACCTCTAATGATAGGTTCCGGGAGCTGTATTTATTGTGCCAACGTGCATTTAGATTGCTTGATTATTTCTAAGCGTTTCATAGAAAATTCGATTTTCTTTAAAATCACCTTACTATAATTCAGCACATTCTGAGCCACAAAATCCAAACTCTGCAAATGTGCTCCGATTGTGGTTCTTGATACCTCTAATGATAGGTTTCAGGACCTGTATTTATTGTGCCAACGTGCATTTAGATTGCTTGATTATTTCTAAACGTTTCATAGAAAATTCGATTTTCTTTAAAATCACCTTACTATAATTCAGCAGATTCTGAGCCACAAAATCCAAAATCTGCAACTGCGCTCCGATTGTGTTTCTTGATACCTCTAATGATAGGTTTCGGGACCTTTAACTGGTGTGCCAACGTGCATTTAGATTGCTTGATTATTTCTAAGCGTTTCATAGAAAATTCGATTTTCTTTAAAATCACCTTACTATAATTCAGCAGATTCTGAGCCACAAAAATCCAAACTCTGCAAATGTGCTCCGATTGTGGTTCTTGATACCTCTAGTGATAGGTTTCAGGACCTGTATTTATTGTGCCAACGTGCTTTTAGATTGCTTGATTATTTCTAAACGTTTCATAGAAAATTCGATTTTCTTGAAAATCACCTTACTATAATTCAGCAGATTCTGAGCCACAAAAATCCAAAATCTGCAACTGTGCTCCGATTGTGGTTCTTGATACCTCTAATGATAGGTTTCGGGACCTGTATTTATTGTGCCAACGTGCATTTAGATTGCTTGATTATTTCTAAACGTTTCATAGAAAATTCGATTTTCTTTAAAATCACCTTACTATAATTCAGCACATTCTGAGCCACAAAAATCCAAAATCTGCAACTGTGCTCCGATTGTGGTTCTTGATACCTCTAATGATAGGTTCCGGGAGCTGTATTTATTGTGCCAACGTGCATTTAGATTGCTTGATTATTTCTAAGCGTTTCATAGAAAATTCGATTTTCTTGAAAATCACCTTACTATAATTCAGCAGATTCTGAGCCACAAAAATCCAAACTCTGCAAATGTGCTCCGATCGTGGTTCTTGATACCTCTAATGATAGGTTTCAGGACCTGTATTTATTGTGCCAACGTGCATTTAGATTGCTTGATTATTTCTAAACGTTTCATAGAAAATTCGATTTTCTTGAAAATCACCTTACTATAATTCAGCACATTCTGAGCCACAAAATTCCAAACTCTGCAAATGTGCTCCGATTGTGGTTCTTGATACCTCTAATGATAGGTTTCAGGACCTGTATTTATTGTCCCAACGTGCATTTAGATTGCTTGATTATTTCTAAACGTTTCATAGAAAATTCGATTTTCTTTAAAATCACCTTACTATAATTCAGCAGATTCTGAGCAACAAAAATCCAAAATCTGCAACTGTGCTCCGATTGTGGTTCTTGATACCTCTAATGATAGGTTCCGGGAGCTGTATTTATTGTGCCAACGTGCATTTAGATTGCTTGATTATTTCTAAGCGTTTCATAGAAAATTCGATTTTCTTTAAAATCACCTTACTATAATTCAGCAGATTCTGAGCCACAAAAATCCAAACTCTGCAAATGTGCTCCGATCGTGGTTCTTGATACCTCTAATGATAGGTTTCAGGACCTGTATTTATTGTGCCAACGTGCATTTAGATTGCTTGATTATTTCTAAACGTTTCATAGAAAATTCGATTTTCTTGAAAATCACCTTACTATAATTCAGCACATTCTGAGCCACAAAATTCCAAACTCTGCAAATGTGCTCCGATTGTGGTTCTTGATACCTCTAAAGATAGGTTTCAGGACCTGTATTTATTGTGCCAACGTGCATTTAGATTGCTTGATTATTTCTAAACGTTTCATAGAAAATTCGATTTTCTTTAAAATCACCTTACTATAATTCAGCAGATTCTGAGCCACAAAAATCCAAACTCTGCAAATGTGCTCCGATCGTGGTTCTTGATACCTCTAATGATAGGTTTCAGGACCTGTATTTATTGTGCCAACGTGCATTTAGATTGCTTGATTATTTCTAAACGTTTCATAGAAAATTCGATTTTCTTGAAAATCACCTTACTATAATTCAGCACATTCTGAGCCACAAAATTCCAAACTCTGCAAATGTGCTCCGATTGTGGTTCTTGATACCTCTAATGATAGGTTTCAGGACCTGTATTTATTGTGCCAACGTGCATTTAGATTGCTTGATTATTTCTAAACGTTTCATAGAAAATTCGATTTTCTTGAAAATCACCTTACTATAATTCAGCACATTCTGAGCCACAAAATTCCAAACTCTGCAAATGTGCTCCGATTGTGGTTCTTGATACCTCTAATGATAGGTTTCAGGACCTGTATTTATTGTGCCAACGTGCATTTAGATTGCTTGATTATTTCTAAACGTTTCATAGAAAATTCGATTTTCTTTAAAATCACCTTACTATAATTCAGCACATTCTGAGCCACAAAAATCCAAAATCTGCAACTGTGCTCCGATTGTGGTTCTTGATACCTCTAATGATAGGTTCCGGGAGCTGTATTTATTGTGCCAACGTGCATTTAGATTGCTTGATTATTTCTAAGCGTTTCATAGAAAATTCGATTTTCTTTAAAATCACCTTACTATAATTCAGCAGATTCTGAGCCACAAAAATCCAAACTCTGCAAATGTGCTCCGATCGTGGTTCTTGATACCTCTAATGATAGGTTTCAGGACCTGTATTTATTGTGCCAACGTGCATTTAGATTGCTTGATTATTTCTAAACGTTTCATAGAAAATTCGATTTTCTTTAAAATCACCTTACTATAATTCAGCAGATTCTGAGCCACAAAAATCCAAAATCTGCAACTGTGCTCCGATTGTGGTTCTTGATACCTCTAATGATAGGTTCCGGGAGCTGTATTTATTGTGCCAACGTGCATTTAGATTGCTTGATTATTTCTAAGCGTTTCATAGAAAATTCGATTTTCTTTAAAATCACCTTACTATAATTCAGCACATTCTGAGCCACAAAAATCCAAACTCTGCAAATGTGCTCCGATCGTGGTTCTTGATACCTCTAATGATAGGTTTCAGGACCTGTATTTATTGTGCCAACGTGCATTTAGATTGCTTGATTATTTCTAAACGTTTCATAGAAAATTCGATTTTCTTGAAAATCACCTTACTATAATTCAGCACATTCTGAGCCACAAAATTCCAAACTCTGCAAATGTGCTCCGATTGTGGTTCTTGATACCTCTAATGATAGGTTTCAGGACCTGTATTTATTGTGCCAACGTGCATTTAGATTGCTTGATTATTTCTAAACGTTTCATAGAAAATTCGATTTTCTTTAAAATCACCTTACTATAATTCAGCACATTCTGAGCCACAAAAATCCAAAATCTGCAACTGTGCTCCGATTGTGGTTCTTGATACCTCTAATGATAGGTTCCGGGAGCTGTATTTATTGTGCCAACGTGCATTTAGATTGCTTGATTATTTCTAAGCGTTTCATAGAAAATTCGATTTTCTTTAAAATCACCTTACTATAATTCAGCAGATTCTGAGCCACAAAAATCCAAACTCTGCAAATGTGCTCCGATTGTGGTTCTTGATACCTCTAATGATAGGTTTTAGGACCTGTATTTATTGTGCCAACGTGCTTTTAGATTGCTTGATTATTTCTAAACGTTTCATAGACAATTCGATTTTCTTTAAAATCACCTTACTATAATTCAGCACATTCTGAGCCACAAAAATCCAAAATCTGCAACTGTGCTCCGATTGTGGTTCTTGATACCTCTAATGATAGGTTCCGGGAGCTGTATTTATTGTGCCAACGTGCATTTAGATTGCTTGATTATTTCTAAGCGTTTCATAGAAAATTCGATTTTCTTTAAAATCACCTTACTATAATTCAGCAGATTCTGAGCCACAAAAATCCAAACTCTGCAAATGTGCTCCGATTGTGGTTCTTGATACCTCTAATGATAGGTTTCAGGACCTGTATTTATTGTGCCAACGTGCATTTAGATTGCTTGATTATTTCTAAACGTTTCATAGAAAATTCGATTTTCTTTAAAATCACCTTACTATAATTCAGCAGATTCTGAGCCACAAAAATCCAAAATCTGCAACTGTGCTCCGATTGTGGTTCTTGATACCTCTAATGATAGGTTCCGGGAGCTGTATTTATTGTGCCAACGTGCATTTAGATTGCTTGATTATTTCTAAGCGTTTCATAGAAAATTCGAATTTCTTTAAAATCACCTTACTATAATTCAGCAGATTCTGAGCCACAAAAATCCAAACTCTGCAAATGTGCTCCGATCGTGGTTCTTGATACCTCTAATGATAGGTTTCAGGACCTGTATTTATTGTGCCAACGTGCATTTAGATTGCTTGATTATTTCTAAACGTTTCATAGAAAATTCGATTTTCTTGAAAATCACCTTACTATAATTCAGCACATTCTGAGCCACAAAATTCCAAACTCTGCAAATGTGCTCCGATTGTGGTTCTTGATACCTCTAATGATAGGTTTCAGGACCTGTATTTATTGTGCCAACGTGCATTTAGATTGCTTGATTATTTCTAAACGTTTCATAGAAAATTCGATTTTCTTTAAAATCACCTTACTATAATTCAGCACATTCTGAGCCACAAAAATCCAAAATCTGCAACTGTGCTCCGATTGTGGTTCTTGATACCTCTAATGATAGGTTCCGGGAGCTGTATTTATTGTGCCAACGTGCATTTAGATTGCTTGATTATTTCTAAGCGTTTCATAGAAAATTCGATTTTCTTTAAAATCACCTTACTATAATTCAGCAGATTCTGAGCCACAAAAATCCAAACTCTGCAAATGTGCTCCGATTGTGGTTCTTGATACCTCTAATGATAGGTTTCGGGACCTGTAATTATTGTGCCAACGTGCATTTAGATTGCTTGATTATTTCTAAGCGTTTCATAGAAAATTCGATTTTCTTTAAAATCACCTTACTATAATTCAGCACATTCTGAGCCACAAAAATCCAAAATCTGCAACTGTGCTCCGATTGTGGTTCTTGATACCTCTAATGATAGGTTTCAGGACCTGTATTTATTGTGCCAACGTGCTTTTAGATTGCTTGATTATTTCTAAACGTTTCATAGAAAATTCGATTTTCTTGAAAATCACCTTACTATAATTCAGCAGATTCTGAGCCACAAAAATCCAAAATCTGCAACTGTGCTCCGATTGTGGTTCTTGATACCTCTAATGATAGGTTTCGGGACCTGTATTTATTGTGCCAACGTGCATTTAGATTGCTTGATTATTTCTAAACGTTTCATAGAAAATTCGATTTTCTTTAAAATCACCTTACTATAATTCAGCACATTCTGAGCCACAAAAATCCAAAATCTGCAACTGTGCTCCGATTGTGGTTCTTGATACCTCTAATGATAGGTTCCGGGAGCTGTATTTATTGTGCCAACGTGCATTTAGATTGCTTGATTATTTCTAAGCGTTTCATAGAAAATTCGATTTTCTTGAAAATCACCTTACTATAATTCAGCAGATTCTGAGCCACAAAAATCCAAACTCTGCAAATGTGCTCCGATCGTGGTTCTTGATACCTCTAATGATAGGTTTCAGGACCTGTATTTATTGTGCCAACGTGCATTTAGATTGCTTGATTATTTCTAAACGTTTCATAGAAAATTCGATTTTCTTGAAAATCACCTTACTATAATTCAGCACATTCTGAGCCACAAAATTCCAAACTCTGCAAATGTGCTCCGATTGTGGTTCTTGATACCTCTAATGATAGGTTTCAGGACCTGTATTTATTGTCCCAACGTGCATTTAGATTGCTTGATTATTTCTAAACGTTTCATAGAAAATTCGATTTTCTTTAAAATCACCTTACTATAATTCAGCAGATTCTGAGCCACAAAAATCCAAAATCTGCAACTGTGCTCCGATTGTGGTTCTTGATACCTCTAATGATAGGTTCCGGGAGCTGTATTTATTGTGCCAACGTGCATTTAGATTGCTTGATTATTTCTAAGCGTTTCATAGAAAATTCGATTTTCTTTAAAATCACCTTACTATAATTCAGCAGATTCTGAGCCACAAAAATCCAAACTCTGCAAATGTGCTCCGATCGTGGTTCTTGATACCTCTAATGATAGGTTTCAGGACCTGTATTTATTGTGCCAACGTGCATTTAGATTGCTTGATTATTTCTAAACGTTTCATAGAAAATTCGATTTTCTTGAAAATCACCTTACTATAATTCAGCACATTCTGAGCCACAAAATTCCAAACTCTGCAAATGTGCTCCGATTGTGGTTCTTGATACCTCTAAAGATAGGTTTCAGGACCTGTATTTATTGTGCCAACGTGCATTTAGATTGCTTGATTATTTCTAAACGTTTCATAGAAAATTCGATTTTCTTTAAAATCACCTTACTATAATTCAGCAGATTCTGAGCCACAAAAATCCAAACTCTGCAAATGTGCTCCGATCGTGGTTCTTGATACCTCTAATGATAGGTTTCAGGACCTGTATTTATTGTGCCAACGTGCATTTAGATTGCTTGATTATTTCTAAACGTTTCATAGAAAATTCGATTTTCTTGAAAATCACCTTACTATAATTCAGCACATTCTGAGCCACAAAATTCCAAACTCTGCAAATGTGCTCCGATTGTGGTTCTTGATACCTCTAATGATAGGTTTCAGGACCTGTATTTATTGTGCCAACGTGCATTTAGATTGCTTGATTATTTCTAAACGTTTCATAGAAAATTCGATTTTCTTTAAAATCACCTTACTATAATTCAGCACATTCTGAGCCACAAAAATCCAAAATCTGCAACTGTGCTCCGATTGTGGTTCTTGATACCTCTAATGATAGGTTCCGGGAGCTGTATTTATTGTGCCAACGTGCATTTAGATTGCTTGATTATTTCTAAGCGTTTCATAGAAAATTCGATTTTCTTTAAAATCACCTTACTATAATTCAGCAGATTCTGAGCCACAAAAATCCAAACTCTGCAAATGTGCTCCGATCGTGGTTCTTGATACCTCTAATGATAGGTTTCAGGACCTGTATTTATTGTGCCAACGTGCATTTAGATTGCTTGATTATTTCTAAACGTTTCATAGAAAATTCGATTTTCTTTAAAATCACCTTACTATAATTCAGCAGATTCTGAGCCACAAAAATCCAAAATCTGCAACTGTGCTCCGATTGTGGTTCTTGATACCTCTAATGATAGGTTCCGGGAGCTGTATTTATTGTGCCAACGTGCATTTAGATTGCTTGATTATTTCTAAGCGTTTCATAGAAAATTCGATTTTCTTTAAAATCACCTTACTATAATTCAGCACATTCTGAGCCACAAAAATCCAAACTCTGCAAATGTGCTCCGATCGTGGTTCTTGATACCTCTAATGATAGGTTTCAGGACCTGTATTTATTGTGCCAACGTGCATTTAGATTGCTTGATTATTTCTAAACGTTTCATAGAAAATTCGATTTTCTTGAAAATCACCTTACTATAATTCAGCACATTCTGAGCCACAAAATTCCAAACTCTGCAAATGTGCTCCGATTGTGGTTCTTGATACCTCTAATGATAGGTTTCAGGACCTGTATTTATTGTGCCAACGTGCATTTAGATTGCTTGATTATTTCTAAACGTTTCATAGAAAATTCGATTTTCTTTAAAATCACCTTACTATAATTCAGCACATTCTGAGCCACAAAAATCCAAAATCTGCAACTGTGCTCCGATTGTGGTTCTTGATACCTCTAATGATAGGTTCCGGGAGCTGTATTTATTGTGCCAACGTGCATTTAGATTGCTTGATTATTTCTAAGCGTTTCATAGAAAATTCGATTTTCTTTAAAATCACCTTACTATAATTCAGCAGATTCTGAGCCACAAAAATCCAAACTCTGCAAATGTGCTCCGATTGTGGTTCTTGATACCTCTAATGATAGGTTTTAGGACCTGTATTTATTGTGCCAACGTGCTTTTAGATTGCTTGATTATTTCTAAACGTTTCATAGACAATTCGATTTTCTTTAAAATCACCTTACTATAATTCAGCACATTCTGAGCCACAAAAATCCAAAATCTGCAACTGTGCTCCGATTGTGGTTCTTGATACCTCTAATGATAGGTTCCGGGAGCTGTATTTATTGTGCCAACGTGCATTTAGATTGCTTGATTATTTCTAAGCGTTTCATAGAAAATTCGATTTTCTTTAAAATCACCTTACTATAATTCAGCAGATTCTGAGCCACAAAAATCCAAACTCTGCAAATGTGCTCCGATTGTGGTTCTTGATACCTCTAATGATAGGTTTCAGGACCTGTATTTATTGTGCCAACGTGCATTTAGATTGCTTGATTATTTCTAAACGTTTCATAGAAAATTCGATTTTCTTTAAAATCACCTTACTATAATTCAGCAGATTCTGAGCCACAAAAATCCAAAATCTGCAACTGTGCTCCGATTGTGGTTCTTGATACCTCTAATGATAGGTTCCGGGAGCTGTATTTATTGTGCCAACGTGCATTTAGATTGCTTGATTATTTCTAAGCGTTTCATAGAAAATTCGAATTTCTTTAAAATCACCTTACTATAATTCAGCAGATTCTGAGCCACAAAAATCCAAACTCTGCAAATGTGCTCCGATCGTGGTTCTTGATACCTCTAATGATAGGTTTCAGGACCTGTATTTATTGTGCCAACGTGCATTTAGATTGCTTGATTATTTCTAAACGTTTCATAGAAAATTCGATTTTCTTTAAAATCACCTTACTATAATTCAGCACATTCTGAGCCACAAAATTCCAAACTCTGCAAATGTGCTCCGATTGTGGTTCTTGATACCTCTAATGATAGGTTTCAGGACCTGTATTTATTGTGCCAACGTGCATTTAGATTGCTTGATTATTTCTAAACGTTTCATAGAAAATTCGATTTTCTTTAAAATCACCTTACTATAATTCAGCACATTCTGAGCCACAAAAATCCAAAATCTGCAACTGTGCTCCGATTGTGGTTCTTGATACCTCTAATGATAGGTTCCGGGAGCTGTATTTATTGTGCCAACGTGCATTTAGATTGCTTGATTATTTCTAAGCGTTTCATAGAAAATTCGATTTTCTTTAAAATCACCTTACTATAATTCAGCAGATTCTGAGCCACAAAAATCCAAACTCTGCAACTGTGCTCCGATTGTGGTTCTTGATACCTCTAATGATAGGTTTTAGGACCTGTATTTATTGTGCCAACGTGCTTTTAGATTGCTTGATTATTTCTAAACGTTTCATAGAAAATTCGATTTTCTTTAAAATCACCTTACTATAATTCAGCACATTCTGAGCCACAAAAATCCAAAATCTGCAACTGTGCTCCGATTGTGGTTCTTGATACCTCTAATGATAGGTTCCGGGAGCTGTATTTATTGTGCCAACGTGCATTTAGATTGCTTGATTATTTCTAAGCGTTTCATAGAAAATTCGATTTACTTTAAAATCACCTTACTATAATTCAGCAGATTCTGAGCCACAAAAATCCAAACTCTGCAAATGTGCTCCGATCGTGGTTCTTGATACCTCTAATGATAGGTTTCAGGACCTGTATTTATTGTGCCAACGTGCATTTAGATTGCTTGATTATTTCTAAACGTTTCATAGAAAATTCGATTTTCTTGAAAATCACCTTACTATAATTCAGCACATTCTGAGCCACAAAATTCCAAACTCTGCAAATGTGCTCCGATTGTGGTTCTTGATACCTCTAATGATAGGTTTCAGGACCTGTATTTATTGTGCCAACGTGCATTTAGATTGCTTGATTATTTCTAAACGTTTCATAGAAAATTCGATTTTCTTTAAAATCACCTTACTATAATTCAGCACATTCTGAGCCACAAAAATCCAAAATCTGCAACTGTGCTCCGATTGTGGTTCTTGATACCTCTAATGATAGGTTCCGGGAGCTGTATTTATTGTGCCAACGTGCATTTAGATTGCTTGATTATTTCTAAGCGTTTCATAGAAAATTCGATTTTCTTTAAAATCACCTTACTATAATTCAGCAGATTCTGAGCCACAAAAATCCAAACTCTGCAAATGTGCTCCGATCGTGGTTCTTGATACCTCTAATGATAGGTTTCAGGACCTGTATTTATTGTGCCAACGTGCATTTAGATTGCTTGATTATTTCTAAACGTTTCATAGAAAATTCGATTTTCTTGAAAATCACCTTACTATAATTCAGCACATTCTGAGCCACAAAATTCCAAACTCTGCAAATGTGCTCCGATTGTGGTTCTTGATACCTCTAAAGATAGGTTTCAGGACCTGTATTTATTGTGCCAACGTGCATTTAGATTGCTTGATTATTTCTAAACGTTTCATAGAAAATTCGATTTTCTTTAAAATCACCTTACTATAATTCAGCAGATTCTGAGCCACAAAAATCCAAACTCTGCAAATGTGCTCCGATCGTGGTTCTTGATACCTCTAATGATAGGTTTCAGGACCTGTATTTATTGTGCCAACGTGCATTTATATTGCTTGATTATTTCTAAACGTTTCATAGAAAATTCGATTTTCTTGAAAATCACCTTACTATAATTCAGCACATTCTGAGCCACAAAATTCCAAACTCTGCAAATGTGCTCCGATTGTGGTTCTTGATACCTCTAATGATAGGTTTCAGGACCTGTATTTATTGTGCCAACGTGCATTTAGATTGCTTGATTATTTCTAAACGTTTCATAGAAAATTCGATTTTCTTGAAAATCACCTTACTATAATTCAGCACATTCTGAGCCACAAAATTCCAAACTCTGCAAATGTGCTCCGATTGTGGTTCTTGATACCTCTAATGATAGGTTTCAGGACCTGTATTTATTGTGCCAACGTGCATTTAGATTGCTTGATTATTTCTAAACGTTTCATAGAAAATTCGATTTTCTTTAAAATCACCTTACTATAATTCAGCACATTCTGAGCCACAAAAATCCAAAATCTGCAACTGTGCTCCGATTGTGGTTCTTGATACCTCTAATGATAGGTTCCGGGAGCTGTATTTATTGTGCCAACGTGCATTTAGATTGCTTGATTATTTCTAAGCGTTTCATAGAAAATTCGATTTTCTTTAAAATCACCTTACTATAATTCAGCAGATTCTGAGCCACAAAAATCCAAAATCTGCAACTGTGCTCCGATTGTGGTTCTTGATACCTCTAATGATAGGTTCCGGGAGCTGTATTTATTGTGCCAACGTGCATTTAGATTGCTTGATTATTTCTAAGCGTTTCATAGAAAATTCGATTTTCTTTAAAATCACCTTACTATAATTCAGCACATTCTGAGCCACAAAATTCCAAACTCTGCAAATGTGCTCCGATTGTGGTTCTTGATATCTCTAATGATAGGTTTCAGGACCTGTATTTATTGTGCCAACGTGCATTTAGATTGCTTGATTATTTCTAAACGTTTCATAGAAAATTCGATTTTCTTTAAAATCACCTTACTATAATTCAGCACATTCTGAGCCACAAAAATCCAAAATCTGCAACTGTGCTCCGATTGTGGTTCTTGATACCTCTAATGATAGGTTCCGGGAGCTGTATTTATTGTGCCAACGTGCATTTAGATTGCTTGATTATTTCTAAGCGTTTCATAGAAAATTCGATTTTCTTTAAAATCACCTTACTATAATTCAGCAGATTCTGAGCCACAAAAATCCAAACTCTGCAAATGTGCTCCGATTGTGGTTCTTGATACCTCTAATGATAGGTTTTAGGACCTGTATTTATTGTGCCAACGTGCTTTTAGATTGCTTGATTATTTCTAAACGTTTCATAGAAAATTCGATTTTCTTGAAAATCACCTTACTATAATTCAGCACATTCTGAGCCACAAAATTCCAAACTCTGCAAATGTGCTCCGATTGTGGTTCTTGATACCTCTAATGATAGGTTTCAGGACCTGTATTTATTGTGCCAACGTGCATTTAGATTGCTTGATTATTTCTAAACGTTTCATAGAAAATTCGATTTTCTTGAAAATCACCTTACTATAATTCAGCACATTCTGAGCCACAAAATTCCAAACTCTGCAAATGTGCTCCGATTGTGGTTCTTGATACCTCTAATGATAGGTTTCAGGACCTGTATTTATTGTGCCAACGTGCATTTAGATTGCTTGATTATTTCTAAACGTTTCATAGAAAATTCGATTTTCTTTAAAATCACCTTACTATAATTCAGCACATTCTGAGCCACAAAAATCCAAAATCTGCAACTGTGCTCCGATTGTGGTTCTTGATACCTCTAATGATAGGTTCCGGGAGCTGTATTTATTGTGCCAACGTGCATTTAGATTGCTTGATTATTTCTAAGCGTTTCATAGAAAATTCGATTTTCTTGAAAATCACCTTACTATAATTCAGCACATTCTGAGCCACAAAAATCCAAACTCTGCAAATGTGCTCCGATTGTGGTTCTTGATACCTCTAATGATAGGTTCCGGGAGCTGTATTTATTGTGCCAACGTGCATTTAGATTGCTTGATTATTTCTAAGCGTTTCATAGAAAATTCGATTTTCTTTAAAATCACCTTACTATAATTCAGCAGATTCTGAGCCACAAAATCCAAACTCTGCAAATGTGCTCCGATTGTGGTTCTTTATACCTCTAATGATAGGTTTCAGGACCTGTATTTATTGTGCCAACGTGCATTTAGATTGCTTGATTATTTCTAAACGTTTCATAGAAAATTCGATTTTCTTGAAAATCACCTTACTATAATTCAGCACATTCTGAGCCACAAAATTCCAAACTCTGCAAATGTGCTCCGATTGTGGTTCTTGATACCTCTAATGATAGGTTTCAGGACCTGTATTTATTGTGCCAACGTGCATTTAGATTGCTTGATTATTTCTAAACGTTTCATAGAAAATTCGATTTTCTTGAAAATCACCTTACTATAATTCAGCACATTCTGAGCCACAAAATTCCAAACTCTGCAAATGTGCTCCGATTGTGGTTCTTGATACCTCTAATGATAGGTTTCAGGACCTGTATTTATTGTGCCAACGTGCATTTAGATTGCTTGATTATTTCTAAACGTTTCATAGAAAATTCGATTTTCATGAAAATCACCTTACTATAATTCAGCACATTCTGAGCCACAAAATTCCAAACTCTGCAAATGTGCTCCGATTGTGGTTCTTGATACCTCTAATGATAGGTTTCAGGACCTGTATTTATTGTGCCAACGTGCATTTAGATTGCTTGATTATTTCTAAACGTTTCATAGAAAATTCGATTTTCTTGAAAATCACCTTACTATAATTCAGCACATTCTGAGCCACAAAATTCCAAACTCTGCAAATGTGCTCCGATTGTGGTTCTTGATACCTCTAATAATAGGTTCCGGGAGCTGTATTTATTGTGCCAACGTGCATTTAGATTGCTTGATTATTTCTAAACGTTTCATAGAAAATTCGATTTTCTTGAAAATCACCTTACTATAATTCAGCACATTCTGAGCCACAAAATTCCAAACTCTGCAAATGTGCTCCGATTGTGGTTCTTGATACCTCTAATGATAGGTTTCAGGACCTGTATTTATTGTGCCAACGTGCATTTAGATTGCTTGATTATTTCTAAACGTTTCATAGAAAATTCGATTTTCTTTAAAATCACCTTACTATAATTCAGCACATTCTGAGCCACAAAAATCCAAAATCTGCAACTGTGCTCCGATTGTGGTTCTTGATACCTCTAATGATAGGTTCCGGGAGCTGTATTTATTGTGCCAACGTGCATTTAGATTGCTTGATTATTTCTAAGCGTTTCATAGAAAATTCGATTTTCTTTAAAATCACCTTACTATAATTCAGCACATTCTGAGCCACAAAAATCCAAACTCTGCAAATGTGCTCCGATTGTGGTTCTTGATACCTCTAATGATAGGTTCCGGGAGCTGTATTTATTGTGCCAACGTGCATTTAGATTGCTTGATTATTTCTAAGCGTTTCATAGAAAATTCGATTTTCTTTAAAATCACCTTACTATAATTCAGCAGATTCTGAGCCACAAAATCCAAACTCTGCAAATGTGCTCCGATTGTGGTTCTTTATACCTCTAATGATAGGTTTCAGGACCTGTATTTATTGTGCCAACGTGCATTTAGATTGCTTGATTATTTCTAAACGTTTCATAGAAAATTCGATTTTCTTGAAAATCACCTTACTATAATTCAGCACATTCTGAGCCACAAAATTCCAAACTCTGCAAATGTGCTCCGATTGTGGTTCTTGATACCTCTAATGATAGGTTTCAGGACCTGTATTTATTGTGCCAACGTGCATTTAGATTGCTTGATTATTTCTAAACGTTTCATAGAAAATTCGATTTTCTTGAAAATCACCTTACTATAATTCAGCACATTCTGAGCCACAAAATTCCAAACTCTGCAAATGTGCTCCGATTGTGGTTCTTGATACCTCTAATGATAGGTTTCAGGACCTGTATTTATTGTGCCAACGTGCATTTAGATTGCTTGATTATTTCTAAACGTTTCATAGAAAATTCGATTTTCTTGAAAATCACCTTACTATAATTCAGCACATTCTGAGCCACAAAATTCCAAACTCTGCAAATGTGCTCCGATTGTGGTTCTTGATACCTCTAATGATAGGTTTCAGGACCTGTATTTATTGTGCCAACGTGCATTTAGATTGCTTGATTATTTCTAAACGTTTCATAGAAAATTCGATTTTCTTGAAAATCACCTTACTATAATTCAGCACATTCTGAGCCACAAAATTCCAAACTCTGCAAATGTGCTCCGATTGTGGTTCTTGATACCTCTAATGATAGGTTTCAGGACCTGTATTTATTGTGCCAACGTGCATTTAGATTGCTTGATTATTTCTAAACGTTTCATAGAAAATTCGATTTTCTTGAAAATCACCTTACTATAATTCAGCACATTCTGAGCCACAAAATTCCAAACTCTGCAAATGTGCTCCGATTGTGGTTCTTGATACCTCTAATGATAGGTTCCGGGAGCTGTATTTATTGTGCCAACGTGCATTTAGATTGCTTGATTATTTCTAAGCGTTTCATAGAAAATTCGATTTTCTTTAAAATCACCTTACTATAATTCAGCAGATTCTGAGCCACAAAATCCAAACTCTGCAAATGTGCTCCGATTGTGGTTCTTTATACCTCTAATGATAGGTTTCAGGACCTGTATTTATTGTGCCAACGTGCATTTAGATTGCTTGATTATTTCTAAACGTTTCATAGAAAATTCGATTTTCTTGAAAATCACCTTACTATAATTCAGCACATTCTGAGCCACAAAATTCCAAACTCTGCAAATGTGCTCCGATTGTGGTTCTTGATACCTCTAATGATAGGTTTCAGGACCTGTATTTATTGTGCCAACGTGCATTTAGATTGCTTGATTATTTCTAAACGTTTCATAGAAAATTCGATTTTCTTGAAAATCACCTTACTATAATTCAGCACATTCTGAGCCACAAAATTCCAAACTCTGCAAATGTGCTCCGATTGTGGTTCTTGATACCTCTAATGATAGGTTTCAGGACCTGTATTTATTGTGCCAACGTGCATTTAGATTGCTTGATTATTTCTAAACGTTTCATAGAAAATTCGATTTTCTTTAAAATCACCTTACTATAATTCAGCACATTCTGAGCCACAAAAATCCAAAATCTGCAACTGTGCTCCGATTGTGGTTCTTGATACCTCTAATGATAGGTTCCGGGAACTGTATTTATTGTGCCAACGTGCATTTAGATTGCTTGATTATTTCTAAGCGTTTCATAGAAAATTCGATTTTCTTTAAAATCACCTTACTATAATTCAGCACATTCTGAGCCACAAAAATCCAAACTCTGCAAATGTGCTCCGATTGTGGTTCTTGATACCTCTAATGATAGGTTCCGGGAGCTGTATTTATTGTGCCAACGTGCATTTAGATTGCTTGATTATTTCTAAACGTTTCATAGAAAATTCGATTTTCTTGAAAATCACCTTACTATAATTCAGCACATTCTGAGCCACAAAATTCCAAACTCTGCAAATGTGCTCCGATTGTGGTTCTTTATACCTCTAATGATAGGTTTCAGGACCTGTATTTATTGTGCCAACGTGCATTTAGATTGCTTGATTATTTCTAAACGTTTCATAGAAAATTCGATTTTCTTGAAAATCACCTTACTATAATTCAGCACATTCTGAGCCACAAAATTCCAAACTCTGCAAATGTGCTCCGATTGTGGTTCTTGATACCTCTAATGATAGGTTTCAGGACCTGTATTTATTGTGCCAACGTGCATTTAGATTGCTTGATTATTTCTAAACGTTTCATAGAAAATTCGATTTTCTTTAAAATCACCTTACTATAATTCAGCACATTCTGAGCCACAAAAATCCAAAATCTGCAACTGTGCTCCGATTGTGGTTCTTGATACCTCTAATGATAGGTTCCGGGAGCTGTATTTATTGTGCCAACGTGCATTTAGATTGCTTGATTATTTCTAAGCGTTTCATAGAAAATTCGATTTTCTTTAAAATCACCTTACTATAATTCAGCACATTCTGAGCCACAAAAATCCAAACTCTGCAAATGTGCTCCGATTGTGGTTCTTGATACCTCTAATGATAGGTTCCGGGAGCTGTATTTATTGTGCCAACGTGCATTTAGATTGCTTGATTATTTCTAAGCGTTTCATAGAAAATTCGATTTTCTTTAAAATCACCTTACTATAATTCAGCAGATTCTGAGCCACAAAATCCAAACTCTGCAAATGTGCTCCGATTGTGGTTCTTTATACCTCTAATGATAGGTTTCAGGACCTGTATTTATTGTGCCAACGTGCATTTAGATTGCTTGATTATTTCTAAACGTTTCATAGAAAATTCGATTTTCTTTAAAATCACCTTACTATAATTCAGCACATTCTGAGCCACAAAAATCCAAAATCTGCAACTGTGCTCCGATTGTGGTTCTTGATACCTCTAATGATAGGTTCCGGGAGCTGTATTTATTGTGCCAACGTGCATTTAGATTGCTTGATTATTTCTAAGCGTTTCATAGAAAATTCAATTTTCTTTAAAATCACCTTACTATAATTCAGCACATTCTGAGCCACAAAAATCCAAACTCTGCAAATGTGCTCCGATTGTGGTTCTTGATACCTCTAATGATAGGTTCCGGGAGCTGTATTTATTGTGCCAACGTGCATTTAGATTGCTTGATTATTTCTAAGCGTTTCATAGAAAATTCGATTTTCTTTAAAATCACCTTACTATAATTCAGCAGATTCTGAGCCACAAAATCCAAACTCTGCAAATGTGCTCCGATTGTGGTTCTTGATACCTCTAATGATAGGTTTCAGGACCTGTATTTATTGTGCCAACGTGCATTTAGATTGCTTGATTATTTCTAAACGTTTCATAGAAAATTCGATTTTCTTTAAAATCACCTTACTATAATTCAGCACATTCTGAGCCACAAAAATCCAAACTCTGCAAATGTGCTCCGATTGTGGTTCTTGATACCTCTAATGATAGGTTTCAGGACCTGTATTTATTGTGCCAACGTGCATTTAGATTGCTTGATTATTTCTAAGCGTTTCATAGAAAATTCGATTTTCTTTAAAATCACCTTACTATAATTCAGCAGATTCTGAGCCACAAAATCCAAACTCTGCAAATGTGCTCCGATTGTGGTTCTTGATACCTCTAATGATAGGTTTCAGGACCTGTATTTATTGTGCCAACGTGCATTTAGATTGCTTGATTATTTCTAAACGTTTCATAGAAAATTCGATTTTCTTTAAAATCACCTTACTATAATTCAGCAGATTCTGAGCCACAAAAATCCAAAATCTGCAAATGTGCTCCGATTGTGGTTCTTGATACCTCTAGTGATAGGTTTCAGGACCTGTATTTATTGTGCCAACGTGCATTTAGATTGCTTGATTATTTCTAAGCGTTTCATAGAAAATTCGATTTTCTTGAAAATCACCTTACTATAATTCAGCAGATTCTGAGCCACAAAAATCCAAAATCTGCAACTGTGCTCCGATTGTGGTTCTTGATACCTCTAATGATAGGTTTCAGGACCTGTATTTATTGTGCCAACGTGCATTTAGATTGCTTGATTATTTCTAAACGTTTCATAGAAAATTCGATTTTCATGAAGTCACCTTACTATAATTTAGCAGATTCTAAGCCACAAAAATCCAAACTCTGCAAATGTGCTCCGATCGTGGTTCTTGATACCTCTAATGATAGGTTTCAGGACCTGTATTTATTGTGCCAACGTGCATTTAGATTGCTTGATTATTTCTAAACGTTTCATAGAAAATTCGATTTTCTTTAAAATCACCTTACTATAATTCAGCAGATTCTGAGCCACAAAAATCCAAACTCTGCAAATGTGCTCCGATTGTGGTTCTTGATACCTCTAAATATAGGTTTCAGGACCTGTATTTATTGTGCCAACGTGCATTTAGATTGCTTGATTATTTCTAAACGTTTCATAGAAAATTCGATTTTCTTTAAAATCACCTTACTATAATTCAGCAGATTCTGAGCCACAAAAATCCAAACTCTGCAAATGTGCTCCGATCGTGGTTCTTGATACCTCTAATGATAGGTTTCAGGACCTGTATTTATTGTGCCAACGTGCATTTAGATTGCTTGATTATTTCTAAACGTTTCATAGAAAATTCGATTTTCTTGAAAATCACCTTACTATAATTCAGCACATTCTGAGCCACAAAATTCCAAACTCTGCAAATGTGCTCCGATTGTGGTTCTTGATACCTCTAATGATAGGTTTCAGGACCTGTATTTATTGTGCCAACGTGCATTTAGATTGCTTGATTATTTCTAAACGTTTCATAGAAAATTCGATTTTCTTTAAAATCACCTTACTATAATTCAGCAGATTCTGAGCCACAAAATCCAAACTCTGCAAATGTGCTCCGATTGTGGTTCTTGATACCTCTAATGATAGGTTTCAGGACCTGTATTTATTGTGCCAACGTGCATTTAGATTGCTTGATTATTTCTAAGCGTTTCATAGAAAATTCGATTTTCTTTAAAATCACCTTACTATAATTCAGCACATTCTGAGCCACAAAAATCCAAACTCTGCAAATGTGCTCCGATTGTGGTTCTTGATACCTCTAATGATAGGTTCCGGGAGCTGTATTTATTGTGCCAACGTGCATTTAGATTGCTTGATTATTTCTAAGCGTTTCATAGAAAATTCGATTTTCTTTAAAATCACCTTACTATAATTCAGCAGATTCTGAGCCACAAAATCCAAACTCTGCAAATGTGCTCCGATTGTGGTTCTTGATACCTCTAATGATAGGTTTCAGGACCTGTATTTATTGTGCCAACGTGCATTTAGATTGCTTGATTATTTCTAAGCGTTTCATAGAAAATTCGATTTTCTTTAAAATCACCTTACTATAATTCAGCACATTCTGAGCCACAAAAATCCAAACTCTGCAAATGTGCTCCGATTGTGGTTCTTGATACCTCTAATGATAGGTTCCGGGAGCTGTATTTATTGTGCCAACGTGCATTTAGATTGCTTGATTATTTCTAAGCGTTTCATAGAAAATTCGATTTTCTTTAAAATCACCTTACTATAATTCAGCAGATTCTGAGCCACAAAATCCAAACTCTGCAAATGTGCTCCGATTGTGGTTCTTGATACCTCTAATGATAGGTTTCAGGACCTGTATTTATTGTGCCAACGTGCATTTAGATTGCTTGATTATTTCTAAGCGTTTCATAGAAAATTCGATTTTCTTTAAAATCACCTTACTATAATTCAGCAGATTCTGAGCCACAAAATCCAAACTATGCAAATGTGCTCCGATTGTGGTTCTTGATACCTCTAATGATAGGTTTCAGGACCTGTATTTATTGTGCCAACGTGCATTTAGATTGCTTGATTATTTCTAAGCGTTTCATAGAAAATTCGATTTTCTTTAAAATCACCTTACTATAATTCAGCAGATTCTGAGCCACAAAATCCAAACTCTGCAAATGTGCTCCGATTGTGGTTCTTGATACCTCTAATGATAGGTTTCAGGACCTGTATTTATTGTGCCAACGTGCATTTAGATTGCTTGATTATTTCTAAGCGTTTCATAGAAAATTCGATTTTCTTTAAAATCACCTTACTATAATTCAGCAGATTCTGAGCCACAAAATCCAAACTCTGCAAATGTGCTCCGATTGTGGTTCTTGATACCTCTAATGATAGGTTTCAGGACCTGTATTTATTGTGCCAACGTGCATTTAGATTGCTTGATTATTTCTAAGCGTTTCATAGAAAATTCGATTTTCTTTAAAATCACCTTACTATAATTCAGCAGATTCTGAGCCACAAAAATCCAAACTCTGCAAATGTGCTCCGATTGTGGTTCTTGATACCTCTAATGATAGGTTTCAGGACCTGTATTTATTGTGCCAACGTGCATTTAGATTGCTTGATTATTTCTAAGCGTTTCATAGAAAATTCGATTTTCTTTAAAATCACCTTACTATAATTCAGCAGATTCTGAGCCACAAAATCCAAACTCTGCAAATGTGCTCCGATTGTGGTTCTTGATACCTCTAATGATAGGTTTCAGGACCTGTATTTATTGTGCCAACGTGCATTTAGATTGCTTGATTATTTCTAAGCGTTTCATAGAAAATTCGATTTTCTTGAAAATCACCTTACTATAATTCAGCAGATTCTGAGCCACAAAAATCCAAACTCTGCAACTGTGCTCCGATTGTGGTTCTTGATACCTCTAATGATAGGTTTCAGGACCTGTATTTATTGTGCCAACGTGCATTTAGATTGCTTGATTATTTCTAAGCGTTTCATAGAAAATTCGATTTTCTTTAAAATCACCTTACTATAATTCAGCAGATTCTGAGCCACAAAAATCCAAACTCTGCAAATGTGCTCCGATTGTGGTTCTTGATACCTCTAATGATAGGTTTCAGGACCTGTATTTATTGTGCCAACGTGCATTTAGATTGCTTGATTATTTCTAAGCGTTTCATAGAAAATTCGATTTTCTTTAAAATCACCTTACTATAATTCAGCACATTCTGAGCCACAAAAATCCAAACTCTGCAAATGTGCTCCGATTGTGGTTCTTGATACCTCTAAAGATAGGTTTCAGGACCTGTATTTATTGTGCCAACGTGCATTTAGATTGCTTGATTATTTCTAAGCGTTTCATAGAAAATTCGATTTTCTTTAAAATCACCTTACTATAATTCAGCACATTCTGAGCCACAAAAATCCAAACTCTGCAAATGTGCTCCGATTGTGGTTCTTGATACCTCTAATGATAGGTTTCAGGACCTGTATTTATTGTGCCAACGTGCATTTAGATTGCTTGATTATTTCTAAGCGTTTCATAGAAAATTCGATTTTCTTTAAAATCACCTTACTATAATTCAGCACATTCTGAGCCACAAAAATCCAAACTCTGCAACTGTGCTCCGATTGTGGTTCTTGATACCTCTAATGATAGGTTTCAGGACCTGTATTTATTGTGCCAACGTGCATTTAGATTGCTTGATTATTTCTAAGCGTTTCATAGAAAATTCGATTTTCTTTAAAATCACCTTACTATAATTCAGCAGATTCTGAGCCACAAAATCCAAACTCTGCAACTGTGCTCCGATTGTGGTTCTTGATACCTCTAATGATAGGTTTCAGGACCTGTATTTATTGTGCCAACGTGCATTTAGATTGCTTGATTATTTCTAAGCGTTTCATAGAAAATTCGATTTTCTTGAAAATCACCTTACTATAATTCAGCAGATTCTGAGCCACAAAAATCCAAACTCTGCAACTGTGCTCCGATTGTGGTTCTTGATACCTCTAATGATAGGTTTCAGGACCTGTATTTATTGTGTCAACGTGCATTTAGATTGCTTGATTATTTCTAAACGTTTCATAGAAAATTCGATTTTCTTTAAAATCACCTTACTATAATTCAGCAGATTCTGAGCCACAAAAATCCAAAATCTGCAAATGTGCTCCGATTGTGGTTCTTGATACCTCTAGTGATAGGTTTCAGGACCTGTATTTATTGTGCCAACGTGCTTTTAGATTGCTTGATTATTTCTAAACGTTTCATAGAAAATTCGATTTTCTTGAAAATCACCTTACTATAATTCAGCAGATTCTGAGCCACAAAAATCCAAAATCTGCAACTGTGCTCCGATTGTGGTTCTTGATACCTCTAATGATAGGTTTCGGGACCTGTATTTATTGTGCCAACGTGCATTTAGATTGCTTGATTATTTCTAAATGTTTCATAGAAAATTCGATTTTCATGAAGTCACCTTACTATAATTTAGCAGATTCTAAGCCACAAAAATCCAAACTCTGCAACTGTGCTCCGATTGTGGTTCTTGATACCTCTAATGATAGGTTTCGGGACCTTTAACTGGTGTGCCAACGTGCATTTAGATTGCTTGATTATTTCTAAGCGTTTCATAGAAAATTAGATTTTCTTGAAAATCACCTTACTATAATTCAGCAGATTCTGAGCCACAAAAATCCAAACTCTGCAAATGTGCTCCGATTGTGGTTCTTGATACCTCTAATGATAGGTTTCAGGACCTGTATTTATTGTGCCAACGTGCATTTAGATTGCTTGATTATTTCTAAACGTTTCATAGAAAATTCGATTTTCTTTAAAATCACCTTACTATAATTCAGCAGATTCTGAGCCACAAAAATCCAAAATCTGCAAATGTGCTCCGATTGTGGTTCTTGATACCTCTAGTGATAGGTTTCAGGACCTGTATTTATTGTGCCAACGTGCTTTTAGATTGCTTGATTATTTCTAAACGTTTCATAGAAAATTCGATTTTCTTGAAAATCACCTTACTATAATTCAGCAGATTCTGAGCCACAAAAATCCAAAATCTGCAACTGTGCTCCGATTGTGGTTCTTGATACCTCTAATGATAGGTTTCGGGACCTGTATTTATTGTGCCAACGTGCATTTAGATTGCTTGATTATTTCTAAACGTTTCATAGAAAATTCGATTTTCATGAAGTCACCTTACTATAATTTAGCAGATTCTAAGCCACAAAAATCCAAACTCTGCAACTGTGCTCCGATTGTGGTTCTTGATACCTCTAATGATAGGTTTCGGGACCTTTAACTGGTGTGCCAACGTGCATTTAGATTGCTTGATTATTTCTAAGCGTTTCATAGAAAATTCGATTTACTTTAAAATCACCTTACTATAATTCAGCAGATTCTGAGCCACAAAAATCCAAAATCTGCAAATGTGCTCCGATTGTGGTTCTTGATACCTCTAGTGATAGGTTTCAGGACCTGTATTTATTGTGCCAACGTGCTTTTAGATTGCTTGATTATTTCTAAACGTTTCATAGAAAATTCGATTTTCTTGAAAATCACCTTACTATAATTCAGCAGATTCTGAGCCACAAAAATCCAAAATCTGCAACTGTGCTCCGATTGTGGTTCTTGATACCTCTAATGATAGGTTTCGGGACCTGTGTTTATTGTGCCAACGTGCATTTAGATTGCTTGATTATTTCTAAACGTTTCATAGAAAATTCGATTTTCATGAAGTCACCTTACTATAATTTAGCAGATTCTAAGCCACAAAAATCCAAACTCTGCAACTGTGCTCCGATTGTGGTTCTTGATACCTCTAATGATAGGTTTCGGGACCTGTAATTATTGTGCCAACCCGCATTTAGATTGCTTGATTATTTGTAGACGTTTCATAGAAAATTCGATTTTCATGAAATCACCTTACTATAATTCAGCAGATTCTGAGCCACAAAAATCCAAAATCTGCAACTGTGCTTCGATTGTGGTTCTTGATACCTCTAATGATAGGTTTCGGGAGCTGTAATTGTTGTGCTAACGTGCAGCTAGATTGCTTGATTATTTGTAGACGTTTCATAGAAAATTCGATTTTCATGAAATCACCTTACTATAATTCAGCAGATTCTGAGCCACAAAAATCCAAAATCTGCAACTGCGCTCCGATTGTGGTTCTTGATACCTCTAATGATAGGTTTCGGGAGCTGTAATTGTTGTGCCAACGTGCATTTAGATTGCTTGATTATTTGTAGACGTTTAATAAAAAATTCGATTTTCATGAAATCACTTTACTATAATTCAGCAGATTCTGAGCCACAAAAATCCAAAATCTGCAACTGTGCTCCAATTGTGGTTCTTGATACCTCGATTGATAGGTCCCGGGAGCTGTATTTATTGTGCCAACGTGCATTTAGATTGCTTGATTATTTCTAAACGTTTCATAGAAAATTCGATTTTCATGAAATCACCTTACTATAATTCAGCAGATTCTGAGCCACAAAAATCCAAAATCTGCAACTGTGCTCCGATTGTGGTTCTTGATACCTCTATTGATAGGTTCCGGAAACTGTATTTATTGTGCCAACGTGCATTTAGATTGCTTGATTATTTCTAAACGTTTCATAGAAAATTCGATTTTCATGAAAATCACCTTACTATAATTCAGCAGATTCTGAGCCACAAAAATCCAAAATCTGCAACTGTGCTCCGATTGTGGTTCTTGATACCTCTAATGATAGGTTTCAGGACCTGTAATTATTGTGCCAACGTGCATTTAGATTGCTTGATTATTTCTAAACGTTTCATAGAAAATTCGATTTTCTTTAAAATCACCTTATTATAATTCAGCAGATTCTGAGCCACAAAAATCCAAAATCTGCAACTGTGCTCCGATTGTGGTTCTTGATACCTCTAATGATAGGTTTCAGGACCTGTATTTATTGTGCTAACGTGCATTTAGATTGCTTGATTATTTCTAAACGTTTCATAGAAAATTCGATTTTCTTTAAAATCACCTTACTATAATTCAGCACATTCTGAGCCACAAAAATCCAAACTCTGCAAATGTGCTCCGATTGTGGTTCTTGATACCTCTAAAGATAGGTTTCAGGACCTGTATTTATTGTGCCAACGTGCAGCTAGATTGCTTGATTATTTCTAAACGTTTCATAGAAAATTCGATTTTCATGAAATCACCTTACTATAATTCAGCAGATTCTGAGCCACAAAAATCCAAAATCTGCAACTGTGCTCCGATTGTGGTTCTTGATACCTCTAATGATAGGTTTCAGGACCTGTATTTATTGTGCCAACGTGCATTTAGATTGCTTGATTATTTCTAAACGTTTCATAGAAAATTCGATTTTCATGAAAATCACCTTACTATAATTCAGCAGATTCTGAGCCACAAAAATCTAAAATCTGCAACTGTGCTCCGATTGTGGTTCTTGATACCTCTAATGATAGGTTTCGGGAGCTGTAATTGTTGTGCCAACGTGCATTTAGATTGCTTGATTATTTGTAGACGTTTCATAGAAAATTCGATTTTCATGAAATCACCTTACTATAACTCAGCAGATTCTGAGCCACAAAAATCCAAAATCTGCAACTGTGCTCCGATTGTGGTTCTTGATACCTCTAATGATAGGTTTCGGGAGCTGTAATTGTTGTGCTAACGTGCAGCTAGATTGCTTGATTATTTCTAAACGTTTCATAGAAAATTCGATTTTCATGAAATCACCTTACTATAATTCAGCAGATTCTGAGCCACAAAAATCCAAAATCTGCAACTGTGCTCCGATTGTGGTTCTTGATACCTCTAATGATAGGTTTCGGGACCTGTATTTATTGTGCCAACGTGCATTTAGATTGCTTGATTATTTCTAAATGTTTCATAGAAAATTCGATTTTCTTTAAAATCACCTTACTATAATTCAGCACATTCTGAGCCACAAAAATCCAAACTCTGCAAATGTGCTCCGATTGTGGTTCTTGATACCTCTAAAGATAGGTTTCAGGACCTGTATTTATTGTGCCAACGTGCATTTAGATTGCTTGATTATTTCTAAACGTTTCATAGAAAATTCGATTTTCTTTAAAATCACCTTACTATAATTCAGCAGATTCTGAGCCACAAAAATCCAAACTCTGCAAATGTGCTCCGATTGTGGTTCTTGATACCTCTAATGATAGGTTTCAGGACCTGTATTTATTGTGCCAACGTGCATTTAGATTGCTTGATTATTTCTAAACGTTTCATAGAAAATTCGATTTTCTTGAAAATCACCTTACTATAATTCAGCACATTCTGAGCCACAAAAATCCAAACTCTGCAAATGTGCTCCGATTGTGGTTCTTGATACCTGTAATGATAGGTTTCAGGACCTGTATTTATTGTGCCAACGTGCATTTAGATTGCTTGATTATTTCTAAGCGTTTCATAGAAAATTCGATTTTCTTGAAAATCACCTTACTATAATTCAGCAGATTCTGAGCCACAAAAATCAAAACTCTGCAAATGTGCTCCGATTGTGGTTCTTGATACCTCTAATGATAGGTTTCAGGACCTGTATTTATTGTGCCAACGTGCATTTAGATTGCTTGATTATTTCTATGCGTTTCATAGAAAATTCGATTTTCTTTAAAATCACCTTACTATAATTCAGCAGATTCTGAGCCACAAAATCCAAACTCTGCAAATGTGCTCCGATTGTGGTTCTTGATACCTCTAATGATAGGTTTCAGGACCTGTATTTATTGTGCCAACGTGCATTTAGATTGCTTGATTATTTCTAAACGTTTCATAGAAAATTCGATTTTCTTTAAAATCACCTTACTATAATTCAGCACATTCTGAGCCACAAAAATCCAAACTCTGCAAATGTGCTCCGATTGTGGTTCTTGATACCTCTAATGATAGGTTTCAGGACCTGTATTTATTGTGCCAACGTGCATTTAGATTGCTTGATTATTTCTAAGCGTTTCATAGAAAATTCGATTTTCTTTAAAATCACCTTACTATAATTCAGCAGATTCTGAGCCACAAAATCCAAACTCTGCAAATGTGCTCCGATTGTGGTTCTTGATACCTCTAATGATAGGTTTCAGGACCTGTATTTATTGTGCCAACGTGCATTTAGATTGCTTGATTATTTCTAAACGTTTCATAGAAAATTCGATTTTCTTTAAAATCACCTTACTATAATTCAGCAGATTCTGAGCCACAAAAATCCAAAATCTGCAAATGTGCTCCGATTGTGGTTCTTGATACCTCTAGTGATAGGTTTCAGGACCTGTATTTATTGTGCCAACGTGCATTTAGATTGCTTGATTATTTCTAAGCGTTTCATAGAAAATTCGATTTTCTTGAAAATCACCTTACTATAATTCAGCAGATTCTGAGCCACAAAAATCCAAAATCTGCAACTGTGCTCCGATTGTGGTTCTTGATACATCTAATGATAGGTTTCAGGACCTGTATTTATTGTGCCAACGTGCATTTAGATTGCTTGATTATTTCTAAACGTTTCATAGAAAATTCGATTTTCATGAAGTCACCTTACTATAATTTAGCAGATTCTAAGCCACAAAAATCCAAACTCTGCAAATGTGCTCCGATCGTGGTTCTTGATACCTCTAATGATAGGTTTCAGGACCTGTATTTATTGTGCCAACGTGCATTTAGATTGCTTGATTATTTCTAAACGTTTCATAGAAAATTCGATTTTCTTGAAAATCACCTTACTATAATTCAGCAGATTCTGAGCCACAAAATCCAAACTCTGCAAATGTGCTCCGATTGTGGTTCTTGATACCTCTAAATATAGGTTTCAGGACCTGTATTTATTGTGCCAACGTGCATTTAGATTGCTTGATTATTTCTAAACGTTTCATAGAAAATTCGATTTTCTTTAAAATCACCTTACTATAATTCAGCAGATTCTGAGCCACAAAAATCCAAACTCTGCAAATGTGCTCCGATCGTGGTTCTTGATACCTCTAATGATAGGTTTCAGGACCTGTATTTATTGTGCCAACGTGCATTTAGATTGCTTGATTATTTCTAAACGTTTCATAGAAAATTCGATTTTCTTGAAAATCACCTTACTATAATTCAGCACATTCTGAGCCACAAAATTCCAAACTCTGCAAATGTGCTCCGATTGTGGTTCTTGATACCTCTAATGATAGGTTTCAGGACCTGTATTTATTGTGCCAACGTGCATTTAGATTGCTTGATTATTTCTAAACGTTTCATAGAAAATTCGATTTTCTTTAAAATCACCTTACTATAATTCAGCAGATTCTGAGCCACAAAATCCAAACTCTGCAAATGTGCTCCGATTGTGGTTCTTGATACCTCTAATGATAGGTTTCAGGACCTGTATTTATTGTGCCAACGTGCATTTAGATTGCTTGATTATTTCTAAGCGTTTCATAGAAAATTCGATTTTCTTTAAAATCACCTTACTATAATTCAGCACATTCTGAGCCACAAAAATCCAAACTCTGCAAATGTGCTCCGATTGTGGTTCTTGATACCTCTAATGATAGGTTTCAGGACCTGTATTTATTGTGCCAACGTGCATTTAGATTGCTTGATTATTTCTAAGCGTTTCATAGAAAATTCGATTTTCTTTAAAATCACCTTACTATAATTCAGCAGATTCTGAGCCACAAAATCCAAACTCTGCAAATGTGCTCCGATTGTGGTTCTTGATACCTCTAATGATAGGTTTCAGGACCTGTATTTATTGTGCCAACGTGCATTTAGATTGCTTGATTATTTCTAAGCGTTTCATAGAAAATTCGATTTTCTTTAAAATCACCTTACTATAATTCAGCACATTCTGAGCCACAAAAATCCAAACTCTGCAAATGTGCTCCGATTGTGGTTCTTGATACCTCTAATGATAGGTTCCGGGAGCTGTATTTATTGTGCCAACGTGCATTTAGATTGCTTGATTATTTCTAAGCGTTTCATAGAAAATTCGATTTTCTTTAAAATCACCTTACTATAATTCAGCAGATTCTGAGCCACAAAATCCAAACTCTGCAAATGTGCTCCGATTGTGGTTCTTGATACCTCTAATGATAGGTTTCAGGACCTGTATTTATTGTGCCAACGTGCATTTAGATTGCTTGATTATTTCTAAGCGTTTCATAGAAAATTCGATTTTCTTTAAAATCACCTTACTATAATTCAGCAGATTCTGAGCCACAAAATCCAAACTATGCAAATGTGCTCCGATTGTGGTTCTTGATACCTCTAATGATAGGTTTCAGGACCTGTATTTATTGTGCCAACGTGCATTTAGATTGCTTGATTATTTCTAAGCGTTTCATAGAAAATTCGATTTTCTTTAAAATCACCTTACTATAATTCAGCAGATTCTGAGCCACAAAATCCAAACTCTGCAAATGTGCTCCGATTGTGGTTCTTGATACCTCTAATGATAGGTTTCAGGACCTGTATTTATTGTGCCAACGTGCATTTAGATTGCTTGATTATTTCTAAGCGTTTCATAGAAAATTCGATTTTCTTTAAAATCACCTTACTATAATTCAGCAGATTCTGAGCCACAAAATCCAAACTCTGCAAATGTGCTCCGATTGTGGTTCTTGATACCTCTAATGATAGGTTTCAGGACCTGTATTTATTGTGCCAACGTGCATTTAGATTGCTTGATTATTTCTAAGCGTTTCATAGAAAATTCGATTTTCTTTAAAATCACCTTACTATAATTCAGCAGATTCTGAGCCACAAAAATCCAAACTCTGCAAATGTGCTCCGATTGTGGTTCTTGATACTTCTAATGATAGGTTTCAGGACCTGTATTTATTGTGCCAACGTGCATTTAGATTGCTTGATTATTTCTAAGCGTTTCATAGAAAATTCGATTTTCTTTAAAATCACCTTACTATAATTCAGCAGATTCTGAGCCACAAAATCCAAACTCTGCAAATGTGCTCCGATTGTGGTTCTTGATACCTCTAATGATAGGTTTCAGGACCTGTATTTATTGTGCCAACGTGCATTTAGATTGCTTGATTATTTCTAAGCGTTTCATAGAAAATTCGATTTTCTTGAAAATCACCTTACTATAATTCAGCAGATTCTGAGCCACAAAAATCCAAAATCTGCAACTGTGCTCCGATTGTGGTTCTTGATACCTCTAATGATAGGTTTCAGGACCTGTATTTATTGTGCCAACGTGCATTTAGATTGCTTGATTATTTCTAAGCGTTTCATAGAAAATTCGATTTTCTTTAAAATCACCTTACTATAATTCAGCAGATTCTGAGCCACAAAAATCCAAACTCTGCAAATGTGCTCCGATTGTGGTTCTTGATACCTCTAATGATAGGTTTCAGGACCTGTATTTATTGTGCCAACGTGCATTTAGATTGCTTGATTATTTCTAAGCGTTTCATAGAAAATTCGATTTTCTTTAAAATCACCTTACTATAATTCAGCACATTCTGAGCCACAAAAATCCAAACTCTGCAACTGTGCTCCGATTGTGGTTCTTGATACCTCTAAAGATAGGTTTCAGGACCTGTATTTATTGTGCCAACGTGCATTTAGATTGCTTGATTATTTCTAAGCGTTTCATAGAAAATTCGATTTTCTTGAAAATCACCTTACTATAATTCAGCAGATTCTGAGCCACAAAAATCCAAACTCTGCAAATGTGCTCCGATTGTGGTTCTTGATACCTCTAATGATAGGTTTCAGGACCTGTATTTATTGTGTCAACGTGCATTTAGATTGCTTGATTATTTCTAAACGTTTCATAGAAAATTCGATTTTCTTTAAAATCACCTTACTATAATTCAGCAGATTCTGAGCCACAAAAATCCAAAATCTGCAAATGTGCTCCGATTGTGGTTCTTGATACCTCTAGTGATAGGTTTCAGGACCTGTATTTATTGTGCCAACGTGCTTTTAGATTGCTTGATTATTTCTAAACGTTTCATAGAAAATTCGATTTTCTTGAAAATCACCTTACTATAATTCAGCAGATTCTGAGCCACAAAAATCCAAAATCTGCAACTGTGCTCCGATTGTGGTTCTTGATACCTCTAATGATAGGTTTCGGGACCTGTATTTATTGTGCCAACGTGCATTTAGATTGCTTGATTATTTCTAAATGTTTCATAGAAAATTCGATTTTTATGAAGTCACCTTACTATAATTTAGCAGATTCTAAGCCACAAAAATCCAAACTCTGCAACTGTGCTCCGATTGTGGTTCTTGATACCTCTAATGATAGGTTTCGGGACCTTTAACTGGTGTGCCAACGTGCATTTAGATTGCTTGATTATTTCTAAGCGTTTCATAGAAAATTCGATTTTCTTGAAAATCACCTTACTATAATTCAGCAGATTCTGAGCCACAAAAATCCAAAATCTGCAAATGTGCTCCGATTGTGGTTCTTGATACCTCTAGTGATAGGTTTCAGGACCTGTATTTATTGTGCCAACGTGCTTTTAGATTGCTTGATTATTTCTAAACGTTTCATAGAAAATTCGATTTTCTTGAAAATCACCTTACTATAATTCAGCAGATTCTGAGCCACAAAAATCCAAAATCTGCAACTGTGCTCCGATTGTGGTTCTTGATACCTCTAATGATAGGTTTCGGGACCTGTATTTATTGTGCCAACGTGCATTTAGATTGCTTGATTATTTCTAAACGTTTCATAGAAAATTCGATTTTCATGAAGTCACCTTACTATAATTTAGCAGATTCTAAGCCACAAAAATCCAAACTCTGCAACTGTGCTCCGATTGTGGTTCTTGATACCTCTAATGATAGGTTTCGGGACCTTTAACTGGTGTGCCAACGTGCATTTAGATTGCTTGATTATTTCTAAGCGTTTCATAGAAAATTCGATTTACTTTAAAATCACCTTACTATAATTCAGCAGATTCTGAGCCACAAAAATCCAAAATCTGCAAATGTGCTCCGATTGTGGTTCTTGATACCTCTAGTGATAGGTTTCAGGACCTGTATTTATTGTGCCAACGTGCTTTTAGATTGCTTGATTATTTCTAAACGTTTCATAGAAAATTCGATTTTCTTGAAAATCACCTTACTATAATTCAGCAGATTCTGAGCCACAAAAATCCAAAATCTGCAACTGTGCTCCGATTGTGGTTCTTGATACCTCTAATGATAGGTTTCGGGACCTGTATTTATTGTGCCAACGTGCATTTAGATTGCTTGATTATTTCTAAACGTTTCATAGAAAATTCGATTTTCATGAAGTCACCTTACTATAATTTAGCAGATTCTAAGCCACAAAAATCCAAACTCTGCAACTGTGCTCCGATTGTGGTTCTTGATACCTCTAATGATAGGTTTCGGGACCTGTAATTATTGTGCCAACCCGCATTTAGATTGCTTGATTATTTGTAGACGTTTCATAGAAAATTCGATTTTCATGAAATCACCTTACTATAATTCAGCAGATTCTGAGCCACAAAAATCCAAAATCTGCAACTGTGCTCCGATTGTGGTTCTTGATACCTCTAATGATAGGTTTCGGGAGCTGTAATTGTTGTGCTAACGTGCAGCTAGATTGCTTGATTATTTGTAGACGTTTCATAGAAAATTCGATTTTCATGAAATCACCTTACTATAATTCAGCAGATTCTGAGCCACAAAAATCCAAAATCTGCAACTGCGCTCCGATTGTGGTTCTTGATACCTCTAATGATAGGTTTCGGGAGCTGTAATTGTTGTGCCAACGTGCATTTAGATTGCTTGATTATTTGTAGACGTTTAATAAAAAATTCGATTTTCATGAAATCACTTTACTATAATTCAGCAGATTCTGAGCCACAAAAATCCAAAATCTGCAACTGTGCTCCAATTGTGGTTCTTGATACCTCGATTGATAGGTCCCGGGAGCTGTATTTATTGTGCCAACGTGCATTTAGATTGCTTGATTATTTCTAAACGTTTCATAGAAAATTCGATTTTCATGAAATCACCTTACTATAATTCAGCAGATTCTGAGCCACAAAAATCCAAAATCTGCAACTGTGCTCCGATTGTGGTTCTTGATACCTCTATTGATAGGTTCCGGAAACTGTATTTATTGTGCCAACGTGCATTTAGATTGCTTGATTATTTCTAAACGTTTCATAGAAAATTCGATTTTCATGAAAATCACCTTACTATAATTCAGCAGATTCTGAGCCACAAAAATCCAAAATCTGCAACTGTGCTCCGATTGTGGTTCTTGATACCTCTAATGATAGGTTTCAGGACCTGTAATTATTGTGCCAACGTGCATTTAGATTGCTTGATTATTTCTAAACGTTTCATAGAAAATTCGATTTTCTTTAAAATCACCTTATTATAATTCAGCAGATTCTGAGCCACAAAAATCCAAAATCTGCAACTGTGCTCCGATTGTGGTTCTTGATACCTCTAATGATAGGTTTCAGGACCTGTATTTATTGTGCTAACGTGCATTTAGATTGCTTGATTATTTCTAAATGTTTCATAGAAAATTCGATTTTCTTTAAAATCACCTTACTATAATTCAGCACATTCTGAGCCACAAAAATCCAAACTCTGCAAATGTGCTCCGATTGTGGTTCTTGATACCTCTAAAGATAGGTTTCAGGACCTGTATTTATTGTGCCAACGTGCAGCTAGATTGCTTGATTATTTCTAAACGTTTCATAGAAAATTCGATTTTCATGAAATCACCTTACTATAATTCAGCAGATTCTGAGCCACAAAAATCCAAAATCTGCAACTGTGCTCCGATTGTGGTTCTTGATACCTCTAGTGATAGGTTTCGGGACCTGTATTTATTGTGCCAACGTGCATTTAGATTGCTTGATTATTTCTAAACGTTTCATAGAAAATTCGATTTTCATGAAAATCACCTTACTATAATTCAGCAGATTCTGAGCCACAAAAATCTAAAATCTGCAACTGTGCTCCGATTGTGGTTCTTGATACCTCTAATGATAGGTTTCGGGAGCTGTAATTGTTGTGCCAACGTGCATTTAGATTGCTTGATTATTTGTAGACGTTTCATAGAAAATTCGATTTTCATGAAATCACCTTACTATAATTCAGCAGATTCTGAGCCACAAAAATCCAAAATCTGCAACTGTGCTCCGATTGTGGTTCTTGATACCTCTAATGATAGGTTTCGGGAGCTGTAATTGTTGTGCTAACGTGCAGCTAGATTGCTTGATTATTTCTAAACGTTTCATAGAAAATTCGATTTTCATGAAATCACCTTACTATAATTCAGCAGATTCTGAGCCACAAAAATCCAAAATCTGCAACTGTGCTCCGATTGTGGTTCTTGATACCTCTAATGATAGGTTTCGGGACCTGTATTTATTGTGCCAACGTGCATTTAGATTGCTTGATTATTTCTAAATGTTTCATAGAAAATTCGATTTTCTTTAAAATCACCTTACTATAATTCAGCACATTCTGAGCCACAAAAATCCAAACTCTGCAAATGTGCTCCGATTGTGGTTCTTGATACCTCTAAAGATAGGTTTCAGGACCTGTATTTATTGTGCCAACGTGCATTTAGATTGCTTGATTATTTCTAAACGTTTCATAGAAAATTCGATTTTCTTTAAAATCACCTTACTATAATTCAGCAGATTCTGAGCCACAAAAATCCAAACTCTGCAAATGTGCTCCGATTGTGGTTCTTGATACCTCTAAAGATAGGTTTCAGGACCTGTATTTATTGTGCCAACGTGCATTTAGATTGCTTGATTATTTCTAAACGTTTCATAGAAAATTCGATTTTCTTGAAAATCACCTTACTATAATTCAGCACATTCTGAGCCACAAAAATCCAAACTCTGCAAATGTGCTCCGATTGTGGTTCTTGATACCTGTAATGATAGGTTTCAGGACCTGTATTTATTGTGCCAACGTGCATTTAGATTGCTTGATTATTTCTAAGCGTTTCATAGAAAATTCGATTTTCTTGAAAATCACCTTACTATAATTCAGCAGATTCTGAGCCACAAAAATCAAAACTCTGCAAATGTGCTCCGATTGTGGTTCTTGATACCTCTAATGATAGGTTTCAGGACCTGTATTTATTGTGCCAACGTGCATTTAGATTGCTTGATTATTTCTATGCGTTTCATAGAAAATTCGATTTTCTTTAAAATCACCTTACTATAATTCAGCAGATTCTGAGCCACAAAATCCAAACTCTGCAAATGTGCTCCGATTGTGGTTCTTGATACCTCTAATGATAGGTTTCAGGACCTGTATTTATTGTGCCAACGTGCATTTAGATTGCTTGATTATTTCTAAGCGTTTCATAGAAAATTCGATTTTCTTGAAAATCACCTTACTATAATTCAGCAGATTCTGAGCCACAAAAATCCAAACTCTGCAACTGTGCTCCGATTGTGGTTCTTGATACCTCTAATGATAGGTTTCAGGACCTGTATTTATTGTGCCAACGTGCATTTAGATTGCTTGATTATTTCTAAACTTTTCACAGAAAATTCGATTTTCTTGAAAATCACCTTACTATAATTCAGCAGATTCTGAGCCACAAAATCCAAACTCTGCAAATGTGCTCCGATTGTGGTTCTTGATACCTGTAATGATAGGTTTCAGGACCTGTATTTATTGTGCCAACGTGCATTTAGATTGCTTGATTATTTCTCAGCGTTTCATAGAAAATTCGATTTTCTTGAAAATCACCTTACTATAATTCAGCAGATTCTGAGCCACAAAAATCAAAACTCTGCAAATGTGCTCCGATTGTGGTTCTTGATACCTCTAATGATAGGTTTCAGGACCTGTATTTATTGTGCCAACGTGCATTTAGATTGCTTGATTATTTCTAAGCGTTTCATAGAAAATTCGATTTTCTTGAAAATCACCTTACTATAATTCAGCAGATTCTGAGCCACAAAAATCCAAAATCTGCAACTGTGCTCCGATTGTGGTTCTTGATACATCTAATGATAGGTTTCGGGACCTGTAATTATTGTGCCAACGTGCATTTAGATTGCTTGATTATTTCTAAGCGTTTCATAGAAAATTCGATTTTCTTTAAAATCACCTTACTATAATTCAGCACATTCTGAGCCACAAAAATCCAAACTCTGCAAATGTGCTCCGATTGTGGTTCTTGATACCTCTAAAGATAGGTTTCAGGACCTGTATTTATTGTGCCAACGTGCATTTAGATTGCTTGATTATTTCTAAACGTTTCATAGAAAATTCGATTTTCTTTAAAATCACCTTACTATAATTCAGCACATTCTGAGCCACAAAAATCCAAACTCTGCAAATGTGCTCCGATCGTGGTTCTTGATACCTCTAATGATAGGTTTCGGGACCTGTAATTATTGTGCCAACGTGCATTTAGATTGCTTGATTATTTCTAAGCGTTTCATAGAAAATTCGATTTTCTTTAAAATCACCTTACTATAATTCAGCACATTCTGAGCCACAAAAATCCAAACTCTGCAAATGTGCTCCGATTGTGGTTCTTGATACCTCTAAAGATAGGTTTCAGGACCTGTATTTATTGTGCCAACGTGCATTTAGATTGCTTGATTATTTCTAAGCGTTTCATAGAAAATTCGATTTTCTTGAAAATCACCTTACTATAATTCAGCAGATTCTGAGCCACAAAAATCCAAAATCTGCAACTGTGCTCCGATTGTGGTTCTTGATACCTCTAATGATAGGTTTCGGGACCTGTAATTATTGTGCCAACGTGCATTTAGATTGCTTGATTATTTCTAAGCGTTTCATAGAAAATTCGATTTTCTTTAAAATCACCTTACTATAATTCAGCACATTCTGAGCCACAAAAATCCAAACTCTGCAAATGTGCTCCGATTGTGGTTCTTGATACCTCTAAAGATAGGTTTCAGGACCTGTATTTATTGTGCCAACGTGCATTTAGATTGCTTGATTATTTCTAAACGTTTCATAGAAAATTCGATTTTCTTGAAAATCACCTTACTATAATTCAGCAGATTCTGAGCCACAAAAATCCAAAATCTGCAACTGTGCTCCGATTGTGGTTCTTGATACCTCTAATGATAGGTTTCGGGACCTGTAATTATTGTGCCAACGTGCATTTAGATTGCTTGATTATTTCTAAGCGTTTCATAGAAAATTCGATTTTCTTTAAAATCACCTTACTATAATTCAGCACATTCTGAGCCACAAAAATCCAAACTCTGCAAATGTGCTCCGATTGTGGTTCTTGATACCTCTAAAGATAGGTTTCAGGACCTGTATTTATTGTGCCAACGTGCATTTAGATTGCTTGATTATTTCTAAACGTTTCATAGAAAATTCGATTTTCTTTAAAATCACCTTACTATAATTCAGCAGATTCTGAGCCACAAAAATCCAAACTCTGCAAATGTGCTCCGATCGTGGTTCTTGATACCTCTAATGATAGGTTTCGGGACCTGTAATTATTGTGCCAACGTGCATTTAGATTGCTTGATTATTTCTAAGCGTTTCATAGAAAATTCGATTTTCTTTAAAATCACCTTACTATAATTCAGCACATTCTGAGCCACAAAAATCCAAACTCTGCAAATGTGCTCCGATTGTGGTTCTTGATACCTCTAAAGATAGGTTTCAGGACCTGTATTTATTGTGCCAACGTGCATTTAGATTGCTTGATTATTTCTAAGCGTTTCATAGAAAATTCGATTTTCTTGAAAATCACCTTACTATAATTCAGCAGATTCTGAGCCACAAAAATCCAAAATCTGCAACTGTGCTCCGATTGTGGTTCTTGATACCTCTAATGATAGGTTTCGGGACCTGTAATTATTGTGCCAACGTGCATTTAGATTGCTTGATTATTTCTAAGCGTTTCATAGAAAATTCGATTTTCTTTAAAATCACCTTACTATAATTCAGCACATTCTGAGCCACAAAAATCCAAACTCTGCAAATATGCTCCGATTGTGGTTCTTGATACCTCTAAAGATAGGTTTCAGGACCTGTATTTATTGTGCCAACGTGCATTTAGATTGCTTGATTATTTCTAAACGTTTCATAGAAAATTCGATTTTCTTTAAAATCACCTTACTATAATTCAGCAGATTCTGAGCCACAAAAATCCAAACTCTGCAAATGTGCTCCGATCGTGGTTCTTGATACCTCTAATGATAGGTTTCGGGACCTGTAATTATTGTGCCAACGTGCATTTAGATTGCTTGATTATTTCTAAGCGTTTCATAGAAAATTCGATTTTCTTTAAAATCACCTTACTATAATTCAGCACATTCTGAGCCACAAAAATCCAAACTCTGCAAATGTGCTCCGATTGTGGTTCTTGATACCTCTAAAGATAGGTTTCAGGACCTGTATTTATTGTGCCAACGTGCATTTAGATTGCTTGATTATTTCTAAACGTTTCATAGAAAATTCGATTTTCTTGAAAATCACCTTACTATAATTCAGCACATTCTGAGCCACAAAAATCCAAACTCTGCAAATGTGCTCCGATTGTGGTTCTTGATACCTCTAATGATAGGTTTCAGGACCTGTATTTATTGTGCCAACGTGCATTTAGATTGCTTGATTATTTCTAAGCGTTTCATAGAAAATTCGATTTTCTTTAAAATCACCTTACTATAATTCAGCAGATTCTGAGCCACAAAATCCAAACTCTGCAAATGTGCTCCGATTGTGGTTCTTGATACCTCTAATGATAGGTTTCAGGACCTGTATTTATTGTGCCAACGTGCATTTAGATTGCTTGATTATTTCTAAGCGTTTCATAGAAAATTCGATTTTCATGAAATCACTTTACTATAATTCAGCACATTCTGAGCCACAAAAATCCAAAATCTGCAACTGTGCTCCGATTGTGGTTCTTGATACCTCTAATGATAGGTTTCGGGACCTGTATTTATTGTGCCAACGTGCATTTAGATTGCTTGATTATTTCTAAACGTTTCATAGAAAATTCGATTTTCTTTAAAATCACCTTACTATAATTCAGCAGATTCTGAGCCACAAAAATCCAAAATCTGCAAATGTGCTCCGATTGTGGTTCTTGATACCTCTAATGATAGGTTTCAGGACCTGTATTTATTGTGCCAACGTGCATTTAGATTGCTTGATTATTTCTAAGCGTTTCATAGAAAATTCGATTTTCTTGAAAATCACCTTACTATAATTCAGCAGATTCTGAGCCACAAAAATCCAAAATCTGCAACTGTGCTCCGATTGTGGTTCTTGATACCTCTAATGATAGGTTTCGGGACCTGTAATTATTGTGCCAACGTGCATTTAGATTGCTTGATTATTTCTAAGCGTTTCATAGAAAATTCGATTTTCTTTAAAATCACCTTACTATAATTCAGCACATTCTGAGCCACAAAAATCCAAAATCTGCAACTGTGCTCCGATTGTGGTTCTTGATACCTCTAATGATAGGTTTCGGGACCTGTAATTATTGTGCCAACGTGCATTTAGATTGCTTGATTATTTCTAAGCGTTTCATAGAAAATTCGATTTTCTTTAAAATCACCTTACTATAATTCAGCACATTCTGAGCCACAAAAATCCAAACTCTGCAAATGTGCTCCGATTGTGGTTCTTGATACCTCTAAAGATAGGTTTCAGGACCTGTATTTATTGTGCCAACGTGCATTTAGATTGCTTGATTATTTCTAAACGTTTCATAGAAAATTCGATTTTCTTTAAAATCACCTTACTATAATTCAGCAGATTCTGAGCCACAAAAATCCAAAATCTGCAAATGTGCTCCGATCGTGGTTCTTGATACCTCTAATGATAGGTTTCGGGACCTGTAATTATTGTGCCAACGTGCATTTAGATTGCTTGATTATTTCTAAGCGTTTCATAGAAAATTCGATTTTCTTTAAAATCACCTTACTATAATTCAGCACATTCTGAGCCACAAAAATCCAAACTCTGCAAATGTGCTCCGATTGTGGTTCTTGATACCTCTAAAGATAGGTTTCAGGACCTGTATTTATTGTGCCAACGTGCATTTAGATTGCTTGATTATTTCTAAACGTTTCATAGAAAATTCGATTTTCTTTAAAATCACCTTACTATAATTCAGCACATTCTGAGCCACAAAAATCCAAACTCTGCAAATGTGCTCCGATTGTGGTTCTTGATACCTCTAATGATAGGTTTCAGGACCTGTATTTATTGTGCCAACGTGCATTTAGATTGCTTGATTATTTCTAAGCGTTTCATAGAAAATTCGATTTTCTTGAAAATCACCTTACTATAATTCAGCAGATTCTGAGCCACAAAAATCCAAACTCTGCAACTGTGCTCCGATTGTGGTTCTTGATACCTCTAATGATAGGTTTCAGGACCTGTATTTATTGTGCCAACGTGCATTTAGATTGCTTGATTATTTCTAAGCGTTTCATAGAAAATTCGATTTTCTTTAAAATCACCTTACTATAATTCAGCAGATTCTGAGCCACAAAATCCAAACTCTGCAAATGTGCTCCGATTGTGGTTCTTGATACCTCTAATGATAGGTTTCAGGACCTGTATTTATTGTGCCAACGTGCATTTAGATTGCTTGATTATTTCTAAGCGTTTCATAGAAAATTCGATTCTCTTGAAAATCACCTTACTATAATTCAGCAGATTCTGAGCCACAAAAATCCAAACTCTGCAACTGTGCTCCGATTGTGGTTCTTGATACCTCTAATGATAGGTTTCAGGACCTGTATTTATTGTGCCAACGTGCATTTAGATTGCTTGATTATTTCTAAACGTTTCATAGAAAATTCGATTTTCTTTAAAATCACCTTACTATAATTCAGCAGATTCTGAGCCACAAAAATCCAAAATCTGCAAATGTGCTCCGATTGTGGTTCTTGATACCTCTAATGATAGGTTTCGGGACCTGTAATTGTTGTGCCAACCCGCATTTAGATTGCTTGAGTATTTGTAGACGTTTCATAGAAAATTCGATTTTCATGAAATCACCTTACTATAATCCAGCAGATTCTGAGCCACAAAAATCCAAAATCTGCAACTGTGCTCCGATTGTGGTTCTTGATACCTCTAATGATAGGTTTCGGGAGCTGTAATTGTTGTGCTAACGTGCAGCTAGATTGCTTGATTATTTGTAGACGTTTCATAGAAAATTCGATTTTCATGAAATCACCTTACTATAATTCAGCAGATTCTGAGCCACAAAAATCCAAAATCTGCAACTGCGCTCCGATTGTGGTTCTTGATACCTCTAATGATAGGTTTCGGGAGCTGTATTTATTGTGCCAACGTGCATTTAGATTGCTTGATTATTTCTAAACGTTTCATAGAAAATTCGATTTTCTTTAAAATCACCTTACTATAATTCAGCAGATTCTGAGCCACAAAAATCCAAAATCTGCAAATGTGCTCCGATTGTGGTTCTTGATACCTCTAATGATAGGTTTCAGGACCTGTATTTATTGTGCCAACGTGCATTTAGATTGCTTGATTATTTCTAAGCGTTTCATAGAAAATTCGATTTTCTTGAAAATCACCTTACTATAATTCAGCAGATTCTGAGCCACAAAAATCCAAAATCTGCAACTGTGCTCCGATTGTGGTTCTTGATACCTCTAATGATAGGTTTCGGGACCTGTAATTATTGTGCCAACGTGCATTTAGATTGCTTGATTATTTCTAAGCGTTTCATAGAAAATTCGATTTTCTTTAAAATCACCTTACTATAATTCAGCACATTCTGAGCCACAAAAATCCAAAATCTGCAACTGTGCTCCGATTGTGGTTCTTGATACCTCTAATGATAGGTTTCGGGACCTGTAATTATTGTGCCAACGTGCATTTAGATTGCTTGATTATTTCTAAGCGTTTCATAGAAAATTCGATTTTCTTGAAAATCACCTTACTATAATTCAGCACATTCTGAGCCACAAAAATCCAAACTCTGCAAATGTGCTCCGATTGTGGTTCTTGATACCTCTAAAGATAGGTTTCAGGACCTGTATTTATTGTGCCAACGTGCATTTAGATTGCTTGATTATTTCTAAGCGTTTCATAGAAAATTCGATTTTCTTTAAAATCACCTTACTATAATTCAGCACATTCTGAGCCACAAAAATCCAAAATCTGCAACTGTGCTCCGATTGTGGTTCTTGATACCTCTAATGATAGGTTTCGGGACCTGTAATTATTGTGCCAACGTGCATTTAGATTGCTTGATTATTTCTAAGCGTTTCATAGAAAATTCGATTTTCTTTAAAATCACCTTACTATAATTCAGCACATTCTGAGCCACAAAAATCCAAAATCTGCAACTGTGCTCCGATTGTGGTTCTTGATACCTCTAATGATAGGTTTCGGGACCTGTAATTATTGTGCCAACGTGCATTTAGATTGCTTGATTATTTCTAAGCGTTTCATAGAAAATTCGATTTTCTTTAAAATCACCTTACTATAATTCAGCACATTCTGAGCCACAAAAATCCAAAATCTGCAACTGTGCTCCGATTGTGGTTCTTGATACCTCTAATGATAGGTTTCGGGACCTGTAATTATTGTGCCAACGTGCATTTAGATTGCTTGATTATTTCTAAGCGTTTCATAGAAAATTCGATTTTCTTTAAAATCACCTTACTATAATTCAGCACATTCTGAGCCACAAAAATCCAAACTCTGCAAATGTGCTCCGATTGTGGTTCTTGATACCTCTAAAGATAGGTTTCAGGACCTGTATTTATTGTGCCAACGTGCATTTAGATTGCTTGATTATTTCTAAACGTTTCATAGAAAATTCGATTTTCTTTAAAATCACCTTACTATAATTCAGCACATTCTGAGCCACAAAAATCCAAACTCTGCAAATGTGCTCCGATTGTGGTTCTTGATACCTCTAATGATAGGTTTCAGGACCTGTATTTATTGTGCCAACGTGCATTTAGATTGCTTGATTATTTCTAAGCGTTTCATAGAAAATTCGATTTTCTTGAAAATCACCTTACTATAATTCAGCAGATTCTGAGCCACAAAAATCCAAAATCTGCAACTGTGCTCCGATTGTGGTTCTTGATACCTCTAATGATAGGTTTCGGGACCTGTAATTATTGTGCCAACGTGCATTTAGATTGCTTGATTATTTCTAAGCGTTTCATAGAAAATTCGATTTTCTTTAAAATCACCTTACTATAATTCAGCACATTCTGAGCCACAAAAATCCAAACTCTGCAAATGTGCTCCGATTGTGGTTCTTGATACCTCTAAAGATAGGTTTCAGGACCTGTATTTATTGTGCCAACGTGCATTTAGATTGCTTGATTATTTCTAAACGTTTCATAGAAAATTCGATTTTCTTTAAAATCACCTTACTATAATTCAGCAGATTCTGAGCCACAAAAATCCAAAATCTGCAAATGTGCTCCGATCGTGGTTCTTGATACCTCTAATGATAGGTTTCGGGACCTGTAATTATTGTGCCAACGTGCATTTAGATTGCTTGATTATTTCTAAGCGTTTCATAGAAAATTCGATTTTCTTTAAAATCACCTTACTATAATTCAGCACATTCTGAGCCACAAAAATCCAAACTCTGCAAATGTGCTCCGATTGTGGTTCTTGATACCTCTAAAGATAGGTTTCAGGACCTGTATTTATTGTGCCAACGTGCATTTAGATTGCTTGATTATTTCTAAACGTTTCATAGAAAATTCGATTTTCTTGAAAATCACCTTACTATAATTCAGCACATTCTGAGCCACAAAAATCCAAACTCTGCAAATGTGCTCCGATTGTGGTTCTTGATACCTCTAATGATAGGTTTCAGGACCTGTATTTATTGTGCCAACGTGCATTTAGATTGCTTGATTATTTCTAAGCGTTTCATAGAAAATTCGATTTTCTTGAAAATCACCTTACTATAATTCAGCAGATTCTGAGCCACAAAAATCCAAACTCTGCAACTGTGCTCCGATTGTGGTTCTTGATACCTCTAATGATAGGTTTCAGGACCTGTATTTATTGTGCCAACGTGCATTTAGATTGCTTGATTATTTCTAAGCGTTTCATAGAAAATTCGATTTTCTTTAAAATCACCTTACTATAATTCAGCAGATTCTGAGCCACAAAATCCAAACTCTGCAAATGTGCTCCGATTGTGGTTCTTGATACCTCTAATGATAGGTTTCAGGACCTGTATTTATTGTGCCAACGTGCATTTAGATTGCTTGATTATTTCTAAGCGTTTCATAGAAAATTCGATTCTCTTGAAAATCACCTTACTATAATTCAGCAGATTCTGAGCCACAAAAATCCAAACTCTGCAACTGTGCTCCGATTGTGGTTCTTGATACCTCTAATGATAGGTTTCAGGACCTGTATTTATTGTGCCAACGTGCATTTAGATTGCTTGATTATTTCTAAACGTTTCATAGAAAATTCGATTTTCTTTAAAATCACCTTACTATAATTCAGCAGATTCTGAGCCACAAAAATCCAAAATCTGCAAATGTGCTCCGATTGTGGTTCTTGATACCTCTAATGATAGGTTTCGGGACCTGTAATTGTTGTGCCAACCCGCATTTAGATTGCTTGAGTATTTGTAGACGTTTCATAGAAAATTCGATTTTCATGAAATCACCTTACTATAATTCAGCAGATTCTGAGCCACAAAAATCCAAAATCTGCAACTGTGCTCCGATTGTGGTTCTTGATACCTCTAATGATAGGTTTCGGGAGCTGTAATTGTTGTGCTAACGTGCAGCTAGATTGCTTGATTATTTGTAGACGTTTCATAGAAAATTCGATTTTCATGAAATCACCTTACTATAATTCAGCAGATTCTGAGCCACAAAAATCCAAAATCTGCAACTGCGCTCCGATTGTGGTTCTTGATACCTCTAATGATAGGTTTCGGGAGCTGTAATTGTTGTGTCAACGTGCATTTAGATTGCTTGATTATTTGTAGACGTTTAATAAAAAATTCGATTTTCATGAAATCACTTTACTATAATTCAGCAGATTCTGAGCCACAAAAATCCAAAATCTGCAACTGTGCTCCAATTGTGGTTCTTGATACATCGATTGATAGGTCCCGGGAGCTATATTTATTGTGCCAACGTGCATTGAGTTTGCTTGATTATTTCTAAACGTTTCATAGAAAATTCGATTTTCATGAAGTCACCTTACTATAATTCAGCAGATTCTAAGCCACAAAAATCCAAACTCTGCAACTGTGCTCCGATTGTGGTTCTTGATACCTCTAATGATAGGTTCCGGGAGCTGTATTTATTGTGCCAACGTGCATTTAGATTGCTTGATTATTTCTAAACGTTTCATAGAAAATTCGATTTTCATGAAATCACCTTACTATAATTCAGCAGATTCTGAGCCACAAAAATCCAAAATCTGCAACTGTGCTCCAATTGTGGTTATTGATACCTCTAATGATAGGTTTCAGGACCTGTATTTATTGTGCCAACGTGCATTTAGATTGCTTGATTATTTCTAAACGTTTCATAGAAAATTCGATTTTCTTGAAAATCACCTTACTATAATTCAGCAGATTCTGAGCCACAAAAATCCAAAATCTGCAAATGTGCTCCGATCGTGGTTCTTGATACCTCTAATGATAGGTTTCAGGACCTGTATTTATTGTGCCAACGTGCATTTAGATTGCTTGATTATTTCTAAACGTTTCATAGAAAATTCGATTTTCTTGAAAATCACCTTACTATAATTCAGCAGATTCTGAGCCACAAAAATCCAAAATCTGCAACTGTGCTCCGATTGTGGTTCTTGATACCTCTAATGATAGGTTTTGGGACCTGTATTTATTGTGCCAACGTGCATTTAGATTGCTTGATTATTTCTAAACGTTTCATAGAAAATTCGATTTTCATGAAGTCACCTTACTATAATTTAGCAGATTCTAAGCCACAAAAATCCAAACTCTGCAACTGTGCTCCGATTGTGGTTCTTGATACCTCTAATGATAGGTTTCGGGACCTGTAATTGTTGTGCCAACCCGCATTTAGATTGCTTGATTATTTGTAGACGTTTCATAGAAAATTCGATTTTCATGAAATCACCTTACTATAATTCAGCAGATTCTGAGCCACAAAAATCCAAAATCTGCAACTGTGCTCCGATTGTGGTTCTTGATACCTCTAATGATAGGTTTCGGGAGCTGTAATTGTTGTGCTAACGTGCAGCTAGATTGCTTGATTATTTGTAGACGTTTCATAGAAAATTCGATTTTCATGAAATCACCTTACTATAATTCAGCAGATTCTGAGCCACAAAAATCCAAAATCTGCAACTGCGCTCCGATTGTGGTTCTTGATACCTCTAATGATAGGTTTCGGGACCTGTAATTGTTGTGCCAACCCGCATTTAGATTGCTTGATTATTTCTAAACGTTTCATAGAAAATTCGATTTTCTTGAAAATCACCTTACTATAATTCAGCACATTCTGAGCCACAAAAATCCAAACTCTGCAAATGTGCTCCGATTGTGGTTCTTGATACCTCTAAAGATAGGTTTCAGGACCTGTATTTATTGTGCCAACGTGCATTTAGATTGCTTGATTATTTCTAAACGTTTCATAGAAAATTCGATTTTCTTTAAAATCACCTTACTATAATTCAGCAGATTCTGAGCCACAAAAATCCAAAATCTGCAAATGTGCTCCGATCGTGGTTCTTGATACCTCTAATGATAGGTTTCGGGACCTGTAATTATTGTGCCAACGTGCATTTAGATTGCTTGATTATTTCTAAGCGTTTCATAGAAAATTCGATTTTCTTTAAAATCACCTTACTATAATTCAGCACATTCTGAGCCACAAAAATCCAAACTCTGCAAATGTGCTCCGATTGTGGTTCTTGATACCTCTAAAGATAGGTTTCAGGACCTGTATTTATTGTGCCAACGTGCATTTAGATTGCTTGATTATTTCTAAACGTTTCATAGAAAATTCGATTTTCTTGAAAATCACCTTACTATAATTCAGCACATTCTGAGCCACAAAAATCCAAACTCTGCAAATGTGCTCCGATTGTGGTTCTTGATACCTCTAATGATAGGTTTCAGGACCTGTATTTATTGTGCCAACGTGCATTTAGATTGCTTGATTATTTCTAAGCGTTTCATAGAAAATTCGATTTTCTTGAAAATCACCTTACTATAATTCAGCAGATTCTGAGCCACAAAAATCCAAACTCTGCAACTGTGCTCCGATTGTGGTTCTTGATACCTCTAATGATAGGTTTCAGGACCTGTATTTATTGTGCCAACGTGCATTTAGATTGCTTGATTATTTCTAAGCGTTTCATAGAAAATTCGATTTTCTTTAAAATCACCTTACTATAATTCAGCAGATTCTGAGCCACAAAATCCAAACTCTGCAAATGTGCTCCGATTGTGGTTCTTGATACCTCTAATGATAGGTTTCAGGACCTGTATTTATTGTGCCAACGTGCATTTAGATTGCTTGATTATTTCTAAGCGTTTCATAGAAAATTCGATTCTCTTGAAAATCACCTTACTATAATTCAGCAGATTCTGAGCCACAAAAATCCAAACTCTGCAACTGTGCTCCGATTGTGGTTCTTGATACCTCTAATGATAGGTTTCAGGACCTGTATTTATTGTGCCAACGTGCATTTAGATTGCTTGATTATTTCTAAACGTTTCATAGAAAATTCGATTTTCTTTAAAATCACCTTACTATAATTCAGCAGATTCTGAGCCACAAAAATCCAAAATCTGCAAATGTGCTCCGATTGTGGTTCTTGATACCTCTAATGATAGGTTTCGGGACCTGTAATTGTTGTGCCAACCCGCATTTAGATTGCTTGAGTATTTGTAGACGTTTCATAGAAAATTCGATTTTCATGAAATCACCTTACTATAATTCAGCAGATTCTGAGCCACAAAAATCCAAAATCTGCAACTGTGCTCCGATTGTGGTTCTTGATACCTCTAATGATAGGTTTCGGGAGCTGTAATTGTTGTGCTAACGTGCAGCTAGATTGCTTGATTATTTGTAGACGTTTCATAGAAAATTCGATTTTCATGAAATCACCTTACTATAATTCAGCAGATTCTGAGCCACAAAAATCCAAAATCTGCAACTGCGCTCCGATTGTGGTTCTTGATACCTCTAATGATAGGTTTCGGGAGCTGTAATTGTTGTGTCAACGTGCATTTAGATTGCTTGATTATTTGTAGACGTTTAATAAAAAATTCGATTTTCATGAAATCACTTTACTATAATTCAGCAGATTCTGAGCCACAAAAATCCAAAATCTGCAACTGTGCTCCAATTGTGGTTCTTGATACATCGATTGATAGGTCCCGGGAGCTGTATTTATTGTGCCAACGTGCATTGAGTTTGCTTGATTATTTCTAAACGTTTCATAGAAAATTCGATTTTCATGAAGTCACCTTACTATAATTCAGCAGATTCTAAGCCACAAAAATCCAAACTCTGCAACTGTGCTCCGATTGTGGTTCTTGATACCTCTAATGATAGGTTCCGGGAGCTGTATTTATTGTGCCAACGTGCATTTAGATTGCTTGATTATTTCTAAACGTTTCATAGAAAATTCGATTTTCATGAAATCACCTTACTATAATTCAGCAGATTCTGAGCCACAAAAATCCAAAATCTGCAACTGTGCTCCAATTGTGGTTATTGATACCTCTAATGATAGGTTTCAGGACCTGTATTTATTGTGCCAACGTGCATTTAGATTGCTTGATTATTTCTAAACGTTTCATAGAAAATTCGATTTTCTTGAAAATCACCTTACTATAATTCAGCAGATTCTGAGCCACAAAAATCCAAAATCTGCAAATGTGCTCCGATTGTGGTTCTTGATACCTCTAATGATAGGTTTCAGGACCTGTATTTATTGTGCCAACGTGCATTTAGATTGCTTGATTATTTCTAAACGTTTCATAGAAAATTCGATTTTCTTGAAAATCACCTTACTATAATTCAGCAGATTCTGAGCCACAAAAATCCAAAATCTGCAACTGTGCTCCGATTGTGGTTCTTGATACCTCTAATGATAGGTTTTGGGACCTGTATTTATTGTGCCAACGTGCATTTAGATTGCTTGATTATTTCTAAACGTTTCATAGAAAATTCGATTTTCATGAAGTCACCTTACTATAATTTAGCAGATTCTAAGCCACAAACATCCAAACTCTGCAACTGTGCTCCGATTGTGGTTCTTGATACCTCTAATGATAGGTTTCGGGACCTGTAATTGTTGTGCCAACCCGCATTTAGATTGCTTGATTATTTGTAGACGTTTCATAGAAAATTCGATTTTCATGAAATCACCTTACTATAATTCAGCAGATTCTGAGCCACAAAAATCCAAAATCTGCAACTGTGCTCCGATTGTGGTTCTTGATACCTCTAATGATAGGTTTCGGGAGCTGTAATTGTTGTGCTAACGTGCAGCTAGATTGCTTGATTATTTGTAGACGTTTCATAGAAAATTCGATTTTCATGAAATCACCTTACTATAATTCAGCAGATTCTGAGCCACAAAAATCCAAAATCTGCAACTGTGCTCCGATTGTGGTTCTTGATACCTCTAATGATAGGTTTCGGGAGCTGTAATTGTTGTGCTAACGTGCAGCTAGATTGCTTGATTATTTGTAGACGTTTAATAAAAAATTCGATTTTCATGAAATCACTTTACTATAATTCAGCAGATTCTGAGCCACAAAAATCCAAAATCTGCAACTGTGCTCCAATTGTGGTTCTTGATACCTCGATTGATAGGTCCCGGGAGCTGTATTTATTGTGCCAACGTGCATTTAGATTGCTTGATTATTTCTAAACGTTTCATAGAAAATTCGATTTTCATGAAGTCACCTTACTATAATTCAGCAGATTCTAAGCCACAAAAATCCAAACTCTGCAACTGTGCTCCGATTGTGGTTCTTGATACCTCTAATGATAGGTTCCGGGAGCTGTATTTATTGTGCCAACGTGCATTTAGATTGCTTGATTATTTCTAAACGTTTCATAGAAAATTCGATTTTCATGAAGTCACTTTACTATAATTCAGCAGATTCTAAGCCACAAAAATCCAAACTCTGCAACTGTGCTCCGATTGTGGTTCTTGATACCTCTAATGATAGGTTCCGGGAGCTGTATTTATTGTGCCAACGTGCATTTAGATTGCTTGATTATTTCTAAACGTTTCATAGAAAATTCGATTTTCATGAAATCACCTTACTATAATTCAGCAGATTCTGAGCCACAAAAATCCAAAATCTGCAACTGTGCTCCAATTGTGGTTCTTGATACCTCTAATGATAGGTTTCAGGACCTGTATTTATTGTGCCAACGTGCATTTAGATTGCTTGATTATTTCTAAACGTTTCATAGAAAATTCGATTTTCTTGAAAATCACCTTACTATAATTCAGCAGATTCTGAGCCACAAAAATCCAAAATCTGCAAATGTGCTCCGATTGTGGTTCTTGATACCTCTAATGATAGGTTTCAGGACCTGTATTTATTGTGCCAACGTGCATTTAGATTGCTTGATTATTTCTAAACGTTTCATAGAAAATTCGATTTTCTTGAAAATCACCTTACTATAATTCAGCAGATTCTGAGCCACAAAAATCCAAAATCTGCAACTGTGCTCCGATTGTGGTTCTTGATACCTCTAATGATAGGTTTCGGGACCTGTATTTATTGTGCCAACGTGCATTTAGATTGCTTGATTATTTCTAAACGTTTCATAGAAAATTCGATTTTCATGAAGTCACCTTACTATAATTTAGCAGATTCTAAGCCACAAAAATCCAAACTCTGCAACTGTGCTTCGATTGTGGTTCTTGATACCTCTAATGATAGGTTTCGGGACCTGTAATTGTTGTGCCAACGTGCATTTAGATTGCTTGATTATTTGTAAACGTTTAATAAAAAATTCGATTTTCATGAAATCACCTTACTATAATTCAGCAGATTCTGAGCCACAAAAATCCAAAATCTGCAACTGTGCTCCAATTGTGGTTCTTGATACCTCGATTGATAGGTCCCGGGAGCTGTATTTATTGTGCCAACGTGCATTGAGATTGCTTGATTATTTCTAAACGTTTCATAGAAAATTCGATTTTCATGAAGTCACCTTACTATAATTCAGCAGATTCTAAGCCACAAAAATCCAAACTCTGCAACTGTGCTCCGATTGTGGTTCTTGATACCTCTAATGATAGGTTCCGGGAGCTGTATTTATTGTGCCAACGTGCATTTAGATTGCTTGATTATTTCTAAACGTTTCATAGAAAATTCGATTTTCATGAAATCACCTTACTATAATTCAGCAGATTCTGAGCCACAAAAATCCAAAATCTGCAACTGTGCTCCAATTGTGGTTATTGATACCTCTATTGATAGGTTTCGGGAGCTGTATTTATTGTGCCAACGTGCATTTAGATTGCTTGATTATTTCTAAACGTTTCATAGAAAATTCGATTTTCTTTAAAATCACCTTACTATAATTCAGCAGATTCTGAGCCACAAAAATCCAAAATCTGCAACTGCGCTCCGATTGTGGTTCTTGATACCTCTAATGATAGGTTTCGGGACCTGTAACTGGTGTGCCAACGTGCATTTAGATTGCTTGATTATTTCTAAGCGTTTCATAGAAAATTCGATTTTCTTGAAAATCACCTTACTATAATTCAGCAGATTCTGAGCCACAAAAATCCAAAATCTGCAACTGTGCTCCGATTGTGGTTCTTGATACCTCTAATGATAGGTTTCGGGACCTGTATTTATTGTGCCAACGTGCATTTAGATTGCTTGATTATTTCTAAACGTTTCATAGAAAATTCGATTTTTATGAAGTCACCTTACTATAATTTAGCAGATTCTAAGCCACAAAAATCCAAACTCTGCAACTGTGCTCCGATTGTGGTTCTTGATACCTCTAATGATAGGTTTCGGGAGCTGTAATTGTTGTGCTAACGTGCAGCTAGATTGCTTGATTATTTGTAGACGTTTCATAGAAAATTCGATTTTCATGAAATCACCGTACTATAATTCAGCAGATTCTGAGCCACAAAAATCCAAAATCTGCAACTGCGCTCCAATTGTGGTTCTTGATACCTCGATTGATAGGTCCCGGGAGCTGTATTTATTGTGCCAACGTGCATTGAGATTGCTTGATTATTTCTAAACGTTTCATAGAAAATTCGATTTTCATGAAGTCACCTTACTATAATTCAGCAGATTCTAAGCCACAAAAATCCAAACTCTGCAACTGTGCTCCGATTGTGGTTCTTGATACCTCTAATGATAGGTTCCGGGAGCTGTATTTATTGTGCCAACGTGCATTTAGATTGCTTGATTATTTCTAAACGTTTCATAGAAAATTCGATTTTCATGAAATCACCTTACTATAATTCAGCAGATTCTGAGCCACAAAAATCCAAACTCTGCAACTGTGCTCCGATTGTGGTTCTTGATACCTCTAATGATAGGTTTCAGGACCTGTATTTATTGTGCCAACCCGCATTTAGATTGCTTGATTATTTCTAAACGTTTCATAGAAAATTCGATTTTCATGAAATCACCTTACTATAATTCAGCAGATTCTGAGGGACAAAAATCCAAACTCTGCAACTGTGCTCCGATTGTGGTTCTTGATACCTCTAATGATAGGTTTCGGGAGCTGTAATTGTTGTGCCAACGTGCATTTAGATTGCTTGATTATTTGTAGACGATTCATAGAAAATTCGATTTTCATGAAATCACCTTACTATAATTCAGCAGATTCTGAGCCACAAAAATCCAAAATCTGCAACTGTGCTCCGATTGTGGTTCTTGATACCTCTAATGATATGTTTCGGGAGCTTCTTGATCCTCTAATGAATTGATGTCAAACCAAGGAAATAAAAATAAGGAAGGTGACGCTCCTAAAACGTCACTCACCAGCGATAGTTCCGTAGTGGTTTTCGAGGAACTCGGCCCTCTTTCCGCTGTGAGCGCTGTGGGGCTCTCGATGAGTGGTCCATCGGATGGGGAACTCCGTTCGGTGGTTGAGAAATTAGTTCTCAACTTCGACTTGGACTTCTAGGGAGATGAGGATTCAGCCCCCGTAAATGGACGCAGGAAATAGCCAAATCGCCACATTGGATAAAGTTGTTAGAGTGCCTGTGCCGCACATAGACCATAACTCAATGACATTTCTTGAGCCCGAATATGTGGAGTAAATCAAAATAGTGACAGAAATTACGGAGGGTGAACACAATTTTAAAGTTCAGAAAGAAAAACTGTTCGTAGCCGCAGCCTACGAGAGATACTAGTAGAGAACGGGCTCATACCCTTCCACGTCAGCATATTTGGAGAGTAACAAAATGCTCGATATATTGCAAAGACAATTTTATTGGCTCCACATGGCAGTTCAAGTAAAAGAGTATGTAACAAACTGTAGTAGTTGTAAGATGAATAAAGCAGTGATTTATTCCCCCCAGACGGTTTCAGAGGGGTTGTATGTAGATTTCGTAGGTCCATATGCAAGGACAAAATTCGAAATTTGTCATTGTTATGTCAAATTTCTCAGTTCCAGAGGTTATAACTTCTTACAATGGAAAACAATTCACATCTAATTTATTTAAGGAACTATTGTCAAAGTACGGAGTTAGTCACATCCGCACACCTATTTACTCGTATTACCTTGTGTTCGGAAAACACATGTCGATACACGGGACCAATCACACGTTACGAAAGTTACTCTGCGAAACGGATAATGATGAAGTGCACTCTACTGCAAAACCAGATCGGTTGAATCAAATTAAAACACAGATAGGACAATATTTGCGGACAGAGTAATCCGCGAAACTTTCAGGTTTGACAGGCAGTTTTGGGGAAATTAGGTGCAAAATTTATGGCTGCCATCATTAAATCTTCCGTAGGAAAGGTAGCCTACCAGGTACAAGATCCGAGGGAAAAAATCGTTCCTGGTTACGGTTCATAAGAAAAAAAAAAAGAGGCGAGTCTAGCTCGTGTCATCCAGTAGTAGGTGGCAGTGCAGGCTGGACGTAGAAAATAGGGATCCTGATGATTTACCAGGGACTCACTTGAGTAAGAGCACCAACTCCCGGGAAGCTTGGCTCTTGATGGGTGGGTAGCACATTCAATAGTGCACAGGAAACTAGGTTGGCCTTGTGGGGTGTGTTGGTCCACGCATCGGTAGTGTCGGTTGACGGCCGTTTTTATTCTTCTAAATATTATTCGTAATTGCCTATCCAAGCAGTGGCCATGTCTGACCCCTTTGTCCCACGACCTCACATGAAGCCTAACCGGCTAATATGACTGCGTCAGACCGCTGGCCCATGATCTGCTAACTGACTTGTTTCTCCGATTATAAATTATTAAGGTCGGGCGAAAGAGAAACTCTCGTTGGTTGTACACATTGTTCAGAACAATTAGCGAAGGATCTTTTAAGGTCGATGTTTTGGCTTCGCCGAATATCTCCTCAATATGTTTGTTGAGCTCTTTTACCTTCGTAATTATTATAATTAGATTCTCATTACCGGGATGCAACTCGACAATTTTTAAGAGGCGTGAAAGGACAAAAGTTTTGACTGCATCGTCAGTTTGAGCTGCTTCTAATCAAATAAGCGGTGTTCTCAATCAGTTTGATTGGTTTTTCTCAACTTTGAATAATGATTTCAGTTGAATTCTTTTGCAAAGCAAATTTTATTTTAATTTTAATAACAAACAAAAACTTAAAAAATTGTAATTTTAAAAAATTTCATTCATCTCTTGTGACTCCGCCAACTTTTTACGTAGTAAGTGCTCATAACGTTCCTCAACGTTTGCAGCAGACTCAATTCGTTCAAATGCAGCCATTTTCAAATGGTGTATTATATCTGGGTAATATTCGCCAACCTCAAAATAATCTACCGCCTTTAATTCAAATAATTCAGTGGTCTCTATCGCAATATTTGTAGTTATATGGCGACTGTGGATATCCCCTCCGACAATGGAAAGTTCCCCAAAATATGATCCTTCTTCGAAATGGCCAATTTCTCGTCCCTTGCGCGTAAACGAAGCAACAGTGCCGCTATTAATAAACATTATTGAATCACCTTTATCCCCGTAATGAAATACGATATCGCCACTCAACAGAATTTCTTTTCCTAGGCGCGGCATAACATTCACAAGTAGTGGGGCCGGTAATTTCTGAAACAATTCAACATTGTCTACCACCAATTTAGCATTGTGCAACAAAATATTCTGTCGCAATACATTCGGAATTGCACCTAATATGGCGTTCTCATTGAAACACGAGTGATGGTACTTATACTCATAATATGATTTAATTTTATCTTGGGTTGTCGCCTGAATCAAGTGTTGATGCTTCAAATACTGTGAAATTTCGTTTGACATAGCTTCAAAAACCGATGAGGCACCACTCAGGCTGAAAACTTTTTCAGACACAACACCAACTATAATCAATGTTAAAACATGGCCTAAGATGATAGTGAACACTGTGTACAGCAAGTCACTTATAGCGAGATTTTCCCTGTGGTTTATGGAAAAATAATATCCTGTTCCACTAAGTAGGCTTACCGTTCGATGAAGACAAGTTATATATTTACTAAATAATGGCAGCCTGTAATGAAAATGGATTAATTGTTTGCTATATAAATCGCGATTTTACTCACTTCTTGAATTCATCGAACCACAGAATTGCACCCGGTTTAAAAAGGTGCTCAATAATTCCAACCATTACTGAGAGGCACGCAACCCAGTGCACTATAACAGCCAATTGCAAAATCTTATAGAAATAATTGGTATTATCACAAATCGAATAAAATTGCAAAACATTTCGGAGTATTTTTACAATACTGCCCAATCGACAAATTTTTAAATACGAAAAGATTTGAATCACTACATAGTGCTTCGGTGACCTTAGAAAAAACAGCTCCACAAACGGCGACAGTGTAGATAGTAAATCGATGAAAAAAAATGTTGTTAAGTAATGAATTGCAATTCGTTTGAAATCCAAGACAACCTATGCTTACAATAAAATAAAAAATAAAAACTTTAATGTCAAAATATCGTACAAAATTTACAAACCTCATCCTTATCTTGACGTATAATCAAATATCCGGTAAAAAATCGTCGAATACAATCAAAAATGCAAATCACGCTGCACACTATTTCATAATATTCGAGAAATTGATGCCAATCCTTGAATCCATCCAAAAAGAAGAATAAATTAATCGGTTTAGCAATGAGAAATACAAAAATGGCAACCATCCAAATGAGTTCACAATAAAATGTAATGTACGAGAATGGATGTAAAGCATACGGATAATATTCCAGCTGGTGTAAAATTTCATTTCGCAGCTTAGCAAATGTTCGTGGATATGAACGGAATAAAATAAGTTTTTGTGATATTATTGAGTTTCTCATGAACCACAACTGGAACCATGTTTTATCCGCTTCGAATTTAACAAATGGTTTATTGGAAGCTAGCGGACATTTGTGACCAAATTTTTCAAAATAATCTTCTAACATCTTTGATTGCTTGCGTACGCTTTTAATAAATATATCTTATAACAAATAAAAATTCTGATGATCCTCTTGAGCTTCCTTGTTTCGTTTTTATTGATTATATCAAAGCCTTCTGATTGGAATTTGGAATTTGGGAATTATACACAGTATATATTGCCAACAACCAAGTATTATGATGGAAAGGTGCCGCTCCGATTCGAGCTGGAATTTGTGGGGGTATATAGAGACCCCTGGGTTTGCAAACAAATTGAATTGGAGCACAATTGAAGATGTTTGTTTTGTGGGAAATTACTGAGTAGGAATGTACATACTAAAGAAATATTCTTCGACGTCATCTGGATAGTGCTAACAATTTTTCACTGTTTGTCATTTTCTGTAAAGATTTCGTTCTGTAACTTTTTAAGCCAAAAACCTTGTTAAGCAGCTAGCACTAGTGTCATGCACTCAGTTTCTGCCGCTGATAAAGCAACTGTGGCTGAATCGCTGTAGCCAATCAACTTATCTTTTGAATAAAGTAGTTTTGACACAATGTCTGATGACTTTACTTACAGAAAAGGTCTAGATATTTGAGCAACACACAAAGGGCTACAAATAGGCTCTACTTACGGAATACGGTGCCATTTTCTTGTTTCATGTCATCAATTTTAGGACGTATCAAATAAGATGTCAAAAACAGCAATCGGAGCATAATTGCCGATTTTGGATTTTTGGCTCAGAATTTGCTACAGTGCCAACGAGCGATTGAGGCACAGCATTAGTTCGCGTTTTTGAAACAAGATGAGATGAAGTGAAGAGAGAAGATGATGAACTTCTGGAGAACATTGTTGTCACTGCTACTGGTAAGACTACCGAGGAATACTTAGAGAATTTAAAATTAACTTTACAACGATAATCAGACGTAGGGTTGAAGCTTCGTAAAGACAAGTGCAAATTTTTTAAGGATGAAATCAGTTACCTGAGGCTTATAGTTTTAAAAAATGGTCTGTCGAAATCGTCAGAGCGTATAGACGCAATCGTCAATGCTGCAGTGCCATCCAGTGTCACCGAAGATATAGCCTTCAGTCTGCTCTTGAACTATTATGCGACTGATGCTTTTGAAAATGGGTTGAAACGAAAATTTAAACAATTTGGGTTTGGACGTGATTCGATTTGACAAAACCATCATAAAGTAACATCAATCGTGATCCAGCTACTAAGAAAATTAGTAGATTTTGGATTTTTGTGGCTCAGAATCTGCTAAATTATAGTAAGGTGATTTTCTGAAAATCGAATTTTCTATGAAACATTTGGAAATAATCAAGAAATCTAAATGCACGTTGGCACAACAATTACAGGTTCCGAAACCTGTCATTAGAGGTATCAAGAACCACAATCGGAGCAGAAGTTGCAGATTTTGGATTTTTGTGGCTCAGAATCTGCTGAATTATAGTAAGATGATTTTCATGAAAATCGAATTTGCTATGAAACGTTTAGAAATAATCAAGCAATCTAAATGCGGGTTGGCACAATAATTACAGCTCACGAAACCTATCATTAGAGGTATCAAGAACCACAATCGGAGCAGAAGTTGCAGATTTTGGATTTTTGGGGCTCAGAATCTGCTGAATTATAATAAGGTGATTTTCAAGAAGATCGAATTTTCTATGAAACGTTTAGAAATAATCAAGCAATCTAAATGCGGGTTGGCACAATAATTACAGCTCACGAAACCTATCATTAGAGGTATCAAGAACCACAATCGGAGCAGAAGTTGCAGATTTTGGATTTTTGTGGCTCAGAATCTGCTGAATTATAGTAAGGTGATTTTCAAGAAAATCGAATTTTCTATGAAACGTTTAGAAATAATCAAGCAATCTAAATGCGGGTTAGCACAATAATTACAGCTCACGAAACCTATCATTAGAGGTATCAAGAACCACAATCGGAGCACATTTGCAGAGTTTGGATTTTTGTGGCTCAGAATCTGCTGAATTATAGTAAGGTGATTTTCAAGAAAATCGAATTTTCTATGAAACGTTTAGAAATAATCAAGCAATCTAAATTCGGGTTGGCACAATAATTACAGCTCACGAAACCTATCATTAGAGGTATCAAGAACCACAATCGGAGCAGAAGTTGCAGATTTTGGATTTTTGTGGCTCAGAATCTGCTGAATTATAGTAAGGTGATTTTCAAGAAATTCGAATTTTCTGTGAAACGTTTAGAAATAATCAAGCAATCTAAATGCGGGTTAGCACAATAATTACAGCTCACGAAACCTATCATTAGAGATATCAAGAACCACAATCGGAGCAGAAGTTGCAGATTTTGGATTTTTGTGGCTCAGAATCTGCTGGATTATAGTAAGGTGATTTCCAGGAAAATCGAATTTTCTATGAAACGTTTAGAAATAATCAAGCAATCTAAATGCGGGTTGGCACAATAATTACAGCTCACGAAACCTATCATTAAAGGTATCAAGAACCATAATCGGAGCAGAAGTTGCAGATTTTGGATTTTTGTGGCTCAGAATCTGCTGAATTATAGTAAGGTGATTTTCAAGAAAATTGAATTTTCTAAGAAACGTTTAGAAATAATCAAGCAATCTAAATGCGGGTTGGCACAATAATTACAGCTCACGAAACCTATCATTAGAGGTATCAAGAACCACAATCGGAGCAGAAGTTGCAGATTTTGGATTTTTGTGGCTCAGAATCTGCTGAATTATAGTAAGGTGATTTTCAAGAAAATCGAATTTTCTATGAAACGTTTAGAAATAATCAAGCAATCTAAATTCGGGTTGGCACAATAATTACAGCTCACGAAACCTATCATTAGAGGTATCAAGAACCACAATCGGAGCAGAAGTTGCAGATTTTGGATTTTTGTGGCTCAGAATCTGCTGAATTATAGTAAGGTGATTTTCAAGAAATTCGAATTTTCTGTGAAACGTTTAGAAATAATCAAGCAATCTAAATGCGGGTTGGCACAATAATTACAGCTCACGAAACCTATCATTAGAGGTATCAAGAACCACAATCGGAGCAGAAGTTGCAGATTTTGGATTTTTGTGGCTCAGAATCTGCTGGATTATAGTAAGGTGATTTTCATGAAAATCGAATTTTCTATGAAACGTTTAGAAATAATCAAGCAATCTAAATGCGGGTTGGCACAATAATTACAGCTCACGAAACCTATCATTAGAGGTATCAAGAACCACAATCGGAGCAGAAGTTGCAGATTTTGGATTTTTGTGGCTCAGAATCTGCTGAATTATAGTAAGGTGATTTTCATGAAAATCGAATTTTCTATGAAACGTTTAGAAATAATCAAGCAATCTAAATGCGGGTTGGCATAATAATTACAGCTCACAAAACCTATCATTAGAGGTATCAAGAACCACAATCGGAGCAGAAGTTGCAGATTTTGGATTTTTGTGGCTCAGAATCTGCTGAATTATAATAAGGTGATTTTCATGTAAATCGAATTTTCTATGAAACGTTTAGAAATAATCAAACAATCTAAATGCGGGTTGGCACAATAATTACAGCTCACGAAACCTATCATTAGAGGTATCAAGAACCACAATCGGAGCAGAAGTTGCAGATTTTGGATTTTTGTGGCTCAGAATCTGCTGAATTATAGTAAGGTGATTTTCAAGAAAATCGAATTTTCTATAAAACGTTTAGAAATAATCAAGCAATATAAATGCGGGTTGGCACAATAATTACAGCTCACGAAACCTATCATTAGAGGTATCAAGAACCACAATCGGAGCAGAAGTTGCAGATTTTGGATTTTTGTGGCTCAGAATCTGCTGAATTATAGTAAGGTGATTTTCATAAAAATCGAATTTTCTATGAAACGTTTAGAAATAATCAAGCAATCTAAATGCGGGTTAGCACAATAATTACAGCTCACGAAACCTATCATTAGAGGTATCAAGAACCACAATCGGAGCAGAAGTTGCAGATTTTGGATTTTTGTGGCTCAGAATCTGCTGAATTATAGTAAGGTGATTTTCATGAAAATCGAATTTTCTATGAAACGTTTAGAAATAATCAAACAATCTAAATGCGGTGGCACAATAAAACCAGCTCACGAAACCTATCATTAGAGGTATCAAGAACCATAATCGGAGCAGAAGTTGCAGATTTTGGATTTTTGTGGCTCAGAATCTGCTGAATTATAGTAAGGTGATTTTCATGAAAATCGAATTTTCTATGAAAAGTTTAGAAATAATCAAACAATCTAAATGCGGTGGCACAATAATTACAGCTCACGAAACCTATCATTAGAGGTATCAAGAACCATAATCGGAGCAGAAGTTGCAGATTTTGGATTTTTGTGGCTCAGAATCTGCTGAATTATAGTAAGGTGATTTTCATAAAAATCGAATTTTCTATGAAACGTTTAGAAATAATCAAGCAATCTGAATGCGGGTTGGCACAATAATTACAGCTAACGAAACCTATCATTAGAGGTATCAAGAACCACAATCGGAGCAGAAGTTGCAGATTTTGGATTTTTGTGGCTCAGAATCTGCTGGATTATAGTAAGGTGATTTTCATGAAAATCGAATTTTCTATGAAACGTTTAGAAATAATCAAGCAATCTAAATGCGGGTTGGCACAATAATTACAGCTCACGAAACCTATCATTAGAGGTATCAAGAACCACAATCGGAGCAGAAGTTGCAGATTTTGGATTTTTGTGGCTCAGAATCTACTGAATTATAGTAAGGTGATTTTCAAGAAAATCGAATTTTCTATGAAACGTTTAGAAATAATCAAGCAATCTAAATGCGGGTTGGCACAATAATTACAGCTCACGAAACCTATCATTAGAGGTATCAAGAACCACAATCGGAGCAGAAGTTGCAGATTTTGGATTTTTGTGGCTCAGAATCTGTTGAATTATATTAAGGTGATTTTCAAGAAATTCGAATTTTCTGTGAAACGTTTAGAAATAATCAAGCAATCTAAATGCGGGTTAGCACAATAATTACAGCTCACGAAACCTATCATTAGAGGTATCAAGAACCACAATCGGAGCACATTTGCAGAGTTTGGATTTTTGTGGCTCAGAATCTGCTGAATTATAGTAAGGTGATTTTCAAGAAAATCGAATTTTCTATGAAACGTTTAGAAATAATCAAGCAATCTAAATTCGGGTTGGCACAATAATTACAGCTCACGAAACCTATCATTAGAGGTATCAAGAACCACAATCGGAGCAGAAGTTGCAGATTTTGGATTTTTGTGGCTCAGAATCTGCTGAATTATAGTAAGGTGATTTTCAAGAAATTCGAATTTTCTGTGAAACGTTTAGAAATAATCAAGCAATCTAAATGCGGGTTAGCACAATAATTACAGCTCACGAAACCTATCATTAGAGATATCAAGAACCACAATCGGAGCAGAAGTTGCAGATTTTGGATTTTTGTGGCTCAGAATCTGCTGGATTATAGTAAGGTGATTTCCAGGAAAATCGAATTTTCTATGAAACGTTTAGAAATAATCAAGCAATCTAAATGCGGGTTGGCACAATAATTACAGCTCACGAAACCTATCATTAGAGGTATCAAGAACCATAATCGGAGCAGAAGTTGCAGATTTTGGATTTTTGTGGCTCAGAATCTGCTGAATTATAGTAAGGTGATTTTCAAGAAAATTGAATTTTCCAAGAAACGTTTAGAAATAATCAAGCAATCTAAATGCGGGTTGGCACAATAATTACAGCTCACGAAACCTATCATTAGAGGTATCAAGAACCACAATCGGAGCAGAAGTTGCAGATTTTGGATTTTTGTGGCTCAGAATCTGCTGAATTATAGTAAGGTGATTTTCATGAAAATCGAATTTTCTATGAAACGTTTAGAAATAATCAAGCAATCTAAATGCGGGTTGGCACAATAATTACAGCTCACGAAACCTATCATTAGAGATATCAAGAACCACAATCGGAGCAGAAGTTGCAGATTTTGGATTTTTGTGGCTCAGAATCTGCTGAATTATAGTAAGGTGATTTTCATGAAAATCGAATTTTCTATGAAACGTTTAGAAATAATCAAGCAATCTAAATGCGGGTTGGCACAATAATTACAGCTCACGAAACCTATCATTAGAGGTATCAAGAACCACAATCGGAGCAGAAGTTGCAGATTTTGGATTTTTGTGGCTCAGAATCTGCTGGATTATAGTAAGGTGATTTTCATGAAAATCGAATTTTCTATGAAACGTTTAGAAATAATCAAACAATCTAAATGCGGGTTGGCACAATAATTACAGCTCACGAAACCTATCATTAGAGGTATCAAGAACCACAATCGGAGCAGAAGTTGCAGATTTTGGATTTTTGTGGCTCAGAATCTGCTGGATTATAGTAAGGTGATTTTCATGAAAATCGAATTTTCTATGAAACGTTTAGAAATAATCAAGCAATCTAAATGCGGGTTGGCACAATAATTACAGCTCACGAAACCTATCATTAGAGGTATCAAGAACCACAATCGGAGCAGAAGTTGCAGATTTTGGATTTTTGTGGCTCAGAATCTGCTGAATTATAGTAAGGTGATTTTCAAGAAAATCGAATTTTCTATGAAACGTTTAGAAATAATCAAACAATCTAAATGCGGGTTGGCACAATAATTACAGCTCACGAAACCTATCATTAGAGGTATCAAGAACCACAATCGGAGCAGAAGTTGCAGATTTTTGATTTTTGTGGCTCAGAATCTGCTGAATTATAGTAAGGTGATTTTCATGAAAATCGAATTTTCTATAAAACGTTTAGAAATAATCAAGCAATCTAAATGCGGGTTGGCACAATAATTACAGCTCACGAAACCTATCATTAGAGGTATCAAGAACCACAATCGGAGCAGAAGTTGCAGATTTTGGATTTTTGTGGCTCAGAATCTGCTGAATTATAGTAAGGTGATTTTCAAGAAAATCGAATTTTCTATAAAACGTTTAGAAATAATCAAGCAATATAAATGCGGGTTGGCACAATAATTACAGCTCACGAAACCTATCATTAGAGGTATCAAGAACCACAATCGGAGCAGAAGTTGCAGATTTTGGATTTTTGTGGCTCAGAATCTGCTGAATTATAGTAAGGTGATTTTCATAAAAATCGAATTTTCTATGAAACGTTTAGAAATAATCAAGCAATCTGAATGCGGGTTGGCACAATAATTACAGCTCACGAAACCTATCATTAGAGGTATCAAGAACCACAATCGGAGCAGAAGTTGCAGATTTTGGATTTTTGTGGCTCAGAATCTGCTGGATTATAGTAAGGTGATTTTCATGAAAATCGAATTTTCTATGAAACGTTTAGAAATAATCAAGCAATCTAAATGCGGGTTGGCACAATAATTACAGCTCACGAAACCTATCATTAGAGGTATCAAGAACCATAATCGGAGCAGAAGTTGAAGATTTTGGATTTTTTTGGCTCAGAATCTGCTGAATCATAGTAAGGTGATTTTCAAGAAAATCGAATTTTCTATGAAACGTTTAGAAATAATCAAGCAATCTAAATACGGGTTGGCACAATAATTACAGCTCCCGAAACCTATCATTAGAGGTATCAAGAACCACAATCGGAGCAGAAGTTGCAGATTTTGGATTTTTGTGGCTCAGAATCTGTTGAATTATATTAGGGTGATTTTCAAGAAATTCGAATTTTCTATGAAACGTTTAGAAATAATCAAGCAATCTAAATGCGGGTTGGCACAATAATTACAGCTCACGAAACCTATCACTAGAGGTATCAAGAACCACAATCGGAGCACATTTGCAGAGTTTGGATTTTTGTGGCTCAGAATCTGCTGAATTATAGTAAGGTGATTTTCATGAAAATCGAATTTTCTATGAAACGTTTAGAAATAATCAAGCAATCTAAATGCGGGTTGGCACAATAGTTACAGCTCACGAAACCTATCATTAGAGGTATCAAGAACCACAATCGGAGCAGAAGTTGCAGATTTTGGATTTTTGTGGCTCAGAATCTGCTGAATTATAGTAAGGTGATTTTCAAGAAATTCGAATTTTCTATGAAACGTTTAGAAATAATCAAGCAATCTAAATGCGGGTTAGCACAATAATTACAGCTCACGAAACCTATCATTAGAGATATCGAGAACCACAATCGGAGCAGAAGTTGCAGATTTTGGATTTTTGTGGCTCAGAATCTGCTGGATTATAGTAAGGTGATTTCCAAGAAAATCGAATTTTCTAAGAAACGTTTAGAAATAATCAAGCAATCTAAATGCGGGTTGGCACAATAATTACAGCTCACGAAACCTATCATTAGAGATATCAAGAACCACAATCGGAGCAGAAGTTGCAGATTTTGGATTTTTGTGGCTCAGAATCTGCTGAATTATAGTAAGGTGATTTTCATGAAAATCGAATTTTCTATGAAACGTTTAGAAATAATCAAGCAATCTAAATGCGGGTTGGCACAATAATTACAGCTCACGAAACCTATCATTAGAGATATCAAGAACCACAATCGAAGCAGAAGTTGCAGATTTTGGATTTTTGTGGCTCAGAATCTGCTGAATTATAGTAAGGTGATTTTTCATAAAAATCGAATTTTCTATGAAACGTTTAGAAATAATCAAGCAATCTAAATGCGGGTTGGCACAATAATTACAGCTCACGAAACCTATCATTAGAGGTATCAAGAACCACAATCGGAGCAGAAGTTGCAGATTTTGGATTTTTGTGGCTCAGAATCTGCTGAATTATAGTAAGGTGATTTTCATGAAAATCGAATTTTCTATGAAACGTTTAGAAATAATCAAACAATCTAAATGCGGTGGCACAATAATTACAGCTCACGAAACCTATCATTAGAGGTATCAAGAACCATAATCGGAGCAGAAGTTGCAGATTTTGGATTTTTGTGGCTCAGAATCTGCTGAATTATAGTAAGGTGATTTTCATAAAAATCGAATTTTCTATGAAACGTTTAGAAATAATCAAGCAATCTAAATGCGGGTTGGCACAATAATTACAGCTCACGAAACCTATCATTAGAGGTATCAAGAACCACAATCGGAGCAGAAGTTGCAGATTTTGGATTTTTGTGGCTCAGAATCTGCTGAATTATAGTAAGGTGATTTTCATGAAAATCGAATTTTCTATGAAACGTTTAGAAATAATCAAGCAATCTAAATGCGGGTTGGCACAATAATTACAGCTCACGAAACCTATCATTAGAGATATCAAGAACCACAATCGGAGCAGAAGTTGCAGATTTTGGATTTTTGTGGCTCAGAATCTGCTGAATTATAGTAAGGTGATTTTTATAAAAATCGAATTTTCTATGAAACGTTTAGAAATAATCAAGCAATCTAAATGCGGGTTGGTACAATAATTACAGCTCACGAAACCTATCATTAGAGGTATCAAGAACCACAATCGGAGCAGAAGTTGCAGATTTTGGATTTTTGTGGCTCAGAATCTGCTGAATTATAGTAAGGTGATTTTCATGAAAATCGAATTTTCTATGAAACGTTTAGAAATAATCAAGCAATCTAAATGCCGGTTGGCACAATAATTACAGCTCACGAAACCTATCATTAGAGGTATCAAGAACCACAATCGGAGCAGAAGTTGCAGATTTTGGATTTTTGTGGCTCAGAATCTGCTGAATTATAGTAAGGTGATTTTCATGAAAATCGAATTTTCTATAAAACGTTTAGAAATAATCAAGCAATCTAAATGCGGGTTGGCACAATAATTACAGCTCACGAAACCTATCATTAGAGATATCAAGAACCACAATCGGAGCAGAAGTTGCAGATTTTGGATTTTTGTGGCTCAGAATCTGCTGAATTATAGTAAGGTGATTTTCATGAAAATCGAATTTTCTATGAAACGTTTAGAAATAATCAAACAATCTAAATGCGGTGGCACAATAATTACAGCTCACGAAACCTATCATTAGAGGTATCAAGAACCATAATCGGAGCAGAAGTTGCAGATTTTGGATTTTTGTGGCTCAGAATCTGCTGAATTATAGTAAGGTGATTTTCATAAAAATCGAATTTTCTATGAAACGTTTAGAAATAATCAAGCAATCTAAATGCGGGTTGGCACAATAATTACAGCTCACGAAACCTATCATTAGAGGTATCAAGAACCACAATCGGAGCAGAAGTTGCAGATTTTGGATTTTTGTGGCTCAGAATCTGCTGAATTATAGTAAGGTGATTTTCATGAAAATCGAATTTTCTATAAAACGTTTAGAAATAATCAAGCAATCTAAATGCGGGTTGGCACAATAATTACAGCTCACGAAACCTATCATTAGAGATATCAAGAACCACAATCGGAGCAGAAGTTGCAGATTTTGGATTTTTGTGGCTCAGAATCTGCTGAATTATAGTAAGGTGATTTTCATGAAAATCGAATTTTCTATAAGACGTATAGAAATAATTAAGCAATCTAAATGCGGGTTGGCACAACAATTACAGCTCACGAAACCTATCATTAGAGATATCAAGAACCACAATCGGAGCAGAAGTTGCAGATTTTGGATTTTTGTGGCTCAGAATCTGCTGAATTATAGTAAGGTGATTTTCAAGTAAATCGAATTTTCTATGAAACGTTTAGAAATAATCAAGCAATCTAAATGCGGGTTGGCACAATAATTACAGCTCACGAAACCTATCATTAGAGGTATCAAGAACCACAATCGGAGCAGAAGTTGCAGATTTTGGATTTTTGTGGCTCAGAATCTGCTGAATTATAGTAAGGTGATTTTCATGAAAATCGAATTTTCTATAAGACGTTTAGAAATAATCAAGCAATCTAAATGCGGGTTGGCACAATAATTACAGCTCACGAAACCTATCATTAGAGATATCAAGAACCACAATCGGAGCAGAAGTTGCAGATTTTGGATTTTTGTGGCTCAGAATCTGCTGAATTATAGTAAGGTGATTTTCAAGTAAATCGAATTTTCTATGAAACGTTTAGAAATAATCAAGCAATCTAAATGCGGGTTGGCACAATAATTACAGCTCACGAAACCTATCATTAGAGATATCAAGAACCACAATCGGAGCAGAAGTTGCAGATTTTGGATTTTTGTGGCTCAGAATCTGCTGAATTATAGTAAGGTGATTTTCATGAAAATCGAATTTTCTATAAAACGTTTAGAAATAATCAAGCAATCTAAATGCGGGTTGGCACAATAATTACAGCTCACGAAACCTATCAATAGAGGTATCAAGAACCACAATTGGAGCACAGTTGCAGATTTTGGAGTTTTGTGGCTCAGAATCTGCTGAATTATAGTAAGGTGATTTTCATGAAAATCGAATTTTCTATGAAACGTTTAGAAATAATCAAACAATCTAAATGCGGTGGCACAATAATTACAGCTCACGAAACCTATCATTAGAGGTATCAAGAACCATAATCGGAGCAGAAGTTGCAGATTTTGGATTTTTGTGGCTCAGAATCTGCTGAATTATAGTAAGGTGATTTTCATGAAAATCGAATTTTCTATGAAACGTTTAGAAATAATCAAACAATCTAAATGCGGTGGCACAATAATTACAGCTCACGAAACCTATCATTAGAGGTATCAAGAACCACAATCGGAGCAGAAGTTGCAGATTTTTGATTTTTGTGGCTCAGAATCTGCTGAATTATAGTAAGGTGATTTTCATAAAAATCGAATTTTCTATGAAACGTTTAGAAATAATCAAGCAATCTAAATGCGGGTTGGCACAATAATTACAGCTCACGAAACCTATCATTAGAGGTATCAAGAACCACAATCGGAGCAGAAGTTGCAGATTTTGGATTTTTGTGGCTCAGAATCTGCTGAATTATAGTAAGGTGATTTTCATGAAAATCGAATTTTCTATAAAACGTTTAGAAATAATCAAGCAATCTAAATGCGGGTTGGCACAATAATTACAGCTCACGAAACCTATCATTAGAAATATCAAGAACCACAATCGGAGCAGAAGTTGCAGATTTTGGATTTTTGTGGCTCAGAATCTGCTGAATTATAGTAAGGTGATTTTCATGAAAATCGAATTTTCTATAAGACGTTTAGAAATAATTAAGCAATCTAAATGCGGGTTGGCACAACAATTACAGCTCACGAAACCTATCATTAGAGATATCAAGAACCACAATCGGAGCAGAAGTTGCAGATTTTGGATTTTTGTGGCTCAGAATCTGCTGAATTATAGTAAGGTGATTTTCAAGTAAATCGAATTTTCTATGAAACGTTTAGAAATAATCAAGCAATCTAAATGCGGGTTGGCACAATAATTACAGCTCACGAAACCTATCATTAGAGGTATCAAGAACCACAATCGGAGCAGAAGTTGCAGATTTTGGATTTTTGTGGCTCAGAATCTGCTGAATTATAGTAAGGTGATTTTCATGAAAATCGAATTTTCTATAAGACGTTTAGAAATAATTAAGCAATCTAAATGCGGGTTGGCACAATAATTACAGCTCACGAAACCTATCATTAGAGATATCAAGAACCACAATCGGAGCAGAAGTTGCAGATTTTGGATTTTTGTGGCTCAGAATCTGCTGAATTATAGTAAGGTGATTTTCAAGTAAATCGAATTTTCTATGAAACGTTTAGAAATAATCAAGCAATCTAAATGCGGGTTGGCACAATAATTACAGCTCACGAAACCTATCATTAGAGATATCAAGAACCACAATCGGAGCAGAAGTTGCAGATTTTGGATTTTTGTGGCTCAGAATCTGCTGAATTATAGTAAGGTGATTTTCATGAAAATCGAATTTTCTATAAAACGTTTAGAAATAATCAAGCAATCTAAATGCGGGTCAGACGTGCTTTCTAAGCTTTAATTTTTTGTTTTAATTTTTCTCGTCAGTTTTTTCAAAATTCTAAATTTGTTCATTGCAAATTTAATATAATGTCGAAAGCGGGAACCAAACATTGTAAAAGCTAAACACTTTATTATATAACAGTTCGGTTCATTGTCAATTACCTTTATGAATTAGAAAAAAATGTCAATTTGAGGTAGTTAGTGTCCATCCATATCTTGTTTTCGAAGACCAATGCGAGGCCTGTAAAAAATATTCTAAATAGAACGTTTAATGTCAAAAGAAACCTTTCAATCAAGCATCGGTCCCCATTGGCAAATTACCACTGCGGAAAATTTAAATATAATCAAAACGAAAGCTGTAACTCGTCAATATGGAAAACACCGTTTTAATAAGTTTAAATTGCAAAAGGAGTACGTATAATACCAAGGCGGAATTGAAAATCGACCTAACCCAAGAGTTTGATGGTGTTGTCGCGAATAATGAAGATTCCGAAGAATATACGATTAAAATAATCTTTGATTAATGCATTTAGCGTTAAATGTGTATAATCGAATTTGCAATGTTGTAGAGGCAGAGGCAGTAGTTTTAATTTGTGATTAATAAATGTTGGTCACCTTTTGAACACTCCATTATGAATGAGCTATTGCTCAAAATAGAGTGTTCCAAAAGTCATGTACATATAAACAAATAAATAAATAAATAAATAAACTAAAGTTGGCACAATAATTACAGCTCACGAAACCTATCAATAGAGGTATCAAGAACCACAATTGGAGCACAGTTGCAGATTTTGGAGTTTTGTGGCTCAGAATCTGCTGAATTATAGTAAGGTGATTTCATGAAAATCGAATTTTTTATGAAACGTCTACAAATAATCAAGCAATCTAAATGCACGTTGGCACAACAATTACAGCTCCCGTAACCTATCATTAGAGGTATCAAGAACCACAATCGGAGCAGAAGTTGCAGATTTTGGATTTTTGTGGCTCAGAATCTGCTGAATTATAGTAAGGTGGTTTTCAAGAAAATCGAATTTTCTATGAAACGTTTAGAAATAATCAAACAATCTAAATGCGGGTTGGCACAATAATTACAGCTCACGAAACCTATCATTAGAGATATCAAGAACCACAATCGGAGCAGAAGTTGCAGATTTTGGATTTTTGTGGCTCAGAATCTGCTGAATTATAGTAAGGTGATTTTCATGAAAATCGAATTTTCTATAAAACGTTTAGAAATAATCAAGCAATCTAAATGCGGGTTGGCACAATAATTACAGCTCACGAAACCTATCATTAGAGATATCAAGAACCACAATCGGAGCAGAAGTTGCAGATTTTGGATTTTTGTGGCTCAGAATCTGCTGAATTATAGTAAGGTGATTTTCATGAAAATCGAATTTTCTATAAAACGTTTAGAAATAATCAAGCAATCTAAATGCGGGTTGGCACAATAATTACAACTCACGAAACCTATCATTAGAGATATCAAGAACCACAATCGGAGCAGAAGTTGCAGATTTTGGATTTTTGTGGCTCAGAATCTGCTGAATTATAGTAAGGTGATTTTCATGAAAATCGAATTTTCTATGAAACATTTAGAAATAATCAAACAATCTAAATGCGGGTTGGCACAATAATTACAGCTCACGAAACTTATCATTAGAGGTATCAAGAACCACAATCGGAGCAGAAGTTGCAGATTTTGGATTTTTGTGGCTCAGAATCTGCTGAATTATAGTAAGGTGATTTTCAAGAAAATCGAATTTTCTATGAAACGTTTAGAAATAATCAAGCAATCTAAATGCGGGTTGGCACAATAATTACAGCTCACGAAACCTATCATTAGAGGTATCAAGAACCACAATCGGAGCAGAAGTTGCAGATTTTGGATTTTTGTGGCTCAGAATCTGCTGAATTATAGTAATGTGATTTTCATGAAAATCGAATTTTCTATGAAACGTTTAGAAATAATCAAGCAATCTAAATGCGGGTTGGCACAATAATTACAGCTCACGCAACCTATCATTAGAGGTATCAAGAACCACAATCGGAGCAGAAGTTGCAGATTTTGGATTTTGGTGGCTCAGAATCTGCTAAATTATAGTAAGGTTATTTTCAAGAAAATCGAATTTTCTATGAAACGTTTAGAAATAATCAAGCAATCTAAATGCGGGTTGGCACAATAATTACAGCTCACGAAACCTATCATTAGAGGTATCAAGAACCACAATCGGAGCAGAAGTTGCAGATTTTGGATTTTTGTGGCTCAGAATCTGCTGAATTATAGTAAGATGATTTTCAAGAAAATCGAATTTTCTATAAAACGTTTAGAAATAATCAAGCAATCTAAATGCGGGTTGGCACAATAATTACAGCTCACGAAACCTATAATTAGAGATATCAAGAACCACAATCGGAGCAGAAGTTGCAGATTTTGGATTTTTGTGGCTCAGAATCTGCTGAATTATAGTAAGGTGATTTTCATGAAAATCGAATTTTCTATAAAACGTTTAGAAATAATCAAGCAATCTAAATGCGGGTTGGCACACTAATTACAGCTCACGAAACCTATAATTAGAGATATCAAGAACCACAATCGGAGCAGAAGTTGCAGATTTTGGATTTTTGTGGCTCAGAATCTGCTGAATTATAGTAAGGTGATTTTCATGAAAATCGAATTTTCTATGAAACGTTTAGAAATAATCAAGCAATCTAAATGCGGGTTGGCACAATAATTACAGCTCACGAAACCTATCATTGGAGATATCAAGAACCACAATCGGAGCAGAAGTTGCAGATTTTGGATTTTTGTGGCTCAGAATCTGCTGAATTATAGCAAGGTGATTTTCATGAAAATCGAATTTTCTATAAAACGTTTAGAAATAATCAAGCAATCTAAATGCGGGTTGGCACAATAATTACAGCTCACGAAACCTATCATTAGAGGTATCAAGAACCACAATCGGAGCAGAAGTTGCAGATTTTGGATTTTTGTGGCTCAGAATCTGTTGAATTATAGTAAGGTGATTTTCATGAAAATCGAATTTTCTATGAAACGTTTAGAAATAATCAAACAATCTAAATGCGGGTTGGCACAATAATTACAGCTCACGAAACCTATCATTAGAGGTATCAAGAACCACAATCGGAGCAGAAGTTGCAGATTTTGGATTTTTGTGGCTCAGAATCTGCTGAATTATAGTAAGGTGATTTTCATGAAAATCGAATTTTCTATGAAACGTTTAGAAATAATCAAGCAATCTAAATGCGGGTTGGCACAATAATTACAGCTCACGAAACCTATCATTAGAGATATCAAGAACCACAATCGGAGCAGAAGTTGCAGATTTTGGATTTTTGTGGCTCAGAATCTGCTGAATTATAGTAAGGTGATTTTCATAAAAATCGAATTTTCTATGAAACGTTTAGAAATAATCAAGCAATCTAAATGCGGGTTGGCACAATAATTACAGCTCACGAAACCTATCATTAGAGGTATCAAGAACCACAATCGGAGCAGAAGTTGCAGATTTTGGATTTTTGTGGCTCAGAATCTGCTGAATTATAGTAAGGTGATTTTGATGAAAATCGAATTTTCTATGAAACGTTTAGAAATAATCAAGCAATCTAAATGCGGGTTGGCACAATAATTACAGCTCACGAAACCTATCATTAGAGGTATCAAGAACCACAATCGGAGCAGAAGTTGCAGATTTTGGATTTTTGTGGCTCAGAATCTGCTGAATTATAGTAAGGTGATTTTCATGAAAATCGAATTTTCTATGAAACGTTTAGAAATAATCAAACAATCTAAATGCGGTGGCACAATAATTACAGCTCACGAAACCTATCATTAGAGGTATCAAGAACCATAATCAGAGCAGAAGTTGCAGATTTTGGATTTTTGTGGCTCAGAATCTGCTGAATTATAGTAAGGTGATTTTCATGAAAATCGAATTTTCTATAAAACGTTTAGAAATAATCAAGCAATCTTAATGCGGGTTGGCACAATAATTACAGCTCACGAAACCTATCATTAGAGATATCAAGAACCACAATCGGAGCAGAAGTTGCAGATTTTGGATTTTTGTGGCTCAGAATCTGCTGAATTATAGTAAGGTGATTTTCATGAAAATCGAATTTTCTATGAAACGTTTAGAAATAATCAAGCAATCTAAATGCGGGTTGGCACAATAATTACAGCTCACGAAACCTATCATTAGAGGTATCAAGAACCACAATCGGAGCAGAAGTTGCAGATTTTGGATTTTTGTGGCTCAGAATCTGCTGAATTATAGTAAGGTGATTTTCATGAAAATCGAATTTTCTATAAAACGTTTAGAAATAATCAAGCAATCTAAATGCGGGTTGGCACAATAATTACAGCTCACGAAACCTATCATTAGAGATATCAAGAACCACAATCGGAGCAGAAGTTGCAGATTTTGGATTTTTGTGGCTCAGAATCTGCTGAATTATAGTAAGGTGATTTTCATGAAAATCGAATTTTCTATGAAACGTTTAGAAATAATCAAACAATCTAAATGCGGGTTGGCACAATAATTACAGCTCACGAAACCTATCATTAGAGGTATCAAGAACCACAATCGGAGCAGAAGTTGCAGATTTTGGATTTTTGTGGCTCAGAATCTGCTGCTGAATTATAGTAAGGTGATTTTCATGAAAATCGAATTTTCTATGAAACGTTTAGAAATAATCAAGCAATCTAAATGCGGGTTGGCACAATAATTACAGCTCACGAAACCTATCATTGGAGATATCAAGAACCACAATCGGAGCAGAAGTTGCAGATTTTGGATTTTTGTGGCTCAGAATCTGCTGAATTATAGCAAGGTGATTTTCATGAAAATCGAATTTTCTATAAAACGTTTAGAAATAATCAAGCAATCTAAATGCGGGTTGGCACAATAATTACAGCTCACGAAACCTATCATTAGAGGTATCAAGAACCACAATCGGAGCAGAAGTTGCAGATTTTGGATTTTTGTGGCTCAGAATCTGTTGAATTATAGTAAGGTGATTTTCATGAAAATCGAATTTTCTATGAAACGTTTAGAAATAATCAAACAATCTAAATGCGGGTTGGCACAATAATTACAGCTCACGAAACCTATCATTAGAGGTATCAAGAACCACAATCGGAGCAGAAGTTGCAGATTTTGGATTTTTGTGGCTCAGAATCTGCTGAATTATAGTAAGGTGATTTTCATGAAAATCGAATTTTCTATGAAACGTTTAGAAATAATCAAGCAATCTAAATGCGGGTTGGCACAATAATTACAGCTCACGAAACCTATCATTAGAGGTATCAAGAACCACAATCGGAGCAGAAGTTGCAGATTTTGGATTTTTGTGGCTCAGAATCTGCTGAATTATAGTAAGGTGATTTTCATAAAAATCGAATTTTCTATGAAACGTTTAGAAATAATCAAGCAATCTAAATGCGGGTTGGCACAATAATTACAGCTCACGAAACCTATCATTAGAGGTATCAAGAACCACAATCGGAGCAGAAGTTGCAGATTTTGGATTTTTGTGGCTCAGAATCTGCTGAATTATAGTAAGGTGATTTTCATGAAAATCGAATTTTCTATGAAACGTTTAGAAATAATCAAGCAATCTAAATGCGGGTTGGCACAATAATTACAGCTCACGAAACCTATCATTAGAGGTATCAAGAACCACAATCGGAGCAGAAGTTGCAGATTTTGGATTTTTGTGGCTCAGAATCTGCTGAATTATAGTAAGGTGATTTTCATGAAAATCGAATTTTCTATGAAACGTTTAGAAATAATCAAACAATCTAAATGCGGTGGCACAATAATTACAGCTCACGAAACCTATCATTAGAGGTATCAAGAACCATAATCAGAGCAGAAGTTGCAGATTTTGGATTTTTGTGGCTCAGAATCTGCTGAATTATAGTAAGGTGATTTTCATGAAAATCGAATTTTCTATAAAACGTTTAGAAATAATCAAGCAATCTTAATGCGGGTTGGCACAATAATTACAGCTCACGAAACCTATCATTAGAGATATCAAGAACCACAATCGGAGCAGAAGTTGCAGATTTTGGATTTTTGTGGCTCAGAATCTGCTGAATTATAGTAAGGTGATTTTCATGAAAATCGAATTTTCTATGAAACGTTTAGAAATAATCAAGCAATCTAAATGCGGGTTGGCACAATAATTACAGCTCACGAAACCTATCATTAGAGGTATCAAGAACCACAATCGGAGCAGAAGTTGCAGATTTTGGATTTTTGTGGCTCAGAATCTGCTGAATTATAGTAAGGTGATTTTCATGAAAATCGAATTTTCTATAAAACGTTTAGAAATAATCAAGCAATCTAAATGCGGGTTGGCACAATAATTACAGCTCACGAAACCTATCATTAGAGATATCAAGAACCACAATCGGAGCAGAAGTTGCAGATTTTGGATTTTTGTGGCTCAGAATCTGCTGAATTATAGTAAGGTGATTTTCATGAAAATCGAATTTTCTATGAAACGTTTAGAAATAATCAAACAATCTAAATGCGGGTTGGCACAATAATTACAGCTCACGAAACCTATCATTAGAGGTATCAAGAACCACAATCGGAGCAGAAGTTGCAGATTTTGGATTTTTGTGGCTCAGAATCTGCTGCTGAATTATAGTAAGGTGATTTTCATGAAAATCGAATTTTCTATAAAACGTTTAGAAATAATCAAGCAATCTAAATGCGGGTTGGCACAATAATTACAGCTCACGAAACCTATCATTAGAGATATCAAGAACCACAATCGGAGCAGAAGTTGCAGATTTTGGATTTTTGTGGCTCAGAATCTGCTGAATTATAGTAAGGTGATTTTCAAGTAAATCGAATTTTCTATGAAACGTTTAGAAATAATCAAGCAATCTTAATGCGGGTTGGCACAATAATTACAGCTCACGAAACCTATCATTAGAGATATCAAGAACCACAATCGGAGCAGAAGTTGCAGATTTTGGATTTTTGTGGCTCAGAATCTGCTGAATTATAGTAAGGTGATTTTCAAGAAAATCGAATTTTCTATGAAACGTATAGAAATAATCAAACAATCTAAATGCGGGTTGGCACAATAATTACAGCTCACGAAACCTATCATTAGAGGTATCAAGAACCACAATCGGAGCAGAAGTTGCAGATTTTGGATTTTTGTGGCTCAGAATCTGCTGAATTATAGTAAGGTGATTTTCATGAAAATCGAATTTTCTATAAAACGTTTAGAAATAATCAAGCAATCTAAATGCGGGTTGGCACAATAATTACAGCTCACGGAACCTATCATTAGAGATATCAAGAACCACAATCGGAGCAGAAGTTGCAGATTTTGGATTTTTGTAGCTCAGAATCTGCTGAATTATAGTAAGGTGATTTTCAAGTAAATCGAATTTTCTATGAAACGTTTAGAAATAATCAAGCAATCTAAATGCGGGTTGGCACAATAATTACAGCTCACGAAACCTATCATTAGAGATATCAAGAACCACAATCGGAGCAGAAGTTGCAGATTTTGGATTTTTGTGGCTCAGAATCTGCTGAATTATAGTAAGGTGATTTTCAAGTAAATCGAATTTTCTATGAAACGTTTAGAAATAATCAAGCAATCTAAATGCGGGTTGGCACAATAATTACAGCTCACGAAACCTATCATTAGAGGTATCAAGAACCACAATCGGAGCAGAAGTTGCAGATTTTGGATTTTTGTGGCTCAGAATCTGCTGAATTATAGTAAGGTGATTTTCATGAAAATCGAATTTTCTATAAAACGTTTAGAAATAATCAAGCAATCTAAATGCGGGTTGGCACAATAATTACAGCTCACGAAACCTATCATTAGAGATATCAAGAACCACAATCGGAGCAGAAGTTGCAGATTTTGGATTTTTGTGGCTCAGAATCTGCTGAATTATAGTAAGGTGATTTTCATGAAAATCGAATTTTCTATGAAACGTTTAGAAATAATCAAACAATCTAAATGCGGGTTGGCACAATAATTACAGCTCACGAAACCTATCATTAGAGGTATCAAGAACCACAATCGGAGCAGAAGTTGCAGATTTTGGATTTTTGTGGCTCAGAATCTGCTGCTGAATTATAGTAAGGTGATTTTCATGAAAATCGAATTTTCTATAAAACGTTTAGAAATAATCAAGCAATCTAAATGCGGGTTGGCACAATAATTACAGCTCACGAAACCTATCATTAGAGATATCAAGAACCACAATCGGAGCAGAAGTTGCAGATTTTGGATTTTTGTGGCTCAGAATCTGCTGAATTATAGTAAGGTGATTTTCAAGTAAATCGAATTTTCTATGAAACGTTTAGAAATAATCAAGCAATCTAAATGCGGGTTGGCACAATAATTACAGCTCACGAAACCTATCATTAGAGATATCAAGAACCACAATCGGAGCAGAAGTTGCAGATTTTGGATTTTTGTGGCTCAGAATCTGCTGAATTATAGTAAGGTGATTTTCAAGAAAATCGAATTTTCTATGAAACGTATAGAAATAATCAAACAATCTAAATGCGGGTTGGCACAATAATTACAGCTCACGAAACCTATCATTAGAGGTATCAAGAACCACAATCGGAGCAGAAGTTGCAGATTTTGGATTTTTGTGGCTCAGAATCTGCTGAATTATAGTAAGGTGATTTTCATGAAAATCGAATTTGCTATAAAACGTTTAGAAATAATCAAGCAATCTAAATGCGGGTTGGCACAATAATTACAGCTCACGGAACCTATCATTAGAGATATCAAGAACCACAATCGGAGCAGAAGTTGCAGATTTTGGATTTTTGTAGCTCAGAATCTGCTGAATTATAGTAAGGTGATTTTCATGAAAATCGAATTTTCTATGAAACGTTTAGAAATAATCAAACAATCTAAATGCGGGTTGGCACAATAATTACAGCTCACGAAACCTATCATTAGAGGTATCAAGAACCACAATCGGAGCAGAAGTTGCAGATTTTGGATTTTTGTGGCTCAGAATCTGCTGAATTATAGTAAGGTGATTTTCAAGAAAACCGAATTTTCTATAAAACGTTTAGAAATAATCAAGCAATCTAAATGCGGGTTGGCACAATAATTACAGCTCACGAAACCTATCATTAGAGATATCAAGAACTACAATCGGAGCAGAAGTTGCAGATTTTGGATTTTTGTGGCTCAGAATCTGCTGAATTATAGTAAGGTGATTTTCAAGAAAATCGAATTTTCTATGAAACGTTTAGAAATAATCAAGCAATCTAAATGCGGGTTGGCACAATAATTACAGCTCACGAAACCTATCATAAGAGGTGTCAAGAACCACAATCGGAGCAGAAGTTGCAGATTTTGCATTTTTGTGGCTCAGAATCTGCTGAATTATAGTAAGGTGATTTTCATAAAAATCGAATTTTCTATGAAACGTTTAGAAATAATCAAGCAATCTAAATGCGGGTTGGCACAATAATTACAGCTCACGAAACCTATCATTAGAGATATCAAGAACCACAATCAGAGCAGAAGTTGCAGATTTTGAATTTTTGTGGCTCAGAATCTGCTGAATTACAGTAAGGTGATTTTCATAAAAATCGAATTTTCTATGAAACGTTTAGAAATAATCAAACAATCTAAATGCGGGTTGGCACAATAATTACAGCTCACGAAACCTATCATTAGAGATATCAAGAACCACAATCGGAGCAGAAGTTGCAGATTTTGGATTTTTGTGGCTCAGAATCTGCTGAATTATAGTAAGGTGATTTTCAAGAAAATCGAATTTTCTATGAAACGTTTAGAAATAATCAAACAATCTAAATGCGGGTTGGCACAATAATTACAGCTCACGAAACCTATCATTAGAGGTATCAAGAACCACAATCGGAGCAGAAGTTGCAGATTTTGGATTTTTGTTGCTCAGAATCTGCTGAATTATAGTAAGGTGATTTTCAAGAAAACCGAATTTTCTATAAAACGTTTAGAAATAATCAAGCAATCTAAATGCGGGTTGGCACAATAATTACAGCTCACGAAACCTATCATTAGAGATATCAAGAACCACAATCGGAGCAGAAGTTGCAGATTTTGGATTTTTGTGGCTCAGAATCTGCTGAATTATAGTAAGGTGATTTTCAAGAAAATCGAATTTTCTATGAAACGTTTAGAAATAATCAAGCAATCTAAATGCGGGTTGGCACAATAATTACAGCTCACGAAACCTATCATTAGAGGTATCAAGAACCACAATCGGAGCAGAAGTTGCAGATTTTGGATTTTTGTGGCTCAGAATCTGCTAAATTATAGTAAGGTTATTTTCAAGAAAATCGAATTTTCTATGAAACGTTTAGAAATAATCAAGCAATCTAAATGCGGGTTGGCACAATAATTACAGCTCACGAAACCTATCATTAGAGGTATCAAGAACCATAATCGGAGCAGAAGTTGCAAATTTTGGATTTTTGTGGCTCAGAATCTGCTGAATTATAGTAAGGTGATTTTCAAGAAAATCGAATTTTCTATGAAACGTTTAGAAATAATCAAACAATCTAAATGCGGGTTGGCACAATAATTACAGCTCACGAAACCTATCATTAGAAATATCAAGAACCACAATCGGAGCAGAAGTTGCAGATTTTGGATTTTTGTGGCTCAGAATCTGCTGAATTATAGTAAGGTGATTTTCATGAAAATCGAATTTTCTATAAAACGTTTAGAAATAATCAAGCAATCTAAATGCGGGTTGGCATAATAATTACAGCTCACGAAACCTATAATTAGAGATATCAAGAACCACAATCGGAGCAGAAGTTGCAGATTTTGGATTTTTGTGGCTCAGAATCTGCTGAATTATAGTAAGGTGATTTTCAAGAAAATCGAATTTTCTATGAAACGTTTAGAAATAATCAAGCAATCTAAATGCGGGTTGGCACAATAATTACAGCTCACGAAACCTATCATTAGAGGTATCAAGAACCACAATCGGAGCAGAAGTTGCAGATTTTGGATTTTTGTGGCTCAGAATCTGCTGAATTATAGTAAGGTGATTTTCAAGAAAATCGAATTTTCTATGAAACGTTTAGAAATAATCAAGCAATCTAAATGCGGGTTGGCACAATAATTACAGCTCACGAAACCTATCATTAGAGATATCAAGAACCACAATCGGAGCAGAAGTTGCAGATTTTGGATTTTTGTGGCTCAGAATCTGCTGAATTATAGTAAGGTGATTTTCAAGAAAATCGAATTTTCTATGAAACGTATAGAAATAATCAAACAATCTAAATGCGGGTTGGCACAATAATTACAGCTCACGAAACCTATCATTAGAGGTATCAAGAACCACAATCGGAGCAGAAGTTGCAGATTTTGGATTTTTGTGGCTCAGAATCTGCTGAATTATAGTAAGGTGATTTTCAAGTAAATCGAATTTTCTATGAAACGTTTAGAAATAATCAAGCAATCTTAATGCGGGTTGGCACAATAATTACAGCTCACGAAACCTATCATTAGAGATATCAAGAACCACAATCGGAGCAGAAGTTGCAGATTTTGGATTTTTGTGGCTCAGAATCTGCTGAATTATAGTAAGGTGATTTTCAAGAAAATCGAATTTTCTATGAAACGTATAGAAATAATCAAACAATCTAAATGCGGGTTGGCACAATAATTACAGCTCACGAAACCTATCATTAGAGGTATCAAGAACCACAATCGGAGCAGAAGTTGCAGATTTTGGATTTTTGTGGCTCAGAATCTGCTGAATTATAGTAAGGTGATTTTCATGAAAATCGAATTTTCTATAAAACGTTTAGAAATAATCAAGCAATCTAAATGCGGGTTGGCACAATAATTACAGCTCACGGAACCTATCATTAGAGATATCAAGAACCACAATCGGAGCAGAAGTTGCAGATTTTGGATTTTTGTAGCTCAGAATCTGCTGAATTATAGTAAGGTGATTTTCAAGTAAATCGAATTTTCTATGAAACGTTTAGAAATAATCAAGCAATCTAAATGCGGGTTGGCACAATAATTACAGCTCACGAAACCTATCATTAGAGATATCAAGAACCACAATCGGAGCAGAAGTTGCAGATTTTGGATTTTTGTGGCTCAGAATCTGCTGAATTATAGTAAGGTGATTTTCAAGAAAATCGAATTTTCTATGAAACGTTTAGAAATAATCAAGCAATCTAAATGCGGGTTGGCACAATAATTACAGCTCACGAAACCTATCATTAGAGGTATCAAGAACCACAATCGGAGCAGAAGTTGCAGATTTTGGATTTTTGTGGCTCAGAATCTGCTGAATTATAGTAAGGTGATTTTCATGAAAATCGAATTTTCTATAAAACGTTTAGAAATAATCAAGCAATCTAAATGCGGGTTGGCACAATAATTACAGCTCACGAAACCTATCATTAGAGATATCAAGAACCACAATCGGAGCAGAAGTTGCAGATTTTGGATTTTTGTGGCTCAGAATCTGCTGAATTATAGTAAGGTGATTTTCATGAAAATCGAATTTTCTATGAAACGTTTAGAAATAATCAAACAATCTAAATGCGGGTTGGCACAATAATTACAGCTCACGAAACCTATCATTAGAGGTATCAAGAACCACAATCGGAGCAGAAGTTGCAGATTTTGGATTTTTGTGGCTCAGAATCTGCTGCTGAATTATAGTAAGGTGATTTTCATGAAAATCGAATTTTCTATAAAACGTTTAGAAATAATCAAGCAATCTAAATGCGGGTTGGCACAATAATTACAGCTCACGAAACCTATCATTAGAGATATCAAGAACCACAATCGGAGCAGAAGTTGCAGATTTTGGATTTTTGTGGCTCAGAATCTGCTGAATTATAGTAAGGTGATTTTCAAGTAAATCGAATTTTCTATGAAACGTTTAGAAATAATCAAGCAATCTAAATGCGGGTTGGCACAATAATTACAGCTCACGAAACCTATCATTAGAGATATCAAGAACCACAATCGGAGCAGAAGTTGCAGATTTTGGATTTTTGTGGCTCAGAATCTGCTGAATTATAGTAAGGTGATTTTCAAGAAAATCGAATTTTCTATGAAACGTATAGAAATAATCAAACAATCTAAATGCGGGTTGGCACAATAATTACAGCTCACGAAACCTATCATTAGAGGTATCAAGAACCACAATCGGAGCAGAAGTTGCAGATTTTGGATTTTTGTGGCTCAGAATCTGCTGAATTATAGTAAGGTGATTTTCATGAAAATCGAATTTTCTATAAAACGTTTAGAAATAATCAAGCAATCTAAATGCGGGTTGGCACAATAATTACAGCTCACGGAACCTATCATTAGAGATATCAAGAACCACAATCGGAGCAGAAGTTGCAGATTTTGGATTTTTGTAGCTCAGAATCTGCTGAATTATAGTAAGGTGATTTTCATGAAAATCGAATTTTCTATGAAACGTTTAGAAATAATCAAACAATCTAAATGCGGGTTGGCACAATAATTACAGCTCACGAAACCTATCATTAGAGGTATCAAGAACCACAATCGGAGCAGAAGTTGCAGATTTTGGATTTTTGTGGCTCAGAATCTGCTGAATTATAGTAAGGTGATTTTCAAGAAAACCGAATTTTCTATAAAACGTTTAGAAATAATCAAGCAATCTAAATGCGGGTTGGCACAATAATTACAGCTCACGAAACCTATCATTAGAGATATCAAGAACTACAATCGGAGCAGAAGTTGCAGATTTTGGATTTTTGTGGCTCAGAATCTGCTGAATTATAGTAAGGTGATTTTCAAGAAAATCGAATTTTCTATGAAACGTTTAGAAATAATCAAGCAATCTAAATGCGGGTTGGCACAATAATTACAGCTCACGAAACCTATCATAAGAGGTGTCAAGAACCACAATCGGAGCAGAAGTTGCAGATTTTGCATTTTTGTGGCTCAGAATCTGCTGAATTATAGTAAGGTGATTTTCATAAAAATCGAATTTTCTATGAAACGTTTAGAAATAATCAAGCAATCTAAATGCGGGTTGGCACAATAATTACAGCTCACGAAACCTATCATTAGAGATATCAAGAACCACAATCAGAGCAGAAGTTGCAGATTTTGAATTTTTGTGGCTCAGAATCTGCTGAATTACAGTAAGGTGATTTTCATAAAAATCGAATTTTCTATGAAACGTTTAGAAATAATCAAACAATCTAAATGCGGGTTGGCACAATAATTACAGCTCACGAAACCTATCATTAGAGATATCAAGAACCACAATCGGAGCAGAAGTTGCAGATTTTGGATTTTTGTGGCTCAGAATCTGCTGAATTATAGTAAGGTGATTTTCAAGAAAATCGAATTTTCTATGAAACGTTTAGAAATAATCAAACAATCTAAATGCGGGTTGGCACAATAATTACAGCTCACGAAACCTATCATTAGAGGTATCAAGAACCACAATCGGAGCAGAAGTTGCAGATTTTGGATTTTTGTGGCTCAGAATCTGCTGAATTATAGTAAGGTGATTTTCAAGAAAACCGAATTTTCTATAAAACGTTTAGAAATAATCAAGCAATCTAAATGCGGGTTGGCACAATAATTACAGCTCACGAAACCTATCATTAGAGATATCAAGAACCACAATCGGAGCAGAAGTTGCAGATTTTGGATTTTTGTGGCTCAGAATCTGCTGAATTATAGTAAGGTGATTTTCAAGAAAATCGAATTTTCTATGAAACGTTTAGAAATAATCAAGCAATCTAAATGCGGGTTGGCACAATAATTACAGCTCACGAAACCTATCATTAGAGGTATCAAGAACCACAATCGGAGCAGAAGTTGCAGATTTTGGATTTTTGTGGCTCAGAATCTGCTAAATTATAGTAAGGTTATTTTCAAGAAAATCGAATTTTCTATGAAACGTTTAGAAATAATCAAGCAATCTAAATGCGGGTTGGCACAATAATTACAGCTCACGAAACCTATCATTAGAGGTATCAAGAACCATAATCGGAGCAGAAGTTGCAAATTTTGGATTTTTGTGGCTCAGAATCTGCTGAATTATAGTAAGGTGATTTTCAAGAAAATCGAATTTTCTATGAAACGTTTAGAAATAATCAAACAATCTAAATGCGGGTTGGCACAATAATTACAGCTCACGAAACCTATCATTAGAGATATCAAGAACCACAATCGGAGCAGAAGTTGCAGATTTTGGATTTTTGTGGCTCAGAATCTGCTGAATTATAGTAAGGTGATTTTCATGAAAATCGAATTTTCTATAAAACGTTTAGAAATAATCAAGCAATCTAAATGCGGGTTGGCATAATAATTACAGCTCACGAAACCTATAATTAGAGATATCAAGAACCACAATCGGAGCAGAAGTTGCAGATTTTGGATTTTTGTGGCTCAGAATCTGCTGAATTATAGTAAGGTGATTTTCAAGAAAATCGAATTTTCTATGAAACGTTTAGAAATAATCAAGCAATCTAAATGCGGGTTGGCACAATAATTACAGCTCACGAAACCTATCATTAGAGGTATCAAGAACCACAATCGGAGCAGAAGTTGCAGATTTTGGATTTTTGTGGCTCAGAATCTGCTGAATTATAGTAAGGTGATTTTCAAGAAAATCGAATTTTCTATGAAACGTTTAGAAATAATCAAGCAATCTAAATGCGGGTTGGCACAATAATTACAGCTCACGAAACCTATCATTAGAGATATCAAGAACCACAATCGGAGCAGAAGTTGCAGATTTTGGATTTTTGTGGCTCAGAATCTGCTGAATTATAGTAAGGTGATTTTCAAGTAAATCGAATTTTCTATAAAACGTTTAGAAATAATCAAGCAATCTAAATGCGGGTTGGCACAATAATTACAGCTCACGAAACCTATAATTAGAGATATCAAGAACCACAATCGGAGCAGAAGTTGCAGATTTTGGATTTTTGTGGCTCAGAATCTGCTGAATTATAGTAAGGTGATTTTCAAGAAAATCGAATTTTCTATGAAACGTTTAGAAATAATCAAGCAATCTAAATGCGGGTTGGCACAATAATTACAGCTCACGAAACATATAATTAGAGATATCAAGAACCACAATCGGAGCAGAAGTTGCAGATTTTGGATTTTTGTGGCTCAGAATCTGCTAAATTATAGTAAGGTGATTTTCATGAAAATCGAATTTTCTATAAAACGTTTAGAAATAATCAAGCAATCTAAATGCGGGTTGGCACAATAATTACAGCTTACGAAACCTATAATTAGAGATATCAAGAACCACAATCGGAGCAGAAGTTGCAGATTTTGGATTTTTGTGGCTCAGAATCTGCTGAATTATAGTAAGGTGATTTTCATGAAAATCGAATTTTCTATGAAACGTTTAGAAATAATCAAGCAATCTAAATGCGGGTTGGCACAATAATTACAGCTCACGAAACCTATCATTGGAGATATCAAGAACCACAATCGGAGTAGAAGTTGCAGATTTTGGATTTTTGTGGCTCAGAATCTGCTGAATTATAGTAAGGTGATTTTCAAGAAAATCGAATTTTCTATAAAACGTTTTGAAATAATCAAGCAATCTAAATGCGGGTTGGCACAATAATTACAGCTCACGAAACCTATCATTAGAGGTATCAAGAACCACAATCGGAGCAGAAGTTGCAGATTTTGGATTTTTGTGGCTCAGAATCTGCTGAATTATAGTAAGGTGATTTTCATGAAAATCGAATTTTCTATAAAATGTTTAGAAATAATCAAGCAATCTAAATGCGGGTTGGCACAATAATTACAGCTCACGAAACCTATCATTAGAGATATCAAGAACCACAATCGGAGCAGAAGTTGCAGATTTTGGATTTTTGTGGCTCAGAATCTGCTGAATTATAGTAAGGTGATTTTCAAGAAAATCGAATTTTCTATGAAACGTTTAGAAATAATCAAGCAATCTAAATGCGGGTTGGCACAATAATTACAGCTCACGAAACCTATCATTAGAGGTATCAAGAACCACAATCGGAGCAGAAGTTGCAGATTTTGGATTTTTGTGGCTCAGAATCTGCTGAATTATAGTAAGGTGATTTTCATGAAAATCGAATTTTCTATGAAACGTTTAGAAATAATCAAGCAATCTAAATGCGGGTTGGCACAATAATTACAGCTCACGAAACCTATCATTAGAGATATCAAGAACCACAATCGGAGCAGAAGTTGCAGATTTTGGATTTTTGTGGCTCAGAATCTGCTGAATTATAGTAAGGTGATTTTCAAGTAAATCGAATTTTCTATGAAACGTTTAGAAATAATCAAGCAATCTAAATGCGGGTTGGCACAATAATTACAGCTCACGAAACCTATCATTAGAGGTATCAAGAACCACAATCGGAGCAGAAGTTGCAGATTTTGGATTTTTGTGGCTCAGAATCTGCTGAATTATAGTAAGGTGATTTTCATGAAAATCGAATTTTCTATAAAACGTTTAGAAATAATCAAGCAATCTAAATGCGGGTTGGCACAATAATTACAGCTCACGAAACCTATCATTAGAGATATCAAGAACCACAATCGGAGCAGAAGTTGCAGATTTTGGATTTTTGTGGCTCAGAATCTGCTGAATTATAGTAAGGTGATTTTCATGAAAATCGAATTTTCTATGAAACGTTTAGAAATAATCAAACAATCTAAATGCGGGTTGGCACAATAATTACAGCTCACGAAACCTATCATTAGAGGTATCAAGAACCACAATCGGAGCAGAAGTTGCAGATTTTGGATTTTTGTGGCTCAGAATCTGCTGCTGAATTATAGTAAGGTGATTTTCATGAAAATCGAATTTTCTATAAAACGTTTAGAAATAATCAAGCAATCTAAATGCGGGTTGGCACAATAATTACAGCTCACGAAACCTATCATTAGAGATATCAAGAACCACAATCGGAGCAGAAGTTGCAGATTTTGGATTTTTGTGGCTCAGAATCTGCTGAATTATAGTAAGGTGATTTTCAAGTAAATCGAATTTTCTATGAAACGTTTAGAAATAATCAAACAATCTAAATGCGGGTTGGCACAATAATTACAGCTCACGGAACCTATCATTAGAGATATCAAGAACCACAATCGGAGCAGAAGTTGCAGATTTTGGATTTTTGTAGCTCAGAATCTGCTGAATTATAGTAAGGTGATTTTCATGAAAATCGAATTTTCTATGAAACGTTTAGAAATAATCAAACAATCTAAATGCGGGTTGGCACAATAATTACAGCTCACGAAACCTATCATTAGAGGTATCAAGAACCACAATCGGAGCAGAAGTTGCAGATTTTGGATTTTTGTGGCTCAGAATCTGCTGAATTATAGTAAGGTGATTTTCAAGAAAACCGAATTTTCTATAAAACGTTTAGAAATAATCAAGCAATCTAAATGCGGGTTGGCACAATAATTACAGCTCACGAAACCTATCATTAGAGATATCAAGAACTACAATCGGAGCAGAAGTTGCAGATTTTGGATTTTTGTGGCTCAGAATCTGCTGAATTATAGTAAGGTGATTTTCAAGAAAATCGAATTTTCTATGAAACGTTTAGAAATAATCAAGCAATCTAAATGCGGGTTGGCACAATAATTACAGCTCACGAAACCTATCATAAGAGGTGTCAAGAACCACAATCGGAGCAGAAGTTGCAGATTTTGCATTTTTGTGGCTCAGAATCTGCTGAATTATAGTAAGGTGATTTTCATAAAAATCGAATTTTCTATGAAACGTTTAGAAATAATCAAGCAATCTAAATGCGGGTTGGCACAATAATTACAGCTCACGAAACCTATCATTAGAGATATCAAGAACCACAATCAGAGCAGAAGTTGCAGATTTTGAATTTTTGTGGCTCAGAATCTGCTGAATTATAGTAAGGTGATTTTCAAGAAAATCGAATTTTCTATGAAACGTTTAGAAATAATCAAACAATCTAAATGCGGGTTGGCACAATAATTACAGCTCACGAAACCTATCATTAGAGGTATCAAGAACCACAATCGGAGCAGAAGTTGCAGATTTTGGATTTTTGTGGCTCAGAATCTGCTGAATTATAGTAAGGTGATTTTCAAGAAAATCGAATTTTCTATGAAACGTTTAGAAATAATCAAACAATCTAAATGCGGGTTGGCACAATAATTACAGCTCACGAAACCTATCATTAGAGGTATCAAGAACCACAATCGGAGCAGAAGTTGCAGATTTTGGATTTTTGTGGCTCAGAATCTGCTGAATTATAGTAAGGTGATTTTCAAGAAAATCGAATTTTCTATAAAACGTTTAGAAATAATCAAGCAATCTAAATGCGGGTTGGCACAATAATTACAGCTCACGAAACCTATCATTAGAGATATCAAGAACCACAATCGGAGCAGAAGTTGCAGATTTTGGATTTTTGTGGCTCAGAATCTGCTGAATTATAGTAAGGTGATTTTCAAGAAAATCGAATTTTCTATGAAACGTTTAGAAATAATCAAGCAATCTAAATGCGGGTTGGCACAATAATTACAGCTCACGAAACCTATCATTAGAGGTATCAAGAACCACAATCGGAGCAGAAGTTGCAGATTTTGGATTTTTGTGGCTCAGAATCTGCTAAATTATAGTAAGGTTATTTTCAAGAAAATCGAATTTTCTATGAAACGTTTAGAAATAATCAAACAATCTAAATGCGGGTTGGCACAATAATTACAGCTCACGAAACCTATCATTAGAGGTATCAAGAACCACAATCGGAGCAGAAGTTGCAGATTTTGGATTTTTGTGGCTCAGAATCTGCTAAATTATAGTAAGGTGATTTTCAAGAAAATCGAATTTTCTATGAAACGTTTAGAAATAATCAAACAATCTAAATGCGGGTTGGCACAATAATTACAGCTCACGAAACCTATCATTAGAGGTATCAAGAACCACAATCGGAGCAGAAGTTGCAGATTTTGGATTTTTGTGGCTCAGAATCTGCTGAATTATAGTAAGGTGATTTTCAAGAAAATCGAATTTTCTATAAAACGTTTAGAAATAATCAAGCAATCTAAATGCGGGTTGGCACAATAATTACAGCTCACGAAACCTATCATTAGAGATATCAAGAACCACAATCGGAGCAGAAGTTGCAGATTTTGGATTTTTGTGGCTCAGAATCTGCTGAATTATAGTAAGGTGATTTTCAAGAAAATCGAATTTTCTATGAAACGTTTAGAAATAATCAAGCAATCTAAATGCGGGTTGGCACAATAATTACAGCTCACGAAACCTATCATTAGAGGTATCAAGAACCATAATCGGAGCAGAAGTTGCAAATTTTGGATTTTTGTGGCTCAGAATCTGCTGAATTATAGTAAGGTGATTTTCATGAAAATCGAATTTTCTATGAAACGTTTAGAAATAATCAAACAATCTAAATGCGGGTTGGCACAATAATTACAGCTCACGAAACCTATCATTAGAAATATCAAGAACCACAATCGGAGCAGAAGTTGCAGATTTTGGATTTTTGTGGCTCAGAATCTGCTGAATTATAGTAAGGTGATTTTCATGAAAATCGAATTTTCTATAAAACGTTTAGAAATAATCAAGCAATCTAAATGCGGGTTGGCATAATAATTACAGCTCACGAAACCTATAATTAGAGATATCAAGAACCACAATCGGAGCAGAAGTTGCAGATTTTGGATTTTTGTGGCTCAGAATCTGCTGAATTATAGTAAGGTGATTTTCAAGAAAATCGAATTTTCTATGAAACGTTTAGAAATAATCAAGCAATCTAAATGCGGGTTGGCACAATAATTACAGCTCACGAAACCTATCATTAGAGGTATCAAGAACCACAATCGGAGCAGAAGTTGCAGATTTTGGATTTTTGTGGCTCAGAATCTGCTGAATTATAGTAAGGTGATTTTCAAGAAAATCGAATTTTCTATGAAACGTTTAGAAATAATCAAGCAATCTAAATGCGGGTTGGCACAATAATTACAGCTCACGAAACCTATCATTAGAGATATCAAGAACCACAATCGGAGCAGAAGTTGCAGATTTTGGATTTTTGTGCCTCAGAATCTGCTGAATTATAGTAAGGTGATTTTCAAGTAAATCGAATTTTCTATAAAACGTTTAGAAATAATCAAGCAATCTAAATGCGGGTTGGCACAATAATTACAGCTCACGAAACCTATAATTAGAGATATCAAGAACCACAATCGGAGCAGAAGTTGCAGATTTTGGATTTTTGTGGCTCAGAATCTGCTGAATTATAGTAAGGTGATTTTCAAGAAAATCGAATTTTCTATGAAACGTTTAGAAATAATCAAGCAATCTAAATGCGGGTTGGCACAATAATTACAGCTCACGAAACATATAATTAGAGATATCAAGAACCACAATCGGAGCAGAAGTTGCAGATTTTGGATTTTTGTGGCTCAGAATCTGCTAAATTATAGTAAGGTGATTTTCATGAAAATCGAATTTTCTATAAAACGTTTAGAAATAATCAAGCAATCTAAATGCGGGTTGGCACAATAATTACAGCTCACGAAACCTATAATTAGAGATATCAAGAACCACAATCGGAGCAGAAGTTGCAGATTTTGGATTTTTGTGGCTCAGAATCTGCTGAATTATAGTAAGGTGATTTTCATGAAAATCGAATTTTCTATGAAACGTTTAGAAATAATCAAGCAATCTAAATGCGGGTTGGCACAATAATTACAGCTCACGAAACCTATCATTGGAGATATCAAGAACCACAATCGGAGTAGAAGTTGCAGATTTTGGATTTTTGTGGCTCAGAATCTGCTGAATTATAGTAAGGTGATTTTCAAGAAAATCGAATTTTCTATAAAACGTTTAGAAATAATCAAGCAATCTAAATGCGGGTTGGCACAATAATTACAGCTCACGAAACCTATCATTAGAGGTATCAAGAACCATAATCGGAGCAGAAGTTGCAGATTTTGGATTTTTGTGGCTCAGAATCTGCTGAATTATAGTAAGGTGATTTTCATGAAAATCGAATTTTCTATAAAATGTTTAGAAATAATCAAGCAATCTAAATGCGGGTTGGCACAATAATTACAGCTCACGAAACCTATCATTAGAAATATCAAGAACCACAATCGGAGCAGAAGTTGCAGATTTTGGATTTTTGTGGCTCAGAATCTGCTGAATTATAGTAAGGTGATTTTCAAGAAAATCGAATTTTCTATGAAACGTTTAGAAATAATCAAGCAATCTAAATGCGGGTTGGCACAATAATTACAGCTCACGAAACCTATCATTAGAGGTATCAAGAACCACAATCGGAGCAGAAGTTGCAGATTTTGGATTTTTGTGGCTCAGAATCTGCTGAATTATAGTAAGGTGATTTTCATGAAAATCGAATTTTCTATGAAACGTTTAGAAATAATCAAGCAATCTAAATGCGGGTTGGCACAATAATTACAGCTCACGAAACCTATCATTAGAGATATCAAGAACCACAATCGGAGCAGAAGTTGCAGATTTTGGATTTTTGTGGCTCAGAATCTGCTGAATTATAGTAAGGTGATTTTCAAGTAAATCGAATTTTCTATGAAACGTTTAGAAATAATCAAGCAATCTAAATGCGGGTTGGCACAATAATTACAGCTCACGAAACCTATCATTAGAGATATCAAGAACCACAATCGGAGCAGAAGTTGCAGATTTTGGATTTTTGTGGCTCAGAATCTGCTGAATTATAGTAAGGTGATTTTCAAGAAAATCGAATTTTCTATGAAACGTTTAGAAATAATCAAACAATCTAAATGCGGGTTGGCACAATAATTACAGCTCACGAAACCTATCATTAGAGGTATCAAGAACCACAATCGGAGCAGAAGTTGCAGATTTTGGATTTTTGTGGCTCAGAATCTGCTGAATTATAGTAAGGTGATTTTCATGAAAATCGAATTTTCTATAAAACGTTTAGAAATAATCAAGCAATCTAAATGCGGGTTGGCACAATAATTACAGCTCACGAAACCTATAATTAGAGATATCAAGAACCACAATCGGAGCAGAAGTTGCAGATTTTGGATTTTTGTGGCTCAGAATCTGCTGAATTATATGTAGTAAGGTGATTTTCATGAAAATCGAATTTTCTATGAAACGTTTAGAAATAATCAAACAATCTAAATGCGGGTTGGCACAATAATTACAGCTCACGAAACCTATCATTAGAGATATCAAGAAATACAATCGGAGCAGAAGTTGCAGATTTTGGATTTTTGTGGCTCAGAATCTGCTGAAATATAGTAAGGTGATTTTCAAGAAAATCGAATTTTCTATGAAACGTTTAGAAATAATCAAGCAATCTAAATGCGGGTTGGCACAATAATTACAGCTCACGAAACCTATCATTAGAGGTATCAAGAACCACAATCGGAGCAGAAGTTGCAGATTTTGGATTTTTGTGGCTCAGAATCTGCTGAATTATAGTAAGGTGATTTTCAAGAAAATCGAATTTTCTATGAAACGTTTAGAAATAATCAAGCAATCTAAATGCGGGTTGGTACAATAATTACAGCTCACGAAACCTATCATTAGAGGTATCAAGAACCACAATCGGAGCAGAAGTTGCAGATTTTGGATTTTTGTGGCTCAGAATCTGCTGAATTATAGTAAGGTGATTTTCAAGAAAATCGAATTTTCTATGAAACGTTTAGAAATAATCAAACAATCTAAATGCGGGTTGGCACAATAATTACAGCTCACGAAACCTATCATTAGAGGTATCAAGAACCACAATCGGAGCAGAAGTTGCAGATTTTGGATTTTTGTGGCTCAGAATCTGCTGAATTATAGTAAGGTGATTTTCAAGAAAATCGAAATTTCTATGAAACGTTTAGAAATAATCAAGCAATCTAAATGCGGGTTGGCACAATAATTACAGCTCACGAAACCTATCATTAGAGGTATCAAGAACCACAATCGGAGCAGAAGTTGCAGATTTTGGATTTTTGTGGCTCAGAATCTGCTAAATTATAGTAAGGTTATTTTCAAGAAAATCGAATTTTCTATGAAACGTTTAGAAATAATCAAGCAATCTAAATGCGGGTTGGCACAATAATTACAGCTCACGAAACCTATCATTAGAGGTATCAAGAACCATAATCGGAGCAGAAGTTGCAGATTTTGGATTTTTGTGGCTCAGAATCTGCTGAATTATAGTAAGGTGATTTTCATGAAAATCGAATTTTCTATGAAACGTTTAGAAATAATCAAACAATCTAAATGCGGGTTGGCACAATAATTACAGCTCACGAAACCTATCATTAGAAATATCAAGAACCACAATCGGAGCAGAAGTTGCAGATTTTGGATTTTTGTGGCTCAGAATCTGCTGAATTATAGTAAGGTGATTTTCATGAAAATCGAATTTTCTATGAAACGTTAAGAAATAATCAAGCAATCTAAATGCGGGTTGGCACAATAATTACAGCTCACGAAACCTATCATTAGAGGTATCAAGAACCACAATCGGAGCAGAAGTTGCAGATTTTGGATTTTTGTGGCTCAGAATCTGCTGAATTATAGTAAGGTGATTTTCAAGAAAATCGAATTTTCTATGAAACGTTTAGAAATAATCAAGCAATCTAAATGCGGGTTGGCACAATAATTACAGCTCACAAAACCTATCATTAGAGATATCAAGAACCACAATCGGAGCAGAAGTTGCAGATTTTGGATTTTTGTGGCTCAGAATCTGCTGAATTATAGTAAGGTGATTTTCATGAAAATCGAATTTTCTATAAAACGTTTAGAAATAATCAAGCAATCTAAATGCGGGTTGGCACAATAATTACAGCTCACGAAACCTATCATTAGAGATATCAAGAACCACAATCGGAGCAGAAGTTGCAGATTTTGGATTTTTGTGGCTCAGAATCTGCTGAATTATAGTAAGGTGATTTTCAAGAAAATCGAATTTTCTATGAAACGTTTAGAAATAATCAAGCAATCTAAATGCGGGTTGGCACAATAATTACAGCTCACGAAACCTATCATTAGAGATATCAAGAACCACAATCGGAGCAGAAGTTGCAGATTTTGGATTTTTGTGGCTCAGAATCTGTTGAATTATATTAAGGTGATTTTCAAGAAAATCGAATTTTCTATAAAACGTTTAGAAATAATCAAGCAATCTAAATGCGGGTTGGCACAATAATTACAGCTCACGAAACCTATCATTAGAGGTATCAAGAACCACAATCGGAGCAGAAGTTGCAGATTTTGGATTTTTGTGGCTCAGAATCTGCTGAATTATAGTAAGGTGATTTTCAAGAAAATCGAATTTTCTATGAAACGTTTAGAAATAATCAAGCAATCTAAATGCGGGTTGGCACAATAATTACAGCTCACGAAACCTATCATTAGAGGTATCAAGAACCACAATCGGAGCAGAAGTTGCAGATTTTGGATTTTTGTGGCTCAGAATCTGCTGAATTATTGTAAGGTGATTTTCAAGAAAATCGAATTTTCTATGAAACGTTTAGAAATAATCAAGCAATCTAAATGCGGGTTGGCACAATAATTACAGCTCACGAAACCTATCATTAGAGATATCAAGAACCACAATCGGAGCAGAAGTTGCAGATTTTGGATTTTTGTGGCTCAGAATCTGCTGAATTATAGTAAGGTGATTTTCAAGAAAATCGAATTTTCTATAAAACGTTTAGAAATAATCAAGCAATCTAAATGCGGGTTGGCACAATAATTACAGCCCACGAAACCTATAATTAGAGATATCAAGAACCACAATCGGAGCAGAAGTTGCAGATTTTGGATTTTTGTGGCTCAGAATCTGCTGAATTATAGTAAGGTGATTTTCAAGAAAATCGAATTTTCTATGAAACGTTTAGAAATAATCAAGCAATCTAAATGCGGGTTGGCACAATAATTACAGCTCACGAAACCTATCATTAGAGGTATCAAGAACCACAATCGGAGCAGAAGTTGCAGATTTTGGATTTTTGTGGCTCAGAATCTGCTGAATTATAGTAAGGTGATTTTCAAGAAAATCGAATTTTCTATGAAACGTTTAGAAATAATCAAGCAATCTAAATGCGGGTTGGCACAATAATTACAGCTCACGAAACCTATCATTAGAGGTATCAAGAACCACAATCGGAGCAGAAGTTGCAGATTTTGGATTTTTGTGGCTCAGAATCTGCTGAATTATAGTAAGGTGATTTTCAAGAAAATCGAATTTTCTATGAAACGTTTAGAAATAATCAAACAATCTAAATGCGGGTTGGCACAATAATTACAGCTCACGAAACCTATCATTAGAGATATCAAGAACCACAATCGGAGCAGAAGTTGCAGATTATGGATTTTTGTGGCTCAGAATCTGCTGAATTATAGTAAGGTGATTTTCATGAAAATCGAATTTTCTATGAAACGTTTAGAAATAATCAAGCAATCTAAATGCGGGTTGGCACAATAATTACAGCTCACGAAACCTATCATTAGAGGTATCAAGAACCACAATCGGAGCAGAAGTTGCAGATTTTGGATTTTTGTGGCTCAGAATCTGCTAAATTATAGTAAGGTTATTTTCAAGAAAATCGAATTTTCTATGAAACGTTTAGAAATAATCAAGCAATCTAAATGCGGGTTGGCACAATAATTACAGCTCACGAAACCTATCATTAGAGGTATCAAGAACCATAATCGGAGCAGAAGTTGCAGATTTTGGATTTTTGTGGCTCAGAATCTGCTGAATTATAGTAAGGTGATTTTCATGAAAATCGAATTTTCTATGAAACGTTTAGAAATAATCAAACAATCTAAATGCGGGTTGGCACAATAATTACAGCTCACGAAACCTATCATTAGAAATATCAAGAACCACAATCGGAGCAGAAGTTGCAGATTTTGGATTTTTGTGGCTCAGAATCTGCTGAATTATAGTAAGGTGATTTTCATGAAAATCGAATTTTCTATGAAACGTTAAGAAATAATCAAGCAATCTAAATGCGGGTTGGCACAATAATTACAGCTCACGAAACCTATCATTAGAGGTATCAAGAACCACAATCGGAGCAGAAGTTGCAGATTTTGGATTTTTGTGGCTCAGAATCTGCTGAATTATAGTAAGGTGATTTTCAAGAAAATCGAATTTTCTATGAAACGTTTAGAAATAATCAAGCAATCTAAATGCGGGTTGGCACAATAATTACAGCTCACAAAACCTATCATTAGAGATATCAAGAACCACAATCGGAGCAGAAGTTGCAGATTTTGGATTTTTGTGGCTCAGAATCTGCTGAATTATAGTAAGGTGATTTTCATGAAAATCGAATTTTCTATAAAACGTTTAGAAATAATCAAGCAATCTAAATGCGGGTTGGCACAATAATTACAGCTCACGAAACCTATCATTAGAGATATCAAGAACCACAATCGGAGCAGAAGTTGCAGATTTTGGATTTTTGTGGCTCAGAATCTGCTGAATTATAGTAAGGTGATTTTCAAGAAAATCGAATTTTCTATGAAACGTTTAGAAATAATCAAGCAATCTAAATGCGGGTTGGCACAATAATTACAGCTCACGAAACCTATCATTAGAGATATCAAGAACCACAATCGGAGCAGAAGTTGCAGATTTTGGATTTTTGTGGCTCAGAATCTGTTGAATTATATTAAGGTGATTTTCAAGAAAATCGAATTTTCTATGAAACGTTTAGAAATAATCAAGCAATCTAAATGCGGGTTGGCACAATAATTACAGCTCACGAAACCTATCATTAGAGGTATCAAGAACCACAATCGGAGCAGAAGTTGCAGATTTTGGATTTTTGTGGCTCAGAATCTGCTGAATTATAGTAAGGTGATTTTCAAGAAAATCGAATTTTCTATGAAACGTTTAGAAATAATCAAACAATCTAAATGCGGGTTGGCACAATAATTACAGCTCACGAAACCTATCATTAGAGATATCAAGAACCACAATCGGAGCAGAAGTTGCAGATTATGGATTTTTGTGGCTCAGAATCTGCTGAATTATAGTAAGGTGATTTTCATGAAAATCGAATTTTCTATGAAACGTTTAGAAATAATCAAGCAATCTAAATGCGGGTTGGCACAATAATTACAGCTCACGAAACCTATCATTAGAGGTATCAAGAACCACAATCGGAGCAGAAGTTGCAGATTTTGGATTTTTGTGGCTCAGAATCTGCTAAATTATAGTAAGGTTATTTTCAAAAAATCGAATTTTCTATGAAACGTTTAGAAATAATCAAGCAATCTAAATGCGGGTTGGCACAATAATTACAGCTCACGAAACCTATCATTAGAGGTATCAAGAACCATAATCGGAGCAGAAGTTGCAGATTTTGGATTTTTGTGGCTCAGAATCTGCTGAATTATAGTAAGGTGATTTTCATGAAAATCGAATTTTCTATGAAACGTTTAGAAATAATCAAACAATCTAAATGCGGGTTGGCACAATAATTACAGCTCACGAAACCTATCATTAGAAATATCAAGAACCACAATCGGAGCAGAAGTTGCAGATTTTGGATTTTTGTGGCTCAGAATCTGCTGAATTATAGTAAGGTGATTTTCATGAAAATCGAATTTTCTATGAAACGTTAAGAAATAATCAAGCAATCTAAATGCGGGTTGGCACAATAATTACAGCTCACGAAACCTATCATTAGAGGTATCAAGAACCACAATCGGAGCAGAAGTTGCAGATTTTGGATTTTTGTGGCTCAGAATCTGCTGAATTATAGTAAGGTGATTTTCAAGAAAATCGAATTTTCTATGAAACGTTTAGAAATAATCAAGCAATCTAAATGCGGGTTGGCACAATAATTACAGCTCACAAAACCTATCATTAGAGATATCAAGAACCACAATCGGAGCAGAAGTTGCAGATTTTGGATTTTTGTGGCTCAGAATCTGCTGAATTATAGTAAGGTGATTTTCATGAAAATCGAATTTTCTATAAAACGTTTAGAAATAATCAAGCAATCTAAATGCGGGTTGGCACAATAATTACAGCTCACGAAACCTATCATTAGAGATATCAAGAACCACAATCGGAGCAGAAGTTGCAGATTTTGGATTTTTGTGGCTCAGAATCTGCTGAATTATAGTAAGGTGATTTTCAAGAAAATCGAATTTTCTATGAAACGTTTAGAAATAATCAAGCAATCTAAATGCGGGTTGGCACAATAATTACAGCTCACGAAACCTATCATTAGAGATATCAAGAACCACAATCGGAGCAGAAGTTGCAGATTTTGGATTTTTGTGGCTCAGAATCTGTTGAATTATATTAAGGTGATTTTCAAGAAAATCGAATTTTCTATAAAACGTTTAGAAATAATCAAGCAATCTAAATGCGGGTTGGCACAATAATTACAGCTCACGAAACCTATCATTAGAGGTATCAAGAACCACAATCGGAGCAGAAGTTGCAGATTTTGGATTTTTGTGGCTCAGAATCTGCTGAATTATAGTAAGGTGATTTTCAAGAAAATCGAATTTTCTATGAAACGTTTAGAAATAATCAAGCAATCTAAATGCGGGTTGGCACAATAATTACAGCTCACGAAACCTATCATTAGAGGTATCAAGAACCACAATCGGAGCAGAAGTTGCAGATTTTGGATTTTTGTGGCTCAGAATCTGCTGAATTATTGTAAGGTGATTTTCAAGAAAATCGAATTTTCTATGAAACGTTTAGAAATAATCAAGCAATCTAAATGCGGGTTGGCACAATAATTACAGCTCACGAAACCTATCATTAGAGATATCAAGAACCACAATCGGAGCAGAAGTTGCAGATTTTGGATTTTTGTGGCTCAGAATCTGCTGAATTATAGTAAGGTGATTTTCATGAAAATCGAATTTTCTATAAAACGTTTAGAAATAATCAAGCAATCTAAATGCGGGTTGGCACAATAATTACAGCTCACGAAACCTATAATTAGAGATATCAAGAACCACAATCGGAGCAGAAGTTGCAGATTTTGGATTTTTGTGGCTCAGAATCTGCTGAATTATAGTAAGGTGATTTTCAAGAAAATCGAATTTTCTATGAAACGTTTAGAAATAATCAAGCAATCTAAATGCGGGTTGGCACAATAATTACAGCTCACGAAACCTATCATTAGAGGTATCAAGAACCACAATCGGAGCAGAAGTTGCAGATTTTGGATTTTTGTGGCTCAGAATCTGCTGAATTATAGTAAGGTGATTTTCAAGAAAATCGAATTTTCTATGAAACGTTTAGAAATAATCAAGCAATCTAAATGCGGGTTGGCACAATAATTACAGCTCACGAAACCTATCATTAGAGGTATCAAGAACCACAATCGGAGCAGAAGTTGCAGATTTTGGATTTTTGTGGCTCAGAATCTGCTGAATTATTGTAAGGTGATTTTCAAGAAAATCGAATTTTCTATGAAACGTTTAGAAATAATCAAGCAATCTAAATGCGGGTTGGCACAATAATTACAGCTCACGAAACCTATCATTAGAGATATCAAGAACCACAATCGGAGCAGAAGTTGCAGATTTTGGATTTTTGTGGCTCAGAATCTGCTGAATTATAGTAAGGTGATTTTCATGAAAATCGAATTTTCTATAAAACGTTTAGAAATAATCAAGCAATCTAAATGCGGGTTGGCACAATAATTACAGCTCACGAAACCTATAATTAGAGATATCAAGAACCACAATCGGAGCAGAAGTTGCAGATTTTGGATTTTTGTGGCTCAGAATCTGCTGAATTATAGTAAGGTGATTTTCAAGAAAATCGAATTTTCTATGAAACGTTTAGAAATAATCAAGCAATCTAAATGCGGGTTGGCACAATAATTACAGCTCACGAAACCTATCATTAGAAATATCAAGAACCACAATCGGAGCAGAAGTTGCAGATTTTGGATTTTTGTGGCTCAGAATCTGCTGAATTATAGTAAGGTGATTTTCATGAAAATCGAATTTTCTATAAAACGTTTAGAAATAATCAAGCAATCTAAATGCGGGTTGGCACAATAATTACAGCTCACGAAACCTATCATTAGAGGTATCAAGAACCACAATCGGAGCAAAAGTTGCAGATTTTGGATATTTGTGGCTCAGAATCTGCTGAATTATAGTAAGGTGATTTTCAAGAAAATCGAATTTTCTATGAAACGTTTAGAAATAATCAAGCAATCTAAATGCGGGTTGGCACAATAATTACAGCTCACGAAACCTATCATTACAGATATCAAGAACCACAATCGGAGCAGAAGTTGCAGATTTTGGATTTTTGTGGCTCAGAATCTGCTGAATTATAGTAAGGTGATTTTCATGAAAATAGAATTTTCTATAAAACGTTTAGAAATAATCAAGCAATCTAAATGCGGGTTGGCACAATAATTACAGCTCACGAAACCTATAATTAGAGATATCAAGAACCACAATCGGAGGAGAAGTTGCAGATTTTGGATTTTTGTGGCTCAGAATCTGCTGAATTATAGTAAGGTGATTTTCAAGAAAATCGAATTTTCTATGAAACGTTTAGAAATAATCAAGCAATCTAAATGCGGGTTGGCACAATAATTACAGCTCACGAAACCTATCATTAGAGGTATCAAGAACCACAATCGGAGCAGAAGTTGCAGATTTTGGATTTTTGTGGCTCAGAATCTGCTGAATTATAGTAAGGTGATTTTCAAGAAAATCGAATTTTCTATGAAACGTTTAGAAATAATCAAGCAATCTAAATGCGGGTTGGCACAATAATTACAGCTCACGAAACCTATCATTAGAAATATCAAGAACCACAATCGGAGCAGAAGTTGCAGATTTTGGATTTTTGTGGCTCAGAATCTGCTGAATTATAGTAAGGTGATTTTCATGAAAATCGAATTTTCTATAAAACGTTTAGAAATAATCAAGCAATCTAAATGCGGGTTGGCACAATAATTACAGCTCACGAAACCTATCATTAGAGGTATCAAGAACCACAATCGGAGCAGAAGTTGCAGATTTTGGATTTTTGTGGCTCAGAATCTGCTGAATTATAGTAAGGTGATTTTCAAGAAAATCGAATTTTCTATGAAACGTTAAGAAATAATCAAGCAATCTAAATGCGGGTTGGCACAATAATTACAGCTCACGAAACCTATCATTAGAGATATCAAGAACCACAATCGGAGCAGAAGTTGCAGATTTTGGATTTTTGTGGCTCAGAATCTGCTGAATTATAGTAAGGTGATTTTCATGAAAATCGAATTTTCTATAAAACGTTTAGAAATAATCAAGCAATCTAAATGCGGGTTGGCACAATAATTACAGCTCACGAAACCTATAATTAGAGATATCAAGAACCACAATCGGAGCAGAACTTGCAGATTTTGGATTTTTGTGGCTCAGAATCTGCTGAATTATAGTAAGGTGATTTTCAAGAAAATCGAATTTTCTATGAAACGTTTAGAAATAATCAAGCAATCTAAATGCGGGTTGGCACAATAATTACAGCTCACGAAACCTATCATTAGAGGTATCAAGAACCATAATCGGAGCAGAAGTTGCAGATTTTGGATTTTTGTGGCTCAGAATCTGCTGAATTATAGTAAGGTGATTTTCATGAAAATCGAATTTTCTATGAAACGTTTAGAAATAATCAAACAATCTAAATGCGGGTTGGCACAATAATTACAGCTCACGAAACCTATAATTAGAGATATCAAGAACCACAATCGGAGCAGAAGTTGCAGATTTTGGATTTTTGTGGCTCAGAATCTGCTGAATTATAGTAAGGTGATTTTCATGAAAATCGAATTTTCTATAAAACGTTTAGAAATAATCAAGCAATCTAAATGCGGGTTGGCACAATAATTACAGCTCACGAAACCTATAATTAGAGATATCAAGAACCACAATCGGAGCAGAAGTTGCAGATTTTGGATTTTTGTGGCTCAGAATCTGCTGAATTGTAAGGTGATTTTCAAGAAAATCGAATTTTCTATGAAACGTTTAGAAATAATCAAGCAATCTAAATGCGGGTTGGCACAATAATTACAGCTCACGAAACCTATCATTAGAGGTATCAAGAACCACAATCGGAGCAGAAGTTGCAGATTTTGGATTTTTGTGGCTCAGAATCTGCTGAATTATAGTAAGGTGATTTTCAAGAAAATCGAATTTTCTATGAAACGATGAGAAATAATCAAGCAATCTAAATGCGGGTTGGCACAATAATTACAGCTCACGAAACCTATCATTAGAGATATCAAGAACCACAATCGGAGCAGAAGTTGCAGATTTTGGATTTTTGTGGCTCAGAATCTGCTGAATTATAGTAAGGTGATTTTCAAGAAAATCGAATTTTCTATGAAACGTTTAGAAATAATCAAGCAATCTAAATGCGGGTTGGCACAATAATTACAGCTCACGAAACCTATCATTAGAGGTATCAAGAACCACAATCGGAGCAGAAGTTGCAGATTTTGGATTTTTGTGGCTCAGAATCTGCTGAATTATAGTAAGGTGATTTTCAAGAAAATCGAATTTTCTATGAAACGTTTAGAAATAATCAAGCAATCTAAATGCGGGTTGGCACAATAATTACAGCTCACGAAACCTATCATTAGAGGTATCAAGAACCACAATCGGAGCAGAAGTTGCAGATTTTGGATTTTTGTGGCTCAGAATCTGCTGAATTATAGTAAGGTGATTTTCAAGAAAATCGAATTTTCTATGAAACGTCTAGAAATAATCAAGCAATCTAAATGCGGGTTGGCACAATAATTACAGCTCACGAAACCTATCATTAGAGGTATCAAGAACCACAATCGGAGCAGAAGTTGCAGATTTTAATTTTTGTGGCTCAGAATCTGCTGAATTATAGTAAGGTGATTTTCAAGAAAATCGAATTTTCTATGAAACGTTTAGAAATAATCAAGCAATCTAAATTCCGGTTGGCACAATAATTACAGCTCACGAAACCTATCATTAGAGGTATCAAGAACCACAATCGGAGCAGAAGTTGCAGATTTTGGATTTTTGTGGCTCAGAATCTGCTGAATTATAGTAAGGTGATTTTCAAGAAAATCGAATTTTCCATGAAACGTTTAGAAATAATCAAGCAATCTAAATGCCGGTTGGCACAATAATTACAGCTCACGAAACCTATCATTAGAGGTATCAAGAACCACAATCGGAGCAGAAGTTGCAGATTTTGGATTTTTGTGGCTCAGAATCTGCTGAATTATAGTAAGGTGATTTTCAAGAAAATCGAATTTTCTATGAAACGTTTAGAAATAATCAAGCAATCTAAATGCGGGTTGGCACAATAATTACAGCTCACGAAACCTATCATTAGAGGTATCAAGAACCACAATCGGAGCAGAAGTTGCAGATTTTGGATTTTTGTGGCTCAGAATCTGCTGAATTATAGTAAGGTGATTTTCATGAAAATCGAATTTTCTATAAAACGTTTAGAAATAATCAAGCAATCTAAATGCGGGTTGGCACAATAATTACAGCTCACGAAACCTATCATTAGAGGTATCAAGAACCACAATCGGAGCAGAAGTTGCAGATTTTGGATTTTTGTGGCTCAGAATCTGCTGAATTATAGTAAGGTGATTTTCAAGAAAATCGAATTTTCCATGAAACGTCTAGAAATAATCAAGCTAGATGTGCCGGAATCGAATAAACTAAGATGGTGCATCGTGCATAACTTTTAAACAAACACATTGAGTTTTCGGGCTCAGCTGCTCTGAAGATTACAATTACGTGTTTACAATACACAATGGCACAATATCGTAAAACTAAGGCGGCTGGTGAAACTGGCAAATATTGATCAATTTACAATAGTTAAGATTATCAAGTCTAGGTTCCGTTTATTTTTTTTTTTTTTTTGATTGATCCACAATCTTGCTTCACAAACACAAAATTTCACCACAATCGATAATTATAAATAAAACAACTCAAACCATTTATAAAATATTTATTTAATTAACTCAACAATTACATATATAATAAAAAAAATCTGCACCATTTTACAACAGCATACCAAAATCAGTTGACAATTCGGTAATGATTTTCAAGAAAACCACTTCCAGCACACAAAACGTAAACATTAGCATGAAAATCGCCCAGTTTGATTGGGTCCCGCCATTGAACGAAAATAGTACTGGCGAATTTAAATGATAATTTGTCTTATAGCCCAGATACAGATGATGATTTTGATCCATTTGAATTATTTAGCTGGCACGGTCTTATTTAATAACAACTGTTTTGTATTTCGATTACAATTTCCAATTAAGCAAATTTCCTTTTGGTACTTACTGTGTATGTGATCTTTTGTAATATTTGTCTTGTGGTAAAAATATTAGCGCAGCAGCAATAAAAGAAAGTAAAAGTTGGGTGGAAGTAATATTTTCCTTCTTCTTCTTCTTTTCCTCCTCTTTTTCTTTTGGTCGTTGTCTTTTCTTCTTGTTGAATTTATCTTACAGAGTTTTTTTTTGTCTTTTCAATTGGTGTTGCTTTGATGTAATGTTTGTAGGAAAGTTGGTCGTTGATTGAAAACGATACATCTTAAATTCTTAAACACAAATACAGACGGACTTACATAAATCGTTTTTCTGATACTTCCGGATTTTTTTATTTTCTTTAGATTGAATTTGCAAATGGATTTTAACCATGTGATGCATTACAAGCAGTGATAGAGCCGTTGATGTTTTCGCTTTATTCGGAGTATTACTCAGTAAAGCAGAATTGTATATGATCGACCTTGACGATTTATCCTGACAGAGTGTTGATACGGTTCGGGCCAACGATTATTATTTTTACGGCCTATTATTGATTTGACATATCCAGCCTGACCTTAACTCTTTCCGAACAATGCATGCTCGGCGTTGGCACTTGGGCGAAGTTCCCGCTAGTTCGTTAATGTGGTCGTTGCTACTTCCCCCTCCCCTCTTCTGTTTTAATGTAATGTGCTTGAACTTCTAGACATTCAAGGCACTAGTTTCCGTAACTATCTCTCGGGCTATTTGTATGTATGCTTGACTAACTTGTTCTGAATCTTCTAATCAAAAAGTTGCCCCTCATCCAGCTTTCGATCATAAAACCCGCTTAAGACGGTTTTGTAAAAAATCAGACCGAAACATGAACCAGGAAAAGATTTCTTTATTGCAAAACCTGTTTGAAAATGAATAAAAATTAAACGATGCAACAAAAATGTTGCGCGTCAATAAGAATATAATGTGGCGCAACAATTTTTTTTTAGTTCTGTACGTATTCGAAGAAAATGTCCAAATTTCAAACGAATTATGATGAAATATTATTAATCTGATAGTTTGGCTAATTAGACAAACCTTATTCACTAATAAATTAATTTATAGTACAATCAACGTTGCTGTAACACGCCTCGCAGAGTAAGAAGCAAATTATGTTGCGTACGTGACATAAAATTGTTACATGGCACAATATATGAAGCAAACCTTTAATTTAATTTGCATTAATTAATTTTCTATCTAGAAACGAACAAACTAAGCAAAACCAATGTACACCGATTAGATCTCCATTTAATTTGTAACATGGAAAACCCCTTTTGTTCACTTTACACTTGGTTGATTTTTGTTTTTGTGTACCATCTAATTTGAATTTCGAAAAATGGCCAATTATTTTTGTATAGAGAGTAACCAAATTGAAACTAGAACATTAATTAACTGTCAATAACACAGTTTATTTTGTATATATTCATTTTAAATTAATTTAGTCTTAAGTACTAAACTTAAAATTACTTGATTTATGTATGTATGTATGTACAACAATAATTCCTAACTAACTATTTCATCATACTCTTCGACATCATCACCCTGATCAATATCTGCGTCGAGTCCATTTGCTGCCGGTTTATTTTGTGAAATACCTCCACCATCCTCAGGTTTAACCACTTTAACACCCTGTTGTCCGACGCGCATACAATTAAAATTTCGATTAAATAATTCCAAACCTTCAAAAGAGGCATCCACCTCAAGACAAATATGCATATTACGACCAATAAAGTAGATATCGGAAAATTTGGCGCACACATCAACAAATGGTAAACGTGCCGGTGTTACACAAATTGGCGCTGGATTACGACCTGCAAAAAATTAATTCGGAATTATTAACAAAAACAATCTTATGCTCCCTCTCTTTTATTGGATACTAACCTGAAATCCTTCGTTTATACAACTCATAATTATTCATGAGGACACGAAAATCGAATGCAAATTCTTCCGGTATATATTTCATATTCATACATGCCCGACTATTAAACGTTGATAAAATCATTCCGGTACAACATGAGCACAAACCAGATGCACATTTGCACGGTGTATTCTGTACCAACATTGTTAATGGATTTGTTGGAAATTGTTTTAATTGTGCTGATTCATTGTTGTGCAATTGCTCTAACCGTTGTTGTAATCTTTCCGGTATGGGAATTTCCACAAAATCATCATACGTTTGCCAATCATAATCATCATATAAAATTTGTTCGTGGTTAATATTTATGAAAGGTTTTTTACGGTGCGTTAACTGTTGGTATACGTCGAGTGGTTGTTCAGTTGCTGATGTTGTGGTTAAATATGTATTTTCTTGGGAATCTGATGTTTCTGCCATTTGGCTACCGGTTGATGTTTCTTGTTCCTCAACTTGGGTTGATATTGGTGGACTCATTAATGGTTGTGGTGTTACCAGGGTTGATTCGTTCAGATTATTTGCTGTAATAAAAGATAAAACGAGTGGTTTTTAGAGGAAACGGCCGACCGATAATGGCATTCTATGACATCTCAACAGAAATATAACAGATCGTCTAATAGGTCTGTCAATCCCAATAAGACATTTTACAATAAGTCTTAATAACGATTACATTAAAATTTGACAAGTGCAAAGAAAATGGGATTCAAAAATGACAATCACTTGCACAAGTCATCGACCAATCGTTGCATGTAGGGGAATTTTGTGCAGTTTTTGTTTTTTCTTTGTTTGTTTTGCTTTTACATGTTTTGAGCTGTTGGCAGAGCGAAAAATAATGGAGGAATTCGTAGACGATTGAGATGCCAATAATCTTTTGTTAGCACCTTGTAAATTACTTTACAAGTTTCTGAGTATTATCACCTTCAGAGCACAAGATCTTCTTCTTCAGACTTCAGATCTTCTTCTTCTTCACTGAGCTAAAATTGCAATTGGTATTGTCTAAGCGCTGACTTGCACAAATCGAGACTTGAACGATAATCTGCACAGTTTTAAAACTAAGGCCAAAAAATAAAATTTATTATGATGTTCGTGGAAAGTTCTAGGTTGCTTAAAATATTTTTTGCTTAAATATACTAAAAGTGTTATTTAGACAAATCAGTTCAACATTTAGGCGAATAAATAAATATTCTTGTTAGGAAATGTCTCGACCATTCTAAACGAAAAAATATTGTTACGGCGACACCTAGGGTAGAATAGAATAAGTTAATTAAAGGCATTATGTTTACTACTAGTATTGACTAGTAGGGACACCTAGGTTAGGGTATTTCATAATTTGTTTATTGTACTAAATTGGAAATTTTCCATGCTATAACTTTCTACATTGTACGAGATATTCTTACTGGAAGGAGCATGAAATTTCTAGAAGTTTACTTTTAGTATATTGTGACGGTGACACCTAGTTTGTAATAGAACAAGTTAAATTAATAGCGCAATGTTTTACTATACTAAAATGGAATTTTCCATGATAAAACTGTTCTAAATGATTCTACACTATTCTTACTATAAAAGCCATGAACTTTCTAGAAGTTTGGTTTGTGTATATAAAAAGGCGAACGAAGTCGAATTGGATTATTTAGTATTTGGTAAGTGATAGTGTGAAGATTGAAAAGGAATTAAAAAGTGATTTAAAAAGTGTTTTAGTGCTAAATAAAAATTATAAGTGTACAGTAAAATTGCGTAAAAATGAATAAAGTGATTATGTGAATTATTGTTAAAAAATTGTTTTGCCATAATTATTGTGTGAAACAAATAAATTCGTTGGTAATGGGTTGGGTACGAAATTCTGTTTTATATAATTCTGTTTTACAAAATCCTGTTTTACAAAATTCTGTTTTAGAAAATTCTGTTTTAGAAAATTCTGTTTTACAAAATTATGTTTCACAAAATTCTGTTTCACATAATTCTGCAAAAAATTAAATCTGCAAATAATTTTTTTGCGGCAAATGATATGTATGAGGGTGTGTATGCGTGTGAATTTGTACGAGTTTGTCTGTTTATGTGTGCGTGTGTGTTTTTTTTTATTTTTATTTAAGGAAGGTGGAAATCCATCATGGACGATGTAGGGCATAAAGTAGCTATCCTCCACAACGGTGTGAGACTCCTACTCACTAAAACCATCTCCTGCATCCTTTCCCCTCGGAACGACCGCTAGGTATTATTTCGAAATGGAAGGAGTCTGTGCTAACTGAACGATCACATCTCCCACGCAACTGAAGGGTGCGAGTTACCTTGCTTGGCGACGTTGGCGTTCCAACCGTCACAACTCCTTAATCGTTGTTGTTGCAAAATTTTCTACAACATTCTATGCTTCTGGGGATGCTAGCATCACTTCAACTATGTTCTCTGGGGTAATATCAAATTGATCGAGGACTCCAGCAAGCACTTCTCTGTTTCCCTGGAACCGTGCGCATACAAAAAAACACGTGTTCAGCATCTTCTGCGGAATCTCTACAGGATGGACAATACGGTGAATCATCATGCCCAAAACGATTAAGGTATGATCGAAAGCATCCGTGTCCTGTTAAGAGCTGTGTTAGGTAAAAATTAACCTCGCCATGCGTACGATTTATCCACGGGCCTATTTCAAGAATTAGTCGTCGAGTCCAATGGCCCTTTTCCGAACGGTTCCAACGCTGTTGCCAATCGATAAGAATATCCCCCCTGTACGTTCTTGTGTTGTTCGCTCACACCATTGGTCTATCCGGTGTTTCTCCATGGCTATTATTGTATGACTTTTGCCGTTCCGCTGCCAGCAGATCATCACAGTGTGTGTGTGTGTGTGTGTGTGTGTATGTGTGTGTAAGTTTGTGTGTGTTTGTTTGTGTATGTCTCTGTGTCTGTATGTATGTGTGTGTAAGTGAGCGTGTCAAGGTATATGGGTGTGTGTGCGTTTTTATCGGAAGGTGGTTGAAAATATTCATAATACACGGCTAGAAACATCTTCCTTTCATTAGCCATTTGTCCCCCGAAAAAACCGCTTGTATTACTTCGGGAGGTGGGGTTTGATCGGACCTTATTTAATTTATTTTTTATATATTCAATTTTTCATCCAGTTATAATGTTATGAACCACTATTGGTTTTCCTCACGCGCTCAAGGCACCGTAACTACGTAAGATGATGTTATTCAGAGTCGGGTGCTGCCTAAACCTACTTCAAATTTTTTGTTTAGCTTCCTCGAGTCAAGGGCAGGAGAAAAACACACGTTCTGCATTGTCTCCCTTACAGTCCAGATACTCGGGGCTGGGTTGGGTAGAAGTCGACTTCACCTTGTTGGCGGTTCAATCAAGTATCTGCCATTGGTATGAGGCGGAATATCCAGCATCCCTTATCTCATTTGTTCCGATGTTGTAGCGTTTCAGATTACGATTCGCTCTAGCCGTTGTTTGGGGTCCGTTAAGGAGTAGCTTGTGTCGCTCCTTTGCCAACACATCAATTGATGCTATTACCGCTGCTACATATGCCGCATCATCTGATACCGAGCGAAATACATGGAACACTATACGGCACACCGTCGGTATGCTGCTATCACATTTCCCCTATACCTAATCTTAGAATTACCCACCTGGATGGCAATGGTATCTCGCCTTTTCCGGCTCGAAATTAATATCACGTCCGCCTAATATTCGGCTAACAGCAGTCCTATCTTAGATAACCATTCCTGGGTAATGGCTAAGGCCCCATTACAGATATTTTCTGATTCGCTCTTAAATTTGGCCAACAAAAACCAAAACGTCTCCCGCTGTTGCTTCCTTAGGTATGCGAAATCTAAGCACACCATTGTACATAATATTCCATAACAATGGACCATATGCATAAGTTAATGGCAAAAATTATTTTTAAAAATGCAGAATTTTATAAAACAGAATTACGTACCGATCCCGTTGGTAATAAATGAATTTGTTTTGTTTTTATTCACAATCCAGTGATTCGAACCTTGATTGGCATGGCACAAAACGTAACAATATAAAAAGACGAATGAGATCGAATTGGATTATTCGTATTTGGAACGAGATAGTTAAAAATAATAAGTGAGGTGGTCATAGGTGTGAAGTTGCTCGGCGGATCCAAGTTGGCTCTATGTGGTGATCGCTGGTAACTAAATTGCTGATTTATTGACATCTAGGCCAAAACACGTTGCTAAAGGAGTCAACCTTAAACAAATCGCTACTGGATTACGGTCCTACTCGTACTGTGCCGATAATCGACCAGACTGCGGGTTCAGTTTAAAAACTAGCCCAGTCGCTAACGGTAGATTCTATTACCTGGCGCCCTCCGGATTAAGTAGCTTTATCTTTGTACTGCGGATCTTTGCACAGACGGACATATATATCTCCGCTACTCGTGGGACATAACATGGATCTAAAGAAAAACAAAAAACAACAACAAAGAGTCCGGCTCTCTAAAAAATCCGGAAACTGTATACAAGGAGACTCGGGTCCTTACCAAAACAATGAAGCTGGTTCCTCAATACCAACCTATTATACTAGGAGCAAGGCCTGGAGGGCCCTAGGTAAAATAAATAACATCTCACCAGAAAACAGGACGGATAAAGACAGAGCCATACTTGCGTGGTCAAAAAAGGTTCTCGAATCAAAGCCGGAAGGCCTTTGAGCTGGCTCACAGCTTCAAGTCCTAAAACCGCTAAGAGAATGAAGCTTCACATTACCGTTATGAGGCTTTTCAATGAGGCCCTTAAGGTTTAGCTGGTGGTTGTAGCAGTTATTAACCAGTCTCAAGAGGATGACAGTATCACGCCCACCAATTGGAAGAAGGTAGAAGGTGCCTGTGACCTGTTCCGGCTTGTCGGGATGGTGGCTGGCGCAGGAATCAGGTGAAACTGATTGCCTGTGCACATCAGACATCTCTGCTGCTATATAAGAAAGCAGTGGAATCCAAATCTTACAGATTGGCAACTCGGATTTGCCAATGCACAACTGGAAAGTTGCCAAGCTCGAAGAGCCAATGACTGACTATAGGTCAGCTGTTATAATTTTAACGAGGGAGTCACCGACTGAGGAAGCGGACAGCCAAGCAGATACTCTCTCCACAGAAATGGAGATGACCATGTCCTTTGAGTCATTGAAGAGGCTCTCAGAGGGCCTTACATCAGTGAGGACTCTGATGAAACCGTAGTGGAGGGGAAGGTTTAGAAATATTAATATTTCTTCAAATCAACTTTCATCACTCTAAGGCAGCATTGCCTACTCTCATACTAAAAATTAAGAAAACAGAGGCAGATATCGTCTTGATCCAAGAACCTTGGGTCACTGAAGACCGGCTACTTGGGCTCAGGACTCCCTAATAATCTAATATATTTCATTGTAAAATCTTTCGACTAAAGAGACTAAGCAATGATAGGGGCCTTTAATAACGTACTTCCAAGGGCTATAACTCGGGCACGAATCTGGGAGTGGATGAATCACTCAGGGACCAGATAGATCAAATGCTAAGAGATAACATCATAAATGCCAGTTTTAGGGAATCCTTCGCCAGAAGATTTGTAAGTAGGGGTACACCGCAAGATGGCGCAATATCTCCCTTACTTTGGAATTTGGTCATTAATCAGCTGTTGCTAAAACTGGGGGATAGTGGCTTGAAGATGGTTGCATATGCGGGGAGGGGAGGGAGGTGAGGGGAGGGTAAGGGGAGGGGAGATGAGGGGAGGGGAGAAGAGGGGAAGGGAGGAGAGGGGAGGGGAGAGGGGGGAGGGGAGGGGAGGGGAGGGGAGGGGAGGGGAGGGGGGAGGGGAGGGGAGGGGATAACAGTCTGGTGGCCTGCTCTGGACAAAACTGCCAACCAAAAGCTATTGACGAAAGTTCAGAGAACAGTCTCCCTGTGAATTAGTGGTGCCCTCAGACACTATAGACTCTGCTATATCTGACTCCTCTAGATATCTTCCTGGATGGATTCCTAAGAACACCAGGTATACTGTCCCGTCACTATCTTTTGCCACAGAGTTCCAGACTATGATTCTCTCCAGAGAAGACTGGATGATGGATGCAGTTCTGAAACCAGGAGTTAAGAACTTCTTCATTGATAGTTCAAAAAGTGATGGGAAAGTAGGGGTTGGGGTGTTCTTTGAGAAACTTCTGATAAACCTCTCCTTCCGTCTGTCCGACTATTGTAGCATGTTTCAAGCCGAAGTAACCGCCATAAAGGAAGTCGTAGTCAGGTTGAGGCATAATGTAAAATCGGCTGGTGACAGTTAGGCTGCCATTAAAGCGTTTCAATCACACCTCCTCACGTCGAAAGTAGTAAAGAAATGTCTTTCATCTCTTAACGAGATCTGCCAGGGCATTTCAATCATACAGGAAATATAAAAGCCGACTAGCTGGATCGACGTGGCACCAGGGGCTACATTACAAAAAGCAGAAGGATATTGAAATGTCTCTTGCATTATACAAACTACTGCTTCAGGAAGAAGCTACGAAAAGTTAGATGTAGCGAGATCTAAACAACTGATCTCACTTCAGCGGTGTCAGGTCAGTATGGTTGTTGGTGTGATTACTTATAGGCAAACATGCGAGTAGGCTTGGATTCTTCTCGCATGACTAATATCGCAGTTGTAAAGACGAAGAGGAGGAAGAGACTGTGCTTCATCTTATTTGGACCTGTCCTCGTCTGGACCGAAACAGACTAAAGTTTTTAGGGGCACACCTTTTAAATGACTTAATGGACCCTAGTAGGATGGACGATTTCTTGAAGTATACTGATCCGGATTAGATCAATGATAATTAGATTGAAAAAAACAACAAAAGTGGAACCTTAAAATTTAGCCATATCCTATGACCTCTGAATGCCACAGTAAATTTAGATCAGTAGTTTTTAAAGAGGCGAATAACCTTTTTGGAAGAAAAGTGAGTGGTCTTTGGAAAAATATTAAAAAGTTTCCAAAAATCAATCTCCAAGTATAACGCCTGTTTTAATCCGGCCACCAAATAAATTCGCGTCGATTTTTCAATTCCATTAAATTTAACTTTTGCCGATAGGTATGCGAAAATACGTTCAGAGTGCCCACTCGCTATTTAACTTTAGATGATCTACTGAAAATTTTGACATGAACATTGTTGAGGAATGATTCTCATCCTTGACCTTATGCGGTTACAGAGACTCCACTATCCATCAATCCGGTATAAGTTAACCCGTTAATGCTTATTTTTGCAAATGGTCTTCCATCTGTTTCATTCGACAAAATAGGTTTCAGATATTTCTCATCTTTGCCATTGAAACAGAAGGAAAAATGTTAGATAAATTATGAGTACTGTGATATTTTATTTTATTTGGTGCTGAATATATTTATTGTATAGGTTTTATAATAATTTGAAATGTGTGTGTCGTGATTACTGTTCCACATTTTGAACAGTTCGATTTTGCGACGCCTTCAGCACCACACCCAAAACAAAACAAACGAAGAGGTTTAGCCTTGTGGAATACACAGACTAGGGCTCCAGATTTTTTTTTTGCTTACGCAGCCCAATTATTTATATATGCATTAGCGCAGTTCAAATTGGAATTCAAAATCGGACTAGCCGAAGTTAGGGTTTCGTCTCGAAAAATCTTCATCTTTTTTAAAGCCTAGTACGCTGTTCAAGTCAAATGCAATTTTCACTGGTCTCCAAAAATATAGGAAGATAAATCTGACGTGAAAATTTAGTTTGACGAGTTTCGTAAATATTATAGTGCGTACAACTTCATGTTGTCTCTGACAACGTATTTTATACAATAAAATTTACTTCGATCCTCAAAACGCAAAAACTTAAATGAAATTGTCAAAATTTATCTTCACATTTATTGTCCAGGAGGCCTATTCTCGAATTTCACAACCATTTTCCACATGTGGACATCTGTCAAAATTCATAAAAACGTTAAAAAATTTAAATTCCTGTATTCTTGAATTCGCTATGGAATTTTTTCGGTACTAAGGGAATATTTCCGAATGGGTATAAGCATGTGAAAAAATTCCCCATATAGGAAAATGTCCATGCCGCATGTATTTTTATATACGAATTACAATTTTCGAACGTTTTTGTGTGAACTTTGACAGATGTCCACATGTGGAAAATGGATGTGGAATTCGAGAATAGGCCCCCAGGGACCCTATTCTCGAATTCCACAACCATTTTCCATATGTGGACATCTGTTAAAACCTATGTAATTATTGCAGTTTTCGTATATGGGGAATTTTTTTCACATGCTTATACCCATTCGGAAATATTCCCTTTAGTACCGAAAAAATTCCATAGCGAATTCAAGAATACAGGAATTTAAATTTTCGAACGTTTTTATGAATTTTGACGGATGTCCGCATGTGGAAAATGGATATGGAATTCAAGAATAGGGCCCCAGGGGGCCTATTCTCGAATTCCACATCCATTTTCCACATGTGGACATCTGTCAAAACTCATAAAAATTGAATTTTTTCGGTACTAAGGGAATATTTCCGAATGGGTATAAGCATGTGGAAAAATTCCCCATATAGGAAAATGTCAATGCCGCATGTGTTTTATATACGAATTACAATTTTCGAACCATTTTTTGAAAACTTTGACAGATGTCCACATGTGGAAAATGGATGTGAAATTCGAGAATAGGCCCCCAGTAAGATAAAAATGAAGTGAAAAATATATAGAGATAAAATAGAGACATCTGTATTCTGATATGAAAACTACCATTTCGCTAGCTAAACTGCGCACCACAAAATGAAGTTCAGCGATAAAATTTTCATTTTCGTTTTCGCTTGTGTCATTTTTATATGAGAAATTTCATTTCACTTCAGCAGCGTACCGGGCTTAACTCTCGATATCTCGCGAAATTTAAGTCGAGATACGCATAGAAAGTCGAGAAGTCGAGAAATTTGGGTTAAGCGCGCAAATCTAATTAAGTATTTTGTCATCACATTTCACGGAAAATTACTGATGTTAAACCAAACAAAAAATTGCAAAGAAAAACATGACCTTGCAATCGGTAATAAATCAATAGTAACCCTCCCAGTTAAAGCGCCGCAGTAAATAAAAAAAAGAAATATCGGCTCTTGGGATTGAGCCGACGGCCTTTGTAAATTATCACCGAGACGCTATCGTTCAGCTACTGCCTGCTTGCCAAATATCCACAGTTTTCCAGCATATAAATAACAGCGTTTCACGGAAATGAAAACCCTATTTGCTTTACGCATAGAAAGATATATTTTTCATGTCGGAGGAGGAGCTGGAGTCAGAGTTGGAGCCGGAGCCGGAGCTGGAGCTGGAGCCGGAGTCGGAGCTGGATCCGGAGTCGTTAATAAGTTTATAAATTTCCGGAGTCGGAGCCGGAGCAGGAGCTGAACATTTTTTGCTCGGACTTCGCAGCCCTAATAAAAATTGTCCCATATTGGAATCCCAATTTTGGATTATTTTCAAATTGATACAAAAGAGTATCATTACTGGGATCATTTGGAACGTTTTGAAAATTAGAAATAGGAACAGGAGTAATCCATGTATCACCACCGGTCGACAATTCATTAAGATGTTTTGTCATATATCTGGCCATAGGATCGTAAATTCTGTGATTACGTTTCCATATGTCTTCTAATGCTACACATCGCCTTACTATTGTGCTTACAGACTCAATTTCTTCGTCAGCCAAATGGTTTTGGAGATCTGTACACATATTACGTCTATGCTAGAATTTCGTCGGAAAATTCGATAAAGGATTTATTCAGGTGTTGCTTCCTCGAATCGATCAATCGACGAATATCATTATCGGTACGTCGATCCTGAAATCTATCGACAAACGCTGCTTTAAGTTGAAGGCAATTATACGAAGAATTCCGTTCTATATAACACCAATACCAGTTCAACTCTCAATAGGAACCGCTCAACTGAAATTCCTACGGTAGATCCATCAAAATGAATTTTCCACCTGAAAAGTTGATGATGTCTTTGATTGTTATGTTCTCATTATGAACTAGGTATAGGTGCTAAATTTGAAAAAGATCTTAATGTTTTTGGAATTTGGTGGCGTGCATGGTGAATAGATTGACTGCAGTTGTGTTTGAAACAAATTTTGGTGTCGTGAATTTGGTTGATGTTGATAATTACGATCAAAAAAATGAGAAGCATTAATATTAAAATGTGTGAGTACCCTGGAAAAAGGCATATCATTGGTTGTTAAAATTTGAAAGTTAATCCAATCAGGATTTGGTAAATTTGCAGAACCAATTTTTAAATTTTGAACCTGAAAATTCAAATTATTTGCCGCAATTGAATCTCTATGGATATTATAAGGACTGGCGTAGTATTTCTTTTCTGAATGAAAGTTCAGTTGAAACCGTGGATAAAGATATCTGATTGTTCTTACCCAGAAGATGACAGTTCCATACAATTAATCTGAATTGTTTTTTCAGCTTCGTTAATTGCACCAATGACACATTATTTTCTAACACGTGCTTGATATTTTTCATCAAAATATTAGCAAAGTTAATAGTTTCCAAACAAAGAGAAATAATAGGTTCCATCTCCTTCAAAATCATTCTAGAATTCTAACCTAATTTTGGTTGGGAATGATATGATATCAAATATAAGCCTCTGACGATTTGCAAAAACAAGGAAAGAGTTTTTTCACACTGGAATCACTTTTAGTTACTTCATTATGTATGAGGCCATTTAGCAAAATCTCTGAGATCAGATCCCAGTTTTTGTAAAGTTAGTTAAATATAAAAGCTTACAATAAGTTTATCAAAAGATTTCGACAAAAATTCGATAATTTGGAAACTTGTGAACTTAATACAGTTTATCACATAAAATTAATGAAGATAGTAATAATTTGATAGTAGATTTCGACAGTAGACAGTTGCATTCAGTTTTGCTGTGATAATGATTGATATTAAGCCCTATTTTATTACCCTATTTTGACAACAGTTGAAACTGCTTCAGTTTTCATAGAAATATTTTTTTTAACTCGTGTTAATAAAAGAGAACAATAAAAACAGAACGTATGCCTTCTATCAATCCTCTCAATTCTATAAATCTAATTACATAAAATAATTTCAGAATCGGGCCCATTTTTTCTACCATTCGAATGGTACCCTTCTAATATTTCGACAAACTCTTGATTTTTTCTAAAATTCGAGAATTGTTAAGAAACATTAAAACCTTCTGGTAAGCTAAAATTATGAACGTTAGAGAAATAATAAATAAAGATTCTGTCCACCAAAATAATGAAACGCTTTCCAAATAAATCATAAACAATTATTGTAGAGATGTGAATCATCTAAATTCTTTTTGAATTTATTTGGAAAGTTTAAATTAAGTTTAAAGCATTTTAACATAATTTGATATCCAATTTCATTGTTCTTGTTGAGCTCATGTATGTATGTAGGTGGTAATCATCGATGACGCTTATACGTTTAAATTTTGTTTCGTTATCTTTTCAACATACGAAAGGTTTTGGCTGTATCTACTACCAAAAAGGTGTTTCCATTTCCCCCCCAAACGAAAAATGCAAAGAAATTGCAAATATTTGAATTAAACCACATGGTTAACAACGGATATGAACGTAATTGTTGGCAAGAAAAACCAATTGTCATCATTTGCAAGAAACAATGAAAGTGTGTTTTGGCCACAATCTAATGCAAAATTAGAAATTTTAGAAATTATTTAATAGATTATGATCAGCATTATTTAAATATTTGCCAAGTCTGTGTACACATAAGTATGTCCAGTTTATTGAACATAATTATCCGATCAATTGATCTACTTTTATTAAAATCGCCATGCAATGCATAAAAATTTTACCAAAGAGAACAAAATATAACTGTAATCTTAACTTAAAAGTTCATCTCTCCAACAAGTACTCAATAATATTCTTTACAAAAAAAAAAACATACAAAGACTGGACTTAACACTAAAGCACAAAATAACTGTACACCAAACATATTAACATCAAAAAGACTTACTTGGCACTGTAACATTTTTATTTAATTCGTAACCATTTAAAATTGAACATAAATTAATTAAAACAAACAAAACATTATTTAATTTAGACATAACACTAATTAAAAAAAAAATTATTCAGTCTATTACTTTAAAATATGCAAAACTGGCCGATTCGACTTTAAAGACGGCTGATCTTGTACTGTTTGAAATGTAAAAAAACCAAAAAAATGTTTTAAAAATGAAAATTTATCCAAAGCGAGCGAAGCATTAAGTCAAAGACATCAAAAGAAGTGTAATAAGACGTATAATACATTGAAAGGGTGGGGGGGGGGGGGGAGGGAAATTGTTATTTGTTATTGTTTACATTGTTGTGAGAAAAGAAATTAACAAAAAAACTCTACTTTTAATCAAATTTCTTTGCAAATTGTTTTTGTTATTAATTAATGGTCAAGATACATATTATAGTGCAGAGGCGTATTGTTTTGGTTTGAGCAGAGGCCGATGAACCATAATTTTAAACACAATAAATATGATTTATTGATTTTAGAAAGTTTTTTTTTTTGTTTTTAACTTTTGATTGACTTCGCAGGGTCAACTATTTATTTATATAACAATTGGGAAATGAAATTCAGCGAACTTGTTTTTCTCTTGTTGTTGTATCAATGTTTGACCAATAAATTAAGACAGATTGCACACGAATTAAACTGGTGCGGGTCTTTAACTGGAATTGCGCTTACAAGCCCTATATTCGAGTGTTTGCTCGTGTAAAATTGAAACTTGTAAAATTATAGCTGCGTTTCAAGGACATATCAAGGAATGCAGCTACTATTCCAGAATAATTTCATTTGAGCAACATACAATACGTGTCATAGGTTCAATAAAGCAAGTATCAGTTAGTTTATCCTTGCCAAAGGCAAAATATTTAGCATTGGGTCAGCCGGCATGTGAGGCTCTTTGGTTACGACATTTGTTGATAGAATTGGGTGAGGAACTTCGGTCCGAACAATATTTATGAGGTAACAGGTAATTAACCATGTATCAAAATTGATTAATAGCCGAGGGACCATAAGCTTATGAATCATTTATGTATTATATTCAACAAAGAATTAACGAGTGCAATTTGTTTACTCTTCTACTTAAGTGGACTGTATTAATAAATCTTTCGTTAATTTCTTGGTTTTTTTTTTTGCTTTATTTTTAACTTAGGAGGACGCTTATAACAATTTCAACCTTTTTCTTCTCCTTCGTTTTGCATACTCTCTATTTTAGAACACACCATCAAGATGTTGACTTAATTCAACATAGTGTTACCAAACGCAACCTTTTATTAGTTTTCAGAATGTCCGCTACAGAACATACACCCTGAGTTGAAAGGATATATCCTTCTCAAACTTAATGTTAACGCTTCAAATTGTTACATGTGGTAGTAGCTAATAATAATAATAATTATATGTACATTGATTAAATTATAAGTTTGGCCAACTTTGTAATGGGCCGTTTCATTGGACCAGTTCGTGTACGAATAATGGCTGTTCGCACCTTTCCGTCAATGTCCGTTATAACACTTTCTACGCGCCCAATGAGCCAATGAGTGCCTGGCATATTGTCCTCTTTTACAATAACCAAATCATTAGGCTGTAAATTTGGTTGTGATTCCAGCCACGTAAGCCGCTGTTGTAAAGTGTTGATATATTCCAATTGGAATCTTTTCCAAAACTGCTGTACTAATTGGGTTAATTGTTGCCATTGAGTGAGACGGGTAGAAGGTAGTTCACAAGTGTTTGGTTCCATGACTGCATTTATTGCTGTGCCAATAATAAAATGACCAGGAGTTAATGGTTGCAGATCATGTGGATCGGATGACATTTCACACAAGGGACGTGAATTCATTATCCCTTCAATCTGAACAACCAAAGTGTACAGGAACTCCAACGTCATAATACGCGAACCGATTACCTTTTTCATGTGGGTTTTGATTACCTTCACGCCCGATTCCAAAATGCCTCCGAAATGAGGAGCTCGTGGTGGAATAAAATGCTATTTTATACCCTCTGTTGAACAATAATCAATAATGTCGTGATGCCTTGCTTTAAACATGTTTTCCATGTGTTGCAATTGGTTGTTTGCTCCTATGAAGTTGGATCCGTTATCACTCCATATTTCTGTCGGTTTTCCATGTCTGCTAATAAATCGTTTCAAGCCAGCCATAAATGCATCTGCAGTTGTATCCTCCACCACCTCGAGGTGTACTGCCTTTATGGTAAAACAAACAAATATGCAAATATAGGCCTTGGCATAAGTTTCCTTACGTTGATTCCTGTAGCGCACTGATAATGACCCACAAAAGTCTAAGCCCGTAACGTAAAATGATCGACATGATTCTATACAGCTGCGTGGAAGATTCCCCATCAGTTGCGTCATTGTTTTGGGCTGCACTCGGAAACACGCCAAACAAGAATGCAGCTCCTTTTTTATCAACTTTATTCCATGTATTAACCAATACCTTTGCCGTACAATATATAATGTTTGCCTAATTCGACAATGTAAGTTTACGAGATGTACTTGTTTAATTAGCAACGACGTAATGTGTTGGCGAAACAGAATAATCTGATGTTTCTGCTCCATTGATAATCAACCTATTTGATTTTTCCAACTGGATGCCTGCTTTCAGCATGTTAAGCTCAGATGCAAAATTATCGGTTTGAAAGATTCTGAATAAACATTTCTTAGCGTTGTCCAAATCCTCTGAATTCAGTAAACCCCGTTTGCGCGCTGTTAAATCCCTTGTAGTGTAGTTATAAAAGAATCGTCTACACCAGGCAACTACACGAACTAGTCTCGTCATAGAACTATATCGCTCAACGTTTAAAACATTTTGAAATTGTTTATATTTTGTTAAAGCGAACGCTACGTTCCCGGTTGTATCCTCCGGCGTCTTGGTCAATGGTAAAATCAATGTTGATGGCCTTGTGTCTTCAGCACATTTCAAAAAGTGTGGCCCATGAAACCAAATTGCACAGTCACGTAATTCTGCTGGTAACATACCCCGCGACACCACATCCGCAGGGTTGCTCTTGGTGTCGACATGCCGCCATCTCATTAGTGACGTAATTTCCTGGATTTTATTTATACGATATGATTCATAAATTTTGTAACTCATGCGGAGATGTTTTAATCCATGACAATACTATTGTTGAATCCGACCACAGGGTACATTTTGCTGACGGAAGATCCAACGACTTGATTACCCTTTGTGTTAATTCTGCTAGTAATACTGCTGTGTTTAATTCTAATCGTGGAATAGTTGTTGTGCGCAATGGAGCTACTCGGGATTTACTGCACACCAATTTTACAGATATTTCGTCATTTTCGCCAACTGATTTTAAATAAATACATGCACCGTACGCTACCGTTGACGCGTCTGCAAATCCGTGGATCTCAATTGACCTGGCTTTTGGTATAACAATGTGTCTTGGGAACTTAATCGAATTTAACAATGCCAGTTGATGTATAAATGTATTCCAAGTCGATTGAATATTTGAGGGAAGCAACTCATTCCAATTTATATGTGCAACCCATATCCCTTGCATCAAAATTTTTGCTCTCACAACTACTGGTGCGATCAAGCCCAAAGGGTCAAACAATTTGGCTATGGTTGACAGTAGTTCTCGTTTCGTAGTAGTAGAGCTGTGAATTTTGGTAGCCACCAATTTTTGTAGTGCTTCTTCCATACTATAACTACCCGTCAACAAATCATCCACGTAAAAACACTCTCGTATCATTTTAGCTGCCAACGGATATCGGTCTTGCTCGTCCCTTGCTAATTGGCTCAACACTTTCGTTGCCAAATAAGGAGCTGATGACGTCCCATACGTAACCGTGCGTAATGTATATTCTTTGATTGGTTGATCTGGATGACTTCTCCAGACAATTTTTTGCAACGAGGTTTGATCTTGACATAAAAGGATCTGACGATAAATTTTCTCCACATCAGTGGTGAAAACGTATGTAAATTTTCTGAATTTGATAATTATCGACAGCAATTCCTCTTGAACCGTAGGTCCAACCATTAAGATATCATTAAGCGACAAATTAGTTGACGTCTTTGCTGATGCGTCGAAAACGACCCGCACTTTTGTTGGTGTGCTATTCTTATAAATTGAGTGATGTAGGAGGTAATACCATATTCTAAGCCTCGGTTGATGTTATGATGCACTACTGCCATATGTCCTAAACTTTCGTACTCTTCCATAAACTTTACTATAATAACTATACTATAAACTTTACTATAATAACTATACTATAAACATAACTATACTATAAACTTTTCTCTTTTTAATTCGGGGTTTTTGTTTAGTTTTGATTCCAAATAACCAAACCGTTTCAGCGCCTGAGTTTGCGATTCAACCAACTGATGAAAATTAGGTTTTAAAGGCAATCGCACCGAAAATCATCCACTTTTGTCTCGAAAATGTGATTCCTCAAATATTCTCTCACATTCTTTCTCTTCAATGGACAAACCTTTCTTTATGCCATGAGCCTCGATTATCCAGAATTTTAGCGTAACTCGCTTGTGGGTAAGAAAAAATTCTGCTCACATTGATTTTCCAATCGTCCAGCCACCACCCAACCGAAAACTAAATCTTTTAATTTCGGCAAATTGCGTTCCAATTCAATTCTACCATTGTTTAATATTTTAAAAAATAACTCTGCGCCAAGCAGCAAATCAATTGAACCAGGTACATTGAATCGCGGGTCAGCCAGTGTAACATGTGCTGGTAGTTTCCACTTTTCAAAATTTATAAATTGCTCTGGCAAATGATTTCTAATTTTAGGAACCACACACAACTCTAATATGGTAGCAAATTCGTTGATTCTAGATTTGATTTTTGTTGTTAATTTTTCTTTAACCTCTATTTTGGAGTGATTCAGACCACCAATCGATATTCTAACGTTGTCATGCACCAATGACAGTTTATTTGCAAGTTCGGCCGAAATGAAATTTGATTGCGATGCTGAGTCTAGCAACGCTCTGCAAGTATGATAAGTTCCCTCTGAATCCTTTATTAAGACTTGTGCTGTTGAAAGTAACAACATAAAACCATTTTAAAAAGTTCGGTTTGTCGTAAGTTGAATAATAAAAACCTTTATTATTAAAAAAAACTATTTAGGATTAAGTTAAATTTATCCCCATTTTCATTATCAAACAACGAGGTATACGTTCACCGTATCTATTTGACATAAACAGAGGTTTGGTATTTTACCAAACAGCCAATGATTTAAAAACCAATTTCAACTTTCAACTATATCGCTTTACCATAATTTGACATTCTCATCTTTCGTACCTATAGAGAAATTTCATTGAAATGTGACAGTAAGAAATGCAATAGACACGCCGCGTACTTTCAATAACGCTAATTAATCATCATCACCGCAAATTAAAATGTGCAGATAGAAGTACATAGTATGCAACACCATATAATCATATAATAGAACAGAAACCACATAAATTTATGAATAATATTTATGTTAATGAAGACTATTGACTTAACGAGAAAGATACGAAATAGAAAGTTTACAAGAATAGATTTTGTTTACCATACCTATAAATTGTCGCTTGTGCTTATGACGACGAGTACAATAAATTGAATGAATGAATCTCTTATATAATAAAATTGTGTCATACGTATTTTATTTTTTCAAAATTTAGTTAGAGTTTAGAGATGAAGTTGATGGATTTGCTCACATTTATTTACAAAAAAAAAATGTTTTGTTTAATTACACTTATCTACTTGTTGTAATCGGCATATTCCTACTCAATCATGTAACGAGGTATTTATGTTTAGATTCATGCGGTATTGTTATTAATTTCGATTGTTGTGCCAACGCCATATAACAGACAAACATGTGGGTTAAAATTAGTAAAGAGTCGTTAACCATATTAAGTTAATATAAAGAAAGTTTGTAGACATCGTTTTTGGATTTAACGATTTAACCAAATTCTACTTAAATAGAGTTCAAAAAAAAATGGTTCTGAAGTATAACGTTAATTCACAGAAATCGTGCAGCTATTTTAAGCTTTACGGTAAAAATGTTTTTGGTTATCCGTATTAATTTAAGAACGAAAGTAAAGAAATTTGCAATTTGTTTTTTTTTAATTTGGCAGAATCGCTTATTCAAATCTTAAGCTATAAATTAATAAATAAATTTAAATATTCATTAGTCACTATATAGGTATAGATAACAAGGCTCCTTAGCTTTGAGAAGTTTAAAAATAAAAAGACAAACGCGAAATTCGTAAAAAATAGATAAACTATATTCTAAAACAAGGCTAGAGTAGGCAGAAATATGATCGAACTTCCTAATACCAAAAATAAACCTGGAACAAGCATTGAAACATCTTTGGAGAACATTCATATTTTCCTGAAGCATACCGAATAAAACTATGTCACCGTAAATAAAATGAGGAAGAAGATAAGACAAAATAATTTTTTCCTAAACTGACTATCAGAAAATCCAACCACTTTATACAAACAACTAAGCATGCGAAAGACCCTCTTACTAATAGTAACTAAATGGTCACCCCAAGTAAGAGTTTTATTAATAACTAAGCCTAAATCCCTAACAGTATTTGAATATTCAATTAGCGAACCCTGCAGAAAAATACCAGGAAAGGACGAGGTATCTAACGGTTTTTTATAAATTATAATTGAGATTTATTCGCGTTTAAAACGAGCCTGTTAGAGACCGACCAGCTAACGATATTACTTAAATCTTCATTTATCAGAGAAATATTCCTAACAATAGAATCCTGATCTAAACGACTATTTCTATAAATTTGAACGTCATCAGCGAAAATATGAAATGAACAATGTTGAATGGAGGATTCTATGTCATTTATGTACATAGAAAATAATAGAGGAGCCAGCACTGAACCCTGAGGCACGCCGGAAATTACAGGAAGGAAATCAGACAAGGAATTGTCGAAAAAAACTGCCTGAGAACGATTAGAAAGATAGTTAAAAATCAATTTGGCAGCAGAAAGTGAAAATCTAAACTGAGATAAGAGTTTATTAAAAAGAATTCTGTGATTATTAGAATCAAAGGCCTTAGACAAATCTAAGTTAAAGAAGTTAATTCCCTATTATTCATATTACGCCTAATATCATCACATACATTTAATAACGCAGTAGAAGTGCTATGAAATTTTCTAAACCCAGATTGGAAGCAACTAATTAAACTATTGCTATGTAAATGCGATTGAATTTGATTTTTAACAACTATCTCGAAAGCCTTAGAGAGAGAACTTAAAATGCTAATTGACCGAAAATGGGATAACTCTAAATGATTACTGATCTTTGGGATCGGGATTATTTGACTTAGCTTCCACTGATCTGGATAGGAAGAGGACGTGAGAATAAAATTGAAGATATGTAACAAGTATTTTGAGACGAAAGGGAAAACTACCTTAACGAATTTTAAATTGACGTTATCCAGACCAGAAGATTCCGATTTAACCTTCCAAATAGCAGATTGTAAATCCTCGAGAGAAATATTTGAAAACGAAAACGAATTTAGAGGACGCGTTGGAGAACAAATCGACGGAACTACTGCCCGAGTTCAGACTAGAGCAAAAATAACTATTAATTTCATTGGGTTTGAAATTCCCACTTGAACTAATCTTGCATCTGCCTAGGCCTAAATTACGAACATTACGCCAGAAAACCTTGGGAGGAAGAGAGGAGTCCTTGAAAAAATTACGTTTTGCAATTCGAATTAACCCTACAACTCTGTGACGAGCCTGCTTGTAATCTAAATGAGACTGACTATTAGGACACCTTTTCCATACACGATATTTACTAACTCTAATATTTATGGCATTCGAAATTTCCTGATACAACCAAGGAGGAGATTTTGCTTTGCAAGTAACCTTTTTAAGCGGAACGCAACTATCAAACACCAAACTAATATACGAGTTGAAAAATTCTATTTGGCTAGTTACAGAACTAAGGCAAAAAATATCCTCCCAAGGAACTGAGTTACAAATTAAGTAAAAGCGGGAATTGTCTATACTAGAAAAATCTCTAAAGCTAAAACTCTTAGGTTTAGGTGGAGAGTAAGAGTTTACAGAAAAAACTAAAAGATCATGATGGGATCCCATACCGAGAGACAACTGATTGAAAAAACAAATAGAGTTATTAGTAAAAGATATGATATGGTCAATAAGGGAATAAGATGCCCCGCTAGCGGTTGGACAAGAAAACGTTGGTGCCACAGTGTTGTGTACGGATAAATTAAGACTATTTAAAAGATTCAAATAATCCCGAGGGAAGCCGGAATTTTGGAGTATATCGAAATTAAAGTCACCTGATATATACATTTCATCGAATCTACAAGAGAAATAGCTAAATAAACTTTCTAAGCCTACAAGTGATTTTTTAAATTTGGCATACGATCTCTTACTAGTTTTTGATGGGTTATAGATGGTACCGACTAAGATTTTACGACCATTAATGAAAACATTGACAAATAAAAACTCTAAATCCGATACTAACTTTTCTGAAATGGAAGAAGGTATGGTAACTAATCTAGCCTTAATGTGATCTCCTACAAACATACATAAACCACCATAATTAAGGGGAGGTACCGCTCTATTTTTCCTAAATATATTATAACCTTTGATGGCCAAAGCTGAATTAGGGATATTCGGATTTAAAAATGTCTCAGAGAAACAAAGAATGTCCACTGAAGCACCATTAAAAATATGACGAATCTCGTCAATATTTGGGACTAAACTTTGCACATTGAAATTAGCTACATTTAACAAAGACCTATCGACTAACATAGATTTTAAAACTACATTGGGGTTGTTAAACGACATTACACTCAAGTGTAAATACGACGCGACGTGATTGATGCGCAATACTTACAAATAAATATAAGGAACGCTTCATCCAAACCGAACCGGATTACTGGAAATCTAAAACGAAAAGAAACAAAAAACCAACCAAAGTAATAAATGCCAACTTAACGTAAACAAAGGAACAATACTTAACCGTTGAGCCCCAATTTATGCCCTAATTTATTTTAATATTTTTTCCCTATGGTGGAAAAAAAACACAAAAAAAAAATGCGGCACGTCTATCTATGTAAGGCTTCCGCGAATAAATTTGCTTGAACTTGTCGCCAGATAATTTGTCCAAAATGAAACAAACATCCGCTGAACAAAGATGAACTAAAATATTCTATTGCCGTTATTGTGATTGTTTTTTCAAAATCTGTTATTATGTGAGAACGATTTAGGTTTATTCCCCAATCACAAGCAACATGACTCCAAAAACAGTTGATTGTAAACTTTTTTTTTTGATTTTTTCGTCATTAGGACAAAACAAAAGTGGTATAATTCCACCCTCTACAGCTCCGTGAATCGTGAACAATTGCTTAAAAATGGATGGAACGACATAGAATGTCCCATCCATCAACCAGCATTTCGATTCCTCTAACAGTTTTAGACTGGAACGTGTTCCCATTAAAATTATTTGTTCGTTTTCAAATTCTTTTTCGCTTAATATAAACAATTCGCCTTCTAAATAAATTAAATGATCTGGAATCTTGATTTCTTGAAGACTTTTTGGTTCTTTTTGATGAGAAGCCCTCACTCTCGTTATTTTGACATTTTGTGCTGCTTTACTCGAAAGAAAAACTCTGCAATCGGTATTTGTATGTACAATGCTGTTAGTAATTATTTGCGAAGGTGGAATTTGTAGGTCATTTTGTGCCATTTTTTTAACAAAATTATTCGCTGTAATTATTGGTTTTTCTTGGGCTGAGGGTGAATGACTGTGGGTACAAGGACCTTTCACGACAATATGCAGTGTGTCTTCTATTTTAGTAATTACTCTACCTTTGCAGAGCAAAGCTTTGCGTTGAGAACAAGCCCAATTGTACGTGTCTTTTGTTTTTCTGTCCAATAAATACGAATATCCATCGATGATCAATTTATCTTTCACTTTATTGGACTTAACAATTGAAATATTCATTTAGATGCGGTAATGTAGTCGGAATATCCTCAGAAACACTAATTAAAATTGAAACATAATACTGAATGTATAAACGTAAATAAACAACGAGCTTTTTTAGTTATTAAACTAGTACTTACCTTGATATGAAAGTTTACTAGGTGCCTTGTAGATATTTTAAATTATTTTATTTTAAAATATTCCTTTTAGAATGTTAGATAATACTAATAATGATAATGCATGTGCATTAATTAATAAATGTAAGAAACAAATGCATATATTATATTGCAGGTACAATTATACAATTTGTGATACAAAGCTAACTGCGATGGATTACTCACATGAAGTTTACAACAATTAATTATGTTTGATTGTTTGATACAGTACTTACGTATTTTCAATCTCTGTGGAGATTCACAATCCCGTTTTATATCATCATACAAAGGCTTAGGTTAGATTAAAAATCGCGCGATTTTGAATCTAACCTAAGCCTTTGTATGATGATATAAAACGGGATTGTGAAATACGGGATTTTGTAGGGTATTACGTGATACGGGCAACTGTACCCAACCCATACAATTGTATCTCGAAAAATCGTGACGAAACACGTTGTACGGTACTACGGGAAATCCGAAACTTACGAGCGATGTAACGTTGGCTGCTCCCATCTTCAAACAATGCCACGAGTGCCGCTAGACTTTCTGGCTTTAGCGACATAATAAAAACGTGACACACTTATGGTATACACCAAAATATAAACTCGAAAATAAAATGATTGCATAATCGCAAAAACAATTTCGCAATTGTTCGATTATTAATTTAACGATACATTTAAATTTAAGATTGTTTTAAATGACCTTGATTTGGTTTCAAGTTTCCAGTAAGTACAGTTCAAAAGATATTTGCATAAAAAAACAAAAATTTTTTAGAAGGTGCGTATAGAATTGAGTCAATACACAAATCTTCAGTTTTTATGCAAGGAAAACAGGTGGGTTTGACAACCGATTACCGTGTTGAGAAAGTATTAGGAATCTACCCCCATATGTTGAAAGATGCAAATCCTTGAAAATTGTGCCTCTTTAAATTCGTCGTCAGCACGCTGGAGCTATTTTTATTTCCAATTTACTTAATGGGCACATTTCAAATTCGTACTTTTATAAAACTTGAAGTTGTATGTTCCAAATAGAAATCTTAGAACTCGTACACTCTTGAAAATATATTCCCATAATCGAAATGTTATAACGAACTAAGTTGTTTTTGTGACTTTAATATGACGAATTTTGAAATCAGATAATCATAAAAAAACAGTTATATTAATAAGCGTATCACCTTATTATTATTTATGTTTAAAATTATACTAGACCTCTCATGGTTCCAAATTAATTTATCTGAAATAAAAAAAAAATATGAAAACTCGACTAACCTTTAATATTATGACTTCTACAATAAATAAATCAAAAATAAAATAGTCAAGTAACAGTGTTGCGCGGTCGCCGAATATTCATTGCTCCTCCTCACTTAACATTTCCAAATACATTACTTTTTTATACGTACATATTTTATTTCGACACATTCACAATTATCTCACATTTTAAAATTACTTGAAAGAAGATAATCTGCTGATGTATTAAAGTAATTAAATAAAAATTTTACTTAACAAACAAAATGTTATTTCGGTCATAGCTACACCCACACGAAAAAATTTACTGTAAGTGTTACTTTCTCTTTACGAAAGAGGAAAACGTCTTTATCTGCCTGCAATAAAAAAAAAAAAATTACATCTTCTCGTTTTATTTCTTGATTTCGTTTTATTTATTAATTTAATTTAATAATAATAATAATTACGTCATATCATCATCATAAATAATAATAATTCATTTAATTAATATTTATATACGTAATATTTTATATATATCTTTTTTTACTTAAAGTAAATTAATTAAAAATAATAATTAAATAAAAATTACTAAATATACAGAATACAATTAAATTACTTTTATTTTATTATAATTTGATTATAATAGTATTATTTATTAGTTTTATTACACATGATTAATGTTCGTTAGATTTTTTTTTTTTTTTTTTGCTTTATTTATAATTATGAAATATGTATGTATGTGTTTATTTACATATATTATATTGATTCATAAAATTTATGCGCTTCTTATAAAAAAAAATTGTTATTATTTATAATTTATTAATGGTATGCATATATGTTATTTTTAATAATTATGTTTTTGTGGTTTAAATTTATTTATTTGAATTAAAAAAAAAACTATTATGATGTAAAAAAAAAAATGATGATTGATATTATGTTATAATTATATCGTTTCGTTTCATAATAAAAAATTTTTATTTTCTTTTTTATTTACTTTTATTTTTAATGGTGTATGCATTTTAGTTTAATATTAATTTTATTCATTTTTTTTAGAAAATCGTTATAATGTATTAAATGTATATAATTCTAAATATTATAATGTATTTTATTATTAATTTTTTTGTTTATAAATAAATATTGTTGTATATTGAAAATAGCGATGAAGCAACCGTTTTCTTTTTGTTTTTTTTTGTAATTAAAATCTTTATTTCTCTTATTTTAAATTTTTATTTTTTTGCATTTTTGTACCCGAGTTGATTTTCATTTTATAACAAAATAAAAAACTCATAGAAAATATTTAAAGTAATGATACATAATAAAAACAAAAGAGAAAATTGATTACAAAAAACATTTTTTTATTTTATTTTTATTTTTATATGAAAAAATATTTTTTTCTTTCTATTTTTAAATTATGTTTTTATCCAAAAAATTTTAGTTTTAGTCGAACGGAATTTTAATTTATTTTTTTTTTTTTTTTTGTGAAAAAATAAAATTTTAATATTTTTTGTTATCAATATTTTTTATTTTTATTATAATTATTTTTTTTTTGAATGGTTATTTTATTTTATTTAAATTATTTTCGTTAAAGGCACATTTCAAGCTGGTAATTTTAACTTTTCTTGTAATTTTGTTTAAAAAAATTGCTTCTTTTTCTTTTTTTGTTGTAATTTGTAATGAGACGTTCTTATTTTAATTTAATAATATGTATACGAACAAACGAAAAGTTATAAAAAAAAAAAAAAAATTGTAACATTTTAATGTTTTACTGGGGGATTGGCAGTGAATAAAATATAATACTAAAAAAGTTAGTTATTCGAGGGAGGTTCTGGTTCTTGTTAATAAAAGTGCTATTCTTAATAAAGAATACAAGTGTATGGCATTTTTTGGTTTTAACACGTTTTTTTTTTTTTTATAAAAAATGCAAACAAAAATTGAAATACAGCAATAGTCGTTTTTTGATTATGAAAGGGCATGACATTGTTACGTTTGCTCTGCTGGCTGTCAGCTTGAGATTCATAATTCCTTATCCGAGGAGTAATATTCCTTTTCAAAATAAAAAATGACGATTGGACTTTCAGCATGATTTTACTGATCGATACTAGGATTTCGGAACGTTTTATGCAAAACAATCGTTTTTCGACAGCTGTTATCCGATCGAGTATCATTTTCTCCATCAGTAAGTTTTCAATGCATCGTGGCGAGGCCAGACAGCATCCAACGAACACTTTTCCAATCGTCAATTTGATAGATGGTGAAATATCATAGGTTTACTACGGGTTGTCAAATAATTTTTTTGCAGCCACTTTGTTATCGCAAGTCGGCCAAAAATTAAGAATTCAGAAACTGTTTTTTTTAGTATTACATACTTTTATAAACAATTGCTGAATTCACATAAAAAACTTTGATTTCCCTCAATTAGAACCAATCATATAAATGGCGAAAGATTTTTACGATATCAAAAAAAAAAAACTCACACACTCGCCAAATAAATCAATCTAATGTAAAATAAATCAATCTAATGTCAAAAAAAAATTATTTAAATCATTATGCGCGTTCGATTGGGCAGAATCATTCATTTATATTCTGATTTAAATCAATTTTGGTAAATCGCGATTTTTGCAAGATTTACCAATATCAACAAAACAAAAATGCCAATATCAATTGGGACAATTCAAGATGCTCCGGAATTTTTACGAGTTTGTTATTTATTAATAAATGAATTGTGTTAATCTTTGTAATTTTATTGATAAAATCAAACATAACCTCAATAAAATATTCACATATATTCATTCACCAATATAACTAAAATTTATTTTCATGGGTGGAATATTTTGATCCGTATTAATCGGAAAACATGTTAGCGAAAATTTTATGGTATTTTGCCATCTGTACAAAAGAATTTAATAACTGCCGATATTCAATTTTTTATCAAAACCTGATACATTCACCCCTATTATGATTGACAAGTCGATCGACAATCGACGATTCTGTGTTGTGTTTTCTCATTTGATATTAACAATATGCACAACGAAGAGGCATCAGAGAGTCGTGTCGATTGTCAATCGACAATCATAATAGGGGTAATAAATTGACAATTAATTTTTGAATTAACAATTTAAAACCAATAACTTGTGGGAGCAAATGAAAATAAATGAATATATAACCGATTATATCCCCTTGTCGTGTGTGTTCGAAAAAATCCGCTTCGAATTTCATAAAAGGGCGTGTTTTCATTATCGTAAAAATCCGAAATCGAAATTTTATAATGGTTCGTTGCTTTAGATTTAGTTGGCTAATTTTATATAATTGACGGTATTTTGTTATTTGGGGTGAAAATATGTTTTTGATTTATTTCAAATCCGACATACCAATTTCATAATAGGGTAAAACCGCAGCAAAACATTTTTTTCGATATCGTAAAAATCTAACAGCAAAAAAATTTCATAATAGGCGTATATCGGACAAATGATTTTGAACAATTTGGAATGGATAACCAAACATCAAAAATCGTGAGATCTAGACCCTTTATGGACATTATTATGAAATTGCTGAACAAAATTATATATTCAGCAAATTAACTCACATAATAACGTCAACATTCATGATTCATCAATGCATTCTCAATCACTCTCCAAAAATCGACTATCCTCTGTATTAAAATATATTTCCGCGACGAGTATTTCTAATTTTTATCAATTAAATAATTTAATCCAACTTCCATATGTTCCATCAAATTTAATCCATTTTAAACCACATCGTGGTTGGAAGTTTATTTTTATCCAATTATTAATACGAAAAAAAAAACGCAATCATCAAATTTTCCTTTAAATATTTCTAATTAAATTTTCCAATTTAGTTTAATATAAATTATTATTTTTTTTTTTTAATTAATATTGTTAAACGTCAATCTAATATCCATTATTACTTTTTGTCTCTACTTAATATTCCATATCAATACATATTTATCAAAATCGCGCACAAAATTTTTCCTAATTAATTAATTAAATTAAATCAATATTTTTTTAAAAAAAGCCAATTTTTAAAATTAATTTTTATAATCACGAATTTTTATATATTTAATATAATAATCATATTTTTTTATATATTTTGTTTTTAATATAATTTAAAATAAAAATTAATTTTGAGAATACTTTAATTAAATATACATTCCCGTTTTTATATATACAGATTTAAGTTAAAAATAAAAATTAAATTAAATTTTAAATCTTTTTTTATATATTCTTTACACAGAGATCTTTTCATCTCAAATTTTATTTTAAGTTTTTTTTATAATTGGCAGTGAACACTGGTTCATTTCATTTCCTATTTTTTTTCGTATTATTTATTATTTTTAACTAATTACAATTTTTATATTTATTATTTTAATTTTTTTTTCACAATGCAATCACTTAATATACAATATGGCGATCGATCTTTATTATTTGAAACCATGTTTTTTTTAAATTTAGTTCCAAATTATTTAGGGTTGGTAGTATTAATTATGGGGTTGCAGCTAAATGTATTAAGCCTAGTCTAAGGTAAAGGGTATTTTTAATGTAATTTTCATTTTCTTGATCATCATCAAAAAAACTTAGCGGTTTTTTTTTTGCAGATGGAAAACCATATTAGTTTCTGGACGCTTGATCTAAATTGATTAAATAATTTCAAGGGACCTTCTAGTTGAATAAAAAAAATTTGCTTGTTCAAACAACGAGAAACGTTTGAACTGAATAACACTAATTGCCATTTTAGGCGAAATTTATTTGTAGAAAGAAACTAAACAATTTTTCCTGAATTCAAATATATATCTCATTGTATCAATAAGAAATTCAATTTAACTTTTTTATCAGTTTTAATTTCAGATTGTAATACAAAGTGTGTTGATCATATCCATACAAAATAAGAAAAAAACATAAAAATGTACCAGACTTACCACAATTGCGTGCTATCCCCCCGCGTGACATTTAAAATCTATAAACAAATTTTATTATTACTACCGTAAGTCCCTAAATTGTTGGTTGTGTGGTTTCCATATATAAACCTAAAATTTTTTTTGTGACATTTGTGTAAAACTAAAAATGCCTAATTTAAAATTAAATTATTTTAGTTATCCGTCGTGGATCGTGTAAAAAATCGATACCATCGCGACCCTATATTTATAGAAGTATATAGCAATATTACAATTAAAATAATTTTTATCAATTATAATATATTTACAAATATTATTTTTTCGTGTCAATAAAATTAAAAAAAAAAAAAAAAAAAACGATTTTAATTTAATTTTTTTTAATTAGCGGTGGTTTGTTTCGTTTACAAATTTTCCTCATACGACAATTTTATATTTTAATTATTTTAGAAAAATAGAGAATTATAATCAAGGAAAATTTTTATTTAGAGATATGTTGATAGAAAAAAAAAAAAAAAACTGAAAAACTAAACTTAAATTATCGTGGAAGGAGGGAAGGAAAACGGGGGGTTTATATACTTATTCTTACACCCAAATATGTAATTTTTTGTTAAATTTTGCTCTCACGATGCCCTTTTCTATATTTTGTTTAATAAATCTATCACAGACTTTTCGGTTATTTTATGTCTACGTTTTTTTTATCCATCTTTGGCTTTACATTCGATATATTTTCGACAAAAAATTACAACATAATGGACGTAAGACACTCGGATTCTCTTTACGTTACTTAATTCACACTTAATCTAGCATTTAATTGAAAATAAATTTCTAATAAAAAATAAATAAAATATATATAATATGTATATCAATATTTAAATTAAATTAATAAAAAACTAAATCCTAAAAATTTTTCTAATTTTCTTGTATTTTATCGTCTCTGCGGTCGTTTAATATTCATGTAAAAAGTTAATTGCTTAAATATTTTTCTGTTTCCTTAGTTGTGTGTGTATGTGTGTTAACTATATTTTGAGGTATATTTCTTTTCATTTCACATTGAAAAACCCAAAAAATATTTCTAAAAATTGTTAAACAAAAATATTTTTTTACGGAATAATTAATTACGCTTTTTTATGTTGGAACAACATTTGGTGGCGGTTTGTGTAATATAAACGAATCGTAAACTTGATTTAATTCGCTCAAACGATACTCTTCCAGGCAAACAAAACCTTGAAGAGATGGTGTTTGTTTGCGTGCACAGCCCATACAATGGACTACGTGACGTTTCTCCTGTTCCCGTATGAACAAAACGTTGAATACTTCGAGCTAAATTAATAATAAAACAATAAATTATTTTGCACATCGACTTTTTAATTGGTTTTTATATTCGTAAACTTACCTCACATTGTCCGCAATAGTGCGATGCCTCATTTTTACCTCTGCCATGGAATCGAACTTCGACACCTTTTGATTTAACGAATTCTAATGTTTGGACAACATTTTTCAAGGTCTGCAATAAACAGGTCCTAAAAATAACAAGAAATTCATGAAATTTTCTAAAATCTATAAAATTTTAAAAAATTCTCTTACTTGACTAGCTCGTATAATTTTGGATCCGAAACTTTAATATTTCGTGCTAAATTCCAGCTTAAATGCACCATTGGTACAATACTCTTGAAACTTTCCATTTTGTTCCACTCGTAGCGTTCTATAGCAAGTTGATATTGTCGTCCAGTTAACGGTCCGACATTCCACGCAATATTATTACACCAACCAATAGCTTGCACCCAATGAACGCAACCAGCATTAACCCAAACTAAATCACCAGGACGTTGAATGAATCGATAAACAGGTATATTCGCTTTATACAAATCTTCAAGAACGGGCCACCAAGATCCATGCAAATAATTTATATTATTCTTTTCGCACAAACTATGGATACCACCCCAGTATGCATCTGGGACAGCAAACCATTCACAATCACCCGGACCAATATTTATGTTAATCGAACAGAAATTATTGTTTTCCTGATGTCCTGGTGTACGGCTACCAGGTACTTTCATATAAAGTTGGACGGTATTCATTCCAAGTATCACATGACCAACGTGAGAAAGCATATTTGCTGCAGAAACAACCCGTGAAAATGCAGGCAATTTTTGTAACTCGGCCAGTTGTGCTCTCCATTTACGTTCGTCGGACAAATCAACATTTGTTCCAAATCTAAAATAAAGTAAGCACAAGATAATTATAAAAAAAATGATTCGATTATTATTAATTATAATGTTTGGAGGTCTACTATCAAACCCCACTCATCGAAGTACAATTCTTTTGTATTTCTTGTAGTGTTAGCGAAAATCTCCAAAGCTGTAGCTTTAATCTTGCATCCAAGTTCATATTCTGTCCCCATCATAAAGGTTACAGACATACATACACTTGAATGCGTTTCTATCAAGTTTATAAAGTTATATTTACCTCAACATCTTATTACTATTCTTAGCCTTTTTGCTCTTCTTGCCATTTGTCCCATTGTTAGAAATCGAATCTTTTGAATCGGAATCGGAGAAATTTTGAATATTTACATTTTTATCACGTTCCTCCTGTAAATAATTAAAAAGTAAAAATTAATTTGTATACTTATAGACAAAAACTAAATGATCAAATCAAAAAAATTTTCAGAAACTTTCAATTTCTCATTCAATAATCATCAGAAGAACGAAAGTTAATTTTTGAGTTTGTTCATCATTAACAAAGCGCATATGGCATATAAAATGACATGTGATATGACAAAACCTTACCTTAATGCTATCTTGAAAACTAGACGCTTGATATTGAGCATATTTTGCTATTGTAGTATGAGATCGATGCGAAATACAGGCCCATACACGTTTCGCCTGTGAATTATCCCAATTCTCATCAGATGTTTGATGTACTTGCGTCCTCACTTCAACACTGTGATCGGGATTTGCATCCACGAGAGTTTTTGTGGAAAACAATCCTAAATCTAATTTAAGAGCAGCTGCAAGTCCGCGTACCACAGCTATCGGATGTTTTAAACAAAACTCTTGCAGTTGAGGACTAAACGCATGCTTTTTATTTTCCAGATGTACGGACGGTGTGGGTGGCAATAATTGTTCGCGTGTTAATCGCTGTGGTGGACAATCGGGTGGTGTTGGTGGAGCAGCATCTTGGGCGAGAACGCAACATGGTGGTGGTGCTTCCTTTACATTTCCGCGTCTAAATATAAAATTTTTCATTAATAATTTAATAAAGAAGGAATATAAAAATGTCGGAACACGAAAATGTTTCAGGAAAATAAATTTTCTATCAAAGAAATTTTCAGTAGAACGAAAGTTATTTTAGTAATCATCATTAAAAAGGTCCGCAAAATAAAAACTCAATTACTTACTTGCACATATCGATGATCTGCTTAGAGTCCATATCAATATTGAACCTGGGACGCGTATCTGTATCAAATAATTTCTCCAGTTTTAAGACCGGCTCAGTTTTAATATCATGATGCTGCTTGTCTGTTGTGAAGCTCGTCGATGTAGCTTCACATTTAACAGTTGGCGACTTTTGATAGTAATTCGTTGTTGAATCTGCTACCATATCAACTTTCAAATTATGATCATTCTCAATAATCTCCTCTTTAATTTCTAGCGCACTCGAATCAAATTGCTTAAGAATATTTTCGGCAAATTTCGTTGTTATATCTTTTTCTGAAAGTATAGCCTGAAGTTCTTGGTCGGTAACTTCTGAAAATAATCACAATTAAAAACAAATTTACACATTGTGCTCTCCACAGACACGCATCTATCTTATCTAATAGCATTTCAACTGAATTTTATAAAAAATTACAGTTCAATACCATTGTATGGACAAGTTCAATCAGTTAAAATTAAAATGTATTAAAAGTAACTTATCTTGATCTAAAATCCAATGTTATTGTACCAATGTTTTGGAAATGTAAAAAAAACCACTAAGTCGAAGGCATTTTCATTAACGAGAACATTGGAGAGATAGAGGTACCTGCATTGAAGCGGATTTAGAATTCTTACCCAAATCGTTGTGATTCAACGATGTCAAATGATTAAAATTAGTGCTATTATTACTAAATTGTTGATTGGTTCCTTGAAACGGGGCATTTTGCATTGTAGCCGATTTGTATGGCATACCAGCGGCTGGCTGTGTATGTCCCGTTGCTGCTGGATAATTACCACTTTCTACGTCAAAACCAGTTTGAGCTATTGTACCGCTTTGTGGGGTTCGTGCACCTGATTGCTGCGGTTGTTGAAAAGTACCGGGTTGTTGCCCGGTAAACTGCTGTTGCGGCTGTGAAACATTTTGTTGATTGCCTTGAATGATAGCCTGTTGCTGTTGTTGAGCACGTTGCTGTTGCTGCATACGTAATTGCTGTTGATGTGTCTGCATCAACCTATACTGATGGTTAAGCTGTTGTAATATATTCTGTTGCTGCGGTGTAAGATTGGCTTGATTTTGTTGGAAATGTTGTAACATTTGTAGTTGCTGAGCTGTAAGGTAGAAGGGAGGTTGTTGTGGTCGAGCACCAACCACATTGGGCTCTTCTCCGGGTTTAAACCTTTTATTGGGAATGGTTCCATTATTTCCACCATTTTGATTTGGATATGGAGGCGGTGGTCCTTGTGTCTGCTAAAAATAGAAAAAAAAAAAAATGTAACCTCAAATAATACCACGTGCACAATTTTATTTTTCAAAATTATTTTGCTCAAAGTAAATCAATTAAATAAGAATACATACATTCTAATTTTATCAACTTATAATTTTCCACACGATTAATTAAATAAATCAAGATTTTATGAAATCCATTTCTCAATAATTAAAATTACTACTCAAAAAATACTCTACTCACTCAAAATGAAGTCTGATTCAAAGTGAACGAAACGTAAAATTTAAATGGACACGCCGTATAAAAAAAAAAAAAAATTAAGAATGAAAATCGTTATTAACGAAAACGAACGAAAACCGAAAGAATACAAATTTAAAATTTTACCCCTATTTTCGTAAAAATCGTTAAGCCGTTAAACTGGTATACAAATAAATGAAATGGGGAAATCGTTTATTTAAAAATACATTTTTTTAATGAATGAAATAGTATGGTAATTAGAGAAATGACGTCACGTACATAAACACAATTTTTTTTTTAATTTTTAAATACCTGATAGTTCTTTGAATATTGTCTTTGTTGTTGTGTGGTTTGAACCGCGGTCTGTTGTTGCCTTGAACTCATTTCGGCTGAAATTGGTAAATTCCACGCCTCCTCTATCGAGGGTAATTGGCGTCGTTTCGATGTTATACTCGGCATAGGAGCGTGAGCCAACTGTGTTTGTAAAAATTTGATTCGCTGCGATAAGCTCTGTGGTTTTGATCCAGTTGTTGTCACTGTTGTTTCACACTCAATTTTATTACGGGTCGCGTTTAAATAACAGGCGAATGCGTCTCTTGGTTGGCTACAACTTTCGTATAATATTCCTAAATTTGTCCAAGCGGCTGTATGACTTTTATCTAATTGTACTGCACAGATGTACGCTTGCAATGCGTCCATAGGCTGATTCTGTTGCTGATATAAAACTCTGAAAAAGCGTATAAATTTTATAGATTAGTAATAATAGAATTTTTAAAACCTGTCCTAGTGAACAACTATTTTCATTTTGGTTTAATGAACCAGCTACTTAGTTAGTAGAACCCTTCCCATACTTAATACTAGGTACATTGTAATCTCTATTATAAAATTGATCTAAAACTTAAAATTGCTTACAACTAAAACTTTTATTATTATGTAAACTAAACCTACCCAATGGAGCACCAAGTATCTGCATTTCCTTCACTTTTCTCAACTGAATTACGATAGGCTATAAATGCGTCATGTACTTTATTTATTCCAGCAAAACACCTTCCCAATAGATATAATGATTGTCCTGATTTTGGATCGGCTTCAATTGATTTTTGTAAACAATTGATTGCAAATGATTCACGTTGTCTTTTATCACCCAGCGAGTCGACACAATGGGACATCCATCCTAAAAAATTATTACCAAAATTGACTAAAATTTTAAATTGTTAATCACTCAAATTCGATTACTTACCTAGCTGTCTGTATATATCAGCCTTTAGATGAGGTGTCAGCTGCTTTTCGTTAAGCAACTGTTCGTACGCCTCTTTGGCTGATTTAAATTTATTTTGAACTTCATACAGATGGGCAATATGAAATCGTACTGAAAATAATCAAAATTAAAGACTTATTATATATTTTTAATTCAAATGATAGCTTATCAATTCGTGGAAATCCACTTGTGCCGTGTTAAATGTAAATCATTTGTATGTGTTAAAAATTTCGTATTATTTTAATCCATTTTTTTAGATTATTTGGGAAATTTTGCAAATAGCTACAACAATGGCTATAAATACCTATTGATAGTTTATCACGGATACCCAACAACATTTTAAACAGATTAATTTATTGTGGATCAAACTAAAATTCCAAAAAAAAATACAATTGGATATTGGGAGCGTGAAATAAAAATTTTCAAACTCGTTAAACTCACAATAAAAGAATAGCTGTACATCAAATAAATTTACATAATAAGACTTCATTCAAACCTAAACCAAAATTCTCATAAATCGTAAAGTTTACGTGCCTTATCTAATCATCCATGAACCATATACAAATTTTTTTTTTTAAAGCTTTTGTAGTCGGTTTGTTTGTAGAATAAAGCAGTGCCTGACAATGACCCCGAAAAAAATGTGATCATCAAAATTATTGCACGTCGTATATATATACCATACACGTCTAGCCGTTTACATTTATAAACACCAACAAAATAATAATACATATACATATGTATATATGTAAACAATGCACAAAAAAAAAACGCGAAAATAAATAAACTCGCGTTTTGTTAAATTAACACAAAACAATAAAAAAAAAACAAAAAAAATCCGCGAATTTATTCAAATTAAAATTTATTTTATGAAGACATTGACACGAGTTGAAATAAAGAAAACCAAAACAAAAAAGCTCGGTGCATTTAATTTATGGTTCTGTATATTTGGTGGGTACCGCCGCGATTGTTGTTGGTATACCTCTTGCGAACTAACCGCGACAAAATATTCTTTATGTTTATATCCATCCATCTTCGCCATGAAAGGAGTGCGCGCAATATTTTTAATACGTATAAGTAAGTATAACCAAATTTCCTGTTTGTGGTCTTGTCGTGTCAATAATTTTTCTTCTCGGGGTTTTAAGTTACAAAAAAACAAAAAAAAATGATGTCTTCTTAAAGACACATATATTATATTTATACAAAACATAGTTAAACTTAAATAATAGCAGATGTCTTAATAAATACTTACTTTCAAGTTTAGAAAATGTACATGGGGATGAATCGATAAATGCTAATTGCAGGTGTTTCAATGATTTCTCAAATTCACCATTCACTTTAAATATAAGACCAAGCCGCAGGTGGACTTCATTGGCTCGTGCGAAGTCAGGGCACACATATAACAACTGTTGAAATGCTTTAATCGCTCTGTAAAATAAAAATAAAAATAAAATAAAAATTAATTTATTTTTTTTAAAGTCACTTGTACAACAAAAAAAAAAATATAAAGACGATAAAGAAAAGAAATTCTACAAGTAATATATTCGTACACATTTTATACATACAGACGATGATATTAAAGAGACACCACCATGTGAGTTAAAATTTATCTTTAATTTATAATATATTGATTCAATTCAAGTTGAAGTATTAAGAAAAAGTAATAATTTTCATTTGAGATAATGATGAAGATGGTTGGTGGGCCCCATTTCATTGTATGAAAAAAATCCAAATATTTTTTCTGTTCACATATTATAAATAAAATATTATGCTTTAATCATTCAAATTTACAGTTTATTTGTTTACATTATAAACCGTGCACATATTATTCTTACTTATTACGGTTAAAAACTACATATCTCACTTAACTAACTAACAATAAAAATTATCGAACAAGCTCGCAGTGATTACCTGGTTTGTTGGAATTGCAATCAATAAGGTCAACGGTGTCAGGGTACTGAGTTCATCCGCCATTTGGAAATCTTGAAACCATAATGCACCTCAATTCGAAACCGTGACATCATTGAGTAAACAGATAGAGTATGACACCGCAAATTTCAAAGCGACATACCAGCTGAAGTGTCTAAAAATAGTACCAAAAATCTCAAATGGATTGGGTCTTTGGTTATTGTGTTCAAAAATATATTTTCATTCATAAAAAATGTTTGCCGTCCTTTTTTTGTTTTTTGTTTCGCATGACATTATACAAAACCAACAACAAATCCAATGAAACGAAAACATAAAACGATTTACGACATTAGATTTGTTGTTGGTTCTGTATTAAAATTAGGTAAACAGATGTATGTATGTATATTGAGTAAACAGATGTATGTAAATATTTTTCGGTATTATGTCGGATATTTTGAAAGTGGTGTGTGTTCATATTTCGTTGAATTGAAATATGAAAGAATTGAGAATCCAATAAATGAAAATTTATTTGGGATTTTGAATTTTTTTGTTTTTGCATAAGAACATATCGCAATTTGTAAATCATTATTTTTCGAAATGTCTTCGTAAATTTTTTCACACGTTTCGTGCTTTCCTCTAGCCAATAACATGGCTTTAACGCGGTTTCTATTTGCATTTGGGTTTTTACAGCTGCCCATAAATTATTAACTAAGGAAAATATAAGATGATGGTCAATCGAGCGTTTGCAATTTCAAGTATCGGTTAATTCGAGTGCGACACTTACTTCTTCGTGTTATGACAGAAAATTAGTTTAATTTTTGTCATTTACGAAATGGGTTGCATTACGCTTGAACAAAATTGGGAAATATTGAAAATTTACTTTCAAAGTGGTGAGTCTTCTACCCAAACTGTAAGAAATTTACGTGAAAAATTAAGTAGAAATTAAATGCCTACAAGGCAATTTGTTTATTAATTTGTGAAGCGAGTTCGTGAAACTTGATTATTATTGGATAAACAAACAAGTGCATTTGCATTAACAGCGCGTACAGCCAAGACCATTGCAGCTGTTGCTCAGAATGTGTCTGAGCATCCATCAATTTCAACTCACCATCGTGCTCAATGGGGAGCGTTACCGAGCCATGATAAACGAGTTTTTGGTACCCAAAATTCAAGAGGAGGACACACAAGACAACAGAACGGCACAAATTGCCACACAGCAAACGAAACAGTCGGTTGTTTGCACACTATCTTCGGGGATCGATTAATCAGCCGTAATGGAGTTGTCAATTGGCCACCACGCAGCTGCGATTTAACATGCGTTTTTGACTGTTACTTTCGATTTACAAATCACATGAAAGCAATCCATCTCAATATATAACACCTAGCTGATTTTATACAAAGTTTCTAATGATTTTTGGAAAATCGAATTTTCCCACGGGAAACTTGAACTAAATTTTTTCCTGCAATAGCTATTGACAAGTCACATCAATGTAATGCATCCCCAGACGTAACACTCTAGAGGCTGATTTTATGCAAAGTTTGTAATGATTTTTAGAAAATCGAATTCTCGTAGGATATTTTTCTTGAACTTTTTTCCTTGCGATAGCTGTTGACATAACACTCTAGACGCTGATTTTGTACCAATTCAAAATATTTTTTTGGGTTTCGCGAGTTTTCCATAATTTTCTACGAGAAGGCAGGTGTTTTCACTTAAGAATATTGACAAAAATCTTCAATGCTATCTATGCATCCATAGTAATTTTCGGCTAAACACTGCCGACTGTTTACGACTTAATTTTTTACTTTCGGCTTGCAATTTTCGGCTAACTTTAACAGTATTCAAATATGTAAAGGATGTTCAAATTTGAGGTCTCTTTTCAAATATTCCGCCATTTATACTTTTGGTACTAGAGTACCATATGTTATTTGACAAATGACAAGTACAAACATTCCTGTTAGTTGAAATGAGAATTGGGATTTTGGTGTGGTGGTGGTAATTTGTCCATATTTTTTCCAATAATTCAATTCAATTACTGTAAATGGAGCTCGATATCGAGGGATGATTAGAAACTTCTTGTGGAGTCAATTGGAAGATATTGATCTGCAGAATATGTGGTTTGACCAGAAAGGTGCAACATGCTTCATAGCAAAGGAATCAATCGATCTTTTGAAAGAGAAGTTGGTTATGCGGATAGTCTTCAAACTGTTCAACACTTCAAGAGAACATCATCGAGCAAACATCACTAATTGAACCATCATTACGCGAAAAAATTATTCAAAATTTTAGTAAAAGATTGACAGCCTGCCAAGATAGCAGAAGAGGTCACTTGAACGACATCCTTTTTCATTATTAACCGGAACCAATGTATTTTAATTTCCAATAAAAATAAATAAAGATTTCACACAATTTATGTCTTTTATGTAAAATTTAAAAAGATACCCCTAATTTGAACACCCTTTAGGGGAGGGTGGGGCAAGATGACGATAGTAAGCTATTTTACTGTTTTTTCTTTTCATGTGTGTGTGCTAATACCTTGGTTTGTTAATATTGGTATTCGTTGTAGTTTTACTTTCCACTACAAATTTTCTAGGTATCGTAACTTTAACAGTTTACAAGTTTTTTAAGCTTTTGTAACTTGATATCAAATTCGCCATCTTGTCCTCATAAGCGGGTAAGATGACTTTACCAGGTGGGTAAGATGACGACGAATAAGAAATCAAAGAAAACCAAGACAATCAAAATAAAATAATATATTTCAAAGTATTTCTATAAAATTTCACAAATAACTTAAGCTATAAAAATAATGTCTTAACAGAAGTCGCACACGTACGATTTGCATTTTGCCTCTGCCAGAGTAAGTCCACTACATGCGGCATGAGCCCATTTCTGGCATATTGAACACTCGAACCAGGTCTCACGTTTGCCAGAATCATTGCACACCAGACAAAGGTCGTGTTCCACGATAACATCAGTGTCATTGTCATCATCTGATTCGACATAGTTGACTGATATTGAGGAATCTGAGGATTCCTCATTATTGGAAACGTAAATACTCTTATGTCTATGACTTTTATGTACTTCACTCCTTTCCGCTTTTTTTATCTTGTTTTCTGCTTTTTTCTTTTGGTTTTGTATTTTCCTTTGTTCTTTGGCTTCATTGTCCGCTTTTCTAACTTCCAAAGCATTTTTGACTGGGGTACCCGTAATGTGCAAAGTCGGCAACTTTTTCCTCTGCCTTGGTTGGCATAAATTTCGGCGGCATTGTGCTAATTGTATTTTTTAGCCATTGTATTTACTGCAGCACCTTCTTTCACTTGTTTCATAGCAGCGGTCATCGATTCACGAGACCACCCCTGCCTATTTGTTTTCCTTTCATATATTTTACGCATGTCACACTACAAATACAATTTACAAAACCATCAAAATAATTTATGAACAGGTCGGGTAAGATGAGGAGTTCGTCATTTTGTCCGCTTAGTGAATTCGTCAACTTAGCCGACCCGCCATTTTTTAAAGTTTAAGCTTGAAAATATATTTACTAAAAATATCTTCCAAGTTTAGTTATTAATTTACACATTAGAATAACACACAATTTAAGAAAAAAATTAAATTAAAACAATAGCACTTACCCGATTTAAATGTTTTTATATTTTCTTATCCTTTTGTTTCACAACCAATTTGCACGTAAACACATAGAATGATTTATCACAACTAAAAAATGTCTGTTCTCAGGGATTTTTATTTTATAACGTATGTTCCATACGTATGCATGCGCAATACTATGTAAAAGAATGAAATAGTGCTACCTATGGGAAATTTCAAGAAATTAACGATTCGTCATCTTATCCGATTTGCTATCTTACCCATCCTTCCCCTATATTGGTTCCTTAATTGTTTCGGGTTTCAAAGAATAATGTAGCAAAAACGAAGTAAATCCTCGTTTTCTTTTGACAAAACTTTGATTTTTTAAATTAATTTATTACAAATGCGGGACATGCGGGCTACTATTTTATTTTGCTGGTTATTTTTAAGGGCAAAAATGTCTGGAGGACAGGGTCTTGATATGTGGGTGAGTCCTATAAAATGCGGGCTATATGGTCACCGTAAAGTATACGGAATATATTTATAAACAGGCGAATTTAGATTATAGGCGGTAACTTGACAATTGAAATTATATTTTATTGCTTGATGTTTTTCTGTGATTTCGGGATATAAATAGCTTGATTTTTCAGTAAAATCGTTTAGACCGTTAATTTCTATTGTGTAAACAAGTGGCATCTTAATTTCAGTTGAGTGTTTAAGTGAATTTCTGAAAATTAAAATTGATGTGATAATTAGTGATAACTACAAACAAATTTAGTTAACATAAAATAATACGTGTTATAAAATGGTTTATTGTGATTATATAAATTGTAAAAACAAAAAAAGTTATGGTATTCCTAGATTTGCTCTGCCAAACGATAATCGCCGCGATATTTGGCTGTTAAACTCTAAAAATAGCTATTCACCGAAACTTATTTCAAACGATCCAATTTATATATGTGCTGATCATTTTGATCCAACATTTTTAAACTGTGGCTCGTTTAGATCACGCCTATCTATGAGTGCAATTCCGAATTTACATTTTGAAAGTGAAATTGATCATGGATATTCTATGGAAAACAAAGATAATGAACCTACTGTTTCCAAACAGATCAAATTTAATGTTCAAAATCAAAGCGCTGCAAAAATAAGAGATTTGAATGAATTTTTACCTAAAAAAATAATGATCTGTGATAAACCTTCAATAATTATGGCACCAACAACAACAAATATCAAGTCGGTAACATTCAACGATGAGTATGCGGAAACTAGCAGCGCTCCATTAAATACTTACTCAAATGTCTTTAGGGATTTTAAAGGTGCTGATAAAGATACCGAAATATGTCAAACACAATTTCCGTCGCCTGATTACCATTCAGATTACAAAATTCAAACCAATTCTGATGATGATGATGATATTGATCAAAGTAGAATGCCTATCGATGAATTACTTAAGTCACCAAAGAAGAAAATATTTAAACCAGAAGCGGCCCGAAAATTGTTGTCTTCAAACGTTCTTGAAGAAATGTTAGAAAACAAAACCAAAAGTGTCGCGACTTTTGTGAAAAGTCAACTGCTTCACACAAAAAATACTAAATGGAGCACAGATGAAAAGGACTTATTTTTAAAGTTTCATTATAAGTCCCCATCATTTTATAGGTATTTGCAAAAAGAAGGTTTTGCAATGCCTTCATTACGAACAATTATTCGTTGGTATGAAGTATTGAAGTTTGAAACGGGAATTTTATATGATATTTTACATATGTTAAAACATAAATTAAGTGAAATGCCCGAAATTAATAAAAAGTGCATTTTGGTGATTGACGAGATGAGCATTAAAAATGAGCTTGAATATAATTCTAAGGAAGATAAAGTGTATGAATTTGAAGATTTAGGAGAGTTTGGGCGATCTAAATCTTTTGCTAACCATATGCCCTTCTTTTTATGCTTCGTGGTTTAAATAAATCATGGAAACAGGTCAGTCTGAAATTATTTTTTATTTCGAAATCATTAATAAAAAAAAAATCTCATGATTGCTTATTTTTGTTAGATTATTGGCTACTACTCTGGAAATGTCAGCGGTGTTACGCTGGCGGAAATTATTACTTCGACCACTAAAATATTAATTCAACAAGGTATTGAAGTTGTTGCGATTGTATGTGATCAAGGCGCTGCAAACAGAACTGCATACAATAGATTGGGAGTTACAACAAAGCAACCGTCATTTAAAATTATGGAGGCAACACTTTTTTGTTTTTACGATGTTGTACATCTATTCAAGAGTGTACGAAATAATTTGTTAGTGTCTAACATTTTTATTGATGATGAAGTCGTTTCCTGGTCAATACTACAGAAATTATTTTATGCCGAAAATCGAGTGATTCGTTCGATGCATAAGTTGACGGAAGCTCATATCAAACCTGACACTTTTCAAAAAATGAGGGTCAAACTGGCAACTCAAGTATTTAGCCACCATGTTTCAACGGCAATTTTTGCAGCTGCGTCAACAAATTTGTTCAACGAAGAGGAAAAATTGGTTGCTTTGAGTACTGCTAATTTTATTTTCAAAATAAATAAACTATTTGATAATATGAATAGCACAAACAAGTATTCAAAAAATCCAGACAAATGTGCTTTGTCGATCCACCAAACGGATGTAGAAACGAACCTAACGGAATCATTAGAATGGATAGGCAAATGGAAGAGAGAAAAAAGAGGTTACGTATATTGCTTCAGTGGTTTATGCCAAACGATTAATGGAACCCTTCAGTTATGGGATGCCATAAAAGGAGAAATGCAACAATATCTCATTACATCTCATCTAAATTCAGACTGTTTAGAAAACACCATTTCTGTTGTAAGAAGTAATCGAGGATCTTACGAGAAAAATCCTTCTGTATTTCTGCTTCATAAAAACCTGAAGCAAATGTGTTTTTACAACATAATGGCTCCAGATACTACATCCTATGAAATTTCGGATTGTTCAGTTATTTTGAATATGGGAGACGTGGAAAATAAGTTACACTCGCAGTGCACTCTCTTTTACATATAATTAATCAATTATTAACAATTACAGATTTCTTGAATCCAGATGGCACTGATTCCAGTTTCAAAGACGAATCCGATCCACTTGAAGCAATTCCGAACGAACTCATGCCAAGTTTAACATGTAAGAATTAGTTGAATGTTATTAAAACAACTACATACATTACTAAATTAACTATGCATTCTTCTCTTTTTATATATTAAGGTAATGTCAATATAGAAGAGGACTCCAATAGGGACTGCGATGTGGAGGATATTGAAGATCCAAATAAATGCGAGTTTGATGATTCTGATGCAGAAGCCGAAGATACTGTTGTTGACGAACATGGAATGGATCCAACTATTAACGATATGGCAACAACTTATTTTGCAGGATACGTTGCACATGCCGTATCAAAAATACACAACTGCAGTGATTGCAAATCTTTTATGTGCAAGGAAAATTTGGATAATAATTACGTCAATTCAAAAAGGCTAATAAAATATCGCCAGTTCGCAAATACTGTAAACGGGGGTTTATTAGTTCCAACAACGGCATTTGTTGTTATAGTTCAAAACATCATCAACTGTTTCGAGAATAATTTTGACGAATTTTGTTTCGAACACAACGTGTTAAAAAAATTATTTAATGTATGTGAAAAGGAAATTAAAACACCTTGTGAAATTTTGGAACACACGAACCATTTGATTATCCATACAATGCGAGTGCTCATTCGTGCAAAACTCAAAATTATAAATGCTTCGGCGAAAAATAAAAAAAGAAAATTAAGAAAATTTGATATTGTAAACCATATTTAAATTAACAAGCAACTAATTACAAATACATAAACAAAAACGAATTTATTCTTTTTGCACTGTGTTTTGAATGAATTGAAAATAAAAGAATTACGGTATTTAGTGTATAACAATAAGCAAAATAGAAAATAAATAAACAACAGTGCGTAAACACACGCCCATTTTTTTTAGTAAAAAAAGTAGTAAAGTAACAAACCAAAAATCGCGCTTGCAGCGACATACCAACCTCGTAGCGGCGAAATTGCCCGGTGTCATTTCTATATGTAAATATTTTTTGGTGACATCTTGTGCAAACTATTCCTCAGATTCAGCAACTTGTGGAGTTTCAGAAACGTGCGAATACACCAACCGAAACTGAAGGTTATATTCATTCAATAAATATCAAATGTTGTGTGTTTAAAAATTATGGACACGAAAATTCCTGTTTAATTTCGGATACTTTATTTAAAATTTTAACGAATCAAAACGACAAAAAAAAGCAAAAAACAAAAGATTGTTAAACTGGAACGAAAAACCAGATGGAACGCAAAAATTGTGACAACGAGCACGAAAACATCAGATTAAAAATTAATTTAATAATAAATCCTGTCTAAATTTAGTGAAGTACCAGGGGACAGAGTTTCGCTCGGTGAAAAGAAAGACAGTTTTTTAATCTCTTTCGCAAAACAACTTTAATTTCATTTTATTGCCGATTTTCATTTTATTATCACTGTCACTATAAAGACTTATAGAAGTTTCATTAGGAACGTCCAATGCTTCTTTCCACACAACATTATACGTGCGACGTTCATTTTCAGGTGGTAACAAAACTTTCAAGCTATTTTGTCGTTTAACACGGGAAAATGCTACGTACAACATACCATGATTAAAGACAGGTGTGTACGAAGGTCGACGCCAACAAATTCGAACGTTTGCCCTTGAGATTTATGCACGGTCATCGCAAACGCTGGTCGAAGCGGAAATTGATGTCGTTGTATTGTACATCCAAGTTGACTTTTACTGGAGTCGAGCGTAACTCGAGAGATGTGTACTTCTTGTCCAGCTTTTTCCCCAGTAATTATTTTTGCTTTAACTACGTTGTTACATAATTCGGTAACAATCATAATTATCGTATTTTTCTTTAGTTTTAATTCATGGGGTGACAAATCAGCAATTTCAATCGAATTAAGAAATTCTGGTGTGAATTCAATACCTCCTTCCTGTTTATCCTTCACAGAATCATGACTTTTATACGATTTGTATTCTCCTGGGAGACGATCGACGATCTCAGCATTAATATTACTGACTTCTTTGTTCAACGGCGCGAGAGTAACACGTTCCTTCATTCCATCGTAATTTTGATTCGCAAGGCAATTTCCAAATACTTCTTCGATTAAATTACCACTGGAAATTATATCCTCAGGTAATTAGATTTCATTAGAGTCATTTTTTGGAAGATTTCCATTTCCCAGTTTCAGGATATACTTTGCGAATGATTCCTGTTCAGGATCGACACGCATATCTTTTTTTAACGAACAATTTTTGAAACGCTTCCAGAGATGACTTTTTTTGATCGACAAATCAAGTGTTTCACTACGGTTGCTTCGGAGTTAACCAGGTAAGCACTGACGGAAATCACCCCCCAGGGACTAAAATTTTCCCTCCAAATGGCATGTTTGGATTTGCAATAGACCGCAACAACTGATTCATATTTTCTAAAACATACTTTGGTAACATCGGTGCTTCATCCATAAGGAAAACATCAACTTGAGCGAGTTCTATAGCTTTGACTGAACCAGGTTTAATGTTGGAAATTGAATCTGACGAAAGCGGAACTTTCAGACCAAATGTCTTGTGTGATGTTTGTCCAGCAGGCAATAGAGTTGATGCGATTCCAGTAAATGTCATACATTTTACTTTGCGATTTTGGCCACAAAGTAAGTGATACAAGATCTTATACACGAAGGTTTCACCGGTACCGCCTGGTCCATCAATGAAAAAACATTTTGTTTCAACATAGTTAGAGTCATTGGTTGCACGTAAAATACTGTCCACAATTTCGAACCGTTTATGTTGTCCATACCATATCGTTCCACCGAGAAACGAAAATTTCGACCTTCTGTTGCTGTCGTATTTAACTTGAATGCAATAATACGATAAGCACGTTTGATTGCAGCATCCTCAGATCTATTATTTCGTCGTGCTTGCAGAATAAAATCTTCAGTCAACTGATTTTTGAATCTTTCCCAGAGACATTTTGGATCTTCGGGACATCCAAAAATAAGAATCTGAACGAAGAGTATTCGCATTACCGAAGGCATTTTGGACAGTGCTGATTGTTCTAGACCATCTATCCACTGTTTATCGTCGAAGGCGAGGCCATGAGCTAGGCAAGCTTGTTTGTATGTAGCATAACGAATGTCATTCACAGTAAGGAGATCATCAAAACTTGTTGCGTCCTTCACATGATAGAGAAGTACTCACAAATGGAAGCATTCTGGTTGAGCAACATAATTTACATTGTGAATTCGACCAATGACACGCAATCGACGGATTTGCGGTTCCCAGCTGCTTGTTTTTCCATCCCATTTAAAATGTTCGGGAATTTGCCAATAGTAGTAGTAATTCTGGTTTGTTTGCATTGGCTTCAACGCCTCGTTATGTCGAAAATACGCTTCTAACATTAAACCTTTTTGTCCAATATCTGCTAGATCTTCTTGGGCTTAGTCAATATCTTGCATTCGATATTAACCACGTAAATGAATATTCAAGCGCTGAACGATATGACTCTTTCTTTGGATTTCGTGGCCAAATAATCGCCAGCATGCTTCAGGTGCCGTAATGCAGCGACCTTCCACATAGGTGTCTGCTTCATTATAAATCAAACTCCGTTGATTTTCGAAAACCTTTATTGAAGCGCAATCGTGTCAATTGTAGATGTATTTATATAAATATTTTACCGGACCTATCCTGCCAACGTATTCAACATTGATGTGACATTGGAATTTTTCAGCAAATAACTATGTATAATAACTGTGTAACTCGGCGATTATCCTTATCTTTTCGATATACTGCAAGTTCATGTGAAAATTCTTCTCGATTATTTTGGTCCAATTTGGGGTCATAACGACGACGATACTTTGGTTTTTCATCATCCGCTAGAGATGTTACTTCTTTGAATTGCATTGGAAAACCGAAGCGGCACTGCAATTTTCTATTTTTATTGACCATACGGATTATGAGTCATCCACTTTAACACTAATTATCGTAATTCAGGGTCGTCGGTATTTGGAATTTCAGCTGAAATTAGATCATCAATTTCTTCTGGATTATGAATTCGATCTTCAGGATTCATGATCAACAGCAAATGCATATGTGGTAGTCCACGTTTTTGAAATTCGATTGAATACACATATGGGGCCACCTTTCCAAATATCTGTTTTTTATCCAAATCATTGATAATTTCATTAAATTTTTGTTTCGTAATTCGAACGACGAGATCGGGACGATCTTGAGCGGACTGCTGTATGATAATTCCATTATCAGATAAAATACGCGCTGCTTCTTTAATTTCTGACCAATCGGGATTACAAGTCATGGTGATGAAGAAATCTGGCGATCCAAGACGACGAACAATAGACATTGCATCTTCGAAATGTTCAGTATAGTAACGCGTTGATCCGGTGAATGATGATGGTAGTATTATTTTTTCACCAACAACTGCATTCTGTTTCGCAGCTAAGTTGGGTAACACCTGCGTACTGATCGGCTAAAATAGTTTTTTTGATTAAATTTGATCCATTGGATGCGATCACGTTCAACTCGAATGAAAGTATCGACGAGATATTGTTGAAAAAGTCGTCGACCAAAATGTAAGGTGTTAAAAACTGTTTGACGCAGGTGGGATGTTAAATTAGTTTGCAAAGAAAGGCTTTTGACGTATTCAGGTCGAAAAGCTATACGATATTGCGCTATTTGACGGGAAACTTTGATCGGCGTTAAGCGTAGCAACAACGCATACTTCATTACATGCAGGAGGGGTGAACCGTCTATAATCCACACCATCTGGCACTGTAAAAATGAGCTGCACATTTGGAGGTTGTAGTCCCAGTTCGCGTTGATTTATATCATCCTCCACTTCTCGCACCCTCATGTTACTTTGGGCATAAATGTTTTGTTCTCGCAATATTTCCTCCAACAGATCCATTAATTCACGACTGATTCCATAATTTAGAGGATGTGCAAGGCGTTCGTCAACAGCATCATCGGAGTCTAAAAATTACATTTGGCCATATGAAGGTGGTTCGAAATCACCTTGAGCGGTTTGTGTCGGATATGCCGCCATATTCATTTTGTGATAAACTTGTCCGGCTGGTTTGAAGCTAAAAATGTTACGACTATTGATTCGTTTATGGGACTCATTAGCGAGCGGGTGACGTCAAAAGCAATCTCCAAATGAATCACCTTTATTTGCTAACCTTCACTTGCTTGTGCATCATTTTCGTTTGCGATTCGTTGTGATGCTCGTTGTCGCATGTCTTCTAACCGCTGATTTCGTTGTGTATCATTTTCGTTTGCGATTCGCTGTGAAGATCGGTTTCGCTCTTGTTCCAAGCGATGATTACGTTCTTCATCATTTTCGTTTGCGATGTGATGCGCATTTATTCGTTGCATTTGATGAAGGTGTTCTTGGGATTGAGATTCATAAAGTATCATAATTACCTCAGACATTTTTTCCATGCCTTGTACTTTAGCTGTTCGGATTGGTCTTGCCGCGTTGGATGGTCCAGGTTGTTGGACAAAAATTTCTTCGATTCGATTTTGCATATTGAGATTGAATTCGATATCATTCGTAACATTTGATTGTCCAGGTTGTTGTTCTTCCAACGACGCATCATTTCAAAGATTTCTTAGGCTACAAGTGGTGGAGTCCACAGTACTTAAATTATTTACGTCGATTATATGTCCGCAGCATTACACGTCCTGTGCGACCACGAAGTCAACTAAAACCAACCACAAGAATAGTAAATCTTTTCTTGGAAAAGGAGTTTCAACCGAAAGGCCCTGGTAAAAAAATTGAATAAGGGACTGATAGATCATTATTGCAATCCAAACAATTTGAATCATTATTTAAAGATCGCAGAATTACTAATGGTGAACAGAAATTTAACATCACGATAGCTCTAACGATGGCCATCTCTAGTAAAAAATCTGAAACTGTGACGTTTACCGGCTATAGTTAGTATAGGAGTTAACCAAATTTATGGATCGAAATCTAGACCGGACTCTAGACGGACAATTGTTTTGTTTCGATTGCTTTGTTTCCATGCGTGCTTTTCCTTTTAATTCTAAATTTTTTATAAAATACTATAAATAAAAAAAAAATAAATAAAAAATAAATTTCAATAACCAGTATTTAGAAAGTAGACCAATTGGACTGATAGTGGTGCCAATGTTTCTGTCGTACCAGAAATGTATTTTAATAACCTTGAAAATGATTCGGAGAACTCGACGTACCCTTGATGATCAATGATATAGTACCTCACCTGTTGGTGTTAATAGTTAAAAACCCCTACACCATTTCGTGTAGATTTTTTCTAAGAATAGGAATGACGTCTTATCATTCACAATGGTGGAACGGAGAACTAGCACTGTATCGAAGTTTCGACAGATTCTACTTCACAGGTCGAAAAATTATGTGAGTTAATGCGCAATATCGTTCCTAAAGAAATGCGGAATTATTCTTAAAACAACGTTAATATCCCAAAAACCTAACTGACTGTCGTGACGGTTTTCATTAAGAAATACAGCTCCAATAAGGCGAATGTCTTTAAAAGGTGAATTATTTAAAATTTTCATAAAAACTTTGTTTTCAACCAAAGCACATTTCTAGTGGGAACTTTATATATGTATATTCCAGACAATGTCTTAATTGGTTCTCAAATTTTTAACTTCCTAACCAGCATGAAAGGTGGAGGAGTGCTGATTGCTGTGAAGTGTTCGATTTTGAACGAGATGATCGCTTGTCATTCTCAACTAGATATTATGGCATTCCGTGTAAAGGTCGCCCATTCCTCCGTGATCGTGGTCACTGTATATATTCCTAGTGGCTCAAACTTGGATTATTATGTGGAGATTACTAATTTTGTTGATTCAATTGTGTTACCTTTGTGGATGATGGAGTTTTTACTTCGTCTTCTACACACGAAAGGGTGTTACATACGATAGAATATTTTGCGGGCATTGCTACCACTCAACAGAACAGAGTGTCCAACAGCTGCAGCAAGTTTTTGGACCTGGTTTTCGCTACTGATGTTTTACATTCGGAGATTTCATCTTGTGAGGATTTCACTGGCTGTGCGAGAATTTACCATACTCCTATTTTGATAAATATATTTCATGAAAAGTGTGTTACTAATTTTACTTACAATAATGGTTCTCATTTTAATTTTAGATGTGCAGATTATGTCTTTTTAAACGAATTTCTAGCCAATTCGGACTGGAGCTTTCTTCAACGAGGAGTGGACTTGAACAAGATTGTCCGTCTGTTGGACGAGCGGATCATGGCTGGCATCGAAATGTTTGTTCCGAAGGTAAAAGGCAAACCGCAATTTCGTGAGCCATGGTATATTGATAAACTTGTGCTACTCGAGAAGCGTCGTAATAAACTTCATTCATTATATAGGGTACATGGGGATAAGTTTTACTCTGCGTTCAATGCAGCCCGCATGGAGTTTCGAATTTTAAACCGGTTCCTTTATAATAATTATATTTTGCAGATTGAAGAAGATCTTACTACTAATCCTAAAAATTTCTGGAATTTCATCAACAGCAAAAGAAATGTTGTTGGATTTCCGTCACCTATGATTTATCAGAACTCATCTGCAAGTCGGCCCTCGGATATCTGTAATTCATTTGCCAACTATTTTAAGTCTGTCTATGAGCAATCTAGTACCATTATTACTAAATCTAGTGACTATTCGGAATTTAGTCTGTTGAGGTTTTCTCTGTAGATGAGATCTCCGATAGTTTGGCACGACTTGACGTGAATAAGGGCTCAGGACATGACGGCATTCCACCCATCCTTATGAAAAACTGTGCGGATGGTTTAGCTGTTCCTCTCGCGTTTATTTTTAACGAAAGCCGTACAGGAGTTTTCCCGGAGCCTTGGAAGATTTCCTTCATTCGCCCGATTTTCAAATCCGGCAAAAGGTGTGAAATCAGCAATTACCGTGGGATTGCTGTACTCTCTGCTATACCGAAACTATTCGAAGCATTGGTACAAAAATTTCTATTGTTTCATTTGAAACGTTAATTTGTTCTGCTCAACATGGCTTTTATCCTGGAAGATCCACAGTGACCAACCTGATTTCTTTTTGTGGTCACTTACACAGCAGTATTGCAATCAGGCAACAACTGGATGTTGGGTACACGGACTTCTTAAAGGCTTTTGATAAGATTGATCATTCGATACTTATCAATAAGCTTGGGAAATTGAACTGTCAATTCATTCCAACTAAGTGGATTCAATCTTATCTTTCGGATCGATGGCAGTATGTTAAGATCTATGACTCGTCCTCAGTTTTATTTCGAGTTACCTCAGGTGTCCCACAGGGAAGTCATATTGGACCTCTTCTTTTTTCACTATTTATTAATGATGTTGTTCAGTGCTTTGAGTTTGCGCATTGCCTGCTGTATGCAGACGATTTGAAAATATTTGCACCAATATGTAGTGTATCTGACTGTCTTAGGTTGCAAAGGGATTTAGACACTTTTTGTGTCTGGTCGGCTAACAACAAATTGTCCCTGAATAAAGCTAAATGTAAAACTATTTCTTTCTGTCGCATTCGCTCTCCGGTATTTCATGGGTATTCGCTGTTTAATGGAGTCGTGTAAAGGGTAGAGTATATGTCCGATCTTGGGGTAGTATTTTCTTCCGATCTGACGTTTGTGGGGCATTGATTCTGTTATAGCAAAGGCTTATATGATGTTGGGTTTCATAAAGCGTAACTGCAGGGACTTTTGTGACCCGCTTACATTAAAGTCGTTGTATGTTACCTTTGTCCATTCTCCGCTAGAGTACGCCTTGCAGGTTTAGTCTCCTTGTTATAAGTGCCATTCTGATAGAATTGAAAGCATTCAGAAGCAATTTGTTTTATACGCACTTCGCAGTACACCATCAATGAATAATTATGCTATTCCACATTATCATGAGCGCTGCAACCTTTTGGGATTACAGCGTTTAGAACTGCGTCGGTTGGCGGCTTGCGTTTTATTTGTGCTGAATTACTCGCATGACTCGATATTTATGCTCCCGAACGTTGTCTGCGTCGTCGTGATGGGTTTTTACTAATCGATTCTGGCTCAACAAACTATCAACTTTCGGAGCCAGCCTTGACCACGTCTCGACTTTTCAATTATTCATACGATGTTTTTGATTTTAATTTGACTAGAGATTCGTTTAGATGTGATTTTAATTTGACTAGAGATTCGTTTAGATGTGATTTTAATTTGACTAGAGATTCGTTTAGATTTTATTGTTTTTATTTTGTTATGTACATACTTTTCATTTTTTGATTTAAATTATTGTTGCCGATTGTATACCACTGTAGGTAATACATATATTAAATAAATAAATAAATAAATTCTTGGAAAATTTTTAACCACTAATTAAGAAATTCTCTCTTATTCGATCTAGTACGTACATATGCAGAAAATTTTGAAAATTTTAGGTTTTATTGAGTCAACTGAAATACTAAGATTTTCAAGATTTACCTACTATTTCATCTTGAGCTTTATTTGTAAGCGGTTCTCACTGCTAGAAAGTATAAGTTTATCCTATAAACATTTGCAATTTTTGTTTCTAATTTTTATTTTTTTTTAAACGTGCCACCTCTATGAAAATAATGCATTTTTGTTACTTTGTCGTATTTTGTTCAACCATACCTCTCTCACTAGTAAGTGTCTCATTTCGGTTACTTCTTAACTGATTTTCTACGAGTAGGACACAATCAGTGAATTAGAAAAAGGCTCAAACAAAAATCTTTAGGGTTAAACAAAGTAGAAAATATGTAAAAAAAAACTTATTTTCAGAGACTATCGAGGCAACTTTTAAAATCAAAATTTTTCAAACAAAAACAAAAACTGTAAACCATTTTTTTATCACAAATTTGCACTGTCTAGAAGAGAGAACTTAGATTTGCAGGGGTTCAAATTCGTATAGTTCAAATTCTATTTATTCGAATCAATCTGTAAAAAAAAATTGAATTTTCTAACATCAACCCACTTAGTCAATACAAAAATTTGAAATAAATAATTTGTACTAAATAGGGGACCCGAGGAAACAAAACTAACAACAAATTCTTCATTCGGCCTCCCATTAAATAACTACCATAACCTATAATTATCTTTCAAGTCGTAAACTGTAAAAACTTGCACAAGTTTTCATTGCTAGAAATAAAAACGATCAATCCAACAAATAATGGTTTATTGAAAAGAAGTAAACCCATCTGTCTTTTTCGTTAAAACTTACTTTTGTAAAAAAAAAAAAAAAATCCATTCGTATCCTCTCTTGTTAAACCTCTAAGGGTACAAAATAGTTTCTTATATGTATGTTCCTTTTCTGTTTTTTTTTTTTTTTTGCTTAATCCACTTCCCAACAGCCGAAGAAAAATGTTTACAATACATATGTATACCAAGTAGGTAATTTATTGTAATTTAAAGTTTAAATAAACCCCAAAAACATCTGTTCCGAGTGTTTATCTTTTTTGAGTCAAAGATCTCTTCGTATTGGATGTGTGTTGTTAAAATTAATAATTTGGTAGAGTTATATAGTTTGTCTCAACCACCTGCTTTTGATTTGTAAGCTCGATCCTCTGTGTACACATTTTTACATGAAATAATGAGTGACTGCATAAATATAAATAGCATAAAACCTTTGTTTATTATAGGCCGATTTCTGGGTCTTATACTCGTACTTTAATATTTAGCACATTTCGTGTATCTGCTATGATAGCTGTCTGTATTAAATTTTATTTATAAAAATATTCAAGGTTTCCGAAAAACTCGTAAAAAACTAAAATACATGTTTAACCCAATTTTCCAAAGAGAAAATTTTTGTTTTTTTATTAATTTAAAATAAACAAAAATAAGAACAATAACAATAAAAATAAATTGTTCAGTGTAGTAAGAAAAAAAAAAAAAAATTCTTTGTGAGAAAAATAACGAAAAACTTTTGAGAGTGGCATTGTAAATGTATACTATGTACACTTCACACACTATATAGTAGAATAGAAATTTTAATTTAATTTAATGTTGATGCTTTGGAATGAAGCCAAACCGAGAATTTTGCTGATATTGTGATATGGAGTATTTAAAAAAAACCGTAGTAATGTATAGTTGACAAAAATCATGGAAAAATGTTGAATGAATCGAGACGTTATCGAGACCTTGAAGATTGCTCTTGTCTTATGTAGTTAAGTAAATCACAATTAATCTTTGTTTATGATGTGCTTGCTATAAATTCTCTGATTTGTATTTTTTTTTTTGGATTGCATCCAATTCGACGAGATATACACACCAATTATCTCATATATTAGACCAATAAATAAGTTTGATTTAGGATGGCGCGAAGTATTTCGATTAGAGTGTACTAATTTATAGATAACCATTTAATTTAATTAGCTTTTGAAAAATTGAGTGTTTGAAATATCGAAGTTTTTCGATATTGAATTGAACTGATTTGATAGGGTTTAACAGCAAATTAAAACAAAAAAAAAAGAATACGCAGTCGGTCGTGTGAGTAGGGCAATATAAACTTACTTTATTAATTTTTTGTTGAATGTTAATTAATTCTTGTAATTTCTAATATGCTACCGGTGATTAGACCATTTTAATTGTGTTTTTATTAACACGAGAAGTATGTTAGTATTTACGAACAATCATTCAACGAAATTGACTAATAGACCGAATTCTATTTATTTAATTTTTTAATTTATATGATTTTAATACGTTCCGAAGATTGTAAGAGAATTCAATCCAGTTTCGAACTGATGAGCTTATGATTAAATCAATCTTCTCATCAGGCCGCGGCGACTGGACTGATTATACCACAATTTACATTCTATATATATAGAATGTGCTGTGCGTTAAGTACTAGCGAATCATACTAATACAGATAAATTCTCTTACAATTTTTTCTTCTTCACGACATTCACACAGCTCTATTTTTGTGTACGCTAATTTTACTTTATTAATTTTTTGTTGAATTAATTAACATTTAACAAAAAAAAAATTAATAAAGTAAAATTAGCGTACACAAAAATAGAGCTGTGTGAATGTCGTGAAGAAGAAAAAATTGTAAGAGAATTTATCTGTATTAGTATGATTCGCTAGTACTTAACGCACAGCACATTCTGTATATGTATATAGAATGTAAATTGTGGTATAATCAGTCCAGTCGTCGCGGCATGGTGAGAACATTGATTTTTTCATAATCATAAGCTCATCAGTTCGAAACTGGATTGAATTCTCTTACAATCTTCGGAACGTATTAAAATCATATAAATTAAAAAATATAAACTTGTTTATATATCTTGATAAGGTTTCGTTCAATTTTGAGATTAAATCTCTCTGACATCGTGGGTAGGTTTTATATCACAAATATAATAGTATTTCGAAATATACCAGTCATCTTTCTTAATCATCCGTCAGGATAACATTTCAGCTTATCGGCATTTGGAAGATATTGTGAGCTTAGTGCAAGCCACTCGTTAATATTTATTTTTTCTTCTATTCTGCTAATATTTCTTTGAAAATTATTGTACGTTGCTTGATTGAGAAACCAAAACCATCGGTGGTCGAGATTTAAGAAAATGCAGGAGAAACGGTTTGGGCTGTTTCTAAATACGAGAGTTAGAATGTATAAGATTCGTATTTGATTTAAATAAGAAACGAGGCCATCTGATTCAATTCAAATAAAAATCGTATAATTACGTATTCGTTCCATCTTCGGAAATAGCTACCCCACTCCCCCCATTCTATAGGCTTCAGTGAGAACAAAGTTTCACGGTAGACGATGAATTAGATGACATATTTGTCCCATTTCGCTGCATTTTACTGTGAACAACGCTAAAACAGAGATTATCTTAAAATTATGGTGTGTCAGCTACTTTCATTTGGGAAACTAAGGTTTCGAAACTTTTGTAAAACTCCAAGAAATTTAAAAGTTGTTATTTTATGAAGCGTTAAATTAAATGTGTTTTAATTGTCTAAATTTGTTTTAATACTATTTCTGTGAATATTGTGTAACGTGTAAAATTTTTCTAACAAAATTACCCTAGTATTTATTCTAATTTATTTATTCAAAGCTTTACTAATTTATTCTGTGCTAAAATTAACTTTAATTACAGAAATATTACACTTCCGTCCTAAACATATTTTAAATTACTATATTTCAGGCCAAACTGGGTTATTGATGCCAAAGGATAGGTAATAATACAAATAATTAAAACTAAATTGAGAAATACGTAATAGGAAAAGTAGTTTTCACTTTTGCTGCAAAATACATTATAATTTCAAAACAATAACATCGATTTTATGAAAATGCATTTTATGTAGTTATGTAAAATGTGTTACGGGAATATACGTGTGTTAACTTATAAATTATTTACATATTTTAAAATTCAGTTTAAAAGCGTCTAAATTTGTTTACGTTATATACTCATCTAAACTTAGCCAATTTAAATTAAGTTCACGGTTCAAATATAATTTTGGCTTAATATTTTAGATTTAAATTAATGTTAGGCTAATTAAGTTTATGTTGTTAGTTCAAATTGGTTTAAATTTGCTTACATTTAAATTCTCTAAATATCTTAAATTTGTAGATATTGTTTTTAAATGAGCCCAAATATAGTTAACATTGAAAATTATCTAATTTCTAATGTTGGTTTTTAAAAGTGTGGTAATATTTTAATTAGTCACCACTAAACTAGAATAAATTGTCATAAATTGAATTCAATTAAAAATTAATTTTGGGATTTTCTGGCATTAAATTTGGAATTGAATTATTCACGTAAAAATTTTGGAAAATATATTTTGAAATAAACTCGTTAAAATAACAACCATCGTAGCCTATGCTCTTGTTTCGCAAATTACTATTTTGCCACACTAATTTAATTAATTAAATTTATCGAACTCTAATAATTTATTAAATTTATAGTTATTGGTTTCGGAAATCAAATTTAGTTTGTTACTTAAAACTTTAGGGATACCATCATATTCCCGAACGAAAAAATCCCAAAACTAAATACCCAAAAATGCAAAGTAAACTGTCACATCGAAAAGGAAGACCCCTCTAAATTTTTGTTAACTACAACATGAAAACAAAAGGAATCTATATAATTTCATGTCATTCTTGCGCGGAAAGGACCAATGCTAAGCCGCTTTGGGTAGTTCTCTATGTTATTGTATATGTGCATAATTATTAAAAAACATACATTTTTCAAAAATGCTCAATTAGAATTTCAAAAAATCGTCATAGTGGGGGTTTGGGGCAGTAGCCCCATCCTCTACGGTATAAAACGAATTAAAAACAAATTTAAAATTTTGTTATATTTAAAAAACTTGATTTTTTGGGATTCTTTGGTTTTTTTTGGGATTATTTTGTTTGGGATAACGATACCAACCCGTTATAATTGGGAGAACGACAAAATCCCGAGGTTACAAAATCCCAAAAGTTTGAAAAAATCCCGAGGGTACAAAATCCCGAGGATATAAAATTCCGAGGATACTACAATAAATCCTGAAGACATAAAATCCGTAGGGTACAAAATTCCGACAGCCTTTGAAAATTCCAAAATCTAGTTATTGCACAACTGGTGCAATTTTCCCTTGATTTAAAAATGTTTATACACGAATGACAAACCAATAGTAACTATTGGTAACTAAACCATACAAACCAATAGTAAATCGCCAAAAAGAAGTTTTTGTTTCATGTCACACTGTTAGTGGCATTTTTTTTGGATCATTACTTTTGCCTAACAAAAAAAAAAATCCAGAAATTTTAAAATTGAGAAGTGTGGTACTATCAGTAGAAGCGATACGAGAGATACAATTCCTTTGATCTGTGTCTGCAAGGTTGTCGAAGCATTAACCAATTTAACATAAATCGACAATTCGCTCCTATACATTCGTCGATACCATACTGTAACCCAACGAATTAAGCCAGAACGAAGAAATTATACAATTTCACAATTCCTTTGACTGTGCCTGAAAGGTTGACTAAGCAATTTCCATTATCATAAATATTAAGAATTCTTATGGAAATAATCAAATTTTAAAGATATTTTATAAATTTTAATTTTAACTTGGGCCGCACTTTTTAAAAGTAACTAACATGATTTAAAACTATTTAATGGCCATAAATCCTTGTAAAACATTTCTGGAAAGAGTTAAATTTTCATCCCTCGTAAAATCGCCCGCTTCCTTTTATACTTCATTTTAGTTGTTTCTGCCAGAAAACCGTGCGGAATTCAATTTTATTCGGGGTTTCGTCGCGATTACGGGTTTCTGTACCCTCGGGATTTTATCCCCTGGGGATTTTGTACCCTCGAGTTTTTGTATCGTCGAGATTTTGTATCCTCGGGATTTTGTATCTTCGGGACTTTGATTCTCGGGTTTTTATCCCTCGGGATTATGTTCCGCGGGATTTTGTCCTTAGAGTAAACTTCCTGGTGCAAATTTTTCAAATTTTGGAAATATTTTAATCGGAATTCTTCTAAAATTTAGAAACGTTGAAGTTACACAAAATTTATCGAATTTTGACTCTGTCCTGGGCCCTATTGCACCAACTACTTATCACTTATTACTTATCAACTTATCATAATCATTTCACCAAAAGTAACAAAATTTCACTCACTTATCAATTCGAAAACTTATCAAATTTTGATAATGATAAGTGATAAATGTTGCACATCAGATTGTCTATTACTTATCAATTGACAAATTATCAAATTTTTATGATAAGTTGTAATGATCTATACAACATTACTATAAATGTGATAGTGTTTGCAAAATAATATGCTTTCCGCACATTTTATATGATAAACAATGGTTTTGTACCTATGTGTATGTTAGCAAAACAATTAAAAAATTGTTATTCTTTAATTTAATAACAACAACAATTTTGCATGTATAAAATACATGAGCGAAACTTTTTCTCAATTGGGAGTTCTTAATAAATAAATAATTTTTTTGTGATAAATTTGACATTAGTGAAATACTTTTCTCTTCCATATTTGAAATAAGTTCATTTGCTGTCCAAATACCGAAATATGTATGTATAAAAATGATAGAGGCAGAATTTTATCCAAATATGGTATTATTTCTATTAATATCGGGTTACATATGTTTAATGAGAAGAACACGAAACTTTGCGCGACCTTTAATAATGGATCTCCTAAACTCCCAGGTATGATACATTTAAGCTTACAGGTACGTATGTTAGGTATTGCTTTCTAGTATTTATAAATATTAGCAAAATTCAATCTTTGCAGCGACCAATAATGTACACAATTCACTCAACAAACAGTATTGTTAATTCAATACTTATTTATAATGATCCTGTGACGAGAATGCATTTAAGGATATCGTCTAACACTTTCATCGCTATTAGCAAATTCTTGCCCAATAAAAACCATGGCTGGGGGCTAGAAATGGAACTAATGATATTTTTGCTGTGGCTGGCAAGTGGGACTAGTTATAGAATTGTAGGTGCAGCAATGAACATGTCAAGGTTCACAGTTTGTGATATTGTTCACAAAATGCTGGAACTTATTATATTATATAAATAAAATTAAATTAAATTATATGAAACTTATTTTGTTTACTTCACCGGCAAATAAACAAGAATTATTACGGACATGTCAAAATTATAACACACCGGTGCTGTGATAATTTGGTTGCGTACAGTTTAACATTAATTTATCACAAAATTATTTCGCACAGAAATGGGACACGTCCTTAAAATAAAATCTCTTTTCTGTAAATAATTTTTGAACAGGACTTGAACGTAAACAATTTATTTTCATAACAAACGAATTGAATTTAACTACATTATACAAAAATTGCATTCGTCATACAGAAACCAAAACTATTTTCCACTATAAATCTAGTTCGCTTATGAGCACGATAAATCTTTGCTCTATTGCGTCATCCGGATTTCTTCCCATTGGTGAGCTAAGCCAATTTTTAAGTGGTAAGCACTGTCACCCAAAAACACAGCATCGGTGAGCGGACGGAAACCAAACTCAAAATTGCTAAATAGCCTTATATTTCGCAATACTCTGGAGTCATGGACACTACCTGGCCAAATGAATTTACTGCATAAAAGCGGCGGTCTGAGCCACACACCATCATTGCATTCAGTGAATGTTTTCCATGTCGGTTCACAAATTGTTCTTCATTGACCGTACGTGCATCTATATTAATCATTGTTCCATCGAAGCAACCAGCTACCTGAGGGTAACCACCCAACTCAAGAAACTTCTATTCTGGATATTCCTAACCAATGAAGTGTTTCGGTCGCTTCCATGGTGCAAATTTGCTCCGATTTTTAATAATACGTGCTCAATTTGTTCATGTGACAAACGAAAATATTTTAACACTCGCGAGTCCAGAGAATATTTGGTTCTGGCTTTCACTACACGATTTCTTCTTTCGTTTTCATTCTCGAATAATTTTTCGAACCGACGCATTTATTTATAAAAATTATTGTTTCGTTTAATAAATTTTAGTTTTTGTTCGCTAAAGTTGATATAATGCCTATATTTGATAGTTTTATATTAATTTTAAAATATCGAAAAACCACTGCCTTACCTCTTACTTTGACTTAATATTATAACTTATTAGAATACAATGTGTTTGTACTCTTTTAAAATTGAGTGCTCATCTTACCAATAACAGCAAAAAAAAAACGTTTTTAACAGACTTCCGTCAAACCACTACAATTTGTAGCTCTTATCAATTTTTTTGAGTAGTGAAATTTTTCTTATTGATATTTTGGATAAGTTATCATTAAAGTAGTCGATTATTGATAAGTTAAAACTTTTGGTGCAACAGAACTACGAAAAAATTATCAAAAACCTTAAACTTATCGCTTATCAAAATATTACTTATCATTTATCATTTCGCAAATTGGTGCAACTTAATTTTGATAAGTGAGTGCTTATCACTTATTATAACTCAATTAAATACTTAGCAAATTTCAATTTGGTGCAACAGAAAATTATCAAAAATTATGATAAGTAATAAGTAATAATCAGTTGGTGCAATAGGGCCCTGGTCCTGAACTAAAAAATAATTATCAATTCAAAATTCGCGCCAATTCTGTGCCAATTATCGTTATGAGTAAAAAATTGACTTTTATGAACAATAATGTCTGGAAATTCTAAACTTATCGATATTTGGCAAAACTTAAATTTACAAGTTTTGTTTTCAGGAAATTTTTTGAAATTTGTGGGAAATTTACCCCTTTTTGGTTTATCTCACTTTTATTTAATTTCTATTTTACAAACTAAAATCGTTTAGAGCAAAAATCAGGTTCTGAAATACCTTTGTTTAAAAACATTTTTGTTCGCCGTTTTTAATTAAAGGATTAAGATAGATAGATTTAATTGCAACGAACTAAAAATTTGTTGTTCTAAATATACATATTTAGTTAAAAAAAACATGTTTTTGGCCAAACAAAAGCTAAAACCACCACAAACAAATAATAAATAAGCAAACCAAATATCGCGATTTAAATGAATCTTAAATAATTACTTAATTGCACAAACACATAACAAATCTGACCTCTAATTCGCGCTAATCTATCTACAGATTACATTGCCTTGAGCATATTACCTTCCTTCATGTATAAATATACATCGTCTACCATCCAATCTAATTTCTTCTCAATGGCATTATACATAAAAAAAAAAGAATATAAAGGACTAATCCATTAAAAAAACAAATGTTTACAATTCCGTGACTAGAAATAAAAATTAAAACTTTTAGAAAAAAATAAATAAACTGCACAAAGAAAATATTGCAAATCGATTGTGTAGCTGCATTTTGTGTCAGGGTCGCTTAGTCGACGGAACACATTGAAAATGCATTTTTTGTACTACGTATAATGTACATACATGCATTAGAAACTCTACGTTAATTATTTTGTTTATAATGAAAATTTAAGCGCGCTAGAATCGAACTAACTACCTTCAGCACATGGATTTACGTATCAAACAACAAAACAAGGATACGATATTTATAATTTCTTTATTCCAAAAATCGATACCAATTTTATTTTGGAAAAATATAAAAACATTTTTTTTTGTTCTTTTATTGTGTTGATGGGAATTAAGAATGAGATTATGTACCGTATATCGATTTTTATTTCACCCTCTTCTGTGTGCTGTGTTACAGCGCGTGTAGTTGCAAAAATAAATTTTATTCGGGACTAAAAAAGAAAAAAAAATGAGAAAATACTGAATGAAGCTGTAATGAAAATTGTTTGTATCAAATATACGTATGTACTATACAGATAGAAAAATATTTATATATAAGGGGGTGGCGACAGGCGTTAAACAAAACAACAATATAACCAAAAACAGAAAAATCGATCGTCCTGAATTTTTTTTTTCCCAACAAATCGTTTGTATACGCGCATTTTTCTTTTTAAGGGCGCTGAACTGTGTATAGCTTTATACTCGTATTATACTTATACATTTCTAACTTTTATCTATATTATTTTGTGTATAATAAAAAAAAACACAACCATCAACACTACCCACCCATACCTTTGGCCAATGTGGCACGTAGCTTTTCTTCTCTCTTTTTATACATAGAATTATATGTACAAAGCTTTTTTTTTTTGTAATAGAATCAAGAGAATTCGTTTTTGTATGTGCAGAAGAATGTTTTCTGTCGAGCGCAAAATCCAATATAAACAAATAAAAAGCCGAGCCTTTTTTCACCGCAGCAGCAGCAAAATAGTATACATACTTGCGAAAAAATAAGAGAAATAGAAACTTAACTTCAAACTATGTACAAACTCGTGTTTATGTAGATATTTGAAACGAGAAGCGAGATAATGTCTTTAAGAATCAATGTTTGTTATGTTTAACAATTTTTTTTTGTTTTTTGTAGAGTTAGCAGAGTTTTAAACAAATTGGAAAGCATTTACTACAAAATATTGTCTAATAGTTATTCGGAAATTAAAAACTGTTCTCTTTAATAAAGTTATCTCGAAAAAAGAGTTTTGAGTTTATTTATTTCTATGCAATCTGGGCATTCGAGATACTTCCAACTATTTTGCAGCTTACTTGTTTAACGATCTTTCTTTTTTTTTTTTTTTTTTTTGTACGGGGTGAGCTATACTAGCCCTGTGCACCGCGACCATTGAGGTCTATTGTGCATCCCCAGAAGATTTCACGTAAAGTGGAGGTTCAAGTCCTTGATAAACGCCACCAGCTCATGCATATTTAAAGGGCCGGCGTTAGGCCACTGTATTGTGTATGCATGGAGGAATTTAATTGCAGAATCTACAACGGTCTGTAGGGGACTTTCCCATTTTCTCCAGATGTCCATTAAAAGGGACATATCCTGTTAAGTACCAGATGAGGGATTTTAGAGACTGTCTATCCATCTTGATTGGGGCCAAGGAAAGAGCTCTCCGCTGCCTCTTTTACACAGCGGTCTGCCGCCTCGTTTCCCTGTATATCGGAATGACCGGGGGATCACAAAAGGGTTACTTTATTCTCCCTGCTGAGTTCTAGAAGGTTGCGATAGCAGCTCCAGATTATTTTGTAATAGAAGACAGATGCTCCTAAGGCAAGCAATGCCACCTGGCTGTCCGATATTACGTAAATTTCGGTTTTTCTATATTTCTTTGTGAGATATCGAAGCACACATACCTCGATCGCAAATATCTCTGCTTGGAAAGCTGTGGGGGTTTTACCCAATGGAATACAGAGTTCGAGACTCGGCCCGATTATACTCGCACCCGTACCCACCCCTGATTTTGAACTGCCAGTGTACCATATGGAGGCGTGACGGGGTAAGGAGGAGATGATACTCTCCGCTTGTTCCCTGTCGGGCATCTCAATTGTGAAATTCCTCCGGCAGTCAATAATTTTAACCATCACGTCTGATAGTTGGATTATTTCCTCGTCCAGATTCAATTTCTCCAGGATGCTATTATGTCCTGGTCTAATATTTTTAATTTGAGATGTTATTTTTAGATTGACTGCCCTTGAACCAGCTACTCTTTTAAGGTGCAAGTGTAGTGGTGAGAGCCATTGGGGCTGCTTTTGAGCTATTGAGCTTCTCAAGAGCAGCTGTAGGGCAGGTTTTCATTGCTCTTGATAACTCCATTGCTGTTATTTTCGCATATTAAGTTACCGAGGGTTTTTGATTTCATTGCAAATATCCACGCATTGTATCTACGTAAAGGAATCCATAGCGTAGTAACGTCCATCTTGTGAACCTGACAGCTCTTCGGAATGTCACCATTTTGTTTGAGTAGTTCTATTTCACAGCTAGTTGTATATGCGTTGTATTCATATAGCGGCTGATGAACATCACAAAAATATTCTCCGTTAAGGCAATTACACGTATTGAAATCATCCGCAATTAGGGCCATGTATTGGTTTTGTTGTAGTCCAACCATCAAGTAGTTAGAAGATGGCATGATGTAGACATATGGTATTCTTGCTGGTGGATCGTGGGAACTGGTATAACGTGGTATAACGCATATCGTGAACTTTGTGCCAGTGGAATTTTAATTTCAAAGATTACGGTTTCTTCAATTTTGATTGTTTTGACGTCGATTATCTTATATATAGCTGCTATGTCTAAGTTACGGTACGGAATATCCTGATTGGGTTTTAGATTATGTATGATTTGTTTAATCTGTTCCTGAAGTTGGTGTGGTGTCAAAATTAGAGGATCGAGTTTGCCTTGATGAACTTCGGTGATGGTGTCAATAATCGTGGATTGAAATGCTCGAAGTCTTATCATTTCCATCATAGCGTGAAGGGCCAGGTCGGTGAATTCCTCATGGAACATAATGCTGGTTATCATGTTGTTGAATGCCTGAAATTTCTTATCGGTCTCCTCGTAACTGTGCTTAATCACATTGATCGTTGATTCTAATATTGACATTTACTGTTGTAATAGCTTCTGGTGGTGTTGTTGGTTTGAATTTAATTTGTCTATGCTATCCTTGTAAACATTGCCAGCACGTTGGTCGAGCACACCAAACAAATCGTTGGCAATTGTACCAACAAAGTCAAAAGGTGATCTTCTTTGACGGATGATCTTGTTTCCACTTAGGGCGTTTAGTATTTCATTTTGATCCCTTAATTCAGCGTAGAATATTCTTATTTGCGAAACAATTGCTGCGCAATATTTGAATGTGTCCGCGTGCACCGCTGGTATTAGTGTTGCATTAGTGCATAATTCGTCTAGCTGACGAGCGCCTCTTTCGAGGTGGTCTAGCTCTGCCCAATAGGATGTGAGATTGTAGTAGCATATAATCCTCCATTCCTCATTAATCAGATTCCCTTGACCAATTTTATCAAAATAAATACCAGGATGGGAAGTCTCTTGTCATATGATTCTGTTGTACGGTTATTCCATGTTATCTAATGAATTGGTAACACCCGTTACACTCAAACAAACTAGCCTTTGGATCCTATCCAATATTGAGCAGGCACCACTTTGCTCTGTCTTAGGCCACCACACAAATGCCGCATAAGAGATTATTGGACTGACGATGGTTGAGTATAACCAAAGCGCCATTTGGGGATTCAGACCAAATTGGAAAGCATCGCGCTATACATTTACTTATGTAATTGAGCCCTTTTTCAATTTAATACAAAATATTGTCTAAATTATTCTTCGGAAATTAAAAACTGTTCTCTTTAATAAAGTAATCTCGAAAAAAGAGTTTTGAGTTTATTTATTTCTATGCAATCTGGGCATTCGAGATACTTCCAACTATTTTGCAGTTTACTTGTTTAACGATCTATCTTACTTAGTAGCTAGAGACCTATTATGCGAATAGTGTCATTCTCTATTATGCGAAGTCTCACTTAGCTATATCAGTTCTAAGGGCTTCGTTCGTCGAAGGGGTCTTGCTGGGTTTGAGTTGATCAGCACACGACGCAAATCCGCATTTCGATGTTGACTGAGGCGGTGTACGTGATTCTTCGCATAATTTTTTAATTTCTTCACTGACGTATTCCATTTTTACATCCTTATGAAGGTTACATTCCTTATGTACCACAATGCGTTCACCTAATATGCAAGACATTATTTTGAAAAGTTTGAGTTATTTTTACGTACATTTTATTGATACAACCCTAGCTATATACAATACGTCCTTACTGTAATGTTTGTTCAGTGTTCCTTCATATGAACCAGTATATTTTTCTGTATTTCATGTTTAACTTTTCTTTTTCCTTTTAAACATGCTGTTTCCATTTGAGTTTAGCATCAAGAGTCATTCATAAGTATTTTGCCGTGTTTGAAAATTAACATTTTCGTTGGTCAAGTTTATATCTGCACAGATTTGGTTTCGTTGAGTTAAAGGCGCCATTTCTTCGTCCAACTACTCAATGAATTAGCAGCGTTTTATAATTCACTGGTTGACTCCTCTATGATGCCTCTGATGTCTGTGTTTTGTGGTTGGTCGCGTATGTAGTTTATAGTACTGGCCTCGTTTTACACGAATCGATCAACTAGATATAAATTTAAAATCGGGTCTAGTTTATATTCCAGGCCTCGAAGTGACACTTTGTCAAAGGCTTGAGATATGTACGTCCAAGAAGACACTTGAACATATTTATTTATTTTCAAGAGCATATTCATTTAAATCTGTTATTCTGCGGCACTTGATCTATGGTAGAATGTCTCTCTATAAATCCAAATTGGTGAGGAGGAATGAGTTTTCTTACTCCTATTACTGATTTTAAACTATTGAGTAGAAGCTTTTCAAATAATATGGAAATAGTAGGAAGTAAGGAATCGGCCTATATCAAGCTTTCTTGTTTGATTTTATAATCAATATCAGCTCTGCCATCTTCCGCTGGTATGGGTTGTATTTTAGTCTGAACGTTGCATTCATACTACAGTAATTTTCGTAATCCGTTCTCTGGTACTGCTTTAACTATAAGACCAATGACTAGATCAAAACCAGGGGATTTTTTTGACCTTAAATTGTTGTTAATTTCATCTTTTAGCTCTTGTAGTGTTACAGGTCTTATGTTTTGGTTATCCACTTTATTTACTGGAATTATATTTTCTTCAGCTGTATGCCTTGAAAGAGGTTGAAATATTCTTCAACAATATATAAGATATATATTTTCCAAACATTCATCAGTAATACTCATTAAGCGATAACACGAAAAACAATTTGAGACTTCAGGCGTTTCAACGAGTCAATTTCACACTGGACAAAAACGACTTAGATGAATTTGCCTCCTAATCCGATCTGGTAATCCATTGAAGAAGGTGGACGATGTAACAAGGATGTAGCGGCGGAGAACTACTACTAATTGGTGTCCTTATTGCCAGAATATGCCTTATTGCCCAGCGATTTTTACGATGAACGAAATTATTGAACGAAGAGTTAGCCTTAAATTTTGTGTTGCAAACGAAATTTCTTGTGATGCCAAAAGTGACCGGAATTATGGGAAAAAACTCATGGATTTTACACGACGATAACGCGCCATATCACACCGAGCTACGTTTGTGAACGAATTAAGGCCAACAACTCCAATAAATACCATCGATCAACAACCACATTCGTCTGATTTAGCACCAGGTGACTTTTTCCTGTTTCCCAGACTCAAATTACTACTCTGTGGAAGCCGTTTTTACTCCATTGAAGGACCTCCAGGAAAGTGCCTATAAAAAATGTTTCGATGATTGGAAAAACGCTGGCATATGTGTATATCCTGGAATGGGGAATACTACGAGGGGGACAAACTAAATTTTTATGATTGAACTTAAAATTTGTGTTTCATTTAACAATTCCCCGTACAATGTATTCTTGATTTTTTAGATAAGCATTTTCAATTTGTTGCTTAAATAATTAAGTCGTGATTTGTTTTGTGGTGCTCGATTCAGTTTGGTTTCGAGTAGGAGGACTACTTTGCCACGCTGCTTGTATTATAATGTTTTTCAGCAGTGAGCGGAGTTTTAATTGATACTTGTAATTCAGTATTTTCTTCGCCTACATAGATTCTGGAAGAGATCCCAGTTTGCGTTATTATTTGTTAACCTCTAGACCAATTTTCTTTTTTGATAATGGTATCACTGAGCGTCATAATAACAGGCGTTTCGTCAGACGAAATTCCTTCGCTCTTTTCGAGAGGTACGTAGTTTTTAGGTATCCCTTTTGTTACCAAGAAATCTAACATACCTGGTATCTTATTTGTATCCACTGGCCAATATGTTGGTTTACCGGCCAGACACTAACTCGCAGTTTAGAGCCCGACCAGCTGCAAAAAGCTATTACCCTTACGAGTTGTTAGTCTTGATCCCCAATACGTATTTTTAGCATAAAAATTGCCTCCGATTATGAACTTAAAACCGAGCGATTTGAGTTATTCTCTTATTGACATTCTTGAAACCATAGCAGGAAGCATATCGGCTCCACGAAATAAGGTCGTAGGAACTAAACTCGTAAAAAAAAAATAGTTTCTGAGTTTAATTCCATAATTTTTCCGAGTTTTGTTCCATGTTTTTTGGTGACTTAAAATTTCATGTTGCTTTCTCATTCCCCAACTTCAGAAATGAACTCATTCCAACTGTCAGCAACTGGCGATACTTTTTTTTTGTTTCTTAGTTTCAGATCCTTCAAAACGGATTCAGGCCAAACCAAAGCTGTCTTAAAAGGCGAAGGACACCCTCTCTCTCTTTTTGCCTCTGGGTCTTGCATGAGTAGGTTTGCTTGCATTTGCAAAACTACCTGTTTTTCGACACAAAAATCGCTTAACACATTGACTGCCTAGCCAATTTTGCCAATGTTAACAAACCGGCCTAATTCTGACTTAATTTTGAATGCCCAAGACCCATTTCGGAATGGTCAATTTTATAGCCTTGACCTTGCGAGTGAACGTACCTGGCTATCATATTTGATAGCCATAGCGCCAAAGGAAATATTAGTGGCTATCAGAAATGATAGCAATGGCAATCAATGTGTTTAATGGAAGCTTGACGTGTGATGGGTGGCCAATGGCCATCAACGAATGAAATTATGGGAAAATTTATTTGTTTTTCCTTAAGCTAAGGATCGAAGACATTGGTTATGTATTCATAAAGTGCCCGAGCCGTCATGCACCCTGATAACCGCTTTCTCCTTCAGCGCAAGGAAAAACGCGGTTTCATCACAATTAAAGATCTTGATTATTGGATCACGAGTCACGTCTGCGAAATTATTCACTTCTGAAATAAAATTTAATTTTAGTTCAATATATTAGTTCTGATTTTTCCGTTTTTGTTGTAACTTTAATACAGAGTTTGTTATAAATTGTCGGTTAAAAAACGATTGGAGTCGTTCGACAAAACGTCCAAAAAATTTGTCGATACAAAATGGATCGAATTCGTAATATTTCATCCTTTTACACGAATTCCTTATCGAATTTCGAACAAATTATGATAATCTATATTTTCATCTGGATTTATTAAGGTTTTATTAAGAAAATAAAATATATATACGGATATCCACTTAATTAAACAAGAAAAACTGAAATTTATATAAACATGATTTTACCTGTTTCCATAAATATCGTTTAAAAAAGGATAAATGTAATGTCCCCGGGGGTCACGTAAGCGCGCCCAAGCGGAAACTAATTTCATATTGACAATTCTTAAAAATCTTGGGTTGCACAAAAAAAGAGTCAACCGCCATTTAAATTGTATTCGCTATGTGTTCTCATTTATGAAATTATAATTTGTTTCAAAATTGTTATATTTGCCCTTTGGCTAAAAATTTATTTGAATGTGTATTGTATAAACAAACCCCTTAAAACAAAGTTTGACCAAGCAAATCATAACTACTGTTCTCACCGACCTTGTTGATCTTACAGGGTGGTATATCTTACATTTTGCTATATCCACTTATTCAAAAGCTAGCAGTGATTCTAATGAAACACTTCCTTGAACTCTCTTAAACTCTTTCTGCCATGCCTTGATTAGTCCCCGTAAAAAAGGTTGAGAAAGTTCATTTCTGCAAAATATCGGAATCAAAAATTTTCAAAATTTTGACAAGTTTCTAAAAATCCATAGGATATATGTGTATAAAATGAGGCTTGATATATTTTCACAATCCTGGATTTCTAGGGTATTTAATAACTAAACCATTCTCGTTCAAATTCTTAGAAATTTTTCTAAATCATTACTGGTAAAGAAGTAGGATTTTCTCAGAATCCTTGAACTTTTTCTCAAATCATTTTTCATGGACAAACCATAAATTTTTCTCAGAAACATATATAGTATACTTACATAGGCACTTAATTTTAATGTAATTCCAAATAATTAGGATTTAATTTAAAGCTACACGTTTTGCTTGTAAAAAATCGTTAGTTCAACAAAAATAATTTTTGAACCATTTTCACAAGAAATGTTTAACATCACTTCATTGGAAAATCATAATATATAAATAAGGTCATTATCATTTATAATACTTATCGATTTTGGCATATATTTTTCATCCAAGCCGAACATAAAGAGCCACGGTTTATTGACTTACCTATAAATAAAAAAATAAAAAACGTAATTAGTACATAAAAAAATATTTCAACACAATTAATCATAGAACACACAATGTCATTAACCCAAAAATACTTAAATTACTTTGCACGAAAATATAACCGAATCAATCATCATAATAACACCCCCACTCATACTGCTCGTGTGTTACATACGGTATATATTTGATTTTCCCAAAGTGATAAGAAATACTATTTATTTGCGGTTTATTTAGATTTTTAGTGCAAAAAAAAGTACAAAAAAAAAATGATGGAATATCTGTACATATTTACATAATTTATAAGGAAATTCACCTTTTTATCGTATCTTGTATAATCACAACTTCCTAACATAAGTCACGGTACCCCAAAATTTCAACCATTTAATTACATATTGCAGAATATGTCGACTTAAATAATATTTATGTATTATTGTTACAATAAGAAATAAAATCATGTTTTAAACACATATACTATGCTAAAACAAAAAACCTCAATCAACCCTCAAATTGTTATTTTGTATATTTATTCCATAATTCGGTTCCTCATCTCACACATTTCTCACTTGCAAACCAAATTCAACAATGACATGTCTACTAATATCTCTCACTCGTTATTATTTATTCCGGAAGGCTTTTTCCTCCAAACCAAAATTATTTTTGATCGAAATTTTCTTTATACATATTATACAATTATTTACGAGTAACGATTTTTTTAAATTTTGCTACATTTTCACTATGCTGCGCGTTTTATAATGTCAGCCGATTTATTATGTAAAATATTAACAAAAATTCATGGAGATGGTTACGTCACAAAATTGAAAAACAAAAACGTTTAGAAAAAATAAATAAGGGTTAAATAATAATTCAAAGAAAAAAAAATACAATTTTATAATAGAGATTTACAGCCCTTTCCCTTCCGTTCGCCGTATTTTTTATTTTATTTAATTAATTTGGTTTTAACAAAACATAATTTTCAATGGAAATAAACAAAGCAAAAAAAAAAAAAAAAACAAACTTATGTAATTTATTTAAGATTAAGATTAGGAATTGGTTATTTTGTTATAAATTTGGCGCGAATTAAATTTTATTATTGTTGGCTTTTTGTTGGCTGCTTGGTATTCTACAATATATTTACTACAGGGTGGCTGAGACCAAATGTTACTAACTTCACTCTGCTGTCATTTGTGTAGTTGTCATTTTCGCGCATTAATTTTTTGACAGATTGAAGTTTGGTTAGTTGTTTATATGTGGTCAATAAATAATTGTTCTAAATTAATATCTTAATAAAAAAATCGTAATGGAATTCAAACGTAATAGTGTAATTGCACTGTATTTGGGTGGAAATTCACAAACAGCAATAGTTCGTCAGCTCCAGCATTTGAATGTGAATAAAATGTTTGTGTATCGAACCATAACTCGATACAACGAAACTGGTAGCATCGCTAAACGCAACAGAGGCGGCCCTAAAAAGACAGCAACATCAAAAGAAATGATACGAAAGGTGAAGAAACGAATCCAACGAAATCCTCGTCAAAGTGCCAATCAATTAGCCGCACGTCTACATGTTTCACGATACAGCATTCAAACCATATTGAAAAATGAACTACACTTGAAGCCCTACAAGATACAAAAAGTTCAAGATCTTACGGAGGCACAAAAAAAAGTTAGGCTTGAAAGAACACGAGCATTGAAGGCCTTGACCGAACGTGATGAGATTCCAAAAATTGTCTTTTCTGATGAGAAAATTTTCACCATTCAACAGCATGTGAATAAACAAAATGATCGTGTTTGGTTAGAGGACAAGTCCAACGATAATTTGGACACAAGAGTTGCCATGCGCAAGCAATCACCAGCTTATGTTATGGTTTGGGCTGCAGTTACTGCAGATGGACGCACTCCTCTGGTTTTCATCGAACATGGAGTCAAGGTAAACCAAGAGATGTACCGCTAAAAGATCCTAAACGATGCTTTGCTACCTTGGGCACGTAAACACTTTGGTACGAACCGTTGGACATTCCAACAGGACTCGGCACCGTCACACAAAGCTCGAGCGACACAGCAATTTTTACAAAATTGCGTTCCGCGGCTGATTTCGTCGAAAGAATGGCCACCATATTCACCAGACTTGAATCCCATGGATTTCTCCATATGGTCCATTTTGGAGAGTAAGGTGTCCACTAAAAAATACGAAAGTGTTGATGCATTGAAGTCAGCTCTTGTTCGAGAATGGAATAAAATTCCGCAAGCCCACGTTCGGTCAGCATGCAATGCTTTCTATGGAAGACTGAATCAAATAATCAAAGCCAAAGGAGGTCATATCGAGCAGTAACATGTTTTTCATAAAATGTAATATGTTTTCAACATATTCCACGAAATTTCAATAAAAAATAATCAAAATTAAAAAAATTACAGCGTTTTCATTTGGTAACACTTGGTCTCAGCCACCCTGTATATTATACCGTATGGAAAAAATGGTAGTAAAGTTTATTTAAAGGGTTGGTTGATTTTTTTTTTTATAGTAAATATAAAAAAAAAATTTAGGGTGGATCAATATAGTAAAAAGTACTCGTATAATACATAATATAGTATCATAGATTTTTGGGTCATTGTCGTTTTATGTCGTCGCATCGATTTAAATTTAAAAGGTTTATTAAAATATGGTTTTAACATTTATTATTTATTCGGATGTTGTGACGCCATGATGGTTTTAAAATTTAAATGGTTGTTGTGTCGACTGGTTTGAATAAGATTATAAATGCTTCATTTGTACAACTGACTTAACTGAAGTATTGGACAGTATGTAACCTAATTGTGTAAGCAATTTAAATTCAATTTTGAAATGACATAATTTTTCTCATTTCGTTGCATTTTAAGTGTGTACAGGATAAACTTCAAAATAGATTAAGAAAATGATATAAATAGTAAACCAAAAATCGGACTGTCAAACGGTATTATCGTTTCCAAATTATGGTATTATGTCATCTACTTTCATTTCTCAAAATTGATATTTCATTTTTATCCATGACATATGGGTGCGCATCACGTGAGCTGCTTTGGTCATCATGTCATTAGGCAGCTGCGTAACGGGTATAATTGTGTAAGGGGTAACCTGTTCACAATTCGCCAGTGTACGTGCTGCCTCCTCGTGGCAATCACTGGTAACTAAGGCCATTTGGCACATTTTAGGCTATTTTTAGCCATTGGCTAAAGTACGGCGCTAAAGGAGAAAACCTTGACAAAAAACCCTAATCTAAGGTCGAACAGCATATGCCGATGGATGAATGGCTGATAGGTTAATCAGTCCAAAATATGCGGACTCTGGATACCACCAGGCACCCTCCAGTTTTATTTAGCCTTCATGTAGTAAAGCTGGGTGACCTACAGGCGATTTGCAATTCCCAGCAACTCGTAAGAGTAAAATCAAACGGAATACGGGGCAGGAGTAAGAATATACGGGAGTGGGACAGCCCTCTCGAAGTCCTTGGGCTCCAATGCTACCGTCTTTCTAGTAGAACTTCATGCTGTAGTAAACATCTAGGAAGGAGAGCAATAAGCCCAGATAGTATGTATCACGTACCGGGAGGCAGTATTGTCAGGTTCATTAAGAACCTGAATATTGACTGGACGGATAATTAAGCAGGGTCCAGAGCACAATAGATCTTTTAGGTCGCAGTGCGAGGTGGCTGATCGCCCGCATGGCCCTCCAATAATAATAATAATAATAATCCATGACATATTTTGCAAAACTAAAGTTAACTCGAAACTCGAGTTTGGAGCCCATGTTGTGTCAGTAGTATTAGGAATATAAAACTTTTAGGTTCGAGTCCATATTTTAAGTCAATTTCGAACGTGAGACGAGGCCTGCTCTTAATCATAAAGTTATTAATGGAGGTTCGCAAAAATAAAAGGAAAACACAATATACAACCTTTGTTAAAAGAGAATCGCAAAATAATCTAACAGTTTGTTTATTTTACTTGCGCGGAATATTATATCGAAATATGGCATTTTGCGAAACGATGAAAATATGGGGGCCAAAGAAATTGAAATTTTATCGCCATAAAATGAACTAAACACTAAATTGGCTGAAGAATTTAATCAACAATGGTGATTTCTTCGGAAAAATCGAAAATTAAGACCTTAATTTTCGATTTAGTTAACAATTTTTCTATTTCGCCTTAATGGTGATTTTTTTATCTTGTTTGTTCTTTATCTGTTTTTGCAATCTTTAAAATTGGCGAATTATTCCAGGTTCCAGGAAAGTAGCTTGTTTTCCTTTTAGCAATGAAAATATTCGTTTTAATTTGATACATTTTTCCGGAAAATTTTTAGTAGTTGTAGCACACCACAAGTGATTTTCCTCAAGCTGCTTTCTGCTTACTATGCGTATATCATCTGAGATTCTGAGATAGCTCTTAGTTGTAAAATATGTAACAGATATCAGCAAAATATCGATGGAGTGTTCATAAGGAACTTCTGCACCTTTAGTTTACGTTGCGCTAGCACTTTGATGTTTCATAACAAATATTCATTTGTTTTGGTTTTAAATTCCCTCGTCGTTGTTTGAAGTTAATTAAGACCTCTGATAGATTCCGCTCATGATGTTTTCGAACGAATGGTAACAGACATTCCATAACCATTGATTTAATTTTTGAAAACATGGCTTAGTTCTTGTTCCGTTCTTTATCGTGGAGTATACCGTTATAGTTTGCAGTATTGATGTAAACGGTAATATTCTCGGTGGTAATATTACCGATAAAATAGGTAATTTTAGGTAATATTACCCAAAGTGGTGTTACCGTGGTAATATCGGCAACATAAATTAAAAATGATTTTCCAAACAACTCAACTAGTCTAAATGCAAAAAGAATTGTAACACCACTGCATTAAACTTCCTTATGTACTATTAACCTACTACACCAAATTTTTGCTTTAAAATATAATAATCTACACCTTTTCCTGTTTCATTGTCATATTCATTTGGCAAATACGTAATAGAGCTTGAATCTGACCTGGAATATGATCCATTGCTCTGTCTGGAAATAACACCAATCACTATTTTACCGAGGAAAGTGGCTGCAACATCTTAGTCGATGAAAAACTCTAGTATGCTGGAATTTCGTTGACAACACGAGACCAAAGTAGCACCAGATGGTCGATGAACTATTATTCGAGCAATTTTTGTTTCTGGTGCTCCGTTAGGCTCAACCATAAAGTCGGCTTGTATTGATTTGTTCAAGAAATTGCGACCGTTCTACAGGGTTACTCAAAATAACTGTCGTAATTCTTCTACCTGATTTCCCCCGCTACATTACACAGATAATCCTTTTAAATATAATGTTTTTTTTCCATAACTTTGTCACCACTCTAAACGTGTCATACTAATTACAGTCGCTAGTCGTAAACATACCATCAAACAAGATGTAAGCAAAACGTGAGTTAGTACTACTGTTCTATTTGAAATTTTTTAAAACTGTTGAAATTGTGAGTGCAACAAAAAGTGAAAATATGAATCAAAGATTTATTGAGCGTTGCGTTAAACGATAAAATGACACCGGAAGTGTTCATATGAAAAAAAAATTAGGGACGAAAATCATCAGTTGTAACTGCGGCAAATGTACAACGTGTTCGAGAGAGAATTCGTGGGAATCCTGCCAAATTCAGAACAAATTGGCTCGTGAGTCAAATATACACCATAGCTCAATACAACTTATCATGAAAAATAATCTAGATCTCTCAGCATATAAGAAAAGCCGACGTCATAGCCTAATCACGAATGAAATAGAACATTGGAAACGAAAATGTAAGTTTATCTTACAGTGGCACGAAGACAGCGATGTCATATTCTTGGATTTGAAACTATTCATGGTTCAAACCTCATTGAACTTTCAAAATGACTGTATTTACGCTTCATCGATTAGTGATATAAAGGCGACAACAAGAAATGTTCAATGGTTCAACAGTTACGGTGTCGGGGATGTTTCTATGCAAGGTATGCTGCCCATGTTGTTTATTGACAAAAGAATAAAAATAACCCATGTGGTCTACCTGAATGATGTCATTAAGAGCCACTTAGTTCCTCATGCCAAGATATTGTTTGGAGATGAGTAGTTCTGCTTTCGATAGGACTCTGCGCCGGCCCATTAGGCAAAAATTATTCAAGTCTAGATGGAACAAAATTTAACTGATTTCATCACAACGAAGTAATGGCCCTCTAGTTCCCCAGATTTAAACCCATTAGGTTAATCCATTTGGGGGATTATGGAGGTGAAACTAAAAGATTTACCAAAAATGAGAATTGAGGAATTTAAGAAGCATTTGGTGATGATATGGAACGATATACCTGATGAAGTGACGCGTGCCGCCTGTAGTGGATTTGTTCCATGTTTAAAAAATATTATTGCTAATAAAGGACATAGAATTGAATATTATTCAAAATATTTAATATTTCGTTCAAATATAATTGATACAGTAATATTAATTCAATATTATGACTACGACAATTATTCTGAGCAACCCTGTATAAACTTCTTTCGAGATACCAACTTTCTAATCAATTGTTGGGCCTTGAGTACCATCGCGTCGAAGGGTCAGTCTTACCAAAAATTGCCAGCGCATCTGACGTTGCAGACCGATGCTTGGTCGAACATACGCAGGGACTCCATAACAAATTATATCAACAATACAATATGCACCCAAAGCCTTTTTCTCTAAATCTACTCAGTAAGCAAAATCGAGATTTGACTTTTAAAGTTGCTTTTCGAGAAAGTTGGAGCGGTGTTAAAAGACGTTGAGATTTATAAATATATTTTACTTATTACTGACAATGGAACGAACAATAAAGTGTCCCGAAAAATGGTTAATAAAAGGTATCCCTATATTACCGAGTATGGGTGCATCTGCCAAGGACTTAACTTGCTCATTGTCGATATCTTCAAGATTCAGTCTATCAACAGTTTGAAATTTTCAGTCAGTCGTACCGATGGTTTCGGAAATAAAAAAACTCCCACATTTTTCATGCTACATTCGATCTACATTCATGCTATATCAGGTATGCCCTGAAGGCGCTGATTATCGAAGACGAAATGAAGTCCATTATGAAGGCCTCCGATTGCTAAATGGCCATATTTTTCTGAGAGTTTGCTGTTTTGTCTAAAGTGGTATATCGTTTAGTTAATATAAAACAAAGTTTTGAACAAAACAAATGCGCCAATTACGAAGAACTTATAAGTATTCTCAAATCATGGGCCGAAAAATGCTTCCAACCGCTACACTTTGCCGCAAATTTACTTGAACCAGCTATTCGAGGAAAAAGTCTTTCGGAATCACAGACACTTGAAGCGACTGAATTTATTTTTAACGTCGCAGAACTTCACACAAAATATAAGGACAACAAATAGAAGGGCAACAAAATATGAGTGTTTGACGCATTACGATGTTCGAAGTGACCTTTTTTCACGACCGTTTGTGGTTGGAAGTGAGCAGCTCTCTGATGAAATTTGGTCGGCGGTAGTGTGTTCTACTTCGTCTTTAAGTGCTTAGCGGTTGATATTTTGAGCACGGCTTGCATCGTGAGCTGCAATGGAAAGCACATTCAGTACCTATGATTTTATACACTTAGCTCAACACGTGATCATTGACTGTTGGTCGTGCAGGAAAACTAACGTACATTTTGCACAACTAAAACCTGTCGAGATCGAACGTAGGAAGTGTGGATAACGAAGATAAAGTTATTACTGATGAAGCAAATATAAATTATTATTAATGGATGAAGATACATAATCATATTCGCTTGAAGAAGAGGATGACTTGGAGGAAAGTAAGAATATTTCGGTTATGGATATTGTTGAGGCTGAGGATGATTAAATTGATTAAAGAGTTTAATTGATCATAAACTCATATTTATGTAAAATCTATTATTTACTGCAGGCGTTAAAGGCGACGACCTTGACACCACCCCCATAAACACCACGTCAAGGAAGTCAAGGATTTGGTGCTCAAAAATCGTCTAGAGGTCTTGTTGACAACACGAAAATTTTGGGCAGGAAACTCTTAGTTTTAGCATCATGATAATGCGCCGTCTCACACTTGGTCAAAAATTCGACCCGTATTGTTTTGCAACTGCCATTCGCCTGATTTAGCTCCGCTTGACTTCTGGCTATTCCTGAAACTCAAGAAACCGCTTCGGGGATATCGTTTTGACACGATTGAAGAGATTCAAGCGGAATCGAAGAAGGTTTTGTAGGCCATTCCGGAAATAGATTTTAACAACTGTTTCGAAGACTGGAAAAAACATTGGCATAAGTGTATTCTATCCGAAGGAGATTACTTTGAAGAGGATGAAATATTAAATACTTTGAATACTTTTGTCCAGACGCCAAAATATTACTAGTGTTCTTTGATACAAATTGGAATTAAACTATTGAATAAAAAGTGTAACTATTTTACCCGTGTTACCGGTAATATTACCGGTAACATTACCAAATTTAAAAATATCGGAAATTTTACAACATTAGTTTGTATTATGATTTCCTTCATAATTACTTCATTTTCTCGCCTGGTTTGCTTTTATTTTGTTCGGGAGTTTGCAATAATTTCGCGAATATCAATATTCCTGATAATTGGTACCTCTACTATGACTTTTCTGTACAACAAAGATCTGATGTTGTAAATTGTGTATTTGCTCTTTGTTTCTATACTAAAGGTTCCACCTCAAATTTAAGCTTTGATTCAGTTTTTCTGGTGCAATTTATTGTGCTAATTAAGCTTTTCACCTACAATCCCATATTTATTAGCTCTTCGCTGATTTCTTCAAGTTGCACCGGGTGCCCGGTCCGTTTTATCACGACCTTGATTTCTTTTGTTCTAATTCATGCTTTAATTGTTTTCCCCGTTCACGCCAGGTCATTTAGACAGCGCTTTTATGAAAGGTTAAACTTGAATTCTTTTTATTTTATTTTCTTGGAAAACTGCATAGTATATCGTCAACTTTCTGGTTTAAATTTAACCTCTGCTAATTTTTAACGAAAGTGATCTTTAATTCCGGATAATTGTAGTATAACCAAAGACAACGGATTTATCGTCGATCTCTCATTTTTACTAAAAACACGAAAAAAATAAACTTCTGATATGTATTTCCAATGGTATCGTTGTATTGGTGTGTTGGTTGTATTTTTTTTGTGTTTTTAGTAAACTGAGAAATCTATGATAAATACGTTGTCTGTGGTATAACTAAGCCATTTATTTAGACATCAAGACATTAAATGGTCAATGCAGGTTTCAAACGATATAAAACCTGTAACGAAACGCAAAAATCATAACAATATGGTCCAATATTAAAAGTCGGCGTTATTTTGGTTACCTTCGCCGTTTCTCACTCAATCTTCAAAATCTCAATGATTTTGAAGAGGTGACAGATTTTATTATTCAAATGGCAGTAACGAACAACACCAAGCACAACTTTTAATTTTGAAGAAAAACAACGTTGATGTTAATTGGCAGGCATTCTTAAAACGTCCAAGATGGTGATAACCGTGTGGTAACTCTGCCCCCGAATCATTTAAAGCAAGACATTTTTTGAATCATCATCTATTGAAGTTCATTAATCTGGATGTTCAAATAGTTTCCAAACTTACTATATCTGTTATGTGACTAATTTATTTTCCAAGGTTGATCGAACTAAAGAATAATCGACTAACAGCAAAATTTTTATTTTCTAACTAAAAGCTTAGCACCTTTGGGTCCAACTCTGTAGATTGGTTAATATACGAGTTGGGCATAACTGGATTTGGATTACGAGGACCGACAAAATCAACTTCCACCAAGTGAACATCTCTTTTCACAGAATAGATTGTTAACACTCAACAAATCTAGAACACCGATTATTGTTTTTTTTATTGTATTTTCCTATGTGCATATACTCGTTCGAGCCCGACAACGTTCGATGGAATCTACTATTTCCGTGAAAATCATGCCTTTCGCTTCTAATAATTTTATTTCGAGCCAAGCCTTGTTTTGGTATATTTAAGCCCTTTATCAGTATCATAGATCTTAAGATTTCGAGATAAAAGAACTAGTCGAAAGAAATTTTGGGTGCATTTCACCACTAAATTAATGTGATCTTAAAAATGCAAATAAAAAAACGGAATAAATCAGAAATCTCCCACTAGTGCAAATCGAGTTGAAAAATGCATTAACATATTTTTAAACATTCTGAGTAAGATAAATGGAAAGCCGCAATATGATAAATATTAAACCTCCCACATTATATGGAACTTTGGATTTCTGTTTACTCAATAGCCTCTTCAACAATTACATAAAAATTCGAATAAGAAAACTTGTTTAAGAACAAATTCTCATATAAACCTATTTATGATCTTGGAAAGAAAAGCGCGGGTAAACAAATATTTCAGACAATAAGATGCTATTACAAATTGGCTGGTAATAAAGCGGCACACAAATAATTAATATTTGAGATACAAAAAATTAATAAAGCGGCACAAATTTATGAGCAACAAAAAAATAATTTCTAGACATCATAAAATTAATTTTTTTGGAACAAAATATAATAATTCAGCAACATTTACTATTTTTTGGCACTATTGGAAGGGAACACAAACAATTATTTTTGGGCATTGAATTAAAGGTTTTGAGAGTCAACCAATAGAAACAAAAATGATAAATAGGTATCAAATAAAATATTTGGCTGATTCCAAATGTCTATACAAAAATTGTTCTTTAAGGAACCAAATAAAATAAAGTGGGGACAAAAATTATCATCAAAATTAATTTATTGGCAACAAATTAATATATGGGGCAAATTTATGGGAATACTACAATTTATTTTTTTTTTTTCTTGTAAAGAACATTTTATGAGGTTTTCGGAAAAATTAAGCGTTATATCAAATTGGGTATTTTAAATTTTCGTGCTACGAAATTTTAGGTTTGCTTTATTTTTTAGAGTGGAGTAATTCCTACTTCCATTTTCTTTTTACAGTCAAAATATCATTTGAATCATTTTGATCAGCAAATGGTTAGCATCCAATTAATTTTATTCTTTAAAGTTGATTAAATTAAACATACATTTAAGAGTCTTTATAGCTGTGAAATTGTCATACTTGTAGTCTTACTTTAGGCATTTTAATGAATGAATAGGAATAAATAGTTTCAAACCAACATTTTTTATGGTATAGAATTTTTCTAGAAATAATTTTGAATTTTTTTTTGTTTTTTATTTAATTTTTAATGTCAACTGATAAAAATAAAAAGAAACTGATTTTCGGTTTTTATTTTGAGTGTAATTTGCATTTTTATTTTTATACCAATAACTGTTCCAGTGACCAAAGTAAGACGGCCAAACGATACTTATTTCCAGTCTTATTTGTGGAACCTAACTTATTCAATGTAATTTCTTATGCGATAATTATTTCATAGTTATTTACTTATTCGACGCCATCTTAAATAAATAAGTAAAACCATTCGAATTGATTTCACTTACTTATTTTGACAGCAACAATAACAATTTAATTGTTTAGTGCGAGTTATGGACACTGCTATTCGTAACATAATTCGTTTATAATACTAACGCTTGATAAAACAATGAGAGTATTAAATTTTGATGACCTCTAAATAAGTAATTATCTGAAAGAATTCATTTTTTACTTCAGTGTTCGTCAAAAGCAAATTTTAAATTTCTCGGTATCACGCTACCTTAGAAAAATATTCATAAGCAAAATGACAAGCAATTTAGATTTTTTTTGTAGGAAAGGGATAGAAAATATAGGCAGTGATACATGCAAAAAAATTCCTTTAAGGTAAAGAAATACAGCGCACTGATTGGTCAATAAATGGTCACCTTGAAAACCTTTAAGGCAAAAATAAAAAAATCGGACGTTGTTTAATTTTGTATACGGCGAATTTTTTGTCGTATGGTATTTTAACCCTATACACCTTCTCTTTTCCAATTACTTACTTATTCCAAACTTATTAATGGAACCTAACTTATTACATAAGAAATTACATGAATAAGTTAGGTTCCAAAAATAAGTTAGTACATAATTGGGAAAAGGGGCTTATACCATTGACAGACTCAAAGATTATCGCGATAATCTCAGATCCCGATTTCAATTTCATTTTAAAAATGAGATCAAAAAAAAAATAATTCTATCTCACTTGCACTTTCTGTCTCTGTTTTGTATTCCATGTTTATCGAGTTTGTACAACTAGATTACGATAATCAAGCTACGAAGCGCGGCAATCGTGAAAGCTTTAAAATCGTGTTGTGACTGAAACAAATAACTACATAATCTCGAATTCGCGATTAGTTAGTTTGTGTCTGTCGGGGGTATTAGGCTGTTTTCGAAACCGATACTTATGTGATAATTATGACGATTTCGATTCGGTTCTATCAAATCTTTGAAACATCACTCTACTGCTGTGTAAATCGAATTAAAATCGAATTGCCCTGTCTATCTATTGCCGAAAACGCTATATAACATTGAGGCCGTTTTCCAAACGTGACTTATTTGCCGCCATTTTAAATAAGTAAATAAAATCATTCCAATCGATTTAGCTTAGACTTCGCTTCTCTTCATCTTTATTTTTTTTTTTAACCACATAAGTCGCTTTCACACGCATAATAATCCAATCCTTGGATTATCAAATATACTTTATAATTCAGTATTATGTAATCCACTGCGGTACTGAATTATCGTGTGAAAAGAATGACAGATATTAATCTCAAAACAAGAATAGATGTTTTTAGAATTTTGATTAATATCTTAATTAATATTTTTTTAGTTGAATTTGATAAGTTTATCGAAAATTATTTATTTTTGTTTAATTTAATTTATATTTTAAAAATGTGTAATTGATTTTTAACAAATACATTTTTGGCAGCCAATTTGTAACATTCGAAATAAAACTAGTTGCGCTTCAGTCAAATTAGCAATCTTCGATACGTGTGAAAATACATATATATGAAAGATAATTATCAAATTAACTTCAGTAGTGGATTATGGTGCATGTGAAGGTAGGCGCACTCCAAAAGACTTCTAGTTTTTCGACACGCATTCTACACTAAGACTGTTTTCCAAACGAGACTTATCCCTTTCGCACGTGGCGCACATTAAAATGTGCATCATCTTTGAACGTTATTTTTACTATAAATACATAAATATTCATAGTAAATGATTTACCGTTATATTAAATCATGTTTTCTCTTTTACTCAAGTTCAATATTTTTCCGTACAAATTTATTTTTAATCAGTTTTGCTTTAGTTTTCGATGAGGACAATACACATTTCAAAACATCTGTGATCAACAGTGATTTAATTTATAAGTGTTTCATTAATTAAGGTAATAAATAATTAATTTTTCATACTGTATTATTAAAATATGTATAATAAATCAATATGCGGTTAGTTTTTGTGAAGTTTTATATTAATTACCAGTATAAATTGGGTTAAACTTTAATGTACATTAAAATGTACAAATAGTTGAAATTCTAATGTACATTATAATGTACAGTACATTTAAATGAACATTTCGCTGGCAGTCTAATGTACATTATAATGTATTGCACATTCAAATGTAAAATTCGTGTCTAAATTCAAATATTCATTTATTTATATTTCTTAGAAAATGTCTCGTCGTCGCCTTACGGAAAAGGAAATAAACGACTTGTTGATGGAATCGGATATTGAAGAGATGAGTGACGATGAAGCAAGGGATGAGGAATGCGAAAAGACCATTTGTACAGAAAATTATGAAGATATTATTATCGACACAGCTATAAAATATCCAGGGCACAATCAGAATGACGACGAAAACCAACACTTAGACGAACCTCTTGAGCATATTGTTATTGCTACAGCACAAGATGATTCTTCTGGTTATATAAACGAAAATGTTATAATTGAGTTTTTTGATCAAGCCGAAGCCGATAGGGAAACTATTCCATTCACGAATAAAAATCAGATACAATGGGATCGTAAAAATATAGCTTCTGAAAGTAATCCTCACTTTAAAAATTTGTCAAGCGAAGATGAATGTTTGACAAAATCGCCCTACGAATACTTCAGTCAATATTTCACGGATGAATTGTTTGAAACATTTTCGTTTCATACCAATTTATATGCACAACAGCAGGATGCAAAATTTAAAGTTACCGACAAAAATGAAATTAAAAGGCTCTTTGGCTTGCATGTTTTTATTGGTTCCATGAAATTGTCACGATTACGTTTATATTGGGAACCACGTTTGGGAATTCAAGCTTTTAAATCCAGCATGACTTGTGATCGCTTTAGTCAGCTCCGAAACAACCTACACATGGTAAACAATTTAGATATTCCAAAGGAAAATACCGTTAAATTCGTGAAAGTTCGTCCAATTATAAACGCTGTCCGAAATCGTTGTTTGAAGCTACCTGTTGAAGAAGTGGTTTCGATAGACGAACAAATCATTCCGTATACTGGTCAGCTGGCAACCAAGCAATACATCAAAGGTAAACCTAATCCTTGGGGCATAAAAGTATATGTGCTGGCTGGAAAATCGGGTCAACCATACGACTTCTTTCTTTATCAAGGAGCCACATCAGGATTGTCTGCTGCTTGCCAAAGCAAGTATGGGTTCGGAGCTTCAGTAGTTATCAAACTGGTCGAGAGGCTTAATCGACCTGGTCATTTAATTTTTTTTGACAATTTTTTTTCAACATATCAATTGTTTGAATATCTTTTGTATAAAAAACACAATGCTATAGGAACAATAAGAATAAATAGATTTTGTAACCCACCATTCATCACCGATAAGGAATTGGGTAAGCAAGGACGTGGTTCATGTGACCAAATAGTTAGCATGTATGGTGAAGTTATCCTCGTAAAGTGGCAGGATAACAAAGCCATTTATATAGGTTCCAATTTTGTTGGAACTGGAGACGTCGATATCGTGAAGAGGTGGAACAAAATTACTAAAAAATATCAGCAAGTTTCCCGGCCCGAAATAGTTCAGTTGTACAACAATGGCATGGGAGGAGTGGACTCACTGGATCAATTCATCTCATATTACAGAGTGTTTATTAAATCTCGAAAATGGACGCTAAGGGTTATTACACACTTTTTAGATTTTGCTTTAGCTGCTAGTTGGAGTGAGTACAGGAGAGAAATGAAAAATTCCGGAAAACCCGAGAAACAGATCTTGGATTTATTGTATTTTCGTTTAGAAGTAGGTGATGCACTACTATATGCTGGTCAAACAGCGAATCCCTCGAAACGCGGTCGACCATCAACTTCTAGAGATTGCTCGCCTTTGTCACCGATAACGTCAAAAAGAAGTATGGAAGTTCGCCCGATTCGTGATGTAAGATGCGATGAAATTTCCCATTTCCCTTACCATGATGGAATGAAAGAAGCAACAAGATGCAAGATGAATTGCAAAACTTCTCATCAAGGAACTGCTGGACGAACCCATTTTGCATGCAGGAAATGCAACGTGCATTTATGTATCACAAAAGAGCGAAATTGCTTCGAAGTTTTCCATTCAAAATGAAATTAAAACGGCTCGTATTTTTTTAATTTTTTACATTTGTATTTGAAGTTCCTACATTTTATTGATGAATTATTTACACATTTTTCTGTTAATTATTATTTCACTTTTACTATATTTTAAAACAAAATAAACGCCAAAGAAATAATTGGTTGCAACTTAATTGAATATCTTTTATTTTCAACAATCGAAACTTTTTGTACATTAAAATGTACATTTCATATCTTCGGCTCCAAACCAATTTTTATGGAAATTCTACATCCAATAGGTTGTATTGATCACTAATAAACCAAATTTGCTGAAAAAAAAATTTTTCATTCGCTCAATTTAATTCCCGCGCGAAAGGGTTATTGACTGACTTATTTGTGGAACCTAACTTATTCCATAAGAAATTACATTGAATAAGTTAGGTTCCACAAATAAGTAAGTAAATAAGTCTGTTTTCCAAACGATACTTATTTAGACTGTTTCCCAAACCGATACTTATTTGTGGAACCTAACTTATTCAATGTAATTTCTTATGGAATAAGTTAGGTTCCACAAATAAGTCAGTCAATAAGTCTCGTTTGGGAAACAGCCTAAGTATCGTTTGGAAAACAGCCTAAAAAGATAAATTTATATTGTGTGTTTATATTTTAAATTCTAAAAAGTTACTTATTTTTTTGTTGTTTGTTAGGAATTTCCGACAGCTTTAAAAGCCATTAGAATAAAAAAATAAAGAAAATTCAATTTTGTATTTTTTTATTGTCGGCAAAAATTTTTGTTTGATGCTGAAATATATTTTTTTGTATAACCTTAATAATTTAACCACATATTATATTTGCTGCTTATTTCTAATTTTTGATGCTACTCTTTCTCACTAAACTATTTTTTTTGACGCTGAAAATTATTTGTTTGTATTTTCATTGTTTTGTTCCAAAATATTATATTTGTTGCCAATTTATTAATTTTGACGCCAATGTTTGTCGTCACAGTATTTTATTAAGTCCTTCAAAAATATTTGTTTGTTTTCTCATATGTTGTTCCAAAATATTATTTGTGATGCCAATTTATTATTTTTGATGCTAATGTTTGTTGCCAAAATTTTTGTCTTGTATGCCCGTTTAAATTGTCCCTTACAAAATATAGGCTTTTATTCAAAATTAGAAACTTGACCTTGGTTTGTAATTTCAAGGTCATCAGAAATAATTTAATCAGACAGGTTCCCCACGAACCCAAACATGTTTTTCCTGCAAAATGTACATACATTTTAAAAAAATTATGTCCAGTAGAGAGGTTGACTCTTTTTTTTTGTGTAACCAGGCATTAGACATTTCAACCATCTGTGCTAACCAATATTTTAAAAAACCTTAAATAAAACTGCCATCATCAATAAAAAAAAAAATCCAAATTTTCCCTTATTTTTTATTTGAAACAAGAAAAATGGCTTACAGTGCAATTCCACAATATTGTCTTGAAATTGTATATTGCAACAAAATTTAACATTGTTACTATTCATTTTTTAATAAAAACAAAATCAAGCTGACATTTCTTTTTAATCACCACATGAGACTCCGTAAAATCGCCGTGCATTTCGCAATTGAAAAATAATAATCAACAAACAAAAAAAAACTTTCACAATGTAATTATATTTGCATTAAGCTGTAATAATAATATTGTATTACCAAATAAAAATGTATGCCACCCTTATATACCGTACATATGGACATATTTCTGACAAAACAGCAAATAATAATTTAAAAAATAAAGTACAAAATTGTTTTTCCTTAAAGATAAAAAATTTAACACATGCCATATCTTCAAATTTAATCTGGTTTTGCGCGTACATACATTTTTCAATTAAATGTGCATCGCCCATACAATTATTTATAAAACACGCACGCATATGTTATACTATATCAGCTGTTATCAAACTATCATTGTATAGTATGTATGTACAAATCTTACAAGTTTCGTACATATTTTGATTAAGTCACCAGCCCCTTTGTGAAAAACAAAAATACATACACATGTACTATGTAAAATATAAATTACACACATATTCTTATAACAAGGAAATATGTATTAAATCATAAAATTTATTTCCTGGTTTTTCAGTTAATACTATATATTATTTGTTGCTGTTATTTTTAGAAAATAAAACGTAAACTATTCTTTTTCTTTTTAGATAAATTATTTTACACTCGTGTAAATAAAATACGGGCTTCATTTCTAATCAATGGATCAAACATGAAAATAAATTGTTTGCACTCTACTCTATACTAGCAATAACTAGAATATTGCACAATTGCATTTCTGTTTACTGTACAATAAAAATTACAATAAAGAGAATGTACTTGAAGAAAATATTAAGATAATTTTTTAAATAAAAAAAAAAAGTGGGACAAAGACGTTTTATTTCTATGTGCTAGTTTTCTAATACACTCGTGCATACTGCAAAAAATGCATATACAGTGACGTAACAAACCGCTAATATAAAAAATGTATACATACATATACATAATACAAATACATACACAAAAACTACAAAATTTAGGTCAAGAGATAATTTTATTTTAAGTTAGATTATTGTTAGTTTTAGTTAGATAGTTTTGTTTATTTTCCATGGAAAATAATTTATACTTTTAAACAAAGTTTAATTTATTATATTGTATGTACATAGTATTGAACGTAAATAAATCGTATGTACGTACTCTCAATTCCTTTGTTTTATACAACAACAATATGTAAATTGCGCGAAACCCGCTGAGTTATTTGTAAATACATAATAGTTTTATTACCATGCGGGGGTTTCTCCAATTGAATTGTTGATTATAGTAGTTAGAAAAAAAACACGGCTTTCCCAAGACTAAAAAACATTTTTATTTAATCCACCCACGGAAAAGGTTCGGTTCAGAATTTAGAAATTGTATAAAATTAACTTAAGCATTTGATTGATTTACTTGTGGGAACTCGGTTAATGGAGTAAGAAAAACATGAGTTGTATTGTGGAAATACAAATAATTTACAAAAAAAAAAACCATCTAAAGTTGTAAACAGTTTTGAAAAGAACTCCGAATTTTCATTTACTTGGAATTTGGAACCAGTGAATCTTATGAAGGTGATAGTTTCAGTGAATAATAAAATAATAAAATACTTCGGTAGAAATTTTCTGAGAGAGAGTAATTAAATTAGTAAAGTTATTGCTGGATTTTGATTAGTGCTGATAGCTACAATCCAATCATATTTAAACTGGAATGTGATATGCGAGCAAAAAAATTTCAAATAATAGCCGTGAACTTATCATATTCTAGAATTATTCGGGCCAAGGCGCTGAAGTGTTAGTCACATTTACAAGCGATTAGATTTGTCTAACTTCAGAAAATATTTAGATTGATGGGTCTTTAAAAACTTGTAAATAAATAAGCACACTTAGTCTGAAGACATAACCTGACACAGTTTTTAGCAATTCTTAGTAAAAATATTACTCTCATATTAACTGTGTAAGGCATGATTCATTGATTAATTTTAAGCAAAAAATTGTTCCTCAATAAGGCCAATTTTCAGTACCTACTGACGTTCATGGTGTCAAAGAAAAGTGTTCGAGGTGGTGCCCAGATTCATATTTTACTTAATACATCATAAACTATTTGAAGCAGATAAAGCATCAGTAATTCAAACTGTAGGAATTAATACCACCATTTTGGAGTATCTTATGGAGAAAATAGCGGAATAGTCTGCCACATGGCGGGAGACCCCAAAGATAGAAATTCGATTTTGTTATGTTGAGTAGATTTTGTTTTTCATAACTAAACAATTATCGACAAAACAGGAAATAAAAATTTTGAGGGAAAAAAAATTCACCAACGAATATCTGTCAAATTCCGCCATCCTGTCGAAATTTAAATTTCCTTATTCTTGAAATTCGTCATCGAAAATTTTTGATCAAGTAGGAGATAAAATTTAAATTCAAGAATAGTGGCCCTCCCAGGACACATTTCCGTAGGTTAGATTAGGTTGGAGTGGCTGCTTAGGCACACTTAGACCGATGACGGTCCATTGTGATACCACAGAATATATCCCCTTTACCTCTATTGGAACCATTTCGAGCTACTTATGTAGTGTAAGACGTCCGGCACTTTAATGTTTTCGAGATCCGAGAGGCAGTCCATCCTGAACTTACCCAAATGTTTGTGCCTTCTGAGTGCCAATGCTGGACACGAGCAAAGGAAGTGGACCAACGCCTCTTCCTCCTCTTCGTCCAAGCAGCTTCTGCAGAAGTCATTAGCCTCCAGACCCAGCCTTCTTGCATGTTCTCCAAAAAGGCAGTGTCACTTGAGAATTCCGACGACCGTTCTTAATTCACGTCTGCGTAGGGATATTAATGCCCTAGTGCGCCCCAAGTCCAGTTTTGTCCAAACTTGTCTTGCAACTCTACAGGTGAGGGTGTTAGACCACCTTTCCCCCGCTGAGGACAACGCCTGCTTCCCAAGTGCTTGTCTCAGCGCTGTAATAGGCCTCCCCAGACTTGCCCTTTCCGGTTGCAGCTGGAGAGTCGTACCATGCCTAGTAAGTTCATCCGCCCTGCAGTTCCCCATGACGCCCGAGTGACCTGGGACCCAGATTACCTGGATATTGAAATGCTCACCCATCTCATTTAGAGATGAGTGACAACTCAACGCAACCCGTGACGGCAAAGACACCGATTCTAACGACCGGATCGCCGCTTGACTGTCCACATAGATTGCGATATCATCTGAGGATACCACATTATACTTCAACCACGTCATGACCTCCTCAATCGCTACGAATTCAGCTTGATACACGCTGCACTAATCAGGGAGACGAATAGAAATGTTTTCATTTAATTTGTCACAGAATACTCCAGCTCCTACTTTGCCGTCTAGCTTGGAGCCATCTGTGAAGAATTGTAACGCTTCGGTTTCCGATAACGGTCTATCCCACCAGGATTCTCTTTAAGGGAAGGAGATCCGAAATCGCTTCTCGAAGCGTAGAGTAGGTTTAATGTAGTCAAGATTCGCCAGCTCATCCTTCAACCATCTAACGATAGTAGAGTGTCCTGTACTAAGACACCTCCATCGAGAGACGGCTGCAAGTCTTACAGCCGTATTTGCCGCCATCTGTTTGCCAAAAATGTCGACCGGAAGAAGGTGCAACATAACCTCTAAGGCACTTGTCGGTTCGACCTCAATGCCCCGCTAACAAGCATACAGGCCGTTCTTTGCACCCTCTCAATCCTACTTTTATAAGTTACCTTGTCCAGAGCTGGCCACCAAACACCCACCCCGTACATGAGTAGAGGCCTCACTACAGCGGTGTAGAGCCAGTATACCAGCTCTGGCTTCAGACTCCATCTATGACCAATGGCGTTCCTACAGGAGTACAAAGCTATAGTAGCTTTGTTTATTCTCTCCAATATACCATATGATTGATTAACCTTCTCAGAGGAATGTCCACCTCCAAAAATGACAATCCCTCCTTGATTGCCTCCGCTTTCACATTATTAAAGGCGCCCTCTATATCCAGGAAAGCCACCAAACAGAATTCCTTCGAATTAATCGATTTCTCAATCGTACACACCAAGGCGTGCAGAGCAGTGTCCACAGATCTACCTTTTGTGTACGCATGCTGAGACGGTGCCCACTTCCTGGCACCTATTTTATCTCTAATGTATGCATTCAGCAGCCTTTCCAAGGTTTTCAAAAGAGAGGATGATAGAGTTATTGGTCTTAGGTCCTTAGGATAGACATGTGAGGTTTTCCCCGCTTTCGGTATAAACACCACATTGACCTCCGTCGTAGTTCCCCACTATAATACATAATGATATTCATATTTTCGTTATCTCTAAGATTTAGCCTGTTTCATTGATGATCCAATTTTTTTATTGTGTATTTTTATCGTATTTAAGTACAATTTTTTACAATATTTTTTAGAAGAAGATGAAAAATTATTAAACTTTCGCAATTTCAACCTGATAAAACTTACGAAAAATTTGTTTAAGGACGTGTTCGATTTCTGTGATAAATATTTCTGCTGTAATAAATATGAATCACAGCGACACTTTTGTGATAGTTATCAGTGACCATTTTGACTTTTCCGAAATAATTTTGGTTTGATTTTAGACTGTGACAGAAACCTGTGATAAACATTTTTGAGTCCAAATTAACTTTTGACATTTATTTGAAAAATATTCCCCTACGTTCACAAATTTTTATTACGCTGACCGAATCGTGTAATCATTTTTTGAAGTATTTCCCCATTTGCCATGTTGTTGTTCGATTTTAATGGCAAGCAGTCCTTTTATAAGCATCGAGTTGGCTTTCGTTTTATATATTGAAGCGAAGGGCTGATTTTAATGGCATCTGTTAAGGCATTGTATAATAGGATGATGGTGCAATAATTCTCGTCAAAATTTTGGAAAATACATCACGATATAGTGAGTTTATACAGAAAATGGGAAGGACGGTGGTCTCAAATCAGAATTTCAACGCAAACTAAAAAATATATGAGGTGGTCTCTATTGTGGATTAAAATAAATTGTTAATGATGTGGTGCATACAATTCAACGTTTTAAATCAATCGATCAATTAATTATATAATAGCTTCAATAATTTATCAGGCGATAGTAGTGGTAGCTTTCACAATTACAATTCACTAGATCAAAACACGGAGAAATCATCTCACTAGAAGACAATAATTGTCGGCAAGCTGCTGCAGTTGAAAACAGGAAATTATCATGTTGCTATTATTATGTTGCTGCAAACGATTGTCATAGACTAGTTGACATTTTATTTTGATGATATAAACTTCTAAGGTGACCATGTTAAATGTCGACCGAACTAATGTGTACTCAAAAATATTTATCACATGTTTCGGGCACAGTCCCAGAAAAAGATTTATGCATTGATAAAATTAAATTTACGATCAATAACCTTATAATCGCTGGTAAAAGTGATCATGCATGGTTTTATGCTGTCCTTTGTAAAGTTTTTATTTTGTGAGCAATTTATTTGTTTTTGTACTGCACTAAATAATGTGATATACGTATGTATAATGTATGTATATGAATAAAAAAATTTCATAAATTCATTCCCATTAAATCGTTAAATTATGGTTTTGAGGTTATTAATTTACAGCAAATATTGTTGATCAACTATTATCATTATCATCTGTCAAATTTATTATGTCAAAACTATATCAGTATTCGGACAATAACTGAATTTATTTGAAACATGGAAGAGAAAATTATTCTACACCGACAAACACCACTTCGAAGCCCAATTCGGGGTAAATCCCCAAAAATCTCAAAGTCGAAAGTTTCATAATCACTTGTAGTAACATATGGTACTCAAAAAACGAAAAGTCAGACCAAATAACTTTCAAACGCTCCGTTTAACACTTCTTGGTATCGATTGAGCTAAATACTATGGGTAAAATTGCTTGGCGTCCTGAGTGGGAAAGTTGGACTATAAATGATTGGCAAAATGTTATATTTTGTCCCGCAGCAAAATTAATTTGAGAGATCTAGATCGTACATTAAGAGTACGCTGCTGAATTGGAGAACGATTCAAAATTTTTGGATTTATTTATTTAATTAAAAAAGGTTGCTGAATGTTGTAACTAAAGCATAATGCCGCACTATTATTATTAACACCTTAGTCTTATCTCCTGAAATTGATCGGACCACGACACCTAGAACAGTCATGAGCTCAACAAGCCGGTTAGTTCAAGAGGCATATACCAATTAAGCAAAAACTTACAGATGAGCTACAGGGTTCCAGTTAAAAATAAATTCATTGTACCCTTAATCCAATAAAATGTCAGCTCCAATCCAACAAAATTTCAGCTCATTAGTCATGTGACGAAAAAATCCTATAACACCTTACTGGATAGCAGAAAAATTTCAGCAACAAAATAATCTTCATCGCCGACATATTTTATACGAAATTTTCTGTCGCATTTTTCTAATAAGGCTCTAATCGAAATTCATAGCTTTAAATATATATGTATTTCTCTAATAAGGTCTTAATCCAAATTCAAAGTCCGCTCACACGACAAATTTTAAGTTCCGAGTATCAGAATTGTTTGATAAGACCTCTTGAGTATATTATAAAGAGATCAAACTTTTAATTAAATTTTGGAAATCTTACATTAATTAATAATTTATTCCTAAACAATTACAACATATTTGGAAATAGTTCTAAAAAAAGTTATTAATATGTATTACATAAATTACATAAAATAAATCGGTAAAGCAGAATTTTTTTCTGCTGAACTTTTCTGCTATTCGTAAAATAAATATCACGATATTTCAGCTGACATTTAAAATAAGTCGATATTACAGATTTTTTCTGCTGATATTTTCTAATAATTTCAGTCGCTTCTGCGAAACTGCACCAGTTCAAACATAACAAGCTCATGAAAACTCATGAAAAATGAAACCATGCACTCTCAAACATCACTCTCCGCGTTTTGTAATTGTAACACTAAAATACCTGCACAGTCTAGCGAAATAAATTTGACAATTGAAAAACAACAAGCCCAAGAGAGCATGACAAAAACCTCGATATTGTCGACATAAGAAGGTCCAGGTGACACTTTCGTGACAACACGCAATTTATACCAACTATAATACTCCAGAGCAATCGTCCAATTTATTAAGTCTTTCAATTCCTCTACCTTCAAAATAAGGTAGAATCCAATAAGTAAAATACGATTATCAAAGAGAAATTTTAAAAAGTTCATTATGGGTGACTGTTTGAAAGTATGTTTGAATATAATGAAAAGGTAATATAATTCTGTAGAGTTCTGTCATTAAACTTACAAGAGATTGCAGTTAACAGTATTACCTATAGGTGCCACTCAATTTTTTATACAAATTTTAAAATAAAGAATTTTTGGCCTTACTAAATGAACAAAACGAGAAAGAAGTCAAAATTTCATAAAATTTAGGTTATTTGACGAATAAGGTTTGTTAAAGGTATGAAATGGGTAAAATTTTAGTAAATGTGGAAATGACATGCTTGTCAATAAGGGATGCAATTTTGTAAGTGTGACTAGAGATTCGTGATCAGCTACAGAATTTCAGAATTTTGGCCAGCTTTTCGGTAATCGGCCCCATCGTGCGCCATTTTCAAAATTTTACAAGAATCGAATTTTAAAGTTTAAATAAAAAAAGTTTAGCCCTTCAAATAAATAAATGTTGGTACATCTTTATATAAAGGCTTGACATTTCTTTATATACAGTAGTGGTCAGATAAATATTACCATCCAAAAAATTCTGATATTTCGAAAAAAAATCTAATTTATAACCATTTATTTAATCCAATTTCTGTAATAATAGACCGAATACTAATTTGCTAAAAAGGAAAGGAAGAAAGAAAGGAATTATAGAAAAAAGGATGTTGAACAAGATATATTTATTTAAATTAAAATAAAAAGCATTCAAAGTAATTCATTACAATAAATATTAGTAAAAATAAAAACGATTTTTAAAACTTTCGAATAGTTGCAAGTATGACCATTGAGAAGTATTTTAATATTTGGTGTGCCTTCCTAGAGCTTTAATGACGGCTGAAATCCTGTCGGGCATAGAGTTAATAAGATTCCTACAATACTCTACCGATATTTCGTTTTCCCAAGCTTCAATTAGTGCTTGCTTTAATTCTAATTTAGGTTTTGGGTTTTTCCTATTGACCCGCTTCTTTAAAATTGCCTCACAAGTTTCTATCGGGTTCAAATCGGGACTGTTCCCAGGCCAGCTCACTTTTTCCATACCTATTTGTTGGACATATTCATTCACCTGTTTAATGTAGAAGTAGATACTTCGTAAAAAAAAACCTTTTTGGCTCTATGGCACGGAGCAGAATCATCTTGGAAAACCGGGTTAATCGTTATTGGAAAGAGCCTTTCAATTGAGGAATCCAAACATTTTTTTAAGATCTCAATATACCCGTTAGCGTTTGAGGCATATTAATAAACGCCGAGTCTCTACATCCGTAGTAGCTGATGCATCCCCAGACCATACAACTTATTGGAAATTTATTTCGCGTTAATGTAGTGTCCTCCATCCGATTGGTTTATAATCATGAGGTAATTTTAGAATCATCTCAGAAAATGACTCTCTTCCAATCATTTACAGTCCAATTCAGGTATTTTTTTGCAAAATCAAGCCGCGCAATTCGCATTTTTTTTGTTAAACCCGGTTTTTTCCTTGGTCTTCGCCCATTGAGACCCATTTGTTCTTGCGCTAATATTTATTCCAAACCGTTCTCTCACTTCATTACTTAATTCATTAGAAGTAGAGAATCTGTTTGACAAACACATGTCTTTTATTTTTCTGTTCATCCGCTGGGTTATCTTTTTATTCGATTTTCCTGTTCTCGCGGCTCTTTCTGTTGTATTTGTAATAGCAAACATTTTCTCTCTCAGCAAACTCTCTTCTCAAACAGAGCTAAGATTACGCATTTTTGCTCGGACCTTAATTTTTTCATTGTTCTCGTCCTACTACTTGCGCAGTTTTGAAACAAATAATGAAATTTCAGAGCAAAACAAAAAAATATTTTTTAGATCCCGCGTGACTCCTAAATTTATAAAAATAAAGTATGCACAAAAAAAAATAAGGTAACCTTGAAACATTTCGACAAAAATGCATTTGTATGAACAACTTTGAATATTTTTCATATGGTAACATTTATCTGGCCAATACTGTAATTCAACAAGTAAAATGATGCTATGTAGAGCTTTAGAGCTGATAGGCTGGAGCTTGATATTTTTTTGAAATTGTTATTTTTATTTGTAATGTCAGTGATATAGACACGAACAAAAGAACGTTTTGAAAGAAATTCTGAAAGATCGTGGCCCAAAATACAAGAATCCATTCATAACTTATTTTCGAAAAAATGATCTATAGGACAAGATATAATTCACATAACGATTTGCGTCAAATGCCATGAAAGAAAATTCCACTGTCGGGTACTTAGGTATTACCTTTCTAATTAGAATCTAATTAAAAATTGTCTTTATTTAAGTAGGAAGGTCTCCAAGCATGTTTTTAATAAAGAAAATATTTTTTTTTGTTTTTATCAACAGTTTTAAACTTCAATTTATTAGCAAGCTCACTTTACAATTTTTCCTCTAGGTGGAATCAATGATGCATTGAGATCTTACTAAAAAATGTAGGCCTAATACACCTCATACGCTAGGTGCAAAATATTCCACTAAAAACATTTAGATAATTTCACTGTTTATTGAAGCAAAAAATTGTTGTTTAAAATTGCATTTCAGTGAGATACTTTTTGTTTGATCCTTTGAACTTTTTTGATCCTTTGCAATTTAAAAACAGAAACGCTTAGATACAAACTGCAATTAAAATGTAGATATAGGGAGATATTCTCGAACGTAGGCCTATATGCGCCGAATAAAACAAAGTAAATAAAGGGTTTTCCAATAAGAGGTTTCATTTTGATATGTTTCTTGCAAAATTGCGATTGTTTCGTTGCTTGTGTGGCACGTAGCGCCGTCTTGCTGAAAATAAACGTCGTCCACATCAATATCTTCCAATTCCGGCCATAAAAAAAAATTAATCATAGCTCGGTAGCGCAATCCATTCACCGTAACAGTTGCACCAGCCTCATTTTCAAAAAAGGAAGGTTCAATCACACCGCCAGCCCAAAAAACCGCAGTGACACGTTGAGGATGGAGAGGTTTTTCAACAATCATTCTTGGATTTTCTGTGCCCCAAATGCGACAATTCTGCTTATTAACGTAGCCTCCGAGGTGAAAATGGGCCTCATCACTGAAGATGATTTTTCAGATGTTTCATTTAGTGAATTTTAATAATAGTCCAGTAAATAAATGAAGGGTCGAACCTGAAAGTTACTAGTTGCCATTTTTATTTGCTAGTTGATGAATGGCATTTAGCACCCCCTTGAAAATGAGCCCGAGTTTGCGTAAAAATATTATGCGGCAGGGGGAGAAAACGGCCCCCAACGGACCCGGAAAATCGGTTTTCCGCGAATATCTCCCAAAATATGGCAGTTAGAGATTTTTTGTTCAGATAAAAATTGAAGATCAGTTTCTTGTCTACAAAAATAGTCCGAATCATTTTTCTCGAAAATTTGACCATTTTCGAGATAAAAGGGCCCAGAAAAGCGAACCCAGAATATTGAGTTTCTGTGTTGTATGCCGGAGAGCACAGTCCGTGCATTTACACATGAGCGGGTGGAAAAATTATTCAATAACTTTGTTAAAAATGCGAATTTTGTCATTATTCAAAGTTCTTCTGGAAGGGGAAATCTACCGCTACCATATCCGGTGACTCGAGTCACGTTTTTAATCTTTGGCCTTATCGAAAAAAGGGGTCAAATATTGTTTTTCCATGCATTTTTACTCCTCCCCTGAATTTGTTCCTATTTTTTTGTATTGCACTAATTTGCTCCAAATTTCCTTGATTATGGGTCCTCAGAAGGTCCTTTGTCATCTGTGAAATTTGTATAATCTAATTTTCCTGCATTTTGATTAAAACTTTGTTTGTTGAATCCCAATTTTTTGCTGTTTTTGGAGTGTGGGGAAATTTTGTAAACAACCACCAATTAAAAATTCATACATGATCGGATTGGTCTCTATGACATATCATTTGAAAGCTAAGAACGTCTACTTTTCGGCTGTGCAATTATTTTTTTTCACAAAATCGGCGATTTTCCAAGAAATTTGAAAAACGCGTGCTCAAGGAAAAAGCGCAATTTTTCTTTTCATGGCATTTTTCTCCCTGCCCTTTTTTTCTGACATTTTAACACCTTGACTAGTGTAAAGGTTGAATTCTCACCTTTCCATCAATGTATATAAAGTCATCTCATTTATACGTGGGGAAAAATCCAAGTCTCTAAATGTAATGCTATAATTTCATTACTTTCATTTTTTCCGTCGTTCGTCGCGTGTGTGCTCTATGCGGCGCTCGTGTCGTCTGCTACAGTCCATGCGACCACAATAAGCATTTTGTTGGTTAATGTTTGGAGATATTAAATGCGTTGGTTTTCTTTCATTATTTTGATAAATATTATAGAAAAAAAGAGTGATAAAAGTCAAGAATATTGAACAAATTTTGAGGTTTTTCGTTTAAATTAAGTTACATCACCAACCTAAAATTAAATATAGAAAGTGAAGATTCAAATTTTGTCAAATTGGAGCAAAAGGTGAGCATTTGTTTATGTTGTTTTTATTCAAGAACATTGGTTTACAAGTAACAATTCTGACTCAAATCTTGGTCTACTTTTTTTGTTATAGAAAAATGGAAGTTAACTCCGCTACACCGGTGTTTCCTTTCTAAGGAAGATGTTTCTGGGGATGATGCCGTCACCGTAACTCGGGGCTTAGAAAATTTGATTATTGTTAGCAAGGAAAGGAAGGATAATCATCATTTATTTTTGGAAAAACAGTCGTCTTTGCAAATGCCCAAAGTGTGCAGGAGACATATTCTCAAACGGAATGACAGTTTCCAATGCCACGATTTTGTCTCTAACGAGACCAAAAGATTTGACCATTTGAGCAGCCCCAAGAGGAAAAAGGAGCGCAGAAGTGATGGGTTTCAAACTAGCAACCTTGCCACCCACACCTGAAGCTGCAAGGCAACACCTTTATCGGGTATATCTGCAAGTCCAGCAGTGGCTCGGAAACGAACTGTCACCAGAAAAATGGGGATGGAAACGTGTAGGGGGTACACTCATGCCGGTCCAAACCACTAAAGACCTAGCGGTTCCGGAACTCTTAAAGATGATCTTTTGTCAATGTAAGAAAGAAAGGCTACCATGGAAAGCAGGGCTACCATGCTCATCTATTTGTGGTTCATGTGAGTCGCACCAGTGTTCGAATTATAAAGACAACCAAGATACGTTACCCGAAGAGGTAGAACTAGAGGAAACTCTAGAACCAGAAGGAGTTGTTGGCGAGGGCGACGTTGATGACCAAGAATTATTATTGGACTCTTGTGACGGGGACTGGTGATTTACAGATTTAAGTCATAATTTCAATGTATTTTTATATATTTTTCTATAATAAATTAAATTTAAAGAAACTTTATAACTCTTTATTCCAAAAACCTCGATCCGGATGGTTGCAAAAAAATTTGCAAAAATTTGCCGAGAATCTGCAAGAAATTGTTGTTGAGTATTATGGGTAAATATTCTTCACACTTTAGAGATTTTTAGTTTTCGTTAGGAAAAACCTAATGAACTTCAATACTTTGCCACATATGCAAAACTGATTGTTGCTAGTTTCTGGCCAATTGGTGGGGTCCACCTTGCTGTGATTAATCTTATGGTCTGCTTTCCTAATAGGTATAGCTTGAGGCCTCACTTGCGAGAAAAACAAGACGCTCGGAAACAGAATGTGGTGGCGCCATCTACAATTGGTTTACACAGTCCAAAACATTGAAAATAATGTATTTCCAACACCCCCCCCCCCATCTTAAATGTTGTAAAAAACTTGCATATTTTATGAGTCTCAAAATTTTGGATTTTTCAACCTGACTTTTTGCAAAAAATATTAATGTTGCGAAAAAAATCATCAGGACCATTTTTGTAGAAAATTAACTGATCTTCAATTTTTATCTGAACAAAAAATCTTTAACTGCCATATTTTGGGAGATATTCGCGGAAAACCGATTTTCCGGGTCTTTTAGGGCCATTTTCTCCCCCTGTCACACAATATTTTTACGCAAACTCGGGCACATTTTCAAGGGGGTGTCAAATGCCCCTCATCAACTAGCAAATAAAAATGGCAACTAATAATCTATAGGTTGGCCTTTCCCCCTCCCCCTTCATTTACTGGACTATAATTTCAATGCATTGTTGAAGCGTGTATCGTACCATTTTTAGTAATGGCGTAGTTTTTACTTGTCAAATGTCAAAAGATGACAGCTTCAAAATTAACAGCTGCTCAAAAAGCAGTCTATTCAAAATAAAACCTCTTATTGGAAAACCCTATACAAAAGTAAAACAAGTAAATAAAAAAACGGACCGAATTAATTCCGACGGAAAATATTGTATGGCGAAATTAATTTATTTCAATATTAATTAAATCAGCGATATTAAATTTTTTATAAATAAATTAATTTCGCACAGATAAATTCCTATTTTTTATCGGCGTAGTTAAATCATTTTCCAATTTATACCTTCACGAAAAAATACTAAAAAACTTACTGGATTACGTTAATCCTAGTGGGGATCCTAGTGGATTTAAATTAATCCTAATTTTTAAAAAATTCATGTGACGGAATTAATTCACAGAGAATGAAAACAACATAGTTATTTGATAATCTCCGTAGTTTTATTATTGTTTATTGCTGCCATCTTTTGGAAAATGTAATCAATATTTTTTGTTTGCTGCCTTTTTCGGTAAACATAATACAGCCGTATTTTATTTGCCATTGCATTCATCAAATAAAATAGCAATCCAATTCTCGTTTGGAATTCGATTGGTTTTCAAGGGATGGTAGCATTTTAAAATTCTGCACTGTGACGCCTTTTTGTAAAATTTATTATATTGAAAAACAAATATTTATACCTTATTATACATATGTAAACATGTGATATATTTTGTTTCGTGAATAAAAATTTTTTTCAATCCAAAAAAATGCCAAAAAGTTGATTTATTCTGAGGCTTCTATAGTGACATAAGCCCTTAATCGATACAATTTCTATTTTATCAATGAAATTTGGGATCTAGGGTCTAGGAATGCCAAAATCAATTAATTGTAATATGTAGTTACATTTTTAAGTGATATTCGAATAAATCTGATAAGGTTACCCGGGTAACGTAAGAAAAAAATATACATAGACATAAGAGTTAAATAAATCATTTAGTTAGCGTTCCTAGAGGGTTTTGTTTCTAAAAGTAATTCTAGCTGTTACCAAACACTTATGGACATTTAAGTAATACCCTTGACTAACTGCGATTTAATAAAACCGATTTAGTGAATTTTTTGAGTTCAGTGCTAGTATCTAGTATCTATAGTTTTAGCTAATAACATTTTTTAGTTTTAGCTACATCAGATTTATTAAACCGCCATCTGACTAGGGTATTATTCCCAAAAAATATTGGGACATTATCCCATCCACAAATATGTCAGACTCTGTGTACTGCAAATTAAGGTCTAACCAGTCAATCAGTAATAATAGAAAGAAAAAAAAAGAGAATAGAAAATTTTAAAGACAAGTGTGCTGTTCAAAACGCAATGTACAAACTGCCGAAATATAATATCTAATCCAAACAAACATAAATCTGTATAAACCTTAGGACTTTAAAACTTTGTTCTCATCGTAAAATTTGTAAATTTTGACGCTATTAAAATTATCTTGACTGTGTGTTCACTAATCAAATGTAAATAATAATCTGCCGAATATTCAAATTAAAACACAATTGAAAAATTTGATCGCCAAACTCGTCTCGTTTTAATTTTTTTTTGTGTTTTTTTGTCTTACGGTCCAAAAATAGTTTTAGTACTCATATTGACTGTGAATAATCATATCCATATGTATTTTTTTTTTTGTTTGTTTGTTTGTTTCTATAAATATCTAATGTATATTTACAACTTTTACTATTTTTCATTCTTATAATTATTTTTTATCTAACAAACTCCAATCTACAACTATACTTTGTATGCAAAAGCAAAAAATTAAAACCAGTCGAATTTGATTTACAATTTAGGATTTATAGGTTAAGCATAAATCAAAATTGTTTAGATTAATTTATTGCACAGATGTTTAGATATTTCTTGTTTTGTTTTTTTGTGCAAAATGCATTTCGAGGTAGGCACACTGTTAAATTATGAAATAGAACACCCACGTTTAATTTATTATACAATTTATACGAGGTTATACTTGGTAATATCTATATAGCCTAGCCTAGACATTTATCAAATGTATTTAATGAGAACTGTGCTGTACAGCAGCTACTAATGAAAATAACCACCTTTAATTTTTTATTTTAGTACAGAACTTTTTTTCTTGTTTTGTAAATCTTAAGAATTTTTTTCTTGTTTTTCTTTTTTTTTTTTTGTGATGATGTTAGATGAAATAAGATTATTGTGTACATAAATAAATATGTGTGTACATAAAAATTCATTGTGTATAACGACCCATTAAATGATGACGACGCGATCGCGACTTACAAAAGATAAATAAAATAAAAACTTAGAATATTTGATTACTTTGAATGTATTTTTCTTATTTAGTATTTATGGAGTTTACTTTTGTTCGAATGTAGATTCTTAGACGTTTTTTTTTTTGTTTGGTTGAGAATTTTTTTTTTTTTTTTATATTAAATATATTCGGGGGGCATTGGCCCAATCAATGCTACAAACACAACGAAACTTTGTGGTTTCTTTATATTTTATTTTTTTGTTAGTGTCTTTATTGGATTTCTTTACTTACAAATATACATATAGAAATGTATTTCATTTACTGGAAATAAAATTTTGGTTTTTGGGGAATTTAATGTACTCGCGCCGTCGTCCGCCTTATACAGATTGAGGCGGCTGATTGGTATTTAATTTTTATTTACTTTTTTTTTTTTTTTTGTTGGGAAGAACAAACTATTATAACCTATAAAGGGACATGGTTTATAGTAAGTTAAATAATTTAGTTTAGTGTGAGTGTGTGTGTAGTCACTTTATTTCCGTTGTGCGCTTACAAGTTTTTTCATATGTGAAGTATAAGCAAAAGAAAGTTTATTGTTTTGTATTTTTTGTGTAAAGATAGATAGACATAAACTTTGTTGACTTTTGGTGATTAAATATTTTGCCGTTTATGTATATTATATAGATATGGATATAAACATAAAACAAGAAGCACACCCACTTAGTTATAATCTTACTATTTGTAGTGCTTGATTATGTAGTAAGCACTGTAAATGTATTTCGTTTGTGAAGGACAGTTATGTTGTACATACACGGAATTTTAAGTTTACTAACATGATATTAACCAAATATTGAGACCCAAGTTCTATATGTTAATTAGAAATGTCGATAGTAATTATTGATTCGGAAGATATCATTTGTATCGTGTATATAGAATCATCGTAGCACAAATTATCGTATAAATATTTAAAAAAAAAATTCAGCCATTATGCTACAACATATTTGCACGTATACCCAAACCACATCAACTTTATAATAAACGCATACGTATACATATTATAACTCTATTCATTTCTAATCGGACTAAATCTAATCGAATTTTTATTTTATTTTAAAGCGGTATTACACATACATATTATGTACTCATAGTGACTGGTTATTTGAGACGTCGTCGTCGTCGTCGTCACATTTTACTTACCATTTATTCATTTTCGGTAAAATTTCTTTGAAATCTACAAACAGAATAAAGAGGGGAAGAGTTTTAAATGGTATTACCCCTTTTAAGTTGTAGGATTTTTTTTTTTTACTTTTATTAATTCATTAACAAAACAAATATTAAATATACACAAAACAATATAATTTATGCAAATATGCGAAATAATGTACGATGATGAATTGCATCGTACAACAAAATATGAACAGTTGTTTACATAATACATTTCTTTTGAATTTAATGTCTGTGCAAATATGGATTTATAAATGTATAAAGTAAAATGTACAAATTGAATTGATTACAATCATACTGTACTTGTATAAGCCTACTGAATAATATATTTTTTATGGGGAGCTAAGTACTTGAGGGTTACCGCGATATTATGCGCGTGCAAATTTTAATTTCATGCAAATATGAGTTAATAATTAATTAATGGTGATTTTATAAAATAAAACAACAACATACATATATTGTATCCGCTGTACACAGAAGTGTTAAATTTCATGTTTTCCATTCAATGTCTAATTATACAGTTTTCAAGTGGAATATACCAACCTCCATAGCCTACCTACCATTTTCTGCTTAACGTCATTAATTATCTTACTTACGAGAATACCTTGGAAGAAAACCAAATTGTATTTATGTGCCCACTATACATAGATTTAACAATATAGATTTAACCAAATCAATAGGCGTAATTTATTTCAAGAGATCGTTTCAAACTCCAATATTCGACATTAACATCGATTCTTGTTTTTTTCTTTCCACCTTTAATACTTTTTTACAGGGTGTGAGAAAATGAAATTACCCATTATTCGGTGTAAAAGATTCACCCAGGCTCACAGGATTGTACACGGGGTGAACCGTTTTATGTTGACCGATCTACATAAATATTGCCAACATTACGCCTTGAAGAAATTGTTAAAAAAACTTATTTGGATTTGAGAGATAAACCGAGTTAATTTTATTTTTGGTGACCTTGAAATTATACCTCAATGTCAACTTTATTTTTTTTTATAACGGCGTCGTATATTTGACGGGAAAAAACCACCAACAACTTTTACCTGAAACATTGCTTACCCGCCAACGTCGTTTTGTGTAATCTTTTGATAATTTTTAGTCATTTCTCTAGATTATTAGAGTTTAGCATGAAGGTGAGCTGCGGGATGTTCGAAACTTAACGGGTGATTCAATATTTTGAAACAGTCAGGTTATTCGAGATAGTTATTCGAGTATATTTTAGGTTGTCGAGTGTATTTAATTGTTCGATTGAAGGGTTCCAATCTAATTCCAATTTCGCATGTAGTTTTGTTGAGCTAAGCCTTAGTTCTTGAGAGCTAGAGTTTTCGACATTTTTTAACATTAATCGCGTTTTTCGAATTTATTCAAATTTTGTAATGCAATTTCAGCACTTAGCATTGAGTTACGGGAACTTATAGGAGAGATTTTACAGATTTGTCGGGAGTATTCCAAAATTTCGATATTACGTCGATTTTCTATAGGTTACTCGAAATTATTTAAGAATGTTCAGCTTATTTACGATTTACATGGCAATGATTAGCGAATAGTGTTTCTGATTTCTCGAATTTTAAATTTCTCGAGAATGAAAACGAGAATTATATATTTCTCGAGAAATTTCGAGAAATATATTTTCTTAGAATTATTCGGTTATAACGTCAAATTAAAAACCAACGTATCGTTACACTAATTTTCGAACTATGAATATTAATATTATTTTTTAATTGAAATAATAAATTTAATAATTTAATTCAAACTTAAATCTTTAAAATTATACCAATTCAGAACATTTTGTTTTGAGGTACAAATTCACAGCATTTTGTATTGTGCATATTTACATATACGAAATAATAAATTAATAAAATATTTAGTTCTTAAAATAATAAATCATAAATGATTTTGACAGTAAAAAAAATTCAATTTTACTTTCTTTTAAAATAACTTTTTAAAAAGCATAAAGCGTTTAGAGCCCCGTTAGATAATCGGCTTCTCTTTTTTGGTTACGAATCATTAGCCGTGGAAAAATTCCGTTCATTCTGTGTTGATGTTGGTTTGATTGTTAAAAGCGAATTTATCAATAATTGTATTGAGTCACTTCTTTTTCCGTGTTTTCAAAAATACTTATTTCCTTACTTAAAGTTTTCATATTATCCTGATAACTTGAAACTCTTTTGACATTTCCAAAATTGATAATTCCAACTGCTCTTGCAATGACAATGTATGATTTTCAGAACAGTCCGGATTTCCTAACTCTTCCTCATTCGCTCCGTTCAGTTGAGTTAACAAATTCCTTGCTAATTTTAAAATTTCAGATTTGGAAAATGTACTGAAAAAAGTATCCTTTTCTCGAATTGAAAATGATTGTGGATTATTCAGATACTTCATCTCGCCGTTTTGAAAGTTCAGTTTTTAATGAAAGCATCATTTCTTTACTCAACTCAGCATTTTGTTTTTCAAGATTAAAATTTAAGAGCCCCTTCCACCGTTAACCAAGTGGCATCTTCCCTACTGAGGCTTTTTACATTAATAGAGAGAGGTTGGAGAATACCTAATAATGTATTTGCGGTCTTGATGTGTTCTTCATTTATCATTTTCTCCAACTTTAAATCACTCAATGCCTTCTTGATTGGTTCCTTGAGTCGTACAAATCGTTCAAACATGGATTCTAACGAGTTCCACCTGGTTTTACACTCCGCAATTAACTTTAATTGTTTTTTTTTCGACTTCGACGACGTATGTTTGAAGGATGTTGTTCCGTACGGGAGAATTTCGAAAAATGTTTACAACTTTTCTAATTTGAGTGATGGTAGTTGCCATTGTTAGTCGTAATAAAGTATTTGAAATTTCGACGGTTTCTAGTTCTGAGTTTGAACTATTCTGATTCTCACGATTTTCAGACTGTGAGGCTGATGATGATGGTATGTTAATGACATAGGCGTTTTTGTTAATATAGGTATAAGACTTTAATAACAGCCAAATGAATTCCATGAACATCTAACACAGTTGTTGGTGAGAAGACCTACAATATTTTTGCGTCACAGCAGCACCATCCGACATAACGCTAATAATATCATTTTTCATTTCAATTCCAAATGATTTTAGTTTCTCGTTGACTAAATTAAGAATCATTTCCGCCGAACAACTTCCATTTACAGGGATTAGGCCCAAATTATCCGATTCAGTGATATTATATTGTAATATATCTGAACATCTATAAATCTTTTGTTGTTGACGCTAATCCATTCGTCCAGGGATACGCTAAACTTTCTGTTACTGTTTTTTAGTAAATTAATTTTATTTAGTAACTCAAGTTTTTTAGTTTCAAAAAATTTAATGACTATAGTTAGTTCCTTTATATCTGAAGGATTTTTCGGAAAATTGTTAAATCCTTTAGCGATCATACTTTGTCGAATAAAGCTACTTTTTGTAATTCTGTGGAAAGAAAACCCATCAACAGCAACTAATTGAGCAATTACTTCACTCATTGACGGACACTGCATTGACATGAATTTATCGATTTTTTGAATATCACTGTTGATTTGAACACATCTCTTATGTCCGGGACTACTTCTTTCACTGGTGCTCGTCTCTGGCTCTTTTCTTCTCAAGGAATTTTCATATGTCTATGAAGGCCAGTGGGTGCAGATCCTTGACATAATATGGTTGTACCACAAATATTGCAGTTTGATTCATCTTTATTGTTTTTGGTAAAATGTTTACAAACATCATCGTATTGATTTGGGTTGTTCATTTTAATGGCTATTTGATGAAAATGGTCAAATTTTTAAAAATAATTTTAAAAAGCAGTTATTTACATAAAATATTTTACTTACCTCAATAACTCTGTGGTCACAAAGCGTAACCGCTTATGTCAAATTTGATAATTTTTCTAGAGACGTAGAAAAAGTTGAATATTAAATTCATTTTCGTTTATGCCGACTAAAGCTACTACGGCTTGCGACCACAGCATTTGGCCACAAGGCTTTACCACTTAAGTCAATCATTTAGAGAAGTTAGAAAAGAGCTAGAAAACGTTACACACTGAAAATTATTTTTGTCTTAAGTCGACTTAAGCGGTTATGCCTTGTGACCACAGAACTATTGTGTCTTGAACATTTTTTGTTTATGATTGTTTCCCATTTCACACAAAATGTCAAACTATTTAGAGTGGAGTGGTACAGGAATCTGCCTTACCATCATTTAAGTTCTCTTTTGTTCCGAGAAGCGGAAAAATTTATATTTTTGATTGTTTTTAGTATACCATTTGATCGTTTATTTTTTAAATGAAGCAAAAATATTTTTCTCGAGAAATCGAGATTAGATTATTGTTAAATTTATCGAAAAATTCTCGAGAAATATTTCTCGAGAAGAAACACTATTAGCGAGTGTAACATTTCCTTTGGTTTACATTTACTTAGTTACAGATAATTCGATATTTAAGTGCTTTCTAAGATTTTCAAAATAATTAAATTCGACATTTTTGAGATTATTTCGAAATTATCGATACTTTTCTAATTATATTCGAAATTTGTGATACTTTCTAGTAGCGTCGAGTTAATTGCATGATGTTTTGTTTTATTCGAGGCCTTCCTTCGAAAGGCGTGTGTAGTACTAGTGTTGTAAAATTTCCAATATTTTTAAATTTGATAATGTTACCGGTAATATTACCGGTAACGTGGGTAAAATAGGTAACACATTTTATATTCAATATTTTGATTCCAATTTGTACTAATAAAATTTTGACGTCTGGACAAAAAAGGGACAGCTACTTGATCTGCATTTAAATACAACACTGTGATCAAAAAGTAGTAAATTAAACATAAACATTCTTTCAAATTTATCCCATCCCCTTCAACGTAATCCTCTTCGGATAGAATACACTCACACGTGCCAATGTTTTTTCCCATCTTTGAAATAGTTGTTAAACCCGAATTTCTTCAATCGCGTCAATACGATGTCCCCGGTTCGGTTTTTTGAGTTTCGGGAATTGCCAGAAATCAGGCGGAACTAAATCAAAATTTTGGCCAAATAGTCAGATACAACTAATGAAGTGTGAGACGACGCATTATCGTGATGCAAAAACCAAGAGTTGTCTGCCCAAAATTGTCGTGATACCAATAACATCTCTAATTGTCAATCGACGATTTTTGAGCACCAAATCCTTGAATTCCTTGACGTGGTGTCCATCGGTGGACGTTGAAGAACGGCAAAGACATTTACCGTCGTCTTCAATGCGTACAGTAAATAATAAATTTTTATATAAATATGACTACTCCTCAGCCTTAACATCATCCATAACCGACGCATTCATAGTTTCCTCCAAGTCATCCTCTTCTAAGCAATAGAATATGAATATGCAGCTTCATCAATTGGTAGGGTGAAATTGTGCAAAATGTACGTTAGTTTTCCTCCATACTCACCAGTCAATGAATTTCGTTTTGAGCTGTAACCACTAACGCACTTATGAAGCAGAACACAATCTCGCCTACCAAATCTTATCAGAGAACTGCTCACTTGCAGCCACAAACGGTCGAGAAAAAAGTTCACTCCAAACATTATTTTGTGGCTGTTCTTATATTTTGGATGAAGTTCTGCGACATTAAAAATAAACTCAATCGCTTCAAGCTTGTGAGATAGGTGGTCCAAGCAAATATGTAGCATGATGTAGTACTGAATAGTTTGTTTATATTAACAAGACATTCCACCACTTTAGACAAAACGATGGCCATTTAGCAATCGGAGATAGTACACAGTGAACAATTTGCCTTCATAACTGAATGCACCTCATCATCGATAGACAGTGCCTTCAGCGTATGTATGAAGCAAGAAAGGAGAACTTGAAAGGAGATTACAAAATAATTCCATCGTGTTTGTATAGGCAGATTAAGCTTAATGTACTGGGAATTCTGATCACACTATATGCGCTTGAATATATTGTAGCTTGGAAAATGCGCGAGTTTTTATTTCCGATTTCAATCTGTTGATAGACTAAATCTTGAAGATATCGACAATGAGCAAGATAAGTCCACGGCAGATGCGCCCATACTGGATAATAGGGATAGCTTAAGTCTAATAAATTTATAAATCCCGACGTCTTTCAATACCGTTTCAATTTCCTCGAAAAGCAACTTGAAAAGTCAACTGATGATTTTCCTTAGTGCAAATAGATTTATAGAAAATAAACATGGGTATATTAATGGCGTGACTTGTTACGGAGTCCCTGCATATGTTCGACCAAGCATCGGCCTGCAACGTCAGTAGAAATGCGCCGGCAATTTGTGCTAAGAGCTAATAGCTCATCGACTATCTGTTGCTACTTTGGTCTCACGTTGTCAACGAAGTTCTAGCATACTAAAGTTGTTCATTGACGAAGACGTTGCGGCCACTTTCATATTCCGAGTCAGACTCCAGCTCTATTACGTTTTTGTCAAATGAATATTATGAATGGAACAGAAAAAAGGTGTAGATTATTATATTTTACAGCAAAATATGGTGTAGTAGACTAATGGTACATAAGGAAGTATAATCGATTGGTGTCACAAATCTAGTTGAGTAGTTTGGAAAAAACGTTTTTAGTTTATACGAGTATGCTACCGATATTACCACGGTAACACCACTTAGGGTAATATTACCCAAAATTACCTATTTTACCGGTAATATTACTAATGAGAATATTACCGTTTACATCACTGGGCGTGTGTCATATTTCTTTTATGTAAAACGCGAAGTATTGGTCTGCGGCGTAAAATTTGTGTATTACTCTATTATTCAATAATGAATTTAGCAACATTTTTGACTAATTTGAAATTACTGGTGAAAACTTAATGGTTTTTACCGGTACAAGGTAAGTTTACTGGTTTAGTTGGCTTGGTAGTAGAGCCTTGCCAGTTATTTTTTTTTTTCGAAATTTCCTAATTTTTGAATTCTGAATTTATTCGAGATTTTTGTGAGTACGTTGGAAGTTGCGTATTGTTACAGATATTATTGAACTTTCCGAGATTGGTGTTGAGGTATACAGAGATGAAATTTATCGAGAATATTTGAGATTTTCCGAAATCCTCTCGAGTATTTGAGCCTTTTGGATTAATCGAGATTACCGGATTGATTTGCTTGTTATCAAGTTATTTATTAATGAAGCATTGAGGATTATTTAAGATTTTTGAGATTTTAGGAAATTTTCGAAATTCTTCGTTACCTGCTATCAGATAAAAAATTAAAAAGCTTCCCGAATTTTTCGAGATTTTCTCAAATTTTCAAGATTATTCGAGCTTTTTGAGTTGAAATAAGAGAGAATTTATTTAACTTTCTTTTAATAATGTGACAGCAGTAGCTTAAGACGCTAAAAACATTTCAAAAACATAATAAGTTAATCGGTTAGTTTTCTTAATTAGCTTCCCTGTACTGGTATAAGTTCTCTAGCAATTTCGCGTAAATTTGCGTTGATAATTTGACTTTACACTGAATGGTGAAAAATATCGAAACTTCTTAAATGATTATTAATTAGATGATAAACGAAAGTTGTGGTTATATAAGATGGTTGGCAGTGACATTATTCGTAAACCGAACGATAACTAGTAAATCGGGATTATAATGGGAATTAGGTTGGACCGTTCAGAGCCGTTTACTAGCTTAAACCAATGAGGTCATGGCTTCAGAAGGCAGTCGGACTAGCGTTGGAAGTTGTTTATTTCTAGATAAAGAGCTCAAAGATTGCAAATCTTCTGGAAGTCTCAATATCCTGACGAAAAACAGTTGGCTATCGATGAAAATGAACAAGGAAAGCTGAGAGACCACTGAAAAACGCGAAAACTATTTTACCAGCAGTGAAGATGATGGTCAATTTTTCCAGTTCCTTGATAATCACGTTTGATTTTATTATGCAAGAAGGCTGTGAAAAGGACGTACTATGCTAAGATGAATTTATATTATCCGTTCCTTTCAGTTCTTATATGTATCGTGTCAGACATCATCAATTTATATTATCCGTCAGACATAACAAATTTGTCTGACACGAAACGTGTAAGAACTGAAAGGAACGGATAACATAAATCCACATTTATTATATGTATACATATTTGAATTATAAGGAATATAAAACTCGGAAAAATCGGAGAATGTCACTGCCGTAGCTACCGTGATCTGGCAAACTTATTGCTATTGGGAACATTTTGGAAAGTCAGATCAAGTTCTGGCCGCCAGAGGAAGTAACATGTAATTTTGCCAAATTGTTCATACTTACAGGGACATATTTAATAATGACAAGGATCATTATAAATGATGATATGAACGAAAAATAATGATGATTCCTGGTTGAAATAGACCGAATACGGTTCTCGTAAGAACTTTCGAATTATTTTTCTTATTGTAATTACGATGTTGAATACGAATCAGTGTCCAAACCAAGTTAGATCTAAACCAACAACGTACGACTGAGGACAATCATGTAATCAAAAACTGTTTAAGGGCCATGCAAACTCCGGTTGCAACGGGCGAACCCATTAGGTACTAAAACAAATTAATTGCTGAAGTTCAACTTTTGTATGAGTTGCTCACAGAAGACTAAATTTTTAAACCATCTTCTTTTACAAAATCAAAACAAAACAGACTAAATCAAGCACTAGGTTAGATCGTTTGTATGACGGATTTTAATTTGCCATGCGACATGTACAATTATTAAAACATGTTTAATAAAAATTAGTTTCGGTGACACCCGTAACAAATGACATTCGATAGTTCAATGATTACTGAGCCAAGGTAATCGCAAACAAAAAATCTAGATAAACGCAAATGTACATCGGACAGCGGTCTGACATCGTAGAGTGGTTGGACTTCTCGGAAATAACTACACTAAAACTACATGTTTAAATAATACTTGTCACTGTGAAGAATTAGGAACATTAGACGAAATTATTACCATCAGTGAGGAAGGTCAAAAAACATTTTTTTTTTAAGCAATATGTCAAAGAAATAACAAAATTACACCATTGCGATGCATCGCATCGACCTTAATATAAATATAATTTGAACGGAAGCTAATAAGTCACGCTAAATAAAAAAATAGGTCATGAAAATGAATTAGCTGCGCTGCATTGAATAACTAAATTCAATATATGCGATACAATACGTGTAACAAAACGCCCCGAATTTTAAAATCTTAACATAGAATTTATTATGAGCAATTTTAAATTTTAGTTTTGGTTCTGATCTATTGGCCTACAGTGTTATAAAGTTTATATTCTACTATAATTTACTTCCTTATACAATAATTATTGCATTGATACAAGTATATATTTGAAACTACACACAGTACGTGCACGTTTGCCATTTACACACATTTTGTAATAGCTAGCTATAAAACAACAAATAGAATTTCAATTAACTTAGTTTAGAGCTAGGTAATAATAAATTGTTATCGTATATAGGAACTATAAAATGCAAATATTGACATTTTTAAAGGATAAACTCATAATAATGGGGATCATAATTATGTGAATAGTTTCATACTGCATTTAGCACGTGTGGTAATTAGTTTTACATAACAAATTAAATTATTATCTCGTTACTATATGCTGCTAAATAAACAATAAAAAAAATGTAACCAAGGGCAATACTTGTAAAGCGACACACATACTTACTACATATCTAATAAAATATTTTTTTTTTTTTTTTTAATATCTTGAATGACAAATGTACACAAATAGTATTCTAGAAAATGAGCAGACTTCCGGTATCTCTACGTTGAAGATGATGATGACAAGTACACAATAAATTTCATTTATAATTCAGTTACTTCGGTACTGCTGTATATAACAACAAATAGAAAAAGTTAACATTACAATCTAGTCGCTCATTTAATAGTTACACAAATTTTAATGTTTAAAATAATAAAACTTTCACTTTAAATTAAAAGACATAAGCCAACTTTCAAAGTTACTCCACAACCAAATTGGAATGCATGTTTTGTTTTGTGGTAAGAACACAAACAAAAAAAAAATTTCTAAAATTGCAAAATACGTCAAATCTCTAAAATATTTAAATTATATCAATTATAATCAATAATGTTTTATGCTTATCGTGTATATTGATCGCGTAAATACGATATATACTGTATGCTATCTTTTGTATTTTCTTATAAACATCTTGCAGCGCACCGAGTACCGTATAAAGAAAGTTGATTGAACTTTTTTTTTTTTTTTTTTTGTTACTTTACGTTTAGTTTATTTTGTTATTATTATGAGGTTTTATTTATACTTATTTATGAAGTGTAAGTTTATATAAATATGTGTGTATACGTAATATGTATACATATATTATAAACACACACTGGGAATATTCGGTAAACATAAATATTTAACAGCTGATTTTACGTGTGGTGCAGAGACACATCGCTAAATTCAAGCGTACATTGAACTAACCTACCTGTTTATATCCTCTCTGTGACTCATCAAACAGCAAAAATTTAATAATTTGTATTTTTTTGTTTTTTTTTTTTGCAAAGTAAATAATTCAATTAAAAATCAAAGAAGTGGAGAATTAAAATTAACTAAAAGTTTAATAAATTTGAAGTCACGTAAATTTTTTTGTTGTTCTATACTACATGAAACGCCAAAAAATGATAAATGTAATCTGGTTTTCGGATTTACTGGTTTTGTTAATAAAATTTAATAATTTGTTTATTGTACCGGTTAATTCATTAAATTAAAAGAGTTTAACAAAAAGACTAGACAAAGGTCAATGAACTTGGAATTTGTTTGTAACATTGAATATTTAGACGGTTAATTGAAAAATAAAAATTCATTTCATGAAGATATCACAAAATTTCGTAGTTCGCGTGTTTCTACATAAATTCTAAATTGTTTTAATTGTTTTTGTATTTAGTCTAACTAGAACTAGACACTAATCCTTTAAAAAAAAAAAATTAAATTATATTAGCTCCTAACCATTATGTATGTATAAACGTGTTTATAATTGTGGACATGAATATTCGGCTCCGGAAATTCCAGTCAAAAACGGAAAGGAATTTCTGAATTCTTAGCAAAATTATTCTCCGGGAAATAGGGCATCCAATTTTTGGCCAAAAAGTAATTCTGGAATTTTTGAATTGGAATGTTCTCGATTCCGGAATTCCGAAATAAATTCTCTGGATGTTTTTTTTTTTTTAAATAATCTCTGATAAAAAATTCAAAATCAAAATTTTACAAAAAACAACAAATTTCTTTTATTTCGTTTAAAATATTTACATGCTTAAAATTAATGCTCATATGTATGAATGATCCTAAATCGCAGCTACGATTAGGATATACACAATTTTTAGAATAAAAAAAATGGAGGTGTGGCCAACACACGACTTTCTTTTACGAACAGAGAATTTTGAGAATTTTTTTTTTTTTATTTGTAAAATACATTTTCTGGACCAAGGGAGTGGCCACTTCCGATTAGCCGATTTGGAGTAAAATTCACTGGGACCTACCAATTTATCAAAAAAGCTTTAATCTGAAGTTTCAGTTCGATTGGTTAAACCATCTGGGCTGTAGAGAGAACACAGATGACAGACAGACTGACAGACAGACTGACAGACAGTCTGACAGACAGTCTGACAGACAGACTGATAGACAGACTGACAGACAGAATGCCCAATCTGCCTGCTCGATACAGGAGGGAAAATACTGGAGCGCATTATTCAGAATAGGTTGCTCCCGATTACAGAAGGAGATGGTGGTCTCTCGTCTCAACAATTCGGATTTCGCAAGGCAAGATCCACATTGGATGCCATTAATGCAGTGGTATCTAAGGCCAAAGGAGCCTTACAGGGAAAAAGATGGAAAGGAGGAACTAAACAGTACTGTGCGGTTGCCACACTCGACGTTAAAAACGCATTCAACACAGCTAACTGGGCCCACATTATGGATTCCCTACGAAAGTTGAATGTTCCAGCCTACCTCTTGAAGATACTAGATAGCTACTTCGAGGATAGAGTGTTAGAGTACGACACTGAGGACGGTCCCATGGAATACAACATAACAGCTGGAGTTCCACAAGGTTCCGTTCTGGGCCCAATCTTGTGGAACATTATGTATGACAACGTACTAAAGCTACGAATTCCAGATGGAGCAGAAGTGATAGGGTTTGCCGATGACATCGCGATAGTGGTGTCTGCAAAGCACCTGGATGAAATTGAGATGATCACTAACGAGGCGATTGCAATAGTGAGGGACTGGCTGGAATCCGTTGGCCTGGAACTGGCAGAGCACAAAACAGAAGCAGTGCTGATTAGTAGCCGTAAAAAACGGGAAACGGTATCGTTTAAGGTTGGGAACCACGTCATAAAGTCCAAAGAAGCGGTAAAATATTTGGGCATTATGCTTCACTGATTAAACTTCAAGAGTCACATAGATTATACATGCGGAAAAGCATCGAGGGTGTACTCGGCGCTCTCCAATATGCTACCAAATGTTGGTGGCCCAAGAAGCAGTAGACGTCTTCTTCTGTCCAGAGTGGTAAGCTCAGTGCTACTGTACGGGGCTCCGATCTGGTCAGAGGCACTGGAGGTAAAATGTAACAGGAGACGGCTGGCACAAGTCTATAGGCTAAGCACCCTTAAGGTCATCAGTGCATATAAAACCACCTCAGAAGAAGAAGCATGCGTCATAGTCGGAATGATACCGATTGACATCATGGCGGATGAGGCGAAAAGAATATATGAGGCTAAGAAACACAGTTCTACAGTCGGTCAGGCTATCCAAACGACAGAAAGAGCCAAATCCGTGCAAAGTTGGCAGGAACGTTGGGATAATGCAACAAAAGGACGTTGGACACACAGATTGATTCCGAATATCCAACCCTGGATAAATCGCAAACACGGAGAGGTGAATTACCATTTAACCCAATTCCTAACGGAACACAGTGGGTACCGAAGCTATCTGCATCGTTTTGGGCATGATGAAACTCCTATCTGTCCAACGTGCAATAAAGTAGAAAACCCGGAACACGTATTATTCGAGTGTCCGCGATTTGAGACCGAGAGAATGGACCTGTGTATTACCATAAACACAAACTTAGGTCCGGACAATATAGTGGATGAAATGTTGAAATCACAGCAAATATGGGATGCTTGCTGCGCTACCATAACTAAGGTGCAAAAGGAGCTAAGGCGATTAGAAGCGGCTAGAAACTTGTGAGTAGAAATACTAAGACTGCCCCCCGAAGTAATACTTTGCGGTGGTTCCGGGGGGAATAACAGTCCGGCGAGAGGAGGCGGTTTTAGTGGTAAAAATCCCACACGGCGGTAAGTACGCTTACCATGTCTTTTGAAGATTTCCCCTCCTCGGAAAAAAAAAAACAGACAGACTGACAGACAGACTGACTGACTGACAGACATCATTTCGAAACCCACTTTATCGGACTCAGGGGACCTCAAAACAGATAAATCTCTAAAAATCTTAAGGTCCAAAATTTTCTTGATTACTACTCGTACTGCTGCAAGCAAAAATATTTTACTTTGCTCGATGGCAATAAGTAAGTGTTCGAAAAATGAGAGAGTAGAAATCATAAAATTGGCGTAAGAAACTAACAGTCCAATTCTGACGATAAGACTCTTAAGACCCTCTTAGCTAGGACCCAGTTTGTAAATTATTTTTTTTAAGACGAAAGTCTTAATCGGTATTCTGGCGGTGACAGTCTTAATATTATGTACTAAAAACTCTCCAAAGATTGTGTAGAGCTGTCAAAATCCAATTTTCATTCTATTTTGGTCATTTCTATTGGGGTTGGCTTTGACTTTCAAGTCAACTTGAATCTGTTTTTTGTAAAATTTTGTAAATTTATTGTAAATTTTTTAATTTCTAATCTGCAACCGCCGTTGTGGTTTATCGATAAGGAAAGCGCAGCAAGACTCGGGAATTGCGGTCTATTTGGAAAATGCAGAGATTCAAATGTAGGAAATCCTGATGCAATAATTCGAGATGAAGATGTGGACTGCCTAATTGAAATGAATGGCTGGTGCTGTGATTCCGGCGTTAAAGGACAGTGTAATTGTCATATTATGTTATCCAAATCTTTTGGTGCATCTCTGGTATCAATGAGCTCATGCTCAAAACAGAATGTGCCAAAAGCTTGTATTCAATTCAAAATTATAATAAATAAATAAATAAAAAAATAAATAAAAAAATAAATAAATATTTTGTAATCCGTCCATTTTGTTTTTTTATGTACGTGTGTATTCTGTTTGTACACTGCAATTTTCTTTGATATAAAAAATATTTTTTTTTATTAATAATTCCAATAAATTTAAGTTATACTTATTGAAATTTTGAAAAAATTTAAATAAGTATAATTTAAATTGAAATAAAGAAATTTAAATAAAAAATGTTATAATAATAAATAATAATTTTAATATATATCTATGTACATATTAAAAATTCAACCCATCCAACATTTCATTGCTCTTTTCTCTCTATACGAGAAATTATAAATTATGACGCTTAAGACCATCAAATGTGTCGATGCTACATAAGACCGTGTTTTAAGATCAATGACAACTATGACTATGTGCAGAATACGAAATAAGTCTTAGTTAAGACCCGAGTACTAAAATAAAAAAAATGTCTTACATAAGACGATTTTGTAGTCTGTGACTGTGCGTCAGAATAGGCATGTAATAGTAGTTGTTTTAATATATTATACGAGTATTCTTACAAATATGTATATGTACATCCTTTCATTTATTTTCGTGATTTGCTTTACACTCGCACTTTAACGCAAAGTGGCTAACGTCTGGTTCACGATTTTAAAACTAGAGAACAGGTCATTAGCACGTAAACAAATTCCAAATTTGACATTTGCCTTATTGATTTTGGTCCAAAATAATCAAACTGCAACTTCATGTTTAAACTTTTTTCATAAATTTTGCGGCCCCAGCTCCCAGATTCTGTGAATCAGAAAATTTTTTTTTGTAAATATCTCAATTTACAGAAAAAATTAAAAAAAATCTTAAGTTTGCAAGAAATTTGCATAATAAGTTCCTCAAAATTCACCTTTGTGATATTTTGGTGATATATATGTCGCTGAAGATTCCTTGGCCACTGACGAGATACAGTTTATTTCCGAATTTGAAACAAAGAATGTGGACTCACGCCATGGTGAACCATATAGGCTGTAGAGAGGACACAGACTGACATACTGACAGAGAGACACCATTTCGAAACCCACTTTTTCGAACTCAGTGGACATCAAAACAGATAAATAACTAAAAATCTCAAGGTCCAAAATTTTCATGATTACTATACTTTATTTTACTAGAGTAAAAGAAAGTAAAAATTAATAGAATTTACAAAGCTTATAGAATTTGTAGCAATTATATAAATTCTTTAAATTTAAAAATTCTTTAAACGCTTTAAATTATATCAATTCTATAAATTTTGTAAATTCTATAAAATCTATAAATTCTATCAATTCTATAAAATCTGGAAATTCTTTAAATTTTCTAGAATCTGTGAGTTCTATTAATAGTTTCGAGTGTGTCTGTTTTATAAATTCTAAATCTAAAATTTTCCTTTTTTTAAATACAAAACTTTCGAAAAATCCTATAAACTTTAACAATTCTGTAAATTTAATAATTTCTATAACTTTTATAAGTTCTATAAATTCTATGAATAAAGATTCAGTAAGTGCTTTAAATTCAAACACAAATAATCGAAACACAATTAAAATGGTCTAACCATCGGTAGCATATTAGATATTACATGAATTAATTAATATTCAACAAAAAATTAATAAAGTTAAAATTAGCGTACACAGAAATAGAGCTGTGTGAATAATATTGTGAAGAAAAAAAATTGTAAGAGAATGCATCTGTATTAGTTATGATTCGCTAATACTTAACGCACAGCACATTCTGTATATATAGAATGTAAATTGTGGTATAATCAGTCCAGTCGCCGCGGCCTGATCAGAAGATTGATTTTTTCATAATCATAAGCTCATCAGTTCGAAACTGGATTGAATTCTCTTACAATCTTCGGAACATACTCGTATTAAAATCATCTATAAATTTTATAAATTCTACAAAGTCTATAAATGTTATAAATTCTAATGTTTATAAACTATATAATGAATTCTATAAATTATATTGACGATTGGAGGGTCTCGATTTTTACGTAGCTACCTGATTTTCTTCTATTTTCCGCGGGAGCGCTGATAACACATTTACTATGGTTGCGATGCAATTTGTGCATAGGCGGTATATTTTTCTATTTCTCGCGAGAAGCGCTTTACCCACTTGTACAATCGTCAATAAACTCTACAAATTTTATAAATTCTTCGAATTTCATAGATTCTATGGGTTCTATGAGTTGTTTCAAGTTTGTCAGTTCTATAAATTCTACAAACCCAAATTTTACTTATTCTAAATTCCATAATATCTGTTAATTCTATAAATTTTATAAATTCTTTGAAGTATACAAATTTTATAAATTCAAATATTTGGATAAATTCTATGACTAATTCTATAAATCCTTTGGATAGTTTTAAAATTCAGTAACTTCTTTACATTCTAAATACAAATCATATAAATTCTTTAAATTCGATAAATTCTATAAATCTATAAGTCCTACAAATTCTATAAATATTAAGTCTGTAAATATTATAAATTCTATAAAACCTGTAAAATCTATAAATATTAAGAATTTTATAAATTGTTCAAGTCTGTCAGTTCTATAAATTCTATAAACTCAAATTTGACTTATTGTAAAAATTCTATAATTTCTATAAATTCAATAAATTCTACAAATTTTAATGTTTCTAAATTTTTTTAACTTTTCTAAATTTTATGAATTCAATAAATTCTATTAGAGCTGCTTAGATAGCTTAGAGCATCTCGCACTATACTGTTTTCGAGATCCGTCAGGTTGTTCATCTTGAACTTACCTAAGTATTTATGTCTTCTGCATGCTAATGCCGGACCACTTTTTGTCATTCTCTGAAATATTACGTATCATTTTATGTTCCAATTGAAGAAAATTTTCTTCTTAGCTTGACTTTGGATTTTCAAATTATTAGGTTGTTTTATTCTTTAAACTAACCACCTCCATAAATTGACCAATATTTCTGGATCAAATTTCAAGACAGACTATAATTACATAAAATTGGATGCCCTACCGGGAAATACAGTCAAAAACAATTCAGTCAAAAAACGAAAGCATTTTCATTCAGTCATAAAATTCTCATAAACACTCCATTTAAAAAGGAACTTAAGTCCAAAAAAAAAAAAAAAAATATTTTGGTCAGAAACTAGTTTAACTGGAATGCTCTTTGTGTATTTGGACTGAACCTCCTTCTTGAAAGGTACTTGAGCCAAAATATTTTGGCCTGGAATACCTTTTGTTTGGTTATTTTTTTGACTGAAATGCCTTTGTATACCTATACGTTGGCTCAGAGGTCCCAGTCAAAAGCAGTTTAGTCAAAAACAGAAAGGGGTTTTAGTCAATTAATAAAAGGCAACTCAGTCAAAATAATTTAATACCCTAGACAGACTGTGGTTTAATAAATCCGATTTAGCTAAACTAGTTTAAGTATTGTATGTAAAAGCAAAGAGATTAGCTAAAATCGAGGTTGACACACTGCGGCTAATCTCGAAAAATTAACTAAATCGCTTTTATTAAATCGCAGTGTGTCTAGGGTATTAGACTGAAATGCCTTTTCCGAAGGAAGTTCATTCAAAAAAACTAAAGAGGCATTCAAGTCAAAAACTATTTGACTGGAATGCTTTTTGGATTTGGGGCTGAAATACTTATTGAAAAGGAAATTCAGTCAAACAACTAAAAAGCAATTCCAGACAAAACTTTCGTTTCAGTCACTAAAACTCCTTATGGGAAAAAAGGTATTTCGGTCAGAAAATAGTTTGACTGAAATGCCATTTCTATATTTGGGCTGAACCACCTTCTTGAAAGGCATTTTGGTCACATGACATTTTGGAACTGGAATACAATTTCCAAGTCGGATCCTGGCCCCAGTTTTCCAAAAAAAGAAAGGAGTTTCGGTCAAAAATTAAAAGGTAACTCAGTCACAATATTTTTAGTCTGAATTGGCTTTTCAGAAGGTATTTCAATCAAAAAATTAAAATTCAAGTGAAAACCTTTTTGATTGGAATTCTTTTTGGATTATTGACTAAAATTCTTTTTGAAAGGGAGATTCAGCCAAACAATTAAAAATGAATTCCAGGCAAAATTGTTGTAAAAAGTGAAAATATTCTGGAAAATGCAGATTTCCAGTCTAATATTAAAATTAAATCTGCATTTTCCAGAATATTTGAAAATTAAACTTACTTTTCAAGAATTTCTGGAAATGGAAGTAAACCTACCAAAAGGTATTCAATTCCAAACATATACGTCACTAAAGTACCTTTCAAGAGGATTGTTCTGACAAATGACCGAAACCCTTTTTTTCAATAAAAATTTGTGATTGAAACTCCTTTCATTTTTTGACTGAATTGTTTTTGAACTATATTCCCGGAAAACAATTTTGCCTGGAATTCCTTTTTAGTTGTTTGACTGAATCTCCTTTTCAAAAGGAATTTCAGTCACAAGTCCAAAAATAATTTCAGTCCAAAAAATTTTGGCTTGGATATCTTTTAGTTTTTTGAATGAACTTCCTTCTCAAAAGTTATTTCAGTCTAAAACTATTTTGACTGAACTGCTTTTGATTGAGGCCACAAAGCCAACGTATAGGTTTGCGATGGCATTTCAGTCAAAAAAAAAAACAACAAAACAAAAGGTATTCCAGTATAAAAATTTGTGACTAAAATACCTTTCAAGAAGATTGTTCAGTCCGAATACAGAAAGAGCATTTCAGTCAAAGTGTTTTCTGACCGAAATACCTTTTTTTTTGGACTGTAGTTCCTTTTTAAAAGGAGTTTGACATAACGTCTTTCGTTTTTTAACTGGAATTACAGGAGCCGAAAATTCCTGTATAATTTCAATGTTTCGTTTAAAATTTAACTGATTCAAACCGAAAAAAAAAAATTAGAAAACCAAAGAATGTTAACAAAAATCAGATTAAACGGAAAAATTGTTACATCGGGGGCACGAAAATAGAAATAGTTCCATCAGACTAAATTATTTTAGCAACAATAGTAGCGGTATTTAGATAAACTAAAGTAATATTTACTATTAATTTCTATAAAGTTTTGGATTTTGCTTAAATTGTTTTGGGTAAGTTAGGCGAAATGAAGCAGCAAAATACTTACAGCAGAACATAGAATTAAGATCAATGCTTACAGAGTTTGTGGTTTGTCTAACTGAGCTATTGCAATAAAATTGGGTAAAGCTAAATGTTTCACACGAGCTTCCCAAGTGGTCACACCACAAAACTCTCTTTTACTTGACAAAAACCTACTTTTTAGTGGTGAGAAGAAGCTCAATTTAGATGATCCTGTTGGCTATGTCAGTTGATTTTGTACCGACCGGTCAAAATGACAGATTGCACATAAATTTAATCCAACAAACGTGCAATCCGTCATTTTGTCGTGTACGTACTTCTAGTGCTAATGGTACTTTTGCTTTTAGCGGACAAATTACTCTAACTTGGATGAGTTTGAGAATAAAATCGAAGGAGAAGTTAATTTGCTGGAAATTGGTTTATACTGTGTCGATTCATCCTCATAGCCGATTTTTTGTAAGCGTACAACGAGAAGTTTCCTCGCGAGGTTACATTTATTTATTTTATAATTATTTAATTTACTTATCATTTATAGAAACAGCTTGGATTAATATACATCGTGTTAAATTTAAATTTTAACAAGTGTTTTACGGAATGCTAATGATAATGACTAATGTATTCAGTTTGTTCATCATTATTATTGTTACTTTTACACAGTGACTTGAAGTAATAAAATAAATTGTTTATGAAAATATTGTAGATATTATAGAACAAGCATTCTGTTTGAAAAGTTTTTTAGAATTTCATTTGCACTATATCTTCATTTGGCCAAATGTATTAATAATGGTACAAAATAATTCGTTATCCCTTCAGAAAGAAATCATAGGGCCAGGAAACATTTAGTTCTTGAGAACGACGTCTAATTAACAATTTTGGTTCTTCCCTAACACTTTAGGTTCTCTATTTTGTTCTATTTTAACACAGATTTTAATACTGAACTTTTAAGATTTGTAAACGTTAACGCGTGAATAAAGATGTCAAAGTATGTAATTGATTGATTCAAAAATGGCAAAACGAGTGAAAGTTAGGATATTCCCATTGAAACTCGTTAGAAACAATTAAATTTCCCAAACATATTACACGATTTAAGTGTTAGTCATTGAAAAAATTTCTTATTAGTACACGTTGTAAAACCAATTTTTTCCTTGTAAGACAAGCATTGCCTTGACCTTCAAATGATTTCTTATCTATCAAGTAAATACTGAAAATATCAAGTAAAAAACTGAAAATATTGAAGTAAAAGTATTTACTTTTTTGTATTTACTATCTATCCATTGTGTTGTCCAACAAGCAAAACTGGGAAGATATTCATTTGCTAAAAGTAAAATTCTTGAAAAAATGTAAGTAAAAGCTTTTACTTTTCTCCTTCACTTCATCCATTGAGAATCCGAGAATAATTCAACCAACGCCATAGATTTAAATACTATGCTGTTTGGTTGGTTGCAAGGAAAGTAGCGCAACACAAAAAAAAAAACTCGATGATGTTCGATTGACATACGAAAAAAATCAATTTAGAAAATGAAAAGGCAGATACGTCACATGTCTTATTAAAGCTATTGCCAACTATGAACGGCTGAACATGCTGACGCAATTTATTTTCTTTCGAGAGAGGAGTGGCAAAAAACGAGATGGAGAAGCTCAAAAACATTGTCCAAACTTCAGACTGTGACTAAAGGTATAGTTAGTAAGTCATTTCTAGCAACTCCCACTCGAACGCAAAAGCAGTCGACATTAGGCTCAATGATAGCTTACCCAGAAACAGATACTGTTTTAGACACTTTAAGGCTAAAGTCTGATTGAATTAATTTGGCGAAATGTGGTGGGTTTGAATTGTAAATATTCTCATCTAAATCTAGCCATTCCTTAGATAATAATTCGTCATTGGTACATGGTACAATCAAAATTAGATACGGCTTCTAGTAGCGCCTCTGAAACAACAGACCATATAGACCGCCATTACACATTTAGAATTGTCCGCAGCTTTCCTTGTAACTGAAGTCGAATTAAATTATTAATTTTGGACTGATTCCGACCTTACGTTGTTACGTATAAAATTCGACCACATCGATATTCAACTTTTCAACTCGGGTTAACGATTGACATAAGCCAATTTCCTCCAAAAGATTTTATCTCTAGAGGACTACGTCCTGAAAAATGGTATGATGCTAAGTGTTGGTGGACTAGTCCAAAGTATATGGGCAATGAACAAAATGTTTGGTAATCCTTGGGAGCTTACAAAACTTGAGATTTTTTTTTAACGCAAGTTGGGCAGTGTAATGCAATGGAATTTTGTTCACTGAAACATCGGTTAAAAATTCCACCGAGACATTTTCTATTAATATCTGCATCGCAAATATTTTGCAAATTATGAAATCGGGCATATGAGTTACAGCTTCATCACAAATGGTTAAAAACCATAGGTGTCATAAAAATCGGCATTTTAATATTATTAACTCTAAAATGGAGTTTCCTTACTTTTCTGAGCAAGCTGAGGACTTTCTTGTTCTCTTATGACCAAACAAAACATTCGAAACAAACTTTTTTATTGTTCTAATCTGTTCGGCAGGCTGATTGGTTTCCTAGTGGCTCAAAATACTGATTAAGTTCAGTGAATTAATCGAATTTTGCCTAAACGTGGTGCAAGTTGACTTGAGATCCTTCGCCTTTAAGACGATAAACTCTACCACAAGGAACTTTAGATATTTCTGTTGGTATACCGCAATTGGAACTTAACTCGTAGGCTTGTCACTCCCCATATTTTGTGCTGGAGACTATTCTTTTTACCATAAAAGACCGAATCTTTCCTGTTGAATCACAGCATGTGGAGTTTGTGCTTTGCTTTTGGTGCCGTTCCAGATACTTGTCAACCGTAAATAAATCCGTTGACTGTTTGAAAACTGGTCAAAGATTGTAGATAGTTCATTAATCTGTTTTGTTTCAATAACAGAATTACGATTATGTGAGTTCCTGCCAATTTTTTTATTATAGTGAGCACAACACGAAATTAACTAAACCGTAAACTGGTGCTCAAACTGGGAATATATTTATTTTTAAATTGAATAATACAAACTTACTTACTTACTATTTATGATATTATTAATCACATTTTGTAACTCACCTGAAATGAAGCCAAAAAAAAAAGCCAATTAATTTTTAAACCCAAATTATGCAGCCGAAATTTAACCACCCCCAGTCCTATAAAATTTAATTGTCGACTGTAAAATTGCAATGTAAATATTCAATTAATAACCAAAGTTACTAACCGCCATAAAACTAATGACTTGCCAGTTGAGCCATAAACCCGTAGTAAAAAACAGAAAAAACACTTTGTAACAAATTATTTTATCATTTTGACCATAAACACAACACAAATTATTATTATTTTTTTATTACGAAGTTCTAAGAAATCATTGTACTGTATACATAAATACAAGTATTCTATTTTTCATGTTTTCTTAGCAAACATTTTGTGTGTGTGTACAAAAATAAAATCATTTATTATTATTATACGTTTGGTGTGCTGTGCTGCTGCAGCCAGGTATAAATGGATACATTTTTCAAATCGAAATCTTATTTTTTGTTTGTTGTGCTGCTTTTTCGTTTTAATAATAATCAAAATGCATATAAAAATACGCGCTGAACAAAAGGCCAAATACCTGCAATTTATATATAAGTTTACAAATTATAAAAAAAAAAAAAGTTTCTTTATATTCAGTTCTTTGTGTGCAGTATCAAATTATTGTCTTGGATTCATTTTTTTTTTTTTTTTTTTTGCAAAATTTCTATACCAAAGTATATTTTTTGTACATATGTAAGCACTTATATACAATCCGGTGTATTAACAATTTATCAAACCTAATCTTATATACATACATATATGGACGAGTGCATATTTTTATGTAAAAGAAAAACACAATAACGGGTGATATTGTCATATGAACTTTACATTTTTCACTGACTGAACAATAATAAACCATAAATTATAAATAAAAATAATCACCACCCGTTTATTATTTGTGTGTTCTTTCTTAATAAGCTGCATTTATATAAGAAGAACATCTTATTCTTTTTTTTTTTTGTTTTTTACGATCATTATTTTTCTGTCTTATGAAGTTTCTCTTATGAGTATACTATGTACATATATACGTAACGATATACCGATATATTGTTAGATGTGTACATCTTTTATTTGATTTTATTGCAACTAAAACGACTCAGATTTAGCTCATCCAGAAATAAATAAAAAGCCAAAATGGGAAGCCAGTACAGATTAATATAAAAGGACTTCCAACATTTTCCGACTAATAAACCGTTTTCTACATGTTAAAATTTACAAAATACTAAAATTTACATTATTTGCGGTTTAATTATATTTTACAAAATATTGAAAGGAAGGAAGATTTATGTACGTACTTGAAAGTGAAATTGATATTACTTATGTAGTTCCTTTATATAAACAACTTAATGGATGTACGTATACAAACATAAAATAGAAACATGATTTATTTTTAATGAAAAGATTTTGCATGCTATATATATAGGTCATGTACATACACACATACAAATTGAAAATAAAAAGGAAATTGCACTTTTTGTTCAAATGAAATGAAATGTTTCATGCTAAACCAACGAGCCTTGTGTAAACAAAGTATAGAGTGAAATTGATATGATTTTTTTTTTGTTGTATGTACACTGTATCAAAAAATTGTCCGTACAGCACTCGGTTAAGAAAACATTGATAAATAAAACAATTGGGTATCAAACAAAAAATTCAGTTTTAATTTTTTTATAACTCAAATTACATTTAAGATCCTGAAAATAATAATAATCATAATATAAATTAAGTTACTTTCACGTTTGATAAGATTTACTATTTAAACCGCATAAAACGATCTCAAATAATTGTCCGTACACACAAAGAAGTTGAGGGAATTTGGTAAAAAAGTTAGGTCTAATATTTCGTGTTATAACCTATTCATGCAATGACACTTTGAAACCTTCTTTTCATTTAGAAAACCAACTTCCGAGTTACTTCGGGAGGAATTTTTGGCCCATTCCACTACAATGACCCGTTTTAATTGTTCCTTGCCGCTAATTTGCTGTTTACGGATCTTTCGCTCCAAATAATGGCATAAATTATCAATGGGGTTGAGATCTGGTGGCTGGGGAGAATGAGGAAGTATTGACTTTACATTGTACAATAACCATTCCTTTATCAGCTTTGACGAGTGCTTCGGGTCATTGTCATGTCCGGAGCGAAAATCTTGTTCATGCCCCATTTTCTCAGCACTTATTAACAAATTACCCTTCAAAATATCCAAATAATTAAACCGGTTCATTATGAAGGTCAAATGTCATACACCCCTTCAGCTAAAAGCTCTTCAAACCATTATACTTCCGCCACCATGTTTTACTCAAGTTCAGTGTTGGGTTTCCGCCACACCATAACTTGCCCATCTGAACCAAAAACGTTAGATTTTCTTCCATCTGAGGCAATAACATTTTCCCAGAACTTCTCGGGCTCACTCACATATCCCAATGCATATTCCAAGCGCTTTTAATATTTTTTTTGTCGGCAAATACAATTCTTGCGTGTCGCACATCGACGATACTCTTGTTTATGCAAAATATTGCGTATTGTCTGAGGTTCTATCGCCCCTTTTTTGCGTTGATAAACTTTGGCACCGATCGTTGGAGCACTAACCTTTCGATTCTGTTTTATTGCCTTCTCTATTAGATGTATTTAAGGTGTGTTCAGCTTTCGGTTGCAACCACGCCCAACTACATCTCTAATGATTTGGTTTTTTGGGAGTTCTGGATGATATATTGAATCGAAAATCGCGGGCGATTAGTTATTTTGGAAATTTCCTGTAAACTTTTACCTTCACTCTCCAATTTAATGATCAATTTTTTAATTTCTACACTATTTTTGGTATGAGAATAACACATTTTTAATTAACTGGACAATATTTCATTCACCATGAAAAAAGTAAGACTAATTAACTTTTACTCAAAAAAAAAAAATCGTAATTTACGGTTAGTTGAAAATAGGAGTACAACAAATAATAAATTGTTAATGTGCTAGTGTTAATTTTCACAAAAGTGCAAGTGTACGGACAATTATTTGAGATCGTTTTAGGGTGTTTAAATAGTAAATCATATGAAACGTAAATGTAAATTAATTTGCTTCATGATAATTATTATTTTCAGGTTGTTAAATGTAATTTGAGTTAAAAAAAAATAAAAACTGAATTTTTTGTTTGATTTGTAATTTTTTTTTCATCAATTTTTCTTTAACCGAGAGGTGTACGGACAATTTTTTGATACAGTGTATGTGTGTGTATTCAACATAATGATCATAAAACAAAAAGTTGGGAGATTAAAAATGCATAAAGTTTTCAAGTACGCCATACGTCAGAAAGGATATGAAAAATGGTTTCTTTTCATACATGGTATAACAAAATGATAACTTTTTCATAGGTGTCGGCACTTATAAATTGTATGTACACAAGACATTCTTATATAAAAATATGAAAATAAAGTCTGCTTTTTAAATTCTCCTATAGTTCCGTTTACATATAGATAATCCAAATGATTCTAGTATAGGGTTTTCCAATCTTTTTGTTTTTTGGTATGGAATTTGAAATTTCAATTCATCCCAGCGATAATCGAACTGACTAGGAATCCTAAATCTGCAAATATGTCAAAACAAACCTACATCCCTCACCAAAGGCATTACACTTACCGTAAATAAAAAATATTCCCGTTCGGAATATCCCCTTCCATCCACGACCACTATCCAGTGACAAATTAAAAACCAAATATACCATATTCAAAAAATTCATCCTCTAAAATGGGTTCCAAATACTATAATAACATTCCCTCATCGACAGGTCACATGTCTACCTTTCCAAAAACCCATAATTTACAAATTATGTTTACGTAAACTTCACTACAACTAAACTCAGCCGTTGCTTAAACCAAAAAATACAAAATGGTTTAGCTAAATCGAAAAAATAAATTTATGCAAATTAAATCAGATTCTCAGTTATCACCTGCCGTTATCAAACAAAAAATAAATCTAATAATAAATCTTGGACATAAACTCTTTTTTACTAAAGCATAACAAAAAAACTTCAATTTTCTACCGCAATTAACGCAATGAATGTACCCTTACAAATCACAAAAAGATTCTGAAATGAAACCGGGCATACACGGAAAGCATTATTTTTGCATCATAAACGAATCGTAATATTTTACATGCAAGTAATCCTCAGCTAATTGATTACTGTAAAACCAATTTAACCCGGCAAAAACACAAAATCAATATATACAGGAAAACTTGTCAAAGCCGGAACTTTGATGTGCCGGAAACTTCTTTTACACGGAAATTTTTTCCCCAGAACGAAATTTTATTCTAAACTGAACTTGTATATACCGGAAACTTCTCAAACACGGAAGCCGGAACAACTTTTTGGTACGAAAATTAAAATCTCCACTATTTGGTACTTGTGTAAGGCGGAATCAAATTCTATACGTTTTCGGAATGCAATGCAGACTGCTTTTGTGAAAAAAAAAGATATGGAAACACCAAAAACGAAACAAAAAATTAAAAATGACATTTTGGTGTGTACGCCGCCTTTAGTTGTTGGTGCTTATTTGGTTTATGAAATCATTATTAAATTGACATCTTGGATTAATTTATATGGGGAATCACCAAATTGTGTAATTATACATATGTAATTTATTATGTACATATGTAATGGATTCAAATTTAGTGATTAAGTTAATTAATGGTTAATGTGTTGCGTAAGTTCAATCATAATCAAATTAGCGCCTGCATTGATCTGTTTTATTGTAGTTTTACACATTATGTACAATGAAGAAAAACCAAATAAATAATTTATCGCTTGTGCAAAAATATCAAATAATTAAAATGAGAGATACAGGAGCTAAAGTAGCCGATATAGCGCTTCATTATAAATGTGGAAAAACACAGGTATATGACGCGATTAAAAATAAAGAGGACACTAAACTAAGATACCTGTCATCGCGAGAATCTGAAAAATTAATAAAAAAAAAAGCAATACAAATAGGAAAAAATTAGTGAATTAACGTTTGAATGGTTTTGTGCGACAAGGGCTAAAAATTTTCCTATCTCGGGTCCAATTTTAAAAGAAAAGGCTTTACAGGTAGCCCAAAATCAAATCCCCCCTGTTATTGATTTTAAGGCATCCACAGGGTGTTTAGACTCTTTTAAACAGAGATATGGCATATCATTCCAACAAATCGCTGGTGAATCAAACGATGTTAACCCAGAAACTGTAGCGTCATGGCATTCCAAACTTAAAGACATTATAAGCGATTATACGATCGACAACATTGCTAACCTAGATGAAACGGACATTATTTTATAGAGTTTACCAAACAAAACATTGGCATTTAAAGGTGAAAAATGCTACTATTTCATTAACAGTTTTTATGAATGGAACAATCAAAAAATCTGTTGTTGTTGGTTATTCGAATAATCCACGTGCCTTTAAAAGAATAGATAAAAGATCTTTACCCGTCGAATATTTTTTCAATAAAAAAGCATGGATGACATCTACGATCTTTGAACAAATTGTGCGAGATTTTAACAACGAAATGATCAAGCAAAACAGAAACATTTTGCTGTTTCTCGACAATGCAACGTGTCACCCACGCAATAATTACTCAAATATAAAATTGATCTTTTTTCCGGCCAATACTACAACTTCTTTACAACCTTTAGATGCCGGTATAATTGCAAATTTTAAATTCAACTATAGCAAAGTTATGCTTCAAAAACTGTTGTCTGCAATGGATACAGTGTCAAAAGCATCTGATTTAGTGAAACAGACCAATATATTGGATGCAATTTATTTTATTGTGCATTCAATAAAACAAATTAAACCAGAAACAATCACAAAATGTTTCAAAAAATGGGGATTTGTTTGGGACGAATTAGCAGAATATGATTGAGGCTACGTATGGCGATCATAACAATAGTGCGCTTGATTTTTTAGCAATTGATGATGGAGTCATTTTTTAAAATGACGAAATATTGAATGAGTTGATATAAAGCACGGCTTCTTCATCTGTAAGATCTGAAGAAACAGGAAACAACTCGGACAGTGCTGAATCATCGGACGAAGCTGATATTTTACCTGCTAACAAAACCACGATAATCAAGCATCTGGAGGAAGCCCAAATATATGCACTTCATACTAGTGACTCAAAATTATTAAATTTACTATCGGAGGCTAAATTACTAATCATTTCCAAATGTACAACTAGTAAACTGAAGCAAACAACGATGGATAATTTTGTAAACTCGGTTAACTAGATCTGGAGATCTGCACTATTTCTTTAAATTTATATTAAATACATAGGTGAATTATTTTTAATTAATGTATTTATGTATGTACATAAATATGTACATACTAGTGTGTATATAATATGTACATACATATGTACTGTACATTTATTTATATGTTTTATGTACATATTTTTATTTTAAAAACGTTTGTATTTTTGAAACGTTTCTTGTTGCATTGCATACCTAACTGAATTTTTTTGATATGTATTGTATTAAATATACGTACATACTATGTATGTAGAATGAAACCTAAAATTAGACTTTAATTTAGAGAAAATTTGGTTAAGAACTTTCGAGAGGCGGAAACTTCCCAGTGGCGGAAATTTTATTCGGCCCCGCACGATTCCGACTTTGAAAAGTTTTACTGTAATTGGTATCGGTATTATAGTCAACCCCCATCTTGTCAAAATGAAATCGTAAAATCAATTTTCAATGTCTTGAATGAAAATATCATTTAATTTAATTGGTATGCTGTGAAACATTCCCCCCCCCCCCCCCGTAAAAGCAGCGCTTTTACCCAGAATACACTTTAGAATTATTCAATCTTTTAAATTTTCTGAAAAAAAATTCTTATTCGAAAGAATTATACCCGCCTTTCACAAAATGTAAAAATTCTGTAGTTGTAACTTAATTGCCTAAAAAAGTTGCAGAATTCTAAAAATTCACAAACCGTAAAATTTTCACCCCTGTAAATAAATGTACATTGAATTCGTGGCTTATGGTATTATGACACTGGGTAGAAAAAAAATTCAATAAAAGTAAGCAATGGATGACTAGGAAAGAAATGGTGGGACAAAATTGTTTTATTTATTAAAAGTATACAAGCATTCTTTTTTGCTAGAGATGTGTCTAGGGTAACTGCTGTTAAAGTGAGCTTTTGATATTTGCTTCATAATTGTATACCGGGTGATTTTTTTAACCTGATACCTCAAATATCTCGGAAAATAAGCACTTTACGAAAAAATGGTAAAGATCAAAATTTAATTATTCCGTGGGGGAAATACTTTAGTCTTAAAATTAGTACCCCTCCCCCCCCCCCCCCCCCTCATCCTTGTAGGTGGAACGAGGGTTACTTTGAAACTAAAATATGAACCCCTATTTTTTATTGCAGATTCAGATTCTACGGCTAAAAATACGTAGGATTTGACTGAAATATTTTTTCGATTCATAATATAGATGGCGCTGTAATTGACGATATTCAATTTTTTTTTAATTTCTCCTACGGAGAACGTACGCAAACGATTCTGCAAATACTCGAAATTGGTCGTCAAAAAATTTATTCATTTTGCAAATTTCCAATAACTGGGAAAAGGGTGCTTGAGTAAATCATGAGTCCCCTCGCCTTCGACTTCAATGCACTTATTAATGCGCATTTCAAATGACTGTACACAATTGAGAAGTGTGTCTGCTTGAATTTCAGCACAAAGATTTCTGATTTGCTCTCAATCATATTCTCACGTGTTGAAAAATTGAATATCGTCAATTACAGCGCCATCTATCATGAATCGAAAAAAATATTTCAGTCAAATCCTATGTATTTTTAGCCGTAGAATCCGAATCTGCAATAAAAAATAATGATTCATATTTTAGTTTCAAAGTTACCCCCGCCCCACCTACAAGGAGGAGGAGAGTACTAATTTTAACACTAATGTATTTCACCCACGGAATAATTAAATTTTGATCTTTACCATTTTTTTCGTAGAGTGCTTATTTGCCGAGATTTTTGAGTGTATCAGGTTAAAAAAATCACCCGGTATAGTACCCCTGTATTGTGTATACTCTCATTCGGTCGATAATTTGCTGTACTTACTATTTCTCTCATTTTCACGATACTTTTCCAGCGCTTAAAAAGTCGCAAACAAAGCTAGTGTCATATTAGCATTAATAATAGTACCTGCCTAATCATAACAAATCATTCTGGCTTGAAACTGGAATAATTGAAAGTGTTCAGGCACTTAATAGATTTTGATAAATAATTTTCCATGGAAGATGTTGATGGGGCCAACGATGGGGTTAAATGCAGATTAGGTAATTTTTTCAGTTTTTCGGTACTTTATCTAATGTCGAATTCGATTAAAAAAAAAAAAATTACATTGAGGGTAAACCTCTTTTTACCCTCAAAATGTTGCATTGAACAAAGAAAGTGCAAACTGAGGGTGACATTTGTTTTGCACCAGTGCAGTTATTGCTACACTAGCATTTTTAGTCGAGCGTACCCCGCTTTTTCCACACACCAACAAATAAGTTGTTTATTATTGTGACGCCATTTTGGATTTGACATTATAAATTATTTCATCTGGCACTTGTGTGTAATGTATTAGATAGACGGCGGTTTATTAAATTCGATATAGCTAAACTCGTTCAAGTATTTTGTGCAAAACCGATGTTGACATACTTACGACTAATAGCTATATATTTTGTCAAGAACATTTTTTGACAGAACCAACAAAAAAAAAACACACACACACACACAATAAAGTGCAATTGAATTTTTTTGTTCGATTGGCATAAAAAATAAGGTCAATTAGGGGTTGCAACAAATCAATCAAATTCGACGTAACAAATCAATTAAAACATATGAATGTTTGAATGAATCCAAAGACGGAAAACGGAAAATAAATTGGTACGTTACATCCAACGGTTACAAAAAAAAACTAAAAATTTGAAACTTGTTACGTAACGCTACATGCATTTATTATGCAATATAATCATTTGACAATATTCTTTCGACTTACAGTGACTTGCAGGTGTAGATATCGATTACTGGATTTTCATTGCGCCAACATTCAAAAACGTTTTTGTAACATCTACGAGTAACATACATATGGTATGGCCGTTCGGGGTTTAAATATATTAAATAACGAAAAAAATATCTGCGTAACGTTACGTTTGTAACTTAAGGATATAACTGAATTTTAAATTGTATTATGTTTGTATAATTGTATTTCGTTACGTAACGTGTAACGTTTCCCATGACTGATATGTAATGTAAGTATGTGTATCGCGAATTAGAACAAATTAAATTTATTTTGGAATTTTGTGAAAATTAATACTAATCGGAAATTTTACTATTATAAGCGAGTTTACATTTTGTAAATCAGGCCATCAAAGTTCAAGTTTCAGGACATATGAGTTCAATTTGTGTTAATTCCCGCGTTTTATTCCCTTCTTTTTAAATGATGTTTCCAATGTTTTCTAATCTCTTTCGATCTGAGAGTGACTAGAAAATAAATCATATTGATGATTATTCATTTGGCATCGAATAAAGAATTATTCTCAACCCAGTCAATTCAATACTGTGTGCTACTCTATTCGTTATTCAAAGAAAAGGACGGGTGAACCAAAAAAAAAAAAAATAGAAGGGTTTTTAGTTTTCATAAAAAAAAATTTCATTCCACCCCTGATTTTCATAAAATAATCGAATTTGTTGTCAAAATTATCACTGTCCGATCTCGATTCTCGATATTGCCTCAAAAAATATATCAAAACAATTTTGCACCTTTAATAAACAAAACAGAAAAACTATATTTTTATTCTATTCAATAAATCCATTTATTACTGAATAATATTCTCGAATTTTCGGTATACTATTCATGATCAAAAATGAGAATTCAAAAATGCATTTAAAAATAATAGAAAGGGAATAAAAACAAACTGAAGAATAGTTTTAAACGGTAGTTAATTCAGTTAAGATTGTACGATTTTTATGTTTCTTGTGTTTCACATAAACTGAATTTCGCCGGTTCGAAGCAAACCCATTTCTATTCGGATTTCTACTCTCGTAAAAAAACTACTGCAATTGTTGAATGACTGCAATTCGAAAACCATATTAGCAGACCATTTGATCAGGTCTAAAATTCATATTATTGACCTTGAATATGTCCTCTAGTTAGAAAGAGGCATTACTCCATTTTGTTTACCCTGAAATCGTAACCATAGCCCGAAGTATTTCATAAGTTTCAATTGAAGAAAGGTTTTCAGATGTCGTGGTGACTCTCTTAGTTACCGTTTTATGTTGACTTATGGATTTTTTTTTCCGAATTGGAGAATGAAATTTATTACCGAATTATAATAAGCCCTTCCCATATAAAATATTACGAGAATTTTTCCTATCAAGGCGACTTCGATTATCCTTTCTTAATTGCAATGGTAATGGTAGATAATTGATTGCACGCAGAATTTTCCCAATATTTTTTGATTTTTTGGTTTCTGAATATTTTGCATCGCATGAATTTGTTCTGAATCCGCTTTCTCTGAAAAAAATATGGATAAATCGTCGCTTGAAGTTGTATTTAATATAGCCTGATTTTATTTTTTCGGAGTAAGTGGTTAATAAATAAATAACCAATCTTAATTAAGCATAGTAGAACTTGGGCAGTGATATTTACAATATTGATCCTATTGTTTATTATTACTATTAACAATTTTTATTACTTATCCATAATTTATTAATTATTACAGTACATGGCCATTGAATTAGCAACTTTTGATTTTCTAAAATTACTCTATTAATACAAGCAATTTCCGAGAAATTTTAGCTTTATTTTTTACAGCACAAGTCTAGCGCCGTTTATGATGCACAAAATTATTTACCGTTATTTCTCTTGAAATTATTATTTAATATTTTTCTAAATTTTGTACTTCCTCGAGCGAGCGATTGATGAACATTAGGTAACGGACGGTAGTAATTAAATAGTGTAATAAATGAGGTATCATTATTTTTTTATTAAGTATTGTGTTAATGGCAGGGTTTCGAACCCGCAAAATTTTGGGTTCGGGTTCGGGTTCAAAGCAAGAAAATAATTGGGTTCGGGTTCAGGTTTGGGTTCGGGTTAACAAAAAAATAAAATTTCACAGATATTTAAAAAAATCTATTTATCGTCACTTCAGTGTTCGAGCGCCACAAGCGCATTCTGATCATTTTGAAGTTATGTTTGCCATTAATTAATGTGACGGTCCTAACTGCAAATTGACTAAAACTCATCTGTGTCGCTCAAACACTTGACTGACGAAGTGGTATAATAACTACGTTGGAAACTGATTTGAACAGTCTACATTTTTACGTAAAATGGCAGTTCTCACTCCAAAATTACAAAAATGCGTTTGTGTCACTTGGGTACTGAGAAGACGATATTTATTTATTTCATTAAAAACATTTCGTTTAGTTTGACGAATAGGATATATTTTAATGATTCTTCTTGAAGGTGTACCCTTTGTGGTGCTAAAATAAACTTTAAAGCCGAAAATGTCTATTCCACACTGACTTTCGTTGCAGGAATCGCTAACACAACTTTTGCAGCTTCGTATAAAAGTGGAATTTCAATTTTATGGTTTTCCCACTATTCCATAATATTTTTCTCCTTGTGGACCCGTGAAAATGATTCATAAACAGTAAACTCCTGCTATACGTTTAGTTCATAGTTAGTCCAGCTGTCTAAATTGTTGGATTATGATAAATAATATACAGTGGAGTTCAGTCAACACGAAGACGGATAACACGAAATATCGGATAACAAGAACATTCTTTTGTTCCCAGTTCCACTGTTTCTTCATATTATTTTCGCTTAACACGAAATTCTGAAAACACGAAATATTTTGTTGTTCCCCTCGATTTTGTGTTATCCGACCTCCACTGCATATAATATGCGATTTTTTTTTGTCAAGCCGAAACCCGGTTGAATCGAACCCGCGAAATGTTGGGTTCGGGTTCAGGTTCAGGTTCGAAAAAATTACTAAAAATCTTTGAACCGGAACGGGTTCGAGGTTCGGGTTCGGGTTCGGTTCGAAACCCTGGTTAATGGTTCTTTATTGGTGCGATAGGTTATAATTTTCAATTGTGTTTAGTAAGTGATTTTTGAGAGTTTCGTGTTACTGTCATAATGGGACGAAAAGCTGACATTACATTGATAAAAAAAACAACGTATTACTGATTTATTGGAACATTCATTATGTTGTGTCTAGAATTAAGAAATCACTCCAAAATGGCGAGGTCGTGACTCCACCGCACAGGGAAAATTGCTGAAAACCAAAGAAAACATCCGAAAGGAAAGACATAATCATCTTAAAATTAACCTTACAGAATCCTAAACGATCAACGGCTTTAATAAATGACATTATAAAGAAATACGACATCAACATCTCGAATAGAAAATTGCGACGCCGCTTTAAACAATTTTGACTAAAACAGTGTCGTCCGACTATTAAAACATGATAATTAAACGAATTGCATGGGGACGGAAATACAGTGCCTTCTCAGTGTCAAATTAGTCTAATGTAAGTAAATAATTCCTGTTTGCCGTTTCGTTTTTTCAAATTTTCTTAAACGGCCAAATTTTCAGGTTTGTTTCTCGGATGAATCTTCGGTCCAAATTATTGCCGAGAGAAATATTTTGGTTGAACGCCGCTCACATAAGCGTTTCAACGAAGACTGTATTGTACCAAAGGTTAAACATCCAACATCTGTCATGGTTTGGGGGTGTATCACCGCAAAAGGTCCTGGCCCTCTTCATTTAGTAGATGGCATTATGAATGCTGATAAATAAATTCAGATATTGGGGATCGTTGTTTTTACCAAAACTCCCCCAATTATTTCGTCGTCAGCAAAGGTACATCTTTCAGCAGGATGGAGCTCCTTGTCACACCGCCAAGTCGGTTAAAAGCTATTTGAGTTCCAAAAACCTACCGCTATTAGATTGGCCGGGGAGCTCTCCGGACATGAATCCAATAGAAAATGTTTGGACGATTCTAAAGACGCAGTTATCGAAAAAACACATCACAGACAAACAATCGTTGATTGAGGAAATTAAAAACATATGGTTCAACGACCAACTTATTAAAAAAAACCATATAATAAACTCGTTCCAGACTATGCCACAAAGAGTCGAAATGTTGCTCAAGAATAAAGGAATGTGGACTAAATATTAAATTTATTTAATTTTTTTATATTCATTAAATCTTAATTTAACAATTTTAATAAAATATTGATGCTATGATATTGAATTCCCCGAAAAACTAAGATTTATAAAAGTTGCTAATTCAATGGCCATGTACTGTATATTTATTACTTATACAATTTTTTTTTTGCTTATTTTATTTATTAAACTATTGTAGTTTTTAAGAATCCAGAGTAATTCAGACAACCGAATCAGCTTTAATTTTTTTTAAATACCTTCATATATCAAACAATTGAGATTTAAAATTGTATGTAGTATAAAGTGATTATTTTCAATTTTTCCAGGTATTTATTTTCTATATCTTTGGATTGATCGATGTCTAGAAGATTAGAACTAATTTTTAATATTCAAAAGTGTGAAAGAGCAAGTGATCACGCAACTGAATTTATCATTCTATTTTAATTTAGAATTCATAGAAGTGGCCAGTCCATCGGTCAATCATAAAACGAGAGAGAGAGAGAGAGAGAGAAATATATAAATGTTTTAGTTTTTGGAGTAACGGGTGGCGTTGAGTTGTCACTCATCTCTAAATGAGATGGGTGAGCATTTCAATATCCAGGTAATCTGGGTCCCAGGACACTCGGGCGTCATGGGGAACTGCAGGGCGGATGAACTTGCTAGGCATGGTACGACTCTCCAGCTGCAACAGGAAAGGGCAAGTCTGGGAAGGCCTTTCACAGCGCTGAGACAAGCACTTGGGAAGCAGGCGCTATCCTCAGCGGAGGAAAGCTGGTCTAACACCCTCACCTGTAGAGTTGCAAGACAAGTTTAGCCAAAGCTTGACTTTGGGCGCACTAGGGCATTAATATCCCTATGCAGACGTGAATTAAGAACGGTCGTAGGAATTCTCACGGGACACTGCCTTTTTGGAGAACATGCAAGAAGGCTGGGTCTGGAGCAAATGACTTCTGTAGAAGCTGCTTGGACGAAGAGGAGGAAGAGACGTTGGTCCACTTCCTTTGCTCGTGTCCAGCATTGGCTTTCAGAAGGCACAAACACTTAGGTAAGTTCAAGATGGAATGTCTCTCGGATCTCGAAAACAGTAAAGTGCGGGACGTCTTACGCTACATAAGTAGCTCGAAATGGTTCCAATAGGGGTAAAAGGGGAGATATTCTGTGGTATCACAATGGACCGTCACCGGTCTAAGTGTGCATAAGCAGCCAGTCCAACCTAACCTAACCTAACCTTTAGTTTTTAAATTTAGCTTTAAAAATCAGCGCCATCCAGAAGACAGGCTTAGTCGTTTATGCTTCAATCAATCAATCAATCGATTGATATCCATCCTGTTAGTGATTTCGAATTGTTGGGACAGTAATGCGATCCTGTAAAATTGAAAATTTCATTTGTGAACAATTATAGTGCAATAGCCTTGCCGCTATTTTCTTGGAAGCACCATCGCGATTGAGTATTTCGATCTTTTTTTTTAAATATACGAGAATTTGAAAAAAAAATTAAAATGAAAGGAAAAATATCAAAATGCGGTATGGATCAATACAAACACTAACGCTGAATGTAAAAATATTCTGCTAATGCCACCTAAGAGTAACATCTGCTACAAATAATCAAGAGTGTTAGTAAATAAAATAAGAGTTGGCGCCAATAATGTACCCCCTGAACCTACAACAATTTGAATTTTCAATCAAATGAATTAAAGATCTGTAAAGTCAAACCTTGTCAAAAGCTTTGGAAAAATTAGGGGTGTTGAATTGAGCAAAGATTTCTTGTTTGTGGTGATATCGAATCCATAGTTATCAAGTAAACAAAAACGGCACGATATCCAGACTTTTATTTATATTTTTCAAGGTTAATTATTCCCATAACCCTTATACCTCCTTATAGTAACAATGATTTTTAATAATACTTCAGAAGATCGATTTCGGATTGCTCCTCATAGGTTCTTTTTTAACAACTACCTATTATATAGTTAGGATAATAGTTGTTTAAAAGGAACTGACGATGGAGCTATTGACCTTCTAAAGTATGTTAGTTAAAAATTATTGTTACTATAAGGAAAATATTTTTTCAATAAAGTTAAATTTAAAAATAACTATAAGCGTATTTTGTTGACCAAAATTGAATTCGAATTATTTTGGGTTTATTTGTTTTCCAAGAAAATAGCCAATCTGATTTAATTGACAAAAGCCAACCTTTCCAATTAAAATATAAATTTAATATGTATTATGACTCTGGTGGCAGGTATCATAACTAAGAATTAGAATTAAGTTTAAATAAACCCAATTTTTTTTGGGGTTAATGTTATTCTTGCGGGGATTTATCCTATGCAATTGTTGTTGTAAATTTGTCAAAGAAATACGCTAGAAGTTGTTTTTATTATAAAGAAAGGTTTTTAAGTTAAATAAAGTAGTTAGTTAAGTAATCAAGTAGCCAATTCCCTTCGAATTTTCAGTCAGAAATAGCTGGTGTATATCTATATTAGTATTTGCATGAAATATGTATGCTACCGGCAAAAGCGAATGATTAGATGTCTTGCCGAAGCAACAACCCCTTAAAATGGATTGTATTGTATAGATGAATTAAAATCAGGCCATAGTAATTAGAAGGGTACATTTATAGTACACATTGAACTGTTTGGTCTAAGAATGCATGGAGCAGCCAATGACACAATTCTTCTACGAACATAAATTAACTAATTTTACTCCACATATTTACACCGTTGGATTCACAAATTTACCGATTTTGGAAAACAGGTAATCGATCATTAGGTAATTAAGCACGTAATTGACATGTTTGATTTCAATGTACAATTACGCCCAGTTCTCATGCAATGCATTTTAAACGGCCAACGGCACGTTTAATAATTATTTATCAATAATTTTTTAAAATGTTAGAAATTCCAAATAACCGCTTGAAACTGCTGAACTATGCAAACTATTTAAAATTATAAATAAAAGATTTATCTCTGACCGGATACCGGAATCATAAAGCTTAAATTTTATTTTATTGTTTTGTTATCAACCTGATGGATTATTAATTTCTCTTTAGTTAGAGGAAGGTTATTTTAAAATCATTGAAAAGGTTGAGAGTTTTAAACGTTTTTCATAATTGTTACAAAATTCACCAAAACAACTATGTATAATAAACAAATTGTAGGTGTTTTATAATAGTACGTCCCCGCGAACAACGAACGTTGCTATTTCTACAAACGATTTGTTTCCGATACCGTTGCCTTCCATAGACAAAATTTCCATATTGTGCTGACTATCATTGAAGAAAAATGATTCTACATCATTTGTCCCTGTCAAATGAAATTTCGCAACGCATATTCGCGGAGCACACTTTGCCCAATGCTGCTGTTTAGTTATGCACACGCCACACTTGGTTCATTTTCAGCATTACTAACGGATAATTAAATACAATTCATTTTAATCTAAGTGAGTTTTTCAGAGCGGTTTCCAGCGAGCTTACGTCATTTTTAAGAAAATCGTATGCATTTGTGCATACTACTGAAGACAAAGAAATTTTAATCAATAACATTGTTGGATTTATTCAACATACTTGATAAATAATTACATTTGATCAACAATTTGGCGAAACTTTTTTGACGTCTCAAACTTGAAGGAATGGTAGGAATTGAGAATTTCTGAACTACAATAATTAACTAAAATCTCAGAAGAAACTCCACTCTTGGCTTAAATTTAGGTTACTTTTTTGGGGTTGATGAAAACAGTTGATTAAAAAAATTTTCCCATATTGGTTTTAGTGCTTGACACAATGATTGGACCAAAAAAAGGGCCGATGTATTTTACATACATACATGCAACCATAAGAACAAAATGCATCTTCCGGAATTTAAGAATCACTTAAATTTCCTTAGTAAAATGTTTTCCAACGTAACACGCGAATCCAAACCCTGTTTACATTAAAGCAAATTAATTTTATTATACATACATGTACGACCAATTGCATATACAGAAGCTATTAAATTTTATCGGCCATTGTTACACGCATACGATAAAATAATAAACATAAATACTACACTAATGCTAAACTTTAAAATACTAACTATGTTTACATAATGTGTGTGTGTGGCCAACCAAAATACGAATCTATGTCTATATAAAACATTAATCTAGGTTTTACAATCTAATTCAGTAAAAGGGGGAGTTGTGTGCATTTTTATATAGAAAACAAAACTTTTATATACATTTAGAGGTGACCATAAACAAAATATTCGCAATCATTTTATTATCTTGTCTTTGTATTATGTACTTACAATATTCAAAGATAATAATTGTGATGTCTAAATAGGTCGTTCATTCAACTTATTGTAAATATACAATAGAAACTTTTCTTCCCTCCAAATTAAGAGAAGAAAACTAAATAATAGTTCATAATAGTCATAAAAAGAAACATTAAAAGACCGTTTCAATTAAATCGTTTGTTAGTTATTTGATAGAAATAGAAAACTTGTCTATACATATATAATAACAAGAAAGAGATGAAACGGCAAATTAACTCCACAAATTTAACAAAATTTTAAAATGCGGTTTTAATTTAGAAGACACATAACTTATGAATCAATTTTAGTGATCCGCTTGACCTCATAAAATATGACTTGAGTCATTTCATTTCCGGATTTTTTTTTTTTACACAAACGCATGAATTCCGTGAATAAAAGCTTTTTTTGTAAATAAGTTGAGGTGCGTCATGGTGAGCTTTCAAAAATACTTGCACGCACACACTTATTTATGACAAATACATAACTAGTTTGGATTAAAAATATAATTCGCGTCATTATTTACTATTACATACGTATATACTATTTTAACTTCCTACTACTAAACAAATTATTTTAATCTTAAGTTGTATTGTGTTTGTGTGTAGTATAGTAAAGTAGATAAAAAAAAATATAAAAAAGTTCACGTCATATATACAAAGATTATATAAATATTTTTTATATATCACGTGTATCGCGCAATGACCTAATTTTATTTATTTATTTATTCAAGTTTTTTTTTTTGTTCTAAATATAACTAGCAAGAATTTTATAAGTATTGAGATATTAAAATAGATGAAATAGAAAAAAAATCGAAAAATCGTTCTCCCACAAAAACTACATGAAATTAGTATTTGCCTACCTAGTTGTACTCTCATTTTTCTCATCCTAGTTACCGAATATATTAAACCTAATGAAACGTGGAAAAACCATTCATCGTACTGGGTTTTAATACATAGTCAACTAATTAAAATTATGGAGAATCCCAAAACAACATATGCAATTTGCAGCGAAAAAATTTTGGAAATTTTATCGTTTAAAGGTTTGCCTCATGCTATAGATTGCTGCATTTGACAAAATACGGAACGAATCAGTTGATACAATAGAGTGCCTGTCGCGGTTGAACTTATCATCCCAGAGCCACGTTATACTTATAATTAGCCAAATTAACACATTCAATGCTCATTGCAGATCGAATTCTTAGATCGATTAGAGGTCACATCCTTATTTTGAGCTTTACCAATTATGATGAAGTCCCGAAGTCGTTGAATAACGTTATCTTTCGATCATCCCACGAATGTGTAATCCTTTCCACAAAACTTAATTTTCGTTCATTGAAAATGTATTTACTCATTTACAGATTTTCCTAGGGATATCTATAGGTTCAAAAGAACCTGATATCCATAAATACCGCCACAATTAGGCTCCTTCCGTGGTTCCCAATCAAACATTTCAACAATTTCATTGGCAGAATGGTTTAACGGAACCCAAACGTGGTTTCCGACAACAGATTACCTACTTTGCCATTCTTACTTTTAGTCATTCCATTCACATTATTTTACGTCCAAAACCTATTTTTGGAATCCATTTTTTCAGTATCATGAGATTGAAATCCAGAAAAGTCTCCTCATTCAACGTTGCATGATGACTGAGTTAGTTAAGAGAAAGAGAGAGAGAGAGAGAGAGAGAGAGAGAGAGAGAGAGAGAGACAGAGAGAGAGAGAGAGAGAGAGAGAGAGAGAGAGAGAGAGAGAGAGAGAGAGAGAGAGAGAGAGAGAGCGAGAGAGAGAGAAAGAGAGCGAGAGAGAGAGAAAGAGAGCGAGAGAGAGAGAAAGAGAGCGAGAGAGAGAGAAAGAGAGCGAGAGAGAGAGAAAGAGAGCGAGAGAGAGAGAAAGAGAGCGAGAGAGAGAGAAAGAGAGCGAGAGAGAGAGAAAGAGAGCGAGAGAGAGAGAAAGAGAGCGAGAGAGAGAGAAAGAGAGCGAGAGAGAGAGAGAAAGAGAGCGAGAGCGAGAGGGAGAGCGAGAGGGAGAGCGAGAGAGAGAGAGGGAGAGCGAGAGGGAGAGCGAGAGGGAGAGCGAGAGGGAGAGCGAGAGAGAGAGAGAGAGACAGATTAGGTTTAGGATGCAACAAAGGCTTCAAACTTATCCCAATTTCACAAAAAAGATTGCAACTTCCCAAAGTTTGAGGGGAAAAGAATATTAAAATAAAAATCTTAGTTGAGGTGCTTGCCTAGAAAGGATAGATACGAAAGATCTGGAACTGTTAGGCATGAATAAAACAGTTCCTAGAAAGATAGACGGAAAAGCCGCTATTAGCAAGAAAGTGGGAATCCTGGAAGCAAGGCCATCCAAAGCTGCTGATGCTACTAGAAGGTGCCAATCTGTATCATTTAAGAGACCTTAATGGGAGCAACAAACGCAGTTACGGCCATGGAGTTACCCAACGCAATGCATAGCATAGAGCCCATGGACCGCATCGAGTAACACTTATTATCAACACATACTTACTGGCTACGTAGGGAAAATGAGGTAAGTATATTTTGTGAAAATTTTTTAATGTTGGATTGTAAATCTATAGTTTGTAGGAGATGTAAGCCACATTTTCCACAGTTTTCCGGGAATATTTTCCCTTTTTCTAAAAAAAATTGTAGCTATAATTTTTTTCAAAATTCGTAAAAATATTCAATTTTTTTTAAAGATTTTGATATTAGAATTGTATATCATTATTTTTTCGATGGTGGAAACATTTTTGACAGAAAAATTCTGCAATTTGTTCTTACGTAGTTTAAAATAATAAATAAAAATTGAAACAGGAAGAATTGTATAAACTCTGGAAAAGGGGGAGGGCGGGAGGGGTTTGGAGTCAGAGCCTAAGGTGTCATCCTCTAAGGTATACAACGAGTTAAAATTACATTAACCTTTTGACTGGTACTGTACAGAATTGCGTACATACACTTGTTATTATGTTGGCTCTTATGATAGCTACCAAAAAAGGATATTTGGCGCGAAAAATAATATAAAACGTCAGAATTACTCAGATATTGAAGCAAAATAAAAAGCATACAAATTCTTGATGATTTTTCGACATTTTTTATAGACAAATATATTAATTCTTCATGGCAATCCCAATATTTTTGATTTGGTAAATCAGAAAAATAAAGAATGGGCATAATACACACACAAATGAGGTTTCTCCATGGGTTTTTGATATTTGTGAATAATAATTCGCTATGTCAGTACGTTCTGGCCAGATACTTAATGAATGTGGCTAAAGTGGAATTTTCCAATACGCCTTGACATCAATACGCCTTGACATCAATATTCTTAAATCCTTTGCTTACATTTAAATAAAATCCAGTCCCCCTTGCATCTTTCTTCTCTAGCAAGGTTAAATGCCGACAGCAGAAATTGCCTTTCAGTTTTATTTTGACATTCTTCTTCTCGCCTAGGTAGGATATAAGATGACCATACCTCTTGCAAAATTCAGGAGGAACCACAAAAATAATAATTTCAACAAAATTTAATTCGAACTCCAACCCAAATGCTGGCCCAATATTTACTCTTTATATATATAGGAACAAATATGTGTGTTCCATTCGGTGCTAAAGGCGAACAAAATTGTTTGGGTTGGCTGTGTATGGAAAAAAAAAAATGGCAAATCTAATTTTTGATTTATGGTATCGATCATGATCACCATTAGCACGAATAGTGTTCCAAAATAGTTCTAGTCGTTGGGCCTTGTTTTATTTTAAAAACTCTTATTCTAGCTCTGCCTTACGGCATAAAATTTTTTCAGGCCATGAAATAAATAGGAACTATTTAAAGAATTTACAAAATATTGTAGATAAATATCACTAAAATCAATCAACAAATGTGCTTATTCCATCCGTTTGATACAGAAGACTGAGAAGATAGTCTCAATTAGCTAATTATATGTCGATGTAAAAACAAAGAAAAATTGGTGAAACAATGTTTCTATAGTTATGTTTCTAGTGGTGTTATGCAATATTTCTTGAATTTGGCTCTTATTTTATTGATCAAATCCGACCCCAAATGAAGTGACCCGAGAAATTTTCAGGGTGTGAATAATTCTGTTTTATATTAGGAATTGCAGATAGAATCGGTTTTATAACTCAGGCATAAAACTACACTAAAATCGATTGGCAAAGGTGCTGCATTTGGTGCTGGAACTTGGAAATTTAGAAAAGGCCTGGAGTGGTTATGAAAGTAAAACACAAATTTTTCTCATAACCAAAGTGGCATTATAGTGTTTTGCAATATTTGTTGAATTGTGGCCTTGTTTTATTTAAGAAACTCCATTGAAATTTATTGTCTGACTTAGCCAAAACATTTGATGATCAATGAATTAGTTAGAGCACCGCATCAAATCAAGATTCAAGTTAGCAAGTTTAAAACTTTTTTAGAAGAGATTTTACCAAGTGCATGTTTTGTGACCAGTCGTCTCCACCAAACCAATATTAACAACATATTTCGAGACTTAATAACTGTCCTGTTTTTTAAATCTTCGTCCAGGCTTAGTCATTTTTGATCTGGTCACCCCCTAGGCACCTGAAATTCGTGGATCGGTACTGTTCTCTAAACCCAAAACGATAATCTAAAAATATCTGTGATTTCGTGGAGTGTTGTGACCATGTTAAAAAAAACTATTTAGCTCGAGCGGCATACAGAAGCTTAACGCTTTAATAGTAAAATAAATAAAGAGCTCTAAACCAATAATTAAAAAAGTTTTCTTTTAATATTCCAATTTGGCTCAAAAACTAAAAACTATTTTAGTGTAATTTGCTGGATCGTGATTTTTTTATCAGAAAATACTAACAATTATTTATGTCTAAGGTCTAACTATTGTATTTCGTATGTACTTCCTTCTGACTAGAAACACTGCCCTGAAAACGTACTTCGTTTAAAGTATTCAGAGCGACAGCACCACCGTCTCTGAGACTGAGATACTGACACTGACATCAATTAACTGGAGAGAAACAACATGTTGACTGTTTATATCAGGCTGACTCTGTTAAAACCCAGATCAACCCTCAAACGAAGTGGAGCAAGCCAGTAACCTCAATCGAACTTTAAAACCGTAATTCTCCAATTCCACAAACCACACAACATAATATTTATGTTTATCCGATATACTTACACAACATGTCAGTTCACACAAAACTATCACACAGACTGACTTAGTGAATTATAAACTATTTTCTTAAAATTTCGCCCGTATCAATTTCTTTTTTTTTTTAAATAAGACGGCAAATTGGCAACATAAGCAGGCTGAGACTTTATCCACTTGTGAATGTGATAGAGGAAATATTTAAATATTTTTATAAACAATTCTTAAATTTGTTTGCTCAAAATACGATTTTCTGTGAATACATAAGCAAATTAACGTACCCTAGTTTACCGCTAACACGTCATTCCTTGTGTATTTTAATAAAAGTTCTTTATTTTTTTATTTAAAAGGTTTGTATTCGAACTTCCCTCAAAAAAATTTTAAACCTTCTCCGTTTGACTATACCGAGGTTGCCTAAGGTTTAAATAGTTGTGTTTTATTTTTTTTTTTTTGCGTTTTTCTAATGCTCAATGTTAATCGTTATAAAATGTATAGCGATAATTAAATAAAGTTAGTCAATTAAATTTGGCGATTTAATTTACGGTTTTTAAGATCAAAATAATTGACAATCTTGTCTGGTCACACTTACTTAAGGATCAATTACTTGCGGATTGAAGTTAAAACAAAGTGTGCAAGCTGAAGTGAAGCTTCTAAAAGTAGTACCGGCTCCCGGAATTAGAAACATCATATTAGAGCCCCATTTCCATCGTATGTATCGAATTTCTTCATAATGGTTTAAGAATAGTCAAGTTCCATTCCAATCGCACAGAGTTGCGTTAAAATTAAGTATAAACCATATGCACGTTTCTTTGAAAATAAAACGAAAGTAGAATGTAAAGTGGAATCTTTGTCAGACAAAACAAAAACTTGAAAAACATGAGACTTCGAACAACTGTACTGTTTTATTAAAGAAATTTTTTTAGATTTCGTCCAGGTTTCCAGTCTAGTTACCTACTGTGGTATCGTCTGGCAACAACATTTCTTTAAATTGTACCAACATTTCTTCCAATTCCCCAAAATTAGCTTTGTGAAAATGATGAACAGGTTCGCATATTTGACAAGTCCGTATTGGTATACATCTGCCAAAATTACGCTTCGAGGGTTCGACACTAAAATTGTTTTAAAATAAATTTTCCACTAGCCACTTACAGTTCCGCTGACCGGTACTCTACCCTACTAGAAAAACTTTAATATCTCAAAACGATAATCTAAAAATATCTGTGATTTTGTGGAGAGTTGTGGCCACGTTTAAAACTATTTAGCTCGAGCAGCATATACAGGGCTTAACGCTTTAATAGTAAAATAGATAAAGAGCTCTAAACCAATAAAAACAATTTTAGTGTAATTTGTTGGATCGTAATTTTTCTTAAACGCCAACAATTATTTATGTCTAAGGTCTAACGTACTGTACTCCCTTCTGACTTCAAATACTCCCCTGAAAATTTAAAACCTACTCCGTTTAATGTTTTCAGAGCGACAGCACTGATGTGTTATGACTATGAGCGATCGGCCTCTTTATTTTTCTGGTTTACCAAATCGAAAAAATTGGGATTGCCATGCACAATTAATATATTTGTCTATAAAAAATGCCGAAAAATCAACTGATTACAGACAGACAAATTAAAATTCTTAATAAATTATTTATGGTAAATGTTTCAAAAATTACAATTTAAATAAGATTATTAGTACCGTATTCTCGTTGGTGGTTTGGCATCTATTGGAAGGGGGGGGGATCAAAGTTTAGTAGATTAATCTACCAGTTCCATAACCTTCCAGTAGGGTAGACATCACGTGAGCTGTTCTAATCATGTATTAGGCAGCTGCGTGATGGGTACAATTGTGTAAGGGGTAACCTGGTGGCAACTACTGGTAACTGAGGCCTCCTCGTGGCAACCACTGGTAACTGAGGCCATTCGGCACATTTTTGGTCATCTGGCACAGACCAAAGTAAGGCGCTAAAGGAGAAACCCTTGACAAAAAACCCTAATTTAAGGTGGAACAGCACATGCCGATGGATGAATGGCTGATAGGTTAATCAGTCAGGTCAAGTATGCGGACTCTGGATATTTACCAGGCAGCCTCCAGTTTTATTTAGCCTTCCTGTAGTAAAGCTAGGTGGCGACTAATTAACAGTATTTTAAGCTACTGCAGAGAAGTACCAATTGTAGAAGTTATTTCCATCGACGAGCAGATCATTCCGTTTAAAGGAAACTTAAACGTTAACCAATACGAAAAAAGCTTATTTTCTTTGTGGCAAAAACGATTTCCCCTATGATTTTTTTTTTGTACCAAGAGAAAAACACGGAACTGTCAACTTATGACAGTAGCCGATTTACACATGTTGCTGCTACGATTTTACACTTAACGCGATGCTAAAATTGTAAGCCGTGATGGTAAAATGGTTTAAATTAAATGAGAAGAAATAACTGTTCGAATATTCGACAAAAAAAAAGAAGGAATACATAACCATCGCTCCTCAAATAGTGCAATTGTATAGTAATGGAATGGGTGGTTTCGATTTATTCGATCAACTTATTTCTTATTATCGAATATTTATAAAATCCAAAAATTGAACTCTCCGCCTCATATTTCACTTTATCGATGTTGCAGCATGTGCCAGCTGGATGCTTTATCGTGAAGAGCTTAACAAAACTGGTATTGTGAATAAAGACATAATGAGTATTTTAGATTTCAAATAAAATTTCAAAGAAGGAAAAACCATCGAAAGGTCGGCAAAGGTCGGCCATTAACTGAAGTGCGGTTCGATGGTTTAAATTACTTGCCATCACATGATGATGCGAAAGAAGTTTCTCGGTGTAAAATAACAATTGTCAGGGACAATTGAGAATAATGCGTATCAAATGTAAGGTTCATCTCTTTCTCAACAAGGATACAAACTGCTTCGTACAATTCCACACAAAATAAAATTCTTGTAAATTTCAATATTTCACAGTAATAAACCTTTCTAAGAATTGTATGGAGTAATGTGTAAGAAAATCCTAATCAAGGCTTCTTTTATAAGACAGCAAAAGATTATACCAATACAATGTCTAAATTACCATAATATAAAAGAACAACAAACGAAAGAAAAGAATTTACGCAATTATACACACATGAAACTTGATGAGTTTGCAAAAAGTATACAAAAGTTTATTGAACTCCGATAAATTATTAGCGATGAGTTTACAAATCATTTTTTGTATATGTGTACGTATTTATAATTTCAATATTCAAAATTATTAACAAAATGAAAATATTTTATGTTTGACACGTAAATCCATTTAAAGTTTTTTAATCATTAAATTCCCATTCAAAAAAAGCTATTTAATAATTGTATAAAGTAATTGAACCGTTTAATGAGTAGCTAAAATTTGCAAATCAATCCAAATAAATCTAAAAATTAGAGGGCGCGGAGGGAGGGAGGGGGGGCACAACAAAAAAAATTTCGACGTGATAAAGCTCACGTCCGCAATAATATTATATAGTATTTAGTAGTTATCGTAAAATTTGGAGCTCGCATAGCATTACACAAAGTTGAACGGAGCATGACTGAACGAACAAAACAAGCAAAACAAATCGGCTAAGGTTTGTAAAATATGAGAAAAAAAAAAACGAACCACCCTATTATGTAGTAGTATGTAAAAGCAAAAACTTTTTTAATTAATTTATATTTTCTAGGATTATACCAAGAACAACAAAAGACAACATTATTTGTATACACTACACTGGTACATACATACCTAATAATAGTTTTGATAACAAAACAACCAAAAATTTAGTTTTATAGACGCATACACATACAAAATATATAACAATATAAATAAACTCACCTAATAACAAAGCATTAGAAAATTGTCTATGTATAAATAAAATTTCAAATTCTTCACAAGCACAAATACACTAACACAAAAATTATGTAATGTATATAGATATATATATATATATATATATTATGTATAAACCAAAAATAAATACAAAAGAAATAAACTACAGGAACATGAAATTCTTCCTTTTAAATACAACAAAAATCAATAAACTAACGCACACATTTTATTTTGTTGTATTATATTTCGGGAACGAAGGGATGATTTCCTTATTTTTTAATTTATATTTTTTTTTTTTTTTGTAATCTGAAGCACACCAACTTTTTATTTTACGTAAAAAAAAATGAACACAATATTTTTCCTTGAGTATATTTTATGAAAAACTTAGATTTTTAATTAGCAAACGAAACTAATTTTTTATATATTTAAATGAACACAATTATGTAACTTATATAAAAATAAAAAAAACTTAATTTTTTCTTTACACCTTTTTCATTCTAATTAAAAGTAATTATTTTATTATTTTATTTTTCTTTATTCACGACACAACCCTATAAATAATCGAAATTAATTAATAAAACCATAACAATTATTAAATTATCACTACAAATAATTACAAAAAAAAAATTTTATGTAAACAAAATATTTTTTTACTTTACTCGACAAATTAAATTTCAGAAACCAAAATAAACCAACTATAAATAATTACAAGAAAAAATTAAAATTTTTTTTTCCAATCAAAAAAAAAAATTAAAAAATTAAATTTAAATTTTACTGCTAAAAACGCAGTAAAACGTCTTTACATAACGACCGTTCGACTAAAACTGACAAACATAAATAAAATTGTATCCTAAACTTTTTCTTGTATTTCTATTTCGGTTTTTGTTTTTTTATTCATTGTTCCCCTCATTATATACCAATGTCTCTTTCTATATAGTAATAACAACAAGAAGCTTTTACAGTATGGACGCAGAAATATTTTTTTTTTGTATTGAGTACGTACGTACGTATACGTAAGTGTGTAACAATTGTATATCACAACAAAATCGATTAAAAAATAACATAATTCAAGTACTGATGGTGGTATGGGAATTTTTGGTGTTTTGTTTTGAATAATGAATACACAAAACCAAGCCAGAGGGATGGTTGATCGCATGGCACAAATGAGTACCACCATAGCAACATATTTTGTTTTCGCGCTTAAATTTACTTTTAATTAATAAATTATTGGTTTGAGTTATTCTTCTCTAAACTCGCGCTCAAAATATAGCAGCTTACATAGGTCAAAGTAGGAGTAGGCTATGACTATCGAGTCAGTCGAACTTATTTATTTTCTAAAAAAATATTTCTTTTAAATTTACATATGAAAAATTACAAATAAATTTACATATTGGTACAAATTTACAAATTTATATCTGCCAATAAGTCGTAGAGAGTAAGAGTAAGTTAAACTTAATGATGATTATTCTCTATAATCCCGCTCAAAATCTAGCTTATCTAGGTCAAACCATACAAACTTATGAAATTCATTGTTAATATGTAATATATGACAATGCAGACAATAAGACAAATTTACAAACTTGAAAAAGGGAGTTTACGGAATTTGAAAGATTAATTTGAAATACAATTTGAACTTTACACAAAAATAAAATTTTTACTAAACGAAATGAAATTTGAACCCAAAATAATTTGAAATATTTTGAGAAATTTTTAAAATTAAATCTGCCAATAAGTCCTATTAGGGTACGAGTAAGCTAAACTCACCGATGATTATTCTTTATAATCCCGCTCAAAATATAGCATATATAGGTCAAACCATATAAATTCATTGTTAATGATGTATGCGAATGCAGACAATAAGACAAATTTAGAAGCTTGAAAAAGGGAGTTTACGGAGTTTGCAAAATTATTTTGAAATACAATTTAAACTTTACACAACAAAAAATATTTATGAAACAAAATGAAATTTGAAACCAAAATAATTTGAAATGTTTTGAAAAATTTTTAAAATTAAATTTGTCAAGAAGTCTTAAAGTAAGAGTAAGTACTGATGGATAAGTTTGAATAGAAATACCAAAAAAAAAAATCTATATACAACAGTGGCGTAGTCTGGTTCTTGGAGGGAGGTAAGCACTTGACATAAGATAGTCCCGAGCTTGATCCCATTCGCTAAAAAACAATTGTTTAATTATAACACAAGAATTAAGATTGCAGACCAGAACACTATTTTTTTCCCCCGGGATTTGAGAATTGATTTATTGTTACTTTTTTAGACTATCTTGGTATTAATTTTTACAGAGCATACTGTAGCAATCTACCTAGTACGCTTTGGAAAAATAATACCTAAACAGTCTAAAAGAGTCAGAGTACCACAGGAAGCTATTTGTTAATTGAATTCGATATTTTGTATTGAATTCTTATTCGAAATGAATAAGTTTCAGTCGTTTCCTATTTATATAATAACCTTGTACTTGGAATGCTTCGAATCTTCAGTCAGGGCTTTATTTATTTCTCTAAAATTATACAACTATAACCATTAAATGAGAAAATCAAAATAAAAATTTAAAGGAAGCCGCAAATTCATCTATAATATCATTGTAAAAATTGCGTCCTCCGCAAGCAAGTTCCTGTATGCTCAAAAAACAAACAATGTCTATGTGAAAAATATTTTGCAATAATTTGAAAATCGTTTTTCAACTTTGTATACTTTCGATAAATTACACACACATACACACAATATATTCGCAACTCGAAATAACGAATACAATCAACTTTGTTTTTATCGAACACCTACCAGTTTAACGAAACATTTAGTGTAACGAATTTAGTTTTGCAAGGAATTTTCATTCGCTAAAATGGAAGTTTTATTATAAGGAAATGTCCTGTGTACTAACCAAATGAGTAAGGAAAGAAGGAGTCTTCCTTCGAGGCGGATTTTAACTCTAAGATAAAGGTAAATCCATTAAGTTTGGATGGTTCTGAGTGAGTGAGTTAAATTGCAAGCCATCCGACGCCAACCTTGGAAATTACCATCACTGCACCTCGTGGAAATCTATCATGGCAAACTTCTGCTAGTGCTTCCATTTTGTTTATATTTGTGACTATCCAAAAAAATATTATGAAATAAAAAAGTAATGACTACAAAAAATACAAAAACTACAATAATTAAAGGCATTTCAGAGTGAACATTCGAGAGAGTGATCATTACTGAGCAAATATCTAGATTAGCAAAATATGTTCGACAATTTCAGCCTAGTTTTGGTATCTCTGTTCGTCAAAAACGTGCTAATAAATTGTTAAAAAATGTTAGTGGAGTGGAACGGGAAATATTTTTTATAAGCCATGATGAAGCCTCGGGAATTCATATATTTGAAGACATTTAATATGAGGTTAAATAAACGGAGTCGAAAGATAAGCATGAATGATACAGATTGATCATTATTTGATACCACAATGAATACTGAAAGATCTGTGCAAGTGAAACTAACAAAAAATTATTGTTTCCTATTTAGCGGAGTATACATCGAATGGCAGTCATTCTACTTCTACCTTTGTATGGGCACTACGGAAATACGTCGCCAAAAGTTTCAATATCTGAACGGTGGTTTTCTACGGTTTCTGCACTAATCCTCGAAAACTATTAAATACTTTAGACGAAATTATTAGATAGCTGCGAGCATTGGGGGAGGAAGCTGAGCAACGGGATTCTCGATTTATTATCATGCTACTCAATAGAGTCAAGCGATGTACAAAAGACGTGCGATGTAGATTATCCAATTATTGACGATTTTTTTAAATTCTTAGGCAAAAGATGCTCTGGAATCGCGTAAGCCAGAAAGTAAGATTAGAACTGGTTTACGATTGTTTGCAATCATTTCGGCAAAATGTGATGTTTGCGATTCTTCCAATCACTTTTTGTACCAGTGTAAAAAGTTCGCAAATAAATCGATTGTGATTGTCTACAATATCAAAATATTCAGCTGATTTCAATATTGACAAAAAGTTGAGAGCCTTTCTGGGAATTGGAGTAGATTACAAAGCCATCAAAATAGGCAAATGAAGAAGAAGAAAGTGAAGTCTATTTTGTTGCTAATACCATTAGATACGTCAACGGAAGATTCGTTGTGCGGTTGCCGTTTGAGGAACCCAAGCCTACCCTGGGAACATCGCTCAATTTAACAATTAGCAGGTTACACGCCAGGGAGAGAAAATTTGTCAAAAGCGAAGAATATCAAAAGATACATAAATCGTTCATGCGCAGGAATATATTGAACTCGGACATTTGGTGAAAATTAGCACACAAAGGGTTACCCAAGATACTTGTGTATTTTTAGCACGTCACGGTGATTTAAAAGAAGATGGCATCAGCACAATGTTAATATTAGTATTCGATGCACCAGCCAAAACCGGATCGACCGCTTCGCTCAATGATGAGCTTCTAGTTGGACCAACAATACAATTAAGTATCTTCGAAATAATTTTGCGGTTTCGGGAACATGCCAGGAAGATGAATGCACGTACAGAACCTGGTCACTTATGGTACCGCTTCTTCCCCGTTATTAGCAACAAGGGTTATGAAGGAACTAGTCAGACTAAACCAAAATGTGTATTTTGAAGAACTGATGACTGTGACCAACGATTTGAGGGAAGTAAAAACTTTGAAAAAACTAAAACCCTGAAGGCGATGTGAATGCACTAAAGTGACTGAGTCGCTCAGTGAGCGATGTTAAAAAACAGAAAAAATTGAGTTGAAGTTTTATTCTTCTTGGAAACAAACGCGCAGGTGTTTTTTATGAATTTTTAATGAAAAATTTGACACTTAAATACAACACATACACGACATCTCTTTCTAGGGCTACGAACAATTAGTCGGATTAATTGTTATTTTGCCTACTTTTTAACAGTGTACAGAGTAAATTCAAATATTGCAGTAAAAAATTGGGTAAAATATGAAAAAACCGTTGTTTTTAACTTTTTTCATGTTTCACTGATTTTTGTTAAAATTTTCGCGTTTTCATTATATGTATTAAATGTACGTACAGGTAATAAACGAATCAAAAGCAATAAAAATATTTGACATTTTTTCTTTGCACCTAATAGCCAGTGATTTCAACCCTTCAAATGATAATTTGTGCCCATCAAACTATTTTTACTTCTGGAGAATTGGTACACCAATTGAGGTAAATTTGAACTAAAATTAAAATTTACTGTGCTAAATGATAAACCCGGCTATTGGTCCGCAGCCTGGGTTGTGAAAAACTAATTCATATACGTTTTCAAACATTTAGGTTTTTCTGATATCTTCATGTTAAGGAACGATCGTATGGTTGTAGAATGTAAACCAATCGAAAAAACAAAGAAATAGAAGCTAATGTAAATGAAGATAATTTTATGCAGTGTAATATTTCATAGAGAAATAATCAATGTTATTTTAGTCCTCTTTTAAAATTTTGTTTCAATTAGTTTTTTACATTAAGAGCGGAGTAAGTAGTTTCTTCTTTTTAGAAAACGATTTTGTTCGCTCTCCAGCCAATATAAAGTTTAAAGATCATGTGTTGAAGCATATTAGCATTTTGAGTTAGAATTATAGGGAATCAGTGCTTCCCTTGCTTCCACAGACGCTACGCCCCTGATATACAATCTATTTAATCTTTATTTCTCTCGAATGTACCTGTTCTGTCTAATCTATCCAAACATCGAAGCCCGACCAAAAAATACATTCAATTTAAAAAATACTGACTGGTTAGTTAATTTTATAGGTAAATTCGTTTATTTTACAAAGTAGATTTGTTAAATTAAAAGATAAAATTGGTTTGTTTCAAAAGGTAAATTGAATAATTTAGAAGGTAAGTTGGTTAAATTAAGAGCTAAATTGCAAACAATTGGATCAAATCAAATAAAAATTTATAGAATGCAAGTTTAGATCAGTGAGAACAAATTTTAATAGAAATAACAAGGAAATTTGGTCCATTTTCAAAGAAAAGTTGGTAAATTTCGAAAGGTTACCTAGTTATATAGCAAAAAAATCACGACCAGCCAGAGATAAGAGAAATTTATTCAAGCTGCATTCAATTTATCCATTCCATTCAAATCCAATACATATTTCCAAATTGAAAATGGAAAGTTTAGAATACACTTAGTGAGGGTTCGTCATCATCTAATCGTTTTGCACGGATATTCGATCAAAATAATTCTAAATTAAATTCCTCTAAATGAATAGAAAACCGGTCCATCCAAATTTAGATCTCACACATTTAAGAATTTGATTATTATTAAAAAAAAAAAAAAAAAAATCTAAGCAGCTGCTGTGCCGCTTATCTGAGAAAGGTGAAAAACCTTGCCCCTAAAGATTGTCCGTTTGTCGTTCGTACATTTCATGCTAGTCTCGTAAATTAATATTTTTCAAAGTGTGCAAAACATTTTCACTTCACGTCACACCCACGTAATATTAAACATTACTCGCCTGCCAAATTAGCACACCGATAAATGTACTACCACAAAATGTAAAATAGAACACATGTTCTGATGCTCATCTTAATCATAAAATTTATGCTTTTCGTGTGTTTGTTTATTTATTTTCATTTTAAAGCTCTTTTTGTTATTTTGATCGTAGTTTTATAATGGTTGTGTGTGAAATTTTCAATTTCTCACGTAACTACATTTGATTTTCCGCGAGACAAACATATATCGCATAGGGTATATCGAAGGGAGACCAAATAACTCATAATACAAATTTATGTATATAGGCACGCATACACATAACAATGAACGATAGAAATTGTATTTGTATGTTACCCCTGTATTAGTGTTTTGTACATAAATATATCTATTATTTTGATGGAAGATGGAAGAAAACAGATACCAGAGTAAATATTATATCTACAAAAGGGAATTGACCGAAAAGAACGTAAACCAAATGAAAAACAAGAGTATAGTAAAAAAAAGGGAGTCTGTGCCTATGCGTGGCTCTGTATAATATATACTGTATATAGTATATATATTCGTAATCCCACTTATGCTTACGCGAGTACACGAACAATGATTTTCCCCGATTACATTTTCAATTAAAATTTGAAAAATGGATTTCCATCAATAAATTATCGATTTGGACAAATCCCCTTCCCAAATACGAGTAAACAGGCGAATACATATAGGAAAAAGTTGTAAATTTAATCGAAATCACGACGTTATTCAAATTGACACACCACAAAAAAACAATAACAAATATAACCACTAACAATACACAATACACATTCGTTGTTGGTAGACATAATTATGCCAGAGGCAATAAACACAATATTTGGCGATTCAAAATAATCGCGCTAGTCTTTTTCTGAATATTAATTACGAAATCTCTTGAGTCTTTTCTCAATTTTTGATTTCTTTTTCTTAATGTACAAAAATAGAAAAATATCAGAACAAACCATGTTACATACAAATACAATAATAATAATTATATCATGAAGAGGAGGTAAAATATCCAGACACATATTGAAATATACAGAAAGATCATTCCTTGCGGGCAGCAACACACAACCAAAAAAGAAAGCTAAACAAGAAAATTGGTTTTGGCTTTCTGTTTGTTATTGTTGTTGCGTTTTTTGTTGATTATGTTTTTGGTAGTTAAATAGCGCTTTGGGGAAAGAAAACGTTGCCGTTATACATGTGGAAGCAAAATCACGTTAATTGATGGATATATTGGTTGAATGCGAACTTTGTTTATGTTTGTGTATAGAGATGAGGAATGGAGGCGAATTAAGAGGATTTCTGAAAGCTTTAAACAAAGAACTGATGCCTTATTAAGAACATAAGGGGATGTTCACTAATAAAGCAGGACAAATTTTAATTTAAAAAATTTCCAATTCGATACTATACTACAGCCTTGGCCAAAATTATAAACCACCCCTCCCAAATTGCAGTATCTACAAAACGAATGAAGACAAAAATTAAAACTCAATATTTTTAGGAAATACTTTTTATATTTTATTAATTTTAGTATTTTGTAGGTCCTCCTTTGGCTTTGATGACAGCCAGGACTCTTTTATTCATCGACCGTACTCATTTTTCGCAGGTATTTCTCGATATATTTTTCCATTCCTCTGTCAGCGCACGTTTGAGGTCTTCCTTTGAAGTCATATTGCGATCCTTGATTTTTTTTTTTAAAATTGACCACAAATTTTCAATGGGATTTAGGTCTGGTGACTGGGCGGGCCAGTCCATGACTCGAATTTGTTTTTTTCGAAACCAACTCATCGTAACGCGGGAAGTATGGCAGGGGGCATTATCCTGTTGATAAATTATCGAAGAACTATCCGTTTCCCCAAAGATTTGCCGAATTGAGGCATTCAATGCAGCCTCGAGGACGGTAACATATAGTTGGTACTGTTCATCGGACCCTCACAAAACAACAGTTTTCCCACCCCTGATGATGCCATACAACCCCACACCATCAGTTTACCCCCTCCATGCTTTACGGTAGGCACTATACAATCAGGATTGTATGCTTCCCCGACTCTTCTTCTTGCCAGGAGTTCCAAAAATCTATAAGAATTCCATCAAATTTAACATAAATTTCTCTATTAATTCTTTTAAAATACATAGCACAATTTTTTATTTTTTTTTTTGACTAATTATTTTTTAATATTTATTTTTTATATTTACCTCAAAAGTAGATTCATCTGACCAAACAACTCTCGCCCAATCCACGTCATTCCAATGTTTGTGTTCTCGAGCCCATCTCAAGCGACTTTTTATGTTGGTAAGTGAGAGCAAAGGTTTTTTTCTTGCTTTACAACCTTTCAATCCAGCTTGCAGGAGCCTTCTTCTAACTGTCCGTGCCGAAATGTGAACTTCTTGTTCTGTTAAATGCTCTGCAGCTATCTCAGCAGATGTTTTTCTTCGGTTTTTGAGAGATTTTCGCACAATTTGTCGATCGTCTCTTACCGAAGTGATACGATTTCTGCCTGAGCGTAGTTTATAGGCATAGTCCCCGGTCTCTTTAACCCTTTTCAATGTAGATTGAACTGCTCCACGAGAGCATTTTAATTTTTGGGATATTTTAATTTGGCTTACACCCTGGGAATCCAACAACACAATTTGTGCCCTTATTCCTTCACTGAGTTGGCACGCTTTAGGCATAATTATCACAAACACACTTTTTTTCTCAAAAAACTTACGAAAACTCTTTTTGATTTAAAACACTTTATGTGAAGACTGCACACGATCAAATACAAAACTAAAATAAAAAAATTTTACGACACTACAACTTCTTGTTAAGAACCTAAAACAAAACAAAAATTGGTGATTTTCAATAATTAAGGGTCGCATTCGGTGGGATGACTCGTTCGTTAACACCCATTGTTTAGAAAGACATAATATTAATATATAATGCTAATAGATAGGGGTGCTTTATATTTTTGGCCAAGGCTGTATACCATCTTCGATATTTTGTTCGAACTTAAAACGAAAATCAAAATGTAGATTATGGTCACTTGTGACATTGATGATACACAGTATTTAGGAGTTAAAACCACAAACAAAACTTAGTTTATTGGCATTTCAATTTCAAGACTTATACAAATTTTCAAGATTTGCATTTGGAAGTAAGAGTTTAATATTAGCGGATGAAATCAATTTTCAGACACTATTAAAAAAATAAATTTCACTCCCCCCGCAAACGGCTTGGTGAGAAAACCTTCAGGCGAATTTCCCCTGTATAATTTGTTGTTGTTTCTGGAAAGGTTAGCACAACTTTCACGTACATCTCTAAAGAACCTTACAATTCTTAAAAAAAATGTAAATTCCAAAAATGGTGTACATTCGGTTTAAAATTAAAATCCTAAAATCATTAGAAATACTAAAACTTTCGCAAATTTCTTCAAATCCTGGTTTTCGCGTAAAATTTCAAGAAATTTTATAAACTTAAATATGGTAAATACTAAAGTTTTAAATTTACATTCTGAGAAGTACTACAATTCTGATTAATTGGGTCATTAAATTTGAAAATTTACAAAAAAATCCAGAAATTTTTTGTTTTTCAAATTTATCGAAATTCTTCAAACTTGCTAATTTTCACATTGCGAGGTGGCTTGAACGCCCACATGCCCTTACAGTAATAATAAAAATAAAAAGGACAAAATGTTACACAATAATTAGATTTACTTTCAAACACTTTACTAATGGAAGCAATAAAAATAAAATAAAAGTGTTACAAAAATTGCCACATTTCAATTTATAACGGCTCATATTAAATGATGTATCATTTTGCTCCGTCGGAAATCGAATTTCGAAAATTAAACTATTCATTTGAAAACTACTGCAAGTCATATTCATCAAATTTAAAATTCTTTGATTTTAAAATTTGCCCAAATTTTAAAGTTTTCAAAATTCATGAAATTCTTAAATCTCTCGAAATTTTTGACTGAAAACTTTAAAAAAACAAATACAATTCCTTAATTTGTGAAAAATCCCGAAATTCTTAAGAATCTTAAACTTAATAAATTTCTTAAATTTTGGAAATTTTTATTGTGGAAGTTTTTGAGATCCTGATTGCAAATGCTGAAAAATTATAAAACAATAAATTGAAAGGTCTTGGGTTTGATATTATCAAAATCACCCAAAATTTAAAATTTAGCCGTTGAGTATTTTAAATTAAACCTTCAGTATTTTATCCGGCAACCAAATACGGTCATGACTCATTCAAAGCAGATATTCACTTACAAGGAAAGTAGCTCAGGTGTATTCCGTCTGTTGTTTCGAAGTTTTGGAATGGTTAAAGAACACAAAAAAATATGAGTCACCTAACTTTTTAGTGCTAACTCGCTAATATAAGGGGTAAAAGCTACCTATTTTCACTCCTACAAAATAGAGGTTGCAACCCTTAAGGTCCAATTCCAATGGATTATTTCTACTTTTAATACAAAAATTTTCCATTTTGTTTTATCAAATAATTTTGAATGATATATACAAAATATTTATCAAAAATCTGTTTAGCAGGTCGAACAATGGGGGTAGTTTGTACCCTTTATATTAGCAAGTTAGCACTAAAAAAACTACATAACTCATATTTTGAAACAATCAATGAGGTACACCTGGAATACCTTGTTAGAGATTTATGCTTTGTGGTAACTAGAGCCCAGATATTTATGCTCTTAAAATAAGTATGCAAATACGAATTAAAAAAACTTGAAATAAGCACTAAAGACAAACAAATGTGAAACAAAAGCTACACATTTTGTAATTTCCATAAATTCTTTAATTTTTGTAATAAATTACACAAATTTTAGTTTTTCACTGTGAATCCTATAAATTTGATAAATTGAAGAAATTTTATAAATTGTAGAAATTTTTTAATTTCATAAAATTCTGTTAATTAAAATTGAATCTTTTCTAAAATTAAATTATCTAAATTCTTTCAATTCCATAAATTTTATAAATTCAATAAATTCTGTAAATTCTATAAATTCCAAAAATTCAATAAGTTCGTTATATAAATAAATCCTATAAATCATGTATATAAACTCTATAAATTTTATAAATTCTGATATAAACTCTATAATTCTATAATTTTTTTAAATTCTATAAAAAAATCTATGACTTAGAGGCCGACGACACCAACCCCTTATTACGTCTCTAACAAACCTTTCGAACCGTACTAGAACGTTCTGGTGAACGTTGCCTCTGGTCACTGTGCAATGAACGCGATTTTAGATTCAACCGTTTTATGTCTATCAATGCATTTTGCTATTAAATTTTTGGTAAGACGCGGGAACCGAGCCGAAACAAACCGGAGTGAGCTAAGAATTATATTGACCATTGTTCTACATTCAACCACTAAATTTGATGAATTTTATAAATTTTTAAATGTTATAGATTCTACGAGTTCTATAAATTGTTAAAACCTGTCAGTTCTATACGTTCAACAAACTCAATTCTAACAACTCTAAAAATGCCATTCGATGATTTAAATAAGAAACGAACGAATGTGATTCAATTCAAATAAGAATCCCATACTTTGAAGGCTCAAATACTTTCGAATCGATTTCGATGTTTAAATCGGTTTTTTAACAAATATGTTCTGGTGTTAAAGAGGACAGTGACCTTACACGGTTTAAAACCAATTTAAGCCAAACTAAGTGTTTCAACGATGATCAGAACTTAAGTTATAAAATTTAAAGTGATTTTATTTAAAAAGAGCATTACTTTGGTTTAATGAGGTTATTCAAAATTAGTTGTGATCAAAATTTTGGTTATAGCGCAGAGTGGCTTAAATTTGAATTACAGAATATTACAGACTTTCAGATGTTACCTGTTTTTCGGAAACTTCCGATATTTATAAATCTGAATAGATTATTCAAAATTATTCGTGGTTATTCAAGCTTTATCAAATAATAAGTTTCAAGGGTAGGCTGTTTGAAAGATGAAGATTAAAGCTTTCAATTTCAATGCTGTTTTAAAAATTGAAGGATTATAAAAATTTTCCGAATTTTTTTTTAAAGATTACTAGCGATTGTTCGTATTTAAAGCTTTTCGAGATAATTCATGAATCGTGATTATTCAAAATTAGACAAAGATTTGAGATTATACGAGTCTTGCGTGAAAGTAAGTTAAGCGAACCAGTAGTTTATGTAGACTTGAAGAAAATACGAGAAGCGTTGGTTATTGGTTTGTCTTGCTTAACACCAAAATTCCAGAGAATTTTTCACATTATTTGAGATTTTCTGAAAATGAATAAAATGTGAAACGAATTTTTTCATGTAAGTCACACAAGTGAAATTGAAAATGAAAATTTCACTGCTGAACTTAATTTTATAGTACGCAGTTTAACTAGGGAAATGAATTGCTCGGGTTACTGTTACAGTTTATCTGTACATACACCTACCTTGTTTTTATTTAACCCCCACTGATCTAAAATGTTACGAAATTCGGTAAAAAAAATTTTTCACGTCCTATTTATTTTGGGTTTTTTGGAGACCACTGAAAATTTCATTTCACTTCAACTGCATACTAGACTTAAAAATCAACCTCAATTTTATTTAGCAAATCGCGCTTTTTTGAAATCTCGGAAATTTACAGACTGTTTTTGTGATTAAAGCTTTTTGTATTCTGAAAATTTTAAATGGGTAAACCGCAGGAATTACAATCTTTTTAGCCGATGCGGAAAGAAAAAGAAAATGATAAAATTTAGGCTAAATAAAGATTTTTCATTCCTAAAATCAATGAATTGGGCCCAAAAAATTAATATGTTAAAAATTGTTCTGAATTTACTGAACCATTGACGGACACATCGAAGCAATTTACTCGAAGTAGCTTGTTATATAAAAAAAACATTTTTGAAATTTGTAAATAAAACGGTCGCAATCAATAAAAACCTAAATGAACCGGAACGAAAAATAAAAGTTAGGAACGTAACCGCAAACCGAAACGAACAGAATTGTGGTTTAATTCGCTAGTTATTTAGAGATAGACGTAGACGGAACGGGAAGACGGAAGGGATTTGGTTGAATTGACGAAAATGTCTTTTGTCGTTTCGAAGTTGGTTTCGCCTGGTCAGCCTGATTTATTAATGTTTATTTTTTGAGCACCTTTGCGATAGTCCGGGGCTAAAAAAAATGAAAGTCATTGATGCAGATACTGATGGGATATTCGAAACTGGTTGACCAGAATCCAGCAGATGAGAATTTGATACAAATTGGGCCGCTAAACAATTAGATTTCTTAAGAGCAGTTGAAAAAAAATTATTATTGCTGTTTAACGAGGATATCCAAAAGGTTTTCGAAAAATAAAATGCAAAGCGGCTGATATACTGCTGCTATTACTATTTACTACTACTAGCTACTAGACTTTTATGTAAAATTTTTTTTTACAAAATTAAGTTCAATACAACTCAATTTAGTACAATATCATTTCTATTTTACTCGACACCTTATGTCATGACGTCAACAACTATTGATTCATTCCCCATTAAAATTAATCATCTGGCAGTTACTTCATCGCTGAAAGTCATTCAAAAAACGCCTTTCCTTTAGTAGCTAACTGAATGTAAAATTGCACGCTCTTTCAGAATCAAAAATGAGGGTCCATATTAAAATATGTATAAGAGTTAACCTTCAAATAGCCTTGAAAACAGAATTCAAGGTCAAACTTAAGGTCACCAATCGATTGCCCCCGTAAAATCCTATAATTTTTGTTTAGCTTATTTTTTAGATTAGCAACTTTCCTGACGAAATATTTGAGTGTGTTTTTTTTAAATAGAACACGATGTTTTTGCGAATCAACAGGTACGTCATTTTGTATTATTAACAGCAAGGTGTTCACATTACAAATATTTTTGCGCTGAAAATATCGAATTTCGTGCCAAAAAAAGAGCATTAGCGGGAAGTTTTAATTTATTTTGCAGAAAAGCGCTGCTGAAAGTTTATTTATTTATTGTTGACATAAATTTTTAACTTTCGGTACACTCTATTTTGAGCCAAAGCTCATTCGTAACAGAGTGTACCAAAAGAGGTTGATAACTTCAAAATAAAACATTGCCAATCAGGATCATCATCATTCACCAACTATGCCTCGATCTTTGTTAAAAAATTGCAGCAACAAATTCCGAACCTCAATCTTTGCGAAATTTATGCTGATTCGATAGATTTGCGTCAAACGTTCCAATTTCAATTTCCTATTTTCTGATTTCGACACCCAAATTAGTGTTCACCCGTGTTGATAAACTATTTTCCAGACAATGTTCTGACTTTTCGAGGTTCGAGAACTCGCACAATTTGCCGGTGAATAATATTTTTAAAAAAATATTTAGAAAAAAAAAGTAATTTAATAAAAATAAAAAACGTCCAACCGATATGAAACTCAAAGCCTATTCAATTTACAGTTATTGTATTCTTCTGAAAGTTACTTTCGAACGCTGGTTTAAACGCCTCAAAGGTGGCGATTTTCAAGTGAAAGACAAAGAAAGTCCAGGTCAACCGGAAAAGTTTGAAAACCAACAACTGCAAGCATTATTAGTTGAAGATGTGTGTAAACGTTGCTCAGCAAACAATGTCCGATCGTTTACATGGAATGTGAAAGAAATTAAAGTAAGGAAAATTGGTGCCACATAACTGAACGAAAGACAAACGGAAAACCGAAAAGTCATCAGTGAAATGTTACTTCAACATTATGAAAGAAAGTCATTTTTACAAAAGTGGATTTATTTTGAGAATCCCAAGCGCAGAAAATCATTGGTTGATTGTCAACCATCAACATCGACTGCTTCGGAAGCAAGATAATGCTCTGCGTTTTGTGAGATCAGATTTTACTTCACATTAATGCACAATCACACACCTCAGAACCAGTTAAAGACGCTTTGTCTGGGAAGTATTAACACCGTATTCACCAGATCTTGCTACAGCAGATTACCACTTATTTCGATCGATGATCTCTCTCTGAATGGTTTGCCTCAAAACAAAAAAAGTTCTATTGAGACGATATCCACAAATTTTTGAAATTATTGTGTTTTTTTATTACAAAATCCGCATTATTAACCGTTACACTGGCACAGTAACTGTTTGCAGCTATGGTAAGTTTTGCTAAAAGATTCGACGAGAAAACTCTATGTTTATAGAGTTAAAACTAGACATTGTTTGTTTCGAACTCCAAAATTTTAACATTCCGAATCCTGGCTAGGAACCGTCTACATTATAGTTTCATGTTACAATACACTTGACTAATTGTCGTTCACAAGATGTAACATGTATTTGATGCAATCGCGCCTTAAATAATTTTCCCAATTGTCACTTAAACAGTCGTTGTCTTATACACGCAATTTTTTCAGTTGATCGCCAACAAAATCTCGCGCGTACACATACAACATATTATTATATCAAAACGAGCCAACCAATTTAATAACTTAAAAATTACCATACAAAAATTAGTTATGCTTGGTTGCGACACACAATACAAAACATTTATATGCCCTTATCATCCAGTTAAACAAAAAAAAAATGCGGATATCATTTTATATGCTGGTTTGTGTCTAAATAAAGAATTCACCGCACAATTTCAATTAAAATACAATTAGAATTGCAAAATTAATACATTCAAAATTGTGGAGTATTTTCAATAAATTTTATCAATGAAATTTGAAAATATGCTTACACGGTCACGTTTCTGGGAATTCTGATAACACAATTTTTTTTTATATAAGCACACATATAGCACAATATAATCGTAAAATACGTAGGAGCGTAAGTAGGCCTGCAATTAATAATAGAATTTGATCTAAATCTACATTCGAATATTGACAATATCATTATCATTCAACCATTCACAATTATACAAATGTTTGCACCCACTCTATACAATACACTATCAAAACTTTTGCATACTTAGCTCTTTATAGCCTCTCAAATCAATTTCAAATTTAGGCACACAGCTGCGTATAATTATTATACTTACCTGAAAATAAATAAGAAAAAAAAAATGTTAATCGAATGTTTTTTTGTTACCCAGAACATCATCTCATCATCAAACAACCAAAAAAAAAATTGGAAAAGGTAAATTTCTTACCTATTCTCATTTTATACATTTTATCTAAGAAATTTTGCGACCTTCTGTTTTTAACCGACCTTGAAACTTTAATACACAGAGAAAAAGCTTTGTATTAAATTATAACTATGTATAGACAGACGTTCCTCTTACTCTTATTTCCAAATGACGACAAAAAAAGCAAACATACAAACAAAAAAAAAAAAATTGGTCGGGCAAAAAATTGTCTGCGGCTTAAAGTGATATGTATGTATATTCAAGTTCAAACAAAAAATCCTGCGTTTTTAATATTTTTGTAAAGACTTTAAAGCACAATAACACCATCAATATTACGAGTATATCGCAACATACAGCGCAGACAAAATGATTGATTTAAAATCAAAATATATCCACATTAAATATTATACGATATAAGTAGGTCTACAAACTCTTGAGCTTGGAAAAATATTCAAAATCAATGTCTCGCAAACAAAACTAAACCCAATTTTAGTTTGTGTACACCAAAGACAAAAGCAACAATTTTTTCTACCTTATCGATTTGTCTACCGTCAATTCTATATTTTATTTCGTTTTTTTTTTAACAAAAGATTAAGAATAATAATAATAATAAAAATAAATAATATAAGACAACACAAAATATTGACGAAAAAAAAAAGAAAATGTTCTGCGTGTTGCTCTCGATGTAGACACATCTAGATACGTATTATACAAAGGAGCACACGAAATTTTAATTTTATCTTAATTTTTTAATGTCTTGCTACATTCAGTTCAATCTTTGTATCTGTATGGGTATTAGGTACCTATCTTTAAATAAAAAAGCGTAGGTTACTAAGCTGAGTTATTAAGATGCACGCATTGATATTTCTTATATACTATAGATAGTTCTGGGTTGCAAAATTTATATATATAAATACATCATAGCTTACTAGATAGATAGACCAAACGAAGGCCAGGTGTGAACTACTAATTAATCTTAGTTCAGTCATTAAGCCGGTTGTCTACATATTTCAAATTTTTACAAATATTAATAAACTTTACCTAGACAATAAAAAATCGATTGCTTAGTTTTTAGTATAAAAAGGGGTAAATACTAAAATTACTTGAATTAGAACAATATTTTATAGTTATCTATCTACTCTAAAAATCAATAAAAACAAAAAATCAAAAAGAAATGTAAAAAAAAGTTAACATTTTTATGCTTTAAACAGGCCGATACTCATTTTCTAAGAACTAGGGCATTCGAGAACTTCATTCGATTTTAATGACGTCCTTCGAAAATTCAACAATCTTAATAAAAGTTTTGCCCAAATTTAATCGCACGAAATATCGGGAAAAAAAAATTGTAAATTTCTTGCTTACCTGATTCATTTTTTTAACCAAAGGTCATTTTAAGGTCATTGTAGTTTTTTAAATTTTAAAATATATTTTTTCTAACTGATTTAAATTCGTCATGTAAAAAGAGAACAATCTTTACCTGAAAAGTTGTTTAATCCGACCTTCTAGAGATATTTGAGGTTTCTGTGAACTGTAAATACTTTAAAATATGTAATGTAAAACGTATTTTTACAAACAATCTGTTTAACAATAAACCTAGTACATATGACTACCGGAGTGTTATTTCATTGTTTATGGAAGAAGGTTATGGGAAAAAGACATTTTTTATTGGGATTTGTTTAATTTTATTTTATGTTGGATTTAATTTATTTAAATTTATTAGGGATTTCTCCCAGATTTACGATACCTAAGTGCGAGTTTACGACCATTTTCTGAAGAAAAATTTTCAGCAGATTCAATATATTTTAAATGGAAAACAAAAGAATTATGTTCGGAAGGGGAAATTTGTTTACAAAATAGACTATGTCGATTGGTTGCCTGTTGAAAATTTTTCTTCAGAAAATGGTCGTAAACTCGGCATGCAGGGCAGGTTTCTGTAAATTTGGACATGAAATTTTGAAATGAATAGTGAAATCCAAGTATAGAAAAAAGCTACTCAATTTTAAAGGTGGTTTGGCGTCTATTGGAAGGGGGGACCGAAGTTGAGTTGATTGATCTACCAGCACCGTAACCTTCCAGTAGGGTGCGCATCACGTTACCTGTTCTGGTCATGTCATTAGGAAGCTGCGTGATGGGTACAATTGTGTAAGGGGTAACCTGTTCACAATTCGCAAGTGTACGTGCTGTCTCCTCGTGGCAATCACTGGTAACTAAGGCCATTTGGCACATTTTTGCCCATGGCACCTTGACAAAAAACCCTAATCTAAGGTGGAACAGCATATGCAGAAAGATGAATGGCTGATAGGTTAATCAGTCCAAAATATGTGAACTCTGGATACCAGGAACCCTCCAGTTTTATTTATTTGTAATAAAGCTGGGTCACCTACAGGCGATTTGCAATTCCCAGCTCGGGACAGCCCTCTCGAAGTTCTTGGGCTCCAATGTTACCGTCTTTCTAGCGGCACTACATGCTTTAGTAAACATCTAGGAGGAATAGCAATAAGTCCGGGAGGCAGTATTGTTAGGTTCATTAAGAACCTGAATATTGACTGGACGGATAATTAAGCAGGGTCCAAGCACAATAGATCTTTTAGGTCGCAGGGCGAGGTATCTGATCGCCCGCATGGCCCTCCAATAATAATAATAATAATAATACTCAATTTTAAAACAGTGCGATGGAGTGGAGTTAGTGTGGTGATTTGTTTTTAACTTTGGTCCCAAAGGATCAATATAGCCAGCTTTGAACTGAATGGACGTTTGTTTTTTTTCTGTGTATAATTTTGCAATTTAAAAAAAAAAATTAATATAAAATAAAATTGTATAATTTGTACAAATAATAATTTAATAGTAGGTGTCTGTAAATATTTTGTGTATATAGTGTGTAACATAAACTTTAGTGTGATTTGGTTTCCTTGTTCATTGTTCCCTTGTTATTGTGTGGTTTATTTATATAATCATATGGAGTCGAACATTTGTATGACGTGTGCTGTTCCAGGTGGGTCTGAGAACGTGTTAGTGTGCAGTGGATTATGTAAAAAAGTTGCTCAATATAAATGTGTTGGATTGAGGAAAAACGTTTTCGATGTAATTTGTGGTTCGGACAGCATTTTTTGGTTTTGTGAAAGTTGTAAGGACATTTACAATGAACAAGTAAAAATTTTATGTGAAATAATGGGATCATTAAAAAAAATTGAAATCCCAATGAAAAGATTCGGGGAGAAAGCACAGGATAATATTAATAAACCAGCGGAATCTCACATTTCCGATTCCATCATTACCGATGATTGTTCAGATGCGATTGCTATGCCTGTTGCCGATCAAACACGAACAAATTTTGCCAAATTGAACCAAGAAACATGTATGGAAACTGGGGATAGATTTGTTACATCTACTGTACCTGCGGTCATGCAAAATCATTCGTCCATGCAAAATCATTTGTCCTCTACGAGAACCTTTGCTGAGGTGACATCATCCACAATGAGTTCCAGTGTTGCTGTGTCCGCCGTTGAAAATAAAAATCCTCAACATCGGGACAGAAAATCGATTTGTGGTACCAGACAGATAGCCGAAAATTTTGGGGTAAAGGTCATTGAACCGACAGTATGGTTACACCTTTCGAAGTTTGATCCTTATACTAATGAAAATGATATATCTATTATGGCTAAAACATGCTTGGAGGTTGAGGACTACAAAATATTTAAACTTATTCCCAAAGAACGCAACATTGAATCGCTGGAGTTTGTTTGCTACAAATTGGGCATAAAAGCTGATTTACGGGTAAAGGCTCTTGATCCAAATACTTGGCCGACTGGTGTACACATTCGGGAATTTAGTAATACAAATTTTCGGACAGCATTGCCTCCACGAGTGAAGTTTCGGGCAAACACTGCAGCCAACAGTACAACACGTTAAATTCTAACAACTTGTATTGTAGTAAAATTGTTCCAAGTGATAATCTGCAGGTAAATGTAAATTGTTCTATAAAATTTGGCTACGGACATTTACGTAGTTTGGTTAAACATTTTAATGAAATTACTATTCTGTTAGAGTTATACAAATTTGATTTTCTTGCTTTAACTGAAACTCTTCTTAACAGCAAAATTACAAACAAGTCGCTCCTTATCAATAATTATAAACTAATACGTTTTGATCGTATTAATAATAAGTGATGGGGTGGTGTTGGTATTTATTTTAGGTCTACTTTGAGGGTTAGTAAATTGTTCTCGGGTGCCTTTGGTAAGGTTGAAGTTTTGGCGTCTGAGCTTGTCGGGCGATTTGGTAAAATTCTTTTATTTATAACCCGCCTCCTGCTTGTACTGATGATACTAATAATTTACAAACAATTTTTTCTGAATATTTATCTCAGTATGAAAAAATTATTTGTTGTGGTGATTTAAACTTTAATATGTTGATTACCAATAAACTAAGTGCTTGCTTGAGTTTACATAATTTATTTTATTTACCTTTACAACCGACTAGATTGGATAAAAGCCTATTGGATTTGATAATTTTGTATGAGGCTGATAAGCATAATATTATTTCTTTTGGGCAGCTTGCTGTTTCTGCAATTTCTGATCATGACTTGATTTTTGCCTGCTATAAATTCAGTCGTACCAGGGATAAAATTTCATATACGGTTGTTCCTGATTATAAAGCAATCATGAGTATTTTGTAAATTGTTTCTTTTCGTTAGACTGGTCAAATCTTTATTTTTATCCTGATGTGAATGATATAGTTGAAGAATTCAATTCAAAATTCTTAAAATTAGATACTAATTGTGTGCCTCGTAAAACGAGTATAAATAAATGTCCCACTGCTCCGTGGTTAAATGCACATATTTTGAATTTAATGCAAAGAAGAGATTTGGCTTACAAAAAATATAAAAGATTTGGATTAGAGCTCGATTTTGAATCATTTAAATCTTTTAGAAATAAAACCAACAAATGCATCAATCAAGCTAAAAATATATTTTATTTTGGGAATTTGCACAAACCTAAAACAACCTGGAGCAATTTAAAGAAACTAGGTATTTCATGTAAGTCGACTGAAGCAGTCATTGACTTTTCTGCTGATGAAATTTTGGTAGGGATCAGTAAACTTAACGAATTTATACGAGTAGGTGTTTTGCCTTTACCCGATTTTGATATAATTAGTTCTGGTAGTTATGGGTTTGTTTTTGATTGTGTCGATGAACTTATGGTAGTATTGAATGCAATTCGTATTGTTAAGTCTGATTCGATGGCATATGACATGGTAAACTTCAGAGTAATAAAATTATTTATTGATTTGTTTTTGTCCCAAATTACATTTATCATTAACCAGAGTTTGACCAAATCAGTATTTCCTAATTTGTGGAAAGTGGCATCGATTATTCCTCTACCTAAAAAGGATGTAATTTCGAATATTTGTGACATTCGCCCGATTAGTATTTTGCCTGCCCTATGCAAGGTCCTAGAAAAAATTATACAACTTCAAATTCTTCAGCATCTCAATAGCTTTAAGTATCTATGCAAATTCCAATCTGGATACAAATTTGGCCATAGTACTACTACTGCACTTGTGCATATTGTTGATGATTTATCTGCTATTTTAGATAAAGGTAATTCATTTGCAATTTTAGTCCTATTAGACTTTTCTAAAGCGTTTGATTGTGTTAATCATATCCTTTTGCTTCAAAAGTTAAAGTTATATTATAATTTTTCAGATTCTGCTTTTGTTGCTTCTTTCTTATTTGAGTAATCGTAAACAATTCGTAAAGCTTGGTGATGATCATTCTGGTATAAGTAATGTAATTGCTGGGGTGCCTCAAGGATCAATTTTAGGCCCTTTACTTTTTTCCATTTATATAAATGACTTACCTTGGCATATTTTAAATTGCCGATTTCATCTTTATGCTGATGATTTGGAACTGTATATTGGTGGTGACTTGTTAAAATTGGGGGAATGCGTTATCCAACTTAATGCAGATCTTAGGAATATTTCGTCATGGGCCAAAAATAATTCACTTTCCATTAATCCAACTAAAAGTAAAGCTTTATTGCTCACTAGAAATAATTCGCATAATATTGCACCTGTTCTATTTTTGAACAATGATATAATCTCATTTGTTCCAACGGTTAATAACCTAGGATTACTATTGAATTCAAAACTTACTTGGATCATGTAAGTTCTATGTGCCAGCGTGTTAATTACGGTTTATATTCACTCAGACTAATAAAAAAGTTTTGTCCAGTTGACTTACGCATATATCTTGTGAAAAGTTTAATTATACCTAATTAAAGAGCGTTGAGTTTGCGGTTGAGTTGAGTACTGTGTTGCGGGTTAAATTGAGATTGCGTTGGAGTTGAGTTGGAATTGTATTATAGTTCAATGAGCAATTCTGCTGAGGATTTATTTGTCTGTTAAATTGATGATTGAATTAGAGTTAGCCTTAGTAGAGATCATGTACGCATGTAGTTTTTAAGACCATGTTTATTTGGAGTTGAGTTGGTTGTGAGTTTGGGCTTGATTTAAGGGCTGGGTTGTAGTTCGGTATGTTGGGATTGAGTCAGTGTTAAATTGGGAATTTATTTAGGGTTGCGCTGAGGGTTAAATTGGAAGTTAGCTTGATTAGTTTCGAGTTTATGTACAATGTTACACTGAAAAAAATTTACTGCGTTTTATTTACGAATGGCGTTCGTTAACCACAACAATTCATACTATTAATGTAAAAATTGTTATTTTTACGTAAAAAAACGAAATTTAGAACAAAATCATAAAAATGTGGGCATTAATAGTAAGAATCATAGTTCGTAAACTAAAAAATTGTTTAGTTCATTGTACTATACATAAAATACAATCACAAGTTGCTTGCGTATTAGTGCAACTTGCATTATTTTATCAAATAATTAAATTTGTGAACAATTCATAATATTTATGAATAAGATTACGTACGAAAATATATGTTAAATACTTATTGTTCGTCGTATTAACGAATCTGGCACTAAAATACATGAATATTATAATTCGGCTCTTAAATATGCCTCGAGTGCGTCTGTTTTAGAAATTTGCTTACCGTCTCCAATTAGGATTTTCATCACCGTAAATCAAATGTTAAAGTTATAGGCAGAAGTGCTTACTGAAATGTGTCTTACGAACATCCGTCTATTTTGTTTAATTTGTGATGAATAAGAACATTTTCTTCTAATTAATAAAATAAATTTTAATGAAATAATACATTTTTGTATGTTCAAATTCAGGTAAATATTGTATTTTATATTAGTGTTGTACGTACACATAAGTGTTTTCGTTTTACCGCGACTTTATCAGAATTCTCATTCCGTTAAATTAAAATGAGAACAGGGCCTAGATTCTGATCAAGTGACAAATGACAAATGACAATTTTTTGTGACTTTGTACTAAAATTTTAACTGCTATAAAATGACAATATAGTTGTGAGTTCTAAAATGCGATTCTGATGAAGTAACTTTTTCAAAATGTCACAAGAAAAAAAATGACAAATTAAACAAAATTTGTCACTGATTTGGTTTTCCGTGACAAAAGTCAGCTGCATTTTTAAATAAAATATGTGTGAGTATATTTTGTTAATTTTTAATAATTCTTGTTATAAATTTTAATTGTTTATATTTTAATTAAAATAAAACAATATTTTATCTATTTTTATATATACATATATAAAAATAGATAAAATATTGTTTTATTTTAATTAAAATATAAACAATTAAAATTTATAACAAGAATTATTAAAAATTAACAAAATATACTCACACATATTTTATTTAAAAATGCAGCTGACTTTTGTCACGGAAAACCAAATCAATGACAATTTTGTACATAATTCATTTCATCAGAATCGCAAATTTTCCGTGACAATATTTTGTACTAATAACAAAATGTCACGAAAAATTGTGATTTCATCAGAATCTACCCCCAGTTTTGTGCGGAAAACACTATTTCATAATATAAATAATGTATAAATTTATAAGTTATGTGATAGACGGGACTAGAAATTTTTTGTGTTAATAATAATTTTAACTTTTTGATTGTTGCTTGCAAAAAAATGTCAAATATCAAAGATGAGTAAGGAAGACAACACGAGCCACCATCCACCTTATAAATTTTGCTCAGCCTGTAAGTACAGCACGCGGAGAAGTCCAGGCATTAAAACCGCTTTTGGGGTACGTATTGCGAATATAAGGTAACAAAAATAAGCAAATAAAAGTAAATGTGAGTGTAATTTAATTTATTGAATTTACAGAACAAAATATCACTGTCATAGTTTTAAAAATATTGAAAGTTCATACACAAAAAAGACGTTCTCAAGAATACCAAAATGGGAGAAGTTTTGGAATTCGATTATCAACATGGCGTTTACTGCTCCTATTGAATTTTTTATCTGATTATTTTTAAGTTCTAGTTTATTAAAACCAAATGTGATAATATGCTTATAATTTAATACAAAATATTAGAATTAAAAGCCTAACATTTTATCAAATTCTATTTGAATTAAATAAATTAAGCAATATTATAAAAGGAAATTTTATGTTTTTTATTTTTTTATACTGCGCTGTATAAATTTTACGGATTTATTCATAAAACCACCCAGAAATACATTCCTATTACAAACCCTACATAAATCTTATATAATTTTGTTTATCAATTATGAACCCGTTCCTACATATAAAATATTCAATATATAGTATTTATGAAAATAATCATCATATTTGTGTATTATTTTTAACCACTGAGTATGCCGTTCTACCTATATACGAATAATTTCGTATGCACAAATAATGAATTTTTACTCTTATATGTATTAATTTATTCGTTAATATGACGTAACATTTCATTATAGTTACGAAAAATTTCATGTTATCTTTACTTTCTTACGTTAACAATAAGAATTTGTTCATCCACAAATGCTCTTAACTGCATTAAAATTATAACATTTTTCGTATCTTATATGAATCAATTCATAAATATTACAACGAAAGTAGTTAAATTTAAAATAAATTTTTTTATGTGTTTCACCATATTAACGTATGACTTTCGTACTATTAAAGAAGGGTCGTATTGGCTCAGTTTTAACGAATTTTTTTTTACTATTATTGCAGTTTTTGTCTGCATTGATGTAGGATTTTTTTCAGTGTATGCGTTATGTTTGGGGTTAAGTTGAGGGTCCAGTTAGAGGTTGCGTTAGTATTGAGTTGAGTTCGTAGACAAATGCAGTTTTCGGACCGTGTTGGTTTAGTGATTGAGTTTCGGGTTGAGTTGAGAGAAAAAGTCTGAAAAGTTCGTACAAAAATAAAGAAAACACAATTTTTTCTGGAAAATTTCGATTAATTCTGAGTGAGCATTCTTTATAAGCAATCTGTACACAAGCAACATTCTATTGTAGCAACCTCTGCAATAGCAACTTTTTTGATTCCAAAATTTCTTTACAGGCAACCATGGTTTTATTATTCATTTTAATTTTTATTCTTCCGTAAAAATGGAGAAGAAAGAAAGGCAGAGGATCAATTTCTTTGAAAACAAAATTATCAATTTTAAATGAACTCCAAGATCGCAAGACACCAACAGAGATCTGCAGAACCTACAACATCCATAAGTCGACTTTAACGAGGATAAAAAACAATAAAGAAAACTTGGAAGAATTCGCCTCAAAAACATATGTTAATCAAAAAAAAAAAATAAAGCGAATGAAGCCATTAAAAAATCCTGATCTTGATGATAAACTTTACGCATGGTTTTTACTACGAAGAGAAGCGAACGAATGGGTTTCAAACGAGATGCTCAAAGTAAAAGCACTAGATTTAAAAAGGTCACTCAATGGACACGAAGAATTTTCAGCCAGTGATGGTTGGCTTGATAAATAGGCACGGATAAACTCGATTTGATGATGATTGGAAAATAAAAATCCACGGTATTTTAAAAATGTAAATTTACCACTGTTTTACAAATCATCCAAAAATGCTTGGCAAACCTATGCGCTTTTTAAGGAGTGGTACAACGATTTGTATCCCTGAAGTTTCTCGTCACTTGGAAGCTAAAGGCTTACCAGTAAACTACTTGATCAAAATGTCATAAAATCCCTTAAGCAGCGGTATCGAAAGCACCTTCTGTCAACACTCGTGGCATTATGTGTAAACGGCAATAACGACATGGTCTCAGGCTCTTAAAAATATTAATTTAAAAGACGTGGCGTTTTTGATAGTTGAAGCCTGGAATGAACTCCCACGTACCGTTGTCATGAGTTCATTTAAACATCTTTTTTTCATCGATTGACACAATAGAATTGTATATACCGGGTGACCATTTTGTGGAAGAGGACGATATTCCCCTGGCTAGACTGTACAATTTGGTAATCGAAAGTGATTTAACTGAGAACGAAATAATGGAATGGGCGACTGGTAGCAACGAGAGAAGCGTACTTTTTGAAATAGAAGATGAAATAGAAAATGACGAGAGCATCGCGAACAAAGAGGGTGATATGGAAGAAGAGAGCAAAATCAGCATTGATAGTGTGATAGATTCTTTCAACGTCGCGGTAGAACGGGCAGAGGAAAATAACCTTACAAGCAATGAGATCTTGTTTTTGCGACGAATCAGAGAAAAAGCAGTTCTTAAAATAGTTTTAGTAATAGTTTTTGAAACGTTTGTGTTTTTCTGTTTGTATGTTCGTCAATCACGAAAAACGATTGAAACGATTCTGATGAAATTTGGTTTGGTGATAACTTATTATCCGAAACGTGACCAGAAATAGATTTACGCCGGAAAAATCTCTCATTTTCATGGAAAGCGAAAAAACTGGTTCGAGGAAGCATTACACGAAATCAATACTATACAAGTATATACTGATAAATATTGTTATGGTTTGTACAGTGAAGACTAATTTCCTTGAAGCAAAAAAAAAAAAAATAAATAAAAATTAATTTTTGAATATCGACCACTATTTAAATTTGCGTTCAGCCCGTTAAAAATCAATAATTAGCGCCTTTAAACAGCACAATAACTTTACAATCAACAAAAGCAGCACAAAAGTAAAAACACGCATTGAAAACTACAAGAATAAAATTGAAGAACATCAAGAGCCAGGAATATATCAAATAAATAAACTGTGACAGTGAACCAAGGGCAGGGAACAACATCAAGAAGATTTTCAGGAACACCTGTTACACCTATACAGCAAATCATACCAAAATAATATCTAATCGCTCGAAAATCCTTTTTCATACAATAGAAGGCAGCAATACAGCTAAAGGAATCTTTATAGATATACCATAGATAACTACACTTGGGTGCAAAATCGCACATTGACAAAATTTCACCACAATTTTAAAAATATCAAAAAACCCTATGTTTGTTTAATTTTCTTGAATGCAGATTCAAAGTCTATTTCGACTCCTATCCAGTGGTACCATTTTTGTACTTATACCGTGTCAACAAAGTGATTTTTGGGGTCAACATCTGACGTACACGTATTTTGTGAATTTATCAGCATGAAGTGGTAAACATCGAATTAAAATCTGGTAATCAGCAAAAACCCTTTTTATTAATAAGAAATATTCCCTCCCTTAGCCCGAATGACAGCTTCCGTTCGATGTTTCATCGATTTCACCAAAGTTTTCGCCAAATCTTGAGGTATCGCCCCCCATTCCTCTGCGATCGCCTGTTGCAGCTCCTGGAGACTCGTTGGCTACTCCATAACAGGCACATCCACCTCTTGAAGGTACTGCTAAACTATACCAGCCGTATGTGGTCTCGCATTATCCTGCATTAACACGAAGTTTTCACCAATAAAACCGGGAAAAGGTAATTGGCCTGCACACAGACCAGCAAACGGACCGAAATTAACCCCAGCCCACCGGCGAACCGGCATTCAGTTCGCTCGAGAGAATTTGGATTGGACAGAAGAACAATGGAGAACAGTCATGTTCTCTGACGAGTGCAGGTTGTGTTTACATGGCAACGATGGGCGAGGAAGAGTGTATAGAAGACCAGGAGAGCGATTTGCACAATGTTGCATTGAAGAACGAGTCACATATGGCGGTGGATCATGCATGTTCTGGGGAGGTATGTCATTGGAGGCGAAGACAGTTCTTGTATTCATCTCCGGAGCGAATACTGGCCGTCGATCAAGAGGCTTTATTTCTCAACGGTACATTGAGGAAGTACTCGAGGATTACGTCGTACCTTTTGCCGGTTTTATTGGTGAAAAACCTCAAAATAGACCTCTATTTCCGCTTTCACCTGTCCTTTCGATGAAAATCGTTTAAGCCAATTTTTTCATTTGTGCGAATATAAAAAAATCGCACGATGCTAAATAAGATAAATATGGTGGGTCACAATGGAGGTTTTTTATTAATTTCGATGCTCAAACAATGCAGTAATTTGACGTCTAAAGTCTAGAATAAAATATTACAAACTATAAAAAAAAATGTAATTGGTAGATGCTCCTGAAAAATGCATCAGTTCAGCAGTTAATCGTCCACCGAAGCATTCAATCAATCGCCAACATTTGCAAATTTCTTCAAAACCCTTTTTCATTCAAATAATTGGTATTCGACATAATAAAATTCCAACGACTGCACTTAAAAATACCCAGTCGCGCCAAGAATGCAATATAATCAGACATCCTCGTGGAAAACCTCCCGAAAATTCCTTACTTACCAGTTTGCACTACAAAGTCTTTAAATTCACAGAGGTAACTTAAAACCTCTACAAGCATAACCGACAAAATCTCGATAAGATTTATTCAAATGGTTATATTGTCTAACTGAAAAAAAATAATGAAACTCGCCTTATTTATTACCTTTTGTAAAATTTTCATAATAATAAACCCGCCTATTACACATAAAACTCAAATTTAGTATTCTATTCAGCAAAATCCTAACGAGCAAAATTTCGTCTCCTCACAGGAAAAACAACATCGTACAGAGAGAACAGTTGAATCACCCCTATATATTTTGGAGCAGACAAACAAATTACCAAAATAGGTTCAAAAGCTTGTTATAAAAAAAACGAATGCCAATGACTTCATAGACTTTGATATCGATTAACACTAAACACAAAACTGAAAAAGGCAAAAAAGGTGGCAGCCTAAACATATATATTATCAGGCTTAATAATAGATGGCATGGATAAATTATTAATGAAATTATATTCTTAAATTACTTTTACAATACGATTATCCTAACAAAAAAAAAAAAAAAAAACTGAAAATTTGTTTTTTTATTAAGACCGGCAGACAGACATGCGTTCTCATGATGTGAAAAATTTTCTGGGCTATTAAAAATATATTGAACTTGAAATTTACACATAAACACACAACAGAACACTACATTCTCGGCTACATTAAATTCCTTTTGACTGTGAAAATCGTGTGCCTTTTTTTTGCGTTTGTGTGTGTGTTTGTATAAAAATGTTTACCAGACAGAAATTTCCTCATTCCTCAAGCCAAAAATTTTCCCCAAAAAATAAAAATTGTAGTATTTTGTAATAAAATACTCTCTCTCTCAACAACATAGAAACGATTTCAATGTAAATTTTCCTTTCCATTTTCATTTCTATATATTATCGTATGTATGTAAAAAAATATTTTTCAATTTACTAAAAAAATCTCCGGTAAGGCATGAAAACCGTATTGAAAAGTTCATGACCCTGGGAAAATAAAATAAAATAAATACGATGGAAAAACTAAAATTAGAGATAATTTAACTTTTTCCATTTTCTAAATACAACAACAACAAAATATTTATGAGGTGGATAGCTGTAGCGACATAAATGTATATGTGTGTGCCTGTATACGATTACATTGTTAGATGGCATATTACTAGATTATTATATAGTTTGTGAGAAACGTCATGATATTTTTTCTGGTGCGGAAACGCCCTTTTTCATACGTACACAACAACGTCGATGAAAATGGAAAAAAGTAACAAAATTTTTTTTGGTTGTTTTTTCTTTAAAAAGAAGTTATATACAATTTTCATTTTTTTTTCCATTTTAATTTGAAGACAAAGATAAAAATAAAATAATTTTCCGAAATGAAAATAGAAAAAAGAAAAATTTTAATTATTGTTATTATTTTGGAAATAAATTTTATTTCTGTTGTCTGCTGTCGTCTACCTAGTTTCAAACATGACACTCGTATACCACAAAATTTTTATTATTATACTTGTTTAAAGAAAATTAACACAATAGTTTCGGAATTTTGGCATGGGAACGGTGGCAAGGTAATTTGGCGTGGAAAAGCACTATAGATATTACATCTAATTTTAAATTCTAGGTATTGAAACGGACAATTTTAATTGTAAACTCAGCTTGGTAATCGGTTTAATTAAGTAAGACTTGATTATAATTTCAATAAAATGTGTCATGTTTAACCAAGGTTTCGCACTTGAATTAGGTTTCTGAAAGAGTTTTTTTCGCATTTCGCAACAGTTGTCTTTTTTCTTTGTGGTTTGTTGTGTTTAGGTGTGCAATTGTGAATCCATTAAAACTTTCACCTTTAGATAAGAATCTTTTGCGCTTTGCTTTTGCGTCACATATCATAAAATATCAAAACATTTGTTTACTTTTATAAGAATTTTAAGACCCAAATAAATTTAAGAAACAACATTTTCAATAAACATGTTTTAAAGAACATTTCAGGAAGTTTGCAGAATACCGATAATTCTAAAAGTTTAAAGAATTTAAATTGAAATTATGTATGAAAATTGTAAATTTTCACAATTAAAGTCATTTTCTTAAAACGTTTATTTTGGTGAAATTTTACATTTGGGCCCCTGAACTTCAAAATGCAAAACAATTTCTGCAATCGCTTAAACTTGCTAGAGGTGCGTGGAAGTCTGGATACGACATGGTTGCGTAATACGCGTTTGGCAAAACCTAGACTTCCATATATCTTTCTTCTCTGGCAATGACTGCAGAGATTATATTACAGTGCAATTTTTATGTTCAAGAGTTCTTAGTCTAAAAATTCGGCAAAAAAAAAACATTTCAGAATATTGATTTCAAAGCATATTGCACGATTGAAACTTGCCATATCGCACTATTCAAAATTGAGACTTCCACAAATTTTTTTTTGTCAGGCAAGGTTAAAAATTATTCTAATTTTTTTTTTTTTTATTAATATATTACGACTAAGTTATTACAACTCATTTAGCAATTTTTCTTTCTTATTTTAATTCTCTGTTAGTTGGGCAGTTACACAGTAGTTATTCCCAGTGGGCTCAGATCTTCCGGTTACATCAGCAACTTTCAGTCCTGAGGAACTAAATCAAGCGGCTTCGTTTTCTTTAGCCGTCTTGTCACTGCGCTGTCGACGTCGTTGACAATATGTTGAATATCCGTGTTTTCATGGAGTTGTAAACGCTGGATATATTTTTTGGCATCTTTTGTGATTTCTTCGTTGACGGTTTCCATCTTTAGATCCCTATGTAGATTATCGTTTCTAATATACCAAGGTGCATTGACAATGCATCGCACTACTTTGTTCTGGAACGTTTGTATAATTTTAACGTTCGTATTCTTTGTGCATCCCCAGAGCTGGATGCCATAGGTCCACACAGGCTTATGTATTTGCCTGTATAAAAGCAGCTTATTGTGAATGGTAAGCTCACTATTTCTTCCAATGAGCCAATACATTTTTCTGAACTTTATATCCAATTCTTGCCTTTTTTTCTTGACATGCTCTTTCCATTTTAACTTGGCGTCGAGCGTCATACCTAGGTATTTTGCCGTGTTCGCATGTGGTATTTCCTGCCTATTTATGTAAATAGGTAAGTGATCAACTTTTAGATAGGTGAATGTTGTGTGAATTGATTTTAGCTCATTCAATTTTAATCTCCATTTTTTTGTCCAGTGGACAATCTCATTCACAGTGTGCTGTAATTTGCTGGTTGCTTCTTCGATTGTACTTCCAACCGCCAAGATTGCTGTATCATCCGCAAAGGTTGCAATATCTGTTTCTCCAGTAATAGGTATGTCTCTCGTATAAAGCAAATACAAGACTGGTCCGAGTACGCTCCCTTGTGGTACACTTGCTTTAATTCTCTTGAGTGATGAGAACTCTCCTTCATATTTCACTCTGAAATATCTCCCTTCATTGTATGATTTTAATATCTCATAGAACTGCTTAGGAAGGTCGCGATGTAATTTATATTCCAGTCCTCGATGCCAGACTCGGTCAAAGGCCTGGGCAACATCAAGGGAAACTCCAGAACATACCTTTTTGTTTTCAAGCGTCTTCTCAATCACGTTAGTGACTCTGTGTACCTGCTCTATGGTGGAGTGTTTCTCTCTGAAACCAAATTGATGCGATGGTAACATGTGTCTTTCTTCAATCAGAGGTCTCATCCTTTTGAGGAGTAATTTTTCGAAGAGTTTGGGCAATGATGGTAATACAGATGTAGGTCTGTATGACGTTTTCTCATTAGGTGGCTTATTAGGCTTAGGTATCATAATAACTTCTGCTATTTTCCACTGCTGGGGAACATATTTCATTCTAAAAGCTGCGTTAATTATGTGTAGCAACTTCTTAAGACATTTTCCTGGCAAATTTTTAATAACTTTTCCTGTAATAAGATCGTATCCAGGAGCCTTTTTTGCATTTAGGTTATGTTTGATTTCATTTTTGAGTTCTTTCATTGTAACTGGTTGTATGTCTAACTCATCTTCTTTCTCAAGGTATTTTCATCTGCTGTTTGTCTAGTCAAAGGTTAGAACGTCTCTTCCAGATGTTCAGCAAAAAGATCAGCTTTATCTTTCGGGCTTTTGGCCCAAGTACCATCTGCTTTTTTAATTGGCGGCACCTGCTCTTTTGGTCTCTTTAGTCCCTTTGTAGCTTTCCATAAAGAGTAATCGCTTTCTTCGTGGCCAGAAAGATTTATTAAATATTTGTTAAAGTTTACCGCTTTGGTTTCTTCTATTAACTTCTGCAGCTTGTTTTTGAGCTGATTGAAGATAGTTTTGCTCTCCGGTGCTCGATTTCTATGCCAGATTTTGCGAGCTTTCCTCTTTTCTCTGACCAGATTTTTTATTTCCTGTGTATAAGTTTCATTCTTGTGAGGTTTATTTTTGGCAGGGGAGTGCTTTCCCATGCTGCGGTCTGAATATTGTTTATGAGCAGCTCTACTTCTCTTTCAAGTTGTGTTCGGTTTTTGATTGGTACTTGAAGATCAATACTTTCCTCAATTAACAATGCGAGTTTTCCCCAAAGTTAAAAATTATGCTACAGAAATTAAATTGCAGGATAATTTTTATATTCAGAAGGTTCTGTATATTAGCATATTGCACGTCTGACTTGCCATATCGCACTGCATAAAATCCAGACGGACTAAATCCAGATAAACGATTTTTGTTAAAGAACTGTAAGAGGGCTTTAATTTGTAGCAAGTTTGAGTGTATCTGACTCCCTTACCCTAATATTTTATAGGTTTTACCAACAAATTTTCCAAATCTTAACAAAACAGCTTTGTGAAGTTCAAATAATTTAGTTCGCGTTTGAATTAACATATTTGCTTAAACGAGTAACATATTCCTGCAAGAAACCAATTTTATTGTTTTTCATCGGAGAATGAACGGAAAAAGTTGTAAATTAGCTTTGAGAAAATGCTATATGAAAAAGTCAGCTATCTCCTAAACTAAGAGAAGTGCTAAGAATTGCATGATGTTGCATAGAAGCTTATTATTAGATTATTTATTCGAGTATGTTTCAGGTTGTCGACAATATTTGATTATGGTTTACAATTATCCGAGACTACATATTTGAGAATTTAAATATTATTCGAGTTTTGTATTTCTATTTATTGAGCTTAGCGTTAAATTGCTTGACGTTACAGACTTTCACAAGCAATTCGATAATTTCACGTTTGGAGTTTTTCGAAATTTTCCCAGAATTTTGTTACATATTTTTTGAAATTATTTAATATCATTCGAGGTTCGTTGAGATAGGTTTCTCGAGATTTTCGAATTCATTTAAATTTTGCGAAGCAATGTTTTTTGTGTTTTGCTGTAAATGGCGGGATCTTACAGACTTTCAGATATAAATCTAAGCAGTAAATTTAGTAGATTTTGAAGAATTTCTAAGAAAAATCGAAATTTCGATAATTCCAATTTAATCGATATTTTTGACGTTATTTGGGAATATTTAGGATCGAGTTCCTTGAAATTTTGAACAATAAAGAATTCAAAATTTATAACAACTTATGAAATTAAATAATTTTAAGACCAATTTTAAAATTTCAAGAGATTCAACAATGTAACCATGTTTTAAAGAATTTGAAGGCATTTTATGAATTTTAAAACTAATTTAAATAATCAGAACTTTATAATTTCAAGAAATTTATAAAATGCAAATAATTTTAAAAATTTGAAGAATTTAATTATTAAAATTATAAATTTTCAAATTAAAGAATTTCCAAATTTTCAGAATCTCACAAAATTTAAGTGTTTTATTTTAAGAGTTTAAATGTGGCTCTTAAAGTCAGAGATTCTAAAAATCCCGGGTCCCTTAGACTCAATTTTATTCCCAATATACAAATCGTCATGGTAGTGCCGCGCCATCATGGTGCAAGCGAAAATTTTCTACTTTTTGGGAAAATTGAAATGAAATTAGAACTTCATATTTTTAGTCTTTAAGACTGGAAAATTGTACGGCACTAGTGAAAATGACAACAAAATCGCAGTACTACCTAGTTTATATTATTAGTAAAAGACGGGTGAATCTGTCAAAAAATCGAGATTTGTAACCAGGCAAAAATGATTTAATTGGGCGAATCGAATAACGTGACAGCAGAAAAATGCATAATTCAATAAAAAAAGCATAATGTTTTTAGCCACAAGTTAGTTAAGCCGTGAAAAGCAAATTTATGAAGTGGTGTTCATTTTGATGCAAACTTTGGCGTAGTCCAATAGCTTTTCTAATGGTTGGAAAAATATTACCTAATGTCTTTTATTAGCTTTCAAATTTTATTTGGGAGATATGATAATAGAATTTTTTTTTTCTTAAATGGTCAGAAGATTGAACCAATTAGTCGAGGCAATGAACTAAACAAGTTCGGAATTTTTTAGTACAGGACGGATCGGAATGCGGTTTTTTGCATTCTCTTCCAAAAATTGTTTGTAAAAAATGTGGCTACTTTGTACCTTATACAAACCGGAAATTGCATTGCTGCAGCCATAAATGCATTCAAAAAGTGCATTTTTTGAGACGCCTTTTGGAAGATTTAATAACTTTGTAAATAAGAGTCAGAACTGGCCCAAATCGGGGGTACCGGGGGTTTTTTAGGTCGCTGATCACGATTATGATGTTCAAATTGACCCACAGCCGACCTGGAGCTCAGGAACGCCGATGAACGTCATCTTCGTGGGACTCTGCCAAAATTCACGCGGGGAAGGAGAGAAACTCGGCGCCCGGGGGTTTTTTTAGGTCGCTGAATTCAAATATGGCATCGGCGAACACCCCACGGACACCTGGTGCGCCGGAACCTGTATGCGGACGTCATCTCCGAGAATTTTCCTGACAAGAGTGCCAAAAACAACCCGAAAATCATTGTGGGAGCGTTTTGTGGGGCAGACGTCCGTTTTAGCGAAAATATGGCGTTACAAATACAACAGGATAAATTTTTACAAAATAAAAATAATAAAAATAAGATTATTGAAATGCTCCGGGCCAAACTGACCACAGTCGGGATAGTTTCAGACCAATGTGCAGCGGACGCTGATCGTACGATTGTAACGACAGCTCTAAAAGAATCCAGGGACGTTACAAAAAGGTAGTCATAGTCGCCAAAGATATAGACGTTGCCGTAATATTGACCGCACTCTGCCCGGCAGATAATGAAATATTTCTACAGAAACCTCCAAGGCTCAATAAACCCGAAGAAATATACTCTTCACTTAGCTTGTCTCATATGCCAGTAGTTGCGAATAATATTTTGTTGCTCCATGCAATAACGGGGTGCGATACCGTTTTAGCAACGTACTACCAGGAAAAAACAAAATTTTTCAAGACCTTCCAGAAATTCACAGACCTTGAAGCTCATGCTGCGAAGTTCAAGGAAGCTGAAGCAATAAAATATCCAGTAGCAATATAATAATCCATTTATAACTATGTTCCAGAGAAGAGGTGATAGGACACCACCTTGCGGAGTTCCTCTAACTACTCGCCTTCTAATGGTGGTTTCCCCCATATCCGCATTAATAATCCTGCCTTCTAGCATCTGATTTATTAATCTCCCTAAGGGGTCTCCACACCTAAGAAAGACAGTCCTTCCCGAACTGCCTCGGTCCTGACATTGTTAAAGGCGCCCTCTATACGAGGAAGGCTACCATACAGTACTCTTTCGAGTGGATAGATTTCTCAATTGTTCGCACCAGGGAATGCAGAGCCGTGTCCACAGATCTCCCTTTCCAGTACGCATGTTGAGAAGTCGCCCACTTACTGGGTTTTATTTTTGTACGTATGTACACGTCGATCAATCTTTCCAATGTTTTCAACAGAAAGGATGATAGAGTTATCGGTCTCAAGTCCTTTGGGTAGGTCTGTGAATTCTTTCCCGTTTTCGGGATGAAAATCGCCCTAACCTCCGTCCATTTCCTAGGAATATAATTCAGTTTTAGACACCCCCTGAAGATCACCTTCAGCCATGGGAGAATGATCGACGGGTGTTTTTGCAGCTCTGCTGGGATGATACCGTCCGGGTCAGCCGATTTAAAGGGTTTAAAGCCGTTTAGTGCCCATAGGATCCGGTTCTTGCACACGATTTCCTCCGGGCACTCCGACGATACTCTTTCCCCCTCCCCGCCAAGCTCCGTCGACACATCCACACTACCTGGGAAATGGGTATCCAACAGAAGCGCCAGTGATTCCCCAGTAGACGTTGTCCACAGCCCATCAGGATTGATTAAGTAACTAGGGCTCGTTGGACTCTTAAATAAGATTTTCCTGAGGCGCGAAGTCTCCGAAACACCTTCCATTTTTTCACAGAATAGTCTCCAAGACCTCCTCCGCGCCCTCCTTAATTCCTTTTTATACTTTTTTAGGTGCTCCTTATAGGAGTCCCAGTCCTGAGCTTCCCTAGAGCCCTTTGCTCTATTGAATGCTTTCGTACACCCTGAACGTAGGATTCCCAGCTCCCTGGACCACCATACCGGTTTCTGCTTTCCTTTAGGTATTCTCCAGGGGTACGCAGTGTCCAAGGACAAGTTACAGGCGCTTGTGATTTCCTCCATCAGTAAATCCAGCTCCTTCTCTGTGGCTGGTTGCTTCGGAGCATTGGTCGGTAAGAGTCCTACTAACACTTCCCCGTATTTGTTCCAGTTAGTCCTTCTAGGATTCCTGAAGGATTTCCGGGTAACAGGGTGAATGTCAATATTAAACGTCACGTACCGATGGTCCGAGAAGGAGTGCTCCTTCGCAACCCACCATTTTTAACCATATATGTAATGAAATCCGAAGCAAAGGTAACGTCCAGTACCTCCTGCCTGTTACTAATAATAAAAGTGGGCTCTTGCCCCAGATTGCACACTGCAAGGTTAGTACCCAATAAGTAATCAAATAAGTACTCACCCCGTTCATTGATGTCGGTGCTACCCCAGATTGTATGGTGCGCATTTGCATCACAACCCAGTAATACTCCGATCTTTTCCCGTTCCGCTTCGAGTATCAGTTTCCCAAGGTTATCCGGCGGAACCTCCTTCTCTCGGTCCATGTAGGCTGAAACTAGCCATAGTAAGCAGCCTCCGTCGCTTAGCCTTAGGGATAACTTTCGCACCAGTCTCCGGCATAAGTGCCAAGGCCGCGTTTACCGAAGAACCTACTGTGAAGGTAGCTTGCCATTTACGGTCCGAGCTCCCTTTTACTACGGCAGGCCCTCGGCTTCCGCTGGTACCCGGCACCACAGCCTTCAAAACTCTTCTTGTTTCTACGTTGGTGACTCCACCGTTAAGGTTTGAGTCACCAACCGTAATACCTATTGGCTTTTTGAGAGTGCCTGTCTCTTTTTCTTTTATATTGTTTTTATTCATATGTTCCCACGAGTTCCGGAGAGTTAAATGGTCCATCCTCGCAGAGATCCGTATACGAGGGTAATGCTGGTTAAAACTGGAGGTCGCCTGGTATCCAGAGTCCGCATATTAGAGATTAGTTTACCCACTAACCATTCATTCCTTGGCATATGCTGTTCCACCGTGTCTTGGGGATTTGTGTAAGGTTCATTCCTTCAGCGCTGTACATTAGCCCAGGAAAATTCCTGGTTACCAGTAGTCACCACGTGGAGGTCGTACATGCACTTGCGAGTCACTCCTGGGTATGTAATATACATCCATCCGTGACCACCCAGCCCCTACCTCCGCCTAACACATGACCAGCACGGTGGACAGAAAGTGGGTGCTGTGATAGGTTGCGAAGACTAAAATAATCAACGTCAAAAGTAGCATCAGGATTTTCACTATCGCTGTCACAGTAGTCTTCGGGAAAAGGGCTTCTCTCAACTTCAGTATGCTCACCATAGTTTCTGTATTAGATGGCTGAATAGATACATTATTTAATCCTGATGTGGATGGGCGGGCGATGGACGAGTTTTCATTTTCCAAATTATGTACTGGTTCGCTGAATTTATTATTAAATATTATTTCTGCATCCTTAGTAAATTTTGACATTTTATCATATCTTATTTTTCGAAAATGTCTTTTGTATGTTCCGCTGTATTTTAATTGTTTCCAACTAAATTGATTCGTTTTCGGCTTATCCATATTTTTAATTTAATTATATTTGTATACTTTGGAAGCTGGAGCAAATGAACAATATAATAATTGCCAAACTTTTACGTCACTTGTGAAATGGATTTGTTACAAGTATGCGGCAATCTATCAGTCTTAAAGTATGCTACTTTAGGACTGTTTTGTGGTTTAAAATCAGGCCGAGTTGTACTTCGATCATAATATCAAACAATATAAAATAATACGTATTCGAAAAATGACCGACCAAAATTATGATTGAAATATGAGATGTCATCTAGTCTAAGCCAATCTAATGATCAATATTTGATTCGTTATTGCTTTGTATCAAGTTTAAAACCGATATATGACCACTGCAGATTTTGTGGTCAACATAATGACTAATTTGTGACGTTCAAATCACCAGATGACTAAAATAGGACCAACATGTGATCAATCAAGAACATTAATATGACTTAAGGTTTACTGGGTAGCGCGTGGATTGAGTTCCTTTGGATTGTGATGTTAAATTTTTTTAAATAATTCGATATTTTTGTGCGTTTTCGAGAACTTTCCAGATAATTTGGAACTTCGACATTATCAAGACTTTTTAAATTATTCGAAGTTTGCGATATTTTCTCGGGATATTTAAAAATTGACGTGATGTTACATTTTATTTAAGGTTTTCGAGGCTTTTCATAACAAACAATAATTCAGAATACTTCACAATTGCATTAAATTTTGAATTCGTATTGTACAAAATCCCTACTTTTGTAGTTCAAATAACAAAGTGAACGGATGTTGTCAAATTAGGTACGTGGTAAATCTTTAGATATTTACATTATTATCCTAATGAAAACACGAAAATTTAGTTCTAATCTCTAATATAAATTACAAATTTAGTACGGATACCATAAAAGTCCTAATAAAAATAAAACCCTATACGACACACGAGTGCATACAACAAAATTTAATTATAAAAAATATTTTTATTATTTATTGTAAATATCATGAATCCATAATAAATTAAAGATTTTAAATTTAAGTTTTATTATTGTTTGGTCACGTGTCTAGGATATACTATGATTGTTTTGTATGTACATTAATCAGGAAAATATTTAAAAAGTGGAATTTAAAATAAATCGATTCGAATAGTTGTATACAGTTTTATCGATTTACTCAAAAGACGTCTACTGTCTAGCCGGGAAAAAATGAACGGAAATTTAATAAAACAAAATTTGATTTTCCTTGTACCATAAACCCCGTACTCTGAAATATTTTCTTTATCCTTTACATATTGTACCTCTATGAAGCACTAATTTTATTTGTGAAAATGAAAAACTTATACGTAATTGAATCAAATTTTGTCTATACATCAGAGTGGAACAGAAATCGTGATTTAAAATAATAAAAAGTTTCAGAACTCTATTTACTGCTATAGTTACCAGTCACACTAAACAACTAAAATACTTTTATTACTGAAATTTGTCATAAAAAAAAAACAATAACCGTACTTTGAAAATAATAAACATTTCCTTAAAAAACAAAGACAATCGCATGATCAATAAGCCATGGATTTTAATATTCATATCATAATAATTACAAAATATAATTGCGGCTAATTTGAATCGAATCAATAATTTTTACTGTCATTCATACGTACACAATAAATTGCATTGACTTTCTATTTATTCATCCGTATTTGCAAAGATATTTTCTTCAAATTGATTTTTAAGAATAATAAACTAAAACAACAAAAACACTTATATAACTTTATTTATATGTCATTCGTGTTTAAATAAATAAAAAATTCGCGTGATTTAACTGTTAACGAAAAACAGAAAAATACTCATTGTTAGAAAATAATAGTACGAGCTACACCGATGTATGCTTTATAATGCGATACCCATACCAACCGACTTCATCAATTACGTTTTTTTTTTTTTGTGTTTTGCCATCAAGTTCATTGCACTATAAACTTGTAAGCTACCCATGGTAATACAGACAATTTTTGCGTTTAGCACAATCTACGCGTACTTTTATTTGTTGATATTTATTTTTATAAACTCTTTAGGAAAAAATTAGATCAACAGGAAGGAATCTTTCAAGCCGAAAAAATTTAGTTGTTTATTTACACCTTTTTACGTCTTTTAACTCTATCTTTTATCTCTGTCTATTATCTCAGTTTAGTCCTCAAGAATTGCTTAATTGGTCTTAGGATTTAATATTTATACGACTTATTGAGAAAGCTATGAATCAGGACATCCACCACTTCAACTTAATTAAGAAACAAAACGTTTAGATCGTGAACAACAATTATAATTTATTTAATTTTTTATTATTTATTTAACTTGGTTAGCTCTTCGGCTATATAGACCTGACTGACCTTTTTTATTTATTTTTTTAATTGTTTAGTAGTCTCGAAAATACAACAATAACATTATACATAAAATACATAGATACAAATATATATAATATAATTACATAAAGAGGTTACAGTAAGTACACTAAGAATAATTTACCAAATAATATTTATAAAGACATAACAACTCCTCCCTTTTTTAGAAATTATCCCTAGGGCGTTATTCATATCTAAGTCGATCAGGCTGCTTACAACTTCTTTTTGATTTTCTTAACTCAACTACATCATTCTGCATCCACGGCTCTTTGCAAGCATTATCATTTTCATTTTTGACAATTTGATCGTCACGAATTTCCGTGCGTCTTATTATATAATCTAATGGATGAACTTCGTCTGGCAATTTTGATGTTCTTATTTGATGCTTATGTACAAATCTAACATGGTTGTTTACATTAATTAAAAAAGTATATGGGCTTATTTTTTCTAATACCCTCGCTGGAATCCATTTAACATATTCTTTAAAATGATTTAAATAAAGGACTTTATCGCCCTTTTCAAAAGTTTTCCTACACTTTTTATTGCCAGTTTCGTTACCCTTATTATTAATATTTAATTTACTTTTCCTAATTTCCCTAAATTGACTCCTATTTTCATCCAAATTGTTTTCATTAAACCTAACTTGCTTCTTTCCGTTCACATTATCAAGCAGAATTTTTGGCTTAAAGGAGAGCAGCATCTCGTTCGGAGTCTTCATTGTTACGGTACTAGAGGTGTTTCGGTGTTGTAATAAAAATTCTTGAATTATATCCGCGACGTTTGACTGACTAAATTTATTTTCCAAGAGAAATTTTTTGAAGGTGTTTTTCACGGTTTGGACGGTTCTTTCTGCCAGTCCATTGCTTTATGGATGATAAGGCGGTGAATGCAATAATTCAACCCCACTTCTAGCACAAAACTCATTCAACGCCTTAGAATTAAATGGTGGACCGTTGTCACTAACTAACACTTTTAGAAATCCGAAAACTGAAAATAATGTTTTTAAGTTCGATATGACTTGACTAGCAGTAGTATTTGGCATTAAATAGATATCTAAGTATTTACTAACCGAATCCACTACCACAAGAAACGTATATTTTGCAAAATAAAAAAAATCCATGTGGACCCTTTCAAAGGGATAGCTTGTTTCCTGCCATCCTGAAGACTGTTCAACTTTCTGTTTATTTGCGGTTTGCTGACAAGCAAGACATTTTGCTATAAAAAACTCAATATCCCTGTCTATTTTGCTCCACCATACATATGACCTCGCTTGTATCTTCATTTTAACAACACCAATGTGATTCTTTTGTAATAGTTGCAAGATTTGTCCCTGATAAACTGACGGAATAACGATACGATCGCCATAAAATATGCAATCATCTTCACAACTTAAACTATGTCTATTGTTATAAAACGTTATTGTATCTTCCCTCCCACATTTATTTTCTTTCATATTACAAGGCCAGCCGTTTAGGATATAACCATATATTTCACTCAAAATGGGATCTTTTTGTGTTTGCTCTGCAATTTTAGCGGCTGTTATGGGCAGGTTTTCCATTTCGATAGCATTTATAAAACTAAAATGTTCTTCGCCTGTACTCTCCTGAAGAGGTAACCGTGACAGAGCATCAGCATTACCCATGTTTTTCCCTTTCCGATAAATAATAGTATAATCATACATTGACAACATTATCGCCCACCTATGCAATCGCATGGCTGCGACCGATGGCATACCTTTCTTTGGATTAAAAATATGTCTCAAAGGCTCATGATCCGACAAAATTGTAAATTTTTGTCCATAAATGTATTTATGGAATTTTTTCACGGCAAATATTATAGCCAACGCTTCCCGATGAAGCTGTGAATATTTTTGTTCAGCTGGAGATAATGTGCTCGACACGAACATTACCGGTTTTTCCTCACCATCTACCAAATGCGACATTACAGCTCCGACTCCGTACGGGCTGGCATCAGTAGCTATGATTATAGGTTTCTTCGGATCATATAGCTCTAATAACTGATTTTCTATTAGCAATTGTTTGCTACGTTCAAAACTTTGCTGACATTCTGGGTCCCACGTAAATACTACATCTTTTTTTAATAAATCATATAAACACTTTAATTCACTAGATAAATTAGGAATAAAGCGCCTATAATAGTTTATAAGACCCAGATATGACTGAAGTTGACTTAGATTAACTGGAAAAGGAGCATCAACAATTGCTTTAACCTTTTCGTCATTTGGTCTTAAAGAATTCTTAGAAATTCTATGTCCTAAATAACTAACTGATTTTTCCAAAATTCTGCATTTTCCTACATTAATTTTGACATTATATTTACTTAAACGGCTAAATACATTATATAATTGGTTTTGACAATCATTTCTTGAAGCACCACCCACTATTATATCATCTAAATAGCAGTATACCTTTTCTAGACCAAGCAAAATTCTATCCATTATGGACTGAAAAATTGAGGGTGCACTGGATAATCCGAAAGGTAATCTAGTATATTGGAAAAGGCCTTTATGAGTATTTATTGTTAAATATTGACGACTTAATTCTGATACTAAAACCTGTTGATAGGCTCCCGACAAATCAATTACACAGAAATACTCACAATTTGACAAGCCTGCAAAAATATCCTCGATATTTGGAATCGGATAATGTTCAGAGACACAAAATTTATTAATTGTTACACGACAGTCCATGCCAATTCTAATTTCCTTATTTGGTTTTGACATTACCACAATGGGACTTGCCCATTTACTTGTTTTTACTGGAACTATAATGTTTTCCTGACACAATCTTTCTAATTCCTTTTCCACCTTATCTCTAAGTTTAAAAGGTACTGAATACGATTTGTGAAAAATTGGAGTTACATCGTCAGGCATTACTATATCCGCCTTGAAATCAATAATAGGTAAATTTAAACTTTTATCCATTATATTGGGAAATTTAATTTTCAAATTTTCCAATATTGGAACTGAAATGTACTTAACTGAATTAAGATTTATTTTATTTATTTATTTATTTACAAAAATTTAAATTTATTTAGAAAAATGTTGACTGATATCACTCCCATACTTAGACAATCTATTTTGAGCTAGAGCTCATTCATAATAGATCATAGAAGCAGAGGTGGGTCAACAATAATGTTATATCTTTGAAGAATCACACGGTAAAGCGGCACATTCGTTGTTTGGAACATTGTATTTTTGCTGTGGCTCAGGTATGGGGTGAATTGCGGGAAACCTGCATTACATGATTTTTAAAACGGTAGAGACCCGCGGATGTCGCGTTTTAACATTTATAATTATAATATAATTATTATATAATTTAGTTTATATTAACTTTACAATTTATAATAAATTTGTAATAAATTTTATTTAAAAAATAAAAAACAAATATCGGCTGACTCGAAACTCGAAGCCAAAAGATATCGCCTAATAGATATCTAGATCGCCTAATAAATTGTTTTTCCAATTTGGAACAAGCACCTCCAACCAATCTCTTCCCAGCAACGGTTTAACTGGACGCTTTGAATCGATAACCACCATTTCTAGACCGTAACAATGACTCTTAAAAAATACTTGGACTTGCAACTTTCCTTCAACCAAAACCGCTTCACCTGTAACGGAAAAAAGCGGAGAATTACATTTCTTTAAATTAATATGACTAAATTTAGAACAATACATATCTTTGTTAATTACAGTTGAACAAGCTCCTGTATCAATTTCAAATTCAATAGTTTCTTCTTCCACTCTAACTTCTAATAAGGCTGGCGATGGTTGTTGTATGTTGATCGAGTTGATGACCTTCAATTTTCTATTTTTCTGTCTGCACATTGTTGATGTATGACCTTGTTGTTGACAATTATAACAAGTCCAGTTAACTGCTGGACATTTATTTCCATCATGGAATCGACCGCATCTAAAACATCTGTTGTAGTATCTTGATGACCTTGACGGAGACCGCTGGTATTCACGACTATTTGAACTAGACCGGCTTCGACTACGATTTTGGTTTATTTTTAAAGCTGAAATTTTATTAACCACTTCGTCTTCTTTGTGGATGTTAAACTGCGCTGGTTCCTCCCTTGGCTGCATAGCATGAGTTTCCCGTTTAGCCATTTCCATATTGATAGCTACATTACAGCATTGCTCGAAATCATATTGTTCGTTGTTTAATAGCTCCTTTTTTATTTCTGGACTTCTAAGACCAACTAAAAACCTATCCGTCAGCATTTCATTAATTAATCGACTTTTAATTTTAGCATAGTTTTGCAACGTGACTTCCAGAAAATCTCCGAAACTGCAAGACTGCGCATGTGTTTTTAATTTTACAATGTATTCCGCTAAGCTTTCTCCTTCATTTTGTACCGTTAGATTGAACTTATGCCTCTCTGCTTTTTTGTTCACTTTTGGCGCAAAATGTCTTAGTAATACCTCCGATAATTGTTTAAACGTTTTACTATCCGGTTTGTCTGGTAACACTAACGATTTCAAAATTTTGTATGTTTCTTTGCCTAGCGCATTTAGAAACAAAAGCTTTGTTTCTTCTTCTGACACTTGAATAATTTTGAAATATATTTCCACACGATCCAAATATGTTTCAAAATCCTCACCCGGTTCGTATTCCTCTAACTTCCCAATCAAATTATGATGTTTATTTTGTGTTCCCGCTTTAGGTTTTTCTTCGGTCGATGTTTCAGGCATTTTAAACACTTTTTACTTTCTCTTTTTCTTAATAACAATAATAACTATCGACCACTGTTCACAATTTATATGACACTGCCAATGGAGTTGTGCTCTGTTGTTTAACTGACCTTGCACGTTGGACGCTCATTAAACAAGTACGATTACACTGTACCTGTATATTTAACTTTTTATCACGTTTATTCTCGTCGCCACTTAATATTTATACGACTTATTGAGAAAGCTATGAATCAGGACATCCACCACTTCAACTTAATTAAGAAACAAAACGTTTAGATCGTGAACAACAATTATAATTTATTTAATTTTTTATTATTTATTTAACTTGGTTAGCTCTTCGGCTATATAGACCTGACTGACCTTTTTTATTTATTTTTTTAATTGTTTAGCTTCTACTCGAATTACAACAATAACATTATACATAAAATACATAGATACAAATATATATAATATAATTACATAAAGAGGTTACAGTAAGTACACTAAGAATAATTTACCAAATAATATTTATAAAGACATAACAGGATTTAGAAAAAATATTAATTAACGAAAATGTTGCAGAGATAGCAGCACACTTACACGCAAATTTTATTAATTAATTTGTTGGTTTGAAACACGCTGGTTGGCCGTTAAAACCTGTATGTAATAGCTCTCAGTCACTTACATCATAGTCTGACATATGAGCCCCATTACGCTTCTTTAGGAGACTACGCAAATCCCCTTAAAATAGGTAGCCATACAGCTTTACCAGATTCGTCTTTTGATCGTCACTACTAATTTACACATTTTGATCCACTTGCCACACCCACTATCGAATTGGCTTGACATTTTGAAATAAATTTTAAAATTCTCCTCCAAAATATTATTTTATAATTATTCTAGGTTCTTATTTAAGAGGCATCATTAGGGTTTAGGCTAAAGTCGATTTGTAAAATTTTCAATTTTAGCACACATTTATGTATACGTAAAAAAAGTTAGAATATCGTTGAAAACTGACTAATTGTTTTGGATGACCTTGAAATGACCTGTCAAATCTAATTTGGTTTGTTTTTACAAACCTGTCCTGGAAAATAGAGGACAAGTAAAAAAATGGTTCAGACAACATCTATTTGATTTTTGTGCGAAAAATAAAACTTCTCCAAAAATACAAAGAGTCGTATTAAAAAAAAAGTTGACTTTGCCATGACCTTGATAACACCTTTAATAACATCAAAAATTCTAAAATGCTTAATTTGCGAGTATATGGATGGAGCAAGTTAAATGGTTAAGTATAACATCAGTACATCACCCTAATTAATAATTGCAAGGAGATAGTGACTCTATAAAGTCGATTGAAGTCGATTAAAATACTTTTTTCCCGTGATTTGACACTTTCAAATTCCAACCTGATAAAATCAAGGCAAGAACCTTGAAGAAATATGACTTAATATTCAACAAGTGATAATATTCTACTTTTACTTAACAAAAGCATCAATAATAAAACAAGATTAACTACGGTTTAATTTAGGGTTTAGGCAAAGAGAATACACATCAAGAGGAACATCTTATATGAACCCCTGTTGTATATGAAGTAAAAATCTTAAAATATTTCAGAATTATTTGGTGATGGCAAACGAAATAGGATAAACATATATTTTTTATTTGGTTTTCTCTTTCGAACAAAAACAAAAAAAATTATTTTACTATTTAAAAATAACATAAACTTTCTCTTACTAACTCATATTATAATTCCATTGTAAAATGGAATAGATATACTTATGTATTATCATATAATAATGTACAGGTTATATATATTCGTACAATGAATATTTTGTTTTCATTTTATACAATATATGTATGTATTTGTTTTGCTAATAGGTAGTACTGTCCTGCGGACGGAATATATAAAGGAACGAAAAAAAACGACGATAAATAGAATTTTATACGAATAAATAAATGAACTGTAAATTGTAATGCATAAATGTTCATAATTTAAAATTTGTCTTATAGTCTCATAAAAATGTACCATAACTATCTATTTTATTATCAATACCAATTTACATAACTACAAAAATTTTACTAACCCCACCGTATAATTAAAACATTCAAATACACTGTGATGTTTGATCTATAAAAATCTATACACTTGTTATGTACAATTATATATAAGTTGTATATTGTCCTTTAGGACTGATTGTATTTGATCGTATTAAGGAATACTTGTGGATTTGACCATGAAAATACAGCAACACGGTTTCGTAATTTTTTTAGATTTTTATTTTTGTGGATTTAACAAAACAGATTTCAATATCTTTTTACCTAGTATTTCATCGAATATGAAAACGCTGTAATTTTTTGGTTTATTAGCTGGATTTATTATAATTTGTTAGAAATGGTAGATTATAAAACTAGGTTTATTTTAAAATTATTCGAATGGCCTTAAACACAAGTTTCAATCGCTTTTAAAAAGATGCACACGATTTATTTTCTTAAACGGTTCCATTCAGGAGTCGGGTCTTTTTTCAAATCATCCAAAGTTGTCTGGTTTTTTTTTTGGCAAGCTTGAAAAATTCCCCAAATTTCTCAACAAACAAGATTATCTTGTTTGGCTAAAGAGACGTTCCGATGACAATTCTGGGCATTTCACGGTCACACGAAGACACAGTGCAGTACTGGTGATGGTTTGAGCGGTTGCCACTGAAAATATTTGTTCACCGCTAATTTTCCAGACACCAGATTAATGGCGATGTTTATCAAAAATTGATTTTAAATTACGCTTTTTTACCATGGACCAGAAAGCATTTCCAAAACATCTGTTTACATTCAATGATCCATATTTTATTTCGATAGCCGACCGAATCCGTTGTATTATTCAATTTGGGGAATTTTTCAAGCTTGCCAAAAAAAAAACCAGACAACTTTGGATGATTTGAAAAAAGACCCGACTCCTGAATGGAACCGTTTAAGAAAATAAATCGTGTGCATCTTTTTAAAAGCGATTGAAACTTGTGTTTAAGGCCATTCGAATAATTTTAAAATAAACCTAGTTTTATAATCTACCATTTCTAACAAATTATAATAAATCCAGCTAATAAACCAAAAAATTACAGCGTTTTCATATTCGATGAAATACTAGGTAAAAAGATATTGAAATCTGTTTTGTTAAATCCACAAAAATAAAAATCTAAAAAAATTACGAAACCGTGTTGCTGTATTTTCATGGTCAAATCCACAAGTATTCCTTAATACGATCAAATACAATCAGTCCTAAAGGACAATATACAACTTATATATAATTGTACATAACAAGTGTATAGATTTTTATAGATCAAACATCACAGTGTATTTGAATGTTTTAATTATACGGTGGGGTTAGTAAAATTTTTGTAGTTATGTAAATTGGTATTGATAATAAAATAGATAGTTATGGTACATTTTTATGAGACTATAAGACAAATTTTAAATTATGAACATTTATGCATTACAATTTACAGTTCATTTATTTATTCGTATAAAATTCTATTTATCGTCGTTTTTTTTCGTTCCTTTATATATTCCGTCCGCAGGACAGTACTACCTATTAGCAAAACAAATACATACATATATTGTATAAAATGAAAACAAAATATTCATTGTACGAATATATATAACCTGTACATTATTATATGATAATACATAAGTATATCTATTCCATTTTACAATGGAATTATAATATGAGTTAGTAAGAGAAAGTTTATGTTATTTTTAAATAGTAAAATAATTTTTTTTGTTTTTGTTCGAAAGAGAAAACCAAATAAAAAATATATGTTTATCCTATTTCGTTTGCCATCACCAAATAATTCTGAAATATTTTAAGATTTTTACTTCATATACAACAGGGGTTCATATAAGATGTTCCTCTTGATGTATATTCTCTTTGGTTTAGGTCTAAATTATGTACGTCTAAATTTTTAATCTACTTTTTTTCGGTTTATCTAAATATTTTCTAAAATTATCCAGAACAATTGTTGTTGTAATATTCTGTAAATTACCAAAACAATTTTGACTATTGGAGGATCGAAATTTGTGTGTACCTAGCCCATGATTTCTATCTTTCGAGTTGTTTTACCTGCTTGTACAACAGGTTGCATTGGTTTCAGATGATGTTCTTGCGAACAGAAAGGTAGAATTTTTCAGTGCATTTTCATCTGGTAGACAGTTTTTAATACATTTTTAACTATCAAAAATTAGAAAAACGTAACAGCCGTTATTGTTAATATAACAAAATTACGCTTTTATTTTATAGTCAGTTCCTTATTAAAATGTATAGCTAAATTTTAGTTAAATACTGAGTTTTAAGTATTTTAGTTAAAAATTAACGAAACTGTTCAGGATGACATTTACGTAAATGCTTAAGGCAATTTTGTTGTGGGAATTAGTTAGACCTAACTGTGCGTGGCTGAGTTCGTTTGCCCCGAGCATTTAAAATGGAAGGAATTCCGGTTCCTACTGATGACGTACACCACCCAAGTCACAGAGGTCTCGAAAACCTGAACAAATTGGTTACAATTATCCAAAAAAAGGTAATGGTGATTTTTTGTGGCTTATTATGTGAATTGTCAAATACTAAGCTTTTTATAATTTTTCAGCATATTTAGAACCGACCTCAACATTACTTTCACCCGACCAAAAAATGGCTCCATTACAAAGTAATTCAATGTTCGTACCTTTTCGCGCAGTTAAGTCAATTTTTCGTGTTCTTCTCAGATAATAACGGGGCTTTCCTAGTTTTTCGACTATTTAGGCCAAAAACGTCAGGCCCTTGGCCAACTGTTTTCACATAAATTGATACCTGAAATCTGTTAGTTATATAAGCTCCCGTTCATACCACCGATCTTCTCTACTGGTTGTGTTTCGTTTTCTACTCCTTCCTAGTATATGGTACACAAATGGTTTAATGAATCTCACTGTATCTAAAGCCCTAGACAGACTATGGTTTAATAAATCCGATTTAGTGAATTTTCGAGATTAGCCGTAGTTAGATTTACGGTATTTATGCTTTGTTTTGAGTTTAATGGTTAAAACGATGTAATGGCAGTGTATTAGTTTGACAAATAAATATTAAGAAAACAATAACAGTTTAATGCCCGGTTTCACAAAAAAAATATCTAATCCCTAGTTAGTTAATTAATATTTCCTCCCTTTCTTCTTTTATAAAATTACGTTTCGTTTCATAATACAAATTTTATGCAAGTTGATTATATTTTATTTTTACATAGATATATTTAGCTTTCAGCTAAATATTTAGCTCGACGAAATTGGGCAGTTAAATATTTAGCTCTCCAGATAAAATATGCATGCATAAAAAGAAATAAAATTAGCATGCGTTGAATTTGTATTATGAAATAAATCGCAATTTAATAAAAGAAGAAAGGGAGGAAATATTATTTAACTAGAGATTGCTTCTTTTTCTGTGAAATCGGGCATAAGTGTATTAACCGTTATTTAAAACGAGTTTAGCTAAATCGGATTTAATAAATCACAGTATATCAAGGGTATAAGGATCGTTGATTGAATAGCGCAACGCGAGTAATTAATTTAATTTGATATCTATATTGATTAAAAATACGTAAAAATAGGAGTGCCTCATAATTTTGTGAATGTCTATATTTATTGTTTGCTAATTATTTTTCATAGTTTTCGACACACCTTACATTTTAACATCAGCTCATTCTAAAAGAGTGCACTAAAAGAGCTGGATAGCTTAACAATAAAAAACTGCACCTAGACCCAGAAGTATGGCCAACTCCCGGCCTCACTTCTAATGTATCTTTGCTGGAAATATATATGCAGCATCAGTTTTTATTGGTTTCACTCGACTCTTTCTCTTCATCGACAAACTTCACAAAAATCATCAGAAAATAAACTTTGAACATCATTCAAACGTTGATCATCTGACCAATTTTTTCTGGAAATTCACTCGAACATTTGCTGGTAAATCTTAATTTAGGAAGAAAATATTTATAGAAATGAATTTTGACGTTAAAGTCAAAGCCAATACCGTGACACTAAACGCAATTGGATTACTGATAGATTACCTAAATGGGTCGTCTAGCTAAGATTGTTTAGCTAAATGGCAGTCTGGGGTACTTTAAAATTAAGCCTTAGGGTATCGACCGAAGCCTGAAACCACAAGTTAGTGTTTTACTAAACCGCGGTATGACTAGCGTACAATGTTCCCCATTCCTTATGCCATTTGCCAGATGGCTCTTGGAGTAACCAATACTAGACTCGGGGCCAAGGAAAGGGCATTCTGCCTCTTTTGCACAACGGTCTGCCGCCTCGTTTCCCTGTATATCGGAATGGCCGGGGGACCACAAAAGGGTTACTTTGTTCTCCCTGCTGAGTTCTAAAAGGTTGCAATAGCAGCTCCAGATTATTTTGGAATAGAAGACAGATGCTCCTAAGGCAAGCAATGCCGCCTGGTTGCCCGATATTACGTAAATCTCGGTTTTTCTATATTTTTTTGTGAGACATCGAAGCACACATACCTCGATCGCACAAATCTCTGCTTGGAAAGCTGTGGGGATTTTACCCAATGGAATACAGAATTCGAGACCCGGCCCGATTATACCCGCACCAGTGCCCACCCCTGATTTTGAACCGTCAGTGTACCATGTGGAGGCGTGACGAGGTAAGGAGGAGATGATACTCCCCGCTTGTACTTGTCGGGTATTTCAATCGTGAAATTCCTCCGGTAGTCAATATTTTTAACCATCACGTCTGATAGTCTGATAGTTGGATTATTTCCTCGTCCAGATTCAATTTGTCCAGGATGCTATTATGTCCTGGTCTAATAGTTTTAATTTGAGATGTTATTTTTAGATTGACTACCCTTGAACCAGCTACTCTTTTAAGGTGCAAGTGTAGTGGTGAGAGCCCCAATAGCTTCTCAAGAGCAGCTATAGGGCAGGTTTTCATTGCTCCCGTTACTCTCAAACAAGCTAGCCTTTGGATCCTATCCAACATTGAGCAGGCACCACTTTGCTCTGTCTTAGGCCACCACACAAACGCCGCATAAGAGATTATTGGTCTTACGATGGTTGAGTATAACCAAAGTGCCATTTGGGGATTTAGACCCCACGTTTTGCCAATCATTCTTTGGCAGGTGAAATGCGGCCTATTTGCCTTGTTTGTGATATATTTTAAAAACGGGTTCCATGTCAGTTTCTGATCAAGTATCACTCCCAGGTACTTAACCTCCGTCGCCATTTGGAGTATTTCCCCATTTAGAGATAGAGGTGGGAGAATTGTTTTCCTCCGATTTGTAAAGACAGTACAAATAATTTTGTTGGGGTTTATTCTAAGGCCCGCCTCAATACACCAGTCGCTTACCAACTCGAGGACATATTGCATACGTTCCGCTATTGTACTCTCGAATTTCTCCCTGACCATTAAGACTATATCGTCCGCGTAGGTGATATTCGAGAAGTGAGAGTTTTTTAATCTTATAAGTAGTACATCCATCACGAGTAGCCACAAAAGGGGTGAGAACTCCCCCCTGGGGACAACCCCTGGTAGCCGCAATCGTGATGGTTTTATCACCAAAGGAGGCCGTAATCCTCCTGTTTCTAAGCATATTGATTATCCACCCTATGGTGTAGGAGTCTATTCTCCTTCTATGTGCTTGTTCTTGAATCATTTCGAACTTAGTATTGTCAAAAGCCCCTTGAATATCGATGAAGGAGCATAACAAAACCTCTTTATTCCGAAGTGTATCTTCAATATTTGTTGCTAGCTCGTGGAGCGCTGTTTCTGTCGATCTCCCAGCATGATATGCATGTTGGCTGGGGTATAGAGGATGCCTTAGGAGGGCATTGGATCTAATATGTAGGCCCAGTATCTTCTCCATGGTTTTCAGAATAAAATATGTGAGGCTAATGGGTCTATAAGACCTGACGTCCTTGCGGATCTTCTTCCCGTTTTTGGGATAAAAATCACCCGCACCTCCCTCCAGCTTCTTGGAACATATTGTAAGCTGTAGCTGGCTCTAAAGAGTCTAATCAAATAAGGCAACAGTATTTGTAGGCCTTGCTGTAAAAATGCAGGATATATAGAATCCCCTCCCGGCGATTTAAAGGGGACAAAGGAATTGACGGCACAACTTTCTTTTTTCCGGGAGTGAAGATATCTCTTGAGAACCTGTAAGCTTCCCTTGGAATCAGGTAGGGATACTCGCTGTCTACATCGAGGTCTTCCTGGCCTCCAAGGACAGTACACTCTGGGAAATGGCCTTTCACCAGGCATTCGAGAGTTTCCTCTCTTAATGTAGTTGTCTCTCCATTCGGTTTCCTTACAGATCCCAACGGATTTCAGTGGTCCAAGGAGAGTACCTTCTGGAGTCGACAAGCCGCAGGCAGCCTATCTATTTTTTCACAGAAGTCTCTCCAGCTCGACCTCTTGCTTTTCCTAAGAGCGACGTTATACTGGGTAAGAGTCATTCGATAGGTTGTCCAATCGCTTGTCGTCTTAGCCCTGTTGAAAAGTTTACGAACTTTTCGACTTTTGGTTTCCAGGGTGTGGTTCCACCAAGAAACGTCCCTTGTCCCCCTAATATGAACCATGCAATAGTATACCATATACTATAGCAAGTTAAATAATTATAGCGCCAATCTCGACAGACAAATCATCTTCATATAAATGTTCCAGTTGGATAACGTAAATACCAAGTCAAATGGCAGACCGATAGTTCCCGAAAAAAACATCCCGGTCATTCATCCCGTGGCTAAATGGCTTCCATTATTATCTCAGTACCATATTGCTTCCATTTGTATGAAATTTCGGTACTATGCTAACTTAAATTATTACAGTGCCAAATTCCTCCCAGTTGTATGACAATTATATACTATGTCAAGTTAAATAATTATAGTGCCAATCTCAACATGCAAATCATATTGAAATAATTAGTGGCAAAAGATAATGTAACGCCAATGCAAATTAAATATCGATAGTTCACAAAAAAAAAAAACATCCCTGTCTTCCCAGGGCCAAATCGCTTCCATTTGAATGAAACTTCGGTTCTTTGCTAACTGAATGTGGAAAATTACGGTTTCTGCATTTTTTTGATAATCACCCTTATTTATAGCATATTAAATCGGTCGTTAAAACTGACAACAAACATCTCATTATTTGTACAAATTAAAACATAAACATAACAATCGTAAGCGCACAAAACTAATTACCTAAATATTAAATTCTCATAATCACCCGCAAAATCTGTAATTACCGTTATAATTTATCGACACCGGTCTAAAACATAAAACAACGCTACACACATATCACCTATTAAGATATAAAGAAATTTTTTACGATACACCATAAAAAAATAAATATTTTTGCAAAATTCTTCGTTCTGTATGTACATGCGTTTCAGAGTATATTGTAAAACAATTTTTTTTTTTTTTTTTTGTTAAATTCACGACTCGCGTATTACGACTTTGACATTCAAATATTATGCGGTAACTGACCTATCGTAATATTTTTTTTTTACTTTATACACGCACTCACAACATTTTATTGCATAATAATATGAATTTGTCGGAATCAGCTGGTTTTTTAATTTAACAATATTTTTTTTTAAGTATCGAGAAATATCAGACAAGATTTTGCTCACAAGACTTAGTGAGTATACGAGTATTGTACATATATAAATCTGTGTAATGAGTTAACATTGTTTTTAATGTCATTTTGCCAATAAATTAGCAAAATGAACTAACGAGACTTTAGAATTGTGTTATTAAAATTATGTTTATGTTAATGGAAGGTAATTAACAGTGGTTTTTTAAAAGGTTAAATGTTAATGTCTATTTTTTGTTAAATGATTGAAAGGTTATGTATGTAATCTATGCTCTTAGGTGCAAATATTTCAATTATATTACATATTTTAATTTAAAATATGGTAAAAGGTGTCACAAAGCACGCAAGTAGTAAACACATTTTTCAAATGTTAAATAGTTTGATCTTTGTTTGCTTTGCTTACTAAAATTTTAGCATTTAGTTAATTTTGGTTAAAAAAGTTCGGTGGATTAAGTTAGAGCTTAGAGGTCAAACATAATAAAATTTGTTTGTTCTAGGGAATCCTGTCGCGAGTTTTGGCGGGTTCTCGAGTGCTTCGAGTGTTACCCTATTTCTTGGGTACTCCGATACCCACACTGAGGGATTAACGAAAATCCGGGCCCAAGACAAGCTTTTATTTCCGGACCTCCTCGAAACAACAGGAAAATCTCGTCCTAAAGCAAGTTTTGTTTACGGATGCAAAATTTCGTTTTCCTACAAAAGGTGTGAAAAGTAGACTTTTCCTCTGTTTTCCGTGCCGAAAACGTTTGTTTTCTGCATTGTTGAATTCATAGTTGCATGTCTCCCTTACCAACTAATTTTCCGCATGATAATTTTAAATTATCTTGTTTATAAATTATAAGGAAAATATTTCCATTTTATTTGCGTCAGTTTATGTCTCATTTAATTTGTTGTTGCTTTAACTAATTTTACAACCAGGAGAAGAACTCAACGGTGACTTCTTAGAGTCGAAATCCAAGAAACGGGGGGCTACGCTGAAATCAGGTAAGACTTTTAGAAAATCAGTGTTCGCTAAACATACGTACAACCACGAGTGTAAGCCGTCTAAAGGGCACAAAACAATATGTATTTCATCTTTCTTTCTTTTTTTTTTAAATTGCGATTTATTTCCTAATGCAATTTCAACGCAGGCTAATTTTATCTATTTTTTACATGAACATTTTAACTGGAGAGCTAAATATAAACCTACCCAATTTCGTTCAGCTACATATTTACCTGAAGGCTATATTTCTATATAAAAAAAATGTAATCTGTAAACTTGGAAGGAAATATTATTGAACTAGAGATTGGTTCTTTTTTTGTGAAACCGGCGTTAGTAAAATATTCAATCAAAGTGAATTATTTTTATTATTTTTCTATTATTGGCTCTTATTAAATTTTAATTTATTTTGTTTTTGTTTTACTTGTGACATACGTATCTCAAAACCGTGTTAATCGCGACTAATACACCTGTCCCTCGATTAACGCGGTACTTGATTAACGCGGCGAAACTTCTGTGCGTGTTAATCAAGACTTTGTCTCAATTCGTTGACGTGTTAATCGAGGGACAGGTGTATAGCAATTATTTCTCATTTTAGTGGGTGTAATTAAAAAATATTAAATCCATTTTGAAATTCATAATATTTATTTATACAAACTAAAGTAAAACCAAACAATAATAATTTTAAAAAAAAATTAAAATAAATATTTTAAAATAATTCAGTGAACAATTTAATTGAGAATTTTTTTTTCTCAAAAATTCTCTTTAAATATTCAATTTTCCCAAGTCTCTCTCATTTTTCTATGATTTTTTTTATCTTTTATTTTTTGTGATTGTGTGTTTTTTTTAGGTAGCTGTTCACCATTTTTTACTTTTTCAACGCGATGTTTGGCTACAATTAGTTCATCTGATAGGTTTTTTATAAGCTTGTATAACCTAGCATCGCGTTTTCCTACAACAACTTTTAGACGACGGTGCCACGCTTCAACATTATTCTGGGTTCGTGGAAAATATTCTGTGCCTGTATCCGCATTCCCAACAGCCCAAAATTTAAGTGTATATTTAGGGCGTTCATTTAAATCGCCAATATAATTTCTCTTGAACCAACTTCCAAGCTTTTTTAAATCTTTGTCCTCAAACTGACCATTTAAGGTGGAGTAATAACTGGCAACTTCGTTTGGTGGCACAAACGAGAGACTTTTGAGCATTCTGATTTGCAAGGAAAACTCCTCCGAATTTCCATATTTTGCTGTTAATTTGCTTTTCTGAACCTTACGCCAAATTATTTGGCCAAAATGAAATAATCAGCCCTGGAATGAGGCCTGAGGAAAGAAAATCTTAGCTGACGAAACAATTGTTTTTCAAAATAACACAAAATTTTTTGTGGGTTAAGATTTAAATCATTTTCAAGGCAAATTTTCCTTAATTGAAAAAATAATTGGTCATAACAATTTTTGGATTTTTTGCTCATTAAGCAGAAACCCAGTGGAACAATTCCACCTTCAACGTTTCCATGTATAGAAAACAGTTGTCGCATTATGGAAGGAACTACATAGAAAGTTCCATCGATAATCCAAAAACTGCATTCTGAAAGAAGCGTTAAAGAGGATTTTGTACCCAGCATAATAATTTTTTCTCCCTCGCACATATCTTCGCTCAACACAAATAACTCTCCTTCGATATATCGGAGCTGTTCAGGAATACCAATTTCTTCCAAACTGGTGGGCTCATTCGTCTTTCCGGCACGCGCACGATGAATTTTATTTTTTTGTGATTCTTTGCTAGGCAAATATATGGTACACGTAAATCGCTAGCTGTAGCAACAATTGCCTCTGTAATTATACATGAGGATGGTAGGTCGCTATTTTTGGCTCTAGATTTTAAATTTTGGTTTGTATTCGCTATAATTTTTTCATTGGTGATAGGTGCATGGGAATGTGCAGATGGAGTTTTTAATCACTTCGTGTTTATTATTTACGAAACAGGTTACAACCCGTACATTACAATAACACTTTTTTTGCTGGCTACATATCCAATTAAATGTGTTTTTACTTTTTCATCCTAGGTGGTAACACCCGTCGATAAATAATTTTTCCTTGCCTTTATTGGACATTACTGTTGAAATATTCATTTCTAGAATAAATATCAATAGTTCTTACTTGAGTAATACATATGTATAAGCGAAAATTTTGGAAATAAGAGAAACTAAAATTATTTTCCACATATGTCTCGTCAAAATTGAATCACCACTGATTTATTATCTTGCGTAACAATTTCCCGTACATTTATAGAATCGCGCGCGCGATTCTATAAATGTACGGGAAATTGTTATGCAAGATTTTGTAATGCAAGATTTTGTAATGCATGATTTTATAATGCAAGGTTTTATAATTGCAAGATTTTGTAATGCAAGATATTGTAACGCTAGATTTTGTATGCAAGATTTTGTGTTGCAAGATTTTGTAATGGAAGTTTATATACCCAACCCTTAAAGAAATGCATCCATTGCACAATTGAAAAAAAAAATCTGTTATTCGCCTTTAAACGCATATTGTCTGACATCTGATAGATGATTTTAAAAATAGAGCCAAAGGGGTAAAAATTCATCAAATACAAATTTTTACGTTTTATTGGTTATTTCGTTTTGAAATTGGTGATCTTTTGCATATTAGCAGTATAAGTGATCCCATAACCGATTGCAGTTGCAATAGGTATTGTGATAAATTAACCCAACTGGCCTTACGCATAAAACCATTTAAATTTTAGGTTTTAGCTATTCAATTATAATGAAATTAACAGAATTTTCCAATAATACTAATACCAGTGATAAATATTCGTATAACGCCCTTGTTGTTTAATGACTTCAAATATGCGCTCTGGCATTGAATTTGATAAGTTTTTTAAAGTTTTTGCCTCAATTTCTCCCCAACAGCCCTTAATGCACTGTTTTGGTTCAGTAACCGTTTTAAACTACCAACCATTCGCATAACCTTAGCTGCAAGTATGCCCATAAATTCTCCATTGGATTACAATCGGGACTACATGCAGGCCAATCAAGAACATTTATTTGTTTTTGACGAAACCACTCCATTGATTGCTTTGATACATCGACGGAAGCATTGTCTTGTTGGAAAATCAAATCAATGTCGTTGTTGTCGTCAAGAAAAGTTATCAAAAGGTCTTCTAACAAATCATTGTAAGGTTTGAATTCATTCGGGGAGGTAATAAAGCAAATTGGTAGCTTCCCGCCATAGTAAAAAGCTCCCCACGCCATTACTGTCCCTCCGCCGAAATTTCTTTTAGACCGGAATATATTTTTATCACGGATATCGTGCCAGTAGCAAGAGTAGCAATCTGGGAAGTCCAGGTTGAATTTTTTCTCATCCAAAATCACATTTTACCATTCATCCTTCCTTCCAATGCATGTATCGCTTGGCGAACAGTAGCCTATTTTCAATATGTTTGTAGTTGTTCTTAACACTCGAGCAATATGTTGTTTTGTAACAGGTAAGCCCAATTTTGCTTTAATTTGATTGGCAGTTAACTTGTTACGAGTTGCTTCCTTTCTTATTTTGTCAATTTGAGATTTGGATAACTTACTATTTCCTTTTGTTTTATTTTTATAACCATAACTTCGAGCTTTTTTTAGGAAGTTGCGGACCACAGTTGATAATCAACCAATTTTAGTACCAATTTGACGTATAGTAAATCCTTGTTCCTTATAAATTCTGATGGAGATTTTTTCTTGATCATTTAAGAATTTTCCCTTTGGCATCACTTTAATAAAATATTATTACAATAAATAATAATTTAATAAAATTCCATTTTATAAGAATCGTAATATACTTACTGAATAAGATCGAATATCAAATATTTAAAACAAATATAGGTGATACTTGTTTACGAACATAATATTTAGACACAGGGTGGCAGTACAGTATATTTTTAGTTTTAATAGTAGACATAGTTTTTGTCTTAATTCATAAATTTTAAATGAGATTACCGTGTTCTTATACGAATATTTATCACTGTATTACCGTTAGTGATTTCGATTTCCCCAGAAATTTTATTTTCCAAGAAACCAAGAATTTTGTTTCCCGACTAATTTCAATTCTTGAGAATTCCAGTTTTTGAAATTTTTTCTCGAGGATCTCGGAAATTTTCGGGAATTTTATATTTTTTTAATTAGTAAAAATTTACTAAAAATGTCTCCTGACGAAGAAATATTTCTTTCATTTTAAGTTTTAGTATAGGGCGAAAGAAACCGAGCATTTATATTGCACTGATGCTCTTGAAAAATTCACAATATTTCGGGGTCCAAAAAAGTTATAAAATTATGGTGTTCTACTGTTTTGTAATCAAAACCCTCGCTATACTTTCTTAGGACCTGCCACAAGCGGGTGCACAAAAATCGACATAGGTCGGTAGCTATTTAGCAATATAGAGCCAGCAATTACGATATAATATCTTTTCCTGAGGTAGTAACGCAGATTCGCCTTCGGGATTTCCGGACTGGAGTAGAAACTCCCATCTAAATATAGATACCGTATTCTCGTTGGTGGTTTGGCGTCTATTGGAGGGGGGGGGGGGACCAAAGTTGAGTAGATTAATCTACCAGCTCCGTAACCTTCCAGTAGGGTGAGCATCACGTGAGCTGTTCTGGTCATGCGTTAGGCAGCTGCGTGATGGGTACAATTGTGTAAGAGGTAACCTGTTCACAATTCGCAAGTGTACGTGCTGCCTCTTCGTGGCAACCACTGGTAACTAAGCCCATTTGGCACATTTTTGGCCATTTGGCACAGGCTAAAGTACGGCGCTAAAGGTGAAAACCTTGACAAAAAACCCTAATCTAAGATGGAACGGCATATGCCGATGGCTGAATGGCTGATAGGTTAATCAGTCCAAAATATGCGGACTCTGGATACCAGGCACCCTCCAGTTTTATTTAGCCTTCCTGTAGTAAAGCTCGGTGACCTACAGACGATTTGCAATTCCCAGCAACTCGTAAGAGTCAAATCAAACTGACTCCATAGAAATAAAAATTGGTTCAGGTTCTGATAGATATTTAGATTTAAAAGAAAATTTACTAAACTCATTTGTAATCAAAGCTTTCGACATCAAACGATAAGGATTATTTTAGTGTTTGCTGGGTTGATTTATTTGTAATATACGTTTTGCAATCCAAATTTATCCCTTTTGCCAAACCAAGTTTTGATTAGAAAAGAATGTGATTGATATACATAGTTTCTTATTTATCGAATTTTTTACTACCAGTAAACGGTAAATAAAAACTAAATTTATCGGTTTTATTCAGTGATGAATACGATGAATCGTTTACATCGAAGACTCGATCACGTTCGAATCGAATTCTCAAATAGCCCTCCAGGTTATTTGAGATTTTCGAGATTATGCGATTAGGTTTGAGATTGTCGGATGTATTTGATAGTTCGATATTACTCGAGAATCTTCGGGCATATTCAAAGAATTTAACTGTTCGATATTTACGAAATTATCCGATACCATTGTTCTTGGGGTTCGACTCTTGTTGCATATCCTTTTGTTGAGCTTAGCAAGGTACTTTAAAAATTCGACATTTTTGAGATGATTTCGAAATTCTTAAAAATCGTCAAAGCATTGAGTTGATTGCAAGAAATTTTGTTTTATTTGAAGCCATTGAATTGAATCGCGTTCTGTTTTGTCTACTCTCGAAATCGAATACTAATAATTAATCGAGGCTGGACAATAGGAAGAAATAAGTTTTTAACTAAAAGATTTACTTGCCCATAGGTACAACAAGAATTTAGGGCCCAAGAAAAATTTTGCGGAGGGCCCGAAATTTGTAGTTACGCCACTGGTTAAATTACCATTTTATATTCGAGTTTTTATGGTGAGCGTTGCAAATTGGAATAACTGCCATTACCTGCACACAAATCAGCTTTGTGAATGGTATCAAAATGAATAAGTCCATTTACTTTATCATTGCTTTTTAAAAAACGTAAATTATTTCCACCCGGGCCTCTTGATGGAGGCCAGCCTTTTAGTTGCTTTAGGATTAGTGAAAAAATCAGCAAGAAAACTTCATTTTTTCATTATTTCTACTTTAATTTGCAAAATTTTAAGTTTTGGCGTTATTTTACTTTACGTATGCATCGGGAAAATCAGGTAAGGACTATATATTTTGAAAATTTATGAATGTAGGACTATGCATCTGTAGTTTTTAGGAGGGAGAAGCCAACTTTCCCCGGAAAATTACCTTATTATCCGGGAAAATTTCCACTTTTTTATATTTTTTTTCAAAATAAGGTAAGATGTACATTTTTTGACGTTAGGATTGTGAATCTATAAATTTTAGAAGGTACAAACTAAATTTCAGGAGAAAATTTATCTCATTTTCCACGAGAATTTTAATTGCTTCGTCAACCTTCCAGACGCAGATCAAAGAGTTTTTTCCGCCCTTATTGCACTTTAAACGAGGTTTAACTATTTTAAAGTCTTGACAATCCTGGAAATAGGAGTTGTCGATCGCAACCTCTAATTACAGTCAATAAACCAAGTTCCTTTGCAGTTTAGCTTAGAAATAAACATTTACTCCTTCCCCCCCCCCTTTGGTAAAATTTGTGAAGACTGACTATGATTTAACAATTATTTTAAAGTCTTGACAATACTCGAAATAGGAGTTGTCGATCGCAACCTCTAATTACAGTCAAAAAAACCAAGTTCCTATGCAGTTTAGCTTAGAAATAAACATTTTTCCCCTCCCCCCCTTTGGGAAAATTTGTGAAGACTGACTGTGATTTAACAATTATTTTAAAGTCTTGACAATTCTCGAAAGAGGAGTTGTCTATCGCAACCTCTAATTACAGTCAATAAACCAAGTTCCTATGCAGTTTAGCTTAGAAATAAACATGTACCCCCTCCCCACCTTTGGGAAAATTTGTGAAGACTGACTGTGATATAACAATTATTTTAAAGTCTTGACAATTCTCGAAATAGTAGTTGTCGATCGCAACCTCTAATTACAGTCAATAAACCAAGTTCCTATGCAGTTTAGCTTAGAAATGAACATTTACCCCCTTCTCCCCTTTGAGAAAATTTGTGAAGACTGACTATGATTTAACAATTATTTTAAAGTCTTGACAATTCTCGAAATAGGAGTTGTCGATCGCAACCTCTAACTACAGTCAATAAACCAAGTTCCTATGCAGTTCAGCTTAGAAGCAAACATTTACCCGCTCCCCCCCTTTGGGAAAATTTGTGAAGACTGACTATGATTTAACAATTATTTTTAAGTCCTGACAATTCTCGAAATAGGAGTTGTCGATCGCAACCTCTAATTACAGTCAAAAAAACCAAGTTCCTATGCAGTTTAGCTTAGAAACAAACATTTACCCCCTCCCCAACTTTGGGAAAATTTGTGAAGACTGACTATGATTTAACAATTATTTTAAAGTCTTGACAATTATCGAAATAGGAGTTGTCGATCGCAACCTCTAATTAAAGTCAATAAACCAAGTTCCTATGCAGTTTAGCTTAAAAATAAACATTTACCCTCCTCAAACTTTGGGAAAATGTGTGAAGACTGAATATTATAGGACTTAAGGCGAAAAAAACATAATCGTTTTAAAGGAACACGCACTTAAGATGGCCACAAAATTAGAAATAATGATAAACTATACTAGATATTTTTGAACAGTATTTTTAGCCTCAATACACATTTTACTATATTTTGTTTTCTTAGCTTTTGTTAGCTTGGACCAATTGTTTTACATATTTTGCTAAAAAAAACTTTGGCTATAAAAAAACTAAACTTTTTAAATTTACCGGTAAGGCAACAAAGGGAGCAATTGCAGCAGATTCAAAGAAGGTAGTTTATGATGCCATTAAATCCTATAATTGTTCTGGGGATTAAAACGAATGATAAATTTCGCAAAATCATACCTACATGAATCGTTGGTGATTTGGAAAAAGCCCTCTGGAACGACGAATCGAAGTTTAGTTTATTTGAGTTGGAAGGCAAGGTGTAAGTGAGACGCCCAAAAAAGAAAGAATTGGATCCCAGATAAACTATTAAAACCTTAAGGCACGGACATGGGAACATTATGGCTTGCAAGCATTTTCTTGGCGCGACATCGGCCTAATATTTACAGAGATATACATATCTTTAAAATGTCATAGGTCCTAACTCCTTCGAAAACATGTCGGTCTCATTTATTTTTAAACGGTATAAGTTTCCCTTGGCGTTAATCCACCCCTGGATACCCGGCTATTTCATGCAAATCCTATAATGCAGTTTCGAGTTAATATTCTATTAGAACGAAACACTAAAGTTTAGAATCTCAACCTTGCTTCAGCATTTTTTATTTTATTTAATTTTTTTAACTCATTCAGCGAAGGAATTTTTTGAAATTATTAGAATTAAGTAACATTTTCTGACCTGTAAACCGGCTTCGACGGGTAGTTAAAAAATGCTACTCGACTAACAAATCTGACAGTAGAAGATTTTTTTTTTAAATCTGGATAAAAAATCTCGAATGCATATAATTTCGTTTGAACCACTCATGAAATGGTTTTAATAACCAAATATAGCTAATTTTCTCTTATATTAACAACAACCACACCACGATGACCACTATGAATCATTGTTCAAGAAATGATGTGAACGATCTCATTTAGATGTTTTATTTATTACACAAAAAAAAATTGTTAAGCCTACGCGACTCGGTCGTTATCGATTTCTCTACACCAAACGAAACCAAAGATTTTAGAATAAGAAGAATACAACATTTAATTTACATCTTAACTAGAAAAATAAAAACCTGAGGTACTCACTAATATCAAAAAATTAGTAAGAATTACGTACCAAAATAAAATGTGTACATATCTACATTACATTGCGTTTATTTATTTACCTAACTTAATATAAAAAAGCAAACAAGTATTTCTTTGTAAAAAATAAGTGCATATACATAACCAGCCTACTACAAATATTCAATTTAGCTAGGTTTAAGTCAGTGCAAAAATTAAAAACACTTAAGCATAAAAAATTGATATCTGAATGAATTTTATTCTATTTGGTCATTTTTCGTGTATAGCTTTTATGGCAAAAGATACAAAAAATAAAATTTCAGGTCATCAAAACTATTTGCCTAGCCTCTCTTTTCTTATATTCACATTCTCGTGTATAAGTATAAGTAAGTATATCTAGTTTGTGTAAAGAAGAATTTTATTTTTATCGTAATCCGGAAATTAACAGCAAAAAAGTTTCTTTGCATTAGCTACGTAATATTTTGTATCTCGCGCCGCTTTACAAAGAATTTCATTCTTCCTAACACATTTCTATTAACAATTTATTGTTCTGCAAATCGAACTTTGTATTTCATGCAAATAAGCGAGATTAACTTTGTCTTTAATTTTTTTTTATACTTTGTAAGGTGCGTTGTCAATAAAGTTTAACTACTTCTATCAACTCCTCATGGCTGCCTGACCATATTTTTGGGAAAATTTACTGTACCCTATAGAATTAACTGACCTTAGTTTACTTTGTTAATTCTGACATCCGGATTTCATTTGTCGATTACCAATTCATAAAAGAGCATTTTAACAGCAGGGCTGAAAAGAATTTGTACCAAGTAACAAACACTACACACAATTCCATTGGAACAATTTTCCTTGCAAAATTCAACTTGCCAAATTGTACCCTTTTCATAACCAAGTGCGACTCAGTGGTCTGTAGTTCTCTCTAAATATTCATTTTTAAATTCTGATACAGCCCGAGTTCTTGATTGGGTTCATCTGCTTTTTGGAAGACTTTGACTTTTGTCACGAAAACAACTAATATGAAAAAAGAAGGTAGACAAGTAGACCCATTAACTTGAAGATTGCAAAAAATTATCATTTTTTTACTTTACTCGATTGTGTTCACTTCACAAATTTAATGATAACATTTTTTTTTTTTGAATATTTTTAATTTTATAATTTCTGTCCTTTTTACAAAACTAATTAAAAGTTGCTTAAGGCAAAATTATTCTAATCAGGTTTAATGGCCTCATGAATTTTCGAACTCATGGCTGTCACTTTATTAGATCGAAAATCAGTTGAATTCCAAGTTTTAATAATCTTTGTGGTAAGAATTTGGGAAAAGAAAAATCTGTTCATAATATTCTTCTTCGAATCGGTCCATCATTATTGAATTGGAAAGGACTTAGAACGGAGTAGTACCCCAGACCATTACTCTATATTCTCGGCTAAGACGCTCAGGAAAAAACCACGTTCGTCTTTCCTAAAATAGTCAAAGAATTGGTCGGAATCGTCAGGGCAATCAAGGTTCCACTATTATCCGGCAGGATGGAGATGAGACGAAAATTTAATCCTTTATTTAAGTTGGTATGCCGTTATTGGACGTTATTCTTATAGAGATTCGAAATTATGGACGGCGATTTATGCGAAGATCTATCTAACTAAATTTTCGAAGCAATTAAAGGCCACATCTTGAAGTCGAAACAATCTTGAAGTGGAAAACATACTACGCTTTTCAACCCCATAAATAAACACATGGTTGTGTCAGCTAGTGAATTATCACGATATCAAAATAGTAATAAGTTGAACATTTTTAGTGAATACCGCCAATTTTTTTTATTTGTACATAGTTGAATTATTGTGTAATTTAAAATATTTCAAATGTTTATCACAAACGCCTTTAAAATTTTACTGCAAAATTTATAATTCTTTAATCCAACAAATTCAAAATAATCGGCAAAACAAATTTAAAACAAAAAGTTGATTTAAATCAAAAAAATCAAATGATTTCTTGTTGAAAAACAAATTCTGATAGTATCTCGCAAATTCTGAGATGGTTTATCGAATTCTGAAATGACATTTCGAATTCCGACATAATATGTATATCGAATTCTGACAGTATATAGCAAATTTTGAGATGATGTATCGAATTCTGACATTATATTCGAATTGTTACATGATATATTGAATTTTGATGGGGTATATCGAATTCTGAGATGGTATTGTATATTTGAATTCTGGCATAATATGTAGAATTCTGACATGATATATCAAATTCTGACAGATGTATCGATTCCGGCTTACAATATATAAGTACTTAATTGGGATACGAAATATACAAATTTAAATATGATAAGTTCTAACAATGTATAAGTAGAGTATTCTACCAGCTCCGTAACCTTTCGGTGGGGTGCACATCACGCGAGCTGTTCTGGTCATATTTTAGGCAGCTAGCGTGATGGGTACAATTGTGGAAGGGGTAACCTAGTCACAATTCGCATGTGTACGTACTGCCTTCTCGTGGCAATCACCGGTAACTGAGGCCGTTTGGTACTTTTGACCATTTGGCACAGGCTAAAGTACGGCGCTAAACGAGAAATCCTTGATAAAAAACCCTAATCTAAGGTGGAACAGCATATGCCGATGGATGAATGGCTGATAGGTTAATCAGTTCAAAGTATGCGGACTATGGATACCAGGCGCCCTCCAGTTTTATTTAGCCTTCCTGTGGTAAAGCTGGGTGTCCCACAGGTGACTTTCATTTCCCAGAAACTCGTGGGAATAAAAATGTCTAACAGAAGTTTAAAAAATAAGGATGGTAACGCTCCTAAAGCGTCACGTACCAGCGATAGTTCCGAAGTGGCTCTCGAGGACCTCGGCCCTCTTTCCGCTGTGGGGCTCCCGATGAGTGGTCCGTCGGATGGCGAGCTCCGTTCGGGGCTTGAGAAGTTAGTTCTCAACTCCGACATGGACACCTCAGGAGATGAGTATTCGGCCCCCGTAAGTGTTGGTACCTCCTCTGTGAAGGCAGAGGGGAGCAAAGACGTCGGGGAGGACCCGAAAGGTGTTGTCAGTATTACTGATAAACCTGTCACGGCTCCTCGCGTGAAAATGTGTGGGGCCCAGAAGAAGCGGTATAAGAAGCTTCTTGCGGAGGGCAAAACGCCCGGAAGCGAGACAAGGCTTCTGGCGATGCGGCCACAAAAGGAGACTTGTGCTCCCACTGAGGCCCCACCATCAAAAAGGGTCCGCTCGGTTGAGGTACTCCACCGGCACAAAAAAGGCCAGGGGGGAAGGATCTGTTCCGGTGGTATCGGGTTCTGCGGTCCGGTCTGGAGTTACTTTCAGGCAGGCCGTGGAGTCGGAGATCGTTGGGATCTTGCCCTCTGGTTTTCCTGAGGTTGTCCTCATTGGAGAGCAGCTTAAGGCTGAATTGCCCTCGGAGAAGCTTTTTGGTTTTATCAAAAGCCAAAACGAGGGCATGCAGGCGATCAACTGGAGAGTGATCAGGAGGGAGGCGAAAGGCTCTTCAGCCTTTTGCACCTTCTCTATGGATCACTCTTCAGTTGAGAGGCTCAAGCGGGTTTGCTTTAAAGTCAACTACAAGTTTGGGACTGTTCAACTTCATCCCAAGGGTGGTCAGGATGGTGCCAAACTGGCGTCTGTGGGCGGGACCCAAGTGGTCAAGCCTGTAGAGGCTATGGTGGCGGCACCTGTAGCCAAGACCACTGGGGTGGCGGCCCTCTCCATGATACAGGTGAGAAGGCGCGAAAGAGAGAGGAGGGCGTCAGGGGTTCCACGAGGGAAGGCCCCGCAAAGGCTACCCCCGCGCAAGCCACTGGTGAGGCCTGGAGACTCTCAGGAAGCGGGGGACAGCAGAACTGGGATGGGGGATATTAGTCAGCCATCGTCCGGACAAAGAACGCATGCGGGTAGTGGCGATGCGGAAAATGAGGCTGAGCAGGGCCTTCTGAAGAGGCCTCGGAAAAATGAAGGCATACATCGCCTGCCTGCAGATTAACCTGCATCATGCAAAGGCGTCTTCGGACGTCCTTTGTCGCAGGTTTATCTGCCAAAAACATTGGCATGGCTCTAATCCAGGAGCCCTGGGTGACAGGTAACCAGATTAGAGGTATACCAAATCAAGTGGGTAAGTTACTTTTTCATAACGGAACTGAGAGTCCAAGAGAGGCTATTTTGGCTATTATTTCAGAGTTCATCTCCAGGGACTTGGTTGCAGTAATGGTGGAGGTTCTGGGTGAAAGAGGCAAACAGGAGGCTATAATGGTCTCCGCCTACTTTCCTGGAGACTCAGAGTTAATACCTCCACTTGAAGTTAGGCGGCTCATAGCTCATTGCAAACGCAATGGGCTGGCCTACCTGATAGGATGCGATGCAAACGCGCACCACACGGTGTGGGGTAGCACGGACATCAATAACAGGGGTGAGTACCTTTTTGAATTTCTGATCTCAAATAATGTAGACATTGTCAATAGGGGAAGGAAACCTACTTTTATAAATGCGATTAGGCAAGAGGTCCTAGATTTGACACTTGCTAGTCCGCATTTCAGCGACTTGATCAAAAACTGGCATGTGTCTGAAGAGGCCTCATTATCGGATCACTTGCACATCAGATTCGATTTGGCGGCAAAGACCATGCACCGGCAGGAAATCAGAATTCCAAAACTGATCGACTGGGACTCTTATAGAGTCTCATTCGAATCAGAAATGCCCTTGATTGTGGGGAACATAGTCTCCAGAGGGTTTGGAGATCTGTGCAAACCAGCTGCATAATTCTATACACTTGGCTTACGAGAACAGCTGCCCGGTTAAGCGAAGAGAGTCCACAAAGATGGTCCCTGGTGGAACGGGACGCTGGGTAAACTGAGGAAAAAATCGAGATTATTCAACAAGGCTAAACGCACCGGTGAATGGGGCGAGTATAAGATGGCCTTGACGGAATATAATCTCGAATTAAGAAGGTCCAAAAGGGCTACCTGGAGGAATTTCTGTGAGGGAATCAATGAATTGCCCTCTGCAGCTCGTACTGCTAGAGACCCACTTTCCGGATTCAGCAGTGGTAGGAGCCCAAGAGGACCCTCATGATCCCTCAAGTGAGGTGGCCTATGCGCCTCACAGTAGGATCTGGAGTCTCTCTGGGAAAATATTCACACCCAGCAAGGTGCGATGGGCTATTGGATCTTTCAAACCTTTCAAATTCGCTGGAGGGGATGATATCTTTCCAGCTTTACTTCAAAAAGGTATTGAGGAAATACTCCCCAGCTTGATCCAGATGTTTCGGGCAAGTTATGCTTTTAACTATATTCCGAAACTGTGGAGGAAGGTAAATGTGGTCTTTATACCAAAGGGTCGGGGGGGGGGGGGGGGGGGTCGTCCAGACACCCAGGCCAGGACAAATCGGCCAATTAGCCTCACATCGTTTCTATTGAAGACGATGGAAAAAATCCTGGACTATCAAATAAGAAGTGAGGTTCTTGGAAAAAATCCACTGCATCGGGACCAGTTTGCGTATCAAACTGGTAAATCCACTGTAATGGCCCTTAGCGGTCTAGTCACGAGGATTGAAAAAGCAGTGACATATAAAGAAATTGCCCTTTGTGCCTTTGTGGACATTGAGGGTTCGTTTGATAATACCTCCTAAGGATCTATAGAGAGGGCAGCAATGGAAAAAAGGGTTCCGCTTTCTACAATTAGGTGGATCCGTTCCATGCTGGAACATCGTGAGATTACTGCCAGGCTAGGTGGCGAGTCAGTAACCATCAGGGCCGTAAAGGGCTGTCCCCAAGGAGGCTTACTATCTCCTCTTTTGTGGTCATTGGTTATTGACAGACTACTGGTCCTTCTGAGTAGCCATGGGTTTGATGTCCAGGGCTAGGCGGATGATGTGGCTATCATAATCAGAGGCAAGTTTGATGAGGCCATTTCTGATCGCATGCAAAATGCACTCAATATAATAAGGCAGTGGTGTTACCAGGAAGGACTCAGTGTCAATCCAAACAAAACTGTCATTGTTCCTTTTACGAGAAGGAAAAAGCTTGCGCTTTCATCCCTCGTTAAACGGTACTACTGTTCCTTTTTCCAGCGAGGTTAAATATCTAGGGGTTATCCTAGATCAAAAATTGAACTGGAACCAACATTTGTTGAAAGTTCAAAATAGAGCCACCAAGGCTTTCTGGGCCTGTGAAAGACTCTATGGGCGTACTTGGGGACTACAACCAAAAATGATCTACTGGTCATTTCTTACAATCATTAGGTCTTTGGTCACCTACGCATCGATTGTATGGTGGCCTAAAACTGAGCAGAAGGCAACGCAAACCTTATTGAATAAGGTTCAGCGTATAGCCTGCATCGGTGTTACGGGCTCAATGAAATCAAGTCCAACCGCGGCTATGGAGTCACTTCTCGGACTGACACCGTTACACCTGCATGTTAAAAAGGATGCTGCAATTATGGCCCTGAAAATGCAGGCGGAAGGAAATATCAAACCAGGCATTATGGTGCGTCATCTGGAAATCCTTAAGGAATTTGTGACAGACCCTACCATAGGAATGCCTTCCGACTGTATGCCGGCTAAACTGGACTTCCACAAACCATTCTGTGTTAGGTTACCTGACCGGGATGTGTGGAGTACAGGTGGACCATCCTTTGTGCGAGGGTCCATGGTATGGCTTACAGATGGATCAACAACGGAAGATGGGGGCGGGGATAGGAATACACGGAAGTGGCATTACCCTCTCGAAGTCTTGGGTACCAATGCTACCGTTTTTCATGCAGAAGTACATGCTAAAGAACTTTGCGCTAGGATAGGCATAGCAAAAGGCCTAAACGATGCAAAGATTTATATTGTATCAGACAGTCAATCGGCCTTAAAGGGACTTAGGTTTTGTACCGTTGAGTCAAGGCTGGTATGGGATTGTCTAAGGGTTATTAAACATCTGGCAGGCTCAAATAAGGTAACACTTGTGTGGGTGCCAGGTCATACTGGAATCGAAGGAAACGAGGCAGCTGATGGCCTCGCCCGTGAGGGTTCTGCCTCTCCATTTACTGCGGCGTCACTAAGAGACACCTTAGAGCAGCGGTAAAACGCTGGGAGGATGTTCAAAAGTCCTCCTACTGGCGCAGAATTCCAGGTTTGCGACAGGCGAAGAAATGTATATCACCTTCGTCTGTCAGGGTTAAGGAGTGTCTTGAACTTAGGAAACCTGAGTTGAGGCTGCTTACTGGCTTCCTCACAGGTCACGTCCCCTTAAGGTATCACCTTAAGAAGATGGGCCCAAGTACGACAGATGGATGCCGCTTCTGCGATCTGGAAGCGGAATCAGCGGAACATGTTCTGTGCCAATGCCCAGCCATTTTTCAGCAAAGACTGCAACATCTAGGAGGGAGAACAATGAGCCCGGATAGTATGTATCTTGTACCGGCCAGTAGTATTATCAGATTCATTAAGAGCCTGAATATTGACTGGACGGATAATTAAGTAGGGTGCAGCACAATATATATTTTAGGTCGCAGTGCGAGCTGGCTTATCGCCCACATGGCCCTTCAATCAATAATAATAATCTAACAATGTATAACGAATTCAGATACGATATTTCAAATCCTTACATAATATACCGAACTTTGACTCTGAACTCGAACTCGTGAGATGATTTATGATGATATTTCGAATTGTGACATATATCGGTGATATATAAAATTCTGACAGATACGTCGAATTATGAACTTAGTTTTCTGCCTATCAACCATTACATTTTTGTCAGTTTCATTCCCAATTGCTTTCTTTTAGTCCGTTTTACGTAATCAGTTTGAGGTATATCCTAGTTATTCATTTGTATTGGTGGGCATGTGCCTTCTCGCATTTTAAATATTACATGATTAGATTTAGCTTCATCAACTTTAATTCTCCATTTCTCCATCCGTACTTGAATACTGTTAATATTCTCCTGCAAAACTTCTGTAGCTTATCTGTTGTAGGTATATCTACGGTATATAGCCAGATATAATATAATTTGCTCAATAAAATGACCGTGCGGTGATTATAAGGTTTCTATGCCACCAAGATTTGTAATTGACGAAAAATGGTAACCATCGAGCCTGTGACAAGTCTACGCCGAGGAAGATGTCAAACAATAATAGCAAACTGGTCTATTGGAGGGAGCGCCGAAAACGAGGAGTTAAAAGGAGAGTTCCAAACTGATATGCGTTGAGCCAAATGAGAAACGCCTTTAACACGGCCAACTGATGCCATGCGAAAAGGCTTCTAAAGTCTATTCAGCGCTCTGGAATATGTAGACAAGTAAAGGGCAGGGGTGGGGTTTCAAGCAGCACTAGAGATTTGGATTCCTAGCCAAAGTGGTAACCTCAGTACTTCTTTACGGTGTACCGATTTGGGCAGAAGCTCGAGCTGACAACCTGTAGAACGACATCAGGCGAAACTCCGTTTCTCTTAGCAGGAACGATACCCAAATGGATATTGGACCATGGCTGTGCGATGACATGTAGACAATCGACGTGCGAGAACGTTTGGAGGAAAACTCTGAGCACGTCCATTTGAAGGAACAGCTAAAGTGAAATTTAAAATCAGTATTGAATAACCTTGCATCATCCCAATTCTCAGTCTGATCCTTTGTCCTTAAAAATAACAGTCAAATTATAATATTCCTTTACTAAACCGTAGTGGTCATTCTCAGTAGTATATTTGTAGCTTGTTTTATAACTTGATGTAACGTGTTTGATTCTAGGAGGTAAAAAAAAAAATTCGCAATTGGATATTGTGCCCGTTCGTCGTGTTCTGAGTAAACAACGTGGGCACAATAATGGCATTGGGTACAGGAAGCCTTTGGGCAAACAAACCTTTAACACTGTTAAGAACCTTTTTGTAACCATTTTTTACTGCCAAAGTAACTTCAAATTACTTGCAATAACCCCAAAACAATATTTGATACAACGACCGTATGCCATAACGTATTCTTATTTACAAAATTCGTACAAATTCGAAAATCCGGTTTCATGGCGGTAAAAAACGGAATTCCGGATTTACAACAAATCCGGTAATTGCAATTACAAAAGTTTTAAGAAATTGAATAATTTACTAAATTAAAATCCCCGAAAAAATTTAATTATTATTTTAGGTTTAAAAATAACTAAACTATTTAGACTTCAGGCAATTATAAAAGTTGTTTTTCAACATTTTTGAATACTCTAAAGAACACCTCCTGGAATTTATAGGTTCATTTGCTTTAAAAGTAATTTAACATTTAGCAGTCAGGAAATAAACCATGACCTTCCGTATTGAAGATCGTACCATTATTTATCAAATTTTTTAAAAACTACATAATTGGCTTTTTCAATATTTTCATCGATTTTTCAAGAAACGAAACAAATATGACAAAAATAATTACAATTGCATGACTGCAAACTGTTATTGAATTACCTGTTTTTATTTTTGCTTATTACCACTACTTACTACTTTAAAAATAACTTTTTCTAACTCTTCACCTGTACAGTTTAACCACGTCTCTCTCTCCATAAAATAGGGAAATAATTTCATTGGAATTTTCTTTAATTTACAGTGGTTTTTCTCGTTTTCTTATTTTAATTTATTTATAACTAAAATTTTGTATAATTTAAAGTTATGTAAATATGATCTGTATTATAGTGAAGAAACTAACTAAAGGAAAATTGGTTACATTAATGCGCGCAAAATAGTTATTATACTCGTATATTGGTCAAACCGATTTTTTTGAATAGAAATATTTCACTTGTTCCCTAGAAACAAATCATTCTGTCCATTAATCAAACATCTATATGAGAGAAAAAAAAATCTATCCACACTATAGTAAGTAATGTAAGCTAGGCAAAAAACTATTAATCATTTGGAGTATAGTTTTGCGTTACGCGCTTATATAACACACACAAAAAAACGATTCTCAAAATAACATTATTCAATGTCACTGTAAAGTTGATTGAACTTGAACCATTTTTTTGTGTTTTGGATTCAGAGAGTACACAAATATATAGTTTTACTTGTTTTATAGTTTGATAGTTTTATGTTTTCTTTTTTCCCTACAGTTACCTAATGATATTGTTGGTAAGTTTTCTTTTAAATTTATATTGCATATCTGTAGTTTTCTGTTTGTAATGTATAAATGGTCTGTTAATAATTTATAAACTAACTGCGATTGAAATCATGTTTATTCCAAAAAAAAAAATGTTATACAAGTTTTTGAAAAATTATATTGATTTAATACATAATGGAACAGCGAGTTCTCAAGGTCAAGAAAGATATAGTTTTCCGGTAGTTTACTTTCATTTATATGACATTAAAATGTAAATTATGATACATATTGGAGATAAGAAATCGAATTGTCTTATTGATTGATCTTCTGCTTCTTACGTATTTTTAATTTTTTTAACCATTTCCTATTTTTGTATGACGTAATTGTTTATCTCAAGTTTACTACACCCCATAAATAAACGACTTAACATAACGGTTAAGAAAATATTATAACATAATTGCATATTAAGTTAAGGCATGTAATTGCTATTTATGAAAATATAACGTGTCAACTTTTTTTTTATTACTTTACAAATTTTTGGTTTTTAGTTGACTTTAAATTTATGTAGTTTTTATTTTTCAACACCCGAGTCATGAAATCATAAAATCGTTTAAATTAATAAATCAGTTGAAAATAAATGAGTTTATTGTTCCAGTAAGTAACGTAATAGGGTATTTGGTAATAGGGAAAAGAGGGATTTATTTTTATGTTTCTAGAAATAGTCATAAACTGACTAATTTTGGAATAAAAATTTCTCTAATTCTTTGAACTAATCAAACCAAGGTCGACTGACTGCACAACAATTTAACATAAATTATGTATAATAAAAATATATAATCTATTTGTAATATGGCCACAATTTCCTCTGATAAACCACACAATTTTTTTGAGTAGCTAATTCTAAAGCTGTGTGTGAAGATTATGTAATCTAATAAAAATAAAAGAAAAAATTTGCATTTCAAACTAAGAAATATTGCCATTCATTACAAATTTAAAGCTAAGTCCAGAAACAACAATCAATAGGTGAAAAAGGCAACAATAGAGCGGAGTCCGACTTGGTTAATAAAACAAAATTATAAGTGAGTAGAGTAAGTGCAATTTTAATTCCCATCAAACGTTCTACGGCCTATAATATCTAATTAGATTATTAGAAAATGTAAACTACCACAGAGGTCGTGATTTTAATGCCACTTTGAGGTAACGACCCCTTTAATAAAGGGATTTTCAAATAGATATAATTGTTAACTATTTGGGTGGGTAGAACCAGAAGTTGATGATTTTTAGTAAAACTACAGTAAAATTACATACACAGGTTTGCACACTACTTACGCAACAATTATTGTTGCATAAATTTCATTTCCAAGTTATTAATGAACAGGGCATAACGAACGGAGAAGATACAATGTTGTACAACAACCCAAACTTCGACTTACACATATCAAACAGTTGCACAACAGCAATCGCTGCACAAATCGTTTAATCGTGTTTGGAACCCTTTAGTGTAAAGAAGCTTAATTTTTGTTTCTCCCAATTCAACTTTATTTGTTTAATCCGAGCCATAATAATGGTTGCAAAAATATTCAAAAGGATTTCACCAATTGCATGGAACATAACAAAACAGAGAGTCTAGCATCCAAAATGTAATCTATTCTACTAAGAAGATTCTACTCGCATCGATTTTTAAGATAAATTTATAAAACAAGAAGTTTATATAGAAATTTAAAAAAAATAAACAATAAACAAATTTGAAGAAAGCTGAATAAATTCTAACACTGAAATAGGTGGTCTCGGCGTCTGGTGAAGGGGGAAACAAAGCTGTGTAGTAATCACCAGCTCCGTAGCAGAGTGAGCTCCAGCAGGCTGTTCTGGTCATGTTTTTGGGCAGTCCTGTCTGGGGCTCACGACCGCGTGAGGGGTAACCTAATCGTGGTTCGCAAGTGTACGTGCTACCTCCCCGTGGTGACCACCGGTAACTGATTATTTGTTTACGGAATGACAGGCTAAAGTACGACGCTAAAGGAAGGAATAACCTTGACTAAAAACCCCAAATCCAAGGTGAGACACGTCTCTAGCACTGAACTTCGGATACCTGGCGACCTCCGGTTTCAATTAGCCTTACCAAAGTAAGAGGCGTTGCTGTGGTGGACCTTCTTTTCCTCTTAACAAATCCGAAATTGTATGGATATGGATAATTCAGAAACAAAAAAATACGAGGGAGGTGCTTCTCTAAACGCACCAATCTCAGAGGATGACAAGGTCCAACAAGGACATATCTCTGAGAATTTTAATATGGAAACCACACTATCTGATGATAGCAGTGAATATTCAAGCGCGGATACCATTGTCGGTGACCGAGTACAAGGCGCACAAGTGCCATTCATTCTCGGACACCGCATCAGTGTCTACAACCGCCGAAATTAAAAGCAGCCTAGAGGACTTGGAACTCGAGGATAGCAAAAAAAAGAGAAAGAGACTCAGCGGAGCTGCGAAGAAGCGCCTTGCCCATCTTAAATTGGCGGGCATTCCTCACGAGGTACCTCTGGCACAGTGCCAAATTAAAATTAAAGACCAAACGGTCAGTACCGCTAAACGGAGCCGGTCAGACGATACGGCCCCAAAGAGCACCCCAGCAAAAAGGGAGAAGAAAGAGCAACCTTTGCCAACCGAAGGAAAGGGTAGCTCACAAGATACGACAGGTCCGAAGCTAGGAGATGGTGACAGATCGGACGAGGTGAAGTTAACATACAAGGACGCAGTGAAGGCCATCAGGTTGGAAATAACCGACCAAGGCTTCCCGGAAGTCAAACTAGGTATCAGCCAGATCCTGGCTGTACAAGATAGCATCATGGATGCAGTGGCGGAACTATCAATGGACGGCATTAGCCCGACATTTTTAGGATGCCGCACAAGGAATGGATGGTTGACCGTCAACTGTGCTGACAAGGATACGGCGGAGTGGCTTACTGCCACTGTGCCGACCCTAAAGACATGGGAAAATGCCAACCTAAGAGCAGTCGGGGAGGACGATTTACCGCGCCCTAAAATATTCTTTGTATATCTTCCTCGCTACAAAAACGAGGCAAACGAGAAGATACTTCGCCGCTTGGGAGTCCAGAATAAGGATCTCAGGAACGCGGAGTGGAATATTCTTGCAAGGAAAGACAGAGAGAATGATTTCCTCCAACTAACCTTGTCGGTGTCGCATAAGACGGCGGAGATTTTAAAGGCCTCCAACTATAAGGTTAACTGGCTGTTTGGAGCCGTGTACTTTCGCTCTCTGGAGAGAGGAGTAACAGGGCTAAGAGGACACAGGTACAGCAGGTAAAGCATGCACGCGTCTGTAAGGTGCGTACAAATCAACCTGCATAGATCCAAGGCCGCCACATCTATGCTGAGTCGCCTCTTCAACACAAACAACTGGGACAAAGCGCTTATCCAAGAGCCGTGGACCAACAATGGAAGAATTAAAGGTTTGCCAAGTAAGACAGGTAAGCTAATTTACAACACAGAAGTAGAAAGGACGAGGACAGCGATTCTCTGTCGTTCGTCGTACAATATCTTTTCAATTAACCAATTTATTTCCAGGGACTTAACTGCAGTCTCATTAGAGATACCTCTATCCAGAGGAGGCATGGTCACAATTAATATGGCATAAGCCTATTTTCCCGGGGACGGTAACGACCCACCTCCGGAAGAAGTACAGAGATTTATGATCAGAAGGCAGAAGTTCATCATTGGTTGTGATGCTAATTCACACCACACAGTCTGGGGTAGCACCAACACCAATACAAGAGGTGAGCAACTTTTTGAATACTGTTCATCAAATAATATTGCTTTAAATAATACAGGGAACGAGCCGACCTTTGTGAATGCTATTAGAAGGGATGTGCTGGACCTTACTATGTCTGACATGGGTATCTCCAGCACAGTCCAGAATTGGCATGTATCGGAGGAAGCATCTTTGTCGGATCATAGGTATATAAGATTTGATATTAGAACCCCCCAAATGACAGAAACTACGGTAAGAATACCTAAAGGTACGGACCGGGCTGTCTTTACCAATAAACTACAAGACAATGTAGTGGGCTTACAGAACTCTATCGGTTCTGTTGCAGAGCTTGATAGCGTTGCTGATAATCTCACCAGGGCAATAATTGATGCCTATCACTCAAGTTCTCCTGAGGTGCGTGTTAGAGGAACTAGGGATGTTCCTTGGTAGACCTCCGCCCTGGAGACTAAAAGAAAAACAGTGCGTAAGCTCTTTAACAGAGCAAAAATAACAGATGACTCGGCAGCGTATCGAACTGCCCTCACTCAGTATAATGAGACTCTGAGGAAGAGCAAAAGAGAGAGCTGGAGAACTTTTTGCGGGAAGATAGACGAGATTCCGGCAGCTTGCCGACTCCAAAAAGCCCTCGCATTAGATCATAAAAACCCTCTGGGCTCAGTAAGAAGGCTGGACAGGACCTTAACCACATCAAGGGAAGAGACTCTTGAATGTCTGGTGAAGGGACACTTTCCAGAGTGTACAATCATTGCGGGTCGGGAGGACCCTGATTTGAGCTTGGTGCATCCATATCTAGTCCCAAGGGGAGCCTACAAGCGAACGATGGAAATCTTTACCCTTGGAGAGTTGCGCTGGGCTATCAATTCATTTGGTCCCTTTAAGTCTCCAGGAGGGGGGATGGAATCTATCCTATTTTTCTTCAACGAGGCCTGGATGTACTGGAGCCCCACCTAATCAAATTATATAGAGCCAGCTTTAGTCTGGAATACATCCCCAGATGTTGGAGGGAGGTAAGAGTCATTTTCATACCAAAAAAATGGGAATAAATCCCCCGAGGACATTAGGTCCTACAGACCTATTAGCCTTACATCATTTATACTTAAAGCCATGGAAAAAATATTGGGCCTGTATATCAGACTCAATACAATCCAAAGATGTCCTCTAAATCCTAGCCAACATGCTTATCAGATGGGCAAATCTACGGAGACAGCCCTGCATGAATTAACATCGGAAATCGAGGATACACTTCGTAACAAGGAGGCACTATTATGCTCCTTCATTGAAATCCAGGGTGCCTTCGATAATACCAATTCCGAGGTGATTCGGGAACAAGCAGTAGCGAGGGGTATCGACTCCTCAACCATCGGGTGGATAATTAACATGCTCAAAAGCAGGAGAATTAAAGCCTCGATTGGCGAAGCAAGCATCTCAATTGCATCTACCAAGGGATGTCCTCAGGGTGGAGTACTGTCGCCGTTATTGTGGCTCTTGGTAATGGACCACTTGCTCGCTATTTTGAGGAACTCTCGAATATCAATCATTGCCTATATGCTGATGATCTGGTGCTGATGGTCAGGGGCAAATTTGAAAGCACAACAGCTGAGCGTATGCAATATGCTCTAAGATTGGTAAACGAGTGGTGTGTTGAAGTGGGACTTAGCGTCAATCCCAATAAAATAACATGTACTCTCTTTACAAATCGGAGGAGAATTTCCTTTCCTCCAATAACTTTGAACGGGGAAATACTCAAGATGGCGTCTGAGGTTAAATATCTAGGGATCATTTTTGACAAAAAATTAACAAGGAACCCCCACTTGAAATACATCGCAAATAAGGCAAACAAAGCATACTTTGGGTGCCAACGTATGTTTGGTAAAACATGGGGCCTAAACCCACAAATGATAATCTGGCTTTACCCAACCATCATAAGACCAATGATATCTTATGCGGCGTTTATACGATGGCCAAAGACAGAGCAAATAAATGCTCGTTCGGCTTTGGACAAAATTCAAAGGTTAATATGTTTGGGCGCAACGGGAGCAATTAGGACCTGCCCTACTGCTGTCCTTGAAAGATTGCTGGGACTCTCACCACTCCACATACATGTTAAAAGTGTGGCAGGTTTGAGAGCCATAAAACTGAAGGTAACAAGTCAGGTTAGACTGACTAGTTCAGGACACAATAGCATCCTGGATAAACTAAACTTGGCAGACGATATTGTCCAGCTATCAGATATGATGGTAAAGACACGACAGCACGCATCGGTGTGGTATGCCGATGGGTCAAAAACAAACGAGGGCACGGGTGCGGGGGTCGTGGGGCCCGGTTTCAGGCTCGGTATACCGTTGGGAAAGACCCCTACGGTTTTCCAGGCAGAAACCGTCGCCATCGAGACTTGCATGCTTCAGTGCCTAAAAAAAAAAAGTATATAAGAACGGAGATATCTCGGATAGCCAGGCTGTTTTATTAGCCCTGGCAGCACCGGTTTTCAGCTCTAAACTGACATGGAGCTGCTACAGCAACCTTAGAAGGCTGGGTAAGGACAACAAGGTTACCCTCTTGTGCTCCCCCGGCCACTCTAATATACCAGGAAATGAGGCCGCAGACACCTGTGCAAAAGAGGGTGCGGGTGGCATCTTCTACGGCCCCGAGCCTAGCGTTGCCTATTCCAAAGGCCATGTAGCGAGGAGAGTCCTCTTCTGGAAGCAGAGATGTTCTGCTTCACTCTGGGAGTCATCTCGGGGAATGAGACAGACAAAGAAGCTCCTAAATTACAAGATTACACACTTACAGGATATAATCAGAGTGAATCGATCATCTCTGAAATCCCTCATATGGTATTTGACAAGACATGGTCCCTTTAACTACCATCTATTCAAAATGGGGAAAACCTCATCAGAGAACTGCAGGTTCTGTAATCTGGGAAGAGAAACATCCGAACACTTGCAGTTCGAGTGCGGTGCGGTCGCCCTAATAAGAATTAAAACACTCAATGCTTACTCTATTCAGTGGCCTCATGCAGACCCTGTGGATGTGCATGACCTTGTGGCGTTTATCAAGGACCTGGACCTACATTTCACAATAGATTGATTTCTCTACTCTTACACGGGGATGCACAATAGATCTTGCTGGTCGAAGTGCACAGGGTTCCTCTTACCAACCCACCCTCTTTAAAAAAATAAAAAAAATAAAAAACACAAATAAACGCTAACATGATACATCTTAAGCGTTAATAAAGTGTCAACTGAACTTTACGAAAATTTTAAATATAACATCCTCGATAATTTTGAATAATCTGTTATAATGCGATTAACATATTCAACGATAATCTCGATACTTTCGAATCTCGAATTATCACTAATTCTGTAACATAATGCAACTGAAATCCTTATAAAAACACCGATGCATTGCAAATTCCAGATAATATTGCATAATTTTAAAATTCAAAAAAAATCTCGAATTAGCCAAGCAACTGAAAGACAAAAAAAAAACTCTAAAAAGTTAACTTTCTTAACACTATTCAAATCCGGAAAATCAAATTAATCCAAAAATTTCAAAACCTCGAATTTCAAGAATCTCAGATTTAACCTCACTCAATGTTAATTTCAACGTTTAAGAGATAGCTCGCTTTCTCTTCAAGAACTTTCTCAAAGCAAATTTAAAAATTTTTCTTTTCGTTTTCCGGCGAAAAACAATAAAATGGATTTCTAAATTATTTCAACTTTACAAAGCTAATTTTTTAAAAATGGGAAGATTTGTTGGTAAAAATTAGAGCTATCTTACATGATTTTAATAATAAAAAATTATCTGGTTAGAACGACAGATTGAACATTTGAACGCAAGACAATTTCTGCAGTTGTTCAGACTCTCCGGACAGCATATAAAGAAGTCTGTTTTTTATGGAACCCGAGACGGCGAGATTTTGCCAAATCTACTTTATTAAATATAGGCAAAGAAAGGATTTGCGAATATTGATTTCAAGTCGTATTGCACAAATGAAATTTATCATATTACACTACGTAAAATCCATACTTCAATATACTTTTCATAAACTCTTCTGGCCAAAATTGGTTTGCAATTTTATTTTGATTTTCAGGGTCTGAATGAAAAGTTTTTAATTTTTAGGGATGTTTTTAATTTTTAATTTAACATTTTTTTATTTTATGGTAGTCAGACTTACATATTTTCATGCGGTTTTAAGACGATTTATTGTTGATCTTAAACTTCTTGAAAGCCATTTTTGACTATTTGTAAAACATTCTGGACTTTTTATAAATAAAATTCTCTGCATTTTGCGAAAGGTTGCTAACTAGTTAATAACGTTTTTCTCCGCTCAAACTGAACAAATTGTTTTACCAATTAAGTTACTGTGAACTATTTCGTGTGAGCCAAGATTCGTCGATTTGAATGAAGTTTGTGTCTTTATTTTCATTATTTGTATGATTCTTGTTTTGACATTTCGTCCTTTGAACATCACGATTCATTTACGATGCGAGAATAATGGTTGTTGTGCATACAGAACATTGTTCACGAATCGTTTTTGTGATGAATGAATCGTGAATCTTAGCCAGTACATTAACTACATTTTGTTTTACTTCATACCTCAGTAAAGAGTGGGATTTCTGGAAATCACCCATATTACCTCTTCGAAAAACCGCGATTTTTATAAATTGTGGAAGTTGTCTGGCCGGTTCTGGCCAACTATTTTTATGGTCAGTTTAGTAATGCACCCGGTCAGACGAAACTCATATTGACGATCTGAAAGAATGTGATGTTCAGCTATTTCACAAATTGGAAATCGATTATTTGTCTCTAGCAACTTGAAAAGGTAAGGAATAATAACAATCGAGCGTTAATTCGAAGAATCAGGATATAGTGGCCTTCTTAGGCACAGGATGAACATTAGTGATTTTCTAAGAACAAGATAGATAAAGGTTTAGCTAAAGTCTAACAATTTTTAAGAACAATTTGAGGAATACCGTCAGGATCAGTTGGTGGGTTGGCATCAACATCTGCAAGAACTTTAGCAACTATTCCGGCTCTGAATCTTATGCGAAGCAATGATGAGCTATCCTGAGAGTTACTAGAAAGTGTCAGCGACGAATCGAATAGGCTAGAATTTACAGCAAATTTTGTGGCAAGAGAGCTTTTTAGGAAATTATGGCTATTGACCACCAAAATGTTGACGACTGTCCTTTGATGGCCTATAATTAGATTAAAGTAATAAGAAATTAAACTCAATGGTTTACAGGGTGTTGGTTGTAGAACTATTACTGGAACTATGTATTCGAAATCATGAAAATTAATGATGGATTGTTACCTGAATTTAATTTCGCTGATACTGTCTCGGTAGTATATCCAATGGCTTTGTGGCTCTAGCAAGATTTTTTTGAATGGGTATCTGAGTCGTTAGTTTTTTTCTCTGATTACTGGTCGATTCTTAGAGGCCATCTGCAGCGCATTATACTACTCCACGATATTAAATGTGAGGCGTGCCTTTGCTAGCTTTCGACCTATAATACACCTAATACTTACAAAAATTCTCCGCATCTAAATTTAAGAGATTCAAATGCTATAAGACCATAAGCAAGAAAATTCAACAATTTGATATTGTTTGTTTTCTTCCATAAATTCCTTTTTCGTGTTAAGAAAAACTGTTATACTCGTGGTTTGATTCTTTGGTTCGAATCTTTGCTAAATGAAAAATACGCAATTGAGTATTTTTGTTTATTTGTATTTTCCTAATGTTTTCACTTTATTTTATTTACAGTAGACATAATCATATATGAATACATATTTTATATGTTCATAAGTAGTATTGATTTATAATTTAATGATAGCATTACAGGATAAAAAATTCAAAGGTCATGGTATAAAGGTCAAATATACTTACAATTTAAAGGCGGCGTAATGGAAATAGACTAATCCTAATCCATATAGAAATGGCGTATCCTTCCAATAGTCTGATTTCAGACTAAAGAATTTTTGGTAAGCGGACATAGCTGAAACGATACAATTGATTAGCTTATCAAATAATATCATATAAATTTTTAGATGATACCTTTATTAAAATCTTCCAGCAACAAATGGAAATGACCCAATTTGCAGTACGTTTTTGGATCTATATTAATCTCTTTAGTACATTGATTCACATCATCAACAGTTTTTGAAACACTACCATCACCACCACCAGCACTTTGATCTTGCATAGTCACATCTTCAACACTTAAATCACTTTTCGTAAGTTCACTTTTCACAATCACATTACCAGTATCCATTTTTCCGTCACTATTCTCATTATGCAATTTTCCATGATCCTTGTCCCGCTCCTTTTGACTTTGAGCTTGGATCAACATTCGCTCCAAATATTTAATCGCCTGTAATGAGTGAATTAAAAACGTATTTTCACTATAATATATATTTTAATTTACGGCATCAAAATAACTTACCCGGAGAACGAGTGCCTTCTTCTTGGCATGTTCGATGTTTGTTAATTTTAAAAAACCAAATTGACGACTGAAAATTAAAATACAGAATATTGAAAATTGGAAGGCGGAAAATTATATCAAAACAGATGATTTGTTGTTCTGGGTTTATTGCTATTTATAATTATTGAATGAAAAGCAACGCATGGCTATTAAGAAATTTTCATTGGTTTTTTTTTAACGCTGGTGGTAAAATATGGGTGGGTTGATGTAGCCACTAAAAATTTTGTTTGACACCCGGCAAAAGAAGTAATGATTTCAAGGCTTGATTTAACCAATCTCATAAGGTTTTTCTACATAAATAATTACAATTTTATAACCATATTTAAAGCTAGGCTTCGGATTTAATCGTAAATTTACGCCATTCTAAATTTCACCTTGAACTCACAATCAAGAAAACAGGCTACGTCATAACATTTTTAGCGCAATTTTTTTTTTTATACGGATACAATTTTACCAAGGCCGCTTAATTAAACTAAAATCTTAATTGTTTATTTAAAGAAATTCGTGCCTTTTTTTGTTTAAAAAACACTCCCAAAAATCAAAACAAACCGCATAACCTCAATATCTCGAATGCCGAAAATGTACTAGAATTTTTGACATATTCGATAACAAGCGATACTCGGAGCGATGTGTCAAAATTATTCAATAATTTGATGGCATACCTATCCAAATCCGACAAGATTTGTAATTCTTGTGTCGATAAATTGATTTCATCTGAATCAGGCACCATTTTTAATTGTTTTAATTTACTTATTTCCCCGCACTTGATTAAAAACTTTTTTTAATATAAAAAAACAACAAAAACAAAACGAATTTTTTATATATCGTTTTATCTCTTTCACACTACAAACAAGCTCAACCAATTTCACTTCAATTAAAAAAAAAAACTTTTTCTTAAATACAATTAAACATTATTTTAGGCTAGCATTGGTTTTAGCTGTCTCAGTCAAAGTAGCGCCATTTATTTCTTCGTGTGGAAATATTAATAACTAAAATCGCTGTATTAAATCTTCCTTTTCCAAAATTTGCCACCGTCGCCTTTCAAGTGAGACAGCTAAAACCAATCCGTGCCTTATTTTACTATACAATTATTTTATTTTTAATTATTAACTATTTTACAATCATTAACACTAAACTATTTAATAAATTAAATTTAAAAATGTATACACGATTTAATTAGTACGCGAGATTAAATTCGTCGTAAGCTCATATCGATACGCAAAACGACAAAAAACATTACTGTATTTTAGTATAAAAAATGGTTTTTCTAATGTTGGTAGTGTTGAAGAATTTTGAAGTTTTGCTTCGTTTGGTCGAAATAGGCGGCTGATCGAAATAGACCAAAAAAAAATGTACATTGCGTTAAAAAAAGTATTAGCGCTCGGATTTAAATTTTGTTTTCGGATAACAAAAACAAAGTCAAAATTCTTGTTTTGAAATTTTTTTTTATTTGTTGTTTATTTAATTATTTATTTCACGTAAGTTAGAATTTATAAATATATTATTTTAAAGGGCCCAGCTTAGAATAAATTCATTCTAAAACGCTTAGGACGTCATTCGTAATCTGTAAGTGATCTCACCTTTGACTTGATCGAGAGTTATTTGAATAACCTTACGCTCAATTACATCAAGTTTTTGTATGTTTTGTGCTGTTGGCGAGTACGGAGCCATTCATTTTTGTATTAAATACATATTCGCTTTTCAAAGCACTCCTCTATGACATTGGTCATCCGAGATCCCCTCGCTTTTTGTTGACAATTTTACCACCACTACATTGGCCGAAACCTTGTAACGATCTCTCTTTTTTGTGAAATGGAGAAATAATAATAGGTGTCTTCTAGTCTTCAAGGATATCTTCTCAGCTTCTGTAGACAAAATTTTTGATACGAGCTCAACATGCGAAAGAACCAATACCATCATACGATGGAGGGAGTGGTGGATTTTTTTCTTTTTATGAAGTGAGTTAAAGCAAGAGAGCTTGTTGCTGGAAAGGTGTTGGGCTATTAGAAGCGAAGATACCCTATTCTTGAACGAACTCAGGAAGTGGGTTTTCCTCCAACCTAGTCCAGTCGTCTCGAAAGTTTAAATCAGCAACTATGTCCTGTCGATTGGTTTCCATGCGGTGGGGTATGAACGTTCACAAATGTGATATTAACATGAAGTCCATAAAACTTTAGTGTACAAATCCGATTGTTTAACAATAACGGCAATTTTTCAATCTGGAAATTCAAAATGGAATTACTTCTTCATAAGAACATTTATGGAAAATGTAATTGGAGAAAATCGACCAAGTCCTATTCTAACTTCAGGCGACAAACGAAGCACCAAAAGAATACAAAAGAACTGTAAGAATGTGGTGATATCGTAAAGAGGTATTGCTCGCTTCGGATTTGATCGGAAAGATTCTCATTTTCGCTTTTGGCAGAAAGGAGTTTTAAAATTCGCTTTAAAAAATTAGGTTTGTAAAATTAGGCGTAAAGTGAAAATATCGGCAATATATTCCGATTGCGAATGGGATCTGAAGGTTTAGTGAATGAAAAATGGGATCTGAAGGTTTAATGAATGAAAAATGGGATCTGAAGGTTTAGTGAATGAAATATGCGATCTGAAGGTTTAGTGAATGGTTACTTGTGATACATGCATGAAAGGAAAACTTACTCGGTTACCATTTTCGAAACAATCAAAAAGCGGATCATTTACACCATCGGGCTTGATTCATTCGAATGAAGGCTGTCTCATGAACGACACAAAATTATGGAATACAACTAGTACAACTTGTTTTTGTTTTTTAAAGTTTTTAGTGTTTTATGTTGATAGTTATTTGTTCCTATGCATTGATAGCTGCCTAGAAGACAGCCATGAATGTGGGAAAATGAAAATAGTAACACTGAGTGGCAAGCATTATATAGTCACGTTCATCGATGGTTTCTCTCAGTTTACTGTGTTTTAAATTCGAAGTAGAAATAGTTCTTAAGCCTTATGAGGAATTTGTGAAAAACAAATTCGAACGAAAACCATAGAAAATTCGATCTGATCATCCATGGAGGCAAGATATTACAGATTTTTCAAAAATAGGAGGTATCGAAACAGAGCTAACGGCGGCTTATAGCCCAAAAAAAATCGGACACTGGTTAAAATGGTAAGACGCAAAAATCAACGCAAATTTGCCTTATACTTTTTGGGGCAAGGCAGTATAAACGGCAAACAGGAATTATTGAATTTCATATTTTCGGTTCCAAATGATTTCCTCGTATACCAACAGAAAGAAGGCAAAAGTTGGATGATCGAAGTAAAATTCAGTAAGATTCACTGTCGACCCGCAATAAGAAACAGTTATTGATGTAGTAACTGATTCGTGTGAATCCGAAGTTAATGAATCAAGCACGAATTTGCTATCAACATCGATTCAGCGGGATGAAACGTTTTTTTAAGGAGAATCGACTAAGGACTGTAAATTCTTTATATATCTTCTCTGTTCAAGTAATAGAGTATCGGTCATGTGGGTTTCTGCTCATTGTGGAATTGAGGGCAATGATATTGCTGATTCTCTAGCACAAGCTGGGACTGGATTTAAATTTATCGGTCACGAACCAGTTGCGCTATAAGTGAATTAAAATACCAATGGCTTGCTGCTCGTCGCATTGCGAAACTTTTTATTAGTGGACCTAACTTAAGGCCACTAGGTTTGATTTATCTGTTAGCAAGAACCGATTGAGGAGCTTGATCGCTACTCTTACTGGTCACGGCAATTTTAAAGTATACCTTCAGCGCATGGGGCTAACTCAGTAAGCTGTACATGAGGATTGTCTTGGAAGACGATGATGACTGCACTCACTTCGTGTGCAGTTATTTTTCTTTCAACGTAGTTAGGTTGCAATTATTTGACTCTAGGTATATTGCTGAAGATCAGCTGTCTTCCTTGCCTTGGCCTAAAATACTTCAGTTTATTAAGGCTACAGCACTGAAATTTACAAATATCAATTGAGAAGTGCCGAGAATAGCTCTTGGAGACTATACTGTGGCAAAATTCAGGAGTCTTCGGAGATGTCTAGGCTATGCAAAGTACTAGCAACTGGTCCTTCCATCCCAAGTTATCTTCAACGGCCGGATGGGATATGGACCACTAATACTGCGGAATCGCTGGAACTTCTGATGGAGACTCATTTTCCTGGTTGTTCCGAATCTGTACCTAGCACATCAGTAGGTAAAAGGGCAAATAGGCCTATAGGCCGAATTATTAGTAGAAAAAAGATTCTGTGGGCGATAAACAGTTTTAAACCATATAAGTCGCCTGGACTCGATGGTATTATCCGTGCGGATATTCAACAAACTACGGATCTAACAATTTCCTGGTTAGAGGTAATTTTCAAAGGCAGCCTAGAACTATGTCACATTCCTAGTAAATGGACAGAAGTGAAGGTTGTTTTCATACCTAAGGCGGGAAAACGCTCACACTGCAATCCCAAAGGCCTTAGACCGATTAGCTTGTCTTCCTTCCTTTTTAAAACACTGGAAAGACAAATAGAAGCTCATATTAGAGGCACGATTGTGTCGGAAAAGCTGTCTAAATCTCAACATGCCTATTGCAACGGGAGATCTGTAGAGACTGCTCTTCATTCTCTTGTATATTTCATTGAAAAATCTTTCGAATATAGAGACTACGCAATGGTAACCTTCTTGGATATTGAGGGGGTCTTTAACAATGTGCTTCCAGGGGCTATAACTCGGGCACTTTCAGATCTGGTAGTGGATGAATCACTCAATCAGAGGTACAGGGTGGCGTACTGTCTGCCCTACTTTGGAACTTGGTCATAAATGACCTGTTGCTGAGACTGGAGGACGGTGGCTTCTAGGTGGTTGCCTATGTGGATGATGTTGCTATTGGTGTCCGTGGTAAATATCCCGGCACCCTTAGTGAGCTTATGCAGAATGCCCTGGGCACAAAACCGAATTGGTTCTCTTCTCTAGGAAATATAAACTTCCTCACATCGATCCTCCCACTTTAAATGGGTTCAGCTTGACTTTTACAGTTGAAGCGAAGTTTCTGAGTCTCGTTTTGGATAGCAAATTATATTGGAAACCCAATATTCTGGAAAGGGTAAAGAAAGCTTCGGTAGCGCTATACTCTTGCAAAAATGCCATTGGGAAAGGACGGGGGTTGGAGCCCCGCATCGTACATTGGCTTTATACCGCAGTAGTCAGACCCATACTCTTCAAAAGCTGTTGACAAAAGTTCAGAGAACAATCTCTATGGATCAGTCTTGCACTGAGGAGCACATCCACTCAGGTACTAGAGACTCTGCTATTTTGGACTCCTCTAGATATCTTGGGGAAACAGTTGGCAGCTTGTACTACCATTCGACTGAAATCCATCTTAATGTGTACCTGCAACAATACAGGACACTCATCTATTTTGTGCAACAAACAAATTCCCAAGACCACCGGACTATACTGTCCCGACACTATTTTTTGACACAAAGTTCCGGACTAGGATCCCATCCAGGGAGGACTGGATGATGGGTGCAGTTTTGGAACCAGGAGTTATAAACTTCTTCACTGATGGTTCAAAACTTCTATTAAATTTCTCCTTCCGTCTCCCCGACTACTGTAGCATTTATCAAGCTGTAGTAATTGCCAAAAAGGAAGTCGTAGACTGGTTGAGGTATAATGTAATATCAGTTTGTGATATTCGCATATATACGGACAGTCAGGCTGCCATTAAAGCGCTTCAATCACACCTCCTCACGTCGAAAGTAGTCCAGAACTGTATCTCATCTCTTAACGAGATGGCAGATCAGTTCAACATCCACATTTTATGGGTGCCAGGACATTTCATAAATACAGGGAATATAAACGCCGATGAACTGGCTCGACGTAGTACAATGGACCACCTCTCAGAAAGCAGAAAGGATATTGAAATGCCTCTTTCGGTATGCAAACTGCTGCTTCAGGAAGAAGCTAGCAAGCTGACGAATGACAGATGGTCAAGTATCACTTCTTACGTAATAACTCGGCAGGTCTGGCTAAAGTTGGACTTGGCCAGATCCAAACAGCTGATCTCACTTCAGCGAAGTCAGATCAGTGTTGTTGTTGGAGTGATTACGGAGCACTGTCTCATAGGGAGGCATGCGAGTAGACTTTGCGTCTTCTCACATGACTACTGTCGCAGTTGCGAGAACGAAGAGGAGAAAGAGACAATAATTCATCTTCTTTGCACCTGCCCTCGTCTGGCACGAAACAGACTAAAGTTTCTAAGGGCACCCCTCTTCAAAGACCTGACGGACCTCTGTAGGATGGACGTCAGGAGAATCCAGCGCTTTGTTAACAGCTCAAAATGGTTCCAATGAGTTGGAGGAAATAATTATTATGGTATGGCTACGGACCATTTTTGTGTCTATGCCTGGCCCTAGTGGACCGTAACCCAAACCTAACCTAAACCTAAGGCTACAGCACGCGTTCGCGATTTAGGATAGAATCACTGGTTTGCACCATGGGCCCTTCGTGCCATTGAGTGCGGAACCTGGGGTGGTTCCAACCAATTTTTTAATAAAATAATAATAAAAATAATAATATCATTATGATATCCTGCTGCTTAGTCGGAATTTCAGGTGCTTGAGCTGGAGACACTACGGGTTTATTTGCCAATTTACTCCTTTGTGATCTAGTCTATGAATGTGTATAAAACAAATACACACGCACATAATTAAATTAAATTTATAATTTATTTATATTTACCATTATTATCCGGACACACAAAGGTTGGCGGCCAACACAAAGAGCGAGATGTTGTCGCATTAAAGATTGAGATGAGACTGATTGGTGATTGATATGTAATATATTGATAATTGAATTTTATTTTATTTTGTGTATTGTATATTTCATATTTGTTTCATTCGTTTTTGGATAAGCCGGCAGTGGTTGGTCGTTCTATGTCATGTACTCTTGTGACATACCGTGGCATGTGGTACCCAATGTGCGGCGAGCTCGTGTTGGCGACATATGAATTGTAGTGGTGCATTGGGTGAAGCGCTGCAAGTCATTACCCGCTCGGATGGAATACTATTATTAATCATTGGAAATAGAAAGGATTCTAACTTATTAATTTTATTTGCAAGGGCTTCCATTTGCTTAAATAAGGTTATTATATTCGGCTGACAATCTCAGCCAAACTAAGTATTGTAACTGTAACTTGTAACTCTTAATCTTCTTCTAATAAATGAAACACGTTATGTAAATTAACTTGTACAATCTTTATTATATCTCTTAAATGTGTGTTCATTCTTCACTTTCTAAATGCTGACTCTCTGACATTTCGTTTTACGCCCCGCGTACCTTAATCCGTATATTACCCAATATACCTTACTGTAAATTAGTATATTCAAAGTATACTCTTATTATAACACTCTAATTATAACACCTCTACCCTCTCTTAAAAAAAATTAATCAAAATAACAATTAATTGTACAGATCAGTATAGTACGTTAACAAAATATTCTTCAAAATTACACATTAATTCAAAATTACATATTAATTCATATTGTTTAAATTACTTATTACATTTTTTTTTTTTTTTTTTTTTTTTTTTTTTTTCTCTTATAAATCTAATTTTTGTGGTATTTTCCTAACTCTACCGGACCTCCTAACAACACTGCTCGAAACCACATCCTCAACCGCAGCACTTTCTGTTTGTTCCGAACAATTCTTATTAGACTCACATTCACCTGACTCCCCAGGGTCATCATTTCCACTGCACATTTCAATCTCCCTAGGTTCATTTATGAATTCCTTCCCTGAATTTTCCTGCTCTACAACTGGGTCCTCTTCAAACTCAGATAAATTCACTAACTCATCTTTCTCAATTAGTTTTTGTCCAATGATTCTCATTTGATCCGCATGTCTTTCCCACATACGTCCATCATCTAACCTTATTAAATATCGAAGTTGTCCGATCCTTTCCACAACTGTCCCAAACTTCCATTTAGTTTGTAACCTTAGATATTCCCTAACTGAAACTCTGTCCCCTTCTTTAAACTCCCTATTTGACGTGACCCTATTATTTTCTTTTATATTTTTGGAAGGAATCATTAAATCCAACCTGGATCTTATGTCCCGATTGAACATCATCATTGCCGGTGATTTGCCTGTCGTTGGGTGCACCATTTTTCGATATGTTAATAAAATATTTTGCAAATGGTGTTCTATATCCTCTCTTGAGCAATCCAAATTCTTTAACTTTTCTTTTATCGTGCGCACATACCGCTCCGCTTGACCATTTGTTGCTGGATGATAAGGAGCCCCCATCTTGTGTATGATTCCGTTTGTTTTCAAAAACCTTTGAAAATCTCCCGACGTGAATTGTGATCCATGATCACTGACCAACACTGAAGGTAATCCATGTGTCGCGAACACTCTTCGGCAGATTTCGATGGTTTTATTTGTCGTAATGTTATTTAGAATGTGTACCTCCGGCCATTTGCTGAATGCGTCCACCATAATGAAGAAATATAAATTGTGAAATGGACCAGCAAAATCAACATGCACCCTATCAAATGGGCTGCTTGGCGATTGCCAACAATGGAAAGTTTCCTTAGGCGGGTTAGGCTGTAATGATTGGCATTTGCCACAGTTCTTTACTATCTCTTCAATTTCTCGATCTATGCCTTCCCACCAGCAATAGCTTCTCGCTAACTGCTTCATCCTTGAAGTACCAAAATGGCAAGAATGCAGTTCTACTATTACCTTTTCCCGAAGCGAAACAGGTATATACGCCCTTGACCCGCGTAATAAACAATTTTCTTGTAAAGAAAACTCATTTTGGTTGATATTGAACCGATCCTGCGAACATACTTCCCTTCCCGTTCGCAAACCTAATATTAAATTCCTAATTTCTTTATCCTTTAAGGTAGCTTCACTTAATTCTGCAACCCGTATTGGCAAGGTTTCAATCAAATTAATTTCCACCACATCTGATTCTTCTCTCTCGTTCAGTATTTGTGGAATCGGTAATCTGGACATCGCGTCTGCATTCCCGTGATCCTTCGTATTGCGATACTTAATTTCAAATGTAAAACTGCGTAAAAATATCTCATAATGTTGCATGCGTAATGCCGTAAACGTTGGTAATTCCTTATGTGGACTTAAAATTTGAATTAGGGGTTTATTATCTACGATTAAAATGAATTGTCTGCCGAACAAATACTGTGTAAACCTCTTGATTCCAAATATTATGGCGTAAGCCTCCTTATCGATCTGTGTATATTTCTGTTGCGTGCTTGACAAAGTTTGAGACGCATACTGAATTGGTTTTTCCGACCCGTCTTGCAAAATGTGACTCAACACTGCTCCGACACCGTAACTGCTTGCATCCGTGGCCAACACCAAAGGTAACTTTGGATTATAATGTGTCAAACACTCATCTGATTGCATTTCCTCTTTAACTTTCAAAAATGCCTTTTCACAACTCGTATCCCACTTAAACATGACATCCTTCTTTAATAAATTATTGATTGGATATAAGGTTGTACTAAGACTTCTCAAAAAACGACCATAGTAATTAATCAACCCTACAAAAGCTCGCACTTCATCTACATTATTTGGACGTTTCATATTTTTAATCGCTTCAACCTTAGCTTTTAGCTTATGAATTCCCGACTTATTTATTAAATAACCACAGTATTGTATGTTTTCAGCAAAGAACACGCACTTATCCATATTCACTCTCATATTGTGATCTTGTAATCGTTGTAAAACTGTACTTAAACGTTGCAAGTGTGTATCATCATCCGGCCCGGTTACACGTATGTCATCAAGGAACACCGATACCCCTTCGATATCTTGTAAAATGGTTTCCATATGACGCTGCCAGATAGCTGGAGCTGACGCTACTCCATACATCAACCTCGTAGGTTGGTATAATCCTTTATGAGTATTTACTGTAAGTAAATGTCTGTCTTCAGGACGCACCTCTAGTTGTAAGTAGGCCTTCGTTAGATCTAGCTTTGTAAATTTATCTCCTCCCGCGAGTGACGCGAATAACTCTTCTACTGTAGGAAGTGGATGTTCATCGACAATCAAATACTTGTTAATCGTAATTTTGTAATCGGCACATAACCGTACTGTGCCGTTTGCTTTCAATACAGGTACCAATGCAGTACCCCATTCACTTCGATCCACTTTCACAAACACGCCATCTCGAACTAAATTGTTTAATTCGTCCTCTACTTTTGATTTCATTGCAAACGGTATTGTTCGAACTTTACAAAAAATTGGCTGAGCATCTGACCTTAAATTCAAGGTTGCCTGTAGCCCCTTAATTTTCCCCATAGAGTTTTCCGTGGTTAACTTGTAATTGTTTAGTATATCCGCTAGTCTATTATCTTTTGTGCCTAATTCACTTACACTATTAACGTTAAAAATCCTATTCCAATCTAATTTAAGTTCCTTCAACCATTCGCGACCCAGCAATGCATGTCTATTCGTATTTACTATATACAATGGAAGCACCCACTCGGAGTCATCATGTGAGACTGTAGCCCTAATGTACCCAATGACATCTAAACTTGTACTACAATAAGTGATTAATTTCAAATCAGTACCAAAAATCTCACAATCTTTAAAAAAATTATTTTTATACTCTAAACTACAAATTGAAACTGGGCACCCTGTATCGATTTCAAATTTTGTTGCTATACCGTTTACCGCAACTGAAAATAGCAATTTCGAGCAATGTTGTTTCTGCAAATCTTCAATATTTGCTAACACTAATTCCTCGAATTCCTCTGTGGTCGACTCAATTAAATTTACATTTTTTTGTTTGATTACCTTCTTATTTTTAAAACACATTTTTCCTAAATGCCCTATTATACCACACGTATTACATCTTACTTTAATAAATCTACACTTAGGTGCTAGATGTGATTCATCTCCACATCGAAAACAATGCAAATTTTTGCCATTATCATTAAATTTATATGAATTTACATACTTCGAAACATTACTACTAAATTTATTATTATTTGAATTTATAGATTTTGGAACATTACTACTAAATTTATTATTATAATTATTCGTACCTTGTCCCTTCTGTGTTACCGCATTGCATTCGCCTGTTGCTCGATGCAATGTCGCTGCATTTCTAGATGATATTTCCAATGCACACGCTACCTCCACTGCTTTTTGTAAAGTGAGGTTATTCGATTCCAGTAGTCGATTCTGTGTTGCTTGACTTCGTAAGCCAAACACTAGCTGATTTCGTAATGCTGTATCCACATATGCGTTGAAATTACAATGTAAAGCCAGCTTCCGTAAAGCTGCTAAGAATTCCTGTACCGTTTCGCCATCTCTTTGTTTTCTTAATTGAAATTTGAAATTCTCCATGATTTCCAATGGTTCTGGATTATAAAAATCCCGCAATAACTTTGAAATTTCATCGAACTCTTTTGTATATGGTGAAACAGGAGCCAGTTTGTCACAAACGAGATCATATGCTTCTTGACCAATAAAATGCAAAAGCAAATGTAATTTCTTCTCATCTTTGGTCTCGAACACCGTAAACGCCCCTTCAAGACGCTGTATCCACCGGTCCCACGTATACGTAGTTTTATCGAATTTATCGATTTTAAACTCCGACTGCATTTTATATTCGATATTATGTAATAATCTTTATAATTTTGCCAATCAAAAAAAAATCCGTCACCATGTGGTTGGTCGTAAAAAACTTTTAACACTTTTTGTATCTTAATTTATCTGGACCATCCGATCCCATCCTCGTCGCCAACTATTGTAACTGTAACTTGTAACTCTTAATCTTCTTCTAATAAATGAAACACGTTATGTAAATTAACTTGTACAATCTTTATTATATCTCTTAAATGTGTGTTCATTCTTCACTTTCTAAATGCTGACTCTCTGACATTTCGTTTTACGCCCCGCGTACCTTAATCCGTATATTACCCAATATACCTTACTGTAAATTAGTATATTCAAAGTATACTCTTATTATAACACTCTAATTATAACACTAAGACAGACCTTTTACATTTTCTATAGCCCGTTTAACAACTGTAATTGATTTGGTTTTTGCTCCAGCATACAAATAATGTTTAACTAGGTCACATAGTAGTCCTTTGCAGATGAAGAAATTATCTATCAGCTTGCTTTTTATTGTTATTTGTTAAATGAGAGGGAAATTCTTCTTCTCCAGAATAAATTCTTATAGTTTTTTAGGTTTTACGATGTTTCTGGCTTCATGGTATGAGATGTGTCTGGTGATCATTATGTATTTAATTTTGTTTTTTTATTTATAAATTACTCACAAATAAAGTTGTTCCTGACATGTTTCTCTCCGCAATAATAACATTTTGATTCGCTTTTGCATTCGGATTTGATATGATGTTTTTCGATAATTACGTAGTAGGACCTGCTATCTGTTTGTCCTGTGTTTGTATTTACGTGTTCCGAATTAGTATTTGTGTTTATTTAAGTTACCCCTTGATCAAATCCTTTAAAATCTCCATTTGCAGATTTTTCTCCTGATTCTGCGGTATCCATTTTGTTTTCCTCCACGTTGAATTTTGAAATATTATTCATATTATTTGAATTAGGTAATATTTTAATGTTTCTTTTTAATTTAACAATACTATTTTCATGTTTGGATAGCTTAAAGATTTTTGTTCTATTATTAACACATTTGTTTCTCTCTTCACTTTTAATTATTGGCCTTTTATAAATTGATGACCACGAAGTTAGAGGTGTCTGAGTTGAATTATTTCCAACTATAACAAAAAAGTTGACCAGGGTTACCAATAAACGAAAACAAAAATTAATTTTAACTAAAAATTATAATATTTTGCTAACTTCATGGTGTACATTTTTTCATGAAAAATTGGGCCATGTACACACCTTCAGCGTCAATCCAGTAACGTACTCTCCACTGTCTTAAGTTGTTATATAATAATTTTGTAGTGAAAATTAGAAAATATAAAAATAAAAATGAAATTTCAAACTTTAGATTAGACGTTTGATCACAAATTCGCAAAGAATGTTGTGAAAAAACGTTCATATCGTCTTGATTTTCATTTAACAAAATTAGAAACACCCTGTTTACTTTTATTCTGTTGCTTGCCCTTATTATTCGGCCACTACACCTTTTCGATCAGTTTCACTTTCACCTAAAAAAATAAAAAATGGAAAACATGACGGAACGAAAATACGTCCAAAATAAATTCAGTCAGCTGCTTGCTTGCACACACAAAAAAGAAAAAAGTGAAAATTTAGTAATTCAATTAATTTAAACTTTTATAAATTATTATTCTAATTCAAAATAAGTTTAAGTGATTGTAAAATATAATTTTAAATAATTCTTAATTGTTTTTTTAAAGATAAAGGTATTGTTTATAAAAATAGAAATTGTAGAACGTAGATTACAAGAATTTTTTTTTTTGTTTCGATCGATGTGACAGTGCCTTGGTTGTATGTACCTCTCCTCGCCACGGATTGTACTTATAAATAGCCAAAATTCATAATTGTTGCAGTTTTTTTTTTGTGTGATTATCGAATTAAGAATTTATAAATAAATCTTGGCTTACGTAAGATAAAACAAATCGTTATAAGTTTATCTTTCACAAAATTCTCAAGGTTGAGGTTTTTTCCTAAGAAACGCGAAGAAGTGATTACCTTCGACTTTATTAGCGTCTTTATAATTTAACTAGATTTTAAACAAAATCTGTAACTAAGTTTATAATTGATCATATTAAGTTTTATGGGTGGCCTGGTTACGGAACTGTTTGGCAACCTTCCTATATATCACCCTGTTTACACGAGACGTTTCTCCACAGTATTCTCTTCGTTTCTTACCCCTTTCCAACATAAAATCTAATTTGGAATGGCGATATTTTTGTTAAAGCAAGTTCGACAAATTTTGTTTTGGTTGATCGAGTTGCATATGCACCAATCCAAACAAAATCAAGCCCAATTTGTATGGTGGGGCGAGGCAAGGTCACAAGAACGACTCGTGTAAATAGACGGGGTATAACGTCATTTTTATAAATAATACTCTTGCAACACCTTTCCGAAATCTAACAAAAAATTTTTGAGTAACGAAATAGACTCAAACGGCTAATTATTGAGTTTTGTGTCATTGATTTGAAATTGTTCCTTTACAGCAAAACATGGCAGACGCAGCAAAAAGTACTATCGACAATTTTTTTCGTGATGTCGATAAAGCGTCAGCAACAAAACAAATTGTCATTGGTGCGGTAACAGGATGGTAAGTTCGTTCTCTACTCAATATTCATTCACATCTCTTGTAAATTTATATTTTATTATCCAGGACCACAGGTTATGTATCCATGAAAGTGGGTAAAACAGTTGCAATTGCACTTGGCGGTAGTATTCTATTGTTACAGGTGGCAAATCAGCAAGGTTACATAAGTATCGATTGGAGCAATATAAATAAAAAGGTTGATAAAGTCACGGATAAAATTGAAGAAACAATTACCGGTCACGGTCCAAGCACTATTGATAAAGTGAGTATATGGAAAGCCCATCGTTTTCTATCAATATACTACCCATTCATCCTAGAGAGTTTAATCCCTGGGTGAACAAGTGTGGCACATATTGGTTCGTATCATAATTTTAAACATTTTTCAGTTAATGCAATTTATGCAAAAAAATTCATACGCAACTACGGGATTTATAGCTGGTTTTCTGATTGGGATTGGAACTGGATAGCATTTTCTAATTTTTCTTTTCTACATATTTGATAACGCTTTAATTTTAAGATTCCTGAACTAAAATCACCACTAATAGATAGCATTTAGTTACCAAAAAAAAAAGAAAAAATAAAATTTTTTAATTTCGAATTTAAAATGCTTTCGAAGAAAATTCGTTTCATTGATTTTTTCATTGCAATCCAAAAAATTGTTTTTTCAGATTTCTAATACGATAAATCGTAATGCTGATCGCGTTGAGGGTGCGCTTCGAAGAAATCATAATAAAGTTAAACGCTGGTATTCAAATTTAATTGGTGATGAAAATGGGCCACACATGAACGAATTGCATATATTCATATTATCATTTGCTGCTGGTGTTGCAATAGGGCTTGGTAGTGCTTAAAAGACGCACGCCTTGCCGTGCATCACTTAAATGATCATTCTTCCTGCTTTATTATGATTTTTCTTTTGTTTTTATTGTTGCTTTCGAATCTTATTTTATAAACTTGAAGATCTGGATGCGAATCGAGTTACATTTTTTTTTACCTACGTGATCATTTCTGTATACAATGCTCGGATAGCCAGTATTGAATCCAAAAGAGAGTAGTATTAGGTGTTAAGAATTATGTATAACTTTAAAAATTTGTAGTATTAAAAAAAAATTGAAGAATAAGAAATAAAGATCAAATCATAAAAATAAACATAACTGTTACATATTACATATACATATAAATATTGATAACAAATTTGTATTTTATTTAAAAATAAATCCTTGATCTTTTTTCCTCCAGCATAAAATACTATTGCAGATGTTTAATGCGTGGCCCAATTTTCAGAATACCGTTGCTCTTGGCGACCTATTTCATTTAAAATAATTTGGCAACAAACTCGACCCGGAGTAAATTTACAGCTTTACAATTACAAAACAAGAAGTTTGATGACCGCCAGTTGTAAGATTCCAAAGGGTAAAAGGAACATTCACTCCCAAATCTCTACTTTCCAAAATCAAATCCAAACGATTCACTGCCATCTTGTGAGCTATAGCAATATTTTTATTTATACCGTTACTTAACATGTTGTCTACTCTACAGTTACAATAAGTCTTGAAAGCACATTTTAAATTATTTTTTAATCAAAATAAAAAAACATTTTCTGTATTTAAAAACTTGAAACAAATAAGAAACTTAAAAATCATTTTTTTACTACATACTATTCTGGCAAATGGAACCACCCTTTTTAACATGTTTTGCTAATTCGGCCACCTCTTTACGCAACAATCGCACATTATAGATAATTTCCTTGATTAATTCATTCGATTCCATTGTCGCGTCACGAATTCGTTCAAAGCTTGTTAAATTGAATGACGCTGTAGCTTCCCTTACAACATCTTCAGCATTGAAATCTCTTCGATCTTCGCTCATTACTTCATTTGGTTTTGGTGGTTGTTCTGTTGTAATTCCATCGGTGATCTTTCGAGACAACAACACGTAACATTCTGGTTTATTTACTTTATTGTTGGTAGATTTTTTTGATTTTCCCATCGTGTACAATTTTCTTGGACTAATCCCAATTTTATCGTTTTTTAGTTAAAAAACAAATTTTCTTTTTTTTTTTATTTATATTTACACAAAGGTAAAATGAGCACAAAACAAGGTCCCTCACGGAATACTATCTAGTCACTAATGAAAACAAAAACAAATGATCATTTATCTCTTAAGGATTTTTTGTTTTTAAATGGCGAATCACTGCCCTAATCAAATTCGCGACAAAATAGGATATTTTTGCAAATTGAACATAAAAATTTATGAATACGAATGAAATTTATAGTAGCACATAAAAACAAAAGTATAACACTAATTAATATGTTAATTTAGTGCGAAACTGATTAAATTAATCACAAAAATAACATCTTTAAATTAATTTTCTTTCCAATTTACCTGCCATCTTTCGCCCATTAGTGTAATCGTCTCAACTGGAGTGACATCTTTTGTTGGAAATTTTTAAATCAAAACATAATATATGGGACGGGGCAACACTAAATAATTCGCGCCAAAACAACACAAAAGTGAAGTTTACTGTCGTCTCGTGTGTGTTACACTTATCGTATCCCAATATTAATTGCAATAAAGAAATAATATCTGTATAAATATTAATTGTAAATAATCTCACATAAATATGGATGTAGCCGATACCTATGTTGGACAATTACGTGTCAAAGACGAAGTTGGAATACGTTGTCAAAAATTGTTCCAAGATTTTCTTGATGAGTAAGTAGTTTTGGTATCGAATTACTATAATTTTTAATTTACAAAACAATACTCGTATTTTAGATTTAAAGAGGATGGTGAAATAAAATATTGGAAACCAATTGAAGATTTAATAAATCCCGATCGATCAACGCTAGAAGTCAGTTTCGATGATGTTGAAAAGTATAATCCAAGCTTGGCCAGTACAATTATTGAAGAATATTTTCGTATTTATCCCTTTCTATGCCAAGCCGTTGCAAATTTTGCTAAGGATCGTACAGATTTTAAGAAGGACAAAGAATGTTATGTTTCATTTACTGAGGTACCGACTCGGCATCGAGTACGTGAATTAAAAACATCAAAAATTGGTACACTGGTTCGTATTTCAGGGCAAGTGGTACGAACCCATCCCGTACATCCTGAACTTGTTTACGGTACATTCGTATGCCTTGATTGTCAAACGGAAATTCGAGATGTCGAACAACAATTCAAATATACACAACCGACTATTTGTCGTAATCCGGTGTGCTCGAATCGACGACGTTTTATGTTAAATGTTGAGAAATCGATTTTCGTGGATTTCCAAAAGGTTCGAATTCAAGAGACGCAAGCAGAATTACCCCGTGGTTGTATACCACGTTCGGTCGAAATTATTTTGCGCGCTGAAATTGTTGAAACGGTACAAGCTGGTGATCGGTATGATTTTACGGGGACATTGATTGTTGTACCTGATGTTGGGGCAATTCAATTGCCGGGTGCCAAAGCTGAAATTGGTTCGCGACATAAGCACGGCGATATGGCGGCTACTGAAGGGGTTCGAGGTCTTAAATCGCTTGGTGTTCGTGATTTAAATTATAAGATGGCTTTTTTGGCGTGCAGTGTTCAGGCAACTACTACTCGATTTGGAGGAACCGATCTACCTATGAGTGAGGTCACCGCAGAAGATATGAAGAAACAAATGACGGATGCAGAATGGAATAAAGTGTATGAGATGTCGCGTGATCGTAATTTATATACGAATTTAATCAAAAGTCTTTTCCCCTCGATTTATGGGAATGATGAGGTGAAGCGTGGAGTGTTACTGCAACTATTTGGCGGTGTGGCCAAAACAACACATGAAAGTAAGATTTGTATTTAAAAGTGGCAGTTAGACGGCTAGAAATTCATTTCATTACTTTTTATAGAAACATCACTTCGAGGAGACATTAACGTTTGTATTGTAGGTGATCCAAGTACGGCTAAATCTCAACTTCTCAAGCAAGTTGCAGAATTTTCTCCTCGAGCGGTTTATACATCGGGCAAAGCATCGACAGCTGCTGGTTTAACCGCGGCCGTCGTAAGAGACGAGGAAAGTTTTGATTTCGTAATTGAAGCCGGAGCCCTTATGTTGGCCGATAATGGTATATGTTGCATTGATGAATTTGATAAAATGGATTTACGTGATCAGGTTGCAATCCACGAGGCAATGGAACAGCAAACAATTTCCATTGCAAAGGCTGGTGTTCGTGCCACTCTAAATGCACGTACATCTATCTTGGCGGCGGCTAATCCGATTGGCGGCCGTTATGATCGTTCGAAATCATTACAACAAAACATTCAACTCAGTGCCCCAATTATGTCACGTTTCGATTTGTTTTTTATTTTGGTTGATGAATGTAATGAGGTGATCGATTATGCGATCGCTCGTAAAATTGTTGATCTCCATACAAATATCGAAGGGGATGAAGTACAGGCGTACACACGCGAAGAAGTTTTACGGTATATAACGTTCGCCCGCCAATTCAAACCCGTACTAACAAAGGAGTCAGCCGGTTTATTAGTTCGAAATTATGGACATTTGCGGCAACGTGACGTTGGTACAGGCGCACAAAGCACATGGCGTATTACAGTTCGTCAACTCGAAAGTATGATTCGTTTGAGTGAGGCTATGGCAAAAATGGAATCTTCTAACGAAGTTTTGCCAAAACATGTAAATGAGGCGTTCCGTTTATTGAATAAATCCATTATTCGTGTTGAACAACCTGATATACATTTGGATGATGAGGATGAGCAAGCGCTGCTTGCAATGGATACCGATGCAACCGAAGCTCCAGCTATTGAAGGTGAAACAAATGGTACAGTTGGTGATGTTGCCATGGAACCACAAACTGAGGATGCCGAAGATGGCCACCCTTCATTGAAAGTACCACAAAAAAAATTAACGCTATCATTCGAAGCATATAAAAACCTTTCGAATATGCTTATTATACATATGCGACGTGAAGAAGATCGCCTGGAAATGGCAGGTATTGATAGTCCGGGTTATCGCCGATCTGATATAGTTAACTGGTATCTCGAAGAAATCTCCGAACAAATTGATTCCGAAGATGAGTTGCTGGAGCGTAAAAAATTAGTAGAAAAAGTTTTAGATCGTTTGGTATATCACGATCAGGTAATTATTCCGATTACATCGACCGGTTTAAAAAGTGCCGGTAAATCAAAATCGAAACCCGAGGAGAAAGATGATGATCCAGTTCTTGTGGTGCATCCAAATTTTGTTGTCGAATAGAATTATTTTGTTTTTCGTATTTGCTCCTCAAGTATTTTGTTTTAAGTTTTGTAATTTTAAGAATTAATTTTTTAATAAAACTAGAATTTAATAAAATATGTTTGAGTTTTGTCCATAGAACTGCACAACAGTCTAATGTTCTAAGTAGCAGGAGCTTAATATTCTCGTATTAGAAAAGAAAATCTAGATTTTCGACATTTTTAAGTTATTTAGACTTTAATAATGGACGCAGATCGTTATTCTCTATCACGGTAATATCAATGAATGATAGGAGATCTGTCATCAGTTCCACAGATGTGCACAAATTCAGAATAAGAAGAATACAATTAAAAAGTGCTTTCGTACTGACGACTTTAACAGAATATTATTTGAACTTATTCAAAATTCCGTTATGGAAAGGAACTAAAACGTTGGTTAAAGTTGGTCTCCACACTATTTCAATTACAGTTTACAGCCAATTAAATTTAATGGACCGTATGAAGAGCAACTATTTTGTCTTACGTTTCTTTAATGAAAGTACAATTTACTTACCTCAGTATTTCGAAATTGGTTTTCAGGGCAAAATCCATCTAGACCTAAAAATCTCTGGTTGGTGGCTAATAATTGTCTTGGTGCTATTCGGGAGAAAGATCGCACATGCCAACGATAACTATCACAAAGAACAAGACATTTTCATAATGCCTTTATGACTGTGATGAAAGCCTCTTATCGACTATGCAGACCGAAGAAATGGAAACATCTAACATCCAAAATTCTGCAAAATCAAGGCCTATTTCTAGGAATGGTTGGATTGCACTCTCTATCTAGGTAAACTACTCATTAATTGGCTTTCGGTTTTGCCATGGAATGGATTTAGTCTAAATAAACTTTTTAGTGAAACATTAACGCTGCTCTCCATTCACGCTGCTTTCAAATTCGTCTTCTTATATTGGCCAGAATACTTACAATCGTATCGTAGCTGGGGCAAATTTCTATCAAAGTTTCTATTAAGAGTGTTGATGTGTCTGCACAGACGGCTACTACTATTTGTAGATTTTCTCTTCGCTCCAATTCACACCTTGGTTATGCTTTCGGAAAATTTGGCCAATAATCCTCTTCTAAATTGAGGAACTCTGGCCCATTCTATTAATCTGCTGGATCCTGCTTCGGGGAATAATGCCGCCATTTTCTCCTTTGAAATACGTCTAAAATTTCATTCGTTCGATTTGCCATGTAGGTCTTCCATTTACCTGGCGGCTCTGAAAGCCAATTGAGAACGATGGTGGAATTAGTCCATCCGAACAATTGGTGATGTTGAATATTTATTAGCTACTGTAAGTGGGTTGTCAATCTGATTAACAGCAATGCACCACTTAATTCTAAGCGAGGTAGTGAATTAGTGATACATTTTTGGTGGGTGCCACCTTTCTTTTTGCGGCTATAAATTAGTCATGTACCTGCCATTGTTACGCGTGCGAAGATATACGGCAGCTGCAAATGCCACCTTACTAGAGTCACAAAATCCATCTAATTGATGGGACTCTTCCTTGTCCATAAAAAGCCATCTTGGTCTTGCAATAGTTGATATATCTTTGATCTAATTTTTGATCTTTAGCCATTGTTCTTGGAACTTGGTTGGTAACTTGTCATCGAATCCCAATTCTAATAACCATAAGCCTTCAAAGGAAATTTTTTATTTTAATTACGAATGGTGAAATCAGACCTAACGGATGAAAAATGCGACTAGTTTTTGATAATATTACTGCAATCTGGTCTGGATCTTCGGAGAACATCTTTGGGAGGGATGGACTTGGCTCAATGACCTTCAATTTGATTAAGAACTCGAAAGAATTGGATGCCCATTTAAAGTGACAAGCTTCTGATTGGCGAGACCTTGACTGCCAAGTTTGTGAACCCGAACCGGGTTTTTAAGATATTGTTGGAAGTTCGATCATGTAGCTGGATTAATTCTACTTTTAGATGATGCCGGTTGATTACTGTTGGTCTGATTTTCATTGGGTAAACAATATGCGTTTTTGGCTAGGTTCAACAATGAATTGTGATTTATTTTATAGTAGTGGCATCTTCCCTTGGATATGTCTCCATTAATTCTCTTCGTTCTTCGACTGACTGCTCTTTAAGCCTCGGACACTGACTGCTCTTTAAGATTAATCACTTTTACACACTGAATACGACTCAAAAACAGCGGCAAAGGTCCTTATATTAGCCTTCGTTTGGGCAACATCTAATTTTCGTGGGTAACCTTTCACCGAATCCAGAGCGTCGGCTCTTTTCATCAAAAAATCAATCAATGGCTGGCATGTTGGGAATTTTATACTAGCTGCCTCATTCGCCCATTTTTCTCTGGTTTCCTCATCTAATTTCTAGATTAACAAATATACTAACCAGGGATCTCTAGTTTCAGCTTCCAGCCTAATTGCCTTCAATTCGCTTATCACTTCGTCAGCTGTGTCCATTCTCTTCCGAATTTCTTGTGTTGTTGGATTATTTATGGACGGAATATTCTCAACATTTTACAACAACTATATAGTGCGAATTGAGGAAGAGTTAAAATCTAATCCTAAGGAGTTCTGGAATTTCATTAACAGCAAGAGAAAAGTGGCTGGCTTTCCGTCTTCTACTATATGTCGTACCAGAGCTCTGTCGCTAGTCAGCCCTTGGAAATCTGTAATCTGTTTGCCAATTTTTTTGCGTCAGTTTATAAACCTGTTCTGTCGTCCGCTATCGAATCTCCAGCTTTGCCCACCTCCGATCAATTTATTATTTTCAATTTTACCGAGGAAGAAGTACGGGATTGCTTGCTCCAGCTCGAGGTTGGAAAGGGAGCGGGTTATGATGGATTCCCGCCGATTCTGTTTAGGTGTTGTGCTGAGAGTTTGACCCTTCCAATTACCTTTATATTTAATGCAAGCATTCGTCGCGGTTTTTTCCGCAATCATTGGAAAATTTCTTGTATTCATCTAATCTTCAAGGTGGATAGAAGAAGTGATGTCAGTAATTATCGTGGGGCCGCCATTCTTTCTGTCTTACCCAAGTTGTTTGAGTCTATGGTTCATAGAATCTTATTCTTCCACACTAAAATTTTCATTTCTCCTGTACAACATGAATTTTATCCCGGTAGGTCTACAGTAACTAACTTGATTTCGTTTTGTGGCGACTTATTTGATAGTTTAAATTCCAGACATCAGCTTGATGTTGTTTATACAGACTTTGCCAAGGCTTTTGATATGATTGACCACTCTATTCTTCTTAGTAAGTTAGAGAGTCTAAATTGTCAGTTTATTCCTATTAAATGGTTGCGTTCCTACCTCACTGATCGTTGGCATTCCGTTAGGATCTTGGGTTCTCACTCCCAATTATTTCATGTGTCATCTGGCGTGCCTCAAGGTAGTCACATTGGACCATTGTTGTTTTCATTGTTTATCAATGATGTGGTGCAATGCTTTGAGTTTGCTAACTGCCTCCTCTTTGCAGATGACATAAAAATTATCGCCCCAGTTTCTAGTTTGTCTGATTGTGTAAAGTTGCAGGAGGACTTTAACAGATTTTCTAGTTGGTCAATTAATAATAGACTGGCTCTGAACGTGAGCAAATGCAAGACGCTTTCTTTTAATCGTATCCGCTCACCCATTCTTCACCAATATCAGCTGTACAATGAAGACGTTGACCGAGTCGAGTTCATTTCCGATCTTGGTGTGATTTTTGCAGCTGACGCTACATTTACCAGACATGTTAACACTATTATTTCAAAGTCGTATATTATGTTGGGCTTTATTAAACAAAACTTTAGGGATTTTAGGGACCCGATAACGTTGACATCACTGTATGTCTCGTTTGTTCGGTCTATTTTGGCGTATGCATCTCCAGTTTGGGCGCTATCCTACCACTGTCATTCCGGAAGGATTGAGAGTGTTCAGGAGCAATTTGTTCTGTTCGCGCTCCGATGTTTGCCATCCACCCCTGCTGTAGAATATGTCCTCCCACCTTATCAAGATCGATGTAATCTTTTGAAACTGCAACGTCTAGACTATCGCCGATATCGTTAACTCCCGTATCGATTGTACCGAGTTACTCGCACGCCTAAAAATCAATGCTCCCGAACGCCGAATGCGTCAACGTGATAGGGTTTTATTCATTGACCTGGTGCCAACAGACTATGGTCTTTCGGAACCGATCCTGAGAATATCACGGTTATTCAATTCAGTTTCTCAAGTTTTCGATTTTCACTTGTCGAGAGATTTGTTCAAAAATGTTTTATTTAAGTTTCTTAACAATTGTATTAGTTAGCCGTAATTGTTTGTACCGATTGTAGTCACTGTAGGTAACAAATAAATAAATAAATAAATAAATATTGGAATTTGCGAGCTGGATTAAGGTTTGGATTTTCATAAATCTTTGAGGAAAACAAGTCATAGAATGACTTTTTGGGGGAGTTTAACCTCGATGTTTGTACTCCACGCTGGATCGCCTTGTGTGTCACTTAAATCCAGTAACATATTCCCTCCAGCCAAATAAGCCTTCCGAATCAATTTGTTCAAATCTGTGACCGCAGTGTAATATTTCTCATCGAAATCATCTTGTTGGCTTTCGTCATCTATATTTAATTCGGTGATGGATTTTTCGACTTCGTGAAATTCGGCTAATAAGGTTTCTGCCCATCGTAATCGAACCTTGGGTAATTCTTTTGAGCATTGGCATATTTACAAATCTTCATCATTGATCTCTCGAGGTTCGAACGGCCTTTTGCTCAATGCGTCATCATTCACCAAATACTTGGTACACCACTACAAAGTTCCAAGATATTTATTTAACTTAATCACAATGAATTGATTTACCTTTACGATTTATTCCCACAGTTGGCGAGTTTCTTGTATTGTTTCCACGCAAACTTTGTGCAATTTGTATTGGATTATCTCTATGGTTGCTGGTTTTTTCTTAACCATTTTATTTGAGTAGTTTATGGACTAGACTCTATACTTCCAACGGGCGTACAATAGCACTAAGAGGAATACGTTAAGGATCTTTTGTCCTTCTGGTCCTACCTGGGTATACCATCAAAATTGGTTTCTGTGTGTCAGCTTTAATGAACGGCTCAATATGCAAAGTGATGCGGCAAGGAGACATAATAGCTCAAACTCTCTTCAACCTTTCATTAGAGTACGTCATTCGTCAGCTCAATACGGCGCAGTTAATGAGGTTTTTTATTTACTATCCGGAGCCGCTATCAAGAGCCGTCATATATAAATAGCTCCCGATAGCTGCTACATATTAATAGGTAGAGCTAAATATTTTGTATATCAAGTTTTCACTGACGAATTGAATTAAAAATTATAGTTTGACGTTAATTAAATTAAATTTACCAATAAATATCTCGTCAAATTTAAATTCAGGTATAGAAAATTGACGGTTCCCCAAAGCATCTATCGGGAGCAAATTAAAAAACCTTCTAAATCTCAATTCAAACATGTCAAATTTGCGAACAAAATTTCTTCAACAGCTTGAAAAACTAATTTTTTTAAGAATCGGCCGATTTGTTGGTAAAACTTTTAAAACCATCAGGACAAGATAATTCCGAGTTTTTTTTTACAACTTATAAAAACATCCGGTCAAATATAATTAGTATCGGCTACTTATTAAAATGATTTCCACCGTACTGGTCACTATCGCAATTTGAACTACAGTTTAGCACCACAACTACTATTATAAATGAAGCATTTCCGCGGATCTGTCACTAACGTTTGTAATGAATTACAATTAACGCCACAAGTAATCTAAATCAAAACGATAAGACACTAATTCGTTCCTAAAGTACGAAATCCGACCTGGAGTTCCTGTGAATTTAGATGACAAAAATCAAGAAAACCCTATTTCTAAACTACCTGCCCGCTGGATGTTTAAATTTTCTGAAAATCTGCATTAGGTTCCTCCGATATTCTGAAAATCCAGATTTGTTAATTATCAGTAGGTACTACTTTAAAATAAACCAAAATCTATTAAACTCTGAAATCCTCATGGTTTAGTTTGTTTTAAACAATCTACATACACAAAAAAATTAAATATAAATAAACAAAATAAATAAATTGTACTTACAATTTAATTAACAGTGTTTAGTACTTAATAATCTTATTTGCCATAAATGTACTAATATTAATCGAATTGAATCTAATATTGGTACTAGAATAACAGGAAAGAAATTACAAATTGCGGCCAACTTCGTTTATAGCTAAATTGACATTTCATGAAACAAACAATCACCCATTATGTCAAAGTACAGTCTCGTTTTGTATTTGTACGCGTTACGGAGCAGACCAAAAAGTGGATAAATTTAGTCGCAATAAGTGGTTCCGAGTACTGCGTAATTCTGTATAAGGCCCATAATTTCATACACAGAGCGAAGGAATCACTTTTTTTGCGACTTATAAAAAACACGTTTGTAAAAAAGACTCAGGATCTGCTCAATATTAATTGAGCGATCCATAATTCATCGTGCACTAACGATATGAGCCTACGCCATTTTACAACGTGATCACACTACACTTACAACCAAATTACTATAATAAATATAAAATAAATACTATTAAATTTTAACAAAACTAAAAAATATATCAAATAATACTTTTGTGAAAAAACAAGTAATTCAACCCTCTAGAACCACCCTTGAGTGGTTTCTGGAATTTTGGGCTGTTATACCTCGTCGGTCTTGTGGATCGAAAGATCTGTGGGAACGACCTCCAGTTTCGAACGGTTGGTTTTAGTTGTGTTCGGCTTCTTTTCTTTTCGACGTACTTTCAAACATCGCCAACAGAAACAAAGCGAAAAAGAAGAAAATGATTTATAAAAACGAAAGGGCCGCCAACTTTTTCTAAAGCTCGTAGGCTGACGCCAGACAAATTGAGGATCGCTAAGAGCGAGTTTGAGCAAATGATGAAAAAGGTTATCTGTCGACAATCCAAAAGCCCGTGAGCAAGCCCTCTTCACCTCGTCAAAAAAGATAACGGTGAATGGCGCCCCTGCGGCGATTATCGCCGGTTGAACGCAAATACTGTGCCTGATCGCATCCGATCCCGCACATACAGGATTTGGCACACAGTCTGCAGGGAAAACAAATTTTTTCCACGATCGACCTTATAAAAGCGTATCATCAGATCCCAATTGAGAAAAATGATATAGAGAAAACCGCAATAATAACTCCATTTGGATTATTTGAATTTCCCAGAATGACTTTCGGGTTATGCAACGCTGCACAAACCTTCCAAAGGTTCATCTATGCTGTTCTGGAAGGTTTGGATTTCGTACATCCTTACATTAACGATCTGTTAGTAGCATCGGAAAACAACACCCAACATCTCGAACATCTCAGACTTGTTTTCGACAGGCTTAAAAGAGGTTTGGAGTCATGATGAATGTTTCCAAGTGTGTATTTGGTAAAAGCGAACTAAAATTTGTGGGCCATTTAATTTCTGAACGAGGTAAACAACCTTTACCAGAAAAAGTAGCTGCTATTTTAGAATTTCCCGAGCCTTCCGAAGTAAGAGGTTTAAGAAGATTTCTGGCCATGTCCAATTTTTATAGACGATTTATTCCGAGTGCGGCAAAGATTCAGTCTCCACTGCTAAATTTTGTTAAAGATAACAAAAAAAACGATAAGTTAAAAATAAATTGGACACCAGAAGCACAAAAAGCGTTCATGGGCTGTAAGCAATCTCTGGGTGACGCAGCAATCTTGGCACACCCCACGGTAGAAGGAAAAATAGCATTAATGGTCGATGCATCGGATTTCGCGATGGAAGCGGTAGTACAGCAACAGTCACACAACGAGTGGCAACCTTTGAGTTTTTTTTCGCGCAAACTTACTGCGACACAGACGAAATACAGTGCCTACAGTACAGCCGAAATACAGTATATGTTAGAAGGACGAAATTTCGTCATATACGAGTATACTGACCATAAGCCATTGACGTTTGCCTTTCGGCAGAAGCCAGAGAACGCTTCTCCAAGACAATTGAGACACCTTGAATACGTAAGCCAATTTTCTACCGACATTCGCCATATTTCGGGAAGAGATAACGTCGTAGCGGACGCGATGTCACGCGTTGATACAATTTCAGTTCCCAGTTTTCTTGATCTAGACCATCTTAGTGAGAAACAACGGGAGGATAACGAGTTGAGAGAGCTGATTGAGAGTTCAGGGTCCCAAAATTCTCTGAAGTTAACCCGCGTTTGCCTGCCTTCATGTGGTACACCAATATATTGTGAGGTGAAAGACAATAGGATTCGACCTTATGTGCCACAGGGATTTCGAAGGGCTATTTTCGATTATTACCACGGGCTGGCTCATTCAGGGGTTAAAGCATCAGCGGAACTCGTACGTGCGTGATACGTATGGCCATCCGTCAATAAAGATTGTATGACGTGGGCACGTTGTTGCGTCCAATGTCAAAAATCCAAGGTGTCACAACATACTCAAAGTTTATTTGGAAGGTACGCACTGCCAAAAGATCGCTTTGATCATATTAATGTCGAAATTGTTAGGCCCTTACCATCATCACAGGGTTGTAATTACTGTGTGACTTGTATCGATAGGTTCACTAGATGGACTGAGGCTATACCAGTGTCCGACATAACCGCGGAAACAGTGGCACGAGCAGTTTATGATAATTGGGTATGTATGTAGATTCGGTGTACCTAGTTTTATCACAACTGATCAAGGACGACAGTTTGAGTCTGGATTGTTTGCCGAGTTGGGAAAAATATTGGGGATGGAGCGGAGTAGATCTTCTCCATACCATCCACCTGCGAATGGCATAATCGAGCGCTGGCATCGAGACGTGAAGGCTGCGCTAAAGTGTAGCTGTGAGAAAGACGACAAATGGGTTGAATATCTGCCAACTATCCTTTTGAGGATGCGGGCAGCCTTCGGGGAATTCTTAAATCCATCGTCTAGCCCGGTGTGCGAGGCCGATTTCATTGCGCAGTTAAGAGGCATCATGGGTTTGTTGTAACCGAAACAAACTTCTCATCACGGTAAGCCTGCCATTTTTGTCCACAAAAGCTTAAGTAAATGTTCGCATGTATTTATTAGGACCGATGCTGTTCGGGCTGCACTTCAGACTCCTTACGAAGGCCCATATTTAATTTTGGAGCGTAATGAGAAAGTTTTTAAAGTCCGCGTAAAAAACAGGGATGATGACAATGGACAACAAATTGTTCCCAGTGGCGAGAGCGATGAGGATTGCCCTCCACCAGTCACAGTGACTTTAGAGCCTGGTGTTGAGAGTGAACCAAAAACGACAAGGTCTGGACGAAGGGTTCACTTTCCGGAACATCTCCGAGAATATGTTCCAGAGTAAAATTTTTTCGTTGACCACTGGAGGGGGAGTACTGTGGGAACGATCTCCAGTTTCGAACAGTTGGTTTTAGTTGTGTTCGACTTCTTTTCTTTTCGACGTACTTTCAAACATCGCCAACAGAAACAAAGCGAAAAAGAAGAAAATGATTTTTTTCTCTCGAGTAGTGGTCGTACGTTTCGGAAGGGTACAATAAAAAAAGCGAAATATACATTTTTAGCGTGGGAATAAAAAATGGCGTAAAAATTAATAATACAACAGTTACGAAATATTATTATTCTGATACGAATCTAAAAAGGGTTTTTTTGTAAACAAAATTTGAAATACAAGTTGTAGTAAAAAATAAAAAGTTTATGTGAATTAAGAATAAAAAGAAAAGACAAAAATTGTTTTCTATTCAAAAAGTGCGAAGTAAAATATATGTGGTACGCCGAAGGAGTCCGCCACAGATTTGACCTCAACAAATTGAAAAACAAACAAACTTGTCAAAGTAAGCAAAATTGTATCCAAACAAAGTCAAATTAACAAAAACACCAGCATTATAAGGAAAAACGATAAGGCGATAAGCCACTCTTATAACATTTAACAAATAACGATAAGGCGATAAGCCACTCTTATAACATTTAACCAAAATACACATCACATTTGTATACAACAGACCTCCCGTTCACGACACATTCCTCACTAAATCCATTCGAAGATTTTAAACAACATTGTTTCAATCCGACAACAAATTATAAACCAGCATTATGTGAATCTTATTATAAATGTAAATAAAGAACCGACACAACGTACACTCACCCACCTTCGGGAATCCACAATTTATTCAAAAATTGGAAATGTTTTTCCCCTTTTTTGATTAAGTTGTACCAAAATTAATTTCAGAGATCGAAACATAAACAACTAAAAACCTCTAGGTTACATCCAGCATGCTTTAAAATGAAGAATCGAGACTGAATCCAGACAACCACAAATGTACGTCCTCCTTTTAACATTTGTAATTTTTAAAATACAGCAAAAACACGTCTACACCTTCGACGTTCATACGCCGACCAATCAACAATAAATTGTTAAATTAACAATAAATTAATTATTTGTTAGTAAATAAATTTTTAAAGAAAATTTAAAAACAAAAAACAACCGTTTGACACGAAAGTCATGGCCAACCCTCGCCAAAAAGGTTTCTAGCAAATAAAAAGAAATTAAAATTTCTTTTCTATGCTTTAAAATAAAGAGAAAAAATTATAAAAGAATCTTGGGAAAAATGACGTAGGCAAAAAGTCAAATCGAAACGATGTATTATAAAGGGTGTCCCAAAATTAACGCAAGATTTGAATTGGCCGCCAGTTATGCAGTAAATTGTTGGCAACCCTGAAAAAAAATAATTTGACAGCTGAGAGTTTAGGGTTAGTAAAAATGGAGTGTTATGTGATATAACAACGTGTTTTCATTATTGAACAATATCTCAAAAATAATGAAAGTTTGGCGGCCACAGTTCGAAAATTTCATACAAAATATGGTCGGAATAGTGTTTTAACTTCGTCAACTGTGAAGAGATTAATTGAAAAATTCAGGGAGACCGGATCAGTTGGAGACGCTAAAAAGACTGGTCGTCCAAAAACAAGCCGTTCACATGTCATTATCGAAGCAGTGCGTGAGAGTGTTCTCTACAGCGTATACTCACAAAAGATCTGTGTCCCCATCCTTACAAAACTCAATTAACACAACAACTGAAGCCTAATGACCATGCATAGCGAAGAGAGTTCGTTGAATGGATTATTGAACGTCAACAAGTGGATGCTGATGAAGCACATTTTCACCTAAATGGCTTTGTTAATCGCCAAAATTGCCATGTTTGGGGTTCGGAGAACCCACATCTGATTTGGACCATACTTTTTTGAAAATGAGGCTGGTCAAAGCAGTGACTGTTACTGGTGCTCGATATTGCGACATGATAACACAGTTCTTGATGTGGCCAATATGTGGTTTCAACAAGACGGTGCCACATGCCATACAGCCCGTGAAACATTTCAATTACTGCATGAGTCATTTCCTGATCGTGTGTACTCTCTCGTTTCGGTGATCAGAATTATCCCCCTAGATCGTGTGATTTAACACTATTAGATTTCTTTTTAAGGGGTTATTTGAAGTCAAAGGTCTATGTCAACAAGCCCACAACCATCCGTGCAACGAAATTCAGCCACATTTATGCAGAATGGTCACGGAAAATTTCGAAAAAAGAGTGGGTATTGTAAATATCTCCCTTTAGTATCTCTTAATCAAACACATTTATCTATACATTTACGTTTACTGATATCTTATTATGTATTTTGTTTTACGATTTTACTTTACTCTTTCGCGGTCAACCATCAACTCCCTTCATGTATGTTGTGTTACCATATTCAACTTCTTCTAGTCATTGGCTGACTGTTTAAAATTAGATATCTTATGTTGCAAGATAAAAATTTCGTTTTTAAGTTTTCCAACTAAGATAAATCGTAATCTTTTAAATGAGTTGGTTCTTTTCTTACTCTACCTGATTGCCTTCTAAGGATTTCTCCCATATTGTTATTTATACCGTCGCTTGTGGTTGTATCGGTTGGATTATTGTTTACCAGATCCCCCGTAATAGTATCTAACGTTGTTATGCTATCTGATCTATCCTTGTCCATGGTGCTGTTTAATGATTCTCGTTCCCTGAACCGTTTTACCTGATCCGCTCGTTTTGTGAACTGCTGACCATCGTTGTTTTCAATTTTGACCATTTTCCCTTGTCGATTGATCACTCTGTATTCGTTATTGTCAAAATTAGTTGAAAGCTTGTTTTCCAACCGCTCGTTTTGCCTCAGTACCACATCGCCTTTCTCTACATCGGATCTGACAGCCTTTCTTTTCTCGTCTTTGTATTGTTTCCTTATAAGTTTATCCTCTCTGTTCTGGAACCTTATGTCCTCGTCTTATATTTCAACATCCTTTTCGATCGCTGGGATTTACTAACGAAAATCTCTTCGGAACATTCCCTGAGCTGGGCTTATACCAGTGGAAGGGTGTATTGAGTTGGTGTACAGGAACAACCAGTCATTCAATTCTTCTTTCCAGTCTCCTTTCTCGAGTTGCGCTATTTTGAGTCGCTTTACCAGAGACCTGTTTTGTCTTTCCACTATTCCATTTGAGGAAGGTGAGTAGGGTATGGTATGCTTTAACTTTACACCATATTCTTGACAAAATTCGTTAAATTCTGCGCTCCGAAATTGTGGTCCATTGTCCGTGATGAGTGTATTAGGTAGTCCGTACATCGTGAAAAGAACTTTAAATTTGGCGATCGTTGTTGTGCTTGTTATTGACCGCATGGGCTCAATAACAACATATTTGCTGTATTCGTCAATTATTACTAATAAGTTGTCTCCTGAAGGTAATGGTCCAAGGTAATCTGCTCTTAATTGATTCCAACTTCCCCTTGGTAATTTGGTTAAGTATAAAGGTTCAGGATTATTTAATTTACCAACTATTTGGCAGCTTTTACAGCTCTTCACGAATTGTATTGCATCTCTGTCCATATTATACCACCATACCCTTTATCGTAGCCTTCTTTTCACCATTCCCTCGCCTGGGTGTCCCTCATGAGCAAGTTTTAGTACCTGACTCTGTAGACTTTTCGGGATTATGATTCGATCTAATATGCGTAATATGATACCTTCTATTTCGCTTAATTCGTCTGCAAATCTTTTATAATGTACAATGTCCTCGGTCCATCTTCCGCTTTTCATTGCTTCGCTCAATGTTAATAGATCGTTATCTAATTGCGTTCCTTCTCTTATGTTTTCGATTGTAACTGCCTTCGGTTTGGCTATTTGTGCTATAGAGTTAATATACATCTCACCCCTGTGATCAAAACTTGTTTCCTGGTTTGAATGACTGAAATCGCAGAACCCAACGCTCGATCCGAGCACACGGTTTGGAAGTAGGTTTGAATAGGGTTTCTAACGCCTTATGGTCCGTTATTAGGTCGAATCGTTTTCCCGTCACATACATGTGCTTCCTTTTCTCCTTGGTAATACTTTCTTTCGGTTTCGATTAACCCTTTTGATGCATATGCGATTACGATTACTCTAGTTTGGTTCTCGTTTTACAGAATCAAAATGGCTCCTGCTCCTACTGGACTTGCATCAGCGATGATTGTCGTTTTGTCTTTAGGATCATAGAATCCCAGTTTTGATTCAGTCATTGTCAGTTCTTTCAGCCTCTCAAAGTTTTGTTGTTGCTCTTCGTTCCACCTGAAACTGTGGTTTATCCGTGTTAATTTCTTTAGTGGCTCCGACAGTGTTACTAGATTAGGTATGAATTTACCCACGTAGTTGAGAAGTCCCAGGAAGCTTCTGACTTCTTCTTTATTTTCTGGAGCCCTAAAGGATTTGATTGCTATTACTCTATCTTCGGTTGGTTTTATTCCTTCTTTGGATATGAGATGCCCCATAAACTTGATCTCCGATTTCCCGTATTGACACTTCTGTTTGTTCAATATGATTCCGCTTTCATCCAGCATATCTAATACTCTTCTTCATCTTTCGTTATGCTCTTTCTCGTTTTCTCCAGCTATTAAAGATGTCGTCGATGTATATCCAGACTCCCTTGATGTCAACTAATAAACTTTCCATTAACTTTTGATAAATTTCGCTAGCACAGTTCAAGCTAGCAATGTAGTTATTTCTCGTGATGGTGGTGTAATCTCTATTTGGTGAAAAACATTTTTTACGTCCAGTTTCGAGAACATTACACTTTTGCATAAATTTGGCATGATGTCTTCAAATGTCGGAAGTGGATGTATTTCTTTTTTTATTGCCTGGTTGGCTCTGCGCATGTCAATACACAGGCGTACGTCTCTGCCTTGGTTTTTAGGAGTAACTACGAGTGGTGATAACCATCTAGAGATTCCGTCCGCTCTTTCGATTATGTCATCATCCATGAGTTCTTTTAATCTTTTCGAAACCTTGTCTTTTAAGGGTATTGGGATGCGGCGGTAGGGTTGACGGATTGGCGTTACGCTCTCGTCTATTTGTACCTCAACTTGGATGCCTTTTAACTTTCCTGTTCTATTGGAATCCGGTATGGTCTTGCAATTTTTAATCGCATTTATATCAAACGATACGATTTTGAGGGCTAAAGCTGTCTCGCAGCTCATTAATGAAGCTCCTTGTCCTTCTACAATGTGTAGCTCAATCTCTTCTACATTGTCTTTATGTTCGATTGTAGTGCTAACAACGTCGACTACCCTAATTAGGCTATTATACCCTTTGAGTTCCCGATTAAAACTAGCTGGCTTATTCAACGTCTTTATTCCCCTATCTATCGCTCGCTTCCAGGTGTATTCACTTATCAGATTTACCCGTGCTTCCGTATCTATCATCAATCTCATCTTTATTCCTCCTACTTTGCATATGACTTCCACTTCCTTTCTGATTTCGGTTACTTTATGTATGGAAAGAACATCACTATTATTACTCGAAGCGGGATTTGTATTTTCTTTTTCTTCATTCTCAACGAAACGGACTTTTCCTTTTGACATATTGGTGCGACACATCTTCTTGAAATGTCCCTTTATATGGCATTCTTTGTTCCTGGCTGGACAGTAAGACCACATCGATAGCAATTTAGTTGGATATTTTCCTTTTTGATATCTGATTGTCCCTGGCTGCTACTTCTTGACGAAGAACGTCGGCGGGATTGTGAGTTGCGATTCTCATCGAATGAATGTGCACTTTCACTTTTGTGACCTTTCTTTTCGAAATTAACTTTATTTATTTCTTGCGATATGTCGGTTTCGTGTAATTCAATCGACCAGATCATTGTAACTAATTCATCTAATTTAATGGTTCCTTTCTCGATTATCTTCTTCTCGATTTCGGTGTGACGTGTCCCTACAATGACTTGTTCTCCGATGTGTTAATCGACATCTTTCAATTCGCACTTGGCCTCTTGACTCCTTAGTTTTAATATAAATTGATTTATTGTTTCATTTCTTTCTTATTTTTTGCCCCTAAATATCTTCCTTTCGAGTGCTGCGCTCGATTTTGGAATAAAATAATTATCTAAAACCTCGATCGCGTTTTCAAATGCCTTTTCTTTTTCTTTTTTTTCTATTTTGGTTTCGTCTATCAAATTGTAGTATATGTCCTGCAAGCTAATACTACCATAGTGCAATAATAATAATTTTTTCTTACTACTATCTGTTTCTCCCTTAGCCTCAAACATAATTTCTAACGCTTTTTTCCATTGTTTCCAATTGGTAGCTATATTTCCCTTAAATCCTCGTCGCCATTGTAAATATCTCCCTTTCGTATCTCTTAATCAAACACATTTATCTATACATTTACATTTACTGATATCTTATTATTTTAGTTTACGACTTTTACGTCTTTACTCTTTCTCAGTCAACCATCAACTCCCTTCATAATATGTTGTGTTACCATATTCAACTTCTTCTCGTCATTGGCTGCGTTTATGCATTCACTACAGGTATGTGACATCAAAGCCGTGAGGGCCGTTTGCCCGATGTGTTTTTCCATAAATAACCCTATCCTATGTACTACAAACTATGTTTTCTATTTAATTCAAATCTTGCGTTAATTTTGGGACAGCCTTTACAATTTATCACTCACTTGTCTTGGCTAAAAAACTAGTTTGAAGAGGTTTATTGAATGTGAGGAATTTATTCTATTTTTTATTTATTCAAATCTCCGCTACACTAAAAATTACTTATGTCTAAGGTCTAACTAATGTATTTCATATTTATCCCATACGTTTTCAGAACGACAGCACGCAAATTGTGGCTAAGGTGGCAAATTTCTATATGGGCTCGTACAATGAAAACCCAACGATATTTTTAAACAATCATTAATTTTGTTGGCTATAACCAAAAATTTATTAATTATAATTCCATGAAAAACCATAAAATTTTCCTTTTCACTGGTAGAAACCAACCAAAAACAAAAACAAAACCAAAAACGGAGGAATAAAAAGTCACCTAACACACAATGGGTGTCCCATTACTTCATATCAAGATCTAAATAATTTTTTACGGTGTAATTTTTTGGTTTTTATATTTGTGCTATAGTGAGTGGGTTTTTGTACCGTGAATATTCGATGAATGGAAAACCACCCACGATGGATTTCAGTCTATTGTATTTGTATTTGTATTAATGTGCGTTATTTAGTTGGTATAAGTACACAGATTCTGCCTAATAAATTGTTCAACATCGAAATACTAAAAATGGTATGACACGAGCCGATTTTATGTTTCCAATTTTGAATTATGTGAAGCATTACAAAAAAATATTGCTTTTATTGTACAAACATTAGCAACGACATAAAAAGCTTCTATTACACTAAAAGTTTAGAATTTTTTCACCTAAAAGCTTATACAAAACAGAACAAAGTTAATATCTTAATGGATTGTTTGTTTTGGAACAGAATGTTTATCAGATCGTACCCATACACCATTATTAATAATAGCAAACCACACTGGGCCACTAAAATATCAGATGTAAGAACACTAATTGTTTGTTGTTTCACACATAAACGTATTTTGCCTCCCACCGTAAATGTTAATTAAATAATAATTGTGATAAAATGGTTTGGAACATTATAAAATATACATTTGGGAATTTTGGTTTTTATCGATAGACTTTATTTTTGTTAGGCTGTACGAAACGAAATAGGATGAGTATTTAAAGAAATGTGACAGGACTTTGGGTTGAACACATCATTATTTGGTGAAAAGTATTATCACAATGAATTAATTAACCTCAAAATTTGTAATTATCCTTAATGCCTTCAAAGTAACATACAAATGATCCTTAATTTACAACTATAACATACATACAAGTAATACAAACTGCAGGTAGTCTTCGCAAAACGGGCTTTTAGCCGTACGTCCTCAATTTGACATTGCATTCGAACCTATAATTAAAATGATAAATGAAATTTCGAGGACGGTCAAATTTTAACAGCGCAAATTCAAATTCAGCGAATCGAACAAAATATAGGAAACTTGGTACTAGCACTTTCGATTCCTGTAATGATACGCACATCGGTGAATCAATAATGCTTTATTTCAATGCTACCAACCTAATATACATATGTATATATATAGTATAACATCAGTAATCATCATTTACATTACATCTCCCTTTTTATATAAGATTATGAACTTACAGCTTACAATTCAAAATAAAGCATACTGCCAACACACACAGAGTAGATGTACTCTTGACTACGTAACTTTTGCAAATGTCAAGCTATGACGCTAAGATTTAGAGGGAATATCAACAACAGATGTACCAACTTAACAAAAAAAAAACAGAACTCAAATCGGAACGATGGGAGCGCCACACAGTGGTTATTCCGAGAACTTGTTGATCAAGGTAGTATGCATGATTTCGTCGCAAGTTTTGTCCTTGATTAGTTTGAATTATAAGTGATCGCGGATTTTTTGATACATCAATACCATTTGCTCGAGGAAACCCTGGACTCGATGTACGATGTTCGAACTTCCAATTTCTAGCGAAATCTTTGAATAGTTTTGACGAATATTGCGGTCCATTGTCCGATTCAACAATTTCTGGTGCTCCGTGTACTGAGAAAATACGTTTTAAAAATGTTATCACTTCTTCTGATGTGGAATTATTCAGTTTTTCTACGTCGAAGAACCCGGAATAACTATCTGCCAAGACAATATAATTATTTCCGTGTATATTACATATATCACTCGCAACAATTTGAAATGGATATTGTGGAACCTCTTTTGACATTATTGGCTCCCTAATATTTCTTTTTTGTGTTTTTTGACATGTTAAACACTTTTCAACATAGTTCTTGATGTCATTGTTCATGCCATACCAGTAGAGAGATTGTCTGGCTCTGCTTTGACAGGATTGTATACCTGTATGACCTTGGTGGATACAACTTAACATTCTGTTAATTTGACTGTGTGGCACGACTACTTTGTGACATTTGAAAATAAGTCCTTTTTATAAGTGGATAATACTTCTCTGAAATTCCAATATTTCTGTACTTCTTTTCCGATTGTGTTTCGATGTTCTAAAATCGGCCAACCAGTTGTAATTGTTTTTGTTAGAGATTGTAGCTCGTTATCTTGTTGTGTTGCTTCCACCATGTCTGTGTAGCATTCCTGTGTCATAGGCAATATTATTTGAACTTCGAGATTGCGTTCATCGTCATCTGTTGAAGTTTCATTATCTGCCAAATATAATTCAGAACCTTTTTCATATGTTACCTTAGGATTGTATTGAATAACTTCTAACAAAATCCGTTGAAGTCTTGGAGGTGCACTATGGATCGATTTCTTGAAGATCGACTCCAAAGGTTTATGGTCTGTTTCGATGGTTAACCGTTTACCATACACATACTCATGAAATTTATTGCACCCGATTTTGATCGCCAGCGCTTCTTTTTCAATTTTTGGATACAGTTGTTGACATTTTGTTAAAGCCTTTGTTGCATATGCTATAGGACGTTCATCTTGAATCAGAGCAGCCTCCACAGCTTTTGAACTAGCATCTACTGTTAGTAAGACATCGTTATTTACATTGTAATATGCGAGTACCGGTGATGTTTTCAATAGTATTTTGATTTTTTCAAAAGCGCTTGTATGATATGCTTCCCAATTCCAAACAACGTCTTTGCTTAGTAGTTCTCGTAATGGATCAGTTATTGATGACAAATTAGGAATAAATTTATGGAGGTATGTTACCATTCCCAATATTCTTTGCAATTCTTCCTTATTTGTTGGTTGTTTCAATCTATTTATGGCCTCGACCTTATCCGGATCAGTTTGGATACCATTAGCCGTTAAAATATGGCCTAAAAACTTGATGGACTCTTTTTTAAACTGGCATTTGTCTTTATTTAATACTATACCAGCTGTTTTAAATTTTTCAAACACTTTTAGCGTTATCTCATCTAGTTTTTCTTCCGACTTAGCGTAAATGAGAAGGTCGTCCATAGAGCACTCGACGTTCTCGATATCTTGAAGTAACGATGACATCATCTCTTGGAACACCTCAGTTGCGGATGAAAGACCAAAAGGCAATCTTGTACAGCAATATCTACCTCATGGCGTTGCTTACCTTTCTTTGCCAAAAACCTTTGTTGCAATCTAGCTTGGTAAACAATTTTGCGCCATATATTTTTGCTGTGATTTCTTCTAACGTATTTAGAGGATAATGGCGTCGTTTTATACATTTGTTCACATCAGTCGGATCAATGCATATTCGAAATTTTTTATTCTTTTTAACCACGACCATTGGGCTGACTACTGGAGTAGGCTCTGTCATTTTTTTGATTACACCCATTTTTTCCATTTTTATCAGTTCCTGTTTTACTTCCTCTTTAATTGCCAGTGGAACTTTCCGTGCTGGTTTAATGTCGAATGATGGATTGTCTATGAGATCTATGTCGTACTCAAAGTTTTTAACGCATCCGAGACCTTGATATAGGTCGGGTAATTTCACTTCATTTATTTGACTTATGAAATTTAGTTTCTTAGCACTGTCATATCCAATTATAGTAATCATTGGCTTATGAACTATTTTGAAAGTTACTGGATGCTGATTTGTCCCGTTCGAGCAGATTGTTGTAATTTCACAAAGCACTTGCATTTTGTGATCCGTAAAAGACACAATATATTTAGTTTCGCTGGAATTAATTTGTATTTTTAACGATTTTGCTTGATTTTCAGCCATTACATTGCATCTTGCGCCAGTGTCGATTTTGACTTTAGTATTTTTACTATTAATCGTAATATTTTCAATCCAATCGCTCTCAGATTGAATATTGTCCAATATTGAACATACGAGAAGTTCCTCCTCATCACTACTAGCTTCGGCAATGAGATTAACTTTGTTATTTTTAGTTTTGGACTTCATTATTGCAATTTTTTGTTTTGAGGTTCTACACATCTTATTCGTGTGTCCCTTGATTTGACACTTCGTACAAATTTCTTTGAATGCTGGGCATTTACCTTGCTCGTGATTTGAACCGCATCTCTTGCAATTTATTGTGCTTATTTGTGATTTGGTCTTCTCATTGTCATTGCTCTTCTGCCATTTTTGAGATTTCTTGTATCTGTTTTTGATTCCATTATTTTTACTTGCATTTGTGCCTGTTCAGCAGCTCTGCAACAATTTATTGCTTTATTTAAATCTAATTTATCCGCCGCGAGTAACTTTTGTCGTAATTGATTATCACTAACCCCAATCACGATTTTATCTTTGGCCAAGTCTTCTGCTAATCCACTGAACACATCGGTGAATCAATAATGCTTTATTTCAGTGCTACCAACCTAACATACATATGTATATATCGTCGTGTCCAAATATATGTCAAGTTTTTAATGTTAAATTTGGCTTAGTTTTTTTTTAATAAAATTCTTGCCACACTTTCTGGAAAGGACGTTATTTAAAAAAAAAAAATTAAGACGGAATCAACATTAACAACTTTAAAGCCTCTTCAAAAAACTAGCGATTTGTAGATGTAATACTCTTATTTGGACACGACGATATATAGTATAACATCAGTAATCATCATTTACATTACAATTTCAGGGATATAAATTTTTTGCAAATAGGCCCGTTTAAATAACGGCCCATTTTGATGGCTCTAAATCAAGTCGCCTCATTATTTCAGATATCATATCCAAATTCAAATTTTTAATTGATAGGGGACGTTTTGGTCATATCGGTCAAATTTATCGGATACGGCAATCGGGGCGGTGGTTAAGCAGTATGTTTCAAATACATGGCAACCACTCAGTTTCTTTTCAATATGTCTCAATGAATCGCAGCAAAGATGAGTTCTCTGATTTTTGCTTTTAAACAAAATCCGGGAAAAGCATCTCCGCGCCAGTTCAGGTATCTAGCTTTTATAGGCCAATTCACTACCGATAATCTATCTCAGGTATGAACAATGCCGTTGCAGACCTGAAAGTATTAATTACGCGGCAATAGCAGATGCACAAATACACGATGAAGAGCTTCGAAAATTATTGACTAGTACCACAAGTTTGGAACTCAAACGATTGCCATTCTTGCTTAACATAACAAAAACTATTTGTTGGGACGTTTCAACAGCTATACCAAAACCATCCATCCTTCCATCGCCCAAAGTAGTATAGCGTGTCAACAATCAAAAGTTTCAAGGCACACAAAATCTCTTCTCGGCTTTTATCGGATAGCGTTACAACGCTTATCAGAAATACACATAATTCACAGCATCTCATATCATACAATAGCACATTGATCGACAAGTAGACGTGATGTACTGAGGTGCTGGGTTGCTGTTTAACATTACCTGAATATCAGGTTTTGGTGTACCGGAATGTATAGTTACAGACCAAAGGATGCAATTCGGATCCCAACTGTTCACCGAGGAGTCTCCTCTGTTAAAATACATCAAAGTTGACTCTGACGAGTTAAAATAATACTTGCTGTCAAGGTTCGAATCACTGGATTGCGAATAAAACTAATCACTTCAATTTAACACAAACGAATTTATTTATTTAACACTCCGTAATTCAAAACAATTACTTATAATTTTTATATCTCACTAAAACACTTTTTAAATCACTTTTTAATCTTTACCCTTCGCTTTCCAAATACTAATCTTACACTCAAACCAAAACTTCTAGAAATTTCATGACTTTTCGAGTAAGAATAGTCTAGAAACATTTAGAACAGTTTTTCAGTAAACTCTGTGCTATTAATTTAACTTATTCTATTATACCTTAGGTGTCACCGTAACACTCTAACTATGCCTGCACATCCCGAACAGGATCCAAATGACCTCCTCTATATAGGGCCAGCTTCTCTAAGTAAAGTCTGTAAGTAAGGTCCTTCCCATGCTGGTCTTCGGTGATAATCCCTTCTTTCGTTGCGGGTTGTGAAGCCATACCACTTTCCCTTCCTGGAAGCCTTGGTTATTTGCTCGTATGTCATATCGACCTTGTTACGGCCAGCCTAAATTCTTCTAAATTCAACTAACAAAAAAAAATGAAAAAAAAAAATGAAATTTTGAATTTAATCAGCAATAAGATTATGCGTCGATGGTAGTATACGTCAGCCTGTAAATCGGTTAAATAATCAGTATATAATGTATATACTAGAATGGTATTCATATATTTTTTTTATTAGTCGATGAACTTATTGTTTTGTTGTAATTATATCACTCACATCTACCACGGTTTCTATCTTGGCAATGCAATTTTGTGTTTTTTTTTGGCTATGTAAATGTTTATAAATACACCGTATGTATATAAATAGTATATAAAGGTAGATGAAGATGTATATACTCATTATACCCCTAATTGTTTTTCCAATTGATCAATATACAAAAATAGGAATGTCGTTTATGTAGCAATTATATACAATGTATAGGCCGTTGTGTACATAAGCACGAGTATGAACTCAAACAGCCAAACAAACAAAACAAAAACACAACAAAAAAAAAGAAACAAGTATTGGTAATTCTGGAACATACGAAATTTAAGCTATTTAAATTCCAGATTATGGATTGAAACCATTTCGTGACACAAGCTTGAGTATTAAACTTTAAAATACAAGTATATCAAAAATTATTAATTGTGGTAAAGAAAGATTTGACTATTTTGTTTACATACACAACGTAATTAGAATAGATAGTTGTGTCTTAGAGTGCATAGTTGTGGCTTCTAAAGTATAGTGGTTCTGCATTCTAAATTTTTTTCTGGCCTAACGGAGTGGTGTATAATTTCTTGTAAGTTCCGTTGAATTAATGATTAAGTTGCAAACATTTTTTTTATTAGCTTTTTATTCTGCCATTGTACAGATATTTCTGGAAGAATTCTATAAGATGAGATTGTAATATAGCTAAAGAGCCGCTGCATTAGCGGTACAGCGTGACCTCACTCATTCATAAAAATACAGTTGAGTGATTTTTGGTTGCTTAATTCGTTGAGGATTGTATTTGCTGTTAAATAACAACCGTACCGAATGGAAAATTAATTCTACCTCCACCTTGAACGGGACTCCGGAAAGTGTCAGTGTCGCGCTTTATCAACAATTTTTTTATTTTTTATTTTTATTTTTTTATCAATTTGAATAATGTTTTTGAGAAAATTTGACTGAAAGTGCAATAGTGGTGATCAAAAATATAATTTTTTTGTTTAAATAGTGTTAAGTTTACCCATCGAAATCTATGGTATATACGTATATGTATAGTGTTCAGTTCGCAATTCTGAGTTCTCTGAGTTATATTTTGTAATACTGGAGAATTAAAGACAAAGTTTGTGAGGAGCAGTTCAGTTATAAATTTAATTTTCAGCTTCCATAGATGCGGAGGGTACCCTTTGGCGGTCTTTTGGTAAGTCTTTTTATATATAATTTAGTCAGGGTTTGTGCCCAAGTGGAATGCTCCAAGCATAATTTTGTGCTAGTTTTTTTGAGTTTTTCTATACATTTTTATTTTGTTGAACATCCGCTTATAACTATGTATAATATACAGATATTTTTCTTTGGGTAATCATTTTTTTTTAGAAACTTGTTGTACAAATATTGGATTTATTTTTTTTCTTATTCTTTTTTAATAAATGCTTTAAATAAGATGGAACATTAAGCGTTTAATTGATGATGATGCTGGATGGTGGAAGTTTGGAGGAGTATGTGCCTTAGTTGATTTGTTGCATTGTATGTTTTAATAACACGCGAAGATTTGTACGACCGAGTAATTCGTTTGGCGGCAAAGAACCCCCCATGTCGACTGAATCACATCCGAAATAAAATGCGTGTTAGCCGCCAAATAGGTCAGTTATAAAAATGGCGCCGAAACAGGGACCCGAAGGTCATTTAGCCCGCGTGGTTAATTTTTTTTAAATCATATTTTCTTGTAGCTACAGTTTTTTTAACGATATTTTCCAGTTAGATAAACTATTATACGTTTGTTTAATGGAATATTAATCGTTTTTAATTTAATTTAATTTTCACTTTTATGAGGTAGTCCTAAAAAGACATCCAAACAGCTTCTCTGTTTAACAGGTGTAACCCCAAAAACCGCTTTTATCAATTTTTTTGTAAATTCATTCAATTAATTTTATATCTTTTCTAATCAATTTTCTTGAATAGCGGGTGGTTATCACACTTTGTATCATTTGTAATTGAATGCTGTAAGGGAATATGTATTGACTTTAGAATGGGTGAGTCATTGTCAGAAACATGATGATTTCATGATGTCCTTTGATCCACTCATTACTGATTTCTACATAGGAAAACCTTGCACTCATTTACCTCATTTTTTTTTGTTTGCTCAACGATCGAGAAAATTTACGATGATTGATTCGCTGTTGGAAATCAGTGGTCGAAAACGCAGTGATTCTGTGGGATAATCTCACTGATGTCTTTTAGCGATACTCATTGAGGAGTTTTTCCGATGGTTTACATTTTACATTTTTTTTTGATAATTAGTTTACCGTATTTCAAATTGTAAGTGGGGCTCATACATACGTTCAGTCTAACCCAACTATCAGCATCATCATCAACATTTATATTTTTTTTTTACGTTAAAAAGAAAACATTAATAACAGATTTTTTTTTAATTTTTTTGAAGATTTTTTTTTTGATATATAAGTGGCAATTTTACACCGATTGGTAGAGTTGATCATATTATTGTTTATGTTCAGGTTAGTTTTATCAAATCTAATAATTGACATTGTTAGCTTGGTATAATTATTGTTATTTTTTTATTATTTTTTTTTTTGCCAATTTATTTTGAATTCTGGTGATTTTTTATTTTGGTTTAGGTTTCGTTTTGTTTTACCTAGTTTAAAATAGGTATATTGGTGGTAGTTTTTTTCATTAGTTTTAGCTTTATACAGCTTGAATCAAAGTCGTTTTGTTTACAATTTATTAAATTTGAATCTACGTCTTCTGGTCGTGTCTTAATTTTTTAATTTAGTTTTTTCCAAATTATTATATTTTTTTGCTTTCTTTTTAATTCTTTTAAATTACATTTGTTACAATGGATGCTCTAAGCTATTTGAAGCAATTAACCTTGCCCGAGTTGGAAGTTGAATATACTGTTAGGGGTTTGTCAAGCAAGGCTACCGATGCTAACCAAATTTTAATTAATTGTTTAGTTGCTGAGCGCTCGGATAAAACCTTAGTACCCAAAATATCTCATATCAAAAACAACCCTGAACAGGAAATTGAATTGTGCCTGACCAAATATAATGAACTGTCTAATGCAAATTCAGAACAAGGACCTACGCCATCCATTGATTTTATAACTGTTGCATTTGCTAAAATATTACACTACAAATCAAGAACGGAAAGGCTTTGTAATACCATAGGGGAAACCACTCAACTAAAAGGAATACTCAGCAACTGGAGAAGAGCCGCAAACTGGTGTGAAAAGTTGTGGAAAGAACAAGTAACAACCCAGGTTGATGTATCCGGACGAGACGAGATAATTTCACCTATAAAGCATTTATCTAGTTCCTTTACTGAAAAGATTGATAGCATTATTGATAATCAATTTACAATATCCAAGGGCAACACATCAGCTAGTGAAAAAATGACAAATAAAAAGGAGAAGGAGATCAGGACATCACCACCATCAGCATACTTTCCTAATGTGGACACCAAAGGAGCGAAAAATTCGGTAACGGATTTTTTCTCGCAAATTGGAGCTAGACGCAGTTTAGACCCTTTTTCTCTACCAAGCGCAGCTCAAATGTTCAATACTGTAGAACCACCAGCACAGATTCCAAAAGGACCGGTTAAAGTAAACTTTCAAGATGCTGCAAGATTTCCAGAACAAAACATGCATTTTGAAAACTATCAACCCCAATTTTATCAACCACCAGTTCAACATTTCAGACAAGACAATTTTTATAAACTACGTCAGAGATGGAACTTGTCATTCGATGGAAGTGAATCTACAAATGTTCACGATTTCATTTATCGGCTTGAACACATGGCGCAAGACGACGGATTTCCAGAAGCGAACCTCACCAAAATTCTACACCTATTCCTCTCCAAAAAGGCAGAAGACTGGTATTGGGTGTTTAAATCAACAAACCCAAATGCTAGTTGGACTTCTATGAAACGATCACTCATTTCATTTTTCAGTTCTTACGATTTCGAGGAGGAAACGAAAGAGCAGATTTTGAGGAGATTCCAACACACAAGAGAAAATTTTTCAGATTTCGCATTAGCCATTCAAAAACTTAACACCCGACTTCAACAGCGATTGACCGAGAATCAACTCATCTACAGGTTAAGTCAGAATATGAATCCTGCATTAAAAAATGTAACACTTCCTTACCAGAACTCCATTACAACAGTCGAAGAACTACGAACATTATGCCAGAGATATGAAAGGATGTGGGACCAGACAGGTTACGATCCCAGGCGATTCAACGACAACGTGATAAGGCGCAGACCGATAATTAATGAAATACAGATGGGAATTAGCAATAATGAAATAAATGTGAGTACACCAGAAAGCAGTCCGTTTGCAGTGGATTATTGTGCGGAAGTGGGTAATCAACCGAGATTTTCTGTCGAGGCAATTTCACATAGACCTCCAGATCGCCGTAATTACACTAACGACCAAACAATTCAACTAGTATGCTGGAACTGCAAAGATTTGGGACACAGGTACCAGGATTGTCTACAAGAATTCACAAATATCTTCTGTTTTGGGTGCGGAGCTGCAAATGTAAGAAAGCCAAACTGCCGAAATTGCCACAGAATCGCAGCGGAAAACACTCAACCGGGTGTGATGATGTCGAGGGTGTCGCACTCGGGAGAAAACCCGAAAACTCAAAACCCAACTCCTCAAAGTATGATGAATATGAGAATTTTACAACACAAGCCAAATTCACAAGGTCCACAATAATTTCACCTATCATCCATACTCTTAAACAGCCACATTTATTATTTAAATCTAAAAGACACAATAGATCCTTAAAATATTTCAAAAATAAAAGATTTTTCATAAAACATTGCATTTCCGCCATTTCTAATAATTTCATCAAAAATGATCCACGTCCTTATGCCGAAATTGTTCTTGCCTCTAAACCAATGCACGCTTTACTAGACAGCGGGGCTTCCGTAAGTGTTTTAGGAAAAAATTCACTGCAATTTCTGGATGATCTAAATATTAAATATTGCAAATTAAATTCTTTTATTAAAACAGCTGACGGAACACGAAACAACATAGAAGGTTATGTATGGTTACCCGTAACATTTGGCTCTAAAACAGAGAAAATTAAGTTCTGTATTGTACCAAGCTTAGAATCTCCGGTATATCTTGGTATCGATTTTTGGGAGATTTTTAAGATTGTTCCAAGTTGTAAAATAAATGAGATACAAAAGCCAGAAGAAAGTAACACACATGTTTTGAGTAAAGTGGAACAAGAAGAACGTGATAGAGTGGTAAACTTATTTCCATCATTTTCGAAAGATGGACTCGGAAAGACAAAGCTGTACGAGCACGAAATTATAGTGACAAAAGGCGTTAAGCCAATTAAACAAAGATATTATCCTATATCACCTGCCGTACAGCAATGTCTCTACGAGGAAATCGATCGAATGGTGGATTTAGGAGTGATTGAAGTAAGTAAAAGTGCATGGAGTTCGCCGGTGACACTCGTACGGAAACCGAACGGAAAGACAAGACTGTGTTTGGACGCACGAAAACTGAACTCGGTGACAGAAAAAGACGCGTACCCACTCCCCATAATTGACGGACTTCTTGGTAGACTCTCTGAGACAAAATACATTACGGGACTTGACTTAAAAGACGCCTTTTGGCAGATTCCGCTTGCGGAATCATCACGTGACAAGACTGCTTTTACGGTACCAGGGCGACCACTCTATCAATTCAGAGTGATGCCATTTGGGCTGTGTAACGCAGCTCAATCAATGTGTCGGTTGATGCACCTAGTAATTCCTCACGAACTTCAAGATAGAGTTTTTGTGTATTTAGATGATTTGCTGGTCATCACTGCCACATTGAGGGAGCACTTTGAATTGCTAGAGTTGGTCGCAGACTTATTACGGACGGCGGGACTGACTATTAACGTCGAAAAAAGCAACTTCATTATGCGAGAAATTAGATATTTAGGATATCTAGTAGGCGAAGAGGGCTTGCGACCTGACCCGAACAAAATAGATGCAATAATTAACTTACCTCCACCAGAGAACGTAAAACAGACAAGAAGACTACTCGGAATGGCAGGCTGGTATCGCAGGTTTATCTTAAACTTCGCTTCAATCACAGCTCCTATCACTAACTGCCTAAAAAAGGGAAAGTTTTGTTGGACTAAAGAGGCACAAGACGCTTTCAGCCAGTTAAAAACACTTTTGACAACAGCTCCAGTATTGGTGAATGCTTCTTATGACCAACCTTTTTTTATACGATGTGACGCAAGTACAGAAGGCGTGGGTGCAGTTTTGTATCAAAGAGACGAAGAACAAAATGAACGACCCATAGCCTATATGTCTCAAAAGCTAAATAAAGCACAAAAAAACTATTCCGTCACAGAATTAGAGTGTTTGGCAGCGATACTAGCAATTAAAAAATTTAGACCTTACGTAGAGGGACATGAATTCACGTTGATTACAGATCATGCAAGTCTGAAGTGGCTCATGGGACAACGTGATTTAAGTGGTCGACTCGCACGTTGGAGCTTAAAATTACAGGGGTACCGGTTTACAATAGAACATCAGAAGGGTAAAGAAAATGTTGTTCCAGATATGCTGTCGCGCGTTTACTGTGATTCTAAAGAAGAGCAGTTGTCCAGTATCTTAAAAATTAACGCATTAATGGAAATAGCATCGTCCGAGTTCGAAGACGAAGAATACAAGGCATTACGTTCAAACATTTTACTTGATCCAAACAGTTTTCCAGCATTTCGTGTAGATAACGAACGTATCTTTATTCGGCTCGAACCAAAAATAAACGGCGAGTTATCTGATCTATCTATTTGGAAATTGTGGACACCGATGAAAATAAGAAATCAACTGTTAGAGAAGGAACATAATGATCCGTTAGCATCGCACGGTGGAATTGCCAAGACATTGGAGAGGCTACGGAGATTTTATTACTGGCCTGGCATGACAAGACAAGTGAAAGAGTTCATCTCGAAATGTGACACCTGTAAAATGTCAAAAGCACCAAACCGATCGCTGAGACCACCAATGGGCGATATGTATCAAATTATTAGGCCATGGCAGCGAGTCTACGTAGATTTACTAGGGCCGTATCCTCGATCTACTCAAGGAAAAACTATAATTTTAATAGTTCTGGACCATTTCACGAAATTCGTTGTATTGAAGGCATTAAGCAAGGGGACGTCACAACAAATTGTAGAATTTTTAAAAAATGAGATATTTTTCGTCTATGGAGTGCCGGAGACTATTCACTCGGACAATGGATCTCAGTTCAAAAGTGTCGAGTATAAAGATCTACTGAATAGCTATGGCGTAACTGACTCAAAAACCGCTATCTATTCACCCCAGTCAAACCAGTCTGAACGAGTCAACCGCTCAATTTTAGGCGCTATCAGGGCTTACATAGGCAGTAAACATACACACTGGGATAAACATTTACCTGAGATAGCATCCGCACTTCGCAATGGTATCCATGAAAGCGTTAGGAATTCTCCTCATTTTCTCCTCTTCGGGTACCATAAGATAAATCATGCAAACGATTACCGAATGCTAAGACAGCTAGGAGCTTTATCGGACGGCGAAATAATTCTTCCCTTACCAAACAGGTTATCTATTATCCACGAGCAGGTCAAAGCTGATATCGAGAAAGCATATTTAAAAAGCGCAAATAGGTACAATTTAAGAACTCGACCTATAATATATAATATTGGTCAGAAGGTGTTTGTGCGTACTCACTCACAAAGTGACGCAGCGAAGAAATTTTGCGCAAAATTTGCACCTCTATTTATTAAGGGAACAGTCATTAAAAAAATAGGCAATGTCAACTATCAAATAAAGGACGAATATGGCAAAATTTTAGGCATATACCACGGGAGACATTTAAAACCACAGTAAATATCGATAAAAATGCATTTTATTTGTATGTCCTGATTAGTTATGACGTGAGATATTTTGGATGGCCAGTTTGTTTTCAGCTTATATAAGCCATTGTTACCAAGTAGACTTCTATAACCTGTCCTGTTACGGCCAGCCTAAATTCTTCTAAATTCAACTAACAAAAAAAAATGAAAAAAAAAAATGAAATTTTGAATTTAATCAGCAATAAGATTATGCGTCGATGGTAGTATACGTCAGCCTGTAAATCGGTTAAATAATCAGTATATAATGTATATACTAGAATGGTATTCATATATTTTTTTTATTAGTCGATGAACTTATTGTTTTGTTGTAATTATATCACTCACATCTACCACGGTTTCTATCTTGGCAATGCAATTTTGTGTTTTTTTTTGGCTATGTAAATGTTTATAAATACACCGTATGTATATAAATAGTATATAAAGGTAGATGAAGATGTATATACTCATTATACCCCTAATTGTTTTTCCAATTGATCAATATACAAAAATAGGAATGTCGTTTATGTAGCAATTATATACAATGTATAGGCCGTTGTGTACATAAGCACGAGTATGAACTCAAACAGCCAAACAAACAAAACAAAAACACAACAAAAAAAAAGAAACAAGTATTGGTAATTCTGGAACATACGAAATTTAAGCTATTTAAATTCCAGATTATGGATTGAAACCATTTCGTGACACAAGCTTGAGTATTAAACTTTAAAATACAAGTATATCAAAAATTATTAATTGTGGTAAAGAAAGATTTGACTATTTTGTTTACATACACAACGTAATTAGAATAGATAGTTGTGTCTTAGAGTGCATAGTTGTGGCTTCTAAAGTATAGTGGTTCTGCATTCTAAATTTTTTTCTGGCCTAACGGAGTGGTGTATAATTTCTTGTAAGTTCCGTTGAATTAATGATTAAGTTGCAAACATTTTTTTTATTAGCTTTTTATTCTGCCATTGTACAGATATTTCTGGAAGAATTCTATAAGATGAGATTGTAATATAGCTAAAGAGCCGCTGCATTAGCGGTACAGCGTGACCTCACTCATTCATAAAAATACAGTTGAGTGATTTTTGGTTGCTTAATTCGTTGAGGATTGTATTTGCTGTTAAATAACAACCGTACCGAATGGAAAATTAATTCTACCTCCACCTTGAACGGGACTCCGGAAAGTGTCAGTGTCGCGCTTTATCAACAATTTTTTTATTTTTTATTTTTATTTTTTTATCAATTTGAATAATGTTTTTGAGAAAATTTGACTGAAAGTGCAATAGTGGTGATCAAAAATATAATTTTTTTGTTTAAATAGTGTTAAGTTTACCCATCGAAATCTATGGTATATACGTATATGTATAGTGTTCAGTTCGCAATTCTGAGTTCTCTGAGTTATATTTTGTAATACTGGAGAATTAAAGACAAAGTTTGTGAGGAGCAGTTCAGTTATAAATTTAATTTTCAGCTTCCATAGATGCGGAGGGTACCCTTTGGCGGTCTTTTGGTAAGTCTTTTTATATATAATTTAGTCAGGGTTTGTGCCCAAGTGGAATGCTCCAAGCATAATTTTGTGCTAGTTTTTTTGAGTTTTTCTATACATTTTTATTTTGTTGAACATCCGCTTATAACTATGTATAATATACAGATATTTTTCTTTGGGTAATCATTTTTTTTTAGAAACTTGTTGTACAAATATTGGATTTATTTTTTTTCTTATTCTTTTTTAATAAATGCTTTAAATAAGATGGAACATTAAGCGTTTAATTGATGATGATGCTGGATGGTGGAAGTTTGGAGGAGTATGTGCCTTAGTTGATTTGTTGCATTGTATGTTTTAATAACACGCGAAGATTTGTACGACCGAGTAATTCGTTTGGCGGCAAAGAACCCCCCATGTCGACTGAATCACATCCGAAATAAAATGCGTGTTAGCCGCCAAATAGGTCAGTTATAACCTTTCATTCGTTCACTTGACATCCGTATTGTTCCCCGTACAAATTGATGAATCTCATTAAGTTCTTCTTTCATTCGGTCTACTATATATAATCCAGTCCACATAAAGCCGCTGAAGGAATAGTCCCAAACTTTAAATCTCCCGGTAATCGTAAATTATTTCCAAATATGGTTTTAGCTGGTGTCATTTCGGTTGTGTCATGTATTGCTGATCGATAAGCCATCAGAAACCTCGCTTTATGCCGATTCCAGTTTGACCTTTGTTAGATATTCCTAGAATGTGGCATTGAATCTTTCCACCATACCATCAGACTGTGGATGCAAAGGCGTTGTTCTTTTTTTATTTATACCGAGCATCTGGCATATTTCTTGAAATACCACCGATTCAAAATTCCACCCTTGATCGATATGAATCTCCATCGGCTCTTGCCATTTGCTGAAATAATCCATTACCACTAGCACATATTTATTGCCATTGTTGGTGGTGGGAAATGGTCCTGCTACATCTATTCCATTCGAATTTTTTAGTACCCAAATGTCTGCGAATATGATCGGAAAGCCCTTTCATAAATTTTCCGCAAATATCACACAGTTGCTCAACACCTTTCGGAATCACACACACTGACATAATTCATATTTTGATTATCCGGATGTTGCCATTTGTAGTGAAGTTTTTTCTTTATCACATAACTCGTATCGGTAAAAAAATATTCAGGATTTTATTCACCGGAATCACTTCAGTGTTGTGAACTTTCATATGCTTCTGAGCATGGCATTTCCGTGTGAAACTTTTTGTTTACGGTTTCTCACTTGTATGCGATCGAAGTTCAACATGAAGGCTATTTTTGTGAGAAACGTTCTCAATTTCCTCTCGCAAATGTTTCGGAATTCGGTGGCAGCTCTTCGCGATGGCTGACCGTTACTCGCCTTACCGTGGCATTCATACCGTTGAATTTAAGTGGCAGCTCCGTGTTCCCGCTACTCAATACTCATCATCCACAATATTTGTGACCAGAACTTCGTATGGGAAAAGAGTTTCAGTTTCACCGATCCCTATGTTCACTACCTTTTTCCCTTTTATCATAGCACTATCTCTATTTGCCATTTTTAATTGTAACCCATCAGCCAGCTTAACAGCTCGTATTGAAAATCTTATTGCGTGCAAAATACACTTCCTACCATCAACATTGCCTTTAATTGTTACGCTGCTACCGCCTCGTGCTATACCCGTAACATGGAGCAACCAGACGGCAAAGCCAGCTTATGCTCTTTCAAACTGACTCTTCATCTTTCTACCTTTCCGACTGTTGCAATTTGTCCATCCGAAGCCTGTTCTCCGAACATCCCTTGAGATGTAACCGGGTGATCCGCTCGATGTTCCAGTTGGTGTGTAATTTCATTTGGCGCCTAAATAATGACTGACTGATGAAAGTCTGCACAACCTCGATGGTTAACGCAAAAGCAAAGGTTTCCGCGAAGGTGGAGTTAGGTGACGACATTACCGCTTTGCGCGTCTCTGGATCTCGAATGCAGTCAACCGGCCGATGTACTTGTATGAGCTAGGTGTACTAGTCGCTCAATTGCAGATGAAAATTCCTGTAGCGATTCGCCTCCCTTCTGGTAGCCACTGCTGCTTCGCCCTTGAGAGCCTCTGTTAAACCTGCGACACGATGTTCATCGTTCCAATGATTTTGATAAGCCGCCGTTTCAATTTGAAATTTGAAAATGCCGAAAGGTGTTGTCTCGTCGAATGTTGGTGGGTTTAAATTGATGGATTACGGACAAACACGTAAACTCAATTTTAAATCTCAGTACAATGAAGTCTGAAACATCAGCGGAGCTGCATTAATTGATAGATAATTGTGTTAATAATTTGACAGCGCTCAAAACATTGAAACAATCTGTTGATTATTGGGACATCATTATCGTCAACATAATTTCAGCACGTATAATCGGAGAAACGAAGACATTGTGAGAAATGTCTATTGAAATAAACGAAATTCCAACGTGGGAAAAAATGCTGAATTTTTAAACAATCGTGTTCGAGTATTGGACGCAATTGAATCAAAGCGATCCCAGTCCATAACAACATCAAAATCAACAGCTATATCGTTAAATAAGGAATCGAATAAGCCATTCATTAAAAATTACTCCAGAGGATCCACCCGAGTGTTCGCAACTGCTACAACACCAACTAATGTATATTGTAGTCTGTGTGAGTCCAATTTACATTACGCGTCGCAGTGCTCAGTTAAATTTATGCATCAATTGCCTACGTTCGGGCCATTCCGTAGACACGTGTCGGTCGCGATTGTGCAATGTTTGTCGACAAAGGCATCACACATTGCTCCATTCACACTTCGAAAAAACGCAATCGTATTCTGCGAATTCAAATATTTCTAATCATATGTCTAATATCTCGTTACAGGCACATTCGTCAGGTCAAACCAACCGAAAGGTTACATTTGGTTGTCAAATGTCAACTGCGATAACAAACATTCAGGATTCTTGCGGAAGGGTGCATCCGTGTCGTGCTTTGTTAGATGCAGTCGCGCAATTCAATTTTCTTACGCAAGAGATGGTTGATAAACTAAAACTATCGCATCAGTCAAGCAAAACGAAGATTAAAGGTATCAGCGGAATAACAGCGGTCGTGCAATCAGCTGTGTCCACAACAATAGAACATTACTTGCAAACTTTCACACAAATGCAACAGTGTGAAGAATTGGTTAGTTTCCTCGCATATAAAACTAGCCGATCCTCAATTTAATATTCCGCAACAAATCGACGCGCTCCTTGGAGCTGAATGCTACTATGAATGTCTGCTTATGGAGCAGGTTCGTTTACCACAAAAGATTACCAATACTTCAAAACACGTCATTCGGTTTTATCATTGGAGGTAAAATGGAAGGTATCTCGAATGAATCCATTGCGCTTAATGTTACAATTGATTCAGCGGATACTACGCTTCAAGAAGAATTGAAACAACTGTGGCAACTCGAACCAGTCACAAATCGAGGCCATTTTACACCCGAAGAAAAAGAATGTGAGAACATTTTTGTCAATACTTATTCCATAGATGCATCCACTGGTCGCTACACCGTGGAGCTACCGTTCAACGAAAATATTTTAAAATTGGATGACTCAAAACAAGCAGCGTTAAAATGATTCATGTACTTAGAACAACGACTCGAGGGTAACGAAGATTTAAGGAATCAGTACATCAAATTCATGGTTGAATACTACCTTGATCAACAAGTTACCGGAATAACCACCGTGTGGCGCTCCCATCGTTCCGATTTGAGTTCTGTTTTTTTGTTAAGTTGGTACATCTGTTGTTGATATTCCCTCTAAATCTACGCGTCATAGCTTGACATTTGCAAAAGTTACGTAGTCAAGAGTACATCTATCTCTGTGTGTGTTGGCGATTATTTACAATTTTAGACATGATTTGCGAGGCTGAATCCGATCCCACATTCATCAAAAGGATCATTACTGGAGACGAGACGTGGGTTTATGAGTACGACACGCAATCCAGACATCAGGCAAGTGAATGGCGTTCACCAAAAAAAACCACGTCGTTTTCAGTCGAAAAAGAAGGCAATGCTCACGGTTTTCATGGATTACAACGGTGTAGTGCATCATGAATTTTTGCCAGAAGGCCAGACCGTAAACAAAGAGTATTATTTGGGCGTTATGAGACGTTTGCGTGAAGCAATTCGCCGAAAGAGACCAGAATTGTGGGCAGAAAACTCATTTTGCACCATGATAACGCACCGTCGCACAGTGCCATCATTATTCGTATTTTTTTTGACGAAAAATGCAATAAATACCATCCAACAGCCACCGAATTCACCTGATTTGGCTCCCTGTGCCTTCTGTCTGTTCAATCGAGTTAAAAAACCATTACGGGGAACGCGTTTCAGCAGCCGAGAGGAAATAATGGAAAAATCGCCAACTGTACAGAGATAGATGTACTCTTGACTACGTAACTTTTGCAAAGGTCAAGCTATGACGCTAAGATTTAGAGGGAATATCAACAACAGTTGTACCAACTTAACAAAAAAAACAGAACTCAAATCGGAACGATGGAAGCGCCACACGGTGGTTATTCCGGGAACTTGTTGGGAAGCTTGGGTCATATGGAAACAGTTTCTGATGATACCGCTGACCAATCGAACAGTTTTTATTTACCGCACCACGCCATAATAAAACCAACAAGCTTGACCACCAAATGTCGCGTCGTCTTCGATGCATCGGCAAAAAGTTCATCAGGACTTTCGCTAAACGACGTCTTACTTACCGGTCCAACTATATACAAAATGATTTATTTTCAATTGTGCTACGATTCCGCAAGCATAATATCGTATTCACGGCGGATATCGAAAAAATGTACCGCCAAGTTGGGGTAAAAAAGGAACATCGAAGGTACCAACGAATATTATGGCGAAACGAACGGAAAAACCCAATACAAACATATGAAATGCGAACCATAACCTATTGAACATCGGCGGCACCGCATTTAGCACAACGAACGTTGAAACAAATACATATGGTATTGACGAATCGGAGAACTATCAGCTACCAGCCTATATCATGGATGACTTCTACATGGATGTTAACAAAGGGAGGCATGAAACTAAGAAAGTTTTCATCAAACTCTACTGCATTGCTGCAGCAAATAAAAATGGAATAAAATGGAACCCCATCGAAGATGTATTCACGTTCAACGTTGATTATCTTGAACCAAATCGAACGGTAACAAAGCGAATTGTGTTATCAGAGGTAGTGAAGGTATTCGACCCGCTGGGATTTCTAGTCCCAGTAATCGTAACAGCAAAATTATTTCTACAACGGCTTTGGCAATTTCAAATTTCATGGGATGATCCACTCCCGCAACATGAGGCCGAAGTTTGGAAGAATTTGCGACGTGAACTACTAGCAATTCAAACACTTAGGCTTCCGCGCTGCGTCAGTACTGATGGTAAACGTATAGTGTTGCATGGTTTTGCTGATGCAAGCAAATCAGAGTATGGTGCTTGGCGCACCGCTAAAAAAATGTTACCATACCACGTTTGGAATTATGCGCAGCACTGCTTCTATCACGACTCGTTAAAAAGACTATGGATGCCTTGAAATTGACCATCGAAAAAGCAACGCTATGATCAGACTCAACAATAGTTCTAGAGCATGGCTTAAAACGCCTACTAATTTATTGAAAACGTTCATCGCCAGTCGGGTGAGTGAAATACAAGAGCTAATGTCGTCAATCGTATGGCGGCATATTGATGGAAAGATAAATCCAGCGAACATAATATCGAGAGGAATTATGCCCAACGAAATCAGCGCATAAAACACCTTGGAAAGTTGGTGGGCTGGACCAGCCTTTTTATATGAACATTATTGTGAAGCTCTCAACACGGATATCGACATATTATTGTCTATTGAATTACCCGAATTAAGGCCCCTTCGATTTATAGACAATACTCGAAAGTCGCATGACCACCGAATATTTCAATCAACGCTGTCAGCTCAGGAAATGTTGCGCGGAGGAAACTGCGTAGTAAAAATGGTGCAGCTTCAATCGTTCTCAGACGAACTTAAGAGTTTGCAAAAAAATGGCGAAGTGAGACCGAAAAGCTCGCTTAAGCAATTGGCACCATTTCTTGATCCATCCGGAATCATTCGTGTTGGAGGAAGGCTCCGGCGATCGCAAGCATCAAATTCTCATTCCGGACAAACATCATGTCTCTACGATTATAATGCGTCGACCATCACGAAAAGTATTTTCACTGTGGGCCGCAACTCTTGCTGTCGAAAGTGCGCGATACATTCTGGCCAATACATGGTAAAACCCAACCAAAGGGGATAGTTAATCAATGCGTCAGATGTTTTAAATTAAAACCCAAACCAATGACACAACTCATGGCCGATCTGCGGACCATTTATGACGCGCAACCAAAACCCTCGTAGCTCGGCGCAATATAAATCGTATATTGCAGTTTTTGTTTGCTTTTGCACAAAGGCGCTTCATCTGGAGGTGGTTAGTGACCTTACCAGCAAATGCTTTTTGGCCGCCTTAAGGAGATTCATAGCCAGACGGGGAAAGCCGGCTACCATGTACAGTGATAATGGCACCAATTTTGTGGGAGCAAACAACATACTCCAAGAGTTCAACACCTTCATCAATGCTAATGCCAACGAGATTATAAGGTCCTGCTCTACCGAAGGAATTGTCTGGAATTTCATACCTCCCGGCTCACCTCATCACGGCGGTTTATGGGAAGCTGGAGTTAAATCCATAAAATTCCATATGAAACGGGTAGAAAATTCCATATGAAACAATTGTTAAACTTCGAAAAACTAACAACGCTTATCATCGAAATTGAAGGTTGTCTCAATTCACGACCGTTAACTCAACTCTCCGACGACCCTAACGACCTAACACCGCTTACTCCCAGTCATTTTCTTACTGGGACGAACTACGTCTTTCTAAATGAACCTGATACAACCAATACCACGATCGGTAAACTGACAAAATGGAGCAAGATTCAATTCATGGTTCAGTCTTTTTGGAAGAAATGGTCGAAGGAATATCTGAACGCGTTACAACAGTATTCAAAATGGATTTCATCTAAACTAGATATTCGTATTGGACAATTAATATTCGTATGTGACGAACGTTTACCACCCGCATCTTGCCTATTAGGACGAATCGTTGAAATCCATCCAGGACGCGATGACCGAACAAGAGTTGCATCCGTCAAAATCAAATCTGGTATAATACGACGAGCCATTACAAAACTATGTCCACTACCACTCGATGCTTCCAAGGAAGAATCTGGCCGTATCAGCAATTGTCTAATGTTGAAAAACAATGTTTCAACGCGCGGCGGAATATCAACTGCTGTACTGTCAAATATAACAAAAGTTACCGGTTGAGTCCTGCCATCTATCGAAATTACGAGAATTCTTTTTAATATGTGCTTCACACTAAGTAGTCGATAAAACAAAGGTTCTTAATGTGAAATAAACATTTGTTTGAAAAATAAAAGAAAAGAAAAAACACGATTAAAAAAAATTTTAATACAGTCCACAAATAACATCGCCTCGAAGTTCGAACAACTACTCAATTTTCTCCATTTGTCCCATCCTTTAGTTTGACTGCTCTCCTTGTGCGCCATCATCTGTTTCAGGGTAGCCATTAACTGCGACAAATCGAAACTTTCAGATGGTAATTGTGATGTTTCGACCAATGTTTTTGTTTGGTTGCCACATCCGTTACTTCCACGCCAAAATCATTCATGATGGTCAGCGAATTTCCTTCTATAATTCTGGAACTCCTAATTCGGAGAGAATTATTGTTTTACTATTTACAATCCCGCCGCTGTCACCAATTGTTACGTTTTTGCCTTGTTAATCAAAGTTCGAATCACTGGATTGTGAATAATTCAAATCCCTACTATTTAACACAAACGAATTTATTTATTTAACACCAAAAATTAATTCAAAACAATTTTTTAATAATAATTCACAAAATCACTTTTTATAATATTGCCAAAAATTTTACTCATCACTTATAATTTTTAAATCGAACTGAAACACTTTTTAATCTTTACACCCAAACCAAAACTTCTAGAAATTTCATGAATTTTCCAGTAAGAATAGTCTGGAAATATTTAGAACAGTTTTATCATGGAAAATTTCATTTTAGTACTGTAAACTTCATGCTATTAAAATAACTTATGCTATTCTTCCCCAGGTGTTACCGTAACAATATTTTGTGAATTTGTTTTGCTTTTCCTACAATTTTTGAACTTGGCATTTTTCTAGGTGGTAATTTTTGGTACCATTTTACCAAGTTTTTACTACCATCACTGCCATCTATGTAATGTATATTGACTTAATGACCACACGATTTGTAGTAAGCTTTTATTTCAATTTCACCAGAATGCTGTTGTTACGAATTTTTTTCTTAAATTTTGGCTTAAGTAAATCAATTATTACAAGAAAATGAAAACGATTTACTTAAACGACATTCCTATAGGTTGAAATTCAAACATTTATGAAAATATTTCAGAGATTATAATTAAGAATTTGTAACATTTTCATTTAAAAATTGGTCTTACCAAAAAAGGTGATTTCTCAAAATTTTATCCATTATATCCAACACTCCATAAAAATAATTTAATTTTGTATTATGTCATTAAATATAAAAAATCAATTAACACTCACCAAATCTAATTACAGTTTGTAGCTACGACTGCCAGTATAATTATCTGTAAATAATTATTAAATCAATAAAATTATTGAATTTTTATTTATTTTAGATTGTTTTACATAATTTTATATAAACGAAGATTTTTTAGGTTATTAGCATGTACGTTATATGTTGGTACATATAATTAATTACGATTATATACATAATAATGTTTTAATTACATTTCATATTCTCGGTGACTGCATATTTACATATGAAAGTCTATTTAGTCGACTGATGATTAATGATGTCGGGATCTTTTTTTTGTTTGTTAATTTTGTAATTAGATATTCTGTGTTGTGTATTTGGTTGAAGGAAGGTAGTTAGCTCACACATGATTTGACAGGAAATTGACGATTTTATTAATGTTAAGTCATTTATACATTGTCTAAATTTATAATAGAGGTCAATATTCAGGTTGACTGTATATCGCCTCAAAATTTTTGCGTACATATTTAAAAAGCTCTGTGTTTTTTTTGTTAAATGGAAAAGTGTTTTTTTTTTGTTGTGTAACCATAAAATTTGTATGTACATTTTTGTACAAATCTTCAAGGACATACATACGGCATTAACAAAAACAAAATAAATTTTCTTTTTCGCTTACATACATATTATATACAATTGTACAACATTTATATACATTTACATTCCACAAGTGGATTTTCAAACAATTTTCTCCTCCATAATGGAAAACACGCCTATTTATAATCCCCACCAATATCTGTTACTCGACAACCGGGAAATAAAACGAAAACGACGATACCGAAAGGAAAAAAAATGTGAAATTTAGAATCGTTTTGATGGCATGACGATGAGGTTGTTATATTGGGAGCTTTTATTTATTTTTGCTTGGTTTTTTTTGTTACGTAACTTTCACCGTTTACCAATCGAGTCGTTCTAATTTAAAATTTTAGTAATAAAATATAAAGCTTTTACGTATTTTATGTACAAAAAAGCTTTTTAGAAAGCTTTTACGTTATAATAAGCACAAGTCCTACATAAGGCCAAACTATATTTAGGTTAGGTATAAATAATGCACGATGAAAAGTAATAATTGAAAAAGCTTCAAATTGCCATTTACGAAGAAATTTTTTTTTTAGGTTCTTTCTCGTTCCTAACTTAAATTAGTGTTTATGCGATTTACCTTTCGCAATGGGAATTCATTTTCTTTTCAAATAAATTGGTGATGGTTAGGATACAGTTTTGGTACACAAATATTTTTTTGATTATCCGACCCAATGTCGAAAATAAAAGTAGTTTGTTTTTTAATGGAAATATTTAGGAACTTTAAATCGATTTTTTTATAAATTCTACAGTTCAATAAATATAATTTCGTTAAAATTGCTTTGTATTTATGAAAATTGTTTAATAAGTTCGAAAATTGTTTTATTATCTCTAAACTTTTTCGTTAAATCTCTAAGGTTAATAACCTAAACGGCAAAATTCATGATCTAGTCAGAAGTTAAAAATTATCCATATCTGACAATGATTGACTGATTTTGACAACGAACAAAATAGCAAACGAACGGCCGAATTGGAAATTTGATAAATCGGGAGAGCCAGGCTAATTGGCACAAATGGTGCAAATATATAAAACACATTGTTTCCAAACGACTGAACACAAAATTTAATCAACATTGTTTGCCGCAACGGAATATTCCAATGGAGTCATACAAGTTTAAGACAATTTCGTAAAAGGAACGTCAAACAATAATGGATATGGTACGTTCATCGAATGTTACATGACCGAATTATTCAAATACTCGAGCTATTATATCATGTCGATCAATAGCTGATTGTCCATAGATCAGTTGCATGCAATTGCATATCAACGTTATCAATAAATCAGGGCGACCATAATATGTTCTAACATAAGCCATTCCATCTTGTGCGTATTCGAACATATGGCTTATGGACTTCCGGTGAATATCGATAATAAAATGACTAATTTTCCCATACTGTCAACATTGCCATCATTTATCATCGCGTCTCTCAAGTTTCTAATGATTATTCGGTAAGCGTAAAATCCTTTTAATGTTGCTTTTCTGTTAATACATTAATTTGTTGTAAATTGAAGTGGTAATCATCTTCATCTTGCCAAAATATTAATGAATATTGCAAAGCATCGTTGTATTGCTCCTACATTGGTTAATAATATCACGTTAATTGTATTCCTTATCGACGATTTCAACAGCAACTTCACCGTGAAACAATTCAAATTAACCTTTGCATTGTTTCATTGATTTGAATCATTTGCATCTTCTATGTACGGCAGCCTCCTCAAATGATACTGATTACAGCGTTAGTCAAATTCAATTTAATTTTGTTTTAATTGTTTTTGTTGCGGATTTTTTTTTTTTTTTTGGTGGTAATGAGATCGGGGAGGGACAGTCTGGTGATTGATACCAATGTGTAAAGGTGTTTATGATTAAAAAAAAATGAAGAAAAAATATATATAAATTATGGTGAAACAAAAATGAAATAAAAGTTAAAAATTAGTAAAAAGTTATAAGATTAAAATAAATAAAAAAAAAACAATTAAAGATTAAATGTGTGTATGTGTAACCACAGACGATATATTTAAATAGTGGAAAACATAATTAATTAACTAATAAAATAAATTAAAATTAAATCGAACAATTCATGAGGCATTATTGTAACCGCCATTTAAAAAAAAAAAAACTTTAAAATTGTTAAAAATTGAATTTTGTGAACAATAAAAATTTAAAAAAAAAAAACAAATACTTAAATGTTAATAACCATTAACAATAATTAATAATCACCTAAATGTTAGGTTGTTTCTTAATGCCGAATTTATAAATAAATATACTGTTTTGGATATTGTCATTGAATGACGAGTTTTTATTTCTTCACTTTGCCATTTGGGTTGGAATTCCGTAAAAGAAAAGAAAGCAGAGGAGAGGCGCAAGGACGAGCAGATTTTGGAGAGAATATCGGGTGATCGCGTGTGGAGGAAGCGGAACGTTAAGTATTTTTATTTTTGTTTATGATTATAATGTAATTTTTTTGGCGGAAAATTAATTTTTTTTGTGTGTTGCTCTCTTATAAATATTACTTAATTTTCCACATTGATTTTTATTTGGATTAAATTTTTTTTTATGCTTTGTAAATCGACGTGATATATATACATGCACACATGATCTACATACATACATAAATCAGGTTAAGGTACTATATTTTGGGCCACTTTATTTTAATATTTTTTTTTGTTTTGGTGTTCACTATCGTGTTTTTTTTTGCGGGTGATATTTTACAACCCATAATGTGTTAAACAAATTTTCAGGCGGGGCATTGAGACGTGATGACGGAAAGTGTTGGTAATCCGTAGTTTATTTTTAGCAGTTTTCATGACACCGCGAAATATTTTTTTGTTGACCCACGACATTTTTATTTGTTTGTTCCCTCTACCAGACTGAGCTGGGCAAAATAGAGTAGCGGTTGATCATTTTTTTTTGTGGCAATTTTGGTCATCAAACCAAAATTGTTACAGAATGATCCGAGTGCCGAGTTCAATTTCTGCGACATGTACGCGACTGGATGCTCCTCACCATCATCACCCACCTGACTTAGCACACTACCAACACCAGTAGAACTAGCATCGCAGTGGATAATGAAAGGGCGATCAAACTTTGGATGTGCCAGTACTGGGGCGTTACATAAAGCATGCTTAATTGTCTTAAATGCCAGTTCAGTTTCAGAGGACCAATTAAATTTATTCTTTTTTTTCAAAAGATCTGATAACTTTGAGGTCACGGACGCATAATTGTGGATGAACCTGCGATACCATCCGGCCATACCAAGAAATCGTCGTAATTTTCGTATAGTGTTTGGCACCGGGAAATCAATAATCGCTTTAAGTTTATCTGGATCGACTTTCAGATTCCCGTCTCCTACAATATATCCCAAATACTTAATGTTTTTGAGTAAGAATTTACTTTTCTTAATATTAATTGTTAGACCTGCGTCTTTCAAAAATTTCGCCAGTTGTCGCAATAAATTCAGATGTTCATCAAACGTTCCCGATGTAACCAACAAGTCGTCCAGATAAACGAAAATATGCTCATGTAAATGTGATGGAACTACCCGATGCATCAACCGGCACATCGTTTGCGGCGCGTTGCAAAGCCCAAACGGCATCACTGTAAATTGATACAAGGGACGACCAGGTACCGTAAATGCGGTTTTATCTCGGGACTCTGGAGTCAGCGGGATCTGCCAAAAGGCATCTTTTAAATCAATACTGGAAATATATTTGGTTTGATCCAGCCGACTCAAAAGTCCCTCGATAATTGGCAAAGGATACGCATCCTTGATCGTTCCCTCGTTCAATTTACGTGCGTCTAAGCATAAACGATTTTTGCCGTTGGGCTTGCGTACTAATGTCACCGGGGAGCTCCATGCACTTTGAGATTCTTCAATGACACCTAAATCTAGCATTCTATTGATTTCCTTATCTATTTCAACTTGGATGGCAGGTGATACCGGATAATATCTCTGCTTTATTGGTGGAATGGTAACTTCGATTTTATGACTGATTAACATGGTTTTACCAAGTCCAAGATTGGCACAAGATGGAAATCCCGCAATCACTTGATTTAGTTCGTTACGCTGTTGCTCTGAGATATTGTGTTGGTTATCTAACGAGTGAAATTGATCTAAGTCAGAATTAATATTTATTTCAGATATAATGTGTGGTGCAATTTGGAATTCTCTCCAGAAATCAACTCCAAGTATCAACTGCTGTTTGATACTAGGAACTAAATGAATTCGTAAAGACCTTGTAATATTATTATATTGAACTTTCGCCCAAATGTAACCAAATGATCGTTGAATATCACCATCCGCTGATTCAATAGTTCCAGGCAAATAAAAAATTTTATACTTCGGGTCTGATAAAATAAAATCGCAACCATATCCCATTACAGCAGTTTTCATGACACCGCGAAATATTTTTTTTGTTGACCCACGACATTTTTTTTTTGTTTGTTCCCTCTACCAGACTGAGCTGGGCAAAATAGAGTAGCGGTTGATCATTTTTTTGTGGCAATTTTGGTCATCAAACCAAAATTGTTACAACCGCATGTCCGAATTACAACTTTATAATTATCCGAAACCATTCATTCAACGATTATTTCCCGTTTTATTCCTGCTTCACATCGTTGATCGACCTCCAGTTATTCATCGCCCATATAAAAAACTTTTAAGAATTTTGGCGTTTCATTAGGAACAGGGAATAATGATCCTACCTTATGAGCAACTGGTTCTTGTATTTTAAATACTATCTAAAACCCTCATTTTCTTGCATGAATGTAGCTCCGAAAGATGTCATTTGTCAATAATGACATTCGGATGTTTTTTGTATTCTTTCATAGGTTCATAATGAAACGCCTCATGTTCCAAATCGTTGTTTCTGCATCTCCTCTCTCACAATGTAGTTATACTTGTGCTTCGTTCTACCATCTCGTTTCGTCGTTTTCTACGATGACTACATTTCGTCGTTTTCTACGATGACCACTGCTTTCTTCGTTTCTTATTCGTCGTCAGAGCTGTCGCTTCGAAAACTTTAAACGGAGTACGTTTCAAATTTTCAGGGGAGTATTTCTAGTTAGAAGGGAGTTTATACGAAATGCAATAGTTAGACATAAATAAATAATAATTGTTGGTGTTTTGTTTTAAACAAAAACCATGATCCAGCAAATTACACTAAAATGGTTTTTAGTTTTTGAGCCAAATTTGAATATTAAAACTGTGTTATTTATTGGTTTAGTGCTCTTTATCCATTTTACTATTAAAGCGCTAAGTTCTGTACGCTGCTCGAGCTAAATAGTTTGTTTAAGTCCACCACAACTCTCTACGAAATTACAGATTTTTAAGTTTTTCTCATAGGGAAAAGTAGCGATCAGAAAAACCGTAAGCGAAATTTTTAATTTTTAGCTATTTTTACGTAAATTTTAACTTCGTAGCTTTAGCTTTAAAAACTTTTCAATTTCAAAAGCGTAAGTTTGGCAGATATGCGAATTCAGACATGTCAAATATGCGAACACGTATGTTCGCCATTTTCAAAAAGCTAATTTTTGAGAATTAAGATATTTTGGTGCAATTTAAAGAATTGTTCATTGCCAGCTGATACCATAGTAGGTACTTATGACCAAGTCAAAAATGACTAAACCTGGAGAAAGTCTGAAAAATCGCCTTGAAAAAAACAGGACATTTATTAAGTCACGAAATATGATATGTATAAATTACTATATAAAATTGGTTTAGTAAGGATGACTAGGTACAAAACATGTACATACGTGGTGAAATATCTTTTAGAAAAATTTTAAATCCGGTAATTTGATTCATATTGGTTAAGTTAGATAATAAATTTCAATGGAATTCGTACATAATCACGACAATTCCATTTGGGGCAGGGATGGAGTTTTTTAAATAAAACATGTCCAGAATTCAACAAATATTGCAAGACACTATAATGAGATTTTGGTCATTAGAAACAAATTTGGAGAAATTAGATTTGCTAAAGAAAAATCTATATTTTACATACTTTCATAACCACTCCAGACCTTAACTGCATTTCCAGGTTCCAGCAACAAATGGAGTTCGTTTTACAATGGATTTTAGTGAATTGTTATATCTGAGTTATTAAGCCGATTCTATCAATAGTTCTCAATATAAAATCGAATTATTCACGCTCTGAAAATTTCTTGGGTCACCTCATTTGGAGTCGGATTTGTTAAATAAAATAAGAACTTAATCCAAGAAATATTACGTAACACCCAATTCAACATAGACAACCAATCCAGGCAGTGTACTACGGCTCCAGCTTCAAAGGGAACTAGGTGGCACGTTTGGATGAATTTTAATAGAATTTATATCTGAGATTTGAGATGTTAATTCGATTCTTTAAGTAGTTCCTAATATAAAATTTATTTAATAATCTGGGGTCGGATTTCGTAATTAAACCATGGTTAAATTTCAGGATATTTTTTTCTTGAAACTTTAAATCACAAATGATATTCGCCAAATTTATTTGTATATACATAGCTAATTCAGACTATCTATTAGTCTTCAGCATCAAATGGATAGAACAAGAACATTTTTTCGTCTGCAATATTTTGTAAATTCTATAAATAGTTCCTATTATAAAACCTATTATATTAGGGCCTGAAAATAATGTCTGGCGTAAGGTAGGGTTGGGATCAGAATTTTTAAAATAAAACATGCCCCAACGACAAGAAATATTTTGAAACACTATTCGTACTACTGGCATTTTGATCGATACCATAGATCAAAAATTATATTTACCACTTTTGATTTTCCATACACAGCCAACCCAGACAATTTTCTTCCCCTCCAGTACCGAATGGAATACACCCATTTGTCGATGTATTTTAGTGAAATTTTATTTCGGAGATATTAAGCCGATTCGATATAAAGTTCTAATTTTTTGAGCCAGTCATTTGGGCTGGAGTTCGAATTAAATTTTATTATAAAGTTTAGGGATTTGAATGAATATTATCTAAAAACCAGCACAATGTGAGATATTTTCCTGGATGCCCACAGAAGTTTGAAAACCCAGAACAGGTCTAGAGAAACCTGGATGTTTGGTCACCCTATTTCTACCTAGATCCTACATAGACGAGAAAGAGAATGTCAAAATAAAACTGAAAGATATTTTCTGGTGTCAGAATTTATCCTTGCCAGGCAAGAAAGATGGATGGGAGCTTGGATTTTATTCAAATGTAAACAAAGGATTTGAGGAGATTGATGTCAAGGCGTATTGGACGAATGAAATTTCCCATATTACAATGTATAAATCCAGACTTCCATATAACTTTCTAGTCTAGAAATGTTAAATGACAACAGCAGAAATTATCTTACAGTATTATTTTTATATAGAGGTCGTAGTCTAAACTTAAGGAAGAATTTGAGAGTATGCGGTAAGCCTAAATGACCACATAATTTGTTGTGTAACGTAATTTTTGTATTCAGGTAAATATTTAGCCAAAAGCAGATACAAGTTTTTTGATAAAATCAGGTAATCTCTGTCTTATTTGAGTTTATCTGGTGCCTCGTACAGAGTGCCTTAGTGTTTTTATAAGTTGTAAAAAACTCGGAATTATCGTTTTATAAGTTTAACCAATAAATCTTCAGACTCTGAAGGAGAAGCATTGTGAAGTTAGACCAATTTAGTTCGCAAATTTGACATGTAGAATTGATATTGTCTGCTAAAGTGGCTGACACATGAATGCAAGAAAAACATTTTATGGGTTTTTGCAGGACAATCACAGAAACCCTTATAAATTAGGTTTGAAAAAATGCTTTATGAAAAGCCAGCTATCTCCCAGAATATTTTAATTATTGCAAGCAAAAGCCGATAGTATAGCAATTATTAGAACAGAGGAGTACAAAATGAAAGTGCGGAGTACAGGAGTAAGCACTACGCGAAAGTAGTACATATACTCCGATCGTACTCACTTCGACAGCACTATCGTCGTTGTTCTTTTGTTTTTTTTACTTCTCTTTAAACGTTGCCTTGTTCACATTTCTTCTCTAAAATGTTCATGCTGTGTTTCGCTTTGACAGGATGGTGGGATCATCACGAAATTTCTATTTGTTTTCGATTTTAGAATTCTTCAAAAATAAATGGAATTATTGAACTGCAAATGATGTTCGCAAAGATTATTCTAGAAGATTCCTTGAATTTTGAAAATTCGAAGAGAATTTAAGAACACTTTTGATTAGTTAATGGCGCGGGATCATGTTTTTGCACAGTGACACGAAGGAAAAATTTAGAAGAGTCGCTTACCTTTCGATTATTTATCTATTCGCCACCATTGAAAATCGTTGGATACGTTCAAAGAGAGTTGGCTTTATATGTAGATAGATGGAGTATTTCTGTTGTCACTTTTTTTACTTTTACCTTAACTTTTTCCTTTTCAATTTTATTTTAATTTTTTCTTTTCTTTCACTGTTGATCTTCTGTTGCTACTTCTTCACTTGCCAAAATTAATCTGGCGCGAGAATATGTAGAAGAAAGTGCACACTGGTGGGGATACGTTTATCTAGAATATTCTAGATTTCTAATAAATGAAACTTTTAGACTGAAAGTTGTTAGCAAAGGTTATTTTAGAGCAATCCATAAAAATAAAAAAAATAAAGTGATTTTAATAAATCTTTTGATTGAACAATTACGCGGGACCATACATTTTCATAGTGGCACGAAGATACAGAAAACTCGCTTAAATTTAGATCTTTTTATATCTGGAACTTTTAACTGAAAATAATGTCAGCAAAGATTATTCTATGGGTTTCCACGAGCTTCTAGAACGTTCTATTCAATTTTTATGGACATTTCTAGAACATTTTATGAATTTCTTTGGGTTTCCCTGAGCTTCTAGAACATCATATCTGATTTTTATTAAAATGTCTAGAACGTTCTTTGAATTTGTATGGATTTCCCTAAGCTTCTAGCACGTTCTGTTTGATTTTTATGAAAATTTCTAGAACAGTTTATGAATTTCTATGGGTTTCCATCAGCTTCTGGAATGTTCTATTCGAGTTTCATAAAAAATTTTAGAACGTTCTTTGAATTTCTATGGGTTTGCATGAGCTTCTAGAACGTCATATCCGATTTTTATGAAAATGTCTAGAACGTTCTATGAATTTCTATGGATTTCCCTGAACTTCTAGAACGTTCTGTTTGATTCTTATGAAAATTTCTAGAACATTTTATAAATTTCTATGGGTTTCTATAACCTTCTAGAACGCTCTATTCGATTTTTATGAACACTTTTAGAACGTTCTTTGAATTTCTATGGGTTTCCACGAGCTTCTAGAACGTTCTGTTTGATTTTTATGAACATTTCTAGAACATTTTATGAATTTCTATGGGTTTCCATAAGCTTCTAGAACGCTCTATTCGATTTTATAAATTTTTTTAGAACGTTCTTTGAATTTTTATGGGTTTCCATGAGCTTCTAGAACGTTCTATTCCATTTTTGTGAGGATTTCCAGGATATTTTATGAATTTCCATGAAAATGTCTAGAACGTTCTATGAATTTCTATGGATTTCCATAAGCTTCTAGAACGCTCTATTTGATTTTTATGAAAACTTTTAGAATGTTCTATGAATTTCTATGGGTTTCCATGAGCTTCTGGAACGCTCTATTCGATTTTTATGGACATTTCTAGAACATTTTATGGATTTTTATGGTTTCCATAAGCTTCTAGAAGGTTCTATATGAAGATGTCTAGAACATTTTATGAATTTTTGTTGGTTTCCATGAGCTGCTAGAACGTTCTGTTTGATTTTTATGAAAATTTCTAGAACATTTTATAAATTTCTTTGGGTTTCCATCAGCTTCTGGGACGCTCTATTCGATTTTTATGAAAATTTTTAGAACGGTCTTTGAATGGGTTTCCCTGAGCTTCTAGAACGTTCTATTCCATTTTTGTGAAGATTTCTAGAAAATTTTATCAATTTCTAAAGTTTATAGAACGTTCTATGAATTTCTATAGATTTTCCTGAGCTTCTAGAACGTTCTGTTTGATATTTATGAAAATTTCTAGAACATTTTATGAATTTCTATGGGTTTCCATGCGCTAGTGTGAAGATTTGTAGAACATTTTATAAATTTCTATGGGTTTCCATAAGCTTCTAGAACGCTCTATTCGATTTTTATGAAAATTTCTAGAACGTTCTTTGAATTTTTATGGGTTTCCATGAGCTTCTAGAACGTTGTATTCCATTTTTGTGCATTTTTGTGAAGATTTCTAGATCGTTCTATGAATTTCTATGGATTTCCCTGAGCTTCTATAACGTTCTGTTTGATTTTTATGAAAATTTCTAGAACGTTCTTTGAATTTTTATGGGTTTCCATGAGATTCTAGAACGTTCTATTCCATTTTTGTGAAGATTTTTAGAACATTAAATGAATTTCTATGGGTTTCCATTAGCTCCTAGAATGTTCTATTCGAGTTTTATAACAATTTCTTTAACATTCTGTGAATCATTAGTCTCTAGATCATTCTATCCGATTTTTATAAAAATTTGTAGAACTTTCTATGAATTTCGATGGGTGATTGTCATTCATAATTCGAGCACATGTCTCCATAAGTGGGGTTAACTATGCCAAAACTAACCCCCATTTAAAGGGGTTGGGTATTCTTTGAAAAAACTGGGACTTTTAGAATATTCTAGAATAATTGGAATTTCTATTCGTTTTTTTAGACATTTCTGGAAATTTCGAGAATATTCTGGAACTATCAACTAGGACACAAATTTAAATCCGACTTCCCCCGCAAAGAGGGTGATTCACTCCCCGACAAAACTCCCCTATTATCAATGTGAGGTGAAGGGCTACCCGCTACCCCAAAACCCGTTTTAAAGCAATGGGTACTTTCGGAGAAAACCTGAAACATACCAACAAACACTTCTGCTTTTTTATTATATGTACTTATGTATAGATTAAATTCAACATTGATAGTTTTTGATAGGAGATGAAAACGTAACATTCAAATTATGGTTACCGGAGGTGATGTCATTTGCGTTCCATTAAATTTGATTAAAAAGTTGAAGATTAGATTGAAAAATCACCAAAATGACTTTCCAGTTTTTGTGCTTGAATTTCAAAACGGAACCAGCACCCGAATTGGCCATTGTCAATGACAAAAACGAACCGGTATTTGATTTAGAAAGTTGTGAGAATTTTGGATTGAACGGTTAGATATGGGGATGCTTTTTAAATTTTAAGGAAAATTGGAAGACAGTGCTTCAATAAAAAAGAAACGGATACCAAACTAATTAACGGATAAATTAATATCGGAACTTGAAAAAATGGTACTGACTGGGTGAATAATTTGAAAATAGTTGAAAAGATCCAAAACTGCCTATAATCGTACAAACATATACATCCAAATATGGATTGGGTTGTGTGATTATTCAAAACGGACATTCACTTCACGAACACTCAGTAAAAGTGAACAGAAATGGTTGAATTGAAAAGGAACTCTTAGCAATTATTTTTGCGTACCAACGTTCTATACGGGCATGAATTTAATGTCGAAAGCAATCAAAAGCCTTTGGAAACATTTGTCAAGCGAGACATTGATGACGTAACAATGCGACTTCAACATATGTTTATGTTTCTTCTGAAATATTCATAAATGACTGTCATTTGCAAATCTGGCATGAAATGCAAGCGGCTGATTGCTTTTCGAGAGCCCAATTATCGAGAAATATTGAGAAATATCTAAACATCTCAAATAACTTTATAACCAGAACTTCGATGCCAATGTTCAATTTAGTTCAGTAGAAATAGATGTTCTTTAACCCTTAACCCTTAATATAACGAAAAGCTTAGTGCTGAATCGTTGTCAAAGGCACCTCTATGGAGGGAAAAAGTAAATATCGGATTGAATCATTCATTTGTCCGAAAACGTTAAAAATTTTGAATTTTTTCCATGGTATGGTGATATGATGGTATAATGATGCGGTGGTACGATGGTAAGGTGGTATGCTACTATAATGTTACGATGCTATGGTGGTATGATGGTACCATGTTATTATGGTATAATGATATGTACGATTGTATGATGTTATCATATGGTAAGTTGGTTTGATGGTATTATGGTACGATTTTAGGATGTTATGATGTTACGATGGTATGTGCTGTGATGGTATGATGGTACGAAGGGGTGACGATGGTTTGATGGTCTAGTGGTAGGATTGTATGAAAGTGTGATGTGGAGATGGTATGATGGTATCGTATGATTGTAAGATGGTACGATGGAATAATGGTGATAGGTTTGATGGGTTGACGATAGGATAGTACGAAAGCACTATGGTAACATGGTACAACGGTGTGGTGGGTATGATGTTATGATTGCACAAGGTCTGATTTTGGTATGATGGTATGTCAGTCTGATGTTATATAATTGAATAATTATTATTGATAAATGTGACTTTTCCGTATCAAATCCGCCTTTGGAGGCATGTCAAACAAATTTGACAATACGCGAGTTCTTTTGCGAACCCACGCCTCATCGAGAGAGTTTTTCCATCAACTTCTTCTACAATGAAAAGCAAGAAGGTAAATGAAGAACTTCAGGGTAACATTTTTATAAACATAGTACTCAATTAGCTGAATCATGGGGCTTATGGCATAGCAATTCTGTCGCAAACGCTATCATTTTGGTGATCCCACAAATATTTATTTATAAAAATATTTTCCCGGGTAACATTGGGCTTATTGGCTAGTAAGCTAATAAAAATTAACCAAAGAAGTGTTAGTGAATCCTTTGGAGATTTTGAGCATTCAGTTCTTTATTTAATTAAAGTTCTCAAACTTAACAGAGCCCATATTTCTTGAAAGAGACAAAATTGTTGCTCGACAAAAGTTATCTAATACTAAAGATTAACTGAGACATAAATGTCACCATTCAAATATTTCTAGGATCTCTACGCGTGTTCATATCTTCTTTGGTGAACGCCCAATTATAGGTAAAAAGCTCATCACTTTTCAAAAGTCCTCTAAACCCCAAAAAAGTATCGAAGGGGTTTTGTCGACCACGAACAGGTACATCACCTTGAGTTACTGTATCTTAAATATTTCTTAATAGATGTCTTTCAAGACGTCTTGACCCAGATTATTTGAATTGAGATTTCTGAAAGAGTTCAGTTGTATTAGAGGCCTTGACTTTCCCACGTTTCGCGAGGTTTGAGTTTATTTGAGACAATCGAGACTTAGTTTTAAGATGCTCGCTAATTTTATACATTATACAAATACCCAAAACATATTCTAAATTTTTCGAGAAATGGTTTTGTATTGCATAATGCTCCAGATTCGGTATCTAACAATTGAAGATTATTTATTATTGATAGAGATTACTTAACCTGTTCGAAATTTTCCTTGTGCGTCATCGTCTTGACGGTCAGCGGTACATCCCTTAGCCCTCTTCGTTCAACTCCTTGTTTTTTTTTTCATTGTGACGTCCCCCACCTATTTGCAGGAAATTTATTATTATACCTAACAGTATCCCGCGTCTCATGACGAGGAGGATATTATTTCATTGTCTTATCCACTTCTCTCTTGCGATGTCGGTCTCCAACAAGTCTACGTTCGGAGATCGACATGGCACCTGTGTTGACCGTTTATGGATGGCTGCTTACGCTTCCCTCTAGCTCGCCTCGTTCGATCAAGACATGGTCTTGTGGGAAGGCGCCCTTCCATGCTTTATCCGCATCGATAGACCGGCCGATGATTAAGAAGGCTTCGCCAGCATACTGTGTTGTAGTTGGGCGGGATGGTGTTGGACATCCTGAACGGATACAACCGGTTTATTATTTTCGTTTCTCTTCTGCAAATAGATGCGGTTGCAATTTTTTATCTGTCTCTAGTTCCTGTCGTCAATATGCTCAATTTATCACGAATTTATGGACGGAAACTCCACGGCTAACTCTGACCTTAGCCCGGCAGTGATACCGCACCGGACCTTTGGATTCGTGTTTTGCTAACGGAACCATGTTCCCTTATCATTCTGATGGTTTTGGTTTATTGAATTTCGTTACAGATGATACAATATTTAAGGGAGATACCAAAAACAAATACAAATGAGATTTGTAAAGGGCCATTTTACAGAGTTATTCTATCTCGAAAAAGCAGAATATCCGAACATTATTAAAAGAGTTACATTTTGGCAACAGGAAACCTTCGCAATTGCGCACATTAGCTCGAGACATGATGTCGGATTCTTTTTAAAACCAATATAGGGATGTTTACCAGGGTTAGTGGCTATATGATAGTACCACCTGCAATGACATTCAGCCAATTTCAAGTAGGATTACAAGATTGGTTAAGGTTTTATAACGGTTCTTTAATTTTCGTCTGCGAGCGAGTTTTAATGTTAATTTTGTTACATTGATCAATAGGTTAGAATTCAATTCTGTTCAGCGTTTCAGCATTAGTATTGTATTTGCCAGGTTTGTAAATGATATCAAAATCAAAGTCGCCTATCCTCCAGCGCATAAACCGGAATGACAAATTCTTTGCTTTATTATGCCATAACGTTTTACAGCAAAAACAATTTTAACGTTTTACAGCAAAAACAACCGAAACGTTTTACAGCAAAAACAATTGCGAGCTTCTCAAACTTTCTTCAGAAAAGGAGTCCCAACTGAATCGTTCGTTCTTTTCAAGTAAATCATTAAATGGATTTGCTAGTTTAGAAAATTTACGGATAAATCGCCGATACTACCCTATTAAACCCAGTTTTGAACGACTTCTACTTTCGAGGGATCCGGTTTTATTCCACATTTAGTAATTATGTGACCCAAGTAACAAATTTCTTTACAAACAAAGTGACATTTTTTTGGCTGCACTTTTAAGTTAAATTTGCGAAAAGTTTGGAAAATTTCAATTAACTTTTAGATTACCACATCGTTCAAGTACACAAAGCATTTTAGCCTGTTTAAACCTGACAGAACGATATTCATTATACTCTAAAATTTTGGTGGTGCACCCTTCCAACTTTTCCAGAACCTCAGTTTGGCAAGGGAAAACATCATTTATGGTTACGTCATTTAAATGGCAAAAATCTACAACGATCGTTTACAAAATTGTTTGTATAATGATTTTGATCAATAGGAGAAACTGGATGAAGACTTAAAGAGTCTGAACTTTCAATCCTACATTCTTCGTTTTTCGATGACGTTCGATTGAGGTTTCCGCTTGATTTAATTCGGAAATGGACGGATTTTTTCCCAATATTTTGGTTCCTCGTTTCATTTGACCTCTGACGAGTTCGGCAAACGGGTATGTAATGACCGAATTAAGGTCAGCGAGAAGGTTTTCGATGCGAATTCCAAAATCTTTAACACTTTCGTCAAACCATTCGTTCAACGAGATCTACCTGTATGTTTTTTAATGCCTTAACGGGTACAAATTTTTGTTTAAGCTTTTTTTTTTTGTAATTCAGCCGACGTAGCATATGATCCAATTACTACAATTTTTTTATACGCACTGTCGTTATCCGGCTCTATCAAAGTTAAAAATCGATATAATTGGTTGACGGCAGTTTTGGTATCGATTATTATCGGTATTCAACATCACATTACGGTAAAATTGGCGTTATTGGACTGAGTTTCATTATCTAACTTTGGTTCAGAATTACTACTGTGACTTTCTTGTTCTCCAATTTATATAATCCCCAGAATGTATTACATGGACAGTAGATTGTTGTGAGTTTCTTTAAATCTTTATTTAATGTTCGTCTGAACAAATTCCGTTACATCACTCTAAAATCGCTCTTGATATACTGATTTCCCTTCAAAATGGCAACGGCATTGGCCGATTTACGGATATTTTTGGTGCATGGCGCATAATCATCGAAAGTTTAAATCATTTTAAGATGAATTTTCAGCCTAAAGTTTAGATAAATAAATTTCAAAATATTAGATTTTTTTTACAAGCATTCTTCATATGTTATTGCCGGGCGAAACTAACATTTGGTTTCTGGAAATAACTGGAAATTTGGCCCCAACAAAAGACAATGAAAAGTTTGCAGCTTCTGATAAGGAAAAGGGGGAAAAGCCGTTTATGATCCCGAAGACGCTCTTTTATCTCCATTTTCGCACCGGAATAGCGTAGTAAGCGACAACACCACTGTAAAAAAGGCGCCTTATGAGATTAATTATCAGCCACTCGAAGACGACAAAAATGCCGAAAATTTGAAATTAGTAGGGCTATATGATTTTTTAAGATTCTTAAATTACTGTTCGGATCAGAAATTCTAACTGAAGCAAACAATATTCTGGTACTTAGCCTTGTACAATTGTGCACCTAAATTTTTTCATTTTGTTGAAGCCGAGGTTACTGCCTCCTATTGTACTTACTGTACCAGAATAATATATTCAATAAAGATGTTCAAATTTATTTATTTGCTAAGCCACTGAGAGACCAACGCAAAATTCCGTGACATAAATCTCACAAAAAAAACTCCTTCATAAAATATGCTTTGAATATAATTAAGTTTAAATTTACACGGACAAGCGTCAAAAACTATAAGATTTATCTAACCACATCACCCCCGCATCGCCTATACATCCCACACCGTTATTACCTTTAATGCTGTATACAAATCGAAAAACTATCTTTATTTACAGAAACATAGATTTTGGTCAATTTAAAATCCCCAAAAAGCTCAACAATTTTTCTCCCATATATACATAAACACAACCCTATCTCAAGTTCAAAAATAATATTTTTCGTTTCACCTGTAGCTTTTATTTTTCCCACACACACACACACATTTTCCTCTCACACGACGAAACATATTTCATTTTCATTTGAAAAAATCGTTTTTACCGAAGTCTCCATATGAAAACGACTATGTAGTATGTATGGTATATACCAAATCGCTTTCCTTCTGTTATGTATAAATTCTGCTGGAAAACTAAAACAAGAGACACAAAGTTTTTATCAACGCTAAGGTAAAGAACTCACACAATAAAATATTTGTGAATAAAAATTGGTTTTTAATTTAATTTAATTAATTAATAAAAAAAAAATAAAAAATTTATTAAATTAGTGACAAATAATTATTGTGTTTTGTAAATTAAATTTATTTAATAGTGGAAAATATTTGTTTTTGGTGAAAATTAATTAATTAATTAATTAATTATATATGTATATAATTTTTTCCACCCGATTAAAAATTTTCTACTCCGTACACGTATTATGATGCAAAAGTTTGAGTGAAATTTGTGAATGGTTTGTGTGAAAAAAAAAAATAAAACATAAAAAATAAAAATTAATGATTAAAAATAAATAAAAAGGATTAAATTATTTAACTGAGTTATAATTGGAAAACAGGAAAATTTTATTTTTATGATATTGAGTGGTGAATTTATTATTTTGGGAAATTTAATTTTAATGAAATAATTTGGAGAGGATGAAATCGATCCAGATGTGATTTTTATTATAAAATTTACTCGTTTTAATTAAATTAAGTTTTTGGTTTTTGATCAGTTTAGTCTGTCATGTGTTGTAAAATACGCAAATCCGTCGGAAATGTGTTAAAACGTGTTCGAATTTTTATTTTGGCCATCTAGCTAATTAGCTCAAATCACAATTCTTAGGGATTAAAAAAAAAGTTAAAATTCAAAACTTGTTGGCACTAAAATTCAGAATTGTGCTAGAATTGTAGTAGTTTGAAATTGAATCAACAGGTTAAATATTTATAGATTTGTCGAATTAGTTTAGTTTCCATGCCAATAATTGAATATATAAATTCGTATTCAGTAAATTGTAATCCATTAAAATTTCGACGTATAGAAAACTTGAGAAAATCGTTAAATAGGAACTTGTCGATTACTAAGACCGCTAGACTAGATTAAGTTTGTTGAAATACTAAAATTAAAACATTTTATTTTTTAATTTTTCAGAATTTCAAATGAAGCTTAAACATTTTAATAAAATGAATTTCTTAATATTCTTAAATCCTTAACATTGCCAAATTTCATAAGTTAATATTTCGAAAGTTTACATTTCAAACTAGATCGAGTTCAGTTAAGAATCGACGATCAATTCATGGAATTTTAGTCCTTCTCATAATTAGGGCCATTGAATTTGAAGCAAATTTATAAAATAGAAAACTAATAAAAATTTTGTTTCAATTTTTAAATATCAGCATTTTAAATAATTCGAAGAAATTCACATCAATCAATTTTTTAAAATATTTTATTCAGAATATTACTTAAGAATTTCGTAATGAAAAAAATTAGTTTGAATAGAAATCAACTTTTTTGTAAATGATTTTGCCGGCAGATAAAAATTTTACATAACAAATTCTTTTTCTTTTAATAAAGACATTTCGCTCATTTGCTGCAATAGTGACATAACTCAAAATGGTAATTTTTGAGTTGTGTTTGGGTTATAGCCCCACACAAGCGTTTTTAGAGGTACTATAACCCTTTATTTCTATCAACATATTCCCCATTACATCTCTAAATTATACCGCTATGTGATTTTAAAATTATTGTAGAAAAGTATTACATTTCAATATTTTTAAAAGTGTTAGGGCGATTTATAAAATTCATAATACCGCTAATTCAAAATTTGCCATTAATTGAGTCTAGAATTTTAGGATTCAATAACCGAAATTGAAACAACACATTGAATTTGAGTAGATTTTGAAAGATTTAACAACTGGATAAGTATTACTTACTTAAGCATTCGATCAGATCTTAAGCATTCGATTTTGTTCTCATCAAGTCTTTTTCATTTATAACATTTCCCCTGTCCAAATGAAAAAGAATCACGAAAAAACGCTGAATAAGTTGCGTGTCATAGTAAGCTCCACTGTAAACACCAGGGCTGTGGAGTCGGAGCCGGAGTCGGAGCCGTGTGGAATTGACCGACTCCGGCTCCAGATTTTTGTTTGGTTTTATTCCTATTTTCCTACGTATCTCAAATATTTTTATATGAATTCCCGCAGTTCAATTTGGCATTCCAAATCGTATTAGCCGAAATTGCGGTAAATTTAAAAAATTTGGGTCCAGATTTTTGTGAAATCTTTAATTTTTTCCAATTTTGTATTAAGCACGCAAATCGAAATAAATATTTTGTCATCACATTTCACGGAAAATTATTGATGTTAAACCAAACAAAAAATTGGAAAAATATTAAGAAGAATTAATATGGACTTTGGCGAAACTTTAACAAGCTAGGATGCTTTATTGTTAACTTTTCTGTTGGGCATACTTAAATTACTTACTTAAAATTTGTACATAAACCTTTTCAAACCGATCATCATGCCTTAAATGTATCTTACAAATCAATGAAATAAAATCCTGGGGTGTCAAAAAAAATTGCAAAATAGCCAACACTTATTCAAAATCTCTCAACGCGATCTTACAGCTAATCTTCTAGAGCTGAAGCCATACCGGAATTATTTTTTTTTTTTATGCATAACTCAACTCAAATATGGAAGATTGCAATTTGAGCCAGAAATCGATGACATTTTCCGTTCGTTGGCAGAAGAATTGTATGTTTATGAAGCAACTGGAAGAATCGCAAATAACCTTTAGTTTATTTCTATGTTTTCTTTTAAAAAACAAGGTAACTGAAAATGTCACAGTAGCTTTTAGGAAAATATTCAAAATCTGAAACTTATTTTTGAAAATTTACAAAATTGTCGAGTTATTTCCATCAATAACTCAAAATCGATGAAAAAAACACAGATTTGTTTGAAAAGCACAAATGGTTATCAAATAAATCTGAACAACAAAAAATGAAAAGTTACTGTCATTAAGTAAAACCCTCTTACGTTTTTTCAAACAATATCCACGTAACCGTTACAGATTCTATGTATTTTGAGTAACATTTCAACAGATAATCCTACGGATGATCCGAGCTACCTGCTCTCCCTAAGATGGAAACTCTGCGTACTTGTAGAAGTTCCACAGTTTAGAGATGACCTATTGTTACTCGTTCCGCCTGTTAAGAAGAAGGAAAACTAACTTCGTTCGAAATTGAAATGTATCGTCAGAATATTGACTTTATAGAAAGATATCTTTGGAATAAAATTATGGCTAATCTTAAATGCACCGTATAGCAGCTTTCCCCTGCTAATATGGTGCCCCTGCGGTTACCTTTGCAAATTAACGTCAGTTACTGCCAGCTTACCAAACTAAATATATATTTGGTGTCGAAGCTGGAGCTGGAGTCGGAGTTGGATCCAGAGCTGGAGCCGGAGCTGGAGCCGGAGCCGAATATTTTTTTCAGATTCCACAACCCTGGTAAACACACATTTTATCGAGTTTCATATAAATTTCCGCTAGATGATCCAGCAATTGGTTTAAATATTAGCTAAATAAATGATAAAGTAGATTTAGTTTAGTTAATCAGTTTTCGTCATTGCCTGTTAAAATTTAAAATAAATTGTAAAAATGACCAAATTATTTTTAAAACTTAACTAAATTAATTATTTGAGGGCTTTTCTTAAATAAACGGAATAGTTTTTAATATATTTATTTATTAGTTAAGTTTAAAGTGAATCATATTATAGTTTCAATATAGATTTAATACTAAAAATACAAATTTAGCTTTTATAGAATTTTATTTCCATATTTATGGCGTTTTCACCGCCTCACTGGTCGGCAAGAAAGTTTTATTCATATGAAAAGATTTTGACGTCATTTTGTCCTTCTCAAGGAACAAGAATCGGAAATATTTATTTCTCACCGAAAATACGTTTCATTATACTTTTCACGGAACGAGAATTGACCCAAGAAAAATTGAAATTTTTCATTCAGTTAGTATAGATATTTTCATCAAACTTTTCTCGCAGAAAGTGAAATAGGGATGTTGCAGGGACGTTATTTTATTACCTAATAGTAATTACTAATTAGTTTGAACACAACTTCTTACTATTCAATTTTTTGTTAATTTGGCAAAATTTTAAAATATCGTGAAACTTCAGAATTTGAGTAAAATTGAAATTTAGTCATAAAAGCCTATAAAAATTTGTTCAAATTTTCCAATTTCGTCACAAAAATAAAAAGTTTAGCAAAATATTCGGAGATTTTAAGGCATTTTGTAAGATATTTTGTTTACTTCTTTGATTACAATAAACTAAATTGTAAAATGAAGTCTACCGGATTTCTAGCCTTACAGAAATTTGGGTCTAAACAACTTAACAGCAGTAAAAACATTAAAACATACTGAAACGATTCACAGACCCGAGACATCTTTAGATGGTCCTTATTCCATAAATTATTCTTGTTTTATCTCTCTCGGCACTTTCTTTTAGACAAAACACTTTACAATAGGAAATTAATAGAAAGTAGATAAAGTCAATATGACAACCACTCAAAAATATGGGTGCCGCGGCTGGCTCGCGTAAATCGCAATCTATAAGTCCAATTTTGGATCATTTTTTGAAGCAGCTGGGGCTTTATATCGGTAATAACACGGCTAATGTTGGCTTCCAAGTTGTCCATCGTCTCTGGTTTATCGGCGTAGTCTAGCCACTTCACTTATCTCACAAAAAACTAATCCAAAGGTATTAAGTCCCACGATCTCGGAGAAATTGAAAATTATGCGCTCATCGAAGGTTTCCTTCAATAAATCAATTGAAGTGTGGGCTGTGTGACATGTTTGGACGTCTTTTTGAAAGCACAGCTCTTCCATATTAGTGCCATTCAACTAGGGAACGAAAAGTCAGTCCATTGCGAAGAAATAAGGATCAATGAATTTATATTTCTTTTACATTCAGGCAAAATATAGTTTTTAATATCATTCAAATTTTTGAAGACTATATTCCTCTAAATTGGCAAAGTGCTGTAGTTGCGAAATGTTACAGAATTAAGCTTAGATCGAGATATCGATAATTTATGGGATTTTCGAGGTTTTCACAAATCAAATATAAAAGATAACGATATCCTATGATTCAATTTTATACTGTTTGAAAATTATTTCTAAAGATTGCTTAGCTGACATTATTTCTGAAATAGGTTTTGATAGACGACGTTCACTTAGATGGTTGACCCACGAGAAATACTGGTCTTCCTTAGGATTTACTTGTGCTACAGTCTGGCGTATCATCTATTTCTACGTTTCCGTTGTCGGACAGCACACCTTCATTAAACCCCTAAATATAGGATCTTAATTTAAATTTAAATTCTTGGCAATTTGGATGATCGTGAAGCCCACCTTTTGCCCTGATGACACCGAAGAAATTTTCCAGAACTAGGGCATGTAAATACCCGGAAAATTTCAAAAACCGGTTTTCTGGTTTTTTGTGAATTGAAAAACCGGTTAACCGGGTTTGGTCGGTTTTTCATCGACTTTAAATAAATAATAAAAAAACCGGATTTTTTAACTATATCGGAGCTGCTGCTAACGTATTAAAATTCATTATATGAAAAAATTGTATTGAAACAAATCTTATAAATCTTGTTTTTTAATAAAATAATATTTTAGAAAAATTAATGCGTCCAACAGGTTAAATTTCATAGATGAACGTAATGAGGTACAGAAATTACCGGCGATCGAAAAGTTTGTCTGTTGACGTGGGTTGAATTGATGCCAGAGCATTAAACAACTTGGTGACCTTTATTGATTTTTCTTTATAGTAACCCCAAACATTTTCAACTCTTTTTGGAAGGATGACTCGAAATTGCTACTGTCGTCACACTCCTTTGAACCCTGCAAGACTGCAGAAATTGAATGCTGTAATTTTTGTATTAAATACGGATGCTATTGGTTAGGGGGAGGCGAATATGGAAGTTCCAATAAATCTGTTTGTGGAAAAGTTCCATTTTTAAGGAATTGTACAATTTTTTCCCCAAAGCAGGTATTTTTTTTTCATTTGAGTAAATAAAAATGTGAGCACTCCTTCCGCAGCAAGTAAGGTTGAAGTGTTTTTGCCTAGTTTTTTTACTGCTAATTCTGTCGGCTTTAATATTGCAATTAGATTTACCAAAATATTAAAATGGTTTTTGTTGTATTAATCAGCATGCCCCATTTCTTCCAATGAGCTTTTAATGCAAACTTTAAGTTGCACTAATCTCTCCATCTTAGGTATAAGCGAGTTTCATCGTGTTTTGCAGTCCAATATAAGTAATAATAATGTCGTTTCTGACTGGCGATTTTCTCAAACATCTAACAATATTTCGAAAGCTTTGCAGTATTTCTTTAATGTTTGCGTCTTCTAAATTGTATCCAATATTATTAATATCACCATCTATATTTAAATTATGGTCGCCAGTAAAACAATCAAACTGATTTTCGGCTTCCTCATTAGTATTTTCAGAATCCGAAACTTCAATGTGTCTACAACAGCCCTTGATTTTCTATTTCATTAATTGAGCGTATTTCTTCATAACACTGCTCCTTCTTGTGTTGATGCCCAAATATGTCAAAATTTAATACCGTACTCCTCCAATTTTTGTTCAACTAATGGCTGAACCTGGCCCCTTTCTGGCATTACAGCTAGTCCATTCATCTATTGTTATTAAGAAACGGATACCAGATTCAGCCATTTTTTAAACTTATTTTGAAATTCTAATTTTTTCTCATTAGCAAAATCCACAATTAATGTTTTTACTGTTTTCTCGCTTCTTGGCATTTCGTAGCCCCGTTTTGTTATAAATTCTTTTATATCACTTGAATGTGTCATAGCATGAATCGAAAACCCGTCGTATGCCGCGCATTTGGCCAATAATTCTCCAATAGATTTCCTTTTAATATACATACGTATTTAGAGTTGTTTTTGCTCTTTTCTCTAGAGGTTCTTCATTTTTTTTAACATCGACATTATGTTTTGCTCGAAGATGATTTGCTAAACTTGATGTGTTCCTACCTGCACATTTTAAAACTGAATTGCACATTGTGCATTTTGCCGTATTTTCCTTTTCTTTTTGGAATATTTTCCATACTTCTGATTTCTTGCTGGTCATTTTGGTACTAAACTAAAATATGATTAATGGTTGCACGAAGCTATTGATGTACGCATAAATAACTATAAGATATTTTTCAAAGTTCTTACTTAAAGAATTCCTTATATATACCATATATTTTCGATTCTAAGACGCATATTTTTTCATATTTAAGGATTTCTAAAAACCGGGTACGTCTTAGAATCGAGGGCGCTTAACATTCGCAGTTTTTCGTAGAATTTGTATTTTATTTTATTTTTCTATTTTTTTGTATTCATATTTCTACTTCCTTTTGTGTACTATTGGAAAAACCCTAAAACAATCCAAATATGTATACAAATACACAATAGCTCATCAAAATACCAATAAAAAAATATAAGAAATAAAAATAATACACAGTAATTGCAGGCGTTTATAAAAAAGCCTGACAACTGTCCAAAATTCTTCATAGGGTGCAGACAGGTAGATCTTTTGGTAGACGTTTTAAACAACACATTAAACAAAAATTTTAAAATTTAATAATATTTAATGCTGCAAAACCATAAAAAAATAAATTTATTTACTGGAAGAAACAAAAAAAATGATTTTCGGGTTTTCCCTAAAACCCGGTTTTTACAGGTTTCGTAAAAATGAACAAAAACCCGGTTAACCGGGTTCGGTTTTAACCGGTTTACAAGCCCTATCCAGAACGTCTCCGTTTAACCTATAAGTTAAAACGTACTTAAATCCAAATCGTTATTTAAGATCTTCATAGAGCTGCTGTAATGCTTTGTTTGATTGCACAATGCCTAAAGAATAAAGTTGAAAATTGTTTGGCAGCAAACAAATCTTCAAATGTATTCTCTGGAATCAGTAAAAGGTACTCTTGTGTTCATGATGTCAAACTAATCATATGTCTGTAAAATGTATTCAAAAATTATAAAAAGTTCTCACAAGTTTAAATAAATTAAAACACTCTTCCAACGTCGAATCTTCTATTACTCCGAAACTTGCTGCTCTGGACACAGCTTGAGCTACACGGTGAGAAAATAGTTTTGTGGCCATTTTCGGCGTTCCGCTTGAACGACATTTAAATGGTTATTCGTTGTTTTATTGGTGATACTGAGTTCGCCAGAAGTTTTATTCAAAGTTTTCTATTTATCAGAAAACCATGATCGATAAAATGATTTCGGAGAAGTAAAAATTTCGTTTTCCTACAAAAAGCGTGAAAAAAAATTAGCTTACACACAGAGCAGTGTGAATATCGTGAAGAAGGAAAAAAATTGTAAGAGAATTCATCTGTATTAGTACGATTCGCTAGTACTTAAATCACAGCACATTCTGTATATATAGAATGTAAATTGTGGTATAATCAGTTCAGTCGCCGCGGCCTGATGAGAAGATTGATTTTTTCATAATCATAAGCTCATCAGTTCGAAACTGGATTGAATTCTCTTACAATCTTCGAAACATATTAAAAATCATGAAATAATACATTGAATATGAATAGATTTTGAAAGATTTAACAACTGGATAAATTTTACATACTTATGCTGGAAACACTTGAGCAGCACGTAAGCTACATGAGCTTCTCTTATGACGCTTAGGTTTTTTTAAATAAATGATGCCTTATTCAGTCACAAATTAATTAATTTTTTTCATCCATTTTGGCACTTATGTCACAAAACTTATTTTCTGTCAACAAATTAAGGATAAAGTATACAAATTGTACTAGATTTGTTTTCTTTTACGTAATGTAGCGAGTGGCGTAAATACAAATTTCGGGACCCCCACAACATTTTTTTGGGCCACCTAAAAATGTTTCTTGTACCTATGAACAAGTAATGCTTTTAGTGAAAAAATTATTTCTTCCTATCGTCTAGTCTCGCATTAATTAAAAGTACCTGATTTCGAGAGTAGACTACACGACACATAATTTGAAAAATATCAAGAATTTCGAATTTTCTAAGTATGTTGAATATTCTTGAAAGTTCTCAAATATCGAATTATCCGTAAGTTTTGTTTGTCTATAAGCATAAAATATGTATTTGCAAAAATTGTCATTTGGGTTTTAGCTTAACTTTTAACGTTGAGCCTTTTTCGTACATTTAGTTTTTGATAAAAAGTTTTTTGTATTTGCAAAAAATCAAGAACTTTTAATTTTATAAGCTTTCAATTATCAAAGCTTTTTTAACCAAAACATTTTACTCAGAAATATGATTTCACAAAGGGTGACGAAATTTTTGCTATGTTCTCAAAGTAAATCATTAATGATCAAAAGCTTCGATATTATAAAGGGAAGTAATAAGGAAAGTTTTCAATTAGCTTTAAGCTTGTCAATTAATCCATACTTTTTGGGGTTGAACTTAACATGTTTGAGCTTTTTTGAGCTTCAAGAGCTTTAGGTTTTAAAGCTTTCACTTAATGAAGCTTTTAAAACTAACCATTTTGCTTCGAAATTTGATATTACAAGGGATGACGGAACTTTGGGCAGGATTTGAAATATTAATGTAACTAATTAAGAGCTTTTAGTTTTAAGAGCTTTCCAAACCAAACCTTTTGACTTTAAAATTTGATATTATAAAGGAAGGTGGTATTTTGGGATTAAATTAGAGTATTTGTTCTCAATGAGCTTTAAGCTTGATAATTTATTTATACGTTCTCGGTAATTTTTGTGCCTTTCAATAAATTCCGTCTTTCGTGTTATGAGCATAAATCATGTATTTGCAACAAATGTCAAGAACTTTTGGTGAGAGAAACCTCTTAATTTTACTTATCGAAGCTTTTCAACTCAAATCATTTTACTCAGAAATTTGATATTACAAAGGGTATTTTTTCGTGTTTCCATTTTCGAGAATTCCATGTGTAAAAAAATTAAATAAAACGAAACATCTTGCAACCCTATGTTATGACGAGTTCTAAAAATCTCGATAAAGCATCACAAATTTCGAATATAATTTGAAAAATATCAAGAATTTCGAAATAATCTGAAAAATGTCAAATTTCCAATGTATTTTGAATATTTTTGAAAGTTCTCAAATATCAAATTATCCGTAAGTATGAAAAACCAAAGAAAATCCTATACGTGCTAATCACCGCCATATAAAACGTAAATAACCTGGACATTCTTGAATAATTTCGAATAACCTATAGGAAATCAGAATTTTTGGCTCAAAACTCAACTCAAAGCTAAGCGCAGAACATTGCCTTATAAAATTCTAATAAACTCGAAATAATATGGGAAAATTCGTGTAAATATGAAATTATTTGTCAAGTAACTTAATGTTACTAATTCTACTAAGCTAGTTAAGGTTAAGCTCAACAAAACGATATGCAATAAGTATAGAACCCTCGAATCTTATTGGGTAATTTTTTAAATATCGAACAATCATATTCTTCGAATAGGCTCTAAATTTCACGAATAACATTGAACTATCAAATACACCCTACTACAATCTCAAACAAACTCAAATAATCTCGAAAATCTTGAATAACCTGACTCTTGCGTAACACCGAATCTCGAAGAAATTTTAAAAAGTGATCAAAAGATGAAACCTGAAACAAGCGTATATGAAATCGGGAAGCGAAAATTTCCAAAATCAAGAGAACCCCACCAAAAACAACCCAAAAAAAAAAACACTATCACTAGTTGCAAAATTAAGTTGGCAAAAATAGTTTTCCAAAATAAACCTGTAAATTTCATTTTGATTTACCGTTTACTGGTAATCAAAAGATCCGCTAAATGAAAAATTATAAGCCGAACGAACGCTAATTGATTAAAGAGACTGACTTTGGTTTGGCTCAAGTGTGGCACACAAGAATTTAATTTCAGTCGTGGTTATGTATTTTTCTTGTTTCTTCCTGATTTTTATGAACATCACAATGATACATCGCAAGTTGCTAACACCAGCAGATTACTATAAGCTCTCTCGTTTAGATCAAATTGAAACTTTTCTTATCAAAACTTAATTTGTGAAATGTTGAATTTGTTTGGCTAAAAGTTCAATTTGATTTTTAAATGCCATAAGGGTAAACTTGGAGTTACCCAAAACGTATACGAATAATACAAATAAATCAACCCCGCAAAAGCCTTGAGTTCACATGAGTCTAACTAATTTTCTTCTATCTCTAAATGTCGGTCGGAACCTAAAGGCATTTTTATTCCTTTGGAGTCAGAATCGAGAGTAAATTGTTGAGAATGTCTTAAGACAGGAATGATTTATTATTTTTCTAAAAATTAGACCACCGCCTTTTCTTAAAACTTTCCTAGGAATGACCGTTCTGCAAATTTGCACTTTAAGCTTAATCTGAGCTTTCCCCAACAAGCGTGGGCCCTCCACGGCTGCGGGTACCTAGTTACGCCACTGAATGTAGTTCATTGATTTGCGGCAAAATTAGAAGTAGAGACAACTTGCAGAATTCTGCGTGGCAATCAGAATCCATGTATGTATTTCATTCCACAAAAACAAGTGTTTTAGCATTAAGCATTCAATCAGATTTCACGGTTATAAATCAATAAGTCCAGAAGTTGAAATTTTTCATTCAATTCATGCCATTCAAATTTTTGGTGACTTGGCAAGAACCGTAGCGTTACAGAAATTTGTGTCTAAACAATGTATGAAACTTGTTAATTTCACCCAAATATGACAGAACCAAAACTGGTGTTCTTAGATGGGCCTTATGCCAAAAAATTATTTTTGCTTTATCTCGGAATTTTTTTTTCGATAGAACACTTTACAATAGGAAATTAATAGAAAGTCAATATGACAACCGACGACATTCATAATCATGTACATTTGCCTTCATGATGCCACATTTAGTTGACCATGACTAAACAATGGTTCGAGAAGTTAAACAAGCTACACATTTGAAAATTTCACTTTACACAAGCCTTGCTTCGAAATCTTTTTAAATATTTAGACAGTATTTAGATGCAGCTATTGTTCGATGCAACATTTCGATGCAAGTTTTGAATTAAACAGAATTACGACACAATTAGATTAGTATCGAATACAATGGCAATTAGCGCTATTTTTAACTATGGTGCAATTCCATCAAATTAAGTTACTTTGCGTGTGTATAATAAATTCTTTAATTTGAATATAAAAATGTCGAACCATGAAGTTTGCATCAAGTGGCCTCCTCTGCTAGCTGTCAATCTTTTACCAAAATTTTGAATAACTTTTTCGCAAAATGGTGGTTCAATTAGTAATATTTGCTCGATGATGTTGTCTTTGAGGTGTTGAACAGTTTGATGATTATCCGCTTAAACTTTACTCTTCAAGAAACCCCATAAGAAGAAGTCTAATGGCGTTAAATCGCATAATCTTGGTGGTCAATTCACGTCTGTTCTTCGAGAAATTATTCGTTTATTAAACTTCTCTTTCAAAAGATCGATTGATTCCGTTGTTGTGTGGCATGTTGCACCATCATGTTGAAACCATATATTATGCACATCAATATCTTCCAATTGACCCCATAAAAAATTTCTAATCATCTCTCCATCTCTCCACCATGACCAATTACGCCACCACACCAAAATCCACACTTTTTCAAACAATTGTCTAGGATTTTCTTCAGCCCAAAATGCGGCAGTTTTGTTTGTTTCATCGGTGAAGATAATTTCATTGAACAAATTCTCATTTTCTTTTTGTTTTTCTATAATGAATTGCCTTTACGAATTGCCGACGTAATGCTTGGTCAGTTGCCTTTAATTTTTGTGTTAACTGTATTTTGTAAGCCTTTACAGGAAGATCTTTGTGTAAAATATTGAACAAAGTTGTTGGTTTGAGGTTTAATTGCTGTGAACGACGACGAAATTGTGTCCTATATGGCTCTTCAGTAACACTTGTTCTAATAGCTGCAATATTTTCACTTGAACGACCACTGCGATAATAAATTCTGCTTCTCTGATCTTGAACTGAACCAGTCTCTTCAAATTTATCAATGTTTAATAGCACGTATTTTGAACGAAATTTTCTTCCAACTTCCAAATAACATATGGTACTCTAGTACAAAAAATATAAATGGAGGAATATTTAAAAAGATAAATCAAATTTGAACACCATTTATATGGCTTGAGCTTAGTATCTCATTGGTAGTCGCATATATATCTGGTTTCCCAGCAACATTTCAAAACCACAACATTTTGGTCGAGATCACTCGGCACTTCAAATGAACCGCTCGGACATTTTTTGAATGGTTCGTCTTCTTTGAAAGTCGGTTTGCAGAATCGATTGATCCTTGCTGTTCACACAGCATTAATTTGTTTATATTTTAAAATCTCGAGAAGCGTGTAGAATGTAAAATAATCGTCGAAAAAATGCATATGGTCTGGTTTATCGATCTGTTGTACTAAATGAAGGGTTACAGCTATGTATCCTACTAACTCCGAGTATGACCCTTGATTTAAAAAAAAGTTGTATGGCTGGCCATTATATACAAAGCAAATAATTTAATATTCTATTTGTTCGGTTTGTTCTTAGTATATTGTTGGGCACTCAGCCGGCCTTTAAAAGGTATTATTTGCTCATCAATGCACAACTTTCTCTCTCACATTGCAAGAAGCTTGCTCCAATACATATTTGTTCGTGCAAATCTGGTACTTACTTTGAACCAATGCATATCAAAAAGCTTTAAATTTTCTTGATGTTGGGCTGGAGAAAAATGAGGTTCCTTGATGTAAAACGTAAATATTCGTATTTTCAGCCCATCAACTCGTAATTTCGTCATAAAGGATTGCCGATATGACACATTTCGGTCGCCGTCTCCATTGTATTTGTAATTTCATATTGAAATCACTCCGAGTTTCATCAAAAATTTCTATTTCAATATTGTCTTCTAGAACATATTCTGTGTTGCCGTCTGATATGAAACATACATTCTCCAAACCAATTTCGTTTCTGCCTCCTTATTCTCGTCATCTTTATCAATTTCGTTTTCTTCCTGCTCCTATCCAGTTCTGTATCGCGATCCTCTTCAACATAGAAATTAAACAAATTAGTGTTGCTTGGCTGAACCTAGTCGTCATTCGAATCTGACTCATCGTCACTTTCCATGAGAAAAACGTACACCTGTTGTTCGATTAATTTTCGCGATATTATGTTTGTCTCTTAAATTGCAAAGCTCTCTTCTCCTCAATAAATGTATCACTTTGAACTGCATGAACGAGCATCAACAAAGCTGTAGTCCCTTCGACGAATGATGAAATTTGCTCTTTGTTAGGTAATTTATTGTTGCAAATTGATGAATCTGATGCAATATCTAAAGATTCGCACCAATTTCATGTATGATGTGACAATTTACGAGGCGACCAATGGCGTTGTAACTGGATTGCACTGCAAGTACAATCGGATGGTCCTTCCGTTCAATTACCGCGATTCAGGCAAGTTCAATTCGTATATTCAATGCCACTATTCTATGCCACTAGTCGTGAATGTTAATATTACTGATTTTGTCGTAGAGGCGTGAAAGTAAAAGCGCTCTGCAAAACTTAAGGCATGGAATACCAGTAAGATGCTTTACAGGAGCAACCTGACTCTTGGCACATAATAACCTTATTGTAAAAGCCTCATCACGATTAGTGGCTCGAATGTAAATGGAGGCCCCAAAAGCGGCTTGACTAGCGTCTGCGAAATCATGAAGCTGGAGTGCTTGCGGTTGTCATGAAATTGCTTTAGTAAATCTGGTGACAGTGTTTCATCCCATGAAACCTGTTGAAGCCAAAGATTTTCCAAAAAGATCCTGGCTCGTCGAATATACTGGCCACGATGGTTATTATGAGTGTATCTCGCGATTTCTCGTAGGCTTCCTATTGCAAAAGTCATGGAATGAGAATATAAGCCTATCGTTCGATAGATCACACTTGAGCCCCAAAGCCTCAATAATTGTATTAGGGCTCAACTTATCCCGATCAGCTTCAATTTCTCTGTTATCGGTTAGGAATAGTACTCAAAAGCAAGTGACGAGTTAGTTACAAACTTCTTTAATCTCATTGCTCCCGTGGCTAGCAGCTCGCATAATTAGTTCTTTACGACCTTTATGTTGATAAGACATCCGATGTCATTATCTCCTGTCATGATGTCATCGACATAAAAGTCACGCATTGCTCGAACCCATTTACGAAAAGAATGTGGTTGTTGCATTCATCTACGGCTGCTTGAGGTTTTTTGCCGGACCTGACTTTATTTACAATTGAAACTCTCAGCAAAGCTTCGCTGTGACTCCCAAGCAAGCTCTATGCCCGCATCCGTGAAGCCAGTATTTTTGATTAAATCAAATGCCTCATCTTATAGATAGTCTCGAAGATGGACATATTTTTCAAAGCTCGACACGAAAGTCTTGTTGTGTATTTACACCATTTAGATTTTCTTGAACGTGTTCCACTCTTGAAAATTGCCCGAAAAATGTTTTATCTTTAATGTTTGATCAAAAATGTTTGTCCTTGACAGATATTGTGACACCTTCTGTCAGGTATGTGATCAACAACAACAGATCCTCCTCCTCAAATTGAATAAAGGTGTGCAGCATCATCCTCGGACAACACATACAGTTTGTTGTAAATTATATTGTATTGAGATTCGAGTTTCAACTTCAACACGAGAAATGTTTTATTTTTCGTTAAACACCTCTTTTGCATATTGCGCCTTTTGATTATCGAAGCAATATCTCCTGCCATTGCAATTATCGATGATTGAGGTTCGACTTATTGTGTTACGTGTTGAATTGACTGAAATGTGATTTTCACTTAACCTCACTTTTTGCACTGAGACGCACGTGTCAATTTTGTTCTCAAGTCGTACGTCTAATTCCTTACTTCAATAATCCGCTACTTTTATTAAATAAAATAAAAATTTAAACTTGCAATTACCTACACTTGAAATTGCACTAAATCACTCACACTATCACAATCGAATAAAAATGTTTTTAGAACATTTTGGGAGCCAAAATTAAAAATGCGTGAATCTTTGAAGCCGAATATCCTGAGGGTTCCTCAAGTTGTATCTAGTAGTGACCTTTGACTGGTTCACAATGATAACCAAAAAAAAAAAAAGTTTTCAATATTTTGATCAGAAACAGATGTCTAAGTGGAAATATATCCAGGGATTGAAATAGAGGCCATGAAGCAGAAGTACTCTGTGCATTAATAATTATCCTAATAATATGCTTCTGGAGTAGTAAGTGCCACCCCAACAAATTAAGCCATACGACAATTTCAAGTCAACTAATGCAAAGTCTATATTTTACTGCAGTCGGACATGCTCTACGTAGTAAGTAAAATTTCCTAATCAATATTATGAAATACTTACGAAGGTCATCGATATGGTATCTCTAAAGCAAAGTGATATCGATAGTTAGTCCTAAGTACTTAAAAGATTCAACGAATTCAATTTTAACACAGCTATCGTTACAAGTAATTAGGTCGCAGTTACGAGCGTGATAGAGAACATTAGGGTCCACCAAAAAAAGCATTGTTCTTCATCAATTGTTCACATTCTTAGTGAATTCTAATAGATCATTTTGAGTGCTTCTGGATTTTATGATATTTTAAGTTCCGATATTACGTTTAGAATTTCAAGTGGGAAAATCGCTAAGAACACAGACGATTTTAATTCCCAATTATTGTAGCTAAGATTGGCGCAGGATTCATCATCACAGTTAATGGATTGTTTCAAAATTAAGACAGCATTTACGAAGTGATTGTTAAACAAATCAGTAAATTCGCGTGGATCGGTTACTGAAGCATTTTCATCAATGGATATTTCTTCAATTTGAGCGTTTGGCCTGTCTTTGTTTAAAATCTCATCGACTAATTTCCAACTTTGTTTAATTTTTGATAGTTTAAAACTTATTTTTAAAATAATTAGCTTTGTCCAAAATAATTTTCTGTTTAACAGCTTTAATTAGTGCCTTAACTCGGTTCGAAAAGACCGAATCATTTAAGTTATTACTAAGTTTTTTCGAAAGTTTATTTTATACCTAATTTTCCTATATTTCGCTTTAACCTGAACCAACGAGGTCTTCTCAACGGAAAACAGTCAGCACTACTAGCATCAATACGAACAACATTTTTTTCATTAATATATTCCCTCAGATAAATAACAACACCTTCGGCTCTATATGTATAATTGCAATAACCAACAATTTTAAAATCCAGTATATAAGCTCTCTAGTTCATGATTTTCAATCCAGACTTCGGAAAGCAGAATGATTTGTGGCAATAGTTCGAGTGCAGCAATATTAGCTAAAAATAAATCAATATTTCTACGTAAACTTATAATATTAACCAGAGAGTGAAACCGGAACCGAACCGTAAACCGAAAACCGAATAAAACCTAAATTTTTTATGAACCGAAAACCGGAACCGAAACGAAATAAACAAAACATTATGAACCGTAACCTTAACCGGAACAATATTTCCATTCAGTTTATTTCGTTCTTTTTCGGTTCGGTTCAAGTATTGTTTCACGAAAATTTTCTATCTATGTATTCTACTTCTATCTACTTCTACTTCTACTAATATTATAAAGAGAGAGTGTGAGTTTATTATTTCGAAGTAATCTCAGAAACTGCTCAATGAATTTGAACTGATTCTCTCACCAATCGAAATTATATTTCCTCCTGATAGTTATAGACCAACTTGAAATAAATTCAGAAGCAGATGGCGTAAAACTCATAATACATAGAGAACGACGGCCGGTAAATGAACATATAGATCGCTCCAACGCTCCAACTACTAATGAAGTCGCTACCATTATACGGATAATTATCATGTATATGATACAATTGCATCGGTTGTATGACGCTTTCAGTATCCGTTGATGTTTGCTAGAGAACAAGACGGGTACAGCCTGAATATGCCACACAAAAATTCGCCACGTAATAAAACAGTTACCTGTATGTAGTTTTATGTCTTTAGGCTAATATAGAAAACCGGTAACTTTAATGCGCTCCATTATTACAAGAATTTATTTAACCAATATTGTGTCGATATGATGGAAAATGATTTCGGAAAGGTTACATTACATTCGCAAAATTAGGAGCTGAAAATTATAGTATGTGTGTTCATTTGAGAGATGCAGTGAACGAAGATCAAAATATTGTCGCCAGAAATATGAGTCAATACGTCATACTGACCTTAACATTCACCGGATCACCATGCACGAGAAGACCAAAGACGCTATGACCTACGTATGTCAGAAATTTTGGCAGACCAGATTTATTCATCACCTTTACGTGAAACCCCAAATGGACTGAGGTATAGCACGAGTGTTCAATTTAAAAATGAAAAATTTAATGAAATTGTTAAGCCAAAACGCTATGTTCGGTGGCACAAAGGCTTTTATATACAGCATTGAGTGGTAAAAAAGAGGTGGCTAATACAATCAGAAGAAGTAGACTCTCTAATATCAGCTGAACTGCCAAACCAAGATCTGGATCTATTCCCCATGATATATTTCTTAATAATATGGTACACGGTGCGTGTCGAGAACATAACATGGCTGCTCCTTGGATGGTCAACGGCGTTTCCCGCAAAAAGTATCCTCGCAGTTTAATTGCAGATTGCGTTATCCAGCTTACCGTCGAAGAAAACCTAATAATGGTGGAGTGACTACAGTATTGACTATCCGAGGTCATAAAACTGTAATACTTATTCTCCTGCATTGTATGAGTATTGTCATTCAGTTCAGGCCATAAAATATATTTGTAAATATATAAATAAAGGATCGGACCAAGCCATTGTTTAAGTAGAAAACAATCACATTGAGATTTCGAAAATTATTTGAACGGCCGATATATAAGTACATCAGAGGCTGTTTGGAGACTTCTAGAATTTCACATCCGTCAAAGATATTCAACGGTTATATATTTCGCAACCCATTTAGAAAACGGACAGAGGGTGTATTTTACGGCACACAATCTCCTACAAAGATTCGAAAATTCAGCCTCAACAACACTTACGGCATTTTTCAAATTATGCAAAAATGATCACTTCGCGAAAACCCTATTTTATAATGAAGTTCCACAATATTACACCTGGGCTAAAAACAAGTTCTCGCAAAGGAAACATGGACACTGGCATTAAAAAAGACTCAGCGCTTGGCAGAATGTGCAGTATCCATCCTAGCCAGTCCGAATGTTTTCACCTAGGGATGCTGTTGTAATATGTCCGTGGGCCAACTTTTTTTGAAAGCTTACAGACTGTCAATGGACAAGTAATGTCGACAAGTAAGACCTTTGTGAAGACATTCGTCATAGGGAGCGGCAACAAAGTAATGATATCACTTTACTTTGCCCAGACAGTGTTTTATTTGAGGGCCTCATAAAAATTGAAAATTTATTAACTGAGCTAGAAGCAAGTATGCGCAATCCGCAAAAATGGCCCACTAGGAAAGTCCTCCAAGAAGTTGCTCTAACTATGTGGGATGAGTGTACAATAAGCGATCGATCGCACATTGAAGCTGTAAACAGAACTTTCATGGACATTAGGAATTCAGAAAAAGCAATGGGGGGTGTCACCTTGGTCTTCGCTGGAGACTTTCGCGAGCGGACATTATTAAAGAATTTTTAAAATCCTCACCTCTATAGAGTAAAATTCAAACCATTATACATCATTTGGGAGGTGGTGGCTATAATTTTTCAAGTTTATTAAAATTAGCCGATGGCAAATACTGTAACAAACTCTTAATGAGTTGATATAAAACATTTATCCTGGCATACACTCTCGTATCTGCAAGAAATTCTTCTGTTGGCGAAATTAATGATGAAATTTAAAAAAAAGTATTTGGTGACTTCAAAATATTTTCCTCGATAGACACTGTCATAAATACAGAAGACACGGTTCACTATCCACAAAAGTTTTTGAACAGTCTAAATCCTTCAGGGTTTCCACCAATTTGCCTTAAAATGAAAGTTGGAATATCAATTATTTTATTGCGAAACTGAACCCTTCAAATCCATGCAATAGGACAAGACTGCAAGTCAAATCGTTAAGAAACAACGTCATCGAAGCTACCATCATGGCATCTCGACAATTGGCTCACATACCTCGCATTCCCATGATATCCACAGATTTACCTTTTTCCTTTAAACGATTACAATTTACTGTAAAAATTTCATTTGGAATTACTATTAATAAGTCACAAGGACAAACATACGGAGTAGATTTGGTTTTCTCATGGTCAAGTATATGTTGGAATGTTCAGGTCGGGAAGCGCAGGAAACCAATTAATTTTAATTCCAGATACAAACGAAACCAAAAATGTAGTTTACTCGGAAGTACCTATACGGATTTAATTTTCAGAAACTTTAAATGTAAATTTAAGTTGGTCTGAATATTTATTCTGGCTTGTCTGTCTGAATATTTCTTTTTTTGCTACAGTTACTGTAGATTGGACACGCGTAGCGGTCACAGGCATTTAGTAATGGACAGAATGGTTTAACGAAAATATTGCGAAGAAGTTTGGATAATTGCGAAAAACGAAATGCAGTTTTCTTTCCGGTTTTTAGTGGATCTAGCATTTAAAAATTCGGAATAAAAATTCACTGAAAGAAACATATTCAATAATTTGTATGTTAATATATTTAGTAAGTACGATTTGAAAGCTTTTTATATAAATAACAGACTTTTTCTTGAATCGGTATTAAACCGGTTTTCAACACGAACCGAAACCAAACCAGAAAAAAATGGGAAAACTGAAACAGAACCGGAACGAAAAAATAAATTTGGGAGCGTAACCCTAAACCGGAATGAAAAACATTTCGGTTTCACTTTCTGATATTAACACATGTTAGTGATGTTAGTTCTGATGGTGAGTCGCCTTTATAATGATTGAATGACATGGCTGGGTTACAGACGGACTAAGCATACATTCCGTCAAGCTTCAGCAGACATAATTTTTATATAATATGAAACAGGAACATTGATTTTTAATGATGAGTAAGGCCTATTGTGGGCCGTAGCATTTTTTGGGAGAACCTGAAAGAACGCATGACATCAGAGCCTTCTAGAGTATAGAACCATAATTATAATGACATATTTTTTAGAAGCTTTTTTAGTGATATAACATTTCACTGATTTTCATAGGAATCCATAGTAAAATTGGTGTTTTTTAGCTTCAAGTTTTTCAATGAAAAAAGCAAAAATATTATAAAAGGTTTATAAAAAAGTTTTCTACATATCTTTAACAACAATGTACAAGAAGGCTATAATGGTATTAAATAAATATTAATTGCAGAAATAATAAAATTAAATTATGCCTACGATAGTTTTTTCAAACTTTCATTTTGAAAAATACATCAAAGTTGGCTCTGACGAATTAAAATAATGCTTGCTAAATTTATCTTTAGTTTTACTAGTGTACGTAAGATGTCATAAAATTATCACACGTTCCTATATTTTGTGAATTTGTTTTACTTTTCCTACAATTTTTGAACTGAAAATTTCCCCAGTTGGTAATTTTTAGTACGGTTTTATCAAATTTTTACGGCCATCACTGCCATCTATGTAATGTATATTGACTTAATGACCAAACGAATTGTAGTAAGCTCTTATTTCAATTTGACCAGAATTCTGTTGTTTATTACAAAAAAATGAAAACGATTTACTTAAACAACATTCATATATTTATGTTGCAATTCGAACATTTATGAAAGTATTTTAGAAATCATAATTAAGAATTTGTAACGTTTTCATTTAAAAATTTGTCTTAGGCAAAAAGGTGATTTTCCATATGTTTTGTATGTTTTACTATGAAAAGTTTGGTTTTTTCCTCGTTTCTAATTTCTTTATAAAAGCATCGTTTTTTAGACTATGGCTTTGTATAATCAAGGTTGCTTTGGTGACATCCGTTAGATTGAGTTCATATTTCAGGTAAAGGATGATTTATATCAAGGTGTACAGTTAAATCGACGGATGGAAATTTTAAATATTGAGGAAACGCTCTTTAATTCAGAAGTGCATATACAATCAAAGACCTTTTCCAAACGAGCTTTAATTATACAATTTAGAAAATGGAAATGGGGCTCTATTCTACTTGATCATATTCGAACAAAAACGGCTCGTTCTTTTCCGATTTCTGCAAAAATTAAAATCGCACATTTATATTGAAAGCTTAATCATAAATTTTCCGTCCGTTCGCTTAATTTAGGCTGTAGTAGACAAACAGACAAGTAAAAAGGTCTTCTTTCCAAGGTGTAGGCTTCTTATTCTAATATCTATCGCATAGGAAAACCACGATGATTCGCATAAATCAGTATTTTACGAGATCAAAGTTCCGCCTACAATGTATTACGCACACGATGTACATAAATACAATCTTCGATTAATATTAAAACAAATCCAATAATATAAAATATAAACTATTAAATTTGTTTTGTATTATTTTAATATTGACAATGACGGATCACATTTATTACCATGATGACATACACATTTTAATATCAATTTATCGGTACTTAGTATACGTATTACAAATATATGGTTTTGAAGATAACAAAAACATTTCAACTTCCTTCGTTTACCACAACATGACAATACCATTATGTATGTACACACCATTACATACATCCATTCATACATCTAAAAACGTGTATTAAAAAATATAAAACCAATTTAAGGATTATGACTCCTGAACGTGTTAAAATCCCATGTCTCATAATAAGTTGCCTACATACAAATCAATAAATTTAGGATTTTGACCAAACATTTTTTTTTTGTTATGACACACATCTAGGCTAACCATTTCCGGTCCAAATTACACATGAAATTTTTATCAAACAATCAATAAAATTATATTAGATTTTTTTTTTGTACCACCACGCAGATTTGCAAAATATGCGGTAACAACAAAAAAAAACCGCCACATATCGTTAAAATTAACTGTTGAAACATATGTATGTAGGTACATATCTAATGAATGTTTTAGACAACCAAAATAACCAACCAAACATAGAAATATACAAAAACAAAATATTAAATCGATTAGCATCCTTCTACTATCGTATATTCTGTATTACACCAGATTTTATCTAATTTTCTAATTTGTTTTGATACAATTATTGATAATAAAAATGATAATCGTTTAACTCTTCTACTCGTACGTAAGCAAATTATTCTAAAATTCAATACGAAAGAGGTATAAGCCATGGGGAATCATTGTTCTCATTTTGAAAATATTTGTCGATAAAAGCGGAACACAAATAAAATTGGAACATTTAATTGCATCCCGATGTTTCAATAGCAAAATTGCTTACTTTTTAGGGGTGGGGGGACATAACAAAATAATTTTGAGCGTATGAGCAGAACCCAAAGACTACCTGATTGCCGCGTGACTGAGCACATAAGTTGTTTGTCAACCAAGTCAAAATCTCCTCAATTACTATCACTTCGTACTCGCTGAACGAAGAAATGTTAACATTTTATTTATCACAGACCACTCTAGCTCCCACCTTGCTGCCTAGCTTGGAGCCATCCGTGGAGAATTGCATAGCTTCGGTTTCGGATATTGACCCGTTCCCCCATGATTCCCTTGAAAGGAATATTACTCGAAAACCTTTCTCCAAACAGCCGTATTGGCCGCCATATGCTTACCGAAAATGTCCACCAGATATTTTTTTATTTTTCTACCAGGCGCTTCGCTTATAAGGATATTCTTTGCACCTTCTCTAACTTATTCTGCAAAATGGTCGGCTTCCAACTAACCTTACGGTCTACGATAATGCCCAGATATCTCACTCTGTCACTTGTCATTTTGTATTTTTTAATAAAGAGTCTGTCTTGAACGGGTTGATTACCAGTCTACTTTTGCTGGCTCATAGGTATTTTTCAGAGTCAACAATTAATCACCACGTCATCGGCTTAAGCAATCACTTCTGTACCCACTCTCTCCCTCAGCTCCAGTAGTAATCCATTTATCATTATGTTGCAAAGAAGGGGGGGATAGTACGCCTCTCGGGATTTTTCTACCTACTCGCCTCCTGATGGCGGATTCCCCCAGCTGAGAGTTGACAATCCTCATTACAAGCATATGATAATTATCCTGCTTACAGGGAAGTCAACTCCAGGAATGATACTCCTGCCCTGATTACCTCGGCGCCCTCAATATAGAGGAATGTTACTAACAGAACTCTTGCTAGTAAATCGATTTTTTATTCAGTTGAGACAGTGTCCACTTCTTCTTCTTATTTTTGATCGAAAATAAACATCTAACACCGTTTCCAACGTTTAGAAATCCCGCTTTCGGGATAAAGACCACCTTGACCCTTTGAAGATTAGCTGCCGAGTTGTAATGGATTTCCGCTGGTATGATTCAGTCCGGGCGGCCGAATGTGTTTCCTGATATGTATTAAACTCCGTCAAGTCCGTTTCGATTAGAACCTCAAACGATTCCGTATTCGAAGCTGTTCAGTAACCATCCAGTTTAATTAAATAACTGGGTCTGGTTGAGTTACAGAGACAGAATCTTCCTAAGAGAGAAGTCTCCTCCATTTTATCACATAGGAGTGCCTTCCTTAACTTTCTTTTGTGCAGGGTTTTCTAATAATATTTTTCATTTTGAATAGCCTGCTATTTGGGCAGCTGTCAATTTTGAAGCTGTCATATTTTGACATTTTACAAGTAAAAACTACGCCATTACTAAAAATGGTACGATACCTTGGGTATATTGGGTCCTTCAAATGCATCAAAATGATCCGGATTTTCATCGAAAAATCATCTTCAGTGATTAGGCTCATTTTCACCTCGGAGACTACGTTAATAAGCAGAATTGTCACATTTGGGGTTCAGAAAATCCAAAAATAATTGTCGAAAAGCCTCTCCATCTTCAACGTGTCACTGTTTGGTGTGGTTTTTGGGCTGGCGGTATGATTGCACCTTAATTTTTCGAAAATGAGGCTGGTGCAAATGTTACAGTGAATAGATTGCACTGCCGAGCTATGATTAATGATTTTATGGCCGAAATTGGAAGATATTGATGTGAACGATGTTTATTTTCAGCAAGACGGCGCTACGTGCCACACAAGCAACGAAACAATCGCAATTTTGCAAAATGAATATCAAAATGAAACTTCTTATACCCTTTATATTCTTAAGTTTTCCTTATAGGAGTTTCAATCCTGAGCCTTCGTTGTGCTTTTGACTCTGCTGTTATCCATGCTTTGCGATAGGTCCCCATTTCCTTGGACCACCATGCTGATTTTTGCTTTCTACTAGGCTTTATCATTGAGTAAGCAGAATAAAAGGAGCGGCTGCAAGGGCTTATGATAGTATCCACAACACCCTTCGGGTCCTTCTAAGAAGCACGTTTCCCCATATTTCCTCTCGTTTGTTCTTTCAGGGTTCCTGAAGCCCAATATTGCAAGCTGAAAGATAAATAATACACAGTAAATAATCAAAAATTGATTCGCCTCTTTTGTTGATGTACGTCCTTTCCCAGATTGTGTGATGCGCATTTGCATCATACGCAAAAAACGCACTGATCTTCATCTAATATTGAGGGAGTTCTATCCATCTAGTTCGAGTTACTCAGCTTCGATATTTCCCGCATTTGGAGAGTGCTGGCCTCTTTTTTCTCTTATTATTTATCTGTTTGTTTATTTTTGAGATCTTGTTCATGCAAGAGTGCGGAGAAATAAATTTGCCATTATTTAGCGTGATCTGCCTTACAAGAACCTGGAGGCAAAAGTCTAAATTATAATTAAAATTTTACTTCCTTTCATTTTTCATAGTTAATAAGACGATAAACGATCGAGATGCTCTATAAAAGATTTAACAATATTACATAAATTATCGTGACAAGAACGAAGTTTTCAGTATCATGAAAAGATGATTAATTAATAATTTTGAAATACAGTTTCCTCAATTAGGTTTCTCTACATAAAGTTTGTGAAGACATCTTGTGTATCTTCCAAAATCTATATTTCTAAACCAAGAGTATTGTTGCAGTAATGCATTTTTAAACAGCCATTTCAAGTTACTTGGTCATATCTAAATTTTCGAGTTAACCATAGTTTCAAATTAATGTGTCACGTTTGACCATGATTTCATCTAATTTTAAATACTGTTTCGAAATGATAATTTTTTTTTTACATTTATGGACATTTTAGTACGAACTTCCCTAATTCAAACTCCTCATTAAGTGTGAGGACTACATTTTTAAAATTTAAAATGTCTGGGGACGATTGTGAAATTCTTTCAAGTGAAGTTTATCAGTGAAATGTTAAATGGTGACACTGATATCGTTTCTAATTTTTCAAAATAATTTTATATTTAAATACGCCCAAATGTCATCATCTATATCTAACCTTTGAAGAGTAGCTACTATGATACTTGAATAACTCAAATCACGGGAATGCTGAGCTACATCTAAAACTCAACTCTGTCACCTAAAATTCTCACAAATCGAAAACCTCGATAAAGTTCAAATTTTCTGATATTTTCAAAATATCTTGAAAGTTCTGGAAAATCATTTTAAAAAATTTGTAACATATTGCAATTGCGAAGGTAAGCAACCCAAATCAATCTGCAAAATATCGAAAATCTCGTCTCATTTTGAACTTCAATAGCCTAACCACCACAAATAATTTTAGAAATCCTGAAAATAATTCTAAATAAAATCAAAAAAACACCAATTCATAAATCATCGTGTACAAAATCAGACTCTCCCACACTCCAGAACGATTACCTGTCAATGACTCTTAAAACTCACCTAGGGCCACAGTTACGTAAAATATAAAACTTATTACCCGCGGACAATGTGAACATTTTATTTTAAACATTTCATTTTCAGGCCTTAACTTTTATCTTTGTTCTACTTCGATCTGGAAAATAACTAATGTTCACCTTGTGCGCAAGAAGGGCGGGAAATTTGTTCCGTTTCGAATTGTCACTCATTCGACATTGCCCTGTCCTTTCCAAAGTGCTACAAACAATAATCAATTTGCTTCAGCTGGAAGAACAACGGTTTGGACTACCACTACTGGTTTCGCCGTGGCCAGTCGATCGGTGATTTAATTAACCTCGTCTTTTAAGCTGAGAGCAATTATACTTCCATCCTTCTGGTACTATCCAAGTGCTATTTTTCCTCATAAATAAAATGTTAGTAGATACTCACAACCCAATTCATTTTTATGCTGATGACACCACTTTCCTTGTTTTTTATTTTGTCTATTTTTACGTCATCGCGAAGCAACCGTCTCGCAGAGAGATTTACTAAAGTTTCAGTTGGATCTTTTCACCAGCGGAAACGACAAATATGTTCCAGCTTTTGGAATGGGTGACTCCAGCTGGCCGAATGATTTCGGATTCTAAGATTTCCTTTATCCTTGATTGTCTTACTGACAGATGGAATGTAGGAGCTTTATGGGTCATATGAACTTGCTCTGGACCTCTCCACAGTAGTACGAACTCAATATCAAAAATAGAATTATTTCTTTGTTCTTTGTTCTTTTCGGAACAGTTTTTCAGAATAAAAATTCTTTTTGAATTGACATGGGCATCCAGGAGTTACTCTAGTTTTAAGAATTTCCATCAGCTGAAGATAAAGGAAATTCGCACAATTATGGGCCTCAGAAATGGAATAGGAATTGTGGAATGAATTTCTTGGAAGTGTCATCACATTCTCTATGATCTCGTGCCAGGTATGCTTGAATACGCGGTGAGTATTTCGGGGTAGTTATATGTTTGACACTAACCCGATGGAGCAAAGATTAAAAGGTTTTGGATAAAAATGAAGGACCATTATCTGAAACGATAGACTCAAAATCTTACATACGAATGGCTCTACCCATATGAGGTTATAGAACCGTACTTGGAAGCATTCCAAGTCTTACAAAACTCACATTTGGATATGTATTATTTGACGCTTCCAAGCCTTTTAGGCCAGTAAAAATACCGTTACAATTTTTCTAAACTTTCCTCTACACCAAGATGAGCGGGAACTAATGGATTTGGTATGTAGAGCTTCCAACGAGGCAGATATTCTAGTCGTTCACGTAATCGATCCCAAATTGGTTTAAAAAAAAAAAAAAATCGCCAACAACTCGAACATTACATGAAACTTTTGATTTGGCCTGTAAAGAGGTAAATAGTTGTGTTTATCTGGTATTTTGAAAATACGCAATGTAAATTTGGCTGTCCCGTTGAAAACCAGCTTTTTAAAATAATAACACTGATCGGGAGACCGCTGTGGCCATGGAATGGTACCTCCCCCTTCAACGCAGCGGCTTGGATAATTACGTTGAGGTGCTGTCTCACTTCTAGTGCTTAGTGAAGAGCAGCTCCATCGTGCCGTAGCCACATATTTCGACATGGTTGTAGTAAGACGTCATCAAGTGATCCAGCCAAGTCATTTTGTAGGAACCTTAGATAGACTTCTCCATTGATCCGACATGGTAGTTTAAATGGGTGAATCTAAACAGATGTTGGAAATGACTATGCCGTACAACTTTTGGATTATTTGGAAATGCAAATGTCAGATGTTAAATATCTATACCTTTTTCAATCATTTATCGTCCCTCCATAAAACGTTTCGGCGGGTAAAAGAGGGTAAAAGGTCTTGTACACTTTGCATATGATAAGGGTGCAACTGATTCCTTTTTAAAATACGTTTATTCTTGGTCCGTGGCACTTCCGAACCTCTGATAAACGACGAACACTTGTAGATGGATCATCTGTCCCCATTTCAATTACTTTATCTTTATATCAAACCGCCTAAATCTTCTAGCACTCCTCGGTTAAACAGTGATTTCGCCTTCGCTGTACATTCGATGTACGTTTTGAAATACTCTGTAATTGGGAAAGCGTTTCAGATTGGGCCAAACTTTGTTTGACTATTTTAGTTAGAAATTACCTGCCCTATTACCCTTCATTACCACTTCATTTAATCCTACACTTTTGAGGCACCCTATACAACGAACGGCCAGAAAATTTTATTGATTTTCGTCCAAAATCATTAGTGTTAAATCTGGTACGATAATTATGATTATAACGGTAAAATTTTAAATTACCAAGCATTAAGCAGGATTTCGCGGTAATGAATTTGACGCCGGGCCCATCGAATAACCTGTTTTACATTAACTTGGAAGGATTGGGAAGGATGGTTAAAATGGGATTGAGATCGATCCGGTTACAGACACCTTGACGGTCAATATAACCGCCTTTCTGGTGATTTATCTTAAGCCTCGCGACCTCTAATCCATTTATTAACTCACTGAGGATTGGTGCCAAGCTTGTCGGGTCACGGGTGATAACTAAAATGTCATCAGCATAAGCCAAAATCAGAGGAAACTGCAAGGTCCCAACCACTCTGATTTAATCGTAGTACTGGAAACTGATCGGCCACTGTTACTAGCACTTCATTCAAAATGAAATTGATATCAATGTTTTACCTCTTCGCCTTTCTTAACTCTCTCTGTACTTGTGTTAAACCATTCGACCGAGGTGTTTCTCCAAAAACATACTTTAATTATGCGGTTGATCAGCCAGAGGGGAACATACTACTGCAGACACTCGATGTCAATTGAAAAAGTAAATGTTTGATTGCCAGCGCGCCATTCCTCATCAAGCTTGATATGACTGCGGTAACTCTAAATATTTATCGAACTTGTCAAGGAGAAACTTGGAATAAATTGTATATCCTGTATTTTATACATGGTTTACCTTAGATTCTTGATCTTTGAAATCGGAACTTGAATGGTGTCGACCCACTGGATTGGAGACTCATTTTTTATCTATGCCGTATCGATGACTCATTGGGAGTTCCATCCGGACCGGGTGATTCAGATTTGCGGAGTAAAAATAAATATTGGTGGTCAACGACGAGAATCGAACTCAAGACCAACAACATGATAAATAACACAGTTTACAAGAGAACAGAAAATACATTCAACGTCTTGTATATACGTATATATGTACATGTATATTGATATTTGGGCAGAATACCATTGGATTCAGTTTAAACTCAGCCTAGGAAATCGTAAAGGTAGTTTCGAAATAGCTTTCAAACTTTGTTTTGCAAAATCTGAACTTTCTTTTAATTAACTATAGCTAGCACTTCCATACATATGTATAATGATAATGTGGCAGCCCAATTTCGACCTAAAATCATTAAACGTATTTAGATGATATATTTTATGTTATTTGGTATCAAAATAACGTTTCTATCATTGACATTAGGGTAATCAACTAATTATGTTATTCAAAATTAGTTTCAGGCGTAAACTTCTTAATTTTGGTCCCTAAGTGGTGTCGTGTAAAACAAAATCAAAACCAAATGAAAGATTTTTTTTGGCTCATAAATCATTCCGATTGTCATAAATAATTGAACAAACGACATAACTTCTAATATGTACACATAAACATAATTCAATCATATCACCGAAAATTTTAACGTCTGTATTGAATCATACATAAATTGATCATCATCCCTAATGACTCGTACATCAGTAGGTATCTACATATATAATATGTAGAGTCTGTATGTTTTGTTTATATATCCTAAATTTGATTATATCTCCCTATTTAGATAATATAATAAATAAATTGATTGAGGATACGTAAATAACATCATAATAATGTGTGTGTATGTGTACACATAACCTAATACAGGAGACAAACATTTAATTATATTATTTAGATTTTGGGATTTTTGATTTTTGTTTGAGTTATCCTTTTCATATATAAATTCATACTGTGCTGTCAAAAAATGGAATTATGCTAATTTTATAGGAGTGTAATTTACTATATCATTATGATTAGAGAAACCTGTAATTTTGTCTGATTCGTAATTATGATATAGAAAATAGAAGAAAATCGTGAGATAGTCGACAATTTACAATCTTTTGCGCTATGTATTGTTCAAATTTTGAATAGCTATAGCAATAATAAAGTACTTGAGACTGATGCATCCGCAAGATATAATGTCAACAATTTTGTTGTTTTCCAATATAACAATGATATTATTGAAATGTTCCTTCCTTTTGTGCCACGAATTTCAAGTTGATAAATCGGGAGAATAAAATTATATACATATTTACAAACATACAAACATTATTTTATTATAACATAAATTTTTATAGATTTTCTAATTTTCTTATATTCATTTGTTTTTTTCTATTTTTTTTTCTTTTCATGAAATTTCCGTGGATGGTGGTGTAATTATTGCTTCTTTTAACAACTTTAAACTTCGTTCAATAGTGAAGAAATTTATAAACCTTTTATATACTTTGTGTTATACGATAAAAGCGAAAAAGAGAACTAAGTGCAGTGAAAAAAGTGATTTAAAAGAATTAAAGTGCAAATAATTGGAAATTTCCAATTTGTTTATTAAATAAATTTATATAAATAAGGTAGGTGGGAGAATTGTATTGGTGCGAGTTGAATATATTAATAAATAATTAAAATTTGAAATAACTGGTTATTAAATTATTAAATTAAAAATTAATTCATTTCGAAGACCAAATTTTAAACTTTTTGTTTTTCTTTGAAAGCTAACCAATCTTCTTAAAACTTTAAAATGAGCAAACTTTAATTATTTCTTGTATATATAGAGCGAAAAGTAGTACTTTGTTGCCCGGCGCTTGTCGACGTCTATTGCACATATACTCGTGCATAATTGGAAGTTTTCCGCACTGCAATTTTGTCTCACTTTCTGTTTAGGTTATTGATTAATTGAAAGTGTAAGACCAAGCCTAAGGCAAGTTTCCCGGAATACGCTGGGTCCACCGAACACACTTGTAGGAAAAATATGTTGGTAATAAGGACTAAGACAACACAATTTCTAGCTACAAGTTCATTTACTGCATAAGTTCCTCGAAAGTTGATTCAATCATTTTTTGATAACTAATCATACTCTAAAATTAATTAATTTTAAATTTAATTCTCTGTAACAAATTATAAATTAATCGTTATGTACTACAAATAAATTTATTGAAATCGACCCCGTTATAAATACTTTGGCGACCAATAGTTAGTAGTACGACTCACAACACAATTTATCATGTTTATAAAATTTTGTATTTTTACTTCCTTTCTTTTACTTAAATTTATCGGTGTACCATATCAGTAAAATTGACGTTTGTATGTAAAAACTACAACCTGAACTTCAATAAATCCATTAAGTTCAATACATTTAGCATCACGAATTGCCTTTACATAATTACACGTTGTTCACATTCGTTTAATAAAAATTTGGCATGCATAAATAAATACATCATTTCCAAATTAGTATGTATTTATATAATTTAGTTAATTAATAAACTTTTAATATTAATAAAAATTTATTAAATATAAATATAATTTAATGCCGTTTAAAAACAATTAATCATACCTAAATATACTATTTTATATGTATCATATATGGCGGTTTCCGATACGACTCAAATATTAACCTATTACGAAGTATAAGAATCCTATTTGAGTCGAATACACTAAAATTTTCATTGTGTTTGTATAGTTCATGTTTTATCAAAAACACTATGGTTGTCTCATGAACACAAAAAACATATAGAGAGAAAACCATGCCAAAATAAAAGTAACATAATCTTATACATATACTAAACCACTAACACACAATGCAGGTAAAACTTTCTACCATCTACCATGTGCGTAGCAGGAGACATATCATGTTTTCAATATAATATAATATACTATAATATACACACACAAATAATACCGCTACAGCGAACATACAAATATTCCTGTTCTATGTATCAAGATACAGGAAAATATTTGTGACGACTATACAAAAACCAACAAAAATGTCTCTCTGTTTTTGTTGTTGTTTAAATATTATATAAAAAAACCAATAATAAATAGTACATTTTCTTATTAGGATTTGTGTAAAGAGCGAGCGAACGAGACGGCCTGTATAAACATTTTTGTTGGTTTTGCCATGAATCAAGCTTCAAGAATATATTTGTGTCGATTGTACATAAAATAAAACAAAAGAACATTCAAGTGTGCGTAAAAATAAATGCAGATATGAAATTAACCACGACATACATTAAATCAAGCCAAAACAACTTTAATACGATCCAATTATTAGAATTTAGTAATTAAATTCCATGTACAATCGCACAAAAGACAAAATCATGCATTTAATTAAGAAATCAAGAATTTGATTTCTTTATCTATAAATAAATATGAATTTATCCATAAAACTTTTACTCCGTTTATGGACGTATTACCCTGCAAAATCAAGCCTGCAAAGTAAGTAAAATAGCAAATTCATGAAAGGAAATTAAAACATTATTCTACTACAAATTTTATCGGTGTACCATATAAGTAATATTGACGTTTGCGTGTGAAAACTGCAACCCAAACTTCAATAAATTCCATTAAGTTAACAATTAAGTTCAATACATTTAGCCTTTCGAAATGTTTTTATATAATACCACTTTGTTCACAATCGTTTAATCAAAAATCACAACTCAACTCAAATCAACATTTCTAAATTAGCATTTTATTTATATAGTTTAGTTAAATAATAATCTTTTAATATTAATTAAATTAATTTAAATCAATTTAATGCATTTTATAATACCCTGTAAAAAAAATTAATCATACCTAAATAAACTATTTTATATGGATTACATAAGGCGGTTTCCAATTCGACTGAAACTTATTCGATTATACAAAGTATAAGAATCCTATTTGAGTCGAATACACTAAAATTTCATTGTGTTTGTATAGTTCATGTTTTATTAAGAACACTATGGTTGTTTCATGAATGCAAAAAAACACAAAGAGAGAAAACAACACCAAAATAAAAATAACACAATCTTATATACTAAACCACCAACAGACATTGAAAGCAAATATTTTTCTACAATCTTCCATGTGCGTAGCAAGAGACTTATCATGTTTTCATTATGTAATATACAGATAATACCATCAAGATACCAATATGTATCAAGATACAGAAAAATATTTGTGACGCCTATACCAAAACCAACAAAAATGTCTTTCTGTTTTTGTTATTGTTTAACTATTATATGACAAAAACCAATAATATATAGTACGTTATCTTAATAGGAGCTGGTGTAAAGAGCGAACAAGACATAAACGTATAAACATTTTGTTGGTTTTGCTATGTATCAAGCTTCAAGAATGTATTTTTGTCGATTGAAAATAAAGTATAGTAATCATGAAAATTTTGTACCTTGAAATTTTTAGAGATTTATCTGTTTTGAGGTCATCTGAGTCCGAAAAAGTGGATTTCGAAATGGTGTCTGCCTGTCAGTCTGTCAGTTTGTGTTCCCTCTACAGCCCAGATGGTTTAACCAATCGAACTGAAACTTCAGATTTAAGTTTTTTGATAAATTGGGAGGTTCCAATGAATTTTAATCTAAATCGGCTAACTGGAAGTGGCCACTCCCTTGGTCCAGAAAATTTATTTTGCAAATATCTTTAAAAAAAAAAAAAAAAATTCTCAAAATTCGCTGTTCGTAAAAGAAAGTCGTGTGATTGCCACACCTCCATTATTTTGATTTGACCTCAGCACCTGAATTCCGGTTCTATGACAAATGAGAACGAGAAATAACTAAATTTTTTTTTTCGACTACAGCCTTCCCTCGAATAAAAGGACTAGTCCTTTTATTCGTAGAAATTAATTCGAATAAGAGGACCTACAAATAGTGGGACCAGACCTTTTGTTCGAATAAAAAGAACTGATTCACTAAAACGAATAAAGATGGAATTGTTAATACTGACTAATAAAACAAAATGAATAAGGTTTAGCTGATATGTATTAAAAACAATGTTGTTTCATTCTTAAACTTTATATTTTATTATAAAATAATTTTCAAAATTAAACATTAATAAATATATTTACAAAATAAAATATAAACTTCAAATAGAATCTTTGGAAATTAAATTATAAATTATTGTTAATATGTTATGTGATTTAGTAAGAATTTGAATGCTAAATTCGAACTGGCCATTTGGTTCCTGAGTTTAATGTCTGAATTCTTAATAAATCACTTAGTATATTGATAATAATTATAATTTAATTATTTTAAATTTTCAAACCGAAACAGCCATCCATATTTACCATGGTGAATGAATTCTCTGGAGAATCCCGTTCATAGCTGGTTTCTAATAATTTGGAACATTCGTTGTCCAACTCAATTATTTTTATATTTAGTTTCTGTAATATTGCCACCGCCCTTATCTCAATACCGGATTGAGTGCATTCTCCTTTTGAAATTACGCTTTCATCATCTTCATCGAAAAGTTGATGCAATTCCTCATCTTTCCTCAATAGTTCGAATAAAGGTGAACGATATGTCTCTGTAAAGAAACTTTTTTTTTGTATCCAACGGCCAAAACCAATCAGCCAATACTTCATCAAAGTAGCACACAACATGAATTACTTCACCATGCACTGCTTCCCATTCAACGCGTAGAAATTGCGGTGATAAAAGATTTCATAACGACTCGTAGAATAAATTAAAATTATGATTTTCCTTAGAAACAATACCGCATATTTTAAAACGACAGTTTTGTAGTTCGTACGTCCAGAGGTTGGAGAAGTCCTGTAATTTTTGGTGGAATTAAGATTATGAAAATGTTATGTTTCTCCGATGTTTTTGATTTTGCCAATTTTACGTGTGGTCCGTAGTGATCTATAAGTAATAGAACTGGTTGACGATAAAAACCAGACTTGGTCCGTTTTAAAAATAAATTTTCGATGTACTCAGACAAAATTGCGTCATTCCTAAGGCATCCAATACTGGTATACCGGAAACCGAAATACCGGTATAACGGACCTTTTTTCAGTACCGGTATTGAGCGATCAATACCGGTATTTCGGAATTCACATTTTTATTGATTATTCGCCCAATATTCATTGAATTGTAATTAAAGTCAAAATTCTTATAGGAATCGTATAAAGTCAAATTTTTTATAAACTCTTGAAAATTTATAAACAAAGCAAAGTTCAAGAAGAGTAACGCAATATATTAATTTTTATTTTGTGAGTGTTGGAACAATCTAACCGTATAGCTCAAAAACAACAAAAAGGACGTTCCAATAATTTTGCTTCATTAATAAATAAAATTAGAAAGATTGGAAAGTTGTTTCAACGATCACCGATCAAAAATGTTAGTCTAAAATCTTACGTTAAAATGAATTCGGCAAAGAAATATCTGTAATCTTAGAACCAAAAACAAGATGAAACAGCTTACTTTTTATGATGGAGCGGTTTTATAAATTAAGAAATTGTATCTTAAAAGCTCCGATCGAAGTCAAATCAACTATCAGCTTTACCGAAACGAGCGTTTCTAGAGTATAGAATTAACGCTTTCTAACTATGATTTTACCAGTCAACTGGCAGTGTGTTGTGTAAGAGGAATCTGACACTTCCGTCTGTTGACGCTAGCCTGGCATTCATGGTTTAACCTTTGGGAGAAGGACGATTAGAAAAGAAATAGTTAATATAATTGTCCATCTTATAAAGCGGTTTTCTTCAACCCCAGCTCCAGATAAAGCTTCATACTCAACATCAGAAAGTGATGTTGATTGTGAAACCCACAAGCGCGAAGGGAAATCTTTATCGATAAGATTGCAAGAAAGGCTTGACGTTATAATAAACAATAAGGTTAACAAGAAAATTACGCAAAAAGTAAATCGAGATTGATTAGGTTTCTATAAGTGTTACATAAACAATACCGGTATTAATACCGGTATCTCGGTTTTGTTGTCAAGTAATACCGAAATACCGGTATTCATATTTTGGACAGAAAGTCATTCTACATGCCAGTAGTATTAACGTTGACCAGACATCCATCACTGACGGTTGGCTTCTTTTTTAAATTTGCAAATAGCAAATGAGGAGGGGTAAATTTTACCATCCATCCCTATTGCGAATGTCGTGGTAAAGCGTTTGTGTGATGACGAAGCTTTTCGTATCAACACCTCTCTGGCTCCTTTAGAGGTGATAGTAATTTTTGGCTCAGCTTCGAAGTATCGCGCCACTTGATCGAAGTTGATGATATGTTTTACTTCAATAGTTTTATTTTGTATTAGCTTGATGGAATTTTGTGACAACGTTTACGACATCATCAGAAAGAACTCGTGTTGTCGTCTGCCTTCGTGCAACAAGACGATGCCGATTTTTGAAAAACGCAACCCAACCGGACGAGGCTTTAAAGTTGTTGTACTTTGCGTCATTTGTTTCTGTAAACACTTGCTTGCTGCATGACAGTGCATTCATACGTATAGTATTAATCTTTCACACGTAACCCACTCTCGTTTCTGTTATGTATCCACCTGATAGCCTCCGTCAAATTGTAATAGAAACTTTCGATGTATCGACCATTTTTATTAATTGTTCTCGTTGAGAATACCACCGCTTTATGTTTACAACTGGGATCCCCATTTCCTTAGAAACCGCATAAAAGCGCCTCTGCCTTTTGTGTTTGACTTATATTTATTGATGACATCAATTTTTTGCTTTATTGTGTATGACTTTCTTAATTCAGCCATTCTAATCACACCAAAAAAATCATTATATAATAATTTATAATTTTATAATGGCATTCCAAAAATTTTACGTCTACTTACATAAAATGTTCTAACAGTCAAAAAATCTTGTAGTTAGAACTTATTTAGTTTCGTTTTTCGTTTATTAAAATTAATTTAATATTTTTACACTTCAGAAGCCGAACGGAAAATTAAAAAAAAAATTTGTACAAAAATTATAAACCAGTTTGTTACAATTCGTATTTAAATCAAATGTCGTCGCCAGTCACGAATATCAACGAATTACACATATCACTATCACCATTTTAGAATTTATTTCTAATACCGCTCGCTGTTTACGCCACTTATCGTTAAAATTGTGATGTAAATTTATTTGCGTTCATTTCGGCGTAAACAAATCGAAATAAATTTACTTTCTTTTTGGCATATAATAGTGTATTGAGGTCGATTCTCGCACACAAATTTTATCATGTTATGCTATTTTAAGTAATAAAATAGTAAGTTTATTGTGTTTTTTTTTAATTTGTAGGCGTAAAATTGAAAGAAAATTACCTAATTGGTTTGGGAATTATTTTTTGTATAAATAAATTAAAATAATGCCAATTTATTTAATTGGAATTTTGTTAGAACGGTAAGAGAGAAGAAGAAGGTTTGCAATATATTTTTTGCAAAGTGAACCAACTTTAAATTAATTAACTTTTTGTTTTAAGGCATAACTACTCGTATATAGACTTAGATTGAGACAGCTTCGGGACGTCAGCAATCCGTATGAATTACCACAAAGAAAGTTTAAAAAATTATTTCGATTATCAAAACAAGCTGTACAATTCATTATTGGAAGATTGGAAGCAAGATCACAACCAACAGAAATCCCATTTAAATTAAAAATTTTATGTGCTCTACACTTTTTCGGCCATGGCTCGTATCAAGTGTCAATTGGAAGCTGCGAAATTATTTCACTATCTCAACCTAGTGTTTCTCGGGTAATTAGAGCAATAACGAAACTAATCGTCCAACACCTCTTGAACGATTTTGTTAAATTTCCACAAAATATTTTAGAACTAGCAGAAGTAAAAAACAAGTTTTACCAGAAATTCCAAATGTCTGGAATTATAGGTGCTATAGATGGTTCTCACATAGCTTTAGTTGGACCACCAGAAAATGATGATTTTTTTAATTGCCCGTTTCATTTGAATACCCTGCAAACATTTTTCAATTCACTCAAAGAAAATTGTACTAGAATATTTTATTATAAAATATGAAATAAAACGAGGCAATTAAAATACGAAAAAATAAAATAAAATTCGACAATGTCAGAATCGACCCCATTATTCAACGAGCATATAATGATAGCTGCTATTCACGGAGATGAAGTTTACCGACACGAGCCATTATATGCGAGTAGAATACGATACTTTATGAATTACCATTACCATTGGTATTATCTTTAATTCATATAATCCGCGAATCGTCCACGACCGATAAAAAATTGTATTTTATTATCAAATCCTTTAAATAAACCTAAAATAATTTACATTTTCGACATTTTGACGTCTCAATTTAATAATAATAAAAATAGCAAGAGACTACTAGATAAAATTTCAAAAATGAAATTTTTATTTGGTAGTAGTGAATAATGGAAGAAGGGACTACTAGATAAACTAGCAGTGAATAATGGATATCATTGATTAAAAAGAGTGTTTGCTCTTTGTTCCAATCCATTTCAGTCATATTATCACCGATAATTATCAATTTAATTCTCAAATAATATTAAATTAATTATAATTAAATATTATTAAATTATTGTATTTAATTTTATTTATTTTAAGCACCAAAACAATGTTTTTTTTTCACCTTCTCGCTTGTACAAGAAAATTAGAATGAGCTCCTGTCAAAATAAAAAATAAGAAAAAATAACCGTAAAAATTTTTATATGTGTTGGTGTGTAACAACACGATCAGCGCTACAAATTTTTGTTGAAAACGTTCATCGGAATATCCCTACTCCAAAATTAGTTTGTAGGCAGAGAAGTAAGAAACGAGGAAAATCGGCGCCCAAAAAGTACTCGTCTAAACAGGCCCATTAAGTGTATTGCTTTCAACCAAAATGAGTTAGGTATTTTTTTTTTGGTTACCGCTGGTCAAAGCAAGAGCAAAAATTAACCAAATTTTGGTCTAATTTTTTGTCGTGTATTTACATTTTCTTGTCAATTCGACTCTTGTGGCAGGTATTAAAACTAAAAATTTCGTTAAGATTTATTTAACCACTAATTTTTTTTGGGTTAGCTAAACCATTTCTTGGTCTATCTAGTACGATTGTTGTTGTAATTGTTTTATTTTTGGTGAAAGCAATACAACTATTATAATTGAAGAAACGAACATATAATGAATATATTATACCTACGTTAGTCGTGGACAAAAGCTTATTTTTAAGAAACTTTACAATTTTTGTTTTCATTTTGTTTCAATGATGGTTCGTTTCACTCGAATATAGGAACTAGTCTTTTTAAACGAATAGAAGGATCAGTGGTCTTCTATTGCATTAAAAGGACTAGTTCTTTTATTCTAGGGAAGACTGTAGGTAGTCAGTTCTCATACTCATCAAAATTCCGATTCCCGTATTGCAGATGAGTTTCAATTATAGTAAAATATTATAGCATGCATTATTTGGTTTACTGGGTTATTTTTTGGCATTATTTTGTTGTAAAAACAAAATTTTCTATCAAAATAGGCTTTTTTTTAGATTGAAGTACATTGTTACACTTTTTGTATAAATATACAAAAAATTATAAGTAAAAATTAGAGAATTAATATAAACTTTGTGATTGAAAATTTATACATTTGTGTTACCTATTTTAAATTTAGTTGCAACAGTTTTATGTACATATTTACAAAATTCGTTCATTGGCGTAATTTTTAAATATTTATTGATTTAAATCCTGAAACCATAGTACAAAAACAGGAAAGCCTTTTGGTATGATATTTACCAGTGACAGGCGTTTTTCCTTAGCAATAGAAATAAAAAATAATAATAATAATAAGAAATATAGTAGTAAGGAAGTAATCGAAATAATGATTCTTAGATACAAAGCGACAATAACAAACACAATATTATTAACTGAAGGTTATATTGAATTAAAATTAAGTACATACATATATACACATATGATACAAATTTAATAATAAATTAGATTACTACGAATCTAGCCACAATTTCAATGATGACAAAAATTTAGATTTTGAATTTAAGCAACGTATATATATCTCTGGGAAGCTTGTTAAAAATTGTAGGAGCGGTAACTGAAAAATAATTAAAATAATGGGTTTTTAAAAATTTAGGAACCGTACGAAAAAATGCATTGTGTTCTTTCGCAAAGTGTAACTTTGACAACTCAAGAAACGATTTCCACATCTCTCAAAATGTACATTCATGACCTTGTAAACATAAAGATGTTTAAGTGGCAGCATATTACTCGTTTCAAATAACGGCCAAGATGAGCACAATTTAATCTTGAAAAACATCAATCTTAGTATGAACCTTTGAGGAATAACCAAAGGTCGGACTGAATCGTAGTACGTAGCGCCCCAGCAGCAAATACCATAGCGCAATCTGGACTCAATTAAGATATGATAACAAAGTTTAGAACCGAACAAGAACAGTTAGAACGCAAAAGATACATTTTCCTAATACCAGAATGTAGTGAATTATTTAGGTCAAACATATGGCATTTCCAGTCCAAACGGCTATCTACGATTAACCCCAAATATTTAATGTTATTCACGGAATCAATCGTCAAACAATTAGCCAATGCAATTACCACTCTTAGTACAACGACAGTCGTGATAAATTATGTCTCTATTGAAAGCACACAACTCATTTAAATTAAACAACATTGCTTTAGTTTTCGAACTTAATAATACATTTTTCCGTAATTGTGGAATAATTAGAACTATTGTACACAAAAGCCATATCGTCAGCAAAAGCCACCACTTTACCCTTAAATCTTTGGGTGAAAACCGAATTAATATAAATCAAAAATAAAATCAGGCCAAGTACTGAACAACAATGCTCCACTAACACAAACGCCACATCGAACACTTTGTGAACGATTAACAATAAATGATTTCAGCCAATTATAAACACAACCACGAAAACCGATATTCCACAATTTATTCAAAAGAACGTTATGATCCACCATATCAAATGCTTTTGTAATATCGACAAATAAAGCAGCTACCATTTTAGAATTATTAAGACCTTCATGAAGTGGATTTAGCAGTTCGATCAGATCATCTTCAGTCCCTAAATTACACCTAAAACTAAATTGACACTTACTAAAAAAGTTCGATCCATCCAGAAAATTAACTACCCTCGTTTTGAATGCTTTTTCAAAGATTTTTGAGATCACGGTCAGTAAAGAAATTGGTCGATAGTTCACAATTGGCAATCGATTGCCCTTTTTAAATAGCGGGATTACTGCAGCAACTTTAAGTGAATCCGAGAAAATGCCTTCAGTGATACTTCGATTAAAGAGAATGCTTAAAATATCAAAAATGTCAAAGGTAATTTTTTTAAATAACCAATTACTAAAACCAAATAATGACGGAAAAAGAAACTGCTGCTAGATGATTCATCTAAACTTACAGTAACATCGGTTAGTCGCGAGCAATCGGGAAGCTCCTTACGAGCGTTTGATACAACATTGCGAAAATATGAATTAAAACAATTAGCTACTCGTATATCCTCTGCAGAGGCGAAACGATTATTATGTTCATCAACTATTTCAAATATATTATCACTGGAAGTATCCTTATTTAGAATTTCATTAATTAATGACCATTGTTGTTTAACGTTACCGGTAACCTTTTGACATCGACCCAAATAATATTTTGATTTAGCCTCAAATATTTCCTTTTTTAATTGTTTTGACATCTGACGAAGAAAGCTTGATAAGTCCAAATTACTGGAATTTTTTTTAAGCTTTCTACTAAGCTTATTTTTCTTATTGATTTTATACAGAAGGGAATTGTTCATCAACGGTTTAAGCTTGAAAGTTTTTTTATTCGGTTTACCTACGTATTTACATTGGTCAACGTAACTATAGAGAGCGTGGTAGTAAACAAATCGCAAGCTGCAGAAATATTGGCTTCAGGTAAAACTATATTCCAAGATTCAAGTAACAATAATTGATTCAGACGGTCAAAGTTAATCAGAAACTTCATATCATCAAATCAATAACAATGGTCCGTGATCATCGATAGAAAACATGATCAATGCAAGATGAGGAAACACTAGAAATCCTGGTCGGCACATTTACATCACAGAATAATCCATGGCTTGACATTAAAAATTTATACTCATCAACTAGTCTAGAGCTGCTCAAAATGTTAATATTGGCATCCCCCACCAGGAGCAAATTTTTTGATTTAATTTTAATCAAGAATAAATTAAGCTCAACCAAATATGCGTCAATGTTATAGGAATGAAGTCTGTAAATACACACAATAGTTACTTTAATATTTTCAAAATAAGTATCAATTACTAATCGAACGGGAATTCGGGTGCAGAAGATAATTCTAAGAATCACTACATACATATACCGGGTGATTTTTTTACCCTGATATTCTCAAATATCTCTGAAAATGAGCACTCAACGAAAAAAATGGTAAAGATCAAAATTTAATTATTCCGTGGGGGAAATACATTAGTGTTCAAATTAGTACCCCCTCCCCCTTGTAGGTGGGGCGCGGGTAACTTTGAAACTAAAGTATGAACCCCTATTTTTTATCGCAGATTCGGATTCTATGGCTAAAAAATACGTAGGATTTGACTGAAACATTTTTTTGATTCATGATCGATGGCGCTGTAATTGACGATATTCAATTTTTTTCGATTTCTCGTACTGAGAAACTACGCAAACGATTCTGCAATACGCCTGCAATAAAAATATCACGGTTTCATTGTAAATACTCGAAATTGGTCGTCAACAAATTTATTCATTTTGCAAATTTCGAATAACTAAATGACTGTACACAATTGAGAAGTGTGTCTGCTTGAATTTCAACACAAGCATTTCTGATTCGCTCGATCATATTCTCACGTGTTGTTGGATTTTGTTTGTAAACTTGGTCTTTGAGATAGCCCCACAAAAAAAAATCTGGCAAAGTAAGATCTGGTGATCTGGCAGGCCAATTTACCGGACCTTCTCGCCCGATCCAGCGACCATTGAAATGACGATCAAGTACTGCACGTGCTACCAATAAATAGTATGCGGGACAACCATCATGTTGAAACCACATGTTCCGTCGCACTTCTAAGCTCAAGTCTTCAAATAATGTTGGCAGTTCATTTTCCAAAATATCTTGGTACATTTGACCATTCAAGTTGCCTTCAATAATGTGGGGGCTGGTGACTTTGTTGCCAATTTTTCCACACCACACATTGACAGTCCAAGGATGCTGATGTTCTACTTGGCGAAGCCAGTGCGGATTTTCAACATTCCAGTAATGCGTGGCGATTAACCGTTGTATGGTTTGTAAAACCCGACTCGTCGGAGAACAATACGTAACGAAAAAAAATTGGGTTTTGCTGTATTTGTTCAAGTGCCCCCCGAAAAACGCGAAGCATAGAGAGTGACAGCATTATAAAGACTCCGGCCGGCTTCTCCATAAACCAGAATTATTTAAATTTTCTCTTATACAGTTAAATACACCATTCTTAAGTAGTATTGTTGTTTTCGAAATAATCTTCGGACTGAATCGGTATTTTTAAAACAAAATACAAACAATTTCATTAATTTGAAAGCCGATTTAATCGCATGTTCCTGGGTTACGACAATGAGAAGCCATTTTCAGTAATTGAAAATTTAAGAAATACAAATTGTTTAAGACTAACTTCAAGTATTTACAATGAAACCGTGGTATTTTAATTGCAGACGTATTGCAGAATCGTTTGCGTAGGTTCTCACTAGGAGAAATCGAAAAAAATTGAATATCGTCAAATATAGCGCCATCTATCATGAATCGAAAAAAATGTTTCAGTCAAATCCTACGTATTTTTAGCCGTAGAATCCGAATCTGCAATAAAAAATAGGGTTCATACTTTAGTTTCAAAGTTACCCCCGCCCCACTTACAAGGAGGAGGGGTACTAATTTTAACACTAATGTATTTTCCCCACGGAATAATTATTTCTCATTGTTTATAAATAAAAATAAAATAAATTAATTAATTAATAAAAATGACTTAGTTAACTAAATTTATCAACGATCACTCTTCTTACCACAATAGAAAACAGTATTCCATTATCGAAATATAAAAATTTGCACCAACCAAGTTCTGTAACAGCGTTATTTTACTGAAAATGCAGCGAAAAGAATAATTACTAGTGATGGCTACCAATAAGTCAGCACTGATGTTTATAAACATGATACAGCTGGTCACCTTGCTGTGGTTGAAAATAAAACTAATTGGTCGCCTTACTTTCTATATAGCATACCTAAACTAACAGGCCCATTCTGACGCACAGTTACAGACTGAAAAATCGTCTTATGTAAGACTTATGTCGAATTCTTTTCGTTTTTTCAAATCAATGTAAATTTTGTGGTGTGAAACGTACATGAAACCAAAATTGATGCAGTTTTGTGTTTGTATTGGTAATATAAAAAATTTGACGTTTAAAAAATTTCGAATCGATTTTTGTAGTGTTTAGTCGAGTGCTGTTTATTCAACAATTAAAATTAAACACAACAATTAAAATGATGCAAAATCGAGGCGCAAAAACTCCATACATTGAAAAAATATTGATGTTTTTTGACGAATCAACATTAAAATTCAACTTTACCAATTTTATACACACATATGAATAGTTTTCCAATCGACCACCGCAAGTACTTATTAGCACTTATGGTTTATGTCTTTGCTAAATCATCTACTCGCAACTGCTCTACCTATTTTTTCATGAGCAGCTACAAGCAGTTTATTGCTACTTTATTTTTTAAATATTTATTTTAATATTTTAGTATCATACATTTAAAAAATTAAACCATCTACTCGCAACTACTCATGCTCAAGTGAAAGTGTAGTTGTTAGAAGTAGTAACGCAAATAATTAACGGCAGAGGGTTTTAATTTAAAAAATTCCCATAGATGGCTCTATACCAATTTTGGTTGTGTGAAGGCAGCCGCTTGCCAAAAGACTTCAGGTTTTTTGGCACGCAGTCTACACTAAAACAGTCTACACAAAAAATGTCCATCTCTCTTGTGTTATATTCTAAAAAAGTTACCAAAAATAATACAACAACAAAAACATTTAGTAACTTTTTAAGAATATAACACAAGAGAGATGGAAAAATTTTATCTTTTCCGTGTGGACTGCGTGTCAAAAAATCTGAAGCTTTTTGTCATGCGGCAGCCTTGAAATGTCATTTTTTAACCCTACTCCAACCGAGGTGTGCTTTTTTGGCTTATTTGTAAAATATGTATAAAGTGTAAAACAATGACGAAAGAAAGTTGTATTTAAAACAACTGTATGTGAATTTGCAACTAAAATAAAAATATTTTTAAACGTTTGTTTGCTCTGAATAAAACCTCAAATACGGCCCTGATTATTTTAGTCATTCGTTTCCTGTAGCATTTGACTCGCTTAATGTTTAAGAATTCCTGGTCCACATAATTGTACATATTAATGGAAAACGAGCAGAAAACCAAATCAATTTTCAATGCCAGACCAATATCCAATAGGCATGTTTTGGTATTCATGTCTGCTCTAGTACGCGATAGCAATTTTTTGAATTTAGTTACTTTAAAATTAAATATTGTCAAATTATTAACCTAAAGAATGTAGAACTCGCAGATTCCGTTAGTTTTTATGCAAAGTGCCAGTTCTGTATAATCTCTCCAATTGGAGAATATAACAAGAAATTTATCTAATATTTTGTGCGGATTTTTGTTTGTTGTTGTTAAATATTGTAAAAGATTGGATCTACCTTAGTTAATTAAAAAATTTGACAATATTTGATTTTAAGGTTACTAAATTCGAAAAATTGCTATCGCGAACTAGAATAGACGTGTATCTAACTAAACCAAACACAAATCTCTCTTAAAACTAAAAGTATCGAAAGCGCCCCAACATCACATGGGGGAAATAAAACGATTTATTTGTATTGTATTTAACAACATCAATATCCCGCAATATTTCTGCCTCGTTTTGTATTTTGATTAGCGCAAAAAAGGAAAACAACAGACGACAAAACAAAAACCACCACCACTTCAAAACAAATATATTAACTCATTTCACAACCACATGTAAACAACGCTTGTGATTTGAAAATACATACCTGTCTACTTTATCCGAACAGTACCGTAATTAATTTTTGAACATGTTTACTAATGTTTCATGATCAAAACCACACTTTCAGTCGAATTAATTTCACTGCACTTTACTAACAATTAAAACAAACCATACCACAGAACATCACTCATTTTTGAAATTTAGTTCCTTTTATTTATTTGCACAAGCACAACGAACACTATATTTATGTAAACTAGAATACAAAACATAAAACACTAAATTAAATTAAAATTAAATAAATTAAAAGAGAGAGACAAAAACACATCTTTCTCCGTCGAGTGTCCATCGTGCACCTTCTAAATGTATGTTTAAGTGATGAGTACATAACCTGCTAAAATTCTCTCTTTAGCCCAATCAGGCTTTCTAAGAGAGAATTTTAGCAGGTTATGGAAACGACAGTTAAATTTCACATATTTTGTTTGTTGTTTCTGTAGTTGAAATAATTTTTGTCAATAAAAGAGAATTTACTTGTTTGTGGTTGTACTTGTTTTTCAACTTTTATGTTTTTTGTTGAGAAATTTGTGCCGTTATCATTCAAAAACAACACAATCATTTTTTTTATTATGGTCTAAATTTGGGTAAAATGTGAAACTAATTTCTTTCCAACCTAGTACAAATAGCTCAATTTGAGTAGCTCAAATTAATTAAAATTTTCAGAAAAAAATTAATTTCAAAACTTGCCAGTCATCTAGTCCACAACAATTAAATTTTACGTCGGAGAAAATTGTTAGTTGGATTTTATTCTGTGGAAAGGCTAACATTTATTTTACTAGATATATTCTGCAAGATGTTCCGGCAAATCAAAGAGTTCAGCCATGCCCAATAGTTCTCCTTGGATGGATTTTGATAAACCTAGCAGCCAGCCATTCTTACGACATTCTAAACAAATAAAGGCGTTTTCGTTATCTGAATCAACTGAATGGAATTGTGTGTTCGATTCGTACGTGTATGTGGTTACTTCAGATGGGTTCTTTTTTATTTGTTATGATTATTTCGTGTGGATTAGTCTGTTTTTCGGGATTTTGCCATAAATATTTTTTTTGGGCAAAACGATTTATTAAAATAAATCACAAAAGGAAATATTATAGATTTTCAATTATTTCAAAAATGGATATCTGACGGAACCCATTGGTTATGTCGTAAATTGTAGCCTTATTAAACTGAAGAAGTTTAAGCCAAGGCAAGGAAATAATCGATCAATATTAAGAGAACTGAAGTGAACACTTGGGACCGGGCAAGTGCATACAAAGTTAATGCAATCATTATCATACTCGAGTAAACCTTAAAATGTTTATGACCAGAAAGAATAGCGACCAAGGCTCTTGACTGGTCTCTTTCTAAGGGTTCTTAACATAATTTAATGATAACGGCGCAAGTGATTCTGGACCGAACGATTTTAAATCAGCAATTTCATAACCCTCAATATCACAATTAGCAGGGACCAACAAGATCGTTACTTTATTTGAAGAGCATGGATAAACTGTTTACGATATTTGACAAGTTTAGACATGGTCAGTACAGATAAGGAAAAGACTATATTTGTATTTGTCACAGTCCGATTCAATGGTTCAATTCATTATGTGTAAGAGCCATTATTTCCGCCTGATACGCTGTGCAGTATTTACTCAACAACCAAACGAGCGAAGAGTAAGGATGTTGCATTTTACATGTGTCGACAATTCTTTCTAACCCCTTAAGAAAGGTAGGGGCCGAAGTGATTTTTCAGATTCGGTATAAAAATAACTTTGCTTTTACCGCACGATTGAAAAACAATGCTGCAAGCAATGCAGGCTTAAAAAAGGAGAGGCAGATCGTTACTAGCCTTAAGATTAGTACATTTGGCTTTATTCTTTTGTTAAGTATTTCAAGCTCAGAAGAGTTTAAATACAACACATAATAGCGGAATTTATTTATTCTCACTTCAAGTTAGGAGTTTGGTAAGCTTGTGGGTGTGTTGGTGTGAGTTTTAATGTTGTGTTTACTCTATTAACACTCCACTATATTCGCAAGGTTAAGTTCACTACACCCAGCACAGTGAATGCAGTGAACGATAGAAAATTATCGAAAACGAGCCGGCCTAATGATGGCGCGGCCCCCTCTGGATTTGGTTTGTTCAGTAGGTTTGGGATGAAACATTATTCTTCCCTTAAGTGATCTGCCTGTTTCACCGGTATGTGACAGTGGTGAATGTGTTGTTTCCAGCGTAGTGTTCGGTTTGGTTGGCACTTCGTTCGATGTATTTGTATGTTTATCAGGTTGCGGCGCCTCTATGAAACAAGGTTTAAGCCGGTTTATTGAAACCGTTAATTCGATAACTTTGACCAGCAGTGTGAAATATTTTTCGTTGCGTTTGACTACTGGAAATGGTCTCTCGTATGGAGGTTGTAGAGACTGACGAACTGCACGAATTCGCAAGTTGACAACTCTTTAAATACGAAAATTTGTTCTTTAGCATGTCGTGATGTCGATGAGGGTTGAATGTTTTTAACCTGGTTCCTCAACTGTGTGACGAAATCGGACTGATGAATGTTCCTGCTTGGTTGAATGAAATCCGCGGGTAGTCGTATATGTTCTCCGTAAACAAGTTCGGTTGACGTACTCTGAAAATCGTCCCGGAATGAGGTTCTCAGTCCGAGTAGTATTATCGGTAAAGATTTTGTCCACTGTTTTTCAGCGACACACATTATTGCGCTTTTAAAACTAAGGTGCCATCGTTCGATTATGCCGTTGCGTGCTGGATTGTAACCAGTTGTTCGTTTGCGGTGGAATCCAAGTGATTTGGAAAGTTCGTCGAACAGCGTTGCTCGGATGGCACTGCAAATCGGCTGATCCATGTTTTCATTAATGCATCAGTTATGGTTTCTGCTCTGATATTCGGAATTGGTGTAGCCTCTGGCCAACGTGTTTAGCGATCGATCATGGTCAAACAATATAAATTACCTTCGGATGGAGGTAACGGTCCGACTATATCGATGTGGATTTCGTCGAATCGTTTATTGGTCTGTTCTTAAGTTCCAGTTTTACTTCTGACGTGTTTCGTAATTTTACACTTTGGGAGCGTATTTCTTGGTTCATCGCTGGTCACACGCATTTTTTACTGATTCGTTTTGCTGTGGCGCGGATCTCGGGGCGAGAGATATTGTGCAATGACTCGTAAATTTGTCGACGAAATGATTTAGGGATAAACGGCCTTTGTGTTTCCGTTGAAACATCGCATAAAATTTAATTATCGGTTCCAAAAACTGGGAATTTTATGAATTTTAAAGGCGCGTTTGATTCCCTCAGTTTTACGAGCTCCTAATCATTCGTTTGTTCATCTGCTATTGCTTCATAGTCAATTGCGCTTCCTATTTGAATATGTTCGATTCGTGAAAACGTATCCACGACGACGTTGTTGTTTCCCGAAATGTGACGAATATCCGATGTATAGTATATTGTGCTATAAAATCTAAGTGTTGCCGTTGTCTAGGCGATGCTTTTTCGAGACTTTGACATAGTGAGAATGTCAGTGGTTTTTGGTCAGAGAATAGAATGAATTCTCGACCTTCGATGAAAGAGTTCCCTGTCATACGTACTGTAGCGGGTTTCGGTATTAATTAGCTTTCGTGAGTAGAAGAACAGTGGTTGCCATCCTTTTTGTGTCTGTTGTTACAATACTCCTCCTACTGATGTATTCGACGCGTCGACGAAAATTGCTAATTTGGCATTTGGAATCGATATGCTAACTGAGAGCACTGCGCCAGCTTTGTTTTGCATGTTTCGAATGATTTGTCGATCCGTCGGTCCAATTTATTGATGACTTCTTCTTCTTCTTTTGCCCTTTTAAAATTTCGTATAAAATCCCCTGATCGTGTGCTGCATTCGGTAAAATGATTCGGTAATAATTTATCATCCCCAAAAATCGAAGAATGCCGTCTTTTGTAGTTGGTCGTGGCAAATTTTGAATGGCTTCCACTCTGTGTTTATCAGGCGAAATGCCGCTTGCGGTGATAAGAAATCCGAGGAAAGATATTTCGTTCTTTATAAATGCGAACTTGTTAAGATTTATGACTAGTCCCGCGTCACTTAGGCGATGGAAAACAATCCGTATATATTTCAGATGCTCTTCCGAGGTTTGTGAGGCGATCAGTAGGTCGTCGATATACTGAAACACGAATGACAGATCTCGAAATATTGCGTGAATCAAACGTTGGAATGTTTGAGCCGCGTTACGTAATTCGAGCGTCATCCGGGTGAACTCGAACAATCCGAACTGATCCGAATATGGAGCGGTCGGCACACTCCTTGTGCTGTCCAAGCTTCAATCTCAGCTTTGGCGATTTTCATCTTATCCGCGTTCAACCGACGTACTTTTGCATGGCATGGTTGACCGGATGTATCGATACAATGCTTAATGTTATGTTTCACAGTACTTAGATTTGTTGATTCACGAGTTACTGTCTTGAATTCGTGTAGTAGTTCCAGAATCTTGGGAAGTGTTGAATCGGAATTTGATTGGCTCTCCTTTGACGTCGAGGTTCGTGTTGGGGTCGATGAGCTTGTTATTTTTAATGTCGACCAATAAACCGAAATGTAATAGGAAGTCAGCTCCAAGAATACACCGATCGACTTTTCCTATGATGCACTTCCATGTCAATGGACTACGAAGACCTATGTATGTTGAGAGTGAGGTTTTTGTAACCGTATGAATCAATCGTTGTAGCGTTCGCCGCGAACAATTTAAACGTGGGAATTCGAGTTTTCGGGGTTTGTTGGTGGTATCACTAAAACCTCGGCGTTTTGTGAATCGACTATGATTAGGCGGCTGTTTGAGATTTGGCTACCGTCACTTGCCGCGTGAAGTGCGGTGCCTACCGGTATTCCGGATTCGTTGTGGATTGGTTCGCTTCGTTGAAGTAGCATGGTTTTTAGACACCTTCGCGCTTGAAAACTGTATTTGTGATGATACCAGCAATTCGGGTGTTTTGCCACTTGTTCCTTTGATCGCGAACTGCTGCACTGACGATTATTGTCATTGGTTCTGGGGCTTTGCGAGCGTCCGCGGGATGATTTATTTTTAGATTTCTCGAAATGACCGAACAGTTCTTCCATTCGTTGTGTTAGGAAGTTGATCTGAGTTGTTAAATTGCTTTCTTGTGCTCTGTCGTCGTCTCGTGTCGAGGCTTTCAGGTTGAAAATACTAGCCGTTTTTTGTACGTCGACTATTTTGTCTACAGCGTTTGCAAGTTTCTGAAGGTTCGAATCATCCATGCAAGACGAAATTTCTTGTGCATGTGTTGGGAGTCGCTTTAACCACAGATTTCTTAAAACTGGCTCAGTAACCTGATTAATAGATAGTGTTTCCATTTCCCTCAACAGTTGAGCTGGTTTTTTATCGCCGAGCTGCAGTCCTGATAGGAGTCGATCGAATATTATTTTTGCTGATCCGCTTAAGCGTTCGATTATGACCTTTTTTAATGTTTCGTATTTGTCGCTCTTTGGCGGTGTGAGAATTTGATCGCGCACACATTTCACTGTTTCTGGATCGATAGCTGCAATAAGATCTCCGTATTTGGTTGAATCGGCTGAAATAGCACCAACTTCAAATTGTGCTTCCAACTGTGTAAACCAAATTTCTGGGTCGTCTCGATTGAAAGGTGCGTATTTTATTGACACCTTGTAGACGTTAGTTGTCCCTACTATTTTGGGTTTCGCCAGTAAACCGAAAAAGGTGATGCCAATTTTACTTGCATCGACGGTAGTATTGCCGTCACAAGCTCCTCAGAAGAAGAAGGATATATAGAGTCGTAAGATAGAAATACTGAGTTGTGAGAGTGATTAGAACTACCGAAAAATCAGCTGAACTACATTCTTGGATAAAAGACGCACTGGTGTCATCAGAGATATAAATGCGAGCTCCTGTTTTAATGACAGATTTCGTAGAAAAAATTGTACCTTTATCTAAATTATCAAGAATATAAGGTTCCTGAATAAGGCATAAATCTATGTGCGATAAATTGAAGCAAGCAGCGTCCTCCACTCAAAGGACACTGGCTTGCTATGCTGCAAGTTAATCTGTTTAACTTCAAGTAAGGATATCCTTATAAGACACCAGCCAACAAAGCGAAAAATTTACGGGCCAGGGATGACCCTAAATAGGATCCTCTCAAGAACGAATTGTAGTCAAAGGCCGGAACCAATAATATACTCTCGTTGGTCTACAAGTCTACCATGAGAACAATTGATTGGCGATTAGCCTCTTGTTTAAATCGGACGACCTTCCAAACCAAGAACATGGATGAGAATGGGTTTTGCGGGATTACCAATTGATAGGCGAAAACCACTCGAAATGTTTTCATATTGGAAACCTCGTGACAAAGCCTCTTGTACGTTTCTTATTGAAGTACCATCCATCAAGAGCATTTCGCAACGTCAATAATTCGCCGACCCAACTCTACGTCAATAATTCGCCGACCCAACTCCAACCGGAGAACCCACCGCTTCTCTTCATCCACCACGCGCACATAATTTTATTGCAGCCTTCTCTGGTGTTGCTCCAGCAGCAGGTCGTATCCGCTTAGTAGTGTTTGAAGGTAGATTGCTATATACTTCGACAACAGAGCTAGGTGTAAGATGGTTGAGCTCATTCGTAGAATCCACATCAATAATTTGTTGCTCAAAGTTGTGATACTCGTGGTTTTTGAAATTGTAATTCCTAAATAGTGTAGCTCAAATTCCAGTAGTTCTAAATTAACAGCTCACATTAAAAAAAAAAAATTTAAATTCTGAAAATTGCAAACAGCTCAATAAAACGAAAATATTAATTGTTTGCTTTTTAACTTGCTCCTTAAATCGTGGGAGTAAAGGCACGAATAAGTAGCTCAATATTTTAAAGTGTTCTTATAAAGACCCTCAAATTTTCTGAATGAATTAATGATATCCGCGGTCGATTACTGATTTATCAAAAATAATTTTTTGACACTTATTCTACTTCACTGTTGTTAACAGATATAAAAACAGAAACACTGCAGTCTATTAAGAGCAAAGGCCAATCAACCAAACTTGTTGATATTTTGTACAGTTTGTTGTTAGAAATACATTGCTTCCATAAAAATGGCCCAAACTAAAATAATACACTCAACAGTTTGTTTACTAAGATATTTGTAGGAAAGAAGAAGAAGTTGTTTGAGAAAAGTTTGAAAGGTCGATTATAAATTTGATCGTTAATTTTCGAATTTCTTACTCCAAGAAGTGTAAGCTTCTTTGCAATATTTTTTTATAATTTCCTCTTATCAAATGCATCAGTCGATTCAGTAAAAATGTTTAAACTTGAATGAAGGCAATCTCATGTTGTCTATCTTCTTCTCTCCACGGCTGACCCTTTTTAATTTTGATAAAATTGACTGAAAATGTTCTCTAGAGAGTGTTCATTCTCAAAAATTACTTAACCGATTTTAATGATTGATGGCATATATGAAATTGTCATAGAAAATGTGTGTTTTTCTGAAAAACGTCATGTTTGGTGACCTTTGACAAAAGGGATCACCATATTTTATATTTTTTCTGAAAGCTTATTTTCCTTAAAATCAAACAACAAAATAAAAAAAGGGTTTATATTCCATTTAAAAAATATGTTTTTATGATGGAGAGATTATTCCCTTTTATTTGAACCATTTATCATTAAAATTTGAGCAATTTCAGTTTTTTCGAAAATTTCAAAAATTCAGAAGGTGAATGACATCGCTCCGAAGAACAATACCGTAATTTCATGTGTTCTGACATGAACGTTAATTATTTTTGGCTCTATGTCACTGTGTGGTGGTATATGTCTTACACTTTCTCACTATTTCTTATAGCTCAGAACATTTTTTCGAAATTTTACATGAACATATTCATTTGATATAATCATTGAGTTGTTTTAATTTGCGGATGTCCTTGATTTTGGAATTCGGTTTGCAACGACGGTAGGCTTGAAGTGGGTCTGGTTTAGTTTATTCATTTTTATGTATGGATCGTGTTTGATGCTCAAGGCATGTTTTAGTTGAAAAGGAAATGAGTTAGTGCTTTGTGGAATAGACGACTTAAATAACAGTAAGAAATTACCTGGTTATGTAGTTGTGGGTGTTTGTGTAGGAGTCGGTGTGGTACCGGTGTGGATGTGGATGTATGTGTGGTTATGCGTTTCTTACGGATACAATAATTTTAATTGAAGAAATTGACCGAAATCGGACGTATATTTATGCTTCACGATATGTAACTGATTGAAAATGTAATTATAAATGGGTCAAACATATTGTTTCCATTGTTCATGGGTCGGATGGCTTGTATCTTTTGTATCCGCTATAGAGCGTTAACCGCAAAACGTATATATCTACAAAAAAATCGAGACTCAAAAATTTCCATCATTCCAGTACTTTAGTCTCTTCGATAAAATAAAGTAAAACGTGCCATTTGAGTGATTGCTAACATACATAATTATGTATATATGAATCCCGTACGGATTCAATAATTTCAATTTTAGAAATTGATCGAAAATTTCAATTGAATATTTTTCATCACTGATGCACGTCGTATAGAGTTAAACTGCTTAAAAACGTAATTTCACTCAACAAGTACAAATCGATGTTACGAGTACAGGTATCTATTGAGTATTCATGTAGTTCAATGGATTACCATAAAAACTACCTGTTGTCACTATCAAAATCAATATGAATTGATATTTAAAATTTATATAGTTGATGAATGAATTTCCTACCGCATATTTTCCGGAAAACCAAAATTAGTCTACACTTAAAATGATTACTGTGTGTGTGTATATTTTATATGTTGTATATTAGGCAATGTAAACATGAACATTACGATTATATCGCTATATCAAAATACGATATAAATGTCAATGTTTACGTCTTAGCACCCCATCCGCAACCCATGAAAAAAATTATGTTTTTTTTTGTATTTGGTCAATGAATATTCAAGGGTGGAAATTGGTTTGAGGTTGTTTAACAATTTTTTTCCATTTTCTTGAGTTTGTTTCTTAATTTTCCTCATTTTCGTTTATATCTACATACATATAGTACTTTGTAAAAAAATGTAAAAATGTAAACGCAATACTCGAGTTGAAATTGGATAAAGAATTATTTAGGTCATGTAGAGGTGGATTAGATAATTTGACAACATTGAGTTTTTAGCCAGTTCAGTAATTCCTCACTCGTATTAAGGTTGTTAACCTTCTTCCGTCCCTCGGGTCCATTTCGACCCAAATGAACTTTTTCTTTCGAAAATCTTGATAAATATAAACATCACAAATGTGTAACTTAGTGACTTTGTCTAATATGTTCAAAATAAGTATTATACAAAAATTTAATAATTTTCGATTTACCGTTACACCGCAATAAAATAAGTAACACTAAATATCCTCGGGGTCAAAAATGGCCCATAGTAATTTTATAGATATAAAATTGTTATTTTGCCATTCACATAGATTATATTGCATTCTTATCATATATTTAGGGAAATCACCGAATAATAAATTCATTTTTTACATTTTGTTCAATTTTACTTTTGTTTCGTTCTATAAATTTGTTGTGCCTTTTCATAAAATCGTCCGTTTTCAAAACTATAAATCGCGATAGTGATGACATAAATTTTACTCTAACGTAAATTTTTAAATTCTTTGTGTTAGAATTTGTATGTAAAAGTTTAGACAGAGTGATAGTGTATATAATTTTTATTTTATAAACTTGTGTAAGTGGTTTGGGAAATCTAATATAAATTTTACCTATATATAAAGGTAAGTGAGTTGTTTTATTGGAAATTTGAAACCACTATTTATAAAACATTATACATTTTTGTAAGGTGTTACACGAATGAGATATGGCTTCCAGTGCAGCGTTATCTGAAGACGACACTTGCTCTGAGACTTCAGATCAAGTAGAATTTGATGCAGATTCGTATGACAGTGAAGATGACGTTTATTCAGAAGAACCAGTATCGTCATATAAATCTAAGGACAAACAGATTGAATGGTTTTCTAGTCCATTTCCTCAAAGTGGTCGAGCTCCATCCTCGAATGTTATGCAGCTTACTCCAGGGATTACAAGATATGCAATTACTCGTATATCAGATGAAAAATCTGCTTTTGAGTTGCTTATCACTAAAGGCATACAACAAATTGTTGCCGATAATACGAACTTGGAAGGGGTTCGGGTTTATGGAGGCGATTGGAAAGCTTTGGATTTCATAGAGCTGGAAGCCTATATTGGTCTACTGATATTAGCTGGTGTGTATAAATCCAATAATGAGGCACTAGAAAATTTGTGGCATGAGCACAAAGGCCGACATATTTTCCGTTCGACTATGTCGTTGAAACGATTCAAAACCATTTCAAGAGTCATAAGGTTTGATGATCGCACGACACGAGCTACTCGCAGAAGTATGGACAAGTTGGCCCCAATTCGAGAGTTGTGGGATAAATGGGTGGAAATATTGCCAAACTTACTCAACCCAGGCGAATACGTAACCGTCGATGAACAATTGGTTGGATTTCGTGGAAGATGCCCGTTCCGCCAATACATGCCAAATAAACCGGCAAAGTATGGAATTAAATTTTGGGTACTTTGCGATAGCAAAAATACCTATGTTTGGAACATACAAATTTACACGGGAAAGGAAGCTGGTGCTGCACCTGAAAGAAACCAAGGTTTACGCGTGGTACTTGATTTGTGTTCAACTCAGCTGAAGGGTAGAAATGTAACAATCGATAATTTTTTTACCTCGTATGAACTTGGACAAATGTTGTTAAAGCGCAATATGACAATGATTGGAACAATCCGAAAAAATAAGACATCAATTCCACCTGTACTTCTTGATGTAAAAGGCAAACCTATATTTTCCTCAATATTCGCATTTACCCGCAACACAACTATGGTGTCTTATGTTCCGAGAAAGAACAAGTGTGTCATCCTGCAAAGCACGCTTCATAACCGTAAAGAGATTGGAAATGATGCTGAAAAAAAACCAACCATAATTTTGGATTATAATGCGACAAAAGGTGGCGTCGATACGGTGGATAAAAAGGTTGCATGTTATACCTCTAAAAGAAAAACGAATAGATGGCCAGTAGTGGTGTTTGCTAATATATTGGACGTATCAGTTATTAATGCATTCGTGCTATTTACTAGCGTTTATCCTGATTGGAATATTCAGAAGCATCATCGAAGACGACTTTTTATTGAAACTCTTGGTGAATCTTTAATAAAAGCGCAAATGACTAGAAGAGTTTACCTCCCACGCTCCATAGGCTGCCGAAATTTAATCGCGGATCTTACAGCATCAAATACCCAACAATTATCACCGGGAACATCTGCAAGTGCAAATGCTGAACGAAAACGTGGCCGCTGCAGTTTCTGCGAAAAATCGGCCAACAAACACACATCTAAGTGCCAGATTTGTAGCAAATTTTTATGTAAGGCTCATACCAACAATTTATGTCATCAGTGTATAAAGAACTAATAAAAGCAAGGATTATAATTTATAAATTGAATTAATGTATATAACAACTTCATTTTTGTTTTATTTTATTTAATAAAATTAGAAATAAAAACAAAAAAAAAATTTTTTGATGTAAATTCATATGGGTCCATTTTGGCCTCGAGGAACTTTAGTGTTATTTATTTTGAGGGACGGATGAAGGTTAAATAAGGTTTGTATAAATATTTTTTCCCATAAAACAAAACTAAACTGGATCATACCTACATATACCTACAAAGATTTATATGAAACCACTTTTTTCGGATCGTAAAATCTGAGCCGCAACTAAACCTAAACAAAATATGTTGCAATGAAAAAGCCACAAAATATATTCAATTTATAATACATTTAGGGGTGGGGCTTTCCATTCATTCTACCCCGTCTCTTGCCACACACAAAAATATTAACCAAAATAAAATCTTGTTTTATGGTAAACATCTTTTTTCTATTATTTAGACTTAGATAATATTTATTTTTATTTTTATTTGAGGTTATGTATTTATATATTTTTATTTAATGTTGTTCTGAAGCTATATAAAATAAATAAAAAGATTTAAATACGAGTCCTTAAGATGTGAGAGAGTGGTGTTATAAGGTCGAATTAATGAAAGAACTAAATAAAATAAGCTTATTAAACAAAAATCTGTTCGAGACAATAAAAGCGCTTGTTGACACGAAAGCTTCTCGATACAAAGTAGATAATCACATGTTTATTTGCAAAACACAATTTACAATCACGCGCTCACTCTACGAATATGTATGCATATTGAATGAAACATACACACATTTAGGTATTAACCTATACTTATATTTATCTGCGCATTGAATGTTTTTGTCATTTTGTCATAAACAATTTTCTATTTGGTTTGGTTTTCCATTCAAATTTTATAAGATGATAAATTTATGCATTATAATCGCGAAATCAGATCAATTTCTCATTTAATTTGCCATTTAAATATATTTTGTTGTTTATTATCCAGGTGGTGTGAGATCTGCTGCGGTTGTCTTGGCAGAGATATAGGGTCGTTAAATTTTATACTTTATTGTTGTACACATTTAATGAGAAAATTAATTGGGGGAGGGTTTTATGGGTTTCCTCTTTTGTTCAAAAATAAAAATGCTAATGTTTAATGACAAGGTGCTTAATTATTGTTATTTGCTTGTCTGTTTGTCTATTTTTAAAGTTTAAACAAGTTAAATATTTAATCGACGATTTATGAATTATTTTATGTAGGGTGTATGATAGGTATACGTTAAGCTTTACACTGGATGTAACATTGCTAATAATACTTGTTATTAAATATTTTAGTCTGTGAGTTCAATTCTTAAATTTTATTTCCTTTTAATGTACACAACATGTTCTTTTTTTACGACATAAATTATGACTCATGACCCAACATGCAAGTTGAATTTTATATGAACAATTGTCGATGTTCACACTATTGCCCATGCGACAAGCAACTAATATTACACACCTACATTTTTTTTAAATATGCTGGCTTATTATATTTTCTGCCATGACTACTAACTTTTTGTGTTTCTTCAATTGTTGAATTTGTAATTAAGCCCTCATTATTATTTAAATTTTCATTGTGAACGGATTGATTAACATTTACATTTTCATTACAATCTAAAATTATAATATTCCAATCTGCAGTGGAATTTATATTTCATTGATGTTTTCATTGAGAGTACCAGACGATTCCCGAGTGTCCTTACCTTTTTTAAATTTGTAAGTATCAATCAAAATTTCATTATTCAAATGTGTATCTCTATTAGTTTCATAAGCTATACCATCGTTTTACTCAAGAATATTCTATTTCTTCTATATGTAGTACGTTAAAGAAAAAGCTGCAAAAATATTTTTAAAAGCTGGAAAGCAAAACGATAATCGAGATGCATCATTGTCGTCGGAAGGTGACGAAGATGAAGATAAATAATATTTTGATGAAATGGATATGCCTGGTACAAAAGTCAAGTCGATTCAAAACAAAGAATTACTGTACGTATTCTACGTATACGTGAAGACACAGCTTAATATCACAGAAATTTGAACCAAAATTCGGCATATTATGATCCAAAACACCACATCCATTTTCCACATGCAGACATCTGTCAAAATTCATCAAAACGTTCGGAAATTTTAATTGGTATATAAAACACTTGATACATGGCCATTTTCCTATATGGAGAATTTCTTCCACCTGCTTATATCCATTCGGAAATATTCCCTTAGTACCAAAAAACAATTCCATTTTTATGAATTTTGACTGATGTCCACATGTGGAAAATGGATGTGGAATTCGATAATAGTTCACTAAGTTTAGAATTAAATAAATTAATTAATTTTATTATTTTAGAGTTGAGTTGTGTACTGGAGACATGGAAAACAATTTTAAAGCAGAACTATTTGCTTGGGAAGCTTATGGTAAAATATTCTCGAAGTGGAAAAATCATTAAAGGACAAGAGAAACAAATCATTCGAAGCCGATATGAAAAGATGTACATATATATGTATTTGAATAATCACTGAATATATTAAAAATAATCCAACATGTAATTATGCTTCTTATCTTCCACGACTTCCAGTAAGGCTTATTAATTTTATTCAAAGATTCAATTTTATTAAATCATAATTTGTATACTCCTTCGAATATAACTTACAAACTTAAATCGTTTGCTTGCTGTTCGTTAAACAACCTTGACATGTTACCTGACCGCAAATTAAAATTTTGTACAAGATACATTCCACAAACTTTAGCCTTTTTAATATTTTTAATGGCATTTAATACTAATAATTTAAGAAATGGATACTCGATACTCAAAAAATGAAAAACATCTGAAATGGATGTAATTTATTCAAAGTGTGCGCCAAAATCATTGGCTTTGGTAGCTCGCGTTTTTGATCGGAGAAAATGTTCACCAAGAGATAGGTATTCAGGTCTTTTGAATTTAACTAAAAGGGACTCTCTATTTTTAGTAGTATTTTAAACCAATTGTATTTTTTGCAAATCCCGGTGCAGAATGGGCCTATCTAGGATCGGATAACGCCGCAGTTATGTCTGGTCAATTTAATGGAGTTCAAGCAAGATTAAAAAGGCTAGACTTTGAGAAGGGGGAAATAGGTGAAGATTGTTACTCGGACTGCTGTAAAATGTTTACTACCTAGCGGCAGCGGAGTTACCTTGTACAAAATTTTAATTTGCGGACAGGTAACATGTCAAGGTTGTTTAACGAACAGCAAGCAAACGATTTAAGTTTGTAAGTTATATTCGAAGGAGTATACAAATTGTGATTTAATAAAACTGAATCTTTGAATAAAATAAATTAGCCTTACTGCAAATCGTGGAAGTTAAAAAATTTTTACGAAGCATAAATACATGTTGGATTATTTTTAATATATTCAGTGTTTATTCAAATATATGTACATATTTTCATATCGGCTTCGAATGATTTGTTTCTCTTGTCCTTTAATGAATTTTCCACTTGGAGAATATTTTTCCATAAGCTTCCCAAGCAAATAGCTCTGCTTTAGAATATTTTTCCATGTCTTCAGTACACAACTCAACTCTAAAATAATAAAATTAATTAATTTATTTAATTCTAAAATTAGTGAACAAAAATTATTTACTCTTCAGGATGTGATTTTGGATCAGGAATATTCCTCATAGAACGTGTTTTGGATCATAATATGCCGAATTGGGGTTCACATTTCCGTGATATTAAGCTGTGTGTCTTCACGTATACGTAGAATACGTACAGTAATTCTTTGTTTTGAATCGACTTGACTTTTGTATCAGGCATGTCCATTTCATCAAAATATTATTTATCTTCGCCATCTCGATTATCCTTTTGCTTTCCAGCTTTTAAAAATCTATTTGCAGCTACTACATTTCCGTATTCCTCAACAATCTCCCGATGATTTTTAGATATTTTTAGTCCGATTTTTTATTCGGAAGAAATGTCATACAACTGCATGAAGTTAGGTAAAATTTTAGTTTTTTGTTTATTAGCGACACATGTGTATAATAGAACAACTTTCAATAGAAATTTCCCTTGTGCTCCCGATAGCTTGCTATTCGGAGCTAATAAAAAAACACGCTATAAATCTGTTTCTTACATTACTGTGATTAATAGTTTGAGGTTTTAGATTATTACTGTTACAAGGTAATTTAGTTCTTAATTTACGTGACATTATTAACTCTGCTGGAGAATATCCGATAAACTTTAAATGCGTATTCCTATATTCCAGTAGACCTAATCTCATTTCTTCTATTGTTAGACCTTTTCTGATTATATTTTGAGCTATATTTACAGCCTTTTCTGCAAGTCCATTACTTTTGGGATACCTGGAACTCGATGTTATATGTTTAAACCCATAATCCTCACTGAACTGCTTAAATTGATAATGATTGAATGGATTATTATCCGTGACTACTATATCTGGAATACCCATTCTAGAAAAGAATCTATTATTACTAAATAGCACTTATTTTCCGATTCAAATATATCAACAGCTATTGTTTCCCTTGGTCTTTCAGTTATTGGATATGGTTGTAAAGGTTCTTTACAATTCGATTTTCTGTAATATCTTTAGCCATATTAGGCCAATAAACATGTTGTCTTGCTTTTAATATTGTTTTGTCAATGCCGATGTGTCCAGTATGCAATAACTCAAGAATGTATGTTTTTAAAGAGGTAGGAATAATTAATTTATCATTCAAAAATAATAAATTGTTAGAAATAAAAATATCATCTCTGATTTTGTAATAATGTTTAAGTTCTGTACTTAGATTTGGCATCCACTGGTTTGCTTTTTTATATTCGATTACTTTAAATAGTATTTCATCTTGTTCAAAGGCTGCTTCAAACTCTTTTCTTTTGTTATCAGAGATGGATATATTTTGCGCGAGACAGTGCATTAGCAATATACATTTCCTTGCCTGGAATATACTCTATCTCATAGTCATATCTCAATAATCTAAGTAACATGCGTTATAATCTGCTAGTTACCTTATTAATATCTTTTTTTGTAATCGACACTAACGGTTTATGATCCGAATGAACTTTGAAATTTTTCCCATTTTAAACTGGTGAAATTTATCTACTGAAAACACAACCGCTAGAAGTTTCTCTTCTCCGTACTAGTTAATGCTCGGGACGCCTAAGAAATAGGTCGTCCTTCCTGTAGCAAGCAACACCCAATCCCATCCTTAGATGAATCGGTCTGTATTATTATTGGCTTATCACAATTAAAAAATACTAGTACAGGCTCAGCAGTAATTTGTTTCTTTAGGTTTCTAAATTCTTGTTCATGTTCGACCGTCCATTTAAATACCGTACCATTTTTGGTTAATTCTCTTAAGCATGCAGTATACTGAGACATATTTTTCATAAATTTAGACAGGAATTTAAATATACCTAACATACGCAATAGTTCATTTTTATCTTTTGGAGTTTCCAATTCTTCTATGGCCGTTATATGTTTCGGGTTAGGTTTTATTCCATCCTTGGAAATCACTAATCCTAAGAAACTAACTGATACTGTAGCTTTTGAGGATTAAATTTTTACATTATATGTTTATTAATTGCAGTTTTAATAACATTTTCCATTACTGTGTCATGTTCTAATTCATATTTCCCAGATATTATTAAGTCATCAAAATAGACTTCTACCTTATCAATACCACCAAAAATTTGTATCATTTTCTTTTGAAAAACTTCTGGAGCCACTGAAACTCCAAAAGGCATTCTCAAGAATTTATATCTTCCAAAGGGGGTATTAAAACAACACAAATTGGCACTTTCGTCATCCAGTATGATCTGCCAGAATCCTTCCTTTAGATCTATCACCGAAAATATTGATTTGTTAATCAATCTTAAAGTTATATTATCAGACGTTGGAATCGTATAATTCAAATGTTTTGGATCTATGCAAATACGTAAACTACCATTCGGCTTCTCCACTATTAAAAATGAATTTACAAATTCAGTAGGGTAATCTACTTTTGAAATAATTCCACGAGCGTGATCCGTGATTTAGTAACACAATGTATTTTTAATTTTATCGTGTAACCCAAATGGTACTTTTCGATTTGCATTTATAATTCCAATGTAATTATTTTTTAACTTAATTTTGTATTTTCCTGGGATTGCTCCCAATCCACGAAACTGTGCTTTATACAATTCAATAAAATCTTTCTCAGTTTCTATTATTGATTTGCTATGTTCCTTAACAATACTGATTTTTTTAATTAAGCCTAGATCTACACACGCCTGCTCTGATAGTAACGGTTCTAATTTTTCTTTAACTACGGCCAATTCTATTTGTTTTTTTTACTCTATTTACTTCAACAAGTAAATAACATACTCCTATTGGTTTAATCTCAAAATCTCCGTAACATTTTAATTTAAAACTAACAATTATACCACCAACCTTAATTTTTTCATATCACATTCCGTTATTGACAGCTGATTATCTTTGGTCTCCCATTTGTCCATTCGATACAATATTAAGAATTTGTGTATCATCTCGTTGTGTAATCTCTACATCCTTTATAGTATGATGTTGCGCAATTTCCTTGTTATATTGTTGACTTCTGCAATGTTTAGCGAAATGGTTTCTTCTTTAGCAAATGGCACAAATTATTCCGAAAGATGAACATTTTCTTCGTTGATGTTTATTTTTTACATCTTCCGCACTGGATACTTTTTTCTACCGCGTTATCTTTAACCTCAATCTTTGGTTTTTGTTGAACTACATTCGTTGACACTGATACACTTTTTTGTATTGCGGACTCTAAAATTTTATTATAATTTTTTCCTTCTTCGACTATTTTGCAAAATTCAATCATTTGCTCAAGCGTCCGCTCCGGTTTTCTAAGAAATTTGTCTCGACATACTTACTCGACATACTTTATCAATCACTGTGATTTCTTACACTCACAGGTAAATTCACACAACTTTGATTGAGTGCGTAACTCGTTATAATTGTTTTCAATCGATTGACCTGATTTTTCCATGATATTATTAAATTTAAACGTCTCCATTGCTGTATTTTTTATGGGAGCACAATGGTTCTCAAACTGTTCAATTATTTTAATTAATGTTATATCATCGTCATCTTTATTTGATAAGGCATTATATATTGCTAAGCCTTCATCACTGATGCTATTCAAGAAAATCGCAATTTTTACGCGTTCACTTTCCTTTTCGCGACCTGTAGCGATTAGATTTATCTCGAAACGTTGTTTCCACCGCTTCCATTCTTCTGCCACATTATTTTGGAAAGACATCGGCTGGATATCTTTATTATTAAACGCCATCCTTTATTTTTTTGATGTGTTTTTATTTTAATTTCATCTGACACCATGTAATGCTTTTATTTTATTTGTTGTTTCTTATTTAATTAAAGTCTATAAGTTCAATTCTTAAATTTTATTTCCTTTTAATGTTCACAACATGTTCTTTGTTTACGACACGAATTATAACGCATGACCCAACATGCAAGTTGGATTTTATATGAATAATTGTCGATGTTCACACTATTGTCCATGCGACAAGCAACTAATATTACAGCTCGTGACTGACCTGTTAATTTTAATCAAAGCTTAAAAAACACCACCAGTATTTTATTTTACTAGTTCTTTCAAAAAACAGACAAATGTAGAACAAAAAGAGTGGCAAAAACGTAGTGTCCGCCCTACAAAAAATGCAGTCGGAATACGAAGTCGAATCCATAACATGGATACTATGTACATCAATCATTTATTTTGGTTGATTGAATTACTCTCGTCGAACATCCAATTTAACCAGTTTCGTTACCTGCCGCTTTGATTTTGCAATACAAACACTGTGTATTATTATGTCACTTAACTAGACTTTATTTCACTTTACTTTTATACACTTTAATATTTGCTTTTACTTTACTTGTTTAAATCTGTCCGCTTGCCACTGGTGGATTTATTTCACTTGTTACACAATTTAAAGTAAACCAAAAACTGTACCCCGCACCAGTTTAATACTACTCGCGAAATTTTCTTTATTGCGTGTCATAAATTATCTTCATTCATATAGTTGTCGACGGGCGGTGTTGTGAATGTATTTGTGTCGTTATTCATTTATTCTTGAATAACTAAACCACGCCTTCCTTTGTAGGAATTATAAAAGATCATTATGAGCGTTGGTGTTCAAACATGTTTCGATGTCCACAATAAATACCCGTAATAAAAACATTGGCTATGACGAGCATCGAACCATCGACCTTCCTGTTTATACCACGCGCCAACCGTCCGAGGACATTTTCTATGATGGCCATAATGTTTACATTATGTTTTATGGTTTCCACATGACATATAAAAAATAAAATAAAAATTGAGAATTAATTCGTTGGTCGTTGGGTCCACAATCCGAAGAAAATCTGATGTTACTTTGCAGTAGCGTTTCGTTCCTAATATTAATGGTTTAACACAATTGCCCTGAAACTCCTATGTCTCAGAATGCCTTTGGAAGAAACTTTGGTGATCCAATGTTGTGGACAGTTTTGGTTTATTCTTGATGAGGTGTTGAGGATGATCACTCATGACCGTGTGATTATAATGGCCAATGGTATAGTATGGAATCGACGAATGTATTGGAGCGAATTGCGGATTTGTGTGGTTGATGCTTATTATATCGCTCGTATCGCTTCTACTGATTGATGTACCACAAATTTTTCAAGTTGTGACAAAGGTCTAAAAATGTCTACAAAATTGAATTTTTTTGCATTTATTTAATACCAAATATTTTCTGGATCCCTTTTTTGGTAATTGAAGATTTTTTTATCGGGATTTTTTCTGAATTTTAAAGTTTCTGTTTTTTTTCCAGGAAAATGTCCTCCTTGAAAATATTGAAAATAAAGGCAAGGTTTGATAGATTTCATATTTATAATCAGTCCAATTCCAAAAATCTCGATTCGATTTTTTTTCTGATTAAAATCGGCATATTTTTCTTGAATCTCGAAACCATTTATTGCGTCGATATTTCCGTCGATATTGACAATCCAGATTCTGTTCTTTTCCATTTTCTATGATGATCCCATTCTATGAGACAGTTGTGAATAAAATGTGGAATGGTTTCCCTTCGACCCGAATACAAAACATACAATTTAAATATAAGACACAAGACTAAACAAAGTGGAGCAACAGAAACAATTTCAGAAACGTACTAAGATGCAAAACACAAGAGGAGTTTTATAGCTAATATCACGACATAATAATTCTGATAAATTATTTGGACGAGTGAATGCGATTGGGTCAATGAATATGCCCGCCAAATAATTCGAAAGCTCAAATCTGTGAAACATCACTTATCCCAGATAAGCAGATTACAAATTTAGGTAAGCATCGTTAGTATTGTGGCTTTGGTTAATACTGAAAGTTCAATTAGCATCAAAAAATCTAATTGTGTTTCTAATCGCCAATAGAAGGTTGGGTATGCAAATTTTGAATATTCCGGAACAAATCAAAAAATTCCGGAATAAATACAAACTAAATAATTGTGTTAGATAAAACATAAAACATTGTGGCATGACATAATAGGAAGAAACGAAAAATCAGGTGAAGCACCAGTAGACGATAGTGGATGGATTTACAACGGGGTTATTCGGATAAATTCTTTGAATATCGCTATACGGGTTAATCATAACATTAAATTAACGGTAACACGTTTATACCGAGCCTGAAATTTTGGTCTTCAAACGTTTTAATTAATCAACGAAACGTTTCGGAAAAATGTTGGAGTGTGGTGTTATTTTAGCAGGCAGAGAGTAAGCTCTGTAAAACGTGCTTTAACTTGACTCGCAATAACCCTATCATTCGAACCAATTCGAACTCACCGGATCTAAACATTTATCGAAATAAAACATCAACTTCTTTTGATGAATTACAAGTTTCTCATCGAACCTGATGCCCGTATGTGCCCTGAACATTTGAATATCAGCAACTATCAGCCGATGGTAAAGCAAATATCAATAAAAGTGACAAAATGTTAAGGATATTTCTGATGTCAACAAGCTTGGATCTGGTGGGAAAAGGTGATTCTTTTAAGGCATGGTTCGGTTTGGAAAAAAGTCAGTTCATTAAAATATGTGAGTTTACTAAGGATTGCAAAGCAATTACAACTAGCTGTTAGTCTTGGACCTTATCAATTGAAGAATGCGGGTTCAAAAATTCAATCTCAATTTGCAGATCCATTACTGGTGAAAGCACACATGCAATCGAGGTATCGCGTTGGGAAAGCCATTATATTTTTGTTCTTGCAGACGGAGAAAGATTGGGACGTTAGCCCGAAAAAAGGCCTTTTCATCCCGAAAAAAAATTTGATGTGTCTTGGCTAAATTCAATATAAAAAGCGTTTCAGCACGAAAAATTATAGAAATAAAAGAAAATTACACTCCATCCCGAACAAAATATTTACCTGAAGGCGTTCATATTTTTAAATCTGATACAAATAAAAGAATTCCAGCATGAAAATAATAAAAAACAACTCAAAATAACAATCCAACTGCCAAAAATATTAAATTTATATCTGAAAACAAATATTTTTTTCACTAGATGAATTTGAATCGAATCCATTAGTATTAGTAAAAAATTTGACTGAGGAAAGAATAGAAATTTTGTTCGTTGTACCAAAAAAAAATAGCCAAAAACCGTATAAACATCGATTTATCCCTTCCCATCCAGTCAATCCAGTGAATCCGTATGATAAAGATCCAACGACACCAACAAATAAATATTCTTCATTCTTTAATTTAAAAAACATAAAAGAAATTGGAACACATTCACCACAGGAACGCGCAATTGCCACTTTAAAATTATTAAGCCAAAACTCTAAATCCAATAATGAACTCAATACTCCACAGCGCCCTCGTCAAATAATGAAAAAGTCTTTACTGGCCAAAAGCCACTTATATAGTAATGCAACTTATTCATTATTACCAGTGCTTCAAAATGGAAGCCAAACTTGTGATTATTATACAAACACATGTGCCTTTGATTCTCTAATCCAGACATTGGCCGCTGTAATAAATGTTTTGGGCATGACAGATTGTGGTATAAAAGAAGGCAGAGTGAAAATATGAATACAACATTTACTAAAAAATGTATTAAATCTTTGTAGCAGCATTCGAAAAGAAATGCTAATTGAAATTTTTTTACCCTACTAAAAACAGCCCGATAATAACAATAAATGAGATCGAACCCACTCTTACATTTGATGAACTGTTTATAATTTGACAGGAATTGTTAGCTATGAACAATTTAGTCAAATCAATTATTCTAGTTCAGGGCATTTTTTCAGTTACTGTAAGAACAAACAGAAGTGGGGCCGGTACGATGATTTAAAAAATTATGTTGCTACCGTTAGGAATGCAAACACTACTCGAATTAATCCACATATCATTATTTACACTACATCCTCAGCATAGATCATTGGAAATGTCTGGTCATTCACTAACCATTTACCGCTATATCTGCAAACCTCTGTGAACAGAGATACATTGGTTAACATATTGTGACGGTGACACCTAGTGTGTAATAGAATAAGTTAAATGAATAGCTCAATGTTTACTGTACTAAAATGAAATTTTCCATGATGAAATTGTTACGTAATGTTTCTACGCTATTCTAACTGGAAAAGTCATGAACTTTCGAGAAGTTTGGTTTGTGTATATAAAAAGGCGAACAAGATCGAATTGGATTATTAGTATTTGGAACGCGATAGAGTAAACTTGTAAGATTATGAGTAGTATTTGGAAAGCGACAGTGTGAAGATTAAAAAGTAATTAAAAAGTGATTTAAAAAGTGTTGTAGTGCGAAATAAAAATTATAAGTCAATAGTAAAATTGTGTAAAAATTATTTAAAGTGATTGAATTTTTATTGATAAACTGTGATTCACAATCCAGTGATACGAACCTTGAGTGACAAGGCAAAAACGTAACAATATTTTTGGCTGTTAGATTGTTATTTTGAATTGTTTTTTATTATTTTCGCGCTGAAATTTCTTTTATTTGTATCAGATTTAAAAATATGAACACCTGAAAAAATAATGACTAAAAATCTTGTTTCAGGTAAATATTTTTTTTCGGGGTGGAGTGTAATTTTCTTTTATTTCTATAATTTTTCGTGCTGAAACACTTTTTATATTTAATTTAGCCAAGACACATCAAATTTTTTTTCTGGATGAAAAGGCCTTTTTTCGGGCTAATTTCACTTACGTAAGAGATGCTATAATAGAATATTACTGTTCATACGAAAGTGGTTCCTGCACTTTTGGATGTTGCAGTCACATAGCTGCGATCATATGGTACCTCGGGTATGCACAGTACAATGAGATATGTACATATACCGAATCCTGATATATTAAATGCTTTCATTACCATTCCAAAAGAGACGCAATGAATATATCTAATATGGTACTAAATACACCCATAGATATCCTACCTCTCTGATCAATCCTACATTAACCGACTGCATCACGGATTAATCTTGCCATAAATAATCAGGTTTCTGAATAATTTTGCGTTTATTAACTGGATTTCCGATTGATCTTAGGCCTTAACCAGCTGGATCGCAGATTCATCTTACCTCAACTAACCAGATCTCTGACTGTTCTTGTCTTTGTCGGTCGGATCTTCTATCGATCTTCACTTAAACAGACAAATCTCCGATTGATCTTGCATTAACCGGCTGAATCTCAGATCGGTGTTGCCTTAACCGACCGGGTCTAGGATTGCAATAGACTTATATTATATTATTCTGTTCATGGAAACTCTGTAATTTAATAGCATCATCATTATCATTTTTCAATATTTTGGGCTTTGTATTTTTTGATATGCTCCATCACGCATATTACGACTTCAATCCTTCATATCTCAAAAACCAAACATAAGTCATATGTTAAAATTTTGTATTCAGCATATTCCATTATTAACGATTATTTAGCTTTTAGTTTGAAATAAAATTCGAGGTTTACTCCTCTCGTCGTTAAATTCTCTTCAGACAACTTCAATCGCCTCTTGAAATTTTATTTTCATTTTTGGGATGGAGTAAGCATTACTTATCCTAACTGGCAAAATGAAATATGTATGTCTCTATAAAAATAGTTTCGATTTAATATCTTATAACATCATTAAAAATAAATTTTCTAATTTCTAACACAATTTTAATTTTTTTGTATCTACTACATACATATACTACTAAAAGTCAATTATTAAAAAACAACAACAACAAAACGAACAGACAAAATTATATAAGATGAAAATGTAAGTAAGATAACCACAAGAATATTTAAAATTAGAAATTAGAATATATTATGCTGTGGTACATACATACATAAAAAAAGCTCGTATCCATACCCGAGGAGAAAGTTCATTTTGCATTTTCTATTTTTACTAATAAATTCAAATATAACTGTAGCAATATACAAATAAATGGGAGATATATATGAATATGTGTGTGTGTGTGTGTGTGTCTGTGGAACTTTAAAATTAAATTTATTTCCACTCGTAAATTCTCACCCCAAAATTTTGTATGTCGCTTTTACAGTCGATAAAAGCTTATTTTTTTGTGGTTGTTGTTGTTGTTAAACGACAACTTTTTAATTTATAGCCGTCGTCGTGTAATCAACAAGTGGTTAATTTGGAGATGAAAATTTTGTAAATAACGAGAATTTATAGGTGCTCGTGTAAGTATTACACGATAGAAAATGAAATAAAGTTTTTTTGCCTTCGCTCGCTGTGTATTCTTCTGTTTTGACAGTTAAATAGTTATTGGATGTAGTTGTGTTTATGTACGAAATGTCTACCCTATTTTAAAATTTATTTATTTTCTTAAACTGTTTAACTTAATTTACAAATTAAGGATAAACGACATAATTAAATTTTAAACTTGAAATCGATATGTAACCCTTAACCGTATCCATATATATTCCATTTCGTCCTTTTATTTAAATAATTAATAAACATACATTATGTGTTATGCCCAAAAAACAAAACACAAAATGATGCTACCCCTCATCATTCTCAAACATATTATAGTAGTACATAAATGGTTGGTACGTATCTACTCGTATGTATGTTAAGTTGACTGAACTGATTATGGCTATAAATGTACTAACGAAAATAATGATAATACACAGAATAAAATTAATCGTGTTAAATCTTGTGGAAAATCGTTTTAATTATAGATATTTCTGACAATCACAATTTATCGATTAATTATTCAATTGTTCATTTAATTATATTTACATGTTATGGTGGAAGTGTCACACAAAAAAGCTTAACACTTCTTGTTTTAATGCCACATCTTGATGCATAACGTATAACAATTTTTCTTTTGCCTTTAGGTACAAAGCAGTAAAAATTCCATGAATATTTTTATAAAAGCTTCAAGTATGGGTGTGTGTGTGTCTAAATGTATGTACCTCACATGTGTTTCATTGTTTAGTATTACGAATTGTTTTGTTGTTGGGAAGGTCGCGAAATAGAATGAGCCAATTTGAGTATGGGTGCGGGAATGTACGGTGGGTGACATAATTAAATTCAAATTTATACGAGTTTATTATTAAAAGAGATTGAAAAGATTTTGTTGTGACGCGGATTAAATTTATTACGTGACGTGTGTGCACAAGTGATGTTGGATGAATTTTCGCGAAACTTCAGTTATGTAAGCTTCTAAATTCGAATATTTGTTAACCCTTAAATTGTATTTTATTTGACAATGAATTGCAATTTGGTTACTAAAAGAACTGAAAAAGTGCCAAAATCCGAGCAGTTGTACTTGAAGTTAATGAACCATCCTTAGAAGAGGAAACCGGACTATTGAAAAAAGAAGGCATTTTAAGCAAGATTATTCACATTGTTACCTATATGATAAAATAGAAGCTGGTGGATATCAATAAACTACATACTCAGAAGAACCATCAAGTATTATTTCATGTTGCTCTTATTCAGCTGTGGTCAAATCTGGTGGCCCTCGCACAGGAGCGGAAAGTGTTAGCTTGTTATCCTAAAGTATTCAAATATATTCATTGCTCCTTTTCTAGTCCTCTCCGTTCCTCGGCCTGGAAGATGGAGGCATCTTTTGAGAGTAAGTGTTTGAATTATGCATTTTCCCCGCAAATCTTTTGGGATTGCCGTGCATTTTATGCTGATGAGTAAAGTCCATCTTAGATTACATTTGGTCACTGAAGTTTGACATGACAGTTGAGTAATGACTCTATAGTATACGTTTGTCTATTGCAAGTTTGGCCAACTTTGTTATTACCGTTTTCTATGGAACCCAGAGGGTCCCTTTCAAGGACTTTACTCTGTAACACATATCCTCCTTTTGCTAAAAGGTACATCTCTTGTCTATATGGGCTTAAAATTCATTAAATCAATTTTTTCATTTCAAACGGAGTTTCAATAGTTTTAGACTTACAAACTGCTTCTTATTGAGTAGTAAGGCCTTATGTATTGATCAACCAGTTTTTCAATTGTCTTAAGCAGAAAACGTGAATGACATTTACGTTGGCATGATTTTGCCTTATACGCTGAGTTAATGCCCTCTCCAGATAAACACCACATTCAGGTTTCTCTACTTTGCAAAAAAGAAGCCATAGCATAGGTTGGCTGCAAATAGCTGGAATTTGGGCCTTTTCTTATTAAACGAGTATCAGAATTACGAAATAAAATATTCCCCATTCATCCTCACCACTTTGAGTTTTGTTCTACTCAATTTGGGCCTTCCAGCGATCGATCTTTGTGCTTATTTATGCATCTGAGAAAGTCTTAAACGAATTACCAGTAATTTCCTGGATGTTGTGGGCTTGTGAAATTTTTGACTATGTAATTCTGTATATGAACCACTTTTGTATCGCCATGGAACTCGGCTGAGACCGTTAAAATCCCAGGTCTATACAAAAAAAGCTGTGACTGTATCATTGCAGCCCGTGAATTTGACGCCTTTTTAACATAAAGTTTATTGTTTTTGGTGTTGAGTTCCTATACATAGTTTCCTCATTTAGCTGCGGTCAAATATAGTGCCATAGATGCAGGCTTAATGTGATGCTATTTCATTTAGGACGCTCTCCACAATTAAGCAGCGAACGAGAATAATAGCCTCATACAATCCTCTACGATCTAAAAAGAATCTACCTCTTCTCATTTGGACCCCAGAAATTTAAGAAAATTTTGGTGACTTCAATTCTGGTTGTTGATCGACAAGGCCAGTAAGGAAAAGCACTCCTCTTATTTAACATCATCCGCCAATTTTCGATTTTGAGGCCAACGTTTTGCCCCTCAGTACTTTTAAGGATCCTTTCGGTTTGTGCCTCCGCTAAGCTAGATAAGAACCCACCGCTTTTTTCCCGAAAGGGACGTTCATCCCTAATCTCCATTACGCCATATTTGATGGTATGCCTTAAATATTGAATTAAGTAACTTGTACGCAAGGTTATAGCCTTCGTTCTGTTCCTCAATTGTCTTTACGATGGCAAGCTGCTAAGCAATATATAGGGAATCCCTTGGCCATCGCCTTGTGCCTACTAGTGCCTATTGACAGGATAGTTTTGCTTTTTCGTTTTTACCACCAATGTGAGGCCAAACGAAAGGAAGTTTTTTTTAAGGAGAAGTAGATTACTATAATGCTCAGGATTTTTTACGAAAATCTTTGTGACCCCGGTGGGGTATCTTGGGTTGACCTTCCGCGTTTATTTTAAGATCTGTTTCCCATATTGGTGGCTATGTTGCGCCGCTGGTGCCAGTCTCCATTTGCTTTTAAGATCCTTTGCTTTAATTAGTATATTGCAAGTGTATCCCCGTTGTAAGTTTGAAGCGTTTTTTACTTCCGAAGCTTTCCGAAATGAACCCTGAAGAAGGGAGATAATTCTGTTTAACGAGGAAAATAATGTACACCACACTCAGTTATGTGGTAATGAATAACATTTGGAAAATGGTAGCATCGCTTAAGCTCTTATTCTTAGAGATAACGATGATAATTTGCTTAAAGGTGTCTTACAAATGGCTGTCAGTATTCCGTCGAATGATATTGTACCCGGAACATGATAAAGTGGTAACCATGAGTAATAATTGAAAGAGATCAACTTTGAGAAACTTAATTTTCCACCCTCTTTTATCCATAAATATTGTTGGTCTTCTCGATAGCCAACTATCTACCAATATGATTGGAAACAGGTTTATCACATGGATATAATACAAAATAGGTGATCGGTTCTAAATTAGGGTTTATACTTACGTTGATTTTCATAATATATCGAATTATTTTCTCTCAGTCGTTGATTGCCTATTATCGAAAACCTAGACTTAGCAACTTTTCACCCAAAGATTATGCGAAATTCGACGTCAAATTTGGCCTTGAAAGCGAAATAACTTTTGCTCGCAACGGCTGTAAATTATGATTGATTTAAAAATTCCTTTAGCGTGATCAGGAGCACTGATTGAAGACCCGTTTACCACAGCTTCCATTTTTATGGTAATAAGAAACAACTAACTACGTGACTGAAAACTGCCGAGGACACCCTGTTAGTATTCCAACCGATGGTTTCAAACCAACAATTCGGATTACATTCAAGCGGTAATGAATAAAATTGAGGGGAAAGCAAAATATATTTTATACCTGGCCGGGAGGGAACCCTTAACCATTTTTAGGTATAAAATAAATTCTATTGGAAGCCTAGGCGATCGTGAAGCTTTCTTACAACTATAAATTACAATTACGGGCAACGAAGCAAAATAATGCAATGTCTACTTTAATAACAGCTACTTTAATAAAATTAAAGAAACGGTACAGAACATTAAATCGTTGTCCAAACAAACTATATTGTGGGTCATGGTCCGCAATGAGCGCAACTTATCGATGATGATGTACTGGCTGCTTTTATATCTGGCTTAAGCCCTAATTCGATTAAGCCCAAGCAGCTAAACCCAAGGACATAGAAGAGGCATACGCCGTAAATTCTAAAAAAATAACACAAAACAGACATAACTTCCAGAAAAGGAATGTTGGGGTTAGAGTCAAGATAATTTTTATAACCATATCATGACGCTGAACACGACAAAGAACGGCGATTGATTAGTACAATACTTCAAGAGACTAAACAAAGAGATAATTATATAACCATGGTTATATAAAGCAAAACACTTTTAAAACACAATTAATGAGCTTAAGGGGAGCCCGAACCACCAAGGAAAATTCCAAAACTAAAATTCAAAGTAAGCAATTTTGAAACAATCAATCCAATTCCCGTTTCAAAAAATTAATTTATCGAGGAACAAACGTTAGAGAAGCTAATCAGAATCGAGCATTTGAGCGAAAAGCACAGAATTCTATTAAGAGAAATCATCTTCCAAAATCAAACTGTTTTATTAAAAAAAGTCGAAAAATTGTCGACGACCGAATCCAGGAACTCTTGAATAGTCCCAAGGAAACTGAACGCTTCGGGAATGCAAAATCTTCGAGTAGTAATAGACTATCGAAAGGTGAACGAAAAAATTAGGAACGATAAATTTCCAATTCTTGACCTAAAATCTGGGTTCCATCAGATTCCAAAGAAATAGATAAATGTAAATGGATAAAATTCACAAAGTATTAGGTTGACCATTACCAAAAGAAATAAAACAGATCCTTGGACTATCCGGCTACTAAAGAGGATTCATTAAAAACTACTGGAAGATTACAAAAAACATGATGAAGTATTTAAAAAAAAAGCCATCCCCATGAATATAGGAGATCCGGACTACATAAAATCCTTCGAAACCGTCAAAAGAGTCATCTCAACTGATCAGGTATTAGTCTATCCGAATTTTTCAAGACCGTTCATATTAACAATTTAGCTCTAGATACAATCTTATCGCAGATTTAAGGCGGTGTCGAAAAACCAATTGCATTCGTATCCAGAATTCTAAATATCACAGAGTCGAGGTACGCCACGACTGAAAAAGAGGCATTGCCTATTATCTGGACCATTAAAACCTCTGAAAAGAAGGCTAAGGTCCTAAGGTGGTGACTGGAGTTAGAAAATTACGACTATGATGTGGCCAATGAAGGAATGGAAAATACTTTACGTCAATCCGAAAACATTAGGATAAAACCGCCAAGCAAAGGGAGTGAAATAGAAACCGTTCACTCTCTCAGCAGACACTTCAGATCATTATTTTCTCCATTTTTCTGAACGACCTGTAAATTACTATAGGAATCAGATAATTTTCCATCAATAGTCAGTATAAATCTCATTAATACAATTCTGGGTTACATTTGGGATGCGATCATCAACCAAGGAGTCAATATCGCACTACCGGATGAAGCACTGAAATACGTGACACCAAAAACAGCTGTTAATGAAAATTCAGAAACTGTGAAGATCGTGCGGGATATCTCATAAAAGGGAAAATTTTGCAAGACTGTATTTGTATCGTGTGGTTTGAATAGAAAGTAGTGTCAGGATATAATAAACGACAAAATACTTTTCAGTGGTGTAACGATTTTAGTTTCTGTTGATTTTAGGCAAACTTTGCCGGCTATCTCTAGAGGTACATGAGCAGATGAGATCAATGTATGTATTAAGTGTTTATCACTAAGAAGAAATTTTAATAAACTGTTAGAAGTGGTACTATTAGAAATTGGAGAGGCAAGATTTTCAGAAAATGAAAATCGAGAAAATTATACTTCCACCTGCCCTTGGCAAGATCGTTCTGAACATTGAAAACTTATTTCGAGAAATATACGAAAATATATAGAACATCTGATCACGAAAGCCAATTTGTGGGAAAGGTCAAAGATACTTTAATTACTTACACACTTCTATAGACACAGTTTGCGATCAAGATGATAAAGTGCATTATCCTGTGGAATTCTTAAAAATTGTTAACTTTCAATTTTGTTCATACATTATTTTGATACCAGGGAAATCTTAAGATAAAAGCGAAATTATTTAATTTAATTGCCGACCCGGCATGATGGTGAAATTTTACATTGTGATATTGCAGGTTCAATTAACCCATTCAAATTTCAAAATAAATCTAAACAAAAAAGATTTTCAGTATTTATCAGCCTAAGAGCGAGAGGATAGCGCTTCGATCACCCTATAATTAGCCTTATGACAATTGAATAATAAAATATATTCGAGGGAACTTAAATCCAGATAAGTTTTCCATTATTAATGTAGTGTATTTGTAACAGGCAATATTTGTCTCTTGTCCAAAAATCACTCCAATCAGACACCTCCTTTAAAAGCTATGGCGAAAAATACAAAAATCGTCTTGTTTTAATATGAAAATATGTCCATATTTATTTGTCCACAAAAAGTTTCCTGTATTGATAAAAAAACGTAATTGGTGAAAAATACGTCAAATCAGAAATTTTTGGAAATCATGTTTTAATTTTATGATTTTTAGGTTTTGAATCATGATTTTTTTATGGAAACGTAAATAATTTTTTTTGTTTTTTATTCTTTGACTGTGTTGTAAGTTGAAGCTAAAAAATATTTTTTTTTTCAGCAGAGCAGTGTCTGGTGCTTCACTTAGTCGACTAATAAATTTTACAATTTAAAATTTGTTAGTTGATTTATTAATTTTGATTCTAGTGGTTGTCGAACAACAGGTATTCGTCATGGCTTTATTTTGTTGTTACTTTTAATTTTTTAATTAGGCATCCCACTTTGGAGGTGACACAATTAAAAATGTAAAACCTTTAAAACCCTTAGCAGAAACTTGTTGAGAGTCTAGAAATTATTTCACAAATAAAAACTTGTGCACTGATTTTGGTCATAAAATGAGACTTGGTTGTTTAACAAATTTTGTACAAACTATAATTGTTAAAGATTTAAATGTGCCTGAAGAACTACTTAAATACTGGATGACTTTATTTCAAAATACGAGTATGTTCCTCCATTTCAAATTTAATAAATGAGTTTGAGAAAAGGTACTGGTCTAAGGGAAATGTAATCAACCCTTAAAACCCGTCAAATTCTTTGGTTAGTTGAGATAGCTAAGTATTTTGAATTAACCACACATTAACAATGTGATCGAATTGGTCTGGTTACCTTTTTATCCTTTTTAGTGGAGCGCAAAATTTTCAAATTTTCATAACCAATTAATCCAATTTACTCAAGCCGTACATTAAATTCTAAAATTACACTTTAATCCATTCCATAAAGTGATTAACGAAACACCCGCACGACAACAAAATTTTATTTTTTTATTACAAATCATCCAATTCAAAATGATTAAAATAATAATCTTTGCCGTAATTTAATTACTTATTCATAAAAAAAAACTTTCTTGTTTTAAATATAATAAAAACTTTTGTAATCTTATTATACATTTTCATAAATTATTAACAAACAATAATAATAAATTAATTTAATTATAATTTTCTAATTTTTCCACCACAATTTTTCATTACACCAAAATTAAATTTACCTTTCTCGAAACATCTTAGGTTTTACTCATTCTTAAATTTTTAACTTAACGAGAAATTTGTTGTGCGGTTTTGACTTTCTTAAAATGGAACAACACTATAAAAGCTTAATATAGCTTTATACAGTTAGATAGAATGGGAGTCATGAATATAAAAAAAAAAAGAAAGATTGTGAAAATAAAAATTGAGAATATAAAGCTCTTAATATGAGCTTTTTATTATTTTTACTACATACGTACGTTAAGTTTAATGTTTTTCGTTTAACGTATGTTCGGTTTTATTAATTATTAAATTGAAATGGAAAAGCTTCAAAATGTTGTAAATGTTTACGCTTTTACATAATAGAGAAAAAGAAGAAAACCATAAAAAGATTTTCTTTTTTATTTCTGTGTATACTCGTACCTACCTGTTTGTGGAATTTTTAAAAAATATTTATTGATTTGGGTTTTGTGCTTCCCAAAAAAAAAATCTTTTATAGATACAGTTATGAGATATTTTCCTTTAATTTTGATTAGATTATGTGTTTATGTTGTATACGATATTATTTACACCTGTAGAGTATTTATCGTAAAAAAATCGATTAAATTGTAATTGAATCTTTCCTTATTAGAGTTTTTTTTTTTTAATGTCAAAGGTACATTATTATATCTTATCTAAAAATCTTATCGAACATTTTATGTGTATGACAGCTCAATTTAAGAGATAATGAAATACCATAGTAGAATTCTCGATTTGTAGAAAGCCTATATACAGTGAAACGGTAAAATCTATATACAAATTTATTATGTTCACATTTTAATATACCGTTGTATACTTTTACAGTTTTAACCGAATTTCTTTTCTAAAAGTGTAAACAATAAAGTTAAAACTTATAGTACACCAAACGGACAAAGAGGTTAAAATTACGGCATTTGAATCGGAAGTGTATCGATAGGTACACCGCGAAATAAATACAATTGACACATATGATGTAGATGTCATAGCAAGTCTTATAAAAAATCGTCTTAGTTTTTATAGTGCACTTTTCTGCCCTGGTACACATCAAGATTTAGAAATAACTAAACCTAAGGTCTAAGCCTCAGGTTAACTCTTACTCTACAGTTTATCTAAATAATATTAGGTTTAAACCAAATTATAACTTGAGGTTTAACTCTAACTTGAAGCCATATCCTAAGTTTAACTCTAGGTCTAAGCCTAAGTTAACTGAAAGTCTAAGCTTCAGTATAATAAAACTACCAAGTTTAAACCTAAATCTAAGGGCTCAAGCCTTAGTTTAATTCGATATCTAGGCCTAGTTCTAACGCAAGGTATAGACGAAACTCTAATAAAACTGCTACATTTAAGCCTAAGTATAATAGGAAATCTATACCTAAGTCTAAGACTGTCTCGAGAAGTAAGCTTTTTTTAAGATAAAACCTTATTAGAGGTCCAAGCCTAGTTCTAATAAATCCCTAAATATAAATCAAGGACTACTTAATCCTTAGTTTAACTGGAAATTTAAGCCTAAGTCTACTAAACTCCTAAGTTTAAGTTTCAACTTAAGCCTAACCGGAGATTTAAGATTAAGTCCAACTAGAGATTAAGTCTAGTGCAGACGACGAGAAAATGTATCGACATATTTTTGTGATCAGATAGTACTTCCCCGACATTACCAAGAGTAGACCAGAATGGTTATCTTCTGACCCAGGATATTGGCCGCGACAACAGAGTAACTATGGACATAGTCAAGAAGAAAGGAAGAAGTTCACTCAAAATTTTGTAGTAGAATGTAAATCAACTAAAGGTGTACCCCATACGCATCTTTAACCTCACCATCAACCACGTTATTAATCGACACGATCTTAATTTTCAATTCTCTAATGAAATCACGTCCAACAACGGCATTGACGCATTCTCAATCACTAAAATCCTAAATTTTCTTGTTACCTCATTATACAATATTTTCAGTTCAAACGCCCCCACAACTTTAAGTTCTCTACCGCCGTAACTTTTTACCGTAGTAGTATCAAGTAACAATTTCACTGATGGAAATCTTTGAAAGAACATACGCGCTGGAATAGCTGAAACCCCAGCTCCGGAATCGATTTGGAAAGTTACCATCTCCTTTAGAATATTAATTCTAATTAAAAACGGATTTAAATTTTCCGTTATACTTGAACTGCAAAACCGTTAATTCCCACCAATTGACAGAATTTCATGCATTCCGGCTGACTCCGAAGACAATTTGTCCAAATTTCGATCTCCTTTAAACTCACTATTAGGCACTACGTTAATTTTCACCTCTTTACAAATCGCAAGCAGGTGCCCCTTTTTATTACAGCCGTAGCGTGTTGCATTCTTGAATTTGCATCTAATTGAAGAATGATTCCCAAATCCGCAATGTTCACATTTCGTAGATGTTTTTACATCTATTGCACCTCTTCTTTCACCGGTTACGTTTTGTTTGCCACCACTGTAATTTCGATTTGGAAGACCTTCCATTTTATTTACCCAATTCACATCTGCTGATAATTCATCGTTTCTAATCAGCTTAACTTCATATTTCTTCGCCATAGTCACCGCTTCCGTTAACGATCAATTTTCTTTTTCACTTAATCTGTCAAAAACCTTACCGGTCATACCCGTGACAAATATATCCACTAACAAAGCCTCTAATCAGTCAACAAACGCACATTTTGATGCCATTTTACGAATACGGGTTAAATAATCTTGAACAGATTCATCATCTTCTTTTTGCGCACGGAAAAATGCTCTTCTTTCCACGTACACAATCGTTGTCGTTAAAAAATGCTCATCCATTATTTTGACCAACTGCATATAAGTTTTGTCGAACGGAATAACTGGATCGACTATTCCATATAAAACTCCATACGTTTCTCTGTCCAAACAATCCAGTAGAACCGATTTTTTTTTTGTTTTCCACATTGTCATCCGTGTCTTTTATCCCCAATTTATCAAATATCTGCGGTAATCTCGTTTTATAAATTTTTCAATCCTCTAACGTATGATCGAATTTCGGAACATGAACACGTTCCGCCATTTTGATATCAATTTGGTTCTTCTTTCACCCCCACAATAAAAAAACAAAAAAAAAAAATTTTATTCTTAATTTTAATTATTTCTACACGCTTTTGATTATAACATCTCGTCGCCAATTGTAATGTCTGGGTTTAATATGAAACACGATTATAATTGCTTCTTATAATGTTTATTTCTTAAGATATCCAAAGATACGCTTGTTCCACATTTGGACGTCAAAACCCAACCTAACTTAATGTATACTATGAAGTTCGTTTACATTCATACAGTACGACCTCAATACATAACAGTACAAGTGGCGCATTTTATGTAAACATTAAAATAAAATTGCGATTACAAGTTGCGCTATTTTAATACAGATGGAACTATCATTGACATTTTTAAAGTGCAACAAATTTATGGTACAAATAAAAAAAAATTGAAAATTTTAATTAATAATTAAAGTATTACAATTAAAATTTATTTTTTTAATGTTTATGTTGCTTTTATTTTGATTTATTTTACAAAAAAAATCAGCTACAGCTAAATCTTAGTCAGTCAACGCAATTGGGAGAAAAGCTGATTGCTCTTAGCTAATTTCTAGTCTGTCATTGTTTGGGATGATGATCTTAAGCGGAAAAGTGCGTTTGGATGCTGAAAAAAAGCAAAGAATACTTTTCAATCTCTTGCGGGTTAAAAATGGAAATCGGGAACTATTTGAAGAATCTGTGTCGAGTTTTAGCAGCGTATGTGTGTGTAAACAGTGTAATTTTTTTTTTTAAACACTTTTATTGATACGGCTACTACAATCTTAAACATTATTAATTCATTAGTAAGGTTGACATCAGTACTTATGAGATAAGCATAAACTTGTGTGGGTCTACTGGACCAGTGTCCAGTTCCCTTGAGATATAATATTCATACGGTTAACTCATGTGGTTTGATTCGTTTGAGCCGCCTTACTTCGTTTGTACTGTCCAGTAGCTGTACGGCCTCAACGTTGGTGTGGGTAAGAAGTCTCTTCTCATGTTTAATGGCACATTCGCGGATGACGTCGTCTATCAATTGTATTTTTAGATCATTGTGTATTTCCCTGTTAGAAGAAAGTCTGGTAGACTAGTCTTTTGTAATACGAATGATGCCCAATTAACAAGTACATTTGACGTTGTTTTAATCGTATCTGTTCAGCTTTTTGTCTCACATGATGTTTCCAGTTGAGCCTTGAATCTAAATGCAGACCAAGATATTTTGCCGATTCAGCCTGCGGCACTTGCACCCCATTGAGGTATATGTGTAGACTGTTATTTTTGTGTCGGAGCGTAAATGTAACATGGGTTGATTTAAGCTCATTAAGCACGATTTTTCAGTCAATTGTCCATTTAGTAACGTTGTTCATTGCTCGTTGAAGATTTTCCACTGCCTTAGGTTGTGATTCATCTGCTGACATAATTACAGTGTCGTCAGCGAACGTGCCGATGAATGTTTTATTCGTTGTAGGTATGTCCGCAGTGTAAAGAAGGTAGAGGAGGGGTCCCAATACGCTTCCCTGCGGAACTCCCGTTAGCGTTGGATAAAAGTCAGAACATGTTTCTTCATGGATGACTCTGAATTGGCGATCAGAGAGGTATGATTCAAGCAGCTGGCAATAGTTTTGTGGTAGCATTTTGCTCATCTTGAATGTCAATCCCTCGTGCCAAACCCTATCAAAGGCCTGAGATACATCCAGAAATACGGCAGGGCAATATTTCTTTTCTTCTAACGCTTGCTCTATTACCGTAGTTATTCGATGGACTTGATCTATTGTGGAGTGGTTATTCCTGAATCCAAATTGAAAATCAGGAACGTTTACCATTGGCTTTAGACGTTTTAGTAGTAGTTTTTCAAACAGCTTTGATAAGGTCGAACGCAGTGAAATTGGCCTGTATGATGTTACTTCTTCATTTGGTTTACCTGGTTTCTTTGGGCCGTTTTGGGCCGTTTTGAAGCATTTGGGTACATACTTCAATCTCATACAGGCATTAAATAAATATGTGATCATGATGATTGCTTTGTGTGGAAGTTCCTTGAATAGACCTGGTGATATTTCATCAATTCCTGGTGCCTTTTTTTGGCTAAGACTTTTGTCGATTTCTTCAGCAATTTCCATTGGCGTGACCTTTTTAAAATCCTGATTTGGTTGATAGACAGGTGTTACGTCAATGTTGGATTGAATGTCATGGGGTTGAAACACTGTTGCTAGGTGTTGAGCAAAGAGTTCCGCTTCCGCTTTTTCTTTGTCTTGTCGAACCCAATTGCCTTGAGCATTTCTTATAGGTGGTACTCGAACTACAGGTCGTTTAAATTTTCTGGTTGCTTTCCATAACGAGTAGTCCTTATCCATTTCTGGACCTAGCCCGCTTAAGTAGTTATCGAAGCAATCCTGTTTGAAGCTTTTGATTAGCCTATTAACTTTGTTACTTATTCGATTGAAGGTGGTCTGGTGAGATGCCATATTCTCCTTGCCTTTCTCCTTTCCTTGATTTGTTCCCTGATTTCAGCTGGGTATTTGTCTTCAATCTCCGTTTTGTCCTTTAATTCTGGAGTAGCTAGACTGGCGACCATACGAATATATTTAATGAAATTGTTTGTTTGTTGTTCCAATTCTTCATTACTTTTAATACTAACTTTTAATTCAACTAGCTCTTCCAGTTTTTCTCTGAAGAGATCCCAATCCGTGAATCTATTAGTAAGGTTTTGCTTTTTATTTTTCTTGATGACTATAGCGCTTACTGACAACAGTACAGGAATGTGATCAGATGTTAAGTCGTTAATTCCTTCGACTCTAGTGTAACTGGATGAAATACCTTTTATGATGAAGAAATCAAGCAGATCTGGTATTTTTCCTGCATCCGTTGGCCAATATGTTGGCTCCCTTGGAGACAGATATTCACATTTGTTTTCATGAATTCAGGAGAAATTAGCCTGGAACCCCAAGCTGTATGTTGTATATTATAGTCTCCTCTAATAACAAATCTTGGAGCGAGCTTATTAAAGACGTTATTAAATTGTAACTTCGTTGGTGTATGCCGCGGAGGACAGTATGCTGCCGCAATATTTAGATCTGCGCCATTATATTGGATTGAGATAACAGTTGCTTGCATGTAGCTTTCTCGAATATCCTCTTGTTATTTATGTTTGATATTATTTTTAATTAGTACAACTGAACCACCTCTGGCTCTTTCACTAGGATGGGTTGTCCAGTAGGAATTAAATCCCTTTATTCGGAAAAAGCTTTTGTTGGAGAAGTGCGTTTCTGAAATAAGTGCAATATCTATGTTGTTTGTATGGAGAAATATTTCCAGTTCTTGGGCTCCAAGTTACAATGCGTAGGAACGAGTTAATCATTTGTGTGTATGCTGACTTTTTTTGCTAGGCGGATAGAAATCAATTTCTAGTTTTCCCACCCTTTCTGTTAAGTGACCAAGTGTCTGTTGAATTTGACTAAGCTTTTTAATAATTTCAAAGTTATTAATCTCGTTATTAACTTCTATGTGTTTGTTGTTTTGGTTTGATTCATCAGCAGATAATTTGGTGATTTGCGCGTAGGATAATCCAACTGTGCATGGTGTGATTGTTGTTTGTGGTTTAGCAGCTTTGGTTTGTAATCGCTGTACTACTCTTGTTCTATTATTCTGTTGACTTTTAATTTTGTTCTGATATACACAGCATCCTTTATAATTTGCAATATGTCCTTGTTATTGACAATGAGCACATGAAGGCGCGATATTTGGTTTGATGATACCAAAAACTCTTGGTATGTCCAAGTTGTTGACAATTCGTACATTGTGGAATGTCCCTTGTCTTGTTAGGTGGCTCAATTTTAACTATACAGTACGCAAGTTTCTTGATGTTGTATACTTCTTTATTGTTGTCTTTTTGTTTTAAGTCGATGTAAAACAATGGAAAATGTTTCCTGTCTTTTACACCATTAGTTGTGACCATTTTGTGTATGTTAGTAATACCTGCGACTTCATGTCCTATTTTTTCTAAGTCTGCTTTAATTACATCGTGACTAATGGAAGATGGTAAGCCTCTGATAACCACTCTATAAGCCTTTTTGCTCTTCAGCTGGTAGGTGTGATATTCTACATTTTCTGATTGGTTGCTGGGTTCTTTTATTAATTCTTCCAGTAATTTTTTGACATTTCTGTAATCATTTTCATTTTGAAAGGTAATTTTAATGTCACTATTTGAAAGCGCCTTAAAATTAGATGATTCACTAGTGGTTTTTATTACTTTTTGTCGAAACAGTTCGAAATTTTTGATATTGCTCACGTTAATGGATGGAGGCAGTGGTATTTTTGGGTTTTTCTGTTCAGTGCTATTGATCACAATTTGTGTAGTATTTTTTGGAGGAGTTTTCGTTTTTGTGCGCCTGCGTTTCCTACCATTTCTGTTATCAGCACTGGAAACTTCTTTTTCCAGTTCTTCCTCATCTGTGCAATAATCCACTTGACTCAGAGCACTGAATCTATTATTCTGTTGAAAAACTGGAAATTGCCGCAGCAACCAGTTGAAATTATTTGAATGTTCATGTTGACTGGATGATGGCTGAATATGGTTGGAAGAAAGATTGTTAACTCGTGCTGAATCCTCAACTATGCTATTTTTAACCTTTTTTTTTAGTGTAGAGTTTTCTCTCTAAAGTTCAGCAACTTCATTGCTCAGCTGCGCGATTAGTTTCTCCATTTTTTGAAATTTATTTAACAGCTCCTCGCTGTTTATAATATTTGTTGATGCACTCGGCATTTGTTCTGATAATGAAGTTACTTTTTCAGTGGAGACTGCGTTGTTTGCAAATATTTTTTGTATTGGTGATCTGATTGTAATGGACCCCCTTCGGAATGAAAGTTGTTCCTCGTTACTCTTTTGAGCGTTGATATCGCTTAGCTTATTTTTGGTATCATTAGAATTTTGTAGCAATGTTTGGTCCCCCCTAGAATCCCATAGAATAATTTTCAGACATTTAGGCTAAATTCACCGTTTTCAAATAAATTTATTTGAAAGCCGAAATTTAAAAGAAAAAATTAAAAATTGTTCAAAATATCTCCCAAATTGTACGTACAATTAAATTGTCTTATTTTGTAACAACATTACAAATTCTGTTGTTAGATTGGAATAATTGGCCAGCTAACTGATCTATTCAAGAAGAGACATGCTAAAGGTAAATAATTCCAGCTTAATTCATAATAAAATTTAGTATCCTTCGCTGATTGTAAAGGGGGCGTTACTTTTGAATATCAAGTAGCTTATCAAAATTGTATGTCAAAGAATCGTTTTTGTTAACGGAAAATTAAATTTTGTCTAGAATGCCACATCTCTTATTCTTTATCAACAAATCAACAACATCAATGGATTTTATCCAGTAAATTCACATTCCATTCTTACTTTTCAGTTAACTATGGTTTTAATCTAATGTGTCATGTTTAACCATGATTTCAACTAAATTTGAAATATACCTCGAACGCCATTTTTTTTTTATTTCATTTATATTCCGGTGAGTCAGTTGTTTTGGTTTCTTGATATTTCTCGCAGATACAGAATTGCAAGTACACAAATTTATAATTTTCAAGCAGATTTCTCAACTTATTCTACTTATCAATCTCAAAAACTATTAAATCTTGGCTAATTATTCTTTTCCTTTATCAGTCCTGTATAAAACAGAATTCTTGGTATTCAACCCATCTAGCTAATCGACGAATAATACAACAAAATCTTTGCTTTTTCCACTACATTTTAACTCCTCTCAACATAGAATTTAATTAAAAACTTTTTAATTCTTTACACAAAAAAAAAAAAAAGTAGAAAGCACACAAAAAAATTATAATTTTATGATAATTAAATTCTATTCTTGATTGTTTTGATTAGAATCATTAAGTTTAGAACAAAATGTTGTTGTGCACAAAACGATTTTCATCCATTCACAAAAAACAAAATCAAAGCACACAAAAAAAAAAAACTTTATGATTTTTTGTTGTTGTTTAAAGATGGTCAATCGATTTGTCTTTTTGTGCCGTGACGTACGACGGGTTATTAAAATACAAAAATGACATTTTATACCGATGTCTCATTATGATTTTATTTGTAATTAATATATTTAACCTTTTTTTATTGTACATCCGCGGTAATTTAACCCGTATTTTACCTTATATCATCCTACACGCAAATTCATAACGGTGGGGTCACCAACATTATGTTGCGTCACCCAATTAAATTTAAGTCCAACTACGTACAGATTGATGAACCTTCACATTTTACTTTTATCTCGAGTTCGTGCGCGCTCAGATTCAAATTAGAGATTTGATTTATTTCAATGTTAATGGTAACAATAAATTTTAATAACGTTTACGATGGTACCATACTCAAAATGATAACAGGTATACGCGAATGAAGAAGAATATATTCTAAAAAAAAATGTTTTCTTGTTATCTTATAAATGTTGTTGCTATTTAAAATACAACAAACAAAAAAAAAAAAAAAATCTGTAAGAGATTGCTAATTTTTATTGTTTCACCCCTTTCATGCTCGATGGTACAATAATTGTTGTATAATGATAGCGTATCAAATATCAAGATAAAAGCTGGAAAATTAAAAAAAAAAATTCAAGATGTGGTTCGGGTTGGCGTGGTATTCATTGTTAACTGTATCTACTTAATTGTCTTCTTAATAAAATTAAATTCTATTTAACGCATAAATTTAGAACATACACATATAATTCAACAATAGAATAATATTTATTGTTGTATTCCAAAAATTAAATTCCAACTTTTTTTCGGCATTTCATTCATTTACGAATATGTACAATACATACTGAAAATAACACTCAATTAATTTTTTTGTTTTTTTTTGTAAAATGAAAACTTGGAAATTCGCTTTTTGTTACATTTCAAATAAAGAAATTTATTTGAAATGGTTTCATCTGTAGACAACAATATAAATTAAATTCTCATTAACACAAGCAGTATAATAGCTACTCGAAAATATCAAAAGTAGGTTAAACAATACCTATATGCCTTAAGGATTTTTCGGGGCTGATCTGCATTAAAAGCATTTAGCATCCAAAACACGTGTCTTGTCTCTCTTTTGAGGAATAATCCTACAAGAAGATGTTATAATCCATGGTCGAATGCTGAGCCTAAGACGAATTGCTTGTCCTCACTCTTTCCAATTTGTTTTGTTGTGTTTATTTTGGAAATCCAATAAAATTGTATCCACCGCAAACGAAAAGGTCTTTAGTTTGGTGTCTTCGCTAAGTGTGTAATTTGTTTCATTTTTTATATTTTCCACGTCACAAGTGTCACTTTATGCTTAGATTTAAGCTGAAGCTTTAACTTAAACTTAGACCTGATCTTAAGGATTTCTATTAGTGGTTATGATCCATTATTATATGGTTTTTGCTGTGTCTTTATCACGTGTTAAAGTTGAAATTAAAAATTTTTTTTAAAAATTTTAAAACTTAATTTTAAAAAACATAAACTTTATTGTCTTTCTTTTATCGTGATATTTGTTTAAAAACTTTTTAAACCGGTTTCGAGCTTCGCTCTTCGTCAGTGTCAATTATGCTAAATCTGTGTAGAATTTTTAGGTTGGTTTCTTGATTAGTATTTGTGTGGCCATCTTTCGCTAAATGTTGTGCATAATTTGATTTGTATTTATGCCGCATCTGTTTAAGTTTGACTTGTACCTGTTTGATTATGAAAATGAATTAACTACCATAAAACACATAGCTATTAAAAATGGATACACAGAGGACACCATAGAACGCATCAATTTTAAAATTAAAAATAAAATACAACTACACCATCTAACCACATTACGTATTAATGAAGACACCAACAACACCAAATATATTTCAGTCGGATACAACCACAGTCACACGTCTAACATATTAAAATGAATTATGCATCAATATGGCTACACCCTAGCATTCAAAACCAATCGAAAACTTTCGCAATTATTACGAATCCAAAAGAAAGAACAACAAGAAAGCGGAATTTACCGACTATGTCATGTGAAAAATTTTATATTGGCCAAACGGGACGTTCATTTAGAGTAAGATTTAAAGAACACACAGAAGAACTTAAACAGGTGCGGCATAAATACAAATCAAATTATGCACAACATTTAGCGGAAGATGGCCACACATACACTAATCAAGAAACCAACCTAAAAATTCTACACAGATTTAGCAAGGGCAACTTAATGGATAGAGTGGAAGAATTTGAAATATATCAACAGCGCCACAACCCATTGCTTCTTAATGATCAAACAAACTTTAAAACAAAAAAAATTATATGACATAGATCCATTGATCAAGGAAATAGAAAAATAATTTCATCACAATATTTACGATACATTTTTTAGTTGTAAATTGACACTGACGAAGAGCGAAGCTCGAAGCCGGTCTAAAAAGTTTTTAAACAAATATCACGATAAAATAAAGACAATAAAGTTTATGTTTTTTAAAATTAATTTTTAAAATTTAAAAAAAAAAAATTTTAATTTCAATTTCTATTAGGCTTAGCCCTCCAATTAAAACTATAGTTAAACTCAGAAGTTTTATTAAACTTAGGCTTATACCAAGAGTCAGATTTATTCTTATACGTTAAGTTAATACTTAAACCTTAAACTTATTACCCTACCATGAGCTAGAGTCTTAGACTTACAGCTAGACCTAAAATTAAATGATTTACTATATTTAAGCCCAGATCTCGAGTACCGCTTATGATGTAATGCTGAGCTTAAAGAACTAAAAGCTATCGAGGTAGTCGTTTGAAATCAAACCGAAAGGATTTAAACAGCAACAAGTAAGTTTTAGAAAGTTTTATTCTTTGTGTAAATGGATAAGATAAGAACGTCTAGTCGAGTGAATTGTTTGGAATTGAACTTCTCGGATTTTACATACAATCCTAAAGCAAGTAACTTTTGCCTATGTTGTGTTGGCTATTATCCACCACAATATATTCGAAATAAATGGCAAACAATAAGGAGTTAGATTTATTCTTATATGTTGAATTGGATTTACTCCTAAATGTAGACTTTATATAAAACCAGCTATACATAGGAGTTATTAACCTTAGACTCAAACCTTAAACTTACGACTCTATTCAAGAAATACAGTGAGCCTTTAACCGCCAGCTAGACCTAAAATTAAATGATTTATTATATATAAGCCCAGAATCTCGGATATAGATTTCCTACTAGATCTTATGTTATAAGAGTTAAGCTTAGTTAGATCTTTAGTTTTGCTTAGCTTTAAACTTAAAAATTTTATTAGTTACCTTGAGTTGGACTTAGGCTTAAACTTAGGAGTTTAGGTTTCGTTTTGTTGGATTATGGCTTAGAACTCCAGTTAGATGTAAACTTAAACTTACTAGTTGTATTTGTCTTAGGTTTAGGTGTAAATCTCCAGTCATACCTCAAGTCACGCTTAGGCTATAAGTTAGAAGCCTAATTAGATTTAAACATCAACACAGACTTAAGCTTAAGGCAAGAATTAGAACCCTAGTTACACTTCGGCTTAAACTAAGAAGTTTAATTACAATAGGTTTAAGCCTTGGATTAGATCTAGACTTAGACCACGACAAAAATTAATGTGTAAAACCTTGAGTTAGACCTAGGCCTAAACACAGGAGCCATATTATCCTTATAACATGAATTAGGCTCTTTTGCTAGTACGACTTAAGATTAGATCCCCAATTTATTTATTTATTTATTTAACACCAACTTATAACTGGTTACATTAATTAAAATTTAATAAAATTATATAATTCAAATATTTCAAATATAAGTATAAATCAAATATAAAATTTACCAATGATCTAAAAGATGCTTCGACATCAATTTCTTAAATACATCTCTAGATAGATTAAAGTCAAAAGCCGACCGTATTTTATTAAAAGAGGCTAATGAATGATAAATCGGTCCACATTTACCGTAGTTTTGCCTACGAAGTGGTAGCTTGATTTGGAAATCTGTCAGGCACGCTTGCATCTCTAGGTAGCCTTCGTAGAGCGTATATTAAAAAGCGCTTTTGTACTCTCTCTATGCGATCTGAGTATTTAATATAAAACGGATTCCTTACGGCAACACCATATTCCAACAATGAACGAACAAACGAGACGTATAAAGTTTTAATCATGTAAGGATCCTGAAAATTTTTGGAAAACCTTTTATCAAGCCCAAGCATAGAATTCGATTTTCAATTTGCTCAAACGTTATACCTAAATCTTCTGTATTGACACTTTCAATAATACAACCGTAGGAGATGTATAGCATTAAATTATGCGATGTAGAGCAAGTCAAAAAGTTTGTCAGATCAGATTGAAAGTCAATTGCATTATTGGCGCAAGAAACAGTTTTGAAAATTTTATTGTTGTACGCATAAATTAGAATGTCGTAATGACTCAGACAATTTATCACATCATTTACGAAAATAATAAAGAGCATGGGAACCAAATGGCCTCCTGAAGAAACATCAATCACTCTTGAAGTAAAACTACCAATTTTAACAATTTGAGTTCTAAATTCCAGATAAGACCTAAACAAATCAATTGCAAAAAAGTTACAATCCAAAGAGCCAAATTTCCGCAGCAGCAATTCATGATCGAACTTGTCAAAGTCTGTGACCTGTCAAATCAGTGTAAACGACCTGTACAATATTACCATTTAATAGTGCACTTGAAATACAACTTGCAAATTAAACACAGTTAGTTACAGTTGACCTGCCAGGGAAAATTTCATGCTGTCTGGAAGAAATAAAAGTCTTAACATGAAACCACAAATGCGTTTTAACTAATTTCTCAAATAGTTTTGGTAAAACCGAAATAATGCAAATACCTCTATAATTCTCCTCCACATCGCTACGCGATCCAGATTTGAAAATCGGCTTAGTAAGTAATCATTTCGATAGAAAAAAATAGGAAGGAAATACGGCAAGAACTTACCCGTTACTTTCCGAATCCGGCACTTTAATTAATGTCAAGATTTAACAATTCGGATAAAATAGTATCTACTTCCAGACGAAACATTGTAACTGTTGACTTCCTTACAACATTATTCATATTACAAACATTAGATTTTGAGTTATGTACACTCTCAAAGAAATCGGCAAATAGATCACAAATATCCCACACGTTATCGTAGGAACGGTCATTTATTGTAAAAACATCGTTGAAGGGTAACCATTCTGACTATGATTTAATCGTTGATTCACGTTCCAGAATATGACTGCTGTAGAGAAATCGGTTTATATATTATATTTATATATATATATATATATATATATATATATATATATATATATATATATATATATATATATATATATATATATATATATATATATATATATATATATATATATATATAAGAGTAATTTCATTTAACAGCAAAAATTATTTAACTCTTAGGGTATGTGTAGTAGTTAAAAAACTAAAAAAGACATATTTTTTATTTTTTTGATATAGGGTGTGTATTGCGCACAGGATGGTCCAAAAGTTTTGCAAAAATAGTGAAAAACGCCATATGGAGTAAATTTCAAAGGCAAATTTATGAATTAAAAAGTTAATCGATTTTAAAATTTTTTTTTGTGTTAATTAGAGTGAAATTAGAACGGTAAAAGCATAATATTCCGCGAAATCATATTGTACAAGCAGATCCCCTTCTTGTAAAGATTGTTTTTTTTGTTTAAATTGCTCTTTCGATATAAAATGCTGAGGTATTAACTTGGTTAAATTATACAAAACTGCAAATTATACAAAACTGCAAAACTGCAATTATACAAAACTGCATCTTTGAACGGTAATCCATTGTTTATACTTAATTTTTGACACATCACTGTTCTTGAAGCAATTACGCAACAATTCTTCAAGTTGTTCCAAATTTTTAGAGCACACTTTACACTTTTCAATGTAACATTCTTGTATTTGTTCATTACCACACATAACGAATGAAATTAAATCTTTGTAATCTTTAAACGGGAATTGACTATTGTCTCGGAAGTGAACTGCTTTAGTGCATAAGATAAACACCAACATTATGTTGTCTGCTAGAACCCAATTTTGTACAGTGGTTTGGACGTAGTTGTGTAAACTTTGTAAATTCTATTTTAACTCCAGAGTGACGAGATTTTAACTCGATGTAGGCCTCATTTAGAGAACATAGTAATACCCTCTTCTGAGTATTCTGAAGAATATCCTGCCTCCCCCGGCATCATTCGACTTATTTCATCATCTTCAAAAAAGGTTTCTACTGAGTTCCGTACAGTATCTCATATCTTATTTTTAGGGATACTGCTTTTAATTATTGAAGAGAACGTAGCACCTTCTTTAAAATAATCTTGAATTTGGTGATGTTTCATCTACTTTCGTAGTAATATTAATAATTTCTTCTTGTCTTCATAATCCCCTTCATGGAACTGGTATTTGAAATTATTCATAATTTCTTCATAATACGAAATCTACTTTTCCTTTTCGGAGCACGTTGGTTCCCCGTCGAAATTTAATTGCTTATAAATCGCTGTCGAAATTTCACTTGATTTTCGTTTAAGATATCCGGTCTTCTCATATAATTAGCTTTTTATTGGTGAGAATTGCTCCATCATATGAGTTTGCAAATGTTGGTTGATACTTTCAATTAATTCAAGACGTTAAATTAAAATCCGCTGAGCTACTTCCAGCAATCGGATATTCGATCGTTTCTTCGTTTTTATGCAGTGTTTGTTGAATCCAATTTTATTTTTCCTAGGTTTAAGCAACACGTACTACAAATGTACAATTTATTGTTTAATTCTCGAGCTGGATTCAAATACACAATCCTTTCTCTAGCGTACTCACTGACAACTCTCGACATTCACAACTAATATTTTTTTTATTACTCACTGTAACTTCTATGATACACGGCTATAGAATGTGTTACATTATAAGCATAATACTATTTATATAGCGTTGGATAGAAACTCTTATTTGGTAACATTGCCTTTTGCCAGTTGTGCGGCTCTTACTACTTCTTTAATTTCTTCTTTTAATAATTGAAGGCGATTGTATATTGATTGCTGAAATACTTCATTGATCCCATCATCTAGGTGTAACTGGATCTCGTTATGTTTTGGATTATTTGTTGCATTTTTTGGGTGATGGCCGTATTTATTTTATACTGCTCGTTGTTGTTCTCTATTATTCGGTTACGTCTGGCGAACCGGCAATCCACTTCCAAGCTGAGCCAATCCAATTGATTGATCGTTTGGCTCTTGTTGGTTGATTCTTGAGTTCTCCCAATAATTTGGGTTGATCTCCTTTATTTCCGATTGTATTTTGGTTAAGATATCTTCATAGCAGCTGAGCTCAATGTGGTGAATTATCTTGAAATTCCCACTAATAATATTTCCATTTCCTTGTTTTATTGATACTATTGGGATGTTGTATTCATAGACATTTAAGGATGTTGCTATTGTCCAAAGGCATAGGCTGGAAAGAAATAATATTCTTCAATAGGTTATGTTTTTGATTTGGGTTTTATGTATCCTTTTTCCAGAGGCGGTGTTCACTGTGACTTTATTATATTTTGTCACGATTTCTTTTTTGAATTTCGGTTTATCTTTTCCTTGTATTTGTTTTACTGCTGTATATATTGTGTCTCCAACTTCATACGAGTATGTTCTTGGTATATGTTTCCTCATATTCTCTCTTTGCAGCTTAAGTTTTTGGTTATTTTTTATCCGTTCGATCAGATCTTCATTTATTTTTTCTTTATAATTCAGCAAATTCTGGTAATTGATATGTTGTGTTCTTCCAGGGAATATATCTTGGTTTTTTCCCGATAACCGAGTGTACCGAGTTGTTGTACCTGTCAACGTGTATTCCATTTGTAAGCATCTCGTTATTTCGATAATAGTTGAATGTACTCTTTCGATAGTTCCATTGACTTCACTTTTTTGCGATGATGTTAAGTATATTTGAATCCCAAGTGTTTTGATGTAATTAGTTATAATTGGGCTGATAAAACTTGTCTCGTTATCCATTACTATCATCTTCGGTGTTGTAAACTAATGCAAGATCTTTACAATTTTGTCTCTAAGGTGTTGTAGCACTGATCTGTCTTTGATCCGAAAAATTTTTGTATATTTTGAGAATTTATCTATACAAGTAATAAATTTCTCCTTTTTTATCTCCATTATGTCGACATGCAGGATTTCTGAAGGGTAGGTTGGAATTGGTGTTTCTTGCAGTTCGAGTTTATTTGGATGACGATCATATTTGTTCTCATTGCAAGTTTCACATCCTTTGATAAACTTCTTTATTTGACTTGCCATCTGTGGAAAGTAATATTTTTCAAGGATTTGTTCCTTATTCTCCTTCCAATTACGATGTGCTCTTTTATGTTCATCTTGGATAATTTTGAATTGGTTTTCTTCGTTACAGATGTCCTCTACTACTCGTTGTGTTAGTCGTATTTTAAAGTTGAAGAAATTTTCCTGATAAATTTCCTGAAAAAGTTTTATATGTTCTTCAGCGATTGCTATACCATTAAGTAAAGTTGGATGTAATCTTTCCTTTAATTGCTTCAATAAAAGATCCTTGTTTATCTCCAATAGTGAGATGTAATGACGATGGTAGTTATTGTGAGGTTCTTCATAACAGTAAGTTCCATTTCCCTTTGTGATTATCAATTGATTTTTAAAAACATTAATTGGTGATTCGCAATGACGAATACGTTGAGTGACATTCTCTTCTGCACTGTGTATTGTATCCTTACTTGAGGACATCAGGGTGTTCACCTCTAATTTCAACCTTGAATGCATCTGCTACTTTATTCGTTATCCCTGGTTTGTACACTAATTCATAATTGTATTCCTCTTTATGGGCTTTCCATCTTTTAAGTTTACTGTTATTATCTCGGTTGCTTAAGGCAAACGTTGACGGTTGATGATCGGTTACTATTTTAATTTTTCCCGCACCGTAGAGATAATTCCGAAGGTTGTCCAGGGCCCAAACTATCGCTAACATTTCCTTTTCGTTATCGGAACCATGTACGTTATCGGGCGATCTTTCCCAATTTCTCCTTGCGAGAGAACAGCTCCAATGCTGTAGTTTGGAGCATCCGTTGTAAGTATGTACGGCTTGTTGAAGTCAGGAAATATGAGTAAATCCGATGATGTTAGCAATTCCTTTAGTTGTTAAAAAGCTTTCGATTCTTCCTGATTCAACTCAATTTTTACTTTCTTGGATTGGTTTGCTTTTATTTGCGCGTTTTCACCTCTTGTTAAATTTGTTAAGGGTTTCGCGATTTTTGCGAAATCCTTGATAAATCGACGATAATATGATGTTAACCCGAGAAATCCTTTTAGTTCTTTTAGATTTTCAGGGGGTTTGAGTTTAAAAATTCCGTTTTATCTAGGTTAACCCTAAGATTGGCTTTCAATAACTTCTGGAATATTTTATTTACGTTATCTAGATGCTATTCTTTAGTTTTCCCCCCAAAAACGATGATATTGTCAATGTAAACGTAACAAATCTTGCCAATATATTCCTTGAGGACATCGTCAATCATGCGCTGAAAGATTGCAGGCGCATTCTTTAATCCAAACGGTAGCCTTTTGAATTCATATTTTCCATTCACTTTTTTTCATTTTGATATTATGGAAACCCGATGTTAAATCGATCGTTGTATAGTATTTTGAATTTCCCACTCGTGTACCGGTAAATTCCTAAAGTTCATGTTCTGAATTTCCAGGCACGACGAATATGCTTCAGGTAGGTTTGCTGGTCGTTGAATAGTGAGCATCTTAGATATATCACCTGATAATCCTCTAATAAAAAAGTCTAGCGCTCGATTTCTATACATTTCGCTCAATATGGTTAAAGTGTCCGCTTTATATTGCTCTGTTTTTACTTTATTTATTATTAGCGAAAGCTGATGATTCATACTTGCGTAGAATTCATCAATAGTGTTCGAGTGTTCTTTGATCTCGTTTGTCGGCGTAATGAAGTGACAAACAGTTTTTAATTGCACTCCTTTTCATCAAAGATATTGTACGATATTAGTGGGGAGTCAGTGGTTCCCCTTATCTTTTGGCGGATGCTTTGTAGAATAGCGCGATATAGTGGTTTTCCCTTTACTATTTCATAATCTGCTAGTATGCTTTCCACACTATATACCCAGGAAACGTAATGGAGTGGGTTTCCATCGAAGACCTGCAGTTCTTTGACACAATCAGGAAGTTTACTTATTTTCCTTAATTCATTCTCATCTTTTGGTCCTTGTGATAGTGTGTGTCCAATCTTTTGTTGGTTTTGGGTTTCTAATTTATTTAATCTTTGTTCAATTTTTTTCGTGAGCTCAATCTGGGCATTAAATGCTCCCGTCAATTTCATTATAGCATCTTGTAATTGATCCATTGTAATTTTTGTTTATTAAAAATGATTGGTATTATTATGATTCTTATTAATATTTTCACTGTATTATAGTTTTTGTTATATGTGTTTTATTTTATTATATTGTATTATTTCACGTATTAAATTATTTTTGCTTAATTTTTTGAATTTATTTCAAATTTTTTCACTTACACTAATATAATTGACGAGGATTTCTCCTATGATAACACGATAACTCACGGATTGGAATTTCCTTGAGGATTTTTAAAGTGGACTGCAATTAGTGTACACTTGGGACAGCTGATTTGTTCCGGATGATTCGTAATTTTTCTCCTCTTGAGCCGTAAGCGTTTATGTTTGCTTGCAGCCTATACTATTGGTACGATATTCACTCACAAAATTAAATCAAAAAAAATATATTTTGGATCACGTCCACTTTATTCAAAGCTCAACTTAAATCTAACTTAATTACATTTTATATAGACAAAATATGCAAGTGTAACATGTTGCTACACGTGCGTTTTATATAATTAAATTTATTTAAATATAATATGATGCCGGATGCCTTTTGCTGATACGTGGAATTATTATAGGTGATACAACGATGTTGTTGTTGCGTATGTTGTTAATATGGCTTGGTCAATGTCTTAACTTATATATATATATATATATATATATATATATATATATATATATATAATGAACCTACCGCACCGAAAGAATGTATGACATTTAAGGAACTGTAATCGCCCATTTTAAAATTAAAGTTCCGTTAGTTAACATTTTCTTAGATAAACTCGCAGTATTCAAATAAAACTGAAATATTTAGCGGAGAGTGGAAAATACTAGACGATCCAGTTAAATTCTCACACGCAGAAACTGTCACCTCATGATTGAATGGTACAAAAGCCAGGTCCAATATGTTGCCACTATTATTCTTAACATTGTTCCATTGTGTTAAACCGAATGAACATATTTCAGAGATGAAGTTTTCCATCTCGTCGTTCATGTTAATAGGAGTCAAGATTTGTGATCAACAAATCTGGTAAAAGAAGTGGAAGTCGAAATATTAGTGGAAATCTAATATTGTTCCAGTGCTTCCGGCTGAAAAAATGAAACAATATTAGATTTCATAGTATCTGCAAACCTATGATAGACTTCCATGCTTGAATGACAGTGTATATAAGTGATACAGATAATCAGCGAATATGAATGGAATGGAACAGCAACAATTTCGGCATCGCAATTAGCTAACGTTATCGGACTGGATGAATATTTATTAGAAACTGCGACTACAATACCACCACCCATGTTATACCAAGTGTTCATTTGCAGATAACTATTCCTTCGAAAGACAGCATAATCTTCCAAAATTGATATATACAGAGATTTTGATTTGGCTCGGATACTATTTGAATTGTGATAATAAGATTAAAGAATTTACTAAGATTTAGTCCTAAACTTAGGTGTTTTATTGAACTTAGGCGAAGGCCTCCAATTATACATCAAGCTAGGCTTAAACTTACGAGTTTTGTTAGAATTATGGTTAGTCCTCCAGATTTTTTTTGGTTTTTATTTTTTTTTATTGTAGGAGTTAAAACTTTCAAAAAGCCAACGCCAAGTGATGATGAACCTCACTTGACAGTGTGAGGTTTTTACTCACCAAAAAGTCTCTTACATGCCACGGAGAGCCCAGACTGGAACCGCTTTTGCATTACTTCGGTCTGGTCCGCGCTGCTACCCATTTTGGGGCCCTCATTTACATTCTACACCATACTTTGTTAGGGGTCCGCCAGACAACCATCGCTTCGCTTCTGCCGCAGTACTGACCCACCGTAGTCTGCGAAATCTCGCCACGCTACATCAGACCGCAGAATCGTTTCAAAAATGGTGTCAGGTGTGACCCCGTCCAATACTAAAGCGAGCCGTCTTCTTTCTTTAATGAACCTACCGCACCGAAAGAATGTATGACAAACGTCATCACACTCGTCTGGGCAATATCGGCATTGAGGCGACATTAGTCCTCAGTTTTCCCATCTTATGCAATCTTATCTCATCCATCAGTTTTCCCATCTTATGCAAATAGGCCCCAAAATAGCCATGCCCAGTAAAAAACTGGCATATGAAGAAATCGAGATCTCCGTGGCCACGATTAATCCAGGAACCAAGGTCCCGAATCAATCGGGCCGTCCATCGACCACTATTCAACCCATCCCATCGATCCTGCCATGCCACAAGCGTAATGCTGCGGGCTTTCACCGTAGAATCCTTTCTTAGAAATTCAGCGCTCAACCGATAGATCTTCCGCGTCTTTGAATCGATATCATCCTCGTGCGGTATTTTTTGACCTCCATCGCGCCAGCCCAAATCTCAGCTCCATACAACAGGATTGACTGTACTGTTGACATTATAAGTCTTCGCTTACAAGCATCGCTAAGCGATACAGTCACTTTTGATGCTCGGTCACAAGTTCTCCGGATATGCTCCCAGTAAGTTAGACGATTATCTAAAGTAATCCCCAGATATTTCGTCATTCCCTTCGACATTACCTCTTCTGTCCCAACCTTCATAGGGATAATGGTTGGAATTCTCCGCCTAGTGAGCATGACGATATCCGTTTTTGAGATGGCCAACTGTAGCCTGTGCTTATCCATCCAATCGTTTACCCTCCTCATCACTTGGTTTAACATGTACTGAGCCAAAACAGCGCTTCTAGCTGTTATCACAATAGCCACATCGTCTGCATACCCAACCAGGAATACTTCGTCAGGCATCTCTTGTCGCAACAGGCTGTCGTACATAGCGTTCCATAGATCCCATAGATCGGGACCAAGAATCGAGCCCTGGGCCACTCCTGCAGTAATTTCCTTCACTTTTTTGCCGTCAGACGTCTCATATACCAATCTTCGATTCCTCAAATAGTCCCGAATCATTAGCAGAAGATAATTCGGGATAGCGAAAGATCGTTGTAGCACCTCGATCATATCTTCCCATCTCGCCGAGTTGAAAGCATTTCGCACATCCAATGTCGTTAGAAGCACCAAAGGCCTCGCTGCGTGACAAGCACTTTCGGATCTTTTAACTGCGTTAATTACTTCTTCTATTGCGTTTATAGTTGATCGTCCCTTCCGAAAACCATATTGCCTCGGAGACAAGTCACCGGCAACCCATATGGCATCTTCTAGCCTAGGCTTTAATAGCTTTTCCAACAACTTCCCCATTGCGTCCAGCATACAGAGAGGTCTGTATGATGGGACGGGATCTTCCACCGTGAAGGAAATACTCCTGCTGTTAAACATCCGTTGTACAATTTGGGTAGTAATTGCGGATATCTACCAGCAACCACTTTCAACACCTCCGTTAGGATGCCGTCATGCCCAGGTGCCTTATTATTTTTCAGGCTGGTCACCGCATATGCCAACTCCCCTAGGTAAATGTGGGAATTTCTCCGACTTCATTTTCACAATCATCTTCTACTCTCAGCAAGTGTGTTGGGAAGAGGGCATCAACAATATTTGACATTGTTTCTGCAACCAACGCGACGTGCGTACTCAATAGACCCAGCTTTCGAGTAGCAAGCTTATATCCTCTGCCCCATGGATCGCTATCCACCTCGTTGCACATGTTTCTCCAGTATTGCGCTTTACTCGCACGGATAGCCATGCCGAACTCTTTCTTTGCCGCTTTGTGCTGAGCTGACTTGGCAATTGCTTCTTCTCTATCTTGTGCTCGTTGCGACCTTCGCAGAAGCTGCAGAGCTTTCCTTTTCAACTCTGCGATCTCTCTTCCTGCCGTTCCACTGTTTTTTTCGTGGCATAGAAGAATCGCAAGCTTGTTGAACTAGCCGTATAAAGCTGTCAACAGCCGCCTCAATTTCGACTCTATTCGTAATATCTTGCAAAGCCAGTGGATTGCTCGCAAGGCTAACCTCAACAGACGTTCGCCGTCTAACTTGGTAGTGTTCCAGCTCAATGGATTTCCATACATCGCTCGCTGTACTTCTCGCTCATCTTCGTGCAATTTGAAGCTGATGTAATTATGATCGCTAGCGGTGTAATCATCCATCACTCTCCAGTCTTTCTCCCATGATGCTAGTCGTGCGGATACCAACGTTATGTCCGGTATGTAGTTGCCGAAACCTGGCCTTTGGTATGTTGGCGTAGATCCCTCGTTTAACACGCATAGATCCAGTCTTGAGATCATCTCCAGTATATGTCTTCCCCTGGTATCTTGGTGTGGCATGCCCCATTCTAATGCACGGGCATTGAAATTTCCGGCTAGCACCAATTCTCCTGATACATCACGAGCAGAGTCCTCCAGTTCATTCAATTTGGATTGAAACTCCGAGATCGTATCGTTCGGTGAAAGATACACACTAAAGAACGTAACATTTCGACTTCTAATCCAGACGTAGCCATCGATGAGTACTTTATGGTTATCGACCACCCATATTGCTGCAGTTCCCGAGGGATCTGAGAACCAGTTTGTGCGGACTTTGTTCTGGTATTGCTCGCAAATGACTGCTAACTGGACTTCTGCCTCACAGACAAGCTGCATCAATAGGTCTTGCGCAGCTCTATATCCGTTCAAGTTTCCTTGAAGGACCTTCATGTGCGATTATTACTTCCCTTCGCTCGCCCCAGGAACCTTTGGAAGGTCTCACAGCTGCCTGATCATTGTACATGGTTGTTACCACCAGGTTTTCCAGTGCATGTATAGCATTTTGGTTGCGATTCGCACACCGCGGCCTTATGCCCACTCTCGCCACACTTCTAACACTTATTGCTGCAGTCAGGACCTGCGCAGTTATTCCTGATATGTCCATATCCTTGGCACTTGTAGCATTTCTGTACCTCGGCTCTCATCCTAATGCGTCCAAAGACCCAGCCAATCTTAATACGCCCTCGAGCAAGCAGTTTTTTAGCGGCTAGATCATCTAGTTCAATGACCGCTTTCCTTTGCTCCCGCTTATCAGCTTTGAATAGCGATACTTTGACGTCACCAGAATCGCGCTTAACTGCCGTCATCACCTCTTGTTCGGTGGTAAGGCTATCCAAGTCAAGGACTTCAATTTTCAACCGAGGTATCAGGCCGTGTACCACTCCATCGTTTCCTACCGCCGCTTGTACAGTGTCCTTCAGCTTATCGAGATTTACACCGCGGTCTAGCTCGAGGAGCACTCCTCCATCGTTGGTCTTTCTTATGGCCCTAATTACGAGTTCAGGGTCATCCGGACACACGTCTCGTCGGATGGCACCATGGATCTCAGCGTACGTTTTCTCGTCGACCGGTTTGACGACCACCGCTTTATTTTGTGTTCTCTTTCTTGGCCTTCTTCTTCTTCTCGGTCTCCGTCTTACACTCTTTCCTTCTACCAAAGGTGCACCGGATGCAATTATGAGAGCATTGCCCCCTTGGGGTGGTAGAGTCGTGCTTTTAGCATCGCCTCGTGGATTTGTTTTCTGCCGTTTACTCACCGTTTTCCAAGGGAGTATTGCGGCCATTTCTTCTAGAGGCCGTGTCTCTCCCTCTTTTCAGGTTGATCGACTGTACCTCAAACCTCTCTTTGAGCTGCGCCTCTTCCTTCTTCCAGTTGGTGCGACATGAGACTATCGCATCTAACAACTCCTCCATTTCTACTAGGCTCCAGTTAGGGCCAGAACTTTTATATTTAGAACTAAACCTAGACCTTGAGTTAGATTGGATTTAAGCTCGGAAGTTTTATTAGTCTTAGACTTTTACTAAAATTACATTTTGGCTTAAACTTACTAGTTATTAGACTAAGTAATAACAACCTACAGTTAGTCCCCCAACTTAAGCTTAGGCTTGTTGGGCTATTTTGTTACACTTACATTTAGTCCTCGAGGTAAATTTAAACTTAGGAGCTTGGAAGACTTAAGCCTAGATTTCCAGTTAAACTAAGCGCTACTCGTTGAACTAGACTAAATCTAAAGTTGAACCTCGGTTTATGCTTAGGGATTTATTGGAACTGTGCTTAGACATCCAGTAGAAATTGGGCTTTATGCGAACCTTTAGGTGAAAGCTGGCTTGTTCATTAAAAAAGTAAAAAAATTAAATTGACTTTATGATTAAAATTCACATTTTTGATTTGTGATATTCAACTGTATTAAGCGTATTAACTTAACAACTACTTGATATTTTCCCTACTACACATTATATTTCATCTCTTAATCTTTAAATAATTCCACCAATTCACTTATATTATACACATAATACTGTATTCTATACCTTATTATAACCGGAAAATGAAGAAAATACAAAAAAAATAAAAAAGCTCCCCAAACGAAAGGAAATAGAAGATTGAGCAAAAAAAAAAAAAAAATGTTTGTTGTTGTTAGAAAACTGTCACTTTGACTAAATGATTATACAGCACCGTGTTGTATTACAAAAAAAAAAAAAAAATTAGCCGGAAGGTAAAGTGTTGACTTACTGTTTTGTTCGTATAGATGAGGGAAAGCTTTCTCATCGTACGTACGTACGTACGTTCATACTTCATACATATATACGCACGTTTGCTGTTATATATTAAAAGGGGGGAGACGATGTAATAAAATGTTTGTTGATTTAGGAAATAAATAATTTTATCCTTACACAGACAAAAAAAGAAAAAAGTTGGTTCAGGATCCGTGGGATGCAATTTTTTATTTTATTGACGGCATTATTGAGATTGAGCTGAAGATTAACCTTTATCCTATTGTACACTGTCGTTGTTATCAGTTCCAATGTAATTTATTCAAGATCTCACAAGTAATTTGAATATAAATTGGAAGACGATTTATATTCTAAACAATATGTTCACTTTAGAGAATGGTGTTTTCATTATTTTCTATAATACAAATTTATGATTAATGTTTTGTTGACATATAATGTATGTATCGGTCAAATTGGAACTGTGATGAGTAATAAAATTTGTCAACCGTGTATATAATAAATACAACAACCGGCTAAAATAACCATAAATCATTATAAAATGTATTTAATTGTGTTGTGTTGTGGAGCGCCTAAATATACATACAAAATCTGTCTAATTTCCGCACAAAAATCGTATTTGTTCGGTGTTTGTTTGTAACCGAAATGAAAGAAACCCAATTGAGGAATATAAATAAAAATAATAAAAGGATCTTATTAGGTTTCTCCTCTCTTAGGTGTTGTTTAGAAAATGTCACGTATTGTGTTTTTATTATTGTTTCCATTTTTGTATTTTTTTTTTTTGCATCACAAATCACACCTCACCCGCACACAAATAACACAAATCAATAATAATCAATTTTTCAAGGGAATTGCCGCAGCCCAAAAACAAATTGGTTGTTTGTTTGGGTTTATTTTGGTTTTTGTGTGTTTGCGGTTTATTGAATTGGGTTTGAAATGAGGGAGGGTTGTAGATAGTGAATATAAATAGTATTAGAAATAATGATGCCATGCAATTTTAGGCCTGGTCTGTGTATATCTAGTTATAGAGGCGAATGTTAATCACTATTTTCTCAGATAATTATTTTATGCAAAATATACAAGAATATAGTACCAACTGATCAAACAATACACAACGACCTACATTATACCCAAATCAACATAAAATGTCGTCGGCATACAATATGGTACATACGAAAATTACCAAGAATAATTTACGTAGCAAATAAAAACGGGCACAAGGCGAAACTAATTGAGAAGAAGGTGTTTTATCATAAAATCAACTGTACCAATATCTTTCAACACACTAAAAACAGAGGAAATAAAGACAAAAAGTAAATCTGCAACGACTACTCAAAATTCTATATCGGCCAAACAGACAGGTAAAAATGTTTTCACAAGGTTTAGAAAACATACTTATAACATCTTGGCTTAAAACTTAACATACGGTGAGATGGAATTATATTTTCTTCCGTACATGCCAGATTATTATAATTTCTCAATAATTGTTTAACGGTCTTATTTAAATCAATACTTTGCCCTGATTTTTTAACATCCAAAACATATTTTTTTAATATATTCTTCGTTGTTTGAACTGCTCTTTCGACTTGCCCATTACTACTTGGGTTATATGGTGGTGTATATGTCAACTTGATACTTTTAGTCTTACAAAATTCGTTAAACAGAAAACTGTTAAATGGCGGACCCTTATCCGATACCAACTCAACAGCAAAACCAAACGTTCTAAAAATACCATCTAATTCATAACTTTATTCGCATTAGTTCTTTGCATGAGAACTACTTCTAACCACCTTCTATACACGTCTATTAATATTAGAAATTCTTTATCCTCGAAATGAAAGAAATCTATTTGGATTCTTTCAAATGGATATTGTACACCTGGCGAACTTGTGTTCTTATTCGATTGGGTGACCTGACAAGAATGACACTTTATAACATATTGCTCAATATCTCGATCAATACCTTCCCAAAATATATATATTTTAGCTAAAATTTTCATTTTAACACATCCTCTTGCATGGATTTTGGAATAACCAACCTTCCACGGTATAATACACAACCTTTTTCTATGGATAAAAATTCATTTTTCATATAATAATTCTTATATTCTGTTGGAATATTAGATTCATTCCAACCGTTCGAAATATAATCCATTAACTTTACCAAAACTTTATCTTTGCTTGTTTCTTTTCCTACTGATGCAATATCAATTTGAATGAAATCATTATTTCCCACTTGATGTATTTGAAATAACTTTTCCTCATTAATATCGTCCTCTGATGCATTAAATTCTATTGGTAATCTGCTTAAAAAGTCAGCATTGCCATTTTCACTACCTTTACGATACCTAATATCAAAATCGAAAATAGATAAACGATATACAGTAAGTCACAGTGAAAATGGTCCACCTCACAAAACTTTCTCAGATAACAGTACTTTTTCAAAATTTTGTTTTGTTCTCTTCTTATTTGTTTTTTATGATCTGCTGCACTTCAATGCAAATTTATTAGATGTCGACAGGTTTTTGCTAAGTTTAATTGTGCAAAATGGGACCTGACACGTCATCTGAATTGTGAAAATTAATTATTGCACATTATAAATATGGAAAAATTCAGAGGGAATTCGCGAAAACTGTTAGCAAAGCTCGCACAACAATTCAAAACATTATTGGCAGATACATCAGAGTCAATTCCCAAAAAGATGTTTTCTGATCGTAATGAACGTTGGATTGTGAACAAGTCGAAGAAGAACCCAAGACTGAGCGCACCGAAACTTCGAAATATGGTGGAGCAACATCTAAAAATTAATTTCAATGCTGAAACGGTTCTAAGAGTCCTACGCAAAAGTGGTTTACATGGTAGAATTGCCAGGAAAATGCCCTTCGTTAGTGAGAAAAATAAGAAGGTTAGGTTGGAGTTTGCCCATAACTATCGAATGAAAGATTTTTCGTATCATATTTACGGATGAGAGCAAATTCAACCTTTTTGGGTCTGATGGCAGGGTAAACGTTTGGCGAAAACCAAGCCAAGAAATGAATCCACATTGTTTGCGTCGCACAGTTAAGCATGGTGGCGGTCATGTGATGGTTTGCGGTGCGTGTTCGGCGGCTAGAGTTGGGAAACTTCATTTTATTGACGGAAAAAATTAAAACAAAGTGCTGATAAACTGGATATTATAGACACTATTCATTTGTATCAAGATAATGATCCCAAGCACACAGCTATGGAATTGTATGAGAATGGCTGTTGTATAATTGTCCCAGAGTAATCAAAACACCACCACATTCGCCTGATTTAAATATAATTGAAAATTTATGGCATAAATTGGAGTGTGAAATTAGGAAACATAATATATCCCATAAAAATGATTTAGAAAGGGTCTTATTGGAGGAATGGGATAAAATTAGTTATTAAGCAGAAAGGGTTTCCGACTAAATACTGAAGTAGTCTTAGAACTTTTTTGTTATACATTTTTATAACTGTAAAATAACATGGACCATTTCATTGTGATATGATTTTTTATTTTATTTTTATAAATTTGTTATTTCTTGTTGTTACTGATATTGAATTAATAAATTTTTGGTTGTATTAAAACTAGAATAAAATGAACTTTTAAAAATATTCATTTTTGTTTCTTACATTATTTGATTTTTTAGGAATTTTTCATCAATTTTTTTTTTATTAAGGGTGGACCATGTTCACTGTGACTCACTGTATATATATCTTTGCAACCTTGTAGCTATTACGCTAGATTGACATTTTTTATTTGACCAAATGCTTTCTAAAGGTTTATGATCACTGTACACAATCACATGATGTCCAAATATATATTTGTAAAATTTATCTAAATAAAAAACTACAGCCAAAGCTTCTCGATGCAAAATAGGATAATTTCTTTCCGCTTTTGATATTGTTCGTGATATGAAAACACTGGTTTTTCGATACCATCCACAATATGACATATAATACTACTTATATCTCTATCACTAGCATCGCATACCACAACTATTGGGTTTTATACTAAATTCATTACAACCGCTTAATTTATTCACCTGAAATGAGTTTCTCCACTCCGGTTGAAGAATATCTAACCAATCTCGTCCACATATCAAAACCAAACTTTTGTCCTTCAATTATTAAATATATAAATTCTATTTCTGACATTTTTAATTTATTTATATGGTTCACCGTATTCACGCATTGATTTGAATTTTCCGTATCCACTGAAATATTATTCAATTCGCCATTATCTTTTAATGATAGGTTACCGAAATTAAAATTCGAATCAACTTGATTAGTAGAACAAACTCCGTCATTTCTATTTGACGACTTACTATAATTATTATACTGATAACGACTATTCGATGACCCATCATTTTGATTTTTATAATTTGTATAGTTCTTATTTCTATATTTACCCGTTGATGATGTTGTCTTTGATGATGAACACTGCTTCGCTATGTATCCCAATCCTTCACAATTGAAACATTTAATTTTCCTTTCTCTCGACATACTACGATTTCTATAATTCCCGATTCCTTGATTTTGATCGCTCTCTATAGTACCTCCGTTTGTTACTATCCACGAAGTTCGACTGTATTTGATTAACTTCCACATTATCACTTTTGTTGTCCAACATGTCCAAATCTCTATCTATTAGCTCTATGGCTACCGCCTTCTGCACAATTTGCTTAAATTTAGTTGAATCATCCATAGCCATCAAATCTGCTTTAATTCGCCGTTTGTGGATACTCGAAATAAATTGAGTGCGTAAAGCTTTATCTCTATATGCACCAAACTCACATCCTTCTGCAAGCGAAAATAACTCCACTGCAAAATCGTTAACAGATTCTCCTTTGCTGTTGCATCCTCTTCCCGAATATCACCGGATTTGTGCATGTTTTTGTTTGCGGTGCAAACAATTTCTTACACTTCTGCACAATTTCTTCGTAGCTGTATTCTTTAGGCTTGCGCGGCTTACTTGCTTTTGTAAGTTTAACACAAAAAAAAAATGCTCCACCTCGTTGAGCTCCAAATAGTTTTCCATCCTATCCAAATAGTCCTCAACATTTTCACGATGCATATATGGCTCTAAATTATCAACGAAATTTTTTACATTTACTCTTGAATTAATCAGCAAATTTTCAGCGTCACGATTTTGACCTGCATTTTGATTTTTATCTCCCGTTTCCTCACTACTTTTTGTTGGTGTCGGCGCCATTATTCAAAAATGTGTTTGATTATTTTTTTTTTTTAAATAATTTGGCGCGATATATTATGTTTTACTCTAAATGTCGCTCTCGCGTATTTGTAACACTTGTTCAATATGAGCTTTGAGTCGCTTTAACCAGTGTACGGTTCCGTAATTTATAAGTAGATTAAATGCGGTTAAGGATCTGTCGTCCTAGAGGACTATGTACTTTAATTTACTGTGTCAGTTCATTAAACTGATATTGTAACTCTAATTGTAAATAATTGATTAGTTTGGTCGTTGGGTCAAAGGCAAATTCAAAAGTAAACAAATATGATACCACAGCCATTATTATTAGGAGTAGGCATTCAAATTCGTAGGTTTATATTCTAGATAATTTCTTTACTGCGTCTATTATTAGGGAGATTAGGGATTATAAGGAAATAAGAGTTGGTAAGGTAGGAATTATGAATTTGGTTCTGGCCAGGGGCCAGCTTGTATTGCCTCTACAATAGTTCAGCTCGGATCATCTGTCGGTTGATTATGAGATTTAAAGTCCACCTTGTAGTACTTAAATATTATAATGCTGACTGCTGCCACTGGCTTGAGTATTTGTCACACCGATCGTTAGGCTAGTTGCGTGTATTGCTAACCGAAATAATTAATAAGATTTTGTGCCTCGTGTAAACTCTATACTAGATAATTCAGGCTCTCCAAGAAGGACAATATTGTTATGAAGGGCAGACTGTCCCACAATTAACTCAGGGCTTGTGTCCAATAAAATTAATGACTACTACGTCGTGAAAGTTTTACCATTTATGGGTTGCATATAAAGAACAAATCTTAGAAGCGATATTTTCAAAATTTGATTTAAATTTTTCACATATTTTTTACACATATCGTCGTATTATTTAATGGGAGGAAAAGTACTAACCTTTTAAATTTAAAATTTACTTCTTCTACAAGAAATATTCTTTGCTAGAAAATGTTGTACGCGTAAAACCGGCTTAATTTTAAAAATTTCTTTTGTTTCTCGTAATGTCATGTTAAAACACAGTTTGCAGTGAAACGTTTTAATTGTTTTGTCTGAAAGAACAATACTGCCGATTATTTACACACATTAGAGAAATCTAAATATGGTGAATATTTTCAGATAAAATATTGCTTTAAATTCATATACATTCTTATTAGATTTGTGTTTTCAGTTCATTAATTTGTCAATATGTACGTTTAATTTTTTACTTGTAGGCAACGTTTCGTGTTTGCCTAAAAATCGTCACTGATAAATAGGTCTATTGAACAAGTCGCTGAAACAACTGAGAAATAATAATTGCGCATTTAGCAACTTCAAACAGAGCTTCCTCTAGACGAGCCAACGGAACCTTTTGTAGCTTACGTCTGTGAAACTAAAGAGTTATTTAACTCATGTTTCAATTTTCCAAATGATATCACATAATATCACATTTAAAGTATACAAGGACATATTTACCAGAAAGTGGACCCGACTTCTAATTTTTACAAGTTTATTTCATTGGCCTCGAGGAGCCCAATCAGTATTTCGGGACTAATAGTGAACAACGCGAACGCGATCGCAAAACCGCACTGGAGCCGTAATTTAAAAATAAAATTTTGCTTCAAAATAATTATTAAACAAGTCAAAGTTGAAAATCAAAACTGTAATGGTTCCTTATATTAAAAAACTAAAAAAAATTTATGTGGTGGAGTGAATATAGATTTATTTATGTTGCAAAAAAAAATGTTGCTCTAAAATTGTGTAGTGGCGATTCGATGGTCAATGACAAGCCTTATTAGAGATGTCTAAGTTTAGCATAATATGCAATCATGTTGTTGGACCCTATTTCATGTTTTGTAAAAGACAACATATGTTTGTGGTGGAGTGAACATAGATTTATTTATGTTTCAATTATCCCCTACAGTAGAATGTAAGTTTTAATTTAATTGATTTTATGATTCTACATTTTTTGTTAACCAGTAACGAATTAATTCAAATAGAATATTTGATTGTTTCCCCCTAATAATCACATTTATAATAGACTTATAAGGTCCATTTTTGGTTTCTAGTGAATTAGTTAATATGCTGCTGTTTAATGTAGAATGTAGATCAGAGTTACTGTATTAATTCTGTTCCGCGCACTTGTTTGTAACATAATGCTTAGAAGATCATCGTATATTTCCCAGGTTTCATTATTTCTTTTAATATATGAAATATAGTGTCCAGAATTCGTTAATTTTACTGGTCATTGGAAATGAATAATTCCTCGCAGCGAATATAACTTCCCCCCCCCCCCCCAACTTAAGCTCTGATTCAATATCTTCAATTTTTATTTTGTAATATTTGGTAGCATTAATTGGTTGAACATCAATAATTGCAAGACCAGTATGTGTTGTAATATTTAAGCTACTGGGATTTTCAAACCATTGATGACAGTTGGTGCACGTAGCTCCATAAAATTTTAAGGCATTTTTAATGTTTCTCAAACTCGAACAGGTTGGACAAGCATAATCGATGGAAATTGAGCGCTTGATAAAAAATTCAATAATTTTGGAAATATTGTAATCTGTAGCTAAATCTATGTTGGAAGTAATTTCCTCTACATTAAAACATCTCAATAGTAAATGAGTTCTTCTTCTCAAGGTGGATTGAATTGCTCCATTAATTACAAAATAGTAAATGAAGTTAGAAAAATCTGTGGTATTGCTCTGAATCTTATCGAATACGTGTTTATTGTCAATAGACAATATTCTCACAATATGTGCTAGTGCATCAAAACCGCACTTATGAGTAATGGAGACTCGATAACCTTGATATATAAATGTATATCCATTTTGCAACATAATGATCAATATCAACTTCCTCGATTTCTCGAAAACCCGCTTCCCCATATGCTTTGGAGAATCGAATAGCTTTGTTCGTTGTTTCTTTTATTTAATGTGGGAATTGGTTTAAGTGCATTAGAAATATCTATTGCATTAACGAGTAGCTGTATTTTTTTTTTCATTAAGGCAATGAATCTCCCAGCTCTCAAAAATTTTTACTCTATATAAATATGCTTGACGTGTCGGAACCACAATTCCACGTTTGAATTTGAAAGCCGTCCTTCAATATTTAGATAGCTCGAGAAGCAGATACAAAAATTCTTTACAATAAAATGGATTTTTATCCAAACAATCTTCTCCATTATTTTCAATTTTGTTAATTTCCGCTTCACATATGTCGATGAATAAAACGTAAAATAAACTTCTCGCATAGTGAGTTTTATTTATGTCACAATCGTTATGTAAATCTTCTTCCTCATCAAGAATATTATTAGATATGTGCAGGATAGACTGAATATAAGCCCAGGTCCAATCTACCACATATATCTGGGCAGTGAAATAAACTCAGCAACCGGAACAATTGTATTGCTTACTTTTACAACACATGCATAATATAAAGTTTTGTTACAATCATGCTTCGGGTGGCATTTTGGCTTTTTTATAACGCTACCAGTGGCATCCAAATATATTATGAATGGCCCATATTTTAAAATTATTTCAAGCTGCGATTTTCGTAATAGGGTTATTGTTAGTGGCAAAGATACTGAATATATATATAATTATTATCGGAGTCTAATCTTTCGATATCCCACCTGCGAAATCGTACACATCGCAATCTTCAACGAGGTCATCGCGCTTCAATACTTCAAACCTCATTTTTCTAAGTAGTCAATTGCATGGTGTTACCATATTTGATTAACTGGGTATCAGCATTGGCCATCATTTCTAATCCAACATTATGAACAGTATCACATTCTAAGTTTTTTTTAATGAAATTTGTCTCTTTTCCCTTATTTGCTCGTAAACTTTATGGTCTTCATGGGACCCACAATTTTCACCTGTAACAAATACTTTCATCATATGTTGTGGCGTTACTATTATTTTATACTTCTGAGAATGTGTTACATATTTACATTTCCCGTAAGCTACGATATTTGGTTGAAAGGAACTTGGATGGCGAATGGTGTCATAGGAGATTACACACGGATTTTTATGATATATTAAAGTATCAGAACATCTCCCTCCTTAAGATAACAATTACTTAACTTAATATATACATAATATAATTATACATTTCAAAATTAATTAACTTAAGAAACCGTTAATATGAAAATTTAACTTAAATTCTAATATAATCATCAAAACGCTTTGGAGGCCTGCGGATCCTTTTCTCACTTGTATTTTCAACTTTGTCTTTAGTTACTGAACTTTTTGCATTATTACCAACAACTGAACCATTATTGTTGTTTTGATTTGAACTAGGTACACTAAAATGATAGGTTTCACAATCGTCCAATATGCGTTTATCTTTTAACATAGACTTTTTCAATTGATTTATGTGTGCAAGTTTAACCAAATTCCCTACTACAATCCTATAAATTAATTTACTTTTTTGAGCAATTATTTTATCTTTCAACCACTTTATGTGATTATCAAAACTCGGTGCTAAATATAACACATTTTCTCCTTTTACAAATTTATCAATTCTCCTCATAATTTTTTTTTTTACATCATCATTTGATTTTTCAACTTCATAACCTTTCTCAACATTAAATTTTGTTTCTAGATTTATTGACACTTTTTGTTCTTTCAAAACATTTTTGTTCATTTTTAACAAATCAAATTTTGTTCTTGGATTAGAACAAAATATGTTTTCTGATGGAATGAAATTTGCCTCTGTACACGGCAAATTATTATAATTTCTGAGAAAATTTTCTACTTCTTTCCTGACATTGAATACGTAATTTAATCTTTTGCTATCCAATACAAATTTCCGTAATACAGCCTTAGTCATCTGGACTGCTCGTTCTACTTGATCATTGCTAGACGGGTGGTATGGTGGACTATGTATCAGTTCTATGCCTTTATCCCTACAATATAAACTGAATGACTCACTACTAAATGGAGGTCCGTTTGCCTGATACTAGAACCTTAGGAAAACCGAAAACTCTAAAAATTTGTTCAAGTTTTTCTATCACTTTATTTGCATTTGTTCCATTCATCAGTAAAACTTCTAACCATCTACTATACGCATCCACTACGATCAAGAATTAATTTCCTTGAAAATAAAAAAAATCTTCATGTATTCTTTCAAATGGACTACTAGATTCTTTCAAATGGACTACCCTTTTTCGGTAGATAGAGCGGAATTTTTCAAGTTGAAACCCACTGGAATATTACTAATATTCCAACCATTTACAATGTGATATTATCAGTTTGTGATCACTATAAATTATCACATGATGACCATATACGTATATGTAAAATTTTTCCATAGCGAATACTACTGCAAGAGCTTCTCTGTGTAAAATTGGATAGTTCTTTTCGGCTTTTGTTAACATTCGGGATACGAAAAATACAGGCTTCTCAGCTTTACCTATGACATGACACAAGATGCCACTTAATCCTGCATCAGTTGCATCACAAACAACAACAATTTCTTTCTTTGGATCGTAGAACTCCAAAATTTTGCTACTTAACATGTCCGATTTACATTGCTCAAATATCTCTTGCCAATTATTATTCCAGTCCCATTTTGAATCTTTCTGCAATAACCCATAGAAAACACTACAATTTTTATTTAAGTTTGGTAAAAACTTTGAATAATAATTCAATAATCCAACGCAAGATTTTAACTCAGTAACATTGGTTGGGGATGGCGCCTCATTAATTGCTTTGACCTTCTCACTACAAGGACCTACACCTGAACTAGAAATTTGGTGTCCAAGATAAGTTAATTTTTCAACAAAGATTTTACATTTATCATAATTTACTTTAACATTATATTTTTGCAACCTCTGAATAACTAACACTAATTTCGCATAAATACCTTCAATTGTACTATCCCCTATAAGTACCATACGAGACTTTACATATTTATTAATAGTAACAGAACAATCCACACATATCCTTAATTGCCCATTTTGCTTTGGCACCACAACTATAGGTGACGCCCACTCCGAAACTGTAACGGGGGTAATTATACCATCCTTTACTAACTGATCTAACTCCTTTTCGACTTTTTCTCTCAAACTAAAAGGTAAGGAATACGCCTTGTGAAAAATTGGAGTAGAATTCTCAATCAATTCTCACTCAACATTTCGATAATTATCGTTAATTTCCATATTAGCACGAACTTTGATTTTACCTACTAATTTAATTTTCTCACCAGTTAATACCGACAATGGTACTTCAATACATATTTTCTAATTTGATATGCGAAAAATTTCTCTGATAATGATCAAAATTACATAGACTGACACATGCACTGGTATCCATCTTCATGCTACACATTTTATCTTCGACTATCACGTTCAAAATTTCAACATTTGAAAACTTTAATTTTGATTCCGCGAAATTGACTGTATTTGTAAATTCTCCAAATTTCGTTCCATCATTTTTTTTAACTACTCTTTATTGGTTTTGATCCTTCGCTATTTGATTTTTGTTTTTAATACTATCTGACATTTTATCATAATTTTCGCTTAACTCACAAGCACCATCTATCGTAATCTTGTCCAATCTACTATTTTCTAAATCTTGTAGCGACAAATGTCCAAAATCCAACGATTCTACGTTACCAACTTCCAGGTGTTCATTACCTGCGTGATTATATTTGTTAACCCGATAATTATTGTTATTTGGACGTTTGTCACTACCACTGTTATAATTATTATAATTATTATACCTTATCCTATTATAATACGATGATGACGTTGAACCCGGTTTAGATCTACAATACTTTGCAATGTGCCCAAAACCATTACACGAAAAACATTTTATACTCCTGCGGCAATTTGTAGATCTTTGTCGAGCTCCTCTATCTCCTTTAAAGTTGTATCTATTGCGTCTGGTACCATCAACGTATTGTGACCCTTGATAAGTATTTCCTTTATGAACTTGCCCAACTTTATTGACTTCCTTTGGACTGTCACTTCGTATTCCACTGTTATATTCAACATCTCTGTTTATTAGCTTTACTGCCACCCCACAGCCCGTTGAACCACTCCTCTGAATGTTTTATTTTCGTTCAAAGCCATTAATTTGGCAAGTAACCTTTTGCCACAAACTCACACAATAAACTGGTTTCTCAATGCCTTGTCTTTATAATTGCCAAACTGACATTCTTCCGCATCAACCATTAACTCTACCGCAAAATAATTTACACTTTCTCCTTTTTGTGGCACTCTTTTATTAAATTTTATTACGCTGACACAGCTGGTATATTTCGGTGTGAATAACTCCTTGCATTTCTCCACAATTTCATTGTAAGCAAACTCTTTTGGCTTCTTTGGCAAACATATTTTGGAAATTTTTGTGCTGGCACATGGTCCGATTAAATTACACATACCCTTTATCTTGTCTTTTTCAACTTTGTTTAACTCCAAATAATTTTCCAATCTTTCTAAATAGTCTCCAAAATTTTCTCCATTTATAAAGGGTTCCATGTACCCAATTAATTTAAAACACTTTTATCTCGTCGCCAATTATTATTATGTTCAATATTATTCATTAAAAAGACCGATGATTTCAGATTCTGTTTATTTTATTATCTCCTTGATTATAATGCGTCCATTCGCTTTTACCTCATCCACTCGACTCCCATCAACCATATATATTGTCATTCACATAATTCTATCTTTATGTTTCCCAATAAACCAAACATTAGTAATTCACATTTTAATACTTAACAACTTTCTTTCGCGATATTTCATATAAATCTGAAGGTTGCGATTCAAATTTAAACGTGACGTTATCATTAATTACTTTTTGATGTAGAACGACCACAAGAATTACGGAAAACTCATTTGCAATAGTTTTTCCCTAGTTATTTTGGTAATCTGAGAGAGTATTGCTAATGGAATGTAAATTATTGTTATTACAAATATGATCTGGAGCATTTTTTAAAATCGTCCGCCAAATTAAACAAATTTTAATTCGATTTTTTAGAACCTTCCTTACTTTCAATTTTTGACATATAGTATTAATTTCATGTAAGGTGTATCATATCAGCGCTTGTTAAAGTCTCACCTGCATATTTCAAATCGTACAGAACTGTACTTAGTGCCACTAAGAAAGAATTGAAATATTTAAATAGAGTGTCCAGGGAATGCCGAGTCAATAAAACAAACAAATGTTTGAATCCGGAAAATTAATTAAACAAAATGATGCTAACGTGAAAAACTTGAATCGTTGAAATAGAATGTCCAAAGGATGCCAGGGTCAATATAAAAATAAACGTTTAATTCCAAAAATAAAAATGTAAATCCAATACAAATTATCTGAAACGTAAATTCACAAAAAGATGCTCACTATTCAACCACTAACGACATAATGAAACTATTTCACAACAAATTTCGCTTATATACGTTTTCACAATTTTTTTTTGTCCGAATGGACTTTCAAATTTATCATCAACATAATAAAAAATCGTCGGTCCCGTTTTTGAGAAAATCTGTTTGGCAGTTTACTCTTTCACTACAACAGCCCAGCCCCTCTATATTCTAGACTCTTTGTACAAAACTTTGTATAAAATTTCGACCAAAACTATCAATATTTATGAGAATGGACAGAAGGACCGATACGACATTTTTCGATGTTTTGGAGTCGTGGTAATCTAATTCGTCGAGCAATGTGAAAATCTGGAACACTATAACTTCGTTATATGTGGGAAAAGTAAAAGTTGAAATTGGAGTACGAAATCATTGTGTTTTCCATCGGAGCAACCAATAGTGAACTGTTTCACTAGGAGAAGTGGTTTTTATTTATTGAAGTCAAGCCTGATTTTGTTAAAAAGCAGGTGGTAAGACTGAATGAGAATAAGCTGTTTAAACCCCCCCAAAAAAAAAAAAACATTCCATCAAAAGTTTGTATCTACTACTCATTTGAACTTTTGCAACAAAATAAAAATTTTCTATCAAATCACAAGAGTTACACGATAACACTTCTCCATAACTTAGACATACATTCATTTACATTAAAGTTCAAATCTTACTTTAAAAGCAAACAACAAACAAAAGTTTCTTTTATTACGAGAAAAATTATGGAAAATTCACACAACACAACACAACACAAATGTGTATACAGAGAATTTTAACAAAAAAAAAATTGTTTAAAGTAATTAACACTTTAAATAAGAGTTTTCATTTTGTGTTATGTTTATTATACGAGGGAACTCGCGTTTATTATTGTTATTCCAGTATTTCGAAAAAAAGAAAAAAAAAACGCAAATGGCAAAAAGTCTTTTGTTACGAACACAAAACGTTTTGACTGGAAAACTAGAAATTAGATGTGCTGAAAAAATAAATAAACGAGGACGAGGTATATGAACGAGTTGAAAATATGTATGTACATTGTACACAGTGTGTACATGCGAAGATAAGACGAGGGCCTAATTTTTCCGTCTTGTCTATAAATTTAAATAACATGGGTTGCACAATAAAGTGGGGCCAAACAAAAATTATTTAAAGGTGTTAAAGTTAATACATTTAGTACGTTAAAGAAAGGTATAACAAAGTTTGCTTTGTGTTCAAATAGATATTATTTTAACAAGGTTTCAACCTACACGTTATCTGTTCCACAACGACAATAGAAAACAAACAGAACGAGCAAAAAATATTTTAATTTGAACATTTTCTATCCCATTTGTAGTTGGACTACTGACAAAATAACCGACTAACTACCTAGTATACGTACGAGACGATAATATGCAACTGGAGAAAATTAAATTAAAACTATAAAACAAAGAAAAGTGCATAAATATTAAAAATAAAACTTTGTATAGCGGTGATAAATTATTTTCTGTGTGAAAAGTTACCAATTTTTTTATATTTTACCGGGAAACCAACAAAGTCCAACGTTCGCCATGTTACACGGTTAAAATTGCTTCTGGTCTAGTTTTATTCAATATAGTAGCTATTGGTGTTTCTCATAAATGTTTTGTATTATCCGCAAATTCGAAACTATTATTGCGCGTGGTGAATATGGATAAAAAAATATGTTTGCCCAAAAAATTTAATGAATTTTCCATTTAATCCTCCTACATATCCATCCATTGTTTTGAGAAAAAAAAAATTCGCCTCCCCCCCCCCCCCCCCAAAAAAGCTTTAAGCACAATATATACACATAACTATAAAATAACAATGCGTACGCCAGACATATTTGTACATATACGATATAGTGAAACGTAAAAAATTACGTTTTTTTTACCATGTACGTACATCCATATACAGAACACATGAATATGATATCTCTCCGAAAAAAACATAAACTGTTAACATCAGATAATCATAAAATAAAAAGATGTTACGTATAAAGGAAAGATACAAAAATTCAGCTTCCTCCAATTAAGAAGTTTCGTTTTATTTGATTTTGTATTTGATGGTGATAAAAGGTTATTACAACTTTTTGTGCCCAATATTTTGTTGAAGCAATATTTGGGCTATTTAGGGCTACATTCATATACATTTCGCAAGACAAATTATTCCTATTACCAAAAATGATGGGCTTGCCTAGCAAAATTATGATATAAGACGTCTGTGGCAAATCCGCCATATTAATTTTATTCAACACGATACTTTGTTAAATTTTGACATTAGAAGATGGTTAATTTTATGAGAAATTACTTCAAGCCATTCAAGCTAACCTAAAAATACGATAATATTTGATTTGCCATCTTAAAATCATGATAGCAAGTTTTTATTCTATTTTGTTTGCTAATGACTAGCAAAAATGATCGAGCATGTGAAAATTTGCTTTCAGCTAGGAAGATAGTAATTTGTTTGAAATATAGTATCGAGAATATAACCCTTAGAATATGTAAGCTGTTTACAATAAAACAAAAATTTTTTTATTTAGAACAGGACAAAATTTACCTAAAGGCATAGGCCCGGACCAAAATAAATATCAAACAACTTACTCTTCGATTTAACAAAACGACGAATAAGAAAAGTCAGCTACTTTCTAAGAGATGAAGTTCCAATCGCAAAAATGATTGAATTTCCGAAAAAAAAAACCTTTCTAAGAACGAATAGCAGATTCCACCAACTTCATTAGGTTGGCCAATAATAATACACCGTGGAATTCTAATCTGTTTGACCGGTGAAACTCGAGATTTTGGGGGAAATTATATTGGATTGCAGGCCATCTTTTGTTTTTACTACTGCATTTATAACAGCCGGATATGCTTGTTCGCTTACGCCAAATTCAATTAGGCTTGCTGGAATTTCACGTAAATTTTCTTTGATATGTAGCCACATTTCCGATAAGTTTGTTGGAAGTTCTTCGTCCCAGATCAAATCAAACATTTACACTACTTGAAGTAGGATGTTCATGCATATTACAATTGCTGCCATAGTAAGATTCGCTTATTCGATCAGCGGTTCGATTAGCTAGATCAGTTGTGAATTTTAATGATTCTTCACAAGGATCCCATTGCACCCCTAATACCTTTGGCGACTCTGAATACTCTGTCCAAGATATCCCCACTGGTGCCTTGAATAAATGCTATAATCTCGTCATCAGTTTTTCATTAATTTGCGCAGTTGAAATCTATACTCCACTTATGCAGTTATTATTTGCGTTATCAAGGTTTCAGCTTGAAATATTCCCCATCATTAGATCGTCCACATATGTACATGTCTTGTTGTAAGGTATGGTGCTGCTTCTGGTTGACTCACTTGTAGCTTCATACTAATTTACTTACGATTACGGCTTGCCAAAAATGCTGCTGATGCCGTATTTGATTATTCATTTGTATTATATCTCCATGAACTGTTCTGATATCCTTAATTCTCATCGCTCACCCAGACCTGTTTATACACTTTCCACACGTCCTCGGATACATATAATGAACTCATTTTGCCGAAATATCAGCAGAATGTTGATTAGCGGCGGTTGGACGGTTTGTCCAACTAAACAACTCGCAGCTTCATGTTTGTGCTGCTGGCCTTTAGTAACACGTGGTGCGGAAGATAGTAGGTATTTCTTTTGCCATTTCCTTCTACATGTTGCATGTGTCCTAGCTCTTGATACTTTATTACATATAAATGCTCGATGTAACTTCCCGAACCCTTCCCTCCATTGATTTTAAGCAATTGAGTGCGGCATTGTATAAGGTTGCAAGTATTTACCAGGCTGTTTGAATGGTAGTTTAACTATTCATTTATTGTTTGCGGTTTGCCTGGTGATTGTTTGAAATAACTCTTCATATTTCTGTTCTTTTGGTGATCTTGATATAGTTCTCGGCAACTCTTCTACCTCCCAGAATCTGCAGAGAGAGTTATCAATGTCCATTAAAATGTTAAAGTTTTCAGCTGTTCTGATAAGTGCTTGCTCTAAGCTTCGCCCGGCAATTACCCAGCCAAAAATGGTACGAATAGCTGTCAGCCCACTTGATAATGTATGCTGCTCAGATAGCAAAGCTTTGAAGAATTGAAATAGTACGTCACTGCGACTACGCTTATTGAATGCTGGAACCACTAATATTAATCCACTTAATGTTTTAACGTCTCGATCCGACAGCTTGAATTCATTGTACACGCATTCATTGCCGAATTATCTTGCATTGTAATGACCAGTCCAGTAGTTCCTCGTATTGTGCCAATTTCCACTTCACCAAGTCCCTCCACCACGCTCTTGCATCGGTGCATCTAAGTCGCAAACCTTGCATACACTCCTCCGCAGTTAAAAGATGTCTGCGATGCGAAATCCAGTAATGGTCGATATGTCTGATATAGTCCATTGCCATCTTTCTAAGTTTACCTTGGGCAGCTGTATAGACTGTGTTGTGTACTTGTATCTTTGATTCATTTACTTCTGCTGCTGGTGAGAGACCAATCTTTTTAGCGGTTGTATATCACTGATGGATATGTTACGGCCCTGTCGGCGGCTCGGTAAGGTTTTTCTTACGCATGATAGCATTCAACTTTGCGACAACCCAGTAGTAATTGGTCTCGTTCTATAGCTTGAAACTGGCTTAGTAATTTCACTGCTCTCTCCTGTCTCGCCGAAACATCGCCTAGGCTAACATTGTCCATGTTGCCCTTTACAAATGTCAGCAATTTAGTGATGGATCTCTTTATTGCGACTGTTTACTTCTTAAGGCTCTCCATATTGATTAACTACACTTTTGTGACTATTTGTATTTTGTGACTATTTTTTGATTCCGATCGAAATACCGCTAACCAATACGTTTTGAGCTTTACTGTTAGACTTAGCGCTTAGATTTTGAAATGCGTTTACACAGTTGCACAAAACCGCCAAAAAGTTTGATGGTTTTTACAAATTGACGAGGGAAACCTTTGAGGAGTAACTAAGATAATGTAACTCAATGGCTCAATTAACTCTTTGTATGTTGTTCGAGGGCTGATGTACAGTTTGGGTCAAGACGCAGTGCTCCAACTTCGCTAAATCGGGAAGAAAATGTTCATTCAATTTTACAATTTTTAGTAGATACTGGTGCCTCATTGTACATGATTGGAAAGGACGGTTACAATCAGCTATATAAATCAGAGCTTAGTCCAGTCAATACAGTTGTGAAAGTGTTCGGAAATGTTGACATTCCAGTTTGTGGTATTTTAGACCTCGTGGCCAAATGCCAAAACCTTAGCTTGAATTTTAAAATCCGTGTTACATACGCATGAATTGGTTCAACCAGTTTGGATTCAAATTTCCAAAGAAAACTTCTAATTTGAAGAGGGTATTGTTGTAGATGTGCTGTGCTAGAAACTTGGGAAACTTCGGTCTTCAAAGTTCACCTGTTCATGAAACCTAACTTCGCGCCTAAGTTTTTCAAAACATGATCGATTCCATTCGAACAGATGGCAGTGGTGAAAAAGGAGATTGAAAGATTGGAGCCTTTGGATGTTATCAGGGTTGTTCAGTTTAGTAAATGAGCTGTTCTAAACTGGAAGAACTGTCAACAACCATGTACGTATTTGTGGAGATTTTAAGGTTATGTTGAACTCTTAATAATTTATGGGACAGTACCTCGGGTACCTCGGGTGGAAGAAGTGTTTAACCGCCTTCAAGGAGGGGAGCAGTTTTCCAAAATAGATTTAAGCGATGCTTACCTCCAACTCGAGTTAAATGACGAGTTCAAACGGATGAATGTCATTACGACATCATTTGGTCTATATCAGTATCAGCGATTGTAATTCGGAGTTGCCAAAAATTCATTGAGCAACTTAAATGCGGTATGAAACATGTATCTAGCTATCTCGATGGCATATAATTACGGGAGCAACAGAGGACGTGCACATACATAACCTAGAGAAAATTTTTCGATGAATGAGTGCGGTCAATTTGATGCTCTATCTGGAAAATGTAAATTTCTCCGGACAGAGGTCGAATATATGGCTCATATAATAGATGCTGCGCGAATTCAGCCGACCACAAAAGGCCTTGGTAGCACCTCTGAATACCCTCCGGAAAAAGGACGTTCCATACCGATAAGTGAAAGAACAATAGAGTTCGTTTATGCAAATTAAGCAACACATCATCGAAACGGCCAAGTTTGAAATGGTGCCCGATAATACAGGTTTAATGTCAATTTTCCGCCTGAAGAATCAATTACCGTCAGCAAATCGGTTGCAACGACCGGCCATTTTTCTAATGGGTGATAATATGCTTTTCCGTCAGACTGTTCAGCACGCAAATGCTGACGCAATTTCCATATTACCCATAGATCCGGATAATGAATTCGACAGAGACGAAGATATGCTAGATATTAATTAACTATATATCGAAGAACTCGATCAGTTCCTGATCGATAATGAGAAAGAAGCAACATATACGGCCCAAGACCCAGTATTGTCGAAGATTAGAACTTTCGTAAAAGAAGGCTGGCCGGATACCATCAAAGACGAGCATCTTCGGGCATGTGGCGTAAGACAGAATTATGTTTCCATTTTTAATAATATTTTCCTTATTCAAGGGCATTGGGGTATGGTACGAATCAAGCAGATCTGAATGCTTTAGACTAACGCTATCTACTAATGAGGAGTAATTAGACAAAGAAGTTCACAAATTTGTAAACAATATACAGCAATCAGCTTGGAAAAACTCCACTGAAGTTAAAAAGAAAATCAAGGAAAACATCTACCCTATGGAAATTAGGGAACTCCTCACAGAAAAGAAAGAGCGAGAAGAGTATGGCAACAAACAAAGGCCCTCCAAGATAAAATTAATTTGAACAATCACAATCAATAAGCAGAAACTGTTTAAGAAAATTAACTAATGATAGCAGTACTGATTATTCTCTTTGGAAAGACACCAAAAGAATTAAAAGACCAGTAATGTAGATTCCTCCAATAAGAGTAACAGGTGAGAAATGGGCTAGGAATAATGAAGAGAAAACTCGAGAATCTGCTGAACACCTCGAATAAATATTCTAGCCACATAAAAACCAAACGTCGGAATCCGAGATAATAACTGAACAAGCTGTGTAAGAAAAATAAGGAAATCCTACTGCCACCAAAAAAACTACTTTCTAAGAGATGGAGTTCCGATCGCAAAAATGATTGAATTTTCGAAGAAAAAAAAAACTCGCTAAGAACGTATCCCAAATTTCAAACTAATTCATATAATATTTAATTTTGTTTTGAAAGCTATCAAATACAGAGAAATTTGATATTTTTGCTGACCACTGAAGGAATGTTAAAAAGTTTTATGGCAATTCGGCTCCTTCACATTTCAAGTTTCATACTATATCTGATCTAATCTTCACTCAATGATCGGTCAATATCTTTTCTACGAAATTGGTAAACGTGAAATTTCCTACTTTTAACAGCTATATGAGAAAAATTCCAAAACTTCCATAAAATTGCTTCATTTAGAATTATTGTTCCGATGCGCATTTAGATTGGTTGGTTTATTTCCATATATTTCATAGAAAATTCGATTTTTTAAAATCACCTTTCTTTAATATTAGTGCTCCGATTGCGAATTTGGGGTATTAATTGATTTTCATTTTCCATCGTTTTGTAAGACTTTCTTTTTGAGGATCAAGATGGAAAAACAACTTTTCAAAATTGATTTCTCCAGACAACTCTTCCGAGACTCTCATTCACACATCCGACTATACTAGGAAAACTCTAAATAAGACACTTTACGAACTGGTGGCTTATGGGTGTCGCTGTTGGTTGCTGCAGGCTTTTGTCAGGCTCGCCAATTTTTTCAAAATGATTTGTTCAGTCAGAAACGGCGATTAACCGTTGTGAAGAAGTATATTATAGCACAAAGTTGCTTCTTATCTTAGCAAGTTATAAAGTCTATTACTTTCAAAATATGAATTTAAATTATATTAAAGTTCTTTTAGATGCAACGTGTGTATTCTTAATTACTTTACTACAATTTTAATTTGGTTAATAACATAAATAAATTATGTTAAGCTGCTACACATTTTTTTGAGATCATCAAGAATCAAGAACAAGAAGCGGGAACATCAAAAATAAATAAACTCACCTCATTAGTTTCCTTCTACTTGGGTATAAGTACCTAAGTATGTGTATGTACATATTGTAATTAAAATAACATTAGCTTTTATTTAAGAAGACTGAAAATTCTGGAATAAAATTTTCGCTCTCATTAAGAAAAGTCTAACGTAATATTGTGTATTGTATACTCGTATGAATGTATAACCCATAACTACTTGTACAACATAGATTTTAGAACAAAACATAATTCACAACTCATTTCACATAGAAATAAACATATTTACGTACATACATACATATGTATAAACAGCATTATTAAACGCGACGTTGGTGGATCAACAAAAAAAAAAAAAACATAATTTTAAGGCAATGAGATCTGTTAACATATAAAAATAAACAAATAACACATTTGGTCTATTGTTTAGGTGATGGTATTATGTCCTGTGAATATTACAACTCCATTTCATAAATTAAAAAACAACAAAAGACATTTTTATGCTGCCATGGACGCGATTCTCAATAACCACGCAGTAATCAACTATTGTTGACGAAAGTGTATGTAAATGAAAAATTACATTAAGTACATTAAGAAATGAACCCAACACGTATCGTCATACGTACTAATCTTTTATAATTAAAATTTACATCTTCTACAAGAAATATCCTTTGCTACAAAATATTGTACGCGTAAAACCGGCTTAGTTTTAAAAATTTCTGTTGTTTTTCGTAATGTCATATTTCAAACACAGTTCACATGGTTTGTGTTTTCAGTTTACAAATTTATCAATCTATAGGTATGTTTGCTTTTGTTTGTAGGTAATGTTTCTATTGGACAATTCACGGCAAAATTAAAGAGGATGAAAGCCACAAGACCGGCTTAAACACTTGATCAACATGAAATTTGTCTTGGCAGCAAATCTATAAGAACGTGAAATTCAGCTTGAAATATAACGTTCAAGAAGTCGTGAGTTAAGAGCAGCTGAAGCAACTGAGCAAAATGTATTACACATTCAGCAAATTCAAAACAGAGCTCCTACTGGCAATAATACTAACTCAATTGGCATTTTCGTCTGAAACATTTTGAAACGAGGCTGAACCTCATAAATTAAGAACAATAAGGGTGCTTTAAAGTATTTTGCCTACATGTGCCAAAATTACTATTGTATGATGTATAAATTGATAATTATTAAAACAACAAATGCATGACCAAATCAGCCCTGTCCAAACTCTGTCATTTTGGAAAACAAGATTTCGTACCCAACCCTGTCACCATTGTCAACTTCCCCATAGGAAACTAACGACATCTGTGGTAAACACTCAGATGGACAACAGTTTAACTGAATATTCTAAATTGTAAAGCATTAACTTCTTAAACAATTGCTCTACTTTTAACTGAGTAGTGTGACTCAACTTTTATGTATTCCTAAAACATTTTTTCCTCGTGAAGTGAAGTTTCCTGTTGAGCGTAAACGAGTATTCGACAATTTTCTATCGTCAGTTTTACCAAAGCTTACTTAATAAATAAAGCCTCCATGATGAAAACAAGCTTTTTATAAGGTATCAAAAAATCCAAAAGAAAATGTTTATTCCATAGTTTTTATATGGAGAGATATGACCTCAGTTTATTCAAAATATATTAATGAAAATTGACTCGAAATTAATTTTATTTTGATTCAATTGAAACTATAAACTTTATTTTCCACCTGACTTGGACGATTTTTTCGTGAGCTTTTCCAATTTACGGTAATAATGATAACAAAATAAGATATTTTATATCTGAAAAAGCTTGAAAATAGAGTACATGCATGTAAAAAAGAGATATAAATATAAAGGAAAAGGCGCGACGTTTACAATAATAAACATGACAAACAATATAGAAACAAGGTAAACATAAGAGAAATGAAGCAAATACATAATATGAAGCATATTGTCAGATGACAGCAAATAAAAAGCAAAGCCTACTTATAAATAATAAAAATATTATTTTCAAAATTTGTTGTTTTTTTTGTTTGTGACAAAAAGTGTTTTTTCCCTTTACGTGTTGACCTTGTTCGTATATTTTTTGTTATTTTATTATTGTAAATGTCGTGCCATTTCCTATTTCATATGTTTATCTCTTTTTTGTATTTGTGTACCTACTCTATTTTTAAGCTTTTTTAAAAAATCAAATATTTTATTTCATTATTCCTGGCGGGAAATTGTCAATTATTTACCATAATCATCTAGAAATTAATTTTATAGATAAAAGATAGTTTGGTTTCAGAAAAAATTTATCGACCGAGGATGCTCTTTTGAATTTTCTATCACCACTGTACTCTAATTTAAACAGTGGTCTAAGTTGTGCTTCGTTATTTTTGGACATTTCAAAGGGTTTTGGCCAGAGCATCCTGTATTTTATAGAGCCATAATCAAAAAATCTGAGCTTTTATAAGGGAATTGGAAACGAGGAAAAAACGAAACTTTTCATAGTAAAACACACAAAACATATGGGAAATCACTTTTTTTCCTAAGACAAATTTTTAAATGAAAACGTTACAAATTCTTAATTATGATTTCTGAAATACTTTTATAAATCTTAGAATTTCAACACATTTAATATCGTTTAAGTAAATCGTTTTCATTTCCTTGTAATAATTGATTTATTTAAACCAAAATTTATTAAAAATTTCATAACAACAGTATTCTGGTCAAATTGAAATAAAAGCTTACTAAGATTCGTTTGGTCATTAAGTCAATATACATTACATAGATGGCAGTGATGGTCGTAAACATTTGGAAAAACCGTACCAAAAAATACTACCTGGGGGAAATTTTAAGTTCAAAAATTGTAGGAAAAGCAAAACAAATTCACAAAATATAGGAACGTTCGTTAATTTTGTGATTAAATAACTTTTTTTCGTATTTTTCTTTTACCATTTTAGACATCTTACGTACACTAGTAAAACTAAAGATAAATTTAGCAAGTATTATTTTAATTCGTCAGAGCCAACTTTGATGTATTTTTAAAAATGAAAGTTCGAAAAAATATATTTAGAAATAATTTAATTTTAATATCTCTGCAATTAATATTTACTTAATACCAATATGGCCTTCTTGTATATTGTTCTTAAAGATATGTAGAAAACTTTTATATAAACATTTTATAATATTTTTGCTTTTTTCATTGAAAAACTTGAAGCTAAAAAACACCATTTTTACTATGGATTCCTATGGGAATCAGTGAAAAGTTATACCACTATAAAAGCTTCTAAAAAATACGTCATTAAGATTATGGCTCTATACTCTAGAAGGCTCTGGTTTTGGCACTGTCAATCATAAACTTTTACTGGAAAACTTATTAAAATTAGGTGTAAGAGGTGTGGCATTTGATCTGCTAAAATCATTTCTCATGAACAGATAGCAAATTGTAAGAATCAATGATATCCTTAGTAATGAAACATCAGTGAATATAGGTGTCCCTCAAGGTTCGGTCTTAGGACTCGTCTTGTTTTTAATTTTCAAATTGAAACTAATAGGAAATATAACAGCTTTTGCTGATGATATAGCTTTAACCTATGCATCAAACTGTATCGAAGATTTAGAAGATGCAATAAACCATGGCCTTAGACTAATAAAAAAATGGTTTCATATTCACCAAATGCTTTGAGTCCTGAAATTAAGTTCATTGTATTTAACATAGGACATAAGAAGCCAGTTAAAATAGATCTCAAATACCATTCTTTCAAATGCAATGGAAATTTATGTTTTGCGTGTCGATCGAACAAGTAAATGAATTTAAGTATCTAGGTGTCATTGTAGATTCAAAATTAAATTTTAAAGCTCATGTCGATAGTCTAACTGTTAAGTTACTACCAGCTTTACGAAGTTTTTATTTTGTTCGCACAATTTGTGATCAAATATTTCTAAAAACCCTATATTATGCATTAGTTGATTCCCATTTACAGTATGGATTTTCTTGCTGAGAATAAAAAGCTGATTAAAATGCAGAAGCATTTTGTTCGTATTATCAATTTTAAAAATAGAAGAACTGCTTCTTTTCCTTTATTCGTGGAAAATAAGATGCTTCCTTTAAGACATTTGTATATTTATAAAGTAGCTATTGCGTTTATATTTCATCAGAAGTGGCGACAGAATTCTAAATCCTGAACCAAATTATAAATTGCGCAAAGGAATACTACAGAAAGTTTTTCTCGTATATAGCACCCAAGCTTTTTAACCAATTACTAGAAAATATAAAACTGATCAGCACTAAAAAATTATTTTTGAAAACCCTAAAATTGTGGCTGCTCTCTGTTGATAATGTGGAAATTTTTTTCAGTGTTCTTAAATGACGAGCACGAGAGCATATGCTTGTTTTGATACTCCAATGTTTTTTCAATGCTTCTCGTTAATAAATATTTGTAGCCATTAGTATTAATTTATTTGTTATAAGGTTGATATGTAATGTAAATTTTTCCAATTTAATTACAAAAAGATAATAATAATAATTTGCACCCTAACAACATTTTGTAAGTAATTCAAGAAAATAAGAGTTTTCGTGGCTCTGACACATTTTTTAAATAAGGAGACCACTATTACAATTTATTTTATTTTTTATTTTTTTCAATGTTAAATCCATGTAATTATTAAGATTTTTGTAAATAAAATAATATTGGTTAAAAAAAAAAATTGTTTTCTATGAAACTTTCCCTGTGGAAATTTTTCCTCTCTCAAATTTTCTAACTCAACCGGGTATGATAATATTAGCAACGCTAACGTTTACCGTCCATAATAATACCGCAAATCTTAACTATGGTTTCTATCTAATCCGTTTTTTCTATAATTTAAAAAAAAAAACTGCGTGGGGATGGAAATAGTATTGCCTGATATACATTTTTAATTTTTTCTGAGATGGAATCCTGGGATAACTTCATACCCTTAGCTTTGCGTTTGATATGGTGAATCATAATGTGTTTTTGGAGAAACTTTATTTTGCTGGTTTTCGTGGACTAACACTACAATGGTTCACTTCTTATTTGTTGGAAAGACCGCAGTGTGTAATATAACGAAAAGCTGTAAGAGTCAAATCAAATTAATTAATGATGGAGTTCCCCAGAGGTCCGTATTGGGGCCTTTGCTGATGACCTTGTTTTTATGTGAAATAAACTACATATAGAAACAGTGACATTGAACTGTTACAACGCGATTTAATTTTATTGAGAAAATGATGTGTTACACATTCCATGTGCTTGAGTTCGAAACCTAATCTTAAGTTTTATAGACTGAATGATCTTAATATTGCTGAGCCGAACAAAATGTATCATGATTTAATTTGTAACCAAGCGCTATTTGTATGAAAGATTGCTTAGATCTTGGGCTCACTATAGATTGCACTTTGCATTGGAAGTGTCATATGGAGAATCCCTCACGCTTGTCTGTTCTATTGGTGTTTTGAAGAATGTTTGTAAAGCTATTAAGGTTTTTTATTAGATGAAGATTAATAAACTGGGTATTGTCGGAGTCAATTATAACTTGAGAAAGAAGGCCTTTCAAATTGCAATAAAGGCTTTTGAAAGCACGATAGTAAAAACTACCGGAGCTTATACAATTGTCCCCTTTTGTCTGTTTGAAAATTACGTCCTGTTAATGAGGTTTCCTATATTAAATATTTCGATTAATCTTCTGATTATTGTTCAGTTACCTCTCAAAGAAATTTCACAATAACCAAAGATTTTATAATTTTTTAGTCAGTCGTTTGTGAGATAAATCGGGGGAAGTTGCAATTTAAGCTACATTTTCATTAAAGATAATCTTTTCCCGTTATAGTGATAAATGAGATCCTAGGTATAACCAAGTATCGATCTGATTCCGAAATACCATATATTACAGATTGATTTAATTTTAATGAAAAGGGTTTATTTTATAATCTACATCTACTTAATTATAAAAATTGAAAACTAACAAATTTCGACTTTAGTTTATTAAAAACAAAATCTATTTGGTTGCTAATAAAATTAACAAAAAAAAATTGTGAAAATCGGAAATCTGATAGTGATGAAAATACACACAAAAAAAAAGTGTCAAATATAATCAATTTCGAGCTTATTTTAGTTTGAAACTTTTTTGTTGTTGTTGTTGAAATTTAATTAATTCATCAATCATTTATGTAGTTGTTGCTGTGGATATACTAAATCTGTTACGTATACATACAATATACATCCAAGTGGGAATGATTAATTAGAATTTAGAACAAGAAGTGTGTTAATGTTGAGCGCCCACTTCAAAAAACAAAAGTATTGATTATGTACCTTTTTCACACGCCTAAGAAAATCAAAAATTAACTAAACATCTGTACGAAATCACATTTCTTACTCAATCTTTATGACATACATACTTCAATTTAAATTCGTGTATACAAAGTTTACAAACTTATTTTATTGTTATTGTTGTATAATTTATTAATAAATAAATTTACTTTTAAACTATTTGCATATATATATATACATATATAAATAAAAAAGAAATTGTGCGCTAAACTTTTAGAATGTTATAACAACAAATTCAACATCGATAAATCCAATTTCTATTTAAATTGTAATTCCATTTTGTTTGTAGTAACAACAATAATAATAACACGGATATAAATAAGTTTATTAAAATTTTAATATAAAAATAAACTTTTTATTGTACTACTTTATCTTGTACCTATTAAAAATGTACATAAAACCGGGATAAAGTAACGATAAAGATAACAACTAGGTAAAAGCTTTTGATATAAGGAAAGGGTTAATTCGTTTCTTTGCAAACAATCAAGATACGAACGGAAAAATAATGTAAACGAAACTACGGTGAGTCCTTTAAAAAAAGGTCTAACCTATATCTAAAATCTAAGTTGAATGAATCATGAATAAAATTATGTCAAGACGTTCGCTACCATTATACGCGTTCATATTCAACTTGAACTCATTTTAACTTACTCAACAAAAACTTCATTTCCAACACTTTTCATTGTTACTACACTTATAGCACTTTATTTTGCTTGATCATTTATTATTACTATTACACTGGTTAACTTAAACCGTGTCTATAATCGGCCGGCACTTTTTTACCAATTTACTAGATGTTGTTTGTTTCTTTCCTCGTCGGTCGTTCGTGCATCAAAAAATTACCGATTGCTAGAATTCCGCTAACTAATTTACCCATTAAGACCATTGCCATTAGAAAGAAGGTCTCTAACTTTTTTTGATGTAAAACACAAAATCGTTGATTATGTAAACATCTACAACGAACACAAATAATATTTTGTGTATGGGTAAAAAATGTACGCATACACATGCAAATCATCCTGTGTCGAACGACAAAAAATCAAAAAAAAACCGCCTGTGATAACACGATAACCATCTAAATAACAAGAAGGGTGTGTTCCATATTAATAGTATTTAATGACTGACTTGACATTTGAGGTTAGGTACAACATTGTAATATAGTGTTACAATATGTATGGTATTACCATATGTATATAATTTTGCACCTGAATATGTCTTTATATGACATTCCCCCCTTTTTTTTTATTTTTTTTATATATTACACAAGTAATTCAAGTATGTATTATGAAACTCAAATGACATTTAAAATAGTAAAATTTAAAAAGGAAAAAAAAAACTCGTTTCATTTTAAGCTTTCATGGAAAGTATGAATTCAATATAGCTAACTTATTCCATGTAATCTCCACGTATTATTGATATCTGCTAGGTTTTTTGACCCGTCGACCCTTGCTGGTGTAATAACTGGTTGCTCCTCTTGAGGCATCGAATTTCTAGATTTAACCTTTTCTTTTTTGTTCTCTTCAACTGATTGTTTATTGTTGATTGGTGATGAACTCAGTGACTTATCAATTTTACCCGGTTATGCTTTCATTGGTGGTATAATTTTATTTGTATCTTCGTTTCTGTCTGGCTCTTCACTAATGGTTTCAAATTGAACTGGATCCGGAATAAGCGCCTTAGATCTTTCTAAATGAATAGTGTTGCGTCTATATCTCTTGCCAGACTTACTCTCAACAACAACTGAGCGTGGATATAAAGTTTTTTCCACTACGGTTGCTGATTTCCAATCTCTTGGACCAGCTTGCATACGCATTTGCTCATCAATTTCCAATTGTTTGAATGGACTTGATATTTTGTCAGCATACACCTTTTGCTGGAAACGTAGACGTGCCAATTCTCGCGTGACATTATTGATGATCTTTGGCTTTAATTGTTCTTTTTCGATCGGAATGAAATTTCTGGTATTGCGACTGAAAAGACGTTGACTATGAGAACCAAGTTCATTACTTCTGGGTGTGTTTCGAAGCATTAAGAGTGCCTCATAAATATCTGTGTTATCATGCCAACATCTTTTCAACATACTTTTTAACGTTTGTACATTCCGCTCAGCAAATCCATTTGATTTTGCATAATGTGGACTAGATATGCAATGATTGAATAACCATTTGTTTGCAAATTGTTTAAATGTATTTGAAGTGAACTGTGGTCTACCATCGGATTCCAAAATTTCAGATATTCCATGAGTTGAAAACCATTGTTTCATTTGCAAAACTACTTCAGCTGCTGTGAAAGATTTCAAATGATGAAAATCAATGAAACCGGAATAATGATCCGCAATTAGCAAATATTCTTTCCCTTTGAAATGAAACAGGTATGTCCATACATTTTTGAATGGATAAGCAGATATTACTTTTTGTAGTAATGGCTCTTTTGTTTTAGATTTTTGCGTATAGTTGTCCAACATGTCAGCATTGGACAACTTTTTACGAATGCTTGAATATCCTTTGTTTGACCTACCCAAAACAGGCTTTGTCTGGCTCGAGTATTGCAGAATGTCCCAAAAGATTCGTTGTAAACGTGCTGGAGCCTTTACTAATGGTTTTTTAAAAATTGTTTCCAGTGGCTTATGGTCTGTTTCTACTAGCAAATTTTTACCATACACATATTCGTGGAATTTTTACACGCAAACCGTATAGCTGTTGCTACCTTCTCAATTTGTGGGTAGTTCTGCTCAGCACTTGTAAGCGCCAATATTGCACAAGCAATAGGATGATCCTTTTGCATTAGGCATGCTCCTAACGCTTTCGAGCTTGCGTCTACCGATAACTTTACGTCCGCATTTACGTCGTAATAGCTCAAAACTGGTATGCTTCATCTTATTGAGCATCCCAAAACCAAGATGTTCTCTTTTGCAATAACACTCGCATTGGTTCTGTAATATTCGAAAGATTCGGTAGAAATTTATGCAAATACGTAATCATACCAAGTAGTCGTTGCAATTCTTTGACGTTCGTCGGTTTAGTCAGTTTAAAAATAGCTTTTATTTTTTCTGGATCTGCTTCATAACCGGTTGGAGTAAAAATATGCCCTAAAAATTTTACTCGTTCTTTTTCGTATTCACATTTTTTATCGTTTAGTGTAAATCCTGCTTTTTCCAGTCTACTCCGAACTTTCTTCGTAATTTCCCGAAGCCCTTCTCTCGTTTTAGCAAATAAGAATATATTGTCCATGGCTATTTCACAATTTTCGATACCTCCTAATGTTTCGTTCATGACTTGCGAAAACACTTCAGGTGCCGACGATATACCGAATGGTAAACGTAAATATCTATAATGACCCCATGGCGTGGCAATCACTAAATATTTGAATGTTTTTTCAGTAACAGGAATTTACCAGAACCCTTTGTTACGATCAAGTTTGGTGAAATATTTCGACCCATTTACTTTAGTTGCTATCTCTTTCACTGTTTTCAAGGGATAGTGACACCTCTTGATGTTCTTATTGAGCTCTGTTGTATGCATACATATACGAATATTTTGATTGTTGTCGCCTTTTTTAACTATTACCAATGGACTAACTGCCGGTGTAGGTTCTTTAATTGGCTCGATTACTTTCATTTCGACCATGTTATCTAATTCTTCTTTAACACGATTTTTAAACGCATGTGGAATTCTTCTGGGTGGTATAATTTTAAAATTTGGACTATCAATAAAGTCGATGTCATATTCGTATGTATTACAACGTCCAATTTGTTGAATTTGTTGCACCCGAATAACTAACCTTAATTTCTCACACATGTCTCGACCTAATATGGTCATGAGATTACCTTCTATATACTATTTTAAATTTCACTGTAGCGGTTGCTTTGGATGATGTACAAGTTGTTTTCACTTCACCGAGGACAGCACTATTATTGTATGTTAAAATACGTTTGGTTTTTGACTGTTATAATTGTAATTTCAGTCTTTTTGCTTCATCAGATGACATCACATTGCATTATGCACCCGTATCAAGGTTAAAAGCGACCTTTTTATCGCTAATTTGTAAGTTTTCTATCCATTTATTGTCGGCTGCTAACTTGTTTATTTTAATGACCGATGCATGATAATCATAATTGACATCTTCGTCGGACTTATCTTCTTCCGTGGAGTCAGAATCTGTATCTAACTCCCCGACTGCTGCAACTTTCCTCGATTTACTTTTCTTAGTTGGTTTTTCTCAACATTTTATTGCAAAGTGACCCTTTATACCACATGTTCTACACTTGGTATTGAATACTGGGCATTGTTTCCTTCCGTGTTCATTATCACACCGACCACAATGAAATGTTTCGTTTTTTACTTTATTTACCGTAACTGATGTATTTACTTCAGAGATCTCCTGTTGTATTTCATTTCTTTTTCGGCTCTCTCGGCGGCTCTACATATTTTCTTTGCTTTTTCTAAATCCAAACTATCTTCCACGCAAAGTTTTTGACGAGTCTGTTCTGATTTGATTCCAATTATTATTTGATCCATTGTAAATTCATCAGAGTCCTCAACTTTATATCCGCAACGTTTTACTTGGCATTGTAATCTTTGAAAAAAATCTTCAAACCCTTCTGATTGTTGTTGTTTGATGCGATGAAATTGACACCTTTCATACGTTTTGTTACGTGATGGTGCAAAATATGGTTTTGATTCTTTTTTCTCTTCGTCAGTTATACACAAATTGTTTATTACGCGTTGTGCTGCTTGAACTTCCTCTGATTTTAAATTCAACTCCGTTGCAATAGAGTAATATTGAAATGCCTCTTTCCACTCCGCCCATACTTGATTCATGTCCGCATCCTGATTGACGAATAAATGTTGTAGTATGAACGAAGTATGACGAATAAATGTTGTATCTTTACAATAAATTTGCTTTCCGTTAACTTCACTAATTTTTTTATATTCTCGAACAATCGGCTCTATTTCTTTGAAGGTTATGTATTATTGCTGCGTAATGTCTATACATCAATGGCATCAATTTTTGATATTTGCCATAAAATTGTATTTAATTGTACGTATTTTACGTATTTGATTAGTTTTCTTCACTTTCACTTGAAATCTTTTTTATACCCCACATCTGACACCATGTGATAACACGATAACCATCTAGATAACAAGAAGAGGTGTGTTCCTTATTAATAGTATTTAATGACTGACTTGACATTTGAGGTTAGGTACAACATTATAATATAGTGTTACAATATGTATGGTGTTACCATATGTTTATAAATATATGTGCATTGTGGACCTGAATATGTCTTTATATGACACCGCCTACTTTACATTTTATATTGGTTGATGTGAAAATATCTATGGTGGCGGCAAGTATTTTTATAAGAATGATATTTCGAAAAGGCTTTTTTCAAAATATGTGCCTCGGCTAAAATTTAAAGAAATTTTCACTCTACCCAGAAAACAATATTGAAAATTCTTAATGAAACGGTATTCATCCCAAAAAACTAATTTTAGAGAAATTGATTCGAGATTTATAGTGAATAAATACTAAAAAGCATCGATCTCAGGTATGTCTCAGGTTCTTAATTCAACAACAATTTAAAATCTGAGCTTGATTGAGAAATCACAAAGCTTAATGGTGAAATTAATCAAAACGTCTTACTTAATGCTTACAATGAAGCACAGTCAATCTTAGAGACGCCCAATCTTAGAGATGGTTCCGGATGAAATATGGGCATTTAAAAAAAAAGCTTTTTTCGGGATCTAAGGACTGTATCGAAAAGAAAGTAGCCACAAAAAAATTTAGTTTTCTTTGGCTTGCACTAATTCTATGGTAACGGAAAAGTGCCGTTAGATAAAATAGTTCTTTGTAGATAAATATTGCGTTTGATTTTAATAATTTGTGCACTGAAAAAAGTTTTTCGTTTAGAAACATAGCAAAGCGCGAAAATATAAGTAAATATGCAATGAGAAAAATAATTGATAAGTTTGGGGAACATGGTACGGTAAAGGATTTACGAAAAAGCGGTCGAAAATAAGGTCCCAGGAATCTTAAATTAGACGCCAAAATTTTGAGTGAAATTCGCGAAAACAAATCAATGTCTATCAGAGATTTATGTGGGAAATTAGGTACTAGTGTTGGAATGATCCAGCGGGTAAAAATAAGGCATGACTTGAAGACACATAAAAAATAAAAGGTTTCGAAACAAAGTGAAAAACAAACAAATTTATGCCAAAACCGTTCACGAAAACTGTATGACGACCGTCTTGGCCATAACATATGTTAAAGTGGGAAAATACAAAATCCGCCAATTTCATCAAAACTTAGACCAATTGAAAGATATCGGGCAATTACGAAGCGTTACTTGAAAAATAATGGTAAAGTAGTCGAAAATTTAATAGAGTTCTGAAAAAGTTGGTCCAAAACAACCAGAAAAATTAATAAAACTACTGTGCAGAACCTAATGAAACGCATCAAAGGAAAAATTCGCGGTGTATTTAGAAAATAATTTCTCAAATGTTTTAAACATAAAATCTTCTAACTAGAGGTCTACTTTATGATAATACATCATTTTATAACACTTAAAATTTTTTTTTTGTGTTTAAATTTTAGAATTGCCCCTGAGTTGCAGAAATGAAATAAAACGTCATTGGTGTTGTGGTAGACAAATATGATGAACACTTGAAGTGGTTATACAATATATAACCAATTCTAACTAATGTATATTATGAACAAATATAAATCTTTTATCCATTAAGCGATCCAGATAATCCGCGGTGCCCATATTCTATGTTGGAATTCTAATTGGAAAATGTATAAAAATACTGCAATATTTGGTATTTTAATTTTCTAAACGCGAATATTTCCAATTTTGCATCGGGTCAATTTGTATAATATTAAAATATTCCCGCGGGCTAAATAAACCGTTTTTCATAGCATTTTTATTTTGTCATTTTTTTTTTTTTTTTGTATTTTAATTATTGATTTTCATCTCGTTGCCGCGCCGCATTTCACATGCGATGATGATGATATTTTTCAATTACCATTTATTTAGCATCTGTTTCCTCAGTCCTAACAACACTATTCGGAGACGTGCCAATAATATTTTTATGTTTTTTCCTCCTCCTCCTCCTCCTTCCAAACATAAGCATGATGACTCGTATATTTGTTGTATTTTTTGATGTTATAAAATATTGTATTAGGTTTACTTCCCGAGGGATGGAGTGTGGTGTCTTCTCTCATGTATCTTATCAATTTTATGGTGCAATCAATCTTATAAAGGAAAAAACACTGAGTGAATATAATAAAATGAATGCTAATCAAACTATTATTATTATATTTCATTTAAGTTGGGTATGGCATGGAGCCGCAAAAAAATGGATTTTGTATAATTTTTTGAATATTATGAAGACTAAACAATAAAAAGCTCGATATTGTTGTGTACGGCAATAAAAAGAAACTTTTATAAGTAGTACATAATATCTGTGTATAACTAAATACATAATGCTCAGGTGTTTTTTTTTTTACAAAAATAGAAAAAATAAATAAATTAAAAAGTTTGGGGGAAATGAATTTTTTTTTTTTTTTTTTTTATAATCAGATTTAATTCATATTTTCTTTCAATTAAATTTTATACATGGTATTTACGCGTAAGATGATGATAACCGCTAATCGAAGCTTTTATGGTATATTATTTTGTATAAGTAATAACTTTTTTGACTTTAAAAGACTTTAGACAATTTAATGAAAAACCAAAAAAAAAAAAACTATTAAGCTATAAAATTGATAAATAAATGAAAATATTTACAAAGAGACACATAATTCAAAGAGAAAAGCTCACAACTATGGTATATAAATAATACTCTTATTAAGTGAATCGAAATTTTAAAATACCTTTTTGTGGGTGAATACTTAGGTTTTATATATTTTTATTTGTATGTAACCCTTTTTTCTAAGCTATTCTAATTTATAGTTTTACATGTGAGTAGAATTTAAAAACAAACAAATAACAAACGAACGAAATAAGCTGATGAACTTATTTTCCCAAAAGAAACAATAAACAAATGTTTTATTTCAAAATATTCTAAGAAGTTTTTCTTATGATTTTAATCTTCTTTTGTTTTGTGGATTATTTATCAGGTGGTTTAGCTTACACTAATTGGTGGTAATAATTTAAAAATAGTGTACTGTACCTACGTATATTGAGAGAGAGAAATGAAATTTTTTTTTTCTAAACATTTCAAAACTTTCTCAGAAATTTAAAGTTCTGTCCACAAGGGAGTTTTATTAGCTAAATTCAAATTGAATTCCAAATCCATTGGTCGTCTTCAATTTTAACATGCGATTTCTCAAAGATGAATGTCCGGACAAATTCAAATGCGTTTTTAAAAGGAAGAGTAGTTCTTTAGGAGCCCATTAATAACCTCAAATATCTCCAAAAAATCGGGGATTTTCGCACTTTTAAGGTTATGGTTCCGACGGAGGTTATAACGATCTAAAGCCTTATAAGATTAACCAGTACGGTTAAAAAACCTCTTTAAACTTTATAAATATGTAGGTGTTGCAACGGCGACATACTGTTAAACTTAAATAAAGGTTAAGAGGAAATATGACAAGTTTTAGGGTAACTAAAAATTCCATTTATGTTGACTTTCACCGTTGTTTGGTATACTTCTAAACTCAATATCACAAACAATTGATAAGAATCGTTTATGGTGAATCATGTCAAAGGCTTTGGTAGCAGCGACAAACAAACCTGCACAAACTTTACAACAGTTAAGCCCATTATAAATGTTACTCAAAAAGTCTAACAAAGCCGACTTGGTGCTCTTCCCTTGACGGAATCCATATTGGTGATCACTAAGAATATCAAACCTATCTAAAAATATGGTCACTTTAGTTTTTAACTACTTTCTCGAAAACTTTCAGAATCATTGGCTGGAGAGAAATAGATCTAGAATTGCCATTATGATTGGGGTCACCATTTTTGAATCTAGGAATATTCATTGCCGATTTGAGTCTAAAAAGTACAATCACTTGAATGAAAGAAAGATCAAAAATTGATAGAAACCATTTTTAAAATGACACATCAACTGACTGTTTCGCTTCTAACGACCCTGATGTTGGAAACAAGAGTCATAAGAATTGTTTCAGGACGAGTATCATTATCCGATAGAAAGCTAAATTTTCATTGTCGGGGTTCCAGTTCTTTTTAACACAACCACGGTTCATGGAAAAACGATTGAGACGGCTTCTTTTCCTTTTTTCATAACATCATTAATTTTTTTGCACACACTATTATAGATTGTGATCAACGATGATTCAGATCAGGACGCTCATATGAAATCCATGGTTGGAAAAGTTTAACGTTTTTTAACCGGTGATTGTGTCTGACATTGCTGTATAATACGTTCGATAGTTAAGAAGAAAATTCCAATCCATATGCTTAAGTAAAACGAACAAAAGCTTAAGGTTGATCTTGCGGGGTTACGACAAACTTGCACATAAGATTGAGTTGGCAAAACTTTAGGAATCTTAAATACTATCTCAATAAAATTATGAGCAATCGACGAATCCAGTTTTGATCTGGTTTGACGATGATCCAGCAACGCTGATGAATATGGCAGCACAGTTTAGAAATGCTATGATATAGACATTAATGCATCGTTAAAGCAGATTCGGGAATTGAAATCAATATCATTGAGCCTCAGGTTCTGCTTTAGCCGGTATTTAGCAAAAAATTTGGATGTTGCTGATTTACATCCAAATTTGATAATTATTGGAAGTATTCTTGTATCGATTAGTTTATGGCTTTCGAACCGTCATCATTCAGAACGTCATCATTATTACGAGCCGATATACTAGTTACTACTAAATTACACGATCTTTTGTCAATTTCAAAGGTCCCCAGACGATCCTTTAAGTTGGTGATCTATTCAACCTTCTCATTGATTTTGACAATTATAGATTAGATCTGTCCTTTCATATTCTGTCAGGCTACCGTTTAGGCAAGAAAGCTACTCAGTTTTAAGTTTTCCGAAAAAACTTGAAATTCCGCTTCAAATTTGGCACTGCATACAGCAGTAGTGAAAGACAAATTATTACTGGATTACAGGTCTCAAAAATTATTTTGATTAGGAAAATAAATACCCAGGCATACACAGCGTGACTGTATGCGCTAAACCAAGCCAGCCGATGTTTAGCTTACCTCAGTCACGGCTTTTAAGCTTGTTGAATAGTTTTGACAGGGTCTGTAAAGCGCGATGTAACCGTCGCTCTCACTCTCAATAGAAACTACCACACACAACGTTTATGTTTTTCGTATCCAGTCAACTGATGAATATTTTTCGCGTCAGCCAGCAAACTCCAATTTCGATGATCAGCCAAATCTCCAAAAATCGGCAAAATTACAAGAAAATCAAGAGGGCGGCGAGCCCATGCTGTTTCGCCTTTTTATAACTTTGTTTTTTCTTCTTCAAACAAACCATAACCATTCTGTTATTTTCATGCGCTCGCAAAACAGAATTAAACACCAACGCGACATCTGTTATTTAATGAGATAACCATAGCAGCTACTATAAACATATTGGTGGTCAAGTCAATCTTAGGGCCAGTCGCTCGTACGTTGAATATGTTTGGTGAGTAGCTTGAGAGGAGATGCGGTTTGGGAGAGGGATTTAAAAAAAAATTCAGTAAAGGACATCTCGTTCCGATGGTAGATTGCTAATCTATTCGCGAAAACATTTTATAATTTACCATGTTGTATCCCCCCATGTAAGACGCGAAATCGTGACGTCACATCCTTGACTTTAGTTGAATGAGTTTTATACTTTCGAAAACGATCGAAATGTTGTTAAGAAAGTCGGGACTGGAAGTCGTTTTTGATCCGAATTTAACAAATGCGGCACCCATCTTGTTAACGGCTTTCTCATGTCTATAATTCATTCGTTAAAATATGAACACCCGTTCAGTTGAGATGAACCTAGCCTCAGCAATTTGTTGCAAATTAGTTTGTCGTTTATCATCCATAACCACAACATGTGCAGAATCAAGCTTGTACGACCACGTTGAAATTCGGAAGCCCATTAATTTTGAAGGAGTACCATTTCATTATAAATTTCAACCTTTTTTCGTAAATAATTTAATAACAGTTCGATGTTCAGTTCTTTCTATTGTCTAAGGACCCTTCCCGATTGTGAAACGTACGGTTGGGCAATCGTCGTATTATTTACTATATGAGCTGCTAGGATGCGGTTGTGTTTGTAGTGCTTCAGAGCTATGACTCGTTGATCGCATTGGTTGCGATGGTAGCTGTTGACTCGATGACTGCGTTAATGCTGACGGCAACTGATGGCTCATCGACTGCGTTGATGTTTGAGCGTTCAATTCATCTTCGGTAAAGAAAGCTGGCTTTAACCGGTCTATTGATATTTTTGTAGTTCGGTTGTTTAGCTGGATGACAAAATACTTTTCATGACGCCTAATAATTTCAAACGGACCATCGTAAGGTTGTTGAAGAGCTGAGCGAACAGCATCGTGTCTTACAAAGACGTGAGTACACCGATGAATATCCTTATATAGGAAAATGTCGTTTTTGCAATGATGCGTAGTACTCGTTGGCCTCAGGGTAGTCATTGCTTCGCGAAAACTGCTGATGACTGCGGTATCATCGTCTTATCATCACTTTCGAAAAATTGCCCCGGCAGTCGTAACGTTTGCCCATACAGCATCTCTGCTGGTCTGGTTTGTACGTTGATCTCATACCAAGTAATATTATAGGCAAAACCGCTGACCAATCGGGCGTTTGATGACACATGATTGCTGACTTCAATGTCCTATGCCATCTTTCCACCAATCCGTTCGACTGTGGGTGGTAACTCGTTGTCTTAACATGCTGGATACCCAGTAGTTTAGACAATTCGTGAAACAAACTCGATTCGAATTGCCGACATTGGTCTGTCGTGATGATTTTCGGAATTCTGAACCGTGAGAACCATCCTGAAATTAAGTTCTTAGCCACCGTCTCTGCGGTCATGTTCGGGATTGGAATTGCCTCGGGCCATCTTGAATAACGATCGATTATGGTAAGACAATAATTATACTCGCCTGATGTTGGCAATGGACCGATTAAGTCAACGTTGATATGATCAAATCGTTGGGTTGGTGGCACAGTTGTTAGAACTTCTGATCGATTGTGCTTGGTGTTCGATCGTTGGCACGCCACACAATTTTTTACGAATGTCTGACAGTATCTACGCATGCCTTTCCACACGAATCTTTCCTGCACTAGGCGCTGGGTACCCCTCACTCCCGGATGTGACAGATTGTGGACACCCTCGATTACCGTAGTCTTGAATCTTGGCGTAACGTAAGGACGAACATTACCATTAAAGACGTCACAATATAGTCGCTGATTGGAATCTGGTACGTTTATAGCTTCTAGGCTCAATGTGAGGTTATCGTCGTTCAACACGGATGCCAGTTCACTGTATCTTTGTTGATCCAAAGCCAATTCGTTGTAGTCAATCGGTTGTGTGGTACGTAACTCGATGATTCGTGATAAAAAATCGGCTGATACGTTCGATGATCCAGATATACATAATCCAAGTGGCAGATCTGCCTTGGAGAATCCTTGTCCAACCGCTGCTTAAATGGAAAGACCAATGGCTCATGGTCGGTGTAAATACAACACGGTCGGCCATCGATCATATACCGGAAATACTTTACACCCAGGTATATCGCCAACAGTTCACGATCGTATGTGCTGCATTTGCTTTGCGTATCGTCTAGCTTTTTTGAGAAAGTTGCTGCTGTTGATTTACAAACTGATGTAAAACGGCAACTACTGCGTTGTCTAACACGTCAACTAGCAATGCTAGTGGCGCATTTGATGATGGATGACATAAAAACGTGGATGTTGATAGTGTCATGTTTACACTGACTAAACGCTACAACCGTAGTGTCGTCCCAAATAGTGATCGCAAATTTGGGGTGATATTCTAAAACCGGTTTTTCGGTTTTATCTACAATAAAAAACCGGTTTCCGGTTTCAAACCGGTTTTTTTTAAACAAAATATATTAACTTGTACAAAAGGGAGTTGTCACTTTTATTAGAAAAATACTCTGTATTTTTTTTTTTAGAAGAAGAAGGCATTTCGTTCGGTGGTGTAGACAAATTTGTGGATGTGCTGCTCGCAAATGCGAAGGAAGTGTACTAGTTGATCCACCCATGCATCTTATGATTTCCGAACATGTTTTGCATTTTGCCACTTGACCATTTATCTCTCGGAGAAAATATGTCCAAAGTGATTTAGTATTTTCAATACCTTTCTTGTATTCCTCGAATTTGTAATCCATATTTATTATGGTCTGTCTTAAAAAATATTAAAATGTCGTCGGTTTTGAATATAACCCATGAAGTCACATATACATAAAGAAACAATGATGTAGGTATCCCGACATTCCACCAAATTCGACAGACCAACCGACAAACACAAAATGTGGTTATAATTTTCATATGATTTATATTATTGTTTTGTTTTCATCGTTTTTTTTTTGTTTTGTGAATACGTAATGTATAATTAGGCAAATTTTTTGTTAATAATAAAACCGGTTTTTACGGGTAATAAAACCCGGTTTTTCGGTGATGTAAAATAACAAAAAAAAACCGGTTTTTCGGATACCGGAAAACCGGGTTGCAATCACTAGTCCCAAACAAGGGGTGTTCTATCGTTTTTCTTATTGCCTTTAATCATCTTTTGCAGTATCATCTGGTGCTTGACTGCGTTCGGGATAAACTTTCTATAAAAATGTATCATTTAGCGAAGATGATTACGATGTTCCTCAATGTCGGAAGAAGCAATCAATATATCATCGATATATGCGAATACAAAGTCCAATCCGCGCAGTACTTCCGATATGAATCTCTGAAAGGTTTGTTCCGCGTTACAGAGGCCAAACGTCATATACATGAACTCAAATAGTCCGAATGGTGTTGCTATGGCTATCTTGTGCACATCGGCTTGATCTATCGGAACCTGATGAAATGCTTTTTGCTCATCGATTTTCGAGAAAAAGCGTTTACCGAATAGGATATGACCACCGTTATTAATGTGCGGTAGCGGATATTTGTCTGGCTTCGTGACTGCGTTTAACGCTCGGAAATCTAAACATGGCTGCCATGTTCCATCCTTCTTCATTACCGTATGGAGTGGCGATGACCAATTGCTTTTCGACGGTCGACATATGCCTTGCCGCTTCAATTCCTCGAACTCGGCCTTTACTGTTTTGTATTTTTCCGACGACAACGGTCTCGCTTTGGAGCTGACCGGATGCCCTGTCGTCTCGATCTGATATTTCGCCATAGTATTCGCCATGCCGATTTCACCGCTGAATCGCGTAATGTTAACAAACTCATGCAGTAACGAAGCAAATTGATGATTTGCATCAAAAGTTGTAACTGCTACATCGTGCAGACTAGCGATTACTCCATGCTTTCCGAATGACGTCACCTTGTCAATCAATTTATTACTTACTACGCCCACAAGTAGATTGTAGTGCGATAAAAAATCCGAACCGATTATTGGTTGCTTAACGTCGGCTATCGTAAACGTCCACGTCAGCGATCTTCTAAGCACGAAATTCAATTGAAGGCGCTTTTCATCGCAAGTTGCATAAATACTATAAATAAATAAATAAATAAATAAATAAATAGAGCCATTGGCGGCGTACAATAATTGTGTAGTTGGCGTAGCTGAACGTGGTGCGAAAGATTTGGGAAGCACCGATATATCTGCTCCGGTGTCAATCAGGAAACTAATCTTGCTCGAATTGTCGTGAACGCAAAGCTGATTAACACTGATTTCATCGTGCAGCGGTGTTGACGGAATGATGGTTTCGATGACTTTGAATTGTTAGTGTTACCAATAACTTTGCTGTTAGGCAACACTGTGATTGCTGTGCTATCACTTTTGACAGTTAGCTATGGTTTATGAGGATTCGGTTTTGATGGCTGTGCAAAATCGCACGGCTATCTGCATTTATTTGCCGAAGTTCCATACGTTCTATGATACCAGCATGTGGTCGTTTGATTTGAGCGATTTGAAGGCGCTGTGAGCTGGTGATTTTGATCTAAAGCGGCCTGAAAACGATGAGGAGCGATCCACAGAGAGCTGTTGCACCTGTAATGTTAACTTCTGCAATTGCCGCTGGATTTGACACTGGTCATACTGAGGCTGGACGCAAGATGCTTGCGATAGTTGATTTATCGGTTGTTGACTTAGTTGATTTACTGAGAGATTCATTGCATCCATATCTGCTACTTTCGCAACTTCGGATAACTCTCCCTTGAAAGCACTGACAATAACCTTCACCTGGATCGGCAATCGGCTTAACCAAAAATTTTTCAATATATTTTCGTCCTTCGTGTCGCTAACTTGTCGAAGTTCGTTCAACAAATGGCTTGGTCGGCGATCGCCCAGCTGAATACCCGACACCAGCCCTTTTGAAAACGCTGTTGCGATGTCTCGGCGTAAGCTGCTAGTACAGCCTGTTTGAGATTATCATATGGTTTGGCATCGGGTGGATATTTCACTGCCTCGTACACTTGTACGGTGGTACCGATTTTCATTTTCTCGGAAATTCTATTGATGATAAACCATTGCTCAAGCTGTAGAAACAACGTGTCCACCTGATCCTTCTTTAGCGTATGGATAGGCACTCGATGTGACTGCGTTCACTAGCATGTTTGTATTAGTGTAAATCATGTAAATTCGGAGTGTCGAAATCCTTTTCGTCGTCCGACATTGTCGCTAAATGCGCATATTGAAATATCTAACCTCGAAAAAAATTGCGTGGTTCAAGTTTTAATTTTTAGACAATTGCGTTTTTGTCCTCGTCGACGGTCACCAATATAGCGTACACGTTTTGTGTGAATATTATTTAATATAAATAACAACGATTAACATGATTATAAATTAATTAATTTATTTTATTTTAATTTAATACAGATAACTCGAAATTATAACTACTGTACACTATGAAGACGCGCACTCGAATCCTCTCTTTTCCACCCTCCTGTCAAATATCTTAAGTCGAGTGCAAAAATATTGAAACACATGTACTACAGTCGCTTGCGTAAATATTGTGTCGTGTAATATTGAGTTGCCAAAGATGTATTTCTACTAGTAGAATATAGATCGCGCTCCACAGCACTCCCAAATGTATTTACTTATTTGCTTATCTAGAAAATCTAGCACAAATTGACGAAAACTAGTTTAAATGACACGAGACGTCTCTATGTAAATCTATCATAGTGTTGAGTGTTACTTTCTTCAGCAAAAGGCTGATACTAAAGATCATGTTTAAATGTCAAATTTTCTTAAACCGCAAGAGCTACCATCTTTCGGAAAACTCCGAAAGCATAAGCAACTTTCGCATGATGCCACTAGATGTCACTGAATATTTGCTGTCAAAAATTGTATGACATTTTTATGTGTGCGTTTTGTAAACATAAGCAAAAATATTTTCGTGTTATAAAAGCGATTATTATTAATACGATTTTGAGAACTTTAATAAACGTCCTTTTGAAAAACGTCAGTAATATTTTTTGATTTTGTAGTGACATCTAGTGGCAAACGCTCTGTACTTTTTCTTTGATCGTGCTCCCTCTTTCGGAAAGCATGATCTATTGGTTGTATGTAAAAGTAAGTTCCGTTTTTCTAATAGATGGCGTGATTGTTCTTATGTGTATTGTGTGAATCTGGCAAAAAAAAATTCAAAAATCTCTTCATAACCTTCAAAACCTAGTATATAATAAGTATGCATATATTATATGAAATTTGATTAAAATATATAGTAAACAACACAATTTTTGATTCAATTTAAAATGAATGAAAGATCAAGTCAACAAGCAAACGCAACAAGAATTGGCAAAAGCATTGAATGTTGATCAATCCGTTGTCAGTAGACGTCTACATGTAATGGGGATTGTTCAATAATTTGGGAATTGGATACCACATGAATAAACAAAAAGGCAAATGAAATATCGAAAAATCACAAAAGAACAAAGAAAGAGTTTTATGCTCTGTATTTGGTGGGACATGAAAGGCGTTGTATATTACGAACTATGAAAACCTTTTGTTACAGAATAGACACAATAAACTGATTTTGCAGCACGACAACGCAAAATCACAAACTGCAAGAGTCATTAAAAGCTACCTAGAAGGACATGACTGGAAAGTGCTATTCCACCCACCATATTCACCAGACATTGCTCCTTCGGATTACTATTTATTCCGGGAAATGCAGTCAGCCCTTCATGAAAGTATCAAAAATTGGCTTGTATCTGTCCTTTCCCATACTGTACGGATTTAACAAGATAACTTGTTGAATATGTTACTTTACCAATATTTAACATTTAAACATGTAAACACATCTTACGACATTATCTACAGACATGATATTTATACAACGTTACCCTAAAATTAGGTACTTTTTAATGAATCTTATTATACATATAAATTAATAAACTTTCGTGCACGTCGGATCAACAAAAATAATTAAAACAAATCACGATGAAGCAACAAGCAACTTAAATCTCTTAAGAGATTTAATACCTTAACAATATTTGATTATCGTCATCATCTTTAACATGTGCAGAAGAGATTTTATGTAAAAAAAAAAAAAAAAAAAAACGTTCGTACCCAATTTTTAAAATATCATTATCATACCTTGGATAATTTTTTCATGTTGTCTTCAGGTTAAAGGAAAGAGCACACACACACCCATATATAAACAAAAAAAAAAATTACATTAAACTCAAGTCAAGTCAGAGAAAGAAATAAGTTACAACAATTTATGGTTTCAATACGAAATTTAAGTATTCAAAATGGGATGTTTAATACGTGATCTAGCACAATATAAAAACAAAAATGAAGAAATCTTATAAACAGACGACATGTTAAAAACTGAAATCTTTATACATCTCGTCGCACTCCATCCTCCGGTATAAGGAAAAATTTATTTTTTTTTTCATTCATGTATGGGTTTATCAATTTGTTGAGCTTTTTTAAATTGATATACGAATTAAGAATAGATTACGTTAAATAAAAAAATGTTTTTTTACGGCAATACTCCGTGAAACATATCCGTCCTGTTTCTAATAATTTGTATATATGCTTTACACTATGTATCGATTATATACATAATATGATACGTATTATATCCTAAAGCTAAATTAATTCTATTTTTAAGTGAAAAGAAAACCCTTTTATTGATTAAAAATTGATTGATTTAAAATTTAATCAACTGTTAATAATTAAAATAGAATAAAATTAATTATAAGTAACGAGAGAATAGAGCAGGAAAAAGTCCTTCAATACATTATGTATACACATCGATTAAAGAGCTTTAATACACTAACTGAGTACAGTATAGAAAATGTTCACTATGAATAACGGAAATTGTAACGGAAATATTTTTTTTTATGCTTATACCTTTATACCTAACCGTTGAGAAAATAGAATACAATATTGAATAATTGGAAAATCTGTTTTTCCCACTTCACCATTTTTAGCGAACGGATGTTCACCAAATTTGAACTAGAAAAAAAAAAAACAAAAAATTATATTTTACGGGGTGGTAATTCTTCCAACTAATTAAAGAAATTGAATCTCTCTACTCTACTTCCTTCTTCTACGTTTATATACAATACTATCAAAAATCCTGTGTTTATATGCTAAATAATCTTTTAATTCCATTATCATTTTACAATATATTGATGACGTGCAGATTGATAGAAAAAAAAAATGTTTGGGACGAGATGTTATTATTGAAAATTGATTTTATAATAAACCTTTAATTTTTTTTATATTTTCAGCCACATTATGAATCACATAAAACTAGTAACATCATCTATAGTATTATTTATGGTAATAAGTGTGCTAGCGGCATTACCCACGTCTGATAATGCGAGTAAGTATAGATTTTAAGTGTTAACGTAAATATTTTGATTAAATTCCGGAAAGCTTTCACGGATAGATTTGTAGCTTAACTAATATTAACTATTTATAAATTCGTTTTTTTTTGTTTGTTTGTTTAAACTTAAATAAGGTTTTAAAAAGGAAACATGAGAAGTCGCATTGACTATCAAAAACAAATAAACTCTTTTCAGACAAATGACTTGAGGGTCAAAATTGGCCAACTTGCCATTAAACAATTTTTGATGTCGTTAATCAAGAAAGTCGAGATGGCATAACTGAATTCTGCTAATTTGCTTGGATTTTGTATGGTCCTTTCTATTTTGCTACAACTTGTAAAGACTTTAGCAGTCTCTCCTGAAGGTGTTGCAGTTCTTTCTGAGTTATTAAATTAGAATTGTAACCTGATGGAATGTTGTACTACTTCAACAGCATTCGGCCGATGGTCGTACTTAGTTTTCCTTAGTTTTTGACATACAAAATGTCACATTTGTGTACGAGTTCTTTGACGTCTGCTTTTCTGGAAATATTAGAGATGGTCTTCTCAACCTTACCTCTATCACGTCTCAACCTTTCCTCTCAAACATTTTTGATCTTTAGACAGAAATCCTCCACTTTTCACTTCCAGTTTTCACATTTCATTTTTCATTTCCACTTTACACTTTTTACTTTTCACATTTCACTTTTCATTTTATATACTCATTTTACATTTCACTATTCATTTTTCATTTTTCACTTTTGATTTTTCTCTTTTCACTTTTTGATTTTCACTTTTCAATTTCACTTCCACTTCCAATTTCATTATGAAATTGTCGTCCATTGCCTATAAAATATACCGATCAGTAGTGAAGGTGTTAATCTATTTTTTCTTTAAATAGTTCAAACCGATCTTTTTTGTAACCAAACTTTTTACTTCACTAATCTGGAAATTTTAACCTGATCCTTTAACCAGTTTTTTAATAACCAACCAACTATTACTATTTTTCTAATTTTAATTGAATTTCTACCTACTTCTAATAGGATTAACATTAAAATTCCACTTCCACTTTTCCTTTTTACTTCCCTTTTTCACTTTTCATTTTTCACTTTCCACTTGCATTTCTCACTATTCATGTTTCACTACTCACATTTCATTTTTAACTTTTCATTTATTTTTTATTTTTCACTTCAATTTTCAATTTTCACTTTTCACATTTCACATTTCGTTTTTTCTTTTGACTTATCACTTTTGTCTTTTGTCTTTTCAATTTCACCATTCATTTTCATTTTTCACATTTCACGTTTCCCATTTTAAATTCCTCTTTTCACTTTTCATTTTTCACTTTCACTTCTCATTTTTTACATTTCACTTCTCAAATTTCATTCACTTTTAACATCACTTTTTATTTTTCAAATTTCACTTTCACATTTCGTTTTTTCTTTTGACTTTTAACTGTTTACTTTTGACTTTTCATTTTTCACCTTTCACATTCATATTTCAATTTTTAGTTTCCCCTTTTCGTTTTTCCCTTTCCCCTTTCATTTTTCGTTTCCCTTTCCACTTTTCACTCTGCACTGTACACATTTCACTTAGCAATTTTTTCTTTGTACTTTTCATTTTGCACTTTTCCCTTTCAATTTTTTATTTTACTTTCACTTCCACTTTCCGTTTCCACTTTCAATGTGGAAAACTTTGGAATAATCCACATCTTTGGAATGATGCCACTCCTTATCCCTATATACTACCCAATCGGTGAATTTCATTCACATAAGGTTGGTTGTATTATTCTCCCGATTTCGTTCCAATTAACGGTGGTGGTCGGTACAAAACAGATTCCAAGCGGTAATGATAGTGTTCAAATCCATCATTTTTGTAACCAGTACCAAACCAATACTTTTACATCACTAAACAGGAAATGTTAACCTGATTATTTAACCAGTTTCCTATAGAAGAGAATAGGTTTAACCTTAATATTCCACTTTTCTGTCTAATTTCCACTTCCACTTTCTCTTTCCCCTTCCCCTTTTACTTTTCATTTTTCATTTTTCACTTATCAAGTTTCACTTTTCACAATTTATTTTGGACACTTCACTTTTTACTTTTCACTTTCCACTTTTCACATTTCATTTCACTTTTCACGCTTCGATTTGTTAACTTTGGGTTTTCACTTCCCACTCTCACTTTCTTTCACATTCATATTAACTTTTTACTTTTTACATTTGACATTTCACATTTCACTTTTCACTTTTCATTTTTTACATTTAACATTTCACTTTTTACTTTTAATTATTCACTATTCACTTTTCACGTTCAAATTTTACCGTTCACTTTGCACTTTCACTTTTCACTTTCATTCCACTATTCACTTTTTCAGTTTAGACTTTTCAAATTTTAATTTTCAGTTCACTATTCACTATGTATTTTTCATTTTACACGTTTCACTTTTCACTTTTCATTTTTCACTTTTCACTGTTTACTTTGCACGTTTCCACTTTTCAATTTCACTGTCATTTCCACTTCCCATGGTAGAAAAACTTTGGAATAATCCACGCAAATTCTATTTAATAATTTAATTGTGTGTGCTCCTTTAGGTAGATTCTGGGTGCGTGGAATTCGTTTGAGGAATGAGAAATTGTTTCAAATGAGAATTTTGCATTTCACTTCGTTAAAATGGGAAAATAAAACCTGCTTTATAGAATTAAACGTCAACACTTTTCGTCGTAGAATTGATATTATCTAATTCTTTAATTAACTTTATTTTCAATTAATAATACAAATAATTATTATTATATGACACTATAGAAATATTAGTGCACCTCTTGTTCTGCTGCGTTCATTTAAGTGATGATGAGATTACTGTACGACTGTATGACTGATATGCAATAATTTTATTGCTCTCCCATTACCTCCTTGGTCACTCCGAACACTACAACTTGTACTAATACTAAATCTGGCAAAGAGAACTAGAATACAAGTTTATGGAATTAAATTATTTAGCGGGAAAACTAAATATGTACAATAAACGGGGATTGACCCACTCAATCAAATTACCCGATTAATCGATCAAAATGACTCTCGGGTAATTAGAAATAGAATCAAAACATCCAAGTACCCTGCTACTCGATAATCGATATTGTTAGCTTAGGTTTAACCTTAAAATTCCACATTTCTGGGATATTTCTACTTCCAATTTCCCTTTCCGCTTTTTACTTTTCCCGTTTCCCTTTTCACTTCTCACTTTTCACGTTTTACTTTTCATATTTCATTTTGTTTGTACTAACCAAATCGAGGACGAACGGCTATATAGACCCGTTTTGTTTAAACGACCTGCACATTTCATTGCTTCTTGGCAGCTTATAGTGCTGACATGAAAGGTGGAGGATCGGCCGATGAATTCTGCGCTCTCAACAGAGAGCCATAGTTGTGTTCATCTTCATCACCGATCGTAATCGGATGATGAAAAATCCCTATTGCATCCCACGCCGGGATTCGAACTCAGTACCTCCCAATCCAAGCGCCGCAGCTTTAACCACTGAGCCTTTTGGTCGGTACATTTCATATTTCACATTTCACTTTTAATTTTTCACTTTTCACTTTCAATTTTTATATTTCACTTTAGAGTTATCATTTTAAACTTTCACTGTTCACATTTCACTCTAGACTTTTGAATTTTCACTTTGTACTTTGCACTCTGCACGTTCCACTCTGCACAAGAACTTTCCCTTTGTACTTTTCATTTTTCAATTTGCACTTTTCTGTTTTCACTTTTTAATCTCACTTTCTTTTTTTTTAGTGAAAAACTTTAAATATTCCACGGAAATTCTACTTCTGAAGAAGTCGGCAAACTGAAAACTCATCTTTCGTCCTACTCTGCTGTTGGTCTGTAATACCTTTTCCCTAAATGCCTCCCAATCGGTGTAGTCCTTTTACATAAGTTTGGTTGTAATATTCTCCCAATTTAGTTCCATAGAAAGGTGGAGTTTCGCCATTGGTAAGCTATGTTCATTGACGATAAAACCTACATCGATCTTTTTTGTAACCTGTTCAAACCAATCTTTTTACATCACTAACCGGGAAATTTTAACTAGATCTTTTAACCGGTTACATATTACTACTTTTAATTGAATTCCACCTCAAGAGGAAAATAGGTTCAACCTTCAAATTTCACTTTTCTGTGGTATTTCCACTTCCACTTTCCCGTTTCCTATTTTACTTTTCACTCTTAACTTTCACTTCTCACTATTCATCTTTCACTTTTCACGTTTCATTTTTGACATTTCATTTTTCATTTTCAGTTTTCAATTTTCTTTTTTTAATTTTCGTGTCTTTTTCTGCCTTTTGATTTATCACTTTTGACTTTTCACTTTCACTTTTCACACTGCGCGTTTCACTTTGCACTTTTCACTTTGTACTTTTCATTTTTCATTTAGTTCTTTTCTTTTTCCCATTTCAATTTCACTTTCACTACCACTTTCCTCTTCCACTTTCCATTGTAGAAAAACTTTGGAATATTCCAAGGAAATTCCATTTCTGAGAATAGGGTTAGCATAAAATTCGGAACTTCCGCTTTTCCGCAGAAAATCCCAGAGAAATTCGGTGAACTGAAAACTGACATTCCTCCTGTAATTTTCTCGTCCCATTCGATAGAAGATACCTTTTGATGTTGGTCTGTGATGTTTCACATAATTTTGGTTGTAATATTCTCCCGATTTTGTTCTACTGAATGGTGTAGTTTGGCTACAAAAATCTATACGCGTTAATTGATCTTTTCTTTAACCAATTCAAACCAATCGTTACTTCATTAACTAGAAAGTTTTAACCTGATCTTTTAACCAGTTATATAATAACCAACTAAATTCTAGTTTTCTGTGAAATTTTCACTTATACTTTTCCCATTTCCCTATTCATTTTGTACTTTCTACTATTCAATTTTTACTTTTACTTCTCACTATTGACCCCAATTCCACTTTTCAGTGAGAAATGTTTTCATGCATTATACAATAATAGGAAGGTGTCTTTGCTGTTCTGTTGACTGTGATGCCAATGCTTATCCCTATATGACTCTTAATCGACATCAGGCCCGAAAACAGTTGTTAAAAGTATCAACCATCGCAATCGGCTTTGACCCAGAACTGGTCAGCAATACCAATGCTTAAATTCAAAATTAATTTATTTCAAAGTGCCAATAAATTATTTATCTTTTATTACCTTTATTGCGATTTAAAAGCTCTCTAACGCAAAATTATTTTATTTTTTGTTTCAGGGACAGCAAACGACCTATATGAAAGCCTTTTACAGCGAGAATATACCGGTCCCATTCCATTATCAGACCATCAAGTAGAACGAAAAGCCGTTCGATCACCATCATTACGTCTACGATTTGGCAGAAGAAGTGATCCAGATATAACACCATTAGGTGAAAAACGTTTTATCCAAGAAGTTAACCAAAAACCAATTCGTTCACCATCCCTAAGATTACGATTTGGCAGACGTAGCGATCCAATGGTACAAGTACGCCCAGATGTAAGTATATTATCCATGCACCGACTGTCTCAGATCGATATTCAATATTTTTAATTTAATTATAGGAAATCGATTACGATTTATATGATGATGATTTGAATTCATTAAAATACGAGAGCAACAGCAATAAACGGGCACCACGCCTACGTTGGGGTCGCAACTCATTCCCAAAACCAAATGAACAAATTTTCGATAATGAATGGTACACATCAAATTTTAATGATAAACGAGCACCAGCACCACGATTACGTTGGGGTCGCAGCAGTAACAACAACAACAACTATGCATTCCGCAATTTAAATCAACAACTAACTGATGCCCAATTAGATGCGCTTAAAGAAATCGACAGCGAAGAAATAAAACAGCAACAACATCAAGCGATGTTAGTGGATGGCAATAGACACGGTGGTGTTGCTACCACAATAGATGAGACTGGAACAAATTAAATTTTGTGCGCATATTTCGTGTTTTAAATGCGATGAATAAATTAAATTTAAATTTTATTTATTTTTATGTTTTTGTTTTTGTTATTTTTTTATTTATACAAACCTAAAAAAAAAAATCATTCAAAATTTATAAATTAATAATAATAATAAATTCTTGATGTCAATTCAATTTAAATATAAAAATATTTTAAATCGAATATTAAAACAAATTAAAATTAAAATCCAAAATGATTTCTCTCTAAACAAAAACTATTTTTTATTTTTTTAACTTTACTACATTTACATATTTATAGTACTCTATATATGAAAAATTATAAATTTTGTATAATAAAAAAGTCTATAAAACAAAAAAATTATTATTACAAATTAATGTATGTATATAAAACAAACAAAAAAAAAAATTAATAAATTTATTTTATTAATTATTAAACACAAAAAAAAATTAATTTATTCTTAATATAATAAATTATACAAATTATTAATTTATTTACTACAAATATTTGTTTATATTATACAAAACAACAGTATTAAAACCTAAATAGTTTATATGTAGTTATAAATTTAAAACAAGCTGTTGTGTTCCAACAGAACTTTCAAAACGATGGAAAAACTAAACAAAACAAAAACAAAAGGATTTCTATTTTTGATGGATGGAAAATTTAAAAAATGAATTGTAATTTCCAAAAAATTAAAAATAAAATTAATTAAATATTCAAATAGAAATTATATATATATATAAAAAAAAAAATAAATAAATAAATAAAACAAAAAAAAAAGTTTTAAAAAATTACAAATAAAAAAAAAAGTTCTGTTTTAATAAATTTTTTATTTTTTATTTTATTTTTTTTTTTTTTTGAAGAATTTTTATTTTATTTAATCAAAGCTGTTTGAAATTTTTGCGGAATGGTATTACGAATTTTTATACTCGTAATGTTCAATTAATCGGTTTGTAAATTTGGATCACAATGATAAAGGTAAATAAATGACCGTTCTTGGTACGAGTATCATGGAACGGATTTTTTTTTGTTTGTTTGTTTCAGCAGTACTCTTTAACAAGATAAAGTTATATTAATGCAAAACACGTTTTTTGTGGGATTTTCAAATTCAACGAACTTTTTTTTCTATAAAGCTATAATAATACTTAAGATATTGATTCGTGATATTGAAAGTTTATAAGGATAGATTAGGACATCGACTGTAGGTAAAAAGTACTAACATCGTGATGCACCGTTTATTTAAGAAAATCTATTAAAACCCGGATATTTATCAATTGTGCAAGCTTCATGTCAGATTAAATGTTTACATCATACTTATACATGAGTACGTTTATGCTTAGGGTTCAACCTGGTTTGAACCTAGGTTATCTTTTACTATAAACGGAGTCGAGTCATCTTGTAGTTAACTCAACTCGACCTAAAAAATTTCTAGGGTCGAGTCGAGTTAACTCTAAAAACATTCACTATAAACGGAGTCGAGTCGAAAAATAAAAACAACAAAAAATAATAATAAATTGCCACCATTTTGATTTCTTAATTCGTGTGCGCGTCTTCGATTTTTGTGAGGCAATAAAACTTTGTAATTTTGTTTTTATAAAATTCAGAGATTAATACAAGAAAAACATATAATAATACGATAGTAAATGATTTTTTTTTTTGACGTTTCTGACTCGGTTTCAACCTAGTTTCGACTCGACTACGATTTGACTCTGCAGAATACACGCTAAAAAAGATAACTACAAGATGATCCAAAGTTAACTAAAAGATGACTCGATGCTGAGCATAAACGTACTCCATGTAAACTTAATTATCCTGTTCACACCATGTATATAGCGCATCGCAACACACTACCTCGTTTCATACCTCTTTGCCTACAAACTTTGATTTATTTGTCAAAGTTTGTAGGCAGCAAAGAGGTATGAAACGAGGAAGTGTTGCGATGTGCTGTATACATGGTGTGAACAGGCTAATTGTGAGTTATACTTATTAACTGTGGCGGCTTCTGATTTAAATTTTCACGCGTGCAAAAATTCGTTTTTTTTTTGCAGTTTTTAATTTTTGACTCTTTAATTATTTGGGTACTCTGAAACGCTCCAATACAAAACTAAATAAAAACAAATTAAATTATTTGACAGCACAAAATAGCTTACTTACACACCGCCCGCCGCGCCGTTTGAAGATATTACTTCACCTTTGATAATAAATGTCGATTATTTTCGAAGATTAGTCGACTTTCATTGAAGATATTTAATGAATATTCTTTTCCAATATTTGTGTTTATTCGTCTCTTTCTTTCTTTATTTACATTTTGACAATAATTCCTGTCCCTAAGGCGGGAAACACACCGAATTAGTTAAAACGTTTTTGCTTTGAGTAGGCAAGACGATTTCTCTAAACATAGTGCACATTCAGTGCGAGTTTACGACCATTTTCTGAAGAAAAATTTTCAGCAGATTCAATATGTTTTAAATGGAAAACAAAAGAATTATATACGGAAGGGGAAATTTGTTTACAAAATAGACTACATCGATTGGTTGCCTGTTGAAAATTTTTCTTCAGAAAATGGTCGTAAACTCGCACTCAATCAAACAAATTGTTTTTAGTCAAATTGTCTCGTGTTGCTTTATAGGTTGGTGTGAATTGATTTCATAGAATACAAAATGTCATCGGATTCAGAGGATGATTTTGTATTATGTGCATATTATTTTCTATATAAATATGATAAACCAACCTAAAGATTCGGCAGTAGGTATATATATATATATATATATATATATATATATATATATATATATATATATATATATATATATATATATATACATATATATATATATATATATATATATATATATATATATATAAATATATATATATATATATATATAATAAGTAGGTACATACAGTCCTGGACAAAATAACAGCATATTTTTTTTTTTTTGTAATCAAAAAAAATCCCGCTGGTCAATTTTAATACTACTAGTGTTTTATATTTTTATCAGAAACCACCTTGAATAAATTCCACTGCAAGTCAATCAATTAAAATTTTCAAAAATGCTTCATCAAAAGTGCATTCTGTTTGAAATCCAACGCAACGATCGGCTTTTGTTCCATTGCATATCAATTATTTGTAAATACAGTACCATTAGTTCTTGTAAATGTGTTCTAAAGCAAACACCTAAAATAAGATCCATTGTAATATGGCATCCTTTCGTGAGCTGTAGGCGGTTAAAATCGTCATGTTGTATCAGGAAGATTATACTCAAGTACAAATCGCACGAAAATTAGGAGGGAACCAGTCTTCGGTTTCACGAATACTTAAGCGATATCGTGAAACCGGAGAGTATAAAAGAAAGCCGGGACAAGGACGTAAAAGGTGCACAACCGATCATGACGACCGATTTTTAAAAATTAATTCGTTCACGTGCTCGAAAGCGTACTTCTACTAAAAATGAGTTACTTAGTGCGTGCCAAGTGAATGTTAGTGCCAAAACAATTAAACGAAGAATAAAAAAAGCGAACCTAACTCCAAAACGGCCCGTAAAAGTTCCATGGCTTCTTCCCCGCCACAAATCCAGCCGATTAGAATTTGCTCATACTCATGCAAATTGGGGAACTGATCAATGGGCCACTGTTCTCTTTTCAGATGAGACCAGAATCCAATTATGGAAACCAGATGGACGGAACCTTGTATACAGAAGACCTGGAGAACGCTACGCACCATGTAACATGGTGCAAACTGTAAACTTTGGTGGAGGTTCAATAATGTTTTGGGGTGGAATCAGTTGGGAGTTGGATGAATGCAGACTGGTATGTTCGGAACATTCTTGACGATCACGTTTTAACATATTTGGGCTTCATAGGTTACGACAGTTTTGTGTTAATGCATGATAACGCTCCAGTCCACGTAGCTGCAACGGTACGACAATATCTCCAAGATATCGATATTAAGTGGCCACCAATGAGTCCCGATCTTAATCCGATCGAACACGTATGGGACATTCTAAAACTCCGCATTAGAGCTAGAAATCCCGCACCAGATTCGTTAGCACAGCTGAAAGTTGCAGCGGAAGAAGAGTGGAATCTCATTCCTCAAGAAATGATACAAATCCTTCTACTTAGTATGCCCAGAAGGATGGAAGCTGTAATAAGTGGACGAGGGGAAATACTCATTACTAAATTAATCAAACTAAATTGTAATAAAGCTAATTTTAATATTATAGTTTAGAAATAAGGAATACACACACTGGAACTTTTCAAACCAAGAATATCAGATCCAATTTCTCTCTCCATATTATTAATGAAAAACACACATACACTGACATAAACAACAATTTGAAAATTTTACACAAACTACCTAAAGGCAATAATATGAACCGTTTAGAAGAGTTGGAAATTTACAGACATCGCAACAATCCACTACTACTCAACGACAAAATCAATTCCAAAACAAACAAAATTTATGATTTAATACTAAACAATGGATACAATGGATAGAATGGCCGCACTACGTCATGTACTTAACAATAAACAATCATATAATTTTATTATTTTTTATTTTTTTTTTTTTTTATTTTTTTTTTTTTTTTTTTTCCTATTTTATATATTTTTTTGACATTGAATTTAGTGTAGTAATGGGATCTGATGAAGGAAGAAATTTCCGAAACTAGTCTCCATAGTAAATAAATTTTTTAAAATTTTTAAAATTGTCACTATAAGATATTTTACTACCAATTTGTGTTTTTTTTTTTTTTTTTTTTTTTTTTTTTAGAATCGTATAAATTAGAAAATTTTATTTTGCTTGTTTTTTTTGTGCTTGTAATTAAAAAATTTTTTTAACCATATATTGTTATAAAAAAAAAAAAAACATTAATAAATTGTAAAATTTTTAAAAAACCACCGTTTTTTAAACTATAATATACAGTGATAAAAGCCACGGCACCTGATAAAAATGGATAAATGCCATCTTTATAATATAACTAATTTTAATGTTTATAAACCGCTTTTGAAAATTAAAAAAAAAAAATAGTTCGACACATTTTAACATTTTGCAATGAAAAATAGCCGCTATAATTCCATAAGGCCACATTTGTGGCTCTTTTGAGAAAAATAAAAATTTGGGATCATTTGATACCAATTCCACTGAAATTGACCAGCGGGATTTTTTTTTATTAAAAAAAAAAAAAAAATATGAGTTAATTTTGTCCAGGAGTGTATATTGTATTTTAACACCATTTTTTTTGTACCACAAAAATCCTTATTAATTTAATTTATAAAACAGCGACCACGAAACGACTTCAAACACTTTTTTTTGTTGATCCAATCAGTTTTGTCTTGTGTTGCTTTGATTTGTGTCAGTTGATTTATAGAGTATGAACACCTTCAATCATTAGTCAAATTTGACTTAACACAATTTTGCTTTATTATGTGTGAATGGACTAATAAAGTACAATACAATGTTTGCCGTTCTATGTTTTATGAAACAAAATATTTGACGTAAAATTGTTTTGCCTGATTCAATGTGCATAGCACTATACAATCGTATGCATTTTGGCCGCAATTAAGACAAAAAAAATCGTTTTGTCTAATTCGGTGTGTTTCCAGCCTAATGCTGTGTGCCTCAGAAGACTTTTCAAACTAAACTTTTCAAATTTTGAAGCTTTCGCTATTTCCTCATAGATGCTTGGTGAAAAGGCAGTTTACGAGGTTACTTTTCGATGACTTTTCAATTTGTATGACATACAGTTTAAAATACGTAGTCAGTAAAGCCCGGTACACATTGAGAACGAGTAACGAGAACGATATTTCCTTTTTTACCAAATTATGTAAAATAATTATTAAAATAATTAAAACTGTATGATAATAATAAACGATAGTTAAAATATCGTGCATTTACGAAAAATAAAATTTAAAATTTTAACAGTTTTAATACAAAATTTCAATTTATCATCGTAAATTAAAACTATACAATGAAATTTTCTATTAAAACTGTTAAAATTTTAAATTTTATTTTTAGTAAATGCACGATATTTTAACTATTGTTATTTAAAATCATACAGTTTTTATAATTTTAATAATTTTCTGCCATAATTCAGTTTATAAGCAATCGGTTTCTCATCGGTCAGCTCAATATGCATTTTTATGTTTGGACTTGGCGTTCCCTTCTCTGGATTTTAGTTTACTACCAATAAACGAATTCTATCCGCTACTTCACGATCATTAATATGGTTTATGTTCAGCGGAAATTCTCCACGCTCAATCACCATTGAAACGTTTCCCGGAATGAATTTTCTCTACCCAAATCTCTACCCAATAAAAAGTCAACTGGCAATATTCCATCAGAAACTATGTGAATTGTGGTCTCATATACTTCATCCTTATTTTTAGCTTTGCATTAAACCTATACCTACGGTTGATACATCTCTGGATCCCGCACCATGGAATATTGTGCACTCCTCGCTAAATTCGCAAATGCCCGTTCCAATGAATTTTTTATGTGACATTAACTAATGTTGCTTCCGGTATCAACTAGTGCACAAAGTTCCTTTCCATTGAACATTACATTTTTGACAGCTTTAGATGAACAATCATCCTGATTCTCTATGGCTGCACAAGATTTAGAACTTTGAACTATCAGATTTTTTCGCCCAATCTTTTTCTAGATGCCCGGTTCCACTACAGTTGTAACATCTTGGCATTCTTCTGAATCTATTTGACTTTTTGTTTTCAATTGGCTTTGTTGTTACGCTCTCGATTAGTGCTTTTATCTTAATTTTTTGTTTGATTTCTTCATAAATTACGAGTTTACTTTTGAAATCATTCATAGAGGTTGATCCATATAAAATCGCCTTATTATGTTCATAATCGGTTATTCCACTTATACAGTAATCGATTATCGAAGCATCTTCCAAGTTGCCGGTTTGACCCAGTTCATGCATAGCGCTTAAATAATTTTTGAAAGCCACAGCAGAATTCACTTTCTTTTTGAACTCGTTGAATAAATGTGTGATTAGATTTTCACAGGTATCAGTAACCGCCAAACGTAAACTGTCTTTTGCTGTTCCAGTAAACAGTATTTTTGAATAAATAACTTTCTGTTCAGCATTCCATTTCATACATACGGCATCTTCGACATCCTGAATCCATTTCTCGACGGGATAATCATCCTCCCCGCTAAACTTCGAAAGCGATTATTCGACATCTCTAAAACTTAAGCAAGCTCCAGGAGTAGGCACGATAATACATTTTACCTTTCAGCGCCATCTTCCGTGTTCGTAACTCTTCTAACTAGGTATTATCTTCCTGTTAGTTGCCATTAAGTTCGCTAGCATGTCACCACCCTCCATCATAGTGCTGCTTTTTGGTTCGTTCAATAGCACTGTATTATTTGAATTCACCGACTCAATATTCGCGACTCTTCTAAACATTTCCATCATCTTACACATAAAAGTGTCCTCAATTTCAGGTTAATTATGAAGATTAGTTTTTTTTTCGGCCCATCTCAGTTAAAATTTCTTAATAATTTGTTATATAATAGCAATCCTCACTTTCAGCCCCAAAATCAAAATCGTCCTTGGTACACAATACGGTACTTTATATTTCTCGACTCACAAATTCGGTGATCTTAGAACCGTTCTGATTTTATCTTTGATCTTCGCCAAATTAAAACTGTTTACAACAGCACTTAATTTTAAATATCACGAGTATTACTTTAGCCGTTAAATACTGCCTTGGTACAAAATACGGTACTTTATATTTCTCGACTCACGAATGCGGTGTTATTCCACGGCACTTTATATCACCACAAATCTTGGTATACGTAAAATCTCTCACGTATATAAAAATTTGCCAACTATATTAACTTTACGATAAAGTTTTATACACGTTAATCACCACAAACTTAAATGTTTAATCGGTCGGTTTCCCTTTTTGCAACACAACGTCTTAAACGCACCAAAACTAAACCAAAACGTACAAAACTACACGTTTGCTTCAAGAAAACTCAATAGGTTAAGGAATTTCCTTAATATTTGTTGCTCAAAATTACCCGCTGATCGATCCCGGTTGAGCCCCAAAGTGTAGAGTTTAATTAGTTTTTAAGAAAAAAGCACGAGTTGTTGTTGTTGTTAATAATTGTTTTACAAACAGGAATAATACAGTGCTGGTAAAAAAAAAATTGGGCAAACAAATTTATTGCAAATTGGAGTCTTTTTTTGCTAAAATTACAAAACTTTTGAAAGCAATTGGTTTATTGTTTCATTTTAAATACATGTATGACGTAATTTTTTGAAAAAAAAAATTGACCTGCAATTTAGGAGCAAAACACCGAAAAATGCCAAAATATTCAAAATACGTTGATTGGAGTTAAAGTAATGTAATAAATTAAATACTTATTTTTTATTTTTTTTTTTTTTGTTTTCTATTGATTTATAGAAGTTCAATCTTTAATATTAATATTTTGTTGAACCGCCTTTTGCTTTTATTACAGCGATACACCTCCGATTCATTGAATTTGATAAATTTTTCAAAGTCGCAGGAGATATGGATTCCCAAATCATCATCAACAAACTTTTTAAAGCTTCAATCGATTCTGGGCGCTTCCTTGCTACTTCTAGCTTCATTATAGACCAAATATTTTCAATTGGATTTAAGTCTGGACTACACGGGAGCCAGCTCAACACATCGATACTTTTTTCTTCGAAGTACTTTTTTACCTTTAAATGAAGAGATAAGAAAAAAAAATTAATTTTTAACAAATTATTTATGTTTATCTGAAAGCCAATTTGTCTATGTACAATTCAAAATTAATAACTCACAATTTTGGCGGTATGGCACGGAGCGTTGTCCTGTTGAAAAATAAATTTGCAAGTCTCGCCAAAAAGCGTTAACGTAGAAGGGTCAAATTCGTTCTGAAGGACCTGCAGATAAACAGCTGCTGTAACGCTGGAACTAAGGAAGTACAATCGACCGGTTTCATTTCCAGAAAAGCATCCCCAGACCATAACTCCTTCTTTTTTCGGTGGAAGTCTTAAAAGACATTCGTTGCTAAGTCTCTCGCCAGGTTTTCTCCTTACGAGAATTCTTCCATCTCCAACATGCAGCTTGAATTTTGATTCATCGGAGAAAATCACATCATTCCACATCTCTGGAGTCCAATTAACATGCTCCTGGCAGCACAAAAGATCTTTTAGGTCGTAGTGCTAGCCGCTTTTGGGCAGGGACGAAAAAAAAAAAAAAAAAAAAAAAAAAAACATGCTCCTGGGCTCCTAGCAAACGTTTTTTTTTTTCACTAGTAATGTGAACTCAGGCTTCTGGACTGGTTTAAGTGCTCTCAAACCAGCTTAAACAAGTCTTTTTCTCACTAAGCCGGGTGAAATTTTTTTTCCCGTTGCTCGCTCAAGATCCTGTCTTATGTCCGATGAAGTTTTAAAACGGTTCCGACGACTTTGTAATAGTATAAAACGATCTTCCACTGGCGTTGTCTTTCTGGGCCTTCCAGAGCCTTTCTTTCTTTGTGTACCGCCCATCTCTCGATTTTTTTAAATATTCCAAGCGACAGTACTTTTAGGAATGTTTAATATTTCATTTATTTCACGCGTGGTTAAATTTTCTCGCGCCAAAATCAACATATTGCTTTTACACTGGTCACTAACTTTTCCCATTTTTTTTAACTAAAATTGCACTTTATTCTTTATTTGTCTAGGATCACTTACAGAATAACTTAATCTTACAAAATATGCACTATTTATACTAAAAAAATAAATTACAGGCAATAAAACATCTGCACCCTAATGACGCCAAGAACGGTAGGCGTTAAAAAAATAATTGCTTGCCCAATTTTTTTGCACATCAGTTGCAGGGTTGTACCGGTGTAATAAAAGCAAAAGGCGGTCCAACAAAATATTAATATGAAAGATTGAACTTCTATAAATCAATAAAAAACAAACAAAAAAATTAAAAATAAGTATTTAATTTATTACATTACTTTAACACCAATCAACGTATTTTGAATATTTTGGCATTTTTCGGTGTTTTGCCTCTAAATTGCAGGTCAATTTTTTTTTTTTTCAAAAAATTACGTCATACATGTATTTAAAATGAAACAATAAACCAATTGCTTTCAAAAATTTTGTAATTTTAGCAAAAAAAGACTCCAATTTGCAATAAATTTGTTTGCCCAATTTTTTTTTACCAGCACTGTATATAGCAATTATACAATTTAAATATAACACAAAATACGATACAGGCTGTATCCTAATTGAGTTGAACAAATTCGGATACCTTAAAGCCTACATATTATATATAAATCTTATTTTGAATTACATACTTTTAATAAACGACTCGATTTATTTTTTACTAGACGTCATTTATTTAAACGAGACATTGAAAAGTTTAGTTGGCTATAAGCATAAAATAATGAAATATAAGAAAATTCAAGCGTATACAACAATGAAATTCGATCAGCGCACGAATAATGTGTACGGCCGAAAATAAAACTAACATTAGGTGTCCACCGAGGGAAACAAAGTTTTTTATAAACGTAATGAAATTCTTTATTTGAAATGGAATATTTATTTCCTTCACTGAATCTGCTCTTTAAACAACAAAAAAAAAAAAAAATTTACCTCTCTCTTGCTTTTACGAACATTTTTGTTTCCTTGTTTTTGTTTTTTTTTTTGTATATTATCTTGTACGTACACAATTGAGTCGATTGTTGTCGATTAGGTTTAGTTTAGAAAAAAAACTTATGAACGTCGGTCGTGCGATTTTTTGTATCGCGAAATAAAAAAGATGAATTATGGGTTTTCTTAATTAAAATACCCATTTTTCGTCTAATATGAATGAAAACAAATTGATTTTGTTTCGTAATAATACGGCCCAAAACCTACATAGGAATTCAAACATAATATTTTTCAAAAAATCGATTTCTCTATAAAGTTAGCAGTTGGTTGGACTAATAAAGCTTTATTCAAAATTGTTTGTGCAAATTAAAAATTAAGACAAAAAAAAAACAAATTTTAAGGGAACAAATAATTACCCGTGACATGGTGTGTTCTTTATAGATAGTAGATCTACAAATAAAGAAAAGTGAGTTTTCCAGCGAGTGTAAAATTTCTCAAGCATGCGGTAAATCACTTTTGTTTGTTACGCGTCGAATATGCCATTTTTCCTTGTATACTTGACGAAAAATATCCAAATTAAACAATTACAATCACTGGAAAACTTTCACTTTTCTTTACTTTTAGAACAATCTACTATTATTTGTGTAAATTGTCCCTTTTAAAGTGGAGAAAAAAAGAAAAACTGATTTTTTTGTTTTCTTCACATTTTTATTTATATTTCGATAATGGGTGAACGGCCGTTAACGGGACAAAAACCTTTTCACGCGGTTCGACGACCTCTTATAACAATTTTTATTTTTGAAAATCGCAGAAAATATTTCTCTTATTCTCATTTAAGGTCGCCGGCCCGCGCGTTGTTTTATTATTTATAACTCGGTAAGGGTTGAACGGCCTTTAGTCGACCAGCACCATTTAATTTGCATGTAACGATCAAACTATCCTAATTCATATACTACCAAACTATCCTATTCTATGTGACCTCTTACTTTATACTCTAGGCGTATGTAGTTCTACATGTAAAGGTCGTGTCTCACAATCTTCTGCTTTTTTGTCTTAAGTTTTAATATGCACAAATAATTTTGAAGTCATATTTTAAACAGTTTTGAATAAAGCTTCATTATTAGTTCAGCCAACTTCTCTAATTTTACACTGAAATCGATTTTAAAGAAAATATTTTTTGAATTCCTATAAATTGTGTGCCGTACATGACGTCAAAATATAAGGTGTACGCTGTTTAATGCGGGACACCCTTAAAATTGAAGAAGAATCCCATCTTCACCCTTTTTCTTTATTTTAAAAGTCCTACAGGGTCAAACTAAAATATTTGAACTTAATTTCCGGCAGAGATATGTGGTACAGTGTTCGTTATGTTGTGAAAATGGACACGCGTTTTTCAGTAATAAACTACTTGTAATAGTTTACTTTTTTTTTTAAATTCCTGAATATCTGTGAATTGATTTATTTATTTAGTTATCCTTATCACCAACTTATTTAATTGTTTATTTAGTTATAACGAACTGGTTACATTATTAAAAAATTTAATAAAATTATATCATTAAAATATTTCAATTTTTTTTTTTTTTAAATTTACCAATAATCTAAAAGATGCTTTGGCACCAATTTCTTAAATGGGTCTCTACGAATAAAGAGGAGCTCAGTATTTATTAATTTGCATCTACCTCGATATTCTGGAAGTATGAAAGCAGGCAGGCTTACATCTCTAGGTAGCCTTGGGAGAGCTTACATTTAAAAGCGCTTTTACACTCTATCTATGCGATCTGAGTAGTTATTATAAAACAGATTCCATACGGCAATACCATATTCTAACAATGAACGAACAAACGAGATGTATACAATTTTAATCACGTAAGAATCCTGAAAATCTTTGGAAAACCTTTTAACAAACCCAAGCATAGAATTCGTTTTAGAAATGCAACCCTCAATGTGCTTATGAAATGATAGATTCGAAGTAAAAGTTTTACCTAAATTCTTAAACTTATCGACACTTTCAATAATGCAATCGTCAAAAAAGTAAACGTAACTAGCGGGTGAGTGTAATCGGGTGAAGCAGATTGTTTTGCATTTGTAGATCTATAGCATCAAATTATGCGATGTACACTAAGCTTTGAAGTTTGTCGGATCCGATTGAAAGTCAATTGCATCATTGGCCCAAGAAATAGTTGTGAAAATTTTAATGTCGTCCGCATAAATTACTCAGACAATTTACCACATCATTTACGAAAAGAATAAAAAACATGGAGCCAAATGACTACCTTGATGGGCTCCTGAAGAACTCTTGAAGTGAAATTATACCAATTTTATATTAATAATCCAATCAATCGGCAAAACAGTTACAATCCAAGGAGTCAAGTTTCCGCAGCAGCAATTCATGATCGATCTTATCAAAGGCCTTTCACAAATCAGTGTAAATGACCTGTACAAAATTACCATATAATAGTGCATATAAAATACAATTTGAAAACAAAACTAAGCTAGTTACAGTTGACCTATCAAGGAAAAATTCAAGCTATCCTGTGAAAAATCCATGAGAAATGAATATCTTAACATGAAACCACAATTTCCCTTTAACTAGTTACACACAATGCTTTGTTAAAACTGAAATAATGCAAATACCTCTATAGTTCTCGACATCACTTCAAGATCCAGATTTAAAAATTGGCTTAATAAGTAAGCGTTCCCATAGAAGAGAGAGGCAACTAGGGAAATATGGCCAGAAATTGCACTACCGGCTAATTTTAGAAAATGAGTGGAATACAATCGAATCCGGCACTTTCATTAATATCAAGGATTGACCATTCGGATAAAATAGTATCTACTTCGAGACGAAACATAGAATATTTTGACTCCCTTACAACATTATTCAAAATATATAGATTTTGGATTATATACAATGTCCAACAAATTAGTTGTCCATTAGATTTGTTTTTGTAATTAACAAAATGCGAAAAGTTATTCGGCTTTGATTTAGTCGATGATGCAAGCTCCAGAATATAACTGCTGTAAAGAATATATATGTATGTACATATGTATATACTATATTTATATATATATTCTTTAATAGAGTTTCCCAAAATTTGGCTCTTTCCAGCGCCCCTCCTCTCCCCCTCCACGAGTAATACTTTTTGGAAATTAAGAAATTGAGCGATTTTAGGCTATTCTCGATAGGTAACCATTCTACTTAGGTTGATTTATTTTAATGTTATAGGCATCATTCTCTTCATTTTATAGAACTTTCATTTGAAGTCAGTTTCAGCCTTATATTTAATATTGGCTAAATGCGACACCAAAAGGTACAATCTTATTTTTTTATTAGAAAATGGCATGTTTTAAAATTTTCGCTAAATCAGTGAATTTTTACTAAAATACATAGACTCAGTTTTTTCATGTCTTCATGACATTTACAAATTTTTGAACCACATTTAATTTTTTCAAACACTTTTAAAGTTGGGTACAAGTGTTTGAATGCACCCAATTTTTCGGAAATCGTAATATTCACACCTCTGTAACTTTTTTAGTTTTACTCTGAACGACACTAGCTTTTGGAAAGAAGCTCATCGTTTTATCCTCACAACACCTCATGAAATACTTATTTGGATATTGAGATCCTAACTGCGTTATAATTTTTTAAAACACCTAATAACTCGTTTACAAAAAATCAGGGGTAGTAACGCACGTTTTAATTCTGTATTTCACAAATATCTCAACTTCTGTTTATCATGTTAAAAAAGTATGTACTACTTTATTTATTATGAGTTTGCCTTTAAATCGAACATTTTTAACTTAATATTACAGTAAACAAATTAAAATCTCTCAGATCAATTTTGATTTTATATAGATCATAACAAATATCAGAAGCATAAGGAAAAGCTCAAAAGTAGGTTCAACACTGTTAAAAATTCACAGTTGTGATCCCCTTGATGAAAAAAGGTGCAAATTAACTTGTATCTACTACTAAACTTACCCCTACTTATAATTTTAAAAATGTTAGTACATTACTACTCCTGATTTTTTTTAACGAGCTATTAGGTATTTTAAAAAAATTATAACGTAGTGGGGCGAGAAAACGGAGAGAATGAGGCCTATACCTTTACAACCTTTAAAAACAAAGCAACCTAAGTAGAATTGTTACCTATCTATTAGCCTAAAATCACTCAATTTCTTAACTTCAAAAAATCATAGCTTGAGAAGTGTGGGCCAGGAAGGTGTCAAATTTTTGGAAAATCCATTTTTCATCGACTAATTTTCTGGAAAAAAGTTACAGATAAATCGGTGAATGCAGTAAAATGCATGCGCCCGGTTTTTTTAAAAAGTAATGGATAAGCCCATATACGAGTATACTTCTTACGCAATTAGGATGTAATTTATATTTTTTGTGAGCCTTGCCCCTTCTATTCTTAGATTTATCAAGTCATTATTATGCCACGTTTCCTTTTTTGTACTTAAAGCTGTTATCCTAGGGATAAATCTCTCCATACCTAAATTAATGTTTCAATTGAAAATCCGGAAATGCATTTAAGGAAATGTAATCATTACAAAATTTAAAATTCATGTGTTCACATTTTCTTCAACCAACTCGCAGCATTTAAAAATATAAAAATACATATTGTATATTAACGAAATTCATAATTTCGTATGAGTTGAGTTAGAAAAATCTGTATGGCTGAAAAGTTCATGCCGAGACCGTGCGACCGTGCTCTTTTACGAGGTGCAAATTTGCATGGCAGAAACGCAAGATAAAAACAACTTATTCATAACAATAATATAAAAAACACGGTTAAGTGTACCACTTCAGCATTATATTATATTCTCAGATGAGAGTAACTTTAATATTTTTGGCTTCGAATCCCAAATGGAATGATGAATTAATATTCAATAAATTCAATGCAGCCGTACATAACTTGATTTACATAACGAGAGAAAACGCATTTTGGGAAAATCGATGTAAAAGTTTTGAAAATATTATATTCTGCACCAAAATTGAAAACTATTCTTCTTAAGCGTTTCTTAATCTAGTTTTATGTAAATAATTTTGTTAATTTTAATGATAAAGTTTATTATTAGTTATCAATTGGCATCAATAACTGAATTCGGCCGAAAATATAGTTCTGTAAAATATGCAGTGAAACATGAATGTGGGCATGATGAAATGGCGTGGGGGTATATATCAGATGGAAACATGGACCGATTTCTCAAGGAAAATTTGATTCCAAGCTATTTAACCCTTGCAGTGTTAAAAAGCTTGGAATTAAAGATTGTTTCGAAATTTATCAGGAGAACGATCCGATACGTTCATTTTATATCGTCCAATAATGACTTTTGTATAATTGTCTCGAAGTTATGAAAATACCACACATCACCGGGCTTAAATATTATTGAAAACTTGTCAATTAACTTAAAACTCGGAATTCGAAATCACCCCGTTTCCAACAAAAATGTGCCCAACAAGCGTTAGCTGTTTGGTATTGGCTATGTTTTTGTTTTGTATTAATGTACTAATAAATGTATCTGCAATTAACAATTAAGTCGCTATAGCATGAGATGGAAAAAAAAAATTAAATTTTTCATAATTCTCATTCAGATCGAAACTGAACTTGCAAAAATCTTGATAATTTCGCTCTTCGTAATAAAAGTATTGTAATATTACAAACCGATAGAAATCTTTGTTCAACTATTTTAATTATAACTATTTTAATTATTAACTACAAATATTTTAAATATATTATAATATTATTTAATATAGTATACATAAAAAATATTTGAACTATTTAATTAAATATTTAATTTTATAATATTTGTTTTTTTTTTTTTTTTTCAAATTAATCTAAAACTAATTGTCATAATTTTAAATGTTAAAATGAACTGAATTGTTAATTTAATTGTTCAATAATTATATTTGGTTAAATAACCGAAAGAAATAATTGAATTAAAAATTTAAACAAATAAATTAAGTAAATTAGCAAAAAAATCGTTTTTTTCATATTTAACCTGGAAAGCTCATTGTTTCCACCAGAAGTTGAACATTTCATATTTGGTCTAGTTAAATAACAATGCTATGTTGAAAAAGTTAACAATTTGTAAAATAATTAAAAAGTAGGTAGAAATGAAGAGTGTTTTCCCATTTTAAGGGTGTTCCGAACTAATCGATTTCTCATTTTTAACCTTTTTTACAGATTAACTGGACTATATCATCTGTACTTTTCTCTAGAATAAAAATTTAATACAAATTGTATTGATTATTTTCCAAAATGATTTTGAATTTCAAACCGTTTTTTAATTTAGGAATACCGTAAATCACACACAATTTAAAAATGAAAGTTTAAAAAACCACCAAATGTTATTTTACAAAATATGTAAAAACATTTACATATTTTAAAAATTTATGCATAGTACATATCGTGAACAAAAATTCGCATCATCAGTTGCTTTTATTTACTTCTTATTGAGTAAATAAAAAGCAACTGATGATCTGAATTTTAATTCACAAAATGCATTTTGCACAAATTTCTAAAATAAATGTTTTTATTTTTTATTCGTTGTGAAAATCAAAATTTTGTGATTTTTTAAACTTTCATTTTTAGATTGTATTGAAATAAAAAGCTTAGATTATTTAAATATTTAAAATAAAAACAATCTTAAAAAATTATTATTTGATTTATTTTTAATTTCATAGGATTGGGTTACGCTGTAATACAAGTTTAGCCTGCACAAACTATTTGCATATTTTGAATGCAAGGAAAAATAAATAAAATTTCGTAGAAGTAGCACAAAATTAGATAAAACCATGAATGAAATATTTTCTACGTTTTCAATTCCTTCATTCATAAATTAAATAGTTCGATGCCGAAAATATCTAAAAGTATATAATGAGTTATGTATTTGTGCATACTATAATATGTATATGTATATAAAAAATAAACATAAACAAAACTATGTAGAAATGTTTTCTTTCGCTTCTCCATACCAAATGTTGCTAATGGAATGGCTAAGCTATATATGCATATATATATATATATATATATATATATATATATATATATATATATATATATATATATATATATATATATATATATATATATATATATATATATATATATATATATATATATATATATATATATATATATATATATATATATATATATATATATATATATATATATATATATATATATATATATATATATATATATATATATATATATATATATATATATATATATATATATATATATATATATATATATATATATATATATATATATATATATATATATATATATATATATATATATATATATATATATATATATATATATATATATATATATATATATATATATATATATATATATATATATATATATATATGATATATATATATATATACATATACTATGTTAATTTTATGTACATAATTACGAAAATACAAAAACGAAGTCAAAACGAATGAAAAATACATGAGAAATTGAGAATATGCTTTACAGTGAAGGGAATATATATTCCATTTAAAATACAAAATTTCATATCATATGTAAATGAATTTGTTTTCCTTACTAGACACCTAATGTTAGTACCAAAAAATAATATTCAAAGAGTGGCGCTAGGTTCGCACCGGCTTAACATTTTATTTCGGTATAATCTTTCTTATACTTTTGTGTTTTGTGAAATATATTATATGTGGAATATATTTAAGCACAGATTCGAACCCTAGAGTAAATCAAAATACACTTAATTGTCACTACTAAGCTGAAAAAGGCTATTCAAATACAATTATATTTTGTAGTCGAAATGAGTTGCATTTCGAATAATTGTAGGGATAAACGAATTGGAATAATTAATTGCATGAGTGAATCACTACAAGATAATATGGCAATGTTTCGCAAATTTGGTCGTCCTGATTTATTTATTACATTCACGTGTAATCCATCGTGGACAGACAGAAATTAAATAAGAACTTAAAACTTTTCAAAATCCTCCAGATCGCCCGGATATAGTTACATGAGTTTTATTTTAGATGATATTGTTAAAAAGCAGATATTTGGAACTGTTGTTTCGTACGTTTGTACAATTGAACATCAAAAACGTGGATTACCACACGCACATTGTCTATTCACGCTTAAAAATGAGGATAAAAGAACATTGACAACATAATTTGCGCTGAAATTCCAAATCAGAATGAACAACCACCACTTTATGAAATAATTATAAAACAAAATATTCATGGTCCATGTGGAGAATTGAACAGAAATTGTGTTTACATGGTTGGTGGAAAATGTTCAAAACAATTCTCAAAAAGTTACTGCAGTGAGACTGACATTTCCGTAGATAATTATCCAAAATATAGGCGACGTCCTCCTACTAATTTAGAAAATCAACCCAGATCACGATCGAACATTGTAATTGATAACCGGTTTGTTGTTCCTTATAATCCTTTCCTGAGTCTTAAATATAACGCTCATATAAACGTTGAACTTTGCTCAACAGTCAAAGCAATAAAGTATACACTTCGCCAGAATTGGAGTTGCGGTTGATTCTGCTAACAATACAAGCAATGTTATAGATTATGATGAAATAAATCAATTCCTGAATTGTCGATATATTAGTTCGCAGGAAGCTGCGTTGTTACGCTATCTGTTCATTTACAAGATGGTCAATCAATATTTTTCACCGAAGATAATATTGAAAATGCTTTAAGAAGAGAGTCTGTTAGGGTCATAACTTTAACCGTATTTTTTGAATTAAATTCTCCAGACCTTTTCGCTCATAACATATTGTATCAGGATATTCCGATGCAAATTCACACTTTGGGGAGAAAGCTATCGGTAGAATCATTTCAGTTTTTCCATAAAATGTTGAGTTGTATCATTTACGTCTACTACATCTTAAACTGAAGGGCTCTTAGGCTACATCTTTCGATACTTTAAAAACTTTTAATAATTGTGTATTCCCAACGTTTAAAGAAGCAGCTAAGGCACGAGGCCTAATTAATGATAGCGTTGAATGGCATAATTGCTTATCAGAAGCTAACACTCATATGTTGCCAAAATCGTTGCGAGCATTATTCATTACTATACTGTGTTATTGCAATCCATCAGATCGTATTAAACTTTTTAATGATTTTAAGAACAATCTTCTGGAAGACTTTATTAATCAAGGTATGACTGAAAATGAAGCTTTGGCTCATTGCGTATTTTACTTTTACCACTTCCTAATGCAACAGAAATCTTAAATCAAAACATAAATTTTGCTCCTATTATAACAACAACTGAACCTAATATGTGGGTATTACTCAACGCAGTCGCAGCATCAATGATATTTTCAGCCTTACATAATCGAATTTCTCAAAAGTGTTTTTATTTAGATGGACCTGGTGGATGTGGAAAAACATTTTTATACCGAGCGTTAATTCAAAAAATCGATGCAGAAAATAAAAATGTATTATGTGTTGGACCCAAAGGAATGACATGTCACTCTGCGTTTTCATTGCCTCTCAATATGGATGCCGTGAAATTTCCACAACTTACTCGCAAAAAACGTGAATTTTTAGTATCTGTTGATTGCGTAATTTGGGATGAAGCTCCAATGGCTTCAGGCATATCACTTGAAATTTTGGACTTAATATTTCACGATTTAATGAAAAATGATTTACCGTTTGGTGGAAAGGTAATGGTCTTAGGAGGAGATTTTCGGCAAGTGTTACCTGTTGTTAGAAGAGGAAATCGTGCGTCAATTATTAATGTGACTGTTAAAAAGTCCCATTTGTGGCATCACTTTAAAGTATTAAGCTTAAGTACAAACATGAGAGCAATAAGTGATCCACATCTTAGCAGTTGGCTTTTGAACGTTTGTGATGGGAAGAATTTTGATACCTTACACACTAAAAAATCACTACTACTCACTCACTACTCTATTCCAATACCTTCAGGTTATATTTCCGATGATCTTATTACAGATATTTTTGGTTCATCATTTACTACAAAACGTGCAATTTTGTGTCCGAAAAATTAGCATGTTCGATTAATACATGATAATGTTCTTCAAAAACTTATTTCAAATGAAATATGTTATTGGGCAATCGATTCAGTTAAGGCCGATGACGGCTCTGATGATGAAAACATGCAAGTTAATTTTCCAGTGGAATATCTTAACGCAATAAATCCATCAGGATTACCGCCATATTGCCTTAAATTAAAAAAGGGTTGTATAATTATGTTGTTGCGAAATCTTGCAATTAAAAATGGATTATGCAATGGAACACGGTTAGTGGTTCTTGATTTAAGCACCAACTGCTTAAAAGTAGAAATAATTACCGGATCACATTCAGGGACAATACATTTTATTCCTAGAATTACATTAGACACAGCTAATGATCCATCTTTGCAAAGAAATATACGATTGAAAAAATATTTTGTGCAAATGCACAGGGGTCCCCTAGTATATTTAAATTCACAGCTACGAAGAATTTTCTTATCTCAGTAACATCTCAGGAAACTGATTGTTCTTTCCGGTTCTCAGTGAATCTTTCATCTGCAATGCGACATTAATGTATGGTCCGGTCGTACAGTGAAGTCTCTGGGAGATTTTATTGCGTTTTAGAAAATTCAAATATGTGATGGCAGATGATGGATAGATGCTTGAAGGAGTTATAGGTCTACAGTATTTAAACGAGTTTCCAGAAGAACGTCGATTTCTACGTCGATGATTTATTGTCAGGAGCAGTTAGATAGGATGATCTGAACTGAATAAAATCGCAAATCACTGAAATTTTAAGCTTCGCTGGGTTTTATCTACGAAAATGGGCACATAATTCATAGTTAGTATGCGTACAAAATGCGTATGAATTTAAAAAAAATCGATAACAGTCCCCAAAGCCGATGGGGCCGAAGTGTGATCTTATTAAAAACAATATTTGAAGAATTAAGGATGTTAAATCTTAGATTAGATGACATATTGCCGGCAGAAATTCAATCCAGTATCCAAATGGGCGAAACTTTACAAAGAATTTCAAGAATTTAGCAAAATAGAAAGTCCGATGTGGATTGGTGGTTGTGGGAAGATTGTAACGAACATCATAACAGCAAACTCTCTTTTATCCAGCAGAGTTTATCCAGCAAAATTAATACATCACCATTTATGGTGGCATGGTCTATCATGGCTTAGATTTACTAATTCAACTTCAAAAGATGAGAACTTCTAATTGATCAAAGGTTACTCATTCAATCATTTGATTCACATAGCTGCCATGATGTTGCGACTTATTTCAAAATGCAGTGACTCCCTGCAGTAGCAAGAAGTCAATTAAAGAGACATTTTTAACCAGGCACGAAATATCCACTAAGCCATCCATAAAGAATTTGGCTCAATTTCTGTACAACCAAGGTATATTGAGAGTAGGAGGACAGCGAATAAGACGCTAAAGGTCAAATATTGCTGCCAATAAATATGTCGCAGATATAAGACACCGTCTCCACGCCAAATAATAAGACAACTACCAAAATCAAGAGTCACCGGCACCAGAGCATTTATAGTCCGGCGATTTCATATACAGAGCTAAATAACTGACATATTTTCCTTTTGGGATTACAATCGATTACCATTCGATTCTTCGTACTCATTTTATCGGTTTAAGCGGATTTTTTTGAAGCCTATATAAAACAAATACAATATACATATTTAATGTTAGCTTAACATACATTTAAACGTTATAAAATTGATAAAAAACCGGATAAGTAGAGGCATCATTAAATACATAAAACGTTTCTTAATAACTTTTTTAGCATTTCTCAATCTCGAAGAAGATAAAACAATCAACCACGCCATTTCCCAATTTCTTTTGTATATACGATATTTTCGAGATGATACTCGATGACAAACTTTTTTTGTTATTCCGTTCATTGAGAGGGGCGGGAGGCACATATCCACATCAATTGTGTATACCGATAAAAAAAAAAAAAAAAAACCTAATGTATCGTAAATGAATATGTCAACATACCTCTGTAAAAATACGATACACATCGAGTTTTATATCAATATTTTCTTCAATTGTTTTTCAATCACAATAATGTATCTCAGATTTTTTTTACTGTCTTAAGTACTTTACAGGCTTAAGTAGTCTGAATAAATATATTAAGGTTGTACCATCTCATTTCAATAACATGATAATTGGTAATTCGTATGTGGTAAACAGTAAACATACATCAAAATGATTTAATTGAGGTTGGGGGCCTATCACCTAATTTCTTCCCTATCCATCTAAATTTTATAAAAAAGCCAACTAAACGGATAACATCATAAAGAAAAGGTCAAAAATCTAAACTTTACTGGAACAACAAAAAATAATTTTGGTCGTCTTAGGTATGTACATATGTACATATACATATGTTGTTTGTTGTACAATTTTCGTGATTTGGGGTTGTTTTTAAATCAGCAAAGGTAAATGCGTAAAACTAACCACGTATTTGTAACAACAGCAACAACCGACAGTGATAAGAAAAATATGACCAAATTGAATTATGTCACACATATTGATTATTATGTGTGGTGGTGTCTTTAGGGTTTTAATATTGTGGTACTCAACGAACTCGTTTAAACTTTAACTTTTTATTTTTACTCTTTTTTTTTTTTCAAAAGGGTGGGTGTTCGTTGCCCAAAGCACTGCGATCATTGAGGCCTATTGTGCATCCCTAGAGATTCCTACTTGAAATGTAGGTCTATATCCTTGATAAACGCCGCTACCTGATGCATATCGAGTGGGTCGGCATTAGGCCGCTGGATTATGTACGCATTGAAGAACTTGAATCTTTTTAGGATGATAGCATCGCATGTGAATAGTAGGTGTTCCGATGTATCCTTACCGCAGTCACAGAATCTGCACTGGTCTGTAAGGGACCTTCCCATTGGCGGTCCATCCCCAATGCCTCTCCCACATTTATAATATTATAACTGAAGAATTTCGTGGCCTGTCTCATCCCACCGGAGGACTCCCAGACTAATTTCCTATAGTTCTGCTCCCAGTCCCTTATACCGTCTGCCAAGTGGGTTTTGGAAAAAGCAATACTAGGACTGGAACCCAGGAAATCTCAGCTTGCTCCCATTTTTGCACATCGGTCTGCTGCCTCATTTCCTCTAATGGTGAAGTGGCCAGGAGACCACAAAAGGGTGACTTTATATACTTTACCCAGTTCTAATAAATTACAGTAGCAGCTCCAAATCAATTTCGAGTTGAACACTGAAGCTCCTAAGGCTAGCAGAGCTGCCTGGCTGTCCGAGATTATATAGATATCGGTCTTCTTATATTTCTTTTTGAGACATTGAAGCACACATACCTCAATAGCAAAGGTCTCTGCCTGAAAAATTGTGGGGGTGCTACCCAGTAGTATGCATAGTTATAGGTCGGGGCCGACTATCCCTGCACCGGTACCCCCGTCTGTTTTTGACCCATCCGTATACCATACAGAAGCATGGCGAGGGAGGGAGGAGATAATATTCTCTACCAATGCCCTATCCGGCAAACTAATAGTAAAATTCCTCCGACAGTCGATTGTCCTTACCATCAAATCCGATAGTTCGATCAATTCCTCCTTATAATTTAATTTATGTAGGATACTGTTGTGTCCTGGCCTTATGGTTTTAATTTTGGCTATAATTTTTAGGCTCAGACCTCTTGAACCGGCAACTATTTTAATGTGTAGGCACAGTGGTGAAAGCCCCAGTATTCTCTCAAGGGCAGCTGTTGGACAAGTCCTCATTGCTCCAGTTGCACCCACACAGATTAACCTTTGGATCTTGTTCAGTATTCTCCGTGTACCAGTCTGCTCCGTCTTAGCCCACCACACAAACGCCGCATAAGAGACCATAGGTCTTATGACGATCCGGTAGAGCCAAACCAACATTTGTGGTCTCAGTCCCCACGTTTTGCCAATCATTCTTTGGCAGGTGAAGTAGGCCTTATTCGCCTTGTTTGTGATATGATTTAAGTGGGGATTCCATGTCAATTTCTGATCAAGTACGACACCCAGATATTTAACTTCCGGCTATCAGCGGGAGGACAGTTTTCCTCCGGTAAGTAAAGAGAATGCAGTTGAACTTGTTGTTAATAATTTAATTCTAAATTATTTATAAAATACTATAAATAAATAAATAAGGCCCACCTCCGTGCACCAATCATTTACTACCTCTAGGCCTAGGGCTTGCTGCATTCTTTCTCCTACTGTGTTTGCGAACCTGCCCCTAACCATCAAGACTAGGTCGTCCGCATAGGTAATGTTCAAGAATTCTAAATTTCTCAGTATGGTAAGTAATTGATCCATCACGATCAGCCACAATAAGGGAGAGAGAACACCTCCCTTGGGGCAACCACTGGTGGCCGCTATGGTGATGGTTTTGCCTCCAAAGAGGCCGTAATCCTCCTGGGTTTTAGCATGTTTATAATCCACCTTACGGTGGAGGGGTCTATACCCCTTGTTAGTGATTGTTCCTGAATCACCTCGATACTAGTATTATCAAAAGCTCCCTGGATATCAATGAAGGAGCACAGTAAAAATTCTTTATTCTGAAGTGTATCTTTGATTTCCGATGTCAGCTCGTGTAGAGCCGTTTCTGTTGATTTCCCTGCTTGGTAGGCATGCTGCCAAGTCCCACAATTTTCTCCATGGTTTTCAGTAAAAATGAAGTGAGGCTAATAGGTCTATAAGACCTAATCTCCTCTGGGGATCTTTTTCCCGCTTTTGGGATTAAAATCACCCGAACCTCCCTCCAGCATTTTGGAACATATTCCAAGATGTAGCTGGCTCTGAAGAGTATATTAAGATAAGGAAGATTATATTAAGATCTTGTAAAATGGCGGGGTATACGCAGTTCCCTCCCGGTGATTTGAAAGGGCCAAATGATTTGACTGCCCAACCTATCCGTTCCGGCGTAAAAAAGTGCCTCAAGCCCCCTTTGGAACCAGATACGGATGTGCGCTACTTGCGTTGGATTCTTCCTGATCCATCAGTACTACACAATCTGGGAAGTGATCTCTCACTAGACATTCCAGAGTCTCCTCCCTGGTTGTGGTTATCTCTCCACTTGGTTTCCTAACAAATCCCAAGGGATTCCTGTGCTCCAACGAGAGTGCCTTCTGGAGTCGATCCGCCATAGGTAGTTTGTCTATTTTCTTACGAAAGTCTCTCCACCTTAGTCTTTTGCTCTGCCTAAAAGCTATGTTGTATTGGGTAAGGGAATTTTGGTAGGTAGTCCAATCGTTCGTCCTCTTAGCCCTATTAAAAAGTTTGCGGATATTCCGTCTCATGTTTTCCAAGTTTTGGTTCCACCAAGGAACATCCCTTGTACCTCTAATATGCAGCAGAGGTGAGCTTGAGTGGTAGGCATTAATTATTGCCTCTGTAACGTCATTTGCAACTTTGTCGAGGTCTTCGACAGAGTTTATCGTGGTCTGTAAACCAGCTAAGCTATCCAAAAGTCTGTCGTTATAGACTGGCCAGTTGGTGCGTTTTGGTATTATTAGGTTGCATCACTCTCTTTATTGTTAACTGCTAAGTTGTTACTAAGACAGAATTCAAAAAGTTGCTCATCTCTTAAATTGGTGTTGCTGCTTCCCCAGACTAAGTGGTGTGCATTAGCGTCGCAACCAATGACGAATTTTTGATGATGGAGCGTGCAATAATTCACGAAGCCCTGTATCACTTCTGGAGGGGGGTCATTTTCATCCCCGGGAAAATATGCAGAAGCAATGTTCATCACCCTCCTGCCTTCTTTTGGTATAGAGAAAGAGAAGTTATTGTACCTTGAGCGACAGAGAATTGCTGTCCTCGGCCTATCTGCAGCCGTGTCGTAGACTAGCTTACCTTTATTGGCTGCAAAATCTTTTATCTTCCCATTGTTGGTCCAAGGCTCCTGTATAAGCGCTATATCCCAGTCCTTAATCATAAAAAGACGGTTTAGGTTGTTTGTAGCCGTCTTCGATCGATGCAGATTAATCTGCACGAATCTCAGTTTCGTTATTGTTGTAGGCTACGGAGAGCCTGGTTTGCTTGGAAGCTGTTATGCCACCCTTTCTCTAGGGGTCAGCCCATGGTTCTTCCCGCTCTTTCCTCGGCCCGGTTTGGCCGGTCTCCCTGTTCCGGAGGTGCCAGGTCTCCTGGCCTCCCCCGCCACAGTGACCCTACCACCGCGAGATTCGGCTCCGCCACTCTCCCCTTGACTGCATCCACTACCCCCTCCGAACTCTCTTCTTACTCAAATAAAGTTCGAACCTCAGGAAGGTTAAAAAAATAAAACTGAAGCTGCATGTGTTCAAAAAAAAAACTCCCACATGTCTGTACATCTTATACACCATAGATCAAATAATCCAATAATTAAATTGTATCCGCACCTTGTCTTATATACATACATATGCTCCTAAGGTGTAAATTGTGTAGAAGAAAATTCATATCCTCAACAGTTTGCAAAAATAATCTGCAACACATATTATTAATTTAATCAAACATAAAATTCCATAAAAATACTCGATAAAGCATAAAAATTAAATTATGTAGATGTACAAAAACAACAAAAATATGTAGATGAAAGTATTTATGAAGCATAAGACGATAAAAGAAAAACTACATTGAATCGTTCTTTTTGTAAACTACATAAGAAACACATAAGCATTAAATTGGAATAATACACGAGTATTATGTATACACAAAGAAAGGAAGGAACATTTCTTCTCAATCATCTTGTACATAAATGTACCTACACATATATACATAAACGTTAAGTGAAAGTTATGTAATGTGTTTCATAAAATCACATCAATTATATGAAGAAAATTTACACCCTACCGGCGAACACCCAAACCCACACGTACATACATAATACGATGATGGTCCATATGAAAACATGTACATAACAATTGAGATGAAAACTGTAAATTAGCATAATTTTCTGTACAACAACAAAGATGTAAGTCGGATTAAGGGTTGGTTATGTGGAATACAAAAAAGGAGCAATGGGATTTTTCAGTTGGTTCTTCTTAGTAATTCTTATGTTTTTTCAATCAATTTGCAACACATTCTAAAGTCTATATGTACATGTGTATGCTCACACATATTTAGATAAATTATGTACGAACATTATGTTTATGCAAAATAAAATGTTTCGAATTAGGGAAATCCAATTGGACCAATTGGACATTTCCGTTTGGGTGTGAGAATTTTGATATATAGAAATCTTTCCAATTTGTTTCAATTGTTTAGATTTAATCAATTGTTTGAGACAAAAACAGATGGACAAAACAAAAACAACAACATATAAAAAAGTCCGGCTCTCTAACAAATCCGGGAAATGTAGACAACTAGACTCGGGTATGTAGTAGGCCTGCCTCTTAGAATACAACAAAAGCACGGGACATAAGCTCAAGCATATACAAAAGTCAGAGAGAGTCACCGAGCAAAAGTCGGAAGGCCCTTCAGGTGGCACACAGCAGAGGACAAAGCTCCACGCTACCGGTATGAAGCCTTTTAATGAGATTCTCAAGGGTCAGCTCAATTGGAGGAAGATGGAGGGGGCTTTGGCCACCACCTACCTGAAAGTCCTGTCGGAAAATCCAGGACCTGGTCCAACTTGTCGGAATGGAGGCTGTGACAGGAATCAGGTGAAACTGACTGCCTGTGCAGATTAGAGACCCCTGCTGCTTTACAAGAAGGCTGTAATTGTTAGGGAGGAGACGCCCTGTAGACCACTCCAGTTGTTGCAGGTTGGCAACCCGGATTTGCCAACCCACAAATGGAAAGTTGCCAACCTCGAAGAGGTGAAGGCTAACTATAGGTCAGCTGTTATTATTTTAAACAGGAAGTCACTGACTGCACTGGAAAAAACCAACGGTTTAATTAACTATGGTTTCAGTACAGACACAATCAAGGTGTACAAGAAAGACGCGGACAAGCTGGAAGCTCCGAAGTCAGCTTCAGACACGCATCCGAGAGGAAACTCGCTCCACGGACACGAAAATATCAACGTTAATGGAGTCTTTAAAGAGGCCCTCAGAGGACTTCTTATCAGGGGAGGACTCTGATCTTACTGTGGTTGAGACTGTAGAGAAGACATTGACATTTCTGCAAGTCAACCTTCATCACTCTAAGGCAGCATCAGCTGGTCTCATTTTAAAAAATGGGAATGAAGGGACTGATGTCGTCCTAATCCAGGAACCTTGGGTCACTGAAGACCAGGTACTTGGGCTCAAGAAAACAGAAGGTATCAATGCATTGAGGTCGATAAACGAAACCTCTGGTTAATATTAGCTTACCTAGCTTATAGAAGGCTCAGAAGCGGAAGGTTGGTGTCACCCAGGGGGGTGATGCAAATTCCTATCACACGATCTGGGGAAGTATGGACAAAAGTTACTCCTTGATTAAATTTTAAGGACCAACCTTCATATATGTAACATAGGCAATAACCCGACTTTTATAACTAGAAATAGAAAGGAGGTATTGGATATTACACTTGTCTCAAACTTTTTGACGATTAGTCTATTAAACTGGAAAGTATCGGAGGACCATTCCTTTTGGGATCATTGTTATCTTCAATTTGAAATGGGCTTGACTTCTCCAAAAAGTCCAATCTATAGAAGTAGAAGGAAAACCAACTGGGATACCTTTAGAACAATTCGGGGTAATTCACTACCAGTTCCGGTGCCAGAACGGTCAAAAACTGCGCAAGAGCTCGATGACTTAATCGATGAGCTGTCCGGCACTTTTAATGAAGCGATACTGTGCTCTAGTCCTCTTAGCATGCCTAGGGGTAAATCTCGGCCACCCTGGTGGACAAGCACGTCAAAAATGAAACAGCCTCTTCAAAACAGCACGGAAAACAAAAACCGCTGTAGACTGGGTCTCCTATAGGGATGTCCTCAGAATTTACAAATATCAATTGAGAAGTGCCAAGAACAGCTATTGGAGACTATACTGTGGCAAAATTCAGGAGTCTTCGGAGATGTCTAGGCTACGCAAAGTACTATCAACTGGTCCTTCCATCCCAAGTTATCTTCAACGGCCGGATGGTATATGTACCACTAATAGTGTGTAATCGTTGGAACTTTTACTGGAAACTCGTTTTCCTGGTTGTTTCGAATACGTACCTACCACATTAGTAGGTAATAGGGGTAGTAGCCTTGCAGGCCAAATTATTAGCAGTAGGCGCGATAAATAGTTTTAAACCATATAAGTCGCCTGGACTCGATGGTATTATCCCTGCGGATATTCAACCAACTACGCATCTAACCAGGGGAATTGGATTCGAACGTGATCGAGTCTTCGATGTATTAGATTCCTATTTGAATTGAATCAGATTCATTCGTTTGTTATTTAAATCAAATATGAATCTTAGACATCGAAGACTCGATCACGTTCGAATCGAATTCCCAAATAGCCCCCTGTAATGACATATTACATTTCTCATATAGTAAACAAACAAACGCATTCCAATCGTTTGTAAATGGAAATATAAATAGTATATTATTTGTTAGTGTAATTAGTGATAGTAAAATATGAATCAGCAATGTTGAAATATAATCATACATTTCATTTCAATAAGCGCGTGTACAAAGAAGTTATTGTTGTAATCAATGTAATAAAATTAAACGCGTGCAAATACAATTGTTAGTGTAATAAATTGTAAATGCGCTGATTGATTATTTTAATATTGAATATAAATTTTGTCAATTAAACAAATTAATAAGTAAAGTAAATTTCAATCAGAGAATAAATTACACATTAAATTTAAGTATATAAACTGTAAAATTTTGTAAACAAAAAAAGAATAAATTTGGATCTAGTTGAGTGATCAACTAAATTAATTAGTTTGTTCTTAAAACAAGGAGCCACCCCGCTGAAACCAAGTTGCAATTAACTTTGCAATATAAGGTGGGTAAATGGCGAGGGCCAAAAGGGCGCTTTAGTCGACGCAAGAAATTGCGTTAAGAAGCGTAGGCCACTCTTCACCCTTGGCACTTCTTCACATAATAATAATTAATTAATCAACTACAAATAGTCAATATCAAATTTAAATAAATATATCATTTAAGGGCGATCATGCCAATCATTTCATTGTAATAATATATATAATATTTCATGGCGATCTTGCAAATGGACCAGATCTCTGACGAGCAGATTCAATGGCAACACAACAGAAGCAGTACTTTACGGAGGACTACATAAAAGTGAATGCAGCCAAAAAGAGGATTACTTTAGAAGAGTACAGGCAGAGGCAACATCAGACGATAAAGAAAACTAAACGTGGAGGAAAAATTAACAAAATCAAAAATCAAAAGAAAGAATTAATGAGAATATTAGGCGCGTGTGTTAGACCTAAAGATCGGCAAGTAATTCAAGCCGAATTAAATATATTAAAAGAAAAAAAAAAAAAAGAAATTATAAAAAATCAAAAGCTTTCTAAGAAAAAGAAAGTCAAATAAAACTACAATATTTGTAATTAATTAAGTCATGTAGTATTTAAAAAAATCAAAAACTTCAAATAAAAATATTTGTAATTAATTAGGTAAAATATTATTTAAAAATGGGTAGTCAACCTGCAAAACCAGAAAAAGAGATAATAATTGCACAAAATGCAGCAGATTCTAGATCATCAAAAGATAGTGAAGAAAAAGAATTAACATTAATAGAAACAGTAATAATAAACCAAGTAGTAACCTTTATAATTCTTTTAATTATAATAAAAATAAAAAAAAATATTGAAAAGGAGAATAAAGAAACATGTAAACACAGAAATAAGTAAAGCATAAGTAAAAATAAAAAATAATATGAATCGATGTAATTAATATAGTCTTAATAAATAAAAAATTAATTTATGTAATTATAAACAGATTAATTAAATAGAAAAAAAAAAAAATATATTGAAATGTTTAAAGCATTACATGAAAGATGAAATTAAATTAGAAAATATTAAGAAAATAGTAATAGAATTATTAGTAAATTTAAGAAAAAGTCCAAATAGAAAATATAGTGATAATTATATAAAGCTAAAACAAAGCAAATAACAGAATTAGAAGAGTCATTGAAAAATATAATAAAGAGTAATCCTAAATTTTTAGAAGAAGGTATAAAAATATATAAAAACTTAAAGAGAATCAAAGAATATATAGGTATAGAAACAATGGCATTATTTGATATTTCGTTAGCGTTTAAAATCATACCAGAGTTCACTGGTAAAGTTCAAGAGGTGAACAATTTTGTAAATCTAGTGGAATACTTAGCAAACACAATTAAAACTGAAGAACAAATTAAATTGATAAGCTTTGTAATAAAAACTCGAACATCGGATGCAGTTAAAGCCAAGGTATCTGGGCTTGGTGAAATAAAAGATATCGAAACATTTAAAAAAATATTTTTAAAGAGCTTCCTCAAGACAAAAACAGTTTTACAAATTTTGTCTGAATTTTCAAGTATAAAACAAAACCAATTTTCTGTAGAAAAATTAGCTCAGCAAATAGACACTTTGCTGGCGGAATTGAACAATATACAAATAAGAGATCAGGGCGATGAGCACGCTAAAATTATAAGAGTGATTAACGAGCAAACAGCTCTTAGTGCTTTCAAAAAGGGCTAAATGAGCCCCTGAGAACCACAGTAATGGCAGCTAGGCCAGATAATTTATTAGATGCTCAGAAAATAGCACAAGAGATTAGCTTGCAGCAAAGTATGCAAGGTTTAAATATAAATATAATAAATAATAACAGAAATTACAGAGGTAGGTTTAATACAGATAGAGGAAGGAATAATCAAGGTAGATATAGATTTAATTATAATAGGTACAGAAATTTTCAACAAATCCATAATTATAATAAATACCAAGTAAACAACAACAATAATTCATTTAATGGTCGTAATAGAAATATAGGTTATAAACCAAATTATAATAATAAAACTAGAAATGTACATTATGTGTCGGGAAACGAGGAAGGGCCATCGGGGCCCTAAACCAAAGATTATCAAAGAAAAGACAGTGTCCGGGTTATACGAATCAAAGGAATATTACAATAAAAACATATTATGGTATAAATAAAAATCTTACAAACTACATTGAAGTAAATACAGACATAAATAACAATAGGTTAAAATTTTTAATAGATACAGGTGCAGACGTATCACTTTGCAAAATTAACAACTTACAATTTAATGACAGCTATGAAAATGATAACTTATACAAATTAACTGGGATATCAGAAACAGAAATTGTGACTCTAGGATCAAAAACAATAAACTTAGGAATAGGAGATCACTGGACAGCTCAAACTTACCAAATCGTACCAAACACTTTCCCAATACTAACAGATGGAATTTTAGGTAGAGATTTTTTGATGAAACATCTTTGCAAAATTGATTATGAAACATTTACGATGACTATTTTTAAAGATGGTATGAACATAACTATACCAATGAAGACTAAATTACCAAAACGCTCAAAGATAACTATTCCCCCTAGAACTGAAATGATAGCCGCAATTGAAATACCGATACAAGAAGATTCTGTAATCTTTAATCAAGAAATTCAACAAGGTGTTTATATAGCAAATACGATTGTACCTGCAAAAGGTATAATGCATCTAAAATTTTTAAACACAACGGATGAAGAGATTGTTATAGAAAAATTAAAACCAAAAATTAAACCATTAAGAGAATATAATATTTTAAGATTTAAAGCAAATGAAATAATAAATACAAAGGAGAGAATAAAGAAGTTTATAAAGCAATTAAAATTAGATAATATTGATAATATAGCTAAACAAAGTATATTAGAGATCTGCAAAGAATATTCTGACATATTTCACTTAGAAGAAAACAGGAAAATAAAACCGAGCAAACATTGGAAGAAACAGAACCATCTACGCAGTATGGCCATATGCATATTTGGGACAGTACTTCTATAGCAGATATAAAGAACGCGGTTAGGTTAAAATTTGAACAAACAGCTAACATAAATAATAAAAGGGTACCCAATGATAAAGAAACCAATGATAAAGAAATAAATGATGAAAAGTAGAAAATAAATTAAAAGACTCCAGATATAATAAAGGTTTGCAAATAAATATTGAATATAGAAATAAAATTCCTAGAAAAGTAATTGCAGAAATTAGTGATAATCCATACTCAGAATTAGATTTGACCTTGGAGAAACTAATATTCAAGATGAAAGATTCAGGAATTCAAGAATTAGCACTTGCAAGTGAAGATAAAGTATTCGAATACATAAATAAAAGTGAATTTAAAGAGAAATATAATAAAATGCATGCAAAAATGATAAATGATAATAAGCAAACCAGTATAAATATAATAATATATAAAGCGCAACAAAAAATAAATGATGAAAATAAAATGAAAGAATTGATAGATGAGTATCACAATTCACCCCACGGAGGGCATTCAGGAGTCAAAACATTAGTTAGCAAATTAAAACAAAGATATATATGGAAAAATATGAATAAAATGGTAAAAGATTATGTCAGAAAATGTGATAATATAATGTGTGCAAGAAATAAGCAGATTAGAAAAATTAGAGAACCTTTGATGATTACGGACACACCAACAAATAGTTTTGAAGTAGTAGCTATAGACACAGTAGGACCATTAAAAATATCAAACGACTTTAGGTACATATTAACAATACAATGTGAACTAACTAAATACATTGAAGCTTTCCCAATAGAAAATAAAGAAGCTAAAACGATAGCAAAGGTATTAGTAGAAAATTTATTTTAAAATACGGAATTTTTAAGAAACTCAAAACAGATTTAGGGACTGAGTATATAAATGAATTAATGAAAAATATTTGTGAATTATTGAAAATTGAACATATAAAATCAACACCTTATCATCATGAGACGTTAGGATCACTAGAAAGGAATCATAGAGTACTAAATGAATATTTATTATCTTTCACAACAGATTATGATTGGGATATATGGATACCGTATTATGTATTTGCATATAATACAACTCCACATACGGATACAGGATACTCTCCTTTTGAATTAATTTTTGGTAAATTATGTGTGTTACCTAACGAGACATTAAATAATGAAGAACCAATTTATAATATAGAAAATTATGTTGAAGAATTAAAATTAAGATTAAAAATCGCTCACAAAAAAGCAAAAGAATTACTAAATATAGCTAAAATAAATAGAAAAGAACAAACAGATAAAAATGTTCAAAGTATTGATTTAAAAATAGGTGATTTTGTATACATAAAGAAAGAAGATAGAAGAAAATATGAAAGTCCATATTTAGGACCATATAAAATAATAGAAAGGAAAGGTGTAAACTCTGTATTAGATATTAATGGTAGAATAAAAGAAATACATAATAATAGATTAAAACTAAAAATTACAAATTAACAAAAAAAAAAAAAATATAAAATTTTTTTTTTTTCCAAAAGGAGAAGGGTGTAATGACATATTACATTTCTCATATAGTAAACAAACAAACGCATTCCAATCGTTTGTAAATGGAAATATAAATAGTATATTATTTGTTAGTGTAATTAGTGATAGTAAAATATGAATCAGCAATGTTGAAATATAATCATACATTTCATTTCAATAAGCGCGTGTACAAAGAAGTTATTGTTGTAATCAATGTAATAAAATTAAACGCGTGCAAATACAATTGTTAGTGTAATAAATTGTAAATGCGCTGATTGATTATTTTAATATTGAATATAAATTTTGTCAATTAAACAAATTAATAAGTAAAGTAAATTTCAATCAGAGAATAAATTACACATTAAATTTAAGTATATAAACTGTAAAATTTTGTAAACAAAAAAAGAATAAATTTGGATCTAGTTGAGTGATCAACTAAATTAATTAGTTTGTTCTTAAAACAAGGAGCCACCCCGCTGAAACCAAGTTGCAATTAACTTTGCAATATAAGGTGGGTAAATGGCGAGGGCCAAAAGGGCGCTTTAGTCGACGCAAGAAATTGCGTTAAGAAGCGTAGGCCACTCTTCACCCTTGGCACTTCTTCACATAATAATAATTAATTAATCAACTACAAATAGTCAATATCAAATTTAAATAAATATATCATTTAAGGGCGATCATGCCAATCATTTCATTGTAATAATATATATAATATTTCACCCCCCAAGTTAACCGAAGGCGGGAAAACGCTCACATTGCAATCCCAAAGACTTTAGACCGATTACCTTGTCTTCTTTCCTTTTTAAATCACTGGAAAGACAAATAGAAGCCCATATTAATGTCACGATTGTGCCGGGAAAGCTAGAGGCCGCTCTTCAGTCTCTTATATATTTTATTGAAAAATCTTTCGAGTATAGCGACTAGGCAATGATAACTTTTTGGATATTGAGGGAGCCTTTAACAACTTGCTTCCACGGGCTTAGGAGAATCCTCCGCCAGAAGATTTACAAACAGAGGTACGCCGCAAGGTGGCGTAATGTCGCCCCTACTTTGAAAGTTGGCCATAAATGACCTGTGGCTGAGACTGAAGGATAGTGGCTTCAATGTGGTTGCCTATGGGGATGATGTTGCTATTGGTGTCCGTGGCAAATATCCCGGTACCCGGTAAAAGGTAAAAAAACCGAAAACTAAACGAAGTTTGTTTTGATTTTTTGTCATACCAGTTGGTATGTTTTGAAAATGTTCGTGTGAGAACAGAAATGTTACTTGTTTATGTATGATTGTGCTGGTGAGTGATTGTAAAGAAATAACTGAATGTATTGTAGTGATTCACTCATGCAATGAATTTATTACATTCGTTTTTCTCTACAATTATTCGAAATACAGGTCATTTCGATTTAAAACAATTGTATTTGAATAGCCTTTTTCAGCTTAGTAGTGACAACTATGGAGTATATTTTGACTTACTATATGTTTTGAATCCGTACTTTAAATAAATAAATTCCACATATGTATTAGTACGCACAAATCACTACTTTGTACTAATAATATCTTGGACACATTAGTACAACAGCAAATCAGCAATTTTTGATCAGATTGTTTTCATTTTCATTTTCAAGCTGTCTCAATATAGACCCGTTTTTTTTATACACACTCTCGTTCGTTTCTTGATGCGGAACACAGTAAAAAATTTCTATTGTCAAAAATCGCGGTAAATTATAAGCGAAATAATATTTTCTAAGTTTTTATTTTGTGATTAATACACTCGGTCACATACAGTTACCATTGTGTGGCCGCTAATCTAAATTTTGTTGGTTCATAATTTAATTGTCACAAAGTGCAGAGACACTGGATACCAAAATACAGAAGTATTTATATTTATGGACACCATTACAGTGAGTACACCGCATAATACCGGCGTTAGAAATATAGTGAACTTTATATAAATGAGCGAGCCGCTACAGGAATCTCTCGCAAGTAATTTCCCCTCCCTAGGGAATAACTGAATGAAGTGTTGCAATACGGACGGTTTTGTGTGTTCGGTGGCATGATGTTTGATCAGCCGAACTGAGAACTCCGTATGCTGGCTTGAGTCGATCGATTGAAATGTTAAAATTTTTTCCATTAATCGATACTATGAAATGCTTTCGTAGTGGACGTATAACTTTATACGGACCTTCGTAAGGAGGAGATAATCCCGCGCGAACTTTGTCTGTTCTAAAGAAAGACTCGAATAACAGTTATCGAGTGATTTCGGAACAAAAAAGTCATCTTGTTTGGAGTGACGAGTTGATTTTGGTATAAGGTTCTGCATGGTTTGTCGCAGTTGGTCGATAACTGTGTCGATAGTTGGTAAAGATGAAAGAGGATTTTCGATAAAGAACTCACTCACTTGATTGGAGTTTTGGTACCGTAAACCATTTCATCTGGTGAGCACTTCAGCTCTTCTTTCACTGTTGCTCGGATTCCAAGTAGTACGATTGGCATTTCCGAGTTCCAATTAATTGTATTGCTTCTGGCCATTAGTGCGGCTTTGAGTTACCGATGAAAGCGTTCAACCATGCCATTGGCCTGTGGATGGTAAGCCGTTGTACGTATACGATGAGAGCCAAGGAGTTTTGTTAACTCTGTGTAAAATTTGGACTCGAATTGCGTCCCCTGATCGGTTGTGATTTGAAGGGGCACGCCGAATCGTGATACGTAATTGTTAACAATTGTGATGGCAATGGTTGCAGCTTACATATTTGTCATGCAGTAAGCTTCAGGCCAGTGATTGAAGCGATTAACACAGGCGAGCAAGTAAGTATATCCATTAGATGGATAAAGTGGACATACGATATCTAAATGGATGTACTCAAATCGACCAGGTGGAATCTCGAATTTTTCATGGTGTAACGAAATTCTACAAGGGGATTCCGTTAACAGACATGAGAATAGAGGTCTGGTGCGGTATAGTAGCTGGCTAGAGCTCACGATGCGGCGTAAGGTTTTCAGACATATCCCCATGCTTGAATAACCGCATGAAGAATAACGATGAGAAGCAGCTAAGAAAATCATAAACCAGGAATGGTCGTTCCGGAGTGACAGTTTCAATTCTAGGCGATCACCGCCGTAACTGCCACACGGTCCTCCCCTCATCGGTCCGCCTACCGGGATTCTGTCTCCCAGTCGCGGCGGTTCCCGATGCCGATAAGGAATGGAAGGACGCCCGCCTGACAGTCCCGGCGACGGCAGAATACTATTAGGGGTAATCGAGAGTGGATGCGCCTACATGCGATTTACAGACTTCATGATTCGCGATATGATTGTGTTACATACACCACACGAGGCAGTACGTATCGCATGTTTAAACAAAACAAACCCATCTTTAGACTAAGTGAGGGAACCACCATGTGTAGTAACTACAACAATATTAAACTCATATGGAAACAAAACGGTTCCTGTTAAAGGATTAATGCATGTTAAAGTACTTTACAACAATATAGAGAAACAATTGCCATTACTTGTGACATGTAGCCCTGAAGGAGCTAATATTTTGGGGATGAATTGGTTTGATGAGCTTCAGTTCCAAGTTCAACTCAAAGAGATTGATCGTCAGGTTCAGCAAACGCTAACAATAAATACTGGCACCGATTTTGAGTCGTACGAAACCAAAATTCATAAACTTTGTCAGGATTTTAAAGATATTTGTGAACCAAATTTGGGACACTGTTTGAATTTTAAAGTGCATTTACAGCTAAAACCAAATTACACACCAAAATTTTTCAAAGCACGGCCTCTTGCGATTTGTGAAATGGAGACAGTTAAGAACGAAATCAATAGACTGGAAGAAATTGGAGTTTTGAAACCATTCCGTTTCAGCCAATGGGCTGCTCCAGTTGTGATTGTCAGAAAGCCAGATAAATCAATTCGACTATGCACCGATTTTAAGATCAATGTTAACTCTCAATTATGCATTGAGCAATATGCAATACCAAGAATAGAGGAAATCTTTCAAAAAATAGGCCAGGGCAAAGTATTCTCAAAGGTAGATCTTTCGGAAGCTTATTTACAATTGGAGTTGGATGAGGAATCGAAAGAGTTTATGGTCATCAATAGACCCTTTGGATTATATCAGTTCCAAAGGCTACCCCTTATGGAATCGCAAGTGCACCAGCTATATTTCAGAAATTTATAGAAATGATAATCGTAAATATACCTCAGTGCGTCAGTTACTTAGACAATATTGTAGTGACTGGGAGGTCAGAAGAAGAACACTTGTCTAATTTGGAAGAATTATTTAAACAGTTAAGATTAAATGGGTTACGATATAAAATGTCAAAATGTAATTTTATGCAACGTGAGATACAGTATTTGGGACACATTATAAGTGGCGATGGTATTAGACCATCAGAATCGGGGATTACGGCAATTCAAGACATGCCAACACCTAAAAACCTAAAAGACGTGCAAGCTTTTCTGGAGAAGGTACAATATTATAATAAATTTTTTAATAATCTTTCTCAAATTTCAGCTCCGCTAAACGAGCTAAGAAGGAAGAATGTAGAATTCACTTGGAAGCAACCTCAAGAAGAGTCGTTTAAGAGAATAAAAAAGCAAATTATTGATGCCACTAAACTAACCCACTATTCTGAGAACCTCAAATTAGTTCTGGCTACGGACGCTTCGAGTCATGGTATTGGAGCCGTCATATCACATATATTCCCGGATAATTCAGAACATCCGATTGCATTTGCATCAAAGACGTTGGACGAAGCGCAGCGCAAATATAGTCAAATCGAAAAGGAGGCACTTTCGATCATTTTTGGAGTAACCAAGTTTCGTCACAACCTTAACGGGCGACAGTTCGAATTGGTAACCGAACATAAGCCCTTACTCTCCCTTTAACCCAGGAAAGAATTTGCCAGGCATGACCGCTAATAGATTGCAGAGATGGGCAATCATATTGATGGCGTATACCTATACCATTCGGTATAAACCAACTATAAAACACAGCAATGCGGATGCCCTTTCCCGATTGCCTGCGGGTCCTGATGTCGAATTTGACAAATCAGAAGAGGCTGAAGTGATAATAAACGAAATGTATGAAGTTGAACTTTCTTCATTTCCCATCGATGCTGAAAACATTGCAAATTATACCCGAGAAGATAATGTTCTACGAGAAGTGTTAAGATATATTAAGGAAGGATGGCCCGAAAACACGACGAAACTACAAGAATCGATGATACCCTACAGTACTAGACAGAACGCACTCTCTGCCCACAATGATGTAATTCTGCTACACACTGATTGTATTAGAGTAGTTGTTCCTGAGATATTGCGGGGCAGAATTTTGGAAATGCTTTACGATAATCATTGGGGTATTGTAAGGACGAAACAAACTGCTCGGCGGTATTGTTGGTGGCCAAAACAGGACGTAGAAATAGAATTGATGGTTAAACAATGTACAACTTGTCAAGAATGTGCAGCAGCGCCAAAGAAAGAATTTAAAAGTTGGCCAGTAGCATCTAAACCCTGGGAAAGAATCCACATAGATTTCGCAGGCCCATTTCTTAATTCAATGTGGCTATTATGTATAGATGCTTATTCAAAATACCCCTTTATAGTGAAGATGTCTGATATTACTACAAAGTCAACTATTCGCGCTTTGCAATCAATATTTTCTATAGAGGGTCTTCCTGATTGTATTGTTAGTGATAATGGCACATCATTAACATCAGAAATATTTGCTCAATTTTGTGAGAAGAATGTGTTACGGATCCATCCCGGCGAACAACACGTTTCACTCTTGGGATAGCTGCAGTGGAAACTGGCGGATTCACTGTCGTCGGAAACACACGGATCGAACAAACCATTCGTGTTGAAAAAAAAACACACACAAACACTTCACTTCGAGACCAATAAGACCCTCCCAAATCATCACCCATTAAAAAAAATTAATTCATCTTGATCTTACACTTTATTTCAACAAAAAAAAACATCAATAATCATTTTATAAATAGTAACTAATTAACAATTACTCAAAAGTCGGTGACCATGTAAGACAAAAAAAAACAAATAATCTTCCACTGCCACGGAGATATAAATTTACCGTAAAAATTAACTACTCCTTAAACAAAATTATTTATGCTGGAAGCACTTTGTAAAAAAAAATCATCTAATATGTATTATAACGTAATACAAAAAAAAATTTCTTCAAAAACTCACCATCCACATTTTCGGCCAAAGAGTACTCTCTGCTCGCTATGGTTAGGCTTGCTGTAAATTAAAGTATTAGGATTTTCTTTTTTCACTTCAAGCATGCACAATTTTTTTGGCAGAATCACAAGAAAAAAAAAATTTCAATCTTTAAATTTACTTCACCAACTGTTCGAGCTGATCCCAATAGAAGAGTCCAACCTAAAAAAAAGGAACTGGAAAGAAACACAAAGAATCATCAAACAAAAACAAATACTTTAAAAAACACTTATCTGATGATTCACAGCTGATCCGCATTCCACACACAACATACACTGGATTTTTTATAATTGATGGGATCTGAAAATTAAACTAAATATGTATAACTTAATTTATTAAACGTAATTAATTCATATTTCTTGTATTATATAGCTTACCTTTGTAAATTTAATGATTTTGACAACCAAAATGTCTTTGCTATTTGTTTATAATTATTTGACATTTAGTGATAACGAAAGTAAAAGAAGTGATGGAGCATTGTCATGAATATTAAAATTTTGTACTAAAAATTCAGTGACAATATTCAATCACAGATGACTCTTTGTCGTCGTTATAAAATTTATAAGTTAAAAAATGTATTGATAGGTGACACTTTGTCAATTCGTTAAGTTTATAAAAAATTGTAACAAATAAAAAATACTTGCTTCTGAAAATTACCGTCAAAGTGTGAGCAGCTGAAGAAAATAAAAAAGGTTCGCAAGGAATATTTTGCAAGGTCAATCTGTTCACTGGATTTGGGGAGCGTGAATACTTAACCTCAACTTAAATTATATTTTATTTACTGAGTGCGTTAAAGTTGGACTGGAACATTATACCACATCCGATACAGCTCAGTTCGCTTTATTCACCAACTAATAACTAACACAAAAAATAATAATAATAAAAAACACAGAAACACTCGTCGTATCTAAATGCAGAAGTTGTTGTTGTTTTAAACGTTTCTTTTTCCTTTAACAAATAAGATCACATCCCATCTGCTACACCAGCATATACCGCTAACCAATGGTTCTTTCGTAAATCAGCCTTTCTTATTCTGTTGTTTAGGTGTGGCTAAGTAAAAAGGCCTACAACTGGCGTGATAAAAAACTGGAGGCTCCGCTAATGACCTTGCTCGGCCGGTCTAAAAGCCAAGACGATGTACGTTGTTTTTTTTATCACAATTTAGCCTGGTATCTCTCTCTATCTACAGTACAACAAAAAAAAAACAACCCGCGTCTTTATCGAATAACTGACCAGAAAAAATCGGTAAAATGATGGTAACTCACCGGAACTGTATGCAGTGTATAAATTATTATTTTTTTTAAATTAATAATTATCTAATTATTTTTTCCTTATCGTAGGCGATTGGTATTTTGGATATTATATAATATCAAATTTACCTGACAAGCATTTAGCTTGTCCTCACAAATAAATAAGTATATGCTCTTAGCGGTAGCCTCAACTCGAATGACTTTACTTTGCTAATGTTTATTTTTTTATTTTTTTATTTTATTTATTATATCTGTATATAAAGATACCCCACTATGCGCCAAGAGTACTACATAGATACGAGTACTTTCACAATAAATTCTTAACATTTACCAATGTGTTTTACCAACTTTAGTCACAACCAAAAAAAAAATTCAATAAATCTATATTTATTTATTTTGAGGAGAATCCAAATTGTGACGTCGTAGTTAATATAACCATATACTAATAAATATACAATTGAAAGCTTTTACAGGGAGAATCCAAAAAAAAAAAACATAACACAGACACAAATAACAATACATACTTGTTATTATCGATCATCACAAATGATATGATGCGGATGATTAACATCCAGACTCACGCAGCTTATCTCACGCGTACCGTATAAATGGAAATTGGAATATCCAAAACAAAAACACAAAAAAATATATACAAGGTATTGATCACCTGTAACAAATGGTATTTCACACCTTACTACAGCGCCTTTTCATCCATCATCGAAAGGGGAAGCTGAAAAATTCGTTAGGACTTTCAAAACATCCATGAAGAAGACTATAATTGATGGAGGTTCTACGGATGTTGCACTGCTTAAATTCTTAAGTAGTTATCGATTTTCACCAGGGTTAAGTGGAAAATCGCCCTCGGAATTATTCCATGAACGTCAGCCCAAAACTATTCTTCATCTGATGTTTCCACGAACATCATCAACGCCCCAACAAAATGCGGCTAAGTTTCAACCTGGAGATGATGTGTACATCAAGAACTTGAACAAACAAAGTAAATGGCTGCAAGGAAAAATACAAGAACCAGTAGGCAACATGATGTATTTGATCCAAGTCAATGGAGTGATCGTCAAACGGCATCAGAACCAGATTCGCTTGCGAACAACGAAATCGGATGATTATCAGTTGGCAGAAGGGATTCTCAAATCAAATGAATCACCGACTCAGGCTAGTATGAAATCGATTCTTAAAAAAGAAGATCTTTGTTCTTCTAGTATTGCAAAAATTGCATTTACAGACGACGAGAGAAAACGTAGGAGTGTATCTGAATCAGATATTTTGGGAATAAGAAACATACCCAGAAGATCCGAACGAGAAAGAAAACCCATTGTTCGTTTTCAGCCATAAACCGGTCAACTACATCATCGAAAAAACCTAAGCGGAGAGGAATGTTATAAATGCACTAAATTATGTATTCTAATATTTATTTTGTACGTGTACTACCAAAAGAATCTAGTACTCATTTATTTTATATAATTGCACTAATTTAGTACCTGTTTGTTTTGACCTTTAGAATCACAACAAAATTGTCAAATGAATTTTAGTTGGTATACCGGCATTCAGCGTGAGATAACGTGTACCCATTTATACAAATAAATAAAAAATAAAAATAAAACTTATTATATTTAAATAATTTAATTTATTATATTAATGGTAGATAAAAACAAAATAAAAATAGTGATAACTATAAAACGTTCTTTTTTGTTTTGAAAATGTTCGTGTGAGAACAGAAATGTTACTGTGAGTGAATGTAAAGAAATAACTGAATTAGTGAATGTATGTATGTATAAATGAGCAAGCCGCTACAAATTCGTTAAAACTATTCAGGAAAAGGAGGAAAATTCTTTTGGTTATTCAAATCTCCGCTGCATACAAGAAATGGCGCTACAGTCGAGTGAGATGAATTGTGCATTGTAGCCAAAAAATTAATTTCCTCAAAAAGTTTAACAGATTTACGTGTTTGGTTTTGGATCTGGATATACCCATCACACTCAATGGGGTGGTGATATTATTGCGACCCACAAAACATTTAAAGCATAATTATAATTAACGCTATTGGTGAAGTTAAAGTATAGAGCAGCAAACGATTCCAATTTATTCCACTTTGCACGATCAAAAGAGTCTGTATTGACAAACTTCAATGAAAGCTTTTTTAATCCAGTTTTTTTTTGGAATTTTAATTAAAAATTTTCTTTCTATTTAACTTTGAAAACTTTAAAATAAAAAAGTAAAAAAAAAAATGTTTTCTAAGCACAAATTCAGATTGATTTATTTGAATTGCCCCACCAGATATTGCTCTAGAAATTTTATGTTTTTTTTAGACAAATCAAAATCCTATCTATACTATAAGTGTCAATGGGATATTTTTAACGCTTTCAGGTTTTGTTATTTGAGGTTGAATTCGTTCGTTTTTTTTTGTGGCTTCCTTTTTTTGGACTTAAGTAGTTAAATATGTGAAACATTTTTATTTCGTATTTTTAGATTTTTGGTCAAAGCTTTAATTTTTTGCTAAAATTTCTAACCGAAGGAAAATTTCACCCCATGATTATCAATAACAAAAGAACGTAATACTTTGAATTGAAAAAAACATTTTGCTTGAAAAGATTTTATTTATTGAAATGGTACCGGTAAAAACGATGGATATAAAACACTTCGTTTAACAATGTCTCTATAAGGATTTTTTTTTTTTTTTTTTATTTTTACAATGTTTGTACAGAAAACAAAAATTTTCCGATTTTCCTTGTGTTTTCTCTTGCGCTTCTATACTCTGCCAAATATGTTTTATGTCCGTGCGCTCGTTATCCTGTGATCCTTTATTTAGTTTGAAATTTTCATTCTTGTTTTGTAAAAATGTACAACAACTAACCAAGTATATGAAAATCAAATCATGATGTAATATAATAACAATAATAATAGTATTTTATTGGAAAACTAAATAAATAAAAAACAAAATTACGTTTGGATTACATATAACAAGATAATATCTAGATGTATGTATGTAGGAGGAAGAGATAAAGACTTTATCTTTTTGTGTATAAGACTTCTTCATAATACGAATGAAGATAAATGTATGTTTAATAATAGCATAAAAGACGTTCCTGCAGGTTTTCCTCCGGTGTAAAAATTTCGTTTTTCTTTGTACGCTGGTGATTATTAAAAATTATAGAATTGGGTTTAGCTGGATGGGAATCGCCGTAAACCGATTTTTTTGAGAGTTTGCGTTAATATTTGTTTTGCATAATTTGAGATTTTAATAAATCTGCCACCTAATAAATTTATATACTATGTGTATGTAAATGTTAACCTGGTTCATATTTTCAAATTAGATACATTTTTTTATTATCTCGAGAAGATTTTCTTCCAAAAGCTAGATTTATAAGACATACTGCCTTGATCAACAAGTTCCCGGAATAACCACCGTGTGGCGCTCCCATCGTTCCGATTTGAGTTCTGTTTTTTTGTTAAGTTGGTACATCTGTTGTTGATATTCCCTCTAAATCTTAGCGTCATAGCTTGACATTTGCAAAAGTTACGTAGTCAAGAATACATCTACTCTGTGTGTGTTGGCGATTTTTCCATTATTTCCTCTCGGCTGCTGAAACGCGTTCCCCGTAATGTTTTTTTAACTTGATTGAACAGAAAGAAGTCACAGGGAGCCAATTCAGGTGAATTCGGTGGCTGTTGGATGGTATTTGTTGCATTTTTCGTCAAAAAATTACGAATAATGATGGCACTGTGCGACCGTGCGTTATCATGGTGCAAAATCCACGAGTTTTCTGCCCACAATTCTGGTCTCTTTCGGCGAATTGCTTCACGCAAACGTCTCATAACACCCAAATAATACTCTTTGTTTACGGTCTGGCCTTCTGGCAAAAATTCATGAAGCACTACACCGTTGTAATCCATGAAAACCGTGAGCATTGCCTTCTTTTTTGACTGAAAACGACGTGGTTTTTTTTGGTTAACACCATTCACTTGCCTGATGTCTGGATTGCGTGTCGTACTCATAAATCCACGTCTCGTCTCCAGTAATGATCCTTTTGATGAATGTGGGATCGGATTCAGCCTCGCAAATCATGTCTAAAATTGTAAATAGCGCTACACGGTGGTTATTCCGCGAACTTGTTGATCAAGGTAGTATGTCGGTTTGAAATGATTTTAGTATTGTTTTAATTGCCAGAGAGATGGAAAAGGCACTTTAGCCTTCTGCAAATTTTCAGTGGTCACGCAACTGTGAACAAGGAAGGCAAGCCCGGTCCCCAAGCAAGTCCGTAATTTATGAGAACCCTAATCAAATGCTTACATATAAAGTTACATCATAAGCCAAAGCAGCAGCAGACGCTGTTAGCGGCAGGTTTATCTGCCAACACATCGGCATGGCCCTTGTACGAGACGAAATCTGCTGTATTGATCAAGAATAATTAGTATATAGGCATGACTTTGTTTGGTGTGCGGGTTCGGACCTAAAAGTCGTTAATCCCTATCCAAGCAATGGCCTCTTTTAGGCCTGACGTTACAGCAAAACCTCATCTTAACTCGGAACAATGAAAATCGTTGTCGGGACTTTACGACCCAGTGTGTGATGGGTAACAGTTTAAGTGGGCCTATTCGAGCTTCATTATCTTGAGTTACTCCCGAAAAATAGGTGCAGCTGTACTTTGCTGTTGGAATCGGAACTCGCAACATGGTCATAACAACACAAAAATCTCCCTCTTTGTCGGTATCCTCCAGCAAAATAAGGTTTTTCCATTGTATTGATAAGTTATCAAGTGTGCCTTTGAACTGAACTGACGTTGTATTTTTTTTTTTTTTCTTCGCGTATTTGTCAATTTTGAAAAATTTATTATAAATAAATATAAAAATAAAAATATTAATAACATTATTTGTATATATATTCATGATCTATAATATTAATTTTAAGTGTTATATGTAAATAATAATTGTGTGTGTTTTAAATTTTTTACTTGTAGTGGTTATTACAAATTTGTAGCAATGGCTCTGTGCTGTGTAATGTTAAAGTGTCTGAACACTTTTTTACTTGTGCAGGTGAATGCAATAAACTGATTCATTTTGAATGTGCAGGGATTAAAAAACCTGTGTTTGATGCCATTTCGGTAATTCCGAATTTTTCTTGGCGATGTGGTATGTGCATTGACGTTTATAAAATTCTCAAGGAAAAGAATGATCAGATGAGTAATTCTATTGACGCTATATCAGCGTCCTTGTCCTTGATAAATAAAACATCTGTTGCCATTAATAATAACGTGGAAAGTTTACTAAAACCAATCCCACCACAACAGTCGTCGTCTGCTAAATTAAAAAAAAAATCAACACAAACTAATTTGGAATTTGCTTCGCCAATACGTACAAGATCTAAGAAAAATGTTAATAATACCATAACAACGGCTACAACTGCGGTTACATCTTTAACTAATGACGGCGATCATATTCCAGTGGCTTCCAGTCCTACTAATTTCGGTGCTTGTACGACTTTCGCTGAAGTGGTGAAAATTCCTGCCGTTGTGCCTGTTGCAGCATCGAATGCACTTGCTTCTCACAGTGGTGCTCCGGATCAACCAAGCAAATACTCAATTGCATCTGTTTTGCCTGTTGCTGCTATGTTGAGTGCTGTGAGTACGTCTGCAAATGCGAACAATATTGATATATCGTGCGGTCCAACTGGTAATATAAAATCGTTGCCATCATCACGAACTATCCAAAAGAACATACGAAATTTGAATATTCGTGGCACTAATACCTCACCAGATATTTATATTAAAACCATTGCGCCGAAATGTTGGCTTCATTTATCAAGATTCGATACTCTTACAACTGAGGATGATATTGTGGCTCTGGCTAGCAAATGCTTAGGTCCGAGTGTTTACAAGGCAGTTAAACTAATTCCTAAGGATAAAGATATCCACGAGTTAGAATATGTATGCTTTAAATTGGGGATCAACGTGGAGCTTCATGATAAGGCTCTAAATTCAGATGCATGGCCAACCGGTGTATTTATTAGGCCCTTCCATAAGCAAAATTTTCGGACAGGAGCCTCATATGTGAAATTCCGGATACCAGCTGCAGTAGTCAACTCTGCCGAAATTTAATTAACGCAGGGTCAAAGGTGATGCGTCGGCCCAAAAGTTCTGGACAAATTACTTTTACTTCGATGTACTATCACAACGCCTCTAGTATTCGGGGGAAAGCTAAATTATTCTTGCTTGGCGTTCTTGATAACGATTACGATGTGATTATCATATCTGAAACATGGCTTACTAAAGGGTTTAATTCAGAGGAATATTTCCCACCCAACTACGTCGTCCACAGAAAAGATCGACATGATTTTTGTGCCAGCCTTAAAGGTGGGGGTGTGTTGATTGCTTTTAAGAGTTCGGATCCCAAACGAGCTCATTGCATGTCATCCAATTTATGATGTAATTGCTGTTCGGATTAATGTATCCGAGTCATCTATCCTCGTGGTGGCTGTATATGTTCCCTCTGGATCTACTATGGAATATTATATGGGAATTGTTAATTTCATCAGTTCTGCGGTCATGCCATTGGTTCGTATTAAGGAACAACTAATGATTATAGGGGACTTCAATCTTCCCGATATTACTTGGTTTGATGTTGATGGAGTTTTCACATCCTCTTCTTCTGGCCAGAAAGAATTAGCAGTTACTGATTATTTTGCTAGCTTAGCAATGATGCAGTTGAACCGGATAAGCAATAGTCGGGGCATATTTCTCGATTTGGTTTATTCAACTGATCTTATGTTTTCGGAGATTTCACCTTGTGAAGATGTTACTGGATGTTCGAGCGTTTACCACACTCCATTTACCATATATATAAATATGCCATATATATATATAGAGAATTGCAACACTACGTGTACTTCTAATAATTCTTTGCATTTCGATTTTAGGCGTGCGGACTACGATTCGTTAAACGAATTTCTTGTCGGTTCTAATTGGGACTTTCTCGAGCGAAATGGAAATTTGAACCATTCTATTTTATTGTTCAACGGGCTGCTCAAGACTGGTATTGAAAGGTATGTTCCATCAAATAAAAATGGACCTAGGTTTCGTGAGCCGTGGTACAACAAACAACTACTACGTCTTGAAAAAAAACGGAATAAGTTCCATTCTTTGTATAAGTTACAGGGCGCTGAGTTTTATTCCAGATTCAACATAGCTCGTAAAGAGTTTAAAACTTTAAATTGGTTCCTTTACAACAACTACATTTTGCAAATAGAAGAGGATCTGACTTCCAACCCAAAAAATTTCTGGAATTTCATAAATGGTAAAAAGAAGGTTGTTGGGTTTCCTACTCCAATGACCATTCAGAACTCTTCCGCAAGGCAACCCTCTGATATCGCTAATCTATTTGCAAAATTTTTTGAGTCCGTCTATGTAGTATCTGGGGATTCTGGTACCAAGCTTATAAATAATCGCGATTGCTCTGATTTTAATTTTTTACAGTTTACTGAAGCAGAAGTGTATGATAGCTTATCTCAACTTGATAGTAATAAGGGGGCAGGACATGACGGTTTTCCACCTATCCTTATTAAGAATTGTGCAGAGAGTTTAGCCCATCCACTGACTCTAATCTTTAATAAAAGCCTACGTACTGGGATTTTTCCGGATCCCTGGAAACTGTCTTTCATTCGTCCGATTTTTAAATCTGGCAGAAGAAGTGATATCAGCAATTATCGCGGAATCGCTATTCTTGCTGCCATACCAAAACTTTTCGCATCAATGGTACAGAAATTCTTGTTTTTTCATGCAAACATTTTTATTTCTCCTGCTCAACACGGATTTTACACGGGTAGGTCTACGGTTACTAACCTAGTCGGTTTTTGTCAACATTTATATAGTAGTTTAGAACATAGGCAACAAGTGGATGCTGTTTACACCGATTTTTCGAAGGCTTTCGATAAAATTGATCACTCGATCCTTATCGATAAGCTGGATAAACTAAATTGTCAGTTTATCCCCATCAGGTGGTTGCATTCGTACCTGTCTGATCGCTACCAATTTGTTAAGATAAATGATTTTAGTTCTCGCTTATTTCGAGTTACCTCTGGAGTTCCTCAAGGTAGCCACATTGGTCCACTTTTATTCTCATTATTTGTCAATGATGTTGTTGATTGTTTTAAATTCGCAAAATGTTTGCTTTACGCAGATGATATGAAGATATTTGCTCCTATTACTGGAGTTTCTGACTGTGTTAAATTACAAGGTGACTTGAGTAACTTTTGCAGTTGGTCATTTAAAAACAAATTATTGTTGAATGTGGGTAAATGTAGGATTTTATCATTTTCTCGTACACACTCACCTGTTCTTCAGCAATATTTTCTATACAATACCGCTATTGACAGAGTTGAGGTCATAACCGACTTAGGTGTAACCTTTTCTTATGATCTTACTTTTACCAAACACATTGATTCTGTTATTTCAAAAGCTTATATTATGCTGGGTTTCATTAAGCGCAATTGTAAAGACTTCTGCGACCCACTCACACTGAAAACTCTCTATGTGTCCTTTGTTCGTTCCATTCTAGAATATGCTTCTCAGATTTGGTCACCATTTTATCATTGCCATTCATACAGAATTGAGAGCGTTCAAAAACAGTTTCTTTTGTATGCGCTTCGCGGCTTACCTACGGAGCGAGTGCACCAATATGTACTACCTCCTTATAATGATCGTTGTAAATTATTAAAATTACAACGATTAGATCACCGACGAGATGTTGCATCCGCTATCTTCGTTCAAGATGTTCTGACTTCCCGAATAGACTGTGTCGATTTACTGGCTCGTTTCAACTTTTACGCTCCTACACGTTGTTTGCGCCGTCGTCGTTTGTTACATATTGATCCGGTTTCTACAAACTTCCCACTCTCAGAACCAGTTTTGAGAATGTCGCGACTCTTTAATTCGGTTTATGACGTTTTCGATTTTAACATGACAAGAAATTCGTTTAGAAATGAGTTGTTTAGATTTTTGTCTATCATTAAATAAGTGTTAAATGTTATTTTTGTGCTAAAATATTGTATAATAACTGTTAATCTTTTTTGCATACCGATTGTATATTTACTGTAGGTTAAATAAATAAATAAATAATTTGGAGTGAAATTTGTCTGTCGTGGTACATCACTATGTTACATTTCAAGAACCTTCTTTTATTCCAGATTCCGAACTAATGTTCATACTTCTCTACTGCTAGCTAAGAATCTATAACGAAACGAAACGTCACAGGCTAATTGGATAGCTTCTTCTTTCATTCACATTAACAAGGAGATCGACACAGTGGTTTTCAATAATACATTTCGAAGCTCGTGGCTGCTATTATGCACAAGTTAGCGCATACCAGCTAACCCCGAAATTCATAACTTCCATCAAATAAATGTTGAACCTAAAGATTTTGTTCGACCAATATAAACATTGCCCCAGTAACCCTTATCAACCAAACCTTACCTTAAAAATACAGAAAAATATCAAACATCTATTTCGAATCAACTCTGTCAGCTTTCGAGTTTCACCTATTTTTAAGTGGTCGCCAATAATCGTTGTCCATGTTTTCGCGAATCCGATTATGTCCAAGTTATTCTTAAAATTCTTGAATCGGTTTTCGATATTGTCGTCTCTGGTAATTCGATAGCTCTTGTTTCATCATTAGACAGTTATGTGGATTTCGATTGACCAAATTGAATTGCACTCAGTGCAAAAAGTGTAATTTTTTTACCCTGGAAATATTCGATTAACCAAAAAAAATTACACTGACAGCTACACCAGTGCAATTTCGACTACTCCAGTTTTTTTGGTAGTTTTACCCCTCTTTTTACAATTGCACTAAACAGTACTGTCATTGTGCTGTCATTTTCGATTTGAGTTGTCGTTTTAATATGGTTTGACAGATGACAGAACGCAATTCGGTGTTTATGTTCGATTGACGAAGAAATTGAGGTTACACTTTCAAAGAGGGGTAAAAAATCAATCGAAAACGACATTAGTTGTGCTTTATGAAACCCAACATAACGCCTATGCGATATACTGCACCCTTTTAATCGCCCGCAGAAAGCAAGCCGTGCTCCAACTATGTCATTAAAATGTATTGTGAAAAGTAGGGATCCATGACCCTGAATTAACACGAAATAAAATTGAGGACGAATCTTAGATATCAACCTAATGTTCAATGCTCACCACTCATAGAGAAGTCCATGTATGCCGGAAAATGATATCAGGATAAAAACCATGTTGAGCAGCAGAAATTAATGTTTTTAAATGGAAAACTAGAAATTTATGGACCAAGGCGTCGAAAATGAAAAGGCGGTACAAAGAAGAATTCGGGCTTAGTTTTCAATATAAGGATGGGTGGAATGCCGCCAATGTGCGTTAAACTATTGGAAATTGCATCCCAACAGGTAAACCTTAGTAGATTTCTCGCTTTGTAATGATTTACGAACATTTTTACGAGCCAAAATTGGCAATTCTTGATGTATCAGAGTCAAGCGGTGCCAATCAATATTTAACATGGCGGCGACGAGGAGCAGGATACACAGAAACAAACAAACGGAAAAATATTCAGAGTCTTTACTCGGTTCTTTCAATAGACAGGGTAGCAGGGCGATATCGAGGCTATAGGTTATATATCGATGGTCAGGAAAGGAGTAAACCTCCTGCCTCTTAATTAATTAGCTTGTGGAAAGTACATGATAAGACTGGGTTATAGGTCAGTTGGAATTATCGGTCCTGTCGGAAAAAAAAGGCCGCTCTAACCACAGCACACGCTGTAACGTACTCTTCCAAACAAGTTTCTTTTGCCAGCAATAATATCGTGACGATCGTGAGGTTTTTGTCCAGATAGCAAGACATCTGTGATTTCTTACCATCGAGGGTTACAGATGATGTTACAAAAAGATCGGGACTGCCGAAGTGGCGGACGTATATCAAGGCATCCTGAGTTTGTTCATGCATGTAGCGAGGTTTATCAGTAAAAGAAGATGAACGCGCTACCAGCTGACCCAGCTGATCAGCATTGGCTTCATGCCTTCCTACAGCATCTCTAAGGTGGATGGATATATGTAACTATCTACCCTGAGTTGTGCCTTGTTGTTTTCAATAAAACTCAACCTTTCACTCTCCAATTTTGCATACATGTCAACTAAAAGCTCTGTTAAAAGAAAACGTAGTACACGTCTTTCTCGCCTCTTTCCAAGATTGTTTTTTTTTGTAACTGGCCGCTACATGTAACTGGGATTTATTTTGCTGGTAAACGGCAACACTTGCTCTGTGTTTCTGGACTGGTTTAGTTGATTGATTATTACATTACTGGTGTATCTAGCACGGCGTTTTTTATTAGCTTTTCATAGAACTTTGGGCGAACAAGATTTGAGACAAAATTTCTCGCGTATCTTTTTATTATAAATCGTGCAGAACCGGTTTTTAAATGAAGACATTATGCAGTGTTAAATCAATGTGCTTTTCGGGCAATAATAGAAAACGCAACTCGAATACTAATTTTCACATTTGTAGCTTCTTCCGCTCCGGAAATACAGGTATTATCAGAAAATAGTTTCTCCTGTTTACCACCTCCCCCATCATCGATATTTAACCTATAGCCTCGATATTCACCCTGCTACCCGGGAAGCCTTCAGAAATCCTAGAAGGACCAACTGAAGCAAATATGAAGAATTACTCGAGGATTTGTTGCCGTCGAGGGCTTTGGAGCCCCGACGACCGTTGGGGCTAGCGCTCCTAGCGCATGCAACCGATCCTTTCGTGCTGCCTGCCCACTGGTTAAGCCTAGAGGTAGGTAAAAACCAGTATGGTGATCCAGGAAACTGGGAACCTATCGTAAGGCTTGTAGGACAGCCTTTAATAGAGCCAAAAATACAAGGGAGGCTCAGGATTGGGACTCCTATAAGGAGAAACTCGGAATTTATAAGAAAGAATTAAGAAAGGCACAAAGGAGGTCTTGGAGAATCTTCTGTGATAAAATGGAAGAGGTATCCGAAACCTTCCGCCTTAGGAAGATTCTTTCCAAAAGTACAGCTAGTCCCAGTTTTTTGATAAAACCGGACGGATCTTGGACAGCTTCTAGTGGAGAATCTATAGAGCTTCTCTTCGAGACACACTTCCCAGGGAGCTTTAAAAACCTGTTGGTGCATAGCAATCATCAGGAATCACTGTCAGTGTTCACAGAGGATATCGTAACCAGGAAACGGGTGCTATGGGCACTGAGGGGTTTTAAACCATTTAAATCGGCTGGTCCGGATCAAATTATACCAGCGGAACTTCAAAACAACTCAGTAACTATTCAAAAGCTATATTCAAACGGTGTTTGAAGTTGGGCTATATTCCTAGGTACTAGACGGAGGTCAATGTGGTGTTTATACCGAAAGCGGGGAAAAGCTCACATGTCTATCCTAAGGACCAATAACTCTATCATCCTTTCTTTTGAAAACCTTGGAAAGGCTACTGGATTAGAGATAAAATAGGTGCCAAGAAGTGGGCACCGTCTCAGCATGCGTACACAAAGGGCAGATCTGTGGACACTGCTTTGCACGCCTTGGGTGTACCATTGAGAAATCGATTAATTCGAAGGAATTCTGTTTGGTGGCCTTCCTGGATATAGAGGGCGCCTTTAATAATGTGAAAGCGAAGGCAATCAAAGAGGGATTGTCATTTTTGGAGGTGGACGTTCCTCTGAGAAGGTTAATCAATTATATGCTGGGAAGCAGGATTATTAGCTCGAAGTTGGGGGTCTCCACCATCAAAAGGCGAGTAACTAGGGGAACCCCGCAGGGGGAGGGGGTTCTGTCCCCTATTCTCTGAAACATAGTGGTAAACGGGTTACTACTAGAATTGGAGAGAGAGGGTATTGAAGTTATCGCTTACGCAGACGACGTAGGTTTAGCTGTTACCCGGAAATTCCTGGGCACGATTGTAGACGTAATGCAGAATGCGCTTACCATCGTTACGAAATGGGCTGGCAAATGTGGACTTGGTATTAATCTGTCCAAGACAGAGCTGGTACGCTTCACTAAGAAATACAAAATCCCGGTAATTGTCCCTCCTACCTTAAATGGCACGAGACTTGCTTTTACTGATAGAGCTAGATATCTGGGCATTATCTTAGACAGTAAGCTTAGTTGGAGGCCCAATATGTTGGAGAGAATAAACAAAGATACTATAGCTTTGTACTCCGGTACGAACGACATTGGTCATAGATGGGGTCTGAAGCCGGAGCTGGTACACTGGCTCTACACCGCTATAGTGAGACCTGTACTCATGTACGGGGTGGGTGTTTGGTGGCCAGCTCTGGACAAGGTAACTTATAAAAGTAGTATTGAGAGGGTGCAAAGAACGGCCTGTATGCTTGTTAGCGGGGCCTTGAGGTCGACACCGAGAAGTTCCTTGGAGGTTTCCGATCCTTCTTCCTGTCGACATTTTTGGCAAACAGATGGCGGCAAATATGGCTGTACGACTTGCAGCCGTCTCTCAGTGGAGGTGTCTTAGTATAAAACACTCTACTATCGTTAGATCGTTGAAGGATGAGCTGGCGAATCTTGATTACATTAAACCTACCCTAGGCTTCGAGAAGCGATTTCGGACCTCCTTCCCTTCAAGGGAATCCTGGAGGGATAGACCTTTATCGGAAATCGAAGCGTTACAATTCTTCACAGATGGTTCCAAGCTAGACGGCAAAGTGGGAGCTGGAGTATTCTGTGACAAATTAGTCAAGCGGCGATCCGGTCGTTAGAATCGGTGCCTTTGGCGTCACGGGTGGCGTTGAGTTGTCACTCATCTCTAAATGAGATGGGTGAGCATTTCAATATCCAGGTAATCTGGGTGCCAGGTCACTCGGGCGTCATGGGGAACTGTAGGGCGTGGCTTCCTTTGCTCCTGTCCAGCATTGGCACTCAGAAGGCATAAATACTTGGGTAAGTTCAGGATGGACTGCCTCTCGAATCTTGAAAACATTAAAGTGCGAGACGTCCTACACTACATAAGTAGCTCGAAATGGTTACAAGAGGGGTAAAGGGGATATATTCTGTGGTATACAATGGACCGTCATCGGTTTAAGTGTGCCTAAGCAATCACTCCAACCTAACCTTCTTAAAGGATTGCTGTTCTATTCGGTGGAATATTCACTAAAGTCCAGGTTCCATTTTCAATAAGATATTCCTTTTGCATCGCTTTTTTCCACAAATCGCATTCAGTACTGCTCATAAACTCTTCATTAGTTAAAGGATCTGAGCGTATTTCAGATAATTTGGCATTGTAACCGAGTTCATAATCCTTCAATTTTACTGGCTTTTTTCTGATGCGCTTGTTACTTTCTTCGATGGCTTCTACATTGTTTTCTATAATTTTACAACATAATTCGTCATTGGAACATAATCAGTTATTGGAACACAATTCATCAGTTGCAGCAGCTTCTATCCTCACTAATGTTTCGCTCACTTCGTCTGTATTCCAATAAAGAGGCGTGTTTGATGATTCCCCCACTTCATGATCATCGTTTGTATTTATTATTTATCGTACAGACGATTCAATGAAAATTACATCACAACTCTTTAGTATGTCACCATTTTGTTTACTGCATAAGTCGGTAAGCTTTCGAATTCTCACAGTAGCCAACAAAAATGCATTCCTCAGATTTGAAATCCCATTTTTTACGTTGTTGTTTCATTATGTGTGACATACGACGGTTTTACTCCAGACCAAATTTCTTCGGGTATCTTGTCAAGACCTTTCGTCGGTGAATGGTTGACGAGGTCTTCCATTCTCCACTATAGTAGAGTACGCGCTCTATGTTGTCTGATTCAAAGCTACAAAAATTATTCTAGTCGGAAGCTATAGCTGCTTATCTCGTCAACCGTTCACCGACGAAAGGTCTTGACAAGACACCCGAAGACTGCGCCAAAGGCAAACAGCGTCGGCAACCATTTAGAAATTCCAAAAAAAAAAAAGAGCAGACAATTTTCTGGAGCTCGTACATTCGGATCTTTGCGGTCAAATGGAAACAAAATCTCTTGGCGTAAGTAGCTATTTCTTGGAATTTGTGGATTATTATTCGAAGAAAGTTTTCATTTATTTTTTGGAAATTCATTCAAGCATTTCAAATCGTGGGAAGTGGGAAAAGAATGAATTTTAAAAATAGAATTAGTAAGCAATTCTTCGTCTTGAATCTTTGGAAGAGAAATTATCGATTCTGAAACAATTTTTTTTATAGATTTCCAAAGAGGCACAGTAATTCTCACAAAACTTTACAGTTTTGACATTGAGGTTTAAAAACATTACAGACTCCACATAAATATTCTGGGGCTAAACTTTTCCTACATATTGTTAAGAACTGGGCTTCTGAGTTCGTCTGGATTTTGCAATTAAAAATACTGTGTTCGATGTTGAAGGTTTAGTTTTGCAGTAGTTCTATCCATCGCGCTACCTGTCCTTCTTGTTCTTTAAACTCCAATAGCCATTTCAAGGCAGCGTGGTCCATTCAAATTAGAAATGTGGAAATGTTTAACGCATTCCACAACGGCCAGTAATTCTCATCGGATTACACACAATTTCTTTCTGACCTGCAAATTACTCGCTCTTTCGGTCCATGCTGAGATAAAACATTTCCAATTCCCCCGTTGCTGGCATCCGTGTCCAAAATGAATCTTTGACCTGGCCGAGGATATGCTAATATCGGTGTTTGGCATAACGCAGTTTTTAGCCGCTCGAACGACGTTTGGCAGGCTTCAGTCCACTGGAAAGGTTGGCTTATCTCGGTTAGTTTGTGTAGGCTGGCAGCTATATACGAGAAATTTTCGACAATTCTCCGGTAGTATATGCAGAGCATCAGTAAGCTTCTAACCTCATGCATATTCCTAGGCACTGGCCAACTTCTTACTGCTCTTATTTTATCTGGATCTGTGCGAATTCCTTTCTCCGACACGATATGGCCCAAGTACTTCACTTCGTTTTTGTAGAGTGCACACTTGTCCGAGCTCACTTTGATTCTCGCAGATTTTTGAGGTGCTCGTCAAAACTTTTCTCGATTACAATAATCTCGCCTAGGTAAACGAGACATGTCTTCCAGTGCAGCCCCCTCAAAATTTGTTCCATCAGTCTCTCGAACGTAGCTGGTGCATTGCACAGGTCAAATGACATAATGGAGAAATGCCATAGACCGGTGCCCGTAGTAAATGCTGTTTTCCCTCGGTCTTCTTCTTGAATCGCAACTGGCCAATATGCACTCTTCAACTTCAGGCTGCTGAATAACTTTGATTCTGACAGTGTATCTAGTGTATCATCTATCCTAGGTAATGGGTAGCCATCCTTTTTCAAAACCTCATTGACCTGTCTTTCTTTTGCACTAGAACTACCGGTGGACTCCATGGACTGTTGGATGGCTCAATGATTTTATCCCGACACATCTGTTGTATCATTCAGCCCGCCTCCTCTTCTTTAGCCAATGGCAGTCTTCTGGGTGCCTGTCGAATTTGTGGTGTATTTCCCGTTTTGATTCTGTGCTGCTTAGAAATACCTCGGCGTACTCCGACAACTTTCGTACTGCCATCGCGAACTGCTCGCCTTTCAAATGCTGAATCGTTGAATTGATTGTTAGAGCTCTTCCCTTTGAAATTTTAGAGACTGCTGCAGGGAAGATAGCCGGGATGACAGAACTGGAGCCATTAATCCAGAGATACGATTACTCTTGATCAAGTAAAGAAGCACCAAAAAGAGTTATCAACTCTGACGGGGGCCCTTCAAGTAGCGACACCAATTTGTTACGAACTAGGCTTCTGAGTTCGTCTGGATTTTGCAATTAAAAATACTCTGTTCGATGTTGAAGATGTAGTTCTGCAGTCGTTCTATCCATCTGTCCTTCTGGTTTTTTAAACTCCATTAGCCATTTTAAAGCAGCGTGGTCCGTTCGAATTAGAAAAGGTTGCCCATACAGGTATTTGTGGAAATGTTTAATGCATTCCATAACGGCCAGAAATTCTCGCCGGGTTACGCAATAATTTCTTTGTCAACTGGTTATATGATGGCCATAATCGTCACAATATGTTCGACTGAGGAGTGATGCAATTTGGATACGGTGTATTAGGAGAGGTTTGTGTTTAATTGTTCACAAAAGTACTTGCGTTGCTAGAATGTAGACACAACTCAGAAATATCAGAGTAAAGAACTTCTTTTTGGTCACCAATCTCAACCTTCCAAGTTCGTTACTATTATTTCTATGCTGTTGCTAATGATTCATTTCAGGTTTCAGGCCAACAGAACCTGGAATCCTTCCCGCAAATTATGAATTAGCAGATGTATTAGTTCTGGTTCTTATAGCGGTGTCACTAAAGCAAGAGTTATGGTAAAAATCAAAGAAATTCGCTCTATTTTTGTGTTCTGTTTGCGCTCATTCGAAACTTTGCCTTTGACCCAAACAAAGCCTCGCTTAGATCCAGCCAACTAAATTCCCCCACATGCTCCGAAAGTACCAGTACTAATGAAGTGCTTTATTCCTTTAGGAAAATTTCAAAATTAACAGTGAAACCTGCACGATTTATTCCGTTTGATTGGGCCTAGGAATTAGGTTAAACTGACTGCCTTTGCGGATCTCCTCTATAAGAATGCAGTGGAGGGACTTGGCGAAATATGGTCCGGAGCCAGCCTTGCTGTTATTGCTACGGAAGATATCCCCTGTATGTCGTGAGCCCGAGTGTGGGTCCCTCCAGAACCTAGCGGCCCTAAGGTAATTCTGAAAATTCTGCAAATCGACAAATTAGATTACTGGATTAACAAACTGGAACGTTGCCAAGTTCGAGGAGTCAAAGGCTGATTTTAGGTCAGCTGTTATTATTATAAATAGAGATTCACTACCTGCTTTTACTCGGAAGCTCATCTGAGCGCTCTACGCTCTACTATACTAAGATGACAATGTCTATGAAGTCATTATAGAGGCTCCAAGAGGATTTAACATTAGAGGAGGACTCTGATAGTATCGTAGTGCAGGTGAAGAAATCTGAATGTGAAGATTTATTCAAATCAACCTCCATTACTGCAAGGCAGCATCGGCTGCTCTCCTGCTCAAAATTGTGAAAAAAGGACAGATGTTGTCTTAATCCTTGGGTCACTGGGGCCCGAGCACTTGGGCTAAAGACTTTCAAGTATAGATTAATACACGTGAAAAAAGAAGGTAGGATTCAGTCGCGCAGTCTCATTAAAAATAATAATCTAAGCTGTTTTCTGCTATCAAATTACAGCAATGCAGATGTAGCAGCGGTTAGCACTGAGGTTGACAGATCAAATCTATGGAAACTAATTATGGTATCTCAGGAGTGGAAGATTCCATTTGGAGAAGTAGGATAAGGCCTATAACTAAGAATAGCGAGGAGGATTTAGTCACTTGTCTCAAGCTTTATGATGAATATCCTATTAAATTGGAAAGCACCGGAAGATCATTCCTTTTCTGTTCACTGTTATCTGTAAGCCCAATCTGTAGGAACAGGGGAAAACCGAGTGGGATACCTTTAAAACTATTCTGAGAAATTCATTTCGAGAAACTACGCACCTACTCCTAATAGGCCTAGTGATAATCTCCAAGGAGATTCAACAAACCCGTCAAAAATATAAGAGGCTCTCTAAAAAAGCAAGGAAAACCAGAACTGCTGGAGACTCGAACTCCTATAAGGAAGAGTATCAAAACACACAAATATGATTTAAGTAGTGCATAGAACAGGTCTTGCAGACTATACTGCGATAAAATCCAGGAATGTTCAGAGATATGAAGTCTACGCAAAGTACACTACGCAAAGGCCGGATGGTATATCGACCATTACTACTGCGGTAGGAAAATTTTGTTTGTTCAAAAATAGCCTGGAACTATGTCACATTATTAACAAATGGACTGAAGTGAAGGTTATCATACCTGAGGCGCGAAAAACCTTCCTTTCTCTTAAAATTATTAGAAAGACAAATAGAAGTTCGTATTAGAGGCGCGATTGTGCTGAAAAAACTGTCAAAATTTTAACATGCATATTGCAAAGGTAGATCTGTGGAGACAGCTCTTCATTCTCTTATTTATTTCATCGAAACATATTTCGACCATGGAACCTTTCTTTTGGCAGGAGCTGTTACCAGGGGCAATAACTCGGGCACTTTCAAATCTAGCAGTGAAGGGATTACTCAGGGATTGAATAAATCAAATGCTAAGAGGCACACTTCAAATTTGATTATTAATGACCTGTTGCTAAAACTGGAGCGTATTGCTTTCAAGATGGTTGCCTTTGCGGATGATGTTGCTATAGATGCCTGTAGTAAATATCCCGGTATCCTCATACAAAACTGAATTGGTTCTCTTTTCTAGGAAATACAAACTTCCTCAGTTCGATCCTCCCACTTTAAATCGTATCAGCTTCACCTTTATAGATGAAACGATGTTTCGGAAAGCAAATTAAATTGGAAACCTAATATTTTGGAAAGGGTAAAGCAAGGTACGATAGCGCTAAACTAAACCGCAATATTAAGACGCAATATTTTCCATGGGATAAAAGTCTGGTGGCCTGCTCTGGACAAAACCGCTAACGAAAAGCTGTTGATGAAAGTTTTAGAACAGTCTCTCTGTGGATTAGCGATGCACTTAGGAGTACAATCACAAAACTCAGAAAGGATATTGAAATGCTTCTTGCATCATGCAAACTACAACTTCAGGAAGAAGCCGCGGTCTGGCCAAAATTAGATTAGTCTCACAGGCAGGCAACTACTCGCATCTCTTTTGGCAAATTCTCTGCACCTGTCTTCGTCTGGCCCAAAACAGGCTACTAGGGCATCCCTCTTAAATGACCTTATGGATGTCAGTATAGGACGGAAGTCAAAAGTATCCAGCTCTTTATCAACAGCTCAAAATGGTTTCAAAGAGTAGGTAGAAAATAATAATTTGTGGTATGGCAATGATCCAGTCTGTAAGTGCCGGTCCCCTTTGGATCGCCATCTTAACCTTACCTATGAAAAATCAAGTTAAGAGATTACCAAAATAAGTGGGTAAGTAAATTGATTTACAATTTTGGCTCGCAAATAAATCTAATTCTCCAGGGACCTGGTAGCGGTGATGGTGCATCAAATTTAATTATAATTTAAAATGACTTTTACAAATTTTGAATCCGGAATTAATCCATCTGTGTGCAAATTAGGTATAAATCAATAAATAATCATAATTTAAATTTAAAATTGTACAATAGCTGACATATAATCTGCCAATTTAATCACAAACAAATTGTATCATTGACTATATAGAAACCTAACTGTATACACAACCATTCAGTAAATAAAAATAAATGATGTCTTATTGTTATCAAAAAAAAATAAGTCGTCATCATTTCTTCATACATACAAATCAATTCCTTTCAAATTATCCCATAACGTACACACAATAACGAAAATCACTCCTGTGCGTCTGCCTCTTCTGTATGTTCTTTGTATACAAATTCCAAACAACAATAAAATGATGTGATATGCTTATTTATCCCATTTCCCAAATATAAACGAAAACCTGCACACCCCCACCCCACCCCAAGCATGTATGTATGTTCTATACTTTTCGTCTCGCATCGAAAGATGATAAAATATTTTGATGGCGTTATACACAAACAATTATGATGACATAACATACGCGGAATTTTTCCGCACATAAATTGAAAATGTCTGGAAATTTTTATTCGATCCGATTTAACTTGATGTGTCGACATGAATTACAATAAATTTGTACCTCTTTATAAAAAGTTCAAATAATTGTTGTGGATTTGTTTAATAATGTTAATAGTTTTACTGCTGTGTACACACAATACCTTAGTTTAAATCGTTTATAACTTTTTAATCTGGTATTAAGATACCTACCGGGTAGAGAACTGGAAAGCTTATTGTGGTGTGAAAGCTATAAAAATTCCAATTCCAGTTTGGTAGTTTTCTCCACCTACAACTCTTTAATTGTTGTAGTTCTCTATAACAATTATGTACCTAACAGGAGGTTAAACAGTAATAAAATAACATTTATATGGTTTGGACGTATCTATACTAACAACTGTGTTGGCAAGCTTATTACCTGGATAGACTAATTCTGTAGAGAGAAAATTAGATAAAAGTTTTTTATGCTGTTTTGGTTTGGTTATGTAATAAATTTGTATTTAATGTTGATGCTGCGTATGTATGTATATGTGTATGTGTGTGTTTGGAAAACTATATAATGATTTTGACCTCCTTGGTGAAGTTAAAGCCATAAAGTAACTGTTTGTACAAGTTATTACTGACTATGATTATGATTTTTACTTTTCCCACTACAACGAAGTGATATATTGGGTAAGTATTGAAATCGCGACATCGATTAGAAAATTGTCGTGTTCGTCTTTTCGTCCTTCCAGTCATACATTCATTTTAGTAATAAGCAGTTTGTGTTAGCTTTCAGATCCATTCGACTCTAGAATAGAGGGTGTTGTTGCAGTGGGACAGAAAACTGCCAAACACAATAAAAACTGCACCGACGATTTTTTTTTTGTTACGTTTTTTTATTACCTGTTCACAAAATTTGAAGTCGACTGAAGCGAGTATTGAAATCCTGTCAAAACTTTTATCGACGCTTTGCAAATCCCTGAGTCTGAAAATGCTAGTTTGATTATTGAATTTAACTTTGAGTTTGGGGTTGATTTAAAGGTTAAGTTAGGGGTCAATTTACGGGTTGAGTTAAAGTTGAGTTGGAGTTGAGTTGGAGTTGGGTTAGGATATAGTGAGCAGTTGACCAATTTTTGATATAATATGCTGGTTTGAGGATTGAGTTTGGCGTAGAGTGGCGGTTCTTCTTGAGAGATGATAATCAGGTCCAAATTTACTACAGAGGAATTTCTAAAATTTCAACTTATGATGGTATGATGGTACGATGGTAAGATGGTATGATGTTACGAAGCAACATCGTACCATCATACCATCTTACCATCATGGATATACATGATGGTGTGATGGTTTGACGTTACTATAGTACGACGGTATGATTGTATGATGGTTTAATGATGTAGTGTCATAATGGTATGATGGAATAATGGTAAGATGAAATGATTGTTTAAGGTTATGATGGTACTACCGTACATATGCCAGTATGATTATACGTTGCTATCATGCTATGATGGTGAATAGGGTTTGAGTTGAAATTGAGTTCGATTTAAGTGAGATCTTCGATAAAATCTTCCCTTAATTTAGGATCGAGTTTAGGGTTTAGTGGGAGGTTAGATTGAGTTGAGTTCATACATATGCATGTGGCTTTCGAATCGAGTTAATTTTGGGATTGGGTTGGCCAGTAAGTATGGAGTTTAGCAGAGGGTTGTGATTTGGTTCGCTTAATCTTCACACTATCGCTTACCCAATACTAATAATAAAATACGACTTCGTTCGCCTTTTACTTTCTTTTACTCCAGTAAAATAAATTATAGTAATCATGAAAATTTTGGACCTTGAGATTTTTAGAGATTTATTTGTTTTGAGGTCCCCTGAGTCCGAAAAAGTGGGTTTCGAAATGGTGTCTGTCTGTCTGTCTGTCAGTCTGTCAGTCTGTCAGTCTGTCAGTCTGTCAGTCTGTCTGTGTCCTCTCTACAGCCCATATGGTTTAATCAATCGAACTGTAACTTCAGATTTAAGCTTTTTTGATAAATTGGGAGGTCCCAGTGAAGTTTACTCCAAATCGGCTAACCTGAAGTGGCCACTCCCTTGGTCCAGAAAATTTGTTTTGCAAATATCTTAAAAAGTATAAGGTTTACAAAAAACTAATGTAGACAAAATGTTTCCAAAAATTAAAAACAAATAAAAATAAAAAATAAAAATTTAAAAAAAAGGAAAATTTCTTAAAATTCTCTGTTCATAAAAGAAAGTCGTGTGTTGGCCACACCTCAATTTTAACTAGGTAATTAAGGGACCTATTCCATGTGCTAGCGAAACCTTTGTCATCATTGTTCAGTGCGATTTCCAAAAAATAATTTCGTAGAACATTTACTAAACGAACGATCGGTATGGATTAGGGTTTTCTGGCTAGGTATTTGAGGGACCTATTCTATGTGTGTGCTAGCCAAACCTTTGTCATGATTGTTGGCAATGGCCGATATTTGCCCTTGGGAGTTGAGTGAGATTTCCAAAAAATAATTTTGCAGAACTTTTACTAAACGAACGATTCGTATGGATTAGGGTTTTTTAACTATGTAATTAAGGGACCTATTCCATGTGCTAGCGAAACCTTTGTCATCATTGTTCAGTGCGATTTCCAAAAAATAATTTCGTAGAACATTTACTAAACGAACGATCGGTATGGATTAGGGTTTTCTGGCTAGGTATTTGAGGGACCTATTCTATGTGTGTGCTAGCCAAACCTTTGTCATGATTGTTGGCAATGGCCGATATTTGCCCTTGGGAGTTGAGTGCGATTTCCAAAAAATAATTTTGCAGAACTTTTACTAAACGAACGATTCGTATGGATTAGGGTTTTTTAACTATGTAATTAAGGGACCTATTCCATGTGCTAGCGAAACCTTTGTCATCATTGTTCAGTGCGATTTCCAAAAAATAATTTCGTAGAACATTTACTAAACGAACGATCGGTATGGATTAGGGTTTTCTGGCTAGGTATTTGAGGGACCTATTCTATGTGTGTGCTAGCCAAACCTTTGTCATGATTGTTGGCAATGGCCGATATTTGCCCTTGGGAGTTGAGTGCGATTTCCAAAAAATAATTTTGCAGAACTTTTACTAAACGAACGATTCGTATGGATTAGGGTTTTTTAACTATGTAATTAAGGGACCTATTCCATGTGCTAGCGAAACCTTTGTCATCATTGTTCAGTGCGATTTCCAAAAAATAATTTCGTAGAACATTTACTAAACGAACGATCGGTATGGATTAGGGTTTTCTGGCTAGGTATTTGAGGGACCTATTCTATGTGTGTGCTAGCCAAACCTTTGTCATGATTATTGGCAATGGCCGATATTTGCCCTTGGGAGTTGAGTGCGATTTCCAAAAAATAATTTTACAGAACTTTTACTAAACGATCGATTCGTATGGATTAGGGTTTTTTAACTAGGTAATTAAGGGACCTATTCCATGTGCTAGCGAAACCTTTGTCATCATTGTTCAGTGCGATTTCCAAAAAATAATTTCGTAGAACATTTACTAAACGAACGATCGGTATGGATTAGGGTTTTCTGGCTAGGTATTTGAGGGACCTATTCTATGTGTGTGCTAGCCAAACCTTTGTCATGATTGTTGGCAATGGCCGATATTTGCCCTTGGGAGTTGAGTGCGATTTCCAAAAAATAATTTTGCAGAACTTTTACTAAACGAACGATTCGTATGGATTAGGGTTTTTTAACTATGTAATTAAGGGACCTATTCCATGTGCTAGCGAAACCTTTGTCATCATTGTTCAGTGCGATTTCCAAAAAATAATTTCGTAGAACATTTACTAAACGAACGATCGGTATGGATTAGGGTTTTCTGGCTAGGTATTTGAGGGACCTATTCTATGTGTGTGCTAGCCAAACCTTTGTCATGATTGTTGGCAATGGCCGATATTTGCCCTTGGGAGTTGAGTGCGATTTCCAAAAAATAATTTTGCAGAACTTTTACTAAACGAACGATTCGTATGGATTAGGGTTTTTTAACTATGTAATTAAGGGACCTATTCCATGTGCTAGCGAAACCTTTGTCATCATTGTTCAGTGCGATTTCCAAAAAATAATTTCGTAGAACATTTACTAAACGAACGATCGGTATGGATTAGGGTTTTCTGGCTAGGTATTTGAGGGACCTATTCTATGTGTGTGCTAGCCAAACCTTTGTCATGATTGTTGGCAATGGCCGATATTTGCCCTTGGGAGTTGAGTGCGATTTCCAAAAAATAATTTTGCAGAACTTTTACTAAACGAACGATTCGTATGGATTAGGGTTTTTTAACTATGTAATTAAGGGACCTATTCCATGTGCTAGCGAAACCTTTGTCATCATTGTTCAGTGCGATTTCCAAAAAATAATTTCGTAGAACATTTACTAAACGAACGATCGGTATGGATTAGGGTTTTCTGGCTAGGTATTTGAGGGACCTATTCTATGTGTGTGCTAGCCAAACCTTTGTCATGATTGTTGGCAATGGCCGATATTTGCCCTTGGGAGTTGAGTGCGATTTCCAAAAAATAATTTTGCAGAACTTTTACTAAACGAACGATTCGTATGGATTAGGGTTTTTTAACTATGTAATTAAGGGACCTATTCCATGTGCTAGCGAAACCTTTGTCATCATTGTTCAGTGCGATTTCCAAAAAATAATTTCGTAGAACATTTACTAAACGAACGATCGGTATGGATTAGGGTTTTCTGGCTAGGTATTTGAGGGACCTATTCTATGTGTGTGCTAGCCAAACCTTTGTCATGATTGTTGGCAATGGCCGATATTTGCCCTTGGGAGTTGAGTGCGATTTCCAAAAAATAATTTTGCAGAACTTTTACTAAACGAACGATTCGTATGGATTAGGGTTTTTTAACTATGTAATTAAGGGACCTATTCCATGTGCTAGCGAAACCTTTGTCATCATTGTTCAGTGCGATTTCCAAAAAATAATTTCGTAGAACATTTACTAAACGAACGATCGGTATGGATTAGGGTTTTCTGGCTAGGTATTTGAGGGACCTATTCTATGTGTGTGCTAGCCAAACCTTTGTCATGATTGTTGGCAATGGCCGATATTTGCCCTTGGGAGTTGAGTGCGATTTCCAAAAAATAATTTTGCAGAACTTTTACTAAACGAACGATTCGTATGGATTAGGGTTTTTTAACTATGTAATTAAGGGACCTATTCCATGTGCTAGCGAAACCTTTGTCATCATTGTTCAGTGCGATTTCCAAAAAATAATTTCGTAGAACATTTACTAAACGAACGATCGGTATGGATTAGGGTTTTCTGGCTAGGTATTTGAGGGACCTATTCTATGTGTGTGCTAGCCAAACCTTTGTCATGATTGTTGGCAATGGCCGATATTTGCCCTTGGGAGTTGAGTGCGATTTCCAAAAAATAATTTTGCAGAACTTTTACTAAACGAACGATTCGTATGGATTAGGGTTTTTTAACTATGTAATTAAGGGACCTATTCCATGTGCTAGCGAAACCTTTGTCATCATTGTTCAGTGCGATTTCCAAAAAATAATTTCGTAGAACATTTACTAAACGAACGATCGGTATGGATTAGGGTTTTCTGGCTAGGTATTTGAGGGACCTATTCTATGTGTGTGCTAGCCAAACCTTTGTCATGATTGTTGGCAATGGCCGATATTTGCCCTTGGGAGTTGAGTGAGATTTCCAAAAAATAATTTTGCAGAACTTTTACTAAACGAACGATTCGTATGGATTAGGGTTTTTTAACTATGTAATTAAGGGACCTATTCCATGTGCTAGCGAAACCTTTGTCATCATTGTTCAGTGCGATTTCCAAAAAATAATTTCGTAGAACATTTACTAAACGAACGATCGGTATGGATTAGGGTTTTCTGGCTAGGTATTTGAGGGACCTATTCTATGTGTGTGCTAGCCAAACCTTTGTCATGATTGTTGGCAATGGCCGATATTTGCCCTTGGGAGTTGAGTGCGATTTCCAAAAAATAATTTTGCAGAACTTTTACTAAACGAACGATTCGTATGGATTAGGGTTTTTTAACTATGTAATTAAGGGACCTATTCCATGTGCTAGCGAAACCTTTGTCATCATTGTTCAGTGCGATTTCCAAAAAATAATTTCGTAGAACATTTACTAAACGAACGATCGGTATGGATTAGGGTTTTCTGGCTAGGTATTTGAGGGACCTATTCTATGTGTGTGCTAGCCAAACCTTTGTCATGATTGTTGGCAATGGCCGATATTTGCCCTTGGGAGTTGAGTGCGATTTCCAAAAAATAATTTTGCAGAACTTTTACTAAACGAACGATTCGTATGGATTAGGGTTTTTTAACTATGTAATTAAGGGACCTATTCCATGTGCTAGCGAAACCTTTGTCATCATTGTTCAGTGCGATTTCCAAAAAATAATTTCGTAGAACATTTACTAAACGAACGATCGGTATGGATTAGGGTTTTCTGGCTAGGTATTTGAGGGACCTATTCTATGTGTGTGCTAGCCAAACCTTTGTCATGATTGTTGGCAATGGCCGATATTTGCCCTTGGGAGTTGAGTGCGATTTCCAAAAAATAATTTTGCAGAACTTTTACTAAACGAACGATTCGTATGGATTAGGGTTTTTTAACTATGTAATTAAGGGACCTATTCCATGTGCTAGCGAAACCTTTGTCATCATTGTTCAGTGCGATTTCCAAAAAATAATTTCGTAGAACATTTACTAAACGAACGATCGGTATGGATTAGGGTTTTCTGGCTAGGTATTTGAGGGACCTATTCTATGTGTGTGCTAGCCAAACCTTTGTCATGATTGTTGGCAATGGCCGATATTTGCCCTTGGGAGTTGAGTGCGATTTCCAAAAAATAATTTTGCAGAACTTTTACTAAACGAACGATTCGTATGGATTAGGGTTTTTTAACTATGTAATTAAGGGACCTATTCCATGTGCTAGCGAAACCTTTGTCATCATTGTTCAGTGCGATTTCCAAAAAATAATTTCGTAGAACATTTACTAAACGAACGATCGGTATGGATTAGGGTTTTCTGGCTAGGTATTTGAGGGACCTATTCTATGTGTGTGCTAGCCAAACCTTTGTCATGATTGTTGGCAATGGCCGATATTTGCCCTTGGGAGTTGAGTGAGATTTCCAAAAAATAATTTTGCAGAACTTTTACTAAACGAACGATTCGTATGGATTAGGGTTTTTTAACTATGTAATTAAGGGACCTATTCCATGTGCTAGCGAAACCTTTGTCATCATTGTTCAGTGCGATTTCCAAAAAATAATTTCGTAGAACATTTACTAAACGAACGATCGGTATGGATTAGGGTTTTCTGGCTAGGTATTTGAGGGACCTATTCTATGTGTGTGCTAGCCAAACCTTTGTCATGATTGTTGGCAATGGCCGATATTTGCCCTTGGGAGTTGAGTGCGATTTCCAAAAAATAATTTTGCAGAACTTTTACTAAACGAACGATTCGTATGGATTAGGGTTTTTTAACTATGTAATTAAGGGACCTATTCCATGTGCTAGCGAAACCTTTGTCATCATTGTTCAGTGCGATTTCCAAAAAATAATTTCGTAGAACATTTACTAAACGAACGATCGGTATGGATTAGGGTTTTCTGGCTAGGTATTTGAGGGACCTATTCTATGTGTGTGCTAGCCAAACCTTTGTCATGATTGTTGGCAATGGCCGATATTTGCCCTTGGGAGTTGAGTGCGATTTCCAAAAAATAATTTTGCAGAACTTTTACTAAACGAACGATTCGTATGGATTAGGGTTTTTTAACTATGTAATTAAGGGACCTATTCCATGTGCTAGCGAAACCTTTGTCATCATTGTTCAGTGCGATTTCCAAAAAATAATTTCGTAGAACATTTACTAAACGAACGATCGGTATGGATAAGGGTTTTCTGGCTAGGTATTTGAGGGACCTATTCTATGTGTGTGCTAGCCAAACCTTTGTCATGATTGTTGGCAATGGCCGATATTTGCCCTTGGGAGTTGAGTGCGATTTCCAAAAAATAATTTTGCAGAACTTTTACTAAACGAACGATTCGTATGGATTAGGGTTTTTTAACTATGTAATTAAGGGACCTATTCCATGTGCTAGCGAAACCTTTGTCATCATTGTTCAGTGCGATTTCCAAAAAATAATTTCGTAGAACATTTACTAAACGAACGATCGGTATGGATTAGGGTTTTCTGGCTAGGTATTTGAGGGACCTATTCTATGTGTGTGCTAGCCAAACCTTTGTCATGATTGTTGGCAATGGCCGATATTTGCCCTTGGGAGTTGAGTGATATTTCCAAAAAATAATTTTGCAGAACTTTTACTAAACGAACGATTCGTATGGATTAGGGTTTTTTAACTATGTAATTAAGGGACCTATTCCATGTGCTAGCGAAACCTTTGTCATCATTGTTCAGTGCGATTTCCAAAAAATAATTTCGTAGAACATTTACTAAACGAACGATCGGTATGGATTAGGGTTTTCTGGCTAGGTATTTGAGGGACCTATTCTATGTGTGTGCTAGCCAAACCTTTGTCATGATTGTTGGCAATGGCCGATATTTGCCCTTGGGAGTTGAGTGCGATTTCCAAAAAATAATTTTGCAGAACTTTTACTAAACGAACGATTCGTATGGATTAGGGTTTTTTAACTATGTAATTAAGGGACCTATTCCATGTGCTAGCGAAACCTTTGTCATCATTGTTCAGTGCGATTTCCAAAAAATAATTTCGTAGAACATTTACTAAACGAACGATCGGTATGGATTAGGGTTTTCTGGCTAGGTATTTGAGGGACCTATTCTATGTGTGTGCTAGCCAAACCTTTGTCATGATTGTTGGCAATGGCCGATATTTGCCCTTGGGAGTTGAGTGCGATTTCCAAAAAATAATTTTGCAGAACTTTTACTAAACGAACGATTCGTATGGATTAGGGTTTTTTAACTATGTAATTAAGGGACCTATTCCATGTGCTAGCGAAACCTTTGTCATCATTGTTCAGTGCGATTTCCAAAAAATAATTTCGTAGAACATTTACTAAACGAACGATCGGTATGGATTAGGGTTTTCTGGCTAGGTATTTGAGGGACCTATTCTATGTGTGTGCTAGCCAAACCTTTGTCATGATTATTGGCAATGGCCGATATTTGCCCTTGGGAGTTGAGTGCGATTTCCAAAAAATAATTTTACAGAACTTTTACTAAACGATCGATTCGTATGGATTAGGGTTTTTTAACTAGGTAATTAAGGGACCTATTCCATGTGCTAGCGAAACCTTTGTCATCATTGTTCAGTGCGATTTCCAAAAAATAATTTCGTAGAACATTTACTAAACGAACGATCGGTATGGATTAGGGTTTTCTGGCTAGGTATTTGAGGGACCTATTCTATGTGTGTGCTAGCCAAACCTTTGTCATGATTGTTGGCAATGGCCGATATTTGCCCTTGGGAGTTGAGTGCGATTTCCAAAAAATAATTTTGCAGAACTTTTACTAAACGAACGATTCGTATGGATTAGGGTTTTTTAACTATGTAATTAAGGGACCTATTCCATGTGCTAGCGAAACCTTTGTCATCATTGTTCAGTGCGATTTCCAAAAAATAATTTCGTAGAACATTTACTAAACGAACGATCGGTATGGATTAGGGTTTTCTGGCTAGGTATTTGAGGGACCTATTCTATGTGTGTGCTAGCCAAACCTTTGTCATGATTGTTGGCAATGGCCGATATTTGCCCTTGGGAGTTGAGTGCGATTTCCAAAAAATAATTTTGCAGAACTTTTACTAAACGAACGATTCGTATGGATTAGGGTTTTTTAACTATGTAATTAAGGGACCTATTCCATGTGCTAGCGAAACCTTTGTCATCATTGTTCAGTGCGATTTCCAAAAAATAATTTCGTAGAACATTTACTAAACGAACGATCGGTATGGATTAGGGTTTTCTGGCTAGGTATTTGAGGGACCTATTCTATGTGTGTGCTAGCCAAACCTTTGTCATGATTGTTGGCAATGGCCGATATTTGCCCTTGGGAGTTGAGTGAGATTTCCAAAAAATAATTTTGCAGAACTTTTACTAAACGAACGATTCGTATGGATTAGGGTTTTTTAACTATGTAATTAAGGGACCTATTCCATGTGCTAGCGAAACCTTTGTCATCATTGTTCAGTGCGATTTCCAAAAAATAATTTCGTAGAACATTTACTAAACGAACGATCGGTATGGATTAGGGTTTTCTGGCTAGGTATTTGAGGGACCTATTCTATGTGTGTGCTAGCCAAACCTTTGTCATGATTGTTGGCAATGGCCGATATTTGCCCTTGGGAGTTGAGTGCGATTTCCAAAAAATAATTTTGCAGAACTTTTACTAAACGAACGATTCGTATGGATTAGGGTTTTTTAACTATGTAATTAAGGGACCTATTCCATGTGCTAGCGAAACCTTTGTCATCATTGTTCAGTGCGATTTCCAAAAAATAATTTCGTAGAACATTTACTAAACGAACGATCGGTATGGATTAGGGTTTTCTGGCTAGGTATTTGAGGGACCTATTCTATGTGTGTGCTAGCCAAACCTTTGTCATGATTGTTGGCAATGGCCGATATTTGCCCTTGGGAGTTGAGTGCGATTTCCAAAAAATAATTTTGCAGAACTTTTACTAAACGAACGATTCGTATGGATTAGGGTTTTTTAACTATGTAATTAAGGGACCTATTCCATGTGCTAGCGAAACCTTTGTCATCATTGTTCAGTGCGATTTCCAAAAAATAATTTCGTAGAACATTTACTAAACGAACGATCGGTATGGATTAGGGTTTTCTGGCTAGGTATTTGAGGGACCTATTCTATGTGTGTGCTAGCCAAACCTTTGTCATGATTGTTGGCAATGGCCGATATTTGCCCTTGGGAGTTGAGTGCGATTTCCAAAAAATAATTTTGCAGAACTTTTACTAAACGAACGATTCGTATGGATTAGGGTTTTTTAACTATGTAATTAAGGGACCTATTCCATGTGCTAGCGAAACCTTTGTCATCATTGTTCAGTGCGATTTCCAAAAAATAATTTCGTAGAACATTTACTAAACGAACGATCGGTATGGATTAGGGTTTTCTGGCTAGGTATTTGAGGGACCTATTCTATGTGTGTGCTAGCCAAACCTTTGTCATGATTGTTGGCAATGGCCGATATTTGCCCTTGGGAGTTGAGTGCGATTTCCAAAAAATAATTTTGCAGAACTTTTACTAAACGAACGATTCGTATGGATTAGGGTTTTTTAACTATGTAATTAAGGGACCTATTCCATGTGCTAGCGAAACCTTTGTCATCATTGTTCAGTGCGATTTCCAAAAAATAATTTCGTAGAACATTTACTAAACGAACGATCGGTATGGATTAGGGTTTTCTGGCTAGGTATTTGAGGGACCTATTCTATGTGTGTGCTAGCCAAACCTTTGTCATGATTGTTGGCAATGGCCGATATTTGCCCTTGGGAGTTGAGTGCGATTTCCAAAAAATAATTTTGCAGAACTTTTACTAAACGAACGATTCGTATGGATTAGGGTTTTTTAACTATGTAATTAAGGGACCTATTCCATGTGCTAGCGAAACCTTTGTCATCATTGTTCAGTGCGATTTCCAAAAAATAATTTCGTAGAACATTTACTAAACGAACGATCGGTATGGATTAGGGTTTTCTGGCTAGGTATTTGAGGGACCTATTCTATGTGTGTGCTAGCCAAACCTTTGTCATGATTGTTGGCAATGGCCGATATTTGCCCTTGGGAGTTGAGTGCGATTTCCAAAAAATAATTTTGCAGAACTTTTACTAAACGAACGATTCGTATGGATTAGGGTTTTTTAACTATGTAATTAAGGGACCTATTCCATGTGCTAGCGAAACCTTTGTCATCATTGTTCAGTGCGATTTCCAAAAAATAATTTCGTAGAACATTTACTAAACGAACGATCGGTATGGATTAGGGTTTTCTGGCTAGGTATTTGAGGGACCTATTCTATGTGTGTGCTAGCCAAACCTTTGTCATGATTGTTGGCAATGGCCGATATTTGCCCTTGGGAGTTGAGTGAGATTTCCAAAAAATAATTTTGCAGAACTTTTACTAAACGAACGATTCGTATGGATTAGGGTTTTTTAACTATGTAATTAAGGGACCTATTCCATGTGCTAGCGAAACCTTTGTCATCATTGTTCAGTGCGATTTCCAAAAAATAATTTCGTAGAACATTTACTAAACGAACGATCGGTATGGATTAGGGTTTTCTGGCTAGGTATTTGAGGGACCTATTCTATGTGTGTGCTAGCCAAACCTTTGTCATGATTGTTGGCAATGGCCGATATTTGCCCTTGGGAGTTGAGTGCGATTTCCAAAAAATAATTTTGCAGAACTTTTACTAAACGAACGATTCGTATGGATTAGGGTTTTTTAACTATGTAATTAAGGGACCTATTCCATGTGCTAGCGAAACCTTTGTCATCATTGTTCAGTGCGATTTCCAAAAAATAATTTCGTAGAACATTTACTAAACGAACGATCGGTATGGATTAGGGTTTTCTGGCTAGGTATTTGAGGGACCTATTCTATGTGTGTGCTAGCCAAACCTTTGTCATGATTGTTGGCAATGGCCGATATTTGCCCTTGGGAGTTGAGTGCGATTTCCAAAAAATAATTTTGCAGAACTTTTACTAAACGAACGATTCGTATGGATTAGGGTTTTTTAACTATGTAATTAAGGGACCTATTCCATGTGCTAGCGAAACCTTTGTCATCATTGTTCAGTGCGATTTCCAAAAAATAATTTCGTAGAACATTTACTAAACGAACGATCGGTATGGATTAGGGTTTTCTGGCTAGGTATTTGAGGGACCTATTCTATGTGTGTGCTAGCCAAACCTTTGTCATGATTGTTGGCAATGGCCGATATTTGCCCTTGGGAGTTGAGTGCGATTTCCAAAAAATAATTTTGCAGAACTTTTACTAAACGAACGATTCGTATGGATTAGGGTTTTTTAACTATGTAATTAAGGGACCTATTCCATGTGCTAGCGAAACCTTTGTCATCATTGTTCAGTGCGATTTCCAAAAAATAATTTCGTAGAACATTTACTAAACGAACGATCGGTATGGATTAGGGTTTTCTGGCTAGGTATTTGAGGGACCTATTCTATGTGTGTGCTAGCCAAACCTTTGTCATGATTGTTGGCAATGGCCGATATTTGCCCTTGGGAGTTGAGTGCGATTTCCAAAAAATAATTTTGCAGAACTTTTACTAAACGAACGATTCGTATGGATTAGGGTTTTTTAACTATGTAATTAAGGGACCTATTCCATGTGCTAGCGAAACCTTTGTCATCATTGTTCAGTGCGATTTCCAAAAAATAATTTCGTAGAACATTTACTAAACGAACGATCGGTATGGATTAGGGTTTTCTGGCTAGGTATTTGAGGGACCTATTCTATGTGTGTGCTAGCCAAACCTTTGTCATGATTGTTGGCAATGGCCGATATTTGCCCTTGGGAGTTGAGTGAGATTTCCAAAAAATAATTTTGCAGAACTTTTACTAAACGAACGATTCGTATGGATTAGGGTTTTTTAACTATGTAATTAAGGGACCTATTCCATGTGCTAGCGAAACCTTTGTCATCATTGTTCAGTGCGATTTCCAAAAAATAATTTCGTAGAACATTTACTAAACGAACGATCGGTATGGATTAGGGTTTTCTGGCTAGGTATTTGAGGGACCTATTCTATGTGTGTGCTAGCCAAACCTTTGTCATGATTGTTGGCAATGGCCGATATTTGCCCTTGGGAGTTGAGTGCGATTTCCAAAAAATAATTTTGCAGAACTTTTACTAAACGAACGATTCGTATGGATTAGGGTTTTTTAACTATGTAATTAAGGGACCTATTCCATGTGCTAGCGAAACCTTTGTCATCATTGTTCAGTGCGATTTCCAAAAAATAATTTCGTAGAACATTTACTAAACGAACGATCGGTATGGATTAGGGTTTTCTGGCTAGGTATTTGAGGGACCTATTCTATGTGTGTGCTAGCCAAACCTTTGTCATGATTGTTGGCAATGGCCGATATTTGCCCTTGGGAGTTGAGTGCGATTTCCAAAAAATAATTTTGCAGAACTTTTACTAAACGAACGATTCGTATGGATTAGGGTTTTTTAACTATGTAATTAAGGGACCTATTCCATGTGCTAGCGAAACCTTTGTCATCATTGTTCAGTGCGATTTCCAAAAAATAATTTCGTAGAACATTTACTAAACGAACGATCGGTATGGATTAGGGTTTTCTGGCTAGGTATTTGAGGGACCTATTCTATGTGTGTGCTAGCCAAACCTTTGTCATGATTGTTGGCAATGGCCGATATTTGCCCTTGGGAGTTGAGTGCGATTTCCAAAAAATAATTTTGCAGAACTTTTACTAAACGAACGATTCGTATGGATTAGGGTTTTTTAACTATGTAATTAAGGGACCTATTCCATGTGCTAGCGAAACCTTTGTCATCATTGTTCAGTGCGATTTCCAAAAAATAATTTCGTAGAACATTTACTAAACGAACGATCGGTATGGATTAGGGTTTTCTGGCTAGGTATTTGAGGGACCTATTCTATGTGTGTGCTAGCCAAACCTTTGTCATGATTATTGGCAATGGCCGATATTTGCCCTTGGGAGTTGAGTGCGATTTCCAAAAAATAATTTTACAGAACTTTTACTAAACGATCGATTCGTATGGATTAGGGTTTTTTAACTAGGTAATTAAGGGACCTATTCCATGTGCTAGCGAAACCTTTGTCATCATTGTTCAGTGCGATTTCCAAAAAATAATTTCGTAGAACATTTACTAAACGAACGATCGGTATGGATTAGGGTTTTCTGGCTAGGTATTTGAGGGACCTATTCTATGTGTGTGCTAGCCAAACCTTTGTCATGATTGTTGGCAATGGCCGATATTTGCCCTTGGGAGTTGAGTGCGATTTCCAAAAAATAATTTTGCAGAACTTTTACTAAACGAACGATTCGTATGGATTAGGGTTTTTTAACTATGTAATTAAGGGACCTATTCCATGTGCTAGCGAAACCTTTGTCATCATTGTTCAGTGCGATTTCCAAAAAATAATTTCGTAGAACATTTACTAAACGAACGATCGGTATGGATTAGGGTTTTCTGGCTAGGTATTTGAGGGACCTATTCTATGTGTGTGCTAGCCAAACCTTTGTCATGATTGTTGGCAATGGCCGATATTTGCCCTTGGGAGTTGAGTGCGATTTCCAAAAAATAATTTTGCAGAACTTTTACTAAACGAACGATTCGTATGGATTAGGGTTTTTTAACTATGTAATTAAGGGACCTATTCCATGTGCTAGCGAAACCTTTGTCATCATTGTTCAGTGCGATTTCCAAAAAATAATTTCGTAGAACATTTACTAAACGAACGATCGGTATGGATTAGGGTTTTCTGGCTAGGTATTTGAGGGACCTATTCTATGTGTGTGCTAGCCAAACCTTTGTCATGATTGTTGGCAATGGCCGATATTTGCCCTTGGGAGTTGAGTGAGATTTCCAAAAAATAATTTTGCAGAACTTTTACTAAACGAACGATTCGTATGGATTAGGGTTTTTTAACTATGTAATTAAGGGACCTATTCCATGTGCTAGCGAAACCTTTGTCATCATTGTTCAGTGCGATTTCCAAAAAATAATTTCGTAGAACATTTACTAAACGAACGATCGGTATGGATTAGGGTTTTCTGGCTAGGTATTTGAGGGACCTATTCTATGTGTGTGCTAGCCAAACCTTTGTCATGATTGTTGGCAATGGCCGATATTTGCCCTTGGGAGTTGAGTGCGATTTCCAAAAAATAATTTTACAGAACTTTTACTAAACGAACGATTCGTATGGATTAGGGTTTTTTAACTATGTAATTAAGGGACCTATTCCATGTGCTAGCGAAACCTTTGTCATCATTGTTCAGTGCGATTTCCAAAAAATAATTTCGTAGAACATTTACTAAACGAACGATCGGTATGGATTAGGGTTTTCTGGCTAGGTATTTGAGGGACCTATTCTATGTGTGTGCTAGCCAAACCTTTGTCATGATTATTGGCAATGGCCGATATTTGCCCTTGGGAGTTGAGTGCGATTTCCAAAAAATAATTTTACAGAACTTTTACTAAACGATCGATTCGTATGGATTAGGGTTTTTTAACTAGGTAATTAAGGGACCTATTCCATGTGCTAGCGAAACCTTTGTCATCATTGTTCAGTGCGATTTCCAAAAAATAATTTCGTAGAACATTTACTAAACGAACGATCGGTATGGATTAGGGTTTTCTAGCTAGGTATTTGAGGGACCTATTCTATGTGTGTGCTAGCCAAACCTTTGTCATGATTGTTGGCAATGGCCGATATTGGCCCTTGGGAGTTGAGTGCGATTTCCAAAAAATAATTTTGCAGAACTTTTACTAAACGAACGATTCGTATGGATTTGGGTTTTTTAACTATGTAATTAAGGGACCTATTCCATGTGCTAGCGAAACCTTTGTCATCATTGTTCAGTGCGATTTCCAAAAAATAATTTCGTAGAACATTTACTAAACGAACGATCGGTATGGATTAGGGTTTTCTGGCTAGGTATTTGAGGGACCTATTCTATGTGTGTGCTAGCCAAACCTTTGTCATGATTGTTGGCAATGGCCGATATTTGCCCTTGGGAGTTGAGTGCGATTTCCAAAAAATAATTTTACAGAACTTTTACTAAACGAACGATTCGTATGGATTAGGGTTTTTTAACTATGTAATTAAGGGACCTATTCCATGTGCTAGCGAAACCTTTGTCATCATTGTTCAGTGCGATTTCCAAAAAATAATTTCGTAGAACATTTACTAAACGAACGATCGGTATGGATTAGGGTTTTCTAGCTAGGTATTTGAGGGACCTATTCTATGTGTGTGCTAGCCAAACCTTTGTCATGATTGTTGGCAATGGCCGATATTTGCCCTTGGGAGTTGAGTGCGATTTCCAAAAAATAATTTTGCAGAACTTTTACTAAACGAACGATTCGTATGGATTAGGGTTTTTTAACTATGTAATTAAGGGACCTATTCCATGTGCTAGCGAAACCTTTGTCATCATTGTTCAGTGCGATTTCCAAAAAATAATTTCGTAGAACATTTACTAAACGAACGATCGGTATGGATTAGGGTTTTCTAGCTAGGTATTTGAGGGACCTATTCTATGTGTGTGCTAGCCAAACCTTTGTCATGATTGTTGGCAATGGCCGATATTTGCCCTTGGGAGTTGAGTGCGATTTCCAAAAAATAATTTTGCAGAACTTTTACTAAACGAACGATTCGTATGGATTAGGGTTTTTTAACTAGGTAATTAAGGGACCTATTCCATGTGCTAGCGAAACCTTTGTCATCATTGTTGAGTGCGATTTCCAAAAATAATTTCGTAGAACTTTTACTAAACGAACGATCGGTATGGATTAGGGTTTTCTAGCTAGGTATTTGAGGGACCTATTCTATGTGTGTGCTAGCCAAACCTTTGTCATGATTGTTGGCAATGGCCGATATTTGCCCTTGGGAGTTGAGTGCGATTTCCAAAAAATAATTTTGCAGAACTTTTACTAAACGAACGATTCGTATGGATTAGGGTTTTTTAACTAGGTAATTAAGGGACCTATTCCATGTGCTAGCGAAACCTTTGTCATCATTGTTGAGTGCGATTTCCAAAAAATAATTTCGTAGAACTTTTACTAAACGAACGATCGGTATGGATTAGGGTTTTCTAGCTAGGTATTTGAGGGACCTATTCTATGTGTGTGCTAGCCAAACCTTTGTCATGATTGTTGGCAATGGCCGATATTTGCCCTTGGGAGTTGAGTGCGATTTCCAAAAAATAATTTTGCAGAACTTTTACTAAACGAACGATTCGTATGGATTAGGGTTTTTTAACTATGTAATTAAGGGACCTATTCCATGTGCTAGCGAAACCTTTGTCATCATTGTTCAGTGCGATTTCCAAAAAATAATTTCGTAGAACATTTACTAAACGAACGATCGGTATGGATTAGGGTTTTCTAGCTAGGTATTTGAGGGACCTATTCTATGTGTGTGCTAGCCAAACCTTTGTCATGATTGTTGGCAATGGCCGATATTTGCCCTTGGGAGTTGAGTGCGATTTCCAAAAAATAATTTTGCAGAACTTTTACTAAACGAACGATTCGTATGGATTAGGGTTTTTTAACTATGTAATTAAGGGACCTATTCCATGTGCTAGCGAAACCTTTGTCATCATTGTTCAGTGCGATTTCCAAAAAATAATTTCGTAGAACATTTACTAAACGAACGATCGGTATGGATTAGGGTTTTCTGGCTAGGTATTTGAGGGACCTATTCTATGTGTGTGCTAGCCAAACCTTTGTCATGATTGTTGGCAATGGCCGATATTTGCCCTTGGGAGTTGAGTGCGATTTCCAAAAAATAATTTTGCAGAACTTTTACTAAACGAACGATTCGTATGGATTAGGGTTTTTTAACTAGGTAATTAAGGGACCTATTCCATGTGCTAGCGAAACCTTTGTCATCATTGTTCAGTGCGATTTCCAAAAAATAATTTCGTAGAACATTTACTAAACGAACGATCGGTATGGATTAGGGTTTTCTGGCTAGGTATTTGAGGGACCTATTCTATGTGTGTGCTAGCCAAACCTTTGTCATGATTGTTGGCAATGGCCGATATTTGCCCTTGGGAGTTGAGTGCGATTTCCAAAAAATAATTTTGCAGAACTTTTACTAAACGAACGATTCGTATGGATTAGGGTTTTTTAACTATGTAATTAAGGGACCTATTCCATGTGCTAGCGAAACCTTTGTCATCATTGTTCAGTGCGATTTCCAAAAAATAATTTCGTAGAACATTTACTAAACGAACGATCGGTATGGATTAGGGTTTTCTGGCTAGGTATTTGAGGGACCTATTCTATGTGTGTGCTAGCCAAACCTTTGTCATGATTATTGGCAATGGCCGATATTTGCCCTTGGGAGTTGAGTGCGATTTCCAAAAAATAATTTTACAGAACTTTTACTAAACGATCGATTCGTATGGATTAGGGTTTTTTAACTAGGTAATTAAGGGACCTATTCCATGTGCTAGCGAAACCTTTGTCATCATTGTTCAGTGCGATTTCCAAAAAATAATTTCGTAGAACATTTACTAAACGAACGATCGGTATGGATTAGGGTTTTCTAGCTAGGTATTTGAGGGACCTATTCTATGTGTGTGCTAGCCAAACCTTTGTCATGATTGTTGGCAATGGCCGATATTGGCCCTTGGGAGTTGAGTGCGATTTCCAAAAAATAATTTTGCAGAACTTTTACTAAACGAACGATTCGTATGGATTTGGGTTTTTTAACTATGTAATTAAGGGACCTATTCCATGTGCTAGCGAAACCTTTGTCATCATTGTTCAGTGCGATTTCCAAAAAATAATTTCGTAGAACATTTACTAAACGAACGATCGGTATGGATTAGGGTTTTCTGGCTAGGTATTTGAGGGACCTATTCTATGTGTGTGCTAGCCAAACCTTTGTCATGATTGTTGGCAATGGCCGATATTTGCCCTTGGGAGTTGAGTGCGATTTCCAAAAAATAATTTTACAGAACTTTTACTAAACGAACGATTCGTATGGATTAGGGTTTTTTAACTATGTAATTAAGGGACCTATTCCATGTGCTAGCGAAACCTTTGTCATCATTGTTCAGTGCGATTTCCAAAAAATAATTTCGTAGAACATTTACTAAACGAACGATCGGTATGGATTAGGGTTTTCTAGCTAGGTATTTGAGGGACCTATTCTATGTGTGTGCTAGCCAAACCTTTGTCATGATTGTTGGCAATGGCCGATATTTGCCCTTGGGAGTTGAGTGCGATTTCCAAAAAATAATTTTGCAGAACTTTTACTAAACGAACGATTCGTATGGATTAGGGTTTTTTAACTATGTAATTAAGGGACCTATTCCATGTGCTAGCGAAACCTTTGTCATCATTGTTCAGTGCGATTTCCAAAAAATAATTTCGTAGAACATTTACTAAACGAACGATCGGTATGGATTAGGGTTTTCTAGCTAGGTATTTGAGGGACCTATTCTATGTGTGTGCTAGCCAAACCTTTGTCATGATTGTTGGCAATGGCCGATATTTGCCCTTGGGAGTTGAGTGCGATTTCCAAAAAATAATTTTGCAGAACTTTTACTAAACGAACGATTCGTATGGATTAGGGTTTTTTAACTAGGTAATTAAGGGACCTATTCCATGTGCTAGCGAAACCTTTGTCATCATTGTTGAGTGCGATTTCCAAAAAATAATTTCGTAGAACTTTTACTAAACGAACGATCGGTATGGATTAGGGTTTTCTAGCTAGGTATTTGAGGGACCTATTCTATGTGTGTGCTAGCCAAACCTTTGTCATGATTGTTGGCAATGGCCGATATTTGCCCTTGGGAGTTGAGTGCGATTTCCAAAAAATAATTTTGCAGAACTTTTACTAAACGAACGATTCGTATGGATTAGGGTTTTTTAACTAGGTAATTAAGGGACCTATTCCATGTGCTAGCGAAACCTTTGTCATCATTGTTGAGTGCGATTTCCAAAAAATAATTTCGTAGAACTTTTACTAAACGAACGATCGGTATGGATTAGGGTTTTCTAGCTAGGTATTTGAGGGACCTATTCTATGTGTGTGCTAGCCAAACCTTTGTCATGATTGTTGGCAATGGCCGATATTTGCCCTTGGGAGTTGAGTGCGATTTCCAAAAAATAATTTTGCAGAACTTTTACTAAACGAACGATTCGTATGGATTAGGGTTTTTTAACTATGTAATTAAGGGACCTATTCCATGTGCTAGCGAAACCTTTGTCATCATTGTTCAGTGCGATTTCCAAAAAATAATTTCGTAGAACATTTACTAAACGAACGATCGGTATGGATTAGGGTTTTCTAGCTAGGTATTTGAGGGACCTATTCTATGTGTGTGCTAGCCAAACCTTTGTCATGATTGTTGGCAATGGCCGATATTTGCCCTTGGGAGTTGAGTGCGATTTCCAAAAAATAATTTTGCAGAACTTTTACTAAACGAACGATTCGTATGGATTAGGGTTTTTTAACTATGTAATTAAGGGACCTATTCCATGTGCTAGCGAAACCTTTGTCATCATTGTTCAGTGCGATTTCCAAAAAATAATTTCGTAGAACATTTACTAAACGAACGATCGGTATGGATTAGGGTTTTCTGGCTAGGTATTTGAGGGACCTATTCTATGTGTGTGCTAGCCAAACCTTTGTCATGATTGTTGGCAATGGCCGATATTTGCCCTTGGGAGTTGAGTGCGATTTCCAAAAAATAATTTTGCAGAACTTTTACTAAACGAACGATTCGTATGGATTAGGGTTTTTTAACTAGGTAATTAAGGGACCTATTCCATGTGCTAGCGAAACCTTTGTCATCATTGTTCAGTGCGATTTCCAAAAAATAATTTCGTAGAACATTTACTAAACGAACGATCGGTATGGATTAGGGTTTTCTGGCTAGGTATTTGAGGGACCTATTCTATGTGTGTGCTAGCCAAACCTTTGTCATGATTGTTGGCAATGGCCGATATTTGCCCTTGGGAGTTGAGTGAGATTTCCAAAAAATAATTTTGCAGAACTTTTACTAAACGAACGATTCGTATGGATTAGGGTTTTTTAACTATGTAATTAAGGGACCTATTCCATGTGCTAGCGAAACCTTTGTCATCATTGTTCAGTGCGATTTCCAAAAAATAATTTCGTAGAACATTTACTAAACGAACGATCGGTATGGATTAGGGTTTTCTGGCTAGGTATTTGAGGGACCTATTCTATGTGTAATAGCCAAACCTTTGTCATGATTGTTGGCAATGGCCGATATTTGCCCTTGGGAGTTGAGTGCGATTTCCAAAAAATAATTTTGCAGAACTTTTACTAAACGAACGATTCGTATGGATTAGGGTTTTTTAACTATGTAATTAAGGGACCTATTCCATGTGCTAGCGAAACCTTTGTCATCATTGTTCAGTGCGATTTCCAAAAAATAATTTCGTAGAACATTTACTAAACGAACGATCGGTATGGATTAGGGTTTTCTGGCTAGGTATTTGAGGGACCTATTCTATGTGTGTGCTAGCCAAACCTTTGTCATGATTGTTGGCAATGGCCGATATTTGCCCTTGGGAGTTGAGTGCGATTTCCAAAAAATAATTTTGCAGAACTTTTACTAAACGAACGATTCGTATGGATTAGGATTTTTTAACTATGTAATTAAGGGACCTATTCCATGTGCTAGCGAAACCTTTGTCATCATTGTTCAGTGCGATTTCCAAAAAATAATTTCGTAGAACATTTACTAAACGAACGATCGGTATGGATTAGGGTTTTCTGGCTAGGTATTTGAGGGACCTATTCTATGTGTGTGCTAGCCAAACCTTTGTCATGATTGTTGGCAATGGCCGATATTTGCCCTTGGGAGTTGAGTGAGATTTCCAAAAAATAATTTTGCAGAACTTTTACTAAACGAACGATTCGTATGGATTAGGGTTTTTTAACTATGTAATTAAGGGACCTATTCCATGTGCTAGCGAAACCTTTGTCATCATTGTTCAGTGCGATTTCCAAAAAATAATTTCGTAAAACATTTACTAAACGAACGATCGGTATGGATTAGGGTTTTCTGGCTAGGTATTTGAGGGACCTATTCTATGTGTGTGCTAGCCAAACCTTTGTCATGATTGTTGGCAATGGCCGATATTTGCCCTTGGGAGTTGAGTGCGATTTCCAAAAAATAATTTTGCAGAACTTTTACTAAACGAACGATTCGTATGGATTAGGGTTTTTTAACTATGTAATTAAGGGACCTATTCCATGTGCTAGCGAAACCTTTGTCATCATTGTTCAGTGCGATTTCCAAAAAATAATTTCGTAGAACATTTACTAAACGAACGATCGGTATGGATTAGGGTTTTCTGGCTAGGTATTTGAGGGACCTATTCTATGTGTGTGCTAGCCAAACCTTTGTCATGATTATTGGCAATGGCCGATATTTGCCCTTGGGAGTTGAGTGCGATTTCCAAAAAATAATTTTACAGAACTTTTACTAAACGATCGATTCGTATGGATTAGGGTTTTTTAACTAGGTAATTAAGGGACCTATTCCATGTGCTAGCGAAACCTTTGTCATCATTGTTCAGTGCGATTTCCAAAAAATAATTTCGTAGAACATTTACTAAACGAACGATCGGTATGGATTAGGGTTTTCTGGCTAGGTATTTGAGGGACCTATTCTATGTGTGTGCTAGCCAAACCTTTGTCATGATTGTTGGCAATGGCCGATATTTGCCCTTGGGAGTTGAGTGCGATTTCCAAAAAATAATTTTGCAGAACTTTTACTAAACGAACGATTCGTATGGATTAGGGTTTTTTAACTATGTAATTAAGGGACCTATTCCATGTGCTAGCGAAACCTTTGTCATCATTGTTCAGTGCGATTTCCAAAAAATAATTTCGTAGAACATTTACTAAACGAACGATCGGTATGGATTAGGGTTTTCTGGCTAGGTATTTGAGGGACCTATTCTATGTGTGTGCTAGCCAAACCTTTGTCATGATTATTGGCAATGGCCGATATTTGCCCTTGGGAGTTGAGTGCGATTTCCAAAAAATAATTTTACAGAACTTTTACTAAACGATCGATTCGTATGGATTAGGGTTTTTTAACTAGGTAATTAAGGGACCTATTCCATGTGCTAGCGAAACCTTTGTCATCATTGTTCAGTGCGATTTCCAAAAAATAATTTCGTAGAACATTTACTAAACGAACGATCGGTATGGATTAGGGTTTTCTAGCTAGGTATTTGAGGGACCTATTCTATGTGTGTGCTAGCCAAACCTTTGTCATGATTGTTGGCAATGGCCGATATTGGCCCTTGGGAGTTGAGTGCGATTTCCAAAAAATAATTTTGCAGAACTTTTACTAAACGAACGATTCGTATGGATTAGGGTTTTTTAACTAGGTAATTAAGGGACCTATTCCATGTGCTAGCGAAACCTTTGTCATCATTGTTCAGTGCGATTTCCAAAAAATAATTTCGTAGAACATTTACTAAACGAACGATCGGTATGGATTAGGGTTTTCTGGCTAGGTATTTGAGGGACCTATTCTATGTGTGTGCTAGCCAAACCTTTGTCATGATTATTGGCAATGGCCGATATTTGCCCTTGGGAGTTGAGTGCGATTTCCAAAAAATAATTTTACAGAACTTTTACTAAACGATCGATTCGTATGGATTAGGGTTTTTTAACTAGGTAATTAAGGGACCTATTCCATGTGCTAGCGAAACCTTTGTCATCATTGTTCAGTGCGATTTCCAAAAAATAATTTCGTAGAACATTTACTAAACGAACGATCGGTATAGATTAGGGTTTTCTGGCTAGGTATTTGAGGGACCTATTCTATGTGTGTGCTAGCCAAACCTTTGTCATGATTGTTGGCAATGGCCGATATTTGCCCTTGGGAGTTGAGTGCGATTTCCAAAAAATAATTTTGCAGAACTTTTACTAAACGAACGATTCGTATGGATTAGGGTTTTTTAACTATGTAATTAAGGGACCTATTCCATGTGCTAGCGAAACCTTTGTCATCATTGTTCAGTGCGATTTCCAAAAAATAATTTCGTAGAACATTTACTAAACGAACGATCGGTATGGATTAGAGTTTTCTGGCTATGTATTTGAGGGACCTATTCTATGTGTGTGCTAGCCAAACCTTTGTCATGATTGTTGGCAATGGCCGATATTTGCCCTTGGGAGTTGAGTGCGATTTCCAAAAAATAATTTTGCAGAACTTTTACTAAACGAACGATTCGTATGGATTAGGGTTTTTTAACTAGGTAATTAAGGGACCTATTCCATGTGCTAGCGAAACCTTTGTCATCATTGTTCAGTGCGATTTCCAAAAAATAATTTCGTAGAACATTTACTAAACGAACGATCGGTATGGATTAGGGTTTTCTGGCTAGGTATTTGAGGGACCTATTCTATGTGTGTGCTAGCCAAACCTTTGTCATGATTGTTGGCAATGGCCGATATTTGCCCTTGGGAGTTGAGTGAGATTTCCAAAAAATAATTTTGCAGAACTTTTACTAAACGAACGATTCGTATGGATTAGGGTTTTTTAACTATGTAATTAAGGGACCTATTCCATGTGCTAGCGAAACCTTTGTCATCATTGTTCAGTGCGATTTCCAAAAAATAATTTCGTAGAACATTTACTAAACGAACGATCGGTATGGATTAGGGTTTTCTGGCTAGGTATTTGAGGGACCTATTCTATGTGTAATAGCCAAACCTTTGTCATGATTGTTGGCAATGGCCGATATTTGCCCTTGGGAGTTGAGTGCGATTTCCAAAAAATAATTTTGCAGAACTTTTACTAAACGAACGATTCGTATGGATTAGGGTTTTTTAACTATGTAATTAAGGGACCTATTCCATGTGCTAGCGAAACCTTTGTCATCATTGTTCAGTGCGATTTCCAAAAAATAATTTCGTAGAACATTTACTAAACGAACGATCGGTATGGATTAGGGTTTTCTGGCTAGGTATTTGAGGGACCTATTCTATGTGTGTGCTAGCCAAACCTTTGTCATGATTGTTGGCAATGGCCGATATTTGCCCTTGGGAGTTGAGTGCGATTTCCAAAAAATAATTTTGCAGAACTTTTACTAAACGAACGATTCGTATGGATTAGGATTTTTTAACTATGTAATTAAGGGACCTATTCCATGTGCTAGCGAAACCTTTGTCATCATTGTTCAGTGCGATTTCCAAAAAATAATTTCGTAGAACATTTACTAAACGAACGATCGGTATGGATTAGGGTTTTCTGGCTAGGTATTTGAGGGACCTATTCTATGTGTGTGCTAGCCAAACCTTTGTCATGATTGTTGGCAATGGCCGATATTTGCCCTTGGGAGTTGAGTGAGATTTCCAAAAAATAATTTTGCAGAACTTTTACTAAACGAACGATTCGTATGGATTAGGGTTTTTTAACTATGTAATTAAGGGACCTATTCCATGTGCTAGCGAAACCTTTGTCATCATTGTTCAGTGCGATTTCCAAAAAATAATTTCGTAAAACATTTACTAAACGAACGATCGGTATGGATTAGGGTTTTCTGGCTAGGTATTTGAGGGACCTATTCTATGTGTGTGCTAGCCAAACCTTTGTCATGATTGTTGGCAATGGCCGATATTTGCCCTTGGGAGTTGAGTGCGATTTCCAAAAAATAATTTTGCAGAACTTTTACTAAACGAACGATTCGTATGGATTAGGGTTTTTTAACTATGTAATTAAGGGACCTATTCCATGTGCTAGCGAAACCTTTGTCATCATTGTTCAGTGCGATTTCCAAAAAATAATTTCGTAGAACATTTACTAAACGAACGATCGGTATGGATTAGGGTTTTCTGGCTAGGTATTTGAGGGACCTATTCTATGTGTGTGCTAGCCAAACCTTTGTCATGATTATTGGCAATGGCCGATATTTGCCCTTGGGAGTTGAGTGCGATTTCCAAAAAATAATTTTACAGAACTTTTACTAAACGATCGATTCGTATGGATTAGGGTTTTTTAACTAGGTAATTAAGGGACCTATTCCATGTGCTAGCGAAACCTTTGTCATCATTGTTCAGTGCGATTTCCAAAAAATAATTTCGTAGAACATTTACTAAACGAACGATCGGTATGGATTAGGGTTTTCTGGCTAGGTATTTGAGGGACCTATTCTATGTGTGTGCTAGCCAAACCTTTGTCATGATTGTTGGCAATGGCCGATATTTGCCCTTGGGAGTTGAGTGCGATTTCCAAAAAATAATTTTGCAGAACTTTTACTAAACGAACGATTCGTATGGATTAGGATTTTTTAACTATGTAATTAAGGGACCTATTCCATGTGCTAGCGAAACCTTTGTCATCATTGTTCAGTGCGATTTCCAAAAAATAATTTCGTAGAACATTTACTAAACGAACGATCGGTATGGATTAGGGTTTTCTGGCTAGGTATTTGAGGGACCTATTCTATGTGTGTGCTAGCCAAACCTTTGTCATGATTGTTGGCAATGGCCGATATTTGCCCTTGGGAGTTGAGTGCGATTTCCAAAAAATAATTTTACAGAACTTTTACTAAACGATCGATTCGTATGGATTAGGGTTTTTTAACTATGTAATTAAGGGACCTATTCCATGTGCTAGCGAAACCTTTGTCATCATTGTTCAGTGCGATTTCCAAAAAATAATTTCGTAGAACATTTACTAAACGAACGATCGGTATGGATTAGGGTTTTCTGGCTAGGTATTTGAGGGACCTATTCTATGTGTGTGCTAGCCAAACCTTTGTCATGATTGTTGGCAATGGCCGATATTTGCCCTTGGGAGTTGAGTGCGATTTCCAAAAAATAATTTTGCAGAACTTTTACTAAACGAACGATTCGTATGGATTAGGGTTTTTTAACTATGTAATTAAGGGACCTATTCCATGTGCTAGCGAAACCTTTGTCATCATTGTTCAGTGCGATTTCCAAAAAATAATTTCGTAGAACATTTACTAAACGAACGATCGGTATGGATTAGGGTTTTCTGGCTAGGTATTTGAGGGACCTATTCTATGTGTGTGCTAGCCAAACCTTTGTCATGATTGTTGGCAATGGCCGATATTTGCCCTTGGGAGTTGAGTGCGATTTCCAAAAAATAATTTTACAGAACTTTTACTAAACGATCGATTCGTATGGATTAGGGTTTTTTAACTAGGTAATTAAGGGACCTATTCCATGTGCTAGCGAAACCTTTGTCATCATTGTTCAGTGCGATTTCCAAAAAATAATTTCGTAGAACATTTACTAAACGAACGATCGATATGGATTAGGGTTTTCTAGCTAGGTATTTGAGGGACCTATTCTATGTGTGTGCTAGCCAAACCTTTGTCATGATTGTTGGCAATGGCCGATATTGGCCCTTGGGAGTTGAGTGCGATTTCCAAAAAATAATTTTGCAGAACTTTTACTAAACGAACGATTCGTATGGATTAGGGTTTTTTAACTATGTAATTAAGGGACCTATTCCATGTGCTAGCGAAACCTTTGTCATCATTGTTCAGTGCGATTTCCAAAAAATAATTTCGTAGAACATTTACTAAACGAACGATCGGTATGGATTAGGGTTTTCTGGCTAGGTATTTGAGGGACCTATTCTATGTGTGTGCTAGCCAAACCTTTGTCATGATTGTTGGCAATGGCCGATATTTGCCCTTGGGAGTTGAGTGCGATTTCCAAAAAAATAATTTTGCAGAACTTTTACTAAACGAACGATTCGTATGGATTTGGGTTTTTTAACTATGTAATTAAGGGACCTATTCCATGTGCTAGCGAAACCTTTGTCATCATTGTTCAGTGCGATTTCCAAAAAATAATTTCGTAGAACATTTACTAAACGAACGATCGGTATGGATTAGGGTTTTCTGGCTAGGTATTTGAGGGACCTATTCTATGTGTGTGCTAGCCAAACCTTTGTCATGATTGTTGGCAATGGCCGATATTTGCCCTTGGGAGTTGAGTGCGATTTCCAAAAAATAATTTTACAGAACTTTTACTAAACGAACGATTCGTATGGATTAGGGTTTTTTAACTATGTAATTAAGGGACCTATTCCATGTGCTAGCGAAACCTTTGTCATCATTGTTCAGTGCGATTTCCAAAAAATAATTTCGTAGAACATTTACTAAACGAACGATCGGTATGGATTAGGGTTTTCTAGCTAGGTATTTGAGGGACCTATTCTATGTGTGTGCTAGCCAAACCTTTGTCATGATTGTTGGCAATGGCCGATATTTGCCCTTGGGAGTTGAGTGCGATTTCCAAAAAATAATTTTGCAGAACTTTTACTAAACGAACGATTCGTATGGATTAGGGTTTTTTAACTATGTAATTAAGGGACCTATTCCATGTGCTAGCGAAACCTTTGTCATCATTGTTCAGTGCGATTTCCAAAAAATAATTTCGTAGAACATTTACTAAACGAACGATCGGTATGGATTAGGGTTTTCTAGCTAGGTATTTGAGGGACCTATTCTATGTGTGTGCTAGCCAAACCTTTGTCATGATTGTTGGCAATGGCCGATATTTGCCCTTGGGAGTTGAGTGCGATTTCCAAAAAATAATTTTGCAGAACTTTTACTAAACGAACGATTCGTATGGATTAGGGTTTTTTAACTAGGTAATTAAGGGACCTATTCCATGTGCTAGCGAAACCTTTGTCATCATTGTTGAGTGCGATTTCCAAAAAATAATTTCGTAGAACTTTTACTAAACGAACGATCGGTATGGATTAGGGTTTTCTAGCTAGGTATTTGAGGGACCTATTCTATGTGTGTGCTAGCCAAACCTTTGTCATGATTGTTGGCAATGGCCGATATTTGCCCTTGGGAGTTGAGTGCGATTTCCAAAAAATAATTTTGCAGAACTTTTACTAAACGAACGATTCGTATGGATTAGGGTTTTTTAACTAGGTAATTAAGGGACCTATTCCATGTGCTAGCGAAACCTTTGTCATCATTGTTGAGTGCGATTTCCAAAAAATAATTTCGTAGAACTTTTACTAAACGAACGATCGGTATGGATTAGGGTTTTCTAGCTAGGTATTTGAGGGACCTATTCTATGTGTGTGCTAGCCAAACCTTTGTCATGATTGTTGGCAATGGCCGATATTTGCCCTTGGGAGTTGAGTGCGATTTCCAAAAAATAATTTTGCAGAACTTTTACTAAACGAACGATTCGTATGGATTAGGGTTTTTTAACTATGTAATTAAGGGACCTATTCCATGTGCTAGCGAAACCTTTGTCATCATTGTTCAGTGCGATTTCCAAAAAATAATTTCGTAGAACATTTACTAAACGAACGATCGGTATGGATTAGGGTTTTCTAGCTAGGTATTTGAGGGACCTATTCTATGTGTGTGCTAGCCAAACCTTTGTCATGATTGTTGGCAATGGCCGATATTTGCCCTTGGGAGTTGAGTGCGATTTCCAAAAAATAATTTTGCAGAACTTTTACTAAACGAACGATTCGTATGGATTAGGGTTTTTTAACTATGTAATTAAGGGACCTATTCCATGTGCTAGCGAAACCTTTGTCATCATTGTTCAGTGCGATTTCCAAAAAATAATTTCGTAGAACATTTACTAAACGAACGATCGGTATGGATTAGGGTTTTCTGGCTAGGTATTTGAGGGACCTATTCTATGTGTGTGCTAGCCAAACCTTTGTCATGATTGTTGGCAATGGCCGATATTTGCCCTTGGGAGTTGAGTGCGATTTCCAAAAAATAATTTTACAGAACTTTTACTAAACGAACGATTCGTATGGATTAGGGTTTTTTAACTATGTAATTAAGGGACCTATTCCATGTGCTAGCGAAACCTTTGTCATCATTGTTCAGTGCGATTTCCAAAAAATAATTTCGTAGAACATTTACTAAACGAACGATCGGTATGGATTAGGGTTTTCTAGCTAGGTATTTGAGGGACCTATTCTATGTGTGTGCTAGCCAAACCTTTGTCATGATTGTTGGCAATGGCCGATATTTGCCCTTGGGAGTTGAGTGCGATTTCCAAAAAATAATTTTGCAGAACTTTTACTAAACGAACGATTCGTATGGATTAGGGTTTTTTAACTATGTAATTAAGGGACCTATTCCATGTGCTAGCGAAACCTTTGTCATCATTGTTCAGTGCGATTTCCAAAAAATAATTTCGTAGAACATTTACTAAACGAACGATCGGTATGGATTAGGGTTTTCTGGCTAGGTATTTGAGGGACCTATTCTATGTGTGTGCTAGCCAAACCTTTGTCATGATTGTTGGCAATGGCCGATATTTGCCCTTGGGAGTTGAGTGAGATTTCCAAAAAATAATTTTGCAGAACTTTTACTAAACGAACGATTCGTATGGATTAGGGTTTTTTAACTATGTAATTAAGGGACCTATTCCATGTGCTAGCGAAACCTTTGTCATCATTGTTCAGTGCGATTTCCAAAAAATAATTTCGTAGAACATTTACTAAACGAACGATCGGTATGGATTAGGGTTTTCTGGCTAGGTATTTGAGGGACCTATTCTATGTGTGTGCTAGCCAAACCTTTGTCATGATTGTTGGCAATGGCCGATATTTGCCCTTGGGAGTTGAGTGCGATTTCCAAAAAATAATTTTGCAGAACTTTTACTAAACGAACGATTCGTATGGATTAGGGTTTTTTAACTATGTAATTAAGGGACCTATTCCATGTGCTAGCGAAACCTTTGTCGTCATTGTTCAGTGCGATTTCCAAAAAATAATTTCGTAGAACATTTACTAAACGAACGATCGGTATGGATTAGGGTTTTCTGGCTAGGTATTTGAGGGACCTATTCTATGTGTGTGCTAGCCAAACCTTTGTCATGATTGTTGGCAATGGCCGATATTTGCCCTTGGGAGTTGAGTGCGATTTCCAAAAAATAATTTTGCAGAACTTTTACTAAACGAACGATTCGTATGGATTTGGGTTTTTTAACTATGTATTTAAGGGACCTATTCCATGTGCTAGCGAAACCTTTGTCATCATTGTTCAGTGCGATTTCCAAAAAATAATTTCGTAGAACATTTACTAAACGAACGATCGGTATGGATTAGGGTTTTCTGGCTAGGTATTTGAGGGACCTATTCTATGTGTGTGCTAGCCAAACCTTTGTCATGATTGTTGGCAATGGCCGATATTTGCCCTTGGGAGTTAAGTGAGATTTCCAAAAAATAATTTTGCAGAACTTTTACTAAACGAACGATTCGTATGGATTAGGGTTTTTTAACTATGTAATTAAGGGGCCTATTCCATGTGCTAGCGAAACCTTTGTCATCATTGTTCAGTGCGATTTCCAAAAAATAATTTCGTAGAACATTTACTAAACGAACGATCGGTATGGATTAGGGTTTTCTGGCTAGGTATTTGAGGGACCTATTCTATGTGTGTGCTAGCCAAACCTTTGTCATGATTGTTGGCAATGGCCGATATTTGCCCTTGGGAGTTGAGTGCGATTTCCAAAAAATAATTTTGCAGAACTTTTACTAAACGAACGATTCGTATGGATTAGGGTTTTTTAACTATGTAATTAAGGGACCTATTCCATGTGCTAGCGAAACCTTTGTCATCATTGTTCAGTGCGATTTCCAAAAAATAATTTCGTAGAACATTTACTAAACGAACGATCGGTATGGATTAGGGTTTTCTGGCTAGGTATTTGAGGGACCTATTCTATGTGTGTGCTAGCCAAACCTTTGTCATGATTGTTGGCAATGGCCGATATTTGCCCTTGGGAGTTGAGTGCGATTTCCAAAAAATAATTTTGCAGAACTTTTACTAAACGAACGATTCGTATGGATTAGGGTTTTTTAACTATGTAATTAAGGGACCTATTCCATGTGCTAGCGAAACCTTTGTCATCATTGTTCAGTGCGATTTCCAAAAAATAATTTCGTAGAACATTTACTAAACAAACGATCGGTATGGATTAGGGTTTTCTAGCTAGGTATTTGAGGGACCTATTCTATGTGTGTGCTAGCCAAACCTTTGTCATGATTGTTGGCAATGGCCGATATTTGCCCTTGGGAGTTGAGTGCGATTTCCAAAAAATAATTTTGCAGAACTTTTACTAAACGAACGATTCGTATGGATTAGGGTTTTTTAACTATGTAATTAAGGGACCTATTCCATGTGCTAGCGAAACCTTTGTCATCATTGTTCAGTGCGATTTCCAAAAAATAATTTCGTAGAACATTTACTAAACGAACGATCGGTATGGATTAGGGTTTTCTAGCTAGGTATTTGAGGGACCTATTCTATGTGTGTGCTAGCCAAACCTTTGTCATGATTGTTGGCAATGGCCGATATTTGCCCTTGGGAGTTGAGTGCGATTTCCAAAAAATAATTTTGCAGAACTTTTACTAAACGAACGATTCGTATGGATTAGGATTTTTTAACTATGTAATTAAGGGACCTATTCCATGTGCTAGCGAAACCTTTGTCATCATTGTTCAGTGCGATTTCCAAAAAATAATTTCGTAGAACATTTACTAAACGAACGATCGGTATGGATTAGGGTTTTCTGGCTAGGTATTTGAGGGACCTATTCTATGTGTGTGCTAGCCAAACCTTTGTCATGATTGTTGGCAATGGCCGATATTTGCCCTTGGGAGTTGAGTGAGATTTCCAAAAAATAATTTTGCAGAACTTTTACTAAACGAACGATTCGTATGGATTAGGGTTTTTTAACTATGTAATTAAGGGACCTATTCCATGTGCTAGCGAAACCTTTGTCATCATTGTTCAGTGCGATTTCCAAAAAATAATTTCGTAGAACATTTACTAAACGAACGATCGGTATGGATTAGGGTTTTCTGGCTAGGTATTTGAGGGACCTATTCTATGTGTGTGCTAGCCAAACCTTTGTCATGATTGTTGGCAATGGCCGATATTTGCCCTTGGGAGTTGAGTGCGATTTCCAAAAAATAATTTTGCAGAACTTTTACTAAACGAACGATTCGTATGGATTAGGGTTTTTTAACTATGTAATTAAGGGACCTATTCCATGTGCTAGCGAAACCTTTGTCATCATTGTTCAGTACGATTTCCAAAAAATAATTTCGTAGAACATTTACTAAACGAACGATCGGTATGGATTAGGGTTTTCTGGCTAGGTATTTGAGGGACCTATTCTATGTGTGTGCTAGCCAAACCTTTGTCATGATTATTGGCAATGGCCGATATTTGCCCTTGGGAGTTGAGTGCGATTTCCAAAAAATAATTTTACAGAACTTTTACTAAACGATCGATTCGTATGGATTAGGGTTTTTTAACTAGGTAATTAAGGGACCTATTCCATGTGCTAGCGAAACCTTTGTCATCATTGTTCAGTGCGATTTCCAAAAAATAATTTCGTAGAACATTTACTAAACGAACGATCGGTATGGATTAGGGTTTTCTAGCTAGGTATTTGAGGGACCTATTCTATGTGTGTGCTAGCCAAACCTGTGTCATGATTGTTGGCAATGGCCGATATTTGCCCTTGGGAGTTGAGTGCGATTTCCAAAAAATAATTTTGCAGAACTTTTACTAAACGAACGATTCGTATGGATTAGGGTTTTTTAACTATGTAATTAAGGGACCTATTCCATGTGCTAGCGAAACCTTTGTCATCATTGTTCAGTGCGATTTCCAAAAAATAATTTCGTAGAACATTTACTAAACGAACGATCGGTATGGATTAGGGTTTTCTGGCTAGGTATTTGAGGGACCTATTCTATGTGTGTGCTAGCCAAACCTTTGTCATGATTGTTGGCAATGGCCGATATTTGCCCTTGGGAGTTGAGTGCGATTTCCAAAAAATAATTTTACAGAACTTTTACTAAACGATCGATTCGTATGGATTAGGGTTTTTTAACTAGGTAATTAAGGGACCTATTCCATGTGCTAGCGAAACCTTTGTCATCATTGTTCAGTGCGATTTCCAAAAAATAATTTCGTAGAACATTTACTAAACGAACGATCGGTATGGATTAGGGTTTTCTAGCTAGGTATTTGAGGGACCTATTCTATGTGTGTGCTAGCCAAACCTTTGTCATGATTGTTGGCAATGGCCGATATTGGCCCTTGGGAGTTGAGTGCGATTTCCAAAAAATAATTTTGCAGAACTTTTACTAAACGAACGATTCGTATGGATTAGGGTTTTTTAACTATGTAATTAAGGGACCTATTCCATGTGCTAGCGAAACCTTTGTCATCATTGTTCAGTGCGATTTCCAAAAAATAATTTCGTAGAACATTTACTAAACGAACGATCGGTATGGATTAGGGTTTTCTAGCTAGGTATTTGAGGGACCTATTCTATGTGTGTGCTAGCCAAACCTTTGTCATGATTGTTGGCAATGGCCGATATTTGCCCTTGGGAGTTGAGTGCGATTTCCAAAAAATAATTTTGCAGAACTTTTACTAAACGAACGATTCGTATGGATTTGGGTTTTTTAACTATGTAATTAAGGGACCTATTCCATGTGCTAGCGAAACCTTTGTCATCATTGTTCAGTGCGATTTCCAAAAAATAATTTCGTAGAACATTTACTAAACGAACGATCGGTATGGATTAGAGTTTTCTGGCTAGGTATTTGAGGGACCTATTCTATGTGTGTGCTAGCCAAACCTTTGTCATGATTGTTGGCAATGGCCGATATTTGCCCTTGGGAGTTGAGTGCGATTTCCAAAAAATAATTTTGCAGAACTTTTACTAAACGAACGATTCGTATGGATTAGGGTTTTTTAACTATGTAATTAAGGGACCTATTCCATGTGCTAGCGAAACCTTTGTCATCATTGTTCAGTGCGATTTCCAAAAAATAATTTCGTAGAACATTTACTAAACGAACGATCGGTATGGATTAGGGTTTTCTAGCTAGGTATTTGAGGGACCTATTCTATGTGTGTGCTAGCCAAACCTTTGTCATGATTGTTGGCAATGGCCGATATTTGCCCTTGGGAGTTGAGTGCGATTTCCAAAAAATAATTTTGCAGAACTTTTACTAAACGAACGATTCGTATGGATTAGGGTTTTTTAACTAGGTAATTAAGGGACCTATTCCATGTGCTAGCGAAACCTTTGTCATCATTGTTCAGTGCGATTTCCAAAAAATAATTTCGTAGAACATTTACTAAACGAACGATCGGTATGGATTAGGGTTTTCTAGCTAGGTATTTGAGGGACCTATTCTATGTGTGTGCTAGCCAAACCTTTGTCATGATTGTTGGCAATGGCCGATATTGGCCCTTGGGAGTTGAGTGCGATTTCCAAAAAATAATTTTGCAGAACTTTTACTAAACGAACGATTCGTATGGATTAGGGTTTTTTAACTATGTAATTAAGGGACCTATTCCATGTGCTAGCGAAACCTTTGTCATCATTGTTCAGTGCGATTTCCAAAAAATAATTTCGTAGAACATTTACTAAACGAACGATCGGTATGGATTAGGGTTTTCTAGCTAGGTATTTGAGGGACCTATTCTATGTGTGTGCTAGCCAAACCTTTGTCATGATTGTTGGCAATGGCCGATATTTGCCCTTGGGAGTTGAGTGCGATTTCCAAAAAATAATTTTGCAGAACTTTTACTAAACGAACGATTCGTATGGATTTGGGTTTTTTAACTATGTAATTAAGGGACCTATTCCATGTGCTAGCGAAACCTTTGTCATCATTGTTCAGTGCGATTTCCAAAAAATAATTTCGTAGAACATTTACTAAACGAACGATCGGTATGGATTAGAGTTTTCTGGCTAGGTATTTGAGGGACCTATTCTATGTGTGTGCTAGCCAAACCTTTGTCATGATTGTTGGCAATGGCCGATATTTGCCCTTGGGAGTTGAGTGCGATTTCCAAAAAATAATTTTGCAGAACTTTTACTAAACGAACGATTCGTATGGATTAGGGTTTTTTAACTATGTAATTAAGGGACCTATTCCATGTGCTAGCGAAACCTTTGTCATCATTGTTCAGTGCGATTTCCAAAAAATAATTTCGTAGAACATTTACTAAACGAACGATCGGTATGGATTAGGGTTTTCTAGCTAGGTATTTGAGGGACCTATTCTATGTGTGTGCTAGCCAAACCTTTGTCATGATTGTTGGCAATGGCCGATATTTGCCCTTGGGAGTTGAGTGCGATTTCCAAAAAATAATTTTGCAGAACTTTTACTAAACGAACGATTCGTATGGATTAGGGTTTTTTAACTATGTAATTAAGGGACCTATTCCATGTGCTAGCGAAACCTTTGTCATCATTGTTCAGTGCGATTTCCAAAAAATAATTTCGTAGAACATTTACTAAACGAACGATCGGTATGGATTAGGGTTTTCTGGCTAGGTATTTGAGGGACCTATTCTATGTGTGTGCTAGCCAAACCTTTGTCATGATTGTTGGCAATGGCCGATATTTGCCCTTGGGAGTTGAGTGCGATTTCCAAAAAATAATTTTGCAGAACTTTTACTAAACGAACGATTCGTATGGATTTGGGTTTTTTAACTATGTAATTAAGGGACCTATTCCATGTGCTAGCGAAACCTTTGTCATCATTGTTCAGTGCGATTTCCAAAAAATAATTTCGTAGAACATTTACTAAACGAACGATCGGTATGGATTAGGGTTTTCTGGCTAGGTATTTGAGGGACCTATTCTATGTGTGTGCTAGCCAAACCTTTGTCATGATTGTTGGCAATGGCCGATATTTGCCCTTGGGAGTTGAGTGCGATTTCCAAAAAATAATTTTACAGAACTTTTACTAAACGAACGATTCGTATGGATTAGGGTTTTTTAACTATGTAATTAAGGGACCTATTCCATGTGCTAGCGAAACCTTTGTCATCATTGTTCAGTGCGATTTCCAAAAAATAATTTCGTAGAACATTTACTAAACGAACGATCGGTATGGATTAGGGTTTTCTAGCTAGGTATTTGAGGGACCTATTCTATGTGTGCTAGCCAAACCTTTGTCATGATTGTTGGCAATGGCCGATATTTGCCCTTGGGAGTTGAGTGCGATTTCCAAAAAATAATTTTGCAGAACTTTTACTAAACGAACGATTCGTATGGATTAGGGTTTTTTAACTATGTAATTAAGGGACCTATTCCATGTGCTAGCGAAACCTTTGTCATCATTGTTCAGTGCGATTTCCAAAAAATAATTTCGTAGAACATTTACTAAACGAACGATCGGTATGGATTAGGGTTTTCTGGCTAGGTATTTGAGGGACCTATTCTATGTGTGTGCTAGCCAAACCTTTGTCATGATTGTTGGCAATGGCCGATATTTGCCCTTGGGAGTTAAGTGAGATTTCCAAAAAATAATTTTGCAGAACTTTTACTAAACGAACGATTCGTATGGATTAGGGTTTTTTAACTATGTAATTAAGGGACCTATTCCATGTGCTAGCGAAACCTTTGTCATCATTGTTCAGTGCGATTTCCAAAAAATAATTTCGTAGAACATTTACTAAACGAACGATCGGTATGGATTAGGGTTTTCTAGCTAGGTATTTGAGGGACCTATTCTATGTGTGTGCTAGCCAAACCTTTGTCATGATTGTTGGCAATGGCCGATATTTGCCCTTGGGAGTTGAGTGCGATTTCCAAAAAATAATTTTGCAGAACTTTTACTAAACGAACGATTCGTATGGATTTGGGTTTTTTAACTATGTAATTAAGGGACCTATTCCATGTGCTAGCGAAACCTTTGTCATCATTGTTCAGTGCGATTTCCAAAAAATAATTTCGTAGAACATTTACTAAACGAACGATCGGTATGGATTAGGGTTTTCTGGCTAGGTATTTGAGGGACCTATTCTATGTGTGTGCTAGCCAAACCTTTGTCATGATTGTTGGCAATGGCCGATATTTGCCCTTGGGAGTTAAGTGAGATTTCCAAAAAATAATTTTGCAGAACTTTTACTAAACGAACGATTCGTATGGATTAGGGTTTTTTAACTATGTAATTAAGGGGCCTATTCCATGTGCTAGCGAAACCTTTGTCATCATTGTTCAGTGCGATTTCCAAAAAATAATTTCGTAGAACATTTACTAAACAAACGATCGGTATGGATTAGGGTTTTCTGGCTAGGTATTTGAGGGACCTATTCTATGTGTGTGCTAGCCAAACCTTTGTCATGATTGTTGGCAATGGCCGATATTTGCCCTTGGGAGTTGAGTGCGATTTCCAAAAAATAATTTTGCAGAACTTTTACTAAACGAACGATTCGTATGGATTAGGGTTTTTTAACTATGTAATTAAGGGACCTATTCCATGTGCTAGCGAAACCTTTGTCATCATTGTTCAGTGCGATTTCCAAAAAATAATTTCGTAGAACATTTACTAAACAAACGATCGGTATGGATTAGGGTTTTCTAGCTAGGTATTTGAGGGACCTATTCTATGTGTGTGCTAGCCAAACCTTTGTCATGATTGTTGGCAATGGCCGATATTTGCCCTTGGGAGTTGAGTGCGATTTCCAAAAAATAATTTTGCAGAACTTTTACTAAACAAACGATTCGTGTGGATTAGGGTTTTTTAACTAGGTAATTAAGGGACCTATTCCATGTGCTAGCGAAACCTTTGTCATCATTGTTCAGTGCGATTTCCAAAAAATAATTTCGTAGAACATTTACTAAACGAACGATCGGTATGGATTAGGGTTTTCTAGCTAGGTATTTGAGGGACCTATTCTATGTGTGTGCTAGCCAAACCTTTGTCATGATTGTTGGCAATGGCCGATATTGGCCCTTGGGAGTTGAGTGCGATTTCCAAAAAATAATTTTGCAGAACTTTTACTAAACGAACGATTCGTATGGATTAGGGTTTTTTAACTATGTAATTAAGGGACCTATTCCATGTGCTAGCGAAACCTTTGTCATCATTGTTCAGTGCGATTTCCAAAAAATAATTTCGTAGAACATTTACTAAACGAACGATCGGTATGGATTAGGGTTTTCTGGCTAGGTATTTGAGGGACCTATTCTATGTGTGTGCTAGCCAAACCTTTGTCATGATTGTTGGCAATGGCCGATATTTGCCATTGGGAGTTGAGTGCGATTTCCAAAAAATAATTTTGCAGAACTTTTACTAAACGAACGATTCGTATGGATTTGGGTTTTTTAACTATGTAATTAAGGGACCTATTCCATGTGCTAGCGAAACCTTTGTCATCATTGTTCAGTGCGATTTCCAAAAAATAATTTCGTAGAACATTTACTAAACGAACGATCGGTATGGATTAGAGTTTTCTGGCTAGGTATTTGAGGGACCTATTCTATGTGTGTGCTAGCCAAACCTTTGTCATGATTGTTGGCAATGGCCGATATTTGCCCTTGGGAGTTGAGTGCGATTTCCAAAAAATAATTTTGCAGAACTTTTACTAAACGAACGATTCGTATGGATTAGGGTTTTTTAACTATGTAATTAAGGGACCTATTCCATGTGCTAGCGAAACCTTTGTCATCATTGTTCAGTGCGATTTCCAAAAAATAATTTCGTAGAACATTTACTAAACGAACGATCGGTATGGATTAGGGTTTTCTAGCTAGGTATTTGAGGGACCTATTCTATGTGTGTGCTAGCCAAACCTTTGTCATGATTGTTGGCAATGGCCGATATTTGCCCTTGGGAGTTGAGTGCGATTTCCAAAAAATAATTTTGCAGAACTTTTACTAAACGAACGATTCGTATGGATTAGGGTTTTTTAACTATGTAATTAAGGGACCTATTCCATGTGCTAGCGAAACCTTTGTCATCATTGTTCAGTGCGATTTCCAAAAAATAATTTCGTAGAACATTTACTAAACGAACGATCGGTATGGATTAGGGTTTTCTGGCTAGGTATTTGAGGGACCTATTCTATGTGTGTGCTAGCCAAACCTTTGTCATGATTGTTGGCAATGGCCGATATTTGCCCTTGGGAGTTGAGTGCGATTTCCAAAAAATAATTTTGCAGAACTTTTACTAAACGAACGATTCGTATGGATTTGGGTTTTTTAACTATGTAATTAAGGGACCTATTCCATGTGCTAGCGAAACCTTTGTCATCATTGTTCAGTGCGATTTCCAAAAAATAATTTCGTAGAACATTTACTAAACGAACGATCGGTATGGATTAGGGTTTTCTGGCTAGGTATTTGAGGGACCTATTCTATGTGTGTGCTAGCCAAACCTTTGTCATGATTGTTGGCAATGGCCGATATTTGCCCTTGGGAGTTGAGTGCGATTTCCAAAAAATAATTTTACAGAACTTTTACTAAACGAACGATTCGTATGGATTAGGGTTTTTTAACTATGTAATTAAGGGACCTATTCCATGTGCTAGCGAAACCTTTGTCATCATTGTTCAGTGCGATTTCCAAAAAATAATTTCGTAGAACATTTACTAAACGAACGATCGGTATGGATTAGGGTTTTCTAGCTAGGTATTTGAGGGACCTATTCTATGTGTGCTAGCCAAACCTTTGTCATGATTGTTGGCAATGGCCGATATTTGCCCTTGGGAGTTGAGTGCGATTTCCAAAAAATAATTTTGCAGAACTTTTACTAAACGAACGATTCGTATGGATTAGGGTTTTTTAACTATGTAATTAAGGGACCTATTCCATGTGCTAGCGAAACCTTTGTCATCATTGTTCAGTGCGATTTCCAAAAAATAATTTCGTAGAACATTTACTAAACGAACGATCGGTATGGATTAGGGTTTTCTGGCTAGGTATTTGAGGGACCTATTCTATGTGTGTGCTAGCCAAACCTTTGTCATGATTGTTGGCAATGGCCGATATTTGCCCTTGGGAGTTAAGTGAGATTTCCAAAAAATAATTTTGCAGAACTTTTACTAAACGAACGATTCGTATGGATTAGGGTTTTTTAACTATGTAATTAAGGGACCTATTCCATGTGCTAGCGAAACCTTTGTCATCATTGTTCAGTGCGATTTCCAAAAAATAATTTCGTAGAACATTTACTAAACGAACGATCGGTATGGATTAGGGTTTTCTAGCTAGGTATTTGAGGGACCTATTCTATGTGTGTGCTAGCCAAACCTTTGTCATGATTGTTGGCAATGGCCGATATTTGCCCTTGGGAGTTGAGTGCGATTTCCAAAAAATAATTTTGCAGAACTTTTACTAAACGAACGATTCGTATGGATTTGGGTTTTTTAACTATGTAATTAAGGGACCTATTCCATGTGCTAGCGAAACCTTTGTCATCATTGTTCAGTGCGATTTCCAAAAAATAATTTCGTAGAACATTTACTAAACGAACGATCGGTATGGATTAGGGTTTTCTGGCTAGGTATTTGAGGGACCTATTCTATGTGTGTGCTAGCCAAACCTTTGTCATGATTGTTGGCAATGGCCGATATTTGCCCTTGGGAGTTAAGTGAGATTTCCAAAAAATAATTTTGCAGAACTTTTACTAAACGAACGATTCGTATGGATTAGGGTTTTTTAACTATGTAATTAAGGGGCCTATTCCATGTGCTAGCGAAACCTTTGTCATCATTGTTCAGTGCGATTTCCAAAAAATAATTTCGTAGAACATTTACTAAACAAACGATCGGTATGGATTAGGGTTTTCTGGCTAGGTATTTGAGGGACCTATTCTATGTGTGTGCTAGCCAAACCTTTGTCATGATTGTTGGCAATGGCCGATATTTGCCCTTGGGAGTTGAGTGCGATTTCCAAAAAATAATTTTGCAGAACTTTTACTAAACGAACGATTCGTATGGATTAGGGTTTTTTATCTATGTAATTAAGGGACCTATTCCATGTGCTAGCGAAACCTTTGTCATCATTGTTCAGTGCGATTTCCAAAAAATAATTTCGTAGAACATTTACTAAACAAACGATCGGTATGGATTAGGGTTTTCTAGCTAGGTATTTGAGGGACCTATTCTATGTGTGTGCTAGCCAAACCTTTGTCATGATTGTTGGCAATGGCCGATATTTGCCCTTGGGAGTTGAGTGCGATTTCCAAAAAATAATTTTGCAGAACTTTTACTAAACAAACGATTCGTGTGGATTAGGGTTTTTTATTATCTTTTACTCTAGTAAAATAAAATATAGTAATCATGAAAATTTTGTACCTTGAGATTTTTAGAGATTTTTTTGTTTTGAGGTCCCCTGAGTCCAAATAAGTGGGTTTCGAAATGGTGTCTGTCTAGCTGTATGTCAGTCTGTCAGTCTGTCTGTGTCCTCTCTACAGCCCATATGGTTTAATCAATTGAACTGAAACTTCAGATTTAAGCTTTTTTGATAAACTGGGAGGTCCCAGTGAATTTTACTCCAAATCGGCTAACCGGAAGTGGCCACTTCCTTGGTCCAGAAAATTTGTTTTGTAAATATCTTAAAAAGTATAAGGTTTACAAAAAACTACTTAATACAAAATGTTTCCAAAAATTAAAAAAAAACTTAAGAAAAAAATAAAATTTCTCAAAATTCTCTGTTCGTAAAAGAAAGTCGTGTGTTGGCCACACCTCAATTTTTCTATTACACACTAGGTGCCACCGTTACATTATTGATTTAAATTTCAACGACTTGTTTATCGATACATTAGTTGTGAATTTCTTTAGTAAAATCGCCTTTAAAGGTATTATTTCTGAGCAAGAAATTCTCTTGATATTAAAGGTCGATAAATCTTAATTACTATGAGTTGGTCTTTAAAATAATATCACGCTTTTAGGGCGAAGGAGGTTAAGGAGATAGGCGGTATGTTGTGTTTGTGTTTAGTTTTTTTTTGCATTTTCGAATGATTCACAGCGAGGCGGTGGTCTAGTTGTGAAGCTGTCTGGGAGAACAAGTTGATAATAGTTAACAGCTCCGGGTGTTGCAGCTTCCATAGGTGTTCGTGTTACCTCCTCGCGGTGACCACCTGCAACTGGCTCATCAGTGTCTTTGACTTGATGGGTTAGACTAAAACACGGCGCTAAGCAACTAGCCTGGATTAAGGTGTCAATTGTGCCGTGCTGAATAACAACCTGGCTGAGGGGGACCAGTCTAAAAACTAGCTCAGTCTCTAACCGTGTATCCGGATACTTGGAGCCCTCCACACATTTTCTTTTCTTCGCTACTCGTGGGATTATTTTGAAAGATCTAGACAGACATATAGAGGGCGGAATTCTTAAAAGCCGGATACTACTGCAGCGACATCGGCTTCTAAGCCCCACCCTGAAAACCAAGTTATGAATCGGGACATTGCAAAAATTTTGCTGGTCTTTCTGGTACTTATCTGGTTCACAAATAGCAGTAATTAAGGACATTAGCTTGCATAAAGCTTGTTCCTCTAACACTTTGGGAAAGGACAAAAGTTCTAGCAAAACTGGTCCCGAAGTACCAAATTCCAAGATGCCCAGATCCTTGAGAACATTATGGGACTTCAGGAGGATTTGGTGTCAGACTCGCCTTTGGGCGGAGAATTCCGACACGACGGTGGTGGAGGCGATGGTGTAGATTGATACTGAGGCTGTTGCAGATCAATTTATACCACTGCTGCTCAAAATTGAAGCTGTGGAGTTGGAGACCGAGTTATGAGACTTAGGGGACCAAAGTATAAAGTCAGATGTAGTAGCGGCTGGCATTGAGATTGGTACTTTAAATCTCTGGCTTATTTCAGCCTACCTTCCATAGGAAGGACTTACCGGGAAGTTGGAGTCATCCTGGGCAGTGATGTGAACTCACACCACTCAATATGGGGAAGCATGGGTACAAAATAGAGAGGTGACCTATTCCTTGATTTTATTCTTAGTACTAAACCTTCAAATATGTAATTTTGTGGGTAAGCCCAGTTTTATAACTAGGAACCGACAAGAGGTACTAGACGCTTGTCTAAGATTTTATTAAGGATAGTTTGTTGAATTGGAAAGTGTCTGATGATCATTCGTTGTCTGATCACTGCTATCTTCAATATGACTGGTTACAGAATCCAGAAATAATGCTATATTTAGAAACAGAAGAAAAACCGACGGGAATACCTTCAGAACCATTCTAGGCAATTCATTGACACTACCGGTTCCTAAAACCCCTCAATCTACACAGGAGCTAGATGACTTAGTAGACAAGCTATCAGATGCTTTCATGTAGCTTTGTTGGGAGCATCTCCTCTAACTAGAGCTTTGGGTAAACAAAGGCCACCTTGGTGGTCGAAACAGCTCCAAAAGCCAAGAAAACGAGAACTGCTGCGAATTGGGACTGGTATAAAGAAGTTCTCAGAACATAAAGTATGAAATAAAAAGTGCTTGGAGGCTCTACTGTGGCAAAATACAGGAGTCCTCGGAGGCTGCGAGGCTATGCAAAGTATTGGCTTCAAGTCCTATCATCCTGAGTCATCTCCAGCGACCGGATGGTTCTTGGACTACAACTAGTGCTGAATCTATGGAGTTGCAACTGATAACGCACTTTACGGAGTGTTCCGAACTGGCACCTGAAATGCCGAATGTTTTTACAGGTTCAGGCGTGAAAAGTCGAACAATTAGCAGGCAGAAGTTAGTGTGGGAAATTAACAGCTTTAAGCTGTTCAGCAAGCCATTAACTTGGCTCTACCCTGGCTGGAAGTTATCTTCAGGGGCAGCCTGGAACTTTGCCACATTCCTAGGAAATGGACTGAGATAAACATAACAGTTATACCTAAGGCAGGAAAGTGCCTTAGGCATATAAGCTTATGCTCTTTTCTATTAAAAATACTAGAAAGAAGAATAGAAGCTCATATTAGAGGCCCTATTGAGCCGGCTAGATGGTCGAAATCTCAAGATGCATACTGTAAAGGGAGATCGGTAGAAACCTGATTTGTCCTATTGAGAAATCTCTAGAATTTAAAAAATACTCCTTGGTAACTTTTCTGGATATAGAATGTGCCTTTACCAACATTAAACCGGTGGCAATAACTCGAGATTTGTCGAGTCTGGGTGTACTTCAGTGATAAGGCCCATACTTTTATATGGGATTGTTGTTTGGTGACCAGCGTTAAACAGTACGGCTAACCAAAAGTTGCTGATAAAAATTCAGAGAACCTCCACCTTGTGTATTAGTGGTGCACTCAGGAGTATACCCACTCAGGCATTGGAGGTTCTTTTTCATCGCATACCCCTAGATACTTTGGGCACTCAAATATCCGCGAAATGGCAAAAAAGCTCAAATCCATTTCTATGTGGACCTATATTAATACGGGGCACTCATTCATTTTGTGTAACATAGATATCCCTGGTACCACCGATTACATGATTCCATTATCATCTTTTGAGTAAAGGTTACGTACTGTTATTCCCTCCAGAGAGGACTGTCTAAATGAAGAGATTGTAGCGATTCACTCATTTAATCGTTATTCATTCGTTTCAGCACTACAATTATTAAAAAATCAAAATTCACCACACCGTTGGACGAGTGGAGGTAAAGTTTTCCTACTCAAAGAGAGATGTCACTCCACGTAACTATGGTGAAACTTGTTATTTTGGCCGTTGTACGGAATGTAGTGTCATCTCGTTCTACCGACATTGAAATGTCAATTTTTCGGGTAGATGTTACAACATTCCGTGACCGTGCAATGTTTTTGCAGATAATTTGGTAATTTGGGGATACGAAAGGTAAAATAAAATTCATAGCATTTATAATAATATAATTAATTTATTTTTCGTTTTATTTGTAGTTGCGTTGTATCACCACAAACCATCGAGAGGAAACCAACGAACGGTTAAACGGATACTGGATAAGAAGTGTCGGGTTGTACGGAAGGAAATTTGAATGTTAAGTGAACGGATGGAAGCTCGATATGACACGAGTATATAACCAATGGATCCAGAGAAGGCAATTTGTATGGCTTCACAACGCACAGCGAAAGGAAGGACCTTACGCTGCCATCATAAGAATGAACGTCGAGGTTTTTCGGAAAGTTTTTGGAAAGGCTAGCCCTATACAGAGGAGATGATTTCGTGGCGAACACAGTAGTGTAACGGTGACGCCTAGGGTAGAATAGAATAAGTTAAATAATTTCGTTAAGTGTTCTTCCTCAAAATTTTATTTAGTACAATTATATATAATACCCCTACTCTAGGTGACGCCACTAGCTCACTAACCTAGGTGTCACAAATTATAACAATTGGTCTTGTAACTTTTCCAAATTTGTCTCTGTATTCAAAATGATGATCGACTTTAACAAAACAATTGCCGGGCAATAATTGGCTTCTGTTTGTTTCAGCTGTTAAGTGCACATTTCTCCAAACGGAGATGAAACCATAACAACAATATACCATATACATATGTAGTGAAATGGGTGACAGATTTGCGATTACCCATTTTTACATAATTATTTTGTCCTGCTTTAAAATACTCATACATAATCATTGTTAACTTCTTAATTTAATTTTTCGTTCTTTTTTTAGAATTTTCCCATTTTTCCAATGATATACATAACTAGGTATAATGAATTAACAACAATAAAAAAAAATTGAACAATGACACAAAAAAAAATTTGTTACTTAAAATAATTGTTATCGATTAAATTTTTTATAGTGTTAAGTAATCAATTGAAAATGTAAAATTGAATTGGGAAAATTCTATTGATAATCAATTATCGTTATACAATTTGTGTATTATCACTTGTCGTTATAAAAATAATTTTATAGGTAGGCATAATTAAAATTAATTATTTATTCGAAATTGACGCATAAATTAAAAGCTTGTCCCAGTATATCAATAGATCATATTTACAAAACGCAATAATTTGCCATTTCCAAAATTCGTTTCCAATTAAATTTTGATTCCCTTATCATCCCTATATTATATATACACTTACATAACAGCTATACATAGATAATTCCCTCAAGCTGCCCGTATTTATAACAAAAATATCAAACAGCGTCGACCTCGATGAATGAAAATTATGTTAGTTGACTTTCTATTCTTTTTTGTTACAATGGAAAACACATTTTACGGGAAAAGTGAAAAACTAATTTATTGCGATCATTAAATTATAAAGTTCACGAATAAATTTGGTTGAGGTCGTTCATTATAATTGTGCGACGTCGCTTGAGATTTGGATTTATTTATGCAAAAGTTTTGTAAAATACTGTGCTAATTGGATTTAGAGTGATTTCTGTATACGCTTTAGTGGGATTATTATTAATCATAAGCGTTTTGGTTTATTGCCACAACGGATCATTTTGTATTAAAACTTAGTTGTTAGCTTTTAATAAACATTTAGGTTTGTGCGAAGGGGGGCTCGAAATTATCAATTATGGTAATAAACAAGGAGTCCCTTGCCCTCCTTCACAAAACGAAGGGAGTAATTGACTTCGGTTTCGGGTCAATTACTCTCAACGTTTATAAAAAGGATGTGGCGGAAGCGCGTACGGGAGGCCAACCGGAGGATGGTGGCAACCCGCCCAGGCCTGAAGGGGGTACCACCAGCATGGGGGGAGAAACTGAGGGTAGGGGGGAGAGTGAATCCGGCGACCTCGGTCTAGCAAGGATTCACTTGAAAGATGAGGAGAAGCACACAAGCGAAGGAGCTGGTGTACCAATGGAGGAGGATGTCGGCAGCCCGGCCAGAGACGGGCGAATCCGGCGCATCCCAAAATACTGAGAATTAATATTCCTGCGGTAGCAGGATATAGAGGTAGGTAAAGGTTGAAAGGTTACGGTTAAGATAATTCAAATTAACCTTCACCATTCTAAGGCTGCTTCGGCAGCTCTACTCCTCAGGCTGACTAGGTCGGGTGAGGATGTGATAATAATCCAAGAACCTTGGATTAATAACAACAGGATCTATGGCCTCAGAACCAAGGGGTACAAAATTATATCCTCTAGTAAGTCTGGGAAGATCAGATCTTGTATTCTTGGGAAAAATAATATTAATCTTTTCCATCTATCTCAATACATCAATGCTGACACTACTGCAGTTAGCCTAGAAGTAGGCATTTGTAGATTCTGGCTAGTTTAAGCCTACATGGACCGGGAGGAGGTTCCTTCGGATAACCTGGAGGAGCTGATCCGTGAAGCGGAACAATCAAAGGTAGGTGTGGTAATGAGAGTTGATGCTAATGCGCATCACACTATCTGGGGAAGCACGGACATTAATGAAAGAGGTGAGTCACTTTTTGATTATTTGATGAGTACTAACCTTTCAGTATGTAATATTGGGCGGGAACCCACATTTATTACTAGTAACAGGCAGGAGGTTCTAGACGCGACCCTTGCCTCAAATAATATTCTTCATATGGTTAAAAATTGGAGGGTGGATAAGGAACACTCCTTTTCTGATTATCGATATTTAACCTATAGCCTCGATATTCGCCCTGCTACCCGGGAAGCCTTCAAGAATCCTATAAGGACCAACTGGAGCATATATGGGGAATTACTGGAGGATTTGTTGCCGTCGAGGGCTCTAGAGCCCCCTAGAGGGCGCCTTTAATAATGTGAAAGCGGAGGCAATCAAGGAGGGATTGTCATTTTTGGAGGTAGAAGTTCCTCTGATAGGGTTAATCAATTATATGCTGGGAAGCAGGATTGTTAGCTCGAAGTTGGGGGACTCCACCATCAAGAGGCGAGTAACTAGGAGAACCCCGCAGGGGGGGGGGGGTTTCTGTCCCCTATTCTCTGGAATATAGTTGTAAACGGGTTACTACTAGAATTGGAGAGACAGGGTATTGAAGTTATCGCGTACGCAGACGACGTAGCTTAGCTGTTACCGGGAATTTTCTGGGCACGATTGTAGACGTAATGCAGAATGCGCTTACAATCGTTACGAAATGGGCTGGCAAATGTGGACTTGGTATTAACCCGTCCAAGACAGAGCTGGTACTCTTCACTAAGAAATACAAAATCCCGGTAGTTGTCCCTCCTACCTTAAATGGCACGAGACTTGCTTTTACTGATAGTGCTAGATATCTCGGCATAATCTTGGACAGTAAGCTTAGTTGGAGGCCCAATATGTTGGAGAGAATAAACAAAGCTACTATAGCTTTGTACTCCTGTAGGTACGCCATTGGTCATAGATGGGATCTGAAGCCAGAGCTGGTACACTGGCTCTACACCGCTGTAGTGAGACCTGTACTCATGTACGGGGTAGGTGTTTGGTGGCCAGCTCTGGACAAGGTAACTTATAAAAGTAGGATTAAGAGGGTGCAAAGAACGGCCTGTATGCTTGTTAGCGGGGTCTTGAGGTCGACACCGACAAGTGCCTTAGAGGTTATGTTGCACCTTCTTCCGGTCGACATTTTTGGTAAACAGATGGCGGCAAATACGGCTGTGCGACTTGCAGCCGTCTCTCAGTGGAGGTGTCTTAGTACAGGACACTTCTATCGTTAGATTGTTGAAGGATGAGCTGGCGAATCTTGACTACATTAAACCTGCTCTACGCTTCGAGAAGCGATTTTGGACCTCCTTCCCTTCAAGGGAATCTTGGAGGGATAGACCGTTATCGGAAATCGAAGCGTTACAATTCTTCACAGATGGCTCCAAGCTAGACGGCAAAGTGGGAGCTGGAGTATTCTGTGACAAATTAAATGTAAACATTTCTATTCGCCTCCCTGGCGTTGAAGTTGAAGTCGTAGCGATTGGGAAGGTCATGACGTGGTTGAATCGGTGTCTTTGGCGTCACGGGTGGCATTGAGTTGTCACTCATCTCTAAATGAGATGGGTGAGCATTTCAATATCGAGGTAATCTGGGCCCAGGTCACTCGGGAGTCATGGGGAACTGCAAGGCGGATGAACTTGCTAGGCATAGTACGACTCTCCAGCTGCAACCGGAAAGGGCAAGTCTGGGGAAGCCTATCATAGTGCTGAGACAAGCACTTTGGAAGCAGGCGCTATCCTCAGCGGGAGAAAGGTGGTCTAACACCCTCACATGTAGAGTTGCAAGACAAGTTTGGCCAAAGCTGGACTTGGGGCGCACTAGGGCATTAATATCCCTACGCAGACGTGAATTAAAAACGGTCGTAGGAATTCTCACGGGACACTGCCTTTTTGGAGAACATGCAAGAAGGCTGGGTCTGGAGGCCAATGACTTCTGCAGAAGCTGCTTGAACGAAGAGGAGGAAGAGACGTTGGTCCACTTCCTCTGCTCGTGTCCAGCTTTGACACTCAGAAGGCACAAACACTTGGGTAAGTTCAGGATGGACTGCCTCTCGGATCTCGAAAAAGGGGGTAAAGGGGATATATTCTTTGGTATCACAATGAACCGTCACCGGTCTAAGTGTGCCTAAGCAGCCACTCCAGCCTAACCTAACCTAACCTAATGCGCTTAAGTCAAAATTGTAGACTATTCTCTTCGATAGTAAAATAAAAAAAATTGAAAAGAGTTACAGAATTAGTTCTCAATCCAAGAAACTAGCTTACTGGGAAGTGCAATGGCCCAAAGTTGTAGAATAAACCACCCTTATACTAAACATGTTACAAACGATTGAGATAAGATTGGTTACTGATGAATTCATCAGTTCCATTGCCAGAATTCTATAGGTTTGAATTTTATAACAGGTTGCTGGAAATTTTGTGGCGAGAAATTTAGAATTCTCCTACTAAGTTCTACTTTATAGATTCTAGGTAGTTCTCCTCAACCTATTGTAATGTATTTAGTTTTAGTACATACACATGAACGTAGTAAATAAATGTAACTTGTACTAAAAGGGAATGTAAAATAAAAAAAGATCACTTTGTGTCAAGACTCCATTATAAACGAGTGTGTTTTATTAAGGAGAATATTTCTGTGGTCACAAGGCATAACCGCTTAAGTCAAATTTGATAATTTTTCTAGAGCCGTAGAAAAAGTTGAATATTAAATTCATTTTCGTTTATGCCGACTAAAGCTACTACGGCTTGCGACCACAGCCTTTGGCCACAAGGTATATTACCACTTAAGTCAAATTTAGTGAAGTTAGAAGAGAGCTAGGGAACCGTTACACACTGAAAATTAGTTTTGTCTTAAGTCGACTTAAGCGATTATGCCGTGTGACCACAGATTTATATAAATATATAAATAAGTAAAGGTCCACGAGGACATCACACATATGATCGCACGGTTTGACTTTTGGGGTTTTACAATTCATTGGAAGGAATAAACTATTCAGAATGAAGCACGACAGTCGATGGTCAATTTGCGAACATAAAAGATTTCAACGAACAAATTGTTTGAACAGTTTGGTAAGCATGGACGATCGCCCTTCCACCAAAAAACTATAAGGTTGTACTTTTGATTATAACTTTTGAAATATAGGAATTTGAGAGTAAACTGAGACTCCAACAACAGCAGCTATACGAACGACATTATTCATCGACAAACGACTTTACATACATTGCAACTTTCGAGTTCAAAATCAATCAAAACCTCCCCTTAAATACCACTTAATATTTAGGTATACATAACGATTTTTTTTTTTTTCATCAGCCTAAGGTTAATGTGTTCAATCAAAAATATTCAAGCCTCCCTATACCTACGCCTCGTCGACGAGGTAACATTTGTTATATATACATCCATATAAGAATTTTACTACAGAAAGTTTATTTTCCTGTTATTTTTGGAATTCTTATTGTTATACAAAAAAAAGTCTATTGTTGTTTAATTTTCGATAAGATTTAAGTTGCCATATAATATACTCGTATGAACATGTTTATATGTTTAGTCAATAAAACCGTACTTATAGCTGGTAAAAGATAAAAGATTTTACTCTTTTTCTCTCGAATTTTTAGCAGCCACAACATCATATAACGCGTCTCATCATAATAACCTCTTAGACAAATCTTAAAACATTTCCTTTGGACATTTCCCAATCAAATCTTTAATTCCCGATAATGCTTTAACCACTGGCCACCGATTTTCGTAAATTTTGATAATCTTTCAAAACATCGGTTGCGGTGGTGAAATCTAAAAAACGTGGCAGTGTACCAAAGAAAATAGTGACCACCATTCTTCTCAATTAATGTTTCGAATTTGTTTAAATATTATGGAAGATATTCAGTTTTAACTTGATTCATTTTTCGCTCTTTAACAGCTTGGTCTGTATCCCAAAAGACGATTGCTAATTTCATACGAATATCATCAACATGGCCAACGGCTTCGTCAATTAATAAATTCTCCCATGCATCTTTTCCGTACAAACCAACTTGTGTGGCTAGATAGCGGGCAATTGCAAGACTTTGGGCAACGACTTTCCCATCAATTTTCAAAATTGGAAGTAATCCATATGGCAGATCTATATAATAAATAAAAAAAATTAACACTCCTGTATTGTACTATAACAACATACCTTTATTAATGTCACCAAAAAACTCCTCCCCAGATATTCGTTTATCTTCGTATTTAATGTAGCCGTACACAAATAAAAATCGGCTTATTTCACCCATGCCGGTAATATCGAAATACGTAAATTTGTATTTAGTCATTTTCAGCCGAGCAACTTGATTCTACAAAATCTTTGTTGAAACTAAAGCTTTATTGATAACATTCTCGTAAGATTTATTTAGTTTTCTAAAGCGTAATGAAAAATATATCAAGAATTGTTACTACAAAAATCGTGATTGCTTTCACAAAAATCTACTAAAATCGATTTTTCAGGGAAACGCACCGCAATTTTCGAAAAAAAAAATCTCAACTAAGGCGCTTTCACGTATAAAAAGATTGTACACTTGAATAAAAATAAAAATTGTGAGACAAAAACAATTTAGATGACCAAATCATATGAGTTAGCAACATAAGCATAATCTTCACATGATTTGTTCATCTAAAAAATAGTTTTTGCACTCATACAATTTTTATTTTTATTCAAATGTACAATCGTTTTATACGTGAAAGCGCCTTAGTTCAGATTTTTTTTTTTTTCGAAAATTGCGGTGCGTTTCCATGAAAAATCGATTTTAGTAAATTTTTGTGAAAGCAATCAATAGGGTTCGAAAGCTAAAGTTCTAATTATCATAAAATACTAATAAAAAAGTTGTGGGCCATGTTTAAAACTTTATTTATGTGATTCATGTAGGTTTAAACACGCATCTAATGAAGTATATACACGATTACAGGCGCATTTCATTTGACCAAATTCAAATTGGAATTCATTTCGAAATCGCGTTCCCGGCTAAAAAACGGCTAAAAATGTGACTCAAAACATTTTTGATATATGTAAAAAGATTTTACATTGAATTATTTTATGGATAGCAGAGCCATCTGTTATTAGTTAGTTGATTTGTTTTATATAATTTAATGTGACGGTGACACTTAGTGTGTAATAGAAGAAGTTAAATGAATAGCTCAATGTTTAACTGTACTAAAATGGAATTTTCCATGATAAAAATTGTTATGTAATGTTTCTACGCTATTCTAACTGAAAAAGTCATGTACTTTCTAGAAGTTTGGTTTGTGTATATAAAAAGGCGAACGAAGTCGAATTGGATTAGTAATATTTGGTAAGCGATAGAGTAAAGATTAAAAAGGAATTAAAAAGTGAATTAAAAAGTGTTTTTGTGGAAATAAAAATTATAAGTGTACAGTAAAAATTTGAGAATAATTTATATAAATTGATTTTGTGAATTTTTATTAATAAACTGTTTTCTAATAATTCTTGTGTGAAATAAATAAATTCGTTGGTGATAAATTAAATTGATTTTGTATTATTCACAATCCAGTGATACGAACCTTAATTGACAAGGCAAAAACGTAACATAATATTCGTTTAGTTGGTAGTACCTACGTGTACTAAAATAAAATATATTTGGGAGGAGAAAGAGAAGAAGAATTATTACTGTACAATCGTCGTAGTGAAAAGACATAATTTAGTTGCTCCCTATTCTATTAATAAATAAAACGTTATATTATAAAAAGTCCAAGTTTTTCTTTCTGTTAGTATTTTATTTTTATTTGATATTTTAAATCAGAAGTGGGATAAATTCAAAGTTCGTCGTATATGTGATAAATAAAGTGTATTCGTAAAATTAATAAAATTATAATGGATGGAAAAGAAAATCCAAAATTACCGTATTTTCGAGATTGCTCGAGTATTGCGTCGCATGAAGAAGTAAGGTTAAACGTTGAAGCTGCGTACATGCTATACATTTCTGGTGAAAAAATGTACACCACGAAGTTAGCTATATGAGTTGAATTATTTCCAACTAGAATAAAAAGCACCAGGGTAACCAATTTTAACAAAACAATTTTACTATTTTGCTAACTTCGTGGTGTACATTTTTTCACCAGAATTGGATCATGTACGCACTGTCAACAAACACCATGGCCACGAAACAACAGTGTGAATACCGCTGTGTCTGCCGATCATAATGTGGCTAATCCACTTACAAACGCAAATTCACCTTATTATGCAAACCTCATGGGAGTACCCTAATATAAAAATGGTCATCAGTATTACAACGAAATCAACCATCAACCATTTCATAACTTCGATAATGTAAACAGATTACAACAACAATGTCTTACGAATATGCCATATGTGAATCCAAACCAGCACGTGTTTCAACATTTCGGTAGTATGCAACAACAGCAACATGTTCCGGATGTAACGGGAAATATTCAACAAAATGCGTGTTATTCAACAAATGCTGATGCAGGTATGAAACGTAGTGATATAAATTTCGGTATTCGGGAAATATCAGATATGATTCCTGATTTTAACCCATCAAGTCGTGAGGGTGTCTCGGTTAATTACTGGTTGGAGTGTTTTGAGCAAATGCGTAGTATTTATCAATTAAACGATAGATTGCGTTACCATTAGAGAATCTTTTGCCAGAAGATTGCGTTTGGAAAAGACCACAAATCACATTTATCATAAATTGCGAGGTTTCGGTAATAGTCAAGTTAGTACATTAGGGGAAACTGTCGTTGAAATAGATATTGATGATGTTCAAATTAAAAATGTTAAAGTACTTATTGTACCAGATTTTGCTCAACGTGAGGCACTAATGATAGGGCGTAGTGTCCTCGATAAGGAAAACATCATAGTGCTTAAAGCACATAAATTATTACAAATTGTTAAATTACATTTGAATGAAGACGAAATGTCAATTAATAAAGAAAATGAAAAATATAATTTCAAGTTATCAGCAAATATTAAAAGTGGTTCATGTGTTAACGATCATGTTAGTTCGAAATTAGTAGTTGATAAGGATATGGTCGTAAGTTCCGATTTAAATACGTCAAATATCCGTGATGAAATCGAAAAAGTTCAAAATGATATAGGCAACGAAGATAGTTTTATTCAATTGATTAGTGAGGGTTATTTTGATGGTCAAGTAGATAGTAAGTATAATAGTAGTATGAGTGTAGATTTACGAAACCAGTTAGTTTTAGGAAAAGACCACGATGCTTCGGAGAAGTTATTAAACAAACAATTTACGCAAATTTCGAGCGATGTTTTTAACAGTTGCATCGATGAAAAGATTGATGTTGTAACGAAAAACAACATAAAATAATTAATAAATGAATATTGAGATTGTTTTGCAATGAATTTACGAGAATTAGGAGAAACTGATAAAACTGAAATATCAATAGAATTAAGTGATAAAGAGCCTGTATGTTATCGTCCCTACAGACTGTCTCCAGCGCAGCTAACAGAAGTTAGAGGTCAAATAAACGAATTATTAGAGTTAGGAATAGTGAAACCATCGAATTCAGAATATGCGTCTCCTATCGTCGTTGTTAAAAAAAAAACGGAGAAAATCGAATCTGTGTAGACTTTCGCCGATTAAATGTTATGATAATTAAAGATAGGTTTCCCATACCAAATATGGAAGATTCACTACAACGGTTGTCTGGAAAGAAGTTTTTCACCGTATTAGATTTAGCTTCTGGCTATTATCAGGTACCGGTAAGTGAAAGCTCCAGAAAATATACATCCTTCGTAACGCCGGATAATCAATACGAATTCGTTCGTATGCCATTTGGCTTAGTAAATGCACCAGCCGTATTTCAGCGGCTGATGAATAGATTTTCACAAGAATTTAATAATGAAATCGTCGTATATCTCGATGGTATTATATTGCCAAGTAATACAGTCAGCGGTGGCTTAGATTTATTTAGAAGGGTACTTATAAAGATAAGGGAGTATGGGTTAACAATAAAATTAACAAAATGTAAGATTATAGTCAGCGAAGTCGAGTATTTAGGACATGAAATACATACCGATGCAAGTTCATTAGGAATTGCTGGTATGTTGTTACAGAGAGAGGAAGATAATCGATGGCATGCAGTGTCATATTTTAATAGACAAACGAGTGATCTGGAACGTAAATTCCATAGTTATGAATTGGAATCATTAGCAGCCGTAGAAACGTTAGAAAGGTACAGAACCTTTATTTTAGGAAAAATGGTTGTTGTCGTGACAGATTGTCAAGCACTCCGTACTACTTCGTCAAAGAAAGACTTAATACCGCGTATTGGTAGATGGTGGCTTCGATTACAAGAATTTCAATACGAAATTAGACACCGTTGTGGTAAGCAAATGCTACATATAGATGCGTTAAGTAGAAATGCGGTTGAGTCACCGAGCCAAATTGAACCTGGCATATTAGATATTTTTAGGACTGAGGAAGTAGATGATGATTGGTTGAATGTATTGCAACAAAACGATTCTGATATTCGTGAAATAAAAGAAAATATTCACGATCCGTTTGGGTCCCTTCATAAAAAGTAAAAGCCAAAATTGTTACATATTGGTAATTGTCGACGCTTTCACAAAGTATGTATTTTTGAAACCAGTGAAAGACACCACTTCGCGACTTGTTGTGAATGTTCTAAATGGTATAGCTGTATATTTTGGACTGCCAACCCGAATTATTACGGATCGTGGTACTGCTTGTACTGCGAAATACTTCATCGAATACTGCAAGCAACACAATATTGTGCATGTGTTAAATGCAACATCAACTCCACGAGCAAATGCGCAAGTCGAGCGATATAACAGAACCATTTACATGCTATGAGAACTATGGCTGATAAGGAACCTGAAAAATGGGACATATTGCTACCTAAGATACAATGGGCTATAAATAGTCAACAGCACGCAGTTACCAAACTATCGCCACACGAAATTTTCTTCGGTTTCAATTTGAAGTCTAAATATGCCGACAAATTAACACTAGAATTAGAAAGTGATGTCGTAATAAATAAGGAGAAGTTCGAGCCAGCAAAAAGAGATAAAAATAGAGACCAAGCAGCGAACAATATAACCGATAATCAACGTCAACAAAAATTACGATTCAATGCAAAGTTTAAGTCACCACGTCAATATAATGTGGGTGATATGGTTGCCGTTTTCCGAGAACCACCATCAGTTGGTGGAAAGTCGTAAATTAATTCGCCGATATAGAGGACCTTATGTTATTACCGATGTTTTGTATGGTGATCCGTACCGCGTAGAGGATGTTAGCACCGATGATGGGAGACGCCGGTTTCGAGGAGTTATACCATTCGATCATCTGCGATTAGTAGTAGTTCCTCACGATGATGAGTTCGGAGAAAATGATGAAATTGAAGAAGATTGAGGCCAACTTCTATTGCAGGATGGCCGAATGTAAAAAGATTTTACATTGAATTATTTTATGGATGGCAGAGCCATCTGTTATTAGTTAGTTGATTTGTTTTATATAATTTAATATTCGTTTAATTGGTAGTACCTACGTGTACTAAAATCAAATATTTTTGAGAGGAAAAAGAGAAGAACAATTATTACTGTACAATCGTCGTAGTGAAAAGACGTATTTAGTTGCTCCGTATTCTATTTATAAATAAAACGTTATATTATAAAAAGTCCAAGTTTTTATTTCTGTTAGTATTTTATTTTTATTTGATATTTTTATATAAAGAACAATTATTTTGTAATTTACGTTAGATGCTGGCACGAAAATTAAAAAATCACAATCACCAAACAAACAACAATTTTTATTATCGCAAAATAAATTGAATGTATATGACAGTATCGACAACTGTTAGAACTTTTAAAAAAAAAATTTTGCGAAGATTCCATGAGCCTGGTGCTAAACACAATAACTAAAAAGTATTATTGAGTTTTGAAAACCACGTATACAGCGGGTATTCACGAATACTAAAATTGAATTGGATTCATGGCATTGTTGTTGTAAATGGTCAAATAAAATTCGCAATGTTTGTGCCAATAAAATAGTTATCTCATCGCAGAATGAATGAGCCGCTTTAGTAACGGTTGGAAAAAGGAGTTTCTCCAGCCAATTGAATTCATTTTGGATTTCTTTCGCGACAAACACCAACTGCTAAGGCTATTGCAAGGAGTAGAATGAGCAGGCGGCATTTTATTTTGGCATTCGTACCGGTGGCCACCTGAGCGAATTCAAACGAAAGTGTGATATTACTTTGTGCCGTGAAGTGACATCTTCTACGTTCAATGAAACCAGCATTTGTGCCAGTAGAATTATAACGTACTGTGCGTTAATGCGTTACTGATGGCGTTTCGATTGTAGATATCCATGTCTCGATTGCTGTAAAAGAGAAGCAGGGCATCCGACCACTTTATTCTTCCTTACCACGCGTTACCATGCATAGCACGCACGAGCGGCAGCTGTCTGAAGTCTCCACAGAAATACACATCCAAGCCACCGAATAGTTTATCGTAAACCGCGGTGATATGTTGAAATCGCTGCTAAGTGTTACCACTTACGCTTAATACTGTATGGTATTACTTTGTCGCACACAATTACGTTAATTAAAACACGGCAATTGCACGAACACTCAATTTAATTTTATTTTACAGGTATGAGCGGTATTGAGGTGATCAAAAAGACTAGGTAACTTTTTGTAAATCTCTTTTGTGCAACCCGATTTGTTATGTCATTATGAAAGTGAAGTTAGCAATGCTATATTGTTGAAACAAGATTCATATCTCATCAGGTTTGCCAACATCTTCCATTTTTAAAGAGAGATCGTAGTCTTTATAGTACGCTGGACGACGAATAGGTCTTCCAAAGCGTCCCGTATGAGTTAATAGAGTATCAGGCTGCTCTCGCGGTAGACTAAAAACTGTCTCTTCTATTGAATCAGAAACTCTTGTTGCTGATGAATCTGCATAACTGAACTGTAACTGAATACGTTCACTGCTAGTTTCCTCGGTTAGAAATGGTTGTAGTTCACTAATCGTGGTTGGGGCTACAACTTCCGATCATGTGAGTCATTTCGAAAAGTTCCGGCCATTTGGAGAAAGCATCGACGATCTGATCTCTCTATTGATGTGCTCGATTCCAGGATGTCCTCGATGAAGTTTGCGTAAAACAAGTTTATTGTAGCATTGCGGAATAATAACGCGTTCACCAAACAATATACATCCTTTTATCATTCACAATGCCGCCTTTTGGTTTCGGGTGTGATGCGATTAACGGAGATAACACATTGACCTATCCGAAATCTTTTGTATTGTATATACATATTCGATATCAAAATCATACAGCATAAGCGTCAAAGCCCATCTCTGTAAGTTAGGATTGAAATGTATCAGCAGCAAATCGGATGGAAGGATTGATTTAAACTTATTGAACAACTGCTGACACTCTGGTGAACAAACGAATTTTGCGTTTCCTTGTAATAATTTATCCAATTGTACTCTCAACCTTCGAATTTCCTAGGCAAAATTACCATAGTGATTAACGCATCCAAGAAACGATCTGAGTTGGCTGAGGTTTTATGGAACTCGTAAATTTTTTATTTTCTCGATGTTAGCCGGATCTGAAGGTACTCTTGCATTTAACTATTTTAATCCGGAACCCGTACTCTTTTAATCGCTTAAATACTTTCTTTAACGTTTCGAAAAGATTTTGCTTATCAAGATACCGTCTAAATACGCTGCAACGTTGTCAATACCTCTAAGCATCGTATGATGATCGATGAAAAGCCCTTTATGAGTATTGATAGTGAGCATGTTTTTTCATCATTGATCATCTATTGGAAGCTGCAGATAAGCATCAGATACGTCTATGTGTGAAGACTTTGCTATTGGATAGTGCAGCAAATAAATCGGGTGGTACTGGCAAAGAATGTTAGTGAGGCTGAAGTGCCTCATTTACCTATGATTCCAATCGCCACAAATCCTGATTATTCTGCTTGGTTTGGAAGCTACTACAAATGAAGCTGTCCAGTCTGAGAAATCGACTGATGAAATGATTCCGGATCTGTCAAGCCGTATCAATTCTTCTTCAATATGTTCTTTCTTTCAAAGGCACTGTTCGCTTCGGCCTAAAAGCTGGCCTTGCGCTTTCTTTTAGATTTAAATGTGCTTTGATTTTTGAGCACACTCGTATGTCGTCACGTGATCCTGAAGTCCGTATACAAACATTAAACGGTTGAATTGAATCCTTGGACTGTCGATTCACCCTGGCTGCAAATGACAGCTAATCATCTGTTGGAGTCTTTGTCATGGTGAAACACCGGTATCGAATGCTAACTTGTGATTATTGAATACCGAAAATTTTACTGAACACTTTCACCGTATCCGCAAACGACACATCTTTTGGATTTTTCGGTAAAATGAAATTTTTATATTGCTCGTGGTCTACCGGGCAACAATAACCGTACTTTGGCCCTCTCGTCAAGTTTCTTTCCATCCTCCTCGAACGTGTCCTCATACCTCGCAAACCATAAATCAAACGTTACTTTCCTACTTTTGTTATATCTGTGGCCAAAAGTTATAAAGGCATAAGTCGAGTTATGCCCTTTTAAGTTTTCAAATACAAAATCTCCGTAATCAATTTTATATCAAAACAATTTTCTGTAATATTCCGGCAACTGCCAATAACCATTACGGTGGCTTGCAGTTGCCGGAATATTATAAAAAATTGATAAAATTTGAAAATGATTAGGGAGATTTTGAATTTGAATACGTAAAATGGCATAACTCGACTTATGCCATCATGAGTTGTGGCCACAGATGTACCCATCACCAATTTCAGTGTATAAGTTTTCCGCAGCTGGCTAGACCCGTGAAGAAAACAAGCAGTCGATCTGCATTGGGATCGTATATGTGATGGATTGCTTCCATAATGATTTCACGATGCTCTTCATTCGATGTGGGCATTGTCTAGTAGTATAGTTCTTTATTCATCACATTGAATGTTTTACGAACAAATGACCGAATATTGTCTTTGCTCGCCCAACAACTGCGCCACAACTTGTACACGCGTCGCACTTATCATCTTCTTCTTCGTTTAGAAAGCATAAAGCTTGCAACTCGGCTATCACTTTGTCGATTTATAAGTTAAAGTCGTACCTGCCTTGTAGATGCCCTGTGTTGGAACATGTAAAGTAATTCAACACCCTGTAACGGTCGAAGGAGGAGAATGAGTAAATGGACTTCAGCATTTTCATAAAGCAATTCTATAGGTTTTTGAAGTAGATGTAGCAAGTACCCGAATATTCGCTAACTAGCATGCATCGGCAACCTACGCTCATTAGAGCTCAGCGTGAAGAAGATAGCTCTTGCGCCCAGACCAATAATAATAGAATTAGGGACCGACATCAAGAAGGTAAGATTCTTATCAAGTTGGTATAGTGGTCTCAGTGGCGGAAACCGATCTGAATGTGTCATTCTGAACATCTCATTCACCATAAGCAAATCGCATTGCCAAGACATATCATCGATGTTTATCGATTCTCGCAATCCACTTTCAGTATCATCTTCATTGCCGCTGTTGCTTTCCTCACGTTCTGCGACCGCTTGCTTGCAAGCTAGCGAAATTAACTTTGGTATCGTAAAGACAATGCAGGGAGGGTTATTATGAATTTTTCTGGATATCAAATTTTTCGAAACAATCGCAAAATTTGATATGGTCGAAAATATCTGTTATAAAATGTTGATAAAATCAAAAATCTCGATAAAACTGCAGATTTGAATTTTGCCGAAGTACCTAGTAGTACAATTACGAAGTATCAAACGAAATGAATGGTACGAACACTTCGATTAGGTGAAGAAAGACGATGTCGAAAGTGACGCTAATTTTTTCTTTTCATATGCTTCACAAAAAAGGTAAATGGATTTGTCACACTTGATATTAACATTGATCGGGTGGTATTCATCTAAATAACGCGGAAGACACTTCACCATCACTGCCACATCCACTGGCACGTTGATAAACAGCTGAACGGTACCGTAAGAGAAGTCATTTCGCAAACGACGCCCCTTGCATGAAGGGTAAGCGTGTTGAAATCAAACGCCGCGTCTAAGGCTGGTAAAAAAGTTGACGGTTTATGTGTATATGCAAATTCATTGACTTTTCCAAGGGAAGTTATCCTATCGGTAGCTAATGATCATTTGCAACTATTACATACAACATATTGTGCTCTTACAGTCTTTAATTCATCAGCAGACAAGTCGGCACGTTCTTATTGTGTAGCGTCGTCTAAACTTGTTTAGCCATTAACGAAATCAAATCCTTGTGAAATCATAATCTTTTAACACACTGAACATACAAGGCCGAACTCGTTGTCTTCTTTACCAGTTCTTTCTTCGCTCTTGAAGTGTAGAGATGCCCAAGCTTTGATCGTCTTTAGCCGCAGATGTAGTCTCAACGCGCTGCGATGTTGTAGATCGATGCTGCTGCCATTGGTTAGTGTTGAGTTATTAAGTGTGAGAGAGTCTTTATTTTGTGGCGCTTGTGGCGTTCTTTTTCTTATGTACTGTTACGTCTTTGCCTTGTCAAATAAGGTTCGTATCACTGGATTGTGAATAATACAAAATCAATTTAATTTATCTCCAACGAATTTATTTATTTCACAAAATTTATTACAACACAGTTTATCAATAAAAATTCACAAAATCATTTTATATAAATTATTCTTAAATTTTACCGTTCACTTATAATTTTTATTTCCACAAAAACACTTTTTAATTCACTTTTTAATTCCTTTTTACTCTTTACTCTATCGCGTTCCAAATACGAATAATCCAATTCGATCTTGTTCGCCTTTTTATATACACAAACCAAGCTTCTCGAAAGTTCACGACTTTTCCAGTTGGAATAGCGTAGAAACATTACGTAACAATTTTTATCATGGAAAATTCCATTTAGTACAGTAAAACATTGAGCTATTAGTTTTACTTATTCTATTACACACTAGGTGTCACCGTCACAGTACTTTTCTTTTGATTGCTTTTAATAAATACCTGGTGAATGGACGCTTGTCATTTTTATTTGCGTTATACTTTTTTTTATTTAAGTATATAATGACATCAGGTTATGGACCCAGACCCACTTAAATAATCAAAGGAAAAAGTATTAAAAAGTTCAATTTGTTAAAATTCGTGGTTAACGAGTTTATTGTAATTTTTTTTTTTCTGTGTAAAAAGAAAAAAAAATTGTAAAATGGCGGAAACGTTTGCTTCCATAGAGAAATTGCGTGGAAGAGACAACTATGAGACATGGAAATTTGCTGCTCAAGCATATCTTCAAATGAATGACCTTTGGAGTCATGTTGAGGGCACATGCAAGGAAATTGATCCAGTAAAGAAAAAAACTGAAGATTCAAAAGCCAAGGCATCGATTATTTTATTAGTGGACAGTGTGAATTTTTCCCACATTCAAAAAGCAAATACGGCGAAGGATGTTTGGGACAGTTTAAAAGTAGCGTTTGAAGATTCTGGCCTACTTCGTCGTGTAGCACTCTTGTGTGAACTTGTTTCAATTAGACTGGTGAATAGCGGTTCGATGGAATTTTTCGTCAACAACATTACTATGACCGCTCACAAGTTGAAAGGTGCCGGCAAGGAAATAGATGATGAGTGGATTGGCACATTGTTGTTGGCCGGATTAAGCGACGAGTACAAGCCCATGATTACGGCGATAGAGAGTTCTGGCACAAAAATGTCGGCTGACTTAATAAAAACCAAGCTACTTCAAGTTCGTTTGGATGATAGAGTTGAGGGCTCTGCCTCTGCATTAGCCATGTACGTAAAGCCAGCGAAGTCAAACAATTATCAGAAGAAGAAGAAACAAGTAAAGGACGAGAAATGTTTCGGATGTGGTGAAGTTGGTCACTACAAAAACAAATGTCAGTTTTTTCGTGTTTGACGGCATGAAATCTTAAATCGACTGAGTGGTGCCTCTGCACACATGACATGTGAACAAGGTTGGATGGAAAATCTCAAACCAGTGTCAGAATCAGGAAAGGTCACGATTGCAAATCAATCAAAAATGAAGGCCGAATTGATTGGCAATGTTTTACTCCAGCTACAGGTAAATAATCGTATAGTGGATACTACAGTTCATGACGTTCTATTCGTGCCAGGCCTTTGCGCAAACTTATTGTCGGTCAGTCAGTTAGTTGGCGAAGGACTAATTGTCAAGTTTAGTGCAAATGATTACAAAGTTTTCGACAAAAACAACAAATTACTGGTTGAGGCAAAAGTAAATGTAGGGATGTTCAAAGTGACACAGACGAGTGAAACATGTTTGAGGGTCAAAAGTTGAGGATTCATGGGAATTATGGCTTGATGAGATTACGAAATGGTTTTGTGGACGGGATGAGTTTTGTCGGTGGTCGACAGGACAAGTGTGAAACTTGTTTAAAGGGGAAACAGACTCGCCTTCCATTCAAGGACAGCAAATCTCGGGCTATCAGAGTACTGGAACTGGTGCACATTGACCTGTGTGGTCCAATGCCAGTTGATTCATTTGGCGGCTCGCGATATTTTGTGACTTTCTTGGATGATTTTAGCCGCAAAATTTCCGTGTATTTCATCAAGAACAAATCAAACACCTTTAATGTTTTCAGGGAGTTCAAAGCATTTGCGGAGAATCAAACGGGTCACAAAATCAGAACGTTGCGTTCAGATAATGGAACAGAGTACTGCCAGAGCAAAACGGCAAGGCGGAAAGGATGAATCGAACATTGATCGAGCGTGCGAGATGTATGCTTTTTGACACAAAGCTTGACAACAGATTTTGGGGTGAAGCTGTCAACACAGCGGCTTATCTTGTGAATCGTTCACCATATCGTGGGGCTATCGATAAAACGCCCGAAGAAATTTGGTCCAACAAAAAGCCTGATTTGTCCAACTTGAAAGTGTTTGGATGCAAGGCAATGGTACATGTTCCGAAACAAAAGCGCCAGAAATTTGATTCGAAATCAAGGGAATACATCATGGTCGGAAAAATTACAAGTGGATGTCAGTCGTGATGTCGTTTTTCTGGAGGATCAACGCTATGAAAAAAAGGTAATTGATTGTAACGAATTTTCTAATTATTTTTATACATTCGAAGATGATAGCAATGAAGTGGAGGATGAGGCAATTGTTACAACAGCAAGTTCAGAAGGCTGGATATCAAAATAGTGAGAATCTAACAGATGAAGATTCAATTGACGTTTCGGGTAGTAATGAACTGTCAAATGAGGAAGTGAACGATGTTTCGTTACAACCGCGTCGTTCATCGAGAGAGCACAAGTCGACGAAAAGTAATGATTTCGTTTATGTTGTATCACGTGTTCAACTGGATGATCCATTGTCAGTGAAGGGGGCTATGTGCAGCTCAAATGCGTCTCACTGGAAAACAGCTATGGAAGAGGAGTATCGTTGGGGCAAATGGGGTTTCAAGACCAAGTACATCGCAAATGGGTTTTCAAGCCCAAGTACAACGAGAAAGGAGTGGTAGATCGGTACAAGGCTCGTTTGGTAGTGAAGGGTTGTGCTCAGCGTAAGGGCATTGATTATGAGGAGACATTCTCACCCGTAGTTCGCTACTCGTCGATACGGTTTTTGATTGCGGTAGCTGTGAGATACGATTTAGAGATCGATCAGATGGATGCGATTACAGCGTTCCTTCATGGCGATTTAAGCGAGGAAATCTATATGATTCAACCTGAAAAGTTTAGTGACGGAAGTCAAGGTATTTGTTGTATGAAGAAGTCGTTACACGGACTAAAGCAGTCCAGTCGTGTATGGAATCAGCGTTTGGACACTGCTTTAAAGAATTTTGGCATGAAATGCTCAAAATACGATGCATGCATTTACTATCTTATAGATGGTAGTAAGATGTTGATTGTGGCAGTATATGTTGACGACTTGCTCATTTTTCCAACGACAAAGTTTTGAAAGCTGATTTGAAGTTTTGTCTACAGAAGCAATTTAAAATGAAGGACATTGGCGAGGCCAAATGTGTGTTGGGCATGCAAATTACACAAGACCGCAAGTCGGGAACGATTTCGATAAATCAAAGCCAGTATATTCAAAAAATACTAGATCGTTTCCAAATGGTCGATTGTAATAGTGTAAGTGTTCCAGGTGATCCAAATCAGAAACTTACTTCAGAAATGTCGCCGAAGAATGAGTCAGATCGCGAATCCATGAAGGGTGTACCATATCAAGAAGCAGTTGGGAGCTTGTTGTTTGCTGCCCAGGTATCACGACCAGATATACAGTTCGCGGTAGGAGCTGTCAGCAGATTCAATAACAATCCAGGCGTTGCTCATTGGTTGGCAGTAAAGCGAAATTGACTTATTCAAAAAATGGAAATGAAATAGGGCAAGGTTATTGCGATTCAGATTGGGCAAGTGATTTAGTAGATCGACGTTCGACAACAGGATATGTATTCAAACTGCAAGGTGGAGCAATTTCATGGGCGTCAAAGAAGCAACCAACAGTTGCTTTGTCTACAACAGAGTCCGAATACATGGCTATGTCTTCGGCAACGCAAGAGGCTATTTGGTGGCGGCTAACAGCTTTTTCACCCAGAACAAAGCATATAGATGTTCGTCATCATTTTCTGCGCGAGAAGGTCAATGACAAGGTTGTGTTCATTTGGAGTCAATCTTGTTAAGAGATGAGTGCTGGAAAATAAGGCTCTAGTGGAGGTGTTGAGTTATTAAGTGTGAGAGAGTCTTTATTTTATTTTTGTTTTTAATGCTAGCTGCTTGTGGCGTTCTTTTTCTTATGTACTTTTCTTTTGTTTGCTTTTAATAAATACCTGGTGAATGGACGCTTGTCATTTTTATTTGCGTTTTACTTCTTTTTATTTAAGTCTATAATCACATCAGTTAGAAGCTTTGTTTATTTGCCTATATTATTTCTAGCGTTCAGTAGACAATACTGCAACTTTCTTTTTTGGTGATTCGTTCGAATTTTTGTCTCCACGGCTCGTTTGGCGCAAGGGGAAAAGTGCGCGAATGGGGATATACCGGCACATTTACTGTTGCCATATGAGATGAATTCACCATCGCCTTCGTTTCGGCCAGCTAACTTTAACTTATTTCGAGTTTTAAGCAATTTTTTACTTTCAATTTTTATAAATTTTCCTCAGCCTCTCCACCTACACTACAGGTAGCTACTTGAGGCGTGGCCTGGTTACCAACATTCCCAGGTTGTCCTCCTTACACGCTTTCGCCCCATTGTTTTTGTACCCGCATGCAATGGACGTAAATATTAAACGTTTTATACCAACTAATTCAATTGTTGTCGACTTTGGCAGATAATGTGGGAAGCAAATCCAAAATACAATGTAGACTTTACATCCTACTGTACATCCAGCATGCATGACCAAAATTTTAGAATATCTTAAAAGTAGAGCTCAACGTACTGTATACGCCCAATGTTCAACGTAGTGCAATAGAAGATCTTAGCGCGATGTATTGATCATATTTCCGAAAGATGTCACCACTAATGAAAAGAGAATACTTCGAAATTTATTTGTGATTAGATTAATCTAGTAATCGAAGTATTCCTTCGATTAAGAATTCCTCACGACAAGGTTGAAAATATTTCCAAACGAAGGATGAGCTCTCCATAAAAAAATTTAAATACTAAAGACATACAAAAATCAAACATTGCCAAACTTCAAAATATTCAAAGCAACGGTCGAACACGAAATACTTCAGCTCTTTAAACAGCTCTTTGAATTACATCAAACCATTTACAATAAACCTTTATCGAAAACTGTCGAAAATGATAGGTTGCTCTGAACAGTGAAATGGACCTGAAATTGACTCTTAACTCAAAATGAGATATGAAAGATGACAGATTTGTCAAAAGTCCAAAAAGCAAATGGTAGAGAACGATAAGATTGTAAGTCTGACTCTTATTATTCTAACCATATCCAACAATTATGTGTAGGGAGAGCAAGAATCATCATTCTCCACAGGAATATTAACTATAACCACCGGTACAGCTGGAACACTGGCTGATGATCTTATCTGACCTAAGTCAACCAAACAATAACATTGCAAACGATTTCGATATGTAAACGATGTGTTAGTCGGTGCAAATTCGGAGGAGGGGGCTAAATATTTGCAATCCGAACTAATCTAATTGCTGTATACAGCCGGAATAGACTAAGGAAATGTACCAGCAATCACCAAAACCTCTACGACCAATAGTGCTTTGTATTTCACGTATACCTGTCACCCAACAACAGCGGCCTTACAAAACAATTAATTCCTACCCGAGAAGCCGAAAATCTTCAAACCATTGAGCAGGCTGGCAATACTGCTATAAGATAATGTACCAGACTTTATAAAATCCAAAACCTAAATTTGCGTTCTAATATAGTAATGCTTATAGGTTCAGTCACCTGTTTGTACAAGCGCACTTTTCTACATGAAAAAGGCAAAAGGTATAGAATTATTATCGCAGTTTATGTTGACGATAAAAATTGCAAAAAGCCATACGATCCCAAAATTAACAGCCGAAGATGCACTTCTATAATCGGTCCCAGGTTCACGACTAGAAATAGCTTTTACAGTTGGTGAAGTTAGCCGATATTTAATTCAACATTCAGGAAGGCAAATTCGATAGCTGCTAAGCGCATTTTGCGTTTCGTACCTTGAGGGTATCGTACCAAGCTCAAAATGAAATATTGTAGCGAAATAGTAACTAATATTTGATTCTGACAACGCATTCTGAAAGAAGCCTCCAATTTGCGTATTAACCAAAAATTTTGTACAATTAGCGCCCACCGTATATAATTTAAATAATGAAAAAAAAAAATCTTGGAAAATTCTTCTGATGTGTTGTTAATATAACTGTGACGTGCATTGTTGAAACAGTCAAAATTCCAACTGTATGATCTAAAATCTAGATTATATAACAAAAACACTTTAAAATAATTTAAATCATTCTATACAAAAGGTTTATGAAAAGTTTTTTTATCGTACTTTTATGATTTTTGCTGTATATTCTGACAAGAAAATTACATTGCCATTAAAAAAGCACTAACAGCAACAACAAAATATAAAAATAACAACCAAAAAAATTTAAACGAAAGAAGTTAAGATACACTCGTATACATAAAAAAAGAAAACGATTAGGGAAAGTAATCTTTTAGGTAATTAAATGGGAGAATCTTTAATTTTTTATTGATATAATGTGAGTTTGATGTGCATACACATATTCCGATGTAGCCCAAAGGTATCTCATATTTTGGACGCGTGCTGCTATTGTAACACATTTTATATGCCACAAGGGCTTAAACAGAATGAATAGCAAATAATCATAGGTTATAATATAAACTTACAAAAGCTAAGCGGAAATCCACACTTCAAAAAAGTTTCAAACCGACCATAAACCATTATGTACTAGCCATTTTCGGTTCTAAAATGGGCATTTCAGTGTATACAGCCAACCGTTTGCAATGTTGAGGTTTTATCAAGATTGATTGAGATTACTCAAAAAAGTAATGATAAAAAATTGTATCATAGGAAAAATCGACTAACAATTGTAAAAGGTCGTGTAGTACTTGGCGAAAGAATAGTAATACCATAAATTTTTCAAAAGAGGTCAATCAACTTCATCATATTAACCAAGGCATGGAAAGGATGAAGACTATCGCTAGAAGTTACATGTATTGGCCAAATATTGATGATAACATACAAAACACGATAAAGGGGTCGATTGTTTGACATTGTTTGTTCCAGGAGTTTTGTACGTATCCCATATTCTGTAGCAGTTTGTAATTTAAATACACTTGGGTGCAAAAAATTCGCGCATTGATAAATTTTCAACAAAATTTCAAAAATATCAAAAAATCCAATGTTTGTTTAATTTTCTTGAATGCAGATTCAAAGTCTATTTCAACACCTATCCAGTGTTACCATTTTTGTACTTATACCGTGTCAACAAAGTGATTTTTGGGGTCAACATCTGAAGTACACGTTTTTCGTGAATTTATCAGCATGAAAATTAGTGGCCAAAATCGAATTAAAACATGGAAATTAGCAAAAAAACATTTTTATTAATCAGAAGTATTCCCTCCCCTAGCCCGAATGACAGCTTCCATTCGATGTTTCATCGATTTCACCAAAGTTTTCACAAAATCTTGAGGTATCGCCTCCCATTCCTCTGCGATCGCCTGTTGCAGCTTCTGGAGACTCGTTGAAACAATATCTCTGGCTCGAACCCTTTTTTTCAGGTCGTCCCATAAATGTTCGATGGGATTGAGGTCCGAGCTTCAAGCTGGCCACTCCATAACAGGCACATCCACCTCTTTAAGGTATTGGTAAATTTTGCCAGCCGTATGTAGTCTCGCATTATCTTGCATTAACACGAAGTTTCTACCAATAAAACCGGGAAAAGGTACGACGTAGTCCTCGAGTACTTCCTCAATGTACTCGCTTTCTGACGATTAGTTTATTAAACTGGAGAGTGTCGGAGGACCACTCCTTTTCTGATCATTGTTATCTTCAATTTGAAATGGACTTGACTTCTCCAAAAAGTCCAATCTACAGAAACAGGAGGAAAACCAACTGGGATACCTTTAGAACTATTCTGGGCATTTCACTACCAGTTATGGTGCCAAAACCTCCAAAAACTGCGCAAGAGCTCGATGGCTTGGTGGACGAGTTGTCCAGCGCTTTTAATGAAGCGATACTGGGCTCTAGTCCCCTTAGCAGGCCTAGCAGGTAAATCTCGGCCACCCTGGTGGTCCAAGGAGATTCAACAAACACGTCGAAAATGCAAAAGACTCTTCAAAATAGCATTGAAAACAAAATCTGCTGTAGACTGGGACTCCTAAAAGGAAGTCCTCAAAATTTACAAATATCAATTGAGAAGTGCCAAGAACAGCTCTTGGAGACTATACTGTGGCAAAATTCAAGAGTCTTCGGAGATGTCTAGGCTACGCAAAGTACTAGCAACTGGTCCTTCCATCCCAAGTTATCTGCAACGGCCGGATGGGATATGGACCACTAATAGTGCGGAATCGCTGGAACTTCTGATAGAGACTCATTTTCCTGGTTGTTCCGAATCTGTACCTAGCACATCAGTAGGTAAAAGGGCAAGTAGCCACATAGGCCAAATTATTAGCAGAAAAAAGATCCTGTGGGCGTTAAACAGTTTTAAACCATATAAGTCGCCTGGACTCGATGGTATTATCCCTGCGGATATTCAACACACTACGGATCTAACAATTTCCTGGTTAGAGGTAATTTTCAAAAGCAGCTTAGAACTATGTCACATTCCTAGTAAATGGACAGAAGTGAAGTTTGTTTTCATACTTAAGGCGGGAAAATGCTCACACTGCAATCCCAAGGACCTTAGACAGATTAGCTTGTCTTCCTTCCTTTATAAAACACTGGAAAAACCAATAGAAGCTCATATTAGAGGCACGTGTCGAGAAAGCTGTCTAAATTTCAACATGCCTATTGCAAGGGGAGATCTGTAGAGACTTTTCTTCATTCTCTTGTATTTTTCATTGAAAAATCTTTCGAATATAGAGACTACGCAATGGTAACCTTCTTGGATATTGAGGGGGCCTTTAACAATGGGCTTCCAGGGGCTGTAACTCGGGCACTTTCAGATCTGGGAGTGGATGAATCACTCAAGATCATAAATGCTAGTTTTGGGCAATCCTCCGTCAGAAGCTTTGCAAGCAGAGGTACGCCAAAAGGTGGCGTACTGTCCTCCCTACTTTGGAACTTGGTCATAAATGACCTTTTGCTGAGACTGGAGGACGGTGGCTTCAAGGTGGTTGCCTTTGCGGATGATGTTGCTATTGGTGTCCGTGGTAAATATCTCGGCACCCTTAGTGAGCTTATGCAAAATGCCCTGGGCACTCTTTCATTATGGACCAATGGCTGTGGGTTGAATGTGAACCACACAAAACCGAATTGGTTATCTTCTCTAGGAAATATAAACTTCCTCACATCGATCCTCCCACTTTAAATGGGTTCAGCTTGACTTTTACAGTTGAAGCGAAGTTTCTGGGTCTCGTTTTGGATAGCAAATTATATTGGAAACCTAATATTCTGGGAAGGGTAAAGAAAGCTACGGTAGCGCTATACTCTTGCAAAAATGCAATTGGGAAAGGATGGGGGCTGGAGCCCCGCATCGTATATTGGCTTTATACCGCAGTAGTCAGACCCATACTCTTGTATGGGGTAATAATCCGGTGGCCTGCTCTGGACAAAACTGTCAACCAAAAGCTGTTGACAAAAGTTTAGAGAACAATCTCTCTGTTGGTCAGTGGTGCACTGAGGAGCCATTCCCTCAGGCACTAGAGACTCTGCTATTTTTGACTCCTCTAGATATCTTGGGGAAACAGTTGGCAGCTTGTACTGGCCTACGGCTGAAATCCATCTTAATATGAACTTGCAACAATACAAGGCACTCATATATTTTGTGCAACAAAAAAATTCCCAAGACCACCGACTATACTGTCCCGTCACTACCTTTTGACACAAAGTTCCGGACTAGGATCCCATCCAGGGAGGACTGGATGATGGGTGCAGTTTTGGAACCAGGAGTTATAAACTTCTTCACTGATGGTTCAAAACGGGACGGGACGGGAAAGTCAGGGCTGGAGTGTTCTGCGAGGAACTTCTGTTAAATCTCACCTTCCGTCTCCCCGACTACTGTAGCATTTTTCAAGCTGAAGTAACTGCCATAAATGAAGACGTAGACTGGTTGAGGTATAATATAATATCAGTTTATAATATTCGCATATATACGGACAGTCAGGCTGCCATTAAAGCGCTTCAATCACACCTCCTCACGTCGAAAGTAGTCCAGAACTGTCTCTCATCTCTTAACAAGATGGCAGATCAGTTCAACATCCACATTTTATGGGTACCAGGACATTTCATAAGTACAGGGAATATAAACGCCGATGAACTGGCTCGACGTGGTACAACGGACCACTTCTCAGAAAGCAGAAAGGATATTGAAATGCCTCTTACGGTATGCAAACTGCTGCTTCAAGAAGAAGCTAGCAAGCTGACGAATGATAGATGGTCAAGTATCACCCCTTGCATAATAACTCGGCAGGTCTAGAAAAAGTTTGGACTTGGCGAGATCCAAACAGCTGATCTCACTTCAGCGAAGTCAAATCAGTGTGGTTGTTGGAGTGATTACGGGGCACTGTCTCATAGGGAGGCATGCGAGTAGACTTGGTGTCTTCTCACATGACTATTGTCGTAGTTGGGAGGACGGCACAAAACAGACTAAAGTTTCTAGGGGCACCCCTCTTCAAGGACCTGACGGACCTCTGTAGGATGAACGTTAGGAGTATCCAACGCTTTGTTAACAGCTCAAAATGGTTCCAATGAGTTGGAGGAAACATTTATTCGTGACATGGCTACGGATCATTTTTGTGTCTATGCCTGGTCCTAGTGGATTGTCACCCAAACCTAACCTAACTTACATATTTGTTCTTAATTTGTACAGGGCCTCATTAGCCACTTTTAAATGGTTAAAACGTAATTGTTTATAGATACATATATACCTGATCATATGTCTTGAATAAAACAACAAGCGGCTAACGTAATTATATTTTGTGGTAAGTGAGTGGTTGTGATCGCAACAAGTAACAAATTTTTTTTGTTTCAGGGGATACAAACCATAAGGAGCCATCGAGTACTCAATGGATACTTAGGGGTGAGTTTTTTTTTCAGTTTTACAATTAGATTACAATTATTTACGACACACTTCACCATAAAAAATATATTTAAAGAAAGCATCATTCTAATATTTTATTTAAATATAATTAAGTGTTAAATTAAAGTTTAAAAAATGGAATAATCGTTTTTTTTTGTTGTTGGTGATGAGTAAAGTTTCGTGGTGGAACATATAGCTTTCAAAGTAATTTTTTTTTTTTTCTTCAAAATATTTCTTTTCCTCTCAACACGATTTTTTTGTGGTGTCTTAGTTAATATGGCGGCAAAGAACCCCACTGAAGTCTATCCCTATCAAACGTGTTGGCCGACCATAAAGACACGTAACAATACGCTAAACGAGCACTCAGAAAAATTAACGACGGCGGGAATCTGGATTAATTATTACAGAAAGAATTCACCAGATGGAGGTAGAAAATGCGGTTAAAATTAGATCTTATGCTACCAGAAAACTTGGAGATTGTACAAGCCCCAGAAAATGTATTAGTTCAAAAAAAGAACCAGACGGAACAGTTCAATAAAAAACATTATACCCGCAGGCGGAGTTTTGGACCAAAAGACAATATACCTCCTAAAATTTATTCAAACCCTCATTTCCAGTGGCATAGTGGTATGTTCATCGAACGAATTGGGAAAGTTATGAATAAAGTTCTACTAGATGGTAATAACCATCTCATTAGATTGCATATAAATTAACTGTCACGACATCTACCCTAAAACCATGGAACGCATATTGTAAACGTAGCCACAACTACAATAAAGTGTTTGACAGCAATCAATACCAACTCGCGTGTTTGATCTCACATGGTGTCAGATGTTATCTAAAAAAAAAAAAAAAAAAAATCAAGATGACTCAAGAAAATAATAACGCGTCTCTAATAAAGCCACCAAAAGCGCTAACAGTAAATGAACATGCGGCAAAAAATTGGGAAGAATGGCTTCAACAATATAAATGGTTTGAAATTGCAACTAACCTCACAAACAAAAGTGGAGAAGTACAAGCAGCAACATTTATGTCCAAAAAGTAGACGTTAAAACAATAAAAAACAAATTCGAAGAGTATTTTACTCCGAAACGAAATGAAACATATGAACGATATATGTTTAATAAACTTCATCAAGAAACGGGACAGTCATTCGAAGATTTTTTAACAAAAGTAAAAACGCAAGCATCAAAATGCAACTATGAAACACTCATGGATAGTTTAATCAAAGACAAAATAGTAGTAGGAATTGTATCAGACAACGTTAGAGAGAAATTATTGACAGAAACCGGGTTAACGTTAGATAAGGCAGTCGAAATCTGTAAAATATCAGAACAGACAGTGAAACAATTGCAGTCATTAAATCAAGAAAGAAGTGACAATCAAAACATCAACGCTATTGAAATTAAAAATAAGAAAGTAATTTATTGTAAGAGATGTGGATCAACACATGTACGTAAAAACTGCCCAGCTCATACAAGAAAAAGAAAACAGAGAAAACAGAGATAAAAACAAAAAATCTCAGAAAAAAGTTCTTAACCTAGAAAACGATGACAGTGACGGCGGAGAGCACTCCGAAGAAAGTACTAGTGAACAACTGAATATCGAAACAATAAAAGTAGATATAATTAAATACAATAGCAGTTGGGTAGAAAAACTGATGTTTGACAACAAAACAATCGAGTTTAAACTTGATTCGGGCGCACAGTGCAACGTGTTACGCATCGAATCGCAAAATCGCATCGAAGTTAAACGCGAAAATTGATAAATCAAAAACAAAAAATTTACTATCATTTAGTGGAGACCAGATTAATGTAATTGGAGAAAGTGACATCGAATGCAGAATACAAAATAAACTAGCAAAAATAAAGTTTAAAATAATCGATCAAGATCCATCACCAATACTAGGATTAAAAACTTGCGAAAAATACAAGTTATTAATTCGTCGTGTTTGAAACATTTTCAATATGATATCGATATAATCCGAAATTGGAAATAACACCAGCAAGAAAAATTGCATTTGTGTTAAAAAGCGAAGTTATTGGTGTAATTGAAAAAATAAAGGAAGCAACACCAGTAGTATCACCAATGGTAGTTGTGAAGCAAAAAGGCAAATTAAGGATTTGCATCGATCCAAGTAATCTGAACAAAAATATATTAGGCAGACATTTTCCACTTCGTACAATAGAAGAAATTTCAACAAGAATCAAGAATTCCAAGAAGTTTACAAAATTAGATTGTATGAAAGGATTCTGGCAGGTTAAAGTAATGGATAGGACGAAAAAATATCTCACTTTCGCTACTCCATGGGGAAGGTATTGTTGTACTAGGGCTACCATTCGGATTATGCTCAGCTCCAGAAATATTCCAAGAAGTAATGTCAAGTATATTAGGCGGATTAGATAATGTGGAAGTATCGATGGATGAAATCTTAATATACGACGCGGATGAAGCAAATTTTAAAGAGACAACAAAACAAGTATTAAACATTTCAGCGGCTCCGGCCAGCTCAATAGAAGCAAGTGTATATTTAATAAAAGCACAATGAAATTTCTAGGGTATATATTGACAGAAAAAGGAATCAAACCAGACACAACAGCTACAAAGGCTACTAGGAATGGTCACGTATTTAGGCAAATTTATCCCTAATCTATCTAAAATAAAAGAACCCTTGAGAAGATTGTTACACAAGGATATTCAGTGTGGCTGGGAAATTGACCAAGAAAACGCATTCAAAGAACTTAAGGGTAAATTAACAACAGCACCAAAATATTATGACGTCAATAAAGAAGTTCTATTATCAGTGGACGCCAGCTCGAAAGCATTCGGAGCAGTATTGATGCAAGACGGACATCCAATTGCTTACGCAAATCGAAAAGAAAGCAGCTGCAATACGATTCGCGTGCTTGAAATTTCACCAATATATATAAAGGGAAAATACTTACCATAGAATCCGACCATAAACCACTAGAGTCCATATTCAAAAAACCGTCGCAGAGGGCACCACCCAGACTTCAAAGAAGATATTAATATAATATTTGATGTTCAAAAATATGCGCCAATAGTAGTTTATAAAAAAGGCAACGAAATACCCATTCCAGATGGTTGATTTAATGGTTGGCCTGAAGATAACAAAAAAATTCCGGAAAAAATAAAACATTACTCTAATTTCAAGGATGTAATCTCATACTATGATGGAATTCTGTTCAAAGGAAGCAAAATAATAATACCCAATTCATTAATCAACTATATTCTAAAAGTAAACCATCAAGATCACCTTGGTATACAAAGTTCAATAAGAAGAGCTCGTCAGTCGGTATACTGAAAAATGCCAAGTTTGTCAATCAACACAGCGAAATCAGCCGAAAGAACCAACCATACTAAAGGAGATTCCACAATATCCATTCCAAATAGTTGGATCGGACTTATTCAAATTCAATGCAGATACGTACTTGTTAATAGCAGACAGCTATTCTGGTTGGTACGATTTTGTCAAAATAGAACATCAGACGTCAGAAGAAATCATAAAACATCTGAAAAATGGTTCAATATATTTGGAATACCGGAAATTCTCGAAACAGATAACGAGCCACAATATAGTTCAATGGAATTCAGAACGTTCTCGAAGTCGTGGAGTTTCACTCACCAGACACCAAGTCCACATTTTCCACGATCGAACGGACTATCAGAACGTTTTGTACAAACAGCAAAGATGCTTCTTGTTGTGTTATTGTCATGTTACTGTATAAAACACATTCCCTTTATATGAATTGTGTCTAACTTAACTTTATGGTATTGTATAAGCAGCGTGTCATGGTACACACAGAATAAATACCCTTCTATGAAACAAAGATTAATAATTATAAATGTAATATCGTGTATTATTTTATCGTATAACAAAACATGGTGGCAGCGGAAAAAGAAAAAAAAAATTGAAACCAAGAATAAAAAAAAATAAAAGCACGCCGAGAGAAAGGAAATATAACCTCAAAGATGGTCAATGACAAGGAGGAGGTTTCAGTTATTAGCCTTCCGAATATAGGGGCTCCAGAGGCTTCAATTTTACCAAACCGGAATTATGGCCGATTTGGAAAAAGCGATTCAACAGATACATGTCCGTGAGCGGAATGTTGTCGAAACCGGACAAAGACCAGATTGATTTGTTCGTATACATAATGGGAGAAAAGAGTGAGGAAATATTATTCCAGTTTAAGAAGTTGCCTGTAACACTTACAGAGACGTTGGATAGTTTTGATAGTTATTTCCGGCCCAAATCAACGTTAACTTTGAAAGAGGCTGTTGATACTGCACGTCAGGTAGAATTGCAGCATAAACAAAACAAAATAATTAGAGACAAATTGGGTACATCAACGGTAAATAAAATAGTTTCTTTCAAAGACTATGACCGAGGACGATCGAAATCAGCCGGTCCTTCTAACCCATCATCAACGCAGCGGTCAGGTGGGGATAACAAACCGAATTCCACATCGTTCAAGGGAAAATCTTGTTGGTTTTGTGGAGGGCCATATCATCAACGAGACAAATGTGTGGCGAGAAACCAAAACTGTCGGAGCTGTGGAATCAAGGACCATTTTTCGAAGGTATGTCGTTCTCAACAATATTCAGCTAGACATTCTCATCGAGACAAAATACATAATATTAAAACTATTAATATAGATAATAATAACGATATTAACCTTAGGAATAGTTGAAATTTACATGAATCTTTGTTTGTTGGTCATGTTAGTAGCATTAACTCAGGCGCATGATGCGTTAATATTGTAATTGTGGAGTTTAATGAGAAGTGTTTGAGATTCTTGATTGATACAGGTGCCGATTGTGTATGTCTGCCTGACTGCATGGTTCCTCGGGAGTTTTTGGGGAACATGTCCCACTCACACACGATTCTTCATGGACCAGATGGTAATGCTCTTGATGTAATGGGTATACTACCCCTCAATCTCGTTTATAATGGAAAGCGATGTATTTATTATTCGACAATTAGAAATTCCCATACTAGGACGTCAAGCGCTTCAATTGCTGAAAATAATTCAACCTCCGGTTACCAATTCGATAGTTGCGAGTGTTAACAACCAATGTTCGATTGACGTTGAACGGGAATACCCTTTTTTATTTAATGACATCGGAGAATTCAAGGGCGAGATGTCCATCAAACTAAAACCTAACGCTATCCCATTTGTACAAAGTGTCCCTCGTGTAGTAGCCATACCTCTTATGGACAAATTAGAAAAAGAAATTAATCGATTGGTGTCTCTGAATATTATTGAGCCAGTCGAGGAAATCACAGAATGGGTTTCTCCAATAGTAGTCGTTCCTAAGTCTAATGAGGAAATATGTTTATGTGTTGATTATACACAACTCAATAAATCGGTTAAACGTTCGTATTTTCCAATACCAAAGGTGGAGTCTACACTGTCAAGGCTGAAGGAAGCCAAATATTTTTCGAAAATTGACGCTAATAAGGGCTTTTATCAAATAAGACTTGATAGAGAAAGTCAATTCTTGACATGCTTCATCTGTCCCTTTGGGAGATTCATATTCAAGCGACTTCCTTTTGGAATCACGTGTGCTCCTGAATATTTTGTGAGCAAATTTTCTAAAGTTTTAATGGGAATTAAGCAAGTTGTCTTTCACATAGATGATATTCTTGTCTTCTCTCAGACACTGGAAGAACACGAACAGGTGTTGAGAACAGTTTTGTCAAAACTCCAAGAGGAAGGCATAACAATTAACAGAAAGAAATCACAGTTTTGTGTGGCCCGAATAAAATATCTCGGACATATTCTTTCCGATAAAGGCATCTCAATTGACCAAGACAGAGTCAAAGCTTTGCTGAATTTTCCTCAACCAAAGGATAAGACGGAATTGCTTCGTTTTCTGGGAATGATAAATTTTGTCGCTAAATTCCTTGATAGTAGATCTCAGCTGCTGGAACCACTAAACGCGTTATTAAGAGATAATAATCCATTTATTTGGGGCAAAATTCAAGAAAAGACGCTTCTGGAAGTAAAAAAATTGCTATCCAGCTCTCCGGTCTTAGCCTATTATGATCAGTCCAAGAAAATTATTATCAGCGCCGATGCATCTTCGTATGGTATCGGAGGGTGTTTGATGCAAGAGGACGAAAATGGAAATCGAGAGCGAGTCGCATATATATATCGAGAACTATGACGGAGACAGAACGTAGTTACGCTGAAATTGAACGCGAAGCACTCAGTCTGACATAGGCAGCTGAGAAGTTATCTGAGTATATCACGGGTATCAAGGTGGTCCTCGAAACCGATCACAAACCTTTGGTTGAAATTTTACAGAGCAAGAACTTAGATGTTCTTACTCCTCGTCTTAAACGATTTCGAATGCGTTTGATGAGATATGAGTATATCGTGGTTTACCTTCCAGGGAAATTTATGGAGATTGCGGATGCACTCTCTCGGGGTCCCATTCCTCATGACGAGCCGTTTGAAGAGCTAGCTATCGAAACTCAAGCATTTGTTAACTTCGTCATTGGGAGTAGTCAAATACGAGATCAATATTTAGAGAAAATCTCTAAAGCTCAATTAGAAGATCCAGTTTGTAAAAATTTAAGGTTGTATAGTGCAGATGGTTGGCCTTCTCGTAATAAAATTCCAGATTTCATTTTGCCATATTACCAATATCGATTCGACATCTCGTATACAAAGGATTTACTATTAAAAAATAATCGTATTGTGATTCCGGCTGCTCTTCAGAAAGAGGTCTTGGAATATATCCATCAATGCCATCAGGGGATCGTCAAATATCGACGTCGCGCACAAAGCTCTGTATGGTGGGTAGGATTAAGCTCGCAAATTGATGTCGTTGTAAAAAACTGTCCTAATTGTATAGAAGAGAGGATCAATCAAAAAGAAACTTTCTGTGCAGAATCGTTTCCTACTCGACCGATGGAGAAAATAGCCGCGGATTTGTATAAATGTGACAAGTGGTTTCTAATAATCACAGATTATTACTCTAGATTCTTCGAATTATTTTCTCTTACGTCCATGACAGAAGATATCATAATTGGAAAAGTCAAGGAGATGTTCTCCCGATATGGAATTTGTTCCATTCTAAGGACTGACAACAGTCCTCAGTTTTCACACCGTTTTAAACAATTCGCTCGTGATTTCAATTTTGTTCACATAACAAGCAGTCCTCATTATGCTCAGTCGAATGGTGCAGTCGAGGCAGCGGTAGACACGGCAAAGAAGTTGATTAAGAGAAACAAAGATTTGGACATGAGTTTGGCTTTATTAAATTATCGTTCAACACCGCTATCAAGTGGGTTCTCACCAGCTGAATTAATGATGGGTCGTAAATTCAAGACACTTTTACCTCAAATCTTGGAGGCGCTGGCAGTTCCCAATTCAAGTGAGGTTGTTGGTAAGGAAAATGACCTAAAATACAAACAAATTAGAAATTATAATAAAAGACACAGAGCACAAGACTTGTCTCAATTAAATTCCGGTGATGGAGTATGGGTTGTGGATTTACGTTCTTATGGACGAGTAGTAAAAAAGCTAAACGAGCCGCGTTCGTATTTAATAGAAACTGAATCGGGAACTTATCGACGGAACAGATGGTTTTTAATTCCTGCTCCATATTTTCAAATTAATAAAAATATACAAACCCACATTCCAACACACGAGAGTTCGCCAGTCTCTGAGGCCAAACCTGAGAGTGTGAGCGACAATTCACACGTGAACTGATGACAGATTATCAGTAAATTTATTTAAATTTATTTATTTTTATTATTTATGTAATCAAATGAAAAAAAATGTAAATGAATTTAATCAATTTTAATTTAAATGTATATACATACATACTGAATAGTGTCTCAAAAGGGGGGATGTTCTGTTATTGTCATGTTACTGTATAAAACACACTCCCTTTATATGAATTGTGTCTCACTTAACTTTATGGTATTGTATAAGCAGCGTGTCATGGTACACACAGAATAAATACCCTTCTATGAAATAAAGATTAATAATTATAAATGTAATATCGTGTATTATTTTATCGTATAACAAAACAAAAGTCACCAGCAGAACTATTTTTTGGTCGGCAAATTCGAATAGAACTCGATTTGTTGAAACCTACGCCAGAACATGGTACGGATCGCAACATTCAACAAGAGCAACAATTTAACAAACACCACGGAGCCCGACATCGTAGTTTCTCTCCAGGCGAAAACGTCTACGCAAAAGTACATCGCCGTAATGAACAGTTTTGGGAATGCGGCGTCATCGAAAAAAAAAATTGGTAGTGTTATCTATTCAGTACGGCTTATTGAAACGAATCGCACATCACGGTATTCTGTAAATCAGTTAAGACGTCGCTACACCGAGAATAATCATACCAGATCCGATCATTTACCATTAGATCTGATGTTGACATCAGATCCGGAATCAGTAGTTGATGATGAGACAGGATGGAACACAACGGAAAATTTATCAGACAGTATTCATAACATGGTTACGGAATTCCAGGATTCTCTACAAAGCAGATCACCACGGAACAATACTGTGGATGTTCGACCAAAGCGACATCGACAACCACCTGCTCGATTAGCAGAATACGTCTGCGAATAAGGAGGGAGATGTTGGACAGAGCGAATCGAATTATACTATGGTATAAACGTAGTTAATATATAAACTTGTGCCTAGCGGCGGAAAACAATACTGTTATAACCTATGTTTTACACATACCATATAATATATATATATATATATATATATATATATATATATATATATATATATATATATATATATATATATATATATATATATATATATATATATATATATATATATATATATATATATATATATATGTATTACATTGAATTATTATATAATGTTTTTTTCTATAAATGTATTTATTAAATAATAGGTATATAGCGTAACGACTACAATTATTGGCACTCTTAAGGAATTTTCATGGGGAACTCATCGTAGTTTAATTTTGAAAATTTTGAGCATAGTATTTTGATTGCTTTCTTATAGATTAATTAGTTGTCTTTAAACTGAAAATACTAAGTTTTGAAATAAAATATGAAAAACTTAATAAATTTAGAAAAATCCACAAGTCTTCCAAAATCGATAGTTATTGGCACACTTCTATAATAATTGGCACCCTGAATAAGTACAATTATTGGCATACTTTTTCATAATGAAACAAGAATTTCTTAAAGTATAAATTTCAGTCAAAAAAATTATTTATTTCAAACAAAAACAGCTATATAAACTGATATAGCTAGCTAGCTAGTACATAAAATAAATAGTTCTACTATTATTAGATTAATATATTTTATTTTCTAAATTTTAATATCACATTTAGTTTTTATTATTTCAATTGTCAGCTTTGCATCCGTTGCATACAAACATTGGAAGGTATGCCAACTTTAATTTTATAATACACTTAAAGTGGAATTCTCTAGTACATTTACTGCACTTTATTCCAAAATTCTCGGATTTGGAACTTTTGGATAGCGCATATGTGCAATTGTAACACATATTTCCACTTGCAGGATAATTATCACCAATATTATAAATGGTCTCGCTGGGAAATATATTCCGAACGTGATGGTCGATTGGTGGTTTGGTAATTAAATTGTTCGAAACATCTTCGAGGATGAGCGTCACTGCTTGTATTGCCTTACTAGCTGAATTCGTCCCAATATCTTCTTCATTTAGTGATAAATTAGTGCTAACTTGTATGACTGGTTCATTAGGTATAATATTTTCATATTGATTAATATTTATTAGTGCGGTAGAATTGTTGTTATGTTTAACTGCAGAACATAAATTGTCGATTGGTACTAAAGAATTCTGTGCTGTTGGCTGGACAGTGCTTCTCTGACCGTTTATCTTGGGTCGAATTGTTAAATTTGTCTTCTTTGGTCGTTTAGCTTTATTATTAATATTATTCATTTTTACAGTATTTTTTAACTCTTTATTTATATTTCTTTGAATTTTCCGATTTTCCTTATCCAATTCCAATTTTTTCTTATTTTCCTTTCTTAATTGTTCCTGTTGCAGCCATAATGGTGAGGTGATGACAAAAGGTTTCTTTGTTTTTATTTGCTTACATCCCTTTCTTAAAGGTGTCTCTGGCCAATTAAGGTACTCATCAATGGTCACGGTAGTCACGGTTGTATCATGACCGCTACGATCTTGATTTGGCGCTTTTGTACTCGTATTATTAGGTTTATCAAGAACTGGAACAACATCTAAAATACTTAAAACTTCTTCTGAATTCATTATACTCGTAGGATTATTGATTATTAAAAAATCATTTATTGAATTAATGTCAAAATCATTTGACTCATGTTGTAAAGCACAATAGTCTGCATCTGTTTGCGTGGTTTGATCACAAAATTGTTGGTTGGGTTTAATTGTATTTTTTAGTTTATAATATAAATCATATAAACATTGGAAGTCCTCGCTGAGGTCACTAGCTTTAATTTGACCGCTTTCGATTTTCCCAAAAAGCTCTAACTTTTTGTCACCAACTGTTGAACAAAGCATTTCTAAAGCGTTATTTTGAATAGCAACAGTATTATTATCACTGTTTGTTTTTGATGATCTTCCTAAACATTTACTCAAATTAATTTCCAGTTTGTTGAAAGGAAATATACCGCACGCTCTAAACCCGTTCTTAATGGTTTCTGCAGAAATAGTATTTGCCACTACATCATGGAGAAGGGGGGCAAATTTATCCTTAGTCAATGAATCCATTGGGTTGTTTCTCCGCCATTCCAACACCTTGTTGTTCCAACTAGCTTTTATTGGTTTAAATGCAGCGACATCGGCCGGTTGAAGGATCCTGGTAGCATTCGGGTACAATGCTATTAAAATAATTTTAAGTTTAACGCAGAGCTCGCTAACAGCTAAAGTTAAATGAGTAGCATGTCCGTCTACAAACAAAATAATTGGAAATTTTGTACCAAGCTGTACAAGATATGGGTGGAGTACTTTTGAGATATACTCGTAAAATATCTCTTTCGTCATCCATCCATTGTCGCTTACACCCATTCCCCATCCTTTGGGCAAAGACTTGCGAATCTCCTCGGGAACCCGTTTGTAGGGGTAGATCACCATAGGTGAAGTTACAACTCCTGATGCCGAAAATGTAAACATTACGGTCAGATTTAACTTTGCCAATCCCTTGTCTACTTCATATACATTTTTGGACCCTTTCGCAGCAAGTACATTTTTAGTCTTTGGGCATAAAAGAAAATTGGTTTCGTCACCATTAAAAATTCTATTTGGATCATTCATTATTTCCCTATAATTGTTATCGATTAAATATCGTTCAATGCCATCAAACCACGAGAAAATATCGGACACTGCAACTGTGGAACTTGCCGACGAAACTGGGTCCGTTGCTCTGAATGATAATGTTGTGTGACGTTTTAAAAATGCTTGAAACCAGCCTTTACCAGGAATTTTTTCTGGTCCAAAGGGATGAGGTCTATTGGTGTCATTTAAGAACTGCTGGACTGCGTAAAGGACATCTTCCTTTCGTTTAGGAAATCCTTTTTTTTGTGATATTTTTATCCAATCTACAATACGATTTTCTTCTTCAGTGCTTAATACTGTTGCTGGGCCCGGACGAACTTTAGAAAAATTTGAACCTAATCTAAACTGGATTGTAGATCTCGGTATATTGTATAATTTCGCTGCCGCCTTTTTGTTAATTTTACCATTTCTTACATCTCTCAAAGCATTTTGGATTTGATTTTCATCGTAAGAATCTCTTTTCTTTGGCATTTTAAATTCTAAAATAATAAGATACAACTATTGACACTTTTAAAATGTATAATAATTGGCATGTGACAATAATTGTAGTTTCATATAACCCAACTATTGGCACCCTAGTGCCAATAATTAAAACCGATGTTGTTTAGAACTAATTATTGGCACTCTAATTATTTATTATTACGTTAAGTAAAATCATTATATTTAATTAAATTCACTTATTATGGTATGTTTATTTAACGTATTTAAGTATAAAGTTATAAAAATAATATTATATCGATATAAAAAAACCACTTACATTTCCAGCTTTCTAGTCAAACTAAACACTTTTTGGTAGAAAATTTGAGAGTTGCGATGAGAGATGTTTACTCATTGAGGTTTTAAATGCAACTGTTTCGTAAAATCTAATTTGTTTCTGTACAATACAAAGAAAATAAACAATTTACAATACCACATTCTTAAAATAGAATTTAAACAAATGAATTTGAGAGAAATTACTGTAGTTTGCGATGGTGCCAATAACTATATCAAAATAATGGGGTGCCAATAGTTGTAATCACTACGCTATAACTAATATTCTCGCTCTCATCGAGTGTTTGAGAGAAATGCAATGTTTTTTTATATAATCTGTTTTTTCCTAGAGCATTCGATCAGTAGCGTTGGTAAAGGCAAGAAGTGCCATATCATTTTAATTTACCAGCTCTGAATAGAGATTAATTAATTTAAATAAAAATTATTGTAAATATAAATTAAAATCTTTAATTATAAATTCATTAAACGATATCGAGTTTTTTTCTGGAAATAAAATAAAAGAGAAGGAACGTAAGAGTGTATTCCCGCAACTATAACATTGGTGACAGCGGAAACCGTGTATACACCGTTATCGTGTATAAAATCTGTTTTGTTTTGGATAAATGTGCACAGCCAGGATATAAAAATTTTTTTCTATAAATACCAAGCTATGCGAACAGAGTATTGAAATAAAAACAAAAACAACAAATACATTTTTATTCAGCCTTTGCAAGGACGTAATAAACGTTTTGCTACAATTACAAAGCAGTTACATAAAATCAAACAGCATCGAAAAAAAACGATAAATATAAGAACCTCAAAATCAACGATAAACATAACATTGGTATACGATAAACATTATTATAAACCGTACAAGGTCGTGTTAAGTTCGTGACTATAACGTTCACGAAGCCAAAAAAAAAACAAAATTAACCGTGGTGCATTCTAACAGTAAGGAAAGGAGTGACAAATTGGTGGAGAGAGGCAAATATAACTGTCGTGATAATGCAGAATAAACAACAGTGATAGCCGTAGTTGGCAAAATAAGAGAGGATTATCTATTGTCGGATGATAGCATCATAACGGATCCGGTTAGGTAAATTATTTTTCTAATTTTAAATTCCACTAGGTGATTCATAATTTTAATTGTTTTTATGTATTTTTCTAATTTTCGGTAATTAATTCCATTCCAACGAGGCTCAATCCTTATTCATATGTTAAACCAGCAAAACATAAAGAAAACATTGAGCGTACGGGTCAAAAAATTAGTATTGGACGATAGTGGGAAATACGTAGAAGAAACCGTAAGTAATAATTTTTTTCAATCCGATCCCAACTCTGACGAAGTTAAATTTGATTGTGTCACTGATTCCGCCGATTCCGATGTAAAGTCAAATCATTCCGAATCTGATTCGAAGTCTGATAACGAATATTCCGATAAAAACACCCTAAATCGAGACAATCAATTATTCATGGCTTTAAATATTGATCATGTGATCAAGTTGGTGCCGGACTTCGATGGCTCAAGCAAACTATTAAGTAAATACCTGAATTCGTGTGAAATATTTTATTCACCATTAACAAAGGAAGCCGACAAAAGTTTATTTCTCCAGATTGTAAAAGCAAAGCTTTCAGGTCGAGCCTATGAGTTGGTGCAATATAGGACTATTGAAAGCTGGGAGGACTTAAAAAAACAATTAACTATCCAATTTGAAGACTCAAGGTCCGTCGAGCGACTTCAACTTGAGTTAATTAACCTTTCACAAGAGAGAGGCGAGGATGTTAGGTCTTTTTCTCTTAGAATAGATAAAACCTTGTCAGCCTTAAATAGTGCGTGTATTCGTAGGGAAGGAAAAGAAGCTAGTAATGTCATTCATAATTTGAATGAAGCAACAGCGCTAAGATCATTTCAAGATGGGCTTAACCAATCGATTTCGACGATTGTTAAAGCTGGTCGGTTTGGGACATTAAAAGAAGCAATTGACAAGGCAATCGAAGAAGAAATGGCAGTAATGAACAAGTCTAGATCACAAACAGTGCCGAATTTCAAGAATTATTTTCAAAAATGTCAATTGTGCTTCAAATCGGGTCATGTCGCGACAGAATGTTTTAAATACAATAAACCTAGCATGTCTAACTCACAATCTATATCAAAATCTGTATATACCCCTAACTCAGACTATAAATCTAGATCAAATTATAGCTCCAACCCAGACAAAAATCGTAACTCTGAAAATTTTCGAAACTTGACATCTAGTGATATAAAAGTGGCCAACGATATTACAAACAATAGAAACCCCATTAGGTGCCTATATTGCAAAAATTTGGGTCACATGCTGAAAGACTGTCGTAAGCGAATGTACAACAACCAGAAGCGGGATAATTTTAATTCATCGGCTTTGTCGCAGCGATTTACAAACAGTGTTCACATTGCGGAAAACCAAAGAGAACTCGAACGGGCGAAGACGGATACAGTTATCCGAGTTCAAGACATAGAAATATAAATCTGTATTCAACATCTACAACCAACACACATCCTACCTTATCAAAATTGTTTCGTAATTATCCAGAAGAAAATCATTCCGTACTTAGAAAGCCAGAAACGTGGGAAAATCAAATTTATAGTAATTCTAGTTCAGCTCAAAATTATGTGACACTTAATTGCGATTATTCATCTACCATATCAGAAGTAACTAAAATCAGTAATAATTCACAACAAATACTCTGTCAGTCATCAATCAGTCCGCAAACATCGGTAAATTCGAAATTCGTTAAACTTAGACTGGATATATCGGGAAATTCATATTTATATTTTTTAATAGATACTGGGGCAGATGTTAGTCTAATAAAAAAATCATCGGTAAATCAAGAAACGGTGTGTTATCCTGAATATAAATGTGAGATTAAGGGAATCACACCCGAAAAACTACAAACTCTAGCTCTCTGCAAAGGCATCATACTGATTGGAGACTCAAAACTAAACCAAAGTTTTCAATTAGTGTCCGACAATTTCCCTATAAAGTCTGATGGCATTTTAGGAAAAGACTTTTTACAACAGAATAGATGTATTATAGATTATAATGAGGCTAATGTTCAAATTTTAATTAAAGATATATATTATCGCTTACCTCTATGTAAATTATCTGAATCCATTCAAATCGATTTACCAAACTGTACAATCCCTGATCATGTTGAAACTATTATTCGTCTTCCAAATCCGTGCAAGATTCAGAAAGATTTCCTATGTCTCTCAAAGGAAATTATTCCAGGCGTATATATAGCTAGTGCCGTAGTCAATTTTAATAATAGTAATATTCCACTAAGTATTGTGAATACGAACGATTATCACATAAACATCGGAAAAATCAAAGTAAATTTCGAATCGGTAGATTCTTATGACATATGTGCTATTGAAAATTGGAAACCGAATGTGCAGGAAAGATTATATAAACTTAGCCAGAATCTTGACCTTAGTCACCTTAACGAGAAAGAAAAATCATCAATCCAAGAAATTTGCCGTAACTTTAATGATGTATTTTATCTGGATGGCGATATTCTGTCAACAACTAATGCTTGTTATCATAAAATTCCTATTACCGAAAATACACAACCTGTCAACGTAAAGCAATATCGTCTCCCGGAAACAACTAAAGCCGAAATAAATGACCAAGTCAACAAAATGCTACGCGACAAAATAATTGAACCGAGCATGAGTCCTTGGAACTCACCACTCTTAATAGTACCGAAAAAGTCCTCAACCGACGAGCGAAAGTGGCGGTTGGTTGTGGATTTCCGGAGATTGAATAATATTACAGTCGATCAGTTTTATCCGTTGCCCAACATAACAGAAATCCTCGATCAATTAGGCAAAGCAACGTACTTTACAACGCTCGATTTGGCAAACGGATACCACCAGGTTAAACTACATCCTGCCGACAAAGAAAAAACAGCCTTTAGTACTCGAGCAGGTCATTTTCATTTTGTTCGTATGCCTTTCGGGTTAAAGGGTGCTCCAATAACGTTTCAAAGACTGATGAATAACATATTATCCGGATTGAATGGTCTCAGATGCTTTGTGTATCTAGACGACGTTGTAATTTATGGCTACGATCTTCACGATCACAACGCAAAACTAATCGATGTACTAAAACGCTTGCGATTCTTCAATTTAAAGTTACAGCCTAGCAAGTGTCATTTCCTGAGAACCGAAATTAATTATCTGGGGCATATAGTAACCCAGAGCGGAATTAAATCCGATCCAGCTAAAATAAACGCCATAACAAATTACCCTATACCGTCTACGATAAAAGATGTAAGATCTTTCCTGGGATTTGCGGGTTACTACCGTCGTTTCATAAAAGATTATTCTAGAATTTCAGAACCATTAAATCGATTATTACGGAGGAAAACAAAATTTGAATGGAATGCTCATTGTGATGAGGCATTCACAAAATTAAGGCAAGCAGTTATATCATCGCCTATCTTACAACATCCCGATTTTGAGCGAACCTTTATTCTAACCACTGATGCCAGCGATTACGCAATTGGGGCAATATTGTCACATGAATTTGAAAAACAAGATCTACCAGTCGCATTTGCGAGTCGGGTTCTGAATGACGCAGAACGAAATTATCCCACAGTCGAGAAAGAGCTGTTAGCCATTGTTTGGGCTATTCATAGATTCCATGCTTATCTGTACGGTAGGAAATTCGTTATAAGGACTGATCACCGTCCTTTAATTTGGCTTAATAAAAATCCAAAGCCTTCCTCATAAACCGGGTAAACTTAATCAGAATGTTGACACGCTTAGTCGTATTAAGATCAATGAAGATTTAAACACACGGCAACCTACAAATACTATCGCAGCAATTACCCGAGCACAATCGAAAAGGCCCACACTAGATTTAACCACTGATACATCACAGAATAATCTAAACCAAACCATCGATAATTCAGACTGTCACAATCAAGTAGAGGGGCAAACAGACAGAACCATTCCGCCTAAAAATACGGCTCCAAATTTTAGTATGCCAATTCGAAGGTCATTATCAGCTGAAGATGAAATAAACGAAGTTATAAAGGAATTTCATATAACTCCCCTTGGTGGACATCAGGGATATTCTCGCACAATTAAGAGAATTAAGCAGTATTACGAATTCCCGAATTTAAACAAACGAATCAGAACATTTATTAAAAAATGTGCTTTGTGCCAGAAAAACAAAGTATCTCGAGCAAATAAATGTTTAATGCAGATTACTACGACGTCAAAAACGCCATTTGCAAAAATTTTTATGGATATTGTTGGCCCGATGATGGTTTCGCATCATGGAAATAAATATTTATTAACCATTCAAGATGACCTAACGAAATACTCTATGGCAATCCCAATTCCGTCCCAAGATACTGATACTGTGGCTAGGGCATTTTCAGAGCATTTTATATGTAGTTTCGGAGCACCTAGCTCTATTGTTACAGATCAAGGCTCAAATTTTATGTCGGAGATGTTTGTCAACCTTTGTAAAATTCTTAAAATAAAAAAAATAAATACCACAGCATATCATCCCGAGTCAAAAGGTGCGTTGGAACGAACACATCGAACACTTACGGAATTTCTATAAGAAATTTCATTCATGACGATCCTTTGGCATGGGACCAATGGACGCCATATGCTATATTCAATTTTAATTCAACCCCTCATACTTCAACCGGTTATATGCCAATTGAGCTCCTTTTGGGATATAAGCCTAACATTTCAAGTTCTGTTCAACAAGATAATAGCCCAATTTATACATATGACGATTACCTAGCCGAGTTTAAATACAGACTTCGATATTCATGGCAAATTGCAAAACAGAACTTAATTGACAACAAAACAAAATCAAAGGAATATTATGACCAAAGTTCAAACACACCCATCTTTCGAATTGGAGACAAAGTTTTATTGAAAAATGAGATGAGATCAAATAAGCTAGAACCATTGTGGTCAGTCCCATTTGAAGTCGTAAAAATATCATCCCCGCTAAATTTTTCAATTCGGATCAATCGGAAAGTTAAATCAGTGCATAATAATAGATTAAAACAGTTCCACGAGTGAATCGGATTGACATAAATTATTACTTAGGTTAACATAAAACTACAAATTATTAAATTGAAAGAATCGAATTTTGCTCATATAATTACAATGTTTAGTATTATGTGAACGACGATTGAGTATCGGCGAAATGGAAATCAATTACATAATTCCATAGTTTTAAGGTTTTAGATTATAATATAGTATAATAGAATGAAGTTTGTAATAAATAAAAAAATAATAATACGATGAATTATTCTGCGAATAATTCATCTTTTCAATGGGGGATAGGGATGTTATAACCTATGTTTTACACATACCATATAATATGTATATATATATATACAGCCTTGGCCAAAAATATAAAGCACCCCTATCTATTAGCATTATATATTAATATTATGTCTTTCTAAAAAATGGGTGTTAACGATCGAGTCATACCACCGAATGCGACCCTTAATTATTGAAAATCACCAATTTTTGTTTTGTTTTAGGTTCTTAACAAGAAGTTGTAGCGTCGTAAAATTTTTTTATTTTAGTTTTGTATTTGATCGTGTGCAGTCTTCACATAAAGTGTTTTAAATCAAAAAGAGTTTTCGTAAGTTTTTTGAGAAAAAAAGTGTGTTTGTGATAATTATGCCTAAAGCGTGCCAACTCAGTGAAGGAATAAGGGCACAAATTGTGTTGTTGGATTCCCAGGGTGTAAGCCAAATTAAAATATCCCAAAAATGAAAATGCTCTCGTGGAGCAGTTCAATCTACATTGAAAAGGGTTAAAGAGACCGGGGACTATGCCTATAAACTACGCTCAGGCAGAAATCGTATCACTTCGGTAAGAGACAATCGACAAATTGTGCGAAAATCTCTCAAAGCTGCAGAGCATTTAACAGAACAAGAAGTTCACATTTCGGCACGGACAGTTAGAAGAAGGCTCCTGCAAGCTGGATTGAAAGGTTGTAAAGCAAGAAAAAAACCTTTGCTCTCACTTACCAACATAAAAAGTCGCTTGAGATGGGCTCGAGAACACAAACATTGGAATGACGTAGATTGGGCGAGAGTTGTTTGGTCAGATGAATCTACTTTTGAGGTAAATATAAAAAATAAATATTAAAAAATAATTAGTGAAAAAAAAAATAAAAAATTGTGCTATGTATTTTAAAAGAATTAATAGAGAAATTTATGTTAAATTTGATGGAATTCTTATAGATTTTTGGAACTCCTGGCGCAACCATCGTAAGAAGAAGAGTCGGGGAAGCATACAATCCTGATTGTATAGTGCTTACCGTAAAGCATGGAGGGGGTAAACTGATGGTGTGGGGTTGTATGGCATCATCAGGGGTAGGAAAACTGTTGTTTTGTGAGGGTCCGATGAACAGTACCAACTATGATACCGTCCTCGAGGCTGCATTGAATGCCTCAATTCGGCAAATCTTTGGGGAAACGGATAGTTCTTCGATAATTTATCCACAGGATAATGCCCCCTGCCATACTTCCCGCGTTACGATGAGTTGGTTTCGAAAAAAACAAATTCGAGTCATGGACTGGCCCGCCCAGTCACCAGACCTAAATCCCATTCAAAATTTGTGGTCAATTTTAAAAAAACAAATCAAGGATCGCAGTATGACTTCAAAGGAAGACCTCAAACGTGCGCTGACAGAGGAATGGAAAAATATATCGAGAAATACCTGCGAAAAATTAGTACGGTCGATGAATAAAAGAGTCCTGGCTGTCATCAAAGCCAAAGGAGGACCTACAAAATACTAAAATTAATAAAATATAAAAAGTATTTCCTAAAAATATTGAGTTTTAATTTTTGTTTTGTAGATACTGCAATTTGGGAGGGGTGCTTTATAATTTTGGCCGAGACTGTATATATATATATATATATATATATATATATATATATATATATATATATATATATATATATATAAAATTGGAAAATGAAGAGGTTTTAATTGAAAATTAAAAAATTAAAAACGCAAGAATTAAAAGGGCATAAGTCACTTATGCCCTTTTAATTCTTGAGCACAGAATTATGAATTGATGCATTTTCTTTTGTAATTTGAATAGATTGACATCGATTTTCAAAAGTTATTCCCATCGAAAGAAAATTTGCTGCTCACCGAATACGACCAGTTTTGCAAAAAAGTTTTACAAATATTCGAAATAGAAATTAAGGACAAACAGTCAAAAATATTATTAAAATCTTTGAAAGAAAAACCTATGGACAAAAGTGAGTAAAATAGTAAACGCCAAAAGCGTTCTAGAAATAATTTTGGTTTTTATCCAATTTTTGCTTTTAGATTCACAACACTGTATCACAGCAATGCTACTTCATAGCGTGTTAATTCCGAAACGTTTGTCCAAAACTTATAAGCCGACAATATTGGACGCGCAGAGTGATTTCGTAATACATTTACACACAATTAACGATTTGGAACCTAAATTGGAAAGTATACGAGAAGCTTTTCTCAAAAAAAAGCAAGCTATTCAACCAAGAATTATTGTTATTGTTAATTTAAAAGAATTTTTTGTGTTTTTCGATTACGTAAAATATAAAGTTTGTAATTTTATCAAATGTATAGATATAATAATCAAATTAACTTATGTATATAAACTAAAATACTCGCCTATTTCTAAAATAGTTTGGTCCTTTTTTGAGGAATTTTTTTTAAATTTATCTTCAGAAAAATTTTCTGAGGTTTCCAATTTAATTAACAGAATAAAACACATTAATTAAAACATAGCCATACTATGGCGAAACTAAACTGTTTTATGTGCGAGTATTTTAGTTTATCATTAAATAATCTGATCAATCATATTAAGATTGTTCATGGTGTCCCAACTATATATAAATTCAAATGTAGGCAAGAAATTTGTAGGCAAAAGTTTCAAAATATTTATGCATTTAAAAAACATATTCAGAAGCATATACTTAATGATTCCAAACTCGATCCGATAAAAATAAATCAAACAAATGAGTGTTCTACTACTCCTCAAATTAGTAAAGCGACAGTAAATAGTACAGCGGCTCAACCTACAACATTAAATTTAACAGAAGCACCACTAGATATTATTTTAGAATCAAATATTGTTAATTTGAAATTAGACAAACGAATAGTACAATTTATTTTAAAATTGCATTCGAATCCGTCTCTTCCTAGGAAAGTTGTAACTGACATTCAAAATAATGTTACCGAGCTTGTAACCAAACCAATATCTAATTCAATTTTAAAGTTTTTGAATAATTATAGTGCTGATATTCCAGAAATGGAACTTAAACATTTTATTGAAAACATATCAGAACCTTTTAAAGAAATTGGTTCAGAATACAAGCTCTTAAAATATCTTGAAAATCAAGGAATCTTTAAGCCACCCTTAAGGGTACCTATTCACCATGAGCTTTCACACATAGTTACTAACAGTACCCCAACTTTAGCCGAAAATAAAATTGAAGTTTGTCTCTTAGATTTAAAATTTCAGATAAAATCATATTTCGAAAATTCAAACATTTTGGATAAAACACTGGCGAACTTTAATTTATTGAAAACAAAAACTAAACTCTCGAATTGTATAAATGGTAAATTTTAGACTAACATGAAATTTGCATCTGAAAAAATAGTATTACCAATATTTTTTTATCTAGACGATTTTGAAATCAACGATCCCTTGGGATCAAAGTCAGGGTTGCATTCAGTATGCGGAATTTATTATAATTTTCCTGTCATTCCAAAATTTCAACTTTCGAAAATTAATAATATATTTGTAGCAGGATTTATAATGAGCCGTGACATAAAAGAATATGGTATGGAACGATGTCTAAAACCTCTCATTCAACAAATCAATGCATTACAATCCGATGGGGTAGAAATAAACACGACAGACAGATCTTATAAAATTTATATTCAATTTGGTCAAATCGTCGGTGATAATTTGGCGTTGAACAGTGTATTAGGTTATGCAAAATCATTTAGCGCTAATAAATTTTGCAGGATCTGCCTAAGGAATAAAGTTCAAACCCAGGTTGATTGTTTAGAAATACCTGAAGCTCTTCGAAATATAGATAATTATAACACTGAAACTTCATTGATTGGAAGTAGCGAAGGTAGCTTAAAGGAGATTTCTATTATAAATCAAATTAATAATTTTCATGTTACACAAAATATTGCGTGTGATGTAATGCACGATTTATTTATTGGAGTCTGTAAATATGACTTGTCTAAAATATTAAACTATTTTTTGTTTGACAAAAAAATGTTTACCCTTGAAACACTAAATTACAGAAAACAAATGTTTAATTACGGTAAAACGGAATTATTAAATAATAGTCCTCCAATTGAAAAAAAACATATTCTAAATACTTCTTTTAAAATGAATGCAGCTCAAATGAAAACTTTTGTCCATTTGCTACCTCTTATAATTGGCGATTTAGTTGTTCCAAATGACCCAGTGTATAGATTTTTAATATTATTAATAAAATTAATTGACATGATATTACTGCCAGAATTTGATGAGAATGATTTAAGTAAAATGACTTTGCTCATTGAAAAACATCACAAAACGTATCAAAATTTGTTCAATGATTCTCTTAAACCAAAAATTCCATATGATAGTACACTATCCTACTATTATTAGGCAATTAGGTCCAATAAAATATCTGTGGTGTTTCAGATTTGAGGCGCAACATCATTTATCGAAACTTTATGAGCATAACATCACTACACGAATAAATATTCCTTTTACTTTATGCATCAAATCGGCATTGAGTCATTCGTATTTTATTATGTCCCAAACTTTTTTTCAAGATGAATTCATAATTAGTAAAAAAATATCCCTGTTTTCTATCTCTTCGCAGACATATTTTAGTAGACTTGAATTTTGGGTTGAATATCCTAGTTCAGCCACTCAAACATGCGATCAAATTATATTTAGAGGTTTAGAATACAAAAAGGGTTACATTTTAACTAAAAAATCAGAAGTTGATCTACCTAAAGTTTGTGAAATAATAGATATAATATTATCAAATAACGCTCAAATAATGTTGCATGTCAAGTTTGGAGTGTAATAAAATTTTCTGACCATTTTCAATCGTATATAATAGGGGAGCCATTGAACTACACATTTAACAGTCTCATACATTTTGACGGGCCGCCAATTCATTTTTATAATTTAAATAATGGACTTAAAGTTGTTCGCCCTAAAATGTATTTCTAGGATTATTTTGTTTTAAAATAAATATTAAACTATTAGATTTTTTAAACATTAACTATGCATGAATTAAATAATTATTTTTTTAATTTAATTACTATGCTAGATATACAATATTTTTTAAATGTATTTTGAATAAATGATATAATATATGATTTTATGGTGTAAAGTATTTTAATATTTAATTAAAGTTTTAAAATACACATTTTTGGATTAAATAACAAATTGCATTTTAATTTATTCTTACAAAATTGGTTTTACTTGATAGTTCAGTTTTAACTATAGATGTTTTAGGCAGAAATTCATATTAAATGGTCAATGTGATATCTGTTTAATTTAATCTATTTTAAGCAGAAATTCGGATTAAATAGTTAATGTGGTATCTGTTTAATTTAATATGATTTAAGCAGAAATTCGTATTAAATGGTTAATGTGGCGTCTGTTTAATTTCACATGTTTTAAACAGATATTCGTATTAAAATGTCAATGTGACATCTGTTTAATTTATTATGCTTTAAGCAGAATTTCGGATTGAACGGTTAATGTGATATCTTCTTAATTTAACACGAAAAGTTATTTATTTATTAAGACGATACAGGGTCATTTTATTAAGGATTCGGATTATTAAACAATAAGGAAGTTTACTAAAGTAATCAAAAATTCACATCAATTTGTCAAATATTAATGTGAGAACCTTGTTATTTTAAAATGACATCACAGTAAAATATTTATAAGAAAAATCTTATTGTTTTAATAAATTTCCTTTTTGGAAAAAAACTATAGAGATTTCTAATTGACTTTGTATGGGAAATGTGTCATTTTATGTGCCTTTTTTGCTCTGTGTAGGTATATATAACTAATATTCTCGCTCTCATCGAGTGTTTGAGAGAAATGCAATGTTTTTTTATATAATCTGTTTTTTCCTAGAGCATTCGATCAGTAGCGTTGGTAAAGGCAAGAAGTGCCATATCATTTTAATTTACCAGCTCTGAATAGAGATTAATTAATTTAAATAAAAATTATTGTAAATATAAATTAAAATTTTTAATTATAAATTCATTTAACGATATCGTTTTTTTTTCTGGAAATAAAATAAAAGAGAAGGAACGTAAGAGTGTATTCCCGCAACTATAACAATACCATATATAACTGTGAGCTGTCACAGAGAAAACAACACGATGTCTATCACGCTGTCCATTATATTATATAAAATAAAGATATTGAATTCGAAATAATACTAATCATCTTAGTAGATTTTTACTTGTTTACCATAACATCGAGAGTGGTAACAATTTCAAACAAATAACTCACAATATATTTAAACAAAAGTTCTCAATATAGTTCATAATTAATCAAATTAATCTTAATTAAATTTTGATAAAAACTATTTTTTTGAATCTTCATGAGAAAATGAAAATAATTCAATTTAGGGTTTATAAAAAAATAATATGTTAATAATAAAAAAACTTACCAGAGACTATGACAAAGAGCTCCCTGTTGCTTGTCGACGAGCTGAAAATTAAAGTTCTTAAAACCCACTTAAATTATTATTTTTGTTTTTTTTCATGAAAATTTTACACATTTACAAGACACTATTTGTTTTTTTTTTTTGCAAGAAAAATGTAACTTAAACACAAAAATTCACAGAAGATTTAAAGAAAATCTAGTATTTAACAATAATTATTACTATTAATAATTTAGTTGCTATCCAACTAACACACTTAAAATATTAATATGGCTGCATCAATATCCTGCTATACGTATCAGTAAGCTGGCCCACACTTTTTTTATTATTATTTCTTACTTTGTTTAGGAAAACAACCGATCTCTTTATGCGCTAGAACCTTCGCTTTCTTTGGTAACAGATTTGTATATTTTGTTAAGATTAGCAATATTTGTTTTTATTTATATTACTTTTTTTATAAATAAATAAAAACTGAGAGGTCTGTCCTCTGACCACTTACTGGTAAACTTGCTTTTTATGCAATATTTTATGCCTGCTTAACGTAAATCTGTTTAACAAAAAAAAATATAAAATCCGTCAGAGAAATTATAAACAAAACTAAAATACACTGATAATAAAAGGAATTAAATTCAATGATGGCTTACCAATTATCTTTCTTTAATAAGAATTTTGTATTTAAAATCCAATAAATATCTTTAGATGGAAATGCACCATCACCGCATGACAACTTTTCACTTAGGCCTCTCGATTTGAATTGAGAATTACGACTTAAAAATATTTACAAAAGGTATTCATATACATAGGTATATACCATAAATAAGCTCCGATAGCTTTTAATGTACTAAGCACAAATAAATTTACTACATTGTGTACCAAATGGGTTTTACGTATTCAATTTGAATAAATGTACTTGTATACTCCAGTATATAAATCAGGTAGAGGTATACATCATAAGCTTTCCGTTTACTTCATACAGCGAAATTTAAATTTAAGGTCGATGACCGATGATTTTGCCAAATTTGTTTTAAGCATTACGTCATAATGCAGCCGTAACAACCTCAACTATCTCCAAGATCACACGGGCATCGGGTTCCACCATTTCATCTTAAGGACTATGTACACACCGCTGGAAAAGATTCATTTTGAGAGTTTTGACAGCTGAAAGAGAGTTAGCGATGTTCGTGGTAGGACATCTACTTGGTATCTTTTACCTAAAAATACCTGAAATAATTAATAAATGTATATTAATAAGTAATTTAGTAGGCGACACATTTGTCTAATTTCTTGTATTTATTCAGAGATTTTACAGTTAAATTTGTGAGACTTTTAGCTGTCTTATTTGGTAATTCGTCGAAATATGTCAGTTTTTTAGTTTTTTTTTTTTTTTTTTTTTTTAATCTATGCAATCTTTTCTGGGGCTCAAGGCACTCCCAACTCTTTCGCAGTTAATTTACCGTCCATCATGCCAACCTATAGTGCTGACATGAAAGGTGGGTCGGCTTATGAATTCTGCACTCTCAACAGGGGGTCATAGTTGTGTTCATCGTCATCACCGATCGTAATCAGATGATGAAAAATCCCTTTTGCATCCCGCCCCTATTGGACATTAATTGAACGCTTTATTTTAAATAATATGGAGCAATTATATTTTTCATAATCGATCTTGTATTTATCTTAGCAGAAGAAATTCAATGTGCGTTTTCCGAGTCGGTCAACATTTGTTTAAATAGCCTTGTTGCACAATTTGTGGAGCGGAAACTAAAATGATGTTTCAGAGGGAGGAGCTCCATTTTGAAGGTTCAGACACTAAAAGGGGGTTGAGTGAATTTGAACATCTTCTTCCCCTTATTATTAAGTTTTTTTCGATTCTACATAGATAGGTGATATTCAAAGTCAAATTTTCCCTTATTAGCTAATGAATCCGTAGTACCGCAAATTGTACAGTGAGCTTCAGGTTTGGATTGTAAAATTAGTGCTATTTTTAAATGCTAAATTTTGAAGATACGTGTAATAATAGAAAATCAGAAAAGACAACAAAAGATAGTGAAGGAAAAAAGGAAAGAGTAAAAACTATCAGGGTGAAGAAAGAGAACATGTTTTCTTTTAAAGGGACCTTCTGGCCACCTTAAACATTCATAATCTCATTCATATATTTCAAAGCGTGGATATACCTAGCAGGGTAATAGACAGACTGCGGTTTAATAAATCCGATTTAGCTAAACTACTTTAATACCCCAGACACACTGCGATTTAATATAACTAGTTTAGTCAAATTTTCGAGATTAGTTGCAGTATGTTAACCTCGATTTAGCTAATCCCTTTCTTTTTGCGTCGAATCCTTAAACTAGTTTAGCTAAATCGGATTTATTAAACCAAAGTCTGTCTAGGTGTCACAATATGAATTGTAGTGCATACCCCTGTAACCATAATACATGTACATAACATGCCCGACAAACAATTTGTAACCAATACTTTGTCTCGGGAACAATGTTACCGACGGTTGGTAACAAAATTTTGTTGTAATATATATAAAATAAATAAATTTCTTTTTTGTTTTACCATTTTACATGAAAATTCTCTCACTCTCAGCTAATTCTTTTGGGTTAATATTTTATTAATATTAATAACTCTCTTTTGCAGCAAAATGCAAAACAAAAAATGATTTTTTTTCCTTTTTTGTTTTACCTCATGCTCATGCGAGTCATGCATCCAAAAAATTTACATTTCTCATCAACACTCTTCGTCAGTTCAATTTTGTCATTGTGTGAAAATAGTGTTTAAAAGTTGCAAATTTGCAATAGAAAGTTTAAAATTTTGTTTTTTTTAATTGAAGACAAATTAAATACACTTGTCAAGGCCGATATATTATTAATAATAATATACACTGTAAGTAAATTTTTTTAAATTAAAAATCAATCATTTTTTGTTAAATTAGAAGGAAAAACCACATTGTTGATTTTCATTCAACACGGTAACTAGAATCAACTTTGTATAACGGTATTTACTGCATACTGATCCCATATTATCGGTAACTTGTCGGTTACATCGAAGAAAAAATAAAACATTTAATGTAAATAATATTACGTCAAGTTATTTAATATTTTTGGTTGTAATTCTAAATTAATCGGTGTTTTGTTAGGAATAATATCATTTCAGTATTCAATAATATTTGGATTAGTGGATTTTTGTTATAATTATAACGCCAAAATATAAACCGCTAAATAGGCTTTCAAAGCAATCTATTCGACGCCGACTTAATAGACCTCGCAATCCTATAATTAATAATGAAAATCCCGTATCTGCAAACGATGAAATGATCGGAAATGATGATAGAATGATTATGGAAAATTTACCGATATCAAATTCAACACATCAATTGCTAAATGAGAATAGCGAAGACATCAACCAAATAGATGATGATGACGTAAATTCTACTAATTATTTAAGTGATCTGGGGGTCAATTCTCGTTCTATGAAAAAACCTAATGAAAAAAAAGTTTTCATTTTGATTCCATCAAGTCTTTTTCATTTATAACATTTCACACAACGACAATAAGCGATTCTCGATGTCCAAATGAAAAAGAATCGTGAGAAAAACGCTGAATAAGTTATTTCCATAGTAAGCTACACTGTAAACACATATTTTTTCGAGTTTCATGTATATTTCCGCTAGCTGATACAACAATTGGTTTAAATATTAGCTAAATAAATGATAAAGTAGATTTAGTTAATAAGTTTTTGTCATTGCCTGTCAAAATATAAAATAAATTATAAAATTGACCAAATTATTTTTAAAACTTAACTAAATTAATTATTTGGAGGCTTTTCTTAAATAAACAGAATAGTTTTTAATAGATTTTCTTATTAGTTAAGTTTAAAGTGAATCATATTATAGTTTCAATGCACATTTAATGGTAAAAATACAAATTTAGTTTTTATAGAATTTTATTTCCATATTTATGATGTTCTCACCGCCAAAATGGTCGGTGAGAAAGTTTTATTCATATGAAAAGATTTTGACGTCATTTTTTTCCTTCTCAAGGAACATGAATCGGAAATGTGTATTTCTCACTGAAAATACTTTTCATTTTACTTTTCACGGAACGAGAATTGACCCCCAGGACGACGACGATGAGAACACCGATAGCATACAGGATGTTAAATCTTTCCTAAGAAACTGGAGTATAAAACATAATATAACATCAAACGCATTAACGGAAATCTTAAAATTTTTGAACGAAAATGGATTTAGTTATTTACCAAAGGATAGCCGAACCCTTCTTCACACACCGATCAGTAGAGCTGTGTTGCCATGTGAACCGGGGAATATGGTGTACATAGGTGTTGCTAGCGGCTTGGATAGGGTGTTGTTGGATCTGCCGACTTTACCAGAAAAAATTATATTACATTTTAATATCGATGGCGTTCCAATAAGCAAAAGTAGTCAAAGCTGTTTTTGGTTAATGTTAGGACGTCTCTGTAACGTTTCTCCCGAAAAAAATTTTGTTGTAGGGGTCTATCATGGTTACAGTAAACCAAATATGTTTAACAATTTTCTGCGCCCGCTAATCGACGAACTTAAAATGTTAACGTCATCGGGGTTTGTGTATAAAAACTCAAACATTTTGATAAATATCCGGGCGTTTGTTATGACGCTCCTGCTAGGGCCGCTATTTTGGGGATTAAGTCTCACAACGCTTATTTTGGGTGCCCGAAGTGTTGTGAAGAAGGCGAATTTTTAAAAAATCGGATGACATACCCCATAAGCAATGCCAGATTACGCACTGATAAAACTTTTAGAGCTAAAGAAAATGGCAGCCACCATAAAGAAACATCAATTCTAGAAGAATTAAATATTGATATGATCCAACACTTTCCATTAGACTACCTTCACCTAGTTTGCTTAGGAATAGTAAAGAAACTATTAAAAATGTGGACGAGTGGTTTAACATCTGCTTTAATTCCTAACAGAGATCAAATTGCGATTTCTCAAAGGCTCACATCTTTAGCATTAACCCAACCGACAGATTTCCAAAGAAGAATCAGGTCATTATCGGAACTGTCATATTTTAAAGGGTCAGAATTCCGCGTGTTTGTACTATATTCAGGACCATTTGCCTTGAAAAATATATTAACGTTACCTAAATATAACAACTTTTTATTGCTTCACGTAGGTATAATGATTCTTTGTCATCCGATATATTCAAAAACTAAAACTAACATCGCAGAATCAATTTTAAGACAGTTCGTAGCAGGTGTGGCTGAACTATACGGAAACCATAATTTAACATATAATATGCATTGCGTTACACATTTACCTGAAGATGTTAGACAGCATGGGAAGTTAGACGATTGGTCTGCGTTCGGTTTTGAAAGTTACATGTATAATATTAAACGCATGCTTCGAAAACCAAATCAACCTCTGGCACAAATATGTAACCAGATATGCGAATTAAATAACATGTTCGATTCAAAACCTGAAACATCATCTAAAAAATATCCTATATTGAAAAAGAGAGTGACCACTAGTGAAACAACGATAATATACAAAAAAATTATTTTTGCAAACTTCCAAATTGATAATGGAACTAAAAATTGTTATATTTTATTGAAAAATAATGAAATAATCAAATTTGATCACGCAGCCGTCGAACACAATACCATTTTTATGTTTGGAAATCGATTTAAGAATCGGCGAAATTTTTATGAAATTCCTTTAGAATCCAGCAAATTTGATATTTTTGAAACTGATTTATATGAAGACACAGTTGGTTTCTGGAATACCGATCAAATTAAATGCAAGTTATTTGGAATGAAGACACCAAACATTGAGGGTGCACAAACTTATGTTTTTTCCCGATTATGCATTCTGAAAATTGACGAAATTGAGTCCGATATACTTAATAAGTTTTTATCGTACCTTATATTTAAGTTTTTTTTAGTTATATATATATTATTGGCATGTTTGATTTTGCTTGTTTAGCTTTTCTGTTATACTATATAAGACTGAATGTATTGTAATATTCCTAGAAATATGTATGCTGTTGTCGAAACAACCAACCATCTTGGACAGAAAGAGGTATTCGTGGTGTTGTCCTCGTGGATTAAGGATGAAAAATATATTTACTGGCCGCCTAACCATTATAAAGCTTTAAAAAAAATATGAATCCTGATGCCAGTTGGACGCTATATCCCTGCGTTGTTTTAAAACAAAATTTATGTAAGTCTGTTAAATTTAATTAAATATTTAATAAAAATGTTTAATAATTTTTTTCTTTTTTATTTTTAGTAACTTATTCGGAAGCCAAAGCTAAAGAAAAATTCTTGTCGGAGAATTCTTGTTCAGAAATAGACGAGGGTTCCATTCGTCTACCATCAAAATTAAATTTTAATACAGAATTTGAAACGTTTCAAACTATAAATAATAATAATCCAATGTTTATAGAGCCACTGATCTCATCTTCCGAAATATGTTTATATAAAATTAATGAAAGCAACGATACAACTACATTCGAGTCTATTGCAGAAGCTGTCAGATCCCCAGTTGTAAAAGAACTACCTCCTCAAACTCCCAATCCTCAAGAAATAAAAAGTGTATCAACGGCGCATATTTCACTAGAGCTAAACTCATTACCACCTGATAAAAAAAGTGAAGATGATTTAGCGGAAAATCTAAATTATATTTGCAACGAAATTAAAAAAATTAGGAAACACTCAAAATGTCAAACGGAATTAATAAAATAGCAAAATTTAAAATTGGAAGATTTGCGAAAGGAACTGGCTAATACTAATCAGAATATCGAAAATTTCATATCGTCGTCATTATTAACACAACAAAAAATTAAAAAAATTGCAAAAGACAATGAATTTATATACCCGAGCGTTCCATTAAGCACTATTGAAGGATTAGATTTACTTAATGCTAAATTAAATCAAAATTATTATATGGAGCAAATGGTAATTATTTACAGTAAATATTTAACTTATAATTTTTTTAACTTTTGTTTTTAACTTTATATAGATTATTCGACTTTATAAATATCGGACTACCAATATCAATAAAAGCGTAAAAGAAATGTTCGAACATTTAATTCATTACAAAATTATCAAATTATATTCATGGACTGGACAGTCAGGAATTGCAAAAGGTACTTATACATATTCATATGATGCGTAATAGATTATCAATTTTAGCAATAATATTATATTATTGCTAAAATTGATAATTTTGTATTTTTCACAAATTTTAACATTTGTTGAAAACGTTTCAATGTAAATGACATGTAATTGTTATATTAATCAATTTTTATAATTTATTTGTTTAATTTTTTTAAATAAAATTGATTAATAAGTTTAAAAACACGCTTCGATAAAAACATAAACGCGATTGGGGTGTCGTTGGTCACCTACAACGGTTTCTAATACGATATAAGTAGAAGTTTCAGTGAAACTGCTGAGGCTCGCTTTCGGCCCAATTTTTGTATAATATGCACATATTTGTTTGTATAAATAATCAGTTTTTAATCAATTTTATTTTTGAGGTTTTTGTTTATAAGCAACATAGTTAATCAAATTATAGAGTTCAAATATACCAATAGCATTACACAGTCAGTATTAATAATGTTATTATCGATAATATCATTTATGCTGACAGTATCACTACCACACATCGATAATGATAATTCGATATTAAAAAATTCGATTTTTCATCATTACCGTACATCATTACTTTTTTTATCGACATACACGATAATGTCATTCTCGCAAAGTAATGACATTAATTAATACATACTGACCGTGTAAAGACCACTATTATAGGAAAATATTTCGAATTTTTGTATTATTGTAATCATATTTGTGTTTTACTTTTTGCTTATAGGAATTCACAAATTAATATTCATGGATCTTCACAATATAATTCAATTAGCCGAAAATACATTGAATTATTTAAATTTAGATGCTCCGGTAACGACCGATGAAACTAAAAAAGCCATTCAACAATTTTTGAAGCGGTCAACTATTGTAATGACCCGTAGTAGCAAAAAATTAAATTAAATAAACATAAATATTATAATAAATAAATTCAAAATAATTACGTTCAATTTTTTTGTTATTATTTGATTAATTATACATTATTATATGAATTATATCATATAACAATATAATACAAAACATCACAGTCTAGTCAGTTTTTACAACCAATTTGTAGTAGAAATTTTGTAGAACAAAACATTGGTTTCTTTACAGAAAAAAATACCATAATGTATCAGAAAATGTTTACTGTTTGTGTTGTTTAAAGATATCACATAACATGCCACAATAATATAAGTTAATCAAGACCACATATTACTCAAAATGGTACAACATAAAATGTTGGTTACCGTACACTAACAAACCCTGAGATTTTACCGACGGTAACAATTCGTAAACAGTTCCAAACCATTGTGTGCCAAAAATAGGTAATTTTATGGTAACCGCTCGGGTTCGTTACCAACTCGGTCCCCGGTAACAGCTCAGTTTTTTTCGGTGTCAAAATTGAAATTGTTTGTCGGGATGGTAACGTACGAATAATAAAGTAGTCTATACATAACTTGCGTATCATTGAGTCGTGTTACCTTACATGGTGTCAGATTTGGAGTTAAAAATACTTAAAGAAAAAGAAAAACTAATAAAACTTTTTTTTTTAAGCATAAATTAACAAATAAAAACCACGCTCCAAAATAAATAAAATAAAATAAAAAAAATAAAAAAAACGCAAGTACAACAATACGTCGGATATATAACTATATATGTATATCTAAAAAAAAAAAAAACATCATATTCATAATACGTATATGTAAATTGTAATATTCAAAATGGAAGGACTTCGCTCTCCAAGACAATTGGACTGTACACAGAGTGATATGGCTGAGGAGTGGAGATCCTGGAAACGAATATTTAAATATTACGCAGCAGCAACGAAAAAAGAGAGTGGTGTACAAACTGGAACATTTTTGTCATGCGTTGGAACTGATGCGTTAAATATACTACTCGATACATTTAAATTGGAGGAAGCCGATATCACACTGGATAATTTGTACGCTAAATTCGAGGCACATTTCAAACCAAAAGTGAATTTGACGTACGAGAGAGATATATTTTCAACTCGTTGTCGCAGCATTCTGGAGAACAATTTGATAATTTTCTTACGAAATGTAAATCGCAAATAATCAAATGCAAATACGGTAATTTAGAAGACGAACTATTACCACAGAATATATATAAACAGAACAATATCTTCTATAGCGCTTTAATCCTAAGTTTGTGAACAAATATTTAAAATATGATTTAGAAGATATAGAGAAACAATTTTGTATGGAATCAATGAAACAAAACAAAAATACAAAAGTGTTTGTACCCACCCCTTTGTTTTGATCAATTAAAATCAGTACAATTTTAAAAGGAAAGGGAAATCTTTACACTTTGTAATGTGTTTAAAAGAGATAGACGTTCATAAATAATTTTTGATTTTGGTCTAGTTAGCTTTGCGAAACTTTAAAATCAAATCAAAAAATAAACAAAGGACCACTTATTGTTGATGACGAGATACAAAATTATACAAATAAAAGTGAAATGATACATAAACACATACACAACCTTATTCAAGTTTTGTTTTTGTCTTTATTATTTGTTGATATGATTTGGTATTCCATTATCGAAAACAATAAGAGGTCCTTTGTTTATTTTTTGATTTGATTTTAAAGTTTCGCAAAGCTAACTAGACCAAAATCAAAAATTATTTATGAATGTCTATCTCTTTTAAACACATTACAAAGTGTAAAGATTTCCCTTTCCTTTTAAAATTGTACTGATTTTAATTGATCAAAACAAAGGTGTGGGTACAAACATTTTTGTATTTTGGTTCTGTTTCATTGATTCCATACAAAATTGTTTCTCTATCTCTTCTAAATCATATTTTAAATATTTGTTCACAAACTTAGGATTAAAGCGCTATAGAAGATATTGTTCTGTTTATATATATTCTGTGCTATTACGCGATAAAATCGTAATAGGTATGGCATCTGCAGCAGTACGTGAACGATTACTATCCGATGAAAACCTAACCTTAGAAAAAGCTGTCAACGCATGTCGGTCACATGAAATAACATCAAAGCAGATTTCCTCGATGAAAAATAAACAAGAGGTAGATTTTATTAAACAATTTCGTAAATTGAAATCTAATTTGAGTACGACTGTTGTTCGAAATTCTTCTGATCAGGATCAGACCGAAAATAAAATATTCCTTTGTCGTCGTTGCAAAACGAAACATGGTAAGAAGCAGTGCCCTGCATTTAATAAAATATGCACGGTTTGCAATAAGAAGGGACACCTACCGGTCGCGTGTTTTGGTAATAGAAAAAAGAACCGAAAAATAAACGTGGTTGACGAGGGGACGGAAAACGATTTTGATGAGAATAATTTCGAAGAACTTTTCATTAATAGCTTAAAAATATTAAATGTTAGTTCGATAAGTCAAGTCGTTGATTGGCATCAAAAAGTTAAAATTGGAAATGTAATTGTGAATTTTAAATTAGATACAGGAGCACAGTGCAACGTCATAAACCTGACTCTGGCTCGTGGGTTGGGCGCCAAGATTGGTAGGTCTGCCACTAGCAAGCTTGTCACTTATAGTGGCCAAAAGATTGAAGTATTGGGTGAAACAAAGCTCCCTTGTTTAGTAAACAATGAATTAATATGAATTAATTTTTAAGATTGTCAAACAAGACACAGCGCCAATATTAGGCCAACGTGCCTGTGAGCAACTAAACTTGGCCTTGCGTAACTATCCCCAAATAAATGAATTAAAAATTGATAAAAATATATTCGAAGGTCTGGGTTGCGTGAAAAATTTTATATACGAAATCGATTTTAAGCCAAATGCGTCGTTTGACATATTCCCTCCTAGACGTATTGCGTACGCGAAAAGAAATGAAGTGAAACGTGAACTGGACAGAATGGTAGAGTAGAAGACAACACTATCCACTCAACACGGTAGAAGAAATTACAACCAGACTTAGCAGTTCAAAAATATTTACATTGCTAGATTGTAAGAAGGGTTTTTGGCAGATACCAGTTAGCGAAGAGACCCAGAAATATTTAGCGTTTTCTACTCCTTGGGGCAGACATACATGCTTGCGGTTGCCCTTTGGGCTAGCGTCTGCTCCTGAAGTATTTCAGCAACTAATAGGTCAACTTTTGACTGGGTTGGACGGTGTAGAATATGCTATGGACTATATTTTAATCCATGCGGATACGAAAGAGCAGCTGCACGTTAGAACTCGTAAAGTGATAGACATATTAACGAAAGCCGGACTAAAGTTGAATAAAGAGAAATGTCTTTTTGACCAGTCTTCTCTAAAATTTTTAGGCCATGTTATTTCTAAAGATGGTATTCACCCTGACCAATCAAAAATAGAGGCAATAAACAGAATCAAAAAACCATCAAATGTAAAAGAACTTCAGAGACTGTTGGGAATGATTACCTATGTGTCAAAATTTATCCCAAATTGTTCTGACATTACGGCTCCGTTGCGTGAATTGTTGTTAGAACAGGCCGAATTCAAATGGGATCACAGTCAAGATAAAGCCCTTGAAAAAATTAAAACACTTTTGTGTTCTCCGCCAGTATTACAATTTTATGACGTAAGAGAGGATGTCGTCTTGTCTTGCGATGCAAGTAGCACGGCAGTTGGTGCCGTTCTGCTTCAGGGGGACCATCCAATCGCTTATGCGTCTAGAGCATTTACGACGTCAGAAAAAAACTACCCTCAAATAGAGAAAGAAGCCATGGCAATTAGATTCGGTTGCAAGAAATTTCATGAATACATAAACGGGAAAAACTTAGTGATTGAAACAGACCACAAACCACTTGAGTCTATTTTTAAAAAACCCCTTCAAAGTGCGCCAGCTAGACTGCAGCGAATAATATTTGAAATATTACCGTATGCACCCACAGTAAGGTACAGAAAAGGTTCAGATATACCGTTAGCCGACGCTTTGAGCAGGGATTGCGAAAATCCTGTAGAATCCGATTGCGACTTAGAAAAACTCGAAGTTAACGTTATTCTCCCCATGTCCGAAAACGCAACACATGAATTAATACAAGATACCAAAGACGACGAAGAATTACAATTGTTGAAGGAATATATAACTAAAGGCTTACCTGAAAATTTATCGAATGTCCCTAGTGCACTAAAAAATTATATGAACTTCTTCGATGAACTGTCTTATTACGAGACATCATTTTTAAGGGAGAGAAGATTATAGTTCCTAAAAAACAGATTCCTAAAATATTGAAGTCAGTCCATCTTGGTCACTTGGGAATTCAGAGTTGTTTGCGACGGACCAGACAACTATTCTATTGGCGTGGATTATCGCAAGATATTACAGAGTTAGTCCAAAAATGTCGCATTTGTCAGGAGACTCAGAGATCAAATATTAAAGAACCAATAATGAATAAAGAAATACCGTCATACCCATTCCAGATAGTAGCAACAGATTTGTTTAGTCTTAATCAAGAAACATACATATTCCTGGTAGAGATAGTTACTCAGGCTACATAGAATTCGAATTACTAAAGCAAACAACAAACATCTCGGTACGTGATTTCATTTTTTAAAAAGAACTTCGCAATTCACGGCATTCCCGAAATTCTAGAGACAGACAACGGCCCCCAATTTTCATCGTTAGAGACTTTTATGACCGTTTATATCGTCGAAACACTCATCACGTTTACCCTACCAAGGCTTATTTACCTGGTCGAAATGAATTAATCAGTTATCCTTACCCTGAAACTACATCTTCAGTTAATACTTCATTGTCATCAGGTTCGAACAATGAATCGGTGCAGAGAGATAGTTCACTGCCCGCCGGTTCTCAGTTTGATCCTGTGGTAACCCGACCTTGTCAGGAAAATGCTTACCAGACCAGATCAGGTAGAACGGTTAAACCTGTGCTTAGAATGGATTTATAAAAATTAATCCCAAATAAATAAATATAATATGTAATAAGTTAAGTTTTATTATAATTAAGATTAAATGATTAAACATATTTTGTTAGTTGAAATTAAGAATATGCAAAAATCATTTATCGTTTTGAATAAGTTAGAACAGTAATAGTAATACATATATAAGTTTGTAATTTTTTTTTAATATAAAAAAGGGGGATGTCACAATATGAATTGTAGTGCATACCCCTGTAACCATAATACATGTACATAACATGGTAACGTACGTATAATAAAGTAGTCTATACATAACTTGCGTATCATTGAGTCGTGTTACCTTACACTAGGGTATAAGTATTCTATGCAAAAATAAAGGGATTAGTTAAAATTGAGGTTGACACACTGCGACTTATCTCGAAAAATTCATTAAATCGGTTTTATTAAATTGCAGTGTGTCTAGGAAATAACACAACTGTTGTGGTAGATACCACTGAGTACACACTGGACAATACCAGTGTGATGTGGACTCTGATTGGAGAGGGCGGCAGATACGACAGAATAAGCGTGACACTCGATATTCCTACTCCATATTTAAGAATTAATAAATAAATAAATATATTATAACGTCAATAAATAATATAAATCTTTTATATAGTCTATAACAAAACATGGTGTCAGATGTGGTCGAATGAATAAATATTTTCATCGAAAATACTGTTTAGTAATTTGTTGTGAACGTGGTTTATCGTGTTTAACCTCAAAAGTGTCGTGAACATTCAGTTTATATAATAATATTATTCATCATAAAATCATAATGGATAAAGCATTGTTAGAATTTTTACAATCACAATCTAAAACAAGAAAGCTTCTTAATAATAGATTGGAGGAAACAAATAAAAAACTCAATGAAAATGTAGCAACTGGAAATGTTGTCGGAAATCCAGTGAATGTTCCTTGGCCAGCACCATTGAATGTAGATACCGGTGACGTAAGGGAAAATTTGGAAATTTTCGAAAATAATTGAAAAGATTATTGCAATGCTACAGGTATGAATTTGTGGGAAAAATCAAAAAATTTACAAAAAACAAGCTTGATGCTATCGGCGATAGGTACCACAGCCAAAACAAGGTACATGGATTTTGGTTTGACAGATGAAGATAAAGAATCCAAAGAAAAAGCTATAAAAAAAATTCGTGATTTTGTGGTAGCTAAATCCAACGTCATATACGACAGGTACATGTTTAACACATGTAACCAATACATTGATGAATCTTTCGATTTTTATTTGATAAGATTAAAGAAATTAGTGAAGTTGTGTAACTATGGTAATGATGATACATATTTCGAATGAACTGCTACGAGATCGAATAGTAGTGGGTATCAAAGATACACTTCTAAAGAAGAAATTAATGGAAATTCCAGACTTGACCTTAACCAAAGCGATGGATGTTTGCAAAATTGCCGAAGTGACCCAAGATAGGTTATCAAATATGAAGAGTGATGAAACGAACGTAGCCAACCCGGTAAACAAGATTACCAATAAATCAGCGGAAAGTGTCAAACGAAAATGTAAGTTTTGCGCTGCGTGGCATGTTTTTGAAAAAGGGACATGCTCCGCTTTAGGAAAAACTTGTTCAATATGTAAAAAGAAAAATCATTTAGAAGTGGCATGTTTCAAAAATAATAATAGCACCAATAAACGGAAAACGAATCGTATGAAGTTTCCAGTGAAGATGATAATGATAATCAAAAAAGTTTATTGATTGCTAAAATTGACGGAAAATCAACGGTTTCTTCCAAGTTTAATGTAATTGCAACGTTGAAGTTAAAATTTGGAAATGTATGGAAACAGATCGAGTGTATGTTGGACACGGGCTCAAATTCATGTTTAGTAGGTTATAGTATGTGTAAAGCATTAATGGGCCAGAAAAATCCAGTAGTCTCCAAATCGAAATATGAACTGATTGATTTCAACGGGAATTCCATTAAAACTATTGGAGAAGCTAAGATCCCGTGTGAAATTAATAAACAGCGGTACACTCTTTTGTTTCAAGTTGTCAACAGAAATCATGGTCTATTGTTGTCATCAAACACATGCTCTGCATTAAAATTAGTTAAGTACAGTGACGAAGTTAAAAGTTATCCAAGGAATTTCGAATATAATCATCTGCAAGTTATTGAAACAGTTAGGAAAACGGATGCCAGTCCTGAATTTGACAAAATAGATGCTGAGCGAATTATCGAAAAATATAACGATGTATTTGGGGACTATGGTCTCCTTCCAGGAGAAGTTGAGCTGGAGATAGATAAAGATGTCAAACCAGTTATACAAAGAGCGCGTCGTATTCCAGTGATTTATAGGGATAAGTTGAAAGTTGAACTCAAAAAATTAGTTCAAGACGGAATTATCGAAAAGATAACGAAACATACGGATTGGATTAGTAATGTTTTGATTGTTAAAAAACCGAATTCATTTGGAATATGCTTAGATCCAATTCCTCTCAATAAAGCTCTAAAGAGACCAAATTGTCAATTTACTACAGTTGATGAAATTTTACCAGAACTGGGGAAGGCTCAAATTTTTGTCAACGTGTGACGTAGCAAGGGGTTTCTGGCAAGTAAAATTAACAAAATCCAGCAGTGAATTGACATGATTTTGGACGCCATTTGGACGCTACGTCTGGAAACGCTTACCTTTTGGCATTTGTTCAGCGCCTGAAATTTTCCAGATGAAGATGTACGAAATGACACATGATCTTAAAGGTGTAGAGGTGTTAGCAGATGATCTTTTGATTTACGGAAGCGGTGATAACAAAGAGGAGGCGCTTATTGACCATAATAAAAATTTAGAAAGTTTAATGATTCGACTTCGACAGTATAATTGTAAATTAAATAAATCAAAATTGAAGTTATGCCAGACATCTGTAAAATTCTTTGGTCATATTCTATCAAATGAAGGCCTTAAAGCAGATACATCAAAAATCAGTGCTATTCAAAATATGAAATCTCCAGAAAATAAAAACGATCTTCAACGATTTATGGGCATGATCAGTTATCTAGCGAGATACATAAAAGATTTAAGCACACATTGTACTCCATTACGAAAACTGTTGTTGGAAGCTCTGGCTTGGGCGCTGCATTATTTCAACAAGACGATATTATCGCATATGCTTCCAGAACATTGACGGCTACAGAGCGCAATTATGCTCAGACAGAGAAAGAGTTGCTCGCGATTGATGAATTATGCTCGGATAGAGAAAGAGTTGCTCGCGACTGATTTTTCAAAAGCCATTGCTTAAAACACCGAAGCGACATCAGTTAATGTTAATGATCCTGCAACGTTATTCTTTAAAATTGGAGTTTATAGAAGGAAAAAACAATATTGTTGCAGATATACTATCAAGAATACCAGTAGAAAATGATTATAATGATATAATACCTGTCAGATCTATACAAAAACTTATTCAACTAATCACATACGGATGGCCGAATAATATTAGAAACGTTCGGCCGGAATACGGATGGCCGAATAATATTAGAAACTTTATTATAAATTTAAAAATGACCTTTCAACACAAAATGGATTGATATTTATGGAGAATAGAATTTTAATTCATGCGAATTAAGAAAATTGATACGTACAAACGTACATGTGAGTCATAATGGTGTTGAGTCAACTCTTCGGCTCGCAAGGGAGAATGTTTTCTGCCCAGGTATGAGTTCTGAGATTCGGGAAATGGTAAAAAAAATGTGATATTTGTGCAAAATATGCAAGTTCTCTTGCAAAACCACCGATGCTGTCTCACGATATCGCAACTTACCCATTTCAATTCATATCGATGGATGTATTTTTCACTCATTATAAAGGAAACAAACAAAATTTTTAGTAACTGTATGCCACTACTCGGATTATATTGAGCTGGATGTATTAAATGATATGACTTCCAATTCAGTTGTTAATGTATGCAAACGCCATTTCAGCCGCTATGGAATACCTCAAAGAGTCTTAACAGATAATGGAACAAACTTTGTTAGTAAAGAGTTCGCATATTTTGCTTCGCAGTGAAAATTTACCCATGTTGTTTCTTCACCACATTATCATCAAAGCAATGGTAAAGGTGAATCAGCTGTAAAAATAGCCAAACGCCTAATACAAAAAAGTGAAGAAAGTGGCGAAGATATCTGGTATTCTTTGTTACATTGGCGGAATATTCCTAACAAAACAAATTCGAGCCCAGCTCAGAGAATGCTGTCAAGAAGAACGCGAACAGGAATACCTTCAATAACATCGAATTTTAAACCCGAAATAATTAAAAATGTTCCGGAGAAACTGGAAGAGAATCGACGTCGGGCCAAATACTATTATGACCAAAAAACGAAATCTCTTCCACCATTGACTATTGGACAACCAGTATTTGTTCAATTAAATCCCAATAATAATAAACTATGGACAAAAGGGACCATAGAAAATAGAATCACGGATAGATCATATGCGGTCAATGTTGATGATTCATCTTATCGACGAGATTTGGTTCATATAAAGCCTCGTCTTTCTGATGATGCAATTTCTATAAAGACGACAGAGGATATCTACGATGAAGAAACTAGCGGTACCATCGATCTAAATACCGATAATGTTTTAAGACAGAATGTTACATCACAGATTCCAGTATCGTCTCATGCCCCTGATGCATTTTTACCAACTACTACTGAAATGACTTCAATTTCTACACAGCAACATACTCGTCCGAGGAGAATTAATAGGATGCCCGAAAAGTTCAAAGATTATTGTATGGAAGGATAGATAGATGTGTCCGATTTGTCTTTTAATTTTAACTTTTAGTTTTGTTTCTATATTTAATTATAAAGTTGTGCTTTTGAATTGATTGCTTTGAATTGTATAATTTTAAAATATCTTACATAAGTATGTTTCTTTTAAAAGACAAGGAAGATGTTGTGGTAGATACCACTGAGTACACACTGGACAATACCAGTGTGATGTGGACTCTGATTGGAGAGGGCGGCAGATACGACAGAACAAGCGTGACGCTCGATATTCCTACTCCATATTTAAGAATTAATAAATAAATAAATATATTATAACGTCAATAAATAATATAAATCTTTTATATAGCCTATAACAAAACAACAACGAAATCTGATAAATGAAATTATCATCACACATTATAACATCAACAAAATGTCTAGCAGTGGACAATCATCGAGAACATATTGTCACTCTTAACAACAGAAAAAGTGAACCGTTGTCAAATATTTCAACCTATGCAATTTCTATGCGAGATATCGCCAGTTTTCAACGCATTGACTAACAAAACCCAGTGCGAAGTAGGAATCTTGCAGCGAAAATCAACGCTTGATAAAACGCTCCAAATCAATGGATATACGTAATTCACACTGAAACGACTGGTGTCTGATACAGCTTCCAGGGATCTGGGGACCTATTTCTGAATACGATACGAATTTGTATACGAAACGAAAATGCTATTCGATACGAAAATTAATTGGTATTTCTGAATACGAACGTACGACCTATTTTAATTTTTGTAGTGTAGGCAAAGGGAAATTTTGTTTTACGTGAAAAATCCTTAAAATGACAGTGTAAATCTGAAAATAAACGTAAATATGTCAAATTTTTGGCATCAATTTAGTTTTAATTGGCTACGTGAATAAATAAAATCGAATAGCGCCATATTGGATAAATATTATTTTATATCAAAATAAAAAATTTTATTTAATAAAAGGAAATACAAATCTTTACCTAGAAAAATTCATAGCTACATATTTCGTAAAATTTTAGTTTTATTTATTTAATTTATTGTGATTGCGGCATTGAGGGACCCGGTAATTAGTCAACAAATTGGTATATACATAAAATATGTGAAATTTTGCTGAATAAAAAATATTTTCAATTAAAAAAATTTGGCTTTTAGTATTTTAAAAATTTGTATTTCTTTTAAAAATTAAAAAAAAATTAAAAATATAAATTTTTTGTGTACATCTTGCATTTTTTGCTTGTTTATTATTGGTGTCGTTAACTATTATGTCATCGAACCAAAATCCGTTCATGAACGAACAAAAATTGCTCGAATTCGTATTGTGAAATAAGGGAAATTTTGTCACGAATCATGCTTACACGAATTCGTACAAGAAATAAACGTATTCGTATTCAAAAATACCAATGATACGAATTCGTAGATTTTTTGTTCGTATTCGTATTCAGAAATAGGGGCCCTGGATTAGTGGCGATAAATACTGGTTGCACGCTAAGGGACGAGAATCTCTACATCATCGCTATCGGTACAGCAAATGACATTGGTAAATTATTTCAAAATCAGCCTGGCAAACGGAATGTGTTGACACATCAATTAGCATTAGAATATTAAACTCCAAACCTATAGCTCTAGTGTCATATTTTATATTTTTATCCATAGTGCTGATGACAAATGATATGATCATTAAATAAAATAGAGCAGAATGAATTTAACTCTACTTTTAACAAGTTGTTAATTCTCACTGACTAAATAGAACTCACCCGAGTGTAATATCTATTAGCTAATATTGTAAATTAAGGCAATCTTAAAGTTTACTTAAGTGTAATAGTCTTGTCTTGTATCACCCGCTCCCATTGAAAGGATATTGCCAAAATCTCAAATAACTACAATAAATGTACATAAGCATATTGAAAAAATAGAAAATATTATTTTATTTGTTGTAATTCAATTTTAAAATTTACGTTACGTATATGAATTCTTTACAAAGAAACACCATCTATTATCCAATAGTTTAAATAAAATATAATTCTTTTTGTGTTACCTAAGAAGTTACTATAAAATGAAATTAGCTAAGATTTACACCAAAATAATTGAAGGAATCATTAACAAATTTGCATTACAATAAAATTAAAAAATGCCGTTTTAAATGGTATTTAAATATCTACACTTGTAACATTTAAATCCCGAATTAAAATTTATAAACTTACAACTGATGCAAGTCCAATTTCGTTTCGGGACATAACCACCATTTGTATTCACATTATGTCGTTGGTTTGGATTAGCTGCTGGAGAAAATGTTGGTTTAGATCTCAAGAAATTTGATAAATATTTTCGATTTCTAATTTCTTGATATTGATCGCACACCGGGCAACTGAAGAACTGTGTTTTATCAATGTTTGAAACGAACCAGATTCCCGCACAATTTTTATTCTTGCATTTCATTAGCGTTTCGTTGCCAGCTGCTGTATTAATCACATCTGGAATTTGTTCTGATTCAGTTGTGGTACCTTCTTCAGACACGACCAAATTATTTACGTTTAAGGAGGGCATATTCGGCGTGGCTAGCGTATTCTTATATTCCGTACATGTCATATTATCGTGGATGACTTTGCATGTTACGCAGTTGTTTATGTTGCATATTGGGCATTTGAATAAATTCACCGTGCTTGATTTTAACAAAAACCACTTACCCTTGCATTTCTCAGTTTTACATTCATATAGTTCTTCTACGTTATCGCAATCATCTTGTTTAGCAATTGGTTTTGGATTATCGTTTTTCGGCGATAGAAAAAATTCGTCCAATTTTTGGCGTAATCGCTTCAATTCGAATTGCTGCAATTGATAGTTGCATGAAAAATCATTACCGCTTGTAAATGGACATCGTACTCGATTGGTTCCGATCAAGTTAGAGATTTTAATACAAAAACATTGAATGCAAATACAGTGCTTGCATTGAAATACAAGCACATCGTGGCCGGATGAACGGCTGCACATGTTACATTGAAGGGGTTTCTTTTCCAATTGATTCAAACGAGGCACAGGCTTTTCAGTAAATTGAATTTCACTTGACATGTTCCTGCCCTTCTTTTGAGCCTGATTATATCGACCTTTGTTTCTTTTCGTGGCTGCAGGCGCTTCGTTTTTGGGAACCGCCCCTTTTTCGTTGACGTTGGTGTTCACCAATTGTGTACCACTTGAATTTTCCTGTTGGATGGGGAATGATATCAAAGATCCTTCCAACTCGTTATAAATTGGATATTCATTTGAACGGTTGGTAATTTTAACCTGTGATTCTGATACATTACTCGGCTTTAATAAGGGCCTACAGTCAAATGAGTGTGATGGATTATTTGAATCGCAAAGAAAATCGAATAGTGACGATGTATTGGGGAGCTCCCTAGATGTAAATACGGTCGGTAAATTATTTGTTTCAATAGCACTAGCGGTAGCTTTTGGATCTACCGCGGCCAACTTCAAATCAACATTATGCAACGAAACAATCGTTGATTTGGACGAATTTATGTTATCATCTCCTGCTGTAAAGAATGAATCTTTATTTACATCTAATTTCTGATGAATTTTTTCCGGATAAAATGATTGACGCGAAGCTACTTCTGGCTTTGTGTTCACATTTAGTTTCAATTCGGTTTCTTGCTTCGCAGTATCGTGCAAAGAATCCAACAATTGGTCGATGCGAAATAATAGCAACGAAGTGGAATTGTTGAAATGCTTTTTATATAAAGTTATCAGTGTATCGGGTTTTACCGGCCTATTCTGAAAATAAAATAAATATATTAAGTCGCAGTTAGACAATGCTACAACTACATGTACATATAATTTTTATAACAAGTTTATAAAAGTGCGGTGAATCCCCGAAATAACTCCAAATCTCACCTGTAATTTTAGTCCTATAAAATTACCAATCCCAACTTCCTCTACTGTACCAATCAATTTGATCTCTGCTCTAATATCGGCGTTCGAATCATTTTCGTACGACTTAATAACAATTTCACTGCCACACTTGAGCTCCAATATTAAATCGCGCTCATCATAAATTCGTAAACGCTTATGATTTTCGTTAGTTCCGATCAAATACGACCATAAATCTATCGCAACGTAGGCTGTAAATCGTTTGGCACACTCAAACAAATTACTATTAGAGCTTTTTTGATCAGAATTGTATAATTTTACGAGAATCATTCCGCTTTTGGAAATTTCACTGTTCTCAACTTCTAAAATGCGTAGTAAATCGCCTCGGCGTAACTGTTCGCATTCTCCTGATACACTATTTGTTATCTCACATTGTTGAATACAAATACCGTAACTACTCTTAAGTTTACTCATGTTTAATAAGTAATTTTAATTATTTCAAACTTTATTTGATCGATTATTAATTGTACTGATATTTCTTCTGATTTCAAAACCAACTGAGATTTTGTTTTACACATGACATAAAGAATTCGCCTACATCATTCATTCAACGCCTGCGTTTATTACTTCGTTTCCATGTAGAGTTCAACTAAGGTTGAACCTAGGTTAGCGTTCATGAAAACGGGGTTGAGTTGGATTTTTGTCGAGTTAATTCGATCTCAACGAAAATACCAGAGTTAAGTATTTTTATTATTAACACCATAAAAAAATATTACAATAATTAAATACAACATAAAATATTGACAACAAATGAAGAACGCTATTGACGATTGTAAAAGTAGAGTAAGCGCCTCTCGAGGAAAAAAGTTCAAATGAGGCAACTGCCAAAATGACATTTCTCATAAATGTGACGAAAGGAAATTTTGCAATCCGGTAGTTAAAAATTGTTTATATAATCCAAAATATGAATTATTTACAATTATTAGCAATCTGGTAAGTAAAAATTGTGTTTACAGTTCAAAATGGGAATTCTTTACAACAATTTCGAATGTCAAATTAGCAGCTACCTCAGTTTAAAAATTTTCCACTAGGTGGAATCTGTGATGCTCCAATCGTCAATTGACGATTGGCGATTGGAAAACTGCAAAATGCGATACCTATCGGAAATAATGTAAACCCTACGCTCTGCATGAAATGACATTTCTCTCCATATAAAACATATGGAGAGTGAAACTATCGGAATTAATTTGAACCCTACGCTCTGCACGCAAAATCATGACAGTCCAATCGTCAATTGGAGCATCACAGATTACACCTAGTGGAAAATTTTTAAACTGAGGTAGCTGCTAATTTGACGTTCGAAATTGTTGTAAACAATTCCAATTTTGAACTATAAACACAATTTTTACTTACCAGATTGATAATAATTGTAAATAATTCCAATTTTGGATTATAAAAACAATTTTTAACTACCGGATTGCAAAAATTTCTTTCGTCGCATTTATGATAAATGTCATTTTGCCGGTTGCCTCATTTTAACTTTTTTCCTCGAGAGGCGCTTTCTCTACTTTTACAATGGTCAATACTAAAGTCGTAAAGGTTGATTTCCATATGCGACGTGCGACGTGTGGCGGAATCTTATAGCCAATTAGGAACGAATATTTTGAAATTCGTCACACGGCACACGCTACACGCCGAGACATGAACCAATTTTATCTTTTTCGTGACGGTTAATACATACACATAAAAATTTAGTGTAATACATTACGGCAATTTTTTTTATAGATATTTTGGAAGAATGATTTTTGATCAAAGCCAATATTAGTAAAACTTTTAATTTTTTTCTTAATTTCTGATTATTTTGCCACATTTCCTTTTAGTGGAACACAACACCACAAAAAATATTTAATTAGTGTGCGTGGCGTGGTCCGTCACAAATGGAAATTGTTGTCAAGAAAGTGTATCGTTTATCTGTAAAATTTTCAACTCACTACAAAAGTCTACCCATACTTGGAATAAGTAAAATAAAATAAGAATTTTATCTTTTCTTATTTCACTTTGACTATATATAACTTAAAAATTTGTAAGTTCAAAGCGAAATATTTTTGTTTGATTTTCAGGTAGTTTAGGAAAAATTATATTAAATTCATTTATTTCGTAGAGAATTATTAATTTACATTAACTGGTTCAAATTAGTGATACAGAAATACTATACAAAATTTTTTGTTTCAAAAACTGTACATCCCAATTTAATTTTTTTAGGTTATGTTTCAATTTTGGTTTGGGTTATGTATAATAAATGCTCAATTATTTATTGTCAAATTTAAGGTTCAATTATTTCCGTTCTGATTTGTTTATTAATAATTAATCAAAATGTTATAACTTTTTATCAAGCTAGTTTTTAACTTTCTATAGTAAAAGGTTGTGCAACATTTTTTAAGGTTAAAAATTATATTAAATTCATTTCTATCGTAAACAATTAATTAATTTACATTAACTATTTCTAATTAGTGAAACAGAAACACTACTATACAGAGTTTTCTGTTTTTAAAAATGTAATAACTTAATTTAAATTTTTAATTTTTTTTTTAAATTATGTTCCAATTTTTGTTTGATGTTTTAAATGTATATTTGTACATTATAATTACTTAATTATTTACCGTCTTATTTAATGTCAAAATACTCTCGTTCTAATTTATTGATTAATAATTAATGAAAATGTTATAATTTCTCACTAAACTAGTTTTTTAAGTGACAGCTAAAATTTAACGAACCACTCCAAAAACAATTTTAAGTTTCTTATACTACGTTTCCATGACAGAGTTAACCCGATTTAAGAGTTTCGTTGAGTTAATAACATGGCGGCGCTAATCCATATCGTTTCCATGTAATTATAAATTCTAGTGTAATTTAACATTTCACAACAATTTAAAATCACTTTTGGAAATTTGATTTGTTTGGTGGAAATTTTTAAATTTAATATTAACTGTGATTTTTTGTGATTTATAAAGTATTACAGAGAGACAAGAATACTCGCAATGCCATTTTGAATTGATATAATTGTTTTTTTCGCTTTTGACAGATAGAATCCCTTCTAACCCTACTACTTTCGTTGAGTTAAGATGGATTAGTAAACTTAACGAAAATCCTAAACTCGACATGTTTCCATGATCAGATAATCCACGTTAATCCCGGTTAACTCCATCATGGAAACGTAGTATTATTTTAAGTATGGTTGAATAAGCACAAATACCCTTTCTCGCTCTCTTACGTTATTTTTTTTATTTTGCTTATTTTAACTACGGTTCCCGCTTTAACTTATTTCCATGGAAACGATCGACGCCATTGGAAGTTTAACGTAAACCTAATTTCAATCCAACCTAACTCAACCTCGTTCATGCAAACATGGTGGGTGCGATTATGACCATGTTTCCATGATAGCTAGTGTTCGCTGATGACAAGGGTTAAAAAATATCTGGATATTTTTTGAGCAGAAAAACGAACGAATCTAAAAATTTAAATTTAAATAATATGCAAAGCTTCGATTTGAACAATGATATTAATAAAAAATATTAAAATAATAAAAGGAAAAAGTGATGTTGACGTTTAAAATACTAAAATTATACGTCAAGTACAAGAGATGTTCACTCATGACAAAAAAAAAACGGATATTTTATTAAAGTGAAGTTAGCGGGGGTAACAACTGTCAAAAATATCCGGATATTTTCCGTCAAAAGGCCATCAGTGAACATACGGATAGAGTTAACCTAGGTTCCACATACATAGAAACGCATATTAAAGTAGGGTTTCGTTAAATCCAAATAAACTCGATGAATTTGTTCAACAAGCAATTGGATTTTTTATTCTACCAAAGCATTTTTCTTTATCTCTAACACATAACTCTGTTCATGGGAACGATACGGTTTAGGGCTGCCATATTTTCAACTCAATGAAACCTAAACCTGTTTGAACTCGGTACATACAAACATGGTACCTACTAGTTTCGTTGAGTTAAGTTGGATTAAGAAACTTAACGAAAATCCTAAACTAGGCATTTTCTATGATGAGATAATCCACGTTAATCCCGATTAACTCCGTCATGGAAACGTAGTAAATGAAGCTAAAGTACTTTTCTTACCAGGCGCCTCGGCTTTGAGCTTCGTTAATAATAATTTGTTATTTCGTTTTTTAATTTTGAAAATTAGTTTTATTCGATTGATACCGTTTAATTTTATAGTAATAATTTCAATTTTTGAAAAATAATTTATTTTTAAGGACGTGTTCGAAGTTTGTAATAATTTTGGTTTTGTAATAATTTTGACAGGAGTGAAATAATTTTCTCTCACATATTTTGTAATAAATTTTATTTGTACTATTTTTTTTAGAAATAAATAAGCGTAATACGGCTTAATTATTGTTATTGCACTCTTTTGTTTATGAATATTATTACAGAAATGTCAAATTTACAACACATAGTGGCTGTAATAATTTGGTTGCATACAAAATAATGTCATAATTATTACAGCTGGAATAATTATTACAAACTTCGAACACGTCCTAAGCGATAATTTTAAAAAAAAAATATATATATTACAATGAAGTTATCTACAAAGCCAAGGCAATGCGTTCCACACTCGACTGCGACATTTAAGTACTTTTCATACCAGGCGCCTCGCCTCGAAATATTTAGTTACCACAAATTCGAAGCTGAGACCCTTTCATACCGGTGGCGTTGGCTTTGAACATTCGGTTGCTATCAAATATTTTATTTAGGTCTATTTTACACGTGAATTATAGCAAGAACTGAGATATACTAAATTTGTAACGTACATATGAGCTAGATTTTTTGGTAAGCATGAAATATTTGTGCAGAAAATGTGATTTGTAGGTTATGTTGAGAAAGCACTTGGCTTTGTACTATACTTTAAAATGTCGCAGTCGAGTGTGGAACGCATTGCCTTGGCTTTGTAGATAACTTCATTGTAATATATTTTGTTTTTTTTAAATTATCACTTAAAAATAAATTATTTTTCAACAAATAGAATTTATTACTATAAAATTAAACGGTATCAATCGAATAAAACTAATTTACATAGTTAAAAAACGAAATAAAATATTTTTATTTACGAAGCTCAAAGCCGAGGCGGCTGGTATGAAAAGTACTTTAAGCACTTTTCATACCAGGCGCCTCGCCTCGAAATATTTAGTTACCACAAATGTGAAGCTGAGCTGAGACCCTTTCATACCGGTGGCGTTGGCTTTGAACATTCGGTTGCTATCAAATATTTTATTTAGGTATATTTTACACGTGAATTATGGCAAGAAATGAGATATTCTAAATTTGTAACGTACATATGAGCTAGATTTTTTGGTAAGTATGAAATATTTGTGCTAAAAATGTGATTTGTAGGTTATGTTGAGAAAGCACTTCCCTTTGTAAAGTACTTTTCATATCAGGCTCCTCGGCTTTGAGCTTCGTAAATAAAAATGTTTTATTTCGTTTTTTAACTATGTAAATTAGTTTTATTCGATTGATACCATTTAATTTTATAGTAATAAATTCAATTTGTTGAAAAATAATTTATTTTTAAGTGATAATTTAAAAAAAAAAAAACAAAATATATTACAATGAAGTTATCTACAAAGCCAAGGAAATGCGTTCCACACTCGACTGCGACATTTTAAAGTTGTACAAAGCCAAGTGCTTTCTCAACATAACCTACAAATCACCTTTTTTGCACAAATATTTCATACTTACCAAAACATCTAGCTCATATGTTCGTTACAAATTTAGAATATCTCAGTTCTTGCTATAATTCACGTGTAAAATATACCTAAATCAAATATTTGATAGCAACCGAATGTTCAAAGCCAACGCCACCGGTATGAAAGGGTCTCAGCTTCGAATTTGTGGTAACTAAATATTTCGAGGCGAGGCGCCTGGGGTATGAAAAGTACTTTACTCGCTTCCATGGAAGCGATCAATGCCACTTTGAAAATGAATGAAAACCTAATTTTAAGTCAACATAACTCAACCTCCTTCATGGAAACATGGTATATTATACGTTCCCCGCGCCATTTTAGATTTTAACTCTTAATTCCACTAGGTTCGTTGAGTTCGAAATGACTTAACGAAAACCTAACTCCAACCTTGTTTACCAGCGAGTATATATCGAATGTATTTCAGCAATTTTTGAAATTACATGGCACGCAAGTTCAACGCACAGCGACATACTCGCCACAACAGAACTGTTCTTGTGGCTGTTGGTTGAGATAGCAAGATGTCTTCTGTTTAATACTGATCTTTCGAATAAGTTTTGAGGCTACCCTGTAAAGGGGTTAATTGCACTACATTTAGATTTTGGTACGGTAAAAAGCGGAACTATTCAAATCTGGAGGCCAATCGCTATATTCTTTGATTTTATTTGACGTCAAAATCATAAGCGAGCATGTTAAAAGTATAGCGTTGCAAATGTTAGCACTAGTTCTTTTCGGCCTTGCTAAACGAGGGTGCTGCGAATATCATGGGATGTTACGAGTCATCTCCAAATTTGTGAAGCAGCACCACCCCCATTCCGCAACTTGAGACATCGGCACCAAATCCGCCAATGCGGGATCTGCTGCCAAAACTACAATTCCTCGCGGTCCGATGTCCACTCGTACGTAACGTCATCCCGCAACAATTCGTTCAATGGCCCTCGCAGGTCCTTCACTCATTTGATAAAATTGCCACAGTGGTCCCCAGAAAGAGCGAAACATTGAGAATCGGTTGGAGCCGTAATTGCTGTAACCCAAGTAGCTGACCGACTTCTGGCCGAAAGAACATTTTGCGAGCTTGTGAAACAAAGTAGACAGCTTCGTTTCAATGGTCCTGCTCGCTCATCTTAGCCACAATAAAATCGTCGAGATATGCTACAACTATGAATTCCCTCAAGCATCGTGTCCATCAGCTGTTGGAAAATACCGACTTGACTTGGAAAAGTATGACGAGCGCTTATTGATCACCATGAGTTTCTTGGCGTTTTCATTGAGCTCCAAATCGAGAAAGGCATCCGAGTCGTCAATATTACTGAGAACAGTGCAACTTGCGAATTTCGCAAAAATGTCAGCGGGTGTCGGAAGTGGGTCACTCTGGGCCAAAATGATGTTCTTTGGAAATCGATAGACTTTTATCCATTAATAAGAATATCGGCCATTATTCTGTTGATGAACAGATAATCTCGTTCGCAGGCAGATGTCCAACTCGGTAGTTTGTTAGAAATAAACCGTCTTAAAATTTTTTTAACTTCAATCTGGTCAGGACTTGAGGTAAATTTTGTAATTTATAAACGGACTCCCATCGAGTTTTCAAGAAAAAAGAAGAAATTTAACTAGGATCAGGAATAGCACTAAAGCTGGTAGAAACGATTCCTTAAGGAAGTTTTATTTAAGAATCTTTTACAACCGTTTCGTTATTGCCACTTCTTGATTTGGTATACAAAAAGTGACCGTAACTATGACGACGTATCGCATGAAAAATGGCAAATTTAAGTAGTATCTTTGATACGTTGGAGATTCAGAAAAGTTGGATGTTTCGTCTAGAATAGCCGCTGTAAAGTGGAAAGATACGAAATGTGTTGCACGTATTTCTACAATTGAAGGGATTGAACCAAAAAAGTGTCCAAAGATGGATAAAAAAGGACCGAAAATGCATAAATGTAGATAGTCCGTCAGATATTGCCAATTATAATAAATATGGGTGGCGTAAATACCTGCGACCAACATGAAATACAACCGAAGCCTTCTAAAAACGAAAAGGTTATTTTTTGTTGTAACGTTAAATACTAAGTAGCTTTCTTTTTTACTCTGTTTATGAATTTTTGCAGAAAAATTTTGTTAAAATACTTTGAATTTATTTTATCAGTAGTACTTCAAAATATTTCGTTTTGTCTGATAAGGCTACCTGGTTACTCGATTGTATAAATTGTTTTTCTTTTGTAAACTCTTTGCCATGTTCATATTTTGTACCATTGTTTCAAAGATATTCACATTAAAATATTTGATCTAAAGTTTTACACTGACGGAAGCGAATGACGAAACAATGAATCATGCGGCGATAAGAACGATGACTTGTCTAATTTCTTACAAAGGCTCGAGTGATTTTTATTTCGCTCTGCTTATTCTTGCCAAAGCGTTCCTAAATTTATTGATAATAAAATAAAAAGATTTACATTTATATATTTGTTTCATTCAATTTGTAAATTTTCATGAATAATTAATATGAAAAATACAATCTCTTATAAGCTAGAAGGCCAACATAATAAGTAATAATTCATTAGTTATATTATAGAGAAAAAAGTTTTAAGATTTCTTCCCACATATATTACATATGACCCCAAAACTAAAATTTTCAAACGTACAGTGACTGCAATTCCATTTTCGTTTCTGCAAGTGGTCATCTGTTGCGTTAGCGGGAATCCTTGCATTTTGGTCGTCAGCTCTGTGGTCGAGTTTATTAGCTTCGGGTGATCGGATAGCTACATTTCTAAACATTTTTGGGATATATCGTTTACTTTCTTTATATTCGTCGCAACTTTGATTCTGATGAATCGCATTGCATTTACAACAATTGTACGAGTCACATGTTGGACACTTGAAAAGAGTACTTTTATCAGACTTTAACATGAACCATTGTCCCTCACAATTCCTTTTCGCACATTTCATCAGTGTTTCGTCGCCATCTGGTCCTTCAGCCCCATGAGGGATACGATGTCGTTCTGCTCCTCCTCCCATAAAACGTGATGTTACGAAATTTCCAACCATTTCAGCCATATTTTGCACTTTATATTGGCTGGCAGTTTTTAACTTTTGTTGATATACCTTACAAGTCATATTTTCGTGAATGGTTTTGCAGTGGACGCAATTGTAAATGTTGCAAACGGGACATCTGAATAAATTCACCGAACCCGATTTTGAGATAATCCACTGCCCATTGCATCTATCGGTTTTGCATGAGAACAATTCTTCATCGTCTTCGGAATCATCATCCGTTGAGGAAGGTGGATTAATCGTTGCTGGCAAAATATTAAATTTAGCAATTTTTTGGCGTAACTCCTTCACTTCGAAATTTTGTAGTTTATATTGGCATGAATAATTGGAGTTTGTAAATGGGCATGATACTTGACTGGTTCCGATCAAGCTGGACATTTTATTGCGAAAACAATCAATACAGATACAGTGATTGCAATTCAAATAGAGCGCATCATTACCAGATGCACGGTCACATAAGTGACATTTAAACGAGTTTTTTTTTTCGTTGAATTGCCCCATTGGCATATTGACTTTCTTTTTTTTATTCTGCTTATTCTTTCCTTTCTTTTTAAAGGTTGCAGGTTCATCGTTCTTGGGAAAAGCTTTACTCATATTAATGGCAATTTTCTGTTCTGCTTGATTTGGTAACAAAGCGTTTTTATTGGTATTATAAATTCTCCGATTTAAATCATTTGTACTGAAGTGGTTTGATTCCCGGAAGTCCTTTGGACAAGGTTGACGGTTTGAATCCTGTGTAGAAGTATGGCTATCTGGTCTATTTGGCGTTGGCATATTGACTGGTTCGAATTTAATATTTCCCAATTGAGTCGGGTTCGTTTCTGCGGCCGTGTTCCTATCAGAACTAGTCGTATAGCTGTTTCTGTTGGGCGGATAATAGTAATTTGATCCAGTTCGCGTGTTATTAAATTGGTCAATCTTATTCGCATCTACTTGTGTTTGATAAAGATTGGCCGCATAATTGCTAGTATTATAGATTGTAGAATGCTCATCTACTTCGGCCAGGTTGGGGAAAACATGTGATCCAGAGAAGTTTCGATTGGGCATATAATAGTTATCATTTGGCATTGTATTAACCTTGCCTACTTCCGCATGGTTATTGTCAAAACCAGTCGTTCCATAGTTGCTCCTGTTGGGCGGATAATTGTTATTTAACCAAGCTGGCGTGTTATTAAATTGGTCGAATTTATTCATATCCGCTTGAGCCACGTTACGGTTGCTCGCGTAATTGCTAGCATTTTCCATTGTAGTATGCTTGGCTACTTCGGCCGAGTTAGGCAAATAAGCGCTATTTCTATTTGGTGTTGCTGGCGTGTTATTAAATTGGTCGAATTTATTCATATCCGCTGAAGTCACGTTACGGTTGCTCGCGTAATTGCTAGCATTTGCCATTATAGTATGCTTGGCTACTTCGGCCGAGTTAGGCAAATAAGCGCTATTTCTATTTGGTGTTGGTCCAATAAATAATTGGCTCATGTTAATATCGGCACGAGTTGGGTTCACTTCAAAAGTGGGCGATGCATATGTGCTTTCTTTAGGTGCATAATAGCTAGTATTTGGCAATTTATTAACTTTGTTTACTTCGGTCTGGTTCTCAAAATTCATTGCATAGTTGCTCTGGTTTAAATAATCGTTACGTAGTTGTGCCGGTTGATCTACTTTTGATATGGACAGGCCTTTAGAGTTAGTGAATTGGTGGGCAACCGGTATATCAACCCTTTCATCCACCATAAAGGATGAACGCTTGACAGAATCTATTTTATTTTTAATTATTTCCGGTGTTTTAAACAATTTAAGTTCTGGGTTCATATTCATATTTCGGGCTTGAAATCGTTTTTGTTCGGCGGCGTATTTCAGATCATCTAGCAATTCTTCGATGCGAAATAATAGGTAACGGGAGACAGATGGGATGTGATGTTTTTTTAACAAGTTGCTATATGTTTCTTGTTTATATGGCATGGACTGAAAATAAAACAAAATATGTTATTTAAAATTCAATCAGAAGGCACAATCAATTGCTACAAAATTTATTTTATAGCAAGTTTTTATAAAGTACGGTAAATCCCCGAAATATAAAATAACTATCACCCACCTGCGGTTGCAATCCAATAAAATTTCCAAATCCAACCTCCTTTATATTATCAATTAATTGAACCACACCTTTAATATTTGCATTCGCATCATTCCCGAACGATTTAATGGTAATTTCGCTACCACAATTGAGGCCCAATACTAATTCACGTTCATTGTAAATTTTCATACGAATTTGATTTACTTTCGTTCCTATTAAGTATAACCATAGAGCGTCCCCAATAAAATCTATATCTCGCTTAGCACATTCGTAAACTTCAGTATTAAAGGTATTTTTATCGTGATCGAACAATTTTACAATTACCTTATCACTTTGATCACTATCAGTCTGTAAAATTCGTATTAAATCACCTTCGTGTAACTGCTCAAATTTATTGGAATTTCTGTTAAGTATTTCACATTGTGTTATACAAATTCCATACGACTTTTTAATTTTATTCATTTATAATGTTTTGTTCCACTTGTTGCTTCTTGCTATTGCTACTACCGAGTACCGAAATGAATTAACTAAAGTAAAATTGCGATGTTTGACAATTTGATTTTATAGCATGATGAATATTGATAAAATAGGTATGAAATTCATCCATTTTCTTGTTTTAAAATGAATAAAATTGGTTTCGTTAGTTCAGCTATTTTTATCTAGATGCGCTATTGGTGGTAAGATGATTTTTGCGCTATCTAACAATTAAAAAGAATCAGTTTAAATTAGCCGATTTAGACGTGTTTTCTTGCATCAGTTTCTTTCCTCGTTTCTTTACCCCTCTCTCTATAAAAATATGACCTTCGAAATCAATTTATCGAGAGAGGGGTAAAGAAACGAGGAAAGAAACTGATGCAAGAAAACAAGTCTAAATCGGCTCAATGACGATCAACTTTACTGCTTTTTTTTTTAAGACTTTCGCGGACAAAATTTTTTTGTTGGTGGTGGGTACTGTGACATTTCTTGTATTTGCCATGGTAATAAAGATATTGAACTGGGGATTGAGCCCAGCGGGTTAAAATTTTCTTTTGGGAATGGTAAAATATGATTTAGACGTTTTTTAAAATGACGGCATTTGTCGTATTTACACCTCAGGAATTAGCTTTCCTTTTGCTTCACTTTTTGTGTATGTGGCAGGTGGCACAAACGCGGCAGAGAGAAAAGAAAATGTATGTTCTTCGTCGTTTTCATGAGTTGCTCGTTGTGTTTATGAACATAACAAAATAAAAAAAGAAAAAGATGTAGCGACTCACAATATAATAATATATTCGTCACTACAATATATTGTTATAGTAAACGCACACAATAAATTCATTGCAATTCATTTGATGTAAATTCAACTCACTCAGCGCCAACGCAACAGCTAAGATAACCATAACAAATACTGTCATTATCACTACCATCAGCGCCGCATGCGCTAAAAGAGAATACTATAATGTAATATATCGCAGCCATCACGATAAAACAAAATTACATTTTAAAAAATAGCTCGAATAGCAGTGTCAAGAGACAACAAATTATCAAATTTTATTAATTTTCATGCGACATCTTTTAAGTCGTCCAAAAATAATTAATTTTTACGCCCTCGCGAAAGTAGTGGTAATAAATAAATTAATTAATTAAAATCAGTGAATTGTAACTTTAGTTTTAAGTGTGAAAATTGTAAATATTAACCCGGTGGTATTAGAACAAAAATAAAATATGGGATGTTATCATTTGCCCTTGGATGAATAAACGGTACAGGTGATCAACATACCATAAAGATGTGAAATAATAAGACAAATACAACGAGGAAAAAATGAAGGCATAAAAAGTAGAAGAGAACAAACAAATTGCTTAATGAGAGCTCTTTTTTTTTTGATTTGAAAAAATTAAATAAAAAAAAGTAAATTCAGTCTAATTTTGAGTTTGACTAAGAGGAGGCTAGTTTTTTTTTGAGTAGAGAATAAAGCCTTTAGTTTAATAGTAAAGTGAATTTTTTGCTAAATGTTTAAAACAACTTAAATAATAAAAAAAAACTAAAACTAAAATTGTGATAATAACTTCTTTTGTGCAAGTGGCCAACCATAAAAAAAAAACGTTTTGCTTAGATCGGTTTTAATCCGGACTTGCACCTGTTGTAAATTTTTTTTTCTTGATTAACTTTGTAACGCGATATCAGCGAAGTTTTGTGACGCTGACTAGTATCGTTTGATTTGTGTATATAATTATATAAAAAAAATGATATAATACGAAATTAGTGATTATCTATTTGTTTGTGATATTGAAGCAGTATTCCCGCCCGTGGGTGCAGGGCAACCATTTTTGAGGCGGATCCTGCGACGGCGCTGGTTGGGGTGTGGTCGGACGGACCGTTAAGGTATTTAGTTATAAGCAAACTACATTTTTTCCCCTCTTCTTCTTATTAAATTAACGTAAAGCTTTTTTTCTGAGTTTGGATTAATGAATTTTTTGATAGTTCTGTTAACGTAACGAGTTTTTTTTTGTTGATTTTGAGCCTTATTGTACAATTGTTACAGTTTGTTTTGTTTTTCTTGTTTTATTATTACATAACATTGTATTTTTTTTTCGCTTTGGGGTTGATTTGTGGTGCGTGTACGCTTTCTTTTTGCACCACCATTCAGAGCAATTTTTTGTTTCGCCTCGCATTTCTTTCAGACTTTCTTACTTTTTCGGTTTATTTTCTCATTACATTTATTCCGCTGTCTTTTATTTCTCTATGGTTCATAACGGTTTATTTTTAAATTTTTTTTTTGCTTTATTGAAAACAGTGCTTAGTGTTAATAAAATTATAACGTATGTAATGAAATGAGTGTTCTCATTTCATTATAGAAATTTGTCATCAATCACTACATTGTTACCCCGTGCGGCAATACCTGACCCAGTCGGTAGAGGTCGTTTTGATGGTCGTGGGTTTTGGGGTAACGCAATTGATGACCTAGATAACCGCACATTTTTGTGAATTTGGGGACGGTGGTTCATCCTAAGATGTACCAAAAGTAGGGGAGAAAAAAAAGACACTTGGGATTGGCGGACTATACCACCACTAGCGAAAAAAGAAAAAATTATATACCTTGCTGGGTTCAATCACCCATGCACTAAAGGAGAGATATTTAGACCTTTAGCCAGACATGATTGTATTTCCACAAAATCCACTGGTATTCTATGCCGAAATGTATGTCCACAAACTATTACACTTGTATTTTATGTCTTCAAAACTCTAATAAAAACTCCTTCGTATACTTTTCCACATATAAATTATTTTATTTAATTATTTAATTTTTAATATATGACTGTATTTTTTTCTTCGTTTCGTTCTATTCCACTACTATACCGCGAATGACATTTCATTTTCTTTTTTTTTTCACTTTTCCCTACATACCAAAATTATATAAAACAAATTGAAGTCAACTTCATTGTGACAATTCTAAACCAATATACCAAAATTTACTTCATTCTTAACAATGATTTGGACTGCCTAGTCACAACACCAACAAAAAATAAAATTTACAAAAAAGAATCTAAAAAAAAACTTTACTACTTACCTGAAAAAAGTGATGTTGATGGTTAATCCTTTTTGTAATCCCTTTACCCAAAAATTAAATAAATTGTTTTTTTTTTGTTAAATTGGAATATATTTTCCATATAAGAATTTCGTATAAAAATCAATCAACACTCAAATCCTCCGACGATGGAGGGTGGCACGCCATATGAGTTGGTCGTGCTGGGGCGATGGTTTCCGTTCCGGGGGGTCGTCGCTGGGACTGTCAGGCGGGCGTCCTTCAATATCTGATCGGCATTGGTCACCGCCGCGACTGGGAGACAGCATCCCAGTAGGCGGGCCGATGAGGGGAGGCCCGTGTGGCAGTCATGGCGGGGATCGCCTAGAATTGAGACTATCGCTCCGGAACGACCATTCCTGGTTTATTATTTCTTTAGCTACTGAGGCCGTGGCAAAAATAGTTTTCAAATTTCCCTTTTCCCTTCTCATTTTTATTCTTCATGCGGTTATTGAAGCATGAGAATATGTCTGGAAAACCCCACGCCGCACCATGAGCTCTAGCCAGCTACTATACCGCACCAGATCTCTATTCTCATGTCTGTTAACGAAGCCTTGCAGGGTTTCGTTACATACAGTCACACCATCGTACTATCAAACCATCGTATCGCCTTGACGTCATACCAACTACTACCTAGACGACTACCAGCTTACCATCATACCATACACAATGGCACCGTGTTACCACCGTACCTTCATATCATCATTCTATCGCACCATTATACCTTTATCTTATCAAACCATGAAAACCATCATACCATCATTTCATCACACCATCAAACAAACATACTATTAAACCATTATACCATTGTACCATCAAAGCATCATATCTTCACAGCATCATTCCATCATACCACCACACCATTCTATCGTGGTAACAACATACCTTCATATCATCATACCATCCTACCTTTATACCATCATACCATGATATATTCACCATCATCATTACCATCACCGTTAAAAAAATAATGATACACGTGTCGATTTATTCTTGATTTTGCACTAAATATCCAAAAATCAGCTCAATCGTTGAAGCTTCTAAAGTACCACTTGTAAATGAAAATGCCTCCTCACAGTGGAGCATGAGGAAGGGGTAGCAATTTTTGACCAATAGCCCCCTATATTTCTTCTCGAATCCTATAAGTATTCGGGCAAAATTTTAAAACAATCGCTCGAGTGGACCAAGAGCTTTTTGTGGAGCCCACACAAACATACTTTTATTCTTCATATACAGGATGACTGACACGAAGTGTTACCAACTTCAGAATGTTATTGCTGTCAAACCAGTGATGACAGAGCTCTCAAATTACACTAATGACAGTTCATTCCATTGTTTACAAGCGTTTTAGCGAAGCATTTTAGTGGGAAATATTCAGAAAAAAAGTTATCCGCAATGGAATTCAAGCGTAATAGTGTGACTTTTCTCTATATATGGCTGGAAAATCACAGCCGCACAAAATGTTTGTATATCGAACCATAAATCGTTATAACGATACTGGCAGCATTGCAAACCGCCATGGTAGTGAACCGAAACGCACTGCAACATCGCCGTATATCATTAGGAAGGTGAAGGCCAAATTGGCTCGGAATCCGCGCCGTAGCGGCGGAAAAATGGCTCGTGAGACGAACAATTCGCTCGAACGGATGTAGCACATATTGAAAGATCATCTTGGACTAAAGGCCTTGAAATTTCATAAAACGCATGGTCTCACCGATGCTCAAAAAAAGTTAGAGTGGAAAGAGCAAAGAAGTTGTTACGCTTGCACGAAAGTGGCGATTTGCCGAATTTGGTTTTCTCTGTTGAGTCACCGTTCGTTATTGAGCAATATGTGAACAAGCAAAACGACCGGATTTACTTGCCCGTCCGTTCTACTGAAAATTTGGACCAACCGATTGCCACTCGAAACCAAGCGCCGCCGATGGTGATGGTTTGGGCCGCCGTAACGGCCGAAAGCCGTTCACCGCTCGTTTTTTTTGGACCTTGATGCCAGCGGCATCAAGATAAATGCTCAAATTTATCGGGATCATGTGTTGGAGGGATTCAACGCTCCTTGGACATAAAAACATTTCGGCCGCAGAACCTGGACATTTTATAAAGCTCGCGTCAATCAAGATTGGCTGAGAAACAACGTTCCGCGGTTCATTTCCACTGCCCAATGACCACCAAATTCACCGGATGCAAATCCGCTAGATTTCTCGGTTTGGAATATTTTGAAGAGCAAGGTTGGGACAAAAAAATACCAAAGTGTCGATCATATTAAGCAAGTGCTTCGCCGAGAATGAGCCAAAATACCGCAGAGCCACTTTCGTACTGCATGCAATAGCTTTGTCGGCCGTTTGAAGGCCATAATCGCGGCTAAAGGTAGCCAAATCGAAAACTGCTAATGCAATTTGAAAATTTAAATATTTGTGAACATTTTGTACTTTGATTCAATAAAATTCATCAAAAAATAAAAATTCTGTGGCGTTTTGTTTTGGTAACACTTCGTGTCAGTCACCTTGTATATAGAAGATAGATATGTAGATAGATAGATTGCAAATTCCGTTGTTTTCGGCGGGGTCTCTTGTTACATAACATATCCCCTTATCTCGGATTTCATGTTTTAATCAGTTTTTAAAATTTCACGAGATTATTGGAGTATTATAAGTAGCATGGAAATGGGATGCATAATGTTCGAGACTTAAATCTTAAAAAATAATTGGTGATTATTTGGTGTAATTGATAGTTCGATGTTACTCGATATGTATACGAAATTATGCTGTACTATTTGAGGGTTTCATTCTTGTTGCATATCGTTTGGTTCAGCTTAGTCTTAACTTGCTTAGTAGCATTTTGCTTAGTAGTATTTAATAACATTAGGTGACATGACAAATAGTTCGATGTTTGTAACGAATTTTCGAAATTTTCGTGGATTTTCTAGATTTTTACACGCTCTCCGTAATTATTCATTAATATCCAGATTTTTCGGTATTGAGAGATAGGAAGAGAGATTTCTTTAGTTTTTTGACGTTTCTGGTGCTATTTTTAAAGAATTTTAAATTTATTCGAATTTTGTATGGCAATGTTCTGCGATTAGCTTTGTGTTTTGGAAACTTAAAGAGTGACACATATAAATCTGAATCGTATATTTCAAAATTCTTGATATTTTTCAAATTATATTTGAAATTTTTGATGCTTTATTGATATATTTAGAAATCGTTATTTATTTGAAGCCAATTCACTGTATCGCCTATATAGATACTCTCGAAATCAGATACTTTTAATTAATGCGAGGCTGACCAATACTAAGAAAAAAGATTCTAACTAAAAGCTTTTCTTGTTCATAGGTACAAGAAGCATTTTAGGGGCCCAAGAAAAATTTTGCGGTGGTGCCCAAAATTTATAGTTACGCCACTGCTTACCTTGACGAATTACGTGTACGGTGATACATTGCGAATACCTGGTCAGTTTTTGGAGCATAATGTACCAGATAGTGGTAGGTGGTCGTCATACTAATATTTGAGAGTTTGTTAAATGAAAACCTTAAATCAGATCTTCCGCGATATCGGCAATGGAAGATCTGATTGGGAAGGGCAAGGATGCAGAGACCACCGTAGTTTCACCCAAGCTAATTTATTTTCCAGTACCATCGAGTCTATTTCAAGTTCCAACAATCACGAAACCTGGACGCATCCTTAATCGTTCAGCGCATCTTCATGACGGTTTCGTATAGCCATGGTGCTCCACTGGTAGGGATGGTGTTGGCTTTTTTGGCATTACTTTTCGTGTGTTTATGCGAATACCCCTCCCGTTCTAACACTTTGCCAAATGCATGGTTTTGCATAAATATTGTTTTACGTTGGTACTTTTTTTTCTAAGTGTATGCTGTACCTCTATCGTCATTAAGTAATGATTAGGATTAATGATTACCCGATGTGTAGGTACTATAATTAGTTGGGTATCAAGCGCGCAGTTTTACTTTGTCTGAACAGTCTACGATTTTAATAGAATTTTACTTTACCGCACGTTGTTAAGGGAGGCGTATGACAAAGTGTTTGTTTTATAAACCATCCTCCATACTATTCTGAATCCTTCATACTAAGAAAACAAAACAAAAATTGGAAAATACTTAAATAATTATAAAATTTAATTAAACGGACTACAAAGAAGAAATTAAGTAAAACGTATTTTTTTTTTTAATTTACATCAAAATTATACAATATTGTTCTCTAAAATTCTAATTAACGCTAATTATAAAATATAGTATAGCATTTAAAAATTATTATAGACATTTTTATTCAGTTGCGAATATCAAAAAATAATAAACTAAAACTTGTTAAATTATCAATATCTTTTTACAATAATGTTATGAAAATTTGATGATTATGTATATTACAAATAATTAAGTTGTTTTGATTTATAAACACTAATTACTTAAATCTAGATTATTTATTATAGTAATATAAAAAAAAAAAAAAAAATTAAATTTATAAACAAAAAAATAATAATTTAATGAGGATTACACAAATTTAATTGATTGATTGGAAATTACAAAATGAGCGGGGTGCGATTTTACACTAAATGTTTATTATTACATAAAATTATATTGTATATTTAAATTAACAACGTATAAGTATATAGGTATTATAGTAATTAGAGTACTAGGTGTAAAATAATAATTATTTAGTTTAAGAGGATACTGTTTTACAATTATTTTTGATTCTTTTTTTTTGCTTTTTTTACTAAATACGCTTCTTAAGGATTACATCTACATACGCAACATGATGGAAATAAAAACCAATCCATGAATATACCTTTACAATCATTGTCTGGATCATACGCCAGCAAACGATGCCATTTATATTTTTGTTCACATCCGCAATCTCCGCCGCAACGGTTTGTTTGTACTTTACTGAAATTAGAGAAAGAATTTTGGTATTATTATCTTTCATATAGCAGACGTGTTTGTTTGCCAAACAGCCATCTTTTTAAATTGATATTTATGCTTTCTTAATTGATGCTGTTGTTCCTACGGCTAGATCAAAAAGATAAAGGGTACAAACGGGTAGAATTTGAAAATTTCAATCTATGCAGAATATTATGCCTACAAACAGATGTTCATGTAGAAACTTAGATCCTATGGTCTATCAGTCGGCATTACATTTTAGAGTGCGTTCCGAAGCATTATGGAGTATTTTGTACCATAAGTAGAATCAGAGGTCTTTCTAATCTACATCAATAATATCAATCTTTCCATTTCAGCTAATCCTTTATTGTTGCAATGTTTCTTTCCCGTTAGCTTCACAAAGTTCAGATTTCTATCTGTAATACGTTCAAAGATCTTACTCGGCTAAGCGGAACGTATGCTTGTCCAGTCGCAAATAGTACTGATCCTACGTATATCACCGCAAAGTTTAATGTATCGGTGAGCAATCTTTTACCATCACAGATCGGTAGGTGTACCTAAGTAAATTCGTACAGATGGCACTAGCTCGGTTATTTGCGCCCTACGGAAGTGGGGCCCTATGTCCTCGGTAATATGTCCTATTGCACCGTTGACTAAGCCTTTCGAGATGTCAACGTTGGATCGCAGCATGTCGTGGCTGCCACGATTATCACAAGTTCTTTTGGAAGGCCAGCTGTATTGTTAATGTCGTTTGGGGTAATCTTCTCCATATTAACCTCTTGCATATTTCGTGTCGCATCTACAAGCGTGTCCTGTGCTTTGGTCTTGAACATTTCAGTATTTTTTGCTCGGAAGTGCTCCAGAACTACTTGGTTGTGAACATCGAATTGTTTCTTTGTCGATAACTCCACGGTGGCTGTTTGTCGACTTTATCCACTACCGCAGCCTTATGTTCTCTTCGAAGCTCCATCCTTCTAACTCTCGCATGTTTGTCACAGCACCTGTTCACTTGGTTCTTGAGTAGGTTGAACACGAAGGTTTTTATAGCTCCGACACCTTCTGTGATGAAGAATCTCGTGCGGTCTGTGCTACCAATCATTTGTTCTTGGATACTGCGAGTGATGTGAACGAATATCTCTGTCTGTCACATGTTCATTGCACGCTGAGCTGTTGCCGGTCTCTTTCTCTATAGGCTTTCCTGTGTCTGTTAGTTATCTTACTGAAGGAGGGGACTAGAGCAGTAGTTCTCAGAATCGATTGCTGCGCTGGAATGTTTCTGACTGCCATCTTCGTATTGTTCTTATTCTCGACGAAAGCCCCTCGTTTGCCAGTTTCTGATTTGACTTCATACGCGCCATCGTCGAAACTAGAGGGTCCTTCCGGGAATACTCGGGCGGCAATTCCCGGGAAATTTCCTAATTTTTTGTTTCCCGTTTCCCGGGAAAAAAAATAGAAATTCCCGGGATTCTTAGTCTATTCTCTATTTTTTAATCAATTTTTTTGGACCATATAGTATGTCCCGAGATATCTCGGCTCTGGTCCTTAAGGGGTTAATGGTGCATTGCAAATGGTAAGAAAACTTGTAAAATTTTTTAAAATGTTACCGAAAAGAAATTCAATTCTTCAAGAGTATGTGAAGCAAAATTACGAGATGGAATACCCAGATGGGCTTAGTTCGAGAGGCATTAAATGATTTGGGATCACTAATATTACTAAATGACAATTATATCCCAATATTGTCTAATATTTTCATTGCGCTTCAGCCATTTAAATTAGCTGCAGAAGTTTTGGGAAGACGTGATGCAAATTTGGTTACAGCACATGCGATTTTAAAGTTTTTGTTTGAATCTTTACGTGCAAATGAAGATAAAAACAGAGTTATTGGAAGTTTTATCACGTCGCATTTAAGAACGAAGAAACCAAGATCTTGTGTCTTTAGTCAAATATATGCAGACTCTCGTCATGCAATCAACTGCTACAGCAGACTGGCCGTCATCATCAAAGTCGTCAATAATCCGGTATCGCTACCAGATTTTTAATAGGTTATTCAACAAAGAAGAGTTTGGAATAGAACTGGAGGGTGAGATACATTCAGGGAAGAGGACGAATCGGAATACCCTTTGTTGGTTGCAGATATTAACGAAAGGTTGGCTGGCGCAATAAACGCAGCTCTTCAAATTAAAAATATTGCAACATCGTCAAACAATCAGAGAACAAATATACAAAAAGAGTTACCTATAATTTCTTGTTTTCTTAATTTCTCGGGAATCCCGGGAAACCCGGGAAAATAGGTTTCAAATTTACTGTTTCCCGGGAATAAAAAAAAACCCGGGAAAAAGCACCCTCTAGTCGAAAATGCCGATACTTGTCGCTGTGGAACTGCGGTTTCTTGACAAATTCGTATAGCTCCGATCTTTCTCCAAGCATTTCGCAAGTGTATATATGGTCCCATTGCGCCATGAATTGCCCCATTGACCCATTGCAAATTCAATTCTCCACCAGAAGTCCTTCGCTCGTCCGCCGAATATTTCCGTGTTGCCGCATAGGAATCTCATTAGAGCATTGATTCGGATCATAAAGCGTCGACTCACTTTTACTGGGTATATACAAGAACCTGTGTTGCGAACATGTCAATGTTTTTCTGGTCTCTCATGTTGAGTAGGTTGGTGGTCCGAGGCATCTGATTTGTGCTATTAGCTCATTCAGTGCCGTTCTCCAATATGCAGACAACCTCTTAAGTTCTTAATGTAGTGGTGGAGATCTTCTGCTTGTCCATTAGGACATTCGATTTTTGTACGGTTCGGTTTGTTGAAATCATTGATCGGTGCCGAGTATTCGGTACTGGCAGTAGTTCAATGGTGTGATCCTAACTGTTTAATAATATTGACATTCTGCTTTCAACTCATGGGCCTCGTTCACAATATTATTAAGTGTCTGCTAGATACTTTAAGTTCTTCCTCAACGCCATGTTGTGCACAATCTAGTTTCGCTATTAGAGCGGTTTGCACAGTGATTCCGGATTGTGCCACTGGCTCTGTAAGGGGCTCTTGTAATGGGACTGCCTTTTCCATGTACTATTAAATGCTAACGATATCATTCTAGAGAAAAACTTCTATGCAATCTATTGCATACATATTCTTAAGAGGTCGTCGATGTTGTCACACTCGATTACAAAGTTCTTCCATTTGCTTCAGGGCCGTTCCAATTGTTCCATTATTTGCATTTTCCTGGAGAGCGAATCTTCATAATATGGAATACTGAAGCTTGATATGATGAAATCTTTTTTGAATATGTCGAAGTTGCGTACTACTAAGTAGCCATTAACGTCAATTGGGTAGACTTTCGGGTTTCCATTTGACATTATTCGTATGGCTTCGTATATTCCATCGCCTTCTATCATATTCTTATCCAAAGTTATGCTGTTCCATTTACTTGGTGGTAAAATTGCAGCTCTGACGATGCTAGCTAGAGCACTGAACTCCAGCTTAGCCTGATGCGAATATGGTGTCATTTGCCTAATGCCATTAAGCGCGTACAATTTTGCAATCTACTCTCTTCGACTTGCTCATCATTATTGTCCTGGTTGTTGCTGCATGACTCATATCAAGACTGTCTAACTGTTCTGTGACGACTACGATTCTGGAATTTTCCATTGATCAAAGAAGCTGGTTCGGGAGCTTCTCACTAACTTCGAAGATGTCTTGAGCGGAGATCACAGACTGGCCACAAAATCCGTACTGTCTGAAGAGTCCTGTGGGTTTGATGATCTTCACGAATGGTATTGCTCTGGGCAGTAATCATTGCTCGGACTGTGAAAGTCTTAGAATCACTTCAGGAATGACACCAGGATCGAGATTATTCCAGTGTGCTTTCGGCGGCAATGTTGTTTTCTTGCTCGTGATATGATTCTTACATCTGTGGCAGACATCGAGCATTCCTGGTCGTTTAAGCTCATCAGGCAGATATGCCATCGCTTTAGTACTTGCACGATATGCGGTGATTTGATTAGGATGGCAATGCTCAAATTTGTTAAATGTCTCAACAGCAGCTCTAAATGGTTCTCGAGGCTGAGACATGTTCTGTCTAACTTGTGAAATACGTGCCTGAAATTTCAGGTGTTTCTTCAGTTCTCATTTTGATATGCCTTGCCTAAACTTGCGAAACACGTGCTTGATACCGTTCCAGTGTTTGATCAGTTCTGACTTCTCTTAAATTCTAAAGTCTATGTTCATGTTCCTTTGGTGTTTCAGCAGCTCTTAATTCTGACATCTTCAGCGCTCTGTTGTGACATTTATTGAATATTTTTATGCAACCGTGCATCACATTGCTCGCTCTTTTCTCTTCCTCTTTTTCTGTTCGCTTTTCCAGTCTTGTACGCTTAGAGTCCCCATCATCCACTAACAAATTTTCCTTGTGCTTTTGTTTTTCCTTTTCCAATTCCGTTGTGTAGCAGTTTCGGTCTTTATCGTTTTTCCAGACTGCCTAATTGGTTTGATTGAATTTTGAATTTTGTTCCCACGAGTGTGGCGGTAAATAACGGTCCATCCTCCCAGTGACCCCATAAAAGGACAAGGCTCTTATACAACAGAGTGTGGCCGGTGCCCTGAGGTTGCGCTTTAGCGACATTCTTTATTTAACCATCCTAATGCCTTTCAATCACCATATTTGACTTGGGTGCCGGTCTGATAGCAACGAAATTTAGATGCAAGCATACTTTGATCAGTAGACTTATTTTAAATTACGAACGAACAAATTATTCTGCTTGTCAAATTTTTTCATTTGATACCCATATCAAGAGGATAGTGAAGGAAATGTAATCCGCCCTTTTGGGGCATCCGCCATAATGAATTTAAAATAACGTCATGTATTGTGCTTGCAAAACCGTTTCATTTGATACCCATGTCATGGAGGTGGTTAAGGAAATTTAGTCCGCCATCTTGGGGCATCCGCCATATTAGATGAAGCCTGACATCATTTAGTTTATCGTATGCTGTTCGTCAAACCATTTCATTAGATACACATACCAAGGAAGTTGTGAAAAAATAGGGGATCCGTTATCTACGGATCTTTCAGTTGATACCCATATCAAGGGGTCTGTAAAGAAACAGGTAATCCACCATCTTGGGGCGGCCACCATTTTGAACATATTACAATATTGAGTCACCAGAATCACAGGTGTGTGTACAATTTCAGCTCAATTGGATATTGGGAAGTGGGATAAATATCGATTATAAAATTTTGCCCACACAAACAACAATCAAACCAACAATGAGGTGAAGTTAAAATAAGCTTGGTAAGAAAGTCGTCTTGCGTAGATGCTTACAATCGTAAAATTATGGAAGTTGCCGATTGAAGAAGAACTAAAACCAATGTTGCCTTTTTGACTGGGCAAAAAAATCGAACTGCTATAGAAAGCAATAGAAAGATCCCAGGAATTGTCATCTCGATTTGTGCTATCAGAAAGAATTTAAGCATTTAACACGATGCACGGCGCTAAATTTATTTTTAAAATTTGAATATACTTACACACAAACTTCTTGATGTATAGCCTGTTCAAAATGTTGTGTATTTACAATGGCACGAATTTTTCCGGCAGAATTTGATGCCCAATATGGAGTCACGATTTCCACTTTTGATTCACATGCATCAACTCTGTAATAGGAAATACAAAACAAGATTGTCGCAGAGTCAAATTAATATAAAATTAGATTTGAATTTGGCTCGAACTTACCTGCCCGTATTTTCACTATTATTATTAGCATTAGCTGCTTGCCTTCCACTCTGATTACTTGTATTACGATTCGTATTACTATTACTATTAATATTTCGATTACTATTACTATTATTAGCATTACTATTATTGTTCGTATTACGAAATGCTTGTGTTTGCCTCTTTGGACGCCATTTATTAAAATATGATTCACCCTTGGTGTCTGCGTCTGGTTCAAAACCAGGTTTTCCAATGAAATCGGGCACACCGGGCACATCAAAATCAAAATGATCCGTATGACGTTTACGTTTTTTACTCGACGTCTGTGTCGGTGGCCCATATTGTGTAGACATTTCAAAATCACCATACATTCGCCTCATCAGTGCTTTATTGTCATCAATGAATTTTTCTATTTTGTCACTGTTGAAATGGAATAGAAAAATAAAAAATTAATTTGGCGCTTCTAATGTGTCCAAAATGTATACTAATACTAAATTAAAATTTTGTATAAAGTGAAAGTGAAATTAAAAATTCAAATATATGTATATGCTTCAATTTCTGCATACTAAGACGTTGCGAATATTTTTTTTTAGTTTTATATAAGAATAAGACAGACTCAAGATCGACTCTAACATTCAAATTATTTATTTTAACGATTTTTTAATGTTTATGGTTTAAATAATGTGTGTTGACATTTTTGATTAAATGATATCGTATATCTTGCGCGATAAATAATCTAATTTCGTAACAAAATTCAGTGTATGGTAAACAAATCTATATAAGTACATGCATTTAAGCTATACCGTAACATCTTCATAACATCAAAAACGTTGCGCGCCCGCGATATACGCAAAGTATAACTTTCTCCAAATAGTTACAGAATAAAAAAGCAAAAATCACACCAAATCAAAATATTTATCTAATACATTTTTTAACCGCATATGTATTTGTCTGCATTTCTTAGATGATCATCTCAACTTGATAATTTCTATTCGGTAACTCAAAAAAAACAAAAAAAAAAAAAACTGAATATGGTGATGCGGTGTAAACTTACGTCCGTTACTCAATCGAATTTGTGCGCGCATCTTACGAATATAATTTATTATGATCGATTTGAATTTTCTCAAGGAAGTTGTACACACATAGCATATACTTGAAACCGTTTCTAATTATTATCGGGACAAAAAAAAAAAAAATCCTAAAATTTATGCTAATTAACGAATAAAATCAAAAATCGTTTACCAAATTCAATCGATCAGTTTGGCTTGTGATTTTTTACTACATTAGTAAATTGAATTGTATATATTATGCGAATTAGTCATAGCCGGAGGCAATGATCGATATTTCATTTTAAAAAAAGTGAAAAAGAAAAATTCGAAGAAGAAAACAAAACTCCTTGAATATTTTGTTTGTATAAAACCGTTAATACGTTGTAATATATCAGCGATCTAGATCACAAATTAATAAGATCAAACGTTTGTAATCCGCATTTATATAAACGTTTTTGCAAAATTTATTATTGATCATCATCTCCATTCTATAATAATAATAGACATGGTGTCTTAGCTTGAAATCAAATTTATGATCTTGACGATCGAAGGTTAAGCAAATATAATATAAAACTAAAAGTAAAATGATTCTAATTAATTAATTAATTAATAAATTTTGCAGATATTGTAACGTAATCAAATTAAAATTAGCATTTTTTGTAAAACTCTTAATGCAGTGTGGTTGGCATTTTGACGTATACATTGATATTTAATATCATCCTCATTTTAATATTCCTTATGTAGGGTTGCCAACTTTCTAAAGTAGTCCAAGCGGTCAGAGGTAAGAAGCACATTTCGTGACACCAAAATATGAAATACTGAAGCTGTAGGGCGTAACAGTTTTGCGCCGAAAATTATAGTTAATTAGCAATAAATCGAATTTTCAAAAACAATATGTACGATTTTCAACGAGTATAACATTTATTATTGTGAATTATTTACTAAGCCCCGACCCCTGTCAAACTAAAATACCTACACAGAAAGCATAAGATGCTAATAGAACCAATGTCGCTGGCGACGACGACCGACAATACCAGCGAATTTTTTTTTTACAATCTATTTCTAATTTTGTCGCCAGCGTTGTAATGTTAACCACGGATTTTTGGGTCGTTATTGTTGGTAGTAGCAAATTTTTTGTTGTCAATTTTTCAAATCCTATGTTTTTGCCCCTTTAACAACCAACAACGTAAATTTATTACCCAGAGCTAGTGCGACAATATTTAAGGTTATGTTGTTAATTATTTTTACGTTTTTGCCTTGTCAATTAAGGTTCATATAAACAAAATCAATTCAATTTATCAGCAACGAATTTATTTATTTCACTCAAATACTTTATATAAATTATTGTCACAATTTTACTAATTACTTTTACTTTATTTATCGCACTAAAACACTTTTTAATCACTTTTTAATCTTCACACTATCGCTTACCAAATACTAATAAAATCCAATTCGATCTCGTTCGCCTTTTTATAACATTAAACCAAACTTCTAGAAACTTCATGACTTTTCCAGTAAGAATAGTGTAGAAACATTTAGAACAGTTTTATCATGGAAAATTCCATTTTAGTACAGTAAAACATTTAGCTATTACTTTAACTTATTCTATTACACCCTAGGTGTCACTGTCCGATTATTTAATTTTGTCGTCTGTCGCTGACGTTTTTGTTGTATTTACTAGGGCTACATCGCCGGCCGACAAATGTATTTTGAAATCTTCGCTCTTATTTATCGCTCTTGTTCTATTTATACCTTTAAGGTTCAAGGTGTGTACATGATACACCAAATGGTTGCTAGTGGTTGCTGTGAACCAAAATTGTTGCCCTGTGTACCATTTTGGTTACGTTACGTTGGTAACCCTGATCAATTTTTATATTCTAGTTGGAAATAATTTAGCTCAAAACAAAATGGTGTCCGAAATGTACTCCTATGATCGAAAGAGAATAAAACGAATGTAACAGTTGACCTAAATTTAAAGTTTTGAAGTAGGCTGAAAGGACGACGTGAAGCAGATAAAAAATAAACGAAACGGATACCATTGCTTTTAAGCCTTAAGAATCAACAGGAAATTCACAATCTTCTGCTCTTCAATTTCACAGGAAGTGGTAGTTATTGTAATCTGCTATCAATATTTCAATTTTATCTAGAATGGTTACCTCTGGGTATTGATTATGTATATCACGTAATTCGAGCTATAATTCAAGTTTATTCGAGATTTTTGGACTAAATTAGATTACTGAGTTTGAAAGGTGATTAGCTTCTTAGCGTTATTACTGAATTATCATGTTCGAGATTATTCGCCACCGAAAGTTATTTTTCCAAAATATGAGATGCCTATATTAAAGATTTTTAGTGGTTTTTCAAGATTATTCTAGAATTCTAATTTTGTTTCGATTCAAATTTTCGAACTTCTCGAAGTTATTACTGTTTCTATATTCTATTGAAGATTATTCCAGTTTTTTGAGATTTTTTGAGTTTTTAAGTACTGTTAAAATTTGCATTGTCTACTTTAAACTTTTTATGCAAAGTCCCGTGGAATGGGTAAGAAGTCAAATACGTCCATTGAAGATGAGTGTCCAACACGCAACAGAAATAGTAGTTCATCGGAAGAAAAAGAGTCAAGCGAGATGGCTTTTACGGCCGCAATTTGTGATGTGATTTCGGCTAAGTATAGTGATGTTTGGCTGGCGGACTCAGCCGCATCGAAGCACATCACATCGAGACGAGAATGGTTCAGTGAATTAAAGTGTATTGAAGGTGATCGGTACGTAACCATTGCAAACGATGAACATCTCAAAATTAGTGGTTATGGCACGATATGTTTAGAAGCTTGGTGTAATGGCAAATGGTTTCCAATAGAACTTGAAGACGTTAAATACGTACCTGGTTTAAAACAAAATCTGTTTGCAACTGCGTCGACAATGGCAAAGGATTTTTCAATAGTTATTCATAGTGAGGCTACGAGCTTCAAGTATGTCTACTATATTTCATGAAGGACAAGTCTGATGGTTTCAAAATTTTTAAGGTTTTTCATGGGCTGGTAAAAAATCACAATTGGGTCATGTAAAAGTTTTCGGCACAGTAAACGGGTCGAAAGAAATGGGGCGCGAAGGCACGAAACGTTCATCTTGTTGGCTATGAGCCGACAATAAAGAATTTCCGTTTATATGATGTGGAATCGAAAAAGGTGTTCATCAGTTGTAATGTGAAGTTCAACGAAAACGATATGTAGGACGAGATGTTGCAGTATTGGGTTGAATCTGACGAGAATAAGAGCATGTCTGCAATGTGTGAAAGAGAGACAAGGCTTGTGCCTAACGTAGACGAATTGGGTGAAACAATTCATGAAATAAAGATGGTCAAAACCGGGAGGCCAGTAAATCCCAATTCGGAAATTTCAAATTATGCATTGCGTCCAGTGATCAATCCTCCAAAAAAATATGCGGATGAATTTAGTTACTCAGCAATCATGGACGAGCCATTAACGTACAAGGAGGCAATTCAATCAGATCACTCGGAGAAATGGTTGGAAGCAATGAGTGACGAACTTGAAGCATTCAAGAAGAATAACACATGGTATTTGGTCGACCGATCAAATGATCACAATATTGTTGGTTGCAAATGGATTTTTAAATTTAAAATACAACCAAACAGCGAACAACTGAGATACAAGGCGAGGTTGGTCGCAAAAGGGTATTCCCAAAATGCAGGCATTGATTATGGTGAAACATTTTCGCCTGCCGTCCCATATGATTCAGTGCGAACGGTCTTGGCGATTGCGGCAGCCGAAGACATGGAAATGGTGCAGTTATACATGGAAATACCAGAGGGAATGGATAATACTACTAGTGGAAAAGTTTGTCGATTGAGGAAAAGCTTGTATGGACTTAAACAAGCATGAAGAGCATGGAACAAGAAGTTCACTGCTTTTTTTAATTGATTGCGATCTGGTACAATCTGATGCTGACAATTGTGTATTTCATGGTATCATCAATGGCTATAGGGTAATTTTGCTGCTCTATGTTGATGATGGCATGATTTTGTCCAGCAACGGGAAAATACTGAGTGCGTTGATTCAGAAATTGGAGAACGTGTTTGAGGTAACACATGCGGTGACGTTCATTGTTATGTTGGAATGGAGATCAAACGGGATCGTGAGGCAAAAACGATCAGTGCCAGTCGATGCAAGTGTCATGTTAAAGAAATCGGAAGTAACAAATGAGCCAATCTTCCCGTACAGATAGGCGGTGGGATAATTGATCTATGCAGCGGCAGTGTCAATACCAGAAGTTTTTTATGCAGTGGGAAAGGTTAGCTGTTTTCTGGAGAATCCATCATCCGAGCATATTGCAGCTGGTTACACTGATGCTGACTATGTAAGAGATATTGAAAGTCGTCGATCTATACCTGGATATGTTTTCTTGATTGGTCAAAGCATTGTTATATGGCGAAGTCATAGGCTGTAGCTTTGTCTACAACCGAAGCGGAATATATGGCCGCAGCTGAAGGGGCCAAAGAGGGAGTTTGGATACGTCAACTGTTATTGGATATTGGACATAAACAGAAGGAGTCGACACCGTTGTTCATCGACAACCAAAGTACAATTCGGCTTGTAAGAAATCCCGAATTGCATAATCGAACGAAACATATTGATGTGAGGCATCATTTCATACGTGATCTTTATCAGTCAGAAATCATTTCAATTGATTATGTCCAAAGTGAGGATCAGCTGGCGGATGCATTCACAAAACCACTGACACGATATAAGTTCCAAAGGAACACGAGCGGCAGTTTGATGTATGAAAATAAAACAAAAATTTAATTTGCCTAAAAGTTGTAGTAATAGAATTTGATACGTAAAGGGTTAAGAACGAGTCAAAAATATAAAATTTTGGGTAGGAAATAATAATACAAAGCTCTTATTGCCTATTGGTTATGGTTAGCTGAAAAAGTTGATACTGAAATTGAACGGGTTACGTAAACATTGAAATTCAAAGATATTGTAGTAATGAAAACAGTAGAGAACTCCATGAGCTTATGGTTTTTCATTTTAATATTTATTTTGGCTAACAAAATTTCTCTCAAATGTATGGTTCGGTTAAAATACAATAAGTCTCGACTTATTTGAAATAGGTCGCGAATTGGACCTCAGCCCAAGTAGTTCGGGTTTGCAAAATAGTTGACAAGATCGTTAGTTGGTAAGCTCAATCATAGATGGCAATAGGTTAAATAAAAACTTATGTGCCAGGGAGTAGATTCTGATAGTGATTGTTGAAGAGTAATACATTGGTATAACTGTTGCGGTAAGGTACGGGGGGGGGGGAATGATATTTCTACTTTTGTTAGTAGATATATTAGGAATGATTGGCCGAAAAAGCGGAAACAAATCAATTGATTAATAGACAATTTTGACTTCCTAACTTCCATGGTACATTTTAAGATCACCATCATTATCACTGTCGTTGTCACTATCGTATAGTTACCATAATCATCACCTACATCAGTACTATCGCTAGGATTATCCGTATCATCGTAGTAATCACTAAAATGACAACCGTCGCCGTGATAATTACCGTAACCATCAACGTCACCAACATCATAACCACGACCATCATTAGCTCCATCACCATAATCATCACCGTGATCATCATGACCATGACTAACTTCATCCTAATTGGCCATATTCCATAACTTCATTTAAAAATCATCTTCATTTAACTATTACCGACATCATCACTATAGCTTTCATAACCATTACCTTAATAATTACCATCACCATAACCAGCAACATCAATATCATCGCCATCGTCATGATAACCACCATTACAACTATCTTCATTATCATCACTATGACCATCATCTTCAACAGCGTCATCATCTTCATCACAATGACGATCATCAGCACTTTCAATTTAAAATCATTTGAGAATCTTATTCCAATCGTACAATCAAATTTTATCATTTTCAATTAACAAATTGTCAAGATCACCATCATCATTACCACCATCAACATACGCCATGACAATCACCATCATAAATATCCTCATCACGATGACCATAATCGTCTCCATCAGCATAATCATTCATCACCATCATCATTACCATGACCATCATTACCATAACCATCCCACCATCATTTTCACCTTAATTGAAGGTGACTTTTCACCAAAAGTCCGTCCGTCTGTCTAGGTTTCTGGATGCTTCGAGAACTGCTTGTCAGATTTGCAATTTTTTTTCTGTTATAGGACTTGACCCGAAAACAACAAAGCGCTTATTAACGTTTGATGCTGAAAAGACAAATGTTGAAAGGCCGAATGTCGAAAGGCCAAACTCCGAATCGGTCGTATGGCCGAAGAGGGCTTTCAGTACGGCTTATCAGTTGCAATTTTGCTACCACCGAGTAAACATTTAAATAATTTACTTATTACTTGTGTGAAAAGTTGAATCAGCAGTTTAAATCATTTTTTTTTTTATTTTTTTTTTTAAATTTTGTGATGTGAAAAATAAGTGAAATCGTGATGTTCTCATCTCCGCCTCAAGTAAAAAAGGCTGGGCAAAATCAGCAGACAGCGATGTCCGCAAGCGATTTGCCACCGAATGTCACGACCTCAGATATTTTTAATAAAATTACAAAAGTGCAGCATAGTCCAAAGCGACAACAAACTTTAAATGTTCAAAAAATTACCTTACCAGGCAATTTAAATCAAAGTGAAATTATTAATTTAAATAACATTGGTGTGTTGAACCATAACGAAAATAAAAGTGCATCGTCGCCAAATATTGACAATAAAAAAAACAATGAGAGTGCATCGACATCAGATGACAATAAAATAAACAGTGATGTAGGTCAGTGTTTAGTGCAAACGGGAATAGACCGGTATATTACTGTCACATCAAAACGAAGAAGAAGCCCTAGATCAGCGGCCAGTGCAAGCGCGAATAAATTCACTAAGCTAGCTAGCGTTGAATTAACGCATGGTAATAGGTATTCTTGCTTGGTTGTTGACGAGCCGCCGCCCGAAAAAACTTCAAAAGCTGAGAAGCCACCACCAATCTATTTGAGGGAAGAATCAAATAGAGAACTTGCTAAAACGATCGAGTTTATCACTGAAGGTGCATTTTATATTTCCGGGATCAAAAGAGGAAATATAAAAGAAACAAAAATTCAACCGCTCAATACTGATGCTTACAGAGCGTTAATTAAACATTTCGACCAAGTTGGTAAACATTACTACACGTATCAATTAAAGAGCCAAAAAGGATTGGTTGTTGTGTTAAAAGGAATAGAGAGTTACGTGGATGCAAACGAAATTCAAGCTGCTCTCACTGAAAAAGGTTTCCAGTGCAAAACTATTACCAATATTTTTAATCGGGAGAAGGTTCCTCAGCCATTGTTTCGTCTGGAATTAGAACCAGACAATAAAAAGGTTAAAGGCAACCATGCAATATTTGACCTAAAATATCTATTGCACAGAAGAGTTACCATTGAGGAACCCAGGAAAAGAAATGGGCCGGTACAATGCGTTAAGTGCCAAGAATATGGCCACACTAGAGCCTATTGCACTTTGAACGATGTTTGTGTTATATGTGGTGAACTCCATAATTCAAAGGTTTGCAATAAAGCAAAAAATGAAGCATCAGTGAGAAAATGCAGCAACTGCGATGGAAGTCACACAGCTAATTATAGAGGGTGTCCAATTTATCTGGAATTGAAAAGGAGAATAAATCCAAAGCAGCGAGCAGAGCAGCGAATCCTTAATCTTCATTCTTCAGTTAGAAAAGAAGCACGGCCAGAAATTGTAAACAGAAACGCTCGAAATGAAAATCAGTGCGCAACTGAAAACGGCAGCGTGCACCAAGGGGTTTCATACGCAAGTGTTCTCAAAGGTACCGCTCCTAAGGTGCAAGCAAGTGAAGAGGGAAACATCACAACAGCTTTAAACAAATTGACTAATATGATGCAAAGCTTCATGGCGATGATGGAGAGAACCATGGATCTAATGATGCAGAATATGAGCACGCTGATGCAGATAGTCGTAAAAAGCCAAAAATGACCATCATCAAAATAGCCATATGGAATGCAAACGGCCTAACACAACATAAATCGGAGGTACATGCATTCCTCACTGAACACAATATTGACATAATGTTAATATCAGAAACACGCTTCACCAAAAATAGCTATTTCAAAATTAATGGGTACTCTATTTATGACACCAAGCACCCAGATGGTAAAGCACATGGAGGCACTGCTGTATTGATTAAGCGAAGATTAAAACACTACGAACTTACAAAATATGAGAAAGAACATATACAATCAACGAGCATTTGTCTGCAGGAGTGGTCTGGAAACTGCGTCATATCAGCAGTGTACTGCCCTCCAAAACATGCTATAAAAAAACTCCAGTTCTTGGATTATTTCAGCCAGCTGGGTAATAAATTTCTTGCGGGCGGTGATTACAACGCTAAACATACTCATTGGGGTTCCAGATTAACTTCGCCGAAAGGTAAACAACTTTATGATGCCATAGAGGAACAGTCCCTGGATTATTTATCTGCCGGTAACCCAACTTACTGGCCCACGGATAAAAAGAAAACTCCTGATCTAATTGACTTTTGTGTAACTAAGGGCATTCCACATACATATGCTAAGGCCACTGATTGCTATGATCTGTCTTCTGATCACTCACCGGTAATAGTAACAGAGAGTACTGATGTCCTAAGGAACGAAATACCGAACCGTCTTACAAACAAAAAAACTAATTGGGATCAATATAGGAGGTTAGTCGAACAAAAGTGTCTACTTAATATTCCTCTGATCACACCAGCTGATATTGATGCGGCGGCAGAAAATCTAAAAGATGTCAAAGATGGCTACACCCGGCATAAGTAGTTCGGAAAAAGTTAATAAACTGTCACATAATATACAGGAACTAATCCAGGAAAAGCGAAAGATTCGCCGCCAATGGCAGCAAACAAAATCACCGTTATTGAAGTGGAAATTAAATCGAGCTATTAAGGCCCTAAGATTTGCTTTGAGCGAAGAAGAAAACCAGCACGTAAAGAACTACTTAAGTGATCTCTCGGCAACCGAGAGGACAGATTATTCTTTGTGGAAGGCAACAAAAAATTTAAAAAGGCTAACAAATTCGAATCCACCGATTAGACTACCAACTGGAAATTGGGCGAGAAGTGATGAAGAAAAAGCCAATGCTTTTGCTGCTCATCTAGCAACAGTATTCGTCCCACACGAAGAAGATAATTATTTTGTGCTACCCCAGCCAACGGATGATGGTTTATCCTACAAACCTATAAAGTATAACTGGAAGAAAGTTAAGAATACAATTAAAACTTGCATAAGCCCGAAAAAGGCACCAGGACATGATCTTATTACTGGAAAAATGATAAGGGAATTGCCGGATAAATGCATAAAACTAATAACATTTGTATTCAACGCGGTCATGCGAACCAGTTATATTCCTCAAAAATGGAAGATATCTTTGATCACAATGATACATAAGCCAGGGAAAAAAGAAACGCAAATCTCATCATATCGTCCAATAAGCATGCTGCCCACAATCTCAAAGCTATTTGAAAAAATGTTACTAATGAAATTGAAACCAATATTAGAAGAACGGCGCGTTATTCCAGACCATCAATTTGGGTTCCGAAACCAACATGGTACTACAGAGCAAGTACACAGGATTGTAAATGCAATCAAAATCACCTTCGAGGAAAAGAAATATTGTGCTGCTGCCTTTTTGGATATCGCCCAAGCTTTTGATAAAGTTTGGCACGATGGACTAATTTACAAAATTAAGGAGCTTCTACCGAAAAAATTTCACTCAGTTCTGGGAAACTATCTTCTTCAAAGGCAATACATGGTCAAACAAAACAGTGCAACTACTTGCTTAAATGATATTAATGCAGGTGTCCCGCAAGGTAGCGTTCTAGGACCAATATTATACTTATTGTACACAGCTGATATACCTGTAACCAACAAAGTGATAATATCAACATTTGCCGATGACACTGCCATCCTGGTGTCTCACACTAATCCTGAAATTGCCTCAAAGGAATTACAGAATCATTTAAACAAGGTCGCGGACTGGCTAAAGGCATGGCGAATAAAAGTGAACGAAAACAAATCAACTCATGTCACATTCACGCTAAACAAACGCACCTGCCCACCAGTGAAATTAAACGATAAAAATATTCCTCAACAAACGAAGGTAAAATACTTAGGTTTGTATCTGGATAGAAGGTTAACGTGGAAAAATCATATTGAAACAAAGCGCAACCAAATAAAAATTACATTTTCCAAAATGTATTGGCTGATGGGAAGAAAATCTCAGTTGTCATTAGCCAATAAAGTTTTACTGTACAAATCAATAATCAAACCCATATGGATTTATGGTATTCAGTTATGGGGATCCACCAGCGCTTCAAACAGAGAACTCCTGCAACGAACCCAAGCGAAAATACTTCGCAGTATCACCAATGCTCCTTGGTACATTCGAAATAGTAATATACATCACGACCTTGGGATTAAAACCGTTAAAGAAACAATTAAAGAATTCAGTTCGAAATATTATTCAAAACTAGAACCACATCCCAACGAATTGGCCAGGGAGATACTAAAACAGCCGCGATTTAGACGTCTGAGAAGAACAGATCCACTCGAACTAATGAACCTGTGAACCTGTAAATTTAATTCGATATATATATATAAGTGTAGTCTAAATTAATTAAATTGTGAGCCCTAACAATAAGTATTAACATTGGTTAAGACTTAAAATATGTAATAATTTTTAGCTTAAGATTTGATTACTTCTTGTTAGTTTCTTATGTTGAAAGATTCAAGAATAAAGCCATTGGCAACATTTAAAAAAAAAAAAAAAGTACGGCTTATAGTACAAAACGGTACATTTTAAGACTTGGCTGTGTCCCAAACGATTATGATTAAATTCGACTTGTACGAGACAATGCTAACGGGATTTAAACAGGATTTTTTTGATGAAATTCTGCAATAAGGTCAATTAAGGTGGAACTTAGCTATTTCTCAACTGATTATACAGAAATTTATTGATTTAATAGTATTCTCCTTCACTTAATTAAATCATTCTTTACTTTAGAAAATTTTCGTTCACTTAATTCCTTTCACTTTGAGTCGGCCCTTCAACACATTCGGTCTTTCGAAACAATCGGCCCATCGACCCGTTCGGCCTTTTAACATTCAGCCTTTCGTTATTCGGCCTTTCGACATTCGGCTTTTCGACATTCGGCTTTTCGACATTCGGTGTTTCGACATTCGGCCTTTCGGATTCATTCCCTTATTAACACGTGGTATTACCATATGGTTTTCGATCCACATTGACTAATTTTTTGTACATGTTGGTTTGAGAATTGTGTTGGGGATCGATTTGCGAGTTGAGTTGGCGTTGAGCAGTTCATTTGGTGATTTATTTAGGGGTTGAATTAAGAGTTGAATTAGAGTTAGTGTGAGTGGACTTGAGTTGAGTTAAGGGCTGAGTTGCAGGTTGAGTTGTGGTTGAGTTGAGGTTGGGTTAGGGTTGAGTTGATTTTGAGTGAGCAGTTCAGTTGGGAGAGGTATTTGGTGTTGTGTGGAGGGTTAAGTTGGAAGTTTGAGTTTTATTGAGTACTACATATGCGTGTAGTTTTTCGGACCTATTTATTTGAGGATTCGTGCAGTTTTCGGATTGAGTTGTAGCGAATTTAATACATAAACAAAAACAATTAATTACTATCCAAGACAAGACAAATTTGAAAGAATTTTAAATATTTTTCATATGGGATATATGCGTCACGAAAACTTGTTACATGACTAGTTACTTATTGGGCAAATTACTAAATGATAAAAAAAATTTGGCCCGGTTTTATGTTCGTTAAAACTCAGCATGTATATTACTCATCAAAAATATCTAAAAACTTGTTTTATTGGCCACACTTAACCCAATCTAAACTATGTGCACTTACTGTGTCTTAAGTGTCTTGTATTGTGATGATGATGAAGCTTTTTGTAATATGCACACAATAAAAATTTTAAGGAAGTTTGCAAAATACATTAATGTTTTATAACAAATTCAATGTCATGTACCATTTTGTCATTTATGCCTCCCACCAAACCAATAAATTTATCGTCGCAATTGAACGCTTTCATGTTTTGCATTGTTCGGCAGAATCTATAGGTCAAGATCAATACAATGTTTGATTTTTTTTGCGATGTGTATGCTTCATGTGGGTTAAATCAATTTCGATTATGATTTGTTTTTTAAAGGTTAATTTATGTAATTGAAAAATGTATTATTTCTTGGAAATGTGTGAAAGTGCATGTAGATATACAGCACTATTGACTATTGAATTTACATAACCTTACAGGTAAATCGACAAATATATTTACTATCAGCCAAACAATCAATCTTTGTACTTTTAATAAATTTTCGTTACAAATTATCACGTTTGGTATGATTTTTTTTTGGTGTATATTTCCTCAACTCTAAATATAATGAAATGAATTCAACCGGCAAATATATATTCAAGGTAGACATTATAGTCCAATGTCATTATTTTCTTTTAATTTTTCAAAGATTAAATAACAATAATGTAATACATAGTGTTCGGTACAATTTCAACTTATATTGGCAAAAAACAAGTTTTTATTGTGTACCTCATTTACAATACAAGCAGCACGTCGTATTATGCGCGAATACTATTTGACACCCGTATTTATAATAGTATATACAATACCGGGTGAATAACTCTAAGCAACATCACAATAAAAATGTTTCTCGTCTAAACTTCTTGTAGAAATCGAAAGTGTATTTTGATGATGAGGAAGAACTTGATATAGCTAAAATGTTATTACTCGCGGACGTGCGCTACAAATATACAGAAAATAGCATTCTGATGATGATGACGATAATGGTGCGACGTAAATTTAAATAAGTTACAGGTATACCTCGAGTTATACCAACAGTCATTACTCATTCGAATTAACACTTTTAGTATAAAACGGTCAACGTGTGACAACACGCAATGTTAATTTATTTCGGTTTTAATTTGAAAATCAAATTAATCATTGATTAACTGTGAAAATTTATAAACCGCAGACAAATAGTTAAAAATGAAAATGACTTATAACTTAAGCATTCTGTCCAAACCTGTGCGCGCAATACCTACATATCATCCAGATTATCATAAATCATCGTTCAGTTTCTTTCTTTTCTTTCTCAAAAAACTTTTACTTACAATGTATACATATGTATATGCTCAAATGATGATTTAAATTTTTATTTTTTACTAATACGGAAGTGTTGAGATATCGTGCAGATCCGAAAAAAAACTCGTAAATTTAATCAAGCAAAAAATAAAAATAAAAATTGGATTAGACAGACGAATTATAATTTAAATCGATGAACCGCGCGCCACACACAAACACACACCTATCAAAATGTCGGAATAGTTTATTGGGTTTTGGAAAGTCATAAATGTGTAATGATTTATGTTTTAAATTATCAACAGTAACGTTACTATCTTTAATAATTAATTAAGAAAAAATTTATTATAATTTGACGTAGAGAAAGAGAGAGAGAGAGAGACGTGTTGCAAGTAGTGCTGCTTTTCTACGGGCGCTCAAGGCTGGCTTACATTTTTTCTGTGCCTCTCTGTGTATAGGTTTCGATAACAAAAAAAAGACTAAATAGTTTCTTTCTCTATCCAGTCGTATACTGACTAAGCTTAATCCGAATGGATTAACAAACTAAAAAAACTTACGCGTTAACAAACATTCTAATTTAAATTACTTTCCATTTCTATATGTTTGTATGTACGAGCTCGTATGACGTTCTGTAGAGAGATGATCAAATTTGACGCCCTTGAATACGATCCTACATAATATGTGTTTTGTTTTGAACAACTTATTTATTTATGGCTTGTAAATTTTAAACCAAATTTGTGAAATTTATGTAGATCAAATTAGGATGATTTTTTATTAGCAAATCGATATGCCGTAAACAGAACGTTTTAAGCAGAAAAAATACACTTTTGTAATGCTGACAGTGTTTTATGTAACCCTTAATGACGTGTAAAACTACATTAAGTCTCCCTAATGTGTCATGTTTAACCATAATTTCAGCTCAATTTGATTCAGTTTAGTTACATTTTAGCCCGGACTCTAATTACCCGAAATGGAGAAAGCAAGTTTAGTGTAAAATGCAAAAAAAAAACAGAAAAGAGAAAAATTGTTGAATAAAATGGATGAAATGTTGACAAATGAAATGTTTGTTTTAAAGTTCATTTTCATTTGAGCAAATATGCTTTACAAACTTTTTTTACGATCGATACTCTTGATATGTCAGTAGTTTTACTTTGATTTTACACTCTGATTTGTTCCAAAAAGGGGCAAGTTATTGAAATCCTGTTAAAAAATGGAAATCTTATTATACAAACAGTTTGTATTTATGTCGTATAAACGTCCGATGACGGCTTCGGCGGAATGTATAAATGTTCTATTGTTGGATCACTGTCAACAGCCACACATATATATCAGTTCCAAAAACGGTTTAAACATACTGGATACATAGAAGCGATGAAAAAGAGATAAAACTAAGCAGATTTTGAGTCAATGCTGCGAACATTTTGAAAATACATCTGTAAAATAGCTGTTTAGATCAACAGTTTTACGTGTTGAAATATTTTAGAACTTTTTAAAGGGTCTAAGAATTAATTTTTTTAATTTTGGAATTTCTCAAATTTTAGAAGATTCTCGATAAGTTTAAATGATCTTAAAGAATTAACCTATTCTAATAAATTTCCTCGAATATCTGAATATTTATTTTTATTTTGGAAAACTCGTATTTTAGAATTTTTTTTAAATTTTAGGATTTTCAACTTTCAAATTTTATAAGTTTCCAGAATTTTTAAGGGGTCTATTGTATAATTTCTTTGGTTGTAACAAATTTCCTCGAAAATCAGAATATTTATTTTATTTTGAAAAACTCGAAAATATTTGAAAAATTATGAAAATTCAATTATCAAATTTTACAAGATTCTAGACATTTTTAGACGATCTAAAAATTAATAGCCTCTACTCTAACAAGCTTCTTCGAATACATAAATATTTATTTTTGATCTCTCTGGCAAACTCGAATTTTTGGGAAAATCTTGAAATTTTAGGATTTTAAGTTCACGAATTTGACGAGATACTAGGAATTTGTAAAGGAACAATTTTCCTCGAATACCGGAATATTTGTTTTGATATTGGAAAGCTCGAATTTTTGAAATATATTGAAATCAATTTTATTAAATTTTACAAAATTTTAGAAAAATCCTAATTTCGATTTTTAGATAATCTAACGATATTCTAGAAATTTTTAAAGGATCTCTGTATTAATAATTTAATTTGTAACCATTTTCCTCGAATATCACAATAATTAATTTTTTATTATGAAAAATTCGAATTTCACAAAAATTTTGAAATTTTAGAATTTTCAATCAAATTTTACAAAATTTTAGAAATCCTTAAAAGATCGAAGGATTCTTTTCACAAATTTCTAATATCATATCGTTTAATTTTTTTTTTGGTGGGAAACACGAATTTTAGAAAATTTTTAAAATTTTGTTTTGAGAAAATGTTTAAAAATTTGATGTGTTATTTTAGGTTGGCACTAAGACAGACAATTAAACAACTACAATCTTTGTCGGTTTTGTGCCCTATTCCTATGGTGTAGTGGGTCAAAGTTGAACGTATCACATAATCTTGCGCCTCCGGAAAGTCTTGGCTTTACTCTTAGTGAATACAACCGAGTCGTCGGCTGACTTTGAGTGTCCTTGATTCTTTTATTTAAATGACCTTCTTATTGGAAGGCAACTTGCAAAATGGTTTTCTTTGCCTTAAACGGATTATTAAAAGTGCCGTTTAAAGAATTGTCATTATTAGTTTGTTATTGGGGCTTGGTGACTTCATTTTACTATGGGGCGGAAGGTGAAGCAAACCTCCGTCATATTCGTCGATAAATTGGTATCTGCAACTTTTGGTGGTCAATGGTTTATATTTTTTTTTTCGGGAATAGTTGTCTTGGTAAATTAATAAATTATAGTATTATCGTTAAATTAATCAGTAATTCGCAGAAATAATCTGACTCCAACAACATGTCAATACCAGGTGATTAGTATTAGCGTGGGAATATTATTGGAGTTTGGTGGTCAGTTTTGATGGAAATGATCACCTAAACTAGAAAATATTTTCAAAATTTTTGATTTTAAATTTGGCTTTTTTTCAAGTACTTCCGCCTCCAGCTGAAGGTAAGCTTTAATTTATTCATGAATTTTAGAAAATTCCAAATTTTTGGCATTCATTTCGATATTTCGAATCTCGACTGGATTGCAGGTCGAGTAAAGGTTGAGTTGGGGTGAGACTAGGGCTGAGTTGCGGTTGAGTAACAAGTTTGTGTTTAAGTTCGTATTAAGTTTGTGTTTAGTTGATGGTTGAGTTGGGTGTTGAGTTAAACGGTTAGTTAGGATTGAGTTGAGTTCATAGACCATGCATTTTTCGGACCGTGTTGGTTCATTGATTGATTTTGGCGTTGAGTTGTGGTTTATGTAGTTGGTTTTATTTGCAGAGAGTTGCGGGTTGAGTTTGAAGTTAACTGAGTTGAGTTTAGTACGTATGTAGTTTTTAGGGCTATGTTGATTTGGGGATTGAGCAGGGCCTTGAGTTTAGGGTTGACCTGAGGGCTACATTTCTGGTCGAGTTTGAGATTTATTTGGGGTTTAATTGAGATTTAAGTTGTAACTTCTAACTTGAGTTGTTCTGAGTTGGGTTCATGTAAGCAGGTAGTTTTTCGGCCCTTGTTAATTTGAGGATTGAGTTGGACATTTAGTTGAGAGTTGCGTTTATGGTTGAGTTGCTTGAATGTGGAGTTGACTAGACGTTTGAGATTTTGTTCGAGCTAAGTCGAGTTGAAGTTGAGCTGGGGTGGAGTTGGCTTGCGTTGACATTGAATGAGTCGTTCGGTTGGGGAATTATTTAGGGTTTGATTCGTGGATTGAGCTGGGCGTTGAGACTGGCTATTAGCCCTAGTTCATTTTGTGGGGTGTTTTTTATCATTTTTATGCTTCACCTGGGATCGATTCCGTATCTAAAAAAAATGATTTTGCCCATTTCAGGAAATTTTTTGGATGTAATTTAGAGGTTGCCACAGTCAATTTTTCATGAAAAATTAGAAATGACGACCCCACTTCCTATTGACTCGAAACTTATGGGCGATTATTTGGTAAATCCGGTCTGATGACAATGGTTTCTTACAAGAAACTTTATTGAAGTTACAAGCAACAATATTGAAGCTTAAATTATGACAAGAAGAACAAACAAACGATGTTTCAATCAGTGTTTGAAACTTCACAAACTATCGTAATAAATTGCGAAAAAATTATTGTTTTTTATAATAATTGTTTCCAATAATAACAATTGTTTTTAATAATAATAAAAGTCTTTCTTGAATTATTTTTAGTAATAACAGTTTTTGTTCAACTAAATTACAGAATACGCGCAGATTTAAATCCTATTTTCAAAACTTCTTTCTTATTACTCGCACAATCGTTCCTATGGTGAGCTACGGTGTTGTACAAATACTGTTGTTGTTCTTCACTCGTGCCTGCTAGACCATTGAAATCTTGAGCTAGAGAAAATGATTGCTCCACGACATCATTGACGACCTTTAGTTCAGAAATTTTTTCACGAGCTTGAAGATAAGATGCGCGATTTTTCCAGGATGCCGGGAAGAATTCAGAAATTCCATATTAATATCATAGCTAGTAAAAAAGTTTCTCGTATTTGCATTTATAAAATCGTGAATTTGATAGCTATGGATGTCACGATTATTAGGTTTTAAAAATTTATTCCCCTCATTAGGTACGGTGACTGCTCTCAATTTTTCGCACATCTTCATTCTCATCGATCTAGGTATTCTGTCATCAAAAAATGATAAGGCAGCCAAACTTTCGTCAAAGGTGTTTTGAAAATTGGTTAACTGTCGCCAGTGAAATTTGTTCATTTATCGTTCTATAATTAGTGAGCTCCTTAAGTAGGCACAGGTCATTGAATAGCGCGAAACGGGCACTCTCACATTTGAACCAATATCGAACATAAATTTTGACAATGAAAAAATTGAATTCTCGTAGGGCATGGGCTTCTGTCGGTTTAAAAAAAATTGATCTCTCAACAGGAATATTTTTAATGAGTAAATCAATTTGGTCATCCATCGAGCGCGATGAACAGCACCAGGCGGGCGAATAACAATCCCGGGATTCAGATCTTCACCGACAAATAATAGGCAAAGTTGCAGTAACTCCAAGTAATCTGCTCGAGCGTGATTAAATTTCAGGTGCTCCTTTACAACGAGCCTTTTTTGACGTCTTATTTCTGTCACACAATCTCTCAATTGGTCGTCCAGGATTGCTGACTTATACTCCTCTCGGGATATTCCTTCAGAATCCCACTCCTTCCTAAATATCTCAAATAGTTGGATATTTGGGCCAGTTGACTTTTTAAATAAATTATTGAATGCAGCCGATGCTATGAGCTCCAAAACGTGGTGTCTACAAGCGAAATAAAAAAGTCTTTTCCCCAAAAGTCTTTCCAAACGTACGAAAGCTCCCTTATAACGCCCAGTGTTGCTTGAAGTCGTATCAAAACACATCGCATTTATATTTCGAGCTAAGTTGTGTTCTTGAATCAAATTATTTAAGTTGTCCGCCATGACTTCACCTGTTCCTGACGGTATCTTTGGGATTCCAAGAATTTGCTCGATCCGAAACCCAGTAACAATGTCCGCCATTCTATCCACTTTTCCCCGCTGTTCGTTATCGTCCATAATTTTTCCATCCGAATGAATTGTTAAAAAACTATTTGGGTGAAATCCCTCTATTATAGATCGTGATAATTCTTCTCGTTCTTCAGTTCAGAGGCTTTTTTTTGGCGAACAGTCTCTTCTTGGGTTCAGGTGAAGGGCAATAAGAACTCTAGGAACTCGATTCACTGCTAGATTCTTCAACATTTCGATAATCCTGGGTCCTGAACGTTCACATCTAATCTGACTTACACTGGCTTGTGCTTCTACTGAAGAGTTATTCACGAATTCTTTCTTCATTGTCTTTATTACAATTATAAAAACATAAAAGTTTCGGTGAGTTTGCTAAACGAATGGCGATGTGTTTATGACCCACGTTAAAAAGACATGACAAACTGTTTACGAATTCCGTTTTCTTGGAAGAAGCTAATTTTTTGTGCTTTTTCAAATTATACCAAGACTTGTGGAGTTTTTTGAATTTTGTAACCATGTTCCGGTGTTCAGCTGTTGGTAAATCAAGTTTCTTCCAGATCCCGATTGTTGCAGCCACTGTTTTGTTCGCACTCTCAGAAATTGTTCTTTTTTCACACATCTGATAAAACAAGAAGAGGCGCAAAACATCACTATTTTTTGGCAATTCTTTGATTTCAGCAAATGATTCTACGGGAGAACCAAGTAACCAAAATTTTCTACTCATATTGTCGAAAAACTTTTTAAACAAAACAAAGAATTTGAAATGACCATGACCACAAATCACGACAAGCGCCTACTTCAAAATGTTTAGTAAAAATTGACTGTGGCAACCTCTAAATTACATCCAAAAAATTTCCTTAAGTGGGCAAAATCATTTTTTTTTAGATACGGAATCGATCCCAGGTGAAGCACAAAAAAGATAAAAAACACCCCACAAAATGAACAGGGCTACTGGGTATAGATTAAGGGTTGATTGCAAAATTGATTTGGGGTTGAATTACGATTGAGTTGAGGGCTGGGCTGGCGGGTATTTTGGTGATTGCGTTGTGATTGAGTAATATATTTGTTTGGTGCGAAGAAAAGAGGTTTTTGAAATTTATTAACTTTTTTGTTTTTCATTTATTAAGTTCAAGTTTGTACCTATGAACTCTGAACAAGCCATCTTAATGCTTGTTTTGGCCTAGACAGACCAAATATTATCAAAATATTTGTATTTATAACACCAATCAATCGGCAAACGTGCGATGAGATCTTCTTTGTTACCATCAAACTAAGGATGTCGACTGACTCAGAAGTGTTCAAGCTTGCTTCACTAATCATTAATGAAAATTAGGAAAGTGCTAGAGAAAAGGGTCGGATGCCATATCATTCATCACCAGATGGATTCTGCGACAGAGAAGCGTTGCGATTTCCCTGTGTTTTTTCGATAAAAACTGGCAATATTTTTTTAGGATATTTGGAGCGACACCGTCGAGATTGTCTAGTTGGTTGGCGTTAATGTCTCCATTCGATGCTTGAATTTAATATCAGGCATTGATGCTTCAGTTTGAGTAACCTTTTTAAGTGTAAGGCAAGAGTCCGAGAGGTTAGATTTTGATGTAATTAACACTCGGCCTCTAGTTGCAATTCGTTTCTGTACGCGGCTATGTTAGCGAAACACACTAAATAAATGGCACTGAGTTTGACAAAGTTTCAAGCCTATAGTGAGTAGTGTTGTAAGGAAAATTGGGCTAAAGATCGGTAAAGATCACAAGGCAAGAAATAATTGAAATCATCTGGTCTTAATATTTGTGAATGGAATAAGGTGGCGAGGGTAACCGTCAATTTTGTCGTCAAATTAACAACTATACAAGAAGTAAAATTGGGATGCGTACATGCTATACTTTTCTGGTGAAAAAATGTACACCACGAAGTTAGCTGTATGAGTTGAATTATTTTCAACTAGAACAAAAAGTTCACCAGGGTAACCAATTTTAACTAAAAATTTTACTATTTTGCTAACTTCGTGGTGTACATTTTTTCACCAGAATTGGAGCATGTACGCACCTTGAAAGTTTCAACTAATACTCATTTTTTCAAAAACCTACAATTTGATAAGCTGGGCAAAGCTGCTCTTGTTCCGAATATCGCAAGTCGTTCTGTTTTTTGTTTAGCCTGCCCTTTGAAAAAATCAAAGCCAGAATTTTAATGACAAATTACAAATTACAGCAAAAACAAATGTTACGAACCATGGTACATTAGCGACTAATTTAAACAAATTCGTTGATACAGGATAGAAATCTGATTAGAACCCGTTTGAAATAAGCAATGGTATTGGAAACAGCATTGGAAATTTATGTGTTTAGAAAGTTCGACATTTATAAAATTTGTAAGAAGAATAAAATGAAAATTTAAGAATATGCGCAAGTTTACAACAAACAATTGTAGAATTTGTAAAAAAGAAGTTTGCAATTTAGAAAATTTAAAAATTTACAAATTTAAATTATCGAGCTTAGGAAAACAGAATTAGTATAATGTTTAGAATTACGGAGCACGGTTTAACCTTCTGCTCGATTCAAAAAATTCCTGAATTCAATTTTATAATCTAGCAGAGCAATTTAGCAATTTATTTTTCGCCTCATGAGAAACCTAAAATAAGAACCATAACGGTCTAGACACGCGTTTAATTTGAGGATAGGTTAAGTTCTGCTTGAGAACATGATTTTATAAATTTAAAGCAGATATACACCCTTAAAACTTTACTAAATACTTACTATAAGGTTTAACATAATTTTTCAGAAAATCTTAAAATATTTGAAACAAATTATTACAGCAAGTTTAAAAGATTACAATGGAGTTAAACTACTTAATCTTCATGCGAGTGGTTGACACTTTAGAATAGTCGAAATTGTCAAATAGGGTGTTGTGCTGGGGTTTAGCGATGCGGTTCAGTTGGGGATTTATTTGCCGGTTTCGTCGAGTGTCTAGATGGAGATTAGATTATGTTGAGTTCATGAATGCTTGATTTAGGAATTGAGTTGAACATTTAGTTTGGAGTTCAGTTGAGAGTTGAGTTTGGGTTGAGTTGAAGGTTGTGTTGCGATTCAGTTTAGAGCTGGGTTGAGGGTTGACTTGGAGTCGAGTTTGGGTTGAATGTTGAAGGGATGTTTTTTGGGTTGAAGTAATGTTATATTCGTGTTTAGCGATGAAAAACATATCGAAATAGGCTCATTCCAGACTTGCGATATCTTCAGTAATCGCAGTCAACTTCTTTTTTAAAGAAGTTTTTAGAGAGGTTAGGGATGAACTGCTGAGCTTTTTGTCAAAAGTAAGGTTGAATTCGTGTTCAGCAATAAAAAAATACATCGAATTAGGCTCATTTAAAAAATTTACGACACCCTGAGTGTTTTTAAATGAAATAAAATTGCTTGCTCAGCTACTTGAAGCCGCCAAAATGATCCGCCGTTTTGAATTTTTGTAAAAAGCCAGACGTACAAAACAGTACGATTTTAAAGCTTCATCTTGATCTTTTTGAAAACTTTGCTTCTTCGACAAATAGAATTTTTGTGTAGGGGGGGGGGGGGTGTCCGGTTGACAAAGAATGTCCCATATTGTAATAACGTTTTATAAGTAAATGATTTTCGGTAAGGTGCTACATTTTGGTCAATATCTTTTCTTGGGAAGCTACTTTTTGGTTAAGAAATGAACCTAATTTTTTCAGACTGATTTTCGGGCTAACTCCACAGACTTAAATAATTCCCCAATTGAACCGCTCACTCAACCTCCAGTCAATCCCAACTTAACTCCCAAATCAACATAGTCTGAAAAGCTACATGCATACAAATCTATTCAGGTTAACTTTAATTCAACCCTCAATTCGACCCCCAATTAAACCACCAAATCAACCCTAACCCAACTGTTGTGTATTTTATGACGGTTGGTAATTCTTTCTTTAGATTTAAAATGCTTCAATTAATTTTCTTTATTTCTCTTTAATCACCAACGTACACTTCTATATCTTTTCTTACACTGAGTTGATACAATAATCCCTTTACATTAATTTTATATCTATAATAATTCATTCAGTTATGCAAATTACATCTATTATTATTTTTATACAGACTAAAACAACACATAGTCCTCCAACTTTTTAGGTTTGCAAATCTGCGATCTATCGCGTAATCCCTGATTTTCTCCCCAACTCTGATTCTGTTCAGACTGATCACCGAATTTTCCACATTATTCCCCTCTACAAACTCTTCCAATTCAACATCATGATTAATCATAGTTGACTCATTATTTACAAGATGTCTATTACCTGAAACGCTATCATTGATAGCTTCAGTTCCATTACCCCCATGGTAGAACATCACAATATAAAATTCTCGATTCTCCTCATTTTTAACTGGTTTCCTTTTCTGAATTTCCTTAACATCGTCTAAATCTTGTGCCTCGATTACTCGCCTTCCATCTCGTATTTCCACTTTATTATTAAGACTTAACATATTATTTCTAACCCATCCTCTAATCTGATTCACATGTCTATGTATTATCTGGCCATTCATCAATCTACACACATATACTCTTGGTCCCAACTGTTTCTTTATAGTTGCTTTAATCGATTTTTTATTTGACCTGTAGTTTCGGATTAACACTTCATTCTTCTCATTGAACCTCCGACCCCCTTCATTCAAATTATTGTCCCAAACCTTTCCTTTCCAGGTCTAGGCAAAATTCATTTAAAAATTCAGAACTAATGACGTTGGAGTAACCTTTGTTGTACAATGAGCTACATTTCTATAATCAGAAAGAAAATTGCACAACATGTTGCCCACATTTCCCGCACTTTTGTCAAACCCCGCAGTATACAAGGCCTTATTGACCGTTTTTACGGCATTCTCACCTGCCCCCATTTGTGACAGGAAAATATGTCGGTATCAACGAATGCTTTATGCCATTTGAATACACAAATTTCTTAAACGCAACTGATACAAACTGTGACCCGTTGTCACTTACAATTTGTTCCGGTAAACCAAATCGTGAAAATACATTCGACAAACAACGAATTGTGAATTCCGTGGTTGGACTGGAAGTGTAAAAAACCTCAATCCACTTACTAAAAGCATCTAATATAACTATGAAATATCTATTACACAAAGGTCCCGCAAAATCAATATGGATCCTCTTCCATGGACCATCTAGACGCGGCCATGGAATAACTGGCCCTTTTGGAGGATTGGACAATACATTTATGCAATTCTCGCATTTTCTTATTAATACCTCCACCTCCTTATCCGTTTTTGGCCACCATACATATGACCGCAATATTGATTTTGTCTTAACCATACCTAAATGGAACTATCACCCGATGTCCAAACATTAACACTTCCTCTTCCATGACTAACTCATCTTTCTTTACTAAATACGACCCAAATTTATTCTTATCCAAATCATCAAAACAATTGCTCTTCACCGCCTTTATCACTTCGATTAGCTCACCATCCTTCTCTTCCTTCCTTATCATATCCCAACTTAGAGGTAAACTATCATTTGCACATACATACTTGAAATAGTTAACCTCTTCAGTACTTGGCGGCTTAACCTCAGATGGAAACCGCGAAAGAGCGTCAGCATAGTTCTGTCCTGACTTTACATATTCAATTGTGTAATTAAAGGCAGAAAGATGAAATGCCCATTGCTGCATTCGACTTGTCGACATTTGAGGAATCCCACGATGCTCCCCAAAAATTGCTATAAGTGGCTTATGGTCTGTTACCAATACAAAATGCCTTCCTATCAAATACTTGAAAAAACTTCTTGGTCGCAAACACAATTGCCAGTGCCTCTTTTTCAATGACTCCGTAATTCATCTCACTATCAGACAATATCTCGACGCAAACTCAATTGGTCTTTCAACTTTATTTTCGTATCTATGGGACAAAACCGCTCCTATACCAACTTTGGAAGCATCACAAATAATACTTGACCAACACTCTATCCGACATAATCTCATTCTTAACCTCCCTAAAGGCTTTATCACATTTCTCATTCCATTCAAAAAATTCTCCCTGTTTCAATAAATCATAAATTGGATACATTTTTGTGGACAAACTTGGTATAAATTTCAAATCACTAGACCACAAAACGATTTAACTTCCGTAATGGTTTGTGGAATTGGAAAGTCTCTAACTGTATATTTACTACTTGCCCTGTGTATACCTTTACTCGAAATTATACATCCTAAATACCCGATTACACTCTTCCCAAATTCACATTTCGACGCATTAACTCGAAGCCCTGAATCTAATAACTTCTTTAGAACACTATTTAAACTTCTATTATGACTTTCCAGATCCTTCGCATATATTAAAACATCATCTAAAAAGCAGATTACACCCTTTACATCTTTCAAAACCTTTTCGATCTCTCGCTGGAAAATTCCAGACGCCGGTTTGACACCAAAGGGCAAACGATTCATTCTAAAATTTCCAATATGCGTACTCCATGAAACCAAACTTTTTGACTCTTCCTCCAACTCCAGCTGGTAATAAACCCTATCCAAGTCTAATTTCGAAAAAACTCTTGCACCCCGTAACTTATATAACATATCCTCAATATTAGATACTTTTTAATTTTTGTTGAATGTTAATTGTTAATTACCCATTGTTGAATGTTAATTGTTAATTATTTAATTATAAGTTTGAATTACCGTTCGTAAATACTAAAATGTTTCTACGTGTTAATAAAAAAACACATTTAAAAGTGTCGTAAGACCGGTAGCATATTTAGAAATTACAAGAATTAATTAACATTCAACAAAAATTAATTGTCGTGTGAAGAATGTGATTGTCGTGAAGAAGAAAAAATTGTAATTGAATTTATCTATATTAGTACGATTCGCTAGTATATAAAGCACAGGACATTCTGTATATATAGAATGTAAATTGTGGTATAGTCAGTCCAGTCGCCGCGGCCTGATGAGACGATTGATTTTTTCATAATCATAAGCTCATCAGTTCGAAACTGGATTGAATTCTCTTACAATCTTCGGAACATATTAAATTAAAAATATTAGATAACCTATAGTTTGTCTCCTTCAAATATTTATTCAAAGTCACCTTGTAATCGGCATATATCCTTACATTCCCATCTTCTTTTAATATCGGAACCAAAGGTGTACCCCAATTTGTAGCTTCAATTCTTTTCAATTTTGTTAATTCCTTTTCCACTTCTGGTAGAAACGCAAATGGAACTTTTCTCGCCGACGAAACGAACTTTCACGTTCTTCAATTTCCCTAATTCGCCATCGAATAATCCTTTATACCTATTAACAATTTGATCTGTATGGTCAGATCCCTCTACATTATCTAATTGGTTAATTTCAATTTGACTAGAATTTTAAATTTCTTTTTTACACCATTATACATACGTTACAGGCACATAAATACACTCACGTAGTTTTAGCATATTTCCACTATTATCTTTCACCATAGTAGAATCTTTTAACAACTTAACATGCGATAACTCATCACCATAAACCTTTCCAGGAATCGCTGCAATCGAAGCTCCAGTATCTACCATAAATTTAATTGATTTATTTTCAATTGTCAAATACAGCTCAATTGCAGAATTACATTCAGAACCGTTATAATAAATTTCGTTAAAATCCCTGGTATTACTTGAAAACAAATCATCCTTTGCAACACTGAATGAATTACCATTTACAATTTGAACTACCCTATTAATATCCACTCTTTCAACACGAAGATCTACCCCTGGTTCTTCATTACAATTATCACATTTTTTTTTATATTCACCTTCTTGCCCAATGCAGCTTCGTCACTCCTCAATATGCAATTTGACTCCTCCTCTCCCACTTTGGTGCATACCTTCTGCCTGTGACCCCATAAATTACACCTTCTGCATATTACATTCTTAAACCGACAATAATTACTCAAATGGTTATTGTACCCGCAATGTATACATCTTACACCCTTTTGTTGTTGATCCACTGACTGTTGTGTTCCTATTCTTGGTGTAACTCTTCTATCAGTTTACCCGACATTTGTTCATCGCTCCTACCACTCACATATTTCTTTATCGCCATAATTTCACTCGGCTTTTCGACCATCAATTTATTTTCTATCTTCTTTGATAGATCCAACGCCTTTTTTATGCTGTCTATATTTCTCGTTTTCATCACACACAGTTCGTCAAAATTTTTGTTATTATTTATTCCCGTGACAAATTTATATAGAATCGTATCCTCCATATGCTGACCAAATTTGCAATCCATAGCCATACCACGCAACTTCATTACAAAATCTTGGCACGATTCACCGTCTTCTTGAACACACTCAAAAAAACGTTTCCACTGGATCCACACATTAACCGCATCAAAAAAAATGGTCATCCAGTTTCTTAATCAATTCTTCGTATTTAACCTCACTCAGCTCAGATGGACAACAGTCGTGTTTTCCATGAGAACTGCACTAGAACTCGATAAATTTTAAATTCCTTTTATTTTAAGTAAACAGAAAACAAATTAAATTCATAAAGTGATAATGTGTAGTGCATTTAACATAAATACATATTTTAAGTTGTTACAGCAATAAATAATGACAATTATAGTTTATTTTTCAGTTACACTGGATAAACCCATGAATTTATCGAGTGTAGTTGCGTGTAATGACGTCAGCAAGAAATAAGAAAATATTGATGAAATAACTGTAGGGGGAAATTTTTAAACTTAAAATATGTAATTATATCAAATACACTACACATTCGCGCTTTATAAATTTATTTTTTTTCGTTTTTCATAGAATAAAAGGAATTTAAAGTTTATCGAGTTCTAGTGCAGTTCTCATGGAAAACACGGCTAACATAGACTATATATAAATTGATATGTGTCATTTCCGCTAAAGTTTAATAATGCCGCTTTTTTCTGGTTGTCATCCCCTATTTTAAATACAGTAATAAACTGCTCGAATCGTCCTTTGTACACTTTCCAGCTGTCTCAAATAATCTTATTATTATTTAATTTGTGGGTTTTTCTTTTACCTCGTCGTCAATCTTGTGTATTTTATGCCGGATGATAATTCTTTCTTTAGATTTAAAACGCTTCAATTAATTTTCTTTATTTCTCTTTAATCTCCAACGTACACTTCTATATCATTTCTTACACTATACTTTTTCTTAATCCTAAGTTTAGTTTTACAATTCATTCTCATGACATCTATATTTGAATATTTAAATTAACTTCATACATTACACCAACCTCCAACGTTTTATAAGTAAATATTTTTTTCGAGATGATGTTAGTTTTTCCTCGACCTACTACCTTGATCAATAAGTCCCCGGAATAACCATCGTGTGGCGCTCCCATCGTTCCGATTTGAGTTCTGTTTTTTGTTAAGTTGGTACATCTGTTGTTGATATTCCATCTAAATCTTAGCGTCATAGCTTGACATTTGCAAAAGTTACGTAGTCAAGAGTACATCTATCTACTATCTAACATCATCATTTGAAAAGTTATAGAGACTAAGGGTGTTTAGCATAACAAAATCATGTTACAGTTTCCTTTTACTTCTTACTTAAACTTCCCAAGCATTTTCCGCAACTTAGAAAAACCGGCCAAAAATACTAAGTATATTTTTGAGTAACTGTGGACATAAATTAACGGAAAAACATCATCATTTGAAAAGTTATAGAGACCTAGGGTGTTTAGTATAACAAAATCATGTTACAGTTTCCGTTTACTTCTTCCTTAAACTTCCCAAGCATTTTCCGCAACTTAGAAAAACCGGCCAAAAATACTAAGTATATTTTTGAGTATATGGAGAAACCTCATTTGTATGTTTGAATAGTAATATGTACATTGGTATAACTCTTGCCCCTTGGGCTAAAATTACGGGTGGGGGAATGATATTTCTTTTTTTTTTTCATTAGATATGTTATCAGGGATTGGCCTCTTTATTTTTCTGATTTACCAAATCGAAAATATTGGTATTGCCATGAACAATAATATATTTGTCTATAAAAAAGCCGAAAAAATCAATCGATTTACAGATAGACAAATTAAATTCTTTAGAAAAAATGTGTCCGCCAGGTGGCCACCTCTAGCATTGATGTAAATTTCGGTTCATTTTTGAGCATTTGTTATGGCGTGGCGGCAGTATTTTGGTCGAAATGTTGGCAATTTGACCCACAAAAAGTGTGGTGGTGCCAAATTGGGCTATGTAAGTGGCCATAATATGTCCTGCTTAAATTAAAGGCCTTCAATACCAAGTTCGCCCACTTCTTGTACCAAAAAATTCGCTAAGCATCACGTTGTCTCTCTAGCGATTATCATTGACAGTAACAGCCTTCCCTTCGTTAAATACAGAAAAGTACTGTCTAATGATTCGTTTCGAGCAAATCTCGCATCAGAATTTCTTTTTTGTCGAATTGAGCTATCTCGTGAATAATTCGAGGATTTTCGTATACCTAGTAAAGATTGTTTCATCGCTCATGATAATTTTCAACCAAAAGTTTGGTTCGATTTAATTGGCGAGGGTAATTGGCATTAAATTGTATGTTAATATAATTTTGTTCAAAATTCGATGCAAAGGGGTGCGATTACATACCAATTGCGGTGCACGTTTTCTTATTGATGTTCCCGCGTTTTTATTGACATTGTCACACACAATATCAATATTCATCAATATCAACAATATTTATATTTTGAGAGCAACCAACTGAAGATTTATTTTCATAAAATAGTTTAAGCATTTCTGCTCGCTGGCCAGTTTTTCTAAGTTGCGGAAAATGCTTGTTAAATTTAAGTAAGACATAAACGGAAACTGTATTATGATTTTGTTATACTAAACACCCTTGTGTCTCAATAACTTTTCAAATGAGCGAGCAAATTTTAAACATTTACCTTACTTGATAAAGTGAGGCAATTTGTACCCTGCCGAGCGAGTTCATCTACCCTTTCTTTCTTACGTTAAGTGAATGTTAAACTGATCTGCCGTCTCGTTAAGAGATGAAAGACTGCTCTGGGTTACCTTCGACGTAAGAAAATAAGGTCATAGATTGTCCGTAAAAATGCGGATATCCCTTACAGATACTACATTATATCTCAACCAATCCTCGGCCTCAATTATCGCAATTAATTCAGCCTGAAAAATGCTGTAATAATCGGGTAGACGAAACGGGAGGTTCACATTTAGTTTCTCAAAGAAAACACCACAACCAACCCTACCATCCATTTTCGAACCATCCGTGAAAAAGTTTAAAACTTTAAGGTACGACACTCTAAGTGATGAATCACTTGATTTTTATTTATTATTCAAATGATGATGTACTCATTTTAGGAAAGTTTAGGTTTGGGCTCATTTTATGCCATATTCATTTTATAAACTATGTAATTCGAATTGCGTTTTCTTCTTTATATAATGCTGATTATCGGTTAATTCGAATTAAATATATTATAATCACGAACACATGCAAAGCTATTAAATGTTAGGAAAAACTTCACACATTTGCGCAAAGACGTAAAGTTTTTAGGATAGTTTAGGATAAACTTCACGCGAATTGAGTTAATAATTTATTTCAAGTGAGTTGAGGATTGAGTTAGAAGTTACCTTGAATTAATTAAGTTAATTTGAGTTTATAGTAGAGTAGAGAGTTATGATTTAGTTCGAGATGCAGTTGAAATGTAGTTAAGTTAGTTTGAATTGGGGTTGAATGAGGGGATCACTCAACCCCAACCTTATATTTTTAAATTATTTTCAAATTTGTCAAAATTTTTATTTCAAATTTGTTTTATTTTTATTTTATTAAGTTCACCTGAGGGCGACTTAAAACATTTTTATCAAATCTATACAAATATATAAAATAAAAATCGCATAATTTATATGTCTCTAACCTCGCTACACTTGTAAACTTGCGTTCGTAAACACAAAAGTAAAAAAGAAGCAAAAATGCCATTTTGTCTCTATAAATTGAAATTGTCCTTGCGCGTAAAAAAGCTCGATGATCGTTATGCCTGATATTGATCACTTTAACTATTAAAATATAGTATTTATTGTGGTTTTTGTGTCTTAAATTTTTATACCTTGTTGTTTTAATCAAACGACCTCGTTTTCTTAAATGTCGATTTAAGAAGCAAAGAAAAAAAAAGTCAAAGTAAAAAATGTCTTAAGACAACACACATACAACAAAAAAAAAAAAGCTTTTAATCATCTCACACTCAACATAATAAAATTGTTGATCTTAATTTGGATCATGATTGATTTTATATGTTGTTCTTATATTTATATAGACTTACATTGGGTAACTATTGCCAGCGGTCGGACAAAATAGTTGATGGTAACGTTTAACACATGGTACTCCCCGAATTATATCACCTCGTATATCTAATCCTAGTGCAACTGATAATGCTGTCCACCATATCTGAAAATAAATAAAACAAACCAAAAAATTAGATTATCGATTATTTACTGTAATTGTTGTGTATATAGTATATGGAGGTAATTGAACTTTATAAAATATGTACATACATAGAATATGAAGACGAAGAAGACGAAACGAAATGATTTCATAACAACTTATAAACAGTTTTTTTTTCTACTATTAACTTTACTATTCTATGACAAATACAATTAATTCATTTTTTTTTTTTTTTGTATATTTCATTATTTCAAGATTTTTACATTCACTTAATGTCATAAAACAATAAGATGTTGGGTACGCGCGGAGTGATATAAAAACAAAAACCATACAGCTTAAAATTGACCTTTTCGCGGTAAAGTGTCGCGGAATAGTAGCGCATGATGGATTTTTAATTGTGTATGTATATGTAACTTAGTTTTTTAAGCCTATACAAATCGGCGGCGCAATCGGCATGTTTATGTTTGATTTCTTTGCTGTCTATGTAAATAAAGCGCGCGCATACACCAAAATAATAATCGCACTTGGTTGACTGGTTATAGAGTGTCGTTAGTTACGGATTTTGATAAGATTAAAATGTGTCGTTGGTTGTTTTTTTTTTTTTGGCTTTTATTTTCTATATTATGTCGCGGTTTTAATTGTGAAACTTTTGATATTTTAATATGCCATTATGTTGTTATATAGCAAAAGGCTTAAGTGATTTAGAATTATTGTTTTATAAATTGGATGGAATGTTCGGAATGCTGGGATATAGTTTTAGCACACTATTTTTTTGAATTTTATTTGTTTTACTTGAATGTTGCTTAAATAATTTGTGCTTTTTTCTAAAGGACATGTGCTTAAAAGCCTACCAAAACCAAGAATTTTTAAGCCGATACACAGTGGACCACCTACCACGTAGTCGATGTAACCAACCAATTTGAAATTTTTGTAACCCGTTTGTCACTTTTATGTCTAAAATTTGGAGTAGTTGGTTGGAGTATCAACGGTAACTATTACAGTTTAACGAAACTGACATTTTGAAGCTAAATTTGACAAGCTGCCATTTGAAATTTCAAATTTAATTAGAGTACGCGTAACTTTTGAAATTTCAAAATACCTACATTTTTAATATACAATTTTATTAATTTTCTTATTCCTTTAAAGAACGGTCTTTCCGTCACATTGAACCATATAAAAATTTGAAAAAGTTACTCCGTTGATTATTGACGAATGGAAAAGTTTAAAAAACGGGAAAGTTTAAGCGGACAAAAGTAAAATATGTGATAGGCTGTAACAAAAATTGCTATATGAAGTTATATGGAAATAGTGTCTATTTCAATTACATTTTCATTTGTGAAAATTGTAATGATTAGAAAATTGAAGTAATCCAATATGTAGTTTGAAGTGTGATTTTTGTATATCTGATTGATTTGGGACATTCTTTTTATTTGAAGTATTAGAAACGTGTACTTAAATATTGCAGAAATTTCAAAATAAGCTAGTGTTACTAAAAACATAAATGTTCTAAAAATATTAAATTTTAGTGTGACCCAGGGGTGCTATTCTTGAACCATTACGAAAATTCCCAGTTTTCGTAATACTTTTACACTAACTCGCAATACGAAAATTTTCGTAGTGATTCAAGAATAGCACCCCAGATCAGGGATGACATTGATATAAATTATAAAGAACCAAAATATTGAGCAAAAGAGGACTAAATTGGGCTTTAAAGTACTTTTAAATTTTTTGATATATTTACATATCGTCGGCTCCGATTTGTCCTTGTTCTTATTTTGCCTTTATTGGAGAAAACGGCATTTGAAGCTTAGCTGGAAATTTGAAGGTGTTCCGAAGCGATTTCATTACTAAATTTTGGTTTCCAAATATATTTGGTAGAAGAAAGCTTAATTACGAAGTACAATGCTTCAAACTCAAAAAATATTTTAATTATTTAAGTTTCAAATTTAATAGTTTTGTCTGTATGCAGTTTTGGACCAACTTTTCTTAAAAGGCTTGCCTATGTCCATAACATTTTGTCTGTATCGTCGATTATTGGAAATACTAATATTTAGAACAGACCAAGCATTGTTTATTAAAATAATAATAAAAAACAAAATTCTAAAATCCATTTGTTTTAGCATAAATGAAAACACCACAATTTTTTTTTTAATTTTTGAATTAATTAATTAATTCGTGTAATAACTTCATGATTAAAAATTACAGTTAAATTAACTGCCAAAATTTAAGAGTCTTTTATTTTTAATTACTGATTCTTTACTCTGAACTGAAGGTGAAACATACCCTTGATAGGACGATGAATGACCTATCCAGATTTCAATTACCTTTCCAGATTTATTCTTATAAAATATCTGCTCCACTGGTGGCATGTAGATAAGCATGTCAGACAAATCTTTCAGTTTTTGTGAATACATTTTTAACCGGTATCATTTGATTTTTTCTGTGTGAATTTGCAGAGAAATAAAATCACTATCATAACCACAGCGATAATTTATGTAGGATGACCCCTTCTCATAAATTAAAAGTTTAGTTTTTGTATGCTGTATCTGACTGTAGTTTAACTTATAGGCTGCGTTATGATCCTTACACTCGGAACATTTCGTCTGTATTGCAGTGAACTTTTGCCTTCCCTCTGGTAATTAGAAATATTCTTTTAGCAGGCTAACAGGGAATATATAAATTTATTTTTAAAATTTCTTTTCAAAACGCTCTGCGCAAAGTCAATATCTTGTATACTGTTGTGGTCCGCTTCCAAAAATTTCTGTTCAATCTAGTTGTGGGTTAGGCAGTGAGCTTAAAAATTGCTTTAGATCAAAGGTAAAGCGCATTTGCAATGTGAATACCTTCGCGGCCACAAGTAGATTTATACCTAAATTGGAAGACATTTTACAAATCAAAGCTAAATATTCTAAACAGTTTGCATTAGGTAATTTTTATTTAGAATATGTGCCTCGTACTCCTTGATTGCTTTGCGAATACAATCAATAGCCATCTTTCGCATCGCCTCGCATTTATCGCACAGATGTTTTTAGGACGATGGATCACCAAATTAAACTGTTTGTTGAACGTGTCTCTATATTTCCATTTTTTGATGTTTATGTCAGGACATTTAATCTTAAATAAGTAGAACATCTTGCTTTCCTCAAGAATACTGCAAGGCTCAAGGATATAGACAAAAAATATAACTGGAGAAAAAAGTTGCCGATATAGACCCAATCGCACGGATATAGATAAAACCGTGGACAATATCGATAGAATAAATTTGTGGAAATAGACAAATTTTTAAAAAAATATCTCAGAAACGATTCGAGTTTGCTGAATTTTCTTGGAAAGTTCTGATTCCTTACAGTCGTTTTACCCTAGCTACATATAATCACCAAAAATTGTACATAGACAACAATAATTCTTAGACGACGATATTTCACCAACTGACGATTTTTCACTTTTATGATTATTTGAAGCATTAGAGACAGGTATTCTGTTGGTAAATTAACCAGAACTTAGAAATCGGCCCAGATAATTGGTTTAGAATTAAAGGCTATCCACATGATGAATTGCGAATGCTAGTAAACATTTTTTTTAGAATTGTGATATTAAAATCAATTATACATAAAATTTTTGCCTATTTATAATATCAGTGTGATATTTTCAATTAAATTAAATTTAATTAAATCTGAAAATTACAAGTCGGTGAAGTTAGCCCGAAAAAATTACAGCCCGAATTTTTGGTTCGTTTCTCGGATAAAATGTAGCTATCCCGAAAAAGTGTAAATTTTTTGTAAAAAGTGTAGGCTCATCCCGAAAAAAATATTAGAAAATTAATAAATTTCTTAAAAAATATTTGTAATAAAAAAAATTAATTTCTATAAGAGTAAAGCCATTCAACGTATTCTACAAGTTTTCATAACTATACTAATGTATGTTCTGTTGGTAGTGTATTCCATTTACTATGAATAAACCTTAAGTTATATACTGTCAATACTAGATACAATGCTTAAAGATTTTGTATTTGGGAGGATAGGCCATGATGATAGCTCAGAGGTAGTCAGCATCCCACGGTCAAATCATGGAAATAAACATATGATTTTTAAAAATTTGTGTTGTTAGTATAGCGCATGTGATATGGAGAAAACTTAAATTATAAACAGCCAAAACTAGTTTAAACTTAAATTCTCTGTGGCGATACTAGAGATAAATACCACTAACGGTATATACCACCAGATAGGTCTTGGATATGCTAAGGAACCATGAATAGGCCATAACATAAAGTAAATGGGATTGGTACTGAAAATTATATGTCTTATCTCCATGATATAGATATGGCCTATTCATGGTTCATTAGCATATCCAAGACCTATCCGGGGGTATACACCGTTAGTGGTATTTATATCTAGTATCGCCACAGAGAATTTAAGTTTAAACTAGTATTGGCTGTTTATAATTTAAGGTTTCTCCATATCACATGCACTATACTAACAACACAAATTTTTAAAAATCATATGTTTATTTCCATGATTTGACCATGGGATGCTGACTACCTCTGAGCTATCATCATGGCCTATGCTCCCAAATACAAAATCTTTAAGCATTGTATCTAGTATTGACAGTATATAACTTAAGGTTTATTAATAGTAAATTGAATACACTACCAACAGAAAGAACGTACATTAGTATAGCTATGAGAACTTGTAGAAATTGTTGAATGGCTTTACTCTTATAGAAATTAATTTTTTTTATTACAAATATTTTTTAAGAAATTTATTAATTTTGATTTGGATTAAACTTATTTTGTTTTTTGTGTTAGATACATTTTAATTAGAATATTTTTTTCGGGATGAGCCTACACTTTTTACAAAAAAATTACACTTTATCGGGATAGCTACATTTTATCCGACAAACGAACCAAAAATTCGGGCTGATATTTTTTCGGGCTAACTTCACCGACTTAAAATTACTTCAAAATTAGCTAAAACCAAATTCGCTCGTAATATGGTATTTTACAATTGAATTTCGTTTTTCTATAACTTTGAAGTAATTTTCGGATTTCACTTGCAATTAGCATTCGCGCTTGGTGTGGTAATTAAAATTTAAATAAAGGTTGTAACCTACTAACTAAACTAAAAATTATTTACTTATCCATTTAAGTTTCACACATACATATATAACTATAAGCGCGTTTTTTTATTCGCTCCGGATAGCTGCTATCGAGAGCCGTCATTTTTCTACCCCTAAATTTAAATTTGACGCGCTATTTATTGGTAAACTATACTTATTTAACATCAAACTATCATTTTTAATTCAATTGTTTACCAAAAACTTGATACAAAAAATATTTGGCTCTACCTATTTATACGGAGCGCTATCCGGAGCCACTTTTCATATGACGGCTCTCGATGGCAGCTATCCGGAGCGAATAAAAAAACACTACTTATATAACCACAAGTTACAATTACAACAACAAAATCACCCCCTTGCCTATCAAATTTACAAGGAAAAAGTGTTGTTACGTTCGTTTGCCGTCGGTATTCGGTCGTCTCGGCGGTTAGAATTGAATCTAGACGAAATTTGAAGAGTTGTCCAACGAAAAATGATTCGATCTTCGATAAGCCCTATTGAAATATAAATAATTTTTCGAAAGGACTGAAATGTTACTCTAAAGTATCGAAGAACTTTTTATTTTCTGAAGGACCGAAAAAAGTACTAAAGGATCACCATTTTCATCCCTGTCAGCGATGAAATTTACATAAATCCCAGAGTACTAAAATGTTGAGCAACAGAGGACTAAATTACGCTTTAAAGTACTTTTTAATTTTTTTGATGTGTTAACATATTTCAGCGATAGAAGTCGGCACAACAAATTTGTTTAGAATTACGGGCTTCCCCCATCAAGCACGAATTACGAAGGCGAGTAAACATTTTTTTTAGACTTATGATATTAAAATCACTTACATATACAGGGTGTCCCACTGGGACTAGTCCAAACGAGTAGGGCGTATAGCTGGATCAATATCATGAAAAAAAAAGTCCACTACGCATATGACCGGAAATGAACCGTTACCTACTTCAATTGCATTTCAAAATTTTTAGCATGGCACACCACCTTGAATGATGTAAATGCCAAAAACTCTTTTAAAAATTAAGATAACTCGATTGTTTTTCTATAATTTTAAAGGCACAGAGTGCTTCTTTCTTCTCTGGAAGTAGGAATATCATGCATGGTATTTTCCATAAAGAAAACATTGGTGGAATTAAAAAAATTGTGCGAGAAATAACAGAAAAATTCATTAAACTCATTTTTTCTCGAAAAACTCACTTAATAATTTTTGTTTTTTATTTCAAATTTAAATTTATTAGACGATTTGATACAAAATTGCTTCATTGTTTTTTATCTAATCATGTATAGTTTTTGAGATATTAACGTTTCAGTGTAGTACTTGTTGGGCGATTCAACCGCCGCAAGCGGAGTTTATTGTTGGCTCTTGCGACGATACCGATGATACTATCATAGCTGTTCTGGATAGGAAGTTTATTTATGCCTCAAAATTCGGTAACATACCACTGAACCGGCTGCTTTACTAAAATTTCTAAGTATGGTAAGCTAGTAATCTCTGACGATGAGATTGAGTGTCGGGTGCTTGGGTCAGTTGGCATTGACGTTAGTCGGCTCAATTTCATTTCGTTCAAAATCGCCGTTGATTTAGTCCATTTCAGCGAACTCTTTCAACTACACATATGGCCTGCCGAAGCATTGGTCCGAGAGTTTGTACCTGGTCTAAAAAACTTCAGACTGACGCTTGTGGAATAATACCGTGGTCTACCAATGTTAATAGTAAAGTTTTCTATCGACCTAAACTCCATAATATTATGCCCACCATTTCATCAAATAATTCCAGCAACAATAATCTACACGTATCTATTTTGTCTTATAACTAGGACATCGTTATTTTTGCGGAGACCTTATGCTACACCGTTTTTCGTAGTGATCGCGATTCAAATATTAGAGAGATCACTGGTAGTGGTGTGATCGTCGTCGTCAATTGTGGCTATGGTGAGTCAATTTGGGAGTCTATATACCATTTGGTAGTACTTCAGACTTTTACCAAGGATTTATTGAATTTATTGCCAATAATGTTCAACCACTATTTAATAAAACTGATCAGTTGTTGACTGTGGGCGACTTTAACCTGCCAAAAACCTCTTGGTGCTGTCGATGACCAGTTTATGGGATCATCCGTTGATATCACTTCTAGCTGTGTTAGAAATTTTTGCGATTTTGGAACGCGTCAATTCAATACTATTTTTAACGAGTTTGAACGTATTTGGGTGTTCCATCTTGCGAATTCATCAACATATGGTAGAATCTTGTCCGGAAGTAGCGGAACATCACACGCCACTTTTAATTAAATTTTAATTTTTAGATTATGATTTTTGTAATTTTATTGAGAGCGATTTTAAATTTGATTTTAGGAATGCTTGATTGGACAGCTTTATTTCACTTATTGGCCATTTCGGTTGCTGTTTCAAAGTTTTATAGCATTGTGACGAATGGTTTTGAATTATTCGTTCCAAAGGTTGTTGTGGGTTCGATGTATACAGAATCATGGTTCAATCACCGCTTAAAAAACCTCATAAATCGTAAGTCTAGAGCATTTAAAAATTATAAGCGTTCTGGGGATATTAACGACAAATCTAGATATCGTGATTTATGCAAAGTGTTTAAGTACCTCACCGTTTTTCTTTACAAAATTTATGTTTTCCAGATCCAAAGTGAAATTTTGATTAATCCTAAACGGTTTTTTGCATTTATAAATCAAAAAAGAAATTCACGTGGCTGTCCGAGGATTATGTCATGCAATAATGTTTCATTCTCAGGTCCTCATGAAATATGTGACCCGTTTGCCAAATTTTTTCAGGCCTCTTTTGATAACTCTAATATATCTAACTTTTCAGGTATCATTGATGGTCGCTAAGTCTGCGCTTTCTTTGTCTGTACCATTACTTTATTTGTTTAATAAGAGTCTTTCAAGGGGAGTGTTTCCTGATATTTGAGAAAAACATTTATAGTTTCTATATTTAAATCTTTTAGAAGGAGTGATATTGCATGCTACAGAGGTATCTCAATTCTCTCGGTTACACCTAAACTTTTTGAATCGTTAATAAAATCTATAATTGAGATTCATATTATTAAACGTATAAGTGCGTGTCAACTCGGCTTCATTCGGGGTAAATCAACAATTACTAATTTGATGGTTTTTTGGGGCAATGTTTTCGAGACTGTTGGAAACCGTGCCCAGGTTGATGTTGTCTACACAGATTTCTCGAAAGCTTTGATTGAGTTCGGATCCGATTTCTTTCCAATAAAATGGATCGCATCTTATCTGACATCAAGACATTAATGTGTGAGTATTTCGCAGGTCCGTTTCTTCGAATTTGTTATACCTTCTGGTGTTTTTCAAGGCAGCCCATGCCATATATGGGACCTTTACTGTTCACTGTATTTATTGACGGTATTGTTCAGTGCTTCAGGTTTTGTAAGCGTCCATTGTATGCTGACGACTTAAAAATGTATGGTACAATTAATTCTTTAACTGGCACTGCGCAATTGCAAGACGAACTTGTTGTCTTTTGTGATTGGTCCGCTTAGATTAAGTTGCCCTTCAACACGTGCAAATGCAAAGTAATACCTTTTGGTCGATCACGCTTATCTAGCATATAGGCCCGATATATAGGTGACCTTGGCGTTATTTTTTCGTGCAACCTTACATTTAATAGTCATGTGGACTACATTACAAACAGAGGGTATTCATTATTGGGTTTCATTAGGCGTAATGGGAGGGAACTTTACGACCCTCTAATGATTTGGGATCCGTTCTATCACACCCATTTCGAGAGAATCGAAAGTATTCAAAAATAATTTTTGATTTATGCATTATGTTGTTTACCTAACTTGAACCATGATTTTGTTACAAACTTTAGAAAGTAGACGCTTGCCCACCAAAATTACAACGAAAACGCGTTATTATGTTAGTTTGCCGTCGCTTTTCGGTCTTTTCGGCGATTAAATTTGAATTTAGTCGAAATTCGAAGAGTTGGCCAACGAAAAAAGAATTGGTTCTTCCTAAGGTACTGTCTAACGTTTACAGAAAAAATTGAATATAAATATTTTTTGAAAGGACTGAAATGTTGAACAAAAGTATCGAAGTACTTTTTATTTTCAAAAGAACCGAAAAAAGTACTAAAGGATCAACTTTTTCATCCCTGCGTTCCATTCGTCAATTACAACAAAAATATTCTGTTCGGTAATTTAGGTGCAACTTTGAAAAAGAGATGGCTCTGTCTAATATTTAGCAATAGCTGCGTTTTATTACTCGCTCCGGATAGCTGCTATCGAGAGCCGTCATCTAAAATGTGGCTCCCCATAGCGCTCCGTATAAATAGGTAGAGCCAAATATTTTTTATATCAAGTTTTCGCTAAACAGTTGAATTAAAAATGATAGTTTGATGTTAAATAAATATAGTTTACCAATAAATAGCGCTTCAAATTTAAATTTAGGGGTAGCGAAAGGAAATCTGGAGCGAATAAAAAAATATAGCAAATGCTAACGTTGGTACTACATAAATGTTTTGTTGTCGTTTCATATGTTCCGGCATACGGAAAACAAAAAAACTCAAATTTATTTAAATTTAAGAATATTAGAATGATAGTCCTAAAATTAAAAATTTCATGAGAACAATGCGTCTATATATAATTCGGGGCATTGAGGTCGACACCGACAAGTGCCCTAAAATTAAAAATTTCATGAGAACAATGCGTCTATATATAATTCGGGGCATTGAGGTCGACACCGACAAGTGCCTTAGAGGTTATGTTGCAACTTCTTCCGGTCGACATTTTTGGCAAACAGATGGCGGCAAATACGGCTGTACGACTTGCAGCCGTCTCTCAATGGAGGTGTCTTAGTATAGGACACTCTACTATTGTTAGATCGTTGAAGGATGAGCTGGCAAATCTTGACTACATTAAACCTACTCTATGCTTCGAGGAGCGATTTCGGACCTCCTTCCCTTCAAGGGAATCCTGGAGGGATAGACAGTTATCGGAAACCGAAGCGTTGCAATTCTCCACAGATGGCTCCAAGCTAGACGGCAAAGTAGGAGCTGGAGTATTCTGTGACAAATTAAATGTAAATATTTCTATTCGTCTCCCTGATTACTGCAGCGTGTACCAAGCTGAAGTCGTAGCGATTGAGGAGGTCATGACGTGGTTGAAGCATAATGTGTTATCCTCAGACGATATCACAATCTATGTGGACAGTCAAGCGGCGATCCGGTCGTTAGAATCGGTGTCTTTGGCGTCACGGGTGGCGTTGAGTTGTCACTCATCTCTAAATGAGATGGGTGAGCATTTCAATATCCAGGTAATCTGGGTCCCAGGTCACTCGGGCGTCATGGGGAACTGCAGGGCAGATGAACTTGCTAGGCATGGTACGACTCTCCAGCTGCAACCGGAAAGGGCAAGTCTGGGGAGGCCTATCACAGCGCTGAGACAAGCACTCGGGAAGCAGGCGCTATCCTCAGCGGGGGAAAGGTGGTCGAACACCCTCACCTGTAGAGTTGCAATACAAGTTTGGCCAAAGCTGGACTTGGAGCGCACTAGGGCATTAATATCCTTACGCAGACGTGAATTAAGAACGGTCGTAGGAATTCTCACGGGACACTGCCTTTTTGGAGAACATGCAAGAAGGCTGGGTCTGGAGGCTAATGACTTCTGCAGAGACGAGCTGCTTGGACGAAGAAGAGGAAGAGACGTTGGTCCACTTCCTTTGCTCGTGTCCAGCATTGGCTCTCAGAAGGCACAAACACTTAGGTAAGTTCAGGATAGACTGCCTCTCGGATTTCGAAAACAGTAAAGTGCGGGACGTCTTACGCTACACAAGAACCTCGAAATGGTTCCAGTAGGAGTAAACGGGGATACATCCTGTGGTATCACAATGGACCGTCACCGGTCTAAGTGTGCGTAAGCAGCCACTCCAACCTAACCTAACCTAATGCGTCTATAATTTTCTAATTTTTTTTTTAAATTTAAGCTGAATATTAATCGGATTTTTAAATTTCGAATTGCTTTAATGCTTCAACCAAATTTAACAACGGAACTTCAAGTAAAAAATTATGAAAGATCATAGGAAATTATACGGAACTTTTAAAAATTCAGTTTAAGCTTCCATCATGGCCATATAACACTGTCTAGTTTTCCAACTTTTAATCGGATAAAAATTTCACATGGAGAGAGAGGGAAAAATGTCTGTATAAAATATTTGTAATAGTGAGTGCTCATACAATATATTAGAAATTTGTATGTCGGCAATTGAGTTAAATTTATTTTTCTAGCCGAAAAGTGAGCAATGCTAGCAAAAAGAATTACATTTTTATTTTTTTCAGACGTTTGGTAATTTTTTGTGTAGTTCGATATTGTGACGGTGACACCTAGTGTGTAATAGAAGAAGTTAAATGAATAGCTCAATGTTTAACTGTAATAAAATGGAATTTTCCATGATAAAAATTGTTACGTAATGTTTCTACGCTATTCTAACTGGAAAAGTCATGAGCTTTCTAGAAGTTTGATTTGTGTATATAAAAAGGCGAACGAAGTCGAATTGGATTAGTAGTATTTGGTAAGCGATAGAGTCAAGTTTAAAAAGGAATTAAAAAGTGAATTAAAAATTGTTTTTGTGGAAATAAAATTATAAGTGAGCAGTAAAATTTAAGAATAATTTATATAAAGTGATTTTGTGAATTTTTATTGATAAACTGTGTTGTAATAGATTTTGTGAAATAAATAAATTCGTTGGAGATAAATTAAATTGATTTTGTATTATTCACAATCCAGTGATACGAACCTTATTTGACAAGGCAAAAGCGTAACAATATTTTGGAGTGCGATTCACAATTTATCACTCAATTACCTTAGCTAAAATGTGGTTTGAATCTATGATGGAATAACTTGTAAACTGACGTATATTTCCGAAAAAAGGGCAACCACTTAATCCTTTTTTGTTATTCAAATCTCCGCTGTATACAAAAAATGGCGCTACAGTCGAGAGAGTGTTTAATTTTGCATCGTAGTAGCCAGTTTTTCTTCCAGTGGTTCGTTGAACGTCAAACAGATCTGAACGTGTTTTATTTTTGGAATAATATTGATTTATACATCATAATTAAATTAAATTATAGTAAATTAAATTAAGTATGGTTGTTTTGGTTCGCCATTGTTTAATGAATGAAATATTTTAATACGGTGATAATATTGTGAGTACAAGAACGTTTAAACGTATTGGGATGTAAGTATGTATTTATGTAAGTCGAAAAAATGGTGAAGTTTGAGTATCTTTCGAATATTTTTCATCGTGGTGTGTAATTTTGAACCGGTATCGATAACGGGATTTTTTTAATTTTTTGTTATCACCTATTTTATGTCTCTATATGAACAATTGTGTATATTTTTTTAAAAGTCGATTACACTGCTTAAATTTAAAAAATATGGCTGGTTTTCTGGTTATAGCACTATAAGACTGTTGGTCAGGTTAATGACAGCGGTTCAGCAAATTTTTCTTTGTCGCTGATGTCCTCTGTACGTTGCACCTATTTCTCCAAAAACATAGAATTTGATAATCTTACATAAAACACAAAAAAAGAAATTTTCTGTTAAATTCTAGATTCTAGAGTCATGCTGGTTGAATTGTCAAGAATTGGTCGAAAAAGAAATGCTGGCTAATTTTTAAATTTAATTTAAAATAAAAACAATTAATGTTTATATTATTATTTCTGAATTTTATTATTTTTCCTTATTGTGGTAATATTTTTAGTTTATTTTTTAAAAAATCGATTTCGGAAATAATTCCTTCATCAGTTTATATATAATACTATTACATTTTCTTAAAATTACATTTATATTTATACTATATCTAGGTGTTTATGTTTGGCTCCTCCTTTCTGTGTTTTGTATTACTAAGTCATAAATTCTATTTGTTTTTGTGTTAATTTTGTCGTTGAGTAAATTACTATTGTTTTTCTGTTTGTATATTTCTAGTTCTTCGAGTCTATCTAATTTCTGTCCTTTTTTAGCTCTATGCAGGATTGTCAAATTTGTATTAATGTCTGTGTATTTGTGGTTTTCAGTTTTTAAATGTAGTGCATAGTTTGATTTTGTTTCTTTTTTATTGATGTCGTTGATATGTTCTTTGTATCTTGTCTCAAATTTTCTACCTGTCTGGCCGATGTAATATTTGGGGCAGTTATCACATGACAGTTTGTATACACCTGTGTCGATTACTGGAGTATTGGTTGGATTTCTAAGTTTTTGTTCTAATTTATTGCTGTTTTTGTATGCTGCTTTATATCCAAATTTGTTAAGTGTTTTCTGTATTGCTTTATGAGTTGTTCTATTATATTCTACGCTAATGTATTTTACGTCTTTATTATTGTTCTGTTTTTGCAAAGTGGTTAATTGTTGTAAGTTGTTTCTTGCTAAGTTTCTTTTATTGAGTTGGTCTATCAATGAAGGGTTGTATCCGTTTCTTCTAGCTATATATTTTATTGTATTAAGTTCCTCTTCGTAATCTATTTGGCTCATTGGTATGTTATTCAGTCTGGTGATCATATGATTGTAACTCAAAACATACATTTAAAATATATAGAAAACCTACACAGACTGACCAAACAATACATATACAATCTCATCATCCTTATAAACATAGAATATCAAGTTACAATCATATGATCACCAGACTGAATAACATACCAATGAGCCAAATAGATTACGAAGAGGAACTTAATACAATAAAATATATAGCTAGAAGAAACGGATACAACCCTTCATTAATAGACCAACTCAATAAAAGAAACTTAGCAAGAAACAACTTACAACAATTAACCACTTTGCAAAAACAGAACAATAATAAAGACGTAAAATACATTAGCGCAGAATATAATAGAACAACTCATAAAGCAATACAGAAAACACTTAACAAATTTGGATATAAAGCAGCATACAAAAACAGCAATAAATTAGAACAAAAACTTAGAAATCCAACCAATACTCCAGTAATCGACACAGGTGTATACAAACTGTCATGTGATAACTGCCCCAAATATTACATCGGCCAGACAGGTAGAAAATTTGAGACAAGATACAAAGAACATATCAACGACATCAATAAAAAAGAAACAAAATCAAACTATGCACTACATTTAAAAACTGAAAACCACAAATACACAGACATTAATACAAATTTGACAATCCTGCATAGAGCTAAAAAAGGACAGAAATTAGATAGACTCGAAGAACTAGAAATATACAAACAGAAAAACAATAGTAATTTACTCAACGACAAAATTAACACAAAAACAAATAGAATTTATGACTTAGTAATACAAAACACAGAAAGGAGGAGCCAAACATAAACACCTAGATATAGTATAAATATAAATGTAATTTTAAGAAAATGTAATAGTATTTATTATATATAAACTGATGAAGGAATTATTTCCGAAATCGATTTTTTAAAAAATAAACTAAAAATATTACCACAATAAGGAAAAATAATAAAATTCAGAAATAATAATATAAACATTAATTGTTTTTATTTTAAATTAAAATCGTGGTAAAAGCACACAAAAAAGTGATAAATGGATATCCAAAACATAAATTTTTAAATATTACATTGTCGAAGTAGTACTCTGTCATAAGCAATTCGTAACGACCAATATATAAATCAGAAATTCAGTTATTAAGTATAATTTCAATGAGATGTGATGGCAATTTTCGATTCCTGGATATGTATATTTTACGTATATTAGGTTATGTTCACGACACTTTTACACCACATAATGGGTTTATTTTGCAATAATTCAACATTGGATTTATCGTTAAACCCTCTTCACGGTATAATTACGCCATTTAAATCAAAATAAATATTACATACATACAACTTCAGGACAGCGACGAAAATAAATGTCTTTGAAATGAAACGCTAAGGCGACTACATCAATCACACAATGATTTATTTTGAATTTGACAAAGCGTATTTTGTTGACCAAAATTTAATTTGAATTATTTTGGGTTTATTTGTTTTCCAAGAAAATAGCCAATTTGATTTAATTGACAAAAGCCAACCTTTCGAAATAAAATATAAATTTACTATGTCTTATGACTCTGGTGGCAGGTATCATAACCAAGAATTAGAATTATGTTTAATTAAACCCAATTTTTTTTTGGGTTAATGTTATTCTTGCGGGGATTTCGCCTATGCAATTGTTGTTGTAAATTTGTCAAGGAAATACGCTAAAAAATTATCATAGGAGTTGTCTGTTATAATTTGAGTGTGTTCGGTTTTTGCAATTAAAATGTTAATATTTGGTACCGAGGAATATTTTTCACAGGTTTCGGGCACAGTCTAAAGGCGATGTCCCATGGAAATGTGAAACCGTCAAAATCGTCTGACCAGAAATGGTTGTATTTGATTGCCAAAGTTTGATTGTGATTGACAACAGATTAAATTTCTTTTGCGTAAGGTTAATTTGATTTGAAAAAGGGAGCAAAAAGTCATCTGCTTTGCTACTAAGCATGTTGCAAGTGTCATTTTGATGTTCATAAAAATCAAGAAGAAATTGTTGAATTTTTCTTCTTAGAAAAATACCTAACCGCAACTGAAACTATTTTTTGTTTCCCTCATTAATTGCGCCCTTGTCTTTAGAAAACGAATCAACGTATTCTTGAGCTAAACCAGTCAGTATCTATAATCAATTAGCGGTCGTTTGACTTATAGTTTCTCATTTCACAACGGTAAATAAAAATAAACCCGGTAAAATTCGATTAATTTTGAAAAACTATTTTAAATACATATAGGGGAAATACCAAACTAATTTTGTTTTTTCGGTTGTTTTTGGCTGGGTTCTCCCGATTTTGGAAATTCCCGTCGCTTCCCGATTTAATATCCTTATAACTTTTATTTTTGATCCTTTCGAGAAATTTTACTCGAGATGTTTGGAGTTTAACATCGAAATGAGATACTTGATGTTCGAGCCTTAATTGATGATTCGGGGTTTCGAAACGATGGTTATTCGAGATTTTCGGGATTATTCGACTATGTTTGAGATTGTCGAGTGTATTTAATAGCTCGATGTTACTCAAGAATCTTATATCCTGTTTGAAGAAAATGATTTTTCGATATTTAACGGATTATCCGATACTATTTGAGGGTTTCATTCTTATTGGATATCGTTTTGTTGAGCTTAGCTCTAAGTCGCTTAGTAGGATTTTACTTAAATGTATTTACACGAATTCTCGGAACTTTTCGAGATTTTCGTGGGTTTTATAAATTTCTACAGGCTTTCTGAAATTATTTATTAATATCCAGATTTTTCGGTATTATTGAAATTGTTCGAGATCAATCGAGATTCACACTATTCACGTAATCGAGATTGTTCCGCGGTATATTCTAGATTTCTTAAGTTTTTCGACATTTCAAGGATTATTCGAAATTATGTTAAAGATTTTCAAATTTATTCGAATTTTGAATGGCAATGTTCTGCGCTTAGCTTTGAGAACTTAATAAGTAATGTTTAGTAAATTTTTCAAGATTATGACAAAATTTCGTTATTTCTCCGATTTTCTAGGTTATTTACGTTTTACATGGCAGTGAGAACTTTCAATGAAATGCAAGATATGCACTTCGAAAACTCGTCATTTTTGAGATTATTTCGATTATTATATTCGAAATTTGTGAAGCTTCATCGATATACTTAGAAAACGTCATAACACCGAATTGCAAGATGTTTCATTTTGTTTGAGGCTATTCAAATGAACACGTTCTGTTTTGTCTACTCTCGAAATCAGATACTTAATTAATTCGAGGTTTGACAATAGGAAAAAATAAGTTTTTAACTAAAAGCTTTACGAGCTCATATAGGTAGGTACAAAAAGTATTTTTAAGGGCCCAAGAAAAATTTTTCGGGGTGGCCCGAAATTTGTAGTTACGCCACTGAATCTATGTACCTTTCTTTTCCTCTTACTAGTAATTCACTCTTCTGTTTATGTTGAATACACAGTGAACACCAAAATTAAGTTTCTGTTCATAGAATTTTGCGTTAAAACAATTTATTTTAGAACAATAGTTTTGAATCATATACTTGTAGAGAGAAAGTAATTGGACAATCTTCTAGATCTGTCATTCTAGTGTGATTTAATAAAATTATACAAAGTTGATAAGCTCGAGAGCTTCTTGTAACATGTCATCACCAGTTAAATGATCATCCTTGTAAAAATCATTATGGATTATTTTATATACTTTTGCATATAAAAAGCATGGAACGCAAGCCGTTTGACCAAGATTTGCGTACTCATGTATAAACTTCTTATACGATGTAAGAAACTCAGGCGACGTTTTGAAACTCATTTACATTGCTAGTAGCCTTTGCGATCTTTTGAGGTCTATATTTTTAATGCATGGCTCGGTACTAAAGGATATTTTTAAACCCCGAGTCAAGTAGTATTCGTCTAGGGTAGAGCTTCCCGGTGCCTGATTTGACGTATACCAACGCAATTGGCAGTGTTGTATCATGTGTGGAGTATAATGTATGAAGTGTTGTTTTTTGCTCATTATCAGTTTTGGAACAATCTCTTCGGTACGAGTATCTGGTAATTCGTTTGAAAATGCATGATGACTTGTTGAATTCGGCTTAGTGATGGAATTTTTGACAGATAAGGCAGGATGATTTCCTAAAACAAGTGTTGCGTGGCAGTTATGACACATCTCTTTTTTAATAATTGTAGTCGTTCGAGCCTCCTGAGTCATATTTAAGAATGTGGGATGAATTCGTTGATTTTTTAGAAGTCGAATCGCCTATCTCTAAATCATCATACTTTACATTAAGAAAGTGTAGAAATTCGCCAAATGTTGGAAAATTCTTATTCACTGATTCCTTGGCCCATGCCAAGCCCATGCTTCGATTCATCGTCAATTTTTGTAAGTGATATGTGTTTGAGAAAAGGATCATGCCCTCAAGCAAGAAGTCCTTTAATGACTTCATCAGAGTTTTTGGCGATGCGACAACGTAATTCCTTTCCATTTACAATTAGAAAAGGCTTCAGGTCAAAAAGGGCTGAATATACATATAATGTTTCAATTGGATTTAACTTGTTGTAACGTTTACAAAGTTTACCCCACGGCACAGTATAATTCGCCTCTGTAATGGCAATGTGCTTAATTAACGACGCTGCGTCTCCCTTTAATAAGCCATTTAAAATCTGAAGCTTGTCAACTTCGCTTTAATTATCATGCACAGATGAACTATAAAAATCACGAAATGAGGGCCAATATTTATAACCTCCAGAAAACGGTTCTATTTTTATCTTGGGAAGGTGGACTTTCACCAATAAACTGTTCGACAGTCGCGTTTACATCCTGCGCATCCTCAGCTACTTTCGCCGCAACACAGTTGCTTGAGCAAACAATGTACAAGCTTTTGGTACATAACGGTGCATAACGGAACAGAAATAGGTTTTCGTTTGGCAGGTAATTTGACATCGCAATCGTTGTTTAGCATGCGGTTGTAAAAACGGTTAATTTATTTAATTTGTAGAATTTAACAGGTTTGCGGGGCGTATTGGTTTTGTGGTATGTTTAATGAAGTTCTAAAGAGTAAGAGGCAATACAGTTTTGTGTAATAATATGTTGGTGAATGGAAATTGAGACAAAATAGGATATACGAGTACATATATAAAATATATTATAAGGAACCGAAATTGCAGCAATTGAAGTTAATTGATTTACTTTATTTTAAAGTATCTACAGCAAGGTAATTTGTGGGCTGTTCAAAGGGTTTTCGAATGACTTTTTAAGTTGTGTTTGGTAGTATGTGATTGATCGCGATTTGAAGAAGCCTCACAGCTGTACAGAATCTTTAAGCATTTAACGACTTATTTAAGTAATACAGTTCTGACACAACATTGAATGTCATTGGATTCGATGTCGACTGCACTGCAACTTAACTAGAAATATGGTTTAACTAAAATACGCCGTTATTGCAACGATATCTAAATAAGCAAAATTCAACTTGATGTACAAGCATTTTCTCTAAATCAACTGAACGTTCTGCAGGTCAACTTGCACACTCGAATCCGCACAACATGATCAACCAACCATTGTTTCGATGCAACATCATAAAATTAGATCATAATACATACAGTTCCTTGACATACATATATACAAAAGTTAATGTGTAATAAAATTTTAAAATTGAACATTAATTTCATGATATGCCATCTTCATAACTCTGCGGTCTATGTACATACATAATTATTTATGTAAATTTCATGCAATTTTTATTAATAAAACTTTATGTTAAAATTATAATAAGATCGGCATGAAGAGCAGACACGTGTTTTTAAAATTTATTATTCTTGTTGTTCCCACAAAATCATCAGTTAAAGATACACTAATGAAGTAAAGTATTTAAAAGCGATTTGAAAGATGCATAATTTATATACATTCGATCAGTGGTGTATAAACCAGAATTGAATCTGATCTTATCTTTGTAAAAATTATAATTTGTGAATGTAATTACGAAAGTGGTTATTTTGAACATGAAACAATAATTATACGGTTTTAAGTGACAAAATATTTTGTCTAGTTAACGTCTTAGGCAATATAAATGTCGACTGAATTTTATAATTAAGCGATGATTCAATATACTTAACCTTTATTAGGATGTTTGGAGTATAGACTCTTAATCAGCACACTTACCAATGAGTGTAACATTATAATATGCCACTTGGACGGGCAACAACACATCACTCTGATTATTTTTAATTACAATACTTAATTATTTATCTATAGCACACACATACACACACATATACACTTACACAAATACACTATAAAATAATATTTATTTCACTTAATAGTCCAACAATTTTTATTAAATACATTTTTGCTAGAAATGTTATAAACCGTCTTAATCATCTGAATATCACCTTATCGACTAACTAAAAACCAAGACAAGTTTTCTGTCTAAATCTACCAAGTAGTATATACAGTCATCGTACATTAAAGCATTGATTGGCTATCACAATAAATTTACGAAAACCAAAACCAAAACCAAACACCAAAAGCCGTTTGTTTTGAATTTTGGCAACATTTTGTCGCCGTACCAAATACGAAATGTGTAGTTGTATAGGTTGTACGTACCTATACAATAAAAAAATAGTTCTAATATTGTATTTGTAATACATTTTTGTGTACGGATTGGCCCTGCGGGGAACACAGGTAAGTAATTAAGAATTAAAAAATAAATTTCCAATCATTAATTTTCACTCAAGCGGTCATAATTGTAAGGTGACGCGTTACATTTCACCATTTATCACATTCCCTGTTAATTTTTATTGCTTTATTTTAGTATGCAGAATTAATTATTATACGATGGCAGTGATTGGGTTTAAATGTTATAAATTAATTCATTGCATTTTTTTATTTTTATTGATTATACGAGTAAAATCAAATAAATTACAAACTTTTTGAGTTTAGATTTATGCAAATTTAACAGAAGTTAAAGAGATTTTATTTTGGTCGTCGTCACTGTTTGTGTTATCATCATCTGCGCTAATTATATGTATATTCGAAGTAGTATAAGATAAATTATGCCGGTTAACAAGTATAATAGATAAATCTGTCCGAAAAAAAAACTAAACACGTAATGTATTTGTAAATATATAAGTGTAATAGAACAGAAAGCAGATGTTTCAAACATTTAATTAGTTTGCGCGGTAGATTTTGTTGGTACATTGTGAAATTCGGTAGCACACATTTTTTGTTTTGTTTTACTATCACATAGGCAATTAACGAATCTAGTTTTAAAACAAACTCGTTAAATATAATTTTGAAGTAGATCAAATTACTTTTTATTATTCAACCTAAAATTAAGAAATTATCTAAATATCAAAGTTTGCTCTAAAGATTTTTAATTCGATATTTGAAAGGTTTTTTATCCTTTGGAACAATACACAGATTGAGACTGATATCATTAATGTGAGTCAATTCCTCAGAGATTGGGTGTGGCAGTTAACCATATTTGCCGCATAAATATTTTGGCAACGACAAGAATTGGTGCTACTATGCAAGATAGAATATACCTTTTGGTAATCAAAGAATCGGAATTCATTGATTTAACATTGAAATGAAATGTGCCTGTGTGGGAATCCCAACAAATCCCTAACGTGTTAATAGTCTCATTAGAGTCGTGGTCATCATTTTAAATCCATTTCCTTAATTGCAATGAATACAACACAAAAAGGAGTAAATACCCCAGGTGGTAAACCAACTACCGAGTTGGCTAATCCACCTTCTTATGAGGCTGGCTCAATGGATTCTGGAGTGAGCCAATCATTGTTAAACCCATTCGAAAGAAGTTCATTGTTGTCAAGATCACCAAACAAACATACTAACTCTGCAAATCAGCAGAAAGACGAAAACGCTGAACTCTGTCGAAAACCAGTGAAGTAGATGTACTTTTAACCCAACTAAGAAGAGAAATTGAAAAACTAAAAAAAGCAAATGAAGAATTGAAGAAGCCCAAACCAATGGAGATTTCTGAAAACCCGCTAACTTGTTATAATGAAGCAAGTACTCACACCAGTTATAACAATGAGTTCCATACTGATGAAGAGAATCTTATGAGAGAAACAGATTGGGTACTGAAAAGGAAGAAAAGACCTACCAAAAAACGAAAAGCAGAATTCTCGCCTGAAGTTGGAGATCATTCGCAAGCTAATGTATTATTAACTGGTGATACTAATACCAAAACTAGCCCACCAGCAACAGCAAGAAAATTAGCAACAAAAGGTTGTACCGAAAGAAAAAGACTCCTCGGCCAATTAATGCTATTGGCATAACAGAATTTGCTAGTATATAATCTACAATGAAATCAGTAACCACTAAGGAATATAGAGTAGTGTCACTAAACAATAACGTGTGGAAAATCAATACACCAGATTCCCGTACTTATAGAGCTCTAGCAACAAAGCTCAATGCGGAAGGTAAAGAATGGTTCACATACGAAGATAAAAACGAACGCGCAATAAGGTTATGGCCAGAGGCCTTCATCCAACGTGTAAGAAGGAGGAAATAATGGAGGACCTAAAGGCAAAAGATCTGCAAATAGAAGATGCAGTAAACATCCTAAAACGAGAGAGAGGTGAGAACAATCAAGTCAAAAAAAGGGGGCTTCCACACTTTATGCTTACTTTTAACATAAAGGATAAAGTTGTAAACATCTTAAAATAGAACCGCTAAAGAAAAACACGGTTCTAATACCTCAATGCAAAAAATGCCAAGGTTTCAACCACACGCAAAAAATATTGCAGACGGGAGCCAAGATGCGTAAAATGTGCTGGAAAACAACGCAAAAGAGTGTACAGAAAGTAGAAACACCCCTGCAAAATGTATAAACTGTAAAGGGCATCATCCTGCAAATTATAGAGGCTGTGAAGTAGCCAAACAATTTCAAAGGCTAAGAAACAAAATGCATCAGTTTCCTCAAAACTCTAATGTTACCAGAGAGAAACCAACTAAAACCCAATTGAAGCCAAAACCACCAGGAATGATAACCCCCTTGAAAGGATATGTCGAAGCATAGAAGCCATAAATATACGGCTAGCAAAGCAAGAACGTGGTCGTGGGAGAAGCTTTATATAAGCGTCTAGATATGCATCAAACCATGAACGAGGCAACAGAACATTAAGAATTGTCACCTGGAATGCGAACGGACTAGCGCAGCATGTTCCAGAGTTAGAAATTTTTCTAAATTTAGAAAAAATAGATATATGCCTTATATCGGAGAGCCATTTGACAAAAACATCATTTATTAAAATACGTGATTATGAATGTTACCATGCTGTTCACCCAGGAGGAAAACCCAGAGGAGGATCAACAGTAATAGTGAAAAAGAATCTCAAACACTATAAAGAACCTAGTATCAAAGAAGAAAGTATGCAAGTTAAAACCATAAAAGTTGAAACTAACAATAATAATGAAAACAGTATTTCCTCTATCTACTGCCCTCCACGCTATAATCTAAACAAAGAAGATTATAATAGACTCTTTAGATCACTAAGATCCAATTTTATTATTGGTGGTGACTTTAACGCAAAAAACGCCTATTGGGGATCAAGCCTTACAACCCATAAAATAAAAGAGCTATTCGAAGCCGGACGAGTAAATAACTGCGAGTTCTACTCTTGAGGTAAACCAACATACTGGCCTGCTGATATAAATAAAATACCAGATCTCGTTGATTTCTATGTAACGAAAGGGATCTTCGAGGATTACATGTGCGTCGAAAACAGCAAGGGGATATATTCCGATCATACACCTGTTATCATGACTCTCAGCACAATGATAATTAATAAGGATAACCTGCCTAAATTAACAAACAATAGAACTAACTGGGGCATATTCCAAGAATTAATTAAAATGCAAATAAAACTTCGAGTGCCGATTAAAACACCGGTACAGTTGGAAGACGAACTAGAGGTATTTAACAGTACTATTCAACAAGCAGCATGGGAAAGTTCTCCTGCTAGTCACACCGAAAAGTTAGTTAGAGAGAAACGGAAGGCAAGAAAGACCTGGCAAAGGACAAGCGCCCCGGAAAACAAAATAAAAAATCCTCAATTTTCTATGCAATAAACTAAAACAACTTATAAAAGAAAGCAAGAACGAAACTATTAAGAAGTACTTCAATCGTCTCACCGAACATAAAGATACTGATTACTCTCTTTGGAAAGCAACAAAGGGATTAAAAAGAACCAAAATGCATGTGCCGCCTATGGTGGTTTGGCGTCTATTGGAGGGGGGGGGGGGATCAAAGTTGAGTAGATTAATCTACCAGCTCCGTAACCTTCCAGTAGGGTGCGCATCACGTGGGCTGTTCTGGTCTTGTCATTAGGCAGCTACGTGATGAGTACAATTGTGTAAGGGGTAACCTGTTCACAATTCGCAAGTGTACGTACTGCCTCCTCATGGCAACCACTGGTAACTAAGGCCACTTGGCACAGCTTAAAGTACGGCGCTAAAGGAGAAAACCTTGACAAAAAACCCTAATCTAAGGTGGAACAGCATATGCCGAAAGATGAATGGCTGATAGGTTAATCAGTTCAAAATATGCGGACTCTGGATTAGTCTGGGTGACCTACAGGTGATTTGCAATTCCCAGCAACTCGTAAGAGTAAAATCAAACGGAATACGGGGCAGGAGTAGGAATATACGGGAGTGGGACAACCCTCTCGAGGTCCTTGAGCTCCAATGCTACCGTCTTTCTAGCGGAACTACATGCTGTAGTAAACATCTAGGAGGGAGAGCAATAAGCCCAGATAGTATGTATCACGTACCGGGAGGCAATATTGTCAGGTTCGTTAAGAACCTGAATATTGACTTGGCGGATAATTAAGCAGGGGCCAGCACAATAGATCTTTTAGGTCGCAGTGCGAAGTGGCTGATCACCCGCATGGCCCCCCAATAATAATAATAATAATGTGCCGCCTATTAAAAATGGGGAAGGAACCTGGGCCAAAAACGAAAGGCAAAAAGCTATTTTATTTGCGGCTCCCTTGGAAGACACCTTTTAACCGTTACCTAGGTAAACAGCAGATGAAAACATAATAACAGTTAGCAAAATTGATGAATATAATATTCGATGTGTAACATTATAGGAATTAAAAGATGAAATCAAGTGTAATTTGAACGCAAAAAAAGCTCCAGGATATGATTTAATTACTGGACAAGTCGTAAAAGCCATTCCCGAGAAGGGACTACGAAAATTGGTTCAAACTATCAATGGTGTCTTCAGACTAAAATATGTCCCACGAATATGGAAGGTTGCTGAAGTAATTATGATCCCCAAACCAGGCAAACCAGCGAACGATAAAAAGTCGAACAGACCGATTTCACTACTTCCTGTAATTTCAAAATTATTTGAAAAATTACTGCTCAAGAGACTCAAGCCAATAATAGAAGAGAAAAATTTGATTCTACCACACCAATTTGGATTTAGAGAAAATCACTCTACGATAGAACAAGTTCACAGAATAACGGATATAATCGAAGACGCACTTGAGAATAAGAAGATATGCTCCAGCATCTTCTTAGATGTAGCACAAGCTTTCAACAAAGTTTGGCACCAAGGACTTGAATTTAAATTGCATCGATATCTACCTAAGCAGTTCTATCAAATTCTTAAATCTTATATCGCAGATCGACATTTCCGTGTAAAATATAGGCATACCACAAGGTAGCGTACTGGGTCCTATATTGTACATCCTGTACACCAGAGATATGCCAAATACAGAAGGTGCCACCATAGCAACATTTGTAGACGATACAGCTATTCTGGCAACTGGAAAGTGTATATCACAAGCAACGACCAAACTTCAAAAAGCAACCGACACAGTGAGTAGTTGGACAAAGAAATGGCGCATTAGCCTAAACGAAGCAAAATCGGTTCACGTAAACTTCACAAACCACAAAGTTAACTGGATTCCAGTGGAACTTAATTCAAGGCAGGTTCCAAATGCAAATATAGGCAAATACCTCGGCATGACTCTCGATTGCAAGCAAAGATGGAAAGAGCATGTTAAAAAGAAGAAAGAAGAATTGAACATCAAATATAGGAAAATGTATTGGTTAATAGGTAGAAACTCTTTACTTACAATATCAGCAAATACTTAAACCAGTATGGACCTACGGTATTCAACTTTGGGGTTGTACCAAGAAGACAAATGTACAAATGATACAAAGTTTTCAAAACAAAGTGCTGTGTGGCATTGTAAATGTACCATGGTACATTAGAAATGATAACCTACATAGGGACTTAAACATGGAATATGTACGTGAAAAAATACAAAATCATGCAAAGAAACACATTCAGCGAATATCTCGGCACCAAAATGCAGACATACGAAGTTTGTTGGATACCACCAATACAGTAAGAAGACTTCAAAGGCAGAAACCTTTGGAACGAATTGGGCAGTTGTATTTAATTAGGATAGAGAAAAATAATTACTCTGTAAATTCAAACGGGAGTAACCCTTGGGTTACTGCCCGTCAAATGTGAATCTTCATTTAAGAAAGATAAATTACTAAATGATTTGTAAATCAGTTGTAATATTAAATAAAAAAAAAAAAAAAAATTAAGCGATTCGATTTCCCAAAAACGTTGAATCTTTCTATCAATATTCAAATCGGAATCAATGTCACAATTAATTGTCTTCACATTTACCTCTCCTAATCCATCTTAAAATTGTATTGTGTAGAGAGGGCAAAGCTACCATTATTTCACACTGACCTATTTAGAATATATCGCGGGAGTATTCGATTTTGAGCCCACCAATTCAATTTTGGAAGACATTGGCCAATTTCTGATGTCGATAAATTCGATAGGTAACTTTATTGCTACATAAAATTACTAATTCGAGATCTAATACCTGTTTCAATTTCATGCCTCATATTTACCTGCGTATTTTTCAACCTGCACTTACACATCACTCACACTATTTGTCTTAAATCCGAGCTATGAACCAAATTCATCATAGGACATAAAATTGAACATATAGAAGCGGAGTCCAAGAGAGCCCTGCCAAAAATATATTTTCGATTGACATCACGTAACTGAACTAGCTGCCGAATTGATTCCGTATCATTGCGCCTGACCTTGTTTAGAACTTGTCAAATTATCACCAGCATTTTTATTAGAAGCATCCGTTTCAACATTTCCTAACTGCATTAATTTATTGTATTTCCTGTTACAAACTGGTTGCGAACAATTCATGTATAGATTAAAGGCTTTACCTTTTCAAATCTTTCTGTTGGAGTTAATTTCAAAAATTTAAAACATAAATTAATAGAATGATCATTAGAACAAAGACGACCACTGTTTGCGAACTGGACGAGGCATCAATTGATGCAAATAATTTTGTGACATTACGTGATCTACCAAATGAATTAGAGTCTACTTTGATTTTATTGTTGGTTACATAATCAAATCGATTTCCATTGATAGTCACTTTGTTACGGTTTGCGACGTTGTCGAATTACAAAATTTTTTAAATTAATTCAAGTTATTATAGTAGGTTACAACAAAAATAATGACATCTAAGAACTATAAATGTTAAATAATTTTTCAAATAAAAACGTTACTTAAAATCAACATGTTAAAGTTAAAATCACAGATGCCAAAACTTCAACCTTACCAAAGGCACTAGAGTTTGCTGACTCCCAAAGTAGACCGAAAATAAATACCAACCCCTTCTCATGCGGTACAATAATCCGTTGTATTGTTCTCTACAATAATAGAATTCGCACTGCTAACTTCAATAACCTTATTTGCACTGGCAAGCTGAGTAGCCGTCCCCATTGTTGCACAAGCTTGATTGTAGTCACTAGTCACACTGTCATTTTCAACATCAGCTCGACCAATTGGCTGACTTATTGCAATTTTTGCTGTAATTGATTACAATCTCTGTTAATTCACATTGTATTTACAATCTAACAAAAAACCAACAAATGCTTTCAGAGCCGCTTATTAACTCAAATGCAGTTTTCTTCAAACTCACACGTTTGTACTTAGTGCACAAATTTCTTTATGGATTATAACGACTTAACAGTAAACAATTTTGATAATTTATACAATATTAGCATTCATTCTTCAATATAAAAAGGCACACTAGCTATTCCTCTTCTCACCGAGACACAAATTTCAGATTCCGGTGACTTTTCAGCCATCGGTATTAGGGGTTACTCCTTAATTCATCGGCTGATACGCCGAAGATTTATATTTATGATAATATTCTAGCTTTTCAGGTCAGAGTACGAACAAGGACTACAACTATTTATGGGTTGAATTTCGAATCTCAAGACCCACCCTATTTCTTTGTGGCCTTTAACGAAGCCCAAATAGTCTTAATAACGTCAGTCACTATAGGTTTGTTACTTTATCTGATAACATTAAGCTGATCCTTCAGAAATTACCGATATCATTGTGACGAGTAATTTTAATGTCCATAACGACAAATGGATTCCACATTTTTCTTCCTTCACACCGGCTGGTGAAGCGGTCGAAAAATTTGCAGCTCTTAACCAACTGATCGGGCTAATGACATTAGCAATTTATCGGATCTCTTCCTGACAAGTCACCCTGAGAAATATATTATATCTGTCGGTTGCCCATTTGGAAATTCTGACCATCAGATTATTACTGCGCAATTTCCTGCATCGTGGTCTTGTGAAGGCAGGTTGCAGCATAAACACCGATTATATCACTATAGGACTGCTGGCTGAACGGGAATGAACTGTTCGCTTCATGCTCAGAACATTCGATGTTTAGGTTGAGCAAAACTTCCTGAATAATAGAAAGTCCAATCTTGCTGCCCACAGAATTTTTTCTTTAAAACTGTTACAATTGTTTGGCTAAACCGTTATCTATCTTCATAAATTAAATGCTGGTATCCTTTAGGGATCCTAAAGCACGACTTGAACATTATTTATTGCAGTTCTCAAGAAGTGGGAGGCAAACAGGGTTGAATTCATCACAAATGTGCACCATCTATCGAGATAGGTGTCTCACGTCTGAAAATATTCTCATGCTCAGTTGAACAATAAATAATACTCTTGGGTTGAACAAATAAATAAGGCATCGATAGGTATCTTAGTCATTTACGACGATGCAAATTTTATTTTAATGCATCGGAAACACGTATACATTAAGACGAACAGTTCACAGGTGCAAGCTTAAACTAAAATTTGCAAAAACCATTAAGTTCCAAAATTCTTTTTTCCTTCGGAGTACACGTTTGCGGAATCCCCCACTGGGCGGTGGGGCTTTCCCAGTGGCTTGTATTTTACACAAATTTACAAAAACTAAATATCAAAAATCGAATTTTGAAGGCTTAACTCCCGATCCATTATAATCCCTTCTTATAGTTCCCTCCTTGGTTCTATCCTTTCGTTTGGTAATGCTGTGTGTCGTTGAGTCCGCGCTTGGCGGCATATTAAACAGCAACTCCAATTCCAATAGTTCCAAACAATTGTGGTCTTATTTTGGTAAATGGTAACCCTTCGAATAGGAATGAAATGTTGTCCAGCTATTAGAATTATTATTTAATACCAACTCATAAAACTAAATATTGTGACGGTGACACCTAGTGTGTAATAGAATAAGTTAAATTAATAGCTCAATGTTTAACTGTACTAAAATGGAATTTTCCATGATAAAATTGTTCTAAATATTTCTACGCTATTCTAACTGGAAAAGTTGTGAGCTTTCTAGAAGTTTGGTTTGTGTATATAATAAGGCGATAGTGTGAAGATTAAAAAGAAATTAAAAAGTGATTCAAAAAGTGTTTTAGTGCGAAATAAAATAAATTTAAGTGTACAGTAAAATTGTGTGAAAATTATTTAAAGTGATTTTGTGAATTATTGTTCATAATTGTGTTGAATTAATTATTGACAAGGGAAAATATAACAATATACTGATGCTGTGTGAAGTTTTCGACTTTTCATTTGAAAACTGAATTAAGCTATTCACCGCCAGGCAGTTAACGAAAAGTTTTCTTGTGAGCTTTCTTTTCAATTTAGTTACCATTTTTAGGGTGAGAGATTGGATTACCCGTTTTTATTCATTTTCAGAAATAGACTTTGGATAACTTTACAGTAAATTTCAACCGTTAAATTATACTGTAATGGTGTAATTTAATGACGACGACAGTCACCTCTATTGATACCGATTGACCGGGAGCATCATGTTCGCTGTGTTTTTATTTCGTCTTTCGTGTTCATAGAAACCGTACTGACAATCAACGTCGTATTTAGGGTAATATCACAGAAACTGACCAGGCACTGGTTACTCAGCTAACTTTCGTTATCTTCCATCGGCATCCAACTGTCATACCTAAATATGACAACGGACCTCATCATTGGGAGTGCTGCAAACAAATCGTCTTTTTGAAAACCTCGGTTTTTTAATTCGATCTCCGATTTTATGAATCGTTTTTTATTTAAAAAATTGATAAAAAATCTGAAAAACTGGCAGAATCGAACAAAAATTATAGAAAGACTGATATCAAGCTAAAACTGTAGAAGTTTAAATTTTATCAAGTTCTGTGAATGAACGAATACTTCCATCTCTTTAATAAATTGCAACTAAAGTTCATTTAATCTTTGACAGGCCAGATATTTCCATCCCGGTTGCCAATAGTAATTGAGTTTATGCAAATTACAAATATATTGTGGACGAGGAATACCAAAATTTCTAAAATGTAGATTCAGAAGACCAGCGGATCGAGATTCGGGGTTTTTGGGGTGTCGAGATTCGAACCCAGTAAGTACTGTTTGGTCGGTTGCATGCAAAATTGGAACTCAAAAAGGAAATACACATAAGCGAAATTTCTTACAGTATGTACCTGGTTATTTTATTCAAATACCACTAACATACGGTTAACATTCAGAAAGCTACAATTTAGAGAAAAATACCAGGCACAGCTAAGTTTTATTGACCATATTATCATCTATGAATGACTGAAACGAACTAACCAACTATTTGGAAAGGTCGAAAATTTAGCCCAAAAAAAGATCAACCTGGGGTACGCACCATTAGGATCCTTTGCCTTCTTTCTATTTTATTTGAAATTTTACTATGATCTGATCCAAATTGCAGTACGGTTTAGTTCAAATCATTTTAATACCTTATTTGACATAAGAATGTAACACTTTGAATTACTTGCAATGATGGTATCATTCCAATTCCGTCATAATTTTCAATCTCACCCAATTACATTATTTAACATCACACTAATTATTTTAAAGATCGAGAGTTTTAACAACAACAAACAGTTTGATTGTAATCATTATTTACTATTATTGACAATGACATAGTTTAATAATTCCAAACTTAAGAAATGTTAAACCAAAACGTCTTACAAATAGACATATTTATATACATTGAATGGTAATGTCTTTCGATTTTTTTTTTTTTTTTTTGTTGGTGGACTTAATTTAAAGTTGATTTACGTGAAGTAAATTATTTATAAAAATAAAAAATTGTATAACTTTATTCATAGTTTTTGATGCGTATAAAATCAATATTGATTATAGTTGTGTTTTGATGGTTGCTGATCTTAAGAATAATTTGTTATATACACATAGGTACATACATATATGTATGTGTTTAGGATGGAATGAGTTTCATTTGTGACTTGATTGATTGTTTAACTTGTTGCGCCGCGCGGTTTGTGTGAGTTTTTTTATTGTACAGTAATAAATCATGTTACGGAATTACTTGCGGTGTGATACTTAAACTAATAAGGTGTTGCATTGGATTATTACGATTGCACGTATATATCTATGTATTATTGTGTATTTGACCGTGGCGATTTTTTTTATTCGTTAATACGCGAACGTAATACACATCTAATTGCAATTATTTTGTATATTATACCGCATTAATTCCATTTAAATAGTTTTGTGCGACTGACTACTTGTACGTGAAAAATGTGAACCATATTTTGAGAAGGATATGCCCCTCGAACCTTGAAATGATTGATAAATATTTGTGCGTACATACAAAAAAAAAATCGTACATAGACGACTACTTTTATAAAAAAGTGTAAACTCGTAAAATGCAAATTTTTCAAAAATTAGGTTAAGAGATTTATTGATTAACTATAATTTATGTAAATTTTTTTTTTTTTTTTTTTGATTGATTGTTTGATATTTTAAAATTGTTGGAAATGTCACTAAAATGTGTTAAGTACCTGAACTGCATGATTAAATCAAGTGCATTAAGTTACAGATAAAAAGCTTATTAATAGAATGCTAGTCACTAAAATACAGACATATAGAAAAGGTTGTACTAACCCTTAGGACGGGTTGAAATTATCATCTATTGCCACTTATCTTTAATCTCTTTTATCAGAGTATACTGCTCAGCCTCGGCGATACTTAAGCTCAATTAATCAATTAACTTTTTACATAATCTGTCCAGGGTATCTTTCCTGATGCAGAACTTATTATGACTAATAGAGGAAATTTGAATCGCACAAATTTAAGCTTAGGGGTTATATTTGTTTAACATTTCTAAACTTCACATAATTTATTACGGAAAATGACCATTTCTTTGACAATTACACGATGATTTTTTGGAAACATGTAAGACTGTAATTTTAAGTCTCTACATCATTTGATTGATTCAAAAATTACTGCGCAACAAATAACAATCTTTGAAAGCTTTTCGCTAATCTGGTAGAGTTTTTAAAAAGACGTGACAACCAAGGTGTTAAACCATATCTACGTTTACAAATCCTAATATTGTATTATGAGTAATTTCTGAACGTCGTGGCTAGTAAAACTCTTATTTGAATTACAAATTGATTGTATGCAAATTGATTATTAATATAATTGTCAGCAAAGAGTATGCGTACTTCAACATTTACACGATTTACTCCACTCTACTCATGACATTTTAAATCAAAATATAATTCGCTATAAACTTTAAATTTTCAATGTCAAGTCTAAAAAGCTGGGGGGTTATTCCTGAATATGATTCGAATTCAAATTTGTAAAATTCGTATTTGACCCTGTTATACTTTGCGTGAGCAATAGAGACATTTTGTTTGAGATGGCACGTTAAAAACATGAAACAGAAATTTAAAGCATAACAAAATCTTCGGCTTTTTAAATTTGTTGTTCACCCCTGTTGTATACCTCACCGTGACCATCACCACTTTATACCATAATTCGCAAAAAAGAACGAAAAAAATGCGAGCATTGTAATTTACTCACGCAAAGAACAACTGGGAGAGGAGCAATAGCAAATTACAATGTTCGCATTTTTTTGTTCTTTTTTTTACGAATTATGGTATGAAGTGATGATCACGGTGAGGTAAGAGAGCATCACCGTGATTGATCATTGATCGCTCTTCTAGCGCTCAGTCGTACAACAGGGGATTTATGTAAATAAGAAACGAGAGACTTTATATTGTACATTCGAATTCGTATCAGATTTAGGAATGGTCTCCTGTTTAAATTTAAAATGAATAAATTCATTGTAATGATTTTTTTTAGAGAATTTTAAAATTTTTTGACACTTCCAAAGACAGAATACACTTCAAGATAGCGTACGGAAATTAAAAAAATTGGAGTAAATCACGAGAAAAATGAAGAAATTGTTGGTGACAACAATATTTGTATTGTTACGTTTTTGCCTTGTCAATTAAGGTTCGTATCACTGGATTGTGAATAAAACAAAATCAATTCAGTTTATCAGCAACGAATTTATTTATTTCACAATGATAATTCAACAAAATCACTTTATATAAATTATTCGCACAATTTTACTGATCACTTTTATTTTTTATTTTGCACTAAAACACTTTTTAATTCCTTTGTAATCTTCACACTATCGCTTACCAAATACTAATAAAATCCAATTCGATCTCGTTCGCCTTTTTATATACACAAACCAAACTTCTAGAAAGTTCATGACTTTTCCAGTAAGAATAGTGAAGAAACAAACATTTAGAACAGTTTTATCATGGAAAATTCCATTTTAGTACAGTAAAACATTGAGCTATTAATTTAACATGTTCTATTACAATCTAGGTGTCACCGTCACAGTATGAAGTTTTTCACATATTCCCATTTTTTATGTATTTGTTATTTTCACACTGTTAAATTCAATTCCAATTGGAAAACATCTATACCATTTCAACTTCAAATTGGAAGTTATCATTTTCAAATTGGAAATAATCATTTTCAAATTGGAAATAATCAATATCAAATTGGAAATAATCGTTTTTAAATTTAAAAATAAAAAACTCACAGGGTAAAACAATATTTATGATCAAAACTTTATTAATATACACCTGTCCCTCGATTAACACGGTACTTGATTAACACGGATTAGATTTAACACGGTCAACGAATTGAGACAAAGTCTTGATTAACATGCTCAGAAGTTTCGCCGCGTTAATCAATTACCGTGTTAATCGCGGGACAGGGGTGTATTAGTCGCGATTAACACGGTTTTGAGTTACACGGTAATTTGGGGGAAAGTAATTACCGTGTTAATCGAGGGACAGGTGTATACAGTAAATTAAAATATCATATCGACTAAATTTAAAACATCTGGTATGAATTTTTGAATGTATGCAACATATTTGGCGCAATTTGCAACAGATAAATTTGGCAAATTCCGTTGCATAATATTTTCAAGCCTTTGTAAACGAAATTCGGTTTCTGTGGCGTTTCAGTTGTTAAATCTCGTTTAATAGAGGCCTTAAGAGCCGACCAAGCAAATTCTATGGGGTTTAACATTGGACTGTATGGGCCTAATCTTAATAACCGATGATTGATAAATTCACTTTCAAGAAACACAGCTTCAATAGACGCACGATATGGAGCATTATCAATTACCATTACGACTGGTGATTGATATTTGGTTAGAGCGTTGCGTAAATAATTGCGTATGAACTCGCTTGCGGGGTTTTAAATGCTCCTCTTCTTACTTCGTGATGAATAAGCCCCACATTATCTATTAAAAATGATTTTCTCCAATTGATTATTTCCATTTTGAAAATGAAAAGGTATAGATTCCTATTGAAATATTTAGTACTAAAAATGTAATTTTATTACAAACTCGAAAAGAATCATTCGAATAAAAACTATTTCTGGAAACAGGGAATATTATTTAGGGTCGGCGGACGAGGAATTCAGTAAGCTAATTTATTAACTACAAAATGGCCTTTCTGCGATTACTGTACGTCAAAATTCCTATTTGATGATTAAAATTTGCAACAAATTTATTTCTGGTGATAAGAGCTATTTTTCTAGTTTGATGGGTGGAGAATTTAATTAGCCACTCTGGTAATGGGTAATATTGCGAATTGAAGACTAAAATTCGAAACCAATTTATCAGCAGTTTCTTGTACTAACAGAAGCTGCGTCCAAATCAATATTTCCATATTAATATTTCTGGAGATAGGGGATACCTTTTCAGCTTGATGGATGGAAATTTTAATCAGATATTTCTTGTACATAAAATGCTAAATTGCCGACAATGCCCTTATCAGAGACTCAGTTTATGATAGTGCGCACAATATATGGATAAGTTCTCCATCGATAAAGTCATAAGATATCCCCTATTTCGAATTTTAATTGTCAAGTTGCGATTTTGACTGAAATTTATAAAGGGCCATTAGCTGTGTTTTTTTATTCGCTCCCGATAGCTGCTATCCAGAGCCGACAGTTTTCTACGCCTAAATTTAAATTTGTCGCGCTGTTTATTGATAAACTAAATTTATTAACCATAAAACTATCATTTTTAATTCAACTGTTTAGCGAAAACTTGATATAAAAAATATTTGGATCTACCTATTTATACGGAGCGCTATCGGGAACCACTTTTTAAATGACGGCTCTCGATAGCAGCTATCCGGAGCGAATAAAAAAACACAGCTATTAACTAACGCTCCTTGTCAGAAATTTGTACTTAGATTCTGACGGTACGCGTAATATCTGACTACATTTTTCATCCATCAAGCGGATAAGGTCTCAAATTGACTATATGTCATTAACACTCCTTGCTAGAGATTTGGACTCAAGTTCCGACAATGTACGATATAGTTGATCAAATTCCTCAGCATCAGTTTGGTAAAGTATCCTCTATCAGCAGAAATAAATGTGTTTCGAATTTTAATCTTCAAATTGCGGTTTAACATGAAATTGATAAAGGGTTATTAAAGACCCATTACCAAGTGCCTTTTCCAGAGAGGGTCCATTACCACCTGCCTTTGCCAAAGATTTGGACTCAGGTTTCAATAGTAGACGATATTGGAAATAAGCATTTCATATGTTTCACTGTATTTAACTATTGTAGCTAACTTCACTTGAGTCAATAATATCTTTTTCAAGTGACACAACCTAAAAAAAGCAAAAGTAAAGGTTTTTTAAAATAAAAATTAATCTGGAATCATCCGTGTTTTATTTTCAAGTTTCCAGCTCTGCTTAGTTAAATTCCATTAGACGAGCTGATTAAATACCTCATCCAGCTTGGCAATTTTGACTGAAATTGGCAAACGGCAATTAAAACTTTTTGCGACAGATTTGGGCTTAAGTTCTGATAGTACACGGAATAGCTGAACAAATTCGCGATTTGCGGGAAAATATTTTATAAACTAATTGTTCGCTTAACATTTTTGTTGGTTTAATTTATTTTATCTATTGGATAAAAAATTGAATTCTTATTGGAACAAATTTATAAGTTGTACTAAAACAGTGTGATGCTTCTTTTAATAGTTCGGAACACTTTGTTTTTAAGTTTAGAACACCGGTATTTGATCATAATATATAGCTGGAAAGGTAGTCAGCAGGCCTTTTCTACTCCTATCTTTGTCTGAGACTTGTCATCATTGTGATACAGCCGTTTGATATAACTACTTGCTAAGGCTCTTTTATAATTCCACAATTTTCTAAATTTTGGATTATGGTGTATGCGCTCTAAGCAGCATCTATTTTGCACTTGATCTTCACTTGCTCCATATATTCAACTATAAAGGAATTTCTGAGTTATTTAATTCTTTAAAGTTGAAGTTTCCTTAATACTTGCTTTTTTCGTCTAAAAATCTGCTTATCTATTTCGTGGAGCCAAATTTTAATTTTTTACCTCTTGCCCTTTTCGAAAAAAAAACAATAAATCTAAACATCATTTATCACCTCAAAAACAGAAATTTTTTTGTTTTGAATACTCCTGTTGCGTACAGGGTCCAACAAAAGCGCCACTACATACGAATGTTGTATGTCTCAAAACTTCCAAAATGCGACTGTCAAAGTAATTCTGATTTCTTGTTTTTGCTTGTTTGTCTTTTGTGCGAACTAAAGTAAGAAAACGTAGTTAGGTGTGGTTACATGCAGAGTGTGACACAGGCATATCCATATGTATAGCAAAGACACAAAATGAAAACTTTTTTGTTTTAAATGTCCAATATAAGGTATGACGGCAAAGAAAACAAATGAAAACAGGATAATCATCGTAACGAGTAGATGACTTATCGTGCTATAATAACAGGAATTCCATTAGCGAATTAACATAAAGAACGATCTAAACAGATCCGTTTTTTGGAAGTCGGCCAAAAAACTTATACGAGTATACGACTGAAAATGAAAATTTATTTGGTAATTATTTGGTGTTTGAAAAGCGTAAATTTAACTTTTTTAATATTTTATGCAATTAAATTTAGAATTGTTGCATATCATTGTTTAGAAATATTAATATCTCATGTTTCAAAATATTTACAGAATATATGCAGCTGGTAAACAAACGACCCAATTCGCATGCCTCCTAATGCTTTAGGGCAATAAAAAAAATAATTTATAGCAAAACGGGCAAAGTATTGAATGACATTTTTAAACAATAAAAACTTCGTTAATGGCGAATAAATAATAAACTATCTATATGTGAAGCTCACACTAACCTCAGTATCGAATATCTTACAACCAATCTTACCCACGGATATTAAAAAAAATTGCGTAAAAGTTTACACATGGAAATGGAATCACGTCATATAAAATGATCGTAAATTTCAAAATTGCATACAGACAGCATTTAACCAATTAATTTCTTGCTGTTTTATTTTTAAACATTTTTAAATACATGTACGATTAAATTAATTCATTTCGTGACGAAAAAATACTATTGCACAATATATATATATATATATATATGTTTGCCATAATATTCTGAATTAACATTTACAATAAAAAGAAAAAAAAAATCTCATTTTAAATAAGAATAATTGTTTTAAATAAGATTAAAATCTTTATATATCATCATCTCGAATACGTGTTCTACATTGTATTTGGCTTTTACATACAAGTATCTGCAGAATGACATCAATACAAATTATTGCATAATGCTGCACAGCACACACGAAATCTAATCAATTAATTGGAATAATTTTCATCATCATATGCGCGATTATCATCCGCACACCAAAAAAAAAAGAAGCAATTCAGCTCAAAATCATGTATACGAATTTCCCAAACATTAATTATCTTTAAGGTGTAAAATTATGTAAATTGTATAATAAATCAGCACCGTCAAAATCTTAAAACCGAAGATGACAACAATAAAAACTTTTTGTTTTGTTTTCCGTTTGTCTTTAAATCAATATAATTAACATTAATAAATTAATTTATGTAATCGCACACATGTGTGTACAGTACGCAGGGGCAGAGAGACCGGCAGCTATGAAAACTAATTTCCAAACAATAAGCGGACTTTCTACACGCTGATTTAATAGAATGTCATACCTCATGCAGAGTGACATACTGACAATACATCAAATTATATTTAATTTAATTAGCGAAACTGTGTACTGGAAATTTTCCTTGTTATGGGATTACATTTTAAACGTGTATGGCGTAGAAATGAGACTTATAGATGAGTCATGTGCGAATGGACGAAAATGTTAAGGGTAACGTGTCTATATAGGAAGTACATACTTAAATATAATAATCTATAAATTGTCTGTAAAAAAAAATGTAAAAACAGCTTTTGAGTTCAGATGTGCGGTAAGCTCTAGAGGATTGCCACCACTATATCGGTTACAGCAAGGGGCTCGAACTAATTTACCTGTTTACATAACTCCTTTAGTTACTCTCTCACTGTGTAAAATCTTTAAAATCTTCAAAAGGTGTAGATTACATATAGCAGCGTTGTGCGTGCTTCAAATGTGCCTTTCTAATTATTTTCGAACATAGGGTCAAGCTACATAAAGCGTATTTTGTTGACCAAAATTTAATTCGAAATATTTTGGGTTTATTTGTTTCCCAAGAAAATAGCCAATTTGATTTAATTGGGATTTATCCTATGCAATTGTTGTTGTAAATTTTTCAACGAAATACACTCTTAGTTTCGATTTTGAATCACCCTGTATAAACACGGTTGTCCACTTCGTAAATATCTCGGAAAGTATACACCCTATGGAAAAAAAGGATCAAAACAAAAAAACTTATGTCTAAAGAAGTTTTTCAAAAATTGACTTTTCAGACATTATATATATATAAGAGTTTGCGTTTGCAGTTGCTATTCACTATAAACACATAGCAAGAACCATAAACAAACTAAATTTAGCAAATTAAATCCAGCAGAACAAGAAGCGTATTGTTCAAAACAAAGGTGCTTCACCCGAAAAAATTATTAAGGTAATATAAGCATGTCATTTACAGATTTCGTTCATTCATTTCACGATTGCAAACAAAATTACAATTAAAGTTAGCCAAAAGTTATTTCAGCCGAATGTAAAAATATTACCAGAAAGTTACCAGACAAAATATTTTGGCCGAAAAATATTTTAAATAAAATGAAAAATTAAAAAAAACCAACTTAGAAGCTGGTATTTTCATGAAGTGATTTTACGGCTGAATATGGGCTCATTTAGGTTTGCCATTGCTTAGCACGTAAAAATTTGTATAAATTCAACCCTTAAAGTACCATGTCTGGAAAGTGGTTCAATAGGAGTGCGTAGCCAATAGGTATATGTATATCCCTCGAAAAATTATCGGGTCAAGTTTGACGTGCGGAGCCCGGGAAAATTTATTTGAATGAAAAGCCAAAGTCGATATTCTTTAACAATTTCATTAAATATTTAATAGCGTAGATAACACGGTTTATTTAATTTTTTTAATTTTTAACGAAATTGATGATGCGGGTTATTAATTTTTGGTTATTTATATGGTCTGTTTACACACACGTAAATTTTGTGTCCGCTCCAGCTCCCAAAATATTATAATTTTCATGCGTACATTTTTCATCAGAAACTTTTATCACTGACCGCAGATTACCGAAAAGCTGGCCAAAATTCTGAAAATCTCTACTCGGGGGTTTTTGTGGTCGCTGATCACGAATCTCTAGTTACACTTACAAAATTTAACCCTTTTCATTCCTTATTGACAACGCCTCTGCGTAAAATGCCGTATACATCATATAACAGTCAAGATCATTTTTCCAGTTCAAAAATTAACAAAAATTTTGTGCCGAGAATTTTCAGCCTGTTTCTTCGAAAGAAGGTGCTCTCAATTAATCAAATGAATTGGTTTGCATAGTGACATACACATACGTCTAAATAAACATTTCACATCTTTTATAAATTTGTATTTGCAATGTTTTGGTTCAATACTAAGGCAGCAGCCCAATTTCCGACTTATTTCTTATATTCACTTCACAAAGTCTATTTCCATTTCTTTTTTTTCTACTCTAAATCTTGAGAATATTTTTAAAAATGTATTAAAACCGGGATTCAGATTTCGATTTTTGTAAACGGAATGGAATTGTTAAAACCGTGAAGAGACATCTGGTCTGGCAACCCTACAAATAAGTCGACTTATTTGAAATATTTCGCGGATTGGACTTCAGTCTAAGTTTATATTTGCAAATACAAAATTAAGTCAAATTCCTTGGTTGTTGGAGTGGTCAGGTGCGGGCTACACACCAAAATTCAAATAATCGCTTAACAAAAAAAAAAACTTAACGTCCAAACTAAAAATTGACATAATTTAATTCGGACGTGAAGTAAAAAACTTCAACAGTTTTGGGAATGTTCCTTTATAAATGGGATGGCTATTTAATGAATTAAGGTACAAGAAGTTTTAAGCACACATTTCTAGAATTTCAAATGATAAAGTTGTACCAATTGAATCAAATTTACAAAAATCTCACTTAATTAGATTTTTCAATCATAACAATTACTATTTCCATATAACTCCAAATAGCAAGTTTTTGTTATATGTTTCACAAAGTTCACTTTTGTCCGCTTAAGGTGCTTTATCAACTGGTTATTTTGTTTATCAATTTATTTTGTCAAGACAAAATAAATCAACATTTCAAAACTATATAATATCGTAAAACATCGCGAATATTCTCGAAAATGTTGAAAAGTCTAGAAAATTTATTATAAATTGGATTAATCGCGAGAAAAACTCGAATAATTTCGAACCATTTCAATAACATTGAAAAATCTAGACATTAATGAATTTGGAAAAGCCTATAAGTCTGCATAACAAAAATCAGGAAAATGAAAATCACCGAATATTTTTTGTGAATTTCAGAAACATCAAGCAAGTTAACGCTCAATAAGAGATGTAACTCGAATCACGTATTAAACAACCTAATTGTTTCGATTTCGAATTATCAGGTACCCTATTATGAAATGAAATGCATTTCGCTTGGTATATGGGTATTATGAACAGCGATTATCGCATATCGCATTTCTTATAAGAAAGGCTATTTTGACAATTAAAAAAATACCAGAAATTTGTTCAAGGGATGGGGGGGGGGGGTCGGTAAATAAAGAACAATTTCTTTAATGAAATAATGCATTCGAGTAAATATTTAAATTCAATTTCCGGACATTAAGGCCAAATCATCGAGACACCGTCTATTCATATATCCACATCCGTGTTAATATTTAATAGGCCAGTTCCATCATACTTTTCCATATTCCAGAACTTCATCCAAAAATCATTTTAGAATCCCATTTCAAATGTGCAAGCCCAATTTCATCATAACTGATTAAAAAATAGACAAGTTCCATAGATTGGAAGAGTAAAATCCCATTTCCAACGCGTATGTCAAATTTTACCATAATCGGTTGATAAATATGCGAGTTCCATCATACTTGGCCATATTCCACAACTTCATCCAAAACTCATTTTAGAATCCCATTTCCATCGCGGAAGTCAAATTTCACTAAAATCAGTTAAGAAATAGATAAGTTTTATCCTAATTGGCCATTCATTTAATTTGTTAAAGATTTAATTTGAAATGTTGATTTGAGGTTTGAGATATTAACAGTGACCTTTCTTAAGTCTTAAACGATATTTGTGTAAGGTTTGGTTTAAATCGGTCAAGACATATCATACACATATGCTGTACTCTGCACATAGATACAAACACTCACTTTATTTTGTAGATTGCTCAACTGTTCACTAAACACAATTCAATCCGCAAACAGCTACCCACTCAACCCTCAACCTAACCGCAAACTCTCTTTCAACTTATATCTTAACCCAACCCCAACTCCACTCCAACTCAACTTGAACTAAACCCGCAAATTGACCCCTAACTTCACCTTCAATTCAACCCCAAACTCAATACCCAACTCAATATTCAAACAAGCATATATAAAAAATTGGTAAATATTTCTATAACCAGGTATTTTGAGTCAATTCGTATGGCAGGTACCCGACCCTCTTGACGCACAGGTTCCAAACGCTTTTCAAATCTCGGCCTTGACCATAGAAATAGATTGGCAAAAAAAATTCAAATCGAACAAGCCGTTCTCGAGATACCATGGGTGCAGATATACAGACATCCAGGCATCCAGGCATTCAGACATCCAGACATCCAGACATCCAGACATCCAGACATCCAGACGTCCGGACATCCACACATCCAGACAGACGGACGAACCTTTTTTTATTTTTGCCTTTTTAGACTTAGGGAGTTTCAAAACGTCGAGGAAAGTGGTTTTGGACCAACCACATTTTTGATCATTTTTGACAGGATTTCAATACTTTAGTATTTTTAGACCGAAGGAAAAATGTGAAAAAGCATTCTAGATGAGAAAAAAAATAATTTCACCTGATACATTAGATACATTAGATTCAAAAAATACTTCAGATTTATAAAATTCAAAAAGTTCATAAGATTCGAAAAGTTCATAAGATTCAAAAGATTTATACGATTCATACGACTCATATAACATTCATAAGTTTCATAAGAGGCACAAGATTCATAAGGTTCATGAGATTCGTTTAAGTCCATTGAATTCAAAAAGTCAAATAATCTTGAAGAATTATAAGATTCATGAGATTCATAAGACACATAAGGTTCTTAAGATTCATAAGATTCGTAAGACGCTCAAGATTCATAAGATTCATAAAGTTCATAGGATTCATAAATTTAATCAAATTGATCTAGCTAGTAATTTCAGTAGATTCGAAAGACTCATAAAATTCATAAGATTAATAAGGTTCAAAAAATTCTTAGGATTCATAAGATTCATGAGATTTATAAAATTGATCAAATTCATAGGATTAACACGACTCATAAGATTCATAAGATTACAAAAAGTTTTATAAGATTCATAAGGTTTGTAAGATTAATAAGATTGGAAAGATTTATAAGATTTGAAGATAATTGGATTAATGAGATTCATAAGACTCACGATATTCATAAGATTTATGAGATTCATAAAATTAATAAAAGTCTTAAGATTTCTATGATTCATAAGATTCGTTTAAATTCAAAGAATTCAAAAAGTTATAACGTTCAAAATATTCTTGAGATTTTAATAATTCATAAAATTTAGTTGATCCACAAGGTTCATAGGATTCGTAAGAATTATAAGATTTATGAGTTTCATAAGACTCACAAGATTCTTAAGATTCATAAGATTCGTAAAACGCTCAAGATTCATAAGGTTCTTAGGATTCATAAATTGATTCAAATGAATAGAGCTAGTAATTTCAATAGATTCAAAAGACTCATAATACGCTAGACAGACTGTGGTTTAATAAATCCGATTTAGCTAAACTACTTTAAGTATTCTATGCAAAAAGAAAGGGATTAGCTAATATCGAGGTTGACACACTGCGACTATCTAGGGTATAAGATTCATAAAATTCATAAGGTTCATAAGATTCATAAAATTCTTAAGAGTCATAAGATTCATGAGATTTATAAAATTGATCAAATTCATAGGATTAATACGACTCATAAGATTCATAAGGTTTGTAAGATTAATAAGACTGAAAAGATTCATAAGATTATTAATATTTTTAAGATAAAAAGACTCACAAGATTTATAAGAGTTGAAGATAATTGGATTAATGGGATTCATAAAATTAATAAAATTCTTAAGATTGCTATGTTCATAATATTCATTTAAGTTCATAAAACTCAAAAATTCTTAACATTCAAAATATTCTTGAGATTCCAAAGATTCATAATTTAGTTGATCTACAAGATTGTTAAGATTCATAAGACGTACAAGATCCACAAGATTCATAAGATTAGTGAGTTCCATGATTCATGAGATTCTTAACATTCATGAGATTCATAGAATTCATAAGATTTACGCGATTCATTAAGTTCATCAAATTAATTGAACTAGTAAGTTCATTAGATTCAAAAGACTCAAAAGATTCATAAGGTTAATAAGATCCATAATATTCAAAAAATTCATAAAATTCATAAGATTCAACAGATTCATAAAACTAATAAAATTCAAAAATATTCCTTTATTGCATAAGATTCATTTAAGTTCATAGAATTCAAAAATTCTTAACATTCAAAATATTCTTGAGATTCCAAGGATTTTGTTGATCTACAAGGTTAATATGATCGTAAAATTAATAAGATACATAAGATTCTTAAGATTCGTAAAACATAGAAGATACGAAATATTCAAGTGATTCATAGAATTGTATCTCATTGTTCATGAGATTCATAAGACTCACGATATTCATACGATTTATGATAAGATTCTTATGATTCATAAGATTCGCTTAAGTTCATAGAATTCAAAAAGTCATAACATTCGAAATATTCTTGAGATTCCAAAGATTCATAAGATTTAGTTGATCTACAAGATTGTTAAGATTCATAAGATTCGTAAGACGTACAAGATCCACAAGATTCATAAGATTAGTGAGTTCCATGATTCATGAGATTCTTAAGATTAGTGAGTTCCATGATTCATGAGATTCTTAATATTTTTCTTAAGTTAATCAGAATAATTGAACTAGTAAGTTCACTAGATTCAAAAGACTCAAAAGATTCATAAGGTTCATAAAATTCTTAAGATTCTTAAGATTCATGAGATTTATAAAATTGATCAAATTCGTAGGATTGATACGATTCATAAGATTAAAAAAAGTTTTATAAGATTCTTAAGATTTTTAAGATAAATATGATTTATAGGATTCGTTAAGATTAATTGGATTCATGAGATTCATAAGACTCACGATATTCATAAGATTTATGAGATTCATAAAATTAATAAAAGTCATAAGATTTCTATGATTCATAAGATTCGTTTAAATTCATAGAATTCAAAAAGTAATAACGTTCAAAATATTCTCGAGATTTCAAAAATTCATAAAATTCCACAAGGTTCATAGAATTCGTAAGAATTATAAGATTCATAAGTTTCATAAAACTCACAAGATTCTTAAGATTCGCAAGATGCACAAGATTCATAATAGTCATAAAGCGCTCAAGAGCTAGTAATTTCACTAGATTCAAAAGACTCATAATACTCTAGACAGACTGTGGTTTAATAAATCCGATTTAGCTAAACTAGTTTAAGTATTATATGGAAAAACAAAGGGATTAGCTAAAATCTAGGTTGACTGACTGCGACTAATCTCGAAAAATCACTAAATCGGTTTTATTGCAGCGTGTCTAGGGTATAAGATTCATAAGATTCATAAGGCTCATAAGATTGTTAAGATAAGTAGGATTCGTTAGACTCACAAGATTTATAAGATTTGAAGATAATTGAATTCATGAGATTCATAAAACTCACGATATTCTAAGATTTATGAGATTCATAAAATTAATAAAATTCTTAAGACTCCTTTGATTCATAAGATTCGTTTAAGTTCATAAAACTCAAAAATTATTAACATTCAAAATATTTTTGAGATTCCAAAGATTCATAAGATATAGTTGATCCACAAGTTTGTTAAGATTCATAAGATTCGTAAGACGTACAAGATCCACAAGATTCATAAAATTAGTGGGTTCCATAATTCATGAGATTCATGAGATTCATAGAATTCATAAGATTTGAATGTTGAGAATAAAAATTCTAACGATTTTGTTTTGTTTTCTGTTCTCGACGAATTGTTGACGTTGTCGACGAATTGATGACTTTGTCGACATAGATGACGCTGAAATCTTATTGTCGGCGCATTGTCGACTCGTCAACGTCGACAATAATAGATGACGCGTCATCAAACATCCGTGGCATACACTGCGATTTAATAAAACCGATTTGGAGAATTTTTCGAGATTAGTCGCAGTGTGTCAACCTCGATTTTAGCTAATCCCTTTTTTCCATAGCTAAATCGGGTTTATTAAACCACAGTCTGTCTAGGGTGTTAGATTAATAAGATACATAAGATTCATAAATAAATAAAATTCACATCGTTGTAAGACGCAAAAGATTTATAATATTCAAACGATTCATAGAATTTAAAAGATTTACACCGATTCAAAAGGTTGATAAGGTTCATAAAGTTTGTAAGATTGATATGATTGGAAAGATTCATCAGATTTTTAAGATAAATAGGATTTATAAGATTCGTTGGACTCACAAGATTTATAAGCTTCATGAAATTAATAAAATTCATAAGATTCCTATGATTTATAAGATTTGATTAAACTCATGGAATTCGTAAAATCGTAAAATTAATAAGATTCATGGGATTCATAAGATTGATAAAATTCTTAAGATTTATGAGATTCATAAAAATCATAAGGTTCATGAGATTCAATAGATTCATAAATAAGAACAACAAGATTTATTACATTCACAACTGAATCGACAGTTATGGGTAATTTGGAAAATTTAGATAATTTTGTGAGAAATTCGTTTTAAATTCAGAAAGTTTCGTCAATCGATTCAGTGTGCGACACTAAGGCATATTGATCGAGAACACGGTCTATTGGTATATCCACATTTCTTTGAATATTTAATAATGTTAATTCATTTAGTTGCTCCTTGCCGATTGCGTTTCGTTGGTAATTGTTAAGGCCCCTGAGCTCCCTGGAGGAAAGATTATCCAGGTTAAGAGTCCTTCTAAAATTCTGAATAATTTTGTTATTATCTGTAGAGGCGTTCAAGATCTACCTGACCGTCTTTTAAACAATTTAATTAAATTCACTTAGGTAAACTAATTTCGACTTAATCTGGATCAAAGATCTATACAAATATAGGTTACATGTATTATACCTGTAAGTATTGATTATTTTCCTAATTCGAATTATAAATGATCTTGTTTGATTTCGCAAAAATCCGCTATCGCATTTAGAAAATGTTGTTTTATACCGAAATGCGATATCGCATGAAAATGAGAAATGCCCCCAGTAATTCTATAATATCACGCAACTATCAGCTCCAAGCGAAACTCATAAGGAAAAAGTTTATAAAAAGTCATGAAAACGTCAAATCTGGAAACGGGGCGGGATTACTTTTGCCGAAATCGAAAGCAAATTTATGTGGCGGTCGTGAAACACAATTTTGTATTCGGAAACAAATCATGTGGCGAAAATAAAGCCTGCATTCCATGAGAAAAATTGACTGACAGTAAAAAAAAAACGAAAAGAGAAAAATAATCTGATGCCCCATATAAGAGACAAAGACAACGGTTTTTATTTTATAGAAAAACAATTTTGCTGTAAAATAAAAAACGATGTCCTTGTCTATTATATGGGGCATCAGACTATTTTTCTCTTTTCGTTTTTTTGACTGTCAGTCAACATTTCTCGTGGAATACAGGCTTTAATCAATACACATTTTACATAGCAATACAACAGCAACATTTTTTTTACGAACAGTCAAATCAATGCCTCCTATATTACATACATACATACATAATACAAAACAAATACGATCAGTTGTAAATGTACAATAAGTAATAATCCTGAAGTGAGAACTGCACATTGACATCAACCTCTGGTTGCTTCACTATAGGTAAAGGTAACGTATTCAGTATTTCTCTTGAAGAAACTTCTTTCTGTGATGTAACACTATAAGGATCAATTGAGTTTGTCTTTAAATCTTCAGCGTAAACCAATAGATGATTAATGGTACTAACTACAAATCTACACACTGCTTTTTTATCGACATTTTATTTATTTACCCAAATGATGAAACCTAGTAAATCAAGACAATTAATCAAATAGGGCAGAAAAAACTATATCTACAAATCTGAAAGTTAAACAACCGCCCGATTTGTTTTACCTGTAGGAATCTCACGTCCCGTTAGTCCTTCGTAGCTTCCTTTATATAGAAAATAATTAGAGTATAGGTTAGCAGTTCAGTCGCTGTAGCCTCATGAGATGACTGAGAATTTTTATTTTTATTTTTTTTTATAATCCTGTGCCCGAATTCCGGTTCGATGACAAATGGTAATGAGAAATGACTTGATTTTTTATTTCAACTAGTCGGTTGCATTTTTATTTAGAGTAGGCGAAATAAAACATAAAGTCATTTTTCATTGTCATTTGTCATTGATCCGGAATTCGGGCCCTGGTGAGATCGAAACTAAAATTCTTTAAAATTTTGCTGCTTCGTAAATATTTATTTACTGGTATGTAAAAAATGAAATATAAGCATCGGCGTTAATATTGATTTAGGTGAAATTTTCGAAATTTGGGATTTGAAATTATTGTTGAAGATTATTCGAGAATTTCGAGATTAGGCACTCATTAAAAATTGTTGAAAATTTTCGTGGATTCTTCGAGGTTATTTCAAATTTTATAGATTTTTCGAAATTTTTCGATAATATTGAAGTTACTTGATAATTTATTAGAATTACTACTTTAAGTTGAGTTGGGTCATAATCTGTAACATGATCATTTAACAGTAATCACGATTTTACATATATATGACATATTATCTTCAATTTCATTCTTTCTTGGTCACAAAAGTGAAATATGTGAAATTAAACAAAAATATTTTTGGTTTGCTCATTTATATTGTATTGAAAATTTTATTGATGTAATCGCATCACATTTGAGGTTGTTTGAAGAACTATTTCCACCAATATGTTCCATACGAAACTTTAAGTCTGCATCTCTACCAACCAAAAAAAAAGCTCCCATTTACTCCATTTATTCCAAATACGTATCTCTTTTAGCTTTTGACAAAATTCGCGAGTAATCTTAAATCAAAGCCTGTATATCCTTAATTTTGTATACTTTAATGTTTTTTTTTTAAATAATGGGCCCTTCAGAAAGGCTTTTAAAAAATTTTAAAACTACGATTAACAAGATAACTGATGTAGAAAGTACTCATAATTTAACGGAAAAAACAGAATTACAAAATCCTAAAGATCACACTGCGGATTCTCCACACAAGGCAAAAATATTTCGCTTTTCTTTACCAAAGATTTAAAGTTCAACAACTGTTCTAAATCCTCAATATCCGGTTTTTAAAATATGTTTCACAAAAACCAGAAAGAAACATTTTAAACGAAACGAATCCGATTATAATACAAAAAATTTGAATATTAGTGACTCACCGGTATTTGTACAAAGGTTCCATTATTCACGGTTGGATACGCGAATAATGGCACCACGGGAACTGTTCCATTTTTTAAAAATATTGGTCCTTGTATTGGTGTTACCGTTGGCATTGCGGTTTTTTGGTTTCCTAAAATAATTAAACACAAAAAAAAACAATTTAAATATATTTGATTTTGTTTATATCATTAATTAACTGATTAATTAATTCTAATTAAGATGATACCCATTTATGTATAAGCGCAGACTTGAATTTATAGACCACAAAAAATTTCTGTTTAGTTTTTAACTTGTTCCAGTTTAATTGCACTAAACTATTCGATGGACGTTCAATCTTTCACTAAACCTATATAAATTCTTGAAATGGTATGACCAATAGGCCGTGTGTAATGTGAGCTCTTAACATTATAAATTACTTGAGTAAGGTTGAACCGCATTGAAATCTGAAATCTCATCTTATCACGTTGCCTTTCGCCATAATTTAATGATCGCAATTTATTAAGTCGCGTGTTCATTTACAATAAGTTTAATAAATTTGTAATTTATATCTTTTTAATAAATTAAATATTTTTATTGTATTTAATTTATTAATAACTTTATAAAGTAACACAAAAAAAAAAAATTTTATGCGACATCACGTAGACACACACCTTAGAATTGAAAATATGTTTAGTTTATAGTTAATATGCTAATTGAATAATAAATGAAAGATAGCAGTTCATAATTTATAGTTCTGCTTATTGTCATATCTATGTATGTATGCTGATAAGACAATTTAGTCGATTTTGTACACACGAATTATTTACACCGTTTTTACTATGTCATTATTAGTTACTTGAATCACAGATAAATTAGAAATGACCTTAGAAATAGTGCTACATTGATTTATTTAATTTGCGGTGCAGTATTTACTTAAATAATTAAATCAATTTATTTGTAGTTCCTAATAATAAATTACATGATCATTATTTCGATGAATTTTCAAAGAAACGCTAGTTTGGTCATAAGCGCATAAAGTCATAGGAAATATTTGTGGTTTTGTCTTTGGTGAGCCATACTATACAGTGAAAACTTTATGATTTAGCGCCATTAATTACAACCAAAGAAAACCTTCGTAATCAATTTTAATTTCCGCACAAGTTCAAAGATTTTACTTTTTAATTGTAAAATAATTTTTAATACTTATAAAACGCAAAGAAAATGTTAAGGAATCGAATAAGGCCAAATTACGCAAATTAAAAGTTAAAAACGTAATTAAAAATTGATTCTGCCAATAGCAGAAAGATCATAATTTTGAAATCAATGCCGTACCGTACTCTATTCTGGTACCAAAACCCCCAAAAATTGGTTTTGTACAAACTCGCTATTTCTTCTTAGCAGGGAAGACATCGGAGACAGGCGACCATCAGAACTGCTCAGGCACATTCGTAGCCTGGGCGGCAGTAAATTCCACCAAGAAGTTTTTTAAGTCTTTATGGAAGCTACCTGAGATCATAAAAATCGCAATGTTCGCGCAGCCAAATGATTTGGTACCAGAAGTACTCGCCAAAACAGCGGACAAAATACAGCCAGTTGTACAGAGCAAAATTGAAGACAAAATTCGATGTTAAATAATACGTACATCCGATCGAGGTACCGACGATCCTCATACATTCAGTCAATTGCAACGTCCGTGAAATCCATGAACGTAGATACCCATTCAAAAAACGAGTTGACTAACGGATAGAGACAGCCTTAATTCAGCCTCAATGACTGGCACAGAATTACATCGTTCCCCACGTGGGGATTATTATCGGTGATTACACATGGTTACAACACCTAACTCAAAGCTCAGCTTTACTACTGACGCTTTAATTCCTGCCGTCGGGGAAGTCTGCAACAGTACAATAACAAGTGTTGGAGGTCACTGGAATTTTCCTCTAAGAAACTCTCGCATGCTGAACATAAACATTCCGCATTCGATCGGAAATTACTCGCAATATATCAGGCAGTCAAACACTTCAGATACTTCATTCATATTTTCTGTCTAAAACTGAAACTGAAACGACCACAGTCGAGACTCATTTCGACTTAATCAAAATCCGAAATTCATAAAAAGCAAAACTACAACTTTGGAATTTATTTTCTGATAGTTCGTCAATGAAACTAGGTACCATTTTTCAAACTACCTCGCCTCGAAATCTTCTGCGAAAAATCTACTGGGTGCAACCGCTCATATACATCACAGAACCGTTACGTCCAACCGTATTCGACAGATTAAACAATATTTCGCAAAGTTTTGTCCCTTACACGATTCTCAACTACAAATTAGTGTACATTTTGCGGAATTCACAGGCGATTCAATGATTTCCTATAATTTCTATTCTGAATTGCTCAAGCCATATCGAAATGAAACGAAATTTTTGCAAATTCACTTTATTGATCAAGAAGGCCTTTGATAATCCAATATTTGAATGTTATCGTCAAAACAGAAATGAAACAGACATGATTCTGAGCTACTGTACAAATACTTAATAAATTAATTAAGTTAATTTTCCCGGACGTATGAATCTTTGGGCAATATCTTAGCAAACTCATCACTGCTTAATGCTTAAATATATCAAGACGACCACATCATTTGTGCAAGAATCAGTAATTGGTGGCAAACCTTTCTTCTAATGATGAGAATGTTTCGGATTCACTAACACAACCTGAACCACCAATACAAATTCTTCATACTGGCAGTTTGTGATCCTTCAAATCCGGCAGCATTATGCAAAAACCACAAAAGCAAAGACAATCCGAAAACGTTGTCAAATATCAGAACCATCATTTACGTCAATTTCACAAAGCCAATTTTTTGAGAATTGGAATTATTGTTAGTAAAACCTATGGAAATATTAAGGCAAAATGCTTTCAACAGTCGATAGAGGACACCAGATACACGCAAACAAGTTAAAAATTTGCGCTCTTTTACGACATTTCTATACAAATAGGTATAAAAGAACATACCATAAATCAAGTGAAGAGATATTTTTGCAACTGAATGTGGAATCTGTTGATTCGGTGGCAAAACCAACTTCATTCGATATATAAATTATAAATCGAAAACTAAATCCTAAACGATTTTTACGAAAGCCACTGATTAACCAGTGAATATTATTTAGTAATTACTCGCTCATAATTCATTCAATTTTCGATGATTATTCACTCATTATTCAAGCATTATTCATTCAGTATTCCCAGATTATTCACGTTTTTTACTGAATAATTATATTCATTTTTTCATTATTCACTGAATATCCCCTCATTTTTCTGTCATTATTCACTCATTATCTACGGGTCAGTCATCAGTATTCACATATTCACTAATTCCCCACTCAGTATTTACTGATTATTGACTAATGAACGATGTATTTACTCATTACTCTCTGCATTATTCACACATTATTTGCTTATTACTCAGTGATTAATCATTCTTTATTCACGTTATTCGCACATTATCCAAAGTATTATCTGATTATTCTAATCTTAGTCTTATCTAATCTTACTCTGATCCTAATTACCAACAATTTATTCATTGATAGGTGAATCATGAGTAATGAGTGACGATCGAATAAAGAGTGAATAATAGTGAATTCGTCTTTATCATCAGTGATTAAATAATGAATTTCGAGTGAAAAATCTGAGATTATTCAATTAATAATCAGTGAATAATAAAAAATGAGTGAATAATCATATTCAGTAATCACTCATTTTTCACTCGTTTTGCCTACTTTTTATACTTTTACAGAGGTTAATACTCGTAGAACGGCTCGGAACCGTCCTTTTATTATACAAATATAAAATTTCATCCTTCTGCTATCCAAATCAGTTATAACCTTTTTAAATAGTTTTCTAGTATTCACTCATTATGGAATCTGTTGATCCGGTGGCAAAACCAACTTCATTCGATATATAAATTATAAATCGAAAACTAAATCCTAAACGATTTTTACGAAAGCCACTAATTAATCAGTGAATATTATTTAGTAATTACTCGCTCAAAATTCATTCAATTTTCAATGATTATTCACTCATTATTCTCATTATTCACTGAATATCCCCTCATTTTTCTGTCATTATTCACTCATTATCTACGGGTCAATTATTCACATATTCACTAATTCCCCACTCAGTATTTACTGATTATTGACTAATGAACGATGTATACTCATTACTCTCTGCATTATTCACACATTATTTGCTTATTACTCAGTGATTAATCATTCTTTATTCACATTATTCACATAGTATCCACATTATTCTCTGATTATTCTAATCTGAGTATTCTAATCTAATCTTACTCTGATCCTAATTACCAACAATTTATTCATTGATAGGTGAATCATTCATGAGTAATGAGTGACGTACGAATAAAGAGTGAATAATAATGAATTCGTCTTTATCTTCAGTGATTAAATAATGAATTTCGAATGAATAATGACAAAAAAATTTGTGAATAATCATATTCAGCGATCACTCATTTTTCACTCTTTTTGCCTACTTTTTCTACTTTCACAATAGTTAATAAAAAGGTTCTGCTATCCAAATCAGTTATAACCTTTTTGATGATTTTTCTAGTGTTTCGGAGTTATTAACCAAAGTCTAATACACAGTTTTTTGGTACACAGTCCTTTTCTATCAACTACCAGTTTTTGTTGTTGCCATCCTTCCACCTTTGCTGAGTAGGGAATAAACCTCTTCGCTGTAAGCTGTACTATATCTTCCTATGAAGATCTTAAGTTAGTCATACCGTCCGCATACCAAGAACTGATTTACCTATCGGCGTAAACTATTCCAATTTGAATTAGCATTTGTTTAAGGATTTTAAGGATTTCTCCTTAAACATTATGCTTTAGCATGCTGCCGAAAAAATAATAGTAGACGACAGGACGAGACTGCGTAAAAGCAAAACCAGAACCGTCTACCAGCCTATGAGCTAGTCTTTTATCAATCTTTTATCATCATACCAAAAAAAATGGAAAAGCCTAATTTCTCTTAACTTTTTACTAAAATAATAACACTTTAAGAAAAATTATTTACAAAGGTGTTTTCCGAATTTAGATATGTGTAGTCTCGCTGAATTTAACAAGTTTTGGAATTTTAGAATAAACGAAGATTTATTGTCTTTTTGAATTTTGATTAATTCTGAAAAATTTCGTAGAATTTGACGATTGATTGATTTTTTGATTTGGATTCCAAATTTTTATTTCGCAGGGTACGGTTTTGTTAGATTTGCTTACTTTAAATTTGTGTATGTTCGTAAGACCTAGCGATGCATAAATCAATATTAAAAAAAACTCGAAATTTTAAAATTCATCTACTTGGTATCAAGTATTACTGAAATCATACAAACAATGGATACAAATGTTTACAAATCAGCTTACAGTATATGATGAATATATATTCCCATAAACTTTACACTTTAATCGCGCAAATATCAAAAAAGACGTGCTACACATTAAACATATCTATGCTTAGTCATCGCCGTCTTACTCGTGCATGTATTATAAAATATTCAACCAAAGTTTAACATAAACTAAACAAACAAAAAAAAAAAAAACATTCAAAATCAAAAGATGTGAGAGCGCTAATAAATTAGCGGACATTAATATTCCTCATATGTACATACAATATACTATATAGATGGGTATATTCAACAATCACGCAAATGGACGCAATTACAATTAAACTTATAATGGGCAGATTGTTAATTTAATGTCTTATAAACTTCAATTTATCATATTTTATTGTACGTATGTTAATCTTTGTCAAATTTATATAATTCAAAACTCGTATAAATGCGCTCTTTTCACAAAATTTATATGTCACACAAGAGAGGTCTATATATTTAAAATGTACAACAAACCAAATAAGCACGTAAGTTTCCAACTTAGCGATTGCAAGAAGAAACAGCACACATCTCTTTTGATTACTTTTTAAAATGTTTATGTAAGAAATTATAACATAATGACAACCGAAAATTTATTGCTTTATATACTGATAGAGGCGACGAAGACGACGACGACGATGACACCGAATAAGAAATGACCAAACACTTTGCAGGCGACTTAACTGTGCTAGCTATATAACAACATCAAAAAAAAAAAAGACTTTCACTTCGTAATACATTTTTTTACAACAACAAAACTGAGAGCAAATGAATGACGTGTTTTAATTTTAACCCTTTTAGTAGTGTACGTGCACTATATACATTATTATAAAGGTAAAACGTTTGTTCTTCCGCGCACTCCTTTGCCTCACACAATATCAAATGTATGTCAATGTAAAATTAACATGACAACTGTACGAGAGTTTTTTTTTTTTTTTTTGTGGTTAATCTTTATGTAATGCGCGGTTTAATCGATGTTGGTCTATTATGTGGACAGCCAAAGGCGGAATGCACGCCTGCATTTCTTTATTACAAAACATTAATTTACTTTTGATTACTTAATTATATTATAAATTAAATTTATTGGAAGATGAGGATGATAATTTTTTTTTTATTAGCTATAGATATTCACTGCACATACTGGTAATGCATTAACGTGTACATACATTGTTGGCATTTTATGATACGAGTATTTTATCTAAACTATAAATCTTCGAACAATTACAATTGAATTGTTTAAGGTTGTCGTTTATTTTAAAAGCTTCTTACAGATTTTAGGTTTTTGGTTTTTATTTGAAATGGTTCTAAAAATATTCTTTTAACAGTCTGCTAAACAATGGGCACCGATATAAAAAATTGTACGTGTGCACGGGTATTTTTGTGCATTTCTTTATCGGCACATAATACAATATCAAATATCCCACAAGATTATAAATAACTATTTTGGTGTAAACCCGCAGGTCTTAATTCAAGTTGGGGTATACAACTTTCAATCGATATGCTTCCAAATAAGTGATTTTGTCTTAAATTCAAAAATTGTATCCAACTTGGTACAAATTTTAAAGGCAGTTAATTCTACTTAGCCAGCTGATTTTCTGACATTAAATATATAGCCGTTGCAATCCTCGAGGAATCAAATTAACTGTATCCAACGTATTCTTTTGTCCGCAGGCAATTGTTGCAGTTTTAGTTTCAGTTTTTTGTTCCAAAAACTTACATTCTCCTTGTGTGACCAAAATTACCCTCCGACGTGCGTATTTGAATTTTTTGTTATATTTCTCCTTAAAACTGTAATAACTTGGTAAAGATTTGAGGTACAAAAATTTCAACAGGCTCATATTCAAGATTTTTAAATTATCTTCAAAATGGTTAATTTGGTTTTTGCGAATAACAAGATTAACAGTGTGTAACGATGTAATCGTCTTCGCTGACCTAGGGTTAACTCGAAACGGTACATTTGGTTACAGTGGCGCCCAAACATAAGGACAATTTAGGTAATTTTACAATTTTTCTTTATTATACTGTGCATAACATTTTTGTCGTCAATTAAAATTATTCGTTCAAGTTCACGTTCATGTACTGGCATCCGGAAATTCAATTTTCGTTTTGACCCGAGTGAGAGCAGCAAGTGAATTAATAAAGTTCAATTCAATTCTCAACATTTGTTCTCCGGTGTTTTGACTTTGTCTAGTCAAATTTACCACTCAATATGACTGGAGTGAAGCAATTAACTTTGTTATAATATATTGCCATGGATTTCGTAATGGCATATAGCTACCCGAAAACAAATACATGAAGTGTGCAGTAATTTCAGTTCAGAAACCCATAACCCTGTTAACTCAGGTTCAAAAAACCAAGTAAATTCCGTCGGTTGCCAAGCAGCTGATCACGAATTAAATATGGGTTCAGGAGGTAATCCAAGCGATAATAACGATATTTGTGCATTAGACATGACACGAGGTCATAATATGCATTTTTCTTACAGGGTGGTCAATTCTACAGATAGGAATAAGTTAAAATGATTTATATACTCCTCTCAACAGAGTATTCTGTTTCGGATGTAGACAGGAGGGTGTGTTGAGCCCAAACTGCGCGGTTTGTAATGATACGAGTAAATCTTCGGGAAACTCCAATGGGAAGAAATGGACCAATCGGAAGCCGTTTCTACTTCCAAATTCGACCCGATCTTGGCAATATTTTAAATTAAAAAAAAAGATAGGTCGGGAAGTGTGTGGACATACTCATTAATGGTCACAAAGTTAAAAGTCTTTTGGATACAGGTGCTAATATAAGTGTCTTAGGCAAAGGTTAGATCTCTGATAGGTATTAAATTCCATCATCTTCCTACCATAGTCTCCACGGCGAGCAGGATAAAAGAACGCATATTGGGACATATAAATGTTGAAGTACAATTTAGTGACAGCAAGAAAAAGATGCGACTACATTTAGCTCCCAATCTATCGCAAAATTTGTATTTAGTGTCAAATCCTCAGCGTCATCAGAAACAACCATACTTAAGCTTTCTTCGAACCAGCAGAAAGATCTCGATAGAGTAATATCTTTGTTCCCGTCGTCAAGCGTCAGAGGTCTGGGCAGAACTCATCTCATAACCCACAAAATTGATACCGGTTCAGCTAATCCAATAAAGCAGCGCTATTATGCAATATCACCCGCCATACAATCAGTGATGTACAAAGAGTTGGACCGAATGATATCACTGGGAGTTATCGAGGAGAGTGAGAGCTCATGGAGTTCGCCAGTAACTATTGTGACTAAGCCGAATGGAAAAATGGGAGTGTGCCTCGATGCCCGAAAATTAAACGAGGTGACTGTAAAGTATTCCTACCCAGTGCCTTTAACTGAGGGACTACTGAGTCGACTGGAAGATATCACTTTCATTTCTACTTTGGACTTGAAGGATGTCTTTTGAGGCCCCTGGATGACTGGGTAGGCCCCTTTACCAGTTCCCGGTAATGCCTTTTGGGCTCTGCAACGTTCCTCAAAGTAGGTGCAGATTAATGCACAAGGTGATTCCACACCAATATCAGGACAACATCTTTGTGTATCTTGATGATGCACTCATCACATCGAAAACATTTCAACATGATCACCTGAAGGTATTGATGCTGGTAGCGAAACGCCTAAACGAAGCCAACTTAACAGAATTACCTTATTTAGGTCATGTCATCGGATGTGGCTGTATGCGAGTGAATCCAGAGAAGGTTTCTGCTATAAATGCGTATCTGATACCAACAACTTTGAAACAATTACGGCGGTTTTTCGTCGATATCGTCGATTCATCGATAATTTTTCGCCAATCTCAGCGCCTCTCACGTATCCCCTGAAATCTAAACGAAAAATATCGTGTACTGAGGCTGCCCAAACAGCGGTGTTAAGTATGAAAAAGTTCCGTCCTTATATTGAAGGATTTAATTTCACCGTCATTACAGACCATGCTAGTCATCGTTGGCTGAGTCAGTCCGACTTACAGGATGATTGGCTCGATGGAGCTTAAAGATCCAAGGCTTTCAATTTCAGATTAAGCACCGTAAAGGTTCCCATAACATAGTTTCGGATGCGTTATCGCGAGTTTATTGTGAGCAAATTGTAACTGATGGCGATCTTAATAATGCTGATGATATACTTCATATTGATTTGAAATCTCCAGCCTTTCAAGATGCCGAATACCACGAAAAATTACAACTCTACAAAATATAAATAATGTGGAATGCAATTGACACCTCCTTCAACAGCGCACATGGGAATCGAGAAAACATTAGAGCGACTTAAACGATACTTCTTCTGGCCCCAAATATCAAAAGCCGTCGGAGATTATGTTCAAGAGTGTCAGGTATGTAAAATGTTTAAAGCTGCGAATTACGCATTGAGACCTAATATGGGGGATTTTTTGTCAGTGGGCAGATCCTTTCAATTTCTGTACATGGACTTTTTAGGGCCCTATCCTCATTCTAAATGGGGCAACGTTTATTTATTAATTGTTTTAGACCGATACAGCAAGTTTGTTCTATTAAAACCGCTAAGAGAGGCATCTGCCTTACTTTTGTGTGAATATCTTGAACAAGAAGTATTCAATTTATTTTCAGTACCAGAAACGATATTAATGGACAATGGGAAACAAATTCAATCACATTTATTTATTAATCTTTTAAAGAAATACAATGTCCAGCATATTATAATTCCATATCATGCACCTCAGAGTAATGCATCCGAGAGGGTCAATCGCACCATTTTGGCGGATATTCGTTCGTATATCCCATTAAATCATAGTAAATGGAATTTGCACATTTCGGAGATTGCTGCTACCTTAAGAAACGTCACACATTCGTCTACCATGTACTCTCCGCATTTTTTAGTGTTTGGGCAACATCAAATCTGCCATGGATCTGATTATCAATTAAAAAAATTGCTAGAGTGCGAAGTAGTAGCACATCTTCAAACGTCATACTTAAGAAATGAAAGGCAACATAACCTAACAGCAAACCGTCGGGACATAGTTATTGGACAACGTGTGTTTTACATTTTGTTAGACATTAACATTTCTTCCCTCGTTTAGAAAATTTGTATTTAACTCAAAAGGGGATATTTCGTCGATAAATTTTCTTCCAGTGTATAACGTGTAGATTTTTTGACTGATAAAAGTGGATTATCTCAACCTATCCATAAAAGTGAACTATCTCAACTTTCTTAACAAATAATCCCCCAATTTTGGGGAATTTATTTCATTTTAGTAAATTTCCATTTTAATATTAAGGACTTACTCGGATATCCATAAGCGACTGATCCTTAAATGTAAATCATATGCATTACATGCATAAACAATTGTCTTTCGCGAACCAAAGTCAATCGGAAATCACCCTCACTATTCTCAGCTATTCCTCTACATTTTATTCAATTTTCTATTAACAATAGCCCCCAACAACTTTTTGGGCAACACAAATTTTTAATTCTTATTCTTATACATCACACTACTAAATACAAAACTTTTATTCATTGTTTGAATGGAGAAAAAAAAAAAAATTTGAAATGTGCATGCAAGCGAGAACTACATAATAATGAGAGGAAATCTTGTGATTGTGAATTTAGCTTAAAAAAATTTATATTTAAACCAATCGTCGAGTTTTTAATTGATCAAGTGACCAGGACCAAGATTTTTTAATTTTAAATTTTTGTTCTAATAATAACTTCTCGATTTTGTCTATTTTGTTTTTTTTGATAATTCTAGGATCGATCAACTTCCAAAAGAGGCTGAGGTATTTTATATAATTAGAATGTCGATGTGTCAGTAATTCTGTGATATCACGCAACTGAAACCCTTGCAATTTTCCCGATAACTTAGAAATACATGGAATAAACTTGGAATTGTATAATAATCTTGAGAAATTAAGAAATCAAACCTTATATAATTTGCCAACGCTATTTAAATCCGGAAATCTATAAAATTCTTTCCGGTTTTAAAAATAACGGTTAAAATCCGGTCTTAAATTTTTTAAGTTAAAAATTTTGCTTGTAACGTCAATTAATTAAATTTTAATTAAAAACTACTTCTGTATTGAAAACACAGATGGCATTGGATAAACACAAATTGAAAATTGAGCGCTTGAAAAAAATTCAATCACGTGCAAAAATTCAATCACATTGAGCAAAAATGTATAATTCAGTTGTTTTAATTTTAATTCTCAGAGTACCAAATAAAATGTCATATAAACTTTAAGAATTTGTGCGTGACAAATGGCCATGCCGCAACACGCAAGACATGTAATAAAATTGTGAAATATGCTGGATTTGCAAACAGATGAAGATATTTGTGAGCCATCAAATTTACATCCCTATTCCATTAGTCGTGCCACTTGTCACTTGTACCAACAATCAAATTTTGGTATTCTCTTAGTCGATCGATGCGACAATCGTCGTTTGAAGTGACAAACATCCTTTTAACGCGTCCTCTTATATTATCATTTCGATCGACTAAGAGAATACAAGTTTAAGGTTGAAGTGTTACGTCGAATGAAGTGATACTACCAATGGAATAGGGGTATTAATTTAAAAATCAATAGCTGCCTTTTTTTATTCGCTCCGGATAGCTGCTATCGAGAACCGTTATATAAAAAGTGGCTTCCGATAGCGCTCCGTGTAGAGCCAAATATTTTTTATATCAAGTTTTCGCTAAACAATTGAATTAAAAATGATAGTGTGATGTTAAATAAGTTTAGCGCGTCAAATTTAAATTTAGGCGTAGAAAAATGACGGCTCTCGATAGCAGCTATCGGGAGCGAATAAAAAAACACAGCTAATATCGTTATGCTTCATGTATATGTGAATTTAGTCCGAAATATTTTTTAGGATTGTGTCCCGACTAAATTTAAAATAATTTTTTTCCTAATACATATAAACGCATTTTTTAGTTTCATCCCAAAAAAATTAAAATATTCAAATATGAGCTTGATTATTCACTTATATCTTAAAAGTATTGAACAAGGATTTCCAAACATATCGCTGATGCCAAATGGTAGTCTGAGTGCAACCTATATACCACCATTGTAATATGACTTGGCTACAGGTTTCTTAGGAATTATCCAAGAAAGCACGATTCATGTAAAATTGTACTGAGACACGAATGGGAATATTTGCTTACGTGGTCGTATCCATACACACTTATAAAAGTATTGCTTATGTAATGTAAATTGCATTAAATAGAGGTCCAGTGGAAGGCTGTATTACAAAATAATACAGTAATTACATTAAATTTTAGTGCAACATTCCAATAGAATGTAAAGCAAGTTGTAGAAGAACCATCAATCAACTGCATTAAAATTTATCAAGGCTGCATTAGTAAAATATTTTAAAAGTATTAAATTTTAAAGCACGTTGTATAACAAGTTGCTTAAGTTTATCGCTTTTTTCTGGGGTTTGGTCTTTGTTTTTGGTGCCTTGAGGGTCGAAGTCTCAGAAAGCAGGTTACTTTAAAAAACCAAACATTCATCTTTCCATTGGCAGGCCGGCTTCTTATTAATCGTAATAAATTATAAATTAAGAACTGAAAAGCTTACCTTTAACATAATAGACATTTTCGAATTCAGAAAACCCGATTAGTTTATTTGTCATTTAGTCGGTTTGATTTAGCGAATTTTATATCAGTAAAGCAAAACACTTGCATGAATCTATTATTCATATATACATTTAAGTTATTTTAGCGAATTTAATGTTGGTATAATTTTTCAAGGTTGCTTAAAAATCTATAGTTTTAATAAAAATATTTTTTACTACATATACTGCTTTAGAAATCTTCATAATTGCATTAAAATTCATTTCTTTAGGGATTAAACAATAAAGCACGAATCATGTTGTAAAGCAAATGTTTTTAGAAATTCCTGTGGCCACGAACGAACACATAAGCAAATATTCCTATTCATTTCTCAGTACAATTGTATATGATCGTGCTTTCTTCGATAATTCCTAAGAAACTTGTAGCCAACTCATATTGCAATGGTGGTATATAAGTTGCACTCAGGACAGACAAAACTATCATTTGACATCAGCAGATGAGTTTGGAAATCCTTTAATTTTAAATTCAATGCTTTTAAGATTTAAGTGAAGAATCAAGCTCATAGCTCAGCATCAGCGATTATTTAAATTTAAATTTAGCCGAGACACAATCCTAAAAAATATTTCGGGCTGAAATTCGGGCTAACTTCACATACATTCATACGCTCCTCTATTTTATCAAGAATGACTGCCAGTGAAGGATTTTCTCGTTTTTGTACCTAAAAAGATTTAAGAATCAAACAGTCAGAAAACTAGACAGACATTCAATATGGATAAAAGTGATATAGTACGTATTGTTACTAATGCCGCCTGCATCTGGGCCCGTATTCTTGAAATTCACCAAAAAAAAAGTCGCCAGTGGTTCGACACTAATATTTTGCGCACGGAATACAGCTGGCTGTATTAGATGTTCTGTATTCAAAATCAACTAATGCCACCACTGTGATCTGAAAATGAATGGTTATATGAAATAGAGATAAATCCAGAAAACCATGAAAATTACTTTGAATCTTAAGAAATTGTCGAAACTATTTCACATATGCCTCTATTATGGTTCTCACCTAAGAGTCACTTCGCGACTTCAAGTCATTCAAATCAAATTTTGGTATTATGGTTCTCGCCGTGAATGAGAGTAATGTCAAACTTGCTCGCTTAATATTGTAACGATGACACCTATTGTATAATAGAATAAGTTAAATTAATAGCTCAATGTTAAACTGTACTAAAATGGAATTTTCCATGATAAAATTGTTCTACACTATTCTAACTAGAAAAATCATGAGCTTTATAGAAGTATTGGTTTGTGTATATAAAAAGGCGAACGAAGTCGAATTGGATGAGTAATATTTAGTAAGCGATAGTGTAAAGATTAAAAGGAATTAAAAAGTGAATTAAAAATTGTTTTAGTGTAAAATAAAAAGTAAAAGTGATTTGTAAAATTTGAGAATAATTTATATAAAGTGATTTTGTGCATTTTTATTGATAAACTGTGTTGTAATAAATTTTGTGAAATAAATAAATTCGTTGGTGATAAATTAAATTGATTTTGTATTATTCACAATCCAGTGATACGAATCTTAATTGACAAGGCAAAAACGTAACATTATATCTCGATGACTAGTGGGTTCGAGACTAATATACCTTAAGGTAGAGAACTATTAGAAGCTGGGCATTAAATAAACTGCGAATTTCATTCAAGTGGTATTCCTACTTACTGGCCAACGGATACAAACAAAATACCAGACGTGATTGACTTTTTTATAGCCAAAGGTATTTCAGAAAACTATATCCACATCGAAAATAATGAAGGGTTATCCTCGGATCATTCTCCAATCATACTTACGGTCAGTGAAACAATAATTGAAAAAGCCACCAAGTTTAACAAGCGGTTAATTGAGGAAAGTATTGATCTTCAAGTCCCAATCAAAAACCGAACACAACTTGAAAGAGAAGTAGAGCTGCTCATAAACAATATTCAGACCGCAGCATGGGAAAGCACTCCCCCTGCCAAAAATAAACCTCACAAGAATGAAACATATACACAGGAAATAAGGAATCTGGTCAGAGAAAAGAGGAAAGCTCGCAAAATCTGGCATAGAAATCGAGCACCGGAGAGCAAAATTATCTTCAATCAGCTCAAAAACAAGCTGCAGAAGTTAATACAAGAAAGCGGCGATCCGGTCGTTAGAATCGGTGTCTTTGGCGTCACGGGTGGCGTTGAGTTGTCACTCATCTCTAAATGAGATGGGTGAGCATTTCAACATCCAGGTAGTCTGGGTCCCAGGTCACTCGGGCGTCATGGGGAACTGCAGGGCAGATGAACTTGCTAGGCATGTTACGACTTTCCAGCTGCAACCGGAAAGGGCAAGTCTGGGGAGGCCTATCACAGCGCTGAGACAAGCACTTGGGAGGCAGGCGCTATCCTCAGCGGGGGAAAGGTGGTCTAACACCCTAACCTGTAGAGTTGCAAGACAAGTTTGGCCAAAGCTGGACTTGGGGCGCACTAGGGCATTAATATCCTTACGAAGACGTGAATTAAGAACGGTCGTAGGAATACTCACGGGACACTGCCTTTTTGGAGAACATGCAAGAAGGCTGGGTCTGGAGGCTAATGACTTCTGCAGAAGCTGCTTGGACGAAGAGGAGGAAGAGACGTTGGTCCACTTCCTTTGCTCGTGTCCAGCATTGGCTCTCAGAAGGCACAAACACTTAGGTAAGTTCAGGATGGACTGCCTCTCGGATCTCGAAAACATTAAAGTGCGGGACGTCTTACGCTACATAAGTAGCTCGAAATGGTTCCAATAGGGGTAAAAGGGGATACATCCTGTGGTATCACAATGGACCGTCACCGGTCTAAGTGTGCGTAAGCAGCCACTCCAACCTAACCTAACCTAATACAAGAAACCAAAGCGGTAAGCTTTAACAAATATTTAATAAATCTTTCTGGCCACAAACAAACGATTACTCTTTAAGGAAAGCTGCAAAGGGACTAAAGAGACCAAAATAGCAGGTGCCGCCAATTAAAAAAGCAGATGGTACTTATGCCGAAAGCCCCAAAGATAAAGCTGATCTTTTTGCTGAATATCTGGAAGAGACGTTCCAACCTTTGACTAGACAAACAGCAGATGAAAATACCTTTCTAATGCAAAAAGAAGATGAGTTAGACATACAACCAGTTACAATGAAAGAACTCAAAAATGAAATCAAACATAACCTAAATGCAAAAAAAGCTCCTGGATCCGATCTCATTACAAGAAAAGTTATTAAAAATTTGCCAGGAAAATGTCTTAAGAAGTTGCTACACTTAATTAACGCAGCTTTCAGAATGAAATATGTTCCTCAGCAGTGGAAAATAGCAGAAGTTATTATGATACCTTAGCCTAATAAGCCACCTAATGAGAAAACGTCACACAGACCTATATCTGTATTAACATCATTGTTCAAACTCTTCGGAAAATTACTCCTCAAAAGGATGAGACCTCTGATTGAAGAAAGACACCTGTTGGTTTCAGAGAGAAACACTCCACCAAAGAGCAGGTACCCAGAGTCACTAACGTGATTGAGAAGACGCTTGAAAACAAAAAGGTATGTTCTGGAGTTTTCCTCGATGTTGCCCAGGGCTTTGACCGAGTCTGACATCGAGGACTGGAATATAAATTACATCGCGACCTTCCTAAGCAGTTCTATGAGATATTAAAATCATACAATGAAGGGAGATATTTCAGAGTGAAATATGAAGGAGAGTTCTCATCACTCAAGAGAATTAAAGCAGGCGTACCACCTATCTAAAAGTTGATCACTTACCTATCTAGATAAATAGGCAAAAAATACCACATCCGAACACGGCAAAATACCTAGGTATGACGCTCGACGCCAAGTCAAAATGGAAAGAGCATGTTGTAACCGGTAAACCGGAAGTTTTAGATTACATATTTTTATTCACCACGCGCGATGATTGTGATCTCTTTGGGCGATAGGTTGCCCAGCACTGAAAACCAAATATTTAACGGAAAAGAAAAAAACAAAGAAGCTGACTTGAGGGGAATGGGAGGTGTAATGGTAGAGTTAGCGGAATGAGATGGGATTGGATTTTTGGGTTTGATCGAGAAAAGAAGCAGAGAAAATTTGTTGTGAAGAAAAAAACATATTTCTTTTTGAGTTTTTTTGTGTTAAAATTTTAGACATTTAAGATTAATTTTAATAATTTATGGTGGTATAAACTGAATTTAATAATTATTGTTAATATAATTCTAAATAAACCTTTATGAATGAATAAAACTTTATGTTATTGAAAGTGATGTTTTTACTTCAGTGATTGCATTTCATGATTGGATAATTTGATTTTCTGCTGATAAACCAAAAATAAAATTGATAGTGTCAGTATTTAGAATGACTACATTGAATTTGTAGTCTTAGAAAAAAAAAGAAACTTTATTTTGGGCCTTAAATGTTTTGTGTAAACCAGTTAAGTGAAAAACAAAAAAAAAAACTTAATAAATAATTTATCGTGGTGATTCGAACCATTGTGAGTGTAACCGTAAGCAGTTTTTTTGTTGGAACGTTGCGTTGCGGTGATTCGAGGGGCATCATTTTGTTTTATTGTTTTGGTGAACAATTCTTGAATGGATTCTTCTTTTTAAAATTTATGGTACGAGCAATTATAATTTGAACAGCGATTATCAACATTTTGTGCTGAAATAATTTGGACAACTTGGTGCTAACATATGCACCAAGTTACAAGGTATGTAAAGACACCTTAAATATTAATCGAAGTACGGTATTGTTGCCTGGATACTAACAGGACTATTATTTTTTTATGTTTTGGACCACCGATAATAACGAGGAGCTGAACTATCTTCATCTCACCTTTATCAACCGGATTATACAAATCGTAACAGAGGACGCTAAAATTTGTTTTTCATGGCAGTATATCAGTGGTGTTAAGGAGTTTCAGCAAGTATACCGATTACATTTCATTTTTTTTTTCTCGGTTTCGATTTTTCGTCATTATTTTTATAACTTATTCATTAACTGGATTTCGTTTTATTCTTCTTTATTTAGTTTTTAATATTCAATTCTCCCTTATTATTGTACATATTGATTTTTTTTTGCACAATTTTTCTCTGACCGTTAATCGGGGATTATCAATTAAGCAACGTCCGTGACAGTAATTTTATGTTATATTTTCTTTTCTTTTTCATATACAATCCCATCTTTCTCAAAATATTTGGTTTTATAGTAGTTTGTCAGATAAATAGTATGTCTGGCTAAATAGATTATTATAAGTTCTTAAGCAATTCGTTCATGGTCTCAACTGCTACTCAGTTCGGCGTAACCCGGTATATAGCAGCATTTACTAGCTTCCTCTTGGCCCAGAAAAGAACTCCCCCAGCCACTGCACGCTAGCCGGCTGAAAAAGCTGCACTGGAACAACCGAGAGGAAGTCTGCAGCAGTTGTATTCTCGGTTTAATCAAAACTTGAGACTACAGCTGTTACAATGTCAAGAAAAAAAGGCAAGAATTGGATATAAAGTTCAGAAAAATGTATTGGCTCATTGGAAGAAATAGTGAGCTTACCATTCACAATAAGCTGCTTTTATACAGGCAAATACTTAAGCTTGTGTGGACCAAGGCATCCAGCTTTGGGGATGCACAAAGAAAACGAACGTTAAAATTAAACAAACGTTCCAGAACAAAGTACTGCGATGCATTGTCAATGCACCTTGGTATATTAAAAACGATAATCTACATAGGAATCTAAAGATGGAAACCGTCAACGAAGAAATCACACAAAATGCCAAAAAATATATCCAGCGTTTACAACTCCATGAAAACACGGATATTCAATATATTGTCAACGACGTCGACAACGCAGTGACAAGACGGCTAAAGAGAACGAAGCCGCTTGATTTAGTTCCTCAGGGCTGAAAGTTGCTGATGTAACCGGAAGATCTGGGCCCACTGGGAATAACTACTGTATTATAGCCCAACTAACAGAGAATTAAATTAAGAAAGAAAAACTGCTAAATGAGTTGCAATAACTTAGTCGTAATAAATTAAATTAAATTAAAAATAATAATAATAATAATAATAATAATTAACAAAACCAAAAACATCAGCCGCGCACAACTCTCGCCAAAATAAATGTGAGAAGCATATTACCAAAATTGAACTCACACGACTTTTCGAGTCACGGCGACTCGTCGGTGAGGTGAGAACCATAATAGGTGTAATAATCATGTCTTTTCTCTCATAGAGGAGTCAAGGTATTCGACGAAGTTCTTCAAAAATACGTGAAACCGGAATTTGGTGGGAAAGAGTTAAATTTACTTTTAGAGTGATCTCATCAATATGTTTGAAAGGTTTCATGCCAAAGTCGCTAATTTATTTAAAATTGTACTCATCGAACTATATGCTTACTGAGAACGAATTCAAGATTTTACAGGAAATAATTGCCGTAATTTTACCCGTTAAATTAGCAGTAGATGGATTATTTCGTCGTAATGCAAATTTGCTTACAAGCTGATTAAACATTTGAATTTATGTTTGCTAATTTGCCGAAAATAATCAACATTCGAATCGCGAAAAGCTGGTTTAATAAATTTGATCACATCAATTAAAGATGATTTAACACAAGATTGGGGTGAAATTGAAACTGAACAAGTTATTGAAAATTTCGCTTTAAGTGAAGATCCATACCTTGCAATAGCTTCATAAACAAGAACACGAAGATGAATTGAACGTTGCTTAAAAAAGTAGAAGCAAGCCTAAAGAAGAACGGAAAACAAAATGTAATTGTGTTTAAAACGTTAAAATGATGTAGTCGCGCAAATTTTTTGGCCTACGCTTGTAAGTGTACCAACCATATAAAACCATAAAAAATTCGTTTTTTTACTGTTTTGTTTACGTGATAATTTTGTCATATTTTGAGGTATCTATAAAAATTGTATCATCAAATTCTATGTTTTTCAAGACATAGAAAAATCTGCTGCAACCACTGTCATTGAAAACTGCGCAACAATCTTATAGTGCTATAGCCAGAAAGATAGTATTCTTTAATTTTGAATTGAATGTATTTTTATTAAAAATTTAAAAGCCCGGTTTTCAAATTTTCATTAAAATTTCCACCTATAGGTACACAACACCTAACCAATCCCAAATAAGTTGCAGAAATTCAATAAAATACCGAAAATCTCAATCTATTACTAGTTACCATTACATACCATCACGCAACTGCAGCGCCATGAACATTGAATAATCTCGAAATTCTCAAAATATTACGAACATTTCCCAAAATTTCGAATAAGCTCAGGATCCTAGAATAATCTGGAAAACTGTCAATGCTCTGTCAAAATCTAAAATAATCTAAAAAATTCAAATTTACTACGTTACTACGCTAAATTCAATATCTAACTTCGAGTAATATTGAAAATCTTGAATAATTTCGAAAAATCTATAAACTCTCGTTTAATTCAAATATGCAATACGTTGTCTTAAAACGAAATATACTACTTTGAGAGGGCCACCATTTTAATGTTTGGCTTTTATCTTCCCAAATCAACAACCGTTTTTGGTCTTAAAGCAGGGTAGTCCATAAACTGCCTGACCATACCGGCATTTTCAGTTTTTTAAGGGATTCGAATTAGATCGAAATATGTTGAGATTTGTGCCGCAGATGTGTATAGCCGAAAATGGATATTTATGAATTTGATATTTTAATTAATGGCTCTCAGAAATGTTGAGTGTCTCTTATGATTTTGACTCGACGTGATGTGCTCTTATAGTGGTAAACATTTGAAGGACAGGTAGACCCATATATGTGCAGCATTAATGGAATTTTGGAGCAATGAGTGCTTGTAAATGTTTCAACAGAGGCCTACATTGGAAATCTCAAAAGATGGCTTCAATCTACTAATTCTAATACATTTAGAAGGAAAGTCCGTGAAAGGTAGTTCTTTCGACTCAGAGTTCTCTGAGCTAAAAAGAGGTGCAAGAAACTAAACGAAGAAACTAAAGCATTGACACCTTTATTAATTACCTTTAATATTGTCGTCTGATCTGGATATATTTTATGTTTATGGACGATTAGGTATGCACGTGAACAATATCTTTTCAAATAAATTACCATTTTTTAACACTTATTCATTCCTCCTACTCTAAATAAATAAAAAAAAAATGCGAAAAATCAGAAACTGGCGCCAAAAGTATGCTTACCCTGTAATAAATTACTCAATCCAAATTCAGAAATGCGCAGGCACATCGTTTCAAAACTTTCTCTCTATCATCATTATTTATTTTAAACTCGATAATCGATCGATAAACTAAATCGTATACTTGTGATATATGGCAGCTGACTCAGAATATTATTTTGGAGGCAACTCTTAAGGAATTCTAAAAATTTCTTATAAACCGCATATCGAGATAACAAGTTTCTTCTGTTGTTTATTAATTTTATTGATTTAAATTCAATCAAAATAATCTAAAGGTCTGCGCTTATCGCAAAAATATTTTCATAGCTTGGTGGGAATGTCAATGACTTATATTGCTTTGAATTTGAAACGATCTATATATTTTGCTAATCGTTGCCAGTTGTTTTGTTTTGCTGCTCTTTAAATATTCCTGTTAATTTGATGGTATATGTGCACGGTTAAACATAAAACACGTTCAGGATCTAAAATAATACATTAATTGATGCTGTGAGCTGTGCGCACCACGATACGTACGATACATAAAATCTCAACTGGTTCTAAAAATTTTTATTTCAAAATAAATAAAAAAAAAATTCCCGACATTGAATACATTTTAATGTTTATTATACAGCTGTTGTAGGTATTTGTGGAATTTCCCAAACACATTTAATTCATAGCATCACGATGTTTTCGTGTATATGTTGAATTGTTGTGTGAGACACAAAATTCGGTGATATATACTTTTAAGTAAATTTAAGAAATTAATTTGTCTTGGCATTTTTATGGGTACAACACCTACTGTGGTACAAGGCAAGATGTTTATATAATTTTGATTTTAATTATTACTACCGCACTCTAATGTGATATTGTTGAATATATCAATATGGTCGCGCACGCATCCGGTCAATCATTGAAATCATCATTATATTTTAGATGAATGCTAAATTTTGAAAGGAAATTCATTTATCAAGGTCTTCCTAGCTGGTTTGTTTTATCTTGTAAACCGTCTTTCTTAGTACGCTTGAGTGATAAATGTGTTGATTCGCTGTATAAAATTACAGTTTGTGTTATCCAACAGCGAAATTTAAAATTTTTTTGGCAAAACATTTTCAAACCTCTTTCTTCCTTCGGATTGGGCCAATGAAGTTTTCTCTTTGGCACATTACTTTTACAGAAATACGGGTAAAACTAAGTTATTTCAATTATTAATTTTTGAATTACGCTGTATTATAGCTGTGTAAGCTAATAGTTGCTTAAATATTCTCATTGATAAATTTTATCAAAACGTCAAAGCGGTCCATTTGCAACGATACCTAAAACATCAAAACCAGTTACGTTTGCTACGACATATTTACCTGAAATATTTAATATACTAAAAAACGATTTCCCTCAATTGACGATACCTACCTATCGGAATAAAATTCTTTATGAAAACATGATCTATATACTATCTCCTGTTAGTTCTACTTCTCTCTCATTCATACTGGTATATTCAAACGCATCGTTTTCCTTAGTCATTTTCTATCTTTAATTTGTTAAGAGATATGCACCTCATTTAACATACCCATTTGTAAGGTTCAAACCGGCTTGAGTTGGAGTTAGTGTTCATGGAAACGAGGTTGGAATTAGGTTTTCGTTAAGTCATTTTAACTCAACGAAGCTAGTGAAATTGAGTAGAGTTGAAATTTAAAATGGCGAGGCGAATATACAAATAAAAAATATTACAATAATTAAATATAACAAAAAATATTGATAAAAAAAGTCCTAAGTATCCTAACATAACTCACTTCTATGGAAACGATCGACGCCATTTTGAAATTTAACGTAAACTAATTTTCAATCCAACCTAACTCAACCTCTTTCATGGAAACATGATAATTGACTATAATTTTAGGGAAGCACATGCTCCAACGTGTACTCCTTCGTTAAATCGTTTTGCAAATTGCAGCCGAAATCTCATAATTATGAACTAATTCGTCACTTTTCGACAGTGAATTTGGTATGCTTGGTATTTATACAGCATAAATCCAGTTGAGGGGTATTTTGTCGAATTATAATAAAACGTCGCATATGGAATCCTACTGCTCTACCAGAGTTTTATGGCTCCGTTCTTATGGGCTATTGCTTTGTGATGAGATGCGCTAGTGTTAAGCTTCTGAATTTTCAAATCAAACTGGGCTTATAATATTCAAAAATACTGTTTGAAATGATCGAGTATAGATGTATAGTAGAAGTTATCCCCCTTGGTAGTTTAATATTGAAACGATTTAATTTTCTTGCAAGAAACACATTTTCCGACATTTTTAAAACTTCTTGAAATCATTTAAGGGGAATAAAAGTAGATTTCTAAACGATTGAACACACGATGCACACCTTCATGAATAGGCCATACATGCCCGGGTCTAGGGAGGCAAATTTTACGTAAACATTTTGCGGCGGCAGAATAGATATCTATCAATTTATAACGAAATAAAAACGTCACAAGTTCTTAACTACGATCGCTGAGATATTTTCATAAATGTTTGAATTTCAACGCATATGGACATCGTTTTCATTTTCTTAGTAATTGATTTATTTAAACCAAAATTTATAAAATTTTCGTAACAACAGGATTCTAGGCAAATTGAAAGAAAAAGGTTATTACAAACCTTGTGGCCACTAAGGGTCCGTTCACATAGTACATAACGCTTTCTTATATTTTTTACTCCTCCCTCTTCCTTCGTAAACGATCGTAACTTATTCCAGAACTTCTTCCCTTCTCCCATATTCTATTTCCTCCTCTGAAATTCAAACGAATTCATTTTTCTATGAACATGTTTGAAAAATATTTCAAACTCTCCAGCTTTAAAATTTCTGAGAAAAAAAAACCTTTGCTAAATGAATTTTAACAATATTTTCAAATTTTATAATTTTTTATCTATGATTTTAACAAAATCAAATAACTAAAATCATGTCCGGGAAGTAATTTAATTATTTTCTTACTAAAATATTTAGCAGAACATTTCGCAAGAACTTCACGTAGCGGTTGGGCCAAGAGAAAATTTTACTGATGAATTTACAAAACATTTTTTATTGAGTATTAGTAAATTACCTGTGTAAGACGAAACCTATTATGTAAGGGGTTATTCAAGAGATTTTACATGGATGTCATATCCTTCACACTCAAAGTATGTAGTTTAAATATAAAATTCTACGTAGGTATGTTATCATTGGCAAAATATCTAGGATCAGATCCACAGAATTTTTAGTTTAACCGATTGTTGTAAGCTCCTGACGATCCGCAAAAATAAGGAGGTGTTGTTTGATACTGGGATAGCTTCTAGTTACTTCATTAAGTATACTCCGTCTAACTTGTTCAAGAACACTAATTTTTTTTTAAACATCAGATTGTTTCTCTAATTCTACATAATTAGATAAATTCTAATTGTTATATCGGAAGGGGGCTCTATTAAGAAACTATTCCACACAGTAACTTTCAGGTAATTTGAAGAACCGCTAGAAATATTTCGCTTCTAAGTTTAAAAAATAAAAATAAAAGAGTGAAGAATATCAGTTCGTGATTAATCCTTGACATGTGTGCAACTATGCCTAGAGGGATGTTCTTGAATATAGTTGAAAAGGCCCAAATACGGGCTTTCAGGGAGGGCAGTCATAGTAACCGCCAAATTGCTGCTAAATTGGAAGAAGTTCAAACGTTGTGCAGAACTATCTCAAAAGAAAAAAACAGTAAAGGACGAATGAGTATGGCTACAACACCACAAGACCGACGGACCATTTTTAGAGAAGCTTACGGCCAGCAGAGTAACCGTCCATCATATAATACAGCATGCTCCACATTTAAAATTTCCAAAAATTTAGGAAAAACCTCCGTTAAATGAAGCACGCAGGAACCAGGGTCTTTGCTTTGCCGAGCAACACATTAAATGGGGCAGAGTGTTGCATCTATTCCGATTAAGAAAATTTAATTTGGACGTGCCAAATGCCCAGATAATTTAATTTAGCCGGGCCTGATGGATACAACTAATATTTTCATGACCTAAGAAAAAATGAAATTATTTTTAACAAAAGGCACAGTAAAGGAGATGGTGTAATCGTGTGGCGAGCAATGTCTTTTTTGGAATAATTGTTACCGAACTTTTTAATGGACAGCATTGGATTTTCCAGCCGGAAAATCCAACGATTCATACTGCCAGAATAACTAAAGCATGGATTCACATTATACCACGGGAAGTCTACGAAGGAGGAAGGTAAAAGTTTTCATTAATCTAAATTTGATTGGGAATAATATGGCATCAAATGAAGTTAGAAGCCCCTGACGATACGCAAAAATAAGCGAAGTGTTTTTTGATACTGGTATAACTTTAGAAAAGAATATTAGAAAAGAAATTTTCAAAAAATTTTAAAATTCTCAAACTTTGTTGAGGTAATAATTCTAATCGTGTGAATTAATTAAAGGTTTCTATTTGTCGCTTTCTAAAGGGTTTTCCAAGAGGTTTCATTTTGATATTAAAAAAAACGAGTATTTTTTAAGAGAAATCAATAAATGTTTATTTTATTGTAAAGAGGAAGGTATGCCATTAACATTTGAAAACGGTATCAGCCTACGCTTGCAGCACTATATCCTTTTCATGAAATTTTCCATGACCAATTCGCACATTTGCGGCTGTATGTCCTCGATAACTTCACGAATTCCATCTTTAAGGTCTTGAATCGATTGTGGAGCATTGGCATAGACCTAATCCTTCGCGTGGCCTCAAAGAAAAAGTCTAAAGGTGTTAAATCACAAAGATCCCGGTGGCCAATCGTGATTACCTCTTCGAGAAATAACACGGTCAGGAAACTTTTCTTGCAAAATTGCAATTGTTTCATTGCTTGTGTGGCACGTAGCGCCGTTTTGCTGAAAATAAACGTCGTCCACATCAATATATTTCAATTCCGGCCATAAAAAATCATTAATCATAGCTCGGTAGCAAAATCCATTCACCGTAACAGTTGCACCAGCCTCATTTTCGAAAAAGTAAGGTCCAATCACACCGCCAGCCCAAAAACCGCACCAAACAGTGACACGTTGAGGATGGAGAGGCTTTTCAACAATCATTCTTGGATTTTCTGAGCCCCAAATGCGACAACTCTGCTTATTAATGTAGCCTCCGAGGTGAAAATTGGCCTCATCGCTGAATATGATTTTTCGATGAAAATCCGGATCATTTTCATGCATTTGAAGGATCCAATTAGCGAAGATACGACGTTTATGGTGATCGACTGGCTTGTGTTCTTGTGTTAACTGAACTTTAAAAGCCTTAAGTCTTAATGCAAAACACGGTGTAATGCCATTTGTGGAATGTCTAATTCCAAAGATCGACGAGGAATCGACCAACCTGGGTTTTCTTCAACACTACGGGCTACAGCAGCAATATTCTCAGTTGTTCGTGAGCGACGCACACGGTTTCGATTCTTCACATCTCTAACTTGTCCCAACAGTTCAAATTTTTCCACCAGTTTCACTATTGCCGGCCGAGAAGGTGCTTCACGACGACCAAAAAGTGCTTTATTGTGAGACTAACGATATTTATTGTGAGTGAATAAAAATTTAAAAATAAAGATAAAACGGATTACGAAACGAAAATTATGTGCCAGGGTGCCGGATGGAAAACGAAACGAAACGAAACCTATGTGCCTTAAGCTTAAAACTGCCAAGGTGGCAAACCTATAGAAATTAAAATATACTCTGGTGGAGAGAAGGTTAACTATAAGATGGATGAAATGAATGCTGTCGCTACGAAAAGTTGGTATGAAATTACACCAGAATGGAATGAATTGTATGGCATTGTTGTTTTAAAGTTACTAATAAAATGCGCTTAATTTGATAAAATAAATCTCCTTAATAGGACCCTTTTCGCTAAGACCCTTTTCGCTTTATAAAAATAAAAAAATGCGACAAACATTTCGGGGCCTAATACACTTTTATTACGAATTAAAGCCCTAATTTTCGAGCATTAATCCTTCGGAACTCATTTCACCGCATTGAAGTTACCGTGAATGGGGACCAAGTTTTACACAATCCTGGGGTTTCCCAGGTTTTGCCGGCCTCTTAAGGTCAAATTTATAAATATAAATTTGGTTTTTAAAATATGCCTTTTGAAAAACAGAAAATATCGACAAAGAATTGTCAGATGGCAACATGTCTTTTTTTGTGAACATTGCCAGAAACAGGCAAACTCTTTCAGATTGGGGTGGAGATGGGTGAATCGTATGATAATGTTCCTGTGCTTTCATAAAGAGATATAGAGAAGTTGGCTTTGATTGATCAAGTTTAACTTTCTGCATATACAAAAGCCTTTGAGTAGTTGTGATTGCCTTTGAAGGGAGAATAGTAATAAGTTGCTACTGGAAAAATATTTGATTTAATTTTACTTTAACCTTCATACGGTTATTAAAATATTTATAAATAAAACCCCAGGACTCCCCATTCCTTCAAACCAAAGCCTCATCTTACGAAACCTAGTCGGCCTGATCTTCAAAAGTGTAAAGAGAATCTCTCAGAAAATGCTTCCTTCATATACAAATCAAAAAATAAAGCAATCACAAAAATTTACTAAAACCGACTTTTCATGGAAAAGTACAGTCACATAATTTTTCAAGAAAAATCAACACAAACCTCACGTAACAAAGTTTGTAAATGTCTATAAAAATACGAAATAAGAGATAAAAACCATTTAGAAAAAAAAATCATATGAGTTGCCAGAATAAGCACAATGAAAGCAAAACTCTCGATAAAATTTTTTTTTTTTATTTAGAAAAGATCGTCTTTGAAAAAGCTGCAAATCAAGTACAAATTCAATCAATGGTTTGGAAGTCCATCCTTTTATAGGCAACCCATAACATTTGTTCTTCCAAACCGATTCCGTCTCATATACCCCTGTCCCTATTCAAATATACAAGTCCGCTTACGTGAAAACGCCCTAGTACATACTTCTTTCGAAAAACAGGCATCTTTTTAGTCAATGGAAAAATGCTTTTAAATGCTTCTGACTGTCCCACTTCTTCATTTATGTATAACAGTACAACCCCTTGAAAAACAGTCAGTTGTTGGTCTGAAATTGCCTAAAGCCAGGTATCATATAAAGTAAATCTTGGAGCAGTTATGTTAGACGTCCATTTGGACCAGTGTAACTAGAGAATTTAGCTCTGAGGTATGATCGAAAACTCAAATTGATTCTAACAACATCAGTAAAATATGGTTCAGTTGTTCGCTAACCGATCGTGTGAAACTACATATTCTCAGTGTTCTGTGTTTTAACAATTTTAAGTTTGTGTGATGATTAAAAAGACAGTTTGTGTTAAGTAAACGCCTAATCATTACAATGACACGTTTGCGTGATCTACCACCATGGAAAACCTGTAGCCGATACGCATTTTGTACACGGTTTTGTAATGGAAATGTACGCACTGCTGTTGAAGAATACAGGCGTCGATATCCAGCCAGTCTGGTACTTGGGTATAGGACGTTCATTGCAATACATCAAAGTTTTTCCGAAGAAGGATTATTCCAACAACAACACGAGTCCAGCGTGAATGTTAACGTACATGTGGAACAGCAAGTATTACTATTAATACACGCTGACCCTACGACAAGTATCTAGGAGATGTGGATCATCGTGCCAGATCAGTTTTTTGTAACTGGATAATTTCACAGCAAAGAAGTGATGTCAATTTTATAAGGAGAATATTGTGAATAGATGAAGCTAGTTTCACCAGGGCGGGTATAATAAAATTATAGAAACCTCCTTATGCTGTAGATTAATTTGTTACATTCTTTAATAAAAAAACCTGGCTAAGCGTGTAAATTAACCAATAAAGTGACTCATAAGCTTTAAAAAACCGTAAACATAAATAAAATCGAGCCATAACTTGGGAGATATTATGAAAAAAGTGAAAAGGGGTCACCAATATTGCTCAAAAAATTGGAAACGTAATAACTTGCAAAGTTTTACAGTTACACCCCCACTTTAAAGACATTTTTGTGATAATTTTACATAAATATTCCGAATTTCGTCATTTTGACCAGCCGGAAAATTCGGAATATTTATGTAAAATTATCACAAAAATTTCTTTAAAGTGGGGATCTAACTGTAAAACTTAAGTTATTGCGTTTTCAATTTTTTGAGAAATATTAGTGACCCCTTTTCATATTTTTCATCATATCTCCTAAGTTTATTATTTGCTATGTCAGTACGTTTTGGCCAGATACTTAATGTAAGTGGATAGAGTGGAATTTTTTGTAGTTTGGTCGTAGCTGCCTGATGAGTAGACCAACTTTTCAGTACGAAACCAAACTACCAACATAAAGAACTCATGGAGGGTTCTCATTTTTGCTGAGTAATACATTGGTATAACTCTTTGGGCCTTCAGCCGAAATTACGGAAAGCGAGGAATAGATTTATACTTTTTTTTTCAGTAGATATGTTATGAGCGATTTGCGATTTGCCTTTCTGATTTATCAAATCGAAAATATTGGGATTGCCATGAACAATTAATTTATTTGTCTACAAAAAAATGTCGAAAAATCAACTTATTACATCAGACAGACAAATTAAAATTCTTAAAAAAGAATGTACTGTGCATTATGTACTAGCGAATCATACTAATACAGATAAATTCTCTTGCAATTTTTTCTTCTTCACGACATTCACACAGCTCTATTTCTGTGTAAGCTAATTTTACTTTTTTAATTTTTTTTTTAAAACAGTAAAATTAGCTTACACAGAAATAGAGCTGTGTGAATATCGTGAAGAAGAAAAAATTGCAAGAGAATTTATCTGTATTAGTATGATTCGCTAGTACATAAGGCACAGTGCATTCTGTATATATAGAATGTAAATTGTGGTATAATCAGTCCAGTCGCCGCGGCCGCGGCATGATGAGAAGATTGATTTGTTCATAATCATAAGCTCATCAGTTCGAAACTGGATTGAATTCTCTTACAATCTTCGGATCATATTAAAATCATATAAATTAAAAATATTTAAAATTACATTATTTGTTCTTTATTGAATTACAAGTGAAGTAGCCACATATACAAAATTATGAATTTCGTTGATGGCTTGCAATTATTATTTTGTAATTTGCCAAAAGTCTTAATATTGTGCAAAAAAGAAGAAATTTCAATCAAAATTTCCGGGAATTGCGATTTTAAAAAATTATCAATTTCCAGTGATTTCGCTTCCAGGTACTCCAGGGAAGTATAGAGTATAGAAAAAATGTTTCCCAAAATTTACAATACCGGGTGTTTTTTTTAACCTGATACACTCAAATATCTCGGAAAATAAGCACTCTACGAAAGAAATGGTAAAGATCAAAATTTAATTATTTCGTGGGGGAATTACATTAGTATTAAAATTAGTACTCACTCCCCGCCCCTCCTCCTTGTAGGTGGGGCGGGGTAACTTTGAAACTAAAATATGAACCCCTATTTTTTATTGCAGATTCGAATTCTAAGGCTAAAAATACGTAGGATTTGACTGAAACATTTTTTTCGATTCTTGATAGATGGCGCTGTAATTGACGATATTCTTTTTCGATTTCTCCTACTGAGAACCTACGCAAACGATTCTGCAATACGTCTGCAATAAAAATATCACGGTTTCATTGTAAATACTCGAAATTGGCCGTCAAAAAATTTATTCATTTTGCAAATTTCGAATAACTGGGAAAAGGGTGCTTGATTTACATGAGTCCCCTCCGTCAATTACAGTGCAAATGTTTCAGTCAAATCCTACGTATTTTTAGCCTTAGAGTCCGAATCTGCAATAAAAAGTATGGGTTCATATTTTAGTTTAAAAGTTACCCCCCCGCCCCACCCAGGGGGTGGGTACTAATTTTAATACTAATGTAATTCTCCCACGGAATAATTCAATTTTGATCTTGAGACCATTTTTTTCGTAAAGTGCTTATTTTCCGAGATTTTTGAGTGTATCAGGTTAAAAAAATCACCCGGTATAACATTCGTTTGCGTTTTGTTATGTTGTATAACAATTCAACATCTGACTTGCCTAATTAGGTGGAAATGTCGACAGGTGGTCAAGCAAATGTGCCTTTATGTCAGACCTTATCACTAAGTCGGGCCACAACGAACGATTTTTGATGTACATATATGAAGTTAGCCCGAAAAATCATCCCGAAAAGGCTTTTTTTAATTTTGGTGTGTTTCCTTGCTAAAATCCATACTAGCCCGAAGAAATAATTGAATTGTATGAAAAAATGAATACCACCCCGAAATTTGATTAGTATATATTAGCACGTCAATACACTTCACCCGAGGATTACCGTCAAATCAAATGGAGGAGCTGATTCAAAAATATCCACCATTATTTGACATTACATCAACTCTACCATACACTGGAGATATAACGCACAACATAGAACTTACTAATAACAAACCAATTCATAATAAACAGTACAGATATCCCAACTCTCAAATCCCAGAAATCAAACGACAGATCAAAGAACTATTGGAAAACGACATAATACAAGAGAGTAAAAGCCCATGGAATTCACCAATCATTATAGTTAACAAAAAGGATGACGACGCAGGGAAAAAGAAATTTCGAATGGTCATAGACTACAGAGAATGAAACGCCAAAACAATCGACGTTAAATTTCCGGTGCCAAACATCGAAGAACTATTGGACCAGTTACACGGATGCCGATACTTTTCAGTAATAGATTTGAAATCCGGCTTTCATCAGGTAAAAATAAACCCCACAGACATCGAGAAGATAGCCTTTTCAATCCTGGGAAATCACTACAAATACAAAAGAATGCCCTTCGGATTAAAAAATGCGCCATCCACGTTCCTACGACTCATGAACAGGACATTAAACAAATATATCGGGAAAACCTGCCTAGTCTATACGGACGACATTATCATCTACAGCAGCACGAAGGGAGATCATATGAAACACCTAGAAGAAATATTCAAAATTCTGATGAAATCAAATATGCGAATTCAGTTAGACAAATGCAAATTTGTACAAGGACAAATAAAATTTTTAGGACACATCGTTAATAGGCAAGGAATTCAACCGGACCCGGAGAAAATTAGTACAATACAAGAATTACAAATCCCGAAAACTCGAAAACAAATAAAACAGTTTCTAAGTCTCATCGGTCAAAATATTTAAAAAAGAATATAACAATAGAACCAGAAAATATTGAATACCGAAAATGTTTTGATAAGTGTAAAACAATGTTAACATCAAAACCGATACTGGAATACGCAGACTTCTCAAGAACATTCAGACTAACAACAGATGTGTCTGATTATGCCATCGGTGCAGTCCTATCACATAATGATACGGACAACCCAATAGCATATGCTAGAAGAACTTTAAGTGAAACTGAAACCAGATACGATGCCACAAATAAAGAAATTCTAGCAATAGTATGGGCCTGTAAACACTTTAGGCCATACTTGTATGGTAAATCATTCGAAATATTCACAAATCATAGGCCATTAGAATGGCTGATGACCATTAAAGACCCTTCGTCCAAACTCATCCGTTGGATACTGAAATTATCAGAATTTGAATTTAACATAAATTACAAAAAAGGCACCGCAAACAATAATGCCGATGCATTATCTAGATTGGAAATCAACAATACCGAAACAGAACTGATGTTACCTATGACAAACACACCGTTAGATGACTTTAACCTACAGGTAATATTTAGAGTAGGCAAACAGACATATAGAGAATACATAAAACAAAATAAAATACATATACGAAAAGGAGGAATATAATGACAAGAACATCAGATCAATATTAGGAAATCTGGCGATAAAACATAAAGGAAACATAGCAGTTCAATACAATGACCAAATAGCTCAAGCAATAGCAAGATGGAAAAAGACAGCGAAAACAAGAGAAAAACTAAACAATTGATGTACCACAAGAAATAGAAACACCACTACAAGAAAATACAGAAGACCAACAGACAGAAATCACTCCAACAATTCTAACGCAGGAAGAAAGCCAACAACAAAACATAACAAACACTATACAACAAATTTAGCCCATCACCATACGATACGGGATCAGGAACATTTCTGGGCCAAGATTCAATCAAATATTTTCACTAAAAATGCTCATTATTTCCACTAATGTATCCTCTATTCACAGAGTTTGCTAGACATATTGGTATACGAGGCTAGTTTGGTAAGTCCATTGCCATGTTAAAACATTTAGCCCATTACCATACGATGGGGATCAGGAACATTTCTGGGCCAAGATTCAATCAAATATTTTCACTAAAAATGCTCATTATTTCCACTAATGTATCCTCTATTCACAGAGTTTGCTAGACATATTGGTATACGAGGCTAGTTTGGTAAGTCCATTGCCATGTTAAAACATTTAGCCCATTACCATACGATGGGGATCAGGAACATTTCTGGGCCAAGATTCAATCAAATATTTTCACTAAAACTGCTCATTATACATAAGAACCATTTCCATACTGTTTGAGGTGGTGAATTTTAACTTCACATCCGTGAATTTTGATATAATTGATAATTTAAGATAAATTTCCATGATTTTTTTGGCCAAAAGGCTTTTTTTATTGAATTTAGCGAGGACACATCAATTTTTCGGGATGAAAATTCTTTTTTTTTCGAGCTAACTTCACATCCGTCGATTTTTGTATACATAGAGCATAAAAAGCGCCTTTGATACATATTGTATGCTCCACGTTGTCATCAGCAATATTTTGTAATCGCTTTTTAAATAGTTTCAAATTTTCTATTAGCGTAACCTTGACAAAATGAAAGTGAACATCGGCATAGGAAATTTTGCAACACATTAATCATTCACCTGCGCGTATACACTTTAATAAGACTTTCCAAACCACTTTTTCGTAAATATTTGATTAAACTCGTTAACCAAAAAAAACAAATTATATCATTTAGCACCTCACATAACATCATGTTTCGTGGTTTCTTTCCACCGTCTTCTCTCATAATATGTATATACCATATGTAGTATGTATATGTATATACATATTTATGATGTAATTTTTTTTATAATTTAAAACAGATCAGAGATTCAATGTAATTTTACTTTCTTTAAGATGAATATTTTTTTTATTGAGACTACTACAACAACAACATTGCGTCGATTTTAACGATCGATCATTTTATGGTGATCAGCTCTTAATTTAATAAAAATGTAGATCATAAAAATTAAATGTGCAACAAAGTGTATAAGGTTTTGTGAAGGTGAAGGAATTATTGATTTATTATCTAAATAGTTCGATTAGACTAAAACGTATATATCACACAACAACGTAATTAATAATTATTTAGAAAAAAAAAAATCGAAACTACAAAACTATAACAATCACCTTGAATTGGACCATTCACTATATTATACATTCATGTAGTGTACAATAGTGGAAATTAATGTTTTTTTTGTTTTTTCTATTTGTGTGGCAGTGAGAATATTTAACAAAGTACTTTGTGTTGTCTAGATCGATAGTTAGATATGAGCTTGTATTGATATAAAGATTTATAGATAATTTTAAAATGCGGTTTAGTGCCGCGATCAATATAAAATTGCAAAACTTTGTTAAGAAATTTGATATTGCTGACTAGGTAGCTGCGTGGGTTGGTTTGCTTATCTCGATTGGATTTTAAAATTAAATTTAATCAAAACGGGACTATCGTAAGTGGTCTTATCTAATGCAGAGTTAACGCAGAGGAATGTGGTTATGCTAAAATTCGCAGAGGCAACCCACACAAAAAACGATAAATCATTCTTTTATATACTTCCGCAAACAAACCTTTGGTCGGAATAGTATGTTGTGTAGTATTCCTAATTTTAAAGCTTTTATTTATTAATCTGTTTTAAATACATAATTTTATAGTTAGACAAAAAGCTTAAAAATGTCAATTTTAATAAATGTGCTAAACTTGATTGAAAGCTTTAAAAATCCTCTTAGCTTAATTAAAAGCTTTCTCCTCAATCTTCACAAAGTGTTTAAATGTAATTTACATTGCTACATTGAATATTGGCTAAAAATTTGATTTTATATTAAGCAGATTTCGCTTTAGTGAATGTCGTAGACCTGTGAATATGATGGTTGCCAGAAGGCTAATATTTTATATGGCCAATCTTATCACTTAATAAAAACAAAATTATTTAAACTTTTAATTTATAAACTTTTTTATTATAATTTTTTAATTTTATATATAAAGCTCACGAGCTTGCCAAAAACGTACTGACTGATTATTTCAATACATAAATTTATTTCGAATTTGCATAAAACACCGACACCTAATATCGGCTTTGTTACATTCCCTACTACAAACGGATCAGTCGTGTACCAAAAGTTTTTATTGGGGTGCCGTTCGCTGCAAAAAGTTGTGGTTGTTTATCAGGGTGCAAATCGTTAAAGTAATTTGGAGGAATGACTGATATATCAGCCCCAGTGTCTACTAAAAAAATTAATTTAGTTTTTAAACATTTAAAAAAAAAAAATCGACGATTTGCTGGAGTCCCATCGTTCTACTTTGTCATTTAGTAGCTTTATTCCGATACTTGTAGTGATACCAACAAAGATATTTACCTGAATCCCTACTTTTTGTACGAGAATTGTTGCTTTTATTTCTGGATTTATTTCTGCAAGTATTCTTGGTTTTGGATCGATTTTCGGAATTATTTTTCTCCCACCGATCAAATCGTGAACGCAATTCGTTTATAGTTTGCACTAAATTTTGAAAGAAAAATTGTCAGTGTCTGCGTTACTTTTATTTGATCGGGTTGTAGCGTTAATATTAGATGTTGATGGTGATGTAATGTGCCAAATTTTATCAGCTATTTCGCATAATTCAGAAATGGTATCTGATCCTCGAACTATAACTACAGGTTTGATAGCATTTGGCACAGATTTAACCATAATGTTTTTAATAATTTTTCATTTACTGCACCGGATAAACCAGCAATTTGTTCTAAATTTCTATAAAATTCGGATGGAGATTTATCACCCGTTAGAGTAGTTTCGATTAATTTTTCTACCCGTTGTGTTTCGGACAAGGTTTTACGTTTGATTAAAGCTTCGCGGAGAAATTTATATTTTTCAGAATCTGTAGGTTTAGATATTATATCTGATATTGAAACAATTACATCAAATGGTAAACACGACACCGTCTTTAAGTATCGTTTTTTGTCGTTTGTAATTTTTTTCGCTTTAAACAGCCTCCATTTGGCTAAACCACAAGTCGGGCATGTGTTACGGAAGTCACCACGGGACTTGATTTTGTGTTTGGCTAGCCGCTCGCACGAAGAACACAAATTACATTTAAAAACTTTGTTTAACCGATTGTTAGATTACGTTATTAATATAAAGCCCTCGAAGTGTGAATTTGGCACAAATCGAATCGAATTTCTCGACCACGAAACTACAAAAGATGGAGTAAAACCGTATAGTAAACGAATTGAGGCAAGTGTGAGGTGGCTTTCAATAGAATTAAGTCAGCACTCATCCAGTGTATCCTTTTGGCACATTCAATGAGAAATTGTTGGATTAGTATAACCACAGATGCTTCCAGTATTGCTCTAGGTGGAGTTCTGGAGCAATATAAAAATAATACCCGTGAACCGATCAAACTTTTATCCAAAAAGCTCTCTCCTGCTGAGCGCAAATATTCAGGCCGGACATAGATTACGTGTGTAAAATTCAACTCGCTAACTTAAATATTGAAAAGTTAATAGCGTTGCAAGAAACTGACGAGGAGTTGCTTGTGAGATCTAAAAGTTCCAAAAGTGATAACAAATGGAAGATTGAACAAATATACGATACTATTTCGAAACGGAATATTTGGTCGGATTCGCCCTTATATTTGAACAATTACATAGCTTATCACACCCCCGGTGTACGTGCTAGTCGTAAATTGGTATCGAGCAACTACTTTTGGCCAAATATGAACGTGGATACGGGAAATTGGGCAAAAACGTGTATTCCTTGTCAAAGAGTTAAGATACATAGACACACTCGATCTGATATCGGTTGATTTAAGTTACCTGCAGCCAAATTCGAGAATATAGATGTAGACTTAGTTGAATGATGGTCCATTACCTCCTTCTAATGGTTGCACATATATTCTTACCATAATTGACCATTTTACTCGCTGGCCAGAAGCAATAACTTTGATCGACATGAAGACATCTACGATAATACACGCTTTCGTGGACCATTATATCTCGCGTTTTGGAGTACCACTAGAGATAACGACTGACCAAAGCAGTCAGTTTGAGAGCAATCTATTTCAGGGATTTAGGAAAATGCTAGGTTCATACAGAATACGTACGTCATTTTACAATCCCAAGGCTAACGGCATGGTGGAACGTTTTCATCGTCAGTTGAAAGCCTCTCTGTATGCTCGTGAAAATACCTTGAACTGAAGTTCTGAACACCACTTTATTCTACTTGGGATTTGAACTTCGGTCCACCACTACGTACATTTTTTGTGGGAGAAAAAGCAATTTGAATTGTGCATGCAAGCGAGAAAATTATATGAGAGGAAGAAATGTTTTTGTATTTCTTCGACCAAAGCTTTATTTTAGGAATATTTAGAGTAAAGAAGCTCATTTTTGCGAATGTGACTTTGGTTTAAAAACAAAAAAAAACAAACCAATATTTAAACTAATCAGTGATGAGTAATCGCCGAAGTTTAAAATGAGCAAATGATCAAAAAACAAGGGGTTTCGACTTTTATTCAAAAACACAATTATTCACGACAATGTATTCGAAAAACTTAGGATCCTACAGTAATCTGAAACGAATTAAGAAATCTCGAATAATTTCGTAGCCTTCAATTTCTTACCGTTTAAATCTCATCTCTGTAAGATCATGTAGCTCTCATGTAACTCTCCAAGCTAAACTTAATGAATATCGATAATCTGTAATCTCAAAAAATTATGAAATCTCAAACAATTTCTGTTATTGTACATATAATACTCAACACCAAGCACCCAGCTCTCGAATCATATCAGTAGTATTCTGAATTATCTCGACATTCTCAAAGCGATTCAAAAGCAAAAACACATATTTGTCTTAATAGATGAACGTTAATAATTTTGAATAAAATCTACATTAATCCAAACATCTCAATGGTATACGCTTAATACAATCCAAACAAAACTCTAATAAGATAAAAAATCTTGAATGAACTCGCAAAATCTAAAAAATCTTCAGTAATTTCTATATGTGTAAAATAATACTCAACCATAATCAAACCTCAAATGCGCTTAAAAACCTATGAAAATCCCGCAAAATATAGTAAATCCCGATGTACTTGTTATTGAATAACATAAGGCGCAGCTAAACGTCAAAATTTGAGAAACTGGAATAATCAAAAATAATCCTTATTGACTAAGACATTTCCAATATATTTATAACGCCTAGTGACCGATTTTGTAAGCCTTATATGAATTTCTAAATTTTTTTGAAAATGCGACAAAACGGAATTATTTAAAACATTTCGATTTTGTTATTACGAGTTCTCGACACTGGTAACTTGAAATACGAGAGACACATAACCAACACCCAGAGGTAATCGTACCCGATGAAACACCACGTGAACACCAAACAAATTGGAACCGAGTAGATTTTGAAATATGACCATGTGAACACCTACGTAGTAATGTTAGTAGGTTTTCACATTAAAACGTCATTTTTTTGTATACGCTGAATAGATTCCTCTACGAGATCTCTTTATTTTATTAATTTTTTTTTTACACGGGAGGATGTGGAATCTAAAATCTGTGAGTTGTAAATTTTCGCGAACCAGTAAATCTTCCAGGTGCTATGGCCAAGTTACAACATTACGCACCGCACCAGAACAAACATAGTATAGGATCGTTTTTACAAATCCACGACCCTGCGCTTTATTCAAAATTAATTCGATTCCTCTACTGAGTAAAGTAAATAAATTTGATAGAAGATGGCGTTGTTAAAATGTTAATTTGGATTTTTACATTTTATACATACATAATATATAAAATGGCCTTATGTAAATTAATCGTTTTTTACGTGTAAAATACTGTGTACTACACTGTTACACAGTGTAATTTACTCGCCCAATTGCCTCATTTGTACAGGGTTTTCATTAAGGGCAACTCGGCAGATATACTAGCAATTTCATTAAGAGCTTCTAAAGTCTCTGGCTTATTGGAATTGAAGTCTAAAGACGTTACATCTCGTGAACCATGGCGGCCAATTGACTGGTCCATTTCTGGAGATAACGCGTTCACCGAGCTGCCATTTCAATAAATCCTGCTGAAATTACATCTAGGCCAAGTCCAATTCTTCCAATTTATCCCATAAAAACTAACATAACGGATTGTTTATTTTCATTTAAAAGGAAATATGGACCAATGACGCCTCCAGAATGAAATCCACACCAAACAGTCAATTTTTGCGAATGTAATGGCATTTCGTGAATGGCTTCGGGTTGCTCGATTGACCAAATCGGACAATTTGGCTTATTAACGAAGCCGTTGAGCAAAAAGTGAGCTTCATTACTCTGAATGATTTTGATATACAAATCAGGATCGGTTTCAGTTCTTGGGTTAAGGCGATCATATAGTATGCTCAAGCCCTTGCGTAAAATTCACCAAAGTGACATTTGGGAGATACCTAATTCCTGCGAACGGCTCGGAATTGACTGATTTGGATTCTTAATCACAGGCTCGCGTACAGTCTTAATTTTCTCAGAAAAGGTTGATTCGACTTTTTCCGCACGGCGATCAATGGTTCATCTAGTTGGACGATTATAAGGGCCCAATAATTTAAAGTTGTGCTAACCGAGCGCGAACTTTGATAAAAAAAATTGGATAATTTATAGACATTGTTAAAGCATTTATTCTTCCATGATTAAATAATGGACACTGATATGTTAAAGCGTCAAAATAATACCGGAGACTCCGTAATAAACTTCATAACATACACAAAAAATCTCAATCCTGTATTTTTTGTGTTTTTTTTGTGCTGTACAATAACAGATGTTAACCATAACCCATAAATAATGTTAGCGAAGGCTCACAATTTTATATAGCAAATTAAGATTTTTAAAATCCTGTTAATTAATTAAAACGAAACTGGATTAAACTCTCTTACAGATTTCGGAACATAATCAAAAAATTAAAACCTATGGGAAACATACACGTTAATGAAAAAAGGGAAATTGTAAAAGAATTTTCTCTAAAAGTATAATTCGCTAATACAACGTGCCCAGTAAGTATAATTCGCTAATACAACGTGCCCATTCTGCATAGAATCTATTTCGTCTTGTAAGCTAAAGATTTCTTTATTAAGTAGAAATTGCAAAATCTGATATATGTCGGTAGCTTGACACAGAACAGATGAAATTCGAGGTTTGGGTGATAAAGTTATACAAAATTTGACATTTTAGAAGGATTTACTTCGCCTTTATAACTGTTGCAGTGAGCTATACTATATGGTAAAGTCTATTAGGTGAAAGATCACTGCAATTAAAAGTGTTTCACCCTCGGGTCCAATTGTAACAAGAAAAGTTTAGAGGCGATAATAGCAAAGAAGTAAAACTTCAAACCGAAACCGAACTGAACTATAATAAAGTAATTAACCGATTTTTCCCCCGAACGAAACCGAACCAAAAACTCTCGGAACGAATTTTAAGTTTTCTTCCTTTACGTTCTTACGTTCTTTAACGTCATAGAATCTAGTATTTAATTTTTTGCTACTTAACAATTCAAACTAACTTCACATTAGTGTTTGTTAAAATGCCCGCCAACAAAAGAAAACCAGACGTTTCTTCAAAATGGCAATAACCACGGTTTATGCTTAAAAACTTGAACCGGGTTTGAAACGGTTCTGAACCGGAGCTTAATCGAAACGATTTTATTTTAATAAAATCAGAACAATAAACCGAAACGTAAAATTGTTGGAGCTGAGCCAAAAACCTTAATCGATAAAATGTATGCCGGAAGAAAAATTTTTGTATATTTTGAATAATGCGTTAAGTGGCAAATTCTTGTTTCATACTGATTTGCGTAATTGGGTTTTCGAGTGCAAATGTAAATTTATCGTGATTAGCATAAAATTTAATCTATAAGTTGGTTTTTGGTCGAAACCAAACAAATCAATCTAGTCTTATCATTTTACGATAGATAAGTGATAAGCTAAAATAAAAATTGACCAGGCTATCACCGTACGCATGTCATGCAATTTATTTATCTGTTTACTTATTTAAAACGTCTGCTAGATTACTGCACTCTAACTATATATAGATCACGATTTGCATACATAGAATATAGTACGTCATTATCTTTGTTTACCATGTTTTTCCTTATCAGTTTCCCCACTTCAGTCGTGCCTTAGTGTTTGATAGCATACACAAAATTTGACAAACCATAAAAATGTGCTGTATTATTGACTTGTGATGTTATTTTAATTGAAGTGATGGTTGCCGAGAACAAAATAAAAATGAATAAAATTATTTTCAAATGGTTTCCGGAAATGTTAGTGTATCTCACCTTTCTGTTGATGGGCACATTTTTTGGATACGTTATACATTTCTATTCGGTGAACAAGCGTACATTAAATATTTATAAGAGTGTTGGTTTATATCCATATTTTGCTGGAGCATTTGCTGCACTAGTGACTGGCTTTTTAATGGCTTACATAAAAATACAACGTAAACGTATCATATTTGAACATTTTTATTTTTTAATGTTTGGCGTGCTCGCACTTTTCACTTCAGGAATGTTTATGCTTGTTGAATGTACGTATCAATAAATGTATTGTGTATGTTAAGTGGTTTATAAATAAAGTTGTTATTATTTTTAGATTCGAACATTGAAACGTATATCGGATTTATGGGCCACGGGATTTGTTACGTAGCCGGATTATCATATATCAATGTACGTATTACGAAAACGACATTTCGATTTGTAATATTATCGATTCCACATTTTATGTATTTGATGGGGGTGGGCATTGCCAATTTCATCATATACTCACGACGAATTGACAGACATCATTATATCTCCGAGATTTCGTCAACAATGGGTGGAACTATATCATTTATTGCGTTCATGCTAATGGGCGGTTATATCACGGCCGAGGTATTGCAACGCAATGGGAGGTGTATTTATAAAGCGAGTCTAGACGAAGATATAACGCTGGAGAATAATAATGAAACGATTTTTGAACATAAATATTTCCCATTCGGTGATGACCCAAATAATGAGCTGAGCCAAATTGATGAATTCGATAAACAGATGGAATATTCTCATTTGCTGTATGCCATTTGTACAAAAGGCATATCCATCATGCATTTCTATTATCCATTTTTTAAAATCACCCAATATATATCAAGTGATGCATTAGTAATTATGTCACTGAACTGGTTCGCATTGATCGGTTTAGTAATGTCAATGCTAGTTGTACCATTTGTTAAATATAAAATTCATTTTGTGTTGGCATGCGGTTTAAAAATAGCAGCCCTTCTAATCTTCAGCGCTATATTCGGGGAGGCTAATAACTCGGACGACTTGCTATTGTTTATTGGATTTTATGCTGTATCGGCGTATGGATATTCGTTCCCCGACATAAATATATTGTCGTACGCAAATCTTAAGTATAATGAGATTGTGCTTGCGGCTGGATATACGCTCGAGTACCTGATAATTGGAATGCTTCAATTTTTTACGCTGCGGCACAGTAAATTTATACTTGACTTTTCATCGAACTTAAGCTTAATGTTACCGCATTCCGTTAAATTTATAATTATACTTTTAACGATCGGCATTATCGGGATATTTAAAATCCCGAATGGAAAATTACAAAAATCATTGTTTGAGTTGAAAAATCATTTGTATAATGAGAAAATTTTAGTACGTGAATATTTCCCCCATCAGTATTCACATTCCGATACAACGAGTCAGACTCAATTAATTAACAGTAGTTTGTCGAGTCGTGAGGAATTTCAACCACCTATTAATCATTTGTACCGCAGTCAACAACTGGTCGTACAAAAACGGGTAAATAATGTGCTCGACGAACAAGAGTCTGGTGGTAGCGTTGGTAGTGAACAATCGTATCAACAATCAGAATTATTTAATTCCAAGGCAGGAGAGGTAGAATCACCCTGAAAGTGTTTGTAACGTATGCTGCGATAATTTAATTAGTTTTATTATATTTATTGTTTATAATTATTGGTAATGTGTAAATAATATTTTTTTAAATAATGAATATTAGAATGTTACGTTCCATGATTAATTATCTGTGAAATAAAGGCTGTTTTACTCTTGTAACTTCTATTTATTGATCAATTTGGTTAACTTGAACGAAGCTGTTGTCTCTATTATACTTACAATTGATTTAAAATTAATTCAAAGTTTGGTGATTTAGTTTAAGTTCGATCAATCCCAAAATATGGTTTCAAAGTATAACTTACTAGCATTAAATTTGGTGTTTCGTTTGAAAAGTGTACAAATCGAAAGGGCTTTGGTTTTACTCTGGATCCTACTATATTCAAGTGTGTTGGCTTTCAGATCTATAAAACCTAGAGAACCTTCCAAAAAACCTAAAGTTGTATACTGAAAAGAAAGCAGCAAAGAGGTTGTCACATTTATGGTTGACATTATCATTGAACGGAACGAAAAAAATTATCTGTGTTTGTAAATTGTCCGATACTGGACGAAGGGTTAAGAGATAATTTAAGAAAATCGAACACTCATCCAAGGGAATATTACAAGGTTGTTAACAGTAAAAATATTTAGGGCTAAATGCTCACGAGGTAATCAGAATTTCGTTTAGAAAAATTAATTGCAGACGCGAAATCATCACAAATCAACTCAATCTAACCTCCAACTCAATATCCAAATCAATCCCTAACTGAACCCATCAAGCCCTTACTCAACCTTCAACCTCTAACCTTGACGCATTCAACTAATGAAGCCTCAACCCAACCCTCAAGTCAAAAACCAATTAAATCCCAACTCAAGCCGTTCTCAATGTCTACTCAACCACAACTCGACTCCCAACTGAACCCAACCCGAAACGCAACCCCAACTCAACTCAAGCTAATTTTCAACACAACACTTAATAAATCCCTACATTAATTCTGATACAACCCCAACTCAACCCCAATGCAGTCCAACTCAACCCTAGTCGAACTCCAATTCAACCCCAAATGGACACCTAATGCAGCCCTTAATTCAACCCGAAACTAAACGCCCAACTTAAACCATCATTGTTTGGAAAACTAAACTCTTAACTCAAGCTAACTCTAGCTCAAAACTCAATTCAATCTCCAAATAAATCCCCAGATGAACTGCTCTCTTAACCCTAACCCAACCCTAACACAATTCCATTTCAACGTTCACGTTGCAATATGTGGCCGACATGTCAATTTCGAATATAGATTACGTAGATCGCCTTACGGCGTATTACCCCAAATTCAAATGCAAATTTTGAGGTCATACAATGCAAATGGTTGAGATTAATGTTCCTTTGCCAGTTAGGAGGTACAGCTCCCTTAGAGATATATTTGAGTGGGACAAATAGGCTGTAACACTTCTAGAATCCAACGATTAAACTTAGATAGGTTTAACGATCTTTGCTTCTTAGAACGAAACCAATTATTAGTGATACATGCGACAATTGATCAGATTACAATCAATTCTGAGAGGAGAACAATTTTTATGAAACCAAATCCTCTAACTCAATCTACAAAGTGTGAAACTAATCGATAAATTAGAATGACATTCCGTTGATATACGTGCGGAAAAAGTCGAATATTAATGAGAAAAAATTGAGATGTGGCCAACAAATGACTTTCTTTTACGAACTTGTAATTCTGAGAAACTTATTAAGCAAATTTCTTGTACATTTTGTATTTAACAGTTTTTCTGTAAATTTGCTGGCCCTCTTTAATTCACTGAGACCCCTCAATTTATGAAAACAGGTTAAATATGAAGTTTTAATTCCATTAGTTAAACCATCTGGGCTTTAGAAAGCACAAAGACAGACCGACAGACAGGCACTAATTCGAAACTCAATTTTTCTGACTCATGACACCTCAAAATGGATAAATCCCAAAAAATCTCAAGTTCGAAAACTTTCATGATTACTAAACTTGAAAGAAAATGAAAATGGGGGATTGTGGTAGATTACCGTCGTTTGAACGATATTAATGTGGGAGGCAGTTTTCCCTTACCCAATATTTATGTTATACTGGACCAGCTGGGTCAGTGTAAATATTTTAGTAAGATAGATTTGGCAAACGGCTAACATAAGTTCACTAAGTGAAAAAATCGCATCATCGGCTGATTTTCTTGATTTTTAGTTTTTAAGCCCCCTAGTACTTCCAGCGCCTCACGTTAAAGTTCTCTCTGGCTACTTGACAACCATTAAATGTTTCATCTATCTGCGGATAATGTCAATATCCAAGCGATGTTTTTAAAAATTTGAGAAAATTTCTGTGATTGTCCCGTAAGTAATACTACAGCAAAGTAGATGCAAGTCGAACTTCACAACACACACAATATGATTAAATTCCAAAAGTTGTAATTCTCTACATTTTCTGTCAACTGAAACAGCTGATAAAGCCGATTTAATATTATTAACGGAATTTCACGAGACACCATTGGGCAGAGCCGGATTTAGAGTTTTGCTGCTTTTAAGGTTAATTGAGAATTTGGCGCTCCTCCTTATTTAGATTTTATTAACTATATACACACATCTTTATTCATCCTAGTTCATCTTCATTCGCCGTTAGGGACGTGCTCTAGACCAACTTAACAGAACGCAGTGTATTTTATTTTTTCAGATAACTTTTCATTCGATTTTAGCAAACTTGATGGGGCATTTCACATATTACGTAACGTATTATGGGAGAGTTCATGACTTGTTAAGATGTATGTACCGAGAAGAAGGTGGGCTATAAAAATGTTACGTAATAGAAACATTTCGAACACAATAATAATTCCGTTTTCCAAATGATTGGAATTATTACAGGAACTAGTAAAGTGAATGCAGGCAATTTTTTGTATTAGAAAGTTATGGAATTATAAAATTTTTTGAAAATGTCCGTACAGTTTCAATTTTAAAATTCACTGTAAATTTTACCATTTACAAAAAAATTCAATTTAATTCGCTTGAATTTCAAATGTTTCTACAAAAATTATATATGAAATCTGGAAAATTCCAGAAATAAAAAATTTAAGTTGTTCCAAATTTTAACATTTTAAATATAATCTTCGACAATTGGGAATTTAATCTACCACAGTTAAAAATTTAATGTACCTGATTTACAAATCTAATCTGCAAAATTTACAAATTTAATCTGCTACCAAAGTTAAAAATTTATTCTGCTAGAGTTAAGAAGATTTAACCAAATTTAAGATAATATTTCACTCTGCCAAATTTACGAATCTACTAGATTTAAGAACAGAATCAACCAAATTTAAATTTTTATTTTACTCTACCAGTCACCTAGCAGTTTAAGAATTAAAAATCTAAGAACTTAGTCTAGGAGAATTAAAAATTTAATTTGCCAGATTTCAGAATCTAATATGCCAAATTTAAAAATTTAATCTGAAGATCTAAGAATTTAAACCAGGGCTGGCTCAAGGTGTGTGCGGAGTGAGTGGTCGCCCAGGGCGCAGAAGTTTTAAGGGCGCTAAATTTTGGGTGCAAATTTCAAATTTATTGAACGCTACTATGTAGGTTGAAATTTTTTTTACTGAGCCAACAATTTTTTCAACCTAATTTGATGAGTCAGCTCAGCTGTTAGTTTATTAAAATCTATGTGCATAATGAGCCCAGATCTTGGGCAATATTCATATTTATTGAGCAATTGTCTTTAAAATTGCAAACAGAATGCTCCACTTTCAGTTATCAGAAAAATTCAGAAAAAATCCAAAAAAAAAAATTAGAGGTTAAAATATACCGATCTTTTGGCTGCGCTCGTTTTGTAGGTCAAAAAATATCCGGATCCCTTGCTCATCAGCAAACACCAGAGATGGGTAGTGTCGAAAACTAGTATTTGTGACACAGTTTTCGACACTTTTTCACACAACTTTTTAACAGCGCAAAAAAGTTTAAAAATGTAAATTGTTAGCTTCATTTACGTTCAGAATTGTTTCAACTGTTTGAACATTTTCGAAATTAACCAATATATTTCTAAAACTTTCTCATGAAACAATAAGAATATTTTGTTTCCACTTTTCTAAATACCACACGCACAGCTTTTAACACTTTCCGATATTTTTTGACACTTTTTGACAGTTTTTGACCATAATCTAAGGTTTTTGACCTATTGTTGACAAAATTGTCGAAATCTCAGATTTTTTAGTGTTTTACCCATCTCTGGTAAATACTACCATATAGGATTAAAAATATCCGAATTATTAGCTACAAAACGAGCTCACCCAAAAGATGGTATACTTTCCACATACATGGGTGAAACGCTCAAAAACCTTTGTTTTTGACAATTTTGTCAAAACGTGTCAAAAACTGTCAAAAACGATAAGCGTAGAAAACTCTCGGGAAGTGTCAAAGACTGTGCTGTGGTATTGCAAAAAAGGGGAAACAATATATTGTTATGAAATATTAAGTTTTGTCGGTACTTATAAATCAAATAATTATTTTTTACGAAGGGAGAAATTACCGAGAAATTTTGCCAGTTTCAGTTTCGATCTGAGTGAGAATAACGATTTTTTTTTTTTTTTTTACCAGTCAATCTCATCAGGCTATAGCGACTGAAAATGCCAATTACACTATACATAGAAATAATTAGCATTTTCAGTCGCTATAGCCTGATGAGATTGACTGGTAAAAAAATTAAATTTTTCGTTATTCTCAATCAGATCGAAACGGAAACTGGCAAAATTTCTCGATAATTTCTCCCTTCGTACAAAATATTGTTATGTTTCATTAGTAAGTTTTCGGTAAATTTTGAAACTGATCTGAAAGTAAATAAAAATGAAATTGTACATTTTGCACATGCTTTGAAAGACTGGCAGGAGCTCATGTTCACCCATTTCTGATTTTTAACTCCACTATTTTTTTTGATTTTTTCCCAATTTTGTAAAATTCTCAATTTTGTCTGTAATCGACATCAAAAATTTCTGCGAATTGAAAAATAATATAAAAATGTTTCGATTTTATTATTGATTCATCACAAAACATGTGATTTTGACGTTTATATGTCATCAAAGAAACTCTGGATATTTTATTAAAGTGATATCTTCGGTAAAGTTTGTCACAAATACTATATATCGATTTTTATGTATTTTTATATTAAAATTAACTGATCGCCACATCATTGGAAACGAAATGACAGCAACCTCCACAGTTGGAGGTAAATATTTATAATATCGCGTTCGTTTTGCATCAAATTGAAGACACTTGGTATGAATAAGAAGAAGATCAAGATTCGGAGGTACTACATAAGTATACCTAATAAGTTCAAAGTAAGCAACAAATTACAATTATAGTTTTGTAATTGTGCCTCTCCTGATAATTTGTACCCCTAAGTTCGGCACTTATTTCATTTTCCAGCAGAAATTGAAATATTTATACAAATGGTCCAGAAGATCAGAGAACGGTCCTAGAAACACTGTGGATTAGCAACATGAAATTACCTAAACCATTTCAGCAATAAAACATGATTAATCAAAACTGAGGTTGACAAACACGACTAAAATTGCAGCCAATCTCATTATTACTCTCTTTGTCGAAAATTAAAATTAATAAAGAAGGTAGGAACCACAAATCTCGCGGCACTGATTTAAACTGCCAGGTTTAGTATTTAAACGGCCAAATTCAAGATTTTATTTTACTGTGCCAAATTTTTGAATTAATTCTACTAGATTTAAGAATTTAATCTATCAGAATTAAAAATTTATACCATTAACCATAGAAAAATTTTGGTCCGCCAGATTTAAGAACGTAATTTTGAATTTAAGAATTTACTCTACTAGGTTTTCGAAATTAATCTGACAGTCTAAGAGTTTAATCTGCCAGATTTCTGAATGTATTCCCAAATTTAGGATTTTATTTTTTCTGCTTAAGTTGAGAATCTATTGTATAGATTTAAGAATTTAATCTGCCGGATTTAAGACTTGTATTAGCTAAATTTAAGAAACGAATCAGCCAAATTTAAGATTTTATTTAAAAATAAAGAAATATAATCTACTAGATTTAAGAATTTAATCTGCCAGAAAAAAAATTTATGTGAATTAAAAATATAATCTGCCAAATTTAAGAATTGAATCTGAAGTTCTAAGAATTGAATGGCCAAGGTTTAAAAATTTATTCGTCCAAATTTAAGATTTTATCAAATGGCAGATCCCGCTGGATCCACAATCAAGGGACAAACCTGCATTCACTGTTTCGGGCCGATCTCTATACCAATTCACCGTAATGCCTTTCTGTCATTTACATGATCGGGTTTTCGTCTACCTGGACTACTTACTTGTAGTTTCAGGAACTCTCGACGAACACTTCTCGCTTCTTGGAGTGGTTGAGTGTTTACTCAAAGTTGCTAATTTGACTATAAACGTAGAGGAAAGCATGTTTGTTTTAAAGGAGACGAAATACCTTGGTCATATGATTGGTAATGCGATAATTCGTATGCATTCGGAAAAGGTGCTCGACAGCTGAGGCGATTTCTAGGAATGGCAGGGTGGTATCATCGATTTATCCGTAACTTTGCCACGATATGCTCTCTTCGTACAGAACTTGTAAAATGCAATCAAAAATTGGCGTGGAATGATGAAGCCCAACAGACATTCGACCAACTGAAAACCGCTTTAACAACGGCACCTGTCCTTTGCAATGCTGACTTCACAAAACAGTTTTACATAAAATGTGATGCCAGCAATAGTGGAATCGGAAGTGTGTTATTTCAGCGTTTGGATGATGGTACTGAGTATCCTATCGCGTACTATTCGCATAAGCTGAACTCTGCACAATGTAAGTACAGCTTAACAGAGCTCGAATGTTTATCCGCGGTCATGAGCGTGAAAAAATTCAGGCCATATGTAGAAGGGTTCGCTTTCACTATAATCACCGATCAGAGGGATTTTAGTAAGGGGTTTAAGACGTTTAACCATGATATTTACGTTGTCAGAGTTAAGGTGTTTAAGTAAAATCCAAACATCAAATCCAATTACAGAGAATTCTACGGTTATATACTCCTTAATGGGGATCATGACCAACTATCTGATCTTTCATACTGGAAATTGGTGATTCCGGTATCACTAATACTAGGTCTTATACAAAAAGCATACAATGCTCCAACAAATGCGCATCTCGAGTACGCGAAAACATTAGAAGTTTTACAGCGACAGTTCTATTGGTCCACCATGTCACGTGATATCCGTATACCTATAATCAAATTTCGATCAAACTTATTAGCAGATTTCCTTAAAATTTATAGCGTCAGGCAGCAATTTACTCCACACTACTCTCCCCAATTAAATGAATCAGAGAGGGTTAATCGCACGATTATTTCAGCTATGCGGGCCTATATTTCTGACAATCATAAGTATTGGGATATGCACTTGGACGAAATTGGCTCGGCATTGAGCAACGTAATCTATTCTTCAACAGGGTTTTCTCCGTATTTTCTTACGTTTGGTCAACATATAATAAGTCACGGCTCGTCGTATGGCTTGATGAGGAACGATGATTTAAGAATTAAATCTGCCAGAATTAAAATTTAATCTATCACAGTTGCAAAATTAATGTGTCTGATTTAAAAATATAATCTGCCAAATTTAAGAATTGAATCTGAAGGTTTAAGAATTGGATCGACCAGATTTAAGAATTTAATCTTCGAGAATTAAAAATTTCTCTGGTTCACAGAGTAAACAATTTAATCTGCCAGATTTAAGGACTTAACCTGCAAATTGTAGTATTGGAGCTGCTAGATTTCTGAATTTAATCTGAAGGTCTAAAAATTTAATCTGCCAGATTTAAGAATTTATTTGGCCAAATTTAAGTTTTTATTTCGCTGTGGCACACTTACGAATTTAATCTACTAGATTTAAGAATCTGCCAAAATTAAAAATTTAATCTATGTATCACAGTTAAAAACTTAATGTTCCTGATTTAAAAATATAATCTGCCAAATTAAAGAATTGAATCTGAATTGAATTGAATTGAATCTGTCAAATTCATGAATTTAATCTACTAGATTTAAGAATTTGATTTGTCAGAATTAAACGTCTTATTTATAATAGTTAAAGTTTGATCCGCCAAATTTAAGAATTGAATCTGCCGAATTTCAGAATTGAATCTGAAGGTTTAAGAATTGGATTGACCAGATTTAAGAATTTATTAGGTTAAATTTAAGCTTTTACTTTACTCCGTCGAATTTACGAATTTAATCTGCTAGATTTAAGAATTTAATCTTCGAGAATTAGAAATTTAATCTACCAGAGTAAAAAATTTAATCTGCCAGATTTAAGGACCTAACCTGCAAATTCTAGTATTGAATTTGCTAGATTTCTTAATTTAATATGAAGGCCTAAGAATCTAATCTGCCAGATTTAAGAATTTATTTGGTCAAATTTAAGTTTTTATTTCACTCTGCCACACTTACGAATTTAATCTGCTAGATTTAAGAATTTAATCGGTCCGAACTAAAAATTTAATCTAACAGACTTAAAAATTTAATTTGCCAGATTTATAAATCTAATCTGCTAAATTTAAGAATTTAATCTGCCAGGTTTGAATATTTATACAGCCATTATTTTTCTGTGACAAATCTACAAATGTAATTTATTCGACCAAATTTAAGATTTTATTTTACTCTGCCAAATTCATCAAGTTAATCTACCGGATTGAAGAATTTAATCTTTGAGAGTTGAAAATTCTAAAATCTACCACAGTTAAAAATTTAATCTGATAAATTTAAGTAACGAATCTGCCAAATTTAAGGATTGAATCTGCCATTTCAAATTTAATATGACGGCCTAAGAGTTTAATCTGCCAGATTCATGAATGTATTCCCAAATTAAGGATTTTATTTTCTCTGCCAAAGTTAAGAAATCAATTCAAATATCACAGAATTGAAAATTTACTTTTCTAGAGTTTAAAATTTACCCTGCCAAATTTAAGAATTACATCTGCTGGATTTTCAAATTTAATCTGAAGCTCTAAGAATTTAATCTGCCAGATTTAAGAATTTATTCCGCCCAATTTAAGATTTTATTTCACTCTCCCAAATTTGAGACGAATTTAATCCTCGAGAATTAAAGATAAAATCCAATACTACAATTTGCAGGTTAAGTCCTTAAATCTGGCAGATTAAATTTTTTACACTGGTAGTTTAAATTTTCTCGAAGGTTAAATTCGTAAATTCGACGGAGTAAAGTATAAGGTTAAATTTAACCTAATAAACTCTTAAATCTGGTCGATCCAATTCGTAAACCTTTGGATTCAAATCTGAAATTTGGCAGATTCAATTCTTAAATCTGGCGGATCAATTTCAGAGTTAAGAATTTAGGAACATAACCTGAAAACTCAATTATTGAAGCTGTTGGATTTCTGAATTTAATCTGAAGGCCTATGAATTTAATCCACCAGATTTAAGAATTTTTTTGGCCGAATTTAAGATTTAATTGCACGTCTAAGAATTTAATCTACCAGAATTAAAAATTTAATCTACTAGACTTAAAAATTTAATCTGCCAGATTTAAGAATCTGATCTACCAAATTTAAGAATTTAATCTGATGGTCATTTAAACTGTCAAATTTATGTATTTATACGACCAAGTTTAAGACCTTTTTTTACGGTGCCAAATTTACGAATTTATTCTGAAAGTTTAAGAATTTAATCTGCCAAATTTAAGAATTTATTCCGCCCAATTTAAAAATTTTATTGTACTTTGCCAAATTTGAGAAGAATTAAAAATTTAATCTACCACAGTTAAGAATTTACTATGCCAGATCTAGGAACATAACCTGCAAACTCAAGTATTGAAGCTGTTATAATTCTGAATTTCATCTGAATGCCTAAGAATTCAATCCGCCAGATTTGAGAATTTATTTGGAAAAATTTAAGATTTAATTTCATCCTGCCAAATTTACGAATATTCTAGATTTAAGAACAGAATCAGCCAAATTTGAAGTTTTAAATTACTTTGCCAAATGAATAATTTATTCATGATTTAAAAGTCTACCAGACTTAAAAATGTAATCTGCCAGGTTTAAATATTTATACCGTCAAGTTTAAGACCTTATTTTACTCTGCCAAATTTATCAAATTAATCTACCGGATTTAAGCATTTAATCTTCGAGAATTGAAAATTTAATCTTCAACAGTTAGTAATTTAGTCTGATAAATTTAAGAAACGAATCTGCCAAATTTAACGATTGAATCTGCCAAATTTTCAAATTTAATATGACGGCCTAAGAGTTTAATCTGCCAGATCCATGAATGTATTCCCAAATTAAGGATTTTATTTTCTCTGCCAAAGTTAAGAATTCAATATCACAGAATTGAAAATTTACTTTTCTAGAGTTTAAAATTTACTCTGACAAATTTAAGAATTGAATTTGCTAGATTTCCAAATTTAATCTGAATCTCTAAGAATTTAATCTGCCAGATTTAAGAATTTATTCCACCAAATTTAAGATTTTATTGCACTCTGCCAAATTTGAGAAGGATTTAACCCTCGAAAATTAAAAATATAATCCAATACTAGAATTTGCAGGTTAAGTCCTTAAATCTGGCAGATTAAATGTTTTACTCTGGTAGATTAAATTTTTAATTCTCGAAGATTAAATTCGTAAATTCGACAGAGTAAAGTAAGAGCTTAAATTTAACCTAATAAATTCTTAAATCGGGTCGATCCAATTCTTAAATCTTTGGATTCAAATCGGAAATTTGACAGATTCAATTCTTAAATCTGGTGGATCAAATTCAGAGTCAAGAATTTAATATGCCAAATTTAGGAACATAACCTACAAATTCAAGTATTGAAGCTGTTAGATTTCTGAATTTAATCTGAAGCCCTATGAATTTAATTCACCAGATTTAAGAATTTATTTTGCCAGATTTACGAATCTACTAGATTTAAGAAAAGAATCAGACAAATTTAAAGTTTTATTTTACTCTGCCAAATTAAACATTTTAATCGTGAATTAAAAGTTTAAGAATCTAATCTACCAAATTTAAGAATTTAATCTGATGGTCATTTAAACTGTCAAATTTATGTATTTATACGGCCAAGTTTAAGACCTTTTTTTACGGTGCCAAATTTACGAATTTATTCTGAAAGTCTAAGAATTTTATCTGCCAAATTTAAGAATTTATTCCACCCAATTTAAAAATTTTATTGTACTTTGCCAAACTTGAGAAGAATTAAAAATTTAATCTACCACAGTTAAGAATTTACTATGCCAGATCTAGGAACATAACCTGCAAACTCAAGTATTGAAGCTGTTATAATTCTGAATTTCATCTGAACGCCTAAGAATTCAATCCGCCAGATTTTAAAATTTATTTGGAAAAATTTAAGATTTAATTTCACCTTGCCAAATTTACGAATCTTCTAGATTTAAGAACAGAATCAGCCAAATTTGAAGTTTTAAATTACTTTGCCAAATTGAATAATATATTCATGATTTAAAAGTCTACCAGACTTAAAAATTTAATCTGCCAGGTTTAAATATTTATACGGTCAAGTTTAAGACCTTACTTTACTGTGCCAAATTTAAAGTTAATCTGAAGGTCCATGAATTTAATCCGCCAAATTTAAGAATGTATTCGAACAAATTTAAGATTTTATTTTACCGTACCAAATTTTAAAATTTAATTTACCAGAGTCTAAAATATAATTCGCCATATTTATGAAACTGATCTGCCAATCTGCTATGAATTTAATCAGCCAGGTCTAAGTGTTTAAAATGCATTTTAAAAGTAAAATTTATCATAATAATTAGTTGAGTTCGAAGTTCAAGAGAGACTTGCCGTTTAAACCTTGCCCTAGCTTTCAATAATAATAATGCTTAATTGAGCATCATTGAGCTCTTTGATTTTAACAATAAAATTTTTTAGAGTCAAACAGTTTTCTCTTACAGAGCTTTCAGCAGCCGAAATATTCAGTATAATTTAGTATTTCCGGTTGCCATACTATTTCGAACCAAAACAAAGTATAAACTTTTGAAAGTTTTACTTTAAACTTTATATAACCGAGCTTTTAAAGTTGGAATTTTTAACGTTTAAAAGTTCACTGTAAATGGCATCTAATTAATTAAGATTCTTATATTTTCGCGCTAAAATCAAAACTTTATATTAAAACTTACAAATAATTATGTAAACTCAATAGAGCGCATATCTTAAAGATTATGTTTGAAGGTTAAACTATTTTAAAATGAAAGCTCTCTATTAAAACTCACCAAAATGTTTAAGAGAGCGAGAGAGAGAGAGAGAGACCGGATGTATACGCACATTTAGATACAAAAAATACGAAAGCGCGAACATTCAAAACATCTGAACTTTAACCTAAGGCAATTTGTTGTTTATCATATACTTTCTATACATTTCCATAAAAAGTTAAATTACCAAATCACACGTTGCTTATACAAATATACAGATGTAGCTATACAGTCAACAATCATCAAAAATCTTAAAGGAATTCCTTATCGCATTAAAAAAAAAAAATTTGAATAAATTTTTTTGAAAGTTGATACCACACAAATTTTTTTGTTTTTTGTAAACCCTAAATGGAATGATCTTATTTAAAATATTGGTCGATCAATAATAAAACGTACAATATTGATTCAACTAATGGCTTAACAAGTTAGTAAATTTTTAAAATACGTAAGAGAACAAATCTGCGCGCGCGCGCGCGCGCGAAAACATAAAATTATCATAAATTATGATGATTATATTAAAACACTAAATAAAATTCTGGTGGTCACAATTATGTAAGACAACTTACCATTATTTCCTTGCTCTTCATCATCCTCATCATCATAATATTCTTCATCGTCGTCATAATCAAGTATGGCATGAACTTGTGTTCGAGCCCCTTGTCCCGCTTGGACGCGGGTAAATCCTGGTGGGCGTTCTGGAAAATTTCCATTACTATCACTTAGTGTGTTATCTCCATTATTATTATTATTATTATTATTATTGTTGTTGTTAATATTTTGATTCGTATTTCTATTAGTTCCAATTCCGCCACGTGTATTATCATTATTGTAGTTGTTGTTGTTGTTGTTATTGTTGTTATCGTTAACAGATTGATCAACCGGAATTGGGGTAATTGTTTGCGGATTTTGTGGCTGTTGAATAAAATTTCTTGTCGTTTGTGGATTATAATTATCATAGTATCCCTGTGTATTATCCCGATTTGATTGGATATTGGTGTAACTACTTTCACCGTATGTACGCGTCGTTTGTTGATATTGTGGATAATTATTTTGATTTTGTGTCGTTTGTGGTGGATACTGTCTAAAATTGTTGTTAATATTATTATTAGCGTTTAGCTGATTATTATTTTGTTGTTGTTGCTGTTGTTGTTGTTGATGTTGCGATGAAATTAACGATGTTGATGGAGATGATGATGTGAGAGCGGGAGGTGGTGGTAAATAATTATTATTTGTCCGATGCCGGTATTGATTTTGTTGTTGTTGTTGCTGTTGCTGTTGCGGTTGTGGCTGTGAATACGGATCATTTTTATAATACTGATTGGTATTTTGCGATTGCCCTAGTATATCACTTTCTTGGTGGCCAGCCGGGCCATACAATAAATTATTGACAGCGGTGGCATGGTGTGTTTGCAATGGGCTTACTGTTGCCCAACTCGGGGTCCCACCTATTCCATTAAAAGGCAGCGTAAAATTCACTAATGCCATATTTTTTTGACGTTATAACTTAAACTTATTAAACCGTAATTTTTGTCGTAATCTAATAAAAAAACACGTTAAATTCAAAAAAAAATTTTGTTTAAGTTTTCAACACATTTTTGATGACACACTTATTATATACAATCTTATCTATATAGATATATGCATAAACTATACTATTATTTTGTATATATACACATGTGTATTTTACAACTAATCACATCTATACAAAAAATGACACAACAAAAAAAAAAATTATTACATATACTCCCAAGTTCAATAAATACAAGAAATAAACCGCGCGCGCACTTATTTCGAGGTTAAATATTTTTACTTATCCTTCATTAAACAAAAAAAAAAAAAAAAAAAAACAAAAAAAAATTTTTTAATTTCAAAATTTATTTATTTTTAAACTTAATTTTTATGTATTTAATTTTGAAAACGGGCGCTGCTCATATTTATATACAAAAAGACGACAAAAAATTGTTTAAGACAAAAAAAAACTGTACGAAGATGATCTTAAAAAAAAAAAAAAAAATTAAAAAGGTGATCTTTAAATAGAAATAACAATAATAATATAATTTGTATTTATATAAATTTAGAAACGTGGGTTTTAACAACAAAAAAAATTTTGTGACATAATTAATTGTTACACTCAATATATGAAAGATTTAAATTTTGTTAAGCGATGAACCCGCGCGCGAAAATTTTTTTTGTCTTAAACTTTTATTTTTTTTTATTTTTATTTTTTTATTTTTATGTAATAAGTGACCGCGCGTAATCAAATCGCTCGCTCGAAATTTTGCAAAAAACTATTCACTTATGGTTTTGTTAAAACTGATTTTAACACAGACAAAATAACACCAAACCAATTGTGTGATGTGATGTTTACACCGCGATATATTTAGTGAGACTGATCGCTAACTATTATGCAAATAGTTTTCGTTTTATTATTTTTTTTTTTGTAGTTTTTTTTTAAAGTTGTTTGTGTCTTTCTCTTGTTTTTTTTTATTTATTTATTTATTTATTTTTATTTTATTGAGTATATAGATTGTTGTATTTGAGATGTAGTTTTTGTATATATGGTTTTTCATTTTTTTTTTTTTGCTTTTTTCTAATATCGTGCGAAATAGTGAATAGTAAAATGTGTTGATTTTAGTATAGTTATATATGCGTTAAGTCCGGTGCGAGTGCAATTTTGCACGGTGGTATTTTTGATGTTGTGTTGTAGCTTATAGACTTTCGAAAATAAATATTTAGTTTAATACACATTAAACAAATATTAAATTCGCCAAAAATTTCGTATCATTTGTCATTTTCGAAAATTGTCATCTTATTTAAAAGAATTGAGGTGTTGTTTCTGAATTTGTTTAAAGACTTTTCTTATCTGGGGTATTTTGGGGCGGCTGGTTTATGTGTTGAGAAATTAAGTTTTTTTTAATCCACAAAAAAAATGCGAAAAGCAAAAATATTTTGGTTTATTTCACCATCAACAATATCATGCAGTGAACCACAATCAATCATAGTTCATTAAATAAAATTTAACTTACATTTTTCATTTTAGTTTCATACAATATACTAATATTAAAGGGAGAAAAAGCAATTTCAATTGGGCATGCAAGTGAGAATATAACATATGAGAAAATCATGTTGTTTGTGTCTCTTCGACCAAAAGCCTTATTATAGCGATATTTATTTAGATTCTTCTTGTGTATCTATGAACAAGCAAACCTTTTAGTGAAAACTTATTCTTTTCCATTGTCTAGTCTCGCATTAATTAAAATTATCTGATTTTGAGAGTAGATGACAAGAAACATCTTGCAGCTTAATGCTCTGACGATTTTTAAATATATCGATAAAGCATCACAAATTTGGAATATAATTTGAAAAATATTAAGAATTTCGAAATAATATCAAAAATGTCGAATTTTCAGAGTATCATGAATATTCTTGAAAGTTCTCAAATATCGAATTATCCATAAGTTTTTGTTAAAATATTTTATGTATACAAACCTTTTTACTCAGAAATATGATTTTACAAAGGGTGACAAAATTTTGGCTGAAATTTAGAATATTTGTTCTCAAAGTTAATTAGGGTTGGGTATGTAATCTCGCATTTCAAAATCTCGCATTTTAAAATCTTGCATTTCAAAATCTCGCATTACAAAATCTCGCATAACAATTTCCCGTACATTTATGTAATCGCGCGCGCAATGAGGTAATTATTATAAATGATATTTAAAATAAAAATTAATTAATAAATAAAAAATTAAATAATAAATTGAAATTTAATTAAATATATTACAAGTAATATTATATCAAATACATATTTTATGTAGGTTATTATGAAAATTTCCATTACCACGTCTAACAAAGGAGGAAAAAGGTTAGTTGTCAACGGCTATTGCTACCATCTAAGCCGAAAAACCGAAGAAATGTACAATTGGGTTTGCAGCAACCAAAAAAGTCAGTTATATAAAGGGCGCGTGGTAACTCCTGTCGAAGGAGAAGAACACGTAATAGTAAAATGTACCTCTAACCATTCCCATGAGCCCATAGCACACGAGAAGATAGTCGTACAACCAAACGCAGATGTCAAACAATGTGCTAGAAATACGGAAACAATACCATTTCATATATTGAGAGAATCAATCATAAATACACCAAGCCACTCACGTGTATATCTTCCTACAAAAATGGCACAAACAATTAAAATTCAACGAGTTCGTGCTAATAAACCTTAAATATTAAATGAAGATTATTTTGACGGAGACAAAATTAATTTGATGGGGACTATTTCTTCCTTAAAACTCGTTAGTGAATCAAGTTGTTGGATTATGGATGGAACTTTCGATGTAGTCCCATCTATCATGCGACAACTTTTTTCAATACATGGACGTATTGAGGGAAAAATAGTTCCATATTGATTTTTTGTTTATTGAGTAAAAAATCTAAAAAAGTCTACGATCAGTTATTTTTTAACTTAAGAAAAATATGCTTAGAATATGAAATCAGTGTCTATCCGGGACAAATTATTTACAATTTTGAAAAGACAATTGTGTCGTCGGCCAAAGTTTTTTTCCCAAACGCATCGTTTAAAGGATGCCTCTTTCACTTTGGCCAAATAATATGGCGCAAAATACAAACAGAACGACTAGTGGCAAAATATGGAAATGACGAAAATTTTTCAATCCAAATCATGATGATTAAAAGTATAGCCTTTGTTCCACCAAACGAAGTCGATAATTATTACCAGAGCTTGTCTAGGAAATTTAATAACGAGGACATAAAAAACATTGGAGTTTGGTTTAAAAAAAATTATATTGGAGAAGGCAGTCAACGGCCCAGATATAAACCAAAATTTTGGGCTATCGCCGACAACGATAATGGATCGGAGACCTTCCCGCGAACACAAAATAGCGTAGAAGACGTCACGCTGGTATATACAAAATATTGGAAGGTTTGGGAAAGGAAAGCATTTTAGCAATGGCACAGGTCGAGAAAGTGCAATGTGGTGAAAATATACCAAAAAACAAAAAACTTATAAAAAAAAAATTAAAATATAAAAAGAATTATTATGAAAAGGCTTAAAATTAAAAAAAAAGATTTTTTGCAGCGTATTGCGCATAATATTTTATTGGGATAGTTTTATTAATAAATTGTATTTTAAATAAATTTTTTGAATTAAATTATTGTATGAAAAAATTAATAAATTAATAATTATATTAGATTATTTTTAAAACCATTAACAAGACTGTAATGCAAGATTTTAGAAATGCGAGATTTTAAAAATGCGAGATTTTGAAATGCGAGATTTTTAATTTTTCAAATGCGAGATTTTGTAATGCGAGATTTTATAATGCGGGATTTCGTATCGCTCCCGTTAATTATTAGTCATCAAAAGCTTTTAGTTTTAAGAGATTTTCAAACCAAACATTTTAGTTGTGTCCTACCAGTGCCCTGTTAAAAACCAGGTAAGGGAGATTAGGGATTGGCGGTCCATCCTCGGTGCCTCTCCCAGACGTATGATATTATAACTGAATAATTTCTTGGCCTGTCCCATCCTAATGGAGGACTCCCAGAGTAATTTCCTATAGTTCTGCTCCCAGTCATTTATATCATCTGCCAAGTGGGTTTTGGAAAAAGCAATCCTAGGACTGGGACCCAGGAAATCTCGGCTAGCTCTCATTTTTGCACATCGGTCTGCTGCCTCATTTCCTTTAACGGTGGAGTAGCCAGGAGACCACAAAAGGGTGACTTTGTTTGTTTTACCCAGTTCTAATAAATTACAGTAGCAGCTCCAGATCAATTTCGAGTTGAACACTGAACCTCCTAAGGCTAAGCAGAGCTGCCTGGCTGTCCGAGATTATATAGATCTCTGTCTTCTTATATTTCTTTTTGAGACATTGAAGCACACATACCTCAATAACAAGGGTCTCTGGCTGACAAACTGTGAGGGTGCTGCCCAGTGGTATACATAGTTCTAGGTCGGGCCCGATTATCCCTGTACCGGTGCCTCTGTTGAACCGGCTACTTCTTTAACGTGTAGGTGCAGTGGTGAGAGCCCCAGCATTATCTCAAGGGCGGCTGTTGGGCAAGACCTCATTGCTCCAGTTGCACCCACACAGATTAACCTCTGGATCTTGTCCAGTAGTCTCTGTGCACCAGTCTGCTCCATCTTTGGCCACCACACAAACATCGCGTAAGAGACCATAGGCCTTATGACGGCGCGGTAGAGGCAAACCAACATTTGTGGGCTCAGTCCCCACGTTTTCCAATCATTCTTTGGCAGGTGAAGTAGGCCTTATTTGCCTTGTTTGTGATCTGATTTAAGTTCCAATTGATCCATCACGATCAACCATAACAAGGGAGAGAGAACACCTCCCTGGGTGCAACCCCTGGTGGCCGCTATGGTGATGTTTTTGTCTCCAAAAGAGGCCGTAATCCTCCTGTTTTTAGCATGTTTATAATCCACCTTACGGTGGAGGGGTCTATACCCCTTGTTAGTGATTGTTCCTGAATTACCTCGAAATTAGTATTATCAAAAGCTTCCTGGATATCAATGAAGGAGCATAGTAATAATTCTTTATTCCAGAGCGTACCTTCGATTTCCGATATTAGCTCGTGTAGAGCCGTTTCTATTGATTTCCCTACTTGGTAGGCGTGCTGCCTAGAGGGTATCTTTGGAGAGTGTTGGATCTGATACAAAGTCCCATAACTTTCTGTTACAGTGGAATTAGGAGCCATTACACGGCTTTGATTCGGGTAGATCCCAGTGGAAAAAAGAGGGTTCTCTTGCCCCTAATTACCTATCACTGTAGACATATCTACGTGTAATGATAATATTTTTTTTTATAAACAGCATTTGTAAGAAAGCTCATCACCAATAAAATTAAAAATGAGTTAAAGCATAGTGTTATATAATTATTAAGAAAATAAGATTGTATTCATTTAAAATATTAACAATTTCTTTTATAATAAACTATCCCTTTTCAGGGTTTTATAAATACTCAAATTATAAATTCGTACAGAAAATAGATAAAATAAGTTTAAAGGAATATACTTTAAATTATAGAGAAATAGAATGTTGACTGATGGTTTATTTTAAAGTGAAAATTCACGTTGTAATTGATGTTATTACACATCACAAGAAAATTAAATTAAACTTACCCACAATCTCCTCGAAGCGCTTCAATTGGATTGGTGTAGCTGAAAATCGGTTTTACCCGGATTAAGTATTATGGAATTTTCGCTTTGAATCTACCTATCAACAATTACATGCATTAACCGAATATTTTTGTAATAAAATAATTGCACTTTGCAATTTACAGAATTTACGGTAAATTGAAGAATAATATATGGATTAAATTACACAAGAAATTAATATAAATATAAATTTGATTTTCCTCAGAGATGGATAAGCATAAAAGTTAAATAATGTTATAAATTTATAGAAAAATCACATGTGAATTGAGAAAAAAAAAATAGAGTTAGAAAGAAAAATATGGTATATAAAAAAAAATAAAACACTTAAAACCGCCCGTGATCTTCTCGGTTTCCCGTTAGAAAAATAAATCCGTTTAGGTAGCTTGCATCTTTGGTTTAACTTGCATTTATTTTTATATCGAATAATAAGATTCACATCCTGTTATACAGCGTGTTCTTAACGGGTTGTATTATATATCAGCCGCGAACATTTACTACGGGCACATCACTTATCACAATCAGGTGAGGATTTAATTAAATTTTCTCGAGATCACGGCACTTAGTATTTTAAATAAATTGGTTTTAATGTTTGTTCTACGGATTTTTTTTTTTAAACTGATCTATGCCGTGTTAAATTATTTTATTTTCATACTTAAGAGTGAATGTATGCAAATTTGTGGTCAGCTACTACTCTACATACACACACGCACGAAAGTTTCACTTGCCGATAATACCAATCGTATAAGTTACGATTTATGTACATGATCAATACAGATAAACCATACAAAACGCTACAACAGAGCATATAGGGATAGGTCAGTTGTCCAGAATTTAATTACATAGACAGCATTCCACCACTTATATTTCGAATTATAATTGCATATATGTAGCAGAAGAGAAGAAAAATTTGTCTATTATACCAATACATCTGAATGTATAATTGCATCTCATACTCTCCTATTATTTTTACATGCAAATTTACTAATGCAATTATATTCAAATTAGTGTATGACTTATCATCCCATGACGTCATTAACACTCAGGCTGTGTGTGCGTATAATTGCAACTACGCGAATATAAATTTTCATCAAAACATTTGTTACAGCACAGGTTTTTCCGAACTGCATTAAAGCATGTTTAGATAAAGCTGAAAAAAAATTACCAATTGTTTTGTTGCAAATTCATAAGGCCTTTTTTTTTTTTTATTGTAATATGTATTGTTAATGACGCAATATTTTGTTCTTGGTTGGATACATACACCAAAAATTACTAAATAACAATCACTCTAACAAACGAACAGTTATGACTTTATATCCTTGGAATGAAAGACTCCAAGAACTTTATCATGTTGACTTTTTATTTCATAGTTTACTGTTCCAATTTTTCTTGCAATATAACCTTCTGAAAACAAGGGAGCAAATTTAGCACAAAATTTTTCTGATGCTTTACTCTGAGGGTGCGTGCGCACGTATACTTTTTGTCCAATATGAAACTCTTTAGGTCTTGTTCGCAAATTATAACGTTTTGAGCTTTTGTCGTACGCTTTGTTTATGTTGTCTTTTACTTCATTGTGTAACAGAGCTAACTTGGTAGGGAGCGGTAGGATTATATCTCCTTCTGAAACGTCACCTAGCTTACGTAAGAGTTTATAATCATTGCCATGATTTATTTTATGGTAACCAAATAATGTATAGTGCGGTGTATTCGCGATGGTTTCGTGGAAGCCGTTTCTTAATGCAGCTGCAATTTCGTCTAAGTGTCGATCCCATTTTGTATGCTTTTCCCCAATGTACGCCCTAATCGCTGCTAGTATGGATCGATTCACGCGCTCTGCTGCGTTAGATTGGGGAGAGTAAATCGCAGTTTTGGAATCGATTATACCAAATTCGTTCAAAAGTGTTTTGTATTCACCACTTTTGAATTGCGCACCGTTATCGCTGTGTATGATTTCGGGAACATTAAAAAGGCAGAAAACTTCATTACGAAGAAAATCAACAATTTGTTTAGATGTCCCTTTGCTGAGGGCTTTAAGAAGCACGAATTTAGTGAAATGATCTAGAACGATTAATATGATTGTGTTACCTTTTGTTGATCTAGGGTAGGGACCCAATAAATCTATATAGATTCTTTGCCAGGGACGTACAACCGAATGCTGTAAACCCATTGGTGGGGTCATACATGAATTGGTACTTTTAGTGGTATTACATACGAGACAGTTTTTAATATATTTTCTAACATCTTTAATCATTGCTGGCCAAAAGTAAAAACGCCGAATTTTTTCGAGAGTTTTCATAATTCCTCCATGTGATGAGAGAGGATCATCGTGCTCGTTTTTTATAACTAGATCTCGCAATCCGACTGGAACCCATAGTTTCCATAGTGATACATCAGATAGTGATTGATGACTTCGCGGGTTCAGACGGATAAAAATATAATCTCCATCTACCTTAAACACTGGATAATCTGCAGGTGATTCTAAAATTTTGTTTCTAAAGTCGATATAGTCTTGGTCTTCGAAATGTATTGGATCAAGAACATAATGCTGCAGGACTTTAGGCAAACTATCATTAAATTCAGCTATCTCATCACAATACACTCGTGACAACATATCTGGAACTACGTTCTCTTTCCCTCTGACATGTTTTATTTGGAATTTATAACCCTGGAGTTTTAAGCTCCATCGGGCAAGTCGACCGCTTAAGTCACGTTGATCCATCAACCATTTGAGTGAGGCGTGGTCCGTAATAAGGGTGAATTCATGTCCTTCTACGTAAGGGCGATATTTTTTAATGGCAAGAATAGCAGCAAGGCATTCAAGCTCAGTAATGGAATAGTTTTTTTGAGCTCCGTTTAGTTTTTGAGACATGAATGCTAGAGGGTGTTCATTTTCATCATCATCGATTTGATACAATACTGCACCAACTCCCTCAGTACTAGCGTCACATCGAATGAAGAAAGGTACGTTGTAATTGGGATTACATAGAACTGGAGCAGAAGATAATTTATGCTTCAGTATATCAAAAGACTGCTGTGCCTCCGGTGTCCAAATAAACTTCCCCTTTTTCAAGCGGTCAGTAATCGGTGCAGTCAGGGCGGCAAAGTTCTCAATAAATCTGCGGTACCACCCAGCCATACCAAGAAGACGACGAGTTTGCTTTACGGTAGTAGGAGGTTGTAAATTCGTAATAGCTGATATTTTATCTGGGTCTGGTTTTAAACCGCTTTCACCAACAAGATATCCTAAATACTTGATCTCTTTCATTACAAAACTGCTTTTTTCTATATTTATTGTAAGCCCAGCATTCCTAAGATGATTGGCTACCACTTCTAACAATTCAAGGTGATCCTTCAATGTACCCCCGGTGACTAGCAGATCATCAAGGTATACGAACACTTTATCATGCAGTTCGTGTGGTATTACCTGATGCATCAGGCGGCACATTGATTGGGCTGCGTTACACAGCCCGAACGGCATCACCCTGAATTGATAGAGTGGCCGCCCAGGAACAGTAAAGGCAGTTTTCTCTTTAGCAGACTCCGTTAAAGGGATCTGCCAAAAGGCATCTTTAAGATCGATAGCAGAAATAAATTTGGTGTCAGATAGTCGTCCCAGCAACCCATCTATGATCGGGAGAGGGTATGCGTCGTTTTTGGTTACGTTGTTAAGTTTTCTCGCATCAAGACAAAGGCGAGATTTTCCATTTGACTTAGACACAATTGTTACGGGAGAACTCCATGGACTCTTGCTTATTTCTATGACCCCTAGATTTATCATTCTGTCTATCTCCGCATATAGCTCTTTTTGTTTCGCAGGTGACACAGGATAATACCTTTGTTTAATGGGCTTACACCCCTCGATAATTTCAATATCATGACAGTACATATTAGTTCGTCCAAGACCTTCCTTTGAAAAGGAAGGAAATAAGTTAATTATCCTCTCGAGTTCTTTTCTCTGTACATTGTTTAAAGAATGTTTGTTCGCACACATAATTTCATCCTCTCCGTACAGTTCACCGACCTGATGAACTGTTTCAGAAGGAGATTGGATTTGTGGAATCAAATTAAACTTTCGCCAAAAATCAATTCCCAGATATATTGGAGATTGCAGGCTAGGCACAATACAAAATTTTATACTTTCGGTTTTCTTTCCAAACGTGACTGGTAACCATACGTAACCATCTATCGTATTTTTTGTACCATCAGCAGTTGTAATGGTTGATCGAATGGTTTTGTATTCTACATCAAGTTCTCCTATCAAATCCAACGCTCCTTTTCCCAAAACACTTACTGTCGCACCACTGTCCAAAAGACCAGTTAGCGATTTTGATTTAATATGAATTGGGGCGTACGGACGTGGATCACCTTCGATGGAATATTTTATAAGTGAAGACATACATTTTTTAATAAATTTTCGTTTACATTTAAAATAAGTTAAGGCACGTTTAGTTTTATTTCTACGATTATTGGACGAAATATATAATTTACTATCAGGTTGTATATCAGGTACGTTATGTGATTCAGGGTGTTCAAACTTTAGTACGGTAGATAGTTCTTGTCTTGTAGACTCCAGTACGTTCTGGATATGCATTGAATCTGAATTATTTTGATGTAAATCAGGTACTAGGGACTTAAATATTATTTTGCTTGTGTTTGATTGCAATCCGGGATATTCTGACTCTTCACGGTCTGATTCGTTTGGTTCAATTCTGGGTGTGAAATCCTCGGGCTGTTCACACCCAGCTTTGAGTTTTCCGAACTATATAACCTACAATATAGACAGTTCACTCGTTTAACTTTTGGTGCTCCACAACCAAGACAATATAAGTTTTGCCATGGAGCCGGACACATGTCATGCTTGTGACTTGACTTCCAACAATTCCAACACTTATCGGTAGGGCCTGGTTTAGGAATTTGTTGTGGAGAGGTAGTGCTGGTATATCTATTATTATTACTATTGAATGCTTCGACCTGAGCAGGAGTACAAAAATCATTTATACTTTCTGGCTCATAACCAATATCAGAATAACGAGTCGAACAATTAATATTTTGTGTAGATCGTAATTGTGATGAATCCGAATTTAGGTTTATGTCACCAAAATCGTATTGAATTTCATTCACTGTCGGTCGCCTTCTATTCACTTCATAGAGCTTCCTTGGGTCGTGTCCGGTTTGCTCCCACATGCGCTCATAACGTTGGCAGAGTATTCTTAACTCGTCAACAGTTCGAATAGAATTTTGGCATGCAAATGTTACATTTTTTAAGGCGGGACTCATATTTTGAAAAAGTCGATATAGCAATTCGCTCTCGGAAAGACGAAGCTGTAGTCTTGAATTTAATTTTTGAATACTAAGGGCGAATTCCGCAAATGACTCTCTAGGTGACTGGTGTTTTCTAATAATATGTTCTAAAATTTCATTTTCGTAGTCTGCGCTGCTGAAATAGGACAGCATTGCATTTTTTAGAACTCTCCAAGGTACATTTTGGTTATCTTTTTTATATATCCAAAACCAATCTTCTGCACGTTTGGATAAAAATAAGTGAAGAATGCGGGGTAAATTATCCTCAGGGTATCCATCGTTATGAGCCATTTGCTCGAGCCTGTAGATAAAATCATGAGCGTTACTGGTTTCAGTACCGTCGAAAGATAAATTCCAGTTTTGTTTTATTTTATAAGCATAACCCAGGTTGAGATAGGGATTGCGTTGCGATAAGTCATTTTGATTTGAACTCATATTAGGAATAAAAGATGTATTTTGATTAGGTGGTTGTTCGTTTACATTTCTAACCGAATTAGCGAACTTGCTAGTAAATGGTGGTTCAATAAAAGACAGATCGTGAAGTTGAGGAGGTTCATCTCTCAAATTATTAGATGGGACTCTAAGGTTCGCAAAGAAATCATTGACAGAGCTGGGTTGCGGTTTATGCTCCACAAATGGAATATGTTTATGTACTGCACCTTTGGGTTTTGCTGAGGTTATAGTAGGTACGTTAGCGAAAGAACCATTTGAATTGTGAATCGGTGCAGAAGTACTAATACTTGGCATCGATAATCTCTGTATTTGTGTGACTGTTGTGTCCGAAAAGGATGTATTTGAGCTAACACTACTAACAGCAGGTATTACCGATGCTACAGAAGATGTTGAAGTTTTATCGTTATATAATTTGACAATCCAATTAAAATTTCGCCTCCACTTCGACAAAAGATTCGTTAGATTCACATCTTGTCCGAAACTATGAACCATTCTTTCGACTCGCTCCTTATAATGTATGCATTGCACCAGCATAGGAACGATTAACTCTAATTCGGGCGAAACTCCAATAGTTAATATGGAATTTCCCACATCTTCAGCTTTAGCCTGGCAAATATTAAACTCGTCTATGGGGTTTCCAGTAACATGAGATTTATTTGGTTTGAGGTTTTTATCCAATTTCTCTGAAATCAGTGCATTTATTAAAACATTGTTTGCACCTGATGCTTGTGAAGATATACTTCTTGCTTGACATTCAACTTCCAATTCCGGAAGTGATAAATTCTGTATATACACACTTGGATCCATTTCAATAAAAAAAAATGAACTTCAAAAGAAATAACCAAATAAATAATATGACCAAACAACAAAATTAAAAAAAATAAATATATAAATATGTATTATAAATAAATAAATATATATATGTTACAAATAAATTAAGTATGTACCACAAAAAAAATTTGTATATAAGTTGATTTTATCAATTTAGTACGGTGATGAGCTTGCAGACAAAATACTGTTAAACAGTTTAAGTATAGTACGCATGTGAAATAAAAAAAAATAAAGCTACGTAGGCTAGGTATTTCTAAACGTGATTATCATACTAAATATCAAAGCAATAGCGAGTGGATTCACCACCGAGTCAACTCTTGATATATAGAATGAATTCAAACATTATTTAATTCCTGCCGATATACATATAAATAAAAACAAAAGAAATAGGTGTACATTATAATTCCCATAATTGATAAGCTCTCATGCAGATGACATTAATGATTACTAACAAGAAGCATGAAATCATCATGAATCAATTGTCAGCTAATCACCAAGAATCGATACATAAATTCATCAATTTGGTTAGTCTATGTATAACAATAACTGCGACCTCCCGCTAATAAAAATAAGATCATGAAAACGGGTAAAAAAAACATGTAATGTTGGTTACCACGCGGTTCTACTGGTTGAGTTGTTGAGCAGTTATGCTGCTAGGATGTCTTATTAGGACGACCTTCCGCTAATAAAAATAATTAATAATTAGGTATTTAAACTATTTCACATGACATTCGTACTAATGTTTATATATAATTACTAAATTTGTAATTTTGTTCTTTAAAATGTTAGACCATTTCATTATCTTTTTTGGCAATCAGGTCCCTGTTTCGGCGCCATTTTGTTACAGTGGAATTAGGAGCCATTACACGGCTTTGATTCGGGTAGATCCCAGTGGAAAAAAGAGGGTTCTCTTGCCCCTAATTACCTATCACTGTAGACATATCTACGTGTAATGATAATATTTTTTTTTATAAACAGCATTTGTAAGAAAGCTCATCACCAATAAAATTAAAAATGAGTTAAAGCATAGTGTTATATAATTATTAAGAAAATAAGATTGTATTCATTTAAAATATTAACAATTTCTTTTATAATAAACTATCCCTTTTCAGGGTTTTATAAATACTCAAATTATAAATTCGTACAGAAAATAGATAAAATAAGTTTAAAGGAATATACTTTAAATTATAGAGAAATAGAATGTTGACTGATGGTTTATTTTAAAGTGAAAATTCACGTTGTAATTGATGTTATTACACATCACAAGAAAATTAAATTAAACTTACCCACAATCTCCTCGAAGCGCTTCAATTGGATTGGTGTAGCTGAAAATCGGTTTTACCCGGATTAAGTATTATGGAATTTTCGCTTTGAATCTACCTATCAACAATTACATGCATTAACCGAATATTTTTGTAATAAAATAATTGCACTTTGCAATTTACAGAATTTACGGTAAATTGAAGAATAATATATGGATTAAATTACACAAGAAATTAATATAAATATAAATTTGATTTTCCTCAGAGATGGATAAGCATAAAAGTTAAATAATGTTATAAATTTATAGAAAAATCACATGTGAATTGAGAAAAAAAAATAGAGTTAGAAAGAAAAATATGGTATATAAAAAAAAATAAAACACTTAAAACCGCCCGTGATCTTCTCGGTTTCCCGTTAGAAAAATAAATCCGTTTAGGTAGCTTGCATCTTTGGTTTAACTTGCATTTATTTTTATATCGAATAATAAGATTCACATCCTGTTATACAGCGTGTTCTTAACGGGTTGTATTATATATCAGCCGCGAACATTTACTACGGGCACATCACTTATCACAATCAGGTGAGGATTTAATTAAATTTTCTCGAGATCACGGCACTTAGTATTTTAAATAAATTGGTTTTAATGTTTGTTCTACGGATTTTTTTTTTTAAACTGATCTATGCCGTGTTAAATTATTTTATTTTCATACTTAAGAGTGAATGTATGCAAATTTGTGGTCAGCTACTACTCTACATACACACACGCACGAAAGTTTCACTTGCCGATAATACCAATCGTATAAGTTACGATTTATGTACATGATCAATACAGATAAACCATACAAAACGCTACAACAGAGCATATAGGGATAGGTCAGTTGTCCAGAATTTAATTACATAGACAGCATTCCACCACTTATATTTCGAATTATAATTGCATATATGTAGCAGAAGAGAAGAAAAATTTGTCTATTATACCAATACATCTGAATGTATAATTGCATCTCATACTCTCCTATTATTTTTACATGCAAATTTACTAATGCAATTATATTCAAATTAGTGTATGACTTATCATCCCATGACGTCATTAACACTCAGGCTGTGTGTGCGTATAATTGCAACTACGCGAATATAAATTTTCATCAAAACATTTGTTACATTTCTCCATAGTTTTCAGTAAAAATGATGTGAGGCTAATAGGTCTATAAGGCCTACTCTCCTATGGGGATCTTTTTCCCGCTTTTGGGATAAAAATTACCCGAACCTCCATCCAGTATTTTGGAACATATTCCGAGCTGTAGCTGGCTCTGAAGAGTATAGTAAGATAAGGCAGCAAAGTCTGCAGGCCTTGTTGTAAAATGGCGGGCTATACGCAGTCCCCTCCCGGTGATTTGAAAGAGCCAAATGATTTGACTGCCCAGCTTATCCGTTCCGGCGTAAAAAACTACCTCGAGAACTCGTGAGCCCCCTTTGAAACCAGATACGAATGTATGCGTCGGATTCTTCCTGATCCCTCAGTACTACACATTGTGGGAAGTGACCTCTCACTAGATATTCCAGAGTCTCCTCCCTGGTTGTGGTTGTCTCTCCACTTGGTTTCCTTACAGATCCCAAGGGATTCCTGTGCGCCAAAGAGAGTGCCTTCTAGAGTCGACACGCTGCTATACGGATAGAATATTTGTTTCCAATTAGCTTGAAGCTTGATAATTAATTCATACTTTTTGGGTTTGAATTTATCATTTTTTGAGCTTTTTAATAATTTTGATAAGCTAAAAGTATGTATTTGAAAAAATTGCCAAGAGCTTTAGGTTTAAAAGCTTTCACTTAAGGAAGCTTTTTTAAAAAAACCATTTTTCTTCGAAATTTGATATTGCAAGGGATGACCGAATTTTGATTAAGATTTAGAATATTTGTGCTCAATGTAAACTATTAGGAGCTTTTAGTTTTAAGAGCTTTTCAAACCAAACCATTTGACTTTCAAATTTGATATTATAAAGGAAGGTGGTATTTTGGGATTAATTTAGAGTATTTGTTCTCAATGAGCTCTAAGCTTGGTAATTTATTTATACTTTCTCGGTGATTTTTGTGCCTCCCCAGAAATTCTGTCTTGCGTTAAAATGTTTTATGAGCATAAACCATTTATTTGCAAGAAATGTCAAAAACTTTTAGTTTTAAAAGCTTTCACTTATCGAGGCTTTTCAACTGAAATCATTTTATTCAGAAATTTGATATTGCAAAGGGTATTTTTCGGAAAAAAATTCAAAATATTTGTTCTTAATGTAAATATCCTTCATCCAAAATGGGTTTCCATTTTCGAGCTTTACATTGTGTAAGAAAACCAATTTTGAATTCAATTTGAAAAATATCAAGAATTTCGAAATAATCTCAAAAATGTTGAATTTTCAAAGTATCTTGAATATTCTTGAGGGTTCTCAAATATCAAATTATCCGTAAGTATGTAAAACCAAAGGAAACCTACAGGAAATCGGAAGGAAGATCTTTTAAATATCACTATCTAGTTTTATATGTGTAACTCTGCAAGTTCTTCAACTTAAAGCTAAGCTCAGAACATTGCCTTACAAAATTCGAATAAATTCGAAAATCTTTAAAAATCTCGAATATTCCTAGAAATGTCGAAAAACTTAATAAATCTAGAATAAACCACGCGGAACAATCTCGATTACCCCAGAACAATTCAGAAAACCCTTATATTATGTGAATGTCGATTGATCTCGAACAATTCAGCTTTTCCGATTTCTACAAAGCTTTCAAAATATGGTTGAAACTAAACAAATCAATCAAAATCAAATTTTTTTTTTTAAATTCGTGTAAATATGGAATTATTTGTCGAGTAACTTAATGTTACTAATACTATTAAGCAAGTTAAGTCTAAGCTCAACAAAACGATATGCAATAAGAATACAACCCTCGGATCTTATCGGATATTTTTTTTAATATCGAAGGCTCTTACAAAGGCTCGGTTTCGTAACACCGAATCACTAATTAAGTCTCAAATATCGCGCATCTCATTTCGATGATAAACTCCAAAAATCACGAGAAATTTTAAAAAGTGATCAAAATATGAAACCTGAGACGAGCGGATATGAAATCGGGAAGCGAGAATTTGCAAAATTAGGAGAACCCCATCAAACACAACAAAAAAAAAAAAAACACCATCACTACTTGTAAAATTAAGTTGGCATTTGCATTTTCCATATATTTAAAATAGTTTTCCAAAATAAATCTGTAAATTTCATTTTTATTTACCATTTACTGGTAATCAAAAGGTCCGCCCGTTTGACTCAAGTGAGAGAAACAACAATTTATTTTCAGTCGCGGCTATGTATTTTTCTAGTTGCTTCTTGATTTTTCTGAACATCACAATGTCACATCGCAAGCTGCTAACACCAGCAGATTACTAAAAGATCCCTTGATTTGTAAAAGGTGAAATTTGTTTGGCTAAAGGCTCAATTTGATTTGTAAAAGGTTGAATTTTGATAAATGCAAAAGGCAAAAACTTGAACTTACGCAAAAGGTATAATACAAATAAATTAACACAGCAAACACAAAAATCGTTGTCGCTTGATGTCGAAAGCTTTTATTTTAAACGAGTTTAGCTAATTTTCTTCTAAATCTAAATATCTCGTTCTGCTTTGATTACAAGCAATTCTAATCTTTTTTGTTTATTTGCAGCCTTAAGTCTTTCCCACTGTGTTGATCATACCTGAAACTGAGAATTTTTTTTTGGTAATCTGAACTAATTTACAATTTTTAAATAAACTATTATACTGTTCTTCGGTTATTATGGATGAGCATGCGCCAGTGTCTACCTCCATTTCCAGATACTGTCCTTCAACCTTCAAAATATTATACAATCTTCAGAAAATTTGGTTGAATTGCCGTTGTTTCCCGTTCACTCATTTCCATATTAAACGCCTTTGCACAATACTACTGATAGTTTAAGCCGTCTCCGTTTAAGTGTGCTTGCTGTATGGATTTATTTCGGATTCTAACTATGAATTGATCCATTAACGAGTCATCTATGGCTAAATTTTTATTTTTTTTCACCATTCGAATCTACTTTGATCTATTTTGTCGAAATAGATTACGGTAATCTATTTAGACTAATTTTGGATTTTCTAACTTTTTCCATTTTCGTATCTAAAAATTCACCAAACTTACTTGTGGTTGAAGATGGAATCCGTTATGCTCTCACCATCATTTGTACATAAATCATGAATACTGTAAAATGAACAGGTTACAGGCCATGATGTCTACAACTAACTTATACACTATATATCAATGTGTGAACTATAATCCAATTTCAGTATTATCGAAAAATCTTCAACAAACGAAACCAAGAGAATATGTAACTCAGCATTCGATGTACACCTTAAAGATTCCTTAGACACCTTAAAAGCAAAATTCTCGATAAATGACTATTTCTGAGCAAGATGCAACTAAACCCCTACCAAATTTCAAGGAATATCGAGAAACACAACAGCTCTTGTAATCTTAGAATTGTAAAATAATCTCGATATCGACAAAAAATTTCAAATATCCCGAAAAATCTCGAATAATAATAAAATCCTAGAATAATTATTATTCGCAACAGCTCGAATAATCTCGAAAACATGACCATCACGCAACTCCAACGTCATGTAAATTATAAATAACTCCATTCAAAAATTATGGGCAGCGCACCTTAAATAAGCGACAGCATTAATTAAACCTAATTGTTTAAAGGCTGCTGCACAACGCTTTGCATAATCCTTAAATTTCTTCGTTTTGCTTGAAATGATTGCTTTCCGGAGCCACATGTTTGACAGACGTCTCTAATTTGCAGTTGCATGAATGTTAATATTGTGCTATAGGAAGTTGAGTTCACATGCAGTGACCGATGATTTTTTGTTGTATATGTAGACATCGCTTACTTACTGAGTTTCTTTGACGAAAATACATTCATCTAAGTCTTGTTGACTAATTGGAGTATACCGTTCTCTCTGTTTATTAATTGCCAAAATCTCTCGTAGAAGGACTGTAACATTGTGACGCATTTCTATGAACACAGGAACTGCTAATTGATTGAAGAGTTGAAAGTTTTCTATTTTGCAGCAATAGTAGTTGAATGACAAACACGTTACTACTATCTGTGATCCTGTATTTTACGCTCATTATGCTTTATATATTCGCCAATTTGTTGAGATTTTGATAGTACATCGATTATTGCATTTTGAGTGCCCTGTAGTTCTTCTGTGACAAGCATGATTTGAAACGCAAAAATGGTTATTGGTTGAATTTTGTTGTGACGTGGATTATTAGCAACCAAAAGTTTGCTAGTATTGCTCAATAATAAAATGCTTTGAGCTAACGTGCTACACGATGTTGATGCTATTTTAGGAGGTTCAGTAAATGCTCTTCGTTGTGTCTTGTTTGAATGATCGCATTTTCATAATGTTTCACTTCTCTCTGCGTCAATATGCTGAACATATCGCTAAGCACGAAACCTACTGTATCTCCAAACCCTCTTTTAGGATGACTAAGCTGTTTTGTTGGTTTAGTTATGATTTGTTTTAATTGTTGGTGGATTATCTCGCATATTGTTTGTCAATCTTCTTCAGATCGTCATGGCAAAGTAGCCATTAAGATCATTATGTACCAGAATGACACTTAGAAATCATTTTCAGCCATTACATTAAACGGTCCAATAAACATAATCATTGCTTGAAGACACATAACCTGTTTGTTGCAGGGCTTGCTTTTACCGTTGGTTGTTGTATTTCTGGGATTTTGTGGTGCTTTTCTTGCTTTCGCCTTCGGTTGCGGCAAGTCGGGAGTATTATGAAAGCAATCCTTAAAAATGTCCAAACATTTTCTACATATGAAAACCTTACCCAAACTGCAAAAACCCAAAATCAAAATTTATTCGTTAATCAAGTTAATGTTAATCTTAAACTTTCGAAAAGCTGCTAAATTACTTATCTTGGAATCTGATCTGTGTTTCTTTCGGAATAATAACGAACCTTACATTCTATTCAGAGATTGGACATGAAATACGTTGATTTGAATGAAAAAGAAAATTGTTGTTGTTGAACCAACTTTTAGAAATCGTTTATCGATAACTCTGCGCTCCATTGGGGAACTAATGGCCTATTCAACTTTGATGATCTGATTATCCACGATTACTTGGAGAAATCTGACCAAGTCGCTGGGAACCTCAGAAATTCTTGACAGTCTGAAAAATGCATAAAAACATTTTCCGTCCCTCTGTCTGGGTGTCTGGACGTCAGGATGTCTGGATGTCTGTCTGTACCCATGGTATCTCGAGAACGGCTTGTCCGATTTGGAATTTTTTTTTCGCCAATTTTATTTCTATGATCAAGGCGGAGAATTGTAAAGCTTTTGGAAGCTGGTCGTCAAGAGGATCCAGATACTTACCATACGAATTGAGCCAAAACCACGTGGAAATATTACCACGTTGAGAATTTATATGCTATGGTTTGAGGTTTGAGTTGGGCGTTAAGTTGAGGGTTGAGTTAGGTTCCATTTGCTTGTTGAGTTGAGGTTTAGTTGAAATTGAGTTGGGGTTGGATTAGGGTTTGGTTTGAGGATTGAGTTGGGCGTTGAGTTTACGGTTGAGTTGGGTTCCATTTGGCGAGCTGAGTTCGGGTTGAGTTGCAGTTGAGTCGGGGTTGGGTTAGTGTTTAGTGAGCAGTTCAACTGGCTACTTTTTGTGTGTTGGGGTTGAGTGGGAGTCGAATTTAGATTGAGTTGAATAGAGTCAGTGGTTATAAGTTGAACGAATGCAATTTTTCGTGTCGCTTTGAATTTAGGATTGGGTTGGATATTGGGTTTATTTCTAAGTTGGAGGTCGAATTAGATATATGCACTTTTCGGACCATGTTGGCTTAGGGATTGAACTTGGGGTTGAGTTGAGAGTTGAATTGGGAGTTAAGTTGGGCTTTAGTTTAAGTTTAGTAAGGAAGTCATTTGTGAGGGTTCATGCACGCATATGCTTTCGGATCGACTTAATTTCTGATTGAATTGGTGATTGAGTTGAGGGTTGGATTGGGCCTCACCTCGTGAGGTTTCAGCCATTCAGGTTCCGGGTCTGTGACGTACTTATACACCGAATAGAAAGTGGAAGAGAACACAATTAATCTTAACCGACATCCATTTAGTTATATATAAGTATAAAGATAAATTTACAGCTTTATTTCAACTTGACCATGTTTGGAATACACTAATAATTTACTAAGTGAGAGGTAAATTAAAATTTTTTTTTTTTTACTTTTTCGAAAACTGAAGTTGGGGATTTAAAAAATTAAATATGTAAACAAAAAAAAATGAGAGACTGCATGTTAAAATGTCACGAATACATTGAAGTGTTCAGCTATTATGGAGCGCTTATAAGCGTTCAAAATGTGTATATAACAAGTATTTATATAACAATCAGCTGATTAATTGAATTAAGTACTTTCACTTGGTAGTATGTATTTGTGTTATAATTAAATTTTTTTTTCGCGCATTTCGTTTCACCAAACAAGGTTGACAAAATAATGTGCGCGCTCACGAGTGGGGGGTAAATGTTTTTTTTTTTTTTTTTTTTTTTGTGGAACTCAAAATCAAGGTCTAGCGACTAACAACAAATGTATTTTATTTTATAATATTATTATTTTAAATTAATTATAATTATTTATTATCGTGCAATTATATCGATAAGTATGCGGCGGCAACTCGACTTTATATATTATAAGTAATCGTTATCTTATTTCGTTTAATTTGTATTTTGTGTTGTCTCAAAATCTTAATATTCTTATGTTGATCCCCTTTAGATTATAAAGGTAGTAACGCAAAAATAATCATCAATATTACGGCGATCATAGTAAATTATTATTTTGCTTTTTTTTCGTTTTTAAATTTATTTATGAATGAAGTTTTTCAATCTTTTTTCGTCGTTGTTGTTGTTGTTAGTTTGTAGTTTGATTCATTCATAAAAATAAAAAAATAAAAACTAAAAACTATTATAAGTATTATAAAAATATTTCTTCTTCTGTGTGTTGTGCGCTCATTCTCTGTAAGTCGCGCGGTGTATACGCTCTTTTCGCGTATTTATTAATTATTCATCGAAAACGAAGAACAGAAATCTTTCTCTGTATCGATTTATTAAGAAGTGCGAAATTATTGTTTTGATTATAGAAAACGTTAAACAATTTTTACACAAATATCCGGAATCACACACAAAACTAGAGGGCATTCCAAATATGTTTGTCATCTACGTTATAAATAGAATAGAAGACGATGAACATTCTCCTCTCATCGTAGTCATCTTCATCTCTTTAAAAATTCTGACATTAAACTACAATTATGTCATCGCATCATCGTCAGAATAATTAAAAGTCATGATCATCATCTTTACGTTTTTTTTTTGTTAACGCAACATCTTCTTCTCTAAAATATGTATTCATCAATATTTTTTTTTATATATTCATGTGTGAATTTATGTTTTATGAATTGTACATGTCCATCATAAATCACTGTGCGCTCATATACCGCACTTTTTGACAGGTTGTTTCAATTCATTTCTGCTTCGGCTGAATTGAAATAATTTTGACAAATTTCAATTCATAAATCTTAAGCCAACACTTAATACACTCTAGAGTATTTATAAAAGTAATTTGTCATATTTTTAGTACGTCTAAACGTGTACATTGTACTTTGATTATCGCTTAAGATTGCATATCTAATTGTTTTATGTACGAGTAATGTACAAGTCTTGTTATACACTGTGCAGAATAGTTAAACAATATAAAATTATGTAGATATATGTACATAACATCTCGCAAATTATGTTGTGAAGTCATGGTTTTGATTATAGTTATAAAATTTTATTATTGAGCGTTTATTGACGAATCAATCAATGTCATTTGTATATGGAATGAAATCATTTGCCTCTAAAATAAAATTTACGACCGAAACATTTTGATGAATGAATCAGTTTATTTGACTTGTTTCGTCATTATTCTTAAGAACAGTGCGAGCACATCATTTAACATTATTTTGGAGTGTAAGAATTTAGTGGTTACGTAATTTGATGGTTAAAGTCTTATTAATGCTGAGTATGAAACGCAACCGATCATTTTTAAAGAAATTACATTTAAAAAGTCACAAATGGGGGAAGTATCTAGCGCACACGATTGATTAAAAAGCTTTTGCAGAGTTTCGTATTATTGGTTTTACAATTTAAACAAAGAAATTGAGACAAATATCAATTTTCACCGCTGAAGCGTAAATTTTCCATTTCTTATTCTTCTTCCGCTGGCGCTAGCGGAAATTTTCCATAAGAGCAATGATTATTCGCTCACGCCTTTTGCATTAGTATTTAATCATTCTGTTTCTGAATGCATCAACCTTGATGCACAGTAGCTTCAAACGGTTAAATTGAAATAAAAGCTTACTGCAAATCGTGTGGTCACTAATTCAATACACATTACATAGATGGCAGTGATGGCAATACAAATTTGGTAAAATCGAACCAAAAATAACCACCAGGGGAAATTTCATGTTCAACATTTTTAGGAAAAGTAAAACAAATTCACAAAATTTTAAAAAGAATACAGGTAATCCCGTTGATTCAATTAAACCTGCCGCTATTCCTGCCAACAATAAAAAATATTTGTATTCAAGCGGAATCGACCCATCCGTTTCACCTGAAATGCTTGTTTGCTATACATTCGAAGTAAACTAGAAGATTGCTCGCCTGACGAAGTGGATTGTAAATTATTACTTGCAAACGACCGGGTAATTAACAATTCCATTACCCTCATCTACTTTAAAATTGGATTAAAGGATGCTCATTTCAATATGCTAAACAGTTCTGATATGTGGCCTCGTGGTTTATTAATACGTCCATTTGTAAATCATTCATGACAGCCAAAAAACTGAGCTGCTATAACGTTCCAACAACACCGATAACTGCTGATGCAACCAACACTATCAACGTCACCAGTATTCGAGGTAAAGCTAAGGTTTTTCGTTTAGTCATACTTGACAACGATTATACTCGACACCACTCATAAGGGTGATGGTGTTTTGATTTCCGAAAAGAATTCGGTTGTAGTCGCCATGTTACAGTTACACTCGTGTTACCCGTGTTACCTTACAGATCGGACTTGGATTACTACAACACGTTTTTCAACTTCATCGACTCAACTGTTATGCCTCTAGTTCGTCCTAGCGACCAACTTATCATTGTGGGCAACTTTAATTTATGCGGTATATCTTGGAACGCTGTGGACGGTGTATTTTCTTCAGCTTCTACCGATGAGAGGATATTAGCTATCATCGATTACTTTGCTGGCATCTCAACTACACAACTCAATCGTATTAGTAATAGTCGGGGCAAATTCCTTGATCTATTATTTGCTAATGATGTTATGCATGCCGAGATTACTGCTTGTCCGGACTTCCCTGGTTGTGGGAGCATCTACCACGTACCAAATTACGTTTCTAATGATTTTAATTTTAATTTTAGAAAAGCCGATTTCATAACTGCTTCTTACAATGCGATTGTGATTTGAACTGTATGATGTTAAGTTTCAACGATCTTCTCAAGTGTGGTATCGAAAAGCACGTTCCGCAAGTTAAAAAGAATAAAATCGGCCGTCGGGAGCCATGGTATAACAATAAGTTCTGGAATTTCATTAACAGCAAGAAAAAAGTGTCTGGCTTTCCTGTTTGCCATTTTTTTTTTGCAACGGTTCATAAACCTGTTCTGTCGTCCGCTATCGTATCTCAAGCTTTGCCCACCTTTCATGAATTTAATATTTTCAAATTTACCGAGGAAGAAGTTCGGGATTGCTTGCTCCAGCTCGAGGTTGGAAAGAGAGCGAGTTATGATGGCTTCCCGCCGATTCTGTTTAGGTTTTGTGCTGAGAGTTTGACTCTTTCTATTACCTTCATATTTAATGAAAGCCTTCGTCGCGGTTTTCTCCCCGATCCTTGGAAAATTTCTTGTATTCATCCATTCTTCATCGTGGGATCGCCATTCTTTCTCTCTTACCCAAGTTGTTTGAGTCTATGGTTCATAGAATCTTGATCTTTTACAGTAAAAACTTCAATTCTCCGGTACGATATGAATTTTATCCCGGTAGGTCTACAGTAACTAACATGATTTCGTTTTGTGGCGACTTATTTGATAGTTTAAATTCCAGACATCAGCTTGACGTTGTTTATACAGATTTTGCCAAGGCTTTTGATATGATTAACCACTATATTCTTCTTAGTAAGTTAGAGAGTCTAAATTGTCAGTTCATTCCTATTAAATGGTTGCGTTCCTAGCTCACTGATCGTTAGCATTCCGTTAGGATCTTGGGTTCTTACTCCCAATTATTTAATGTGCCATCTGGCGTGCCTCAAGGTAGTCACATTGGACCATTGTTGTTTTCATTGTTTATCAACGATGTGGTGCATTGCTTCGAGTTTGCTAACTGCCTCCTCTTCGCAGATGACATGAAAATTTTCGCCCGGGTTTCTAGTTTGTCTGATTGTGTAAAGTTGCAGGAGGACTTAAACAGATTTTCTAGTTGGTCAGTTAACAATAGACTGGCTCTGAACGTGAGCAAATGCAAGACGCTTTCTTTAAATCGTATCCGCTCACCCATTTTTCACCAATATCAGCTGTACATGAAAACGTTGACTGCTGTGATCTAAAAATTAGTCCAGCTATAAAGATATAGTGACAATTGACGATTAGTCTATCGGAAAGTGTCGGAGGACCACTCCTTTTCTGATCATTGTTATCTTCAATTTGAAATGGACTTGACTTCTCCAAAAAGTCCAATCTATAGAAACAGGAGGAAAACCAACTGGGATACCTACAGAACTATTCTGGGTAATTCGCTACAAGTTCCGGTGCCAAAACCTCCAAAAACTGCGCAAGAGCTCGATTGCTTGGTGGACGAGTTGTCCAGCGCTTTTAATGAAGCGATACTGGGCTCTAGTCCCCTTAGCAGGCCTAGGAGTAAATCTCGGCCACCCTGGTGGTCCAAGGAGATTCAACAAACACGTCGAAAATGCAAAAAACTCTTCAAAACAGCACGGAAAACAAAAGCTGCTGTAGATTGGGACTCCTATAAGGAAGTCCTCAACATTTACTTGGGAAAGTCGGGGTTGGAGTGTTCTGCGAGGAACTTCTGATATATCTCTCCTTCCGTCCCGACTACTGTAGCGTTTTGCAAGCTGAAGTAACTGCCATAAAGGAAGTCGTAGACTGGTTGAGGTATAATGTAATATCGGTTTGTGATATTCGCATATATACGGACAGTCGGGCTGCCATTAAAGCGCTTCAATCACACCTTGTCACGTCGAAAGTAGTCCAGAACTGTCTCTCATCTCTTAACGAGATGGCAGATCAGTTCAACATCCACATTTTATGGGTACCAGGACATTTCACAAGTACAGTACAAGTACAACGGACCACTTCTCAGAAAGCAGAAAGGATATTGAAATGCCTCTTGTGGTATGCAAACTGCTGCTTAAGGAAGAAGCTAGCAAGCTGACGAATGACAGATGGTCAAATATCACCTCTTGCGTAATAACTCGGTTTCGAAGTTGGACTTGGCGAGATCCAAACAGCTGATCTCACTTCAGCGAAGTCAGGTGGTTGTTGGAATGATTACGGGGCACTGTCTCATAGGGAGGCACGCAAATAGACTTGGTGTCTTCTCACATGACTACTGTCTTAGTTGCGAGGACGAAGAGGAGGAAGAGACAGTACTTCATCTTCTTTGCACCTGCCCTCGTCTGGCACGAAACAGACTAAAGTTTCTAGGGGCACCCCTCTTCAAAGACCTGACGGACCTCTGTAGGATGGACTCAGGAGTATCCAGCGCTTTGTTAACAGCTCAAAATGGTTCCAATGAGTTGGAGGAAACAATTATTCGTGGTATGGCTACGGACCATTTTTGCGTCTATGCCTGGTCCTAGTGGACCGCCACCCAAACCTAACCTAACCTAAGATATAGTTGAACAATAATTTTGTAAAGCGACAACGAATATGATGAATACGGTACGTTTGTACGAGTATGAATAGGCAGATTCATGACGAAACGAGACAGAACATTAAATTTTGGTCTTTGTCTCTTTTATCTGAATCAGATCATACGTCAAGAAATGCGGCTGATTTTGTGAATAGATAATTTTTTTTCGTATTTTTCTGTAAACAACGATAGACATCTGACGTACACTAGTGAAACTAAAGATAAATTTAGCAAGTACTATTTTTCTTTGTCAGGGTTTGCGACACGCAGTCTACACTAAAAAAACAAAATTTCAACAACAAAAACATTTAGTAACTTTTTAGAATATAACACAAGAGAGATGAAAAAATTTTACCTTTTTAGTGTAAACTGCGTGTCAAAAAACCTGAAGTCTTTTGGCATGTGGCTACCCTCAAAATGAAAATTGGAAAAATATATTTTAAAAATAATTTAATTTTAATATTTCTTCAATTAATGTTTATTTAATTCCAATGTAGCCTAGTTTGTTGTTGTTAAAGATAAATAGAAAACATTTATATAAACGTTGTTTAATATTTTTGCTTTTTTCATTGAAAAACTGGAAGCTAAAAATCATCATTTTTACTATTGGTTCCTATATCGAACAATAAAAAATTATATCCCTAAAAAAGCATCTAAAAAATTATGACGTTTGATTATGGCTTTATACTCTAGGAGGCTCTGATTTTATTCGTCTTTGTAAATCCAATTCGTAAATTGCCCGCAATTCAAGTCAAAGCTTTCTGTAGGATCCAAATGTTACCTTCTTATTAGAAACAGTTAACATATTTTATGTTTTGAGATATTGAACAGGAGAGTTCTTGTCGCCTTTTTATTGAATTTGTAGCAGGATTTCCGTTTATCACAGGTTATATTTTTACGCAACCAAAATAATAATATTGTGTGCTGATTGAAACTTTTTTTGAATTTGCCGCTAAAAATTTGTTTAAGCGCGGTTTATACGTGCTATCATTTTTTTCTAACAGTTTTTTGTAGACGCTTCAAAAAACTGTACATTCGATAAAAAGAGAAAAGTATAACACAAAAATGCCAGCATGCTATAATTTTTTGGCGGTATAAAATCAATGTTGTAATATTTTTGATGAATAGGGAGGTGTTGCTACTGACAACAGTATTTAATAGGTCTGCAAGTAGAAACTCGACTTTGAAGTTGGTAGTTTTAAAAACATGATTGAACGCATCTAAATCACCGGCCATTTTGAAAAAATGTAACTTAGTTATTGCTGTTTTATGACATAAGCTTCAGTCATTTACAAGCTGTCATGTCGATAAGCAACATTTAACGCTATTGTAGTGGTGGCAATTTTAGTCTTGAAGTCCAGGTGCAGTAAAAAAATTTGAAGACGAAGAACTTAAAGATGAAAATCCGTGTCAACGTAAAAACGAGCTTGGTGAATAGTTAGGAATTACTCACCAAGTAATATCACTTCGATTGCATGCAACGAGAAAGATACAGAAGGAAGGAAAATGGGTTCTTCATAAACTGACCGAAAAAAACAAAAACCGAAGACTTGACATCTGCATGAATTTACATTCTCGATAGAAAAGAAAGAATTTTTTTCACAATATCATTACGGGTGACGAAAAGTGGATTTTGTACAGCCATCAACATTAAGTTGCAGAAATGAATATTTATGCCAAGTCTGGTCGAATTACCCTGGTAAGGAGTCATTTATTACGAGTTTCTGGAACCTGGCCAAACTGTTACAGCTGAACGTTACCAGGCCCAATTGATAAAATTAGGTGATGCTCTGGAGGAAAACAGATCATTCGGGCCAAGAAAGGGGAAGGTGTTATTGGCAACGCTCATCCACATACGGCAAAATCAACCCAGGAACTCATTTTCTCCTTACGCATGGAAGTTATACAGCATGCAGCGCATTCTCCACACTTGGCTCCCTCTGATTATCATTTATTCAGATCGATGTCGTCATATTTGAAAGAACAGCGGTTTACGAAAGTTGAAAATGTGCGAAAATGGCTCGATGATATTTTTTTTTGCTTCGAAACCAGCAAGTTTCTATCGCGAAAGCATTCATCATCTACCCCGATAAATGGGGTACACATTCATTAAAGGCTCTTAGATCTTGTACGGTTGAGTCAAGGCTAGCAGGTCATTTCGCGAGAAGGCAAAGGCCTCATGTTGGCGCAGAATTTCAGATTTGCAACAGGCAAAGATATTTATGTCACCTTCGTCAATCAGTGTAAAGAAGTGTCTTGAACTTATGAAACCTGAGTTGTAGCTGCTAACTGGCTTCCTCACAGGTCATGCCACCTTAAGTTATCAGCTTAAGAAAATGACCCTACATACGACAGACGGTCGAAAATGAGCCTACATATGCAGCTTATAGCGATTAACTAATAAAGGTTTCAAAATTCAAATTTTCAAGTTCTTGCCAGAGTAATTTTCAATACTGTAAACATTACATAAAAAATGTTTACGTAAAGTACCGTTTAGGAATTCCCAAAAATTAGTTGTCAAAGTCCATAAAAGTAAGAGTATAAAATTAAAAAATGCCTTAATTCTGTGAAATAAAGTAGAATTCTTCACAATTGGACCAACTTCGCCACAGAAAATGGCATTTGGCGAATCAGTCTGAAAATGTGGACATTTCGTAATGAGATGTTAACCCTTTTCTCCAACCTAAATTCGTTATAATGACGTCGAATCACGTCGTGCTGTCATGCAAACCAAATCATTGCTAGTTTTCTATATTTTATAGATCCCCTCTTTCATGTTTGAAATCGGTTTCTCACCTCAGACAAATTCATTAAAATATCCATCAAATAGAGGCATTATGCCATGTCCCGCGGTTTAATCTGCCCTTATTTGTCGAATTGGATCGGATGGTAAAAATTGTGACACAATATAAAATGCTCAAAGTTGATCGGCAAGATTAGCTTGAACCGAGATTTTCGAAAGGATAATGGCGTGAAGGTAAATAATGCCTGTTGGAAGACTTTACCACTTCACAATTATGCCTTTCCGGCAGAATGCAATTAATTTTTATTTGGTCCCCAAAAATTAACAAACACCCTTGTCAAACAAACTAACTATATGATATTTTTTGGTAATGGTGGAGGTATCAGCAAGGAAAAATTGACTTGGAATTATTACCGTTTTACATCTAAGAACGATGCGTTTCTTCAAACAATTTCAAACATTAAGACTAATGTTGGGGATTTGTTTATCTGTCGATCATAAAATTCTGTAATCTTTCAACCTAGTTTTATCGTGTCACTCGTAGTCCCGTTGTAAGGTAATTTTATGTTGATCGAACGATGGCAAAATGTACGATGATATAGGACAGTATATTCTGGGTTGGTTAAATTTAGGAAAGTTTATCATAATTAGATCAGATTTGTCACCGAGGTATTTGGCCTAGCTTTTCAAAAATGTGAGTAAGGCCATGCTGCTAGCGTCTCTTAGGCTTGACTGTACAAAATATTTTTAAATCACAAAAAATTAGTCAGCCTTTAAATAAAATGAGTCCCTTGGTCTGGGCCTTTATTAGATAGTCTATCCAAAAAATACTATCCCAAAATGACGGCAGAAAACTATTGTCCAGTGAAGGTGGAATGGTACAAAAATTCAAAATTGTAACACATTACCTTTATGTTTGCCCATTGCCCAGAATATTTTCGCACTTTTTGCATATCAAATTGACTTCTGAACTTAATTCTTAACATCTACCGAGTTAAAAAAAGAGTGCGTTTCAAAATATATCCCAAGTAACAATTTGGAGTTGTCAAAACGTTGTGCCATCTAAAATTCACAGCAATTTAGTTATAATAACTTCTTAAAAAATAACCAAAAACGTCAGTTTGTTGGTTTGTCGACGTAAAAGCAGCAAAAATGGTAATCGTAGTTTGCTTGCCGATATGTTATAGCAACGTAAAAGAGCAAACTCGTAATAAATGGTAAATTACTTTTGAGAAAGCAGTTTAATTGATTTAAAAATATAGGTTCGCAAATAGCAAACAAATTATATTTGCAGTTTCGCTGTGCTTCACGCAAAATAGTTACATAAGAAAAATTAATGTTATAGCAGCAAACACGTAGTTAAGGGAATCGGTTTCAAAATAGCAAAACAGTCAGAAATAACTAAAGAGCTATTATTTTGGAAATTATTGTAATAATTACAATTTGTTCCATCTACAATTTAAATGATGTCATTTTAATTAATATTTGCATGTGATAAAGTTGTTTTTGTCGAACTTTATTAACCAGATAAATGATGCAGCCATTTTTATGAGAAGAAAAGCTAAATTAAAAGATGGCTTTACTATATGTAACAGCTAAATAGCATAATAGATAAGCATTTTAACTATTTGTGCTAAATTAAATATTATTACAGCTAAAGTGTCTTACGAACTTACGAAAAAGTAACCAAAATATATTAAACGTTTTAAGTAACTAATTAGCGAAAATCACTGATCATAAAACATTATTGTTTTGTGTTAAGCGTTTTAGCTGTTGGACTTTGCATGGAATATTATTTACTTTAACCCGCTAGCAGGAATTTTTTGCTGACTGGGAAAATTATGGTAGGGTAATTTTAATGTGAAAACATGCTAAAATTAGGTCTAAAATTATCTCAGGTTAAAATTACTAACATATTACTACATTAACAAAGATTATATAATACTAAAACATCACTAATTGAAATTCTAATTCCCTTTCAGTAAAGCTGTGCTATTCGTTGTGAGATAATTTTGTTTATAAATACATATCTCTCAATTGCAAACGAAGCCTTTTAAAGCTTACTAGCACACTTGCGTTAAATCAAGCGAGATACGTTTTCTTGTTTTGAGCAATGCAAACTATTTTACTATTGCCTTGCTACTCGTATGTCAGCTATCATCGCTCACACGATGTATCGATGTTTTCTACATTTTACATTCTTAGCTCTTTGCCCTCGAAATACTCCTCCCAAGTACTGTTAACATTTGGTGTTATTCTCGAATGGTGTCTCTCAAGCACACCTAGAAGATACAGCACTATAGATCAGAATATTATGAATGTTCTATCTTTCTATTCTCTGATTTCTACGACAAGAAAAACAATACACTAATAATATTTCTTGTAAACTTGGACATTGTGACGCGACAATTAAATATTTGTCTGCCCAATTTTGTTCACATAAATATACGCAAATAATAACCGTTAACGCACATAACAACTTATAAAAACGTAATTCTGTGCAAAGAATATAAGAGCAAATAATAATTTTCTATTTATTATTCATGTTTCCTATGCTGCGTTTAAAACCGGAAATACCTGCTAGAGGTTTAACAAGATTCTTTTAGTTATTAAATTGCACATAGTACACATTTAGATTTTGCGGTGTGTTGAGCAGTTTTGCTGTGTGTTAAACAATTTTGCTTTTAGTTAAGCTTTTTATCCATTCCTTTTATCCTTTCCTTTTTTATCCATGTTTAGTTTACTCATGTAAATTTCGCTGTGTGTTAAGCAGTTTCGTTGTTAGATAAGTAATTTTGCTTTGAGTTAAGCAGTTTTTCCTTTTCCAAACCAATCGTCATATTAAGTTGGATTACTATAATTTGTTATTCAACATTATTGTCAGATTAACGCGGTAATTAATGAAACAGTACATTTTATCTTTAATAATGTTTAACAATGTTTGCTATGAAATCAATAATGTTTGCTATGAAATCATTTTTTCTAGTGATTTTAAGTTTATTTAATATTTTAAGAGTATTATTTAATAGGTTTGTTATGATTATTAGGGTTTCTGTGTTTCCGAAACTGTAAGCAAGAAGGAATTGTTTGTGTGTCCGGCGTGCTGGTTTGAAGGAGACGAAAATAATGGTATCGTTCATTATTTAACGGACAGAGTTCCTCAAATATCAAGGGTTAGGTTACAGAGCAAAAAACCGATAGTTCATGGTGCTCAGAACTGGCACGCTTGCTCGCCAAATATTCGGAGTATCAGCTGCCAGCTACCCAGCAGGGTATGCAAAGGTTAGAAGAACGAGCCACTTCCGAAGAGCAGGTAATGCAAATTATTTTGTTAATTTTTGTTAATTTTTTAATGAATTTTTTTTAAATTAAGATATATCAAATATTCCTTCAGTGCAAGATGGAGTTAACACTCGCAAAAAAAAACAATGGAAAAACCACCAAATTTAACTGTTACGTTACACCCATCCGCATCAACTTGTACTAGTCAATTAATAAATTAATAAATATATAAAATTATAAAATAATAAATAAATAAAATTATAAATAATTAAATAATGTTTGTTCGCCATTATATTCGACTTATTTGATTTTATGGTATGTCATAAAGAGCAAAATTAGACCGCACAGCATATTGCATATTTGTATCCGTAAATAATCATAACCGAAAAAATCCTTTTCTACCTCCAAAATTACTTATAAATTTCTTTTAGACTTGTTTTCTAACTATTTTGTTATTTTAACAGAAATTTTGATTAAATGCAAATATGTTTGAAAATTACACAAACAAATAAATAAAGTATTATAGCTGTTATACTTGTTTAGTTGACTACCACAGCTATATTGCTTTTCTCCCGACTGTTTTACTTTATGGCGTATAACAAAATCCCTGCTGGAATGTCTTATATACCTACTTAAGCTGATTAGCTTTTTTTTCACTGCCACAACGTTTTAAAAATTTATTGAATATGTATTTAACATTTATAACTAATTTGTGTAATTTTTCTGATTTCACAACGTTGTAACAGCTTTGTTTTTGCTGTCTAGGACAATTTATCTATCAAATTTTTACTTGGGATCGCTTTAAAATTGCGTTGAATTTTGTCCAAGGGCACGAGAAACTTCACAACTGGATTTCTACCAAGAATCGAAAAGTGATCTATATAGTATGTACGAGTATAACACTATTCTAAGGCCATGAAGTCATATTAAAAAATGGGAAATTAAGTTATTTATTTGTTAAATGGTGGTGAATTCAATTTTTTTTTTTTTATTTCTAAAATCAACGTTCAAGGACTACATTTTCAATTGTTGGGGCGACGGTAAACTTACCGCGTATTATAATCGATATATACATACATTCCAAACAGACAAAAAGTAAATAATTATGTACAAATGTCTGTACTGTACCGTAATACAGAGAGCACGAGATCATTTTCATTCATTACAAATCACCTTAAATCATTCGTTTTTCTTTTGTTTCTTGTATGTTTGTACAACGTACATACAAGTTACATTATACTAGAAGAAGTAAAGGTAATTAGTCTCTTGGTGTATATAAACCGTTTTTTTTTTTGTTTAAGGAAAAGTAATTGTCTTGCAATTTTAACTTTTTATACTTGTTCATAAATTATAACCTTGCACTAAATTTTGTCTTGCTTAACTAAAATCGTTTTATGTACCCGTTTAATTGTATACCATTGTTACACAATATGTTATATGTGCAATAAAATACATAAGCGCTGTATATCGATTTTGCATGTCAAATCGTAAATCGTGCATATCGCACTTAAAGATGATTAATTTGTGTAAAAGTTCCCATCTAAATTATAATGTTAATGCGATAATTTTTTGTACGTTAACTGTATAATTGTTTGGCGATTTTATGCATCCGATAAACTGCAAAAATAACAAACAGGTCTACAACTTTGTAGCCTTCAATTTTTGTGGTTTTCTGTTCGAATTTTAAACGGTAAAATGTATAGCGTATACTAGTTATTGAACTCGCTATATAATTGCAATACGAAGACAATCAATCTATATTTTATGCCCTTAAGGCTTAAGTTTGACGCATATAGAAAATGTTATTGGCGTAATTAAATTGCGTTCGGTGCACGATATTAATCATCAAATTTCTCAATTTACCTTCATAAATATTAACGACATGGTTTTATGTTGTGCGGTTGTGTTTTTTTCTTTTTTTTTTACTACTACCTAGTTTCATAAAATTCTTAGAAATATCAACTGTACATATTTTATACATATTATTATACATAAGAGAGGTGACTACATTCATATTCTTGTAGTAAGTAACATTTAAATTATTTAATCAAATTTGGAATCAAATTAATATTTTTTGTTTCTAAATGTCGAAAAGTAAAAAAAAAAAACAGCAACAACAAAATGTATCGCTGGTATCCCACGATCTCATAATATGTACTACTTCATACCCTCAGTAAGCTTATAACATTATTCGCGCGCCGAGGACAATTAATCAAATTTTAGATAGTTTATGTATTGTATATGTATATGAAATCAGTGCGTGTGGTCGGGTCGAGCCCGTCTTGTAAATAAAAATACAAAAGTTCTAAATTAGGGAATTAATAATAATAATAATAATAAGATATCACCTTTATCGTGTTTAGCATGACTCGATAAAAATTTGTAGTTCGGTTTTTGTGTTTGATAGATTATTGCGATATAGTGCACGAATTTTGGCGCACAAGCAATTTTACAAAAAATTCCTTTCTTAAAATATAAAGCGATTCAATTTGTTTAACCCCCGTACTACAGGATCTTAATTTACAGGGGATTTTTAATAATAGATGTACCATAAATTTGGGAAATACAAAACTGTTTATTGCTAAAATTAATTAATTTGGCATTTACTCGCAGTATGTACATGATTCCAAGAAATACTCAAATAATCCAGTTTAACGCGCTGACGGTTTTGACTGAATTATTATTCAAATGACCTAAATTTAAAGCAGATGATGTGAAATTTTTTAAAAAATTCTCGGATAATTTCTAATTGCCTAGAAAATATCGAATAAACTCTATTCTTCGAAATCTGCCAAAAGTATGTTTCTGATTCTTATCTGTAAGTCTGTAGTGTTTGGTCACGGAACTTATAGCTATAAGCGTGAAAATTGAATGAATTCGAAAACAAAATACAAGGTTCTTTCAGATCATAGCCGCCAGATAATTAATGAAGGGCGAATTTATCAAGAGTTTCGATCCTCATTCAGATCGAAATTGAAAATGCAAACCTCCTCATAATTTCGCTCTTCGGCTATGATCTGGAGGAATCTTATATTTCAAATAGAAAACAAAAAAAAATTAAAAATGTTAAGACTTTAATTTGTATTGCGTGTATCGCTACAATTAGGGCATCCAAATCCGGAATTGGGAATTCCGGTATTTCAGAATACCGGCGCATATTTTGGTTTCGATTATTCCGAAATTGAAAACACTAAATGGAAAGAGCAAGTCTGGGGAGTCCTAACACCGTGCTTAAGCTGGAAAGGTGGACTGACACCCCCCACTTGTAGTGAAGCAAGACAAGTCTGGCTACTTTGGTTCAGTACCTTTGCTCACGTCCGGCATTAGCACGCAGAAGGCATAAATACTTAGGTAAGTTAAAGATGGACAACCTGTCGGACCTCGAAAACAGTAAAGTGCGAGATGTTCTATGCTACCTAAGTAGCTCTAAATTGTTCAAGTACGGGTGAAGGGGGAAATTCTGTGCCACTCAAAAGTTTTAGGTTTTGTAAAATTCATAGAATTAATAGAATTTTTAGTATTTACAGAATTTACAGAAATGATGGAATTTTTAAAATAAGTAAAATTTGGGTTTTGTAGAATTTATAGAACTGACAGACTTGAACTATTTTATAAGCATATTAAAATTATAAGACCTTTATAGAATTTATAGAATCTACACTCCCCAGCAACTAAATCGACTCAAACCTTTGCGCGTAAAAAAGACATATTTTTTTAAAATGGCTTAACTGATTTTCGTAAAACAACTTTTTTTGACAGCTTAGTACTTTATCTTTATAAGGACACCTTTATCATTAAAATCTATACAGTACTTTTCAAATTAAATCAATCGTAGCAAACTGAGATGTTTCGGTGAAAAAAATTGGCGTGCTGCAATCTCCTGTATAACAGGGATGAAAAAGTTGACCCTTTAGTACTTTTTCAGTCCTTTAGAAAATAAAAAGTACTTCGATACTTTTGTTCAACATTTCAGTCCCCTCAAAAAATATCTATATTCAATTTTTTCTGTAATCGCTAGACAGCACCTTACGAAGAATGAATCATTTTTCGTTGGGCAACTCTTCGAATTTCGACTAAATTCAAATGTATTCCCCGAGACGGCCGAATTCCGACGGCAAACGAACGTAATAATGCCTTTTCCTTGTAATTTTGGTGGGCAAGAAGGGTGGGCTTGTTCTTGAAATTGTAATTTGTGGGTTGCGGTGGTATTCCATTCGGTGGGAGGAAAATATAGTTTTATCTGTTATTACTGGATAAGTAAATAATTTTTAGTTTAATTAGTATCAGGTTCAATCATAATTGATCGCGAGTTGGATTGTAGGATATAAATTATAACGACCATCAATGATACCTGAAAAATTAGATATATCAGGGTTATCAGACATGAGAATGAAACATTATTGCGTGACATAATCGTCGGATAGCCACGTGATTTTCTTTGTTGATTTATAAATGCAAAAAACCTTTTAGGATTAATCAAAATTTCACTTTCGATCTGGATCACGATATCTAATCTCGAACCATGGTTCTGTATTCGTCGAAACCACAAAAACCTTTGAAACAAATAATTCAAAACCGTTCTTCATAATAATAAATATAAAACTTTGAAACAGCAACCGGAATGTCCAATAAGTGAAATAAAGCAATCCAATCAACATTATCAAAAAAGTTGTTTAGCGACCCTAGATCAGCATTCCCAAAATCAAATTTAAAACAGCTCTAAATAAAATTACAAAAATCATAATCTAAACATTAAAATTTAATTAAAAATGGCGCGTAATGTTTCGTTAGTTCCGGACAAGATTCTTTGTCGATGAATTTGCAAGATGAAAAAACTAAGTTCAAAATACGTCGAAACTTGTTAAATTAATATTGAATTGTCGCGTTCCAAAATTCGAAAAACTTTCTAGCAGATTAAAGTCGCCCACAATCAAATAGTGGTTGAACATTATTGGCAATAAATTCAATAAATCTTTGGTAAATTCTTTGGATTCCTACTATAAAGAGCCAAAAAGAAGTACATTTGACCTTAATAATAATTGACACACTCTGATTTGACCAAATTCCATGTTTAAAATGGTAGGCATATTATTATGGAGTTTAGGTCGATAGAAAACGTTCCTATTAACATTGGTGGATCACAGTATTATTCCACAACCGCCAGTCTAAAATTTTTTGGACGAGGCACAAACTCTCTGACCAATGCTTCGACAGGCCATATGGTCCGAGCGGCAACATATGACATATATAAGTGGTTGAAGGAGTTTACTGAAATGGACTGGATCAACGCCGATTTTGAACGAAATAAAATTGAGACGACTAACGTCACGGGCAGCTGACACAAACAAGGATTACCAGCTTACCACTTTTAAATTTCCGCAAAGCAGCCGGTTCAGTGGTGTTAGCGAATTTTGGGGCATAAATAAACTTCCTGTTCGGAACAGCTTTGGTCATCGGTATTATCGGTATCGTTGCAAGAGCCAACAATAAATTCAGGTTGCGGCGGTTGAATTCGAGCAGTCGCAGATTCAACTGAATAATTCTGAGTGATTGATTAACAGTAACAAATTGGAGAAAAAGAGTTAGAGAAAAATGAAATTCAAATGTAAAATGCGAATTTCGTTTTTCTCTAATTTTAAAGTAATTTTCGGATTTAATTAAACTTTGATTAAAAACATTACACTAATATTATAAATAGGCAAAAATTTTATATAGTGATGATTATATAGTGATTTTAATATCATAAGTCTAAAAAAATGTTTACTCGCATTCGCAATTCGTGCTTGATGTGGAAAACCCGTAATTCTAAACAAATTATCTGTGCCGACTTCTAAGTCCTTCTAAGTCTCTATCTCTTAACGTTTTAACTGAACCGTCCTAAGAAAAAGAAAAATGTTTCATTACTTTTTCGTTACTTTTAGTGACATCTATCGGTGAATTATGTTAACACACCAAAAAAATTAAAATGTACTGTGACGGTGACATCTAGATTGTAATAGAACAAGTTAAATTAATAGCTCAATGTTTTACTGTACTAAAATGGAATTGGAAATTGTTCTAAATATTTCTACGTTGTTGACGATTGGAGTCTCGATTTTTGTGTATCTACTTCATTTTTTCTATTTTCCGCAGGAGCGCTGATAGCACGTTAACTATGGTTGAGTCGCAATTTTTATGTATCCGCTTCAATTTTTCTATCTTCCGTAAGAGGCACTTTTCCTACTTTTACAATCGTCAATTCTTACTGGAAAAGTCTTGAGCTTTCTAGAAGTTTGGTTTGTGTATATAATAAGGCAAACGAGATCGAATTGGATTATTAGAATTTGGAACGCGATATTAAGCGCGTTTTTTTATTCGCTCCGGATAGCTGCTATCGAGAGCCATCATTTTTATACGCTTAAATTTAAATTTGACGCCCTATTTATTGGTAAACTAAACTTATTTAACATCAAACTATCATTTTTAATTCAATTGTTTAGCGAAAACTTGATATAAAAAATATTTGGCTCTACTTATTTATACGGAGCGCTATCCGGAGCCACTTTTCATATAACGGATCTCGATAGCAGCTATCCGGAGCGAATAAAAAAACGCGACTAGTGTAAACTTGTAAGATTATTATTAGTATTTGGTACGCGATAGTGTGAAAATTAAAAAGGAATTAAAAAGTGATTTAAAAAGTGTTTTAGTGCGAAATAAAAATTATAAGTGTACAATAAAATTGTGTAAAAATTAAATAAAGTGATTTTGTGAATTATTGTTAAAAAAAATGGTGTTGTAATAATTCTTGTCTCAAAAAATAAATTCGTTGGTGATAAATTGAAATAATTTTGTTTTATTCACAATCCAGTGATATGAACCTTGATTGACAAGGCAAAAACGTAACAGTACTTTAAATCCCAATTTAGTCCTCTGTTGCTCAACATTTTAATACTTTGGAATTTATGTTAATATCACCCCTGCTGTATAATACCACGTTAACCGATATTTACCATCACTCACTTATCAGACTTTGACCTGAACAAATCACTACCAGTTTCTTTCGTTGTTTCCTCAAAATCATGGATACTACTCCAGAAAAAGCCGCACAAGTGGTTGCTTTATTGCGCTTGTCCGCTAAACATGACCCAATCTGTTGTCTCAACATTGTCCAGAAGGTTTAAGGTAACTGGTACCTTCAATCGGAGACCACATACCATCTGGTATCGGTGTACATATGAGAGGGACGATCGATTTATCGTCCTAACTTCACTGCGAAATCTCCATCTCACGAGCGTCGATATGCAGCAGGAGCTAAGCTAAGTTCGAGATGTAGTTGTTAGTCCATGGATAGTAAGAAGACGCTTGAAGGAAGCCAACCTCACTCCAAGAAGCCCCGCTAGAGGCCCAAAATTGACAGCACGCCACTGCAAAGAACGAGCAATGGGGGTCTGTTCTATTCACTGACAAGTGCAGAATATGTCTCCATAGTAGTGATAGGAGAAACCGGTTCTACCGGTGTCCAGTAGAGCGATTTTCGCAGTGCTGTTTTGCTGAAACAGTATCGTACGACGGCGGTTCGTGCATAGTGTGGACTGGCATATCGCTTGAGGGAAAAAAAGATCTTGTTTTCATACCTGGTGGAGGCCGCAGATGAGGTCTGACCGCTGAACGATATATCCAGGACAGATTTCATATTGATGCATTACAATGAGCGGTGTCACACAGCTCGAACCACTCGGCAGTTCATCGATGACGTTGGACTCGAGGCGATGAGGTGGCCAGCCCTCAGTACAATTGAGTTTGGTTGAGTCCACATGAATCCAATTGAGCATTATGGGACGAACTAAAATGCAGGGTCCGAACCAGAAATCCACATCTAACATCAGTGACCTCAAGATTGTGTTGGATGAGGAGCGGGGTGTGGTCCCCCAAGTCCTTGTCAAAACTTTAATAAGTTCAATGGGAAACCGCATGCGAACCGTTGTAGACGCAAGGGGGGGGGAACCCTAAGTATTAATCAATAAAATTGTTTTTGTTTTGCTGGAATTTTTTATCGTAATTTAAATTTAAATATCCTCAACATTTTTTTTTCATAATCATCAATTTTGGTTGCGTTTTCATTCAAAATTCATTATAAAAAAGTACTGAACCAATTTTCATGAAAATAGTGTCATTTTAAAGAAAAAGTATCAGGCTTTCAAAAAAATAATGTCTTGTGAAAATCGACGCTGAAGGTTTGAGTCGATTTAATTGCTCGGGAGTGTATTAAATTTATAAAATTTTAGATATTATTGAATTATTGTTTATAAATCCTATTTATCGAAATTTTTAAATTTATAAAATTTGTGGAGTCCAAAGATTTTATGAAATTTATACAAATTATGGAATTTTTAGAAGAAGTAAAAATTTGGGTTTGTAGAATTTATTGAACTTTCAGACTTGAACTATTTATAGAACCCATTGAGTTTATAAAATTTATAAAATTCATAAAATCTATATAATTTATAGAGTTTATAAACATATAGTATTAGAATTTGTAATACTTATAGACTTTATAGGATTTAGAGAATTAATAAAAAGATTTTATTGGTTTTTTAGCTTAATTTATTTTTATTTTTTATTAATATTTTAATAAAAAAACCCAACTTTTCGACGGCACATCCCGTCATTTTAAAGGTTATAATTTATACTATAATTTCAAAAAAAAAAAAAAAAAAAATTTATAACGAATGTTTTCCTAAAGTAGTTTAAGTTACAAAGGAATAGTTTAAGGAACAAATTCTTTTTTAAAAGGTAAACAAAACTATTACAGGAATTTCCAAATTTATCAAATTTACGACCCACTTTTCCTCATTAATATTCCTTCCTTTAATTTGCCCTTGAGTTGGCTGAATCTGTGAATTGGGTTGCTGTATTGGTTCCGACACAACTAGCGTTTCACAAACCTCTGGGCATAACATATTTAAAAATTTTTTAATATGTCGTTTTTTAATTTCTTCATACACCAGATCAAAACGAATCGAAGCATTAGCCGCATTTCTTGACGTATATTCTTTGTCGCTTTACAAAATATTGTTCAACTATTTTTAGATCACCATTTGTGATCCAAAACGAATGTTGGATCAAATGTTGTTGTTGCTTCAAAGAACTGAAGAAATGAAAGAAGAAATGCAGCATGTCAATGGAGAGAAAATTTGAACGGAAACCGGATTTACGAATTGAATATGACAAGTTTATTCGGGAATATGAACACCTCGGACACATGATTCAGGTACCGGATGATAAAATACTTCAACCAAATAAAACCGTTATATATTTACCTCACCATGCAGTATTTAAAGAAACAAGTTCTACCACGAAACTCAGAGTGGTATTTGATGGGTCCGCATGTACTTCTACGGGTGTTTCTTTAAACAACGTTATGTTTACGGGACCAAAAATGCAAAAAGACTTATTCACGATTTTGTTAAAGTTTTGCACACACAAGATAGCGATGATTTCGGACATAGAAAAAATGTACCGTCAAGTCAAAGTCGACCAACAATACTGGGACTTGCAACGAATTGTATGGCGAGAAAATACTAATGATAAAATTAAACATTTTTGGTTGACCACAGTGACTTATGGGCTAACTTGTTCGGCTTTTCTAGCAATCCGTACACTACAACAAGTAGCTCAAGAAAACTCTCATAAATTTCCCGTTGCAAGCAAGATTATAGAAGAAGACTTTTACGTCGATGATCTTTTGTCTGGAGCCGAAACCGTCGAAACTGCTTTAAAATTACAAAAGGATCTTATTACTATTCTAGGCAATGCAGGTTTCCCACTTAGGAAGTGGAGTTCAAACAGCCCGAAGTTTATGCAAGCAATTCCTGAACAAAACCGCGGAAAAGATTCAATCACCATTCAGGATCATGAAACGTTTGTTAGAACTTTAGGGGTTTGTTGGCTACCTAAAGATGACTGCTTTACCTTCCAAGTACCGGAACCAATCACTTTCAAGATGACCAAGCGTAAACTGCTTTCAGAAACTGGGAAGATATTTGATCCTCTCGGGTGGCTCTCTCCGACAACCATTAAGCTAAAAATAATTTTGCAGTCCATCTGGTTGATAAAGGTTGGATGGGACGAAACGTTACCTCGGGAAATTGAAAACGACTGGGTGAAGATTAAATCAGAAATATCGTTTCTGTCAAAAATAAAAATACCACGATATATGCCAAGCAAGAACAACACACAATATCACGGGTTCTGCGATTCCTCAGAAAAGGCTTATGCTGCTGCTATATATGCGCGATTTCTGGATTCCAATAATAAGATGCAATGTCAACTCATTTGCGCTAAAACTAAAGTGGCACCACTGAAGCAGTTATCTCTTCCAAGGTTAGAGCTGTGCGGAGCGGTTTTATTAGCCAAGCTGTTTGAGAAGATTTTAACTATTTTTAATATTGAAAGACATAATCTGTATGCTTGGACTGACTCTACGGTTGTTTTGGGGTGGTTGTCAGATGAGCCATGTAAATGGAACTGTTTCATCGGTAATAGGGTCAGTTACATATTAGAAAGAATAGCACGCCAAAATTGGAATCACGTTCCAACCACAAACAATCCAGCTGATTGCAGCTTTCGGGGAATATCACCTCAACTACTCATCGATCATACAATCTGGTGGAAGGGTCCCAATTGGCTGATATTATCACCTGATTCATGGCCAAAACAATATCAGGAGGGTAAATTTGTGACTGAGTTGGAGAAACGCAAAATATCATTACACACGCAAAATAAATGTCTGGATATGATTGAGCAAATTATTGATAAATTTTCCAGCTATTCCAAAATTCTTCGAATATTGGGTCAATGTTTCCGATTTGCTGATACAGCTCTAAAAAGGAAGACACCATACGTAACAATAGTCCATCTTCAGTCCGCTGAACGTGTCGTGATCCGTTGGGTGCAATATCAGTCCTTTTACGAAGATATTGAGAGAATTCAACGCAGTGCGCCGTTGTCAAAGAGCAGTCGAATTATATCATTGATGCCGTTTCTGGATAACAACGGACTTCTTCGAGTCGGTGGGCGAATCGATAATGCAAATATTCTCTATACCGCCAAACATCCGTTGATCCTTCCAAAAGAACATCCACTCACTGACAAATTAGTACGTCATTTACACCAAATATACCTACATCCCAATCCATCTACCCTATTTTTTATTTCCAGAGAAAAGTATTGGATAATCGTGGCTAAAGACAAATTCAAGCGGATGTCCAACCAATGTCCGAGATGTATACGCACGAGAATTTCCTATCTAAAACAGTCGATGGGGAATTTGCCTAAGCCAAGGGTCACTTTCACACGAGCTTTTGATAACACTGGTGTCGATTACGCCGGTCCAGTACTTGTGAGTTCAAAAAAGGGAAGAGGATCAAAACGCTTGAAATCATATATTTGTATATTTATTTGTATGGCGACAAAGGCCATCCATTTGGAAATAGTTGGCGACCTTACTACTGATGCTTTCTTGGCCACCTTGAGTCGTTTTACAAGCCGGAGAGGGTTGTCCTCAAATATCTACAGCGATAATGGCTCAAATTTTATTGGAGCTAAACGCAAATTTGATGCCTTTTACAACGTCATAATCTCCAGTGAGCACAACAACAAAGTAGCAGAGGGCCTGGCGGAGAGGTGCATCATATGGCACACTATACCTCCATCAGCACCGCATTTTGGAGGATTATGGGAGGCTGGTGTTAAATCCTTCAAAACCCATCTTAAAAGAGTCATCGGAGATTCAGCTCCTACCTTTGAGGAATATTCAACTTTGTTATGCCGAATCGAGGCAATACTAAATTCTCGGCCTCTTACTCCAGTTAGCGATGATCCAAATGATCTACAAGTGCTTACACCTGCACATTTTCTGATTGGGACATCGTTACAATCAGTTCCAGAAACACACGACGGTCATAATATCAACTTGCACAACCGATGGGAGATAGTTCAAAATATGCATCGCGGCTTTTGGATTAGGTGGCACAAGGAATACCTAGGTTCTTTGCAGACACGGTCCAAGTGGCAACACCAACAGCAGAATCTAAAAACCGGTGAGTTAGTTTTAATTAAGGAGCCAAATCAGTCTCCGCTGTCGTGGCCTAGAGGGAGAGTGATCGAGGTGCATCCAGGAAGTGACAATTTGGTCCGAGTTGTCATACTCAAAACAATAAACGGTTGCATTAAACGGCCAATTAAGAAATTGTGTAAACTGATGCCATGCGAGGTACTGAGTTAGTTAAGAAATTGATTTCTTAACGAGTGGGAGTATGTTGAACGCGCGCAGGATGATCATCTGAAATAAAAAAAACAAAATAATTAATTTCAGATATAATTTTATGAATTTGACAACAATATACAGTATACAAGATAAGTGTTTTACATAAAGTTAAAGTTTAAGTTTTATTAAATATTTTTTTTTTTTTATTTCAGATGATCATCCTGCGCGCGTTCAACAACTATTAAAAAAATCCATGCAGACTCCTTCCGAAAATTTTCTTTTTATTACTATCAAATTGAATATATAAATTAAAATGTTTGTGTGGAAAAGAGTATGTGGGTCAAACTAAACAAAATTTAAAAAAACGGATTCGCCAACATATTTACGATTCTACGTATGAGTTTAAACTGTCACACAACGCTTTATCGAATCATCTACGTGGAAGTAATCAATCATTATCTATATATGACGCTGAGATACTTGATAAGGAGCAAAATCTCAATAAAAGATTAATTTTGGAAAGCAAAAAAACATCAAAATTTATCTCAAAATTTGTTAAATATCCAGGAAGCTTCAAAGTATTTGTTAAATTATTACGACATTATTTTATACATCTTCTAAATTTAAATTTGTTTCACTCTAATTGTATAACTTAAACTATTTTTCTGTTAAACTGAGTAATTTCTAAATTTCAAATTGAGCTCAAGTTACTTTAGAAAAACATTCGTTATAAATTTTTTTTTTTTTTTTAAATTACGAGTATAGTATAAATTATAACCTTGAAAATGACGGGATGTGCCGTCGAAACGTCGGGTTTTTTATTAAAATACATATTAATAAAACATAAAAATAAATTAAGCTACAAAACCAACAAATTCATTTTATTATAAACAAAAAGCTTAAAAAAGTGAATTAAATTTATAGAATTTATTGGATTTTTCAAATTTATCGACTTTACAGAATTTACAAGAACTAAAGAATTTATTATGAGATTTTAAGAATTTAAAGCACTTACTGAATTTTTAAACATTATGCATAGAATTTTTGAAACTTATAAAAGCTAGAGGACTTGTAGAATTTTTAGAATTTAATTAATTTATAGAAATTATTGAATTTAAAGAATTGTTAAAGTTTATAGAATTTATCGAAATTTTTGTATTTATAAAACAAGTAAAATTTAAGTTTATAGAATTTATAAAACAGACACACTTGAAACAAATTATAGAATTTAAAGGACCTACAAAATTTTAATTCATTAAATTTATAGAATTTACAGAATTTATAGAATTTATGAAATTTATTGGATTTTTAGACTTTATAGAATTTGTAGAATTTACTGAATTTATAGGATTGATAGAATTTATAGCGTTTAAAGAATTTTAAATTTAAAGATTTTATATGATTACTAAAAATTCCATAAACTTTATAAATTCTATAAAATTTTTAAATTCTAAAAATTGTGTTAAGTAATTAGTGACAGAAATATCTAATACTCTAAACGAAATAAAATAAATTTGTTGTTTTTGTTTTCAAATTTGATTTTTAATTGTTAATCAGATTATGTAAAAAAGTAATAACTCAGGAATTCATTCCGAAATTCCGGAATCAAGTACATTAAAATTCGAAAATTCCGAAATTACATTTTGACCAAAAATTGGATGCCCTATAGCTTCAATACAACATAACAAAAGGAATAATTTCCGAAACATTATGCGAAATTCTTGATAATTATTACTATTCGGAATTCGAAAATGTCGGAAAATCTCGAATAACTTCGAAAATATCGAAAAATTAATAGATTTCGAAAAACCCAATATTCTCTAAGGCCGTGCCCGAATACCATGTTAAATATTCACACGTAATAATTTTTGCCATAAAACACACTCATTCGAATTATTACAATCGTTCCCTATGATACATTTTGACATATCCATGTGAAATATTTTACGAGTAGTAGTGAATGTGATTTAGATATAGAATCAACAAAATAAATTTGAAGGAAAAACATGAGTCCCATCGTAAGCTCCGACCACATTTTTCAATACAGGCGTACAACCCCATCGGCTACTTAATAACTTGGAACATAATTGATTCTGTAACTGTTTGGCTATGCATTTCTGTTACTGCTACCACCATTCTACGGTTTGTCTCCCAGAAATCCTTAAATGTTTCTTCACTTAATATTTGACTAATAATCGGATTGTGGGATTGTGGTGTATAATGTAATCGCTTGATAATACTCGTATTAATTTAGTATTGATTCCCGAAGCATTTTTACATTACAACAATAATGTATAATAATTTTGCTTACTTCGGAATTTTGATCCATTTGATTTGGTTTAAAAAAATTGGCGGGGAAATTATCACGCAAAAATTATTATTGAATTCGGGCAGTAAAAATAAAAAATATCTGCGGAGGGGAAAATTTCTCATGTAAATGTCATAAATTATTATTTATCACGGTATTATCACAGTATTCGGGCACGGCCTAAAAAATACTAAACGCTACTAATACTAATAACACTAGTGGTATATCTCTCTGGGCCCCGTCTTTGATACGATGATTTTCTCCATAACTTTCTTAAATACACATGGCTCTATAGTATTTTTCTAGTTTTGGCATCATTCTTCCGTTTCAAATTATATTCGTGGCTCTCTCAGTTTCAATACCGCAGTCTTGTCTAAACCATCTATTTTATCGATTATTGTTCATCTAGCATATAGGTTTATTTCGGTACTCGATGCTCCTAAATATAAGAAAGCTCTTCTATAAGTTATTTATTAAACAAATTTAGGGTACAACAGGGAAGTTATAGAATTTATAGAATTTAAGAAATTTATTGGGTTTTTAGACTTTATAGAATTTGTAGAATTTACTGAATTTATAGGATTGATAGAATTTATAGCGTTTAAAGAAATTTTTAATTTAAAGATTTTATATGATTACTAAAAATTCCATAAACTTTATAAATTCTATAAAATTTTTAAATTCTAAAAATTGTGTTAAGTAATTAGTGACAGAAATATCTAATACTCTAAACGAAATAAAAGAAATTTGTTGTTTTTGTTTTCAAATTTGATTTTTAATTATTAATCAGATTATGTAAAAAAGTAATAACTCAGGAATTCATTCCGAAATTCCGGAATCAAGTACATTAAAATTCGAAAATTCCGAAATTACATTTTGACCAAAAATTGGATGCCCTATAGCTTCAATACAACATAACAAAAGGAATAATTTCCGAAACATTATGCGAAATTCTTGATAATTTTTACTATTCGGAATTCGAAAATGTCGGAAAATCTCGAATAACTTCGAAAATATCGAAAAATTAATAGATTTCGAAAAACCCAATATTCTCTAAGGCCGTGCCCGAATACCATGTTAAATATTCACACGTAATAATTTTTGGCATAAAACACACCCATTCGAATTATTACAATCGTTTCCTATGATACATTTTGACATATCCATGTGAAATATTTTAGTAGTGAATGTGATTAGATATAGCAACCAACAAAATAAATTTGAAGGAAAAAACATGAGTCCCATCATAAGCTCCGACCACATTTTTCAATACAGGCGTACAACCTCTTCGGCTACTTAATAACTAGGAACATAATTGATTCTGTAACTGTTTGGCTATGCATTTCTGTTACTGCTCCCACCATTCTACGGTTTGTCTCACTGGCAAGCCGCAATAAAATAAAGGCATGAGTTTTAATTCAAGTTACCATCCATGCATTTTGCGTGATAAAAAATCTGTAATTTTGTGAAACATACCCCAGAAATCCTTAAATGTTTCTTCACTTAATATTTGACTAATAATCAGATTGTGGGATTGCGGTGTATAATGTAATCGCTTGATAATACTCGTATTAATTTAGTATTGATTCCCGAAGCATTTTTACATTACAACAATAATGTATAATAATTTTGCTTACTTCGGAATTTTGATCCATTTCATTTGGTTTAAAAAAATTGGCGGGGAAATTATCACGCAAAAATTATTATTGAATTCGGGCAGTAAAAATAAAAAATAACTGCGGAGGGGAAAATTTCTCATGTAAATGTCATAAATTATTATTTATCAGGGTATTATCACAGTATTCGGGCACGGCCTAAAAAATACTAAACGCTACTAATACTAATAACACTAGTGGTATATCTCTCTGGGCCCCGTCTTTGATACGATGATTTTCTCCACAACTTTCTTAAATATACACCTTGGCAACCCTGAGTTGTACGGCATCGGAATGTATGGCTCTATATTATTTTTCTAGTTTTGGCGTCATTCTTCCGTTTCAAATTATATTCGTGGCTCTCTCAGTTTCAATACCGCAGTCTTGTCTAAACCATCTATTTTATCGATTATTGTTCATCTAGCATATAGGTTTATTTAGGTACTCGATGCTCTTCTACAAGTTATTTAGAAAACAATTTTAGGGTACAACAGGGAAGTCTTGATAAAACTATCAATATAAAGATTTTTTATTATAGAAAAACGGAAATAAAGAAAAGATGAAAACTACCACCACTTCCTAGGATCGAACCGGCGATCTTTACAAATTACCGCCAACTTTGATTACGTAAATAATAGCGTTTCATGAAAACGAGAAAACATTTTTTGCTTTAAGAATGGATACGCAGAATTAGATCGGATGTGGAAATTGGGGGTTATCGAAGAGTCGAGAAGTTCATGGAGTTCACCCGTGACATTGATTCAGAAGCCGAATGGTAAAGTTCGGTTGTGTTTGGACGCTAGACGGGTAAATGAGGTCACGAAATAGGACGCGTATCCGCTGCAAATCATCGACTGACTCTTAAGTCGATTAGAGGACACCAAATTCATTTCAAGTTTGGACCTGCAGGATGCCTTATTGGCAAATACCGCTAGACAATGAGTCTCGAGATAAGACAGCGCTTACCGTACCTGGTCGACCGTTATTCCAACTCACCGTAATGCCATTCGGATCAGGTGATACTCCATGAACTTCACGAACGCATCTTCGTGTACTTGGATGATCTATTGATCACGTCTAAAACGTTCGGGGAACATCTTTCTTTGTTGGCGTTAGTCAGAGAAAGGTTATCAAAGGGGGGTTTGTCGGTCAGTATTGAGAAGAGTAGTTTCCTTCTTAAAACAATAAATTATTTGGGATATGTAAGAGGGGATGGTACGATGGCAACAAATCCTGAAAAAGTTAGGGCCATACATGATTTTCTCGTCCTCCCTACTACTCTAAAGAAACTACGCCGTTTCCTAGGAATGGCAGGATGGTATCGGCGATTTATCAGGTCGTATGCATTTCTTGTAGCACCACTTACGGATCTGACCAGGAAGAATAATAAATTCGGTTGACCAATGCACCCGTACTTGTACATCCAAATTTTCGTAAGCCATTTGTGATTCATTGTGATGCTAGCACCACCGGAGTTGGAGGAGTGCTGCTTCAGACGGGGATTTTTGAATTTTGTTCAGCTGCTGAATTTAAATCCAAAAACATCCAACAAATTATTAGGTTCGAGAAATTAAAAACAATAAAGGGAACTTGTGATTTTCACAGTCCAGAATCCAATTTTAGTCTCTAAATCTAGAATATTATAAATCAAATTTTTTTTTATAGTTCTCCAGTATCAATATTAAAAAAAAAAAAATCGCCCAGAATTCTAATCAAAAAACAAAACACAATAATATAGAATTTAAATTTTTAGCGTGGGCATCTCGCATATCTTTCTAATTAGAATACACACTTGACCGGATACGTTACACAGAATTTCTACTATGTCTTATCTTAAAGGTATTCTAAACAATATAATAAAAATTCTTTGGGAAAATCCTAAAATTGTGTAAATGGATTTTGTCTTACTCATAATATGCCTATAATGCATTCTAACTTGCGATTTTTCATAAACTAATTAATGGTATTTTAACCACTTTGAATATTAATTGTCGACAAAATAGGTAACCATCAGCTAGACTCGATTTATTTGATTGAACGATATATGTATGTATGTAATATGCTTTTGCAAAAAAAAACTACAGTGAACATAACCATATTTATATTTCTTGAAGCAGTTTTGGAAATTCGATAGTTCAATGTCAATATTGTTCAACGTTTTCTTGTGGTTTTCAATTAAAATAGTTTTTGGAAATTTTTATTGTTAACAATACAGAGCAATGCAAGGTTAAAATTACTTTGTCTTGTTGTGAATATTATTGTTACCGGATATATGTAGAGCATTATTCATTACGTATAGGTTAAGAGCAAGTAATCTAGAATTTTTATCGAGTACTGCATTATATCTCCTTATACAACAAATAATTGGGTAAACACCCTTATATGTTGTAAAATACATAATAAAATTTTATTTTTGTCTTATATACTCTTAACAAAAAAAAAAACAAAAAAGTTATGTAAATTAAGGTGTGAAATAGATTTTGCTGTTAAGTTTTGTTTTGTTTGCGGTATAAAAGTGAATGTAACAATCTTAATTTAAATAATAAACAATAAATTGATTTTAATCATTTTTCTATATAATACATTATATGGGGTATGTATGTATATATGTACAAATATAACAGCATATATACACCACATTATACATACATTTAGCTAAAAAAAAACCTTCAGGTTTTACTAATTTTATGCCAAACACTTGGAAATAATAAACAATCATTAATTGCTTAAACATTTCAAAATAAATAAATAAATAAAAGCTCGATCAGTACATTTCTATATGTTGTACAAAAAAAAAATTGATTATAAAGTGGACATACATAGGTATATATGTATTGTTAAGATATTTGATTTGTGTTAAGACATTAATTTTACCAATGTTCAAAAAAAAAAAAGTACAGTTCAAAGTAAATTGCTGGAGCAAGTAAGCTGTTACGTTCATTTAAAGAGCGAATTAAATTTAAAATACTTATAAAATTTTGCAAACCTAAAATCTTACCGCAAAATAATTTTCGATTTTTTATTTACATACAGATAATTCCACCTCATTTACGTCCATTAATATTATAGTGACACACGGCTAGAGATGTGGTATTTTAGATTTTCTGGATGAACCAAAAACTAATTAGACTGGATCGTACATGGAAGTAAGACTATACTTCACACTGTGCGACACCGTCAAAACACTCATTGCAAGTTTCTTCTCATTTTGCAGATCAATCACAGTCTTTCAAACGACTTTACTTTTATAAACGTAGTCTTATTAGAATTCACTTCTGAATCCAAAAAGCATCCTGATTAGATTCTGATTCAAAATGATGAATCCATAAGTTTTATCTCCAATGATAAGTATTGATCATTGTAACACAGCATCAAAAATTCCTTGCATCAACGATCAAATTGTTTTTTTTGTGTGTGTGATTTTTGACTTAACCAAATGACCAAACTTCTCGTTAGATGATTCATTTTGCTTTATGTCAAAATGTGACTAATTTCTCTGTCGATATCATTAATTTTTATGATCTTGTAGTCACATGGCTTTTCACTACGATCACCTTGTTTAAATGACTAACCGAATATATGTACCTCCTCTTTAACTTTGAACAACTTCGCAAAACCTTTTTAAAATTGCTAGATAGTACCATTCATTACTTATGGTAGTCCGTCGTCATATTTTAACTATAACACTTTGTTCCACTTTTGAGGTTGTACAAAATAATCCCCAATTCCTTCATAGCTGGCCTATACGGCCGCTACTGGCAGGAACAATACAGTAATTATTTGATGCGGTGTTGAACGTTGGTCGTCCTTTGTATCGGATTGCGAATGTAATCTAGCTTGGTGACTGGTCCCTTTAGGGGTGAACATGGCAATGCACCGGTCCTAATTATTCTGGTTGACAATGACCTCTTTTCGTAGACGCTCTTCTAGTATTCTGTTTAATATTTTCACCCAGAATGTAGTTCTAGAGCGGCGGCGTTTTTCTCCGGCTATCCTTGTTAATGTTATGTTTCTTATTATATTTCTACATAATGCAAAAACGAAGCCAGTTTACCCGATTATTCGCAGTCGTTTTAGCAAACGTTCGATCTCTCTCAGGAAACGTGCTTCATCTCCCTATTGTTTTTATTTGGGATTCTTTGCTGACCTAATAGAACCACCTATTGTTATGTCCAATATATTTATGTCCAAATATGCTCCAGATTTTATGCTCTTCATCGAATCTAATTCGTTTAATTTGTGCAGTTAAACGTTTTTTCCCTCATAACCAATTACTATCGCTCTCCTAATCACATTCACTGTCAGAGTCACTTTAATTAATCTCTCTTGGATCTCCGGCAAGAGTTTCTATACGATGCTTACACATTTTAACCCATCTTTTCAATGTAGCATATCTGCCGTAATTCCTCTCATTGTTAAGATTCTAGATGTAATGGTAATCGGCTTAACTACCGATTACCATTACATATGGCTACTTGGTACTCCAATGCTGACACCAAGACTTCATTCATGGTTTTCTCAAATTTTAATGGATCATCTCTAACGGCGTTGATGAAAGGCATTCACTTCCACTAACATATCTGTCTTTGTTTGTTTGTAATTTGTAATACATCTGTGTAGGCCTAAAATTAACACATTAAGTAGTTTCTCGGCAGCCCACTCATTAAGCTGTTCGACGTTGAATAATGGAGGGTTCAAATTCTCTTAAACATTTCTCCTGACGGCCTTCGAATTTAATTCTGTCATCCAATTCTTGAATCATTCTTTCTACTATGTGATGGATTTCTCCGCATGTTACTCAGCGGCCTCGATGTATTTTATGACAATCCATAGCGCGCTTTGCATTGTTTTAGCTTCTCATTTTTCTTAATAATTTGTTATTCCTAGAGTTTAGTTGTGGCATTTGTGTTTCTAGTTTTTGATTGTTGTTTTATTTATAACTATGGCGTTAAAAACTGCTCTGATTCGCGCTATATTTTCATTTAATTTTCTCTATTGGAGACACGTTCCTTTTAGGCACAGATCAGCGAAATTGTCCAAAGATTGGATAACATTGACGATGATGCTATAATTACATGACGACTTATGCCAAATGGTTAATCAATAACTAGATAAGCCACACAGATGACACATGCCACCCACATAATTCAATAATCAACTAGGCTTATCGACAGGAAATTTTCCGTAGAACAACTTTGCAGTTTGATATTTTTCCCTAAAATGCAAAATAACCGAGTTATTTGTAAAAACCTGACCGCGACTCTCTACAAAATGTGAAAAATGGCGGATCCAATATTACCACTTTAATGTGAAAGATTTTTGTGGTTAATTTTATTCAAATATACACATTGACCATAATTTTACAAAAACCCTTTTGGGTATATTTTTCTCAAAAAAGTTAAAAACTATTGACCATAAATTCATAATTAGTGTCTCACAAAATTCATGTTTTCAAAGTTTGGTGCAAAATTTTGAAATACTTCGAGAAATATGGATTACCAAGCGGCCATATTTCCTAACCTTAATTGAATTTTTGTTCCGAACTTTGAAGGCAGAAATTTTGGAGTCGCAAATTACGAATTGATTCAAATAAGCATTTTAACCAAAATTCTTATTTGAATACAATTAACCTGGACATTTTAAAAAACTATAATAAATCAGCTATTTTTTACTTTAAAGCGTCCATATTGGATCCGCCATTTTGAAATAATTTTTTTTACCTCAACTACCCTTGACCTCCAGAAATGTTGTACTATGTCGCTTGGAATTTTTTTGCATGATTATGAAACATATCCTAATTGAAGGTTACGGAGTTACAAAGGCCATATTAGATTTGCCATCTTGAATTAGAAGATTTGGACTATAAATTCTGATCAGCAGGCAAAAAATCAATGGGTACCGAGCCTCATTGTTTAGCATTAAATTTTTCCTTTCTTTACTTAAATAAATAAATTACACATAACATCGTAACATCATAGCATCATAACATCATACCATTATACCATAACACCATCATACCATCATGAAATCATACCATAATGCCATCATACGATCATGTCATATATCATCATATCATCGTACCATCATACCTTCCTACCCATACCACCATATCATCGTATCATCATACCATCATATGATCGTACCATCACCATTATTATTATCATTACCGTGACCATCACCATAGCGTGTGGATTTGTTTAAATATCATACATACATACCATACGTGCTTACAAACACTCACATTTATATAAATAGATCACTCAACTGCTCACTAAACCCTTATCCAACCCCAATCCAGCTCCAACTCTGCGTGAATTTGACCCACAAATGGAACCCAACTCAACCCTCAACTAAACCGCAAATTCAAGGCACAACTCAATACGAAAACCTGCGAACAACGTGTTTTATAGTTTCTATGGGGTTATATATTTCGTTTCGTGGTTATATAAAAATTTATATAAATTTACGATCTCAAAAGAGACTTATTTTATTTGTTTGTTTTTATTCATTTTCTATGAGAATGTATTAGTACTGAATATGTTTTAAATGGAAATGGTAGGCACACGCCAAAACCAACAAAAATGTTTATACTATTGGTTTTGTCATGTAATATTTAAACAACAACAAAAACAGATTGGGGATATATACAAATATAGTGTAATTTTTTATATCTTAAACTAACGAAATTGTTTTACCCCTAAAATGCAAGATCCGCCCAGTCGATTCCAGAAAAAAAACATTCAATTTTTATGATTATATTTTCAGTTCATTTATTTAAATTATTACTTAAATAAAAATTAACAAAATTAGTTAAACTTAATTATTTGGTTTTCTAAACTGTTTTGTTTATAAATTTGTCATATAACATTTATAACAGCATTTGGAATGCTTTCTTCAAAGTATGTACTAGTATAAGAAAATCTAAAAATTTCAAATTATGTTCTTAACAAGAATTATTTAAAGTAAACCAATTTTTATATTCAGGCTTTTCACTTGTAAACTGAATGCATTCTTCAACAATTATTTTTTTTATTTTTTTTTGATTCAGGCCGCTCGTTAAATATCTTTCCAAAAATATGAATATGTGGCTTAGAAATTTGAAATAATAATTCAGAAAGCGCAATTATAATGATCCAAAATTTTCATCATTTATCTAATTTTTCATAAACATGAAATATCCTGAATTAATTATTAAATTTTCTTTTTCATTTTTGATCCATTTATCTTTCCACCTCTCGCAGTTTTGTTTTGCAAGTCGTTTGAAAATTGAATATCCCATGTAATATCTTGCAGAGTAATCATCAAAATTTAACTGCTCGGTGTTACTTGTTTCAATTTGATTTAATATTGCACTTTCATATTCCGGTTGAGATGAGATATCAATATATTGGTTCTTTTCAATATTACTTAAGTTGTCAGCTGAGGTATCCGTAGTTAAAGCAACCGTAGTAGAAGAGGAGTCACTTGAATTTATTAAGAAGTCCCTTATTAGTAATTTATCAGCATCCTCGTCGCAATTCGTAGAACCTGAATTTTTTAAAAATTTTACAGATATAATTTGCCCTAACAAATCATTAAATCCTTTAAAGTTGGATTTCGGCGATTACCTACACCGCGTCTTTGTCGAATAAGGCCAAATAAATTTTCATTAGGATTTTGATTAAGCCTAACTGTCAATAGAATGAATATTTGGCTATTATTTATCATTAAATCATTTAATAGTTGCGTAATTCCATTTATTGTTTGGATCATTTTCCTTTTAAACAATAGAACGTTTTACGTTTAACTGGTTGAATCGTTTGTATGTAAGAAACCATTTGGATTAAATTTGAATAAACAGAATTATTTTTCTGTAAAGAGCTTTTATTTTTATTTTGATCATTTAGAAGTCTGCTATTTGAAAAAAATTATTTAATAATATTTATTTAAATTATTTAAAAACCTTATCCATTTTTCCAATAAAGGCAAAGCTGTTGACAAAGCAACATTTTGTACATTATCCGAAAATTGATTAAAACGAAACATAGTTCGTATTGCACAGGCAACAGTCCAACTGAAAACCTGTGTTGCGTAGCTGACGCGCATTTTCTCAAATGTATTTGGAGAAATGTGTTGTGGTGGTAATTTGGGACACAACCTAGTCGAATTTGAGGAGTCACGAGAATACAATTCAGTGATAACTTTCCAACTTACATATCCATCAGCAGTTTTAAAATCAGAGTCCATTAAATTAGTACGTATCGATTTGATTAAGCGTGGGACGTCAAATAACGCAAATATCTTTTTCTCATTAACATAGAAGAATAAATTTTCTTTATTAACGCCTAATATTTTGAATGCAAGCCGATTATTTTCTCCCTGAACACCGATAATACTCATTACTATCAATTAAATTTACCAAATATGAACCCTTTACGTTAGAAGCAGAAGCAAAATATGAAAGCACATATTTGTAATGAGAATAGACCTCTAATCATAAAAACGGACAAACTTTTGGCCAAAATGTTATTCCGCCTATCACCTAAATCTTCGAACCGATCTACCTCATCAACAGCCGAGTCGTAATCAAGTCCTTGATGTAACATTACTTCATCAAACAATATCACAACATTCTTTTCAAGAGGCGATAATTCTTTTATTTTTTCCTTTAAATTAAAATTAATTTGTTCGTTAAATCCTGGCTTTAAATGTTTCACTAACTTCCAATTAACTAAACTTTACCTTGATGGAATATTAAAATGGAGAATGTCGCGCATGTAATTGTAAACCGCAGGAGATTTAAAATATTAATTTTTGTGCTATCAACTTTTCATTAAGGGGCCACGCTGTATATTTGTGTTTTTTACAAACTAAGGCTTTACAAAACTCTTTGCTGTCTTCGTTTACCTCTTGCCTATTAATGAAATTTTCTAAGTTTGTGATATTTAGATCACTCAATAATTTTTTCTTTGCTTCTTTTAATTTATCAATTTTTTTCTTTAAATTTCTTATTAAACCTGAACGAAAAACTATGCGTTGCTTAAGAATTTGAAGACTTTTAGACACCTTTAAATACATTTTTTGATACCGCCGTAATTTCGTTTTATATCATAAAGTAACATTCCTGGTTGATGATAAACTAGTCGGTCCCCAAATTGCTCTTCAGCACGATAATGCTCCCATACATAACAAGAATCATTATTAGTGAAATTATACAAAAATCTTTAATGCAATTATTTGTCTCGACCAGGGCAGGGTCGATTCGATTCAAATTTGCGGAGGCTTAAGTTAAAATGGAAGATATTCATGATCTAACAAGACCAAAAATTTGTAACAGAGTGTCAACAAAACCGAGTGGGATAAGATTCTAGGCGATGTTAACAACAAATATTTGAACCACTTGCGATATGTTTCGGAGAATAAACAAAAACTGACCATATACAAAACATGAGTGACTGTATCATTATTTAATTAGCCAAAAAAATTGATTAATTGATTTACTATTTTATTTTGATTTTTCCATATTGCACAAATAATTTTGACAACAAACTTGTATGGGTACAAATAATTTTGGCAAAAACTAAATTAACTGTAATTTCTCCTATGTAGAAGTAAAATTAAAAAAAAAATTTGATTGAAAATTTATTGAATTAAAATTAATGTTTTCAAAAAGTTTATTATTTATATAATTTTTAAAGTTATTTGCGTTACGTTGCATCAAAAATTTAGCAGATACAATTAATTTTGGTTAGGACTGTATTTGTTTCTTGCACCTAGGAAAACGCACCAGAAAGCATTTCAAAAGCAAGATAAATAACATCCAAATAGAAAAGGTTAATGTCCTTTTGTAAAAACAAACCGCATCAATAAAATCATTATTTCAGAGAAAAATATATTCCAAAATTTTCAAAAACATAAATGTGTGTATATTATAATAGTACAATATAATAGGTATACAGATTGGCCATTGATCAGGGCACGTGTTTGTATTATACTCGAAAATCCACATAAAATGTGTATCAGGACATAAATTTTGGTCGCCTCATGAGTCAGTGAGGCGAGAATTACTGGATCGTGATGGTATTAGTTACTGTGTTTGTTCGAATGCTCTTTTATGATTCATGCTCTTCATGCTCTTTTTAGTTTCTCATTTAGTTATTTTGTGGTGTTTGTTGAAATTAGGGTTTCGTAAACGAAATGAAATTTTTAAAGGGACACGAAGATGACGATGGTTGAGAAAAAAAATTAATTGACTAAAATGCAAAATCGTGTATTAAAATTTTATTAATTTCAATTAAAATTGTGTACAACCCGATATTCGATATATTTAATGATAGTTAGTCAATATTATTTCATAAGATGCACTTTATATACTTTCTCATTACAATCACAAAATAAAAAAATTAATTTCTTTAGTTTTAATAACTTAATATTTTTGTTTATTAATTTTTTAATAATTTATAATAAAAACCCGATTTATTATAAATTAATAAAATATTAATAAACAAATATAAATATTAAGTTAAAACTAAAAAGTACATTTTTTTATTATAAAGAATATGTAATAGAACTTTACTAAAATAAGAATATACAAAAAATATTTACCATATTGTTTGAACAATAAACAATACAGTATTGTAAATTCTCTTGCTTCATAGCAAGTGAGATATTCTCATACGCGAGTATAAGCATCAAAAATTTGTGCCGATTTCAACCGATTGGCTTATTTTTGATACTTACCGTCACAAAACGATACACTAATACAAATAACGTATATGACAGCACCCAATAACAAAAGTTATCTTATACGCTTTGTACGTATACAAAATTCTCATGAGGCAATAAGGAATTTTGCAACCAAAATTTATGTACAAGTGTTACACATTTACACACACTGCTTCACATTTATATTCATTTTTTATTTTACTAAAAATGAGAATAACATACATATTGTTCTCTTGTTAAAAATTTGTTGTTGTTTTTTACGATAAAATATAAATTCAAAAAACGAACAAAATGTTCTTTGTAGGTTTACTTCTGTATATTCTGTGCGTCAAGTCTACCCCAAATTCAGTATCCAACTCAATATTCAAACCAGTATAAAATTGGTAAAAATTTATATAACCTGTTGGTTTTGGGTTAATTCGTATGGCAGGTAACCGACCCTCTTGACATATAGGTTCCATAAGCTTTTAAATTCTCCACTTTGACCACAGAAACAGATTGGTGTAGAAAAAAATTCAAATCAGACGTCCAAACATAAAGACATCTATACTTTCAGACAGACGAACGGACATTTTTTTTGTTGGTTTTTCGGTCTCAACGACATTCAAAATGTCGAGAAAAGTGGTTTTGGACCAACCAAATGTTTGCTAATTTCTGACAGTATTTAAATACTTTTATCTTTTTAGCCCGAAGTATTATGTAATTATGAATCAGATGTCTACATAATATATTAATAATGAATAGAGTTGCATATAGCTAATGTAAATGTAATTGTAGAATGTGGATAGCGGTACAAATCGTTTTCGCAGTTATATCTAGAGAATTGTGTTCCATTGAATTTTCGATTAAAATAGTATCAATATTGAAATATTATGGAAAAAGAAGATATCCATCCTAATTTTAATATTAAACCTCCATTTTCCAGAATAGAGAGAATATATATGGAATTACGCAAAAATGAAAGCGAATCAATCCAGGAATGGGTAGTTATAATTCGAGATAGCGCATCGGGAAATTATTCGATAGGTTGTATGAGGAAGTCGGAAAACTAGTTTTAGAGAAGTTAGTAGGTACATCAGAGATGTGTGAACTGCGAAAAACTACGGCACGAGAAGACATAGAGTTTAATATGATAAAACAGCGAAATCGAAAAGCCAGAGGGTAATAAAAGTTATAGCAACTCTGAGAACGAAATTTATGGAATAATTATTTGATTATTATTTGACAAACATTTTGATGTAAATATGTTAGAACCAGATGAATCATTACGGGTTACGGTGGTGAGCAGTTAGACATAGGATGGATTTTCAGATATAAAACTAATTTAATCTCTTTTAATTTGTAACAGATAATTTATTTTAAATTAAAATATAAAAACGATTTACTTGAGAGAACTATAGCGAGGCAAGAAGCTTCATCTAATCGGAGTAATTCTCTGATGTGATTGTAGTCGTAATTTTCATGTGAATCGCAAATTCAATATTAATTTAAGTAGCAATGCCAATTTGTGAAATCCCTATATGTATGTTGTTATGTACATAAAAACACAAAAAGTTGTCTTTTTGTTCGCTTACATCAATATACCTGTTTTCTCCGAATATGGTGACAGTTAAATTCATGGAACCCGCAAGCCAAATAAGCCGGATTATTATTTGTAATCAATACTAAATTTGTTTAAAACGTTTCTAAAATAAAATTTACTGTAAAAATGGTTTTTTAATGTTGATCGTCGTTTGACGTTTGAAGAAATATGCCTGTCCGAAAAAAAAATCGGCGATTTTGAAGACAATTATCGCACAATGATTTGGTTATAAGAAGCTGAAAATAATAAAATTAAGGTTCTTTTACAATCTAGACTTAAAACGAATGAAATAGTTTTACAAGTACATTAAATAAATGTAATTGAAAAGTTTTAATTCCGCTATTCGATTGTCATTCGAAAAAAAAAAAAAATTAACATTCACTTGTTGGGCGTGGCTGGTTGGTCGGTTGTTGTTTGTTGGCATGTCGCGCGCGATATACTTGATACATTTTTTGTTGTTGTTGTTGTTAAATAATAATAAATAAATTTATGGAGTTGATTATTTAGTTATATATATCGTATACATATGAGTAGTTTGTTAAACGCCCAAGGTATATATATAGTACTCGGTACGTAGTTTTATAAGACTTAAGCTGTTTATTCTGAATGACTTTAGGATATGTATTCGCAAACGATAAACGATTTTTTAAATAACTGTAGTTACAAAAAAAAAAAGCCAAAACTATAAAAAGTTATTATCCACATAAATACATGCCTGCGGTCGACGTACTCAAAACTATGTATTTCCCGGATTAGTAATTTTTGATATTTGATGTTTGATATTTGATATTATGATCATAACCAGTGGCGTAACTACAAATTTCGGGCCCCCCCGCAACATTTGTTTGGGCTCCTAAAAATGTTTCTTGTTACCTATCAAGAATAACTAAAGCTTTTAGCGAAAAACTTATTTCTTCCTATCGTCTAGTCTCGCATTAATTGAAAGTAGATGACACGAAACATCTTGCAACTCAAAGCTCTGACGATTTCTAAGTATATCGATAAAGTATCACCAATTTCGAAATAATCTGAAAAATGTCGAATTTACAAAGTATCTTGAATATTCTAGAAAGTTCTCAAATATCGAGTTATCCGTAAGTTTTGTTAAAAAATGTGTATAAGCATAAAATATATATTTGCAAAAAAATCAAGAACTTTTAATTTTATAAGCTTTCAATTTTCAAAGCTTTTTTAAACCAAACCATTTTAGTCAGAAATATTGTTTTACAAAAGGTGAAGGAAGTTTGGTTAAAATTTAGAATATTTGTTCTCAAAGTTAATCATCAATCATCAAAAGCTTTTAGTTTTAAGAGGTTTCAAACCAAACCTTTTAACTCTAAAATTTGATATTATAAAGGAAGGTATATTTATGTTCAATGAGCTTTAATGTGAGCATGTGAGCCTTTTCATAATTTCAGGTTTTTTGTTAAAATGTTTTATGAGCAAAATTTATGTTTTGCAAAAAATGTCAAGAACTATTAGTTTTAAGAGCTTTCAATTAGAAAAGATTTCTAAACCAAACCATTTACTCAGAAATTCGATTTTACAAAGGGTAACGGAATTTAGGGACAATTTTGTATATTTGTTCTCAATGTAAATTATCAAGAGCTTTTAGTCAAACCAAACCAGTTTACTAGGAAACTTGCTATTAAAATAGGCGACGAATTTTGGAATAAATTTAGAATATTTCTTAACAATGAGCTATAGGCTAGATAATTAATTTATACTATGTATTTCGGTTTAAACTTAACATTTCTGAGCCTTTAAAACTTTCAGGGTTTTGTTACAATGTACTAGGTTAAAAAAATATTTAAACAAGTTTTAAGAGCTTTCACTGATCGAAACTTTGTAAACAATTTATCCCAAAATTCCGTTACAAAGGGTATACATTTAGAATGTTTGTTTCCAATGAGCTTTAAGTTTGTCAATTAATTCATACTTTTTGGGTTTGAACTATATAATTTGAGGTTTTTGTTAAAAAGTTTTATCAACATAGTTTTAGGAGCTTTCACGTATCGAAGCTTTTTAACTCAAATCATTTACTTTTTATTCTGAAATTTGATTCTTTAAAGGAAGGTGGGATTTTTGAATAAATTTAGAATATTTGTTTTCAATAAGCTTTAAGCTTGACAATTATTTTCTACCTTTTTGGGGTTTGAGCTTAACACTTTTTTTAACTTTTTAATAATTTTTGATTTTTAATCAATGGTGTGATCAGCATAAATTATATATTTGAAAAAATTGTCAAGAGCTTTAGTTTTCAGAGCTTTCACTTATCGAAGCTTTTAAACAAATAATTTTACGTCGAAATTTGATATTACAAGGGATGACGGAATTTTGAGAAGGATTTCTAATATTTGTGCTCAATGTAAACTATTAAGAGCTTTTAGTTTTAAGAGCTTTTCAAATCAAACTATTTGACTTTCAAATTTGATATTAAAGGAAGGTGGTATTTTGGGACTAATTTAGAGTAATTGTTTTCAATGAGCTTTAAGCTTTATAATTTATTTACACTTTCTCGGTAATTTTTGTACCTTTCCATAAATTCATGTATTTGGAAGAAATGTCGAGAACTTTTAGTTTTAAGAGTTATCACTTATCGAAGCTTTTCAACTCAAATCATTTTATTCAGAAATTTGATATTACAACGGATATTTTTTGTAAAAAATTCAGAATATTTGTTCTCATTGTAAATATCCTTCATCCAAAATGAGTTTCACTATACAATGTAAATAACCTGGACATTCTTGAATAATTTCGAATAAGCTACAAGAAATCAGAGTAGTATCAAAATTGTGGCATAATCTCACAAGATCTTTTAAATATCCGCATTTAGATTTATTTGTGTAACTGCAAGTTCTTGCAGCTCAAAGCTAACCGCAGAACATTGCCTTACAAAATTCGAATAAGTTCGAAAATCTTTAAAAATCTCGAATAATTCTAGAAATGTCAAAAAACTTAAGAAATCTAGAATAAACCGCGGGACAATCATGATTAACACAGAAAAATTCGAATAATCTCTATTCTGTGAATCTCGATTGATCTCGAACAATTTCAATAATACCGAAAAATCTCGATATCAATGAATAATATCGGAAAGACTGTAAAAATCTAAATTCGCATACATATGGAATTATTAGCTCTTTAATTATATTTATAATTCAAGTAACTTAATGTTACTAATACTACTAAGCAAGTTAAGGCTAAACTCAACAAAGCGAAATGCAATAAGAATAGAACCCTCGGATCTTATCGGGTAATTTTTTTAAATATCGAACAATCGAATTCTTCGTCTAGGCTCTGAAATTGAATAGATTAATTTCAAAAAGACCAAAGTCGTATAGATTCAATTCTCGAATAACATCGAACTATCAAATATACTTTTAAAAATCTCAAACATACTCGAATAATCTCGAAAATCTTGAATAACCTGACTGTTTCATAACATCGAATCACCAATTATGTCTTAAATATCGTGCATCTCATTTCGTTGCTAAACTCCAAAAATCTCGAGAAATTTTAAGAAGTGATCAAAAAATGAAACCTACTAGAGAAGTTTAGGGAAACAAGAATTTATTTTCAGTCGCGTTTATATATTTTTCTAGTCTCTTCTTGATTTTTATGAACACCACAATGATACATCGCAAGCTGCAAATACCAGCAGGTTACTACTATAAGCTCCCTTTTTCAAATCAAATTTTTCCTTTTCTATTCAAAACTTGATTTGTAAAAGGTTGCATTTTGATAAATGGAAAAGTGGTAAGCTTGGAGTTACGCAAAACGTATTACAAATAAATCAATCCAGCAAACACAAAAATCGTTGTCGTTTGATGTTGAAAGCTTTTATTTTAAACGAGTTTAGCTAATTTTCTTCTACATCTATGGTATTTCAATGGCATTTTTTTGGAAGAAATGATTGACCCTGTCTGAAGAAAATATTTAATAGCAACAGGAGCGATTTCTTCTTTTTTAATTAATTAGACCACCGCATTTTCTTAAAAATTTCCAAGAAATGTACCATTCTGCAAATCTGCAGAAAAATTAAAATCTAGGTCATTGAAAACAATCTTGGAAAATGTGGATAAGAACAACTCTTTAACTCCTATCGGGCCATGTCATCGTCGAAATATTTACATGTGCCAAGTATTCATTCACGAGTCTGACAACATGAAGTCTTGAATTATCATGCATTAGCATGAAATTATCGTCTATAAATGGTGCATAAGGAATAGCGAACGGCTGTTATAGATCCTGTTATGGAGAGTAACACTCCCCAGGTCATTCACAAATAAAATCTCGATACATCGGTGAATAAGACTTGGCTGCAATCATTCAATGCTCACTAGAACCAGTGCACGAATGCCGGTTCGATAACAAATGATAATGAGAAATGACTTGATTTTTATTTCAACTAGTCGGTTGCATTTTTATTTAGAGTAGGCGAAATAAAACATAAAGTCATTTCTCATTCTCACTTGTCATTGATCCGGAATTCGGTCCTAGGTGGAAAAAAATATTTTCGTAGCAGGCCACTTTCCGCACAAGGTCTGTGTTTCACGCAAAAATAAATTACACAGCCCCACAAAAAAAATGTTTTTTCTGGTCTGCAGGATAGAGGAGGACATGTTCGCTGAAGCCGAATTCGTAGTACGTTTAACCCCTTCATGTCAGTGTTTTTCCATAACCCCCAAAAAACCAGTCGGGGATTCTAGAAGATTCCATAATCAGTTTTATTCTACTTCACCTGTGTCTGCATCCAGGACACCTCCCAGGAGACCCTGCATTATGGCTTCGATCATTGACGAGAGACGTGTTACGAGGCAGGGGATCGGATACCGAGAATCGGCAGCTGGTCTCGTCGTCTCGTAATTACATAATTGTAATGTGAATGACATATTTTGCTACATTTGTTCTAAATTTGAAGTAAGCTCTTTGCGAAAGAACATAGACGACGAGATATTCGAAATGTATAAGGAAATGTGTTCCGCACATCATCTGCAACTGTTGGAAAAACAATCTATATCGTTGAAGCGAGAGAAGAGTAGAGAGTAAAGTACTGGAGGAGGATTGCTTATTTTGTTCGAATCAAATGAAAAGTTTCAATATAGAAAATAAGGACAAAATTGTTTATGCCAGCGTAGCATCAGTAACGGCTCCAATTTTAGTTGAAAAAATATAGTGTAAAACTGATTTTAGTTATGCATCTGGAGGTACCGAAGCCATGGATTTTGACGAAGAGTCTGCTGAAGAATATGCACATGAGAGCGACGATAATGATGATAGCGAAACAGACTATGATTCAAGCAACAAAAAATCAGAAGTCCCAGTAAAGGTTTAGCAGTCGGAATTGAATGATCTTGTTCGAAATTTAGGCTTACCGAAAGATAGTTCAGAGTGCTTAGCTTCATTAATTAAAGAAAAAAATCTTCTAGAACCCAAAACCAAAATTTCTTTTTATCGTAACAAAGACTCAGAATTCGGCACCCAATCGGCAGAAGACCACGTTCCTATTTATATGAATTACTACAAATATGTCCAACCAATTCATCAATGGTATCTTGCATTGATACTAAAAGACTTATTAATGGATTAAAAGGGAATTGCTTTGAAGCTACAGATTCACGACTTTTTGTAGACTCATCTAAACGAAGTATAAAGGCACTTTTACTCTACATTACAAGCGTTTATGTTCATAGCTTACTCAACTGTCATACAGAAAAAATATGAAAATATGGAAGTTCTTTTTACAAAAAATTGACTACAAGAACAGATTCATCTCTGAGGCTAAGTTGAGAGGCGGAGTATTTGATAGACCACAAATATGAACAATGTTCACAAATACTACCTTCAGTAGTAAAATGAATCGAATTTAAAAAGAAACCTGGCTCAGTTTTTAAGTGGGGCGTGTAAATTACACTGCGTAATTTACTCAGTCATTTGACACGTAAAAGACGTATATTTTACATACTATCGCCCTTCATTATACTATTTTCAGTTGTTTGTCATGAAATATTTCTTTTGTAACAAAATATATTTAAATGAATTGAAAACTTCTAATAACAAAAAAAAATTGTTTTGTTGGTCAGGTTGGGAGACATGAGATCTTGTTTAATCAGAAGCCGTTTAAACTCGATGAATTGTGTTTCATTCTTCGTCGCAAAATATTCGTCGCAAATTTACCAATTGGCCAAATTAAGGGTGGCATGAACTACGGTTGTTTGATTAGATTAAGGCAGTGATACATTCATAGATTTTGTTTTTAATGCATTAACATCGGTTGAAATAGTTGTCACTTATTTAAGGTTATGTAATTTTATCTGAAAGGCATAAAAATTTGTCTTTTACAAAATTGAACAAAGTTCAAGTCTCGGTTGTTTGAGAAAAAGTCAATATGTTACGCTACTTTGGGTTGAACCAAATCAATATCTGAATGTAAAATGAAATTTAGAGATTTTATAATTAGTATTCGTGAGCCGTGAGGATCAGTACAGTATGGTTCTGGGTTAATACCTAAACCTGCTCTATTTGGGCTTTAAAAATCTGTATCACTCATAGACAATCTAGTCGAAGATTCCACCTTGAGACTTGTGTATGGTCGTACTACAAAACCAAACTTTTTTCATCATTAACCTGTTTCAATTTTTTCAAACAAATCTAGTAGCCCGAATCAAACCAAATTTGTTGTATACATTCTGTCAAAAAAGTACCGGGAATTGTTAAATAAAACACAAATTTTAAGTTCAATCATAAAAATTTATTTTGTCGCCCTCAAAGCATTCCCCAAACAAACGTTTTTTCAAACATCGAAATATTTTTTATAGGCACTTTCCTGGGTAGCCTTCAATTCGTGCGCCGAATTTTGTTTAATAGCCCCAATGGAGTCAAAACGGGTTCCACAGAGTATCAATTTGAGTCTGGGAAACAGGAAAAAGTGATCTGGTGCTAAATCAGGTGATTGTGGTGGCTGATTGGTGGTATTTATTGAGTTATTGAGCTTATATTCGTTCACAATCGTGGGAATCACTAACGTCACTTTTTCGCATCAGCACAAGAAACTTCGTTTGTAACACAAAAGTTAAGGTAAACTCTTTATTCAATAATTTCGACTGACTTAAGCAACTACTGTAAATAAACTGGTTGACAGATCGCGCTCAAAGTTATAATGAAAGACGGTCCTACCAATCTAGGAAAAAAAAAATTTTAAATCTCTTTAGCGCGGGCATTTTAAATTAACAATTCCCGGTACTTTTTTGACAGAATGTAAACACGAAAAACATTTTGTAATTCATATTAGTTCGATATACTCGACCATTTTTAATTAAAACATCAATAAGCAATGCTGCTTATTCCTATCGTGAATATGCAGAACTGCATTTTATTTATGGTGTTTGTAATGGTTACGCTTGAGGTGCTGCAAGGGAATACCAGATACGATACCCAAATTGGGAACGCTTTCCGTATTTCAGAGTATATCGAAACGTATATCGAACGCAGCGAAGTCCTTGGTCATCCAAGGAGAGCTCGAAAATCTAGGCGAAAATCACATTTAGTTAAAATGGTGGCAGAAAATATCTACAAATTTTCCTTGTCCGGGAGTGCCACGGTCCATGACGCTTCGTAAATTAAAAATGAACCAGTTGCACCCTTAATAATGTACAAGACCTACGGTTTTTACAAAATGGTGGAATTTTGTCGAGAAATGCTGCGTCGCAACCAAGAAAATCCGCAATTATTTAACAACATTTTATAGAGCGACGATCCACCATTTGCTGTATTGGGCCCGTATAAATCCAAAAGTTGTGTGGCGTAGTTCATCTACAACCTATTTAGAGTGAACATGAGGGCGGGAATAGTTGATGGAAAATTGATTGGCCCCTTTGAACTACTATGTCGGATCAATAGGGAAGCATATCTCAGTTTCCTACCAAATGTCTTGTTCCTAGAAACACGTCGAAATATGTGGTTACAGCATGATAGAGCTTCTCCTCACTATGCACTAGTAGTGGGGCAGCACCTCAACGAAAATTATCCAAGTCGTTGGATTTAAAGGGGATGAACCATTCCTTTGCCACCTTGGTCTCTTGATCTGCATCCTTTAGCCTTTTTTTGTGGGGTTATTTTAAACAGCTGGTTTTTGAAAGAGAAAATCAGACTACTTCATTTGATCCTACACTTCTGGAATGAAATTTAAACTATCAGCGTTGATTTTACTCAACATATTGCCAACGGTTTTTCCATTTTTGGGTTAAACTTAGCACCTTATTTTTCCTTGTTCCAGGTCTGCATCGTCGATTAGCCGAAATAAAAGTCGGGTCCTTTGTTATTCTCATTTGTCATGGAGCCAGAATTGAATTCTGGAGACTTTAAAATTTATTTATTTATTTATTTATTTATAGTATAGTATTTATAAATAATTTAGTATTAAGAGGAAAAGCACACATGGAAACAAAGCAATCGAAACAAAAAAAGAAAAAAGAAGTTGCTTCCATTAGGCATAAAAACCTCTTAAATTTTTTCAAACAATTTCCACCTCGTGCTTACACATTCTATTTTGAGCAGTAGCTCATTTACAATAAAATGTACAGCACGAGGTGAAATAATATAAAAATTAAAAATTAACAAAATAACATGGTTATTAAAAATAAATTAAAAAACTACGTATTGCCCATCAATCACGCCACTCCAAAAATTTTGACCTAAATAATTTTGCCGATCCTAATCTCTTAATTTCCAATGGAATTGAATTCCAAAGGGAAACTCCCCTAACACAAAATGACGCGTTTAACGACCTACAACAATTTTTAGCCGGAATTAGGCGGAAGTTAGAGGAATGAAACCTACTAAACATTAATTTCCTATATAGATAACGAGGCTCCTTAGCTTTAAGAAGTTTAAAAATAAAAAGACAAACGCGAAATTCGTAAAAAATAGATAAACTACATTCTAAAACAAGGCTGGAGTAGGCAGAAATATGATCGAACTTCCTAATACCAAAAATAAACCTGGTACAAGCATTGAAACATCTTTGGAGAACATTCATATTTTCCTGAAGCATACCGAATAAAACTATGTCACCGTAAATAAAATGAGGAAGAAGATAAGACAAAAACAATTTTTTCCTAAACTGACTATCAGAAAATCCAACCACTTTATACAAACAACTAAGCATGCCAAAGACCCTCTTACTAATAGTAACTAAATGGTCACCCCAAGTAAGAGTTTTAATAATAACTAAGCCTAAATCCCTAACAGTATTTGAATATACAATTAGCGAACCTTGCAGAAAAATACCAGGAAAGGACGAGGTATCTAACGGTTTTTTATAAATTATAATCGACTGAGATTTATTCGCGTTTAAAACAAGCCTGTTAGAGACCGACCAGCGAACGATATTACTTAAATCTTCATTTATCAGACAAATATTCCTAACAATAGAATCCTGATCTAAACGACTATTTCTATAAATTTGAACGTCATCAGCGAAAATATGAAATGAACAATGTTGAATGGAGGATTCTATGTCATTTATGTACATAGAAAATAATAGAGGACCCAGCACTGAACCCTGAGGCACGCCGGAAATTACAGGAAGGAAATCAGACAAGGAATTGTCGAAAAAAACTGCCTGAGAACGATTAGAAAGATAGTTAAAAATCAATTTGGCAGCAGAAAGCGAAAATCTAAACTGAGATAAGAGTTTATTGAAAAGAATTCTGTGATTAATAGAATCAAAGGCCTTAGAAAAATCTAACAAAGTTAAAGAAGTTAATTCCCTATTATTCATATTACGCCTAATATCATCACATACATTTAATAACGCAGTAGAAGTACTATGAAATTTTCTAAACCCAGATTGGAAGCAACTAATTAAACTATTGCTATGTAAATGCGATTGAATTTGATTTTTAACAACTATCTCGAAAACCTTAGAGAGAGAACTTAAAATGCTAATTGGCCGAAAATGGGATAGCTCTAAAGGATTACTGATCTTTGGAATCGGGATTATTTTACTTAGCTTCCACTGATCTGGATAGGAAGAGGACGTGAGAATAAAATTGAAGATATGTAACAAGTATTTTGAGACGAAAGGGAAAACTACCTTAACGAATTTTAAATTGACGTTATCCAGACCAGAAGATTCCGATTTAACCTTCCAAATAGCAGATTGTAAATCCTCGAGAGAAATATTTGAAAACGAAAACGAATTAGAGGACGCGTTAGAGAACAAATCGACGGAACTACTGCCCGAGTTCAGACTAGAGCAAAAATAACTATTAATTTCATTGGGTTTGAAATCCCCACTTGAACTAATCTTGCATTTACCTAGGCCTAAATTACGAACATTACGCCAGAAAACCTTGGGAGGAAGAGAGGAGTCTAACTTGTCCTTGAAAAAATTACGTTTAGCAATTCGAATTAACCCTACAACTCTGTTACGAGCCTGCTTGTAATCTAAATGAGACTGACTATTAGGACACCTTTTCCATACACGATATTTACTAACTCTAATATTTATGGCATTCGAAATTTCCTGAGACAACCAAGGCGGAGATTTTGCTTTGCAAGTAACCTTTTTAAGCGGAACGCAACTATTAAACACCAAACTAATATACGAGTTGAAAAATTCTATTTGGCTAGTTGCCGAACTAAGGCAAAAAATATCCTCCCAAGGAACTGAGTTACAAACTAAGTAAAGGCGGGAATTGTCTATACTAGAAAAATCTCTAAAGCTAAAACTCTTAGGTTTAGGTGGAGAGTAAGAGTTTACAGAAAAAACTAAAAGATCATGATGGGATCCCATACCGAGAGACAACTGATTGAAAAAACAAATAGAGTTATTAGTAAAAGATATGATATGATCAATAAGGGAATAAGATGCCCCGCTAGCGGTTGGACAAGAAAACGTTGGTGCCACAGTGTTGTGTACGGATAAATTAAGACTATTTAAAAGATTCAAATAATCCCGAGGAAAGCCGGTCTTTTGGAGTATATCGAAATTAAAGTCACCTGATATATACGTTTCATCGAATCTACAAGAGAAATAACTAAATAAACTTTCTAAGTCTACAAGTGATTTTTTAAATTTGGCATACGATCTCTTACTAGTTTTTGGTGGGTTATAGATGGTACCGACTAAGATTTTACGACCATTAATAAAAATATTGACAAATAAAAACTCTAAATCCGATACTAACAATTCTGAAATGGAAGAAGGTATAGTAACTAATCTAGCCTTAATGTGATCTCCTACAAACATACATAAACCACCATAATTAAGGGGAGGTACCGCTCTATCTTTCCTAAATATATTATAACCTTTGATGGCCAAAGCTAAATTAGGGATATTCGGATTTAAAAATGTCTCAGAGAAACAAAGAATGTCCACGGAAGCACCATTAAAAATGTGACGAATCTCGTCAATATTTGGGACTAAACTTTGCACGTTAAAACTAGCTACATTTAACATAGACCTATCGACTAACATAGATTTTAAAACTACATTGGGGTTATTAAACGACATTACAATCAAAAATAAACACGACGTGACGTGATTGAAGCGCAATACTTACAAATAAATAAAATGAACGCTTCATCCAAACCGAACCGGATTACTGGAAATAGAGTCTTGAGACTAAATTAATTTTGGATCTAGCGAAAAGTCTTGAAACTGTTTAGTTTATACCTGACAAGATAGACCCTTACTTAATTTAGGTCTCGGAACATTGTTGACATTTAATTTTCAAATGTTCAACGGATATTTGTATTTTATTCAGAAAAGATGCAACACCGAGCTCCATGCTTAATTATATTGGGTTTTTTCAATAAAAACAGAATAATTCGACCCTAATTTGTAAGCCACCATCTTGAGCAGAAACAACTATTGCTGATTACCTTTAGGGTGTTTGAACAGCAGTTTTGATATTTAAATTATATTTGTTGCTATATAATGGGCAAAAAAGAGAATTATACATCTAATTGCTCACTTTTATTAAACTTGAAATCTATATACGATATATTTGAAATGGAGACATCAAGAGAAATAGTTGCTCAATTATTTTAATAGACTGAAAAGTGTGGAAACACCAAAACTCCACAGGGAAAATGCAATTACTTCAAATTGTCCATTTAGTACCCTATTTTTCAGCTCATTTTTAAAACTGTTGTAGCCTAATTAGTTTTGCTCAAGAATTAAGTAATATACGAGTTAGTGGTAAATTTATTCTGAATGGTAAGAAGGTTCATTCTGAAGCTCAATTTTTTAAAAATTATAATTGAACTAAGTATAATTAGCTCAGTTACCAAAATTGCTAAAAAAAGTTATTATTAAATGGTATCCAAATTAAATAATGAAGGACGTCGCACTCAAAATATTTTGCTCAGTTAGTACCATATTCAAATTTTTTTATAAGTAGGTTAAACGAAAATCTGCAGTGTTCGAAGTACATAATTTCAAACTGTTGAAAATGTACTATTGTCCATTTATATCACTCTAATTTAAAGTTAATTCGTTTTAAATTGCTGTTAATTTAGAGCAAGTAACTTAGTAATGGATTTTTTTACAAGTTGCTCAGTTTATAAATATGTTGTTCAGTTTTATATTGTGATATATTCCACACCAAACAAAATTCTATTTTTACTAAGAAATTTTTAATAATTAAAAATATTTAGCTCATGTAGTTGCTGGATTAAAGTGGTTAAAGCTTTGTTAAGAGTTTTATTAATTATTTAAAACCTGAACAACAATAAGAAGAGTAGCTCAATTTCGTAAACTAAAAATCCACACACATAAAAGTTTTTTTAGGCTCAGCTGGACAGATAAAACACGAACGGTTTTGCTAAGCCAATGGTCGCCTTAGGACTTGATGCGTGTTGCTCAATTTTAAGATTTTTGATACCCGCATTATTAAAATGAATATTATAGAACACGATAAGGATGGAGAAGACATGGTCGTTATGTTTAAACTACATTGTTGAACCAAATAACTATTTTCAATGTAAACTTTAGTTTAATTAGTTTTGCTCAAAATTAATATTTTTATTAAACGGCTTATTTGACCGCATAACCTGGGCTTTAAAATTTTCATTATTCTCAAAATTCTTGATTAGGTAGTGTAGTGGAATTATTCTTTTATTATCTCTCTGACTAATCTGAACACCGATTTTTAACGGGGTATTAAATCAGTAGCTCAATTTTTAAAATTAAAAATTCGTGGGTTCTCCATACAAAGTGCGATAGTTTGGTTTAATTTTGTAGATTATTAACGAGGCTACATAGAAGTTTTAATGTCTATGGTCAATAACAGTTGCCCGTTCTTTTAAATTTGTTAAATGCATTAGTCGCTACAGCTTTGGGTATTTGAAGTTATCTTCAGCGTTTTAAGAACATTTTATAGCTCGACGGGCTCTACAGTACTCGATCGGATATGGCTATTTAACATAATATTCAGTTCTTTACACTCTATCTAACTCTATAACGTCTCTTTATTTTTTATATCGTTGCACGCATCACCGACGACTTTTTCATTATTTCCTTGAAGTTAAAAAATAGCATAGTGGAGTGTTGAAATTGGATGTTGTGTTCCCGGGAAATATTCACAACATTCCCGCGGAACGAGAATATTTTTAGTATCCCGGGAATTACCGGGACGTAAACCCTAATGGAAACTCGCTAAAAAAAGAGACACGAAAAAGGAAGATAGAAAACGGAAACGAAACCCGTTGCTTGGGTCATTTTATGAAAAGGGAACCTATTATTAACAAGAGAATGACTGAATAAGATATATCTTCATATATCATTAACCTAACCAAACATGAAAAAAATAAAGGTTTATGGTTGTGGGGTCTAACAGCTTGGGTTTTGTGAATCATATCGTGATTTCGGTTATAGGGTTATTGGAGTTTAACAGCTCGACGCATGACAAGTTGCACTATAAGAGTTTCAGTACAATTGCCGTGCTCTTGTGGCTATTGGGGTTCGGATTACGGGGTTATGTGGGTATTAGAAGTTTAGTTCTGTAGCTATAAGGCTAACGGCCTTAATACATTATTTGGGTTTAGTAAGGCCTAATTATTGGGTATTTGAGGTTCTGGCAAAAGCCAGACGTGATGGAATTAAATAGACTGTGATCTGACCTCCAGACCAGAAAAAAAAATGTTTGTGGATCTGTGTTATTTGCGTACCAACATTCTAATTTCAAGCTTTTTCTATTTCTGCCAAAGCATTAATGAGCTAATGTGACGTACTTCCACAATGAGAAAAACTTAAGGAATTACTGATCCAAACCATTTCTAAAATATTTTGTCTAATTCAAGGTGTCACGTTTCAAAAGTCAACATAAAATTGCGTTCATTAATCAATAACCGTATAACATTAAATTAAAATATTTAATTGATTGATCACAAAATTGTTTACGTAGCCAAAATACAAAAAAAATTCGACGATCAAATCGCATTTTGGTCAACGAGTCCCAATTTAATAATACTTCCTATAATCGAACATAATACTGGACAAACGCGTGCCACCAAACAAACACAGTACATATTAGAGAAAACGAAAGGTACGAATGGAATACAAGACAAGTTACATAAATATAAAGACTTAAGGAAATACAAAAGAATGTTAAACAAATAAAAAAAAATTAATTTTATGTCGCTTGGTGGCAATTTTTTTTTTTTTTTGTATGTGCTTATCGTTATGTTCAGATCTAGATTAAATTACTCGAATCAAACGAGGTATTTCGCACAAAAACAATTTTATGTATACAGCTAAGTCTAATGAACTTGAAATGTTATTTGTTTTAGCGGATTTTTGTGTCACTCCAAATTGTTACATATGTCATGTATACTGCCAAAATTTAGAGTCGTGATACGGCGCTCGCCTGTGAGATATCAGACTAATTTATTAACGCCTTCACATTGTGTTTGGTTTTTTTGTTTGTTAAATTACGATATGTGAATGTATTTTTATTGCAAACTAATCACCTTGACGTGTTATTATTTGATTAAAATAAAAAAATAAAATACGACTAGGAAGTTAGACAAGCGAATTGGCCAGAAAAGGATTTCCCGAAAAATATCTCGCTCATTTATCTCGTTTCACATGTTCCATTCAACTTTGGAACTTTGGTCGCACAATAAATCATTCGTATATGCGGTATAATGCGAACTAGTTTATTTGAGACATACGAATTTTGGAATTTCAAGAATTTTAACCTTAACATTGTACAGACAGATACACACACACACACACACACTTTCGGCTCAAATCAAAATTATTAATAAAAATTTAACTTGTTCAATTTCAATATTGATTTTAACCTTCAAAAATTTTGCCGTACAATTTGGAATTTATGAATTATATGGTTTCCAATAAAACTGACATTTTAATCTGATTTAATTGTGAAAAATCTGTATTTTTTTTTGTTTTTTTACTTCTCGAATACTTGCCAACAAAAATGTTTACAGTTTCTGTTCACACCTACTGAATTGCCTTAAAATGTATTTTCATTATATATTTAATACCGACCGCTCTATAGGATGATTAGAATCTGGTCGAAGTATTTAAAATTTTAAATAATCATACGGTTAGCTAGAGTTCTTTTGTTTACCCTTATAAACCGTGTTACGTGTGTAAATGTCAACTGGGTGAGTAATTCTTAAGATTCGGGCGGTACTACAACAAAAAAAACCTTTTAAAAACCAATTTCAATTTATGATCCCATAATGTTGTACTTACAGTTATATATTACATAGGTCTGCGTGTATAATACATAAGATAGCAGATAAAGAATAATGTCGGTAAAATATTAAAAATTAATTAATTTCCAGTCAACCGCGCCAATATATACATACATATGTATGTATGTACGATGTAGGTGGAATTATTATAATATATCGTTATAAAAGTACAAAAACAACAATCACACACTACAATGTAGTAAATAAGTTAAATATGTGCAGCAACAACATTAAAATCTGCACGCAAAGAAATGTTAAGGTTTTTCCGATCAAGAAAAGTAAAAGTTTTTATTTTTTTTTAATTGCAATGTCTTTACAAAAAATTAATATTATTTAGAATTCAGAGCACAAAGAAAGGTCTGTATAGTGATCATTAACAGAACAGAAGGTTGATGGTATTTAAATGGGCAAAACGTTTTATGGCTGGATAAATCGTATAAATGTCAAGTACGGTCGGTTCAATAAATTCATCCACAACTGTTTACTTTGTATTTTACTTCCTTCCTCTAATTCCTTATTAGTTTCTTGTTTCCTAGAAGGAGCAACTCTCGAATTATGGTGGTCTTAGAATTTAATAAGCGTGTTCCATTGGCGTTGGCAAACTACTCACAAGTACTTGTATCTACTCGCAACTACTCATGCTCAAGTGATTGTGTAGTTGCAGAAGTAGTTACGCATATAATTAACGACAGAGGGATTTTAGTTTAAAAAATTCTAATAGATGGCTCTATACCAATTTTGGATGTGTGAAAATGACATTTTCTAACACTAATCTAATCAAGATGTGCCTTTTTGGCTCGTTTGATAAATGCATCGATTTTCAAAATAATGTTAATTTAGTTATAAACTTGTATGTATTTTATTTTGAAACATTTCCATACAATGTACTTGATATCTATTCATTTATTTCGATTAGGGTTAAAAACAAAAATTTTTATATTTGTGATACGACACTCAACTGTTGTAGCAAGAACAGAAAAATCTAGCAGTTTTATTTAAATTGAGGTTATGTTTTACTAGTGTCACAAAAATTTGCGTTCCATTGAACATCTACTCACAAGTACTTGGCAGTAGCAAATTGTTTCCAATGGAACAAAAAAATTAGCCAAATCAGAACGTTTCTAATCGGTTCCGTAAAATGCCCTTTCACAATCACAACTTCACAATTCAGTGCTTAAATATTTAGTACGTTTAGACGTTGTTTTTTTATTTTTTATATAAATATCATGCTACGACAACAAAAACATCAAAGGATCGTTTTCCCCTTAATTTGTGGATCATTAATTTGATTATTTAACGGTTCAACCGGTTGACTATCCTTACGCAGTCTACTTGGTTGTGTAATTTGCTTGTTTACATTTCCGTTGACATATAGTATGATACTTTTCTGTTGTTTGGAACATTCCTTGTTCGTTTTGCTACTGATCTTGGCGTATAAGCCACATCGATAGCTCTCCCCAACCATTACCTATCGCAAAACGTTCGATGTTGAAAGGCCGAATGTCGGAAGTCCGAATGTCGAAAGGCCGAACGACAAAAGGCCGAATGGGTCGGAAGGCCGAATGTTGAAAGGCCGAATGTCGTATCTCCGAATGTGTAAAAAGGCCGAATGTCTAATGGTCGATTCGGTCGAAAGGCCGAATGGGTCAACTGGCCGATTGGGTCGGAAGGCCGAATTTTCATTAAAATTCGTTCACTTAGTTGATTGAAATCAATATTTAGAAGCATTGAATTTATTTCTTAATGTAAAATGATTTAAATAAATTTAAAATACGTGCTACTAAATCCTTTGTATGTAGCATATTAATGTGTTGTGTTTTCGAGGTGGTCAATATACCAAAATAACTAAATACACAACATATATATTATTAAACTTATAGTTCATTAAAAGTTATAATTATTACACAAATAAAATGATTTATATTTGTAGGTAATGTCGATCCAAACTCCAGTCGTGTACACCATAGAAAAAACGAAGTAGAAGAAGGATACAATTTTTTCTAGTTTTACTCGAGTGAAGTTACACTCGTTTTCGGGTTAGCATCGTAGTACAGTGCAGTAGATGCCAACACCTCCCTTTTTAGTAGAGTTGGTAGGCCTTGAAGGGATAAGGAGCTATTCGCTTCCTTGATGTGGTGGTTCCACTAGTTGATTGAATCGGACTGACTTCATTGTAGTTTGATGTAAGAGGAGCTGGAACTGTTCGCATATTGTATCATCGGCTGTTGTTGGTGTAAGGGATCCTAAACCATGTTGACTCGATACTGGGACAAAACTGAAAGCATCAACTATAACGTTTTGCGACGGTTTCTCTTGTTCCGATGATCGTGGTCTGACCTGGTTAATGTGTGCTCGATGTACCCGATCGTCATTTAGTAAAATTTTATACAAAACTTTACCCATGCGCTCGATAACTTCTCCAGTACACCAATAATAATGATTACGGTGATGAACCTTAGCATATACCGAATCGTTGACATCAAAACTTCGTGAGCGTGCTGAATGTTTTTTTGTCAAATTGTTCGCTTTGATTTTCTCTTTGAACAACCATATTTGGTGGTGGTGATGATGTGGCTGGTTGTTGTTTCATTAAATCTAAATGAATCCTCATCTTTCTCCCAAGCATGACTTCAGCTGGAGACTTACCCTCTGGTGCATTACGGTTAGGTGTTGCTCGGTAGCTTTGAAGAAATTGTTGCAATGTATCTTCCATCTTTTCCCCCTCAACAGATTTTTTTAGTGCTCTCTTCAAGGTATCGATGAACCGCTCTGCCTGTCCGTTCGACTGCGGATGATAAGGTGCAGATCGGATATGCAGGATACCGTTTAACAAACAAAATTCTTGAAAGAAGCTAGACACAAATTGTGTGCTATTATCCGATACAATAATTTTTGGCAATCCAAATTGAGCACATGATTTGTTGATCATGTTGACTGTAACGCTTCCAGTTTGTTGATTTTGTTCGGTAAACTTCTGGCCATTTGGAATACGCGTCGACAATAACCAAGAAGTATTGATCTTCATGTAGTCTAGCAATGTCTATTTGCAGTCGTTGCCATGGACCTTCTGGAATCGGCCATGCTTCAAGTTTTGCATTGTTTGCTGATCATGCCACACTCATGCATGAACTACATCCAAAACAAGTTGTTTGATGTCACTGTCGATGTTTGGCCGGTATACGTAGCTTCTAGCAATGGATTTCAACCTCTCCATTCCTTGGTGACTCTGATGAAGCTGACGTACAACTTTTTTGTGAAAAATTTGAGGTGCAATAATTCTTTCACCAAACATGAGACAATTGTTCACAACCGACAGACTCTGTTGTCTTGCATAAAATGCTTTAACCTTGTCGTTGCTGATTCCTTTCATAGTCTCGGGTCATCCGTACTGAATGTAATTTATAACTTCTTGTAGAATCCTACACTTTGCAGTTTCACGCTGAATCATCGGAAATGTTAATGGTACACCTTCAATGGACTCGGCGAGAGTGTGGTTTATGTCTTTCTCCATTTGAATGGTTGCAATAATGTAGTCCTCGTCTGGTTTGACGTGTGAATGAAACAATTGTGATAATATATCCGCATGCACAAATTTAGTTGTAGATATATATTCGATATCGAAATCGTATAGTAACAGAGTCAATGCCCATCTCTGCAATCGGTTGGCTGTGTATACCGGTATTCCTTTTTTGGATCCAAAAATTGACAGTAATGGCTTCTGGTCGGTCTGTACATACTACAAATGACGACCAAATATCATTCGATGGTACTTTGTTACTGCGAAGATTAGACCCAATGCCTCCTTTTCTATTTGGCTATAATTTTTTCTGCCTTCGTGAGTGTGCGCGATGCGTGACTGATGGCTTTCATTGTTCCGTCTGAAACTTGTGAAGAATGCATGCTCCGATGCCGGTATTACATGCATCTGCCGCAACTATTATATCCAGTTTGTGGTTGTAATGTGTGAGCATTAAATCCGATTTGGGAATATCTTTGAATGAGTTGAATGAATCTTGACATTCTCGACTCCAGTTGAATGAAGTGACTTGAACCAGTAATGCATTCAATGGTTTTCGTAATTCATGCATATGCTTTATAAATTTTCCGTAGTAATTGATGGCACCCAAGTAAGATGGTAGGGTTTGAACATCTTTGGGTGGTGGCATATTGGAAATTGCATGGACTTTTGTTGGATCTGATCGCAATCCATTCTTATCTATGATTTGTCCCAGATAGTCGATTATAACGAAACAGTCGTCGATGTGTGTTGATAGTGAGGAGTTCGCGAGATTCTGGAGCCACTTCGACTTGCAAAAATGCGTCGGACAAATCCAACTGACCGAACATTACGCCATTGGCAATCTTTGCGAAAATGTCCTCAGGTAGTGGTAGAGGAAAATTGTGTGATTCCAGGGCATCATTCAACCCAGTTGAGTAATCCGCGCAGATCCGCACACCTCCGTTACTTTTCTTCACGACAACAATGGGTGCTGCCCATTCGGAAAAGTCGATCGGGGTTATGATTCCTAGCTCTTGAAGTCGATGCAATTCATTGTCGATCTTTGTTAGAGCAGAAAAAACAACTGGCCGCTTTGCCTTGAATACTGGAATGGCATTTGGCTTCCTGTGAAGGATGATCTGCGTTTTCTTGCAACATCCCAATGTATCGCTGAATACGTCCAGAACCCGTCTTCTAAGCTCGTCAATGCTGAATGTGGTTGACTGAAGCTGCATGCACATGCTTTTGATTGGAATGTCCCACAAGTTGAACTCTTCAATCCAGTCTTTACTCAAGATGTTCGAACTAGGACAGGTTGGTACGTAGCAAATCCCTTCTTTAACATCGTTTTGGAATGCCATTTTGCAGCGGAATTGTGCTACGAGTTCCATTGGTTGACCTGACGCCGTGTGAGCTGTGTGCACAGTTGGAGATAAAACAGGTTTACCTATCGTATTCCATGTATCCTGTGATATGATGGTGATGCCTGAAGCAGTATCTATTTGAAGCTTTACAGGAACACATTAACGCTGACGCTTACGAATTTGCGTTTCGAAACCACATCAATGCTGTTAATGGAAAAAATTCCTTTAGAGTATCGCTTACTACAGTTAGAAGGATTTTTGGTACTTATCTGTTCTTTTGATGTCTTTTGGGAAGCGGAACAATTTTTGTACCCTTCCTTATGACCGGTTTTGCCGTACTGCTGACATTTATGATTTTTGAATGGACAGTCAGCTGAGTAATGCATGCCACCACACTGCCAGCACGGATCTCTTGGTGGTGCATTTGATGAATGCGGTTGTGGCCCTTTTTGTGAAAAACCCTTTCTCTGAATGTGGTGAGGTTTCTCTTTGAACTTCTGATTTGACAGATCAGGTGATGCCTTTAGTGTGAATTTTGACTGCGTGATTGCATTCACTGCATCATCAGGTTTCTCGATCATTTTTGTATCCTTTTTCAAGTTTATAACCAATTGGCAATCATCTGCAAGGTCTGACAATGTGACGTTGTCATCTGATTCGACTTTTGATAATAGACTTGTGCGGATGTCGGAATCGCGGGATGAGCGCAGACCACTTATAAAAAATAAACATTTGAATTGTTCCAAGATTAATTTGGATAGTTGCGATTGTTCGCACTGTCTATTTATTCTGACAGCATAAGATAAAAGATCTTCCGTAGTAGACTTTTCCATTAGGAAACACTCGAATCTGGTTCGGAAAAGAACTTTTGAGGTACAAAAAATTTCTTCAATTTTTTTATGGATTCTTCGAAAGTGAATTCATATTCATATTCAAAATTAGCTGTGTGTAATTTCTGCAGAAGAAGTCTCACCCTCGCCGCATCGTCTAATGTTTTACCATCCTCTTTGATGAGTTCGCTGTATCTATTGTAATATGCTTCAAAATACATTCTGCATCCGGATCGAAATAAAATTCGGACATCTGATTTGATATGGACTTGTATACCGTGGACTTTGAGGTTATGCTTTTGTCCCCGTTTCTCATAATTTTTTTGATGAGTAAATCCTGGTTTTGGATCATTTCTGTCATTGCCTGTATGGATGCCGTTAAATGTTATTTTCACTCATTTCTTATAAAATAAAATAAACTTGATGAAAAATAAAATTATAAAATGGTACCAAGTTTTTTTAATTTGATTTCTTATCCCATCCTCGTCGCCACAATATGTTGTGTTTTCGAGGTGACCAAAATAACTAAATACACAACATATACATATATTATTAAACTTATATTTTATTATAAGTTATAATTATTACACAAATAAAATGATTTATATTTGTAGGTAATGTCGATCCAAACTCCAGACGTGTACACCATAGAAAAAACGAAGTAGAAGAAGGAGAAAATTCTTTCTAGTTTTACTCGAGTGAAGTTACACTCGTTTTCGGGTTAGCATCGTTGTACAGTGCCGGAGATGCCAAAAAAAAGGTAAGAAGATATTAATATTTAAAGCGATTAACTATTAAACATTTTTATACAAAAATTTTGATAAAAATATAAATTTTGAAAATTTTCATTCGTAAAAAGATGAAAAATTAAAATCAATTTCGCCCTTTCGACACAATCGGCCTTTCGACACATTCGGCCTTTCAAAATTCGGCTTTGCGAAATTCGATCTTTCGACACTTTCGACATTCGGCCTTTCGACATTCGGCCTTTCGCCGTTCGGCCTTTTGACATTCGGCCTTTCGGCCCTATTCCCCGCAGAAACGGTAAATTTTTCAGTTGATCTTCAATTCTTTATTGAATGTTATTGGCTATGGTTTTCCATGGTGATGTGTTACGATGTTACAATAAGGTGAGTTGTACATCTTTATTGTCTGTTTGGATAAAGCATTTCGTTAATCCATTTGATCTCGAAAATATAGGGCTTCCACTCGTCTGAAAATTTCCTAATCCTTAGATTCAAATATCTGTCGTACCTCATATGTCGTAAACTATATATTTTTAAATATTTAAATAACTTCATGTGAAGTAGTCGACTTCAGAATTTTAAAATCAAATATAGGTACTGAGAAGTTTTCTGCTTGCAAAGCAAATATTGAGAGAATCATTGAAATAGAATAACTCGCTCGCAGCTATCTAAAACTCTATCTCAGTTATATCTAGTTGCAAAGTAGGATCTTTTATTTACCTTCTTGGCTGAAGCTTGTATTCTTTTGCCTGTTCCGAAATGGTTCTCTCCCAAACTGACCATGATGTGTGCAACTAAGCATTCTGATTCGCTGCGATTCCGCACTTTTTTACTTTAAAAATCAAATCATTGTAATGTGGTAAATCTTCTTGGTAGTTCCAATACTTCTAAAATTGTTCTGGTATTTCTTTTTTATTCTTCAGACTTCAAGTTCTTTGGACCGCAGTGTTGCTTCGTGCACTTGTATTTGTTTATAACCTCTACTTAATGGACTTGCCAATTATATGTTACTAATGAACGCCCGTCTTAAATATGAGCTGCCCTTACCGCTTTGCCATTTACACCAACAGACAATGTAACATCTCTGTAGCGTCCTAGATGTATTATGTTTATTATACTTAAATAAAACAGATTCTATATTTAGTTTTTTATGATTTTATTTTGTACGTATCTAGAATTACATGTGTTCTCTCTTATGCCTTTTTTGACAGCTTCTGCCCCCATACACCTTAACCCCATCTCCCTAACAAACCTATATTTTAACCCAATAAACAATAATGTGTAAACCCATATTACATACTTCATTTTTTTTTATTTTTTTTTTAAATACAAAGATAACTTAAATCATATTCTTTTAAATAATTTGGTAATTTAATTCTTCTTCCTGCTCTGCTTACTGCAGTTCTATTTCTTAATTCATCTTCATCACGGGAAGTAGTCATCTGAAAATTATTATATCCACTATCATTTGTGTTTAATAAATTACTATTATTTGATGTTGTGTTAGTGCCATCCTCATAATCTTTGCTTGCTCGCAATGATTCTAACCAATTAGAATTATTCATATGCGGAATTCGAGTTTTTTTAAAAAAACGTTTGTTTCTGCGTATATATTCCCATTTCCATTTTGTACTAAATATGATCTATCATTTACAGGTTTTACTACTATTGCTGTGAGCCATTTTCTTTGATTTATATCTCTCAGCAATACTGTTTCATCTTGAATTAAATTTGGCATCAATTTTGCCTGACGATTGTAATAATGAGATTGTAATTTTTGCATATTTCTTTTCGTTTTTACCACATCATCTAGATCAATAAATCGTGGAATAAGATTTTTAGTTTGTGGTACAATTGCCCTAGTTTTAATCACTCTTCCCAAAAACAATTGAGCAGGTGATAATCCTAATGTTGATAGCGGCGAATTTTTGTATTCCAGTAAAGCTAACTTGATTTCATTCAATGATTGACATCCATTCAATTTTCTCTTTATTTGTTTCACAATTCCCACGAATTTTTCGGCTAGACCATTACCTTAATGGTAAAGACTCGAAAATTTTAGTTCAATATTAAATTTTTCAGCAAATTCTTGAAGCTTCCAACTGCAAAACGGATTGTTATCAGAAAGTATTTTACATGGAAATCCAATTGAAACAAATACTATATCTCCATTAATGATCTGATTGATGATCTTCATCAATTGATTTGTTATTTAATGGACTAATCTCTATCCAATTCGAGTAAGAATCTACCAACAAAAACTAGCTCAGGCCACCATATTCAAATATATCTAACGACACCCGTTCCCATGGGAAACTGGACAGTTCATAGCATTTCAATGGTTCCTTTTGTAGAGACTTTGAAAATACTTGACACAACTTGCATTTTTCTACAAAATATTGAATATCTTTGGACATTTTTGGCCAGTAATAAAGTTCCCGCGCTTTCAATTTCATTTTTGTAATGCCTAGATGAGGCATGTGAAGTTCATTTAAAATCTTTATTCGCAATGAATTTGGAATTATCATTTTGTTGCCCAGAAATAAAAATCCATCACTTAATTCATGTCTGAGTTTATAGTATTGTTTTAAACTTCCATTTAAGTTTCGTTGATTTTTAGGCCATCCCTTAACAAATAAAGTCTCACTCGACAAAGAACTTCATCTTTTTCATTTTCATTTGTAAATTATAATTTATTTTGTTTAGATATACAGACACTATCTACAATGTGGTTTATGTTGTAATTCATTTCTGGATCATCTGAGCTTTCGAGTATATGAGGTAAACTGGTTTTTGATAATGTATCAGCAAAATACATCTCCCTCCCAGGAATATAATGGACACTGAAATTGTATCTCATGAGTTTTAATAACATCCTCTGCACTCTAATTGTTGGCTTATCCAAATCTTGTTTAACTATTGTTACAATCGGTTTATGATCAGTTTGTATTGTTATGTATTTGCCATAAATATATTGATGAAACTTTTCAGTACCAAAAACAATTGCCAGGAGTTCCTTCTCAAGCTGCGAATAGCCCTTCTGTGTTCGCCCCAAGTCCATTCTTTGATGCATCAGCCTGCAACACACATGGTTTACTAGGATCAAATTGCTTTATTACTGGTTGACTACTTAAAATTTCTTTAATTTGATCAAATTCCTTCTTGTGATTTTCGTTCCAATCAAAAATCACGTTATTTTTTGTCAAATTTTTCAAATTTGCTGTCTTATCTGACAGATTCGGAATGAATCTGGCTACAAATTTAGTTACACCAAGCAATCTCAGCACACCTTTCCGATCTTTCGGTACTTCCATTTGTTTTATTGCGATAATATGTTTGTTATCAGGCCGAACAAAATCTTTGGAAATAAGATGGCCCAAAAAAGTAACCTCTTTTAATCGTAACTGTATTTTGTTTTCATTAAATTTAATGTTATATTTACGTGCTTTTTCGAAAACGTGTTTTAATATATTATCATGATCCACCATATTCTTTCCACCAATGATTAAATCATCAAAGTAAACTTCAACACCAGAAATAGATCCAAATATTTCTACACATCTTCGGTGAAAAACTTCTGGTGCACTATTTAATCCAAACGGAAGCCGGTTGAATTGAAATCGACCAAATGGTGTACTGAACGTATATAATTCTGCAATACTCCTATCCAGCTGTATCTGCCAAAATCCCTCTTTCATATCAATTACAGAAAAAATTGATTTACAACTAAATTTGGCAAGAATGTCATCCACTTAATGTTGGGATCATGTAATGCTCTCTCTCCACGTATTTATTAAGTGATATAGGATCTAGACAAAGTCTCAAATCTCCATTTGATTTTTCAATTATTACTAGATTATTAACCCATTTGGTTGGATGGTCAACCGGTGAAATTATGTCCTGCTTTACAACTTCATCTAGTTTACTCTTTAGTTTGTCATGTAGAGAAAATGGAACTCGTTTTCTATATTTAATAATTAGAACAGCTAATGCTTTAATTTTAATCCTATATACTCCTGGAATTTTACCCAATCCGTCAAAAATATCCTTATACATTTTTATTAACTCACACTTATAATGTGGGAGAAGTGGTACATCTTCTTGAACTAAATTAATTTCCTTTATAATTCCTAATTTGATACAGCCATCCAACACTAGTTGGGTTGTAACTTCTCTTCTATTACAATAAACTCTAGAATTACTTTTTTACCATCAACTCATTGCATTGAATTTTATAATTTCCGGAAGCAACCAATGTCGTTCGTTCTTGATAAATTTGGTGAACTATAATTGTTCCCGCTATGTTACTTTTAGGTAGAATATTGCACTCAGCACCTGTGTCTATTTTGAATTTAACTTTTATTCCCTTTAGCATAATATCTTTATACCAACTAAGTTTATCTGACTTAATATCACCAACACAAATCAAACTATCATAAAGCTGCTCTTGGTTATTTGTATCCAAACCGGACTCACCTGACCCTGATGGCAATTCTAGTAGATTTAGTTCATGTGACTCTTCTTCAACAGCAAGAACATTGACTTTTTTGGATCGACACATTTCTGCAAAATAACCCAATCTGTGGCATTTATTACAGGATTTTCCAAAAGCTGGGCATTTTACATTTTGATTGTGATTTTTTCCACATCTCGCACATTTCATATTAACAAATGATCTTTTATTATTATAAATGTTTTTGTTAACATATATTGGTTTCACAGTACCACCTTGGATATAGTCAACATTTTCTTCTGAACTTTCACCGGGCACCATTTTTACTGTTTCTTTTACAATTTCACTGACTTTACATAACTCAATAGCTGCATCCATTGTTAAATTTTTTTCTGATATCAATTTTTTCTTTAAGGATTCATTTTGGATACCAAATATTAATCGATCACGTATTAATCTATCACCATAACTTTTTTTACACGAACATTCAAACTCACATAATAACATCTGGTTTTTCAAACGAGTTATATAATTGTCAATTGGTTCACCTATCTGTTGCTGCATAGTGTAAAATGTATATGATTCTGCAACAGTATTATTTTTAGGTAGGAAATGTTCATCAAAACATTTTAACACTTTTGCTAACGTATCACAATTTTATTTTTCAAATGTGTTGTAAATAAGGATACCTTCATCGCCAATAAAATTTAGCAACAATGCAGTTTTAAATTTTTCGTCCTCCTTTTCCTTGTTATCAGCCGTTAAATATATGAAAAATTTTTGTTTCCATAATTTTCACGTTGACCCATCATTTAATGGTTGCACTTTATTTAAGTTTTGTATCCATCTTTATTCGTGTAATATTTTTATATTTTTCAATAATTTAACTCAATAATTAAAAACCCCACATCCGACACCATGTATTATGTTTATTATATTTAAATAAAACAGATTCAAGATTTAGTTTTTTATGATTTTATTTTGTACGTATTACATGTATTCTCTCTTATGTCTTTTTTGACAGCTTCTGCCCTCATACACCTTAAACGTATCTCCCTAACAAACCCATATTTTAACCCAATAAACAATAATGTGTAAACCCATATTACACTAGAACATAATAAACACACCTGTTTTGGGAAGCATTTGCTTTATTCATGCTTTTTTTTGCTGATTTTCTCAAATCCATTCAGTGTGATTATTCACTAAAATGCTTAGCTCGAAACCATCGTTGCGGAAGATGGACCGTTACGAAATAGAAGGTAATAATTTTCCGTCCTTGCAGACACCTTTATCTGCCAAAATCCTTTATTGTATTCCGGTTTAGTCTCAGTGTTTCCGTTGAAATCGAAAAATCATTTCCACCAAGGTAAACTCGGTTATATCATACATGTTACTAAAATACGATGAAACAGCAAATGGATAGACAAGAGATCCAACCACAACGAATCATAGAAAAGTCGTTAATCAACAATCAGCTTGTTTATATGCGCAATAATCTAAAAAAAAATCCGGTTAAGCCATAAAAATAATTTCGATCCGATAAGATTCCGTCTTACAGAATTTTTACGAAATTACCAAAGGAAAACAGTTATCAATACAAACAACTTTTTTGATGTGTGCACGCAACCAATTTATTTGAAAAAAATGTATGACGTTTGCTTCATTGTAAAACCGGCTACTTTTAAATTTTGATGTTTACGGGTTTCTACGCGTATTAATTTGGATTCAATTAAACCAATTTAATTAATTTAAAATAGTTTTTATTACACTAAATGTAATTTAAGTAAGATATGGGTGTGTCCCTGCAACTATATACTCATGTCACATTATTTATTGTGCAATTTAAAAATTAATTAAAATAGTTTCATTTATTTTATAATAATAATAAACAGTTCAACATAAATATAAACTTTGATGTGTTTCATTAATACACTCAAAACGTTTATTTTTACCGTTTATGTTGTGATTTTAGTGAATTTTGTGTATTTTTTGTTAGTGTTATTAATACGGTATTCTTAATGCTACAGGGATATGAACCAGTCTGTTGAAGGTGCATCGTTGCGATGTGAAGTGATGCGGTCGAAATTCAAAAATATGTGTGTTAAATTAAATCTTAAAACACATTTGACACACATATTGTTAGTTCAATGAAACTATATCTAGATGTGTGAAAAATGTGAATAAATTGATTTTTTATAGTGAATCAAAGTAAAAAAATTTGATAGTTGATCGGACATGTTGTAATAATGTTCAAAATGTTGATTTGAACCGTTCTACTCAGGTAAGTGATTGTAAAAAAACATTTAATAAGTCTAATTATTATTATATTAGTGTAAAATCTTAGACTCTTGTACTTAAATTGTAAATTTAATATAGTCTTGATTTACAGTTATCTAATAGATTACCAAGGGTGGGGTCTATTTAGTTATTGAGAATAAACAACTTGTTGTTAATATTAGAGTTAAATTCATTCTATTTTTATTTTATTTAATATTCACCTTTTATATAAGTTAAATTCTTTATTGATTTTTGGTTAAAAAAAAAATAATTTTTATTTTTAACTTATTTGTTTAACATCGAAATTACAATTGATTATTTTCTTATTTTCTAATTACAATTTGCTTAATTAAAAATATGTAGAATATTAAACCATGTCGTCAAGAATATTCACTCAGCATTATGCCGGATGCGCGTGTAACTTGTTGTCATTGCTAATGCAACGAGACAAATATGATCACGTTGTATTTTTGTGGGAAACCTAATTATTACGCATGTTAACTCCTCCCCCTTAAAGTTCGAATTCTCACACTCGAACCATCAGAAAAACGGTGTTTCATAAAATTTCCGTCTATGCTCTGAGGCCCCTTTGGGTGTTATCGTTTGAGGCGTCTCTGGTTCGTTGTATTAATGATTCATAATTTCTTAGTTTTGGTATATTTTGTAGTGATGACCGCTATTCCCAAAATGATGACTATTGAGAATGATCCCCAGCTCGTGAATCGCTCGATGGCTCCCTCCTTTTTAAGGAGCCCAATGTGACGAGTATTATTATTTCCTTGAAATCACTTTCTTCCGGCGTCGGCTGTAGAATAGCTGGAAGTACTTGTATGGTCGTTTTTTCTTTAGAAATGTAGATGTTATTTCCAACTGACAAAATAGTATTGCTGAATTTAATCAAATATGTTCCATTGAGTTTCTGAGTTTCGTTATTAATTTTGATGTTCCCATCGAATTGATTCAGTAGAACTAGATCCTCCGATATTTCGTTAACTGTTTGAATATGTTGATTGTTGTTGTATTTGCATTTTGGAAGGTCGACTTATGAGCAAGTTGGGTAAACAAGAAGAATTACTTATGTCTTGTATATTATTTTGGTTACATATTGAAAGCGAGTTGATCGTTTTACATTCGTTAATAATACTATAAATCTTATCGTGATTTTTAATGACATTTTCATACTCAATTTCGGTCACCTTATCGTTTCTTCTGACCGGTTTTACCAATAATTTATCATATAGTTCTGGAGTTACATAAAGTAGACACAATTTGCTACTAATGATTTTGATATTAGCGAAATCTAACGCCTCCTCGGGAGTACTATATGGTAAATTTTCGGTTTCCAGTGTATTAATGGCTAATTTAATTTCAGAATTTGATAAAACGAGTGAATTTATAATCCCTGCTTTAGCCCAGTGAATTGCGTACTTAATATTTACCAATTCTTCTTTCATTAGTTTTAATTTATATTGAATATTTAATGCTTATGGGTCGTTTAATTTATTTTCTTTGTGAATTTCGTTAATAATTAAATTAGCCATTTTTGTAATATTATTGATTCTTTCATTGTACAATCGGTTTATAACTACTTGGTTGTTGTTATTCTCTAATGCATTATTCATGTTATCTTTAATTACTTTGAAATCCGCGTGATCGGGATTTCCGGCTATCCATTTCCATGCACTACCTATAAAGTTTAAGGATCGTTTGGATTTATGTATTCTAAGGCTGTCCAGTAATGTTTGTAATTCCGAGAGTTCATGCCTCAAATAGGAGTGCAATGGGTGATCTATTGTCATTTCTTTGTCCAGTATGGATTGCATTCTGTCTATGTAACTTTGGTGTTTGTATTTTTGCTTGACCTGTGCTAATTGAGATGATTTGAGAGTTTGTGTAATCAATAATTTGAATTTCTGCCAATGTGTTACTTAAGGCGTAACTGTAATAAAAATAAGTTTTTGTTTCTTAGGATTTAATATTGCTTTTGTGAATTACTCTTCCGGACTCCGTTATAACTGTTGTATTTCTGTCTTCCGTTACTATTTCGGGTTTGAATCGTTCTGTTAATTTCGATCCTAATCTTTTGTTATGTTTTACATAGATTACTTGACCTGCCTGGTAGGTTTTGATCGGGGTACGGTTTTTGTTATGGTATTTCAGATCTGTTTCCTGCTTTTGTTTTATCTTTAGTATGGTATCTTGTCGGATTTGTTCTAATTGTTCAGGATCTGTGTCAGGGATTCTGCCAAAATATATTTCCACTGGCCGTTTGCAAGTTGTCGAGTAAATTGAGTGGTTATATTCATTAATCGCTCTCTCTAGTAGTTCATTAAAAGTTCGCTCTACCCCATCAGCCTTTAGACATCTCATCATTTCTGAGAGTGTCGAGTAAAATCTTTCCACTTAGCCATTCACTTCACTTTTGTATGGGGGAGTTTTAAAAACTTTTATGTTTAAACCATCTTCTCACCATTTTCTGTTGAGTAAATATCTAGATGGAGCGTATGTCCAGGATAATTAGGGATAGGTGTTGGGGTAATAATAGGCTTATTGGGATGGTGATCATATTTATTCTTCTGGCATATAACACAACGTTTGACCAGCTACTTAATTTTCCTGGTCATCCTGGGGAAGTAATAATTTTCGATTATTTGATCTCGATTTTCTTGAGCATTACGATGTGCTCGTCGATGGACAGATAATATTTTTTCCTCTTGTTGGTTTTCATCCGTAATATCTTGTATCTTGAGTGAATCGAATTTTATAGTCTCTGAAATGTATTGGGTACACTTGGTAAAATGCCGTGAATGAATTAAGGTAACGTTTAAAAAAATTTATAATGTCTGAATTTGAAAAACTTGCTTGTGTAATAATGTGCCTGGAATATTTTGGAAAAGGGTTTATTATTTGGTACGAACTTCCCTCGCCTACGTTTAAAATTAGTTGATTGCGGAATACATTAACTGGGGTTTCGACTGTGGGGACCAGATTATCCGGAGAACTTTTGTCGCTATGTTGTGTGACTGACATTTTGATATTTTAACTCATAATTGTACTCTTCCAGGATAGCTTTCCAACGTTTCATCTTGGAGTTGTTATTTTTATTGCTTAGGGCATATGTCAATGTTTGGTGGTCTGTGAAGATCTTCACTTTCTTTGATCCGTAAAGGAAATTTCTCAAAGATGTTAACGCCCAAATTATGGCGAGCATTTCCTTTTCATTAGCCGCATAATTTTCTTCCGTTTTATCTAAGGTTCTTGAGAGAAACGTGATTGGCCTTCCCTCCTGAGATAAAACTGCACCTAGTGCAAAGTTGGAGGCATCTGTAGTCAATTCAAATTCCTTTTGGAAATTTGGGAATGATAACAGAACTTCGTTGGAGACGAGTGAGGTTTTTATTTTGTTAAAGGCAGCTTCTTCTTCGGTGTTAAGCTTTACCATTTTATTTCTTGAGACGGTTTTGGACACATGTCCGTCTTCTCCTTTTAAGAGTGAAGTCAGGGGCTTCTCAAGTTTTGCGTAGTCCCGGATGAAACGACGATAAAATCGGGCTAATTCCAAGAAGGATCAGAGTTCCTTCACGGTCTTGGGTACGGGAAATTCTGTTATGGCTTTTATCTTCTTCTGATTCGCTTTTATCCCATCTTTAGAGATGACAAATCCTAAAAATTCTACCTCATCCTGTAGAAATTCACATTTGTCGAGTTGAATCTTCATATTGGGGTTTTCTAACACTTTAAAAATTATCGTCATGTTCTTGAAGTGTTCTTCTTTTGTTTTACCAAATATGATTATGTCGTCGATATAAACGTAACAACGCTTCCCAATGTGGTCGCGAAGGATATCATCGAGGATGCGTTGAAATATCGAGGGGGCAATTTTAAGGCCAAATGGGAGGCGGGTAAACTCGTATTTTCCATGATTAACCGAAAACTGTTTTTTCAATGTCCGATTCTTTTAAAGGAATCTGATTACAGCCGCTCTTTAGATCTATTATGGTGAAAAATCTGTTTTCCCCTAAGTTTGCCAAAATATCGTTGATCTCAGGTATTGGATACCTGTCTGAGATAGTAACCGAATTTAATTTTCGGTAGTCGATCACTATTCTGTATTTCTTTTCTCCCGATGCGTCTTCTTTTTATGAAGGGGGCGAGTAGCAGGGACAGCAGAGACGCAACGATTTCAACAACAACGTCAAGAAACACTACCTACAGTTAGTACAAATTTGGGTGACCGCATGGGAACATGATGATGGAACGAAATCTCGCTCCCCTCACTCACAATGGAAAAAATGGTGGAGGGAATAATAATAGTTGTTAACAGCTTTTCAGAAAAAAGAGTTTGCGGCACCAGGAAATTTGTGTTGTCATTGTGTCTTCTTACAGGTTGGAGCAGTATATGAACTTTAAATTGTATTTTTGTCTTGTGCTAAATAAATTACTAAAAAATATATTACTAACAAATTTACTAACTATCAACTACTTAGGTGTCTGGAACCGGGTTGAGTCTTTGTTGCTAACATTCCTTTTCCATCCTCTCGATCTTGTTATATGTAAAAAGGTGTACGACGGCGGCCTGGCAGGCGGCCTGGCCAGGGGCGGATATCACAACTATTAGACTTATGTGGTTATCGATGTGGCACCTTCCTTTACGGGGTGAAATATTGCTATGTTGGCTTCATGGAAAAAAAATAAGCTGAGTATGGATGGTACATATTTCCTTGGTAAGGGAGAGTTATGATGTCGTGTTGCAACATGGGTATAGTGTTGTGGCATTCGCATTTATAATACGGGAGACTTGCTTAATGCTTGATCGTACATCGCAATCAATCAATCAACTAAATGTAATTTAAGTAAGTTTACTTTAATGTGTACAAATAGTATATCGAAAATAGTCGAAGATTGGTAAAATATTTGTGAAATGCAAACGTGTAATAATGGTTTGCAAAATGTGCGCTTAATCTTTCCGTTCGACATTAAGTGGAAACGTTTGTAAAATTGTAGTTCACAAGACAAAACGAAACAATCAGATTATTTTGGAAGCCAACGGTTTTGACTTAAAACGTGTTCATTTTTTCTTCGAGGGGCACACGTAATCACAGTATAATTAATGTTATATCAATGTTGGATATTCCGGATAGAGGGAAGAAGTTATTCAGGTGAATTTATTGCAATTATTGTGTGTGCATACTGAAAAACAAAATTTAATTGTGTATGTCTCCGTTTCGATGGTCCACTGTCTATGTATTTTCAATAAATACTTATTTTTATCTTTTATGTTTTTAAGATGTACAGTAAAAGCTCCAAAAGTAACCGCCTTTCTCTTCTGACCATCTCACTAAATAATTTTTGTTGGTTGCATATTCTTCAAAACTCTTTTGAAATTAATTGGTTTTCCTTAACCTCCATAAAGTGAAATCCTATATGAAAAGAGTGTAAAACTCCAAAAACTAAATCACATTTGATTCATTACAATACCGAGTTGCTATCGTGCCGTGAACTGAAAATGCGCCCACATCAATATAAAATCACCATAATTTTGCAGTAAGCATTACATCCGCCAATAATACAGCTAAAATTGAATAAATATACTCTGCGAATGGTTTGAGTTGTGTAAGGAAATCACATAATCATCATAAATGTACGACTTAGCCATAATATGCCAAATTTACACAGTTTCTTGCAATAATCATATTTCCGCTATAATTTACATTGCGGTTTGCTATTTAAAAGAAGAAGAAAAACATTAATTTGGATGACATTCAGATAGATATTTATCTTAATGCTACAACAATTTGTTGTGCATGTACCTCATCTTATATTGATGATGATGAGAGGATTTAATTTCCGTTGCGGTTTTTAAAAATCGCGGTTTGTCACACAGTGTCTTTTGGAAACTTTATTTATATTCATATGTACGAACGACTATTACAAATTTGGATATGATTTCATTATGTAAAGTCGGGTGGGAGGTGTCATTTATATAAATACTGTATATATATACTTATAGGGTTTTCATGCAAATATAATTCTAAGTCTGGATCGTATCTTACTATAAAAACATAGGAAAGTGGGATTTATCGCCCAAACACGGTTATAATAAAATTTGTTTTTTTTTTTGGAACCATATTTTAGCAATATAAGTCTATTGACTTATTTACTCGAAATATCAAGATGGTTGAATCATCTTCGACCTTCTTCTTATGTGAATTTTTTTATAAAAAAATATGTTTATTAAAGTTCTTCATAAATCTAAATCATAAAAGGTTATAGAGAAATATTGATGATCTCGAATTATGTATAAAAGGGTACATTGACACTGTTACTCAACCTTGTTTAATGATTTGTGATTTTTCGCAAAAAAAAAAAAAATGAAATGGAATTTAAGACAATAAAACAAGGTGAACAAAACAAATAGTATACCTTGGCATATAGCACACAACTCTAACTAAACGGTGTGCGTGGGCCGCTCTAAAATAATTGCTTTACTTCAATTTTGTGACTTGTTCTTGTGTTTTGACACACAATAAAAAATGTATAACGGTATATATGCTTGTCCCCTGTTATTTGTAACCCTTTGAATCATTAATCAAATATTTTGTCATCACACAACAACACAAATTTTAATAAAATTTTTCACGCTTTACCGAACCTACAATTTTATAGACTTTCAGATATTACGGGATATTTGAAAATTTTTGAAATTCTCCAAAATTTCAGTTATTCGAAACCATTTCAGTTATCCGAAACCAGATTGAGTAGAGTTGTTTCAGATGGAACAAAATTTTAAATTATTTTAAGTTTTCGAGAATTGGTTTTGACCTACGAGATGTTTCATTTCGAAATGATAAGAATTTTTGTAAAGTTTTGAGATTAAAGAGTTTTGATTCGGCGGTAAGTTGTTTCGTGTGATTATCTTTCACATGAAACAATTATAGATGACTTTTAATTTCAGAAACTTTCAAAATTTGGATAGCGTTGGTTAATTGGTTTATATTTTACATGGCTTAAATTTCCCCGGCCCTACACTTCAGAAAATGTTCACGTGCTTTCAGGCAAACATTTTCTGAACCTAACCGAAGACATAAAAAGAGTACTCAACTAAAAGACACGTTATTATTATTAACAGATAATAGAATAGGTATCCAAGCAAATTTAAGACTGCTATTTGGTTCTTGTTTTTAACTCGTTTTTAAACTGGATGACCAAATTGCCAAAGCACCAGACCAAATTGATCCCAAAGAAGCCAATCAAATCAAGATTCAAGTTATCTGGTCATTCGGCCAAAATAAACCGTTCATTGTTTTAGTGTTGCCTAATGAAGTCATAATACTTAGTTGAGAACTCGATGTTATTAGGTCATCAATTGTTAATTTAGAATTCTTTCGATATCTTTGGCGACGACTGAGTCAAGGACAATACTAGCTTGAACTGCAATATTAGCATTTTGACTTACCTTCCAACAATCATAATTTCTTCTGATTGTAGGGCATCCTGATTATGTTCGTTTGATAATTTAGGTTTTTGTAAATTTTGGTATTCAGCAATATTCGATTTTTGTAATCGCAGACTTCTTTTATTTGCTTTGAAATAATTTTTTCACATAAAACATGCGTCACCATAATTTTAATCCCCCTTGGCTCTAGTTTTAAAATCATCCACCAGATGTCAGATACTTTGCGCGAAAAGGCGAATAATTAGATGTCACTAATCGCTAATTAGTGACGTAGACTTAAAACATTAAACATTAACTCCTTGATAACGTAGAAATCAAAATTCAGTTTTGTAAGACTTTTCCCCTTATATTAAGTTCGAATTTCATGCTGATGGCTTGTATAGCTAGGTGCTTTGATTAAAGAAAATCGGGTATTGATTGTCTAACCTCAATTGTTTTAGGACCATTTTAGAAAGTTGGCAACCGTAACAAAAAGTGTAAAATGAAACTAAAAAAGAGTCTTCAGAACTGCAGGCAGCTGCTAATGGTGGGTGAAAGATAGCAAGATGTCAACATGCTTTAATTCACATAGTTTGTCTATAACTGTTTGACCCCAGTTAATTTTTTACACTATCCAAAAAAAAATAGTTTAAATTACGTCATTTCACACGGTGTTAAGAATTAAGCTTTAAATCTCATATAATTAAGACAAATCTAGCTAAAGTCATGAAACAAAAAATCTATTTCAGGACTGTGCTTGGTAATGAAAAAAATCTATTTCAGGACTGTGCTTGTAATAAAATGATTTGTCTTATAGCGCTTCAACCCAACTCTGCATATATGTAGTAGCATTTAATTAACGTGATTTTTAAATTAGCTGTCTAATATTCATGTCAAATCATAATCTTATTCGATAAATCATGTTTGACAAGCCTTTATATGTCATGTAATAGTTCGTAGTAAGTATGTAAAACAATTTAACAACCAAATGTTACCTTGATCAAAAGATAAGTTGGTTGATCTTATCAAAAACCCTTAAATGTAGTAATTAAACAAAAATTATTCATGGAAATTGATATTAATCATGAAGTAACGGTTAAATGATGTAAAAAAAAAAATACTTTCAATTTACAAAACCACTTAAAGTACATACAGGCAATTAATAAAATATGCAAAGTTAACTCAGTTTCATATAGTTGGTGCCTTTCATATAATTTAGCAGTCGCGTCGTCGATTTGGTTGGACATTCAACATTGGGTGGGTGATGTATCTAGAAGTATAACAACAAATAATTTCATGTATTTGTGGTAAACCACAAAATTAATTTACAAACCTCTACACATGCAATAAGCATGTTGATTTATTACGATTGTCTGGAACGTACATGTATTTATTGCAATATCGCCCTCACCTTATTTGGTCGCGTACAACTTTCTTAGTTGCGATGGCGGGTGTGGTGCATATAAAACTAAAATTAGCAGCAAAAAAAAAATGAATCGCTGCTAAATAAATATCGATTTATTAAGATATCCAAATTCAAAACCAATAAAATTTACAATTATTTGTTTATCATTAAGATTAATGATTATTGTAGCCCACATGTGGTGCATGCACATCAAAAACACAAACCAATCGAATTTATTTAAATTTTACTCTATATATCCGTGAGAACTTTTTTTTTTTTTTTTGATTGCCAAGATCGCCTTACACAAAATGCAAATTGTTCGTTCATCAAACCATATAAATCGTGCGATTTAGCTATAAAAACAAATACTTAAATCGATTACGATGGGTTTTCGCGCATTTACTTGATATTCACGTCACATTATGCCGCGCGATACAAATAAGGTAAAACTTCTAAAAAAAAAAAAAAAAAATCAGAAAGCATTTAGAATGTGAATCATCTTTTGTCAAAATAATTGTACAACATAAGTTGATTCTTTGTGATTTAAATTTATAACTATGACAGAAACGAATTACGACGTTCAATGCATTTTGTAATGTGCCAAACGTGATTTTTAATTTTGGCGTTTTTTTATGCTTTCTAAAGTTCAATATTCATTATTCTAATTGTTCAATGTGTCTAAAGAATCTTGAATATATAAAATCTTTAAAAATAAAATCTAAACGCCCCTCCTATTGGATTAGGAATGATGATGTAATAGTTTGGTGAAACGAAAGCATTTCTGAGAAAAGATCCACAATTTTGAATCAATCGAATGATTTCGAAATTGGGCAATCGCTCGACAAATTTAATTGGATACGGAAAAATTCCAAAAATTACAAAATACTACTGACAATTTTTAAATATCGAAGTTAGAAAGGTTGTTGAAAGAGGCAAAAGTACGATAAATTTAAAACAATTTTCCCCAAGGACGATAATTTCCTCCATCCGGAAGTAGGGATCCGCAAAAAGTATCGATACTTTGATTGCGATACCAAGTACTTTTGTACTCGATACTTTTTGTAACGATACCCAACTGGTATCGATACTTTTTGATAAAAAATCGTACATACTACTGCATATTTAAGGGCTACACGAATTAAAAAAGGCTGAAATAAAAATGGTCCGCTTCAAAAATATTAATTTCAAAGATACCTTAGCTGGTGCCCGTGCTATTTCATCCATCAGAAAAATAATGGACGCCTCTGATATCACATCATCGTCGTCTGAATCAAATGATGAAGGAGATCGGCCAGAACAGCCCTCAACCTCATACGATTTTTGGAGCCATCACAAAAAATTAGCTCACGGCCGTTGTAAAAGGCGTTCTGACAAAGACGGAGACAAAGATGGGCTGAGTTTGTATTTGGCGAATTCAGTTTGCCCACTAAAATCGGATCCTATAATTCAGTGAGAAGAAGTTGAAAACGTTTTCCCTCACTTGTACCGCCTTGTCAAGAAGTACCTGATATCCGGTACCTCCGTACTATCAGAAAGATTGTGTAGCGGCTCACTCATGCATGCTCCGCCACAAAGTATCACTCATATACATTGGCGTCTGAGTTAACCCAACCAATAATGCAACGTCATCACGCCACTCAACGTTGACATTACCATTTGGGAACATACGCATTCAACCAATGAACTACTGTCTCTTCCACAAGAAGAAACAACAAAACAAAATAAAATATTTCTTTTGACATCACTGCTCTCGTTCTCTGCAGCGACAACACATCGCTCGTGGTGTTGGTCGCCCACCATATTTGGTGCTGTCGGCAAAATAGTGACAAAATATGTATTAAAATAAATGTTTATAAAATAATAAAATTAAAATAAAATTTATTAAAATAAATAATTTATTAAATTAAGTTTATAATTTGTTATTATTTATTTGTGAACGCTAAAATTGTTTTCTAAAGCTGGAGCGATTTTAACACAAACCCGATACAGACTTATGGGTGACAGGGTGGACAAACTTCTCTTTCTCAAAATTACTAATTATTATTTGTTTTGTGTTTCTTTTGTGTAGTAAACACATTATAACAAATACAAATTTCCAGAATGGCTTATTGGCCCCTCCCTATTAAAAAACTTATATTAGAAATCAGCTAAGTGTTTTTAAATTGTACTCGATACTTAAGAGTATCGATACTTTTATTAGTAATGAGTAAAGTATCAATACTTTCATTTCGATACCACATCCCTATCCGGAAGTCGTAGAGATAATGTCATATACAATGAATTATTAGTTGTAATGCTAATTCACAGCATATAATCTCTAATAAATAGCAAAGCAGATAATAATTCAACAAATGATATGACCTTTGTGAATGCCTTAGAAGAGAATTGCTCGATCTTACCCTGTCTGACACGGGTATCACCAGTGATATTCTAAAATGGATTGTATCAAAGGAAACATCCTTCTTAGGTCATATGTTATCAGGTTAGATATTAAAATCACTTTAAGACAAGAGTTGGTGGTAAGAATACTAAAAATACCAACTGGTCAGTCTATAATGAAAGACATTTGGACAATATAACGGGTCCACGGACCACTATCAACTCTATTGAAGTTCTCGGTTGAGTTGCTAATGACTTTACCGAGGCAATAATTAAATGCGACTGAACATTCGGGCGGATTAATTAAAATATTTTTCTATAGTAAGAAAATCGATATTTCGAAATTTTCATCGATCGGCCAACATGTCGTCGATAGGCCTGTATGTCTACTTTAATCACGACAACCCGTTTAAAAAGTTATTGGGGTTTACCTATTTAATCTTAGATTATTCGAAAATGTGAAAAAAAATTTCTTAAGCATGTCTATGAAAATCAATATCTCGAGATTTTCACCGATCGGCAAACATCTGTGAAAATCTTGAGATATTGATTTTCTTAGACATGCTTACGACCAAATATTTCACATTTTCGAATAATCTAGGATTAACTAGGTAAACCCCAATAACTTTTTAAACGGGTTGTCGTGATTAAAGTAGACACACAGGCCTACCGACGACATGTTGACCGATCGGTGAAAATCTCGAAATATTGATTTTCTTAGGCATTTATAATTGATTGATTATAGATCCAATTATTTTATAAAATTTATATAAAATGATTTAAATGATAATGTTACAGCATCATAACCCCTAGACTTATCAATAATTCAATTAGGTACTATAAGTATAGTTATATCAAGAATCAATAAATAAAATTAATATTGTTGTGGGCGAAAAATAAAAACGAATTTAATTTCAAAAAAACAATTTTATTCACAAAGACTTTTACGTCCATTCTTTTTACATGACACACCAATACTAATTTTTATTATTTTACTTATAGGGTTTTAATACATACTACATAATACAATACTGTTTGCAGTGCCATCTATTGACATACAGCAACTTCAAAATTTAGTTACAACATTCGGCCATACCTGACGCTCCAATCATCTCGATTTGAAATAATAAAATATAGAAAAATTAAAGTTAAATTTCACGGTGAACGATGCACTTACTCCTCTGAAAGGTCTGTTCGATAACTGTTGGGCTGGAATATCTTCACATTCATATCGATCATTTGGCAAAAGCTTGGTTACGACGTACGGGCCTTTAAATCGCGGCAATAGTTTCCTGGCTTATTCCAGTTTCTACTGAATTATTTTTAAAAATACCAGGGCCCGAATTCCGGATCAATGACAAATGAGATTGAGAAATGACTTTATGTTTTATTTCGCCTACTCTAAATAAAAATGCAACCGACTAGTTGAAATAAAAAATCAAGTCATTTCTCATTATCATTTGTCATCGAACCGGAATTCGGGCACAGTGCCCAACACTATACTTATGAGCGGGCTTTTGTTTTGAATCGAAATATTCCTTTGATTTCAATTGAGAATATTCTATTTCCTGAGAAGCTTCTTGTCGTATTTTGTTCAAGTCTCTTCTATCGTTATTTAATTCATGGATTAACTGTTGAATTATATCATTTTCAAATTTTTGATTGACACCAAAAAGAATCATGGATGAAGTATTATTTACAGAACGATTAATGGTATTGTTAAATACGAACTAAGCATTACTAAGAACAGCATCCCAATTTTTTCCTTTTTCTGCATCACGGAGTTTTGCAAGCATAGGGACTAAACTTCGGTTCACTCGTTCAGCCTGACCATTCGACTGCGGTGAGTTCGTTGCGTTAAGCACTTGAATAATTCCCAACTCATTTAAAAACCTTTTGAACTGATGGGATGATACGCGTAGGAACACTATAATCTCTAAAATACTTCTTTAAACTATTAATAACTTCATGAGTATTAGTACTCTTTGTAGGATAAAAGCGGCAAAATTTCGAGAATGCTTGAACCACTACTAATATATATTTGTATTTCTTATTGGTAACTTCGAACGGACCAACATGGTCAATATACAATGTATGGAAAGGTTTATCGAACCGATCATACAAATTCATATAGCCTTCTTTTTTACCATCCTTTGGGTTATATATGGTATGATACATTTAATACACTGTTTAATCGAAGATATAATTTTGTCTTTCATAGACGGAAAATAATACTGTCGACTTATCTATAGCATTCATGCGTTTTGTTGACACCAACATGACCTATTTCATGAAACTGCCTAATTATATTTTCCTCCAGTGACTGTGGAACATAAAATAAAAACTTATCTCGATCTTTCTTATATAAAAGATTATCTCTAGTTATAAAATGTTTACTATCCCCATTTGTGGACTTAACTGACTCTTTTATACCGGCAATTATGGGATCAGATAATTGATGACAAGAGAGGGTTTGTGACAACGTGCATTCAGTTATGTTCATAATTCCCGGAGCACGACTTAAAGCATCGATATGAGACATACGAAATCCATTTCTATGAATTATTTCAAAATTATATTGTTCTAAAAACAGAGTCCATCTTAAAATTTTAGGATTTAATTCCTTCTTCTGAAGTGTTTGATTGCAAAATCAGTTACCACTGTAAAAGATATTCCATATAAATAAATATGAAAACGCTTAACCGCATTAACTAAGGCTAAAGTCTCTAATTCAAAAGAGTGATACCGACTCTCAGCATCAGTAGTCCGTTTACTAAAATAAAATATTGGATGGAACTGTCCAGATGATTGCTTCTGCAGCAATATGGCACCAAATCCAATTTTACTGGCATCCGTGTGCAATTCTGTAACCGCTGATGGGTTATCATATGCCAAAACCGGCGACTCTAATAATCTTAACTTCAGTAGCTCAAATGCTTCCAACTAATTGATCCAAAACTAAAACTTGCATCTTTCTTTAAAAAATCGTACAATGGCTTCGATACTAAAAAATTACTAATGACAAATTTAAAACAAATTTCCTAAAGAAACTAACTAACCCTAGGTGAAACGATGTAGTTCATGCACGTTTTTTGGAATAGGATACGAACGTATAGCATCCACATGTCGGCGCGATGGTCTAATTCCATTATAGCTAACTTCATACCCGAGAAATTCAATTTTGGGTTTTAAAAAACGACATTTTTCTATTGATAATTCTAAACAGTTTCTATGACATAGACTCAAAACACTTTTCAAAACTTTGAAATGACTTTCAACAATATCGGTTGATATTAATATATAATCAATATAAATGGTTAGATCACCTGACTCCAATAACGGTTTAAAAACTTTTGCAATAAACCGTTGGAAAACCGAAGGTGCATTGGACAATCCGAAAGGAGTCCTAACGTATTCAAATTGTCCGTCCGGTGTGATAAAAGAGGTGTAACGAATCGAATTTCTTTCTACAGGAATGTGATGAAATCCACTTTTTAAGTCCAGTAAACTGAACACTTTTTTTTCTCTCAATTTCTCAAGACAATCGTCCATTACAGGCAAAGGAAAACGATCCTTCACTTGTGATTTTATTTAATTGTCTGTAGTCGACACACAGTCGATGTGTACCGTTTTTCTTAGCTAACAAGACTATCGGACTTGCGTAATCACTCTTACTTTCCCCTCACCTCTCACTTCCATCCTTCGTACGACTTCACGTTCCTTCCACGATAATCCGCGTGGAGTTGAATAAACTGGTCGATCGGACGTCAATACAATTTTTAATTCATGCTTAATTTCAGGTGTTTGCTGTTTTGGTTTGGAAAATTGATTGTCTAGCATTTGTACTAATCGCTTCTCAATCTCAAAGTTATATTTCGACTCGTTGGAAAATGGCCCTATATCATAAGTATAATTTTCACATACCTGCGATTCGAATTCAACTCCCAAAATTTCGATAAACAAAGCTACCGTTATCGCGTCGATGACATCCTCATTATGTTTTGTTTGAATGTTGCCGCTTGTTTCGAACAAAACCTTCAGAACACTTGAACCGTTCAATGTTAGCTTCTCTGATTCTTTTAAAAATTCACGTCAAATAATGCAATCAGGACTCATGGTTTCGTCAGATACGATTTGAAATCTGCAATTATACAATACATTTTGAATTTGACAATTAATATTTAAATAACCTAAAATATTTAATTTAGCTCCATTAATCCCTGTGTAGCTAGCTTATAACGTCTTGATACGGAGCCAACGTTAAATTTTGTGGAATTAGGTGATATTTTAACAAATTAATAGGGCTGCCTGTATCAATTAATGCGGTCGTAACCCTACAACCATCTGCGAACTGAAATTCGATGTTAGCGGTGAACTTTTCAAGTTTTGTGTCAATCAGTCCTACTTCCTTTGATCGAGCGCATGTACAGTACGATGATGTGTGTCCCGGTCGCTGACAAGAATCACAAAACCGTTTTGATGGATTAGGACATTTTGTAGCGATGTGAACCGTACTCGTTGCAATTATAGCATCTTAATTTTGACACAAATGCTGGCTTCTGTTGTGTTTTATCGGACGGAGAATTATTCATCTGTCTCTTTTTGATTTCCGATTCAGTAGATATTGATCTATTTGGAGTTTGATGCTTCTGTGTGGGTACTATTGTGGGGTTACCAAGTCGAGCCTATGCCGAATACCCATCATGTTCACGAAGGACATGCAATAGATGATCTGAACTTGTAAATCTATTAAGAGCCAATATTTTTGCCATTTCAGGGTTTTTTAGACCAGATACCACATATTTAATTATGGAAGAATCCTTCAGGTTACCCGTGCGTCCAAGCTGCCTCATCTCATAAAAATATTGCTCGTACGTTTCATCCGGTTGCTTAAACCGCGACGACATCTTCGAATGAAGATCTGGTTCGTCCATGTAGCATCCGAATGACTTGATTAAACTATCAGAAAAATTTCGAAAAGATTTCAAGGGAGTTTCCAGATCATAAAACCATGCCCTTGGCTGGTCCTTTAAGACGGAAAGTTGTATAATGAACTGTTTCGGTGTCACCCCAGCCATATACAGCTCTTAAATATTCGATACGTTTCAGCCACTGCAATGCGTTCATTCCATTTTTACCACCAGGATTATACTCTGGTACTATATTCTCTACCTCTGACGGATATAGGTAAAATGGTGTGATACCATGCCGATTTTCATTGCTGACTCTCTGAACTAACACTTCTTTTTGCAACTGGATGATTTCGAATTGTTGCTGCAAAATTTGTCGTTGAATATCTGCAGTTGAAATACTCTGTTGAGTACTTCCATGACCAACCATTAATGGGTGCATGTGTGGTAACGGCACTGACTTCTGAGTACCGTGTATCGGCATGTGTTGCCCATAATAAATGAGGTTAGGTTGTGCGAACTGATGTGCTTGTTGTAGTGGCACATTCGATGACTGGTAATTTGGTGATGTCTGAACTGGATGTAGTGTTTGGTGATTTGAAGGCACTTGCAGCAATGGGTTATCTATTACTGTAGATGATATCTTTGCTGGATGTATACTGTTTGGTAGACTGTCCACACGTGGTTGTTGGAGGTTATGATTTTGATTAAATACCATTGTGGGCATGTCCAAAATTACTAAATCATCTAGAACTGTTAAATGCAATCCCGGGGGCCTATTACGAAATTTTTCGATTTCGAATTTTTTACGATATCGGAAAAATTCGATACGCCGCGAATTTACCCTATTAGGAAACTTCGTAAATCGAATTTGTAATTTTATTTATATAATTATTATTATAACATTATAAATAATATTTAATTTATTTAAAATTAAATATATCATTTACAAACAATGTATTTGCCACAAAAATACAAAATACCTTAAATTTTACAAAATCCGCTAACAAAATAGCAGTCGAATTTTGCCATGTGCGTTCGAAAAAATCCTATGCGAATTTCCTTTTTTTGTTTCATAATAGGGCGGATTTTTTCGATATCGTAAAAATCCGAAATCGAAAAATTTCATAATAGGCCCCCTGGATACATTGGCGTTAGAGACCTCGGTTGAAAATACCCTCTGGGGCTCACCATTGATGGTTCACCCATATCATTTACGTAACTCATTTTCGTTCTGCGTATAGTAGCACAAAACTACAATACAATACGTTCACTGAAAATATTTATTGAATCACTGGGATCCCACTTCGGATTTGTTGTGGGCGAAAAATAAAAACGAATTTAATTTCAAAAAAGCAATATTATTCACAAAGACTTTTACGTCCATTCTTTTTACATGACACACCAATACTAATTTTTAATATTTTACTTATAGGGTTTTAATAAATACTACATATACTGTTTGCAGTGCCATCTATTGACATACAGCAACTTCAAAATTTAGTTACAACAATATAAAAATTAATATAAAAATTCCCAGGCGACTCTGAAAGCTAAATTTAATTAATAAAACGCCATAATACCAAATTTTATTGCTTAAATGAATAATTATTATAACAGGATCTTCAGTATTCCCGGGCACACATCGTACACTCATTTACACATACCAAAACCGATGAATAGGATATGATTATAAGTTGGGATGGATTCAACCCGATTGCAATCTCCTAAGAGCGATTAATAGATAGCAAATTATTAATACAATAAATGATAAACAGGTTAGCACAAGATAGCACATTTTAACTACAAGATTAGATGCTCGTTCCTCTGGAATCCAATGCCAGATCTCAGGATTCTTTAAATCTAAATCAGGACATCAAAAAATATTATTATTATTGTGTTTTAATTTACTAATCTTGCTAATATAATTAAGATAAGCAAAAATCAATATCTACGAAGTTTATTACGTATATACTCCATAAAACTCCAACTCCGTTTATGGACATATTACTCTGCAAAATCAAGCATGCAAAGTAAGTAAAATAATAAATTAATGAAAGGAACCTGAAACATTATTTTCTTAAAAATGTATCGGTGTACCATATCAGTAAAATTGACGTTTGTATGTAAAAACTATAACCTGAACTTCAATAAATCCATTAAGTTAATTAATTAAGTTCAATACATCTAGCATCACGAATTGCCTTTACATAATTCCACGTTGTTCACATTCGTTTAATCAAAATTTAAAATGTTGCAAACCAAATCTCAAAATTAATATTTCCAAATTAGTATTTATTTATATAATTTAGTTAATTAATAAACCTTTAATAATAATAAAAATTAATTAAATATAAATAAAATATAATGTAGTTTAAAATACCCTTTAAAAAAATTAATCATACCTAAATATACTATTTTCTATGTATCATATATTTCGGTTTCCGATACGACTCAAATTACCCTATTATACGAAGTATAAGAATCCTATTTGAGTCGAATACACTAAAATTTTCATTGTGTTTTCATAGTTCATGTTTTATTAAAAACACTATGGTTGTCTCATGAACACAAAAACACAAAGAGAGAAAACCACACCAGAATAAAAGTAACAAAAACTTATATAGTAAACCACTAACACACATTGAAGGTAAAAATTTTCTACCATCTACCATGTGTGTAATAGGAGACATCATGTTTTCAAAATAATATAATATAATATACTATAACATACACACACAAATAATATCCATACAGCGAACATACAAATATTCCTGTTCTATGTATCAAGATACAGGAAAATATTTGTGACGACTATACAAAAACCAACAAAAATGTCTCTCTGTTTTTGTTGTTGTTTAAATATTATATAAAAAAATCAATAATAAATAGTACATTTTCTTGATAGGATTTGTGTAAAGAGCGAAGGGGACGGGCTGTATAAACATTTTTGTTTGTTTTTGCCATGAATCAGCTTCAAGAATATATTTGTGTCGATTGTACATAAAATAAAACACAAGAACACATTCAAGTATGCGTAAAAATTAATGCAGATATGAAATTAACCACGACATACATCAAATCAAGCCAAAAACAACTTTAATACGATCCAATTATTAGAATTTAGTAATTAAATTCCATGTACAATCGCACAAAAGACAAAATCATGCACTTAATTAAGAAACCAAGAATTTGATTTCTTTATTTATAAATAAATATGAATATATCCATAAAACTTTTACGCCGTTTATGGATATATTACCCTGCAAAATCAAGCCTGCAAAGTAAGTAAAATAGCAAATCCATGAAATGAAATTAAAACATTATTCTACTACAAATTTTATCGGTGTATCATATAAGTAATATTGACGTTTGCGTGTGAAAACTGCAACCCAAACTTCAATAAATTCCATTAAGTTAACAATTAAGTTCAATACATTGAGCCTTTCGAAATGTTTTTATATAATACCACTTTGTTCACAATCGTTAATTCAAAATTTGGCATGCATAAACGAATACGTCATTATGTGTTGCAAACAAAATCACAACTCAACTCAAATCAACATTTCCAAATTAGCATTTTATTTATATGGTTTAGTTAAATTATAATCTTTTAATATTAATTAAATTAATTTAAATCAATTTAATGCATATTGTAATACCCTCGACATTGAAAGCAAATATTTTTCTACAATCTTCCATGTGCGTAGCAGGAGACTTATCATGTTTTCATTATATAATATACAGATAATACCATCAAGATACCAAATGTATCAAGATACAGAAAAATATTTGTGACGCCTATACCAAAACCAACAAAAATGTTTCTTTGTTTTTGTTATTGTTTAACTATTATATGACAAAAACCAATAATACATAGTACATCTTGATAGGATCTGTGTAAAGAGCGAATAAGATGGCCTGTATAAACATTTTGTTGATTTTGCTATGTATCAAGCTTCAACAATGTATTTTTGTCGATTGTACATAAAATAAATAATAGAAATAAAATCAAATATGAAATTAACTACGACGTATGTCAATTTAAGTTAAAATCTATTTTAATACGATTCAATTATTAGATTTTAGTAATTAAAATCCATGTACAATCACACAAAAGTTAAAATCATGCACTTAATCAAGAAATCAATAATTTTGATTTAGGATAGAAAAAACACGTCTATCCTCTTTAAAGAGCATTTGCTCACCCGCTTTTCTTAGACATTTGTTATAGAAAACTAACTAACACACTAGTTAAAACACATACATACGCAATTTTGATTATTCGATCCCCGAAGACAGTGTGCATAGGACCGATTGTTTCGTTTGCTTTGTGGCAAGTTGCGCCGTCCTGTTGAAACCAAATTTCGTGTGTGTCCTCCTCTTTCGTGTGTGACGGCTTCTTGCTCATTTTAAAAAAAAAAAAAATGAACCAATGATACCGCCGGTCCAAAATCCAAATCAAACCGTCACTCGTTGTGGATGCATCGGCTTCTCCATGGTTGCGTGTAGATTTTCTAAGCCCCAAATGCGACAATTTTGCTTGTTGACATAGTCTCCGAGGTGAAAATGGGCTTCGTCGGAAAATATGATTTTTCGGTAAAAATGCTCATTTTCTTCCAAGCGTTCCACAGCACAATTAGCGAACCGAAAACATGAAAACGAACTCTGTTTTCTCTGTCTACCCCGTAAGAACCTTAGTGTAATCCATGTTTGTAATTAAGTAAAATATTTGGGTATAAGAGCGCGGGGCACTTTTCGAATGCTGTTAATTCGAACAGGTTCGATAATTAAAACGCGGAAGATATCGTTACATTAAATGAAAATCCTCAACAGGTGCATATGTACAATATTGTGCAATGGTGCTAGCAAATATTGGTCGAGCAAATATCCTTTCCCTATCGAATTGGACTGCAAGAGATTCTGACGCTTATCCTATCCAAGATACTGGTTTCTTGCTTCTAAACAACTTTGAAAATATGAAAAACAACTGCATTATCGACTACCAAGTTTCACCTATAGACTACGATTTAGAATCGGCACGATTTGGAAGCTTAAAGACACTTAAACAAGCCGGGTAGATATTTAATAATAATCCTATAATCTGGACCCCTTTTACAAACTCATATGATAACACAATACATAAATAATTGAATAACCTAAGGTGACCTCAAAAGTAACAAATAATTCTTATCTCATACTATGCGATAACAATATCGTTTTGTATTAAAATGGAAAATTAATTCTCTCATCTTGAACGATAACATTTTCGCCTAAGCTTCTTCTGACATAAAATTTAGTATCATTTGTAATTACGACCGAACTAATCACATCGAAATTATGAGTAAATTATGGGGAGGCTGTTTTACTCAAGCGACCAATAATTATTTGGCCGATCTAAATAAATCAATCGAAATCGATCGCCGCCTTTACAAAGAAGATATTCAAGGTAGCATTGCGTACGCATTTGGCTTAAATCAGGCTGGTCTACTAACGACTGAGGAATTAAATTTAATTGTTTCGGGATTGCAAAAAATTCACATCGAATGGGATCAAGGTGTAATACATATCATCGACAGTGATGAAGATGTACATACATTGAATGAACGACGGCTAATTGAATTGATCGGAAGTGTTGGTGGTAAATTACATACGGGTCGAAGTCGAAATGATCAAGTGGTGACCGATATGAAATTGTGGATGAAAAGTGCAGTGAGCGATATTATTTCGGTGCTAATTGAAACCTTAAAGGTTGTTAGTAATTCGGCTCGTAAATATATTGATGTTTTAATGCCGGGCTATACACATTTGCAACGAGCGCAACCCATTCGATTTAGCCACTGGATATTAAATTACGGATTTTTACTTCAGTCCGATGTAGAGCGGTTACAAAATTTTTATCAACGCGTCGATATACTTCCACTTGGTAGTGGTGCAATAGCCGGGAATCCATTTGGTGTTGACCGTGAATATTTGGCGGAGCGACTTAATTTCTCATGTGTCACACAAAATAGTATGCAGGCGGTTAGTGATCGTGATTTTGTGATTGAATTTAATTTTATTGCATCACTAATTTCGTTACATTTGAGCCGATTGGCTGAAGATCTTATTGTGTACACAACGAAAGAATTTGGTTTTATCAGTTTGAATGATTCATTTTCGACCGGAAGTAGTTTAATGCCACAAAAACGTAATCCGGACAGTTTGGAACTGATACGCGGTATATCAGGTGAAATATTTGGTTTTATGACCGGATTTATGATGACTGTGAAAGGGCTTCCGTCAACCTATAATAAAGATTTACAAAGTGATAAGGTGGCAATGTTTACGGTTTATGATAAATTAAAATTGGCACTGTTGGTGTTAAACGGGGTTATTGATACGTTTCAAGTGAATGATACGAAATGTAGGGCAGCACTTAGTTATGATATGTTGGCAACTGATTTGGCTTACTATTTGGTACGTAAAAATATACCATTTCGTGAGGCACATCATATATCGGGAGAGGTTGTGGCGTTAGCGGAACAACTTTCAATCCCCATACAGAAATTGAGTTTGGATCAGTTGCGATCAGTAAGGTATGGATGCAAAATTATTTGCACGATATTATCGATATTTTAACATAAATTTTTATTTCAATTTAAGCTCTCAATTTGATGAGGACGTTCTTAATGTGTGGAACTTTGATCAAAGTGTCGAACAGTATAACGTAATTGGAGGGACGGCTAAAACTTCAGTTTTATGTCAAATTGATGTAATTGAAAAATTTATTAATGAAATACAAGAATAATTGTTGGCGTGTTAGGAGCCACCCGCGCACACCTTTATATGGTACGACAACCTAATTATTGCTAGAGAGTGGCGGTTCCCACAAATGTTCTCAAATTTGATCTATTGATCTTTCATGTGATTATAGTTATGTTGATCGGGTGAGTCAACTCTGTATAAAGTGCGCGATATGATTTATGGGTGGGCAAGAAATTAAAACAATTGATTCAAAGTTTTTTTTTTTTTTTTCGTTTTTGTTTTTTATCTTGAACACACAACACAAATGTATTGAACACTAGTTTCTTATGTTTTTGTTCTGTCGCACGGTGGTCGTGGGAGTCATTGATCGATCTGGTTAATTTTAGAGCACGGCATAAATGTAGTAAGCAGCTATAATTTGAATGTCTGTGTGTGTGCGTGTGTTTGTTAATTCTGGAATATGCAAACAATTTATTTTTGTAAAACCTACTGATTTCATTTATCTATTACATTAGACGATTAGCCCATAATTAGACATATAAGTATATAGTAAAATGAAGATCTCCAATTAATTACATCACTCTTTTATAATTTATGACGCATCCAATCCGGAACCCCAGAAGAATTTTGTTTATTTGGTTTTAAATAGTTCTTATTTAATTTGTAAAATTCCCAATTTTTTCTTATTATTTGGTATCGTCTCGTTAATTGTTTTTTGTTTTTTTTTTACAATGTGCGCGAGTTGAATGAAATAGAAAACGGCGGCTACGCTAAGTATGATTCATATTTAAATAAGAATCAAGAGACTTAGCGTAATTACAAAATATCGCATTCGTTACGTACTTTTAGTACGTATAAAAGATTTTTACTGAGTGTATGTGTGTCGATGTTTATATGGCTGGAATTTATATTACAAGTTGCTCCCGGATTTTTTTTCTTTTTTTTTGTGGACATGTTTGTGATCTCATTTCGTGGAAAATATTTTTGTTATAGTTTCAAGCACCGGTTTGGTATTAAATCCTGTTTGATTTGTCATTTGTGTTAGGTATAAGTTCATATTAGAAAAGTTGTCTAAGCGATAAGTTTCGGAGATAAATTTTAGGAGCATAGGGCATATACTAGATTAGATTATCGAATTCTATTTGGGGCTTTTGTTTAAGTTCCCCCACCTTTTTTACCGAGCTGTTTCACTTCGGCTGTTACTGTCCTTTTCCAGGTCAACTTTTCTTTTCCTTAACCCTTTGGATACGAATGGTCCCTCTCGGTCACTCTCAGTTCCTCTCATTCACCATGCAACAAGAGAGAACAAAAAACAATGGATTACCGTTATTTTTTTTCTGTGCACATTTGTGGAAAGTAGATTTAGCAAATGCTTTTATTTTGATCAGTTTAATAAAAAATGTTCTCGAGTCCAAAGGTTAACGGTTTCTAATACTCCTCGTGATTTTTTATTTGCCAATCTAAATTTCTTTAAGCTAACCTCTATTTTGACCATCCTGGTACGTTTCTTTGATGAATTCAATTATTTTCTTTAAAATGACCTTAACGCAGAGTGCCATTGTTCAAGAGTTGCTGATCGAAATCAACGATGATCCAAAACTGATCTGGTTTTACTGTTATCTTCCCACGCTCCCTATTCGCCTTACACGTCTCTACGTCTTCTTCTTGTTCCAAAAACCAAATTGCTGAGCACACCAAAACCGTCTTTTCAACAATAAACTAAAAATCCAATATGGCTACGAGTGTACCAACCGAACGAAAAAAAAAAATATTGTAACAACTTTTTCACTTTTACAGCCCGCGAAATTAAAAAAAATCACGATTTTCTGATCAAACCATGCATTTATTTTATCAGCTGCAAAGGTGGTTAAATGTCCAAATTAATTTCATGGTTTCCCATTTCCCAGCATCAAAACTCTAAAAACGTGTTTTCCATTTTTCGTAAGAATAACTGCAAAAAAGGACGATTTTGAAAACTCAACATTTTTTTGTAGGCGTGGCGAACCAATTTTTAAACGTCCCAAATTTGGCACGCATGCTACGTATTGCGATCACTGATAGAAATGGTTAAAATATGTGTTCGACCGCTTGAAAAAGCATGTCCACTTGCTTGCATGAAACATTCAATTGTACCTAAATGAAATTCAATAAATCAATGCCTAGAATCTATATATAATTTACGATGAACATAAACTGATGATCCAAAAAAAAATATTTTCAAAACTCTGATGCAAGCTCTTCACCGCAATTTTCTACTTAATCAAATGTGCGTAAATTTGGGATTGAACGCCTCCTTTGATGATTGCTGCTGCTCCTTTAACAATTCTTTTGCGTCCTTCTTTCATTGAATTGCATTTGTTTGAGGCTCAGTTTTGAATTAGCTATTCGGTGGATAGCATGTCACCAACCATTTGGTTTAAAATTATTTTAGAAATAGAAATCCAATCATTGCCTCGATAAATTCTTTAGTTTTTTCGTGTTCGAGGTAAATTGAGACTAATTGCTTTTGATACTAAACTCTTACAAGACTTCAAATGCTAGTCTACAATTTTCCTTCCGGAGCAAGACCTCATTTAGAGTTTCCCGAAATCTCTCTTAATTTGCAATAGCGTTAAGGATGATATCTTGCGTTTTGTGCTAGAAAATCGATTTAACCACCGATTCGGGTACTGCCCATGCAAAATTACTTTAACAACAATTACTTGCTTTTGCCTATTGATATTTTTCGTATCAATCTGTTCAATTTGTTCCGAATAAAACAAGTAATTATTTTTTAAATTAAAAGATATCGCATATTCGATCTTAAAACTTTCTGCTGCTGGAAATTGTCAACGTATTGTCTTCATTGTCTTCATTATCTACGCCATTTTTTTTTGTTGATTATTTACATACATTGTCTACACGAGTAGATGATTGATTAATTACTTCATGTAGACCACGCGGCACAACACTGCTTATTCGAGCATGTCTCTGGTGTTTGTTAGATTCCCACTATTTTCCATCTTATTTACAAGGGCCCTATTGTATTTCGATGTTATTGCGCTTCCTTTCCTTTTGAACATGTTCTAACCGTGATATTTCCGTTAGAGTTCTTATTGGTCCATTAAACCTTAGCTGAACCAGGGGAGGGATTACCATTTCTTCATCATCGCAAATGTTGCTTGACTTTATTTGTGAAGTTGTGGTCGCTCTTCTTTCTTACCTACTCGAACTCCCAAAAATATATCATAAACTTGCACATTCCTAGATTTTATAAATTTTCAAAAATTTTTAATAGCATTCGCTTATTATCAAAATACTAAATGCTTAAAATTTCTAAATTCATTAATTCCAAATTTCTAATTATTTGATACCCTAAGACTATAAAATTTCCAAAATTTTTATAAACCCATGTATGTAAGTTTCCATTTTCTAAATTTTCTAAATTTTTAAGCTTTTAAATTTTGTAAATTCCTGAATTTAGGAATTCGATAGTCAACCAAAATTCTAAATTACCGTTAGCTCTGCCTGATCAAAATTTCTTAGTTTATAAATTCTTTAATTAAAAATTCCTAATTTCTAAAATCATATTTCATGAATAGGGAGGATCAATTCTGTAAGAGTTTCAAAATTTAGTTATTTAGACTACCATAATATACGAGTATGCCTTTTCTAGATTTACGAAAATGTGTAAATTTTCATTTTTCTAAATTTTTTAACTTTCCAAATTTTAAAATATTTTTAAAATTCTAAATTTAATAAATATTATTTATTGGGTCGCTTAAAATTCTAAATATCGATGTAGCATTATAAGCAAGATTCTTAATTTTATAAATCCCTAACGGTTTAGAATATTCTCAATTTTTTTATTATTATAAATTTTCTTATTTAGTTTTATTCCTTATTCCCAATATTCCTAAATACGTAATAAAATTTATAATTTTTAAATCTCGTTCAGCTACCTTGTGAAAGATGAAGTACATGCGGATTGAATTTCGAACGATATTTAAATTCAATAAGATGACTAATTAAATTGAATAAAACAGCCTCGATAGATTAGCTTATCTGATCCGTTTGACGAAGGCATTTTCCAGAATTATCTCGCGTACAATTTCAGCGAGCAGCAATTGGAGGATAGAACATTAGTTTTGCTGATTTGCTTCCGAGACGAATTATTAAGCGGCCTTCTAGATCGGATGGTGTTATAGGTTTGGCTACTTAGTTCATCTTTAATTGTTGCACATGTTGACAAAATTATCTTTAATTTGGTGTTTTTAAATTAATTATAAAGCAACAATTAACGGAAATACGGCCATTTTTCGATCACCAAAGTTTGCTTGAACAAAGTCTATTATGCCACCTACTGCAGCAGTTTGAGCTTAGCAATTACTACATTCAAAGCCTTTGCAAATTTTACATATTACAGAACATTTTAAACCTAAGTTCATGCATTTGCATTGTAACATAGGAGCATATGAAATTTGTGTTCGTCTAGTGTTATGCCGCGGCTACACGAATGGAAAATGTAGACCAACGTTGGAGATTTGTCCAAAAAACAAATCGTGTAGACAGAAAAAAAATAACAAATACAAATGAAGGTTATATTGGTCCAACATTGGTAACCATTCGCTCAATAGGCGGTTTTTATAAAAAGATCAAAGGAAACTACCAACGTTGGAGTATATATTGGTACTTCGTCTACACGAATGGTGAGAAAAAGTGTATTTTTGAATACTTAACGGCAGATGTCACTAAATACAACTGTAGATGTCATTATATTTTATTATTTATAAATAAATAAATCCAAAATGGAATCTGAATGGTCGGCTGAGTTTGTGCTAGAATTTATAAATTTATATCAAAATTATCCCGAAATTTGGGATTTAAAACACTGTCAACATAAAAATAAGCTCGAAGTGCATTTAAAGCAATAAGTTTGCATTGGCTTCCATCTTGTGGGAGATATCGTAATTAATGTATGACTAGTAGTGACAACTAGTGATAAATATCAATATATAAACCACCAAAATTGGTTATACATTGGTAGCCATTCGAAAAATGAACATTGGGCAAATCGTGTAGACAGTCAAATTTTATTTTACAAATATTTGTCCAACATTTTACAAATCACATTGGACCAATATTGGTCGACATTTTCCATTCGTGTAGCCGCGGCTTTATATTTCTTTCACATCCATACATATTCAAAAAAATTCTCTCTCCTGCCTCTTTTAAATCATTTAAAGAAGAATTTTCATTATAAAAAGCAGTTATGATATTTTTCTCTCGAAGTAAACCTTTTGTAAACAGTTTTATTGTTCCTTTTTTTCCTTTATTGTACTGACAATTCATTGTATGGGCTAAATTAACCACTTTTTTATCTTATGAACTGTACTTGAAAATCTACTGACGAATACATTGATTTTGTTGTAGCAATTTTTGGTTTGTAAAACCATACGTTTGTATTTTCGCGAGTTAGCGTTATTAGAAGAATGAACTGTTGTGTTCAATATCTTGCCCAAATATTGTTGATGTGTAGTCTTTGGAGTTGCTAATCAACAATCAATTGGTCGGCATCATCACAATCAGTAAATGTTTTCATTAACATTTTAGAGCAAAACACATCCATCAACAACATGCAGTGTAGCATTTCTTTCGGTATTTTCATCTATAATTTCGAAAAATTGATCATCGAAAAATGGCCGTACTTTGGTTTAATTGTTGCTATAAGATTAATTTAAAAACATCGAATTAAAGATAATTTTGTCAGAAATAACTTTTATTTGAACTATTTCTTTGCAAATGACAAATTTTCTGAGAAAATAAAGAAAACCCAAATTTTTTTATTAAAAATACTCATTTTCAACAAGGTACCCGTGGATCCGTAAAACTCTTAAATTTTTTTGTAACATGAACTTTGGCCTATTTTGAACCTATAACCAAAGGGTCTACACAAATTTTTTTCGGGTTATAGTAAAGTTTTCCTGTACTATTTATCACTAGAGATTGTCCGGATTACGATTTGTTAATCGAAATGAAATGCACATTATAGAAGGGTCAGCCATTCACCTACACTGCACTTTACATAAAATATATTATTGCTAATAATTCATAACATAATTATTCTGTTGTTAAAAGAATATTTTCCTGCTGATCACAAAACATATTTCGTTTACTTTCGTTGAAACTTCACTTTTAAATAATTAAAATCGTTTGATTTTATATAAACCAATCCGGCTGTTCACACGCAGTTAACACTGTAACACATCATTTCCTCGTTTCTTACCTCTTTGCCTATAAACTAACTGGAGGGGAAAAGTAGTTTATAGGCAAAGAGGTAAGAAACGAGGAAATTATGTGTTGCAGTGTTAACTGCGTGTGAACAGCCGGAATTGTTTTGTTTTTAAAATAAAACAACCATTACCATTATTATACCAATCGTACAAAAAAAAATCTTAAAAATAAATTTACATCCATCTATTGAGCAATAGCATAACTCCCAATGCAGTTCACACATATTTCCAATAGATGCTAACGCATCGGGTAAATTATTTATAGCACCAAGCTATAATTTGTTTTACAATATTTAACCAAAGTGCGGCGCTAGCCCCAGTTTGATGTATAAATTTGAAACTGGAATTTTCATAATGAAGTTCAAAATGAATAGAGAAATAATTCAAAACGTTAAAATTACATAAAAAAATATTTTTGTTTGATGGTAAAATTTGAAACAAACGTAATGCGTTTTCCTGTATGTAATTATTTTTTTATGTCAAAAATAAAATCTTTTCTTTTTGGCTTTCATATCTACTAAAGTGGTGTCATCTTTTGGAAAACCATGGTTTTACATTTTGAATAAATTTGAAGATAATGGTTCCACTACATAACTCTCTTATAACAACACTGACATCTATTAGAAAAAATATGAAGAAACATTCATTGACAAACATTTATAAGGCTTTAAAAATTCTTAATGTGAAAACCCATTGTGATGTAACTCTTCCAAGAAATAAAAAATTATTGAATGGATATTGTAGGATTTTAGTAGGAAATAAGAAAATAAATATTATGGAATCACAATTTGTATACAATCAATATTAAAAAAAAAATAAAACAAGAATGTAAAAACGCCACTGGAAAGAAATTTGAGAGTAATTCGCCTAAATGTCATTCAATTTATATTAGTGATAACTTTAAATGTTTCGCCTTAATGTCGTTTTAGTTATCAAGCTTTATTACGAAAAATCTATTGTTAATGAATAATGAAATAGAAATTATTCTTAATTAAAGCGACTTTTGTTTGCTGCACTTAAAGCCGCTTTAATTATGAATAATTTGCATAGGCTTTGGTTATATTTAATTAATTACACTTCTTGTACCTATGAACAAGAACAGCTTTTAGTACGAAAAAACACGTGATTCTTTTCAATGGCCTCAAACAAAGGAAATTTCTTGCAATCAACTCAATGCTATCACAATTTCTAAATATATCGACAAAGCATCACAAATTTCGATTATAATACTAAAAAAAAATAGCAAGAATTTCGAAATAATCTCAAAATATCAAATTTTCAAAGTATTTTGAATATTCTAGGAAGTTCTCAAATATCGAATTATCCTTAAGTAAAACCAATGAAAATCCTATACGCGTTAATCACCGTCGTGTAAAATGTAAATAATCTGGACATTCTTGAAAATTTTCGAATAACATTGCCATACAAAATTCGAATAAATTTGAAAATCTTTAGAAATTTCGAATAATCCTAGAATTGTCGAACAACTTAAGAAATCTAGACAAATCGCAGAACAATCTCGATTAACGTAGAAAAATTCGAAAAATCTCTATATTATGTGAATCTCAATTGATCTCGAACAATTTCAATAATACCGAAAAATCTGAATATTAATGAATAATTTCGAAAAGCCTGTAAGAATATAGAAAACTCATGAAAAATTCGTGTAAATATCGAATTATTTGTCAAGTAATTTAACGTTACTAATATTTACCACTAAGCAAAATAAGCAAGTTAAGGCTAAGCTCAACAAAACGAAATGCAATAAGAATGGAACCCTCAAATAGTATCGGATAATTTCGTAAATATCGAACTCTTCGAATTCGACCCGACAACCTCAAATATACTCGAATAATCTCGAAAATCATACGGCAGCCGTTCTCTCTCACCAACGGAACAACGATACAGCCAAATCGAGAAGGAAATGTTAGCCATAAATTGGGGATTACAGCATTTTCATTTATATTTGTATGGTACTAATTCTGTCGTACATACAGATCACAAGCCATTGGTGGCTATTTTAAAAAATCCAAAATCATGTTCCAACGCTCGAATCGAAAGGCTAATGCTCAGAATCCAACAATATTCGTTCACGATTGTTTACCAAAAAGGGATAGATAATCCAGCAGACTACCTTTCGAGGCATCCAACAAACCCGCCTGATGAAATATCAGCTGGAAAAGTCGAGAGTAAGCTAAAAGATTATGGTGGCAATAATATAAAGATATTTAAAGTAGTGCGGGTTAGAATTGAGTGCAAAGGAAACAAAACAGAGTCTGATCTGTATATAGTGGAAGGTAATGGAACTTCTCTGTTAAGTGGTAAGGTGGCAATTGAGTTGGGAATAATTTCGTTTGACATACGATCGGTGCAAAAGTATGAGTCATTGAATGAAGCGGATATTAAAGTCGGAAAATTGAAAGACGTTAAAGTCGAGATTCATATCGATGAATCAATAATCCCTGTTCGCCAGCCTTACAGAAGAGTTCCAATTCCTTTGAAAGAAAAAGTATCGATTAAATTAAAAGAGTTATTGGAAAATGATATAATAGAACCAGTCGAAGGAATATCGGAGTGGATATCTCCATTGGTAGTAGTCCCGAAAAATAACGGTAATGACGTTAGATTATGCGTAGATATGCGACAGGCTAATAGGGCGTTAAAAAGAGAGGTATATCCTTTGCCTACTTTTGATGACATTCTTCCCAGTTTGTATAAGAGCATGGTGTTTAGTAAGCTAGATATAAGGAACGCATTTCATCAAATAGAAATTACGCCAAGATCTAGGCAGATAACAGCATTTGTGTCACACGAAGGCGTTTATCGATTCAAAAGGCTAATGTTTGGGATGACATGCGCTAGCGAGATATTCCAAAAGACGATGGAGAATTTATTAGTAGGAATCCCAAGTGTAGTAGTATACATAGACGATATACTAATTTTTACGGAGAGCATGCAGGAACATAATTGTATTTTAGATAGGGTACTAACTAAGTTAGAGGAAAACGGGATAATTTTAACTAAGGAAAAATGTCAGTATAAAAAAAACGAAATTGTTTTTATGGGACATATTTTGAACTCTAAGGGTATCAGACCGACAGGTGATAGAGTTCAAGACATAGGGAACTTCAGGCAACCGAATACTAAAGAAGAAGTACGTAGTTTTTAGGGAATATTGAATTATGTAGGTAGGTTTGTTCCAGATTTGGCAACAATTAGTGAACCATTAAAGATTCTTACTAGAAAAGGAAATAAATTCGAATGGAAGTCCGAGCAGGAAAGTTCATTTCAAAAGCTTAAAGAGTTAATAATTAACGAAACGACTTTAGGGTATTACGATACAAAAGACCGAACAATAGTAGTAGCCGATGCTAGTCCATATGGACTAGGAGGAGTATTAATGCAAGAAAACAATAAAAAGGAAGCTAGAATAGTGGCTTTTGCTTCTAAAGGTTTATCAGACGTAGAGAGACGTTACTCACAGACGGAGAAGGAAGCTTTGGCATTGGTGTGGGCAGTGGAGAGGTTTAAGATGTACGTGATGAGGAAGGAGTTTGATCTCATAACCGACCACAAGCCACTGGAGATTCTATTTAAACCTTCATCGAAGCCATGTCCTAGAATTGAGAGATGGGTCTTGCGTCTTCAATCGTTTAATATGAATGTTATATATCGACCAGGTAAAACTAATATAGCTGATCCATTGTGAAGGTTGTGTCAACCAGAATCAAATGAAAGAACATACGACAAAAGAGGTGAAAATTATCTTAATGAAGTTATCCGAATTGCGACACCAAAAGCCATAACATTGGAAGAAATCAAAAGCGAAGTTATGAAAGACGAGGAGATGACAGACTTAAAGTATTGTTTGAAGTATGGGAAATGATCGCAACAAATGGCAAATTATAAAAGATATTCAGAAGATTTATCGGAGATAAACGGTATGCTGTTGCGTTTTAGAAGGATAGTAATTCCAAAAATTTGCAATTGAGAATTCTCGAATTGGCACATGAAGGACACCCAGGAGAGTCAATGATGAAGAGAAGACTGAGAAGTAAGACGTGGTGGTATAACCAGGATGCTGACGTAACGAAATTTGTAAAATCGTGCAACAGTTGTCAAATAGTAGCAAAGAAAAAGAATCCAGAGCCATTATACTTGACGGAATTGCCCAAAGGTCCTTGGAAACAGATAAGGATAGATTTTCTCGGACCATTACCGAATAAAGACTATATTTTGGTAATAACGGATGATTATAGTCGGTATGTGCTCGTGGAAGTAATGAGACTGACCACAAGTCAGAAAACAATCGAAATTTTAAAACCTATTTTCACACGGTTCGGTTGTCCTGAGGTAATGATTACCGACAATGGACCTCAATTCACTAGTAATGAATTCGGAAAATTTTGTGAGACACTAGCAACTAAACTCAAGCATACGATACCATATTCACCGTCATCAAATGGCGAGGTTGAGCGAAAGAACCGATCTATTTTAAAACGTTTAAAAATCGCGCAATTGGAAAAAAAGGATTACCGGGATGAATTAAACGATTATTTGTCGATGTATTTAAATACAATTCACCCGTCAACGAACGCTAGTCCTGCAAAATTGATGTTCAACCGGATTTTCAAGGAGAAAATTCCACATTTAGCGGATGATAATTTTGTATTCGATGAAGATGTCAGGGAAAGGGATACAGAAGTGAAACTAAGGCGTAAGGAGTACACCGACCTTAAGAGAAATGCAACGGAAGTAGACATACGAATAGGAGATAATGTGATAAGTCAGAACACGAAACCAGAGAATAAATTATCCACGAATTACGATCCTGAACAATTTGTGGTAAATGAGAGAAATGGTAAAGCTGCAGTAGTTCAGGGCGTAGATGGCAAGTGTTATGTCAGGAGAACTGATCATTTGAAGAAATTGTTACCAATGGCAAATAATTCAACAAGCGAGCAAGCAAAACATAAAGTGATTCCTGACGGTGGAGACGAAGGTGACATGGATAAGGAAAAAGAAGATCAATCATTCGGATCAAGTAATTCCATTCCTAACAATGAGACGATACCGAGAAGAACAACGAGAATCAGGAAAGAACCTGTGTATATGAAAGATTATGTATGAATACTAAATTTAAATTTATTCTTATTTGTAAGGTCATTTGTAATTAGGTTGTAAATCATTTAATGAATTAAATTTTAATTGAAGGAGTAATGTAAGGACCGTCCATTATATATCAGTAATGCATTCCAAGCGATGCGGTTTATAGGGCCATTCATATTATATATGTAAAATGATGTATAAAATTAGTCGTAGTAGAACAGCATTACAGATGACATGCAAAGTAAGATAAGATAAAATAAAGCGTGTGCAGTAAAAACAATAAAAGTCATTTTAAGTAAAGAGATAATTATTACAGTATACTATAGTTTTGATACAATTATTAACGATGATATTCGAGAACAAAGCAATTATCAGGTTGAATTTTTAAACTCTTTGACTGTTACCGGTTTACCGCCACACAAATTGGTTTTGAAAGAGAATTGTATTGTGTTACTCACACGTAATTTAAATACAAAGAATGCATTGGCGAATGGAACTCGAATGCGTGTGAAAAAAATGCATACAAATACTATTGATTGTGAAATTTTGACAGGCGTTGCACGTAACACACGAATTTTAATTCCTCGGATTCATTTAACTTATTCAGGTACACTTTTACCTTTTCATTTTAAACGTACTCAATTCCCAGTTATATGAGCTTTTGCAATATCTATAAATAAATCGCAAGGACAAATATTTAAAAAAATAGGGATTTTATTACGACAACCTGTGTTTACCCATGGACAATTGGATGTTGTTGCCAGTAGAGTTCGTTCGTTTGATGGATTGCGATTTTACATTTCAAATACTTCAGATCAGGGCCATTTATCTAATAATGATAGAGTATTTACAAAGAATATTGTTTATAAGGAAATTATTGACCCTTAGTTCCCAAAACAACCTAAACTTCAGTATTAGGTATATTATATACGTAATATTTGTTACCATAGACGTATGGATTATCAAAAAGGGACGAATAACTCTTGCTCGGACGACTTTTGGTTTTTTTTTATTTGATTTGTTTAGATTTTTTTGTATTGTGGATTAGGCCTACGGGGGACACCACATAAAAAAAACGCGCCTTTACTCTACCTCAATGGTGGTGTGGAAGAAGTATGTACATATATATTTTATAGTTTTATAATTAAGCCCAGGAAAAACTACCCTATTTTCGGTCTAATCTGCCATGTTACTGTTGTATTCTGGTTGTCCAGGTACTGGTTCCGGTTCTCAGCTAATCAATTATACACACTCAACTCGTTAACTTTTATCTCAAAACTGCTTTATTTTCATATACTTCTGGTAACATCACCACTTTAATTCATTCCCCGCGCCGTACCACCACTAACTATTATATTATTCTCAACGTCACCTTTTTACAGTATATATCTATTGCTCATAACTTCATTTGGATTCGTTCGGTTCTTACCGATACTACAGTTACAAGTGTTAAATCCTCAATAAATTTTGTAAAATTACTTAACGAAAACAAAGCTTATATACTATAGTTATTCTTATCAAAGTTTGACGTTGGTTGATTGACACGGAGTATAGGAGTTAAAATGCGAGGTTGAGGCGCTTCGCGCCCAGATGCTGCTGGGGAGCGGCAGTGCGCGGTTGGGGCGCTTCGCCCCCAGGGGCAGAGCCCCTAGTTAACATCAATAGTCTATTAAATTTGATTTTACTTACCCAAAAAAAAATCATTCCATTCCAACTTACCTTCTTGTTAAATTATTTCGATTAATTTTGAATAATATTTTTTATTAATTAAATTAATTATTATAGTATTTTAATAGTTCAAATTTTTATTTATCATAATAATAATATTTTGTTTATTTAATAATAATAATAATAATATTTTTAATAATCATATCACAAAATTCTTAAATTAAAAAATAAAATTAAAAATAACTATAATTATTTATATACGTATATTATAATTAATTAGGTAAATATAAATTACAAGACCAGATATTATTAATTGCCTATAATACGTATTTATGTATTTACTAAAAATTTTTTTTTTTTTTTTGTTTTATATAAAAATATTTTTTTTATAATTTAATTGACCCAAAATTAAAATGAAAATATAAATAAAAAATTTAATGTAATTAAAATAATATTTTAGCAAGATTATTAATTAAAAATTTCTTTTGTTGTATGAAATTCTCTAAAAACATTGAGCATTTTATTTAAAAATATTATTTTTTGTTTTTTATTTTTATTTTTTTTTTTATTACAAATTGCGATTATTAATTTAATTATTGTATTTATTTATAAATATATTTATTATATTTTATAATTAATAATTTATTAAAATTTACTAAAAATTTTTATGTTGCGTAAAAATTATGATTTTGTTTTTTTTTTTTTTGTTCTAATGATTATTATTTATTTTGTCATTTATATAATTAATTTTAAGTATTACACGATGATCAATATTTTTAATATTAATTATTATTGCAAAAAGGTGGTAATCTCGTATTTTAATTATTTACTTTGATTTTTATGTTTTTTTACAAGTAATAATTAGTGTGTACCTATGTATATAAAGGGATGGACTTTTATATTTTTAATTTTTTTTATATTAAATTAATTACATTTTAGATTTAATTTAGCAATTTAATTTTTTTGTCATGTAAAAATATACCTATAAATTTTTGCAAAAAACAAAAAGAAACCTTTTCATTATTTTTATAAATTACGTAGTAGTATTGAGCCCGCGAAATTAATTAAATTATAATAGAAATGTCTTTTAATTAATTAATTACACCATCTCTCAAATTTTCTCGATTTAGCAGAATATTTTTATTTTTTTTTTGGATTATGTGATATGACACTGGGTGATGTGTGATGTTTGGGGTGGTGTGGATTGGGTGGAAATTCTTAATATTGTACTTTAGATGCTTTTTTTATGTAATTCCGCCATTTATTACGCACTAAAAAGGGTGAAATTAAATTTGTTTTTGTTAAAAGGTTTTGTGTGTGATATGATGTGACAATGTGATATGAAATGCAACTTTTTATTTTTATTTTTTTTAATTACACGACCTATATTTAGTTACCTAATACATCTCCAAACCATATTTTATGTATAAATAAAAATAAAAATTGTATATTATGTATATATAAAATAAATTCTTTATTTAAATAATTATATAATTTTTTTTTGTATTATGTGTACGTGTGTGTGTGTGTCTATTTTAAAGAAAATATGTTCTAGAATTGCTTGCAATCACCTACTTAGTACATACATATATCAGTTTGATCATTTTTTGTTTTTGTTTTGTTGAGATTATGCAGATAATTTTGAGAATTTCACAAATTCTCACGTTATATAATATTAAACTATATAATACTTATCTAGAAATTATGATCTATTGTACAGAGCTAATCATTATCGGACACCTCTCGCGTTTAGCTGAGCTGCATAAAATTGTTATCGTGACTTTATTGTGATTTAAATTAGGTTTCATTCTAATGTTATCGATTTTCCTCTACATTTTGGCGAATATTATTGATTATTCTAATTATATTTGTAAAAAAAAGAGCTTTAATGAAAATGCTTGGAACCGAATGTGAGTATTAGATATAAAAAAATAAAAAAAAATAAAAATTCTATGACGTAGGGTTAGACTAAAATTAAATTTTTTCACTCTAATATTTATCGAATGGAATGTACTTTCCAGCGTAATACAAAATATGCAATTATTCTAAGTGCAATAAATATTCCAATTAATGCGGTTGCATCGATCCAGTATTCACCATTCTCCATCGACATTTGTTCAAGGAATTTCTTTGGATTACGAAAGTGACAATAAATTTCGTCACAATCTAATTTCTCCCTATCCATACCATAAACTGATAACATAGCACCTGTTTTATACAAAAAAAAAAAAAAAAATTAAAAAATTTATTACCTTAGGGGCCACTTAATATATCGTTAATCAATAATCTTACCTTCAAAACCATATCTAACATAGCTAACATACGTAACCCAATGTAAATAGCTCGGTATCGTATCGAATGTGACAAAAAAACCGGAGAATAATATTGTCGGGATTGTTGTAACTGGTCCTAAAAATACGCCCGTCTCCACACTCATTCCGGCGCCTATTAGTAAACCTAAACTTTGTGCCACCAACGAGGTCAGGATGCATATTGAAACGAACATTAGTACACGTTTCGGTTCCATCGGCTGAGACGTCAAGTAGTACACCACAATAACGTAAACACTTGAGAAAAGTATTTGAAACGGTAGATCGGCTAATGTTTTAGCAAAATAGAATGCCTTCAGCGAATACCAATAGTTTAAGTGCTCCCGTATAAAAACGGCCATTTCAGTTGGAACTGTGGAGAAAAAAATATTAATCGCCATATACAAATACAACAAAAATTATATACTTACACGTCAATATGGTTGGCATCATAGCGGTAAACATTGTAAAGAGCGTTGTAAAAAATATACAACCAGCGTTACTCTGCACCTTAGACGCATTCTGCCCAATATCATAATAAATCATTCCAATTATGGCACCAACAATTATATGCGACAACAATCTCATTTGTGTTAAAGTCTGATCTCTCACAATTGTTAAAAATGTACGTTTTAGTAGCACCCAAAATTGGGTTAGTCCCGACGTCGGAAAACCCGCCCTCGTATTCATCGGCATTTCAATAACACTCTCGTTCGAGTCTAATAACGATGTGGTACATGTCGCACCAGCCTGTTGCTGTTGTTTTAATTGATTTTCATCACAGTTATTCGGTTGTAAACTAATTACGGTAAAATCACCTTTTGTATTATTATTTGGTTTAATCATTAACATTTGATCGTCATCATTTGTTGCCGATATTGTCGTCGCCGTGGCTACATTAGCTGGACTAATTGGTTTTGTGTACGCATTCGTTATTGTACTAATACCATTTGTAACACCACTATACGAACAATTCTCATTGGTTAGTGCTTGATAATTATCACATTTGCCATTATTGACTGCGGTCACAAGTCGCCCAACCGCTTCACCATATTCACCGCATGCAACTTCCATAACATAATCAGCCGGATTATGATAGCCGGGACATTCAAAACCTAGTGACGATAAGAATGGTACAAGAGCTTGAACCCGACCCTTATATATACATTGACCCTCCGCCAGCATATACAAATAATCAAACATTTCAAATAAACGAGCCGACGGTTGATGTATCGTACAAACAACGGTACGTCCACCGCGTGCTAAACTTTTTAACAGCTTTATCAATTGAAAACATGATGAACTATCTAGGCCACTGGTTGGTTCATCGAAAAACATGACCGGCGGATTATTCACCAATTCAAGGGCTATACTTAAACGTTTCCGTTGGCCACCCGATAAATTTAATGTCATCGTTTTGCTACACTCGGTCAAACCCATTGCATCGATAATTTCTTCGACAACAATTTTTTTCTCCGCTATTGGCATATTTCGTCCCAATTTTAAACTAGCCGATATCATCATCGCCTCTTTAACCGTAACATATGGCATTAAACGATCATCTTGCATAATGTAACACGAGAGTTTACGAAATCGTCGTAAATTACGTTCTTTACCATTAATTTGAACTTGCCCGCTTAAATGTGATGTTTTGTAACCGGCTAATATATTCATGAGGGTACTTTTACCAGCGCCTGATGGTCCCATAATTGCGGTCAATTCACCAGATCTAAATTTGCCGTTAACACATTTCAGTATTGTTTTGTAGCCTCGTTTGTGACCCTCTGACACGGAATATGACATATTAATGAATTCTATGTCGACGGGTGGACGCTTTGGTAGATGGGTTAATTTCACCTAGAATGATAAAAAATGAAAATAGTAACAATTAGGAAATTTTTGCGAAACAACATTAAAATAAAACTAAAAATTTGTTATCTTGGTACTTAGTGACAGAGGACGTTGATAATCCACTTTTATTTTTTATTTTACCCCCCCAAACGAAATTCAAACATTTTTACTATTGGGCCTACTGTAAATAATATTTGTTAAATGCTGTACATTTCTTTATTTAGTTCTTTTGTTTGATAAGTATTTTTAGCTTCTATAAAATACAAAGTGTAGATTGGAACCGTATTTTGTTGTCGTTGAAAATGTGAATCATGGTATAAAGACTTATGTATTTATACATAGAAAGGATATATTTGGTTTCATCAATGAGGTAACTGTATGTAGGTGTGGCATGTTTTTTGAAGATGCTTCCAAAAATTAAGTCAAACGTATCGATTGAATAACGTAAATTAGCAACATTAAATTCTTATTTCTAAGAATGATCTCGAATAATCTCGATTGGCCTCAAAAATCTCGGAAATTTTCTAAAGCTAACCCACTTTTTTCCAATGGCACATAATCTACGATTTAAAAGTTGAAATCGATCCTTACCTTGTAGCAACCGTAGCGTTTTAAGAAATGCTCTTAACCATTGCTTTACATTCGACGACCAATATGGTAAATAAACTTGAAATATCTTAAAAAAACTCGAATAAATAGTTCAAAATTTCAAGCAAGCCTAAAATAATCTCGAAAAGTCTCGAGTAAAAATTCTCGAATAAAGTTGAATGATCATATCAGGACCCTTAAATAATTGAACTCATAACTTAACTTAATCCAACACTATCAATCTTCCATAATCTCAAAATATCTCGAAATTGTAAATAACCTTTCAAAATTATTAAAAATCTTCACTGATCTCGAAAAATGTTGAAATTCTCGAATAAAGCGGGAATCTGCACATTACATTGCTCTAAGCCTATCGGGGTTCAAAACCGGATGTCTAACAATCGAAATGCCACAGCTTTAATAACTGTGCCGGTTCAACGCTAAGCAATGCCATATAATAATTGCGATGAAATGTTCTGGAAATATCTCGATCAACCTCGAAATTCTTAAATACTGTTCACTAATTTAAAAATTCTCGAATAAACTCGAATTATTTCTAAGAATATTGAACAATCTAGATTAGCCTCCCAAATTTCGAATAATCTCTTAATCTCGAACAATATCGAATTTTCATATAACATATCCTCTAAAAGTCCTCGAAACTCTCGAATAGCGTCAAAAAATCTCTAATAATCATCAAAGAACTGTACACATGTTAAAAGTCTCGAAAAATTAAACTTATCTAGATAAAGTATTATCCCGAAATATCTTTCTGAAAATTTGGCATAACCTCGAAAACTCACGAATACTGTTCGTCGAATATCTCGAATAATTTTTAAAACATTTTAAACATAATATTGAGACATCAAGCAACTCAACGTCAAGCATGGAAAACAGGAATAATTTTGAGAAGTGACGATTAAATGGGAAAACCACGAATAGTTTCGAACGAAAATACCCCGAATCTGATAATCTCAAATAATTTTGAATTTTCACGTAACTCTCGCTTACAAAGCAAAACTTAACTCGACACTATTAAACCTTATACGCAATCTCGAAATGCCTCGAAAATTTGAAATAACCTTCAATAATTTCAACGTTTCGAAAATGACGTATAATTTGAAAGATCTTGGATACGCTGTAGTATTTTGTATTTAAGTATAATGAAGTTAGTTATGAATAAAATATGTATTGTTGTAGGGTAGAGAAAAGTTTCGGTTGGACATTCGTACGAGAAGTGTTTAAATGAACGGATTGTGTATAACAGAGAGCTATCAATAAAGTGTATAATAAAATAAAAAATATTTCTCTCGAGTTATTTGCTTTTGAGATTCTGTTGGATTTGGGGCTAAGGTTGCCGGAATTTTATCGAGATAATTACGAGTTCAGATATTAAGAAGTAAATTTTGTTGCATCATGGCGCCGAGACGAAATAAAAAAGAATATGACGAGGATGTGAATTGCGAAAAGGAGGAAAAATATTATACACTCATGCATCCAGACGATATTAAAAGCTTAATCCCTAAGTTCGATGGGGGTGATTTGATTGTAAATCAGTGGATTAAAAAAATCGAGAAGTAGAAAAATCTTTACGAGTGGAGTGACGAAGCCACATTGTTATACGCAATATCGAGGTTGAGCGAAACACCTAAATTATGGTTTGAGGCGGTTGAAGGCGGAGTATATACGTTTGCGGATTTTAAAAGTCAAATTGTTAAGAATTTTGGGCGAGTGGTTGATGAAACGGATATTCATTTTAAGTTATCAGAGATGGATTATGATAAAAATCAGTCATATGAACATTTTGTGATGAAATTGTTCGCTATTGGCCGATCATAATCAAATATATATTACGAGAATTATCGCGTGATCCAGTGTACGAATGGGTTGCTCATTTTATATATGAGTCAGTGTTAAATTTGATCGAGAAAATACAGTGGGCCGATTCTAATATGAAAATTAAATTAAATCCGGTGCGTAAAAGTTATTATAATCAACGAGAGGTATCACAACATGTCAGTAACAAAAATATTACGAATCAAGATGGATATAGGCAGAAACCTAATACGATTAGCAAATGCTATAATTGCAAGGCGACGACGCATCTTGTGAAAAATTGTGATCAACCGATTAAATGTTTCAACTGTTTTGAAACCGGACGAAGAAGGAGGTGTAATTTTTGCAAAAGCGTTAAACATAGTGACGATAAATGTCCAGAAAAGAATGCTGCGAAGAAGCCAGACGAAACCTAAGCGAAGGTATACAATTTGGAAATGGAGCAGGTTTCGGGAAATAAAATACGGAATGAAGATAGGTCGAGCATCCAGGTTAACGAAGATGGTATGATGGAAAGACAGGTAATTGATTTGGGTAGTGCTGTTAGCATCATAAAGGAAAATATTTTAGATAAGTTCAGCCTAAATAATTTGGATTTTACAGGAAACGTAATGAATATTAGTGGTATAAATGATTCGAAACTCTTAATAAAGGGGTAAGATATCCGGGTTGGTTTCAGTTGAAAAACAATTGTTTCCAATAAGTTTCTTGGTTGTGCCAGATGGATCAATGAAAGTTGACGCAATTGTTGGAAGAGATTTCATTAACGCTAATAAATTCATTCGGGTTTATATTGCACGCGATTGGTTTATCGGATGTCGGGATTTCAGAGTGTGATGCGTTGAGTGAGGAAAACTCGGAACGACGTTGGTTTGATGAGTGCGGCAATTAAAGTATAGGAATCATTATTTATTGATCAACCAGACTGTGAATTAGACGTGGGGGATAATTTAGAAACAAATAAACTTAGACGTGATGTAGAAGTGTGTTATGTGAATCGAAAGAGTGAAAATGAACCGTTGACTAAATTCGAAGTAGATATAAAATTGAAAGACGATAAATATTTTAACGTAAGGCCAAGACGTTTTAGTCATTACGAGCGGGTAGAGTTGAGCAAAATAATCGAAGAGATGTTAGAAAAAAAGATTATTAGGGAAAGTGAGTCACCTTATTCGAGCAATGTAGTATTAGTTAGGAAGAAAGACGGTAAACTGCGAATGTGCGTTAATTATAGGCCATTAAATAGATTAGTCGAGCGAAATCATTTTCCTTTACCGGTCATAGAAAATCAAATTGGGAAGTTATATGGAAACAAATATTTTAGTTCTTTGGATCTCAAAAATGGGTTTTACTATGTAGATGTGGAAGAAAAATCGAGAAAGTTTACGGCATTTGTCACCGAGGATGGGCAATATGAATTTAACAAATTGCCATTTGGCTATGCTAATTCCCATCAGCTTTTTCACAATATATTAATAAGGTTTTGAAAGAACTAATCAAAGAGGGTTCGATTATAGGTTTCATCGATGATATCTTGATCGCTACCAATACACTCGAGCAACATTTGGAGGTTTTGAGAAAGCTTTTTGTTACGTTAGCGAAATGTCGATTTCTGAAAACGAGAATCGAGTATTTAGGGTACGAGTTAGAACACAATAAAATGACACTAAGTGATAAACATGTTAGTGCGATTAAAGATTATCCAACACCGACGGACGAGAAATCCTTACACCGTTTTATAGGGTTGGTTAGTTACTTTAGAAAATTTGTTATGAATTTTAATTATATTGCTACGCCATTGTATGAGTTGTTGAAATCTAAGGATGATTTCAAATTTGAAGAAAATCATTTGGAAGCTTTTAACGATTTGGGGTTTGATTTCGAAACCGATATTACGTATTTATTCGCAGAATGCCGAAACACAATTGCATACCGATGCATCTGCAATGGGCTTTGGGGGCAAATTATTGCAACAACAGGTGGACGACAACAAATTTCATCCAATTATGTATTATAGTCGAAAAACGAATTCGGCTGAAGCAAAGTTGCATAGTTTTGAGTTGGAGACTCTAGCCATATTATATAGCTTACAACGTTTTAGAACCTATTTATTTGGTATGAGATTTGCGATTATTACAAATTGTAATGCGTTGAAGATGACCTTGAACAAGCGAGAAATTAACGCAAAGATTGAGCGTTGGTCGATGTTCTTCAAAAGCGAGAATATGCGACGTGTAGACGCATTAAGTAGGATTAATCTATACATGCTGGAGTCGGAATGTTCTAATTTGTTTAACGAGACGATTCATGTCAATCAAGGACTTGACTTAAATATAGCTAAAATCAAAGAAAGAATATTGAATAGTGAATGTAAGGGTTACGAGTTTAGAGATGGACTAGTTTTTAAATCAGAGAAACAGAAACTGATGCTATTAATACCGGGGGATATGATAGAATCAGTAATTTACAAGTATCATAACGAGTTAGGTCACTTTGGTACAGACAAGGTATGTGATATGATTAAAAGATTATTTTATTTTAGTCAAATGATGTTTTAAGGCACATTAAAAATTGTGTTACATGCATAATGTACAATCCTAAGCCGCGAATCGATCGAACTCCATTAAAAAATATTGATAAGGGAGAAGTACCGTTTTTTACGTTACATATGGATCATTTAGGACCTTTAGAGACTACGAGAGGTAAAAATAATTATGTATTAGCTATAATCGATGGTTTTACAAAATATATTCGAGGTTATCAAGCGCTTAAAATCGTATATCTTAGAATATTCGACGCCATAAAGAATAATTACGGATAGAGGATCGAGTTTTACGTCCAAACAATTTGAGTCAATTGAGTCAACGGACAGATCGAAAGGTACAATAGAACATTAGTGCCTCTTTTGAGTAAGTTAGTTGAAGAAAAGGGGAAATGTTGGGACACGTTATTAGTCGATGCGGAATATTTATTGAATAATACTTTAAATCGAGAAATAAATGAGATACCAGCTAGATTATTGTATGGAATTATTCAGAAACGAAATATATGACAGGGTTTATTCGAATATCTAGAAAGCATAAATGAGGAAAGGGTTGATATGGATAAGTTACGAGAGACCGCGAGTAAGAATATTAAAGGTATACAAGAGTATAACAAGCTGAAATATGATAAGAAGTGTGGGAAAATTCAGAATTATGTAGAGGGAGATTTGGTCGTAATAAGAAATATACCTAGGGTAGGAGACAGGAAGAAATTACAGCCAAAGTTTAAGGGACCGTATTTGGTGAAGAAGGTTTTAGATAAAGACAGGTATGTTGCATCTGATTTAGATCAGTACCAAGTATCAGGTGCGAGATTCGAGGGAATATTTGATCCGCGGTTCATCAATATATTCAAACATTAATTATCTGTCGAGGCGATAGATGTCAGAATGGCCGAGCTGTAGTATGTATTGTAAAATATGTATTGTTGTAGGGTAGAGAAAAGTGTCGGTTGGACATTCGTACGAGAAGTGTTGAAATGAACGGAAGTGCATAACAGAGAGCTGTCAATAAAGTGTATAATAAACTAAAAAATATTTCTCTCGAGTTATTTGCTTTTATTCGTGTCATCCTTGTGTTAATTAAAACGCCAATCATCTCAACACCCTTGAAAACAGAATTAAATTTCGAAAAGTTTGCAGTTATCTCGAAATACATAAACCGCCCTAAACTCGAAATATCTCGAATAATCACGATCTAACTCGAAAGTCTCTAACAATTTCGAATTTTCCGAAGAATCTCATACACTCTACAACGATATTTTTAATGTCAAACAACATAGGAATACAAAATCTCGAAACATCTCGAGTAATTTTCAAATTCACAGTGTTGAATATTTTCGAAAACTCCATGCCGAAAATCCCCGAATAAATTCGAACAACTTTGCTGGGTAGTCAACGCCAAACAACTCGGTTTAGAATAATTAAGAAAATTTCTAAAAATATCCTAATATTCGACTCGTAAAAGCATCTCGAATTATCTCGAATAGTCTCGAAAATCTGAGCTCATGTTAAAAATGTTCAACTCATGTTGAAATCAAGCTTTACTCGACATACCATATTTCGCAACAAGTTCATTTAAACAAAAGAAGAACAAAAATGATGATGAATGAAATTAAAGGTGATATGACAGGGACGATTAGTTACGTTTTGCAGATCATGAACATGATAAATATTCTGTTTAGGAATGTAGCACACGGGGACGCTTTCTCAGACGAAAAGTTGGACGTTTACTGTCTCTTAAACCCAGACTAATCAGATATCAGTAATAGCAGTGGTTGAAGTTATACAAAACTAAAACCATCGACTCACTACGAAAGATTTGATTGTCACTCACCAGCATGTCTAAATTAGTCTCCCTTCATTAATCGGAGGACGAGCTTAAGTAGCAGATAGTCACAACGTGAACAGCACGAATCTCTGGAGTTGTTACCTAATTTTGATTTAGGCCGAAATATTTGCTGTGAAACGTCCTTACAGTCCTAATGAAATGCGCCAAAGTATTTTTGAAATTCTACACCGTCTTTCTCACTCAGTGTTTCGTGCAATACGCAAAATAACTGTTTCAAAATATTTCTGGCCCGGTATGACTGTAGATACGGCGTACTGGTCCAAAACTTGCATTCCTCGCCAGAAATCGAAAGTTAATCGATACACACGTCAGAACATTTCAATATTCCTTCCGTCGAACCATTTTCCTCCTTCAAACGGAAATATCTACATCCTTACGATAATAGACCGATTTACGCGCTGGCGAGAATCATTACCTGTAGCTGATATGAGAGCTTCCACCATAGTTAGAGTTTTTAATGAGTTGGGTGTACAGAATAACTCACACAGTAAGAATAACGACATATCACTCACAGACAAATGATATAAGGCAGAACGTCTACATCGCCATTTAAAAGCCTCTTTGTATGCTAGATCAAATTGCCTTAATTGGAGTGCAGAATTCCCATTTATTCAAAAAAGTTTTTGATTTTTAAATCGTGAAAGTCTAGAGCTAGAAGAAAATATTTTATAAGCCTTGAAAATGGTGAATAAAATATAAAAGAAGTTGGAGTCAGATAAAACTAGTTGGTGTTAGTGAATCCCGAAATTCGAGTCGCATTGATTTGAGTTTATAGGCAAATGCAGTTTTCCGACAGTATTGGTTTAGGGATTGAGTTTGGTTTTGAGTTGGAGTTGAGTTGAACATGAGTTGCGGCTTGAGTTGGTCCATGCTGATTTGGGGATTGAATAGGGTTCGGTTGGGTTTAATTCGGGATTGAGTTGATATTTGATTTGGAACCTACCTTGACTTGTTCTGAGTTGAGTTGAGTAAGCATGCAGTTTGCCGGTTGAGCTGAGATGTTGTCGTATAGGGTGTTGAGTTGGGGCTGAGCGACGAGTTCATTTGGGAATTTATTTGGGGGTTGAGGTAGAGATCAAATTATTTCGAATCGTCTTGATTTAGGGTTTGAGTTGAACATTGAGTTTGGACTTGAATTGAAGGTTGAGTTAGGGGTTGAGTTGAAGGTTGAGTTTAGGTTGAGTTTTGGGTCGAATAGAGTTTGAATTGAAGTTGAGTTGGATTTGAATGAGGTGTTCGGTTGGCGATTAATTTGGGGTCGAGTTGATTTGAGTTGAGTTCATACAGGCATGTAGCTTTGTAGTTGGTTCTGAATTATCTTGTGTTCCGGTTAAGTGAGGGGTTTGGTTGGGGAATTTTTTTTTGGTGATTGTTACGTAGATTGAGCTTGGTGTTAGGTTAGGTGGATTTGGGGTTGAATTGGTGAGTCGATAGTTGGGTTGGCAGTTGATATAGGAGGTTACGGTGTAAATTAAGTGAATATTGTGCTGAAGGTTGAGTTAAGAGGTTGAATTAGGGATTACTTTATGAGTTGAGTTAATTTTCGGGACCGAAGTTCTGAGGCGAGATTTCAGCCCACTATATTTTTTTAAACCGTATTGTTATATTTCGGTAAATTTTAATTTGTGCTGAATAACAAATAAAACCTCAAAACGTAAACAATTAAACGTTTTTTGATTTGTTTTAATCAAACGAGATAAAAATAATTGGGGATTCTTTAAATTGCTTGCTAGTGAAGACAAAAATTTCGAGTATAGCATTTTTGCAATTCGGCAATAAATCTGCTAACTATGGTAAAAACATCTAGTATTTCTCGTAATTTTCATCGAGAATGTTTAGTTTACGTTTTTTTAACAAAGAAGTTATCTAAGCTTTCAAGATTTTTACACAATGTGAATCAGTTATTCAGAATTATATAAATCTAACGTAAACTATAAAATTCTCAGCGGAAAATTCAATAACGTAATATTTTATTTTGTAGTGAGATAAAGTGGTAAATTGGGACTGACATTGGTATTCACCTTAAATTAAGCTTGTTTGAAAATTGGCCCTATAATTGAGGGTGTTAAAGATATAGGAGGCTTTGGTTCACCACATACTGTGTAACATTCAGTTATCAATCAACAGTATAAAAATTTTATTTTTCGTGGTGACGCAAATGTCTCAAATATATACAGTTCGTGACATTTTATCAATAGTAAACCAACTTGTATAGTATATCCCATTTTAGATCAGCAATCAAATGGACGCAATTACAAAGTTTCATTCGATGGCGGCTAATCTGAGAATACTTACCTGAAACAACCAGGTGTTGTGTCAAATCAGTCAAATGGCAGGATTTATTTGAATCTGGGTAATGCCATCGCTAAACGAAGTCATTCAAAAATGTTCAATAACAATCTATCCGAGGAATGTCATAGAAGGCAAAGCAAAAGGTAAAGTTGTATCAGGAAACCGTTGACAGGTTTGTGGCAATATTAATTTGGCTATCAACGATGTGAGTCGGTCCACTGCGGTGAAACGGATCTCGAACTATTGAACTAAGGATTGGTTACTAAAGTCGATATAAAGGAATTTTTAACAATTAATGTTTCAAACTATGTTTTTAGTAACTTAATTTGTTGTGTTACATTAGAATCTACGAATGTACAGGAGCGAATTACGAATTTGTGTTAATCTTGCCGAATCAAATTTTATTGTTTCTACAGAAAGTTTAACCAAAAATGAGATATACTCAACATACCACAGGTATGTCATCTGAAGCTACCTATTCTAGAAATCAACCCTTATATTAGCAAAAGTGGATGCCACTGGGGGTATTGTTGACCAGCCAAATCTCTAAAATCGTGTCAAGTCTCCCAAGGGCTTTACTATATCACACATACTATATGCACATTTACAGTAAAACGTACACAGTACATACTCATAAATCGATTTCAAAGGAGACAATAAGGCATCTATTGTTCTATTATTCTTGTTTCTATTTTTTTTTAGCTTCCTCAAATAACTACTTGTATATAAATGATACATTCTTTTGTTGTAAATCGATTGTATTTCTCGATTGTTATTGGTGAGATGAGATTTTTTTTTTGTTACTTCCGAAGAAATATTATTGAAACTATTTATAGTTTTAAATTTCAATAAATATTTTTATTCAAGGTACTTACCAACTGTTTTTGTTTTTGTCCATTTGGGCTACCATTGTGAATTTTCCTAACCAGTTCCCGTGACTGTACATTAATTCCACCATTACATAAATTATTTTGAGATCCACTAAAAATAAAAGAAAACAAAAAAAACATTTTGTTGTTATTTTTATTTTTATAACTTAAATATAATTTAATGTATTTTTTTGTAAATTAAATTGAACTCAATGTGTTTGATTAAATGGGAAATATGCGCGTTTCAAATTTTTTTTTTCATGACCTTTTTGGTTGATTTAAATTTTTGAGATCACAATAAAATATTTGTGTGTAAGTGGAATAATAATAACAAACGAGAATTTTGCATTGCACTTATTGGAATGCAATTTTAAATGGCTTAATGCGTATGTTGGTTGGGTTTATTTATTTATAAATACTTTAATCAATAAATGTATTTTTGTATACCACGAGTGAGTATAGGCGTTTACATAGTACTTACTAAATAATTCTTGTTATAATTAAAATTTATATTTTTGTACCCACCGTTTAGTACCTGGTATGACCCGAATCCGTTTTTTTTATTTTATTAAATATACAATACATTGGCTGGCACGTAACGAGATATTGTAATGTAATTTATCCTAATTAAATACTGAATGGTAATTAAATCCACTATTATGTTAATTACTCTCATTTAGAATGATTTTACTTGTTCAGGATATGGCACGGTTAAGTTAACTAAGGTAAGTAACAAACTAATTTTTTCTCATTCATTTAATTAAGTATAAGAGAATTGTTTGGCACATAACCAAATTAAAGTGCACTTTGCAAATGCAATGTACTTCCTCCTTAACACAAAATTTAGGTTTTGAATTTTAGCCGTCACAAATCATATTTTGTAATTATTTTCCAATTTTACAAACCTTATTTTACGGTTTTTCAATACTAGAAATAACAATTTGAAATTTGACAATTGTGGGAAATATTTGAATGAAACCATAAACAGTGCCATATCCACATAAACAGTGTGGGGTCAGATTTACACCTAAATCCACATAAACAACAAAGAGTATTCCATTTGGAAGAGCAGAATGGAAGAGACTCTATTAAACGAGTTTTATTATTATAGAATCAGCAGGGGCATGATATACAGATCAAACTAAAAATAGAAGAAGCTCGGTAATAATACCGAAATTTATTTGTTTGTTCTGCTAGGATTAAGCACATTTGACGGCATAATTGGTGATACTCTAAAAAGGTAGAGGCATTTGATACAAAAGAAAACGATATCACGAAAGCAAAAATATTATACCAAATCAACAATAGTTAACGATCACCATTTAGTCGAAAAATTTAGAATTCAACTAAGAAAAACAATCAGCAATTTTTTACCACTTTTCGGTTCAATTGAAAGTAACCAAATTATCGACAAAACGAACGGGCGAAAATTAAAACGACAACTACAGAGCCAATTTATACAAAGACGTACCCGTATCCAATCAATATGAGAACACAAGTTGACGAGAAGATCAAAAGACTTGGAATGAATTTTGGTTGTAGAGAAGAAATTGGATGCCTCAGGAATTCAGTAACAATATCGGACACCTCTATACTGAACATTACAAACATAATCGCAAGTCTTGGTAATTCCAAATATTTTACCACGATAGACATAATGTCAGGATTCCATAACATCAAGATGAAGGAATTGCATTTTCTGCAATGAATGGAAAATATGAATTCACTATTTGGTCTAAAAAACGCGATCATTCAACGGATCGTTGACGATGTATTAAAGGAATACATACATCACAAGCCAACCTTTGTGTTAGTTTGGATAAACAGGAATTTTTAAAAGAGGAATCCGAATTCTTGGGCTATACATTAAAACAAATTCAGGAATAAAAACAGATCCAAAAAAGGTATTTGCGATTCCAAAACTCAAACCACCACAAAATCTCAAGGAGTTAAAAGGATTTCTCGGATTAACATCGTAATATAAAGGTTAAAAAAGATTTGCAAAAATCGCAAAGCCCCTAACAAATCTTATAAGCAGTGAAAATGCTCAAGTAAAAGCAAATAAATCAACATCAGGAAAACGATTTTGGTCACAAAATGAGGATTGAGGATTGAAAATTACACAGTGTATAATATACATTTTGCTATTGTGTGCCGTCAAATATTTTTATTATATTAGTTTGTTTTCTCATTATGGTAAGGATCAAAAACAAGCGAAACGGGTGAAATCGTGTCAAATTTTTGGTGCTTACGCTCGCCTTGATCATTTGACCATTTCTTTTAATATGAGAAATTCATGTTTTTGTATATATTGTTGTTCTAACCGCCGACATTCATTTGACTTCGTTAATAAAAATTAGGAAATATACGTAATCAAAAAATTAAATACAAATAAATGGTTTTTAATTTATACATTCTTCGTCGGCCACACTCGTAATAGTTTCCATTTTTTTTTGTTTTTTTGTGGGATATTGTTGTTTCTTAAAGTGTCACTTCTGAGCTTATTTCCCTTATTTGTCTCACGTTATCCTTCTTAATCGTGTCATTTTATCTCTCTTATTTGCATCATGTTAAACGAAAAACTAAAAAAAAACGCACATTCGACACCAATACAATTTACCAATACTATGGCCTTCCGGTAATTCTCAACTCAATCGTCATTTTGCGACCAAAATCGCTGTCCAGTAGATTTACTCATATTTCCGAACTTTGAAAAGCCATACATACTAACAATAGATGCCTCAAACCAGCATCTCGGAGCAGTACTCTCGCAAAACAAAAACAATGTTATAATACTATATCACCTCGCACATGAATAATAGTGGCTTTCCAATCGACCACCGTAAGTGGTTCATGTCTTTGTTAGATTTACTTTAGTTAATCTAGCAAAGATATGAACCATACGTGCTTTTCAGTACTATCGTTGGTCGATTGGAAAGCCACACACATATGTATAGTGAAACGAGGAAATAACCTTGAAAGCATACGAACGCATTTTTTTCTTTTGTTTTTTATCAATACGAAATGTTTTGTATCGTCATAAAAATTCGTTTGGAAACTGAAGGAGTCAAAAAAAGAGATTCACAGTTCGCAATTCAAAATTCATTTTCAATTATTGATTCGCTTTTCTGACGACTTGATTTATTTTTGCAATAGCGAATATAAATACGGACACGGCTAATGCTGCCTCTAAGATGAACGATTCTGCTTCGCAATCAAAATTTTACTTTGTCTTTCAACTCGACACGAATAAGCAAGCCCACCTCGTTTTGATTGCTGCTTTAAAAAACAATCTTATTATAAAAATCGACTAAATTCGACTGCAACGAATAACAGCGGCTACAATAATAATAATTAATTGTTATAATATTGTTATAAAATCGTTTAATTGTAAATTTAGTTTTAAAATAAGAGCGAATCAGCGAATTTTGCAATTCTAGAGAAGTTGAGAAATTGTGGGTAACTGTATATTGTTAGTAGCAAATGTGCAACATATAAATAATTCATCTTCATTTCTTAATCGTTGTATTTAATAATTTTTAATGAATAATAGTTTGTACAAGCTTTTGTGATCTAACAGTCATTTACTATAGATTCTTCCTAATGGGGCGGAAGAAGTTTGGATTTTTAGTAGTTTATTCATAAATATCGTAGATTATTGTTAATACCATATATTTTATCTATAAAAAGCCGAAAGAATCTCATTGATTTTAATACAGACAAACTTTCTCTTTCTATTATTTGTGTGGTCATAAAACACACAGAAATGAGGGTTTTCCTTGAGTTTTTTGATTTGGTGAATTATATAATTCGCTAAGTCAATGCGTTCTTGCCTAAAGCTTGTCAGTACTGAGCTTGTCAGTACGAAACCACAGAGAAAACTGAGAAGGAAGGTTTTCATTTTTTGGAGTCGATACACTTTGTATTGACCTCGGGTTAGAGTACGGGGAGGATTTTAATATTTCTACTTTTTTTTTGTTAGATATATTTATAAATGATTGGCTTCTTCATTTTTGCTGATTAACAAGTCGAAAATATTGTTAAAGCTATTATTGTTAATATATTTTGTCTATAAAAAGCCGAAAGAATCTTATTGTAAATATCGTTAAATTTTGGTGCTTTCTTAATGTACCATTCCAGAAAGACTGTGTTGCGTTTATCGACTATTTGTACAAGTTGTGGAATATTTCTTCCTTTAAATAAATTATTGTAAAGGCTATCCATTCCCAAACTCTCTAATTCCTTAACGATCCACTGATCAACTAGTGTCCACTGATCATCAAGTATTATACTTACCTATGTGCTGCAATTTTTTTTCGGTTGCGTCTGATTGCTTCAAACAGGCCATGGAGTTTCCCACTACCCATTTCTGTTTCAAATTATGTTTTTTATAATTATTTTTATTATTTACAACGCTTTTTGGTCAAGTCAGTTATTATGTTGTGAACTTTTTCAAAGGTTTTTGTTGCTTTAAGTTGTTCGCTCGCTTTGTAATAGTAAATACTACTAATTACTCACACATAAAAACCGAACTGTTTAAAAAATTACAGAAACAATTTTATTTATGAGCTTAAAACTATTAAACAGATTTAAATATTTAATACAAATAATTCAAGATCGAAAGTATCGAAACATATCAGTTGAATATCGCAATCTAAAGCTGTTTCTCTTATTTAAATTCGTAGATCGAGCAGATTTTCAAATCTGAGATTAAACTGGTCTGAACAATTATTTTGTTTCTTCTTTTGAATAGAAAATAAATGATTGAGTACTACTAACACTAACGGTAACGTTCTAAGTTTTGAGTAAAGGCATTGCCCCATGCACTAACGGCAAACCGCCATTTCAAACCGTCAAATCCAATTATTGACAAAATTGTTTGATTTTCAATACCAAAATTATTAAAAAATAGTTCGGATTTATAAGTTCCACCTTATTCGTAGGAAATTTCATTCAAAAAACCCCAATTTTAATATATTTTCGGCGGACGGATTTTTGCGTGATGGCCGGCAAAACATAAAATTAGGGTTTTTTGAATGAAATTAAATTCATTTTAATGAAATTTTCTTAGAATAAAGTGGAATTTATAGATTTGAACTATTTGTTAATTAATAATTCTCATATTGCAAGGTGTAGTAACTTAGCCAAAAATTTAATTTGACGGTTTTAAATGCCGGTTTTCCTTCTTGCATGGGGCAATGTCTTTACTTGAAGTGAGCTAAACTAAAATTCGTGTGAAAAATCGAAATATTTTTGCTGATAAAAAAAATCGATCTAATGACTCTGAAATCATATAAGAAGCAGCATTAAAATTGATCGATCTGAGAGATTACAAACCATCCTTAAAGTACTCAGATCGATTAGATCGGAACACACATAATTAAATTTCTGATACTTTAACAGCTCCTAGAAACTACGTTAACTACAAAAACTACATTAACGACATATACTGCTTGACTAAGTACAAGCCTTATTTCATTTTTAGACTCAGACCTATCGAACCGTACTTATTACGATGTATTGAAGAAAAACATGAAAGTTGGCGGTGCGTTTTGCGTTTATCGAATCATGTTGTTATCAATTAATTAAATATTTGATCAGCTGTCAAAATCGAGCCACGCCGTATAACCAACTGACTTAACCGCTGCTAAACATTGCATGGATATCATTATATCATTTCATCTTTTGCCCAATTGTATTCGCTCATATGAACAATAGTCCAGTGTTTGATGGTTTTTCGCTCAGAATTCTTACGGACAAAACCGATTGACGTGGAATTTGGATAATATGTAGGGAAATTATTATTACTGACTCAATTGTGGATACAACTAGCATTTCGCGAGTTTACTTACCAAACAAAGAATCTCAAAAACAAGATCCGTCGTGCGCGTGCTCACAAGACAACAAAGGAGCCAACCAGTTTGGAGGCGATTAATATACCTGTACTGCGGTTTTGTTGTGTACATGGGAGTTTACTCACAGGGATTTTTGTATGCTTACACCATGTATAGTATAAAATATTGTTACTGTGTGTTGTCATTTATTTTATTTGTGCTTATCTTCCTATGGGAATATTTTTTCCCATGCTTTTTAGATTGGGAATAGGGAATATTGACATTTTGAATTGTATGTTTTGTGTAAACAATTTTTTTTTGTTAATTTATAGTAAACTGTTGTTTTAGATTGAGAACTAAATTTAAATTTTAAAGGTCTAATATAATTTATAATCTAAATCAATAATATTTTAAAATTAAATCTCTTGTCAGTCTCAAATAAAAAATAAACAGAAAAACTTAACGCTCACTAACACATCAACATTTGAAAATACTATTACGTTCCGGTTATTTACTCCCATACTCTCATGTGTACAACAAAATCGCAGTACTGAAGAAATACGCTACATGGAAGGAGAGTTGTTCGAGGGAGAAAAAATTATTTTACTCGGTACTAAATCCTCTTTAACGCTTCTTGTAGAATGGAATTGTTGGATTATGGATGGAACGTTCGATGTAGTTCCTTCCATAATGCGATAACTCTTTTCTATATATGGAAACGTTGAAGGGGAGATAGTACTACTTGTTTTTTGTATAACGAGCAAAATATCCTGAAAGTATGCCTTCAATACGAATTGAGTCTTAATCCAGAATAAATATTATGTGATCTTGAAAAGGTTATTGTTCCGCCCTCCAAAGCTTTTTTCCCTCAATCAACTTTTAAAGGCTGCCAGTTTCATTTTAAAAGTAGATTAACCGCAAAATAAGGTAATCAGAAGAATTCTCTCTAAATATAATCCCAAATTTTGGACAGTTGGGAACGCAGAAATCCGCGGACTCAAAATTGTGTCGAGGCTTTGCACCAGAGATTAAAAGTGGATGTTGGAAAACGCCATATAGGCTTATATAAATTGATCAAAGATCTATCGAATGAATTAATTGTGGGAACAACTACCGAAAAAAAAACAGATCATCACAAAAAAAAAAAGAATACAACAAATTATACGGAACGCAGTTATGGTACAACTGACTTTCTTAAGAGAATTGCGCAAAATACAATTCTCAATTAAGTTATTTTAGAAACATTTGATATTTAAAAAAAATTGAAATTGATTATAAGAATTGAAATAATTAGCGATTGTAAATTATAAAATTGCTTTTAACATTTATTTAGCAAAGCTTAACAAAAAAAAAAATATTTGAAAGATTTTGTATCCAAGATTTTGTATTGCAAGATTTTGTAATTGCAAGATTTTCTAAAGCAAGATTTTGATGTTGCAAGATTAATAAAAAAACAAGATTTTGTTACTGCAAGATATTGTAATGCAAAATTTTATAACGATCCCTTTTGAAATTTTTGAAAAAAAATTCCTTTTTTCACAATAACTCAAAAGCTAAAGGAGGATACATACAAAATGCTAAAGTACAAAAATTTAGGCTTTTCTTGCATAAAATTTTGTTATTTTTGTATTTCTCTACGATAAAAGTTAATTGAGGTAAAACCGTTTTAAGTTCGCATTTGAATACGAGAGGACCATCTTCCACGAGCCCTTTAAACTCAAAAATCTAAAAAACGAAGGGTTCAAGGAAGTTCAACTTTACCTTGATGCCCTTGAAAATCCCTACAAAATGTTTTTTTGGAGCAATTAGATATCTTAAAAAATAAGAAAATTATCGTTAACAAACCAAACGCGTTTTTCGTTGAAATTTTCGGATTGCTCTCAAACATGCATCAACATTTTCAATCGCGAATAACTAGAAAAATATTGATTTATCGAAAAAAACTTCATTGAACATTTTTTTCTTAGAATTCGGCTGTTATTTTGAGTGTACTAATTTCCGCCCCACCGATAAGGGGTGGCATTCACCCTCAGGGTAAAAACACACATCGCCATACAATATAAGTTGTGTTCCTTGAACCATTCTCTGCTTAGTGTCCAAATTTCACGTCAATCGGTTGTGTTACGGCTACACTTACGGGTATTCTGTGGTAATAATCGTCAAACACTGGACTAATAAATGTCTTTGTTTACGGTATTTGAATTTACGTTTGGCTTTGGCTGTGTTAATACCAACATTTTTATCGTTTTGTGATTATTCTAAGATTTTAAAAGAATTTTTGACTGTCGCAATTGGTTTCTATACGTTTTTAATTTTGTTTGTGTCATTTTAATTATTAATTCATTTCATCAGTTTTTTAATATTAATTTTTTTATTTTGCTCTTTGCAGCTGGAGGTAAACAGGTAAGAAGCTAGTCATTATGAAAGTAACAATTGAAAGAATTGGAGATTGAGGAATGAGGATCAGTTCAAAAATTGTATGCGTATATCACCTGAAGACTTCAATTACATGCTTAACTAGTACTTTTTTGACTGGAATTATTTTTGGATTTGTGAATGAAATACCTTTTGAAGACGAGATTCAGTCAAACAACTAAAAAGGAATTCCAGGCAAAATTGTTGTCCGGTAATGTAGTCAAAAAGGATTCAGTCAAAAAACGAAAGGAGTATTTTGGGCTACATGTATTTAGGAATTATGCTCTTGATATGTGCTTTTAAATACATAAAAATTAATTCCTTCGCTGATTTGTCTTTAAAAAGCTAGCATGCACGCTATTTGTGAATGCTATAACTTCCATTTTGTTTGTAAAATATTTTAACCCCTGCAAACATTTGGAAAAACCTGTTTTTTATTTTGATTTGAAACGCTGCCAAGATGTTTATCATATAGAGAGTTCCTCCAACTATGTACCGACTATCAGATCAACAATGCATCTATAAATTCTTCTAAAATATTTCTTCTTGAAATTTTAACTTAGGAACAGTTTTAACAGTAGGATGAGTAACCATCAACCAAATGTCATTTATTTTAATATAATTTGCTCTTATAAGAATTGGTAGTGAAAATTTTGTAAAATTGTAATTAAGAAAAACCGATAGTTCCTGGACAAATTTACTTCCTATTGGCTGTGTAAAGATGATATTTTTAGAATATGGATGTGAAAAGACCGATGAAAGGTGACACTGAGTCAAGACCAATTCAAAGACAAACTTTAATGCGATTTGTTTTTCCATGTATTATTCAGGATGTTTTCTCGCAAATGTTATGCGTTATACAATTTACAGGACAGGGATTGGCTATAGGCTTGATTAGCTAATCTACCACTAATCTAATTGCATTGAAAAACTAAAGGTTTAGTTAGTGGTGCCACGAGTTTTTAATTTTTTCAAAAAACAATTAAAAATAAAAATTACGTAAACATTAAAAAAATTAATTATAATTTTAATAATTTAATTATTAATTGACATTTTCAATTTTCTTTTATTTATACCATACATTTTTGGTATTTCAAAAAATTTCAATAATAGCTAGTTCCATCTGTATTAAAATAGCGTAACTTGCAATTACAACTTTATTTCAACATTTACATATAATCGCGCCACTTGCACTTCAACTTAACTCAATAGAAAGAGATAAACTTTAAAATATTGAGAGATTAATTCACTAATCGTGCTTAGTCACTAATATCGAAATAAAAGGCGATTAACTTAATCTTGTACCACCAATACCGCGTAGGTAATCCATAGTCTGTCAATAGTACTAGCCAGATCGCGTTCGCATCCTGGTTTGTAAAGCGAAATTATCAACATTTTCGATTTTCGAGTTTCTCGTTTATACTCGAAATTTATGAGGCACTGTGGAGTTGTTACAAAATGTATCGAGATTTTGGATATTTCCTGGGATTTTCCGAGTATTTTAAGTTTTTATAGACTTCGATATTCGAGTTTAGCTTGCAGTTGAATTACGAATAAGCATAGCATTCAGTTAAATTATTTTACAGAGAAGAGATTCTCGAAATCCAAGATTTTTGGATTTACCTAGATTTCCAGATTTAAAAAGCGTTATGGGTATATTTTGGAAGTTACACGAACTTATCGGCATTGTCACATTTTTGAGACTATTCAAGGTTTTTCGAATGAAGGCTATATTCGAGATTCTTAGTGAATACTTGGTTTCAAGATTTTTAATTTTATCCAAGATTTTCTGGAATATTCGTGAATATTTGTGAATATCGATATTATTCGAGATTACTCGTATTGCTTGCTTGTATATCGTTGTTTTACACACAGATCCAGATAAAATAAATTTTTAGGAAGTTGAGTTACCTATGTAAATGGCATTTTTCTAGGATATTTAAGAATAAATTTGAACATATCCATATCGCGAATTTCAATATTTAGCTGCATGGTTTCAAGATTATTCGAAATTTGCAAAACTTCTTGACTTCTTGAGTTACTCCTTTAAGTTGAGTTACATAGTGATCTGTAATAAGATTATATCACAGTATTGAAGGTTTTTTAATGTGATTTGCATTATTCCCACATAGATAAGTAAAATTCTTGCATAATTTTCCTTTGTTTAATATTGATTTAATCAGTTGATGATGAATCTTACGAATATTTAGCTAATTTAGAATTTATTAAGGCTTAAGTTGATCGATTGTAGATTTCCAGAAAAAAAAGAACCAATAATTCAAAGGTCGAAAAATTTAGGTCGAAGAGATATTGGGTATATGTAAAAGTAAGTTGCGTCGATTTTCTTAGACATGAGTAAGATTAAATTTTTAAATTGTCAAACAGTGTCGATTAATAGGTTAACTCTTTGTGCCGTTATTAAATTTAAGGGGATTGGCTTTGTGAAAGCCCAAATAACCAAAATCTTGATAAACTTTTTGTGTTTAGATTTTTCTTTTAATTTAGCAAGAAATTCAAATATTCCCTTCTATAATAAATTCGCCCGAACGTATGCTTTATGAAACACATATAAACACATTTTTGTAGCGATTCAGTGGAATTGGTTTTGAATAAATTGTCGCATGGGCCTTCGGTTGTCAATTTTTGAATTTGTTTTTTTTTTTTAAATCGTATTTTATGCGATAGACTACATGATTTACAATTGGATGGATTTTGGGGCGGCGCAGAGTGTCTATCAGCCATTTCAGATATGGAACAACTTAAAATTGTAGTTTACCATGCAAACACTTGTAACCATACTAGTTTCACACCAGTTAATGGTAGTTTTCGGTATGAAATCAAGCTGCTATATAATGGTTTCCATTATGACAGTGTTATGATTGATCCATTATCGATCTCAGCTAGTAGTTCTACTTTAAACTCCTGTCTAAGCCTCAAAGTTCACGAATCACGAAAAATACAAAAACCCAAAAATCCTTTCATACTTATTGAGGAAACATCGACTGCACATACTGCTCAGTGCACAGTTATCAAAGAATCGCTTTGTATGGGAACATGGAATGTTCGAGTCATAAGTAAAGCGGGTAAAAGTGACATCATCGATACTAAATTAAATAATAACTCTATTGATATATGCGGTCTTCAAGAAACCAACATGAAATCTGGTTCTTGTGAGACGGAAAACTATATGTGGTATATGGTTAGTGATCCAAATACCAAAAGGAGAGGAGTGGCCATTGCGGTAAAAAGAACCACCGCTATATGTATTAAGAGAATTAAAAACTGCTTTGGATCAATCATGTCAATATTAGTCAATTGCCCTCCTTTTAGGGAATTTCTCCTGTTTTTTGTGTATGTACCATCACAAACAAATATATATAACCGTGAACTTGCTACAAGGATTTTTTCAAAACTGCAGTCAATAGTGGATCGGTGTCCACAATCAAGAGATCTAATCTTATTGGGAGATTTTAATGCTCATATTGGTTCCAGAGACACCTCCAAGGAGCAAAACATTGGTTCCAATCTTTATCATCGAGAATCAAATGAAAATGGTGTTGCGCTAGTGTTGCTTGCAAAATTACGGCAACTATTCATATCAACAACAAAAGGAAGAAGACAAACCACCACTACCTGGGCTGATGGGAAATCATTTTCGCAAATTGATCACATTTTAACGCGAAAAAGGAACCAGTCTATTTATGTCAAATCAATCCTAGCAGATACATACCATCATTCCATAAGCGACCATCGTTTAATGGGGATCAAATGTACGCTAAGGAAGGGGTATAAAAATATAAATCAGTCTGTGACCAAGTCATCGACTATAGATCCAGCTTCCTTATATGAATATAAGTCACTAAATCTGAACTTGCTACAAGATGAGGGAATATGTAAACAATATCAGGATCTCCTAACAAATACATACATCAGTAAAAATATGTGTACGGGTGGTACAAATAAATGGAAGGAAATGGTGGATTGCATTAAAATAGCAGCACATCAAACCATTGCAAATCACAATTCCCACACGTCTAGAACAAGGCGGGCACTAGCACGTTTAAAAAGTGCTTTATACCAGAAGAACGATCACCTCCGTGATCAGGTAGCGCATATTAAATTGAAAAATGCCAGAGCACTTTTTAATCAGGCTATTGATGATAAAAGGGCACATGAATGTCAGCAGTTTTTTAACGATATTTCTAATCAAAAACCTTCTGAACGATTGCGAAAACCTACAACTATCTCAAGCAACACTTACGGGTCAACAGTATGTCAAGGGGGCAATATATTCCAATATCTGCATGGACAAATGAACTACGGAAAGCGGAAGGAACTTGGCCGAACTTATTGGAAGAGAATGATTATTTTCCCTTGGGACCTCCTCCATCACTGTTGGAAATTAATGCAGTAATACAAAACATTAGATCTGGAACTGCCCCGGGAACAGATGGAATTCCAATTGAATTAGTCAAGCGTCTCCCTTCTGAATTGCTGAATGCGCTATGTCAGATCATTGAAACCACATGGGTAAGGAATGAACCACCTTCAGAATGGATCGAAACGGTTCAGGTACCGATACCAAAAGTAAAAAATCCAAATGATGTTAATTCGTTTAGGAGAATCACACTATGCAACGTGGGATATAAGATATACGCGAAAATCATTCTAGACCGTCTTGATGAATTTTTGGTATTACCAGCCTCATACCAAGCGGCTTTTCTAACAAATCGTTCCATGGATGATCATATGTTCACGATTCTCAGAATACTGGATGAGGAATGGCGTGCTGGTCATATGTTATCAATCGACTTTGCAAAGGCTTTTGACACAGTGAAATTAATAGCAGAATGTTTACAACAATACGTTCCTTGCTACTTAATAAATAGAATTATCAAGTCTGTTTTTGGGAGCACACCAGCATTAAATGGTTTAACATGACTACTTCCAGAGTTAAGAAAAATAAAGGTGTTAAACAGGGATGTCCTTTATCACCACGCTTGTTTAACTTAATTTTAAACGAGGTTCTGGTCACGGTAGCGGATCAGTTTCCTGAACTCAAGTTAGAGCAACGTAATAACTTGTAGCTTCCACTGGTATTGGCATATGCGGATGATATAGTAATTATTGGCAACATTGGCAAATATCAATTTCAAGGTAGTCAACACCATGCGTACGCAGCTATCCGCAAATTTAAGTAGACCATTGACCATTCGGACCAGATGTCATCATGCATTGGAAGTAACTCAAATGATGCAAAACTTTATAAAAAAATACAATTTACCTTTTTCAACTGCACTCATGATGTACAACACAACCATTGTACCTCTACGCAAATCGCCGTCGCTTGAGGAAATACGAACAAATCCTCCTTAGAAAATTATACGAATTTAGTTCAAAAAAACCTTCTGGAAGAAAGGTAAAGGAGATACTAGGCGGTAAAACGATAACAAAGAAAATCAAGGTGCAAAGAATAAATTATTGGGGTCATATACATCGTCGTGGCCCCAATCATTTGCTAAGTGCTGCCACACGATATGTAGCAGGGCCTAAAAAGAGAGGTTGTCCATGTTACACATGGAATACATCATTGATACAGGATCTAGAATACTACAATAAATCGTATGAGGAATGGCAGGAATTGTTACAACAACGTGGAGAATTAAGGAAGGCAGCTACTGAAATTTACCAAGTAAGCGAATCAGATTCAAGTGAGTTAATTGAGGACGATGATGATGGCTCAAATTATTTACATACTTAGTAAAATATTAAAATGGAATAGTCAAGGAATCAAAATTATAATAATAAACAAAATAAATAAGTAAATAATTGTTTATCAATTTATTCCCCTCCTCTTATAAACCCGTTTAATATATTTAATTATCAATTCTATAAATAGAATCATCGAAAAATCAGGGCTAAGATTTCACTAATCATCCCTGATCTCCCCGTAGGATCCAAACATTAGGAGAAACATAGTTAATAATTTTTGAAATCGCCTCTTACATTTATTTCTCTGTGGCAAGGAGAATTTAAGAATTTTTAGGATAAATGAAAAGTGGGTAACAGGTTCTTGTAGATAAAGCCTTAGGGATATTCTGACAATAACATATGGTATAAATGAGATTAAAGTAATGTAAAGGACAATTAAGTGGGTATGTTGGGTGAACAAGGATACTTCGGGATGGAGTTTTATCTTGGTTGTTGATCATGGTCTTATACTTGTTGTGCATGCTGGTTTCTGATTAACATAAGTTTAAATGCAATTTAGAATCTGATGAGCACTTTATTAAAGGGATATAACCGGTAAATTTGTTATGCAGTTGCAGAGATTGTTTGCAGACTTATTTTTTGAAATGAAATTCTTGCCACACTTTTTGGGAAGGAGTATGTTTGGAAGAAAATTAGGTCGAAATTGGCATTGGAAGCTTTGGGACCTTTCTAAGGGGTGGGCGGTTTGCGTGTAGTGCTCTTATTTAGATGCGATGATATTATCTACAATTTAATTTATTAATATAGTGAATATAGTGAAGATATTATATGGTTGCATGATATGAATTCTAGTTGCTATTAATTCTAATTAATTAATAATTTATTTCAGAAATTAGTCTTTAATTTACAATCTAATTTAATTACTTCATCAGTCTGAAAGATATAATATATTATTTCTAATTAATATTTTTATACTTTTAAATTAAATTAAAGTTGCTGCTAAGTTTAATCTTGGGGTGGTTGAGTAATAAATGGATTTATGACCTAGTTCAGTTTTAAGCGTATGATCATTGAGCTCAAAGGTATCATCAAAGCGTAAGCAAAACCTGGAGCTTTGGCGGAAGATTATGGAGAGAAATCCAAATTAGAAACATTATTACAATCCGATGTATCAACTAATTAATTAATCAATTATTAAATTTTAGAAGGATCACTTAGAAATCAATAGGAACAATAGTGTTTCAAAGATCGAAAAGAATCATTTAAATATATTGATACTAACAAATAAATTTATTAGTTTTCAGAATTTAAAATGGTTCCAGGATAAATCATTCTTATAGGGATAATTTTATTAGTTTTCAGAATTAAAATCAAAGCTGGACTCATATCATACAATATTTATAACTAATAATGATTGATTATATTTACTAGAAGGGCCCGGAAAACTGATTCAGCAAACTAAAACATGAGGGTTTGGATCAACAAGAAGCTAATAAATTCGTAGTTTAGAAATTGTGTTGTCTTGTGCTAAATATTTTAATATATTTATTACTGATAAGTTTACTAACTATCGAATGCATAGGTGGCTGAAACCGGGTCGAGTCTTTAATACTAACATCCCTTTCTTATCCTTCGGTTTTGTTTTATGTAAAAGGTGTGCGGTGGATCCGGCGTATCCGGGATTCTTGCTGAGGCTTGGTCGTACATCCGTATCAATCAATCAAATCGTATTTTATGCGATAGACCGAACCAAACCGTAGTCCCCTTAATGTCAAAAAAAAAAAATAATCTGACCACCACCACCACACACATAAATATAATAAATAATTAAATATGCATTTTTCACGCATTTTGCTTGCGTGACATTATCCACTTTAATATCACACTGATAAACTTTTCCCTTTTTTTTTATTTCTTTTTTTGTTTGCTGCTTTTATGAACCACACCTAATTCTATAATTTAATTTCGGATATGTCTATAAATAAAGTTACCAACAATAATATTTGGTTTTGTCACATGACACACAAACAAAAAAAAACATTTAAATATTCACTTAAAGATTAAATGAAGATAAAATCTTAGAAAACTAACAACAACAACAAATATATATTACGAGAGTCTTTTGATCCATACTGGTAAATTTTGCCGCTGTTGAATACTTTGAATTGATGCCGCCGCCGCCGCCGCCGATGATATTGATGCCACATTTTTATTACTGTTCACTTCATTATTATTATTGCCCGCACAATCCTGTACACGATTATGATAGTTTAATACAAAACTACTATTATACCGATTATCACATTTTGTTAAATTAATTATTTCAATATTTTCTAAACTTTGGCTGCATCCCGAAACGATCGAGCCACTGCTTAACAACATTATAAATTTTTGTTATTATAATTGGTGTTCTCGATGTTAAGACAGAATGTTAACTAATGAAATATATTTAAGACAGTCTATCGATATTTATTAAATGTATGGTGTGTGCACGACACTCGGACATATGTGTATGCAAGGAATCATTAGTGTAGATCAATTTATATTTTATTATGTATGCTAATTCGTATATGGTTGAAAATACACAACACACAGTTGTGAATCTGAAGAATTCTACTAATTTTGTGTTTATTAAAGTGTACTAAAAAAACAAAAAAAACAAAAACAAACGAATGGTCGTATGCTTTAATTTAATTAAGCTCGCGATTCTTTTATAATATGAAATATGTAGTCGGAGCGGTTGACCTTTTATTGAGCGCGGCACATTTTACAATCTACATGTATGTATATCGAGGAATTTAGAGGAGTTGATTGATGAATTCTCCAGTACTTTGCCCTCTCTATCATTTAGTTCTAATAAATTGATCTTTTGATAATTAGTACAAAAAAAACGCGATCAATAAAAGTGTGGATTTTAATTGGGTATGACGATTAAGAACTGCACGCAACAAAATGTGGAAATTCGTCTTTATTACTACCTACGACTGATAGCACAATAAATTGAGTACAATAGAAGTGATAAAAAACAAAAGTATTAAGTTTCCATGCACTTGGACAGCCTTCGATTTATATAAACGATTATAAATTTTCTAAGAATCTTGTTTCTTTATATTGAATTTGTACATACGTTTGATATAGTGGTGTGGTACAATAGACATTACAAATTGTTGTATACGAATATGTTGGTTTGAGTCATTTAAAAATAATTGCACATACAATTAAGTGCATGAGAAAACATATGATTATTATAAGTTAATCTACTCGACAAGCTTTTGTGCTGGTTTGTACATTTTTGTTTATAGTTCTCATTAAAATTCTCTGAAGGTGGCAATGTACTCTTTGGTTTGGTGCAAATGTACTTACTTAAAACGTACAACTGTTATAGTCGTAAATATTTTTGTATATGTATAGGAAGAAAATGTCTTTAGATTAAATTTTTTTTTGAATGAATGAAACAAAGCGGGATTATCTAAAAGATGCGATCTCCAATATTTATTTAGTACTTAGATCATTAATTTTTATAATTCGCGATTAGTTAATTAATTTGTGTGAAATTCCAACTTTTGCGTAACTTGTTAAGCGCTTGAGTTATAATTTATTCAATTGAACGTTATTGATGGTGTATTCAATTTATGTATTTTTCAGTTTGTGTCGTTGGTGCGGATGATAATCAAAATTGTTGTTGTTTAAATTAAATAGGACAGCATACAATCTAAATTATGTGTATTTAGAGTCATTTTAATTTTTCCAATGAATAAAGGTCACTTTTTAATTAATTTTCTTGTTTTAATTTATTTAATTTGTTCAATTAGATTTTACGAATTCGAAAATCTAAATAATTATTCGGAATTGTGTACATACGAACACATAACCTTAATTGTTTTATTGACTTTGAGGCTCCAAATATAAACTACGTGTAGTAATGTTACATGTTAGCAAGGATTAATGATACTGAATTGTTCGTAATGGAGACTCGGCCTAAAAAAACATCCTGCCTGACTTTCTCGCGCTTCCTTCGATAGTTACAAAATAAAGCCTCGGTTTATAGTAATTTACAACGGAGATTTACAATACCGCAGGAACGGAAATATAGAAGCAAAAAGTTTGTGTCGGGTCGCTTCGCTCCCAGTTGCAAATGTAGGCCCACATAGGAGGGGAAGTAAAAAGGGAAGAAAGTTTCCTTCGTAAGGAATTATCACGTCTTTCAGCCCAAAATTTGCACCTGTTACTATCAGGATTAACAGTTATGGGAGCGGAAATAAATGAGTGAAAATTTTCTGTCGGGTCGCTGCGCTCCCGTTACTTCGATTTCTTGTTAGAAAAACCACCAGAAATGTTGTATCCGATCGTTTTCTGATTAGAAACATAATTCTCACTTTAAATGGATTTACAACTCCAAGAGCATGAGTAAATGAGTAAAAAATTTATGTCGGGTCACTGCGTGTCCTAGTTGTAAATATAACCATCGGAATTTGGGAACTTACTATACTCTACATAGGAAGCAAAGAATTTATGACAAAGATTAGGAAAAATTTAAAATCAAATTGATACGAAACTGAACATAGGGGCAGAACAAAACTGTCCTAATTCAGTTACGTCCCAGATTTTGAGACGCTGTAATATTTGTTGGTTTGGGAAAATCACTGATTAATGGAAAATGTGGTGTCCTCTTTGGGCACTTGTTCTCTTTGGGATTGAGACCATTTTTAAAATCAAATTTCGCAAATTTTTGGAACAATGTTTGCTGAGAGACCATTTTAGGGCAGAATTGGTCTAAAATCTGTTAACAAATAATTAACAAATGCATAAGTAAGACATTTAGTACAAGGACATTCGTTGGCAAACATTTTGACAATCCTACTTTAATCTTTTGTAAAGGTTTAAATCCGCACTGTTGCATTTATTGAATTGCTGAGGGTTCAAAAGTGCAGTTTTCGATTATTATACCATGTCGGTTGGTTGTGTAGACTACACAAAATAATTGTTGTGCATAACTTACGTTTGTCCATAATTAACCGATAAAATAAAACCTTTAACAAAGAATTAAGTTTGCTTTCGAATCCCTTGCTCTGGAATAATTCACTGAACTTGTCACCATTTAACCCTTGTGTCTAATTTAGTGATTTATTATAATGGAAAATTTTCGTGAAGTGAGCAGCAACAAGAATATATACAGCAGTTGCTCGCTACATGCGATAGTGAAAACGAAGAAAATGCGATGGATTTCGAAGATAATGGGTCAGATGATGAATGGATACCAATCGACAACGCCATCGATTCGGACGTGGAAGATGTGGTTGAATCTTGTCATCCAAAGGTTGAAGACGAAGAAGAAAATAACGAGAATAATATAAATGCAGGTATCACTTCAAAAGGCAAAATCAATTCAAATTCAATTTTAGTTGGGAAAGATAAAACTGAATGGCGTACTAACTTCGGTGGTACTAAAAAAGTATTAAAACACAATATTTTGCGTTGGGCCCGTAGCGGGAACGAAAATTTAATCAGTTCGGGATACGTTCAAATGAATATTTTCAAATGAAATGTGTTTTATTTTAATAAGAGAAACCAACCGAAGAGCTGATTTCGTATTAACGGACTATAATCGAAAAAATCCATAAAAGCCAGCAAAAACATGGAAGCCGTTGAAAAAAGAGGAGTTTGATGCGTACATTAGCATTCTTATTACGGCTGGCGTAAGATATTCTAATTCAGAACATTCAAAGGAAATGTGGAAAACTGATGCCTACCCATTATTTCGAGCTAGCATGTCACTGAACCGGTTTTGGCAATTAAATTGGTTTTTACTGTTTGATAACGTAAATAGCAGACAAGTCAATAGCAGAAACTAATTGTATACAATTTTACACTGACGGCTCCAAGCTAGATGGCAAAGTCGGAGCAGGAGTCTTTTGTGACAAATTAAATGTGAATTTATCCGTTCGTCTTCCTGATCACTGCAGTGTGTACCAGGCGGAGGTGGTAGCGATTGAGGAAGCGCTGACATGGTTGAGGCATAATGTCATACCCACAAGGGATATAACAATATACGTGGACAGTCAGGCGGCAATCAAGTCGCTGGAATCAGTTTCTCTGTCATCTGTGGTGGCATTGAGGTGCCGCTCATCTCTTAACGAGACGAGTGAGCAGTTCAATATCCAGATAGTTTGGGTCCCCGGTCACTCGGACGTACGGGGGAACTGCAGGGCGGACGAACTGGCAAGGCAAGGTACAACTCTCCAATTGAAACCGGAAAGGGCAAATCTGGGGAGGCCCATAGCGGCGATTTTTAGGCGCTTGGTAATGAGGCGATAGCCTCGGCACAGAAGAGGTGGACTAACACCATAACATGCAATGTAGCGCGGCAAGTCTGGCCGAAACTGGACTTGGATCACTCCAAGGCGCTACTATCCCTACGCAGACCTGACTTAGGTATAGTCGTAGGAGTACTTACAGGACACTGCCTCATTAGGGAGCATGCGAGGAGGCTTGGGTCAATGACAAATGACTTCGGTAGAAGCTGCATGGATGAGGAGGAGGAAGAGACTCTGAGCCACTTCCTCTGCTCATGCCCGGCGCTAGCTTACAGGAGGCACAAATAGTAGCAAGTATAGTTTGGACGGCCTTATGGATCTCAAGAACTGTAATGTGCGAGATATCTTTCGCTACATAAGTAGCTCAAATTGGTTCCAGTGAAGGTGGAAGAGGAGTAGGATCCCTCGGTATCACAACGGACCGTCTTCGTTCTAAGTGTGCGTTTTGGCAGCCGCTCTAACCTAACCAAACCTAACCTAAATAGCAGACAAGAACGCTTGGAAGAGGACAAAGCAGCTGCAATTTCAGATACATTCATTATACTAAATGCAAAGTTACGTAGAAATTACGAAGCCAGTGATTCAGTGACTGTGGATGAGCAGTTATTCCCCTTCAGAGGAAGAACGCGTTTTACCCAATATATGCCTACAAAACCAGCAAAATACGGGATAAAAGTTTGGTGGGTTCGTGATTCACGGAGCTCTTATCCTCTTACAATGCAAATTTATACCGGCAAAGCTTCTTTGGGTAGAGAAGTAAGCCAGGTCGTGAAAGACTTGTGCTACCAATTTAAAGGATCTGGAAGGAATGTAGTGACTGATAATTTTTTTACTACATTGCCCTTAGCTCGACTTTTGATGTCATGCGACCTTTCAATTGGTGGTACGGTAAAGAAATGCTTCCATCTAATTCGCGGTCGGAGATGTCATCGGTATTTGGTTGTAGTTCAGATAATATTACCTTAGGTTCGTATGTGCCTAAAAAATACAAAGCCGTTGTACTTTTGTCAACGTTGCACCATTATGATTCAACGTCGGGCTCACTCACTAAACCAGAGAATATACATTATTATAATAGTACTAAGGGAGGGGTCGACAACATGGACAAGGTGGTGTCGCATTACACGGTAAAAAGGAAAACAGTTGACATTTCAGCATTAATCTCAGGCCAATGCTCAATCTCAGGCCACGAAGAATTTCTCCAGAAAACCTTGGATAACAGTTGGCGATACCCTCCATTTACAGTAGACCAAACACTCCAAATTGTATCAGATGATTTTCAACAAAATCGGGGATGGAGTGTATGTTAGGAAAACCAATTCGTAATCAGCGGTTGGAAACCCCAAGCCCTCTAAGGGATGCTTCGGGCCGAATTGCAGTTATAGGAGATTGTGTTATCTGCAAAAACTCAACACCCAAGAGAAAACGGAAAACTCGTAAAAGCTGTACGATGTGCAAACTTCCGATTTGTGATGAACACTCTGTTGTTATTTTGATTTTTAAAATATATAAATGGAAATGTTTTTGAATTTTAGAACCCGGTTTTTAATTTGTATAAGAAATAAATTTCATTTTCTTCTATTTTGCATAAGGTTACCCGGGTAACCCGTAATTGATTTAAAGGTGTAATTTATAAAACGTTAAACATCCGAAGTACCGAAATTGGGACAATTATTTTTAAAATCAAAATATGTTTACAATTTAATGATTTTGGCATTCCTAGAAATTGTATCGAATAAAGTCGAAAAGGTTACCCGGGTAACCCACCATAGACATAAGGGTTAAAAAAAAAAATTGGTCGACGATAAAGGGTTACGTTACTTTTCGGTCTGGAACTTGAAAATTAATGACACTCATTTCCGATGAAAATCCGGTTTTTGTTGAAAAAATTAAACTTTTCACTAAAGTCAACTCATTCTAGCTAACTCAAGCTAACTGAACTGCAACACAACCTCAACTCAACCTCAACTCGAGTCAAACTTTAAATCAGCTCTATTCTGAAATCGACCCGATTCAAAAAACTACAAGCATATAAAAATCACTCATCTCAAATCAAGTCAACCAACAAATTTCCACTGATCGAATTCCTCCCTCGGCGGCAACTAAATTTCAACTCAACTGTGTTGAATTTCAATTGGACTCTGAACTTAACCCCTACACAGCGCTATACTCAACCACAACTCAACCTTAAACTCACTCCTAACTGACCTCTTAACTCAACCGGTAACTCAAATCCAAAGTCAACGCCTATAAATACAAGCATACATGAACTCAACTCAGAACAACTCAAGCACCTTCTTATTTTAAAACTCGACGACTCAACCACCAAATAAATTCCTAACTGAACGACTGAATAAACCTCAACCCAAACCCATCTCAACACCCAATCCGCTCATCAAATCAACTCAAAACAACTCAAGCTAATTTCCAACTCAACCATCAGCACAACCCCAGCCAACTAAATCCACAACTAAACCGCTGACTCAACCTCAGCACAACTCCACCACAACCCGAAAGTCAACGTTAACTCAGTCCTGCCCTCCCAAAGTGGTCTGAAAACAAAAATCCCCAACTAAATTACTCACTCAACCCTAACCCAACTCCATCTCAGCTCCAATCCAACTCTAAATAAACCGCAAATCGATCCTTAACTCAACCCTCAACTCAACCTTAAACTCAACATCCAACTCAATCCTCAAAGCAGCTCCTACAAAAAAATTGGTCAAGTGAATCGAAAATCACGTGTTAATACCAACGTGATTTTGAGTTCATTCTTATGGCAGGCACCTGATCCTCTTGGCGTAAAGGTTCCAAAAACTTTTCAATTCTACTCAAGCCCTCCCCGAGATACCGTGTTTACAATCGCTCACCACTAAACTCTGTGATCTCGAAGTGCCTAGGTTACCTAGGCTGCCCTCGGCAATAAATTGTAATGGTTGAGCTACAGCGGGTTTTAAATAGTTAGCATTATTATAGTTGTAATGTAGTTCAGCTTCAGATTCGCAGTCATCGTTGAAACAGTTAAAAGGAAATTGTTAAAGAAAGCTCATATAAAATATTGAAATCGGTTACTTCGTTAAATGTCTATCGCAAAAGCGTGCTGAAGACCCAATACTCGCATCATAGTTATCAATTTTAAAGTTTATTCACGTTTAAGTTCTCGCCAAGTTGATATTGGAGAAATGCCGACTACTTGTGACTGACAAGATAATACGGTTTATCATACTTCAAGTTTTACAACAAGTTTCACATGTCAATTGTAGTTGTCTGTGAGTAAAACTGTCTATAATTTGTATTTGTTGTATAATTTGAAGTATGATAACAAAATGAGGATATTGGGAGATTCGAACAAGTAAAGATGATATTATATAGAATTCAAACTGCCCTTATGGAACAAGTTAGATATGTATTCTTATCCATTTGGGATGAACTTGACTAGCTAATGTTGAATAGAAACTGAAATGAACAGGACATAAACGGATGACGAAGTTACTACAGTTAAAAAGATTATTTTGACCCTTGGTAGGTACACGACTGAAACCATGTTAATGTAGTTCCTGCCTGTGACACTGAAGAGTGACGCATGCTACTATAATACTACTACAATGAATCGTAGCTTCGATTAATTTTTATTGCATTTCCACGCGATTACAATGAATGGTTACCACACAAATTTTGCTTGGGATGCGAATGATAAGATGTTATTGGAAGAAATAATGACTTTTTAGTGGAAATAATGTTACAGTGACACCTACCTTAGAATAGAATAGGTCACTATAGTAGTGTAATGTGTACTAGTGGTGACACCTGTGTCCAAGGAAATTTCTTACATTGTCCTAGTTTTTAGCACATGAAAAATGGTCGGAATATTTCAGAGCCGCAAATTATTGAAGTTTTAAAAATGTACCAATACGTTGATCGTTTTTTTCGACATAATACGAATGTAGAGCGAGCCTTTTCCTTGATATACGAGTATGTATATCTAGTGGAGCAAAGTAAGTTTTTTTTAGAGTAAAGTGATACGACTCAACCGAAGAAATTCTTCAGGACATGATTTAATCCATTTAACATTAGGAACCATTTGTATAATTGGCTTAATATCTCAGACATACAATGTTGCTAAAATGCTTCAACAAATGTGTACGTTCCATTCGTTGTTGGAGTCGGAGAAAATTGTCTGGGTGGAATGTGTATAGTAAACTAAATCGGCAAATCTAGTACATGAAGTGTTCCAACGTATTTCTGCCCGTTTGGCCATATTTTATTTTAAAAATCTAATTTCAGTCCAACTTTATGGCCGATAAATTCTTCAGGCCATGAAATATTAGCAATAATGCCGGAGCTAAAGAACTTGCTCTGCTACTTGAGAGTCCCGGGTTGTAATCCCGGTGGTTAAGTGTTTATAATGTAGTGTTACTTTCATTAGAAGGATTTTAAATTCGTAGCATTTGTGGTGTTCCGCAGTTCTTGTATTTGAGAATTATTTTGTGATGTGACCCAGAATGGTTCAGAGTGTGAGCAACTTCATTTTATTGTAGGAACTACTTATAAAATCTGCTTAATAACTCAGATATAAAATTTCTCTAAAATCCATTGAAAAAATGCGTGTTCCATTTTGCGCTGGAAACGTAGTAAAGGCCTGGATTGGTTATTTATGTAAAACAACAAATTTGTTTTTTGGTAAATTTAATTTTTTTAATTTATGATTTATATTTATGGACCAAAAAATCATTAGTAGTACCTCGCAATATTTGTTTGGCCAGGTGTTATTTAAGAAATTTCATCACAGCTCAAAATGGAACTTCTACGATTATGCTCCAATTCGATTTAAATTTGGTGTCTAACTTAACCAACATATTTGACGAAGAATGAATTGTTTGCAGCAGATCCAAATGTCGAATCGAGGAAGACTTGAAACTTTTAGAAGAGATTTTACCACATCTGTATTGTAACCAGTGGATTATCGTCGCCACCAAACCAATTTTGTGTAGCATTTTTTTTCTAATAAAATACCAGACAATATAATCGTCCTGGTTTTTCAAAGTTTTTCAGACACCGACACGAAGGTAATGATGATAGAGGAGGAGTTAAACATTATCAAAACCGGATCCTAATTATTACGTGACACGGAAAGAATTGTTCGTTATAGTGGACTTTGATAAATATTTTGAAAAGTACCTCTATGGCCAAAAATTTTTTTTTCATAGCTAATTTCTCTGTATAAATGTATTTGATTACATTCGAATATGGGTTTAAAATTACGTTAATCATTTAGCCAACACACACACACAGACGCAATAAATATTTTCCCACGTTTCATTTCTTATCTGCTTAATATAAATGAAACATTAGACTTGTACCTAGTACTATAGATGGTAATTATACGTTTACAGATAATTTAGTTATGTAGATAAGCATTCAGCTAAGAGTGTCGTATAGCCTCATCAGACTAAACAAATTCCAATATGTACAATAAAAATGAAATAAAATTACGATAATTTGACATTAAAAAGAAAAAAAAATCCAATAATAATTCGATTAGATTAGATTAATCGTCGCACTCTAATCCCCCTCAGTGATATTATACAATTTGTATAATGCCAAAGATAAAACAAATTTGACTTATTTAGATAAGAGAGGGTGGGAATTTGTATTTTCTTTGTTTTATTTTCCTTATCATTTACAAACTGTCATATTACTGCGATAATGTAATAATAATGCCACTTACACAGCATATTCATTCTTATAATTTTGGTTATCTATACATGTACATTCTAATTATGATGTGCTTGATGTAATTTAATTTAACAGGCTTGTAATCTGATTACAAAATCAGTAAGTTGGAAAATTTTCTGACTTGTTAGGGGAAAAAATTGGTTGAAACAGACGGCATATCCGTAAACATATCTTTAGACGGCTGTCTGCCGTCCTTGTCTAGTCCGTTAATATTTCATATTTGTGCTGAACTTACACGCAATTAAGGTTTGCTACCTCCGCGTTATGGCGGATTTTAAAAATCAACACATGCAATTTGCTCAAAAGTATCTAAGACGATAGAAGTCTCCACAATAATTTCAATGCATTGCAAATTTCTAAGTCTAGATCTGATTTTGAATAGCGTAAACACGCATAATTCACCAAAAGCGAAAGAGCTTTCGTTACAAGTTCACATTATTAAACAACCTGTGTACAACTTTACTTTTGGCTCAACAAAGGAATACAAAAGCAAATACTAAAGGACTGAAAGCTCATGAGGTGATGAGAACTTCGGTCCTGAAAATTAACTTAACTCTTAAATCAGTCCGTAACTGAACCTCTTAACTCAACATTTAGCTCAACTTCCAACTCAATAAATCAATCTCAAATATCCTTCTAATCAATCCTTAACCTAACCCCGAACTTAACGCTAACTCGACCGACGAAATTAACCCACAATTAATAACCCAACCAAAGGCCGCACTCAATCCCAATGCAAGCTAACTCGAACAAATCTCAATCCTCTATTCAACTCCATACTCAACGGCCAATTTAATATTTGAAAGCTACACATGCTTGTATGAACTAAACTCAAGTGAACTCAATCTAACCTCCAAAACCCTTAAACAACAGGGTTCGAAAATTACATGCGTACAAGAACCGAATTTAATCTAATCTCCCTCTATTAAATAAATCGCCAACTGAACCCCATCACTCAACTCCAACTCAACCCCTACTCGGAAACAACTGAACCTTCAATTAATTGCCCAACTCAATCCTCATATCAACACGGTCCGAAAAACTACATGCTTACATGAACTTAGCTCAGAACAAGTCAAGCTAACTTCCAACTCTAATCTCAACTCAACCGCTCGACCAAGTCAACTCCAAGCTCAACGCCCTACTCAATCCTTGGTTCAAAATGAACCGAAAAAATACATGCGTATATGAACCCAACTTAATCTAGCTTTCAACTCAACCCACAACTCTCTCAATAATTTCAACACAACCTGAACTCAACCCCAAACACAATCCCTAAACCAACACGGTTCGAAAAATGCACGTGTCTTTGAACCCAACTCAACCTCTAACTGGATCCCCAACTCAACCCTCAACTTAACCCGAAACTCAATGTAAAGCTTAATGTCCAAATCAACGCAACCCGAAAAACTACATTCGTAGATAAACCCAAGCTAGTTCAAACTAAACCCTCAACACAACTCCTATTCAACAATCCTATTTCAATCCCAACTCAACCTTAACTCGACTAGCAACCCAGCCCTTAAATCAACCTCAAACCCCGCCCATCTCAACTCCAAAATAAACATGGTCTTTAAAACTATATGTGTAGATGAACTCAACTGAAACTAGCTCTAATTCAACCGTCAATTCAAAACATAAATAAATCCCGAGTTGAACTGCTCAATTAAACCCTAACCCAACTCTAACTTAATTCTAATTCAACCCTAACTCAACCCACGAATGGAACCCAATACAACCCTTAACTCAACCGCAAACTTAAAGCCCAACTCAATCCTCAAACTAGCAAATATATACAAAATTGATCGTCTTAATCGATCCTCTTAACGTACAGCTTCCAAAAGCTTCTCAATTCTCCGCCTGGACCATAAAAACAGATTTACTGAGATTTTTGATTAACTATGACTGAATAGTGTCCTATCGAGTATAATGACAATCGGCCACTGTGAATGATAAGCGTGATTCGCACTTTCTAATTGGTGAACCACATATCTGTTTCCTCGTATGACTAACAGTGATATTTAAGCATGACTTAGAGAATCCAGCGGCGTAAAACAGGAGGAAAATTTGACCTGGTTGGCATCATTTCTTGTCTAACTAACTAAAATGTTCTTAAAATCAAAGACCTTTGAAGAAGGAAAAGACCTTTTGTACCATCCAAACTTTCCTCATGGCAACTAAGCTTAGCTGAAGTTGGAGAACATCGTCATTTTGATGGGCAAACTGAGCTAACCTTGGCTGACAACATGTCACTGTTGATTGTTGTGTCATTCATAATTGCAAGCTGGTCCTTCCTTTTCTAGAATGGTTTCTTTCACCATCTAGAAGACTTGTTCTCTAGCAAAGAGTTTTTTTTGTTGTCACAACGTGTCCAAATCAAAGTTATTACGCGTCAGCGCTTTGTTTTTTTCCTCAAGAAGTTTTGTTATTAGGGCAACTGCTTACAAAAAATGGTGCGGTGTCGATGCCCATGAAGCCTTCTGAATAATAAGGTGCGACGCACGAACACAAGCTGATACAACATCTGATGATTTTCATAAACGTTTTGAAATCTGATGCTCAAATCTCTTGCTGCTCTTATCATATCAGACAGAAATGAATTAAACATCAATCAACCAGACTTTCTCGGGCGACCGAAAAACTCGGCTTCAGGTTGATTTATTTTTTCTAACTTAACATTTGATATAAAAAATTTAGACCGAATTTTTATGTTTGAACTTGGATCGAAAAACAGAATTTCAGTCTAATATTATTGTAGGACAAACAAAAACCCGAAAATTCGCCTGAAGACCAGCGACCTATCTTAAATTTTAAGCCCATGCATTTCCCTACATTCATAGGAATTTACAAACCTGTACAAAACCACTTTTCTCGATGTTTTGAAAATCCCCGAGTCCGAAAAAGGGGGGAAAAATGTCCTCCTTCTGTCGGGATATCTCGGCATCCATGATACCTAAAGAACGGCTTATCAAATTTGGATCTTTTTTCATAAATCTGTTTCTAGATTCAAGGCGGAGAAATGGAAAGCTTTTGAAAGCTATACGTTAGTCAAGAGGATGTACACATGTACTTCTTAAGACCATGTTCATTTGGGAGTTGAGTTGGGCGTGAGTTTATGGTGCATTTAAGAATTGGGTTTTCAGGTCGAATTAAGGTTTATTGGGGTTAGACTAGGCCTGAGTTGAGCAGGAATCAGCGATTAAGTTGGACATTTATTTGGAGTTGAGCCGACGGTTAGGTTGGGGGTCCAGTTGAAGTCCAGTTTTTGTTTTAAAGTTAAGGGTTGGTTTCAAAGAAGGTTTGGTTGAATTGGTCATTGTGATTGCCGCGAAAAGTTCGGTGATTGCCGCGAAAAGTTTTGTTGTATTTTTTAGACCAAAAAAATTTGAACATGACAACACACAAAAGCAACAAGAATTGGCAGAACCATTGAATATTGGAACGTATCTACATGGAATGGGGATGGTTCAAAAATTTGGGAATTGGATACCACATGAATTAACAGAAAGGTAGATGCAAGGCTGGGCAGTAACGAATTACATGTATTTGAATTACGTAATTAAAATACAAATTACAATTTGTAATTTGTATTTTAATTACTCATTCTCCAAGTAACAGTATCTTGTATTTTAATTACCCCAGTTTTTGAAATTTCTTATTTACATTTTTCAAGGCTTATTAAAATTTGGTTCCAGAGTCATCAGCATAAAACCTAATCTTAATAATCTTTTAATAATGATACGTTTTTTCACTAAATGAATTTTGTCACATCAAATTTATCAATTTACAAATGTAAAGTATTTGTAATTTGTATTTTAATTACTGAGTTTGCTGTAACTAGGAAAAGTATTTTAATTACTCAGTGCAATGTAATTTGCCCGGCATTTGCTTGGAATTTCCAAGTGCTTTGACTTGTGGTAATTAAAGGGCCTATTCCAAGTGCAAAACCTTTGTCATCATTGTTGGCAATGGCCGGTATTAACCCTTGAGAATTGAGTGCGATTTCAAAAATATAATTTTGTATAACTTTTACTAAATGAACGATTCTTATAAATTAGGGTTTTTTAATTAGGGGTCCTATTCCAAGTGCTAGCCAAACCTTTATCATCATTGTTGGCAATGGCCGATATTGGCCCTTAAGGGTTGAGTGCGATTTCAAAAATATAATTTTGTAGAACTTTTACTAAACGAACGATTCGTATGGATTAGGGTTGTTGACTAGGTAATTAAAGGGCCTATTCCATGTGCTAGCCAAACCTTTGTCATTATTGGTGGCAATGGCCGATATTGGCCCTTAAGTGTTGAGTGCTATTTCAAAAATGTAATTTTGTAGAACTTTTACTAAACGAACGATTCGTATGGATTAGAGTTTTTGACTAGGTAATTAAAGGGCCTATTCCAAGTGCTTTGACTTGTGGTAATTATAGGGCCTATTCCAAGTGCTAGCCAAACCTTTGTCATCATTGCTGGCAATGGCCGGTATTAGCCCTTGAGAATTGAGTGCGATTTCAAAAATATAATTTTGTAGAACTTTTACTAAACGAACGATTCGTATGGATTAGGATTTTTCAATTAGCTAATTAAGGGTCCTATTCCATGTGCTAGCCAAACCTTTGTCATTATTGTTGGCAATGGCCGATATTGGCCCTTAAGGGTTGAGTGCGATTTCAAAAATGTAATTTTGTATAACTTTTACTAAATGAACGATTCTTATAAATTAGGGTTTTTTAATTAGGTAATTAAGGGTCCTATTCCAAGTGCAAGCCAAACCTTTATCATCATTGTTGGCAATGGCCGATATTGGCCCTTAAGGGTTGAGTGCGATTTCAAAAATATAATTTTGTAGAACTTTTACTAAACGAACGATTCTTATAAATTAGGGTTTTTTAATTAGGTAATTAAGGGTCCTATTCCAAGTGCTAGCCAAACCTTTGTCATCATTGTTGGCAATGGCCGATATTGGCCCTTAAGGGTTGAGTGCGATTTCAAAAATATAATTTTGTAGAACTTTTACTAAACGAACGATTCGTATGGATTAGGGTTTTTGACTAGGAAATTAAAGGGCCTATTCCATGTGCTAGCCAAACCTGTGTCATCATTGTTGACAATTGCCGATATTGGCCCTTGAGGGTTGAGTGCTATTTCAAAAATGTAATTTTGTAGAACTTTTACTAAACGAACGATTCGTATGGATTATGATTTTTTAATTAGCTAATTAAGGGTCCTATTCCATGTGCTAGCCAAACCTTTGTCATTATTGTTGGCAATGGCCGATATTGGCCCTTAAGGGTTGAGTGCGATTTCAAAAATATAATTTTGTAGAACTTTTACTAAACGAACGATTCGTATGGATTAGGGTTTTTGACTAGGTAATTAAAGGGCCTATTCCAAGTGCTTTGACTTGTGGTAATTAAAGGGCCTATTCCAAGTGCTAGCCAAACCTTTGTCATCATTGCTGGCAATGGCCGGTATTAGCTCTTGAGAATTGAGTGCGATTTCAAAAATATAATTTTGTAGAACTTTTACTAAACGAACGATTCGTATGGATTACGATTTTTTGATTAGGTAATTAAGGGTCCTATTCCATGTGCTAGCCAAACCTTTGTCATCATTGTTGCCAATGGCCGATATTGGCCCTTGAGAATTGAGTGCGATTTCAAAAATATAATTTTGTAGAACTTTTACTAAACGAACGATTCGTATGAATTAGGGTTTTTTAATTAGGCAAGGCTGGGCAGTAACGAATTACATGTATTTGAATTACGTAATTAAAATACAAATTACAATTTGTAATTTGTATTTTAATTACTCATTCTCCTAGTAACAGTATCTTGTATTTTAATTACTAAAATTCCCCAGTTTTTGAAATTTCTTATTTAAATTTGGTTCCAGGGTCATCAGCATAAAACCTAATCATAATAATCTTCTTCTAATGATACGTTTTTTCACTAAATGAATTTTGTCAAATCAAATTTATCAATTTACAAATGTAAAGTAATTGTAATTTGTATTTTAATTACAAATGACAATTGAAAGTAATTGTAATTTGTATTTTAATTACTGAGTTTGCTGTAACTCGGAAAAGTATTTTAATTACTCAGTGTAATGTAATTTGCCCAGCCTTGGGTAGACGGCATGTCGAAAATCACTTCTGAAATGCTTCAATGCTTCTGTTCAAGATAATCGACCAGAATGGGAGAATAGACACAATAAACTGATGTTGCTACCTAGAAGGGCAAGACTGAGAAGTTCTATCTCACCCGCCATATTCGCCAGACATTGCTCTTTCGGATTACTATTTACTCCTGTCGATGTAGTCAGCCCTTCAAGAAGTACGATTCAAATCTTATGAAAGAATCAAAAAAATTGGCTGAACGAACGGATCGCTTCAAAAGAAAACGACTTTTTCAGAAATTCGCTATTATTGAGATATCCTATATTACTCGAGTTTTGCAAGTCTTTTTGCTGTGCTTAACGTTAACTTCGTTGATGTTACCGATTTTCATATAAATAATTTGATAACTTCACATGAGTTTTCGGGATTTTCCAAACCTTTCGAAATTCCCTCTCCCAATTTTCTTCGTATTTTAACTGTAAAATTATTCAAAATTTTTCTATACTTTCGAAATTATTCGAATTTTGGTATGGCTATAGTTTGCCCTTAGCTTTGATTTGCCTGATGACTTACAGATTATTTGAATTCTCGAGGTGTGGAATGATGCAAAATTTTAAAATTTGGCTATTCGAGAAATTTCGACAGAGAATCAAACCGAAATTCATTTCGATCCGATTTGCGGATGAACACGTTCCTAATTTTTTTTCCGGTTCACTTTCGGATTTCACTGATTTGTATAGTAAAGTCAATCCAAAAAAAGTCCGGCAACCGACCGACGAGACAACCGGCTCTAAGACACATTCGATCTTTTGACTTTCGGTATATCCTAAAGTGAAGCTACAGTTAATTGTATAGAATGTTTATTTCACTTACAATTAATTATGTTTCTGGTTGCGTTTGGTAAGACCTAGACCGCGGTACAACGTTAAACGAATTATACAAGTCGAATGTTGTGGTTTCGGCAGAATTTAATTTGTATGTATCTAGATAAGTTTCGAATAAAACGTTATATCTAAAAATGCAAATAAAAATAGTTTTTCGGGATAGAGTAAGTTTATATTGTTACGAGTAAGTATACGTATACGGTTGTCTGTGCAATTTTGGCAATGACCATTGAATATTTTGAATAACAAAAAAGATATCAAAATGAATTCTGGCATTAGGCCAGCTACAAAAAAAAAAAAAAATCAAATAAAAACGAATTAAAAACATTTTATATAGAGTAAATACGATTTGTGGACAAAACTTATGGTCACCGACAGACTTTTGGATCAATATTTAATTTTAATAGTCTCCTACCTATAAAATTCATCGTCGTCGTTTATAATTTATTTACTCGTGGTCGATATACGTAACAGTAATCACGACGACCTTTAAATAGTTTTCGAGAATCTGTTTTTTTCTGTTCCTTCCCCCCTCTGCCTTATGCGGTTTTCTTTTGTGATTCGAATTTGTGATGATTAGCTCTCACAAAGAATAATGAAAACGTTAAATAAAGTTCCAACACAAATATGTCATTGATATTTGGTGTTGTTGTTGTTGTTGTTGTTTTTTGCTGTTATCAAATGTACACAATCGTGCTACTTGAAAGTCAAATTAAATTTTGTATAACTACGACAATATACTTAAAATAGTTGGTAGTGCCTCTTCCCTATTGTATTATTATATGTTGGATGTTATCGCGTTTATTGTTATCAATGAAAACCGCAAACGTATGTTCTGTGTCATACGGAAGCTTATTATTTAGTTGAGACGAGTGGAGTCTAAGTGTCTGTGTAGAAATCAAAGACATTTCACTTTTCGAAAATTTTTATTCATGTTTTAATATTTTGGCGTCTGTAATATTGATTTTTGGTTAGGAGTGAACAAATATTTTATTTTTCCTACCCAGAAGTAGTTAATATAGCATTAATTTAACACTGATTTTTATTTATAGTTTTTTATTTGCTTTTATACGGTTCTCCAATTTTTTATTTTATTTTTTTTTTTTAAATATGAATGGGGTGAAGGTTGGGTTTTTACGAACATATAGGTTTTAATTTAATGTATTATTATTCGTACTATTCATAAAACATAAAAATATACCCGAAAGAATGCCGCATCAGAATAATCGATTTGCTAAACTAGTGCTAAGTTTGTCGCCTCTATATACTGTGTCGGAAGGTCGCACGTATAGCCAATATTTTATCAATGTCTGGGAATCAGGTGTATGCAGAATAATTATTTCGTTTTTCGTTCATTATATATTTTATAGTTTTATTTTCGCCAACGGAAATTAAAATACAATTTTCTTAAAAGGCCGCACGCTTTTTGTAATTGCAAGCAAAATCATCTATTACAACTTTTCGCCCTAGGGCACAATTTGTGGAAAGGTGGCCGGCATTTGAGGTTACACAAATAAGCATTCAGTGGTAATGTGTCCAAGATGTATTGCTAGATACTTTAAAGGACCCAACTATCAGATTACCTGCTGGCTTAAAAATCCAAATGAGCCCCTTTAGGATTAACTCCCCTTTAGGGACACATTATCGTAAACGAACCGAAAGTTATGTTACAACATATCTCCACAATGTGATATTTTCATTTGATGTGATGTTTTCCGAATTTTAATCCGAATTGTAACCGATAAAAAACCGAATTCATCAACAGCATCATCACTTGTAGGAAAAAATCGTCACAATTGGGTGCGTTCTTCGTCTATGTGATGAAAAACTTCAAAAACAATTTCAGAGTAGTGCAACCAAATTTTTTTCTCCAGGTTTTCTTTTGTTTCATCAAATCTTTATCATGCAAAAATTGATATAATAAAAAACTTGAAGACACAAATTTTCAGAAGGTTTGATTACATTTTTTTTGATTTTATTACGAATAAACCCCTTTCTTTGGCTGCAAAGTATATTCCACTTATTACCAGAGTTTAAAATGGGATTTCATTTCGCTCTTCGCTCTTCCTTTTTTTCAAGAGCGATAGTAAAAACTATTAAGAAGCTCATTATGTATATATCGCTCTGAAGAACAGGAGCATTATATTTATTATAAGGCTCTTGCTCTTCCACTATTGCGTTTGTGTTATCATATTTTTGCTCTTTGTTATTGAGCTATATTGAGAAAATAAATACTCTCTGCTCTGATGAATATAAACATCATTATTATATTGCTCTTGCTCTTGTTATTACGGCAAACGGTTACAATTGAAACCTTCTAAAATTCTCTCTATAGAAAACCAGATTGTTTAGTTAGCGAACAGATACACGGGCGTTGGAAATGGCATTCTAAAATGATTTTTTGATAAAGTTCTGGAATATGGCCAAGTAGGATGGAACTTGGATATTCCTTAACTGATTTTAGTGAAATTTGACATGCGCGATGGAAATGGGATTCTACGATGATTTTTAGATGAAGTTCTAGAATATTTAGAAATGCCAATATCTATGTGCTTATTGAACGATAAGTTCGACGTAAATGTTATACCTAGATCCATAAACGTATCAACATTATCAATAATAAAGCCATCCAGGAAAAAATCAAAATTAGCGGGCGTGATTTCACGGGTAAAACGGATTGTTTTACATTTGGAAATGTTTAGGGTCAAATTCTGAGCTGTGCACCACATACTGAAATTATTTAAGTCAGATTGGAAGTCTCTTGCGTCATTAGTGCATGAAATGGTTTTAAAAATTTTAATGTCGTCCGCATAGATGAGGATGTCGGAATAACTCAAACAATTCACTACGTCATTGATGAATAGTATGAAAAGCATAGGACCCAAATGACTACCTTGAGGCACTCCCGAAGTGACATTAATAACTGTTTATGTGAAACCACCAATCTTAACTATCTGAGTTCTGGAATCAAGGTAAAATCTGATCCAGTCCAGTGGGAGAAAACTACAATGCAATGAATCAAGTTTCTTTAACAGCAAGTCATGATCAATCTTATCAATCAGCCTTACAGAAATCCGTGTACACAACCTGCACAATTTTACCTCTATGTAAGGCATTAGAGACACAATTTGTAAGCAAGAGTAAATTAGTAACAGTTGATCTGCCTGGAAAGAAACCATGCTGTTTAGGAGAGATAAAAGTTTTCACGTGAAAGAATAATTGATCTTTAACAAGTTTCTCAAACAACTTGGGTAAGACTGAAATTATACAAATACCCCTATAGTTCTCAATATTACCACGAATCCCTGATTTGAAAATAGGTTTAATAAGCGATCGCTTCCAAAGAGTGGAGAAATATCCCTCTCTTAGACTTCTATTAAATAGAAAGCACACCGGAGCGGCAATTGCGTTACCGGTCAATTTTAAAAATAAAGGCGGTAATGAATCAAAGCCCGCACTATGGTTAATGTCAAGATTTGACAATTCCGATAAGATTGTATCAGTTTCCAAACGAAACATTGAAAATTTCTTATTACTCGTGACACTATTCAAGCTGCAGAGATTAGAACCTGAATCTGGATTATAAAAGCTCTCAAAGAAATCAGCAAACAAATTAACCTTATCTAGAATGTTATCACAAAATCGGTCTTTCAAATACATTGTGGAAGGGTAACCATCAGATTGATTGGTGGTTTGGCGTCTATTGGAGGGGGGTATCAAAGTTGAGTAGATTAATCTACCAGCTCCGTAACCTTCCAGTAGGGTGCGCATCACATGAGCTGTTCTGGTCTTGACATTAGGCAGCTGCGTGATGGGTACAATTGTGTAAGGGGTAACCTGTTCACAATTCGCAAGTGTACGTACTGCCTCCTCGTGGCAACCACTGGTAACTAAGGCCACTTGGCACATTTTTGGCCATTTAGCACAGGCTAAAGTACGGCGCTAAAGGAGAAAACCTTGACAAAAAACCCTAATCTAAGGTGGAACAGCATATGCCGAAAGATGAATGGCTGATAGGTTAATCAGCCCAAAATATGCGAACTCTAGATACCAGGCACCCTCCAGTTTTATTTAGCCTTCCTGTAGTAAAGCTGGGTGACCTACAGGTGATTTGCAATTCCGAGCAACTCGTAAGAGTAAAATCAAACGGAATACGGGGCAGGAGTAGGAATATACGAGAGTGGGACAACCCTCTCGAGGTCCTTGAGCTCCAATGCTATCGTTTTTCTAGCGGAACTACATGCTATAGTAAACATCTAGGAGGGACAGCAATAAGCCCAGATAGTATGTATCACGTACCGGGAGGCAGTATCGTCAGGTTCATTAAGAACCTGAATATTGACTGGACGGATAATTAAGCAGGGGCCAGTACAATAGATCTTTTAGGTCGCAGTGCGAGGTGGCTGACCGCCCGCATGGCCCCCCCAATAATAATAATAATAATAATAATAGCCATCAGATTTTCTTTTATAGTTAACAAAATGCTAAAAGTGATTGGGTTTCGATTTAATTTGTGATTCCACCTCCAAAACATAATTACTGAAAAGATACATTGTTTCAGTCCCAACCAAAAAATTTCAGATAAGAACTTTTCCACGTCATCGTTCATGTTTATGGGAGTTAAATTGTTATCCATATACTCCCATATAATACCTGGCAAGTTAAAATCACCAAAGATAAATAAGAGGTCCTCAGGTTGAAGAAGTGCAGTAATATTAAGTTTCACGGTGTCCAAAAACATAACATAAACCGCGACGCTTGAATGACATGGTATATATGCGACACAAATGATCATCGAGTATGAATGAAACCGTAAGCGCACAGCAACAACTTCAGTACCGCAGTTGGTTAACGTTATCGGCATAGATGAGTATTTGTTAGAGACGGCTGTTATAATACCACCCCCAGCGGCATAAGTGTCTTGCTGTAGATGTCTGTCTCTCCGATAAACTGCATAAGTTGGTGGAAAATACTCCTCGGTTCTGTAATGGGCAGTCAACCACGTTTCCGTGATGCAAATAACGTCGTAATTCTCCTCCAAAATTGACAGATATAGAGACTTAGATTTAGTTCGAATGCCGCTCGAATTATGGTTATAAAGGGTTTTCCAATAAGGACTTGACAACTTGGAGCTTTCACTGTGAACGCGCCCTTAAACCAATAACTAAACTGTCAGTGTCAAAACATTCAGTAAAGACAACATTTTCATCATGATGAAGTACACGAATGAACAACGTTTACAAATATGTAATTAAAATTTACTACAAGTCGATGACTGCAACTTCAAGAGCGTTAATTCCAATTTTTGGTCGTAATTATCGTCCCAGTAGATAAGCAATTCGTAATCTAGTGAAAAAATTTGAGCCTAAATATTCGCTGTCGATTGTTCCCGTGCCAGTGAGATAACGGGTTGGTCGAAGTGCTAAGAATATTGCTGCCGTTCAAGCGCCCGTCGCAAATGAACCAAAACAGTCGATTCGCTGCTACAGAGACATGTTGCAACGTTATTTCTTTGGTCAATTGCATGAACTAGACATTAATGATATGTGGTTTCAACAAAATGGTGCGACATGCCACACAGCGGGTCTAACAATCGACTTATTAAAATCTAAATTCGATGAACGTGTTAAATCCAGAAATGGTCTTGTCAATTGGCCGACTAGATCGTGTGATTTAACATCTCTAGACCTTTTTTTATGGGGCTACGTTAAATCATTGGTCTATGCCAACAAGCCGGTGTCGTTAAAGGAGCTCAGAGCCAATATTAAACGAGAGATACCGGCCGTTTCGGTCGACATGTGTGGCCGAATAATCGAAAATTGGGTTCAACGAATCGACACTTGCAAACGTTTCCGTGGTAGACATATGAACGATGTCGAATTCCATACATAAATGTTTTGATTGTACTTTGACCCAATAATAAAATTTTCGAGATATCTCAAATGGTTTGCGTTTTATTTTAAAAAAAAGTTGTCAAGTCCTTATTGGAAAATCCTTTATATATTTAAAAATGAATAAGGCTGGGGATTTGTTCCGCAGTTGAGAGGCTTAAAAGATGGTGTGGTGGCAGGCGCAGATGTTATTGTTTGGTTGGGAATGTTACACCAGTCCGGTTTTTTGCCACACGTGGATAGCTGGTAAATGGCCGAATTATTACCCTAAGTGGCCAAGCCTCAGAATTATTGAGCATATTGTAATGGGTTTCCTTCAATCCGATTTTAAATGAGATGAATGTTAGTGAGTTATCGATAACACGATCCATGGATAGTAAGAATTTACATTCAACGTCCTCTGATGAACAGTCCTGCAGTTTGTCACAAATATACTCAACAATTCGATCAGAAGTGATAGATAGATCAAAACGACTAATATATAAAAATTTTTTGTTCGGCAGAGGTACAGTTCTAATCGAGTTGATCTGTGTGCCAGTACCCATGACTTCCTGTGTTAGTTCTGGCGAAGTATAGCTAATGGGATTGGACATTGTCTCAGCTACTGCTACAGATAATGGTTTATTAGCAATATCAACAGTATTTTTATCCAGCAAGGCATTGATTAATTTGCAGTTTTCAGCAACCTCCGTTTCAATTTTTTTTAAGTCCAATTTTTCGGCAGCTCTGTCAATAGGATGGAACTTAGCTATTTCTTAATCGATTTTCGTGAAATTTGACATGCGCAACGGAAACGGGATTCTAAAATGATTTTTAGATGAGTTACTGAAATAAGAAACATTTACATGGAACTTGGATATTCCTTAACCGATTGTGATGCAATTCAATATATGCGTTGGAAGTGGGATTCTAAAATAGTTTTTAGAAAAGTTCTGGAATATGGCCAAATTGGATGGAAATTACAGATTATTTCTCTACCGATTTTCGATCTGCCTCACAGCAGATAAACCTCGACAGCTGCGTGGATTACGGAAACTGCCACAGACAATAGCTTTTGAGGTTACTCAAATTGATATATTTATTATACATCGGCCGTAACCTGTTTAGGTTACTTATATTGATATAATTATTATAAAGGGTGTTTTTTTAAGCCTGATAGACCTTGAAATTGTAAAAAATTTAATTTTTATGAAACATATACTCTGGCAGATCTCAGTATACTCTAGCAAATCATCATGAATAGACTCACGCTTCAACAATGCTTCGAAATTATTAAAATTTACTTTGAAAATCAGTCGTCAATTCGCGCAACTTATAGAGGACTTCGTGATTTTTATGACGCACATAATCGTCCATCTGAGCAAGCCATCCGTCGAACTGTGGATAGATTTCGTACCACATACTCTCTAGAGGATGCAATAACATCAACACGTCGAAGGAATGTGCGTACTGAAGAGAATATCGCCGCTGTAAACGAAAGTGTGGAAGAAGACCCAAATTTATCGATTCGACGTCGTTCGCAGGATTTTTTGTTTGAAAATATGGATGACATTGATCCGGACGAGATGTGGTTTCAACAGGATGGCGCTACGTGCCATACGGCGACCGCAACCATCGACTTATTAAAATCAAAATTTGGCGATAAGTTGATTTCGAGAAATGGACCTGTCAATTGGCCTCCAAGGTCGTGCGATTTGACACCTCTCGATTATTTCCTGTAGGGCTACGTAAAGTCACTGGTATCAGAATGCATTTCGTCATAAACAGCCGCGGTGCCCATACGCCCAAAATCATTTTCAAATACTAATGCCATGTATTGATCTTTCGAATAAAGACAAATTTTTGATTACAATTAAATTGTTTGTGTTAATTTTTACAATTTCAAGTTCTATCGGGCTTAAAAAAACACCCTTTACATCTGCCGGGAAATTTAATCGCAATCTAAGGAAAATAAGAAAAAATGGGTGGCAGCACGCTAATGTTAGTGTAGGGTCCCGGAATTAGGAAAATCATTTTAGAATCCCATTTCCAAAGAATATTTCAAATTGCATAACAATCGGTTAAGAAATAGCCAAGTTCCATCATAATTGGCCATATTCCAGAACTTCATCTAAAAATCATTTTAGAATCCCATTTGCAACGAGCATGTCAAGGAATAACCAAGTTCCATCACAACTGGCCATATTTCAGAACTTTATCCAAAAATCATTTTAGAATCCCATTTTCAACGCACATGTAAAATTTCACTAAAATCGGGTAAGAAATTGCCAAGTTCCGTCCTAGTGGGCCATATTCCAGAAATTCATCTAAATATTGTCGTCTCAGGACTAGAGTACGCTAAGCGACAAAATCACTAATTTGAGAAAAATGAAAATGAAAGTTTGCATTAATTGAATAAAATATTGAAAATGGTGGATAGTGGAAAACACAGAACCAGTTTCCTCAGGAACGGGTATTCTGATTAAAACGTAAATACGCGCAGACAAAGGATAATTGTTGAAACCTAAGCAACCATCAAAATCCGGAAAATGTCCATTTGGTGGTTAGCGTACTCTATGTAGTCCTGAGACGACGGTATGTCTGTTACAAAAAATATCGCTCCCTAATGTATTTTCTTCAATCGCTCTGTAGAATGGATTGGGAGCGATATTTTTAACTTTTACGCTCCCTGTTTTAAGAGCAAAATTAAAAATAAAAATTTAAATCACTTTGAAAGAGCGAAATAAATTTTTTTTGTGTTTATCATTAGAGGGTAAGAGCGTAAAAGCAAACTGAAAAAAAAATTTATTGGAAGCAAGAGCGAAAATTTTTATAAAGAGCTCTAAAAGAGCGGAAAATTTAAACTCTCCTTATTACACCCTTAAAACTGTGCAATTAATGGAATGATATGGAATACATTCGAGCTATCTTAAGCTAAGAATTATCCCGATTCTGATTTAAACGTTATCTGATATTTTAGGAATTTTTCTAAATTTTGTAGTATTGAGAAATTGAGATAATTCACAACTTGAGAGTTTTTCAAGTTTTGTTCGAATTATTTTGACTTCCAGTTCATTTGAGTTTTCAGGTTATGTTGCTTTCATATTGCATTTTCCTGATGATTTTAGGTTTATTGAAGATTATTTGTGATTGTTAGAATTGATTTGGCGATTATTGAGGATTTTCAAGTGTATTCATGATTATTTGAGATTTTTCAAAATTATATCGTGACTTTTAGGTATTTGATACCTCTAAGTTACTCCAGAGATACTTCGAATTACTCCAGAATTCAAGTTTTATTGGAAATGTTTCGACTTTAGATGACTTTACTTCAGAATTTTCGAAATTTTGTAATATTCGAAGAATTATCAACGTTATTCCAATCAAAAACTAAATCCACTTCAATTAATTCGACATTATTTTGGGATTTTAGGCGATGCCTATTTTAACATTTCTATAACGACAATTCGGATCCGTAGTTCGTAAAGTAATATGGGATGGTCAATTAGGAGAGAACTTGTTCGATGGAAACGGGTTTCTAAAATGATTTTTAGATACATTTACTTTTGGAAAATAGGTCATATTATGCACATTGCTGTTTTTTAAAACGACGTTGATGAAATTCTGCATGTGCAATGGAAATGCGATTGGATAAAGCTTTTCAGATGAAGTTCATGAATTAAAAAAACAAAGTTTTGTTTATTAGAGAGTAATAAGCCTATGATTTTACCAATACTAATATTTTCCTGGTAAATACCGGATACCCTTCTATACAGTTTATCATTGTAAGGGTTTTGAAGAATACAACAAGAATACAGTTCGAGAAATTTAATAGGCAAAATTAACGTTACTGTGGTTTAATAGATTGCAGAAATTAATGCAAGTAAGAAAATACTAAATACTTGTATGGAGCATGTGTAGCAAGGCGCATAAGAAAATTTCATTTAGATTATACTTATATGCATAACCTAAACATTTAATAAATTTACAAGTTCACAGGTTTATCAGTCTGAGTGGATCTGTTCTTCTTAGTCGCCAAAACCACGGCTGTTTTAGTATATTCCTGGCCAATTCGTTCGGATATGCTTCTATTTTGGAGTAATATTTCGAACTGAATTCTTTAATTGTTTCTTTAATGGTTTTAATCCCAAGGTCGTCATGTATATTACTATTTCGAATGTACCACGGATCATTGATAATACTGCAAAGTATTTTCGCTTGGGTTCGTTGCAGGAGTTCTCTGTTTGCGCTTTGTTTCAATATTATTTTTCCACGATGACCTCCTTTCCACGTTAACCTCTTATCCCGGCGTTTGTTCAGCGTAAATGTGACATGAGTTGATTTGTTTTCCTTCACTTTTATTCGCCATGCCTTCAGCAAGTTCGAGACTTTGTTTAAATGATTCTGTAACTCCTTTATGGCAGTTTCGGGATTATTGTGTGACACCAGGATGGCCGTATTATCAGGAAATGTTGATATTATTACTTTGTTGATTAGAGGTAAATCAGCTGTGTACAACAAGTATAATATTGGTTCTAGAACGCTGCCTTGCGGTACACCTGGTTTGACCATATTTCTTCGGTAGAAGCTCCTTAATTTTGTATAATTAGTCCATCGTGTCAAACTTTATCAAAGGCTTGTGCGGTATCCAAAAAGGCGGCAGAACAATATTTCTTTTCCCCCGAAGGTGATTTTGATTGCATTTACAATTCTGTGTACTTGCTCTGGTACCATGTTGGTTTCGGAACCAAAATTGATGGTCTGGAATAACGCGCCATTCTTCTAATATTGGTTTCAATTTCGTTAGTAACATTTTTTCAAATAGCTTTGAGATTGTGGGCAGCATGTTAATTGAACGATATGATGAGATCTGCGTTCCATTTTTTTCCTGGCTTATGTATCATTGTGAGATCATATCCTGGTGTCTTTTTCGGGCTTATGCAATTTTTAAATGTATTCTTAACTTTATTCCAATTTTACTTTATAGGTTTGTAGGATAAACAATCATTCATTTGGTGGGGTAGCACGAAATAATTATCTTCTTCGTGTGGTGCGAATACTGTTGTTTCTCGCCCAATTTCCTGTTGGCAGTCTGAATCGGTGGTTTCGAATTTTTTGGCCTTTTTAAATTTTATGTGGCCTTCCACAAAGAGTAATATGTCCTCTTGGTTGCCGAGAGATTACTTAAATAGTTCTGGACACTTTGGTTTTCTTCTTCCCGCAACGAAAATCTTAGGGCCTTAATAGCTTGATTTAATTTCCATTTTAATAACGGATTAGTTCCTGTATATTATGTGACAGTTTATTAACGTTTTCAGAACTATTTACGAAGGGTGTACCCCTTTCACCTGATAATGTTATGACTAGTCTTAGGATTCGTAGGTAAAAAAATATTTCTTTTGGGAAATCCAAACCAAAAATTTGTTGGATAGTTTATTCTTTTTAGAACAAATAAAAGCGAATGAGCTGTTACCACATATTTTGAAATATTTTGGCAAACACACATTTTTTTTACATATTTCCACTTATTTTACGGTTTACCACATATTTAATGGTTTATTTAGAATATTTTTAATTTTTCTTCAAGAATAACGTAATTCGACTTTCATATAGCTTAAAATTTAATAAATCAAAAAAATTTTATAAGCCAAATTTTAAATTTAGGTCAAGAAATATTTTTTTTTTGAAGTTAAAAAAGTTTTGGTTTGGCCTAAATTCCGCTTAGTTAAAATTGCTTAACTATAAAAACGGAGGAAATGCAATTCGACCCCATATTTATGCACTTGAGCAACAGTTATATTCATATTCAAAATGGACTCGAACGAAAACTAGTTTTTAATCCGAAAAGCTCCAAGTTATTACATGTTTGAGGGAAATGTTGAATGTAAATGTGTAAATACTAACTGCATTATTTGACCAAAATGGTAGATTAGAAATCGATTTCGAATTACAATTAAAACACAATGGATTTGACCAAAATTAGAGGTAATTTGAAAGGTAACAAAATTCGCTTCAATTCTGAATTGAACGTAATGATTGTGAATGAAATTTTAAGTAGAATAAAATTAAATTAGAATTACAAACTAGATTTGAACAATATCTTGTGTTTAATATGAATCAAAAGCTAATCGTAGTTTTCAGCAGAAATTTAGTTATAAATAGAGTTTGAATTCCAATTTTTTTTTATAAAAATTCCAACGAGTGGTTAACTAAATATTGAGTGGATTTAAAAAAACCTCAAGTTTAAAATCCATAAATTTTCAGTTTGAAATTAAACAGATACAAATTTAATTGAGTTACAATTCGAACTACGACACCAACAAAATTTTGAGTGAAATTTAAAATAGAAAGTAACAAAATGTTTCTGAATTAAACCACATTTTACATGGAATTAAATAGTACAAATTGTTGTACAGTGTTACTTGCGTTAAGAAATTGATTAGCACATTCTGCTTGGTGTTCAGCAAAAATTTGAGTGAAAATTTGTTGTTCCAAACTATATTTAAACAAAATTTTAGTAAGAATTGAGTTGCAACACGAGATTTGATCTCAAACAACCAACAAATTTTCCTTTGAATTTAGTTTAGAAATTTGAATCGGAAATTTTGAGTGAAATTTGAACTAGGAATTTAAATTTAAAAAAATGGTTTTGGCATTCCAAACCAATTAAATCTTTGATATAAATTATATATAGGAATTGAGCTACAATTCGAATTTTAATTTCACAAAATTTTGAGAGAAATATAGTTTAACATTGCGCAATAGATATATGTACATACTGAGTGGGTTTTCAATTAGAAAACAAAAATATGAGAGCAAATTAGATGGAGCAAAGAATAGACACATATGCGAAGGGACCACCAAAATACATATTTAATTGATCAAAAAATTAGACTGGAAAAGAAAATAGTTTTAATGGATTCGAATAAAACCTTGGATGCACCCAGAATAAAACTAGATTACAATTCCATTTGGATTTGAATAAACTTTGAGTGACATTTTAGTCCGAAATTATGTTAAACACTTCTAAACTGTACTTGAATGTTGATTGTAATTTTGATCATGCTCATTGAATTAAATTGAAATAAAAACTTGAGTGAAATTTAAGGTTTTAAGAAATATTTTGGTACTCAAAATTGAGATTGAATTCCAAAACACCAATTCTGGTTGCAATTAAGTTCGAAATTTTATGATATTTTGTTTACAAATTAAGTAAATATTCCAACCTAGATTTGTCTAAATGTGCTTGATTAGAAATTTGGAGTACAACTTCAGCTTTGATTTAAGAAAAGTAGAATTTAAAATTCTAGTTTGCATCAAAAGGTTTGTTAAATTTGTATCGCAACTATAGTAATTTGGACTACAGCAAAAACATAACTGTAATGTAGTTTTAGTTTAAAAGTTGAGTTTGTATTTCGAATTAAAGATTAAGTTATAATTATAAAATAGGTTTGAGCAAAATTGTATGTTTAGTGAGGGCAAAATTCTGGAAAAAGTTGTTTTGGGTTTTTTATTGCAATTAGATAGACATTTTGTGGTATTTTGAATACAAATAGGCTAAGTTCCAAACTCGATTTGACTTGATTTGAGAAGTGAAAGTTTGATATTCCAAACAAAATTTTAATTGAAATTAGTCAAAATTGCAATAAAACAATAAAATTATTTAGTATCAGCACGTATAATATAAAAGAATTAGCATTTCAAACTGTAATTGAAATCTTGATGGCAACTTAAATTAAAAATTGAGTTTGAATTACAATTTGAATTGAGCAAAAATATGAGCGGTATTTAGTTTTTCTTAGTTTCAAACTTGCTTTAATAGTGTGAATATTTTAGTCTCAACCGTTACGGTGTTCTTTTGAAGTAAGTATCGCTTACCAGTCCAAATTTTTAAGTATATGGATGAATGATGGGACCATTTTTGGCTACTTCTCCAGCACTTTGTAATCCAGGAAAGTTAGTTTATCCAACTTTATAGCCAAGAACTTGATACTTTTCAAAATTTGACCACATATTTTTAATCACATATTTTGCAATTTTAGTTACATATTTTAGGAACATATTTTTGAAATTCTAAGCCTAGTTATGACATATCTTTTAGATTTTCTGCCACCGCATCAATATCAGCTGGTATGATCAGAGGAATATTAAGTAGACAATTTTGTTCGACAAAGTAGCCTCCTATATTGATCCCAATTAGTTTGCTTGTTTGTAAGACGGTTCGGTATTTCGTTTCTTAGGACATCGGAACTTACTGTTACTATTACCGAGACAGACAGATCATAGCAAGTTTACCAGAGAGCAATAAGTCTATGATTTTACCAATACTAATGTTTTCCTGGTAAATACCGGATACCCTTCGATATCCCACCGATCAGACGTGTTTTTGATTTCGGTGCAATCGTAATTTTAATTTAATTATATTTAATAGTTTCTGTGTTTTTGTGTTTAACTCTGAATCTATAAATAATCAGTGTACTATAAGTAGTTTTATAGTTTTAGTGATAATGGATAAGAAGTGTTTTGAATGTGGTTGTGCTACAAAAGAACTGTACTTTTGTTGTGTTGTTTGTGATAAATCAATTGATTTTAAGTGTTTTGGCATCAAAAGCAAAACTACCTTCGATTTAATTTGTCAACTAAAAAATCTTCGTTATATTTGTGACGATTGTGATGATCTGCTTAAAGTCCAAATGGATTTATTTTCAAAGATGACAGACAGATTCTTTCAATGTTATTAACACAAACATTCATAACCTCCAAAGTGATCTAATTTCCATGCGAGTTCAAAATTATCCAATACTAAAAATAAATGATGGTACCGTAGCTCAGATTCAGTCTGAACGGGCTACAAATTTATTACCGACGATGATGACTAATAATGATTGTATGAATCAAACTAAAACTAAAACCTCAAATATAAACATGTGCAAAAATGTTTCACCGGTAATTTCATCGAAACATTCGATGATTTATAATAATAATGTGGCTTTCCAAAACAAAAAGCTTAAACCTGATGTCTTAATTAGTACCGGTAGTAATATAACATCTATTGAAGCTATTCTACCACGTAAATGGATTTTTGTGTCGAGACTTAAACCTATCATTACTGACAGTGAATTCACTGAGTTTGTGAAAAATAATCTTCAAATTTCGGATGCTACTTGTGTACGGATCAATAAAGATTCGCAGAATGGAATAGGAGCGCCTTATATTTCGTATAAAATAAGTGTGCCACTTGAATCCTTTGAGATTATTTTCGGGGAGGTCGGCGGCTCCCTCAACGAGTGCCATTTTATATATTTTCAAAATGTTCGCGGTATTGCCTCTAAATCCGCTGAGTTCTATCGCTTTGTCGTCGCTTCTATGTATTCCGTTTACGTGATTGTAGAGACCAATTTAAATCCGAATATATATAGTTCTGAGTATTTTCCGACAGAATATATTGTATACAGGTGTGACCGCTCGGCACTATCTAGTGTCAAATCAAGTGGAAGAGGTGTATTGATGGCAGTTCATTCATCTATTGTAAGTGTGGCAGTTGACAGTGATCCAACAATTGAACTTTTATGCATCAAGTTAAAAATATTTTCATTGCTGGCCTTTACATTCCTCTGAGGTCTTCATCTGAATTTTATACGACATATATAAACTGTTTGTATAATATAATTTATAAACTCAACTTTGTTGACAACGTGCTGATAGTTGGCGATTTCAACTTGCCAAAGGTTGAATGGCTGGTAGGTTGTAATTCTATTAAATCTTATGATTTTAGGCGTGCTGATAATGATGGTCTGATTTTTTATTTCAAATCAGTAGAGTGGGATTCGTGTTTTTCTTTGGTGGATATTGACCGCGACGTGCAAATTTTCTATGGCATTTTATTTATTTGCTTCGACAGGTTTGTATTGGTTTCTAATAAAAAAGTTAATCGTAATAATCCTCCGTGGTTTAACAACGTTCTAATAAACCTACGAAATCGTAAGAAAAAATTATATCGAAGATGGAAGTTATCCGGAAACGCTGACGACAATTTAGCATTTTTAATTTTATCGAAACGTTTTGACGATTTGCATTATATTGCTTATAAAAATTTTATTATTAAGGCTCAAAATAATATGACTTCAAATCCAAAATCATTCTGGAAATTCGTTGACTCCAAAAGGAAAACTTTTCGATTTCCATCAACTATGCGGTTCAATGATATTACTAGTAATAATTCTGGGGATATGGCTGACTTATTTGCTTCATTTTTTCAAAATATATATAGAGAGACTGATATTGATAATGACAAATATGTTAGTGCAGAAGGTAGTTGTACCAACTCTTGTTTGTACACACCTCACATATCTCCATAGGATATCGTTAAATCCCTCCATTTGTTTAAGGATGGATGTGGCCCAGATGGTATTCCTTCATACTTTCTTAAAAATTTTAGTAATGAAATGGCTCTGCCTTTGTCAATTTTATTTAATGATTCACTTTTAAAAGGTGTTTTTCCGGTTGCCTGGAAATCGTCTCATATTGTACCGATATTTAAATCTGGCAATAGGAGTGATGTTTCTAACTACAGGGGTATTTCGTTATTATCAGCCATTCCTAAATTATTTGAGTCAATTGTGTGTGATTATATGTTTTTTTGGACTAAAGTCGTTTATTGTAGATGAGCAACATGGTTTTTTCCGTAGACGTTCTACTGTGTCAAATTTAGTGGAGTTTACGAAACATGCCACGGTGGTGATTGAGAGTAATGCTCAACTGGATGTCATTTACACCGACTAGGGCGTTTGGCTCAATCAATCACTTTATTGTTTTGCAAAAATTAAAATTAATGATAATTTAATCAAATGGCTTGAGTCGTACCTCACTGGGCCGGGTACAGTCTGTAGAAATTAACAACAGTTTTTCTAAACCAATTTATGTTTATTCTGGAGTACCTCAGGGCTCACATCTTGGTCCACTTATTTTCATATTATTTGTAAATGATATCACAAAATGCATAAAATTTTCCCGATGTCTAATATATGCTGATGACCTAAAAATATTTTCTCCTATTCGTAATCTATCTGATGTAGTTAAATTACAAATGGATATGGACGGGGTAAGCTCTTGGTGTACGAATAATTTATTACATTTGAATGGAGCTAAGTGCAAAATGGTGACGTTTACACGTTCATCTTCGCATCTTATTTATAATTACAACATTGCAAATAACACTTTGAATCGTGTTAACCAAATAAGGGATCTTGGAATTATATTCACTTCTACATGATCATTTAATCGGCATTTTGACATGATGTGTGCCAAAGCCAATTCTATGTTGGGATTTTTAAAACGTAGTATGAAAGAGTTTAATAATCCTAAAGTTTTTGTTTGCATGTATCAATCTCTTGTACGCTCACAGCTCGAATATGCATCATGCGTATGGTCTCCACGTTATAGAGGGGAGTTTGTATAGTGGGGAGTTTGACCGTCGATTACCTTAGTGGGAAAATGTTAGGGATCTACCTTCATATGTAGATAGATGTGAATCTTTGAAAATTGAGCCACTTGAAATTCGTCGTCAGCATGCTGGAGCTATTTTTATTTCTGATTTACTTAACGGTAATATTTTGAGTGCGTACTTGTTAATGAATCTAAAATTGTATGCTTCTATTAAAAACCTACGTACTCGCACACTCTTGAAAATTGATTTTCACCGAACGAATTATGGAAGCGACGAGCCTTTGAATTCTATGTCGAAACTTTATAACGAACTTTGCATATTTTGCGACTTTAACATGACGAAAGTGGAAATCAGACAATCAATAAAAAAAAAATATTTCAGTTGAATTCAAAATTGTACTGGAGCTTATGGTTCTGAATAATTTTTTTTTTAAATAAATAGCAATCCGTGGCCTTAGCAAATTTACGTGGAATGCCCTTAGTTACAGAAAAGTCAATTAAACCAGGAATTTTCTTTTTATCCGTAGGCCAGTAAGTTGGGTTACTGGCAGATAAATAATCCAGGGACTGTTCCTCTGTAGCATCATAAAGTTGTTTGCCTTTCAGCAATGTTTATATGGAACCCCAATGAGTATGTTTTAGCGTTGTAATCACCTATCGCAAGAAATTTATTACCCAGCTGGCTGAAATAATCCAAGAACTGGAGTTTTTTTATAACATGTTTTGGACGGCAGTACCCTGCCGATATGACACAGTTTTCAGACCATTCCTGCAGACAGATACCGGTTGATTGTATATGTTCTTTCTCATATTTCACATGTTCAGTAGCTATTTTTGGTGGCTCATGGCTATTTTGATGATGGTCATTTTTGACTTTTTACGACTACCTGCATCAGCGTTTTCATATTCTGCATCATAAGACCCATGGTTCTCTTCATCATCACGATGAAACTTCGCATCATATTAGCTAAATTGTTTAAAGCTGTCGGGATAGTTCCCTCTTCACTTGCTTTCACTTTAGGAGCGACACCATTAAGAATATTTGCGTATGAAACACTTTGGTGTATGCTGCCGTTTACAGTTTTGTATTGTTTGTCTTTACAATTTCTGGTCGTGCTTCTTTTCTAGCTGAAGAATGAAGATTAAGGATTCGTTGCTCTGCTCGCTGCTTTGGATTGATTCTCCTTTTCAATTCTAGATAAATTGGGCACCCTCTATAATTAGCTGTGTGATTTCCATCGCAGTTGCTCACTTAACACATTTTACCGGCCTATTTTTTCCTGGGTTCCTCGATGGTAACCCTTCTGTACAATAGATATTTTAGGTCAAATAATGTATGTTTGCCTTTGACCTTTTTATTGTTTGGTTCTAATTCCAGATGGAACAATAGATGAGGCGCCTTCTTCCGATTAAAAATATAGAAGCCTTTTTCAGCGAGAGCAGCTTGTATTTCGTTTGGATGTAGTAATGTTTAGCAACTTGGTCAAAATGTTTAATTAACGTTCTGTAAGTATCAATATTGAGCGGTTGAATTTTTTGTTTCTTTTATATCTCCTCTTTTGATCTCGGAAATATAAAATGCACCTTCCGTAATAAACGCGATCGTTTTTGCAAGTTCCCTATTTGATTTTTCCTCAAATAGATTGGTGGCGGCTTCTCAGTTTTTGGAGTTTTTCTCCAAGAGTTTTAACCAAGTAAGAATACCTATTACTATGCGTTAATTCAACGCTAGCTAGTTTAGTGTATTCATTCGCGCTTGCACTAGCCGCTGCTCTAGGCAAAATTAACGTTACAGTGGTTGAACTGATTACAGAAATTGATGCAAACAAACAACAAACAATGAAAATGTTTTGTAAATTAATTAGTAAAGGTTTTTCGATGCCCTCGAATTATGAATGTTTTACGAAATATTCCGCTGAATGTTTTAGTAAGAAAATAAGTAAATGCTTGTATCTGGCTTTTGACACAATTTGATGAAAATAAGAAGTATAAGGCAAGGTTTTTAAGTCAATATTTAAAAAATAAGCAACGTATTCAGATAAAGATGAATTTGTTTGCCACATTGTCTGGATCATTGTACTTAATATAAATACAGATAAATCACTCGAAGTCACCAGATCGTAATATCAAAGAATTGTTTCGTTTTTTTCTTCACACAACCAATATTTACATATTGATTTCAAATTCATTACAAATACATATCGTCGTGTCCAAATAAGAGTATTACATCTACAAATCGCTAGTTTTTTTGAAGAGGCTTTAAAGTTGTTAATGCTAATTTCGGCTTAATTTTTTTTTTAGATAAAGTTCTTTCCAGAAAGTGTGGCAAGAATTTTATTTAAAAAAAATTAAGCCAAATTTAACATTAAAAACTTGAGACGCCCCTTCAAAAAATTAATGGTTTGCAGATGTAATACTCTTATTTGGACACGACGATATGGTGATATAAACCAATTTATCTAAATATAGACCACCACTGTAATATTGATAAGAGAATATTTTTATTGACATTGCAATAAAATTTGAGGCCTGTGTCACTAACCGTCGAATGATTTAGGGCAATAGTGTGCGATAACATTTTTATTATCAGCAAATGTTGTAATAGGTTATAAACGGATTCTAATTGTACACCAATTAAACATTTCAAATATGTGTTTCCAATTTAGTCTCATTTATAATTGATAATCGAATAATTATAATGTGTAGTCAAGTTCAATACTATTGCTCTTATCCGAATGTCGGCATTTTGTTTTTATATGATCAACACCCAATACATGTCATAATTTAATAACATAAAGTGGTTTATTTATATACATATTCTTAAGTATATACATAAATTACACCAAACAAAGTCATGAATACTAATTAGATTTTAACTTACATATTTGTACTTAGTTTAGTCATTTGATAATGAGAACCTGTACTCATACGTTACATTTCAATCGTTTCCCATTATCACCCATATTTGATACATGAATAATTGAAAGTGAAACTTCCTAATTCAATTAACGTGTGTTTATATATGTACAACGTACTTGTCTACAACAAAAATTACAAAAACAAATTTAAATATTCCCATGATGCGAATTTTCAAGTTTTTTAATTACATTTTCTTCGGTTTTAGATAATGAACAACTATCAAGGAGATTTATCCACGTATTTTCTATTTACATTACAAATATTTTGACGGAAAATGAGTTGGGTTGGGTAGCGCCTAGATACATACTAAAACAATTTTTTCATTTTTCATAATGTATTATTTCCGTGTTGAATTTAATTCAATGGTATAACGAATAAACGATCTACAAATTATAGCTGGTAAGTAAACGACTGTACTATACAGGAAAACTAAAAACGAATCATGCAAAATTAAATGCATATTTAACAACATAAAAATCAATAAAAGAAAAATTAAATTTGCATAATGACATGTTGGTGCACTGAAACCTAATCAACCGATTTGCAAAAATATAAACAAAATCGAAGTTCTTCAATTTTTAATTTTTGTTAGTGCCATTAAAAACTATTCTTAGTAAATGGGGAGCACATATACGTTACACATACGTTTAATTTTTAATTTTTGTTGCCAACGAACTTTGTATTAGGGTTAGAAATATGTACACATATGGTTTGTTCTCATGTTTATTCCATTTTATATAATCACCATCGTCAATTTATTTTAAAACAACAATATTCATCAATTAACTCCACGAGACCTCCTTTTGAACATCGTCTATTTTATACAACTTTTGCCATTTTAAAACTTTAAACCTTTTAACTGTAAAACTTTTCAAGTAGGTATATAATAAAATGTTTTTTAAATTATAATACAAGTTTTTCTAACCGATTTAGATTATTCAAGTAAAAAGGAACAATTTTTGTCTAAAAGTTATTTTGTCTGATTTTTAGTTGTTGAGATATTTCAGCTTTTTGTGATCATTCAACATTTACATGGTGAGGAAATGATTGGCTTAATTCAGCTGATTTACAATCAAATTTTTAAAATGTTCCCTTCTTCCTTTTGTTCCTTTCAAAAGTTCCTTTTGTTCAATATTAAATTTGAACCCGTCTAACTGTACCAACCTTAGTCAAAAGACCAAACTATTGAAATCCTGTCAAAAACGATCAAAAATTTGGTTGGTCCAAAACCACCTTTCTCGACGTTTTGAAAATTCCCTGAGTCTAAAAAAGCAAAAAAAAATGTCTGCCTGGATGTCTGTTGGTCTGTACCCATGGTATCTCGAGAACGGCTTGTTCGATTTCGAATTTGGTCAAGGATGGTCAAGGCGGAGATTTGAAAAGCTTTTGGAACCTGTGCGTCAAGAGGGTCGGGTACCTGCCATACGAATTGACCCAAAATACCTGGTTATAGAAATATTTACCAATTTTTTATATGCGTAACGAACACAGTTATTGGCACCCATAAGAAAATTTTAACTTAACAAAGCTACCAAATTTATTGGTTTTCAAAAAATTGTTCGTGGCCATTGAGTATTGTTATGTTTTCAACACCATTTATATTTTCAATTACTTAGTCGCACTAAACAAATTCATTAATATTGGCAATATCTATGCCAGTAATGCCTTCTGATGAGAGTGATAGAAAATCCGTCTGCGAACCATTGTTGGCCACATTTCCTTCCACCGTTCATTTAAATTTATTGAACTTAAGATAGGTATAAATTTATGTAAAGTTTTAAAATCATCCGACCTATCTTCAATATCTGCAGCGTTATCAAATGTTTCCAACATTGCTACTTTTTCGGTTCCTAAAATAGTACAGCATTCATGAAAAGCATCTGTGTCATCTGAATTTTTAATATTTTGAAAATGCGCTACTGACGGTCTACCTAGGCACTTGGACGTATTTATGGCATACTTATTCCAGGGAAAAAGGCCACATGCCTTAAATCCCTTCCGCAAAGTATCGGAAGACACCGATTTTTCCACCACTTCTTTTAATAATTGACCAAATATGTCCCTAGTGAGATTTTTGCTAGGGTTCTTACGCCTCCATTCTAGCACTGAGCTATTCCATGCACTTTTCAGCGGTTTAAAAGCTGCTACGTCCGCTGGCTGTAAAATTCTAGTTGAGTTTGCATACAGAGCAATTAATATAATACCTAATCGAACGCAAAGCTGGCTAACTTGTAAAGTAAGATGAATGCTGTGTCCATCTACAAAATAAATAATTGGGAATTTTATTTTGTTATCTCGAAGATGCGGATAAAAAACTTTCGAAATATATTCGTAAAATGTTTGTTTAGTCATCCATCCGTTTTCGCTAATCCCATAGCCCCAAGAATCTGGCACCGTGCTTCTGATTTCCTCTCGCACTCGTTTGTATGGGTAAATAATCATTGGTGGAGTCATGATTCCCGATGCTGAGAACGAAAACATGACGGTTAGATTTGATTTTGCCAAACCCCTATCAACTTCGTAGATATTTTTATACCCTTTCGCTGCTAAAACACTTTTTGTTTTAGGGCACAGCATGAAATTTGTTTCATCTCCATTAAATATGCGGCTGGGATCGCTCAAAATTGAAAAATAATCATTCTCCAATCAATAATTTTCTATGGAGTCGAACCATTTGAATATGTCGGTAACTGCGACATTATCACTGGCAGATGAAACAGGATCTGGTACTCTTAGTGTTATGGAGGGGTGTCGCTTTAAGAACGAGTGAAACCAGCCTTTTCCCGGCAAGTTTTCTTCACCAAAAGGATGATCACGATTATTTTCCTCGAGGAAATCCTTGACGGCATGAAGAATATCTTCCTTCCGTTTAGGGAAACCTTTTCGTTGGGATACTTTAACCCAGTCTACGATGGCTAGCTCCTCCGCTTCAGTCCATACTGTTGATGGGCCTGGCCGGATTTTCGTGAATTTGGGGCCCAATCTAAATTGAATCGTTGACCTCGGGATACTATAAATTTTGGCTGCTGATTTTTTTGAAATTTTACCAGCCCTCACCTCACCGAGGACCTTTTGTAGTTGGCGCTCGTCCTAAGAGTTCTTCTTTCGCGGCATAATTTCTGAAAATTAAAGATTTTACTGCATTATTGGCACCCCAAATAAGTACAATTATTGACAGTGCCAATTATTGTAGTACATAAAATTCATTTATCGGCACCCCGTGCCAATAATTAGAATTTAACATTATGTGGTATCAACTATTGGCACCCATTTTATTTAACTTTTAACACATTTTATTCGAAATATTTATTCTTAAAACTGTAATATAATGCTTTGCCTTATAAACAATCACTGGTCTAAATATTTCACTTAATTATATAAATAAAAAGAGGCACTTACCAAACCAATGCTCCTTATCAAAATTGACAAAATATTAACCAAAAAAAATACTGCACAACACGTCATTCCAACTCCGCAATTTTAATGCAACTGAGTTACTATATACAACGGACAATTATAAAATGAGTCGAGAAATACACACAAATAAAAAAAATAATCATTCGACATAACGGGAATTTGATAATTCTAAGAGAATTGTTATTTCACGGGCGGGTGCCAATAGTTGGGTCGAAATATTTGAGTGCCAATAACTGTGTTCGTTACGCTATGGTGGTTTGAATATTGAGTTGAAGGTTAAGTTAGGAGTCAATTTGCGGGTTGAGTTCAAGTTGAGTTGGGGTAGGATTAAGATATAGTGAGCAGTTGACCAATTTTTTATATATGCTGGTTTGAGGATTGAGTTGAAAGAGAGTTTGCGGTTGGGTTGAGGGTTGAGCTGGGGGCCGTTTGCAGGTTGAATTGGGGTTGAGATGGTGTTGGACCAGTGTTTAGTGAGCATAAAATAAAGTAAATGTTTGTATATATGTACAGCATACACATATAGTATGTGTATGATATTTAAACAAATCCACACGACTTGAACGATTTGAAGCAAACGTTACACAATTATTGTTTAAGATTTAAGAAAGGTCACTGTTAATATCTCAAACCTCAAATTGAACTTTTTACATTTCAAATTAAACCTTTAGCAAATTAAATGAATGGCCAATTAGGATGGAACTTATTTATTCCTTAACTGATTTTAGTGTAATTTGACTTCCGCGATGGAAATGGGATTCTAAAAGGAGTTTTGAATGAAATTCTAGAATATGGCCAAGTATGATGGAACTTGCATATTTATCAACCGATTATGGTGCAATTTGACATATGCGTTGGAAATGGGATTCTACTCTTCCATTTTATGGAACTTGCCTATTTTTTAATCAATGATGATGAAATTCCGCTTGTACATTAGAAATGGAAATCTAAAATGATTTTTGGATGAAGTTCTAGAATATGGAAAAGTATGAGGGAACCCGTCCATTTATCAACCGATTATGATGAAATTTGACACTTGCGTTGGAAATGGGATTATAAAATGAGTTTTAGATGAACTTCTAGAATATGGCCAAGTATAATGGATATTGCCTATTTCTTAACCGATTATGATGAAATTTGACATGTGCCTTGGAAATGGGGTTCTAAAATGATTTTTGACTGAAATTGTGGAATCAGGAACCTGCCTATTTCTCAACTAATTATGATGAAATGCGGCTTGTGCATTGGAAATGGGATTCTAAAATGATTTTTAGAAAAAGTTCTGGAATATGACCAAGTATGATGGAACTTGTCTATTTCTCATCCGATTATGATGAAGTTTGATAGGTAGACTAGTATTGGGGTTCTAAATTCATTTTTAGATAAAATTCTGGATGATCAGTTAAGATAGAACTTGTTCACTTTATAACGGAGTTTATGGAATTTTGCATATGCAATGGTAATGGGATTGGATTTGAAAGAGAATTTTGGTTAGGCTTTAGGGTTTAGTGGGGAAGTTAGATTGAATTGAGTTCATACAAGCATACTATATAGCTTTCGAACCGTTTTAATTTTGGGATTAGGTTGGAAAATAAGTGTAGAGTTGAGCTGAGGGTTGAGATTTGGGTCGAGCTAAGTTTAATTGACGTAGAATTAGGATTTAGTTAGCTTGCATTGGGGTGTGAGTTGTTCGGTTGGAGAATTATTTAAGGGTTGTGTTGGAGTTAGGTTGACGGCTGATTTCTAAGTTGATTAAGGGTTGATTTGGTGATTTAATTGATGGTTTGGTTGGTCGATAGTTTCGTGATTGTGTTTAGGATTGTGTTGTGATTGAGATAGAGGTTGAGTTGTAAATTGATTTGGAGGTTAAGCTGAAGATTGACTTAAGAGATTCATTTTGTGATTGATTTGGGAGTTGAATTAATCAAGATCGAAGTTCTAATCACCTTAGAAGGTTTCAGCGCTTTATATTTTATGTTTGTTTATGCTTGTGAAGTTTTTCCAAAAACGATCCGAAAATGCTATATTCTATAAATGTATTGGTGCGGCGTTCAACAAAAGTTGAGCATAAAACACATATCGATTTCCTCCACAGTGATATCCTCAATGACCATCGATCTAGTGTTGATTTTCTATTGGAACTAGGCTATCGCAAAAATCCTAGCCAATTTCAAGGAAAAATTTGGGTCGATCATACCACGTTCAAAAACGACTTTCTATTCAATCCAAATTTTAAAATATAATCACCCCAAATTTTGTTCTTCAAATTGGCTAGGATTATTGACAATGGCCTGGTTGGTTTAGAAAAGCGATATGTGTTTCTATATTCATAATTTTAGGTATGTTCGCCCAAAATGTTTTTTTTAAATAGCCAGAATTATTGGCAATGGCCTTTAAACGTTCAACAATCAACTTGAATAACGATTTCCATTATTTAGCGACTTGTGAATTATATACAGTACAACACTAGTGCAGCATTTCGCTTAACGCATTGAACTACTTATTTATATAACACTCTGCCAGGGGCGGTCTTGTCATAGGTGCAAATGGTACACTGCAACCGGGCGCAAAAATAAACCAATATTTAATGGGCGCTAACAGTGTATTTAACTTAATTATTCGATTCTTTTGTTATGATAACTCTATGTTTGAAATCAGAGAACATTTCATAACATTCTTAGACGCCAACGTTACTAAAGGAGCTGGTCTTACTGAAATTGTATTGAATGAATTGTGCGAAATGGGTCTCTTACTGGAAAATTGTAGAGGTCAGGGTTACGATAATGGTTCAAACATGAAAGGCAAACATCTTATACGAACTAAAGAGCCAAGGGCTTTTTTTTTTGTACCGTGCTCGTCCCATACATTAAACTTAGTTGTTAATGATGCGGCACAATGCTCCCGAGATGCTGTTAGTTTATTTGATATTGTTCAAAATTGGTATGTGTTCTTTTCGAGTTCTGTTAAAAGATGGGCAGTATTAACAAACCACATTAATTATTGTACTCTTAAACCAATTTATACCACAAGGTGGGAAAGCCGAATTGACGCCCTAAAACCATTAAATTAATTGGGAGATATTTATGAAGCTCTTATCGAAGTTTCATCGTTTGGTGATGCATCTACAGTAAATACTGCAGAAGCTTTGGGAGGTAAAATTTTAGAATTTAAGTTTATATGTGCGTTAAATATTATAGTAAGCATATACCTCCATAATCCCAAAATGAATATTTTAGCTGCAATAAAACAGCTTCAATCTACAATAAAGTTTCTTCAAAAGTTGAGAACAGATAACGAATTTGAATTTTTTTTGCAAATGTCAACAAAAATTGCTATCGAACTAGAAGTTCCCAATTGCCTTCCAAACCCAAATGTTTTACGATCTCGTCGAAAGAAGTCTTTATTTTGCTATGAAGGAGTGGATGAACCTATTGTGGACCCAAAGCAAAACTTTAAAATTTATTTTATTTTAAAATCATTGATCAATCAATTTCATCAATTACAGAAAGATTTCAGCAGTTATCCGAACATACAAATATTTTTTCATTTTTATACGACATTCAATTATTATCTGTCATGTGTCCTGAAGATTTAAAAAAAAAATTGTAATCATTTAAAAAGGTGTTAACTAACGGAAGTACTTCAGATAACGACGATAAGGACTTATTAAATGAACTTCAAATGTTATCGACGTTATTGGAACCGAAAACACTGTCTCTCTTGATATCCTAAACTATATTTTTAGCAACAACTTAACTTGCATTTCCAAATACAGTTATTGCTCTTAAAATTTTGTTAACAGTGCCTGTTTCTGTAGCAACTGGAGAAAGAAGCTTTTCTAAACTAAAACTTATTAAAAATTATTTGAGGAGCACTATGTCTGAACACGTGCCATGAATCGCACCCCAACTGCGCCAAAGCGCCAAATATATGACAATTTGAGGTCAGCGAGAAAGCTGTTGAATTAGTATAATTTGCTTCTAAAATAGACCAATGGCTGTTGGATCTTAATAAGGCTTATATTGCAAGGGGCGGCTGCAAAGCATATTCGAAATCTTAAAAGAGTTGGTTCCGGTTAATAATTAAGGCATATAGATTTAATACGTTTAAAGCCGTAACCAAAACAGTTCAAGAAGAAGCATCGATATCAAATGTTTTACATTTCAGTTACAAAAATCAAATGTTTCATAATTCCTGTAATTTTTAGAATAATACTCGTGAAATATGTCAGTTATGTTTACGAGACCTAATCAAAATAATAACAATAACAATTCCAAATCAACAGTCAAAATTCGAGTTACAAATCCAAATTCTAATGATACCAGTTCTAAAAATGAAAATTTTAATTACCAGTCAAGACTTACCTAAATACAGAATTAAATCACACGGATTCAAATAAATGTATTGACTTGTCGTTGGACATTCTAAATTCCAATAAAAATTATTTTTTTTACTAGATACTAGTTCAGGTATTTGTTTAATTAAACGAGAATACATCCACGATGATGTATTTTGTTGTCTAAATGAAACTTGTTAAATCAAAGGGATTGCACTTGTGATTAAGACGAAAAGACAGTTAAGGTTCTTTCTGTAAATAAGTCGTACATTTCAATTCCATTTTGTTTAATTCCTACTGATCAAGAATTTATCAACTCTATTTCGATAACAATTCCTACCAGAGTAGAATGAATTATTAAACTTCCAGTTGTAAGAGACTATTTCTGCCAAGTGCTGTTATAAATCCTTAGTGGACTAACACTAATGGCAATACCACAATAATCGACCATTTATTAATTCAATTTGAACCTTTATTGGATTGACACAAGCCAATTGAATGATAAAGAAAAAAACTGGATTCCAAATATTTGCTGTACTCTCGTCCGATACACAAAAAAGCCGTTAAAAATAAAATGAAGACAATTAGACGAAATGTTAAAAGGCGAAATCAACGAACCATGTTCAAGTCCCTAAAACTCTCCGCTCTTGATCTTGACAAAAAAAACTCAGGAAAACAATAAAAATGTAAATTGGTGGTGGATTTTAGGAAACTTAACCAAACGACTAATTGGTCAATAGAAGATATTTATCCATTGCCAAACATAACAGAGATTTTTGATCAATTAGGCAATTCGAATTATTTCAAGGCACTAGACTTGGCAAATGGGAATCATCAAGTTCCAATGCACCCTAAGTTAATTCACCTTGAGGAACCTTGTAACAGAAAATGCCTTATACGAAAATAGAAGCCACTCAAAATTTCCCTATTCCGCGTAATCAAGGGTACTTTAGTAGATTCATCAACGAGTAGGAGGTGGACAAGGACGTTACTTTTACTTGGGACGCTTTCTGTGATAATTATTCTCGTGAACTGAAGCAAAAATTTAATTCTTTGCCTATTTTAATTTAGCCGGACTTTAACGAAACCTTTATCGTAACTACAAATGCTAGTGATTTTGCAATTGGTGATAAACTATCTCAAAAATCGAAAGCACAAAAAATTGATCTGCTGTTGATTTAGGAGAGGAGTTACTTGCTATTCTTGATATTCTCAATAGCTCAAAAACCAAACAATAATTCGCCAAATAATTTTAATTCTTCAGATTCTTTTTATTCGTACTAATTCACCTTTTATTCATCAATATCACAACATTAGGAATATTGAGGCCGAATCAGATATAAACGCTTTATAGAAGAATTTCACTGAACATTATTTTTATTGTTATTGCTGAAGGGCCATATGGGCATTCAGCCACCTCGCATTGCGATTTAAAATATCTTTTGTGCTTGGATGCTGCCTACTTATCCGTCCAGTCAATACTCAGGCTCTTAATGAACCTGATAATATTGCCGACCGATACGTGATACATACTATCTATATGTTTACTATAGCAAATACTTCTGCTAGAAAGACGATAGCATTGGATTCGAAGGATCCCTGCCCCGTTTTCCAGTTTGATTTACTCTCACAAGTTGCTGGGAATGGAAATTCGCCTATAGGTTACCCAGCTTTACTACAGGAAGGCTAAATAAAACTGGAGGGTGCCTGGTATCCAGAGTCCGCATACTTTGGACTGATTAATCTGATTTCTCCTTTAGCGCCGTACTTTAGCCGGTGCCAAATGGCCAAAATGTACCAAGTGGCCTCAGTTACCAGTGGCTGCCACGAGGAGGCAGGATTTACACTTGCTAATTTTTACCAGGTTACTCCTTACACAATTGCATCCATCAAGCACCTGCCTAATACATGACCAGAAGAGCTCACATGACGCGCACCCTACTGGAAGGTTACGGAGTTGGTAGATTAATTTACTCAACTTTGGTCCGCCGCTCCAATAGACGTCAAACCACCAAGGATAGGATAAAACCTTGGTATTACTTCCAAAAAATGCGTTTCATGTAAAAAAAAAAAATAATCCGGAAGACGTAAGAAAATCTCAATGCGAATAACTACTACGTCAACCGGACGTTTTGGAAAACTATTCCTTGAAATCGTCGAATAAATAAACACAGTGTATGGATTCCATGCGCCATGTTTATTTATAATTCGACACTCCAGCGCGTGACTGCTTGTCGAATTGTGATTCGGATACGTGTCCTCAATTCCTAATTCGCTTGTATTACCTAGAGTTAAGAAATCGTCTTCAAACTTTTTGGCGATAATCATCGGTGTTACTTCCGGATCGTAGCCCAAAACAATAATAAGTCAAAAGTGATCATCAATATTTTCAATTTCTTCTACATTGTGTTTTACTTTACGAATTGATCTGGTTTAAAGTGGTAATCATAAGAATTTGAACTTTTCTTATTTCATTATACATTTCGACCACCATAAAGCTAACTTGAAAATTGTTAAGTTTAAAGCGAAATTCTCGAAAGCGAATTTCTCTTCGTTTGTAATTCAGTCAGAATGTTATCAACACTAATAATTTAATTGTTATTATTCATTTTAATTTTTTATAATTAAAATGCCCTTCCTATCTTATGAGGGCACAGTTGATTAAAGCTTTGTTTGAAAATATGTATGGTATGTAAGTACTCTTTATTATCAAGAGTACAAAACGTTCAAATGACGCAAGCAAAACTATAAAAGTCACCAATATATCGACTCGAATATGAAATAACTTGTTCAATTATCGCAAAATTGTATGCAATATATCATATAAGCATCAAAAGACCATCAATATTAAATATGGAGCACAATATGTCTCAATTTTCATTTTCTGAAAATTTTCTAAATTCAACCTTTCTTCATTTGGGATTAGCAACAAAGAACCCTAAAAATATCAACAAAACATAATTCGTATATTATTAGAAAATTTACAATCTCTTACAAAATTATTTTTACACGAATTGTGTAATTTATAGTTCAATTCAATTATTCTTAATTCTAGAAATTGGAATCTTGAATTAAGTAATATAAAATTTCATTAGAAAATAAAATTCTCAATCCAAGAAATAGGATTAAAATAAACCACAAGTTTCATTAAAATTATAGGGATATGTAGCGCCAGCTACAAAATGATTATGTCGCGATTAACACCAACTGTTGTTGACACTTATTTGAATTTAGCATAATTCTGAATATTAATCGTTTCGTAGAACTCCTTACGAGATCGAGCAAGTTGGTTATTGTGAATAAAATGTCTATTTAAAATGAAATGTTGGCAAACACGATCAACTATTGGAATAATAATAATTTCAGAACTTAACGGTGAATCAAATTTGGAATTTGTTTGTTAAATTTTAGTTTTATAAAATGTAGTTTGTCTACCTTTTACGAATTTGGCTTTTGCCTTTTTATTTTTACACTTCTCAAGAGTAGAAACTTTCGTAAAGGATGAAACTTTCGTGAGATCTCTATATTTTTGATCTAGTTCATTTAGGCATTTTTTAGGAAAAATGTATCACCACCCCTCCCCCTTTTACATCATAACTGGTACAACTGTAAAATGGTGTTGTAAAATTATGTCGCCGGGCAAGGGTTAACAACAAAAACCATAAAAATTACAAAGTCGTGTGTGTATTATTTTAACTTCACGAAACAATTTTAATTAGAAACAAAATGGCGGCGTAGCGGCTGATGAAAGTCACAATTTTCAATCTAGAACAAAACACGAAAAACATTTTGAAAGAAAGATGTCAAAATCTAGTGAAGTACGTAGGATTTTTTTGATCATTTAAAATTTTATGACCGATTTGTTCATGTTAAAAAATGTTCCTTCATATTGACGCCATTTTTGTAAAAATCAATGTTTTTCAAAAATCGTATGTACTTTACTAAATTTTGACATCTTTTTCAAAATCTTTGTCGTTTTTTGTTCGAGATTGAAAATTGTGACCTGTAGATTTCCGCCCGTGGAGGTCATTCAAAAAAACAGAGTTTCCTTTCATCAGCCGCTGTGCCACCATTTTGTTTTTTAAAAAAAATTTCGTAACTTTTATAAACAAGTACTAAAAACCGAATTTAAAAATATCGCTTCGTTTTTCTTACAAAAATTGGAGAAAATCACCCTTGATTTCGCTCCCACAAGGTGTCATTACCTCTTAATAGTTTTTTTGAAATTTTTTTATTTTTTGAGATATTTGCAAAATAAATTTTTTGGTCCGCGAAAGATCCCACTTCCGGTTAACCAATTTTCACTAAAATTCATGGGACTTCAAGCATAAATTCGATTGGTTTAACCATCTCGACTGTAGAGAGGACATAGACAGACCGACCGACCGACGCCACTTCGAAAACCAATTTTTCGGACTTAGGGAACCCCAAAGCGAATAAATCACAGAAAATCTCAACAAAGTCAGCTTTTTAATAAATAAACGTGAAATTATGGGTTATGCTCAGCGTCAAGCATGTCAAATATAAACAACATACAACAAATAAATTTGAATTTACCAAACTAATCCATTAATGAAATTGAAAGGCACTGCAAAATGATGTGAGTCTATCTTTTTCAGTCTCAACATTAACACGTGTAAGAGTGTGTCAATCCTTCGGACCTGTTATAAAAAAAAGTTACAAAGCCACGCTTTTTTTATCACGGTGCTCTTTTTAACATATCGATTTCTGTTTATTTTATAAAATATAGATTGGAGTACTTCTCTGTCAGTTTTTATGAAAAAAAGGAACCTAATGTTCAAAATCCGAGTTTGCAAATCCTGTTTGGATTTATTGTACAGATTTTCCGAGATTTTACTCTCCGTAACAGCAAAGTAATCGCAGGAAACTCAGAGGGTAATTATTCCGCTGCTAGTCTAGAGATGATGTTGATGATCGCAATTCACAATTACAAAAATTCTAAATCTTGCTTGTAGGGTTCCAATAAAAGCCAACTAAAATTTTACATTTTTTTTTAGAAATTCTCAATTTAAAAAGGTCAAATTTCTAAATCTCGGAATTCCGTCTAGTGATCAAGTTTGACAACACTACAAACCTATGCCTAAATGCGAGTACTAACTCTAACGAGTTTAGTAAAAGTGGCGCCATTTTTGTGAACCTATTTAAATAATGTTAAGTTACACTATTAAAATAAATAATTTAATGAAACCGATATATACAATAAAAAAGAGATACAATTTGCTATCTCCTTCTAATATTTTTATTTTATTTTAAAACAAAATAATTTTTTGAGTAAAATATTTCGATGTTTAACTAACCCGAGATCAATTTGTCCTTGACTATAGATTAAACTTGTACGAGTTTTTCAATGTTTTGTCTCCTTTTGGTTAACTAATTTTCAACAAGTTATTTTTCGAAAACGTCAGTATAACTTAAGTTAAATATTTAGTTAAAGTTAAAAGTTAATTCTCGGATTAAAGAAAATTGAAATATCGGCCGCCCTATATCGATTAAAAGTCAGCTTTATGTAAAAAAATTAACTTATGATGATTATAAATTGTTTCATTACTCGGTGAATAACAAAAAAACCCGATTCTACTTGTTTGACCAGTATTTCATTCTCTAGGATTTATAGAATCCGTTGAGAAATAGCATTTACGGCAAAAGCGATATGACTGTTTCACTCAAAATTTTTATTGGAATTATATTAACATGTATTTTACTAATACATGCTTACATTTTGTTATTTGATAAAATCTTCACTGCGGCAAACCTAATTCCTTGTTTGCCAGGTTAGGACCTTTTCCCTTTAAGTATTTTCCCAAGAACCAAAAAAAAAAAAAATGTTAACATAAACATTGGAGTTGAATTCAAATACTAAGTAGTTACGTAAATCCTCAATTTAAACATTTAAATAATAAATCCTAATAGTAGATTTAATTAAAAATATTAAATTATGTCGACTTTTTATAGGTCATATACTAAAAACATGTTGCCTTCCCATAATATCCTTGTCTCTAGGGTATAATTTTCTAAACGAGTAATAAAATAAAAATTTTATTTATACCAATTCGAATGCACAATATATGTTGAACATTTGGGAGTTTCTTACGGACACGCCATATTCGAACTATTCAAGTAAATGAATTTACGAATAGACATAATAAAATCTCATTCCTCGAGACACTCTGATATTCTTCCACCTTTAACAAAAAAGTAGAAAATCGAAATCCAATGTGTGGTAGAAGTGAAAACTTTTATTTTGTTACTAAAAAAAAGTAAAAAACTGAATAATTTATAATTTTTAATGTAACTATTAATACAACAAAATATAAAATCGGTTTTATGTCATATTTTATGCAAATTTTATGTAATCGATATCTGTATACATAAATACGGTTAATTTATCCGCCACACTGTATAGTTTGGTACATTTTAAGCCATGAATTAAAACGAATGCCAAATTGGACTTTTTCGGAAAACAAAACATACATAGAAAGAATCTAATGAAAAACCATCAATATTGGTAATTTGAAAGCTATCAAATTTGCCATATAGGATGATAAAAGCAGAATATGAACCCTTAACACTTTTGTTTAATTTTTCATGAAACAAATTTGAATCTTATTTCAGACTTTTTGCTTTCAACTTTGGTAATCGACAGCACATCAAGTTTCCTTTCAAACTAATCAGAGACAAAAGAATAATTGACCCAACCTTCTAAAGTAAAAAAAAATCGATGTACCTAAATCCATAATTAAATCGAAACACTGAACATAAGTTCCACACGATGGTTTTCTTGGTTTTTAGTTTCGTATGTGCAGCTTAACGTAAGCGCAAGAATTTGTTTAACTTTCAAATTTATCTAAGCTAGACTCGCATTGTTGCTTCATTAGGCAGCATTTTTTCCCTATTTCTAGCTTTGGGTAAGCATATTGCCTTCAAAATAACTTGCATCTTGATATTAAAATAAGTCAAACAATGAACATAAGTTCATTGATACAAATGGGATACTTGTTGGTGACGACCAGTGTATAAATTACCATTGAACATAAGTTCCACAATAATATTACCTGTTAATTTTAAGTTCCACATTAATATGGGGTTTAAATCACATAAATTACATTTAGAACAACAATACATATTTGACAAAATAGGTTCCACAAATGTATCTTCGTTTGGAAAAAGTATATAAATCGCCTAGAATCACTGTAAAAATGGTATTCAAAATTAGATAAATTCCACTAAAAATATTTTCTTATATCAACATAAGTTCTACACAATTTTCCATTAAAATTAGATTTTTAAGTTTTATCATTTAGATCGCAAGAATTTTATTATAGAGAAGTTTATAATTTAGGACTTAATAAATTAATGGAAGGAATTGGGAAATTTAAATTGAGGTCAATTAGATCATTATCCATAAGGAGCGAATCGAAATAAAAATCAAAACAACTGATCAAATTCAGGAATAAAATCTCAAGTCTAAGCTTTTTAAATAAATCCTTCAGTAAGAATCAAATAATAAACGTAGGCTCAAACAATCCATCAATATAGTGAAACAAGGATAAAAATGTTGTCAAATTTGTTTTATCTAAATTATGAAAAAAAAATCAATGCCTAAACCATTATTTGTAAGGTCAATCAACATCGATAAATCTTAAACCCACCACTAACAGGTTAATACTAAACTTAGGCTTAAATAGGAGTAGAATCGAGGCAAAATGTTGTCACAAATCTGATCTAAATAATTAAACCCATCAGTAATAAGTACTAAAATTAGGCTGAAATATACCATAAAGAATAGAACCGTGGCACGTAAAGATTAAAATCAAAAATGTTCAAGTGAGTACTAAAATAAGGCTTAAACATACCAACAAATTAGAATCGCGAACAATTTTGTCACAAACCTGTTCTAAATGACGAATACAAAAAAATCAAAGCCTAAAAATTTGAAGGATCAATTAATATCCAGTCTTAATCGATATACCATCAATAAACAATAAGTAGTAGCATTAGGTTAAATCAATCTAAATAGAATTAAAATGTTGTCGTAAAATGTGTTCTAAATCAGCGCTAAAATCAAGGACACCATCACTTAAAATACCAATCAATACTAAAACTAGCCGATGCTCCAATTAATTTGATGGCTGTCATTAACAAAACAAACCTAAAGTTTGGCTAAGACTGTTAAGAGTGGAATCGAGCTTAAACCATTTCAAATATCAATTAACATCAAACCGATTAGGAATAACAAACTAACAAACAAAATGAACAATGATGAATCATGTTCAAATTTTGGCCTATGTTTAAATAAACTCATCTTTAAAAAGTAAATGCTAAAATTTGGCTTAAACACACCATTATGAGTAGAATCGAGGTAAAATTTTATCAAAAAATCTAAGTCCGAAATAAAAGCAAAACCGCAGAAAATATCGACAAATATTGGCATTTGGGCATTAATCGCATAAATCACCAGCATTGATCGAATTTTCACATTTGTCTGGCTGGAGCTTAAACCATTTAACCGATATTTCATTTAAATCCATCAGTAATCATAGTATATATTAAAGTTAGGCATAACCGAATCACTAAAACTAGGAAAGGGCTAAAATTTTGTAGTAAAATATGTTCTAAATCTGTGTTGAAATCAAAGGTTTCATCTAAGTTCTAAAGTTAGTCATTAAGTTTATTATCAAAAGTGGAATAGAGATGAAATCTTGTCACAATTTTAAGTTTTAGTCGATATTTCAATAAATTCATCAGTAAAAAGTAAATACCAAGATTAAGTTTCGGGTTAACATGTCACAAATTTTGTTCTAAATTTCTAAATGGATGCTAAAACCAAGGCCAACATCCCTTGTAGGACCAAACAATATCAAGCCTCTGATCTAAATAATTAAACCCATCGACTACGAAATTCTAGAACAATATAGAGTAAGCCACTTAAAAGATAGCAAAATCAAGTATTCCCCGATTTTCAAGTGAGTACTAAAATTAGGCTTAAACATACCAAAAAATTAGAATCGAGAACAATTTCGTCACAAATCTGTTCTAAGTAATCAATAAGTAGAAAAATTAGGCTAAATCGAATTAAAATGTCGTCACAAAACGTATTCTAAATCAGTGCCAAAATCACCAACACATAAAAAACCAATCAATACCAAGATTAGCCGATGTTCCAATTAATCTGGTGGCTGCAAAACAAAGCTAAAGTTTGGCTAAGACCCTCAAGAGTGAAATCGAGGTTAAACCATTTCAAAGAGCAATTAACATCAAACTCATTAAGAATAACAAACTAAAATTAGGTTTAACCTTAAAAAACTAACGAACTAAAGTTAGGCTCTAGAATAGAATCGAAGCAAAAATTTTTATCTAAGTCAATAATAAAATCAAAACCTAATCATTTTCAAGTTTTAGCCTATATTTCAATAAACTCATCTTGCAAAAAGCAAATGCTAAAGTTCGACTTAAACCAAAAGTAGAATCGTCTGGCTGGAACTTAAACCATTTAACCGATATTTCAATTAAATCGATCAGTGGCCATATATTAAAGTTAGGCATAATCGATTCACTAAAAGCAGGAATTGGTTAAAATTGTGTAGTAAATAAAATCAAGGCCGCCATGTAAGCACTAAAGTTAGCCTTTAAATTTATTATTAAACGTGGAATAGAGGTAAAACTTTGTCACAAATCGTGGTCTAAGTCTGAAGTAAAAGCTTTATCTCTCAATTTGAAGTTTTAATCAATATTTCAATAAACCCATCAGTAATAAGTAAATACTAAAATTAAGCTTCGGGTTAACATGTTGTCACGAATTTTGTTCTAAATAAGTGCTAAAATCAAGGCCAACAAATAATTAAAACCATCTGTAACTAGTACTAAAATTAGGCTGAAACATACCATAAAGCATAGAACCGTGGCTGTGGCAGGTGGCACAAACTGTGCGGTAAAATCAATCCACTTAAAGATTAAAATTAAAGTATAAACCATTTAGAGGATTGCAGAATCAAGTCTTATCCGATGTTCAAGTGAGTACCAAAATTAAGCTTAAACATACGAACAAATTAGAACAGAGAACAATTTTGTCACAAATCTGTTCTAAGTCAGGTTTAAAATCTGAGCCTAAAAAATTTGAAGGATCAATCGATATCAAGTCTTAATCGATATTCGATCAGTCCAGGCCACCATTACTTAAAAAACCAATCAATACCAAGACTGTCCAAGAATAACAAACTAAAGTTAGGCTTAACCTTAGCAAACTAACGTAAAGTTAGGCTCTAGAGTGAAATCGAAGCAAAAAGTTTGTCTTAAAATCTGATCTAAGTCAAGAATAAAAAATAATGATGAATTATGTTCAAGTTTTAGCCTATATTTCAATAAACTCATCTTTAAAAAAGCAAACGCGAAAGTTCGGCTTAAACGCACCATAAAGAGTAGAATCGAGATAAAATTTTATCAAAAAATAAGATTTAAGTCCGAAATAAAAGCAAAATCACATAGTAAATATTAATGTTAGGCAGTACTAAAATACTAAAATTAGGCTTTAGTAAGTACTAAAATTAGGCTTTAAATTTATTATCAAAAGTGGAATAGAGGTAAAATTTTGTCACAAATTCTGAGCTAAGTCTGATTTAACAGCATATCCAATAATAACAAGTACTAAAATTAAGCTCAACAAACAACAGAATCGGGTTAACATTTTGTCACAAATCTTGTCCTAATCAGATCAATCAGATGTTTCAGTTAAGTATCAGGCTTAAACATTACAATAAGAGAAATTTCAAGCCAGAATTTCGTAACAAAACCTGATTTATGTCAAGAGTAAAATGTTTCTAATACTCAATTGAGTACTAAAATTAGGCTTGAACAAAACATTAAGAATTGAAATTAGTCATAATTTGGTACAAAATTATCTCAAAGAAATACTAAATCTAGGCTTAAATATACCATCATGATCAGAAGGGAGCTAAAGTTGTTGCCATAAAAATTGTTCTAAATCAAGGCTAACAATAAAACATTATACTTTGACTTGGATTTTATATTTAGTCTGACGGCTTTGAGGACTTAATTTGTTTGGTTTTAATTTTAGATTTAAATTCAAGGCTTAACGATTAAATGTCTGTATTATTTAGTGGAAATTAATTTACACGGTTGCCTTTGTTTAAAGTTGAAGGAAGTGGTAAATAAATCAATGTAACAAACTTCTTCTTCCGGTTGTCATCCCCAAACCCTAAGACAATTTGGGACCATTGAATAATAATTTTATGGTTAAGATGCTTAACCAGCATTTTCCAATCATGCAACAGTTAACCGCACTGCAACAAATGTACATTAAAATAGTAATTAAATATTAATTATAGACTATTTAAATGTACATATGGTATGTCACTGGCAACTTCAATTTTAACGAACCACTTTTTATGGCTAATAATTTAATTTTATATGTATAATAATCGCTAGTTATAAATTTTAATTATATGTCACCAAAAACCATAAATAGTCTTTGGTGCTGTATAAAAATAGTTTTTGTTTTGTTTTTTTGCTTACCTAAAATTATTACTTCCATTTCCATTATTTAAATTATCAACCAAATTAGCCGGTGGTGATCGTATTTTTGTTTCATTTACGTAGCTAACAGATCCAGCTGATAGCATATTTACACGATTAAGATCCTCTCGATCCACAAGAGGTATATTCAATTTATTCTCATCCATATTTTTGTATTTTATTTTGATGATGAATAGTTTTTTGTTTTTCTCTTATATAAATAACTTATATAAAAATTACACAGTAGTTTGTTTTTTATAAATATTATAACACACTTTTTTTATTAATCTACAAACAAATATTATTTATAAAATGAAGTTATAAAATGAACAAAACAAAAAAAAAAAAAAATAAAAATAACACACAACAAAAATAATTCGCGTGATCGCGCGACGATCTCTAAAAATTTCTTTTATACGAAATTATGAAAGAAGACAAATCGATCGAATTTATTTTATCCGTATAAAACCGTTTTAAATTTTTGTCAACATTTCGCGATCACCGACTTTACTTAACTAACGAAATAACGAGAAAGAACTTAATAAATTTTAAATTTTTTTTTTGGTTTGGTGTCTTAAATAGCTATGTATTAGTTTTCGTTTGTTTTCTTATAAATTATCATGTAATAAAATATTCTTTATTTTTATTTTTTTCTAATCTTATAAGAATGTGTATGTGCTTGTACATACGGAAACACTAAGAAAATGATCTCGCAACAACATACATGTGTGTGATGGTTAAATTTTGTAAGCGCAAATTGATCTTTGTTCTGATGTCGATCGCGTGTGTATAGTTACACCGATTTTTTACCTTTGTAATTTTTAAACCTTGCGTATCTGTTTAATGTCGTATATGAGCGTATAGCTCGATTTATTCTCTTCAATGCTAATTACAAACTATCGCGATCATTATTATTAATCGTACACATATGTTTACATTTACATACATATTTTGTTTATATAAATACAATAAATAAATAAATAGAAGAGTGTAAACATTTTTAATGATCAGTTTTCATTTTAATTTCAGAAAATGAATTAATAAATTATAAATGAATTATCAGGATCATTGAAAATCTATTTTTTGGTTTAGGTTCGTTTAGTTTCTGTTTTGATAATTTATTTACATATTGCTTTTGTGAGTCAGTTTGAAAATAGTTTTGTTGTATTTACATTTTTATTTTTTTTTTATTTTTTATTTTCCATTTCATTCGAATGGTTGCATACACGTGTGCGCATGTTTTATAAGATTATTTACGAACAAAATCAACAACTTAGCGTAATCGATCATTGATCTGCATAGTAATGAGTTGTTTTTGAGTTATATGGTAAATCAAATGAGACATCCTGAACGATAAAATTCCTTAGAAATAAGATAAATTGATAACAGCATTTATGTATTAGTTTGGATAAACAATTTTAAATGGAAATACATATCTCGTACATTTGATATTCATTGAAATGGAGATTTATTTTGAATTGAAATTCGTCGAAATGATCAAAATGACGAAGATTTTTTTAGTTCTTTACAGTTCAATATCTTTTAAAATATTGTATGGATGAGCATTTTAATTCATCAAAATAAATACAAATTTTTAACACGTTGAGTTGAGAGATTCATCTTATACGGTTTAGATGGAATTTTAACAGTTTCACATTCACTTTAAGAAACTGTTCGGTAGGTTATTGCAGAAGTGTAGAAAGGTGAATCGCTTAGTAAAACGGAGTTTCGAAAATTGAATTTGTCAGCTTAGATATATCGCTCGGTCGTTTAATGATCTTATAGGAAGGTGAGAAAACAGTTTTTGTCGAAAATTTGTGAACTTCGAATTTCGATTTTCGATCACCCCAGACTTGGACTATAGTATTTTGTCCTACATGTATTATTGTTTAAAGCCATTATGTAATTTAGAGTAGAGAGTTCATGGCTCACATTGGCATACATTAAATTATAATCATGTAAATAGGGTCAGTATGTGAAACGCACTTAACTTCAGACGAATAATGAAAAGAAAAAAAAGAATGAAGGAGACTTCCGGCAAAAAAGAGCAGCGCGACACAAGAGAACAGATGTGCGAGACTAAGGGCGAAAATACAAAAATAAAGAGTGTAAATAAAATTTAAGAAAAAGCGTTTTATTAGAGGCCATCCAGATTAATACTATAATTCAGAAGTGGGACAAAGATCCAAATAAGGGGTATAAACTGTTATTTTAATAAAAAAAAAAAAATTTAAAGAAATGCCGCGGAAAAATAAAAATAATTCGGGAAAGGATGATAGTGATGATGAACATGAGGGTACGAAATCAAATAAGGCACAACAAATTTTGATGCATCCTGAGAACATCAAGTGTCTGATACCAGTGTTTGACAACAGTGATATTAAGATAGAAAAATGGATTCAAAAAATCGAGAAGTATCGAAGATTGTACAGGTGGTCGGAAGAGGCCGCGTTACTATATGCAATAACCAGGTTAGGTGGGGCACCAAAATTATTTCACGAAGCTAAAGATGGGCAGATTGATTCATTCGAATCGTTGAAAAAAGCATTGTTGAATCAATATGGTGGTATAGACGACGAGGCTGACGTATTTTTTAAATTAACCAAAAACGTGTATTCGAGAGTTCAGTCATACGAATTATACATTATGAAAATGTATGCTATCGGATCATCGGATGGATTAAGTGAACCGGCGGTTGACCACTGAGTCAACAAGTCAATTTGTAACACAATACAAGAGTTGACGGAGAGAATTAAATGGGCCGAAACAAATATGGAGATGATGCTGCCGAACAATAGTGTAAAATCGGAGCATAATACAAATGAACATAAGAGAAAGCAGGTGTTCAACAAAAATAATAATGAATTAGAAAAGGAGGTCAAATGCTACAACTGTAGAGGGTTGGGTCATAAAGCGGATCAGTGTACCGGCAAAATATTACAACTGTTTCCAAAGTGGTCATCGGGCGACGGAGTGTAAGCAACCATCGACAGCATAAAGATGTGCTAAGTGCAGTAAATTAGGGCACAATGAAAATAAATGCCGAGTGAAAGTCGACGATAATTTCAATAGGAGTAAACAACTATATACAGTAGAGGGAGCCAAAACCGACAACTTGAAGAACTCAGAAGTAAAGGTTAACGAAGAAGGAATGCTGACTACATAAGTAGTAATAGGTAATGATATTTTTAAAATAAATGTATTATTAGATTTAGGAAGTTAAAAGCAATGCTCGACATTGAAAATAAATTACATCCGGTAACTGTTCTAATCGTTCCAGAAGGTACTATGAAAGTATACGCTATATTAGGTCGGAATTTTATAAATTATAATAAATTCAGTGTAGTTACGATTTTGAGAGATAATGCGGGAGGGAAAGAGAAGAACATGAAGAGTCGGTTAGTAGGTTATGATGGAGTCAGTGTTAAAGGTGAGTGACGAATATTTCAAAGAAGGGAAAGAAAGAAATCTAGATATAGGGGATGATCCCAACACGAAACGATTAGAAGAACGAATAGTAGAGGTATATTTAAAATGTCAGGGAGATAATATCAGGGATGAGTCGAAACGGACGAAGTACGAAGTAGTTGGAATGAACCAAGGAATCACCCCATGACGGATCAGCATCCCAAACCCGGACACCCTGTATACAACAAAAACTACGAACACAAAAGAAGTTTTAAAACATTTGAAGAGTTATGTTCTTACTTATTCAACACCTAAAGTGATAGTATCTGATAGAGGTTCAGCTTTTACATCCCATCAATTTAAGAAATTTATAGACGACCATGGAATAAAACATGTTTTAAATGCTACAGCATGTCCTCAAGCTAATGCGCAAATAGAGCGGTACAACCGTACACTTGTACCATTATTGAGTAAATTAGTAGAAGAAACCGATAAGGATTGGGATAGTGGACGCAGAACATTTACTAAATAATATATACTTGAAATAGCTCCATTCAAGAAATTCTATCAAAACTTCTGTTTGGAGTAATCCAAAGGAAGAAAATAAATGAAGGGGTAATAGGATTTTTAGAGGAATTGAACGAAAATGAGGATCGAAATTTAATGGAACTTAGAGAGAAGGCAAGGCAAAATATTGTAAAGTTATAACAATATAATAAGAGTAAATATGACGAAAAGTGTAATAAAGTAGTGAAGTATAAAGAAGGAGACCTGATAGTTATCAAGAATAGTGCAGTAAGAGGAAAGAGAAATAAGCTCAAAAGAAGATATAAGGGACCTTATGTAATTAAGAAAGTTTTGGATAAGGATAGGTATGTGGTAGAAGGAATAGGAAATGAGGAAGATAAGGTTAGATCAGAGAGAATACTAGATCCTACATATATCAGATTATGGAAAAGCCAGAACTCAGGAATGAGGGAGAGTAGAGCATAAGTAGGTTCCCAAAGTAATGAGACATCCGAGGAATATGAAGAGGTTGAATTTTTAGATAGTTCAGAGGATGAGATATCGGAAGAATTTGAAGAGATAGAGTACCGGGACGACGACTAAGTATCCATAGCTTATTTTAAATAGTATTTTAAGATTATGAATCATTTACGCCCAGATAAGACTGAAAAAAAGAAAAAAAAAAATCTGTGTATAAATGTAATAAAATGAAATGTAAAGTAATAATATTATGGTATAAATTAATTTGCAATTAAGGAAAACCTAATAAGTATGTATAAACAACTAAAGAGTTTATTTAAGAGACTATCGAGACGACAGAGGTCAGGATAGCCGAGCTATAGTATTTTTGTCCTACATGTATTATTGTTTAAACCCATTATGTAATTTAGAGTAGAGAGCCATGAAACATACATTAAATTATAATCATGTAAATAGGGTCAGTATGTGAAACGCACCTAACTTCAAACGAATAATGAAAAGAAAAAAAAGAAGGAAGGAGACTTCCGGAAAATGAAGAGTAGCGCGACACAAGAGAACAGATGTGCGAGACTAAGGGCGAAAATACAAAAATACAGAGTGTAAATAAAATTTAAGAAAAAGCGTTTTATTAGAGGCCATCCAGATTAATACTATAGGACCTACTCGTAATTTGCGAAATGAGATTTCGCCCTTTATCACACTATTGTTAATATAACTATGTTATATAAAAATTTCTAAGTTCTCCATTCACAATATCGCATCGTCAGTCATCTGATGAATTTCCTCCAATCCGTCTTTAAATCTTCTAAATATGCATTCTTGATAAATGTGAACAATATTTTGTATAGGATGTCCACAATCACAGGCAGCTGAAATTTCATGATTGTAACGATTTAATTCAGAATTTGTCACCCCGTGATTTGTTCTAAATCTATTGACTAAGTTCCAACGATATCTTAAATTTGTAAATCCAGGGACAACTAATGTTGGATCTTCAAACTCTGATTCATTGAAAAGTGCCTTCCAATTGTTATTGATGTCATAGTTGGTTAAATCTCCCAACTCAGCAATTTTTGTCCAAAAAGGTTTTCTAGAATTGAAACGGTTTCCTATTCTTCCATCGATGTCGAAATGAATAGGAAGGTTTAAATTTCTTGTAATTTTTAAATGTTCTTTGTATAATGCTAACTCTCTTCTAAGGTGAGGTGGTTCAATATTGGACAGTATCGGCAGCCATGGTAATGGTGTTGTTTTAATTGTATCCGAAATAATTCGCATGCAACTATTGAGTTTTGTATCTACATGATTTGTATGGGCACTACGTTCCCAGACAGGTGAACAATATTCAGCCGTTGAATACACCAGTGAAATTGCTGATATACATACGTAACGTTTTAGCATTCGCTCCCCATCGAGTTTCAGATAGTTTTTGGATAATGTTCACTCTTGACTTAATCTTTTGTCCAAGTTTTAAACAATGAATTCTAAAAGTTAAAGCTTGATCCAAAGTAACTCCCAAATTCATCGGATTCATGTAAATGAATGTGAAGTTTATGCTAAAAAAATAACAAAAAATTACACTGTTAAATTAGCTATTTTCCAATTGGAATTTAAATTTTTTGTAATTTTGGATATTCGTACCACCAAACAGATTCTTTTCATCAGAAAACAGGTTCTTTTCATCCGTTTCAGATATCTGGATCATCTGTTTATATCGTTAACCAAAAACATCCAATTGTGTTGAACATTACTATATTTCACAGAATTTAAAAGTTGACTGAATTTTGATGGTTTAAATAATTATTTAGCGCCGATCCTGGAAATGTTCCGAAGGCCCCGCACATTTCTTAGAATAGCTAAGCCATTTAGCGGTCAATGTCACAAAGCCGATCCAATTATGATGAACTATAATATATTTCACGGTTTTTGGAATTTTTACTAATTTTCCATAATTTTAAAAGTTTTATATCGCCGACCGCAGAGATGTCCACAAGGTCTTGCCCATAGTTTCGGATAACTTGGCCATTTGCCAGTCTACGTAGTCAACCTTACCCAATTGTGATGAACTATACTATACTTCACAGAATTTAGAATTTTTAATAATCTTATTATTGTTGTATCTCTGTTCACAGAGATGTCCACAAGGTCTTGCCTATATTTTTGGATAACTAGGCCATATTCTAGTCTACGTGGTCAACCTTATCCAATTGTGATGAACTATACTATACTTCACAGAATTTAGAATTTTTAATAATTCTATTTGTTTTAAAAATTGTATCTCCGATCACAGAGATGTCCACAAGGTCTTGCCTAAATTTTTGGATAACTTGACCATATGCGATTCTACGTGGTCAATCTTATTCAATTGTGATGAACTATACTATACTTCACAGAATTTAGAATTTTAATAATCTTATTATTGTTGTATCTCCGATCACAGAGATGTCCCCAAGGTCTGGCCTATATTTTTGGATATCTTGACCATATGCCAGTCTACGTGGTCAATCTTATTCAATTGTGATGAACTATACTATACTTCACAGTATTTCGAATTTTTTATAATTTTATTTGTTTTAAAAATTGTATTCCTGATCACAGAGATGTCCACAAGGTCTGGCCCAAATATTTAAATAACCTGACCAAATGCCAGTCTACGTGGTCAATCTTATCCAATTGTGATGAACTATACTATACTTCACAGAATTCAGAATTTTCAATATTTTTATTGGTTTTAAAAATTGTTGTATCTCCGATCGCAGAGATGTCCACAGGGTCTGACATATATTTTTGGGTAACTTGGCCATATGCCAGTCTACGTGGTCAATCTTATCCGATTGTGATGAACTATACTATACTTCACAGTAATCCGAATTTTTAATAATTGTATTTGTTTTAAAAATTGTATCTCTGATCACAGAGATGTCCACAAGGTCTGGCCCATATATTTGGATAACTTGACCATATGCCAGTCTACGTGGTCAACCCTATTCAATTGTGATGAACCATACTATACTTCACAAAATTTAGAATGTTTAATATTTTTATTGGTTTTAAAAATTGTTTTATCTCGGATCGCAGAGATGTCCACAAGGTCTTGCCTATATTTTTGGATAACTTGACCATATGCCAGTCTACGTGGTCAATCTTATCCAATTGTGATGAACTACACTATACTTCACAAAATTCAGAATTTTTAATATTTTTATTGGTTTTAAAAATTGTTGTATCTCCGATCGCAGAGATGTCCACAGGGTCTGACATATATTTTTGGGTAACTTGGCCATATGCCAGTCTACGTGGTCAATCTTATCCGATTGTGATGAACTATACTATACTTCACAGTATTTCGAATTTTTAATAATTCAATTTGTTTTAAAAATTGTATCTCTGATCACAGAGATGTCCACAAGGTCTTGCCTGTATTTTTGGATAACTTGGCCATATTCCAGTCTACGTGGTAAACCTTATCCATTTGTGATGAACTATACTATACTTCACAGAATTTAGAATTTTTAATAATCTTATTGGTTTTCAAAATTGTTGTATCTCCGATCACAGAGATGTCCACAAGGTCTGGCCCATATATTTGGGTAACTTGACCATATGCCAGTCTACGTGGTCAACCTTATTCAATTGTGATGAACTATACTATACTTTAAAATTTAGAATGTTTAATATTTTTATTGGTTTTAAAAATTGTTTTATCGCCGATCGCAGAGATGTCCACAAGGTCTTGCCTATAATTTTGGATAACTTGACCATATGCCAGTCTACGTGGTCAACCTTATTCAATTGTGATGAACTATACTATACTTCACAAAATTTAGAATGTTTAATATTTTTATTGGTTCTAAAAATTGTTTTATCTCCGATCGCAGAGATGTCCACAAGGTCTGGCCCATATTTTTGGATAACTTGACCATATGCCAGTCTACGTGGTCAACCTTATCCAATTGTGACGAACTATACTATACTTCACAGAATTTAAAATTTTTAATAATTTTATTGATTAAAATTCCATCCATGTAAACATTTAAACGAGTATTCGAATGTTGATTTGATAAATGAAAAAATGCAACTTTGGTTTTGCTGGGATTCACCTTCAGTTGCCAATTCTTGTAATAATCATTTAATAAATTCAAATCCAATGTCAAAGTACGCTCTGCATCAACCACCGCTCTGTCATTGTATGGAAATTGGTAATCTATTGCCAAATCATCAGCGTATAGAAACTTTCTAGATTTTGTCTGTGGCAAATCAGATGTGTGGAGCAAGAATTGAACCTTGAGGCAATCCTTTATTCACACATCGAATTCTACTTTTCTGATTTCTCAAATGTACAACAAATTTTCGATTCGATAACAAAGCAGAGATCATGTTTAAGGTTTTTGAACATTTTAAAATCTTACTTAATTTCAACATCAATCCTTTCTTCCAAATCGTATCATATGCTGCACTTAGATCCACGAAAGCAACAGCTGTTTGTAATTTGTCTTGGAGTCCTGCTTCAATATGTGTTACCGAAGACAAAACTTGATCACAACAATTTCTTCCTGGACGAAAACCGGCTTGATAATTTGGAATATTTTCATCAGATGTTTGTCCTTTCCAGTGGAGGTGTCTTAGTATAGGACACTCTACTATCGTCAGATCGTTGAAGGATGAGCTGGCGAATCTTGACTACATTAAACCTACTCTACGCTTCGAGAAGCGATTCCGGACCTCCTTCCCTTCAAGGGAATCCTGGAGGGATAGACCGTTATCGGAAACCGAAGCGTTGCAATTCTTCACAGATGGCTCCAAGCTAGACGGCAAAGTAGGAGCTGGAGTATTCTGTGATATTAAATGTAAATATTTCTATTCGTCTCCCTGATTACTGCAGCGTGTACCAATCTGAAGTCGTAGCGATTGAGGAGGTCATGACGTGGTTGAAGCATAATGTGTTATCCTCAGACGATATCACAATCTATGTGGACAGTCAAGCGGCGATCCGGTCGTTAGAATCGGTGTCTTTGGCGTCACGGGTGGCGTTGAGTTGTCACTCATCTCTAAATGAGATGGGTGAGCATTTCAACATTCAGGTAGTCTGGGTCCCAGGTCACTCGGGCGTCATGGGGAACTGCAGGGCAGATGAACTTGCTAGGCATGGTACGACTCTCCAGCTGCAACCGGAAAGGGCAAGTCTGGGGAGGCCTATCACAGCGCTGAGACAAGCACTTAGGAAGCAGGCGCTATCCTCAGCGGGGGAAAGGTAGTCTAACACCCTCACCTGTAGAGTTGCAAGACAAGTTTGGCCAAAGCTGGACTTGGGGCGCACTAGGGCATTAATATCCTTAAGCAGACGTGAATTAAGAACGGTCGTAGGAATTCTCACGGGACACTGCCTTTTTGGAGAACATGCAAGAAGGCTGGGTCTGGAGGCTAATGACTTCTGCAGAAGCTGCTTGGACGAAGAGGAGGAAGAGACGTTGGTCCACTTCCTTTGCTCGTGTCCAGCATTGGCTCTCAGAAGGCACAAACACTTAGGTAAGTTCAGGATGGACTGCCTCTCGGATCTCGAAAACATTAAAGTGCGGGACGTCTTACGCTACATAAGTAGCTCGAAATGGTTCCAATAGGGGTAAAAGGGGATACATCCTGTGGTATCACAATGGACCGTCACCGGTCTAAGTGTGCGTAAGCAGCCACTCCAACCTAACCTAACCTAACCTTGTCCTTTCCAGGTTTTAAAATGGCACGAACTTTTGATAAATTCCAAATCGGAGGAATTTGGCTACGATTATAACAATCAGAATAAAATTTCGCCAAGCCAATGGAGAATCCGTAATTAATTCCTTTGATCTTCTCCATTTATTTTTAACGTTTCGAATTTTATTTTTGGGTATACGACATTTTGAATTTTTGACTAATCTTGACGCAACATCCTTCGGATGTACTGTTATAATGTTAACATCATTCTTATTATTAGAATCACCACTTTGCTTTAGTAAATCCCATGCTTTACTGCTTGAACGTGAAAAATCCTTTATTTCAACTAAATTTATCCATTTCACAGTACGTTCCTGATTTAATTCATTCATTAATTCATCTGCAATTTGTTTAGATTCGTTCTCTTGATACAACAACCATATAATCTTTCACATTCATCTGACCAATTTGGAATGTATGTTCTTCGAAACCCTCTTGGAATAAATCGTTTAGCCGTAGATATTAGGAGTCCCACAAATCTATTATAATTTTCAACAACCGGAGGAATCCATCTGACGTTCGAATCTATCGCTTTGGCAAATTCTGTCCAATTACCTTTTTTAAAGTTCCATCTCGGTTTCGGCAATGATTTTATTATTGGAATTTTTATTCCGACTTCTAGAAAAACACATCGATGTTGACTTCTTGGAAATTTATTACTTACAGTTCTTACAGCAGATAAGACATTGCACGAATCGTCTGTTGAAACAAAACATAGATCTGGGTTATATCCTCTGTTCCATCTACCAGAATGAAATGTTGATTTATCTTTAGCAATAAATAATAAGGGTAAACGGTTTCTATTTACCCAATCAAGTATACTACTTGATCACACTATTATAAGGAAAGTATAAATTAGTCGCTCAAAGTAACCGAATCGTCGACAACCAATTGACAGCAGTAGATCTGCAGTCTCAGATTACTGGTACGAATTTTTGGGTTAAAAGATTCAAACCGTGAAAGCTTCAAGTGCTCTAAATAAAGCTATGAGTACTGCTAAGCCCAATAATTTGGTTGCCTTTTAAATAAAACACTGCCTATACACGTTACAGAACACATCAAGATTATTCTTGTGGATAGTTTCCTGCAGATCACGACACCATTAAATGAGTACATAAATGCTCAAAGGCAGGGTTGGTTTCTTTAATGCTTCGGTGAGAGTTACGAAAGATTGATGTGGATTTTGACTATTGATAAACTATTTGTGAAACTGAAGACCAGAATATACAGACTCGAACACCAGAATATATTTTACGAGTTCACACAAGGTGCAGACACGTTAAAGACATGGGAATTATTTTAGATAGTAAAATTTCCTAAAGCTGGATTATAAAACTTGGAGTTTGTCTTATCTAGGCCTTATTTACTTCAGTTTTTCATTCTAAGTACAACAAGTTCAGAGTATCTTCTTAAATGTTAAAAGAATATCTGATTTACTGTTTATTCTTATTGCCAAAACCAACCGCTTAACTTAATTCGCCATTTATTTGTGGTAAAGATGCATGGAGCCAAGGACTACGCCCTGATTAAGTCAAGCCTGATGTGGTTTGTTATTTCGAGTGGTCGACGGCGTATTTTCGTCTATGACAATTGCATTAATTTCATTTACAACTGTGCAGCTTTCGATAGAGTCGTGATATGACCGAAAAATATATCTAGCATTTGTTCATTGAGCGGGTGTTAATAAGTGACCTAGGTATAAGGCGGGTCACGCTAAATGATGGCAAATGGACCGGATTAAGGTGTAAAGCGACCCGTGCTGACGATCTGCCAGGTTGGGGGCTCATTTAACAACCCCAGTCGTGGATGGAGCCAATGGACATCATAATGGACATCAAACAACAAGAAAACCAAGGGCACCGGCTCTCCTCAAAAGCCGGTATCAGCGAAGGGAGGTACCTCGAACCAGATGGGTGGGGCCTCTAAGGTGGTTGACTCTAGGGCACCAGTCCCGGGAGTTAGTGGTACCAACGAAGCACAGGCGAGTGGGACGAGAGACATTCCTCGGCGAAAAGGCTGTACAGAAATCGCCGCTCGGCATTTCGAATTCTCGAGAAGTGGGCTGCGACCTCAAAAAGCGGGAAAAATGGAGGTTGGTGTATAATGCACTCAACCTATTCTTTTTAAAGGTCCTGGGAGAAAATCCAGGACCACCCCCATCCTGCAGAAATGCGGGATGGTATCAAGGGCGTGTGAAGATGACTGAATGCTCGGACTCTAGATCTGTCGATCTGTATAAAAAGGATATAGCCAAAGTAGGGGAGATGCGGCCAGGCGCAAAGCTTGCGGCAGTTAGCCGGGAGGAAATTCCCAGCAAGCCGAGGGCACGTGTCTGGCTGCCATCCGAACCGGCTAGCTCTGACGAGACTTTGAAAATCATTCAGGCCAGTAACCCGAATCTTCCGACCGGAAATTGCAAAATCGTCAAGCATGAGGAGGCGAAGGGGGGCTCGAAATTATCAATTATCCTAATAAATAAGGAGTCCCTTGCTCCCCTGCCTTGGTTACTCAAATTAACCTTAACCATTCTAAGGCTGCTTCGGCAGCTCTACTCCTCAGGCTGACTAGTTCGGGTGAGGATGTGATACTAATCCAAGAACCTTGTGGCCTCAGAACCAAGGGGTACAAACCGATAAATACCGATAAATATTATTCCTGCGGTAGCAGGAATATACCATAGAGATAGGTAAAGGTTAAAATGTTATGGTTAAGATAACTCAAATTAACCTTCACCATTCTAATGGCTGCTTCGGCAGCTCTACTCCTCAGGCTGGCTAGTTTGGGTGAGGATGTGATACTAATCCAAGAACCTTGGATTAATAACAACAGGATTTTTGGCCTCAGAACCAAGGGGTACAAAATTATATCCTCTAGTAAGTCTGGGAAGATCAGATCTTGTATTCTTGGGAAAAATAATATTAATCTTTTCCATCTCTCTCAATACATCAATGCTGACACTACTGCAGTTAGCCTAGAAGTAGGCATTTGTAGATTCTGGCTAGTTTAAGCCTACATGGACCGGGAGAAGGAGTTTCCTCCAGATAACCTGGAGGAGCTGATCCGTGGAGCAGAACAATCAAAGGTAGGTGTGGTACTAGGAGTTGATGCTAATGCGCATCACACTATCTGGGGAAGCAAGGACATTAATGAAAGAGGTGAGTCACTTTTTGATTATTTGATGAGTACTAACCTTTCAGTGTGTAATATTGGACGGGAACCCACATTTATTACAGGTAACAGGCAGGAGGTTCTAGACGTGACCCTTGCCTCAAATAATATTCTTCATATGGTTAAAACTTGGAGGGTGGATCGATATTTAACCTATAGCCTCGATATTCACCGTGCTACCCGGGAAGCCTTCAGGAACCTTAGAAGGACCCACTGGAGGAAATATGGGGAATTATTGAAGGATTTGTTGCCGTCTAGGGCTCTGGAGCCACCGACGACCTTTGGGGAGCTGGAGGACATGGTGGCTAGCGTTACTAGCGCATGCAACCGATCTTTTCGTGCTGCCTGCCCTCTGGCTAAGCCTAGGGTAGGCAAAAACCAGTATGGTGGTCCAGGGAATTGGGAACCTATCGTAAGGCTTGTAGGATAGCCTTTAATAGAGCCAAATATACAAGGGAGGCTTAGGATTGGGACTGCTATAAGGAGAAACTCGGAATTTATAAAAAAGAATTATGAAAGACACAAAGGAGGTCTTGGAGAATCTTCTGTGATAAAATGGAAGAGGTATCCGAAACCTCCCGCCTTAGGAAGATTCTTTCCAAAAGTACAGCTAGTCCCAGTTTTTTGATTAAACCGAACGGATCTTGGACAGCTTCTAGTAGAGAATCTCTAGAGTTTCTGTTCGAGACACATTTTCCAGGAAGCTTTGAAGACCGGTCGGTGCGTAGCAATCATCAGGAATCACTGTCAGTAACCACAGAGGATATCGTAACCAGGAAACGGATCCTATGGGCACTGAGGGGTTTTAAACCATTTAAATCGGCTGATCCGGTTCAAATTATACCAGCGGAACTTCAAAACAACTCAGTAATTATTCTTCCTTACCTGGAAGCTATATTCAAAGAGTGTTTGAAGCTGGGCTATATTCATAGGTACTGGACGGAGGTCAATGTGGTGTTTATACCGAAAGCGGGGAAAAGCTCACATGTCTATCCTAAGGACCTAAGACCAATAACTCTATCATCCGTTCTTTTGAAAACATTGGAAAGGCTGCTGTATGTATACATTAGAGATAAAATAGGTGCCAGGAAGTGGGCACCGTCTCAGCATGCGTACATAAAGGGTAGATCTGTGGACACTGCTCTGCACGCCTTGGTGTGTATGATTGAGAAATCGATTAATTTGAAGGAATTCTGTTTGGTTGTGGCTTTCCTGGATATAGAGGGCGCCTTTAATAATGTGAAAGCGGTGGCAATCAAGGAGGGATTGTCATTTTTAGAGGAGGACGTTCCTTTGAGAAGGTTAATCAATTATATGCTGGGAATCAGGATTGTTACTCGAAGTTGGGGGACTCCAGAGAGGAAACTCTCGAATGCCTGGTGAAAGGCCATTGCCCAGAGTGTACTGTCTTTGGAGGCCAGGAAGACCTCGATGTAGACAGCGAGCATCCCTACCTGATTCCAAGGGAAGCTTACAGGTTCTCAAGAGATATCTTTACTCCCGGAAAAATAAGATGGGCCGTCAATTCCTTTGGTCCCTTTAAATCGCCGGGATGGGATTCTATATATCATGCATTTTAACAGCAAAGCCTACAAATACTGTTGCCTTATTTGATTAGACTCTTTAGAGCCAGCTACAGCTTACAATATGTTCCAAGAAGCAGGAAGAAGATCCACAGAGGACGTCAGGTCTTATAGACCCATTAGCCTTACATCTTTTATTCTGAAAACCATTGAGAAGATACTGGGCCTACATATTAGATCCAATGCCCTCCTAAGGCATCCTCTAGACCCCAGCCAACATGCATATCAGGCTGGGAGATCGACAGAAACAGTGCTCCCCGAGCTCGAAGATACACTTCGGAATAAAGAGGTTTTGTTATGCTCCTTCATCGATATTCAAGGGGCGTTTGACAATACCAAGTTCGAAATGATTCAAGAACAAGCACATGCAAGGGGAATAGACTCCTCCACCAAAGGGTGGATAAGCAATATGCTTAGAAACAGGAGGATAACGGCCTTCTTTGGTGATAAAACTATCACGATTGCGGCTAAAAGGGATTGTACCCATGGGGGAGTTCTCTCACCCCTTTTGTGGCTATTCGTGATGGATGGACTACTTATAAGATTAAAAAACTGTCACTTCTCGAATATCACCTACGCGGACGATCTAGTCTTAATGGTCAGGGGAAAATTCGAAAGTACAACTCAGCAGGGAGAACAAAGTAACACTTTTGTGGTTTCCGGCCATTATGATATACAGGGAAACGAGGCGGCAGACCGCTGTGCAAAAGAGGCAGCGGAGTGGCCTTTCCTTGGCCCCGAGCTTAGTATTGGTTACTCTAAAAGCCATCTGGTAAATGCCATAAGGAATTGGGAAGAAAAACATACGAAAATATTCTGGGAGTCCTCCATTGGATGAGACAGACCAAAAAACTATTAAGCTATGATAATATACGTTTAGATCAGGCAATCAAGATGGATAGACAGTCTCTAAAATCCCTCACCTGGTACTTAACAGGACATGGCCCTTTTATTGAACATCTGGAGAAAATGGTAAAGTCCCCTACAGACCGTTGTAGATTTTGCAACCTGGAAAAGGGAAACATCCTAACACCTACTATTCACGTGTGATGCTATAATCCATAAAAGACTTAAATTCTTCCATGCTTACACAATACAGTGGCCTAATGGCCTGGTTACTAATTATTGGCTATACTTAGCTGTCTGTAACCGGTCAATTTCTGTCATTCTCATTATTAAATAAACCGATACAAATCCTGTTTATGTTGTGTGTAGCAGAGTGCTCTATGAGGCCCGGGTAAAAATGTATATAAATAAAAAGAGAAAACAGACTTGTGTGGCTGGCTATGTTCTCAATAGCTTAGTTTACCTATAAGTAACAATTTTTAAACGGCTGTAATTTAGTTATTAACTAACGGTAATTAAAATTGTACAACGAGGATTTCATCATTTCATGGGAAAAATAAAAGAAAGTTCTACAAATACTGCAAACATATCTACATGATACAGCTGAGTCACAGTCTGAGTCAAACGTATCTTACAAAGAAAACTAAAATGATGCATCTGAATCAAATAAAATTTTCTTTATTTACTAAAGTACAACGAATCCTTAGGTTTTGTTTTTTTTTTAGGGAACGAGTATTTTTTTTTAACTCTTTTTTCCCTATCAAATGGATATTAAATATTATCAAAATGTAACACGAGAACATGACCGTGTCGGAAGTGTAAATAACGATAATGAAATCAATATACTTGGTGCATACATAAATAATTATGATTCATGATTAGGCGAGTATATATGTATATCAGCTGAAACAGTCTCAAATTAAATGATAAAAAAAAACTAGAAATTGTTAGCAAACCGAATTGCAACAAATTAATAATTTAGAAAGGAAAATGGTGATCAAATGACGGGATGTTTTTAGTTAGATAAACTATTCGTAATAATTTTATTATTTATTGTATTATGTACATACATATGTGTTTTGTATAGTATTAAATGGAAGGTATTTTTAAAGTAGGAAATTTAATCGATTTTTTGTGTACATAACAACAACTTATAAATATATCGTTCGTGACTGGCATATTTTCGATATAACAATTTAATTAATAGAATGATCTTTGGACTTTCCACCCTGAAATTGTTTGTAACAAATGTTCATAAAAAAATTTTAAGTACACATGTCACACAATGTATTCAGCGATTATTTCATTGACCGACCTTGCCTAATTTTAATCTATTCGACGTCTATATTTCTGTTATTAAAAACACAAAAACACATAATCTGGCAACAAAAATTACATCACCGCAAAAAATTTTACGATATCGTTTTGAACTCTTTGTAACATGACGTATCCGAAGCATTTTAATTGTTAAATTCCATCCAATGACCTTTTATTTAGCAAGCACCGCAGCATCAAATACCGGTTTGTGTATTTAATACTCAAATAATACCAGTCGATTATTCAATTTTCTTTAATTACCGTTAATAATTTCAACTGAATAATAGTAAATGACACAAAAAACAAAAAATGTAAATAACCTTTTTTTGAAGTGCAAACCAATAAACAAAAGTTAAGTACACATTTATCACCCGTTTCGCGATTACTACACAAAGATATCCAATTCATTCACATTTCCACTAAACATACATGACACTCGTATATATACATATGTACGTACGCATATAGATTGACAAAAGATAATTTTTGTTGTTGTTGTTTGTCCGCACGAAATAGTTCGCGAGTACGTTTTAAGTGCATTTGTACCCGAGATAGTGTGGAGCAATAACACAAAGAATATTCTATAAAAATGTAATATGCGTCTGTGTGCATATCAATACACACAACTACATTACTCAAATATACACAGCCAAATATACACACAAAACAATAATAACGAGAGAGCGAGTTCACGATGTACTTAAAATAAATGAACGTAAAAAAAAAAAAAATAAATAAAATCTATATGGAAAACTAATACATTTTCATGCTGACGGCAAATATTTTTGTTGTTTTTTTTTTGTTTTTTTTTTTTTTTTTTATTATAGATTTAAAGGAAAAGTCATTTATTTTATCCAAAAATAAATTAATACACGACTGCGATTAGGTAACATTTTTGTTTTCGATGCGATTTCACAATTTTCACTTACAACAATATTAATTAAATACAAAAATTCACATTTTCATATTTTCTCACTTAAATTAATTATAGGTAGCTACTAGGTATAGAAAATTATTTATTGGGCTGATTTTTTCACGATTTTCACGGCACACACATTTTTTATTTATTTATATTTCGTTTAATCAATTTTCTTTTCACTCGCCATGGACCAAACAAACAACGAAAAATTAAAAAACAAAACAAATGCGATTTTATTTTATTTTAATGAGATCCAACACCGCGAAAATACGATTTTTCTTCTATCTAATTTCCATTTTAGTTATTTCTATGGTACACGGAATTGCTTGGAAAAAAACTAAAACCAAAATAGATTTTATGCAGAATTCTAATTAGAAATGAATGTCTTCTGTTTTTTTTTTTTTTTTATATTTTTTGCTATTTGATATGAATTAATGATAATGAAGAATCGCGCACCGATACCGAATTCACAACGTATGTACACAACTTTAGAAGAATGGATGTTTTTTGTTTTTTTATGTTAGTTGTATTGGGGGAAATGAATTTAGATTTGAAATATGTACGTGTAACATTTATGTGGATGTGTAGGGAAATATGGGGTTGTATGTATGCGGATGGATGGGTCGTGAGAGCGCGAGAGTGGAATGAATTTTGAATGTATGCTTGTTTAATATGCTTTATGTAATTGGTACATACATAGGTTAGTACGTTTATTACAAAGAATTGTATGAATCAGTAGTAGGCCAATTTTTTTTTGTTTTTTTTTTTGTTGCACTTGACCAAATTTTGTGAAACTTTTATTTATCAGCTGATAAGATGACCTCCTATGGGGAAGTTAGAAGCCTAACTATGCAATTCGACGCTATTTTGGTTTTGTATTGGAAGGTCCAGGAAGATAAAGAAAAAAACTCTAGTTTTCCTTTTTCTTCCTTTACCTTTATCTTACAAAACGATAGTCGTCGAATATTTCCGACAATCGTTTTGTGGTAGTAGGAGAAAAAGGAAATAGGGTCAGTGCTGTCGAAGTTAGTACGATCGGAGTATTTGCAAAACTTTCACCTAGCCAGAACTCCTGAACTCTGCTATTTCATTCCGTAATCCTTTGTTTTAATTGCTCCTTCTGTACTAATAATACTTTTCCATAGTATTTTGACTTATAGGCTTTCGCTTGAAATAATTTTTATAAAGCTTTTTCATAAAGCATTTTCTCAAAGCTAATTTCTAATGGTTTTTGTTCATTCTCCGAGCTAAATATTTTGTATATTAAGTTTCCACTGAGAAATTGAATTAAAATATAAATTTTGATGTTATTTAAATTAACTTTATAAATTTTTTTTTTTTTTTTTTTTAAGAGGGTGGGTTGGTTAGAGGAACCCCATGCACTTTGACCAGGAAGATATATTGTGCATCCCCGCGTAAGAGTAGAGAAATCAATCTATGTGAAATGTAGGTCCAGGTCCTTGATAAACGCCACAAGGTCATGCACATCAGAGTAAGCATTGAGTTTTTTAATTCCTCTTAGGGCGAGCGCACTGCACTCGAACAGCAAGTGTTCAGATGTTTCTCTTCCCAGATTACAGAACCTACAGTTCTCTGATGGGGTTTTCCCCATTTTAAATATATGGTAGTTAAAGGGACCATGTCCTCTCAAGTACCATATGGGGGATTTCAGAGATGATCGATCCATTCTGATAATATCCTGTAAGTATGTAATCTTGTAATTTAGGAGCTTTTTTGTCTGTCTCATTCCCCGAGATGACTCCCAGAGTGAAGCAGAACATCTCTTCTCCCAGAAGAGGACTCTCCTCGCTACATGGCCTTTGGAATAGGCAACGCTAGGCTCGGGGCCGTAGAAGATGCCACCCACACCCTCTTTTGCAGAGGTATCTGCGGCCTCATTTCCTGGTATATTAGAGTGGCCGGGGGACCACAAGAGGGTAATCTTGTTGTCCCTACCCATCCTTCTAAGGTTGCTGTAGCAGTTCCATGTCAGTTTAGAGCTGAACTATTGGAAATAAGCATTGAACGCATTTGAATCATTTCACATGTTTCATTGTATTTAACTATTGTAGCTAACTTCACTTGAGTCAATAATATTTTCTTCAAGTGACACAACCTAAAAGAAAGGTTTTTAAAAATAAAAATTAACCTGGAATCATCCGTGTTTTATTTTTAAGTTTCCAGCTCTGCTTAGTTCAATTCCATTAGGTTATTGGCCCAGTGGATGAAGAATACGGATATTTCGAAAAATTAATGCAGATTAATTGGATAAAGTGAAATTGATTTTTCGGTGTTGTGAAATTCACATACGGAAAATGATGGCGTCAGCTGAATCAACGAAACGGAACAAATTATTTTGTATGGAAATACAAAATGGAAATGCTTCTTAAGGAAAAAGGTATGGGCAGTTATCAATGAGGTACAACCATCACCAGTTACAGCAGCGTGGACAGCAAATAATGAAAAGGCACATTCAACAATTGCATTGAATGTAGAAGACGATCAAATTCATCACATCATCGGTGCAGTTTCAGCAAGAAATACCTGGAGAATTCTTCAGGAAACGTATGAATCAAACACATCAAGCAATCGTGTGCACATTTTGAAGTTAATCATGCAACAGCGGCTTGTTGAAGGCGGAGATGCGGAAAAACACGTGAATTCCATGAACGAGCTGTTTCGAAAATTATTGGCGCTTGGTGCAGATTTTGGTCCGGAATTTTTTATGAGTGCTACGTTGTTGGCTTCTTTGCCGCCAAGCTACGACGGTTTGGTAAAGGCGCTCGAAGGTAAAGAAGAGAGTGAATTGACACTCACGTTGGTTAAATCAAAGGTTCTCGCGGAATTCAAAAGAAGAATGGATCGAGGCGGAACAACGGATCAAGAGCAACGAAAGGTCAAAAAGGTGAAAATAAAAAGTTTGATTGCTATTTTTGCAAAAGAAGCGGTCACATCAAAAAGGATGGTCGAAAATACAAAGCCTGGCTCAACAAAAAGGAAGGAAGTAATCAGAAGGCTAGCGAAAGATGAAACAGAAAAACTGTTTGTGACACATCAAGTAGGTGATGGCTGGATTGTCGATTCAGGTGCCACATGTCACATTGCCAGTTCTAAGGATATTTTCGTCAATATCGATATGAATTGTAGTGATAAAGTAAGCGTTGCAAGTGATCAACAATTAACAGCTGCGGGTAAAGGCACAATTAAAGTTGATTTTCTGAATGAGGAAAATCAAAGTGTTCCAATAAGAATCACAGACGTGTTGCTAATGCCAGATATCAAGGAAAATTTACTTTCAGTCAAAAAGCTAACGGAAAAAGGTTTTCAAGTAAATTTCAAGGGCAACAAGTGTGAAATAAGGGAAAACAGTCGGCAAATTGCAGTTGTCAAAATCAGCGGTAAACTTTACAGACTAAAGGAACCTCACAAAGTTTACTCGGTCGAAAAGGAATCCAATGGCTGCATACATTATTGGCATAAGGTTCTGGGCCATAGAGACATCAAAGTTGTGAAATCATTGGCGAAACGAAATTTGGTTAAAGGCATCAACTTAAGCGAGTGTACAGTGGATTGCGAAATCAACTCCAAGTGCAGAGTGTGTCTCGAAGGAAAAATTACTCGAATCAAGTTTTCGGTCAAATCGAGTAATAAAGCAGTTGCATCTGATTCATTCGGATGTTTGTGGTCTGATGCAAACGACCACACCATCAGATAATCGTTACATTGTGACATTCATAGATGATTACTCAAAATTTACAGTCAGCTACCTAATCGCAAATAAATCATCAGTTTACAGCAAATTCAAGGAATATATTGCGATGGTAAAGGTTGAATTCGGAAAGAAACCTAAATGCATCCGTACAGATCGAGGAGGAGAGTACATCAGTAATGAATTCGTGAATTATTTAAAGTCGAGCGGAATTCAAATCCAGAGAACTACTGCGTACACACCTCAACAAAACGAAACAGCGGAACGCAAAAACAGAACGTTGGTAGAAATGGCTCACTGCATGCTAATTGACGCAGGTCTGGAGAAAAAGTTTTGGGGCGAAGCTGTAATGATGGCTAACTATGTCCAGAATCGTTTGCCAACAGAGGGTACAGAAACAACGCCATATGAAGGCTGGTTCCAGAAAAGTCCGAATGTGCAATACTTCATAGAAAATTCGGATCAGAATGTTATATGCATGTAGCAAAACAAACAAGGCGCAAATTCGATTCAAAGGGTGTGAAAGCAGTGCTGGTCGGTTATGATTACGAATCATAGGCATATCGTTGTTACAGTCCGGAAACCGATCGAGAAACCGAGTTAGTCGAGATGTTCAGTTCGTCGAAAGGGGCCATTTGTTACCTATCAAGTCCAGCGAAGATTATCAACAGGAAAAAATTATCGACAGTTCAGAGTTGAACAACTTTGAAGATGCAGAAAACGATCAGGTGCAAAAGGAATTAGTCGATGAGGAAGTTCAGGAAGAGAATCCAATACAAGATCACGTTCATAATGAAGATGAAGAGCAAACTGTTAGACGATCACAACGTGCTAACAAAGGAATTCCACCAAAGAAACTTATTGAAGAAATGAACGTGGTGAGTTCAGTCATTCAAGAACCAAAGGGCTACGTAGAAGCTATCAAGGGTGATCAAAAGAGGCTGTGGATTCAAGCAATGACAGATGAGATGAAGTCATTGATGGAGAATCAAACATGGGAGCTTGTGAAAATACCAGAAGGTGCAAATCTAGTTGGCTGCAAGTGGATTTACAAGCTAAAGTGCAATTCAGATGGAAAAGTAGTCAGACACAAGGCATGGCTTAATGCTCAAGGTTTTTCGCAAAAATACGGTACTGACTATGATCAGGTGTTTGCTCCAGTTGTTCGTCAAACTACGTTTCGAACATTGCTTACAGTGGCAGCAAATAAGGACATGAAGGTTTATCATCTAGTTGCGAAAACGGCTTTTCTCAACAGTGAATTGTCTGAAACAATTTACATGAGACAACCTCCAGGATTCAAAGTTGAAGGCGGCGAAGATTTAGTGTGTCTACTAAAACGGAGTTTATATGCTCTAAAGCAATCAGCGCGCAATTGGAACAAAACAATTCATCAAATTCTCATCGATTTCGGTTTTGTTCAAAGCAAGCATGATCCATGCTTGTACACCTACAAACATGATGGAAAAATATGCTACGTATTAATATACGTTGACGATGTGGTCATTGCTGGTGAAAACAACGAGATAATCTCCAAGTGCGAAACGTTTTTAAGTTCGAAATTCAAGATTAAGAACTTGGGAGAGATTAAGGATTTCTTGAGTCTTCAAGTCAAGAAGGAAGCAGATGGCTATTACACGTTGAATCAGACTGCTTACATTGGAAAATTACTACAGGATTTCCAAATGTCTGATGCAAAGGTGTCCTCAGTTCCATTATCAGTTGGATATAGTACAGGAGGAGATACGGATTTGTTGTTAGGCAACGGCAAATATCAAAAGTTGCTCGGTTGCTTACTGTACATATCAATCAACACGAGACCTGACATATCGGCAGCAGTTTCAATTCTAGCACAAAAAATGTACAGTACAAACCAGGAGGATTGGAACGAATTGAAACGAGTATTAAAGTATCTCGAGGGTACTGCCGGTTTGCAATTGTTACTTAGCAAGAGTGATGGTACGGACCAGTTAATCGGATATGCAGATGCAAGTTGGGCTGATTATCGTGCAAGCAGAAAGCACAATCTGGTTACATATTCAAGTATTTTAACGGTATTCTCAGTTGGTGCAGTCGAAGACAGGATTGCATTGCGTTATCATCAACGGAAGCAGAGTTTATTGCGTTGTCTGAAGCATGTCAAGAGGCGAATTGGATGCGTCGTTTACTCAATGATTTCGATCAACGCATTGAAAAACCGACAACAATTTTCGAAGACAATCAAAGTTGTTTGAATTTCATTAAGGAGGAGAAATTGTCATCACCATTGGCGGGACCTCGTGTCAATTTCTTCGGGATGCATGTGGCGTTAACTGATGATTCAAATGAGGAGGAGTATTGGAAATAAGCATTGAACGCATTCGAATCATTTCATATGTTTCACTGTATTTAACTATTGTAGCTAACTTCACTTGAGTCAATAATATCTTCTTCAAGTGACACAACCTAAAAGAAGCAAAATGAAAGGTTTTTTAAAATAAAAATTAATCTGGAATCATCCGTGTTTTATTTTCAAGTTTCCAGCTCTGCTTAGTTAAATTCCATTATGAACACCGGAGCTAATAAAACAGCCTGGCTATCCGAGATTATGTAGATCTCCGTTCTTATATACTTCTTTTTGAGGCATTGAAGCACGCTAGTCTCGATGGCCACGGTTTCTGCCTGGAAAACCGTAGGGGTCTTTCCCAACGGTATACAGAGCCTGAAACCGGGCCCCACAACCCCCGCAACCGTGCCCTCGTTTGTTTTTGACCCATCGGCATACCACACCGATGCGTGCTGTGGTGAGGAGGAAATGATATTCCCCACCATGTTCCTTTCGGGTATCCGGATCGTGAAGTTCCTTCGGCAGTCAGTAGTCTTTACCATCATATCTGATAGCTGGGCAATATCGTCTGCCAAGTTTAGTTTATCTAGGATGCGATTGTGTCCCGAACTAGTCAGTCTAATTTGACTTGTTACCTTCAGTTTTATGGCTTTCAAACCTGCCACACTTTTGACATGTACGTGGAGTGGTGAAAGTCCCAGCAGTCTTTCAAGGGCAGCAATAGGGCAGGTCCTAATTGCTCAAGGTTGCGCCCAAACATATTAATCTTTGATTTTTGTCCAAAGCTGAACGAGCATTTATTTGCTCTGTCTTTGGCCACCATATAAACGCCGCATAAGATATCATTGGTCTTATGATGGTTTGGTAAAGCCAGATTATCATTTGTGGGCTTAGCCCCCATGCTTTACCAAACATACGTTGGCACCCAAAGAATGCTTTGTTTGCCTTATTTGAGATGTATTTCAAGTGGGGGTTCCAGGTTAATTTTTAGTCAAAAATGATCCCTAGATATTTAACCTCAGACGTCATCTTGAATATTGCCCCGTTCATAGTTATTGGAGGAAAGGAAATTCTCCTCCGATTTGTAAAGAGAGTACATGTTATTTTATTGGGATTGACGCTAAGGCCCACTTCAACACACCACTCGTTTACCAATCTTAGAGCATATTGCATACGCTCAGCTATTGTGCTTTCAAATTTGCCCTTGACCATCAGCACCAGATCATCAGCATAGGCAATGATTGATATTCGAGAGTTCCTCAAAATTCCAGGTCCATTACCAAGAGCCACAGTAGCGGCGACAGTACTCCGCCCTGAGGGCAGCCCTTGGTAGGTGCAATTAAGATGCTTGCTTCGCCAATCGAGACTTTAATTCTCCTGCTTCTGAGCATGTTTATTATCCACCCGATGGTTGAGGAGTCGATACCCTTCGCTACAGCTTGTTCCCGGATCACCTCGAAATTAGTACTATCGAAGGCACCCTGAACGTCAATGAAAGGAGCCCCTCACGTGGTCGTGAGCCCCAGGCTGGACTGCCTAAAACATGATCAGAACAGCCTGCTGGAGCTCACTCTACTGAAGGTTACGGAGCTGGTGATTACTACACAGCTTTGTTCCCCCCTTCACCAGACGCCCAGATCGCCAACTTTATTAATAAATAGGACGTCAAATTTAAATATAGGTATAGAAAATTGACAGCTCCTCATAACATCTAAACGGAGCACACTTACAAAAAAAAGCAGGACAAGATAATTCCGAGTTTTTTTTATCACTTAAGAAAACATCCTTTCACTTTATATGAGGCAGCAGATAAACTCAAGCATGGCAGAAATTACGTGACTTTAAGAAAACACTTTTTGTTTTTGGTTTGGTTAAATATTTAGATTAGGACACATTGCGTTGAAATATTATTTCTGCAGTACAATACACGCAATTTGATGTTTTGCAGTCTTTCAGTGGCTGAATTCTTAAAAACACCCTGTACAAGACCAATTATGCAGTCACTTAGCCTTGCCGAGCTAAAACGATGTATGGAAGTGTAGATTTCCAATACTATCAAATCCTTCCTTAGGTTTAGACTACATAGGACCTGTTGAATATAAAAATTATGCTTCAAGACAATTTCTACCGTTCATTTAACCATTCCAGACTAGAAATATGTATGGAAATTGGCAATACGCCTAAAAAGTTTAGGTTAAAACCTACAGAAATTAAAAATTTTGCTAGTTATTATAGCGAGAGAAAAATTATCTTTCAGTTTTACTTCCATATTCAGGAGGTCTTAATGTAAAGTAAGAATCAGTATTGCAACAACAAATTTCGGCCCGATTAAAAATCAAATAAATACTAATCTTGGCCACTTTATTCGGTACCATTTTAAATTCTACTCCCATTCCTATTCCTATTCGTAGGGACAATAAACCGCTGCTTAAATAACAATGGATAAGTACTAAAAGTTACTGCGACTTCTAGATTGCCGAAAGTTTCAGTTAATATAGAAGTGTTCCAACATCAATAGCTTACTGAATTTACAGAAATAAGTGCACTGGCACTTCCTTAAATTGACGTATTTGCCAAAACGGTTTCGAGCAAAATAGCAAGAAATTAAAATTACATTTCTAAGCTTTAAAATAAAGAGAAAAAATCATAGAAGAACTTTGGGAAAATGACGTAAGCAAAAAGCTAAAATGGAAGCGACGGATTGTACAATTCATCACTCACTTGCCTTGGCTAAAAAACTGGTTGAAATACTCGTATATGCTAAAATAGTTTATAGAGAGACATTTATTCATGGATAAATTCTTTAAAAATATTCTGGACAAGGGTGAAATATTCTTGAAAAGGGGGACATATTCTGGAAAAGGAGAAAAATACTTTAATTCTGAAAATGAAAAGGGTTCGAATATCGACCCTTAAGTTTCTCTAAGATTATTATTATTATTATTATTGTTGAAGATTAAAAGATCTTTGTGCTTGGACCCTGGTTAATTATTCATCCAGTCAATATTCAGGGTCTTAATGAACCTGATAATGCTACCGGTACGCAATATATACTATATAGGCTCATTGCTCTGCCTCTTAGATGTTTACTATAGCATATGCTTCTGCTAGCAAGATGGTAGCATTGGTATCCAAAGACTTCGCGACTGCAGTCCAACTCCTGTGTATTCCTACCCCTGTCCCCCATTGTTCGACGATGTTGGTTAAACGATGTTGGTCCGTGTTTCTACTACGTGAAGCAGTAGACATAAGTAAAAATACTCTGCGTTTTTCGGATGAACCGTATATAGTCGATCAATAGAATCATCTTTTGATACACGCGTCCCATGTGTAGTAATTGGGAACCTCTGTAAAGAAAAGTGGTCTCGAAAATGGGTTATTTTGGCACAATTCAAAAAAGGTTGTCAGGTAAGTATTGACGGATTGGTTCCCAACTCTTGGTGCTGTTTGTAAAATACACTTGTTGTCCATCCTTAAATTGGACTGCTAAATGGACAACTGCTGTGATTGCATGTTAAGTACTCCTCATGTTCCATTTCGTATCATATTTTTTAATGATTATTTCATACAGAACAGGACCTTCGGCTACATTTGGAAACTCAGCTCTGATAACGTCATTAATTTGATTTGAACGAATTATCTCTTTGAGCCAAATAACATTGTGTGAGTGTGGCAATTCTCTTTTTTGCCATTCAATTGAGTACATCCAACAATACGTATCAATGAATTTGACTTGCTTTTGCCTGAACAAGCCTTAGAGTCCTGCGCATATATTCGTGCGTATGTCTGATGGGGCCGGTAAACGTAGAAGGAAAAATTACTAATCGCCCCAGATTTCCAACATCCCCGTAAATGAATGTAATCATCTGTTCGTAATATGTTTTGATTTTGGTAGGTATTAATTTTTGCATACATACATATCAACAATAAAGTAGTATGTATATGATGGTATTTGTCCTCTCTGTCCATTATGCGATTATGGGATACGATGTCCCAATAATTCATTTTATTGTCCACGACTACAACCGCTACTTCATTTATTTGAAGTACATTGAAGCGTCTTTCATGCTTGCCAATTGGTATCTTATTGGTCCGAATTATTATTTTCCAGTTGTCGAAGGATAGTCTTGAACATTCTTTTTATCTCATTGTTTCTATGTAGAAAACGCTGCAGAGATCAAGAATCGAACGGAACCCTGCGATATTCGCGAACCGTTGATCTACTTCATCTTCTTCGTTTCCCATGAAGTAAACTTGTAAAAACTTTGGTGTTGCATTTTGAACTCTAAAACCCAGATTAAATCCTTACTTTTCGGTTATTGCTGTTGCCCCAAATGAGGTTATTAGGAAGCATGTTTCTCTATCCATATAATCAAAGAAATCAGGCAGGGGCAAATTTAGTGCTGGCAACCTAATTTTATCACTTGAGTAGCGTACACTTAGCGTTACGTAATTTAACCATTATCCCAATTACAACAATTGGATGTTCATTATAATCTTTAGTTGGGTCATAATGAAACGCTTTCTGTTCAAGACTGTATCTTCCTCGCCCCCAGCATGTACATTACGTACAGTTGTTTCCACTAAGCGAAGGTTACTCACTCATTCTCTCTCTATTCTGTTCATCCTTCTGTGCACCTGTTTCGCGTTCTTTGAACATTCGTTGTCTTATTCGATCTGTTTCCCTAACATTTTCACGGTGCTCTTCTCTCTGATTTTCTCTTCTTCGTTGAGAATTTTCTCGTAGCAATGCTAGAATGCTTTTCTTTCTTCCTCGATTTCATTTCTCTTCTTTCACAAAAGATGGCGCCCTTTGGCATTTTTCCTCTTTAAATTTTCACTTTTCATACTTCACTGTTCACTTTCTACTTTTCAATTTTATAAACGGCTTTTATTTATAAACGGCCAACTGATGCATGCGCGTCATACTTCGGTGTGACCTCACAGCCTGAGTTTTCGTATAGAAACTCATAAGACTCAGTATGGACTCAACTCAATCTAACCTCTCACTAAACCCTAAACTCGACCTCAAATTAATCCCTAACCGAAGTTCTCTTTCAAATCCAAATTAATTTCAAGTCAATCCCTACTCACCATCATATCCTAACCTTAAAGAATTATTCCATCATACCATTATTCCATTATACCATCGTACCATCATTCAATCGTATAATCATACCAACATACCATCCCACCACTGTACCATCGTACCATCATACCGTCCATATAATCATACCATCACACCATCGTACCATCATACCATCATACCATCATATAGTCATACAATCATACCATCATTACTAAATCATTCTACAATAAATACCGTCATACCATCGTACGTTGTATCATAATCAAACCGTCACACCATCATACCACTATATCATCATAACATCACACAGTCATGCTATCATACCATTATACCATCGTACCAACATACCATATTAAAATAATAAATTTTTTTTTCTAACATCCCCCAAATGTCGATTTTATGTAAAACCAACAATTGGGTGGTGTTAGAAAAAAAGAATATTTTATTATTTCAAAGTAGTAAAATGATAAAAAACCGAGGTGTTTGTAAAATCTTGTCCACCGTCTGTACATCATACCATATTACCATCATACGATCATAACATCATACCTTCATACCAACATACCATCACACCATTATACCATTCTATAAGTTTTGCACTTCAAATTGAACCTTTTATATTTCAAATTGAACCCTTAAAAAAATCAGGATGGAGCTGGGCTATTCCTTAACCGATTATGATGAAAATCGATACATGCGTTGGAAATGGGATTCTAAAATGATTTTTAGATAATGTTCTGTAATATAGTCAATAAGAATATAATTTAGCTATTAACCGATTATAATGAATTTTGACGTTTAAAGCGAATAGAAGAAAATGTGACCCAAAAATTACTTTTAGGCGAGGTTGTGAGAAATATGTCAATATGTCTTCTCTAATAGGTTTCTGTGAATCATGCAGCTATTGAGGTTTCTTTAAGACAGGGGTTATGTTTTCTGAGTATTGTTGCCAGAGCGGTAAGTTTGGCCTTATTTAGAGAAACTTAGTATGTACTTCCAAAAACCATTTTAGAATCCAATTTTCAATTTCACAATGCAAACCAGCCTTAAGGGAGGTTTTCATGGGAAAACTTCAGTTTTACATGGGACTCAAAAGTTTTTCTGTTGAAGTGAGGTGTCCGCTAAAATGGGTGTCCATTGAAATGATGTTTGACTGAATGTAAAAGTGAGTGTTTATATGTAAGTACAGCATATGTGTATGATATTTAAACAAATGCACACGCCTTGAACGTTTTGAACCAAATTTTATACAAATATTGTTTAAGACATAAGAAAGGTCAATGTTAATATCTCAAACCTCCATCTCACTGTTGAGAGAGGATAATCAGGTCCAAAGTTGGTATTATGGTATGATGGTATGATATCATGGTATGCTTGTGTGATAGTGTGATGGTGTGATGGTAAGACGGTATAACGGTATGTCTGTTGGATGGTATGGTGATATCATGGCCTTATAGTTTGATGGTTTGATTATATGATGGTATGATGGTAAGATGTAAATAATGGTATGAAGGTATGGTGGACTGATTGTAAGATATAGCGGGTGATTTTTGAGTCAAACGGATGTATCTTTATTTCGTTTAATTTCATTTTTTCTTCAAATAATTTAAATTCTAATTTTTAAAAGCTTTGTGCAGAACAGCAAAATGACCGAACCATAGTGACATTATTTTGGATGGACGCCGTTCAACAAATAAATGCAACAACCCTCAGTTCGGAAAATGAGAATTCAAGGATCCTGATGAAAATGCATTTTTGGAGAGATGGAGAGCCAGGATGTATGTTCGATTTGAATACCGGTACTGTTATCTTGGCGCAGTTTAAATTTATTATTTTGTTTTCCACCACTTCTGACACAACCTATTCCAAATGAGCGTTTGCTCAAAATAGGTTGTATTAAAAGCTAAAATTTAACAAGTAATTAAATAAATTAAATTAAAGATTTTTTTAACCTGATACACTCAAATATCTCGGAAAATAAGCACTCTACGAAAAAAATGGTACAAATCAAAATTTAATTACTCCGTGGGGGAAATACATTAGTGTTAAAATTAATACTCCACTTCCTCCTTGTAGGTGGGGCGGGGGTAACTTTGAAACTAAAATATGAACCCCTATTTTTTATTGCAGATTCGGATTCTACGGCAAAAATACGTAGGATTTGACTGAACCATTTTTTTTTTTGATTCATGATAGATGGCCCTGTAATTGAAGATATTCTTTTTCGATCGAAAAATGATGAGGCGAGGGGAGTCATGTAAATCAAGCACCCTTTTCCCAGTTATTCGAAATTTGCAAAATGAATAAATTTTTTGACGATCAATTTCGAGTATTTACAATGAAACCGTGGTTTTTTTATTGTAGAATCATTTGCGCCGGTTCTCAGTAGGAGAAATCGAAAAAGAATATCGTCAATTACAGCGCCATCTATCATGAATCGAAAAAAAATGTTTCAGTCAAGTCCTACGTATTTTTAGCCGTAGAATCCGAATCTGCAATAAAAAATAGGGGTTCATATCTTAGTTTCTGTTGGCATCTCCTGCACTGTACAACGATCTTCTACTTCATTTGTTCTATGGTGTACACGTCTGGAGTTTGGATCAACATTACCTAAAAATATAAATCATTTTATTTGTGTAATAATTATAACTTATAATAAACTATAAGTTTAATAATATATATGTTGTGTATTTAGTTATTTTGGTATATTGACCACCTCGAAAACACAACATACTGTGGCGACGAGGATGGGATAAGAAATCAAATTAAAAAAACTTGGTACCATTTTATAATTTTATTTTTCATCAAGTTTATTTTATTTTATGTGCTTTCAGTTTTTCACAAAAAGACACACAACCGCATTCATCAAATGCATCACCAAGAAACCCGTGCTGGCAGTGGGGTGGCATGCATTACTCAGCTGACTGTCCATTCAAAAATCATAAATGTCAGCAGTGCGGCAAAACCGGTCAACAAGGAAGGGTACAAAAATTGTTCCGCTTTCCAAAAGACATCAAAAGAACAGATAAGTACCAAAAATCCTTCTAACTATAATAAGCGATACTCTAAAGGAATTTTTTTCCATTAACAGCATTGAAGTGGTTTCGAAACGCAAATTCGTAAGCGTCAGCGTTAATGATGTTCCTGTAAAGCTTCAAATAGATACTGCTTCAGACATCACCATCATATCACAGGATACATGGAATACGATAGGTAAACCTGTTTTATCTCCAACTGACGTTAGGCGGCTCATAGCTCATTGCAAACGCAATGGGCTGGCCTACCTGAGGATGCGATGCAAATGCGCACCACACGGTGTGGGGTAGCACGGACATCAATAACAGGGGTGGGTACCTTTTTGAATTTCTGATCTCAAATAATGTAGACATTGTCAATAGGGGAAGGAAACCTACTTTTATAAATGCGATTAGGCAAGAGGTCCTAGATCTGACACTTGCTAGTCCGCATTTCAGCGACTTGGTCAAAAACTGGCATGTGTCTGAAGAGGCCTCATTATCGGATCACTTGCACATCAGATTCGATTTGGCGGCTGAGACCATGCAGCGGCAGGAAATCAAAATTCCAAAACTAACCGACTGGGACTCTTATAGAGCCTCACTCGAATCAGAAATGCCCTCGGTTGTGGAGAACATAGAGTCTCCAGAGAGTTTGGAGATCTGTTCAAACCAGCTGCATAATTCTATACACTTGGCTTACGAGAACAGCTGCCCAGTTAGGCGAAGAGAGTCCACAAAGATGGTCCCTTGGTGGAACGGGACGCTGGGTAAACTGAGGAAAAAATCGAGAAGATTATTCAACAAGGCTAAACGCACCGGTGAATGGGGCGAGTATAAGATGGCCTTGACGGAATATAAACTCGAACTAAGGAGATCCAAAAGGAGGAATTTCTGTGAGGGAATCAATGAATTGCCCTCTGCAGCTCTTCTCCAGAAAGTCCTTTCCAGGGATCATTCAAATGGTTTAGGACTTCTCCAGAAGCAAGATGGGGGGTTCACTGAAAACCGGAAGGAAACCTTAGAGGTACTGTTATAGACCCACTTTCCGGATTCAGTAGTGGTAGGAGCCCAAGAGGAGTCGCATGACCCTTTAAGTGAGGTGGCCTATGGGCCTCACAGTAGGATCTGAAGTCTCTCTGGGAAAATTTTCACACCCAGCAAAGAGCGATGGGCTATTGGGTCTTTCAAACCTTTCAAACCCGCTGGAGGGGATGGTATCTTTCCAGCTTTACTTCAAAACGGTATTGAGGAAATACTCCCCAGCTTGATCCAGATGTTTCGGGCAAGTTATGCTTTTAACTATATTCCGAAACTGTGGAGGAAAGTAAATGTGGTCTTTATACCAAAGGGCGGGGGTCGTCCAGACACCCAGGCCAGGGCATATCGGCCAATTAGCCTCAAATCGTTTCTTTTGAAGACGATGGAAAAAATCCTGGACTATCAAATAAGAAGTGAGGTCCTTGGAAAGAATCCGCTGCATCGGAACCAGTTTGCGTATCAAACTGGTAAATCCACGGTTATGGCCCTTAGCGGGCTAGTCACGAGGATTAAAAAAGCAGTGACATATAAAGAAATTGCCCTTTGTGCCTTTGTGGACATTGAGGGGGCGTTTGATAATACCTCCTATGGATCTATAGAGAGGGCAGCAATGGAAAAAAGGGTTTCGCTTTCTACAATTAGAAGTAGTTAGAAAGTTCCATGCTGGAACATCGTGAGATTACTGCCAGACTAAGTGGCGAATCAGTAACCATCAAGACCGTAAAGGGCTGTGCCCAAGGAGGCGTACTATCTCCTCTTTTGTGGTAATTGGTTATTGACAGACTACTGGTCCTTCTGAGTAGCCATGGGTTTGATGTCCAGGGCTATGCAGATGATGTGGCTATCATAATCAGAGGCAAGTTACCAGGAAGGATTCAGTGTCAATCCAAGCAAAACTGCCATTGTTCCTTTTACGAGGAGGAAAAAGCTTGTGCTTACAGCTCCCTCGTTAAACGGTACTACTGTGCCTTTTTCCAGCGAGGTTAAATATCTAGGGGTTATCCTAGATCAAAGACTGAACTGGAACCAACATTTGTTGAAAGTTCAAAATAGAGCCATCAAGGCTCTCTGGGCCTGTCAAAGACTCTATGGGCGTACTTGGGTACTACAACCAAAAATGATCTACTGGTCATTTCTTACAATCATTAGGCCTATGGTCACCTATGCATCGGTTGTATGGTGGCCTAAAATTGAGCAGAAGGCAACGCAAACCTTATTGAATAAGGTTCAGCGTGTAGCCTGCATCGGTGTTACGGGCTCAATGAAGTCATGTCCAACCGCGGGGGTGGAGACACTTCTAGGACTGACACCGTTACACCTGCATATTAAAAAGGATGCTGCAATTATGGCCCTGAAAATGCAGGCGGAAGGAAATATCAAACCAGGCAATATGGTGGGTCATCTGGAAATCCTTAAGGAATTTCAGACAGACCCTACCATAGGAATGCCTTCCGACTGTATGCCAGCTAAACTGGACTTCCACAAACCATTCTGTGTTAGGTTACCTGACCGGGATGTGTGGAGGGCAGGTGGACCATCATTTGAGCTAGGGTCCATGGTATGATTTACAGATGGATGAAAAACGGAAGATGGGCGGGGATAGGAATACAAGGGAGTGGCACTACCCTCTCGAAGTCCTTGGGTACCAATGCTACCGTTTTTCAAGCAGAAGTACATGCTATAGAACTTTGTGCCAGGATAGGCATAGCAAAAGGCCTAAATGATGCAAAGATTTATATTGTATCAGACAGCCAATCCGGCTTAAAAGCTCTTAGGTCTTGTACCGAAACTGTGTTGCCGAACATAATCAAAACTTGTGTAAGGTTTTAGAACGAGTACAAGAGTTCGGATTTCATCTGAAAATCGAAAAAAGCAGTTTTTACATGGAATCAATAAAATATCTAGGACATATCATAGATAAGAATGGGTTGCGACCAGATCCAACAAAAGTCCATACAATTTCCAATATGCCACCACCCAAAGATGTTCCAACCCTACAATCTTACTTGGGTGCCATCAATTACTACGGGAAATTTATAAAGCATTTGCATGAATTACGAAAACCATTGGATGCATTACTGGTTCAAGGCACTTCATTCAACTGGAGTCGAGAATGTCAAGATTCATTCAACTCATTCAAAGATATTCTCAAATCGGATTTAATGCTCACACATTACAACCCCAAACTGGATATCACAAGTTTCTAGACGGAACAATGAAAGCCATCAGTCACGCATCGCGTACACTCACGAAGGCAGAAAAAAATTATAGCCAAATAGAAAAGGAGGCATTGGGTACGGTATCCAGCATATCCGATCTGCACCTTATCATCCGCAGTCGAACGGACAGGCAGAGCGTACCTTGAATAGAGCACTAAAAAAATATGTTGAGGGGGAAAAGATACATTGCAACAATTTCTTCAAAGCTACCGAGCAACACCTAACCGTAATGCACCAGAGGGTAAGTCTCCAGCTAAAGTCATGCTTGGGAGAACCCCCGCCCCACCTACAAGGAGGAGGGGCGGATACTAATTTTAACACTAATGTATTTCCCCCAGGGAATAATTAAATTTTGATCTTAACCATTTTTTTCGTAGAGTGCTTATTTTTCGAGATATTTGAGTGTATCAGGTTAAAAAATCACCCGGTATATGAGGGTTTAATACTTACTTATTAATTTTTAGTTCAGAAAAGTTATATCCCTTCGCAAACAGATTCTGTTTTCCCTGCGTATCAACAGATTTACTTTTTGCATTTTCTTTAGAGATATCAAAATATTTCCTATATCTGTAGTGCAAACACAATTTGTTATCAAGTGACTGTTAAATTTATTTCGGCTATATAACAATAATAGCACCTGGACTTATTTGATAACAACAATCTGATAATAATAAACAATTACAATGGATAAATTATTCGAATCCATATTAATGAATTGACATAGTATTCGGCTTATTATCGGAACACTTAAACTACACCTGCACACACTTATGTTCAAGATTTTAATTTGACCAATAACTGAAATAACTTCAAATAAAACAAAACACGCGTGTACGTTATTTCTGCCTCGAAACAAACGGTATATATTTCAAATATTTAACCACAAATTGAAGTTCTTCCTATTGGATCGTACACAAAGATGAATGAAAAAATATACCATTTTCACCCCCCTTGAAATGCTTGAGATAAAAACACATACGGAATATAAATATAAATAGAAAACAGCTGAGTGTGCGCATTTTCTATTCATAAAGATAAAAGAAATGGATGAATTCATTTGTTTGTGTCACGTTGTTTTGTGTGTATTTATATAATGTAGGTCTTGCGAGACATCGTCAAACACTCCCAAGTCGACATGAACTCTATATTGAATGAATTTTTTTCAGTTCATCCTAATCCAATATGTTTGAAGAATTTTTGTCGACCGAATCCATTTCCCTCCTTTTGTACTAAAATAAAAAACGCTAAAAATAAATGGTTTCACTGTGTACGGGTTGGTTTGGGGCTTCATTATTGGTATGGATTTTGTAATTGCTTTATAAAGTTTTTATTATGTGCCCCCCCCCAAAAATGTATGCATGCTCTAGTTCGCACACACAGTCTAACTACTCGTACTATATTCTATAAGATTTTATAATTTTTATTGTTTTTATGGATTTTCTGAACAAAGTCGAGATACCCCCTTTATCAAAAAAAAAAATTTTTGTGTTATCGGTTATGCAAACATTCCAATAATAAAATGTGCACTTGGATTCGAATTCTGACGTAGACATTTCTCAGTACATTTGTACTAAATAATCTTTAGTGCATAAATACTCTCGCATTTAAATAAAAACAAAAACAAAAATGTGTTTGTAAATACTGATTAGAGAATGCGACACATTTTAATAATAAAAAATACTAAACAGATACATTAACAGTTGTGGTGGTGGGTGAGAACTGTTTTATCGAATCATTTTAATCGTATAACGTTCCATGCTGGTATATTTTGCTCTTCGATGTTATAATTCGTAATGTACGTTCTTCCAGGTAATATTAAAATTATCGTGGGTGACCTAATTTTGTAATGTTATCCGAGTACATTGAATTAATCCAAACAGTTTACATTCAGTGCCACTGAACGGTCAATGACTATGATGTTTAATTATTGACAGCGAGTACATTTTTAACTGATAAACAATTCCAAAGAATCATCTCAGGAAATTGGGTTACTTCGTCCAAAAGATCAGTCGCAGACTTGATATTATCCAATTTATAACATGGAAGGACAAAAATGAACCAGAAGCAATGGATAAAAAGTTGTTTAACCCTAAACGAACGAAAGACCTCCATAAGACCACATGTGAAGTAGGGTATGGAGATGAACCGGTTTCCGAACAAACTGGACATGCAATTTGACATGCATCCTGCAAAAGGGATCCTGAAATGATTTTTAGGTAAATTCTTGGAATATGGCCAATTAGGATGGAACTTAGCTCTTCCTCAGCCGATTGTGACGCGATTCGACATGTGCGACACTCTTACACGTTCGACATTTTTATTTGAGCTTCTGGAATATGGTCAAGTAAGAGAGAACTTGGCTGGAATTGAATTTTGTATAAAGTTCTGGAATCTGGTCAACTAGAATAGAACTTGGCTCCATTGTACCTGTCGAGTTTCATCGTAAATTTCACTGAAATCGGTTAAGGAATAGTTAAGTTATTTCCTAGTTGGCCATATTCCAGAAATTCGTCTAAAAATCATTTTAGAACCCCATTTCCATCGAACAACCCAAATTTCACTCAAATCGGTTTAAGAATAGCTAAGTTTTATCCCAGTTGGCCATATTTTAAAACTTTATTCAATAATCATTGATCCCATTTCCATCGGACATGTCGAATTACATAACAATCGGTTAAGGAATAGCCAAGTTCCATTGAAGTTGGGCATATTCAAAACTTCATCTAATCCAGTAAAGAATCCCCCATCATCTAATTTTCTGTCGTCCTATTCTGGTTGGTGTTCTAGGACGTTTAAGGAGAAGATTATGAAATTGAATTGAAATCGAGCTGGCGACAGATAGAGAGAAACGAAAAAGGGCGAATGGAGAGGAAGTTAAGAAGGGAGAGCAAGGGAAAAGGGGGACAATTTTTTCCCAATTTTGTAAATTTATGATGTAGTTAAATTGTCAGATAGGTTATCCCCACTTTTAAAAATCCAAAATCTGCAGTTGTGCTCCGATTGTGGTTCTTGATGCCTCTAATAATAGGTCTCAGAACCTATAACTAGTATGCCAACGCGCATTTAGATTGCTTGATTATTTCCATATATTTCATAGAAAATTCGATTTGATGAAAATCACCTTACTATAGATCAGCCGATTCAGAGCTTTTAAAAATCCAAAATCTGCAATTGTGCTCCGATTATGGTTATTAATACCTCTATTGATTATTTCCATACATTTCATAGAAATTTCGATTTGATGAAAATCACCTTACTATAGATCAGCCGATTCAGAGCTTTTAAAAATCCAAAATCTGCAGTTGTGCTCCGATTGTGGTTCTTGATGCCTCTAATGATAGGTCTCAGAACCTATAACTAGTGTGCCAACGCTCATTAAGATTGCTTGACTATTTCCATACATTTCATAGAAAATTCGATTTGATGAAAATCACCTTACTATAGATCAGCCGATTCAGAGCCATTAAAAATCCAAAATCTGCAATTGTGCTCCGATTATGGTTATTATTACCTCTATTGATAGGTCTCAGGACCTATAATTAGTGTGCCAACGCGCATTTCAATTGCTTGATTATTTCCATACATTTCAAAGAAAATTCGATTTGATGAAAATCTCCTTACTATAGATCAGCCGATTCAGAGCTTTTTAAAATCCAAAATCTGCAATTGTGCTCCGATTGTGGTTCTTGATGCCTCTAATGATAGGTCTCAGGACCTATAATTAGTGTGCCAACGCGCATTTCAATTGCTTGATTATTTCCATACATTTCAAAGAAAATTCGATTTGATGAAAATCACCTTACTATAGATCAGCCGATTCAGAGCTTTTAAATCTCCAAAATCTGCGGTTGTGCTCCGATTGTGGTTCTTGATGCCTCTAATGATAGGTCTCAGAACCTATACCTAGTGTGCCAACGCGCATTAAGATTGCTTGACTATTTCCATACATTTCATAGAAAATTCGATTTGATGAAAATCTCCTTACTATAGATCAGCCGATTCAGAGCTTTTAAAAATCCAAAATCTACAATTGTGCTCCGATTATGGTTATTAATACCTCTATTGATTATTTCCATACATTTCATAGAAATTTCGATTTGATGAAAATCACCTTACTATAGATCAGCCGATTCAGAGCCATTAAAAATCCAAAATCTGCAATTGTGCTCCGATTGTGGTTCTAAATACCTCTATTGATAGGTCTCAGGACCTATAATTAGTGTGCCAACGCGCATTTCAATTGCTTGATTATTTCCATACATTTCAAAGAAATTTCGATTTGATGAAAATCACCTTACTATAGATCAGCCGATTCAGAGCTTTTAAAAATCCAAAATCTGCAGTTGTGCTCCGATTGTGGTTCTTGATGCCTCTAATGATAGGTCTCAGAACCTATAACTAGTGTGCCAAGGCGCATTAAGATTGCTTGACTATTTCCATACATTTCATAGAAAATTCGATTTGATGAAAATCACCTTACTATAGATCAGCCGATTCAGAGCCATAAAAATCCAAAATCTGCAATTGTGCTCCGATTATGGTTCTAAATACCTCTATTGATAGGTCTCAGGACCTATAATTAGTGTGCCAACGCGCATTTCAATTGCTTGATTATTTCCATACATTTCAAAGGAAATTCGATTTGATGAAAATCTCCTTACTATAGATCAGCCGATTCAGAGCTTTTAAAAATCCAAAATCTGCAGTTGTGCTCCGATTGTGGTTCTTGATGCCTCTAATGATAGGTCTCAGAACCTATAACTAGTGTGCCAACGCGCATTAAGATTGCTTGACTATTTCCATACATTTCATAGAAAATTCGATTTGATGAAAATCACCTTACTATAGATCAGCCGATTCAGAGCCATTAAAAATCCAAAATCTGCAATTGTGCTCCGATTGTGGTTCTAAATACCTCTATTGATAGGTCTCAGGACCTATAATTAGTGTGCCAACGCGCATTAAGATTGCTTGACTATTTCCATACATTTCATAGAAATTTCGATTTGATGAAAATCACCTTACTATAGATCAGCCGATTCAGAGCCATTAAAAATCCAAAATCTGCAATTGTGCTCCGATTGTGGTTCTAAATACCTCTATTGATAGGTCTCAGGACCTATAATTAGTGTGCCAACGCGCATTTCAATTGCTTGATTATTTCCATACATTTCAAAGAAAATTCGATTTGATGAAAATCTCCTTACTATAGATCAGCCGATTCAGAGCTTTTAAAAATCCAAAATCTGCAGTAGTGCTCCGATTGTGGTTCTTGATGCCTCTAACGATAGGTCTCAGGACCTATAACTAGTGTGCCAACGCGCATTTCAATTGCTTGATTATTTCCATACATTTCAAAGAAAATTCGATTTGATGAAAATCTCCTTCCTATAGATCAGCCGATTCAGAGCTTTTAAAAATCCAAAATCTGCAATTGTGCTCCGATTATGGTTATTAATACCTCTATTGATTATTTCCATACATTTCATAGAAATTTCGATTTGATGAAAATCACCTTACTATAGATCAGCCGATTCAGAGCTTTTAAAAATCCAAAATCTGCAATTGTGCTCCGATTATGGTTCTAAATACCTCTATTGATAGGTCTCAGGACCTATAATTAGTGTGCCAACGCGCATTTAAATTGCTTGATTATTTCCATACATTTCAAAGAAAATTCGATTTGATGAAAATCTCCTTACTATAGATCAGCCGATTCAGAGCTTTTAAAAATCCAAAATCTGCAATTGTGCTCCGATTATGGTTATTAATACCTCTATTGATTATTTCCATACATTTCATAGAAATTTTGATTTGATGAAAATCACCTTACTATAGATCAGCCGATTCAGAGCTTTTAAAAATCCAAAATCTGCAATTGTGCTCCGATTGTGTTTCTAAATACCTCTATTGATAGGTCTCAGGACCTATAATTAGTGTGCCAATGCGCATTTCAATTGCTTGATTATTTCCATACATTTCAAAGAAAATTCGATTTGATGAAAATCTCCTTACTATAGATCAGCCGATTCAGAGCTTTTAAAAATCCAAAATCTGCAATTGTGCTCCGATTATGGTTAATAATACCTCTATTGATTATTTGCATACATTTCATAGAAAAACGATTTGATGAAAATCACCTTACTATAGATCAGCCGATTCAGAGCTTTTAAAAATCCAAAATCTGCAGTTGTGCTCCGATTGTGGTTCTTGATGCCTCTAATGATAGGTCTTGGAACCTATAACTAGTGTGCCAACGCGCATTAAGATTGCTTGACTATTTCCATACATTTCATAGAAAATTCGATTTGATGAAAATCACCTTACTATAGATCAGACGATTCAGAGCCATTAAAAATACAAAATCTGCAATTGTGCTCCGATTGTGGTTCTAAATACCTCTATTGATAGGTCTCAGGACCTATAATTAGTGTGCCAACGCGCATTTCAATTGCTTGATTATTTCCATACATTTCAAAGAAAATTCGATTTGATGAAAATCACCTTACTATAGATCAGCCGATTCAGAGCTTTTAAAAATCCAAAATCTGCAGTTGTGCTTCGATTGTGGTTCTTGATGCTTCTAATGATAGGTCTCAGAACCTATAACTAGTGTGCCAACGCGCATTAAGATTGCTTGACTATTTCCATACATTTCATAGAAAATTCGATTTGATGAAAATCACCTTACTATAGATCAGACGATTCAGAGCCATTAAAAATACAAAATCTGCAATTGTGCTCCGATTGTGGTTCTAAATACCTCTATTGATAGGTCTCAGGACCTATAATTAGTGTGCCAACGCGCATTTCAATTGCTTGATTATTTCCATACATTTCAACGAAAATTCGATTTGATGAAAATCTCCTTCCTATAGATCAGCCGATTCAGAGCTTTTAAAAATCCAAAATCTGCAATTGTGCTCCGATTATGGTTATTAATACCTCTATTGATTATTTCCATACATTTCATAGAAATTTCGATTTGATGAAAATCACCTTACTATAGATCAGCCGATTCAGAGCTTTTAAAAATCCAAAATCTGCAGTTGTGCTCCGATTGTGGTTTTTGATGCCTCTAATGATAGGCCTCAGAACCTATAACTAGTGTGCCAACGCTCATTAAGATTGCTTGACTATTTCCATACATTTCATAGAAATTTCGATTTGATGAAAATCACCTTACTATAGATCAGCCGATTCAGAGCCATTAAAAATCCAAAATCTGCAGTTGTGCTCCGATTGTGGTTCTAAATACTTCTATTGATAGGTCTCAGGACCTATAATTAGTGTGCCAACGCGCATTTCATTTGCTTGATTATTTCCATACATTTCAAAGAAAATTCGATTTGATGAAAATCTCCTTCCCTATAGATCAGCCGATTCAGAGCTTTTAAAAATCCAAAATCTGCAATTGTGCTCCGATTATGGTTATTAATACCTCTATTGATTATTTCCATACATTTCATAGAAATTTCGATTTGATGAAAATCACCTTACTATAGATCAGCCGATTCAGAGCTTTTAAAAATCCAAAATCTGCAGTTGTGCTCCGATTGTGGTTCTTGATGCCTCTAATGATAGGTCTCAGAACCTATAACTAGTGTGCCAACGCGCATTAAGATTGCTTGACTATTTCCATACATTTCATAGAAATTTCGATTTGATGAAAATCACCTTACTATAGATCAGCCGATTCAGAGCCATTAAAAATCCAAAATCTGCAATTGTGCTCCGATTGTGGTTCTAAATACCTCTATTGATAGGTCTCAGGACCTATAACTAGTGTGCCAACGCGCATTTCAATTGCTTGATTATTTCCATACATTTCAAAGAAAATTCGATTTGATGAAAATCTCCTTCCTATAGATCAGCCGATTCAGAGTCATTAAAAATCCAAAATCTGCAATTGTGCTCCGATTATGGTTGTTAATACCTCTATTGATAGGTCTCAGGACCTATAATTAGTGTGCCAACGCGCATTTCAATTGCTTGATTATTTCCATACATTTCAAAGAAAATTCGATTTGATGAAAATCTCCTTACTATAGATCAGCCGATTCAGAGCTTTTAAAAATCCAAAATCTGCAGTTGTGCTCCGATTGTGGTTCTTGATGCCTCTAACGATAGGTCTCAGAACCTATAACTAGTGTGCCAACGCGCATTTCAATTGCTTGATTATTTCCATACATTTCAAAGAAAATTCGATTTGATGAAAATCTCCTTCCTATAGATCAGCCGATTCAGAGCTTTTAAAAATCCAAAATCTGCAATTGTGCTCCGATTATGGTTATTAATACCTCTATTGATTATTTCCATACATTTCATAGAAATTTCGATTTGATGAAAATCACCTTACTATAGATCAGCCGATTCAGAGCCATTAAAAATCCAAAATCTGCAATTGTGCTCCGATTGTGGTTCTAAATACCTCTATTGATAGGTCTCAGGACCTATAATTAGTGTGCCAACGCGCATTTTAATTGCTTGATTATTTCCATACATTTCATAGAAAATTCGATTTGATGAAAATCTCCTTACTATAGATCAGCCGATTCAGAGCTTTTAAAAATCCAAAATCTGCAGTTGTGCTCCGATTATGGTTATTAATACCTCTATTGATTATTTCCATACATTTCATAGAAATTTCGATTTGATGAAAATCACCTTACTATAGATCAGCCGATTCAGAGTTTTTAAAAATCCAAAATCTGCAGTTGTGCTCCGATTGTGGTTCTTGATGCCTCTAATGATAGGTCTCAGAACCTATAACTAGTGTGCCAACGCGCATTAAGATTGCTTGACTATTTCCATACATTTCATAGAAATTTCGATTTGATGAAAATCACCTTACTATAGATCAGCCGATTCAGAGCCATTAAAAATCCAAAATCTGCAATTGTGCTCCGATTATGGTTGTTAATACCTCTATTGATAGGTCTCAGGACCTATAATTAGTGTGCCAACGCGCATTTTAATTGCTTGATTATTTCCATACATTTCAAAGAAAATTCGATTTGATGAAAATCTCCTTACTATAGATCAGCCGATTCAGAGCTTTTAAAAATCCAAAATCTGCAATTGTGCTCCGATTATGGTTATTAATACCTCTATTGATTATTTCCATACATTTCATAGAAAAACGATTTGATGAAAATCACCTTACTATAGATCAGCCGATTCAGAGCTTTTAAAAATCCAAAATCTGCAGTTGTGCTCCGATTGTGGTTCTTGATGCCTCTAATGATAGGTCTTAGAACCTATAACTAGTGTGCCAACGCGCATTAAGATTGCTTGACTATTTCCATACATTTCATAGAAAATTCGATTTGATGAAAATCACCTTACTATAGATCAGCCGATTCAGAGCCATTAAAAATCCAAAATCTGCAATTGTGCTCCGATTATGGTTCTAAATACCTCTATTGATAGGTCTCAGGACCTATAATTAGTGTGCCAACGCGCATTTCAATTGCTTGATTATTTCCATACATTTCAAAGAAAATTCGATTTGATGAAAATCACCTTACTATAGATCAGCCGATTCAGAGCTTTTAAAAATCCAAAATCTGCAGTTGTGCTTCGATTGTGGTTCTTGATGCTTCTAATGATAGGTCTCAGAACCTATAACTAGTGTGCCAACGCGCATTAAGATTGCTTGACTATTTCCATACATTTCATAGAAAATTCGATTTGATGAAAATCACCTTACTATAGATCAGACGATTCAGAGCCATTAAAAATCCAAAATCTGCAATTGTGCTCCGATTGTGGTTCTAAATACCTCTATTGATAGGTCTCAGGACCTATAATTAGTGTGCCAACGCGCATTTCAATTGCTTGATTATTTCCATACATTTCAACGAAAATTCGATTTGATGAAAATCTCCTTCCTATAGATCAGCCGATTCAGAGCTTTTAAAAATCCAAAATCTGCAATTGTGCTCCGATTATGGTTATTAATACCTCTATTGATTATTTCCATACATTTCATAGAAATTTCGATTTGATGAAAATCACCTTACTATAGATCAGCCGATTCAGAGCTTTTAAAAATCCAAAATCTGCAGTTGTGCTCCGATTGTGGTTTTTGATGCCTCTAATGATAGGCCTCAGAACCTATAACTAGTGTGCCAACGCTCATTAAGATTGCTTGACTATTTCCATACATTTCATAGAAATTTCGATTTGATGAAAATCACCTTACTATAGATCAGCCGATTCAGAGCCATTAAAAATCCAAAATCTGCAGTTGTGCTCCGATTGTGGTTCTAAATACTTCTATTGATAGGTCTCAGGACCTATAATTAGTGTGCCAACGCGCATTTCATTTGCTTGATTATTTCCATACATTTCAAAGAAAATTCGATTTGATGAAAATCTCCTTCCCTATAGATCAGCCGATTCAGAGCTTTTAAAAATCCAAAATCTGCAATTGTGCTCCGATTATGGTTATTAATACCTCTATTGATTATTTCCATACATTTCATAGAAATTTCGATTTGATGAAAATCACCTTACTATAGATCAGCCGATTCAGAGCCATTAAAAATCCAAAATCTGCAATTGTGCTCCGATTGTGGTTCTAAATACCTCTATTGATAGGTCTCAGGACCTATAACTAGTGTGCCAACGCGCATTTCAATTGCTTGATTATTTCCATACATTTCAAAGAAAATTCGATTTGATGAAAATCTCCTTCCTATAGATCAGCCGATTCAGAGTCATTAAAAATCCAAAATCTGCAATTGTGCTCCGATTATGGTTGTTAATACCTCTATTGATAGGTCTCAGGACCTATAATTAGTGTGCCAACGCGCATTTTAATTGCTTGATTATTTCCATACATTTCAAAGAAAATTCGATTTGATGAAAATCTCCTTACTATAGATCAGCCGATTCAGAGCTTTTAAAAATCCAAAATCTGCAATTGTGCTCCGATTATGGTTATTAATACCTCTATTGATTATTTCCATACATTTCATAGAAATTTCGATTTGATGAAAATCTCCTTACTATAGATCAGCCGATTCAGAGCTTTTAAAAATCCAAAATCTGCAGTTGTGCTCCGATTGTGGTTCTTGATGCCTCTAATGATAGGTCTCAGAACCTATAACTAGTGTGCCAACGCGCATTAAGATTGCTTGACTATTTCCATACATTTCATAGAAATTTCGATTTGATGAAAATCACCTTACTATAGATCAGCCGATTCAGAGCCATTAAAAATCCAAAATCTGCAGTTGTGCTCCGATTGTGGTTCTAAATACTTCTATTGATAGGTCTCAGGACCTATAATTAGTGTGCCAACGCGCATTTCATTTGCTTGATTATTTCCATACATTTCAAAGAAAATTCGATTTGATGAAAATCTCCTTCCTATAGATCAGCCGATTCAGAGCTTTTAAAAATCCAAAATCTGCAATTGTGCTCCGATTATGGTTATTAATACCTCTATTGATTATTTCCATACATTTCATAGAAATTTCGATTTGATGAAAATCACCTTACTATAGATCAGCCGATTCAGAGCTTTTAAAAATCCAAAATCTGCAGTTGTGCTCCGATTGTGGTTCTTGATGCCTCTAATGATAGGTCTCAGAACCTATAACTAGTGTGCCAACGCGCATTAAGATTGCTTGACTATTTCCATACATTTCATAGAAATTTCGATTTGATGAAAATCACCTTACTATAGATCAGCCGATTCAGAGCCATTAAAAATCCAAAATCTGCAATTGTGCTCCGATTGTGGTTCTAAATACCTCTATTGATAGGTCTCAGGACCTATAATTAGTGTGCCAACGCGCATTTCAATTGCTTGATTATTTCCATACATTTCAAAGAAAATTCGATTTGATGAAAATCTCCTTCCTATAGATCAGCCGATTCAGAGCTTTTAAAAATCCAAAATCTGCAATTGTGCTCCGATTATGGTTATTAATACCTCTATTGATTATTTCCATACATTTCATAGAAATTTCGATTTGATGAAAATCTCCTTACTATAGATCAGCCGATTCAGAGCTTTTAAAAATCCAAAATCTGCAGTTGTGCTCCGATTGTGGTTCTTGATGCCTCTAATGATAGGTCTCAGAACCTATAACTAGTGTGTAAACGCGCATTAAGATTACTTGACTATTTCCATACATTTCATAGAAAATTCGATTTGATGAAAATCACCTTACTATAGATCAGCCGATTCAGAGCCATTAAAAATCCAAAATCTGCAATTGTGCTCCGATTATGGTTCTAAATACCTCAATTGATAGGTCTCAGGACCTATAATTAGTGTGCCAACGCGCATTTCAATTGCTTGATTATTTCCATACATTTCAAAGAAAATTCGATTTGATGAAAATCTCCTTACTATAGATCAGCCGATTCAGAGCTTTTAAAAATCCAAAATCTGCAATTGTGCTCCAATTGTTGTTCTTGATGCCTCTAATTATAGGTCTCAGAACCTATAACTAGTGTGCCAACGCGCATTAAGATTGCTTGACTATTTCCATACATTTCATAGAAATTTCGATTTGATGAAAATCACCTTCCTATAGATCAGCCGATTCAGAGCTTTTAAAAATCCAAAATCTGCAATTGTGCTCCGATTATGGTTATTAATACCTCTATTGATTATTTCCATACATTTCATAGAAATTTCGATTTGATGAAAATCACCTTACTATAGATCAGCCGATTCAGAGTTTTTAAAAATCCAAAATCTGCAGTTGTGCTCCGATTGTGGTTCTTGATGCCTCTAATGATAGGTCTCAGAACCTATAACTAGTGTGCCAACGCGCATTAAGATTGCTTGACTATTTCCATACATTTCATAGAAATTTCGATTTGATGAAAATCACCTTACTATAGATCAGCCGATTCAGAGCCATTAAAAATCCAAAATCTGCAATTGTGCTCCGATTATGGTTGTTAATACCTCTATTGATAGGTCTCAGGACCTATAATTAGTGTGCCAACGCGCATTTTAATTGCTTGATTATTTCCATACATTTCAAAGAAAATTCGATTTGATGAAAATCTCCTTACTATAGATCAGCCGATTCAGAGCTTTTAAAAATCCAAAATCTGCAATTGTGCTCCGATTATGGTTATTAATACCTCTATTGATTATTTCCATACATTTCATAGAAAAACGATTTGATGAAAATCACCTTACTATAGATCAGCCGATTCAGAGCTTTTAAAAATCCAAAATCTGCAGTTGTGCTCCGATTGTGGTTCTTGATGCCTCTAATGATAGGTCTTAGAACCTATAACTAGTGTGCCAACGCGCATTAAGATTGCTTGACTATTTCCATACATTTCATAGAAAATTCGATTTGATGAAAATCACCTTACTATAGATCAGCCGATTCAGAGCCATTAAAAATCCAAAATCTGCAATTGTGCTCCGATTATGGTTCTAAATACCTCTATTGATAGGTCTCAGGACCTATAATTAGTGTGCCAACGCGCATTTCAATTGCTTGATTATTTCCATACATTTCAAAGAAAATTCGATTTGATGAAAATCACCTTACTATAGATCAGCCGATTCAGAGCTTTTAAAAATCCAAAATCTGCAGTTGTGCTTCGATTGTGGTTCTTGATGCTTCTAATGATAGGTCTCAGAACCTATAACTAGTGTGCCAACGCGCATTAAGATTGCTTGACTATTTCCATACATTTCATAGAAAATTCGATTTGATGAAAATCACCTTACTATAGATCAGACGATTCAGAGCCATTAAAAATCCAAAATCTGCAATTGTGCTCCGATTGTGGTTCTAAATACCTCTATTGATAGGTCTCAGGACCTATAATTAGTGTGCCAACGCGCATTTCAATTGCTTGATTATTTCCATACATTTCAACGAAAATTCGATTTGATGAAAATCTCCTTCCTATAGATCAGCCGATTCAGAGCTTTTAAAAATCCAAAATCTGCAATTGTGCTCCGATTATGGTTATTAATACCTCTATTGATTATTTCCATACATTTCATAGAAATTTCGATTTGATGAAAATCACCTTACTATAGATCAGCCGATTCAGAGCTTTTAAAAATCCAAAATCTGCAGTTGTGCTCCGATTGTGGTTTTTGATGCCTCTAATGATAGGCCTCAGAACCTATAACTAGTGTGCCAACGCTCATTAAGATTGCTTGACTATTTCCATACATTTCATAGAAATTTCGATTTGATGAAAATCACCTTACTATAGATCAGCCGATTCAGAGCCATTAAAAATCCAAAATCTGCAGTTGTGCTCCGATTGTGGTTCTAAATACTTCTATTGATAGGTCTCAGGACCTATAATTAGTGTGCCAACGCGCATTTCATTTGCTTGATTATTTCCATACATTTCAAAGAAAATTCGATTTGATGAAAATCTCCTTCCCTATAGATCAGCCGATTCAGAGCTTTTAAAAATCCAAAATCTGCAATTGTGCTCCGATTATGGTTATTAATACCTCTATTGATTATTTCCATACATTTCATAGAAATTTCGATTTGATGAAAATCACCTTACTATAGATCAGCCGATTCAGAGCCATTAAAAATCCAAAATCTGCAATTGTGCTCCGATTGTGGTTCTAAATACCTCTATTGATAGGTCTCAGGACCTATAACTAGTGTGCCAACGCGCATTTCAATTGCTTGATTATTTCCATACATTTCAAAGAAAATTCGATTTGATGAAAATCTCCTTCCTATAGATCAGCCGATTCAGAGTCATTAAAAATCCAAAATCTGCAATTGTGCTCCGATTATGGTTGTTAATACCTCTATTGATAGGTCTCAGGACCTATAATTAGTGTGCCAACGCGCATTTTAATTGCTTGATTATTTCCATACATTTCAAAGAAAATTCGATTTGATGAAAATCTCCTTACTATAGATCAGCCGATTCAGAGCTTTTAAAAATCCAAAATCTGCAATTGTGCTCCGATTATGGTTATTAATACCTCTATTGATTATTTCCATACATTTCATAGAAATTTCGATTTGATGAAAATCTCCTTACTATAGATCAGCCGATTCAGAGCTTTTAAAAATCCAAAATCTGCAGTTGTGCTCCGATTGTGGTTCTTGATGCCTCTAATGATAGGTCTCAGAACCTATAACTAGTGTGCCAACGCGCATTAAGATTGCTTGACTATTTCCATACATTTCATAGAAATTTCGATTTGATGAAAATCACCTTACTATAGATCAGCCGATTCAGAGCCATTAAAAATCCAAAATCTGCAGTTGTGCTCCGATTGTGGTTCTAAATACTTCTATTGATAGGTCTCAGGACCTATAATTAGTGTGCCAACGCGCATTTCATTTGCTTGATTATTTCCATACATTTCAAAGAAAATTCGATTTGATGAAAATCTCCTTCCTATAGATCAGCCGATTCAGAGCTTTTAAAAATCCAAAATCTGCAATTGTGCTCCGATTATGGTTATTAATACCTCTATTGATTATTTCCATACATTTCATAGAAATTTCGATTTGATGAAAATCACCTTACTATAGATCAGCCGATTCAGAGCTTTTAAAAATCCAAAATCTGCAGTTGTGCTCCGATTGTGGTTCTTGATGCCTCTAATGATAGGTCTCAGAACCTATAACTAGTGTGCCAACGCGCATTAAGATTGCTTGACTATTTCCATACATTTCATAGAAATTTCGATTTGATGAAAATCACCTTACTATAGATCAGCCGATTCAGAGCCATTAAAAATCCAAAATCTGCAATTGTGCTCCGATTGTGGTTCTAAATACCTCTATTGATAGGTCTCAGGACCTATAATTAGTGTGCCAACGCGCATTTCAATTGCTTGATTATTTCCATACATTTCAAAGAAAATTCGATTTGATGAAAATCTCCTTCCTATAGATCAGCCGATTCAGAGCTTTTAAAAATCCAAAATCTGCAATTGTGCTCCGATTATGGTTATTAATACCTCTATTGATTATTTCCATACATTTCATAGAAATTTCGATTTGATGAAAATCTCCTTACTATAGATCAGCCGATTCAGAGCTTTTAAAAATCCAAAATCTGCAGTTGTGCTCCGATTGTGGTTCTTGATGCCTCTAATGATAGGTCTCAGAACCTATAACTAGTGTGTAAACGCGCATTAAGATTACTTGACTATTTCCATACATTTCATAGAAAATTCGATTTGATGAAAATCACCTTACTATAGATCAGCCGATTCAGAGCCATTAAAAATCCAAAATCTGCAATTGTGCTCCGATTATGGTTCTAAATACCTCAATTGATAGGTCTCAGGACCTATAATTAGTGTGCCAACGCGCATTTCAATTGCTTGATTATTTCCATACATTTCAAAGAAAATTCGATTTGATGAAAATCTCCTTACTATAGATCAGCCGATTCAGAGCTTTTAAAAATCCAAAATCTGCAATTGTGCTCCAATTGTTGTTCTTGATGCCTCTAATTATAGGTCTCAGAACCTATAACTAGTGTGCCAACGCGCATTAAGATTGCTTGACTATTTCCATACATTTCATAGAAATTTCGATTTGATGAAAATCACCTTCCTATAGATCAGCCGATTCAGAGCTTTTAAAAATCCAAAATCTGCAATTGTGCTCCGATTATGGTTATTAATACCTCTATTGATTATTTCCATACATTTCATAGAAATTTCGATTTGATGAAAATCTCCTTACTATAGATCAGCCGATTCAGAGCTTTTAAAAATCCAAAATCTGCAGTTGTGCTCCGATTGTGGTTTTTGATGCCTCTAATGATAGGCCTCAGAACCTATAACTAGTGTGCCAACGCTCATTAAGATTGCTTGACTATTTCCATACATTTCATAGAAATTTCGATTTGATGAAAATCACCTTACTATAGATCAGCCGATTCAGAGCCATTAAAAATCCAAAATCTGCAGTTGTGCTCCGATTGTGGTTCTAAATACTTCTATTGATAGGTCTCAGGACCTATAATTAGTGTGCCAACGCGCATTTCATTTGCTTGATTATTTCCATACATTTCAAAGAAAATTCGATTTGATGAAAATCTCCTTCCTATAGATCAGCCGATTCAGAGCTTTTAAAAATCCAAAATCTGCAATTGTGCTCCGATTATGGTTATTAATACCTCTATTGATTATTTCCATACATTTCATAGAAATTTCGATTTGATGAAAATCACCTTACTATAGATCAGCCGATTCAGAGCTTTTAAAAATCCAAAATCTGCAGTTGTGCTCCGATTGTGGTTCTTGATGCCTCTAATGATAGGTCTCAGAACCTATAACTAGTGTGCCAACGCGCATTAAGATTGCTTGACTATTTCCATACATTTCATAGAAAATTCGATTTGATGAAAATCACCTTACTATAGATCAGCCGATTCAGAGCCATTAAAAATCCAAAATCTGCAATTGTGCTCCGATTGTGGTTCTAAATACCTCTATTGATAGGTCTCAGGACCTATAATTAGTGTGCCAACGCGCATTTCATTTGCTTGATTATTTCCATACATTTCAAAGAAAATTCGATTTGATGAAAATCTCCTTCCTATAGATCAGCCGATTCAGAGCTTTTAAAAATCCAAAATCTGCAATTGTGCTCCGATTATGGTTATTAATACCTCTATTGATTATTTCCATACATTTCATAGAAATTTCGATTTGATGAAAATCTCCTTACTATAGATCAGCCGATTCAGAGCTTTTAAAAATCCAAAATCTGCAGTTGTGCTCCGATTGTGGTTCTTTATGCCTCTAATGATAAGTCTCAGAACCTGTAACTAGTGTGTAAACGCGCATTAAGATTGCTTGACTATTTCCATACATTTCATAGAAAATTCGATTTGATGAAAATCACCTTACTATAGATCAGCCGATTCAGAGCCATTAAAAATCCAAAATCTGCAATTGTGCTCCGATTATGGTTCTAAATACCTCAATTGATAGGTCTCAGGACCTATAATTAGTGTGCCAACGCGCATTTCAATTGCTTGATTATTTCCATACATTTCAAAGAAAATTCGATTTGATGAAAATCTCCTTCCTATAGATCAGCCGATTCAGAGCTTTTAAAAATCCAAAATCTGCAATTGTGCTCCGATTATGGTTATTAATACCTCTATTGATTATTTCCATACATTTCATAGAAATTTCGATTTGATGAAAATCTCCTTACTATAGATCAGCCGATTCAGAGCTTTTAAAAATCCAAAATCTGCAATTGTGCTCCAATTGTTGTTCTTGATGCCTCTAATGATAGGTCTCAGAACCTATAACTAGTGTGCCAACGCGCATTAAGATTGCTTGACTATTTCCATACATTTCATAGAAATTTCGATTTGATGAAAATCACCTTACTATAGATCAGCCGATTCAGAGTCATTAAAAATCCAAAATCTGCAATTGTGCTCCGATTATGGTTGTTAATACCTCTATTGATAGGTCTCAGGACCTATAATTAGTGTGCCAACGCGCATTTTAATTGCTTGATTATTTCCATACATTTCAAAGAAAATTCGATTTGATGAAAATCTCCTTACTATAGATCAGCCGATTCAGAGCTTTTAAAAATCCAAAATCTGCAATTGTGCTCCGATTATGGTTATTAATACCTCTATTGATTATTTCCATACATTTCATAGAAATTTCGATTTGATGAAAATCACCTTACTATAGATCAGCCGATTCAGAGCTTTTAAAAATCCAAAATCTGCAGTTGTGCTTCGATTGTGGTTCTTGATGCCTCTAATGATAGGTCTCAGAACCTATAACTAGTGTGCCAACGCGCATTAAGATTGCTTGACTATTTCCATACATTTCATAGAAATTTCGATTTGATGAAAATCACCTTACTATAGATCAGCCGATTCAGAGCCATTAAAAATCCAAAATCTGCAATTGTGCTCCGATTATGGTTCTAAATACCTCTATTGATAGGTCTCAGGACCTATAATTAGTGTGCCAATGCGCATTTCAATTGCTTGATTATTTCCATACATTTCAAAGAAAATTCGATTTGATGAAAATCACCTTACTATAGATCAGCCGATTCAGAGCTTTTAAAAATCCAAAATCTGCAGTTGTGCTTCGATTGTGGTTCTTGATGCCTCTAATGATAGGTCTCAGGACCTATAATTAGTGTGCCAACGCGCGTTTCAATTGCTTGATTATTTCCATACATTTCAACGAAAATTCGATTTGATGAAAATCTCCTTCCTATAGATCAGCCGATTCAGAGCTTTTAAAAATCCAAAATCTGCAATTGTGCTCCGATTATGGTTATTAATACCTCTATTGATTATTTCCATACATTTCATAGAAATTTCGATTTGATGAAAATCACCTTACTATAGATCAGCCGATTCAGAGCTTTTAAAAATCCAAAATCTGCAGTTGTGCTTCGATTGTGGTTCTTGATGCCTCTAATGATAGGTCTCAGAACCTATAACTAGTGTGCCAACGCGCATTAAGATTGCTTGACTATTTCCATACATTTCATAGAAAATTCGATTTGATGAAAATCACCTTACTATAGATCAGACGATTCAGAGCCATTAAAAATCCAAAATCTGCAATTGTGCTCCGATTGTGGTTCTAAATACCTCTATTGATAGGTCTCAGGACCTATAATTAGTGTGCCAACGCGCATTTCAATTGCTTGATTATTTCCATACATTTCAAAGAAAATTCGATTTGATGAAAATCACCTTACTATAGATCAGCCGATTCAGAGCCATTAAAAATCCAAAATCTGCAGTTGTGCTTCGATTGTGGTTCTTGGTGCCTCTAATGATAGGTCTCAGAACCTATAACTAGTGTGCCAACGCGCATTAAGATTGCTTGACTATTTCCATACATTTCATAGAAAATTCGATTTGATGAAAATCACCTTACTATAGATCAGACGATTCAGAGCCATTAAAAATCCAAAATCTGCAATTGTGCTCCGATTGTGGTTCTAAATACCTCTATTGATAGGTCTCAGGACCTATAATTAGTGTGCCAACGCGCATTTCAATTGCTTGATTATTTCCATACATTTCAAAGAAAATTCGATTTGATGAAAATCACCTTACTATAGATCAGCCGATTCAGAGCTTTTAAAAATCCAAAATCTGCAGTTGTGCTTCGATTGTGGTTCTTGATGCCTCTAATGATAGGTCTCAGAACCTATAACTAGTGTGCCAACGCGCATTAAGATTGCTTGACTATTTCCATACATTTCATAGAAAATTCGATTTGATGAAAATCACCTTACTATAGATCACACGATTCAGAGCCATTAAAAATCCAAAATCTGCAATTGTGCTCCGATTGTGGTTCTAAATACCTCTATTGATAGGTCTCAGGACCTATAATTAGTGTGCCAACGCGCATTTCAATTGCTTGATTATTTCCATACATTTCAAAGAAAATTCGATTTGATGAAAATCACCTTCCTATAGATCAGCCGATTCAGAGCTTTTAAAAATCCAAAATCTGCAATTGTGCTCCGATTATGGTTATTAATACCTCTATTGATTATTTCCATACATTTCATAGAAATTTCGATTTGATGAAAATCACCTTACTATAGATCAGCCGATTCAGAGCTTTTAAAAATCCAAAATCTGCAGTTGTGCTCCGATTGTGGTTTTTGATGCCTCTAATGATAGGCCTCAGAACCTATAACTAGTGTGCCAACGCTCATTAAGATTGCTTGACTATTTCCATACATTTCATAGAAATTTTGATTTGATGAAAATCACCTTACTATAGATCAGCCGATTCAGAGCCATTAAAAATCCAAAATCTGCAGTTGTGCTCCGATTGTGGTTCTAAATACTTCTATTGATAGGTCTCAGGACCTATAATTAGTGTGCCAACGCGCATTTCATTTGCTTGATTATTTCCATACATTTCAAAGAAAATTCGATTTGATGAAAATCTCCTTCCTATAGATCAGCCGATTCAGAGCTTTTAAAAATCCAAAATCTGCAATTGTGCTCCGATTATGGTTATTAATACCTCTATTGATTATTTCCATACATTTCATAGAAATTTCGATTTGATGAAAATCACCTTACTATAGATCAGCCGATTCAGAGCTTTTAAAAATCCAAAATCTGCAGTTGTGCTCCGATTGTGGTTCTTGATGCCTCTAATGATAGGTCTCAGAACCTATAACTAGTGTGCCAACGCGCATTAAGATTGCTTGACTATTTCCATACATTTCATAGAAATTTCGATTTGATGAAAATCTCCTTACTATAGATCAGCCGATTCAGAGCTTTTAAAAATCCAAAATCTGCAGTTGTGCTCCGATTGTGGTTTTTGATGCCTCTAATGATAGGCCTCAGAACCTATAACTAGTGTGCCAACGCTCATTAAGATTGCTTGACTATTTCCATACATTTCATAGAAATTTCGATTTGATGAAAATCACCTTACTATAGATCAGCCGATTCAGAGCCATTAAAAATCCAAAATCTGCAGTTGTGCTCCGATTGTGGTTCTAAATACTTCTATTGATAGGTCTCAGGACCTATAATTAGTGTGCCAACGCGCATTTCATTTGCTTGATTATTTCCATACATTTCAAAGAAAATTCGATTTGATGAAAATCTCCTTCCTATAGATCAGCCGATTCAGAGCTTTTAAAAATCCAAAATCTGCAATTGTGCTCCGATTATGGTTATTAATACCTCTATTGATTATTTCCATACATTTCATAGAAATTTCGATTTGATGAAAATCTCCTTACTATAGATCAGCCGATTCAGAGCTTTTAAAAATCCAAAATCTGCAGTTGTGCTCCGATTGTGGTTCTTGATGCCTCTAATGATAGGTCTCAGAACCTATAACTAGTGTGTAAACGCGCATTAAGATTGCTTGACTATTTCCATACATTTCATAGAAAATTCGATTTGATGAAAATCACCTTACTATAGATCAGCCGATTCAGAGCCATTAAAAATCCAAAATCTGCAATTGTGCTCCGATTATGGTTCTAAATACCTCAATTGATAGGTCTCAGGACCTATAATTAGTGTGCCAACGCGCATTTCAATTGCTTGATTATTTCCATACATTTCAAAGAAAATTCGATTTGATGAAAATCTCCTTACTATAGATCAGCCGATTCAGAGCTTTTAAAAATCCAAAATCTGCAATTGTGCTCCAATTGTTGTTCTTGATGCCTCTAATGATAGGTCTCAGAACCTATAACTAGTGTGCCAACGCGCATTAAGATTGCTTGACTATTTCCATACATTTCATAGAAATTTCGATTTGATGAAAATCACCTTACTATAGATCAGCCGATTCAGAGTCATTAAAAATCCAAAATCTGCAATTGTGCTACGATTATGGTTGTTAATACCTCTATTGATAGGTCTCAGGACCTATAATTAGTGTGCCAACGCGCATTTCAATTGCTTGATTATTTCCATACATTTCAAAGAAAATTCGATTTGATGAAAATCTCCTTACTATAGATCAGCCGATTCAGAGCTTTTAAAAATCCAAAATCTGCAGTTGTGCTCCGATTGTGGTTCTTGATGCCTCTAATGATAGGTCTCAGAACCTATAACTAGTGTGCCAACGCGCATTAAGATTGCTTGACTATTTCCATACATTTCATAGAAAATTCGATTTGATGAAAATCACCTTACTATAGATCAGCCGATTCAGAGCTTTTAAAAATCCAAAATCTGCAGTTGTGCTCCGATTGTGGTTTTTGATGCCTCTAATGATAGGCCTCAGAACCTATAACTAGTGTGCCAACGCTCATTAAGATTGCTTGACTATTTCCATACATTTCATAGAAATTTCGATTTGATGAAAATCACCTTACTATTAGATCAGCCGATTCAGAGCCATTAAAAATCCAAAATCTGCAGTTGTGCTCCGATTGTGGTTCTAAATACTTCTATTGATAGGTCTCAGGACCTATAATTAGTGTGCCAACGCGCATTTCATTTGCTTGATTATTTCCATACATTTCAAAGAAAATTCGATTTGATGAAAATCTCCTTCCTATAGATCAGCCGATTCAGAGCTTTTAAAAATCCAAAATCTGCAATTGTGCTCCGATTATGGTTATTAATACCTCTATTGATTATTTCCATACATTTCATAGAAATTTCGATTTGATGAAAATCACCTTACTATAGATCAGCCGATTCAGAGCTTTTAAAAATCCAAAATCTGCAGTTGTGCTCCGATTGTGGTTCTTGATGCCTCTAATGATAGGCCTCAGAACCTATAACTAGTGTGCCAACGCGCATTAAGATTGCTTGACTATTTCCATACATTTCATAGAAATTTCGATTTGATGAAAATCACCTTACTATAGATCAGCCGATTCAGAGCCATTAAAAATCCAAAATCTGCAATTGTGCTCCGATTATGGTTGTTAATACCTCTATTGATAGGTCTCAGGACCTATAATTAGTGTGCCAACGCGCATTTTAATTGCTTGATTATTTCCATACATTTCAAAGAAAATTCGATTTGATGAAAATCTCCTTCCTATAGATCAGCCGATTCAGAGCTTTTAAAAATCCAAAATCTGCAATTGTGCTCCGATTATGGTTATTAATACCTCTATTGATTATTTCCATACATTTCATAGAAATTTCGATTTGATGAAAATCTCCTTACTATAGATCAGCCGATTCAGAGCTTTTAAAAATCCAAAATCTGCAGTTGTGCTCCGATTGTGGTTTTTGATGCCTCTAATGATAGGTCTCAGAACCTATAACTAGTGTGCCAACGCTCATTAAGATTGCTTGACTATTTCCATACATTTCATAGAAATTTCGATTTGATGAAAATCACCTTACTATAGATCAGCCGATTCAGAGCCATTAAAAATCCAAAATCTGCAGTTGTGCTCCGATTGTGGTTCTAAATACTTCTATTGATAGGTCTCAGGACCTATAATTAGTGTGCCAACGCGCATTTCATTTGCTTGATTATTTCCATACATTTCAAAGAAAATTCGATTTGATGAAAATCTCCTTCCTATAGATCAGCCGATTCAGAGCTTTTAAAAATCCAAAATCTGCAATTGTGCTCCGATTATGGTTATTAATACCTCTATTGATTATTTCCATACATTTCATAGAAATTTCGATTTGATGAAAATCACCTTACTATAGATCAGCCGATTCAGAGCTTTTAAAAATCCAAAATCTGCAGTTGTGCTCCGATTGTGGTTCTTGATGCCTCTAATGATAGGTCTCAGAACCTATAACTAGTGTGCCAACGCGCATTAAGATTGCTTGACTATTTCCATACATTTCATAGAAATTTCGATTTGATGAAAATCACCTTACTATAGATCAGCCGATTCAGAGCTTTTAGAAATCCAAAATCTGCAGTTGTGCTCCGATTGTGGTTCTTGATGCCTCTAATGATAGGTCTCAGAACCTATAACTAGTGTGTAAACGCGCATTAAGATTGCTTGACTATTTCCATACATTTCATAGAAAATTCGATTTGATGAAAATCACCTTACTATAGATCAGCCGATTCAGAGCCATTAAAAATCCAAAATCTGCAATTGTGCTCCGATTATGGTTTTAAATACCTCAATTGATAGGTCTCAGGACCTATAATTAGTGTGCCAACGCGCATTTCAATTGCTTGATTATTTCCATACATTTCAAAGAAAATTCGATTTGATGAAAATCTCCTTACTATAGATCAGCCGATTCAGAGCTTTTAAAAATCCAAAATCTGCAATTGTGCTCCGATTATGGTTATTAATACCTCTATTGATTATTTCCATACATTTCATAGAAATTTCGATTTGATGAAAATCTCCTTACTATAGATCAGCCGATTCAGAGCTTTTAAAAATCCAAAATCTGCAGTTGTGCTCCGATTGTGGTTCTTGATGCCTCTAATGATAGGTCTCAGAACCTATAACTAGTGTGCCAACGCGCATTAAGATTGCTTGACTATTTCCATACATTTCATAGAAAATTCGATTTGATGAAAATCACCTTACTATAGATCAGCCGATTCAGAGCTTTTAAAAATCCAAAATCTGCAGTTGTGCTCCGATTGTGGTTTTTGATGCCTCTAATGATAGGCCTCAGAACCTATAACTAGTTTGCCAACGCTCATTAAGATTGCTTGACTATTTCCATACATTTCATAGAAATTTCGATTTGATGAAAATCACCTTACTATAGATCAGCCGATTCAGAGCCATTAAAAATCCAAAATCTGCAGTTGTGCTCCGATTGTGGTTCTAAATACTTCTATTGATAGGTCTCAGGACCTATAATTAGTGTGCCAACGCGCATTTCATTTGCTTGATTATTTCCATACATTTCAAAGAAAATTCGATTTGATGAAAATCTCCTTCCTATAGATCAGCCGATTCAGAGCTTTTAAAAATCCAAAATCTGCAATTGTGCTCCGATTATGGTTATTAATACCTCTATTGATTATTTCCATACATTTCATAGAAATTTCGATTTGATGAAAATCACCTTACTATAGATCAGCCGATTCAGAGCCATTAAAAATCCAAAATCTGCAATTGTGCTCCCATTGTGGTTCTAAATACCTCTATTGATAGGTCTCAGGACCTATAATTAGTGTGCCAACGCGCATTTCAATTGCTTGATTATTTCCATACATTTCAAAGAAAATTCGATTTGATGAAAATCTCCTTCCTATAGATCAGCCGATTCAGAGCTTTTAAAAATCCAAAATCTGCAATTGTGCTCCGATTATGGTTATTAATACCTCTATTGATTATTTCCATACATTTCATAGAAATTTCGATTTGATGAAAATCTCCTTACTATAGATCAGCCGATTCAGAGCTTTTAAAAATCCAAAATCTGCAGTTGTGCTCCGATTGTGGTTCTTGATGCCTCTAATGATAGGTCTCAGAACCTATAACTAGTGTGTAAACGCGCATTAAGATTGCTTGACTATTTCCATACATTTCATAGAAAATTCGATTTGATGAAAATCACCTTACTATAGATCAGCCGATTCAGAGCCATTAAAAATCCAAAATCTGCAATTGTGACCCGATTATGGTTCTAAATACCTCAATTGATAGGTCTCAGGACCTATAACTAGTGTGCCAACGCGCATTTCAATTGCTTGATTATTTCCATACATTTCAAAGAAAATTCGATTTGATGAAAATCTCCTTACTATAGATCAGCCGATTCAGAGCTTTTAAAAATCCAAAATCTGCAATTGTGCTCCAATTGTTGTTCTTGATGCCTCTAATGATAGGTCTCAGAACCTATAACTAGTGTGCCAACGCGCATTAAGATTGCTTGACTATTTCCATACATTTCATAGAAATTTCGATTTGATGAAAATCACATTACTATAGATCAGCCGATTCAGAGCTTTTAAAAATCCAAAATCTGCAATTGTGCTCCGATTGTGGTTCTAAATACCTCTATTGATAGGTCTCAGGACCTATAATTAGTGTGCCAACGCGCATTTCAATTGCTTGATTATTTCCATACATTTCAAAGAAAATTCGATTTGATGAAAATCTCCTTACTATAGATCAGCCGATTCAGAGCTTTTAAAAATCCAAAATCTGCAGTTGTGCTCCGATTGTGGTTCTTGATACCTCTAATGATAGGTTTCAGAACCTATAACTAGTGTGTAACCGCGCATTAAGATTGCTTGACTATTTCCATACATTTCATAGAAAATTCGATTTGATGAAAATCTCCTTACTATAGATCAGCCGATTCAGAGCTTTTAAAAATCCAAAATCTGCAATTGTGCTCCGATTATGGTTATTAATACCTCTATTGATTATTTCCATACATTTCATAGAAATTTTGATTTGATGAAAATCACCTTACTATAGATCAGCCGATTTAGAGCTTTTAAAAATCCAAAATCTGCAGTTGTGCTTCGATTGAGGTTCTTGATGCCTCTAATGATAGGTCTCAGAACCTATAACTAGTGTGCCAACGCGCATTAAGATTGCTTGACTATTTCCATACATTTCATAGAAATTTCGATTTGATGAAAATCACCTTACTATAGATCAGCCGATTCAGAGCCATTAAAAATCCAAAATCTGCAATTGTGCTCCGATTGTGGTTCTAAATACCTCTATTGATAGGTCTCAGGACCTATAATTAGTGTGCCAACGCGCATTTCAATTGCTTGATTATTTCCATACATTTCAAAGAAAATTCGATTTGATGAAAATCTCCTTCCTATAGATCAGCCGATTCAGAGCTTTTAAAAATCCAAAATCTGCAATTGTGCTCCGATTATGGTTATTAATACCTCTATTGATTATTTCCATACATTTCATAGAAATTTCGATTTGATGAAAATCACCTTACTATAGATCAGCCGATTCAGAGCTTTTAAAATTCCAAAATCTGCAGTTGTGCTCCGATTGTGGTTTTTGATGCCTCTAATGATAGGTCTCAGAACCTATAACTAGTGTGCGAACGCGCATTTAGATTGCTTGACTATTTCCATACATTTCATAGAAAATTCGATTTGATGAAAATCACCTAACTATAGATCAGCCGATTCAGAGCCATTAAAAATCCAAAATCTGCAATTGTGCTCCGATTGTGGTTCTAAATACCTCTATTGATAGGTCTCAGGACCTCTAATTAGTGTGCCAACACGCATTTCAATTGCTTGATTATTTCCATACGTTTCAAAGAAAATTCGATTTGATGAAAATCACCTTACTATAAATCAGCCGATTCAGAGCTTTTAAAAATCCAAAATCTGCAGTTGTGCTCTGATTGTGGTTCTTGATGCCTCTAATGATAGGTCTCAGAACCTATAACTAGTGTGCCAACGCGCATTAAGATTGCTTGACTATTTCCATACATTTCATAGAAAATTCGATTTGATGAAAATCACCTTACTATAGATCAGCCGATTCAGAGCCATTAAAAATCCAAAATCTGCAATTGTGCTCCGATTGTGGTTCTAAATACCTCTATTGATAGGTCTCAGAACATTTAACTAGTGTGCCAACGCGCATTTCAATTGCTTGATTATTTCCATACATTTCAAAGAAAATTCGATTTGATGAAAATCACCTTACTATAGATCAGCCGATTCAGAGCTTTTAAAAATCCAAAATCTGCAGTTGTGCTCCGATTTTGGTTCTTGATGCCTCTAATGATAGGTCTCAGAACCTATAACTAGTGTGCCAACACGCATTTAGATTGCTTGACTATTTCCATACATTTCATAGAAAATTCGATTTGATGAAAATCACCTTACTATAGATCAGCCGATTCAGAGCCATTAAAAATCCAAAATCTGCAATTGTGCTCCGATTGTGGTTCTAGCTACCTTTATTGATAGGTCTCAGGACCTATAATTAGTGTGCCAACGCGCATTTCGATTGCTTGATTATTTCCATACATTTCTAAGAAAATTCGATTTGATGAAAATCTCCTTACTATAGATCAGCCGATTCAGAGCTTTTAAAAATCCAAAATCTGCAATTGTGCTCCGATTATGGTTATTAATACCTCTATTGATTATTTCCATACATTTCATAGAAAATTCGATTTGATGAAAATCACCTTACTATAGATCAGCCGATTCAGAGATTTTAAAAATCCAAAATCTGCAGTTGTGCTCCGATTGTGGTTCTTGATGCCTCTAATGATAGGTCTCAGAACCTTTAACTAGTGTGCCAACGCGCATTAAGATTGCTTGACTATTTCCATACATTTCATAGAAAATTCGATTTGATGAAAATCACCTTACTATAGATCAGCCGATTCAGAGCCATTAAAAATCCAAAATCTGCAATTGTGCTCCGATTGTGGTTCTAAATACCTCTATTGATAGGTCTCAGGACCTATAATTAGTGTGCCAACGCGCATTTCAATTGCTTGATTATTTCCATACATTCCAAAGAAATTTCGATTTGATGAAAATCACCTTACTATAAATCAGCCGATTCAGAGCTTTTAAAAATCCAAAATCTGCAGTTGTGCTCTGATTGTGGTTCTTGATGCCTCTAATGATAGGTCTCAGAACCTATAACTAGTGTGCCAACGCGCATTAAGATTGCTTGACTATTTCCATACATTTCATAGAAAATTCGATTTGATGAAAATCACCTTACTATAGATCAGCCGATTCAGAGCCATTAAAAATCCAAAATCTGCAATTGTGCTCCGATTGTGGTTCTAAATACCTCTATTGATAGGTCTCAGGACCTATAATTAGTGTGCCAACGCGCATTTCAATTGCTTGATTATTTCCATACATTTCAAAGAAAATTCGATTTGATGAAAATCTCCTTACTATAGATCAGCCGATTCAGAGCTTTTAAAAATCCAAAATCTGCAATTGTGCTCCGATTATGGTTATTAATACCTCTATTGATTATTTCCATACATTTCATAGAAATTTCGATTTGATGAAAATCACCTTACTATAGATCAGCCGATTCAGAGCTTTTAAAAATCCAAAATCTGCAGTTGTGCTCCGATTGTGGTTTTTGATGCCTCTAATGATAGGTCTCAGAACCTATAACTAGTGTGCGAACGCGCATTTAGATTGCTTGACTATTTCCATACATTTCATAGAAAATTCGATTTGATGAAAATCACCTAACTATAGATCAGCCGATTCAGAGCTTTTAAAAATCCAAAATCTGCAGTTGTACTCCGATTGTGGTTCTTGATGCCTCTAATGATAGGTCTCAGAACCTCTAACTAGTGTGTAAACGCGCATTTAGATTGCTTGACTATTTCCATACATTTCATAGAAAATTCGATTTGATGAAAATCACCTTACTATAGATCAGCCGATTCAGAGCCATTAAAAATCCAAAATCTGCAATTGTGCTCCGATTGTGGTTCTAAATACCTCTATTGATAGGTCTCAGGACCTCTAATTAGTGTGCCAACACGCATTTCAATTGCTTGATTATTTCCATACGTTTCAAAGAAAATTCGATTTGATGAAAATCACCTTACTATAGATCAGCCGATTCAGAGCTTTTAAAAATCCAAAATCTGCAGTTGTACTCCGATTGTGGTTCTTGATGCCTCTAATGATAGGTCTCAGAACCTCTAACTAGTGTGTAAACGCGCATTTAGATTGCTTGACTATTTCCATACATTTCATAGAAAATTCGATTTGATGAAAATCACCTTACTATAGATCAGCCGATTCAGAGCCATTAAAAATCCAAAATCTGCAATTGTGCTCCGATTGTGGTTCTAAATACCTCTATTGATAGGTCTCAGAACATTTAACTAGTGTGCCAACGCGCATTTCAATTGCTTGATTATTTCCATACATTTCAAAGAAAATTCGATTTGATGAAAATCACCTTACTATAGATCAGCCGATTCAGAGCTTTTAAAAATCCAAAATCTGCAATTGTGCTCCGATTATGGTTATTAATACCTCTATTGATTATTTCCATACATTTCATAGAAAATTCGATTTGATGAAAATCACCTTACTATAGATCAGCCGATTCAGAGATTTTAAAAATCCAAAATCTGCAGTTGTGCTCCGATTTTGGTTCTTGATGCCTCTAATGATAGGTCTCAGAACCTATAACTAGTGTGCCAACGCGCATTTAGATTGCTTGACTATTTCCATACATTTCATAGAAATTTCGATTTGATTAAAATCACCTTACTATAGATCAGCCGATTCAGAGCCATTAAAAATTCAAAATCTGCAATTGTGCTCCGATTGTGGTTCTAAATACCTCTATTGATAGGTCTCAGGACCTATAATTAGTGTGCCAACGCGCATTTCGATTGCTTGATTATTTCCATACATTTCTAAGAAAATTCGATTTGATGAAAATCTCCTTACTATAGATCAGCCGATTCAGAGCTTTTAAAAATCCAAAATCTGCAATTGTGCTCCGATTATGGTTATTAATACCTCTATTGATTATTTCCATACATTTCATAGAAATTTCGATTTGATGAAAATCACCTTACTATAGATCAGCCGATTCAAAAATTTTAAAAATCCAAAATCTGCAGTTGTGCTCCGATTTTGGTTCTTGATGCCTCTAATGATAGGTCTCAGAACCTATAACTAGTGTGCCAACGCGCATTTTGATTGCTTGACTATTTCCATACATTTCATAGAAATTTCGATTTGATTAAAATCACCTTACTATAGATCAGCCGATTCAGAGCCATTAAAAATCCAAAATCTGCAATTGTGCTCCGATTGTGGTTCTAAATACCTCTATTGATAGGTCTCAGAACATTTAACTAGTGTGCCAACGCGCATTTCAATTGCTTGATTATTTCCATACATTTCAAAGAAAATTCGATTTGATGAAAATCACCTTACTATAGATCAGCCGATTCAGAGCTTTTAAAAATCCAAAATCTGCAGTTGTGCTCCGATTGTGGTTCTTGATGCCTCTAATGATAGGTCTCAGAACCTATAACTAGTGTGCCAACGCGCATTTAGATTGCTTGACTATTTCCATACATTTCATAGAAAATTCGATTTGATGAAAATCACCTTACTATAGATCAGCCGATTCAGAGCCATTAAAAATCCAAAATCTGCAATTGTGCTCCGATTGTGGTTCTAGCTACCTTTATTGATAGGTCTCAGGACCTATAATTAGTGTGCCAACGCGCATTTCGATTGCTTGATTATTTCCATACATTTCTAAGAAAATTCGATTTGATGAAAATCTCCTTACTATAGATCAGCCGATTCAGAGCTTTTAAAAATCCAAAATCTGCAATTGTGCTCCGATTATGGTTATTAATACCTCTATTGATTATTTCCATACATTTCATAGAAAATTCGATTTGATGAAAATCACCTTACTATAGATCAGCCGATTCAGAGATTTTAAAAATCCAAAATCTGCAGTTGTGCTCCGATTGTGGTTCTTGATGCCTCTAATGATAGGTCTCAGAACCTTTAACTAGTGTGCCAACGCGCATTAAGATTGCTTGACTATTTCCATACATTTCATAGAAAATTCGATTTGATGAAAATCACCTTACTATAGATCAGCCGATTCAGAGCCATTAAAAATCCAAAATCTGCAATTGTGCTCCGATTGTGGTTCTAAATACCTCTATTGATAGGTCTCAGGACCTCTAATTAGTGTGCCAACACGCATTTCAATTGCTTGATTATTTCCATACGTTTCAAAGAAAATTCGATTTGATGAAAATCACCTTACTATAGATCAGCCGATTCAGAGCTTTTAAAAATCCAAAATCTGCAGTTGTGCTCCGATTGTGGTTCTTGATGCCTCCAATGATAGGTCTCAGAACCTATAACTAGTGTGCCAACGCGCATTTAGATTGCTTGACTATTTCCATACATTTCATAGAAAATTCGATTTGATGAAAATCACCTTACTATAGATCAGCCGATTCAGAGACATTAAAAATCCAAAATCTGCAATTGTGCTCCGATTGTGGTTCTAGCTACCTTTATTGATAGGTCTCAGGACCTATAATTAGTGTGCCAACGCGCATTTCGATTGCTTGATTATTTCCATACATTTCTAAGAAAATTCGATTTGATGAAAATCTCCTTACTATAGATCAGCCGATTCAGAGCTTTTAAAAATCCAAAATCTGCAATTGTGCTCCGATTATGGTTATTAATACCTCTATTGATTATTTCCATACATTTCATAGAAATTTCGATTTGATGAAAATCACCTTACTATAGATCAGCCGATTCAGAGCTTTTAAAAATTCAAAATCTGCAGTTGTGCTCCGATTGTGGTTTTTGATGCCTCTAATGATAGGTCTCAGAACCTATAACTAGTGTGCGAACGCGCATTTAGATTGCTTGACTATTTCCATACATTTCATAGAAAATTCGATTTGATGAAAATCACCTAACTATAGATCAGCCGATTCAGAGCCATTAAAAATCCAAAATCTGCAATTGTGCTCCGATTGTGGTTCTAAATACCTCTATTGATAGGTCTCAGAACATTTAACTAGTGTGCCAACGCGCATTTCAATTGCTTGATTATTTCCATACATTTCAAAGAAAATTCGATTTGATGAAAATCACCTTACTATAGATCAGCCGATTCAGAGCTTTTAAAAATCCAAAATCTGCAGTTGTGCTCCGATTGTGGTTCTTGATGCCTCCAATGATAGGTCTCAGAACCTATAACTAGTGTGCCAACGCGCATTTAGATTGCTTGACTATTTCCATACATTTCATAGAAAATTCGATTTGATGAAAATCACCTTACTATAGATCAGCCGATTCAGAGACATTAAAAATCCAAAATCTGCAATTGTGCTCCGATTGTGGTTCTAGCTACCTTTATTGATAGGTCTCAGGACCTATAATTAGTGTGCCAACGCGCATTTCGATTGCTTGATTATTTCCATACATTTCTAAGAAAATTCGATTTGATGAAAATCTCCTTACTATAGATCAGCCGATTCAGAGCTTTTAAAAATCCAAAATCTGCAATTGTGCTCCGATTATGGTTATTAATACCTCTATTGATTATTTCCATACATTTCATAGAAAATTCGATTTGATGAAAATCACCTTACTATAGATCAGCCGATTCAGAGATTTTAAAAATCCAAAATCTGCAGTTGTGCTCCGATTTTGGTTCTTGATGCCTCTAATGATAGGTCTCAGAACCTATAACTAGTGTGCCAACGCGCATTTAGATTGCTTGACTATTTCCATACATTTCATAGAAATTTCGATTTGATTAAAATCACCTTACTATAGATCAGCCGATTCAGAGCCATTAAAAATTCAAAATCTGCAATTGTGCTCCGATTGTGGTTCTAAATACCTCTATTGATAGTTCTCAGGACCTATAATTAGTGTGCCAACGCCCATTTCAATTGCTTGATTATTTCCATACATTTATAAGAAAATTCGATTTGATGAAAATCTCCTTACTATAGATCAGCCGATTCAGAGCTTTTAAAAATCCAAAATATGCAATTGTGCTCCGATTATGGTTATTAATACCTCTATTGATTATTTCCATACATTTCAAAGAAAATTCGATTTGATGAAAATCTCCTTACTATAGATCAGCCGATTCAGAGCTTTTAAAAATCGAAAATCTGCAATTGTGCTCCGATTGTGGTTTTTGATGCCTTTAATGATAGGTATCAGAACCTATAACTAGTGTGCTAATGCGCATTTAGATTGCTTGACTATTTCCATACATTTCATAGAAATTTCGATTTGATGAAAATCACCTTACTATAGATCAGCCGATTCAGAGCTTTTAAAAATCCAAAATCTGCAATTGTGCTCCGATTGTGGTTCTAAATACCTCTATTAATAGGTCTCAGGACCTATAATTAGTGTGCCAACGCGCATTTAGATTGCTTGATTATTTCCATACATTTCAAAGAAAATTCGATTTGATGAAAATCTCCTTACTATAGATCAGCCGATTCAGAGCTTTTAAAAATCCAAAATCTGCAATTGTGCTGCGATTATGGTTATTAATACCTCTATTGATTATTTCTATACATTTCATAGAAATTTCGATTTGATGAAAATCACCTTACTATAGATCAGCCGATTCAGAGCCATTAAAAATCCAAAATCTGCAGTTGTGCTCCGATTGTGGTTCTAAATACCTCTATTAATAGGTCTCAGGACCTATAATTAGTGTGCCAACACGCATTTAGATTGCTTGATTATTTCCATACATTTCAAAGAAAAATCGATTTGATGAAAATCTCCTTACTATAGATCAGCTGATTCAGAGCTTTTAAAAATCCAAAATCTGCAATTGTGCTCCGATTATGGTTATTAATACCTCTATTGATTATTTCCATACATTTCATAGAAATTTCGATTTGATGAAAATCACCTTACTATAGATCAGCCGATTCAGAGCTTTTAAAAATCCAAAATCTGCAGTTGTGCTCCGATTGTGGTTCTTGATGCCTCTAATGATAGGTCTCAGAACCTATAACTAGTGTGCCAACGCGCATTTAGATTGCTTGACTATTTCCATACATTGCATAGAAAATTCGATTTGATGAAAATCACCTTACTATAGATCAGCCGATTAAGAGCTTTTAAAAATCTAAAATCTGCAGTTGTGCTCCGATTGTGGTTCTTGATGCCTCTAATGATAGGTCTCAGAACCTACAACTAGTGTGCCAACGCGCATTTAGATTGCTTGATTATTTCCATACATTTCATAGAAAATTCGATTTGATGAAAATCACCTTACTATAGATCAGCCGATTCAGAGCTTTTAAAAATCCAAAATTTGCAATTGTGCTCCGATTGTGGTTCTTGAAGCCTCTAATAATAGGTCTCAGAACCTATAACTATTGTACCAACGCGCATTTAGATTGCTTGATTATTTCCATACATTTCAAAGAAAATTCGATTTGATGAAAATCACCTTACTATAGATCAGCCGATTCAGAGCTTTAAAAAATCTAAAATCTGCAGTTGTGCTCCGATTGTGGTTCTATCTACCTCTATTGATAGGTCTCAGGACCTATAATTAGTGTGCCAACGCCCATTTCATTTGCTTGATTATTTCCATACATTTATAAGAAAATTCGATTTGATGAAAATCTCCTTACTATAGATCAGCCGATTCAGAGCTTTTAAAAATCCAAAATATGCAATTGTGCTCCGATTATGGTTATTAATACCTCTATTGATTATTTCCATACATTTCAAAGAAAATTCGATTTGAGGAAAATCTCCTTACTATAGATTAGCTGATTCAGAGCTTTTAAAAATCTAAAATCTGCAATTGTGCTCCGATTGTGGTTCTTGATGCCTCTAATGATAGGTTTCAGAACCTATAACTAGTGTGCCAACGCGCATTTAGATTGCTTGACTATTTCCATACATTTCATAGAAAATTCGATTTGATGAAAATCACCTTACTATAGATCAGCCGATTCAGAGCTTTTAAAAATCCAAAATCTGCAATTGTGCTCTGATTGTGGTTCTAAATACCTCTATTAATAGGTCTCAGGACCTATAATTAGTGTGCCAACGCGCATTTAGATTGCTTGATTATTTCCATACATTTCAAAGAAAATTCGATTTGATGAAAATCTCCTTACTATAGATCAGCCGATTCAGAGCTTTTAAAAATCCAAAATCTGCAATTGTGCTGCGATTATGGTTATTAATACCTCTATTGATTATTTCCATACATTTCATAGAAATTTCGATTTGATGAAAATCACCTTACTATAGATCAGCCGATTTAGAGCTTTTAAAAATCCAAAATCTGCAATTGTGCTCCGATTGTGGTTCTAAATACCTCTATTAATAGGTCTCAGGACCTATAATTAGTGTGCCAACACGCATTTAGATTGCTTGATTATTTCCATACATTTCAAAGAAAATTCGATTTGATGAAAATCTCCTTACTATAGATCAGCTGATTCAGAGCTTTTAAAAATCCAAAATCTGCAATTGTGCTCCGATTATGGTTATTAATACCTCTATTGATTATTTCCATACATTTCATAGAAATTTCGATTTGATGAAAATCACCTTACTATAGATCAGCCGATTCAGAGCTTTTAAAAATCTAAAATCTGCAGTTGTGCTCCGATTGTGGTTCTATCTACCTCTATTGATAGGTCTCAGGATCTATAATTAGTGTGCCAACGCCCATTTCAATTGCTTGATTATTTCCATACATTTATAAGAAAATTCGATTTGATGAAAATCTCCTTATTATAGATCAGCCGATTCAGAGCTTTTAAAAATCCAAAATATGCAATTGTGCTCCGATTATGGTTATTAATATCTCTATTGATTATTTCCATACATTTCAAAGAAAATTCGATTTGATGAAAATCACCTTACTATAGATCAGCCGATTCAGAGCTTTTAAAAATCCAAAATCTGCAGTTGTGCTCCGATTGTGGTTCTAAATACCTCTATTGATAGGTCTCAGAACCTATAATAAGTGTGTTAACGCTCATTTCAATTGCTTGATTATTTCCATACATTTCAAAGAAAATTCGATTTGAGGAAAATCTCCTTACTATAGATTAGCTGATTCAGAGCTTTTAAAAATCCAAAATCTGCAATTGTGCTCCGATTGTGGTTCTTGATGCCTCTAATGATAGGTTTCAGAACCTATAACTAGTGTGCCAACGCGCATTTAGATTGCTTGACTATTTCCATACATTTCATAGAAAATTCGATTTGATGAAAATCACCTTACTATAGATCAGCCGATTCAGAGCTTTTAAAAATCTAAAATCTGCAGTTGTGCTCCGATTGCGGTTCTATCTACCTCTATTGATAGGTCTCAGGACCTATAATTAGTGTGCCAACGCCCATTTCAATTGCTTGATTATTTCCATACATTTATAAGAAAATTCGATTTGATGAAAATCTCCTTACTATAGATCAGCCGATTCAGAGCTTTTAAAAATCCAAAATATGCAATTGTGCTCCGATTATGGTTATTAATACCTCTATTGATTATTTCCATACATTTCAAAGAAAATTCGATTTGATGAAAATCACCTTACTATAGATCAGCCGATTCAGAGCTTTTAAAAATCCAAAATCTGCAGTTGTGCTCCGATTGTGGTTCTTAATGCCTCTAATGATAGGTCTCAGAACCTATAACTAGTGTGCCAACGCGCATTTAGATTGCTTCACTATTTCCATACATTTCATAGAAAATTCGATTTGATGAAAATCTCCTTACTATAGATCAGCCGATTCAGAGCTTTTAAAAATCCAAAATATGCAATTGTGCTGCGATTATGGTTCCTCTATTGATTATTTCCATACATTTCATAGAAATTTCGATTTGATGAAAATCACCTTACTATAGATCAGCCGATTTAGAGCTTTTAAAAATCCAAAATCTGCAATTGTGCTCCGATTATGGTTATTAATACCTCTATTGATTATTTCCATACATTTCATAGAAATTTCGATTTAATGAAAATCACCTTACTATAGATCAGCCGATTCAGAGCTTTTAAAAATCCAAAATCTGCAGTTGTGCTCCGATTGTAGTTTTTGATGCCTCTAATGATAGGTCTCAGAACCTATAACTAGTGTGCCAACGCGCATTTAGATTGCTTGACTATTTCCATACATTTCATAGAAAATTCGATTTGATGAAAATCACCTTACTATAGATCAGCCGATTCAGAGCTTTTAAAAATCCAAAATCTGCAGCTGTGCTTCGATTGTGGTTCTTGATGCCTCTAATGATAGGTCTCAGAACCTATAACTAGTGTGCCAACGCGCATTTAGATTGCTTGACTATTTCCATACATTTCATAGAAAATTCGATTTGATGAAAATCACCTTACTATAGATCAACCGATTCAGAGCTTTTAAAAATCCAAAATTTGCAATTGTGCTCCGATTGTGGTTCTTTAAGCCTCTAATAATAGGTCTCAGAACCTATAACTATTGTACCAACGCGCATTTCAATTGCTTGATTATTTCCATACATTTCAAAGAAAATTCGATTTGATGAAAATCTCCTTACTATAGATCAGCCGATTCAGAGCTTTTAAAAATCCAAAATATGCAATTGTGCTCCGATTATGGTTATTAATACCTCTATTGATTATTTCCATACATTTCAAAGAAAATTCGATTTGAGGAAAATCTCCTTACTATAGATTAGCTGATTCAGAGCTTTTAAAAATCTAAAATCTGCAATTGTGCTCCGATTGTGGTTCTTGATGCCTCTAATGATAGGTTTCAGAACCTATAACTAGTGTGCCAACGCGCATTTAGATTGCTTGACTATTTCCATACATTTCATAGAAAATTCGATTTGATGAAAATCACCTTACTATAGATCAGCCGATTCAGAGCTTTTAAAAATCCAAAATCTGCAATTGTGCTCTGATTGTGGTTCTAAATACCTCTATTAATAGGTCTCAGGACCTATAATTAGTGTGCCAACGCGCATTTAGATTGCTTGATTATTTCCATACATTTCAAAGAAAATTCGATTTGATGAAAATCTCCTTACTATAGATCAGCCGATTCAGAGCTTTTAAAAATCCAAAATCTGCAATTGTGCTGCGATTATGGTTATTAATACCTCTATTGATTATTTCCATACATTTCATAGAAATTTCGATTTGATGAAAATCACCTTACTATAGATCAGCCGATTTAGAGCTTTTAAAAATCCAAAATCTGCAATTGTGCTCCGATTGTGGTTCTAAATACCTCTATTAATAGGTCTCAGGACCTATAATTAGAGTGCCAACACGCATTTAGATTGCTTGATTATTTCCATACATTTCAAAGAAAATTCGATTTGATGAAAATCTCCTTACTATAGATCAGCTGATTCAGAGCTTTTAAAAATCCAAAATCTGCAATTGTGCTCCGATTATGGTTATTAATACCTCTATTGATTATTTCCATACATTTCATAGAAATTTCGATTTGATGAAAATCACCTTACTATAGATCAGCCGATTCAGAGCTTTTAAAAATCTAAAATCTGCAGTTGTGCTCCGATTGTGGTTCTATCTACCTCTATTGATAGGTCTCAGGACCTATAATTAGTGTGCCAACGCCCATTTCAATTGCTTGATTATTTCCATACATTTATAAGAAAATTCGATTTGATGAAAATCTCCTTACTATAGATCAGCCGATTCAGAGCTTTTAAAAATCCAAAATATGCAATTGTGCTCTGATTATGGTTATTAATATCTCTATTGATTATTTCCATACATTTCAAAGAAAATTCGATTTGATGAAAATCACCTTACTATAGATCAGCCGATTCAGAGCTTTTAAAAATCCAAAATCTGCAGTTGTGCTCCGATTGTGGTTCTAAATACCTCTATTGATAGGTCTCAGAACCTATAATAAGTGTGTTAACGCTCATTTCAATTGCTTGATTATTTCCATACATTTCAAAGAAAATTCGATTTGAGGAAAATCTCCTTACTATAGATCAGCCGATTCAGAGCTTTTAAAAATCTAAAATCTGCAGTTGTGCTCCGATTATGGTTCTTGATGCCTCTAATGATAGGTTTCAGAACCTATAACTAGTGTGCCAACGCGCATTTAGATTGCTTGACTATTTCCATACATTTCATAGAAAATTCGATTTGATGAAAATCACCTTACTATAGATCAGCCGATTCAGAGCTTTTAAAAATCTAAAATCTGCAGTTGTGCTCCGATTGTGGTTCTATCTACCTCTATTGATAGGTCTCAGGACCTATAATTAGTGTGCCAACGCCCATTTCAATTGCTTGATTATTTCCATACATTTATAAGAAAATTCGATTTGATGAAAATCTCCTTACTATAGATCAGCCGATTCAGAGCTTTTAAAAATCCAAAATATGCAATTGTGCTCCGATTATGGTTATTAATACCTCTATTGATTATTTCCATACATTTCAAAGAAAATTCGATTTGATGAAAATCACCTTACTATAGATCAGCCGATTCAGAGCTTTTAAAAATCCAAAATCTGCAGTTGTGCTCCGATTGTGGTTCTAAATACCTCTATTGATAGGTCTCAGAACCTATAATAAGTGTGTTAACGCTCATTTCAATTGCTTGATTATTTCCATACATTTCAAAGAAAATTCGATTTGAGGAAAATCTCCTTACTATAGATCAGCCGATTCAGAGCTTTTAAAAATCCAAAATCTGCAATTGTGCTCCGATTGTGGTTCTTGATGCCTCTAATGATAGGTTTCAGAACCTATAACTAGTGTGCCAACGCGCATTTAGATTGCTTGACTATTTCCATACATTTCATAGAAAATTCGATTTGATGAAAATCACCTTACTATAGATCAGCCGATTCAGAGCTTTTAAAAATCTAAACTCTGCAGTTGTGCTCCGATTGTGGTTCTATCTACCTCTATTGATAGGTCTCAGGACCTATAATTAGTGTGCCAACGCCCATTTCAATTGCTTGATTATTTCCATACATTTATAAGAAAATTCGATTTGATGAAAATCTCCTTACTATAGATCAGCCGATTCAGAGCTTTTAAAAATCCAAAATATGCAATTGTGCTCCGATTATGGTTATTAATACCTCTATTGATTATTTCCATACATTTCAAAGAAAATTCGATTTGATGAAAATCACCTTACTATAGAGCAGCCGATTCAGAGCTTTTAAAAATCCAAAATCTGCAGTTGTGCTCCGATTGTGGTTCTTGATGCCTCTAATGATAGGTCTCAGAACCTATAACTAGTGTGCCAACGCGCATTTAGATTGCTTCACTATTTCCATACATTTCATAGAAAATTCGATTTGATGAAAATCTCCTTACTATAGATCAGCCGATTCAGAGCTTTTAAAAATCCAAAATCTGCAATTGTGCTGCGATTATGGTTATTAATACCTCTATTGATTATTTCCATACATTTCATAGAAATTTCGATTTGATGAAAATCACCTTACTATAGATCAGCCGATTCAGAGCTTTTAAAAATCCAAAATCTGCAGTTGTGCTCCGATTGTGGTTCTAAATACCTCTATTGATAGGTCTCAGAACCTATAATAAGTGTGTTAACGCTCATTTCAATTGCTTGATTATTTCCATACATTTCAAAAAAATTCGATTTGAGGAAAATCTCCTTACTATAGATCAGCCGATTCAGAGCTTTTAAAAATCCAAAATCTGCAATTGTGCTCCGATTGTGGTTCTTGATGCCTCTAATGATAGGTTTCAGAACCTATAACTAGTGTGCCAACGCGCATTTAGATTGCTTGACTATTTCCATACATTTCATAGAAAATTCGATTTGATGAAAATCACCTTACTATAGATCAGCCGATTCAGAGCTTTTAAAAATCTAAAATCTGCAGTTGTGCTCCGATTGTGGTTCTATCTACCTCTAATGATAGGTCTCAGGACCTATAATTAGTGTGCCAACGCCCATTTCAATTGCTTGATTATTTCCATACATTTCAAAGAAAATTCGATTTGATGAAAATCACCTTACTATAGATCAGCCGATTCAGAGCTTTTAAAAATCCAAAATCTGCAGTTGTGCTCCGATTGTGGTTCTTAATGCCTCTAATGATAGGTCTCAGAACCTATAACTAGTGTGCCAACGCGCATTTAGATTGCTTCACTATTTCCATACATTTCATAGAAAATTCGATTTGATGAAAATCTCCTTACTATAGATCAGCCGATTCAGAGCTTTTAAAAATCCAAAATCTGCAATTGTGCTGCGATTATGGTTATTAATACCTCTATTGATTATTTCCATACATTTCATAGAAATTTCGATTTGATGAAAATCACCTTACTATAGATCAGCCGATTTAGAGCTTTTAAAAATCCAAAATCTGCAATTGTGCTCCGATTGTGGTTCTAAATACCTCTATTGATAGGTCTCAGGACCTATAATTAGTGTGCCAACACGCATTTAGATTGCTTGAATATTTCCATACATTTCAAAGAAAATTCGATTTGATGAAAATCTCCTGAGCTTTTAAAAATCCAAAATCTGCAATTGTGCTCCGATTATGGTTATTAATACCTCTATTGATTATTTCCATACATTTCATAGAAATTTCGATTTAATGAAAATCACCTTACTATAGATCAGCCGATTCAGAGCTTTTAAAAATCCAAAATCTGCAGTTGTGCTCCGATTGTGGTTTTTGATGCCTCTAATGATAGGTCTCAGAACCTATAACTAGTGTGCCAACGCGCATTTAGATTGCTTGACTATTTCCATACATTTCATAGAAAATTCGATTTGATGAAAATCACCTTACTATAGATCAGCCGATTCAGAGCTTTTAAAAATCCAAAATCTGCAGCTGTGCTCTGATTGTGGTTCTTGATGCCTCTAATGATAGGTCTCAGAACCTATAACTAGTGTGCCAACGCGCATTTAGATTGCTTGACTATTTCCATACATTTCATAGAAAATTCGATTTGATGAAAATCACCTTACTATAGATCAGCCGATTCAGAGCTTTTAAAAATCCAAAATCTGCAATTGTGCTCCGATTATGGTTATTTATACCTCTATTGATTATTTCCATACATTTCATAGAAATTTCGATTTGATGAAAATCACCTTACTATAGATCAGCCGATTCAGAGCTTTTAAAAATCCAAAATCTGCAGTTGTGCTCCGATTGTGGTTCTTTATGCCTCTAATGATAGGTCTCAGAACCTATAACTAGTGTGCCAACGCGCATTAAGATTGCTTGACTATTTCCATACATTTCATAGAAAATTCGATTTGATGAAAATCACCTTACTATAGATCAGCCGATTCAGAGCCATTAAAAATCCAAAATCTGCAATTGTGCTCCGATTGTGGTTCTAAATACCTCTATTGATAGGTCTCATGACCTATAATTAGTGTGCCAACGCGCATTTAGATTGCTTGACTATTTCCATACATTTCATAGAAAATTCGATTTGATGAAAATCACCTTACTATAGATCAGCCGATTCAGAGCTTTTAAAAATCCAAAATCTGCAATTGTGCTCCGATTATGGTTATTAATACCTCTATTGATTATTTCCATACATTTCATAGAAATTTCGATTTGATGAAAATCACCTTACTATAGATTAGCCGATTCAGAGCTTTTAAAAATCCAAAATCTGCAGTTGTGCTCCGATTGTGGTTCTTTATGCCTCTAATGATAGGTCTCAGAACCTATAACTAGTGTGCCAACGCGCATTTAGATTGCTTGACTATTTCCATACATTTCATAGAAAATTCGATTTGATAAAAATCACCTTACTATAGATCAGCCGATTCAGAGCTTTTAAAAATCCAAAATCTGCAGCTGTGCTCCGATTGTGGTTCTTGATGCCTCTAATGATAGGTCTCAGAACCTATAACTAGTGTGCCAACGCGCATTTAGATTGCTTGACTATTTCCATACATTTCATAGAAAATTCGATTTGATAAAAATCACCTTACTATAGATCAGCCGATTCAGAGCTTTTAAAAATCCAAAATCTGCAGCTGTGCTCCGATTGTGGTTCTTGATGCCTCTAATGATAGGTCTCAGAACCTATAACTAGTGTGCCAACGCGCATTTAGATTGCTTGACTATTTCCATACATTTCATAGAAAATTCGATTTGATGAAAATCACCTTACTATAGATCAGCCGATTCAGAGCTTTTAAAAATCCAAAATCTGCAATTGTGCTCCGATTATGGTTTTAAATACCTATATTAATTATTTCCATACATTTCATAGAAATTTCGATTTGATGAAAATCACCTTACTATAGATCAGCCGATTCAGAGCTTTTAAAAATCCAAAATCTGCAGTTGTGCTCCGATTGTGGTTCTTGATGCCTCTAATGATAGGTCTCAGAACCTATAACTAGTGTGCCAACGCGCATTTAGATTGCTTGACTATTTCCATACATTTCATAGAAAATTCGATTTGATGAAAATCACCTTACTATAGATCAGCCGATTCAGAGCTTTTAAAAATCCAAAATCTGCAGCTGTGCTTTGATTGTGGTTCTTGATGCCTCTAATGATAGGTCTCAGAACCTATAACTAGTGTGCCAACGCGCATTTAGATTGCTTGACTATTTCCATACATTTCATAGAAAATTCGATTTGATGAATCTCACCTTACTATAGATCAGCCGATTCAGAGCTTTTAAAAATCCAAAATTTGCAATTGTGCTCCGATTGTGGTTCTTGAAGCCTCTAATAATAGGTCTCAGAACCTATAACTATTGTACCAACGCGCATTTCAATTGCTTGATTATTTCCATACATTTCAAAGAAAATTCGATTTGATGAAAATCACCTGAGCTTTTAAAAATCCAAAATCTGCAATTGTGCTCCGATTATGGTTATTAATACCTCTATTGATTATTTCCATACATTTCATAGAAATTTCGATTTAATGAAAATCACCTTACTATAGATCAGCCGATTCAGAGCTTTTAAAAATCCAAAATCTGCAGTTGTGCTCCGATTGTGGTTTTTGATGCCTCTAATGATAGGTCTCAGAACCTATAACTAGTGTGCCAACGCGCATTTAGATTGCTTGACTATTTCCATACATTTCATAGAAAATTCGATTTGATGAAAATCACCTTACTATAGATCAGCCGATTCAGAGCTTTTAAAAATCCAAAATCTGCAATTGTGCTCCGATTATGGTTATTTATACCTCTATTGATTATTTCCATACATTTCATAGAAATTTCGATTTGATGAAAATCACCTTACTATAGATCAGCCGATTCAGAGCTTTTAAAAATCCAAAATCTGCAGTTGTGCTCCGATTGTGGTTCTTTATGCCTCTAATGATAGGTCTCAGAACCTATAACTAGTGTGCCAACGCGCATTAAGATTGCTTGACTATTTCCATACATTTCATAGAAAATTCGATTTGATGAAAATCTCCTTACTATAGATCAGCCGATTCAGAGCCATTAAAAATCCAAAATCTGCAATTGTGCTCCGATTGTGGTTCTAAATACCTCTATTGATAGGTCTCATGACCTATAATTAGTGTGCCAACGCGCATTTAGATTGCTTGACTATTTCCATACATTTCATAGAAAATTCGATTTGATGAAAATCACCTTACTATAGATCAGCCGATTCAGAGCTTTTAAAAATCCAAAATCTGCAATTGTGCTCCGATTATGGTTATTAATACCTCTATTGATTATTTCCATACATTTCATAGAAATTTCGATTTGATGAAAATCACCTTACTATAGATTAGCCGATTCAGAGCTTTTAAAAATCCAAAATCTGCAGTTGTGCTCCGATTGTGGTTCTTTATGCCTCTAATGATAGGTCTCAGAACCTATAACTAGTGTGCCAACGCGCATTTAGATTGCTTGACTATTTCCATACATTTCATAGAAAATTCGATTTGATAAAAATCACCTTACTATAGATCAGCCGATTCAGAGCTTTTAAAAATCCAAAATCTGCAGCTGTGCTCCGATTGTGGTTCTTGATGCCTCTAATGATAGGTCTCAGAACCTATAACTAGTGTGCCAACGCGCATTTAGATTGCTTGACTATTTCCATACATTTCATAGAAAATTCGATTTGATAAAAATCACCTTACTATAGATCAGCCGATTCAGAGCTTTTAAAAATCCAAAATCTGCAGCTGTGCTCCGATTGTGGTTCTTGATGCCTCTAATGATAGGTCTCAGAACCTATAACTAGTGTGCCAACGCGCATTTAGATTGCTTGACTATTTCCATACATTTCATAGAAAATTCGATTTGATGAAAATCACCTTACTATAGATCAGCCGATTCAGAGCTTTTAAAAATCCAAAATCTGCAATTGTGCTCCGATTATGGTTTTAAATACCTATATTGATTATTTCCATACATTTCATAGAAATTTCGATTTGATGAAAATCACCTTACTATAGATCAGCCGATTCAGAGCTTTTAAAAATCCAAAATCTGCAGTTGTGCTCCGATTGTGGTTCTTGATGCCTCTAATGATAGGTCTCAGAACCTATAACTAGTGTGCCAACGCGCATTTAGATTGCTTGACTATTTCCATACATTTCATAGAAAATTCGATTTGATGAAAATCACCTTACTATAGATCAGCCGATTCAGAGCTTTTAAAAATCCAAAATCTGCAGCTGTGCTTTGATTGTGGTTCTTGATGCCTCTAATGATAGGTATCAGAACCTATAACTAGTGTGCCAACGCGCATTTAGATTGCTTGACTATTTCCATACATTTCATAGAAAATTCGATTTGATGAATCTCACCTTACTATAGATCAGCCGATTCAGAGCTTTTAAAAATCCAAAATTTGCAATTGTGCTCCGATTGTGGTTATTGAAGCCTCTAATAATAGGTCTCAGAACCTATAACTATTGTACCAACGCGCATTAAGATTGCTTGATTATTTCCATACATTTCAAAGAAAATTCGATTTGATGAAAATCACCTTACTATAGATCAGCCGATTCAAAACTTTTAAAAATCCAAAATCTGCAGCTGTGCTTCGATTGTGGTTCTTGATGCCTCTAATGATAGGTCTCAGAACCTATAACTAGTGTGCCAACGCGCATTTAGATTGCTTGACTATTTCCATACATTTCATAGAAAATTCGATTTGATGAATCTCACCTTACTATAGATCAGCCGATTCAGAGCTTTTAAAAATCCAAAATCTGCAATTGTGCTCCGATTGTGGCTCTAACTACCTCTATTGATAGGTCTCAGGACCTATAATTAGTGTGCCAACGCGCATTTCAATTGCTTGATTATTTCCATACATTTCTAAGAAAATTCGATTTGATGAAAATCTCCTTACTATAGATCAGCCGATTGAGAGCTTTTAAAAATCCAAAATCTGCAATTGTGCTACGATTATGGTTATTAATACCTCTATTGATTATTTCCATACATTTCATAGAAAATTCGATTTGATGAAAATCACCTTACTATAGATCAGCCGATTCAGAGCTTTTTAAAATGCAAAATCTGCAGTTGTGCTACGATTGTGGTTCTTGATGCCTCTAATGATAGGTCTCAGAATCTATAACTAGTGTGCCAACGCGCATTTAGATTGCTTGACTATTTCCATACATTTCATAGAAAATTCGATTTGATGAATCTCACCTTACTATAGATCAGCCGATTCAGAGCTTTTAAAAATCCAAAATTTGCAATTGTGCTCCGATTGTGGTTATTGAAGCCTCTAATAATAGGTCTCAGAACCTATAACTATTGTACCAACGCGCATTAAGATTGCTTGATTATTTCCATACATTTCAAAGAAAATTCGATTTGATGAAAATCACCTTACTATAGATCAGCCGATTCAAAACTTTTAAAAATCCAAAATCTGCAGCTGTGCTTCGATTGTGGTTCTTGATGCCTCTAATGATAGGTCTCAGAACCTATAACTAGTGTGCCAACGCGCATTTAGATTGCTTGACTATTTCCATACATTTCATAGAAAATTCGATTTGATGAAAATCTCCTTACTATAGATCAGCCGATTCAGAGCTTTTAAAAATCCAAAATCTGCAATTGTGCTCCGATTATGGTTATTAATACCTCTATTGATTATTTCCATACATTTCATAGAAATTTCGATTTGATGAAAATCACCTTACTATACATAGATCAGCTTATGCAGAGCTTTAAAAAATCCAAAATCTGCAGTTGTGCTCCGATTGTGGTTCTTGATGCCTCTAATGATAGGTCTCAGGACCTATAACTAGTGTGCCAACGCGCATTTAGATTGCTTGACTATTTCCATACATTTCATAGAAAATTCGATTTGATGAAAATCACCTTACTATAGATCAGCCGATTCAGAGCCATTAAAAATCCAAAATCTGCAATTGTGCTACGATTGTGGTTCTAAATACCTCTATTAATAGGTCTCAGGACCTATAATTAGTGTGCCAACGCGCATTTAGATTGCTTGATTATTTCCATACATTTCAAAGAAAATTCGATTTGATGAAAATCTCCTTACTATAGATCAGCCGATTCAGAGCTTTTAAAAATCCAAAATCTGCAATTGTGCTCCGATTATGGTTCTTGATGCCTCTAATGATAGGTCTCAGAACCTATAACTAGTGTGCCAACGCGCATTTAGATTGCTTGACTATTTCCATACATTTCATAGAAAATTCGATTTGATGAAAATCACCTTACTATAGATCAGCCTATGCAGAGCTTTTAAAAATCCAAAATCTGCAGTTGTGCTCCGATTGTGATTCTTGATGCCTCTAATGATAGGTCTCAGGACCTATAATTAGTGTGCCAACGCGCATTTAGATTGCTTGACTATTTCCATACATTTCATAGAAAATTCGATTTGATGAAAATCACCTTACTATAGATCAGCCGATTCAGAGCTTTTAAAAATCCAAAATCTGCAATTGTGCTCTGATTATGGTTATTAATATCTCTATTGATTATTTCCATACATTTGATAGAAATTTCGATTTGATTAAAATCACCTTACTATAGATCAGCCGATTCAGAGCTTTTAAAAATCCAAAATCTGCAGTTGTGCTCCGATTGTGGTTCTTGATGCCTCTAATGATAGGTCTCAGAACCTATAACTAGTGTGCCAACGCGCATTTAAATTGCTTCACTATTTCCATACAATTCATAGAAAATTCGATTTGATGAAAATCACCTTACTATAGATCAGCCGATTCAGAGCCATTAAAAATCCAAAATCTGCAATTGTGCTCCGATTGTGGTTCTTAATACCTCTATTGATAGGTCTCAGGACCTATAATTAGTGTGCCAACGCGCATTTAAATTGCTTGATTATTTCCATACATTTCAAAGAAAATTCGATTTGATGAAAATCTCCTTACTATAGATCAGCCGATTCAGAGCTTTTAAAAATCCAAAATCTGCAATTGTTCTCCGATTATGGTTTTAAATACCTCTATTGATTATTTCCATACATTTCATAGAAATTTCGATTTGATGAAAATCACCTTACTATAGATCAGCCGATTCAGAGCTTTTAAAAATCCAAAATCTGCAGTTGTGCTTCGATTGTGGTTCTTGATGCCTCTAATGATAGGTCTCAGAACCTATAACTAGTGTGCCAACGCGCATTTAGATTGCTTGACTATTTCCATACATTTCATAGAAAATTCGATTTGATGAAAATCACCTTACTATAGATCAGCCGATTCAGAGCTTTTAAAAATCCAAAATCTGCAATTGTGCTCCGATTATGGTTATTAATATCTCTATTGATTATTTCCATACATTTCAAAGAAAATTCGATTTGATGAAAATCTCCTTACTATAGATCAGCCGATTCAGAGCTTTTAAAAATCCAAAATCTGCAATTGTTCTCCGATTATGGTTATAAATACCTCTATTGATTATTTCCATACATTTCATAGAAATTTCGATTTGATGAAAATCACCTTACTATAGATCAGCCGATTCAGAGCTTTTAAAAATCCAAAATCTGCAGTTGTGCTCCGATTGTGGTTCTTGATGCCTCTAATGATAGGTCTCAGAACCTATAACTAGTGTGCCAACGCGCATTTAAATTGCTTCACTATTTCCATACATTTCATAGAAAATTCGATTTGATGAAAATCACCTTACTATAGATCAGCCGATTCAGAGCCATTAAAAATCCAAAATCTGCAATTGTGCTCCGATTGTGGTTCTAAATACCTCTATTAATAGGTCTCAGAACCTATAACTAGTGTGCCAACGCGCATTTAGATTGCTTGACTATTTCCATAAATTTCATAGAATATTCGATTTGATGAAAATCACCTTACTATAGATCAGCCTATGCAGAGCTTTTAAAAATCCAAAATCTGCAGTTGTGCTCCGATTGTGGTTCTTGATGCCTCTAATGATAGGTCTCAGGACCTATAACTAGTGTGCCAACGCGCATTTAGATTGCTTGACTTTTTCCATAAATTTCATAGAATATTCGATTTGATGAAAATCACCTTACTATAGATCAGCCTATGCAGAGCTTTTAAAAATCCAAAATCTGCAGTTGTGCTCCGATTGTGGTTCTTGATGCCTCTAATGATAGGTCTCAGGACCTATAACTACTGTGCCAACGCGCATTTAGATTGCTTGACTATTTCCATACATTTCATAGAAAATTCGATTTGATGAAAATCACCTTACTATAGATCAGCCGATTCAGAGCCATTAAAAATCCAAAATCTGCAATTGTGCTCCGATTTTGGTTCTAAATACCTCTATGAATAGGTCTCAGGTCCTATAATTAGTGTGCCAACGCGCATTTAGATTGCTTGATTATTTCCATACATTTCATAGAAAATTCGATTTGATGAAAATCTCCTTACTATAGATCAGCCGATTCAGAGCTTTTAAAAATCCAAAATCTGCAATTGTTCTCCGATTATGGTTATTAATACCTCTATTGATTATTTCCATACATTTCATAGAAATTTCGATTTGATGAAAATCACCTTACTATAGATCAGCCGATTCAGAGCTTTAAAAATCCAAAATCTGCAGTTGTGCTTCGATTGTGGTTCTTGATGCCTCTAATGATAGGTCTCAGAACCTATAACTAGTGTGCCAACGCGCATTTAGATTGCCTGACTATTTCCATACATTTCATAGAAAATTCGATTTGATGAAAATCTCCTTACTATAGATCAGCCGATTCAGAGCTTTTAAAAATCTAAAATCTGCAATTGTTCTCCGATTATGGTTATTAATACCTCTATTGATTATTTCCATACATTTCATAGAAATTTCGATTTGATTAAAATCACCTTACTATAGATCAGCCGATTCAGAGCTTTTAAAAATCCAAAATCTGCAGTTGTGCTCCGATTGTGGTTCTTGATGCCTCTAATGATAGGTCTCAGAACCTATAACTAGTGTGCCAACGCGCATTTAGATTGCTTGACTATTTCCATACATTTCATAGAAAATTCGATTTGATGAAAATCACCTTACTATAGATCAGCCGATTCAGAGCCATTAAAAATCCAAAATCTGCAATTGTGCTCCGATTGTGGTTCTAAATACCTCTATTAATAGGTCTCAGAACCTATAATTAGTGTGCCAACGCGCATTTAGATTGCTTGATTATTTCCATACATTTCAAAGAAAATTCGATTTGATGAAAATCTCCTTACTATAGATCAGCCGATTCAGAGCTTTTAAAAATCCAAAATCTGCAATTGTTCTCCGATTATGGTTATTAATACCTCTATTGATTATTTCCATACATTTCATAGAAATTTCGATTTGATGAAAATCACGTTACTATAGATCAGCCGATTCAGAGCTTTTAAAAATCCAAAATCTGCAGTTGTGCTCCGATTGTGGTTCTTGATGCCTCTAATGATAGGTCTCAGAACCTATAACTAGTGTGCCAACGCGCATTTAGATTGCTTGACTATTTCCATACAATTCATAGAAAATTCGATTTGATGAAAATCACCTTACTATAGATCAGCCGATTCAGAGCCATTAAAAATCCAAAATCTGCAATTGTGCTCCGATTGTAGTTCTAAATACCTCTATTAATAGGTCTCAGGACCTATAATTAGTGTGCCAACGCGCATTTAGATTGCTTGATTATTTCCATACATTTCAAAGAAAATTCGATTTGATGAAAATCTCCTTACTATAGATCAGCCGATTCAGAGCTTTTAAAAATCCAAAATCTGCAATTGTTCTCCGATTATGGTTATTAATACCTCTATTGATTATTTCCATACATTTCATAGAAATTTCGATTTGATTAAAATCACCTTAATATAGATAAGCCGATTCAGAGCTTTTAAAAATCCAAAATCTGCAGTTGTGCTCCGATTGTGGTTCTTGATGCCTCTAATGATAGGTCTCAGAACCTATAACTAGTGTGCCAACGCGCATTTAGATTGCTTGACTATTTCCATACATTTCATAGAAATTTCGATTTGATGAAAATCACCTTACTATAGATCAGCCTATGCAGAGCTTTTAAAAATCCAAAATCTGCAGTTGTGCTCCGATTGTGGTTCTTGATGCCTCTAATGATAGGTGTCAGGACCTATAACTAGTGTGCCAACGCGCATTTAGATTGCTTGACTATTTACATACATTTCATAGAAAATTCGATTTGATGAAAATCACCTTACTATAGATCAGCCGATTCAGAGCTTTTAAAAATCCAAAATCTGCAATTGTTCTACGATTATGGTTATTAATACCTCTATTGACTATTTCCATACATTTCATAGAAATTTCGATTTGATTAAAATCACCTTACTATAGATCAGCCGATTCAGAGCTTTTAAAAATCCAAAATCTGCAGTTGTGCTCCGATTGTGGTTCTTGATGCCTCTAATGATAGGTGTCAGGACCTATAACTAGTGTGCCAACGCGCATTTAGATTGCTTGACTATTTACATACATTTCATAGAAAATTCGATTTGATGAAAATCACCTTACTATAGATCAGCCGATTCAGAGCTTTTAAAAATCCAAAATCTGCAATTGTTCTCCGATTATGGTTATTAATACCTCTATTGATTATTTCCATACATTTCATAGAAATTTCGATTTGATTAAAATCACCTTACTATAGATCAGCCGATTCAGAGCTTTTAAAAATCCAAAATCTGCAGTTGTGCTCCGATTGTGGTTCTTGATGCCTCTAATGATAGGTCTCAGAACCTATAACTAGTGTGCCAACGCGCATTTAGATTGCTTGACTATTTCCATACATTTCATAGAAAATTCGATTTGATGAAAATCACCTTACTATAGATCAGCCGATTCAGAGCCATTAAAAATCCAAAATCTGCAATTGTGCTCCGATTGTGGTTCTAAATACCTCTATTAATAGGTCTCAGGACCTATAATTAGTGTGCCAACGCGCATTTAGATTGCTTGATTATTTCCATACATTTCAAAGAAAATTCGATTTGATGAAAATCTCCTTACTATAGATCAGCCGATTCAGAGCTTTTAAAAATCCAAAATCTACAATTGTTCTCCGATTATGGTTATTAATACCTCTATTGATTATTTCCATACATTTCATAGAAATTTCGATTTGATGAAAATCACCTTACTATAGATCAGCCGATTCAGAGCTTTTAAAAATCCAAAATCTGCAGTTGTGCTCCGATTGTGGTTCTTGATGCCTCTAATGATAGGTGTCAGGACCTATAACTAGTGTGCCAACGCGCATTTAGATTGCTTGACTATTTACATACATTTCATAGAAAATTCGATTTGATGAAAATCACCTTACTATAGATCAGCCGATTCAGAGCTTTTAAAAATCCAAAATCTGCAATTGTTCTCCGATTATGGTTATTAATACCTCTATTGATTATTTCCATACATTTCATAGAAATTTCGATTTGATTAAAATCACCTTACTATAGATCAGCCGATTCAGAGCTTTTAAAAATCCAAAATCTGCAGTTGTGCTCCGATTGTGGTTCTTGATGCCTCTAATGATAGGTCTCAGAACCTATAACTAGTGTGCCAACGCGCATTTAGATTGCTTGACTATTTCCATACATTTCATAGAAAATTCGATTTGATGAAAATCACCTTACTATAGATCAGCCGATTCAGAGCCATTAAAAATCCAAAATCTGCAATTGTGCTCCGATTGTGGTTCTAAATACCTCTATTAATAGGTCTCAGGACCTATAATTAGTGTGCCAACGCGCATTTAGATTGCTTGATTATTTCCATACATTTCAAAGAAAATTCGATTTGATGAAAATCTCCTTACTATAGATCAGCCGATTCAGAGCTTTTAAAAATCCAAAATCTACAATTGTTCTCCGATTATGGTTATTAATACCTCTATTGATTATTTCCATACATTTCATAGAAAATTCGATTTGATGAAAATCACCTTACTATAGATCAGCCGATTCAGAGCCATTAAAAATCCAAAATCTGCAATTGTGCTCCGATTGTGGTTCTAAATACCTCTATTAATAGGTCTCAGGACCTATAATTAGTGTGCCAACGCGCATTTAGATTGCTTGATTATTTCCATACATTTCAAAGAAAATTCGATTTGATGAAAATCTCCTTACTATAGATCAGCCGATTCAGAGCTTTTAAAAATCCAAAATCTACAATTGTTCTCCGATTATGGTTATTAATACCTCTATTGATTATTTCCATACATTTCATAGAAATTTCGATTTGATGAAAATCACCTTACTATAGATCAGCCGATTCAGAGCTTTTAAAAATCCAAAATCTGCAGTTGTGCTCCGATTGTGGTTCTTGATGCCTCTAATGATAGGTCTCAGAACCTATAACTAGTGTGCCAACGCGCATTTAGATTGCTTGACTATTTCCATACATTTCATAGAAAATTCGATTTGATGAAAATCACCTTACTATAGATCAGCCTATGCAGAGCTTTTAAAAATCCAAAATCTGCAGTTGTGCTCCGATTGTGGTTCTTGATGCCTCTAATGATAGGTCTCAGGACCTATAACTAGTGTGCCAACGCGCATTTAGATTGCTTGACTATTTCCATACATTTCATAGAAAATTCGATTTGATGAAAATCACCTTACTATAGATCAGCCGATTCAGAGCCATTAAAAATCCAAAATCTGTAATTGTGCTCCGATTGTGGTTCTAAATACCTCTATTGATAGGTCTCAGGACCTATAATTAGTGTGTGCCAACGCGCATTTTAATTGCTTGATTATTTCCATACATTTCAAAGAAATTTTGATTTGATGAAAATCACCTTACTATAATAGATCAGCCGATTCAGAGCTTTTAAAAATCCAAAATCTGCAGTTGTGCTCTGATTGTGGTTCTTGATGCCTCTAATGATAGGTCTCAGAACCTATAACTAGTGTGCCAACGCGCATTTAGATTGCTTGACTATTTCCATACATTTCATAGAAAATTCGATTTGATGAAAATCACCTTACTATAGATCAGCCGATTCAGAGCCATTAAAAATCCAAAATCTGTAATTGTGCTCCGATTGTGGTTCTAAATACCTCTATTGATAGGTCTCAGGACCTATAATTAGTGTGTGCCAACGCGCATTTTAATTGCTTGATTATTTCCATACATTTCAAAGAAAATTCGATTTGATGAAAATCTCCTTACTATAGATCAGCCGATTCAGAGCTTTTAAAAATCCAAAATCTGCAGTTGTGCTCCGATTGTGGTTCTTGATGCCTCTAATGATAGGTCTCAGAACCTATAACTAGTGTGCCAACGCGCATTTAGATTGCTTGATTATTTACATACATTTCAAAGAAAATTCGATTTGATGAAAATCTCCTTACTATAGATCAGCCGATTCAGAGCTTTTAAAAATCCAAAATCTGCAGTTGTGCTCCGATTGTGGTTCTTGATGCCTCTAATGATAGGTCTCAGAACCTATAACTAGTCTGCCAACGCGCATTTAGATTGCTTGACTATTTCCATACATTTCATAGAAAATTCGATTTGATGAAAATCACCTTACTATAGATCAGCCGATTCAGAGCCATTAAAAATCCAAAATCTGCAATTGTGCTCCGATTATGGTTATTAATACCTCTATTGATTATTTCCATACATTTCATAGAAATTTTGATTTGATGAAAATCACCTTACTATAGATCAGCCGATTCAGAGCTTTTAAAAATCCAAAATCTGCAGTTGTGCTCCGATTGTGGTTCTTGATGCCTCTAATGATAGGTCTCAGAACCTATAACTAGTGTGCCAACGCGCATTTAGATTGCTTGACTATTTCCATACATTTCATAGAAAATTCGATTTGATGAAAATCACCTTACTATAGATCAGCCGATTCAGAGCCATTAAAAATCCAAAATCTGTAATTGTGCTCCGATTGTGGTTCTAAATACCTCTATTGATAGGTCTCAGGACCTATAATTAGTGTGTGCCAACGCGCATTTTAATTGCTTGATTATTTCCATACATTTCAAAGAAATTTTGATTTGATGAAAATCACCTTACTATAATAGATCAGCCGATTCAGAGCTTTTAAAAATCCAAAATCTGCAGTTGTGCTCTGATTGTGGTTCTTGATGCCTCTAATGATAGGTCTCAGAACCTATAACTAGTGTGCCAACGCGCATTTAGATTGCTTGACTATTTCCATACATTTCATAGAAAATTCGATTTGATGAAAATCACCTTACTATAGATCAGCCGATTCAGAGCCATTAAAAATCCAAAATCTGTAATTGTGCTCCGATTGTGGTTCTAAATACCTCTATTGATAGGTCTCAGGACCTATAATTAGTGTGTGCCAACGCGCATTTTAATTGCTTGATTATTTCCATACATTTCAAAGAAAATTCGATTTGATGAAAATCTCCTTACTATAGATCAGCCGATTCAGAGCTTTTAAAAATCCAAAATCTGCAGTTGTGCTCCGATTGTGGTTCTTGATGCCTCTAATGATAGGTCTCAGAACCTATAACTAGTGTGCCAACGCGCATTTAGATTGCTTGATTATTTACATACATTTCAAAGAAAATTCGATTTGATGAAAATCTCCTTACTATAGATCAGCCGATTCAGAGCTTTTAAAAATCCAAAATCTGCAGTTGTGCTCCGATTGTGGTTCTTGATGCCTCTAATGATAGGTCTCAGAACCTATAACTAGTCTGCCAACGCGCATTTAGATTGCTTGACTATTTCCATACATTTCATAGAAAATTCGATTTGATGAAAATCACCTTACTATAGATCAGCCGATTCAGAGCCATTAAAAATCCAAAATCTGCAATTGTGCTCCGATTATGGTTATTAATACCTCTATTGATTATTTCCATACATTTCATAGAAATTTTGATTTGATGAAAATCACCTTACTATAGATCAGCCGATTCAGAGCTTTTAAAAATCCAAAATCTGCAATTGTTCTCCGATTATGGTTATTTATACCTCTATTGATTATTTCCATACATTTCATAGAAATTTCGATTTGATTAAAATCACCTTACTATAGATCAGCCGATTCAGAGCTTTTAAAAATCCAAAATCTGCAGTTGTGCTCCGATTGTGGTTCTTGATGCCTCTAATGATAGGTCTCAGGACCTATAACTAGTGTGCCAACGCGCATTTAGATTGCTTGACTATTTCCATACATTTCATAGAAAATTCGATTTGATGAAAATCACCTTACTATAGATCAGCCGATTCAGAGCCATTAAAAATCCAAAATCTGTAATTGTGCTCCGATTGTGGTTCTAAATACCTCTATTGATAGGTCTCAGGACCTATAATTAGTGTGTGCCAACGCGCATTTTAATTGCTTGATTATTTCCATACATTTCAAAGAAATTTTGATTTGATGAAAATCACCTTACTATAATAGATCAGCCGATTCAGAGCTTTTAAAAATCCAAAATCTGCAGTTGTGCTCTGATTGTGGTTCTTGATGCCTCTAATGATAGGTCTCAGAACCTATAACTAGTGTGCCAACGCGCATTTAGATTGCTTGACTATTTCCATACATTTCATAGAAAATTCGATTTGATGAAAATCACCTTACTATAGATCAGCCGATGCAGAGCCATTAAAAATCCAAAATCTGTAATTGTGCTCCGATTGTGGTTCTAAATACCTCTATTGATAGGTCTCAGGACCTATAATTAGTGTGTGCCAACGCGCATTTTAATTGCTTGATTATTTCCATACATTTCAAAGAAAATTCGATTTGATGAAAATCTCCTTACTATAGATCAGCCGATTCAGAGCTTTTAAAAATCCAAAATCTGCAGTTGTGCTCCGATTGTGGTTCTTGATGCCTCTAATGATAGGTCTCAGAACCTATAACTAGTGTGCCAACGCGCATTTAGATTGCTTGATTATTTACATACATTTCAAAGAAAATTCGATTTGATTAAAATCTCCTTACTATAGATCAGCCGATTCAGAGCTTTTAAAAATCCAAAATCTGCAGTTGTGCTCCGATTATGGTTATTAATACCTCTATTGATTATTTCCATACATTTCATAGAAATTTTGATTTGATGAAAATCACCTTACTATAGATCAGCCGATTCAGAGCTTTTAAAAATCCAAAATCTGCAGTTGTGCTCCGATTGTGGTTCTTGATGCCTCTAATGATAGGTCTCAGAACCTATAACTAGTGTGCCAACGCGCATTTAGATTGCTTGACTATTTCCATACATTTCATAGAAAATTCGATTTGATGAAAATCACCTTACTATAGATCAGCCGATTCAGAGCTTTTAAAAATCCAAAATCTGCAGTTGTGCTCCGATTGTGGTTCTTGATGCCTCTAATGATAGGTCTCAGAACCTATAACTAGTCTGCCAACGCGCATTTAGATTGCTTGACTATTTCCATACATTTCATAGAAAATTCGATTTGATGAAAATCACCTTACTATAGATCAGCCGATTCAGAGCCATTAAAAATCCAAAATCTGCAATTGTGCTCCGATTATGGTTATTAATACCTCTATTGATTATTTCCATACATTTCATAGAAATTTTGATTTGATGAAAATCACCTTACTATAGATCAGCCGATTCAGAGCCATTAAAAATCCAAAATCTGTAATTGTGCTCCGATTGTGGTTCTAAATACCTTTATTGATAGGTTTCAGGACCTATAATTAGTGTGTGCCAACGCGCATTTCAATTGCTTGACTATTTCCATACATTTCATAGAAAATTCGATTTGATGAAAATCACCTTACTATAGATCAGCCGATTCAGAGCCATTAAAAATCCAAAATCTGCAATTGTGCTCCGATTATGGTTATTAATACCTCTATTGATTATTTCCATACATTTCATAGAAATTTTGATTTGATGAAAATCACCTTACTATAGATCAGCCGATTCAGAGCTTTTAAAAATCCAAAATCTGCAGTTGTGCTCCGATTGTGGTTCTTGATGCCTCTAATGATAGGTCTCAAAACCTATAACTAGTGTGCCAACTCGCATTTAGATTGCTTGACTATTTCCATACATTTCATAGAAAATTCGATTTGATGAAAATCACCTTACTATAGATCAGCCGATTCAGAGCTTTTAAAAATCCAAAATCTGCAGTTGTGCTCCGATTGTGGTTCTTGATGCCTCTAATGATAGGTCTCAGAACCTATAACTAGTGTGCCAACGCGCTTTTAGATTGCTTGACTATTTCCATACATTTCATAGAAAATTCGATTTGATGAAAATCACCTTACTATAGATCAGCCGATTCAGAGCCATTAAAAATCCAAAATTTGTAAATGTGCTCCGATTGTGGTTCTAAATACCTCTATTGATAGGTCTCAGAACCTATAATTAGTGTGCAAACGCGCATTTCAATTGCTTGATTATTTCCATACATTTCAATAAAATTTCGATTTGATGAAAATCACTTTACTATAGATCAGCCGATTCAGAGCCATTAAAAATCCAAAATCTGTAATTGTGCTCCGATTGTGGTTCTAAATACCTCTATTGATAGGTCTCAGGACCTATAATTAGTGTGTGCCAAGGCGCATTTCAATTGCTTGAATATTTCCATACATTTCATAGAAAATTCGATTTGATGAAAATCACTTTACTATAGATCAGCCGATTCAGAGCCATTAAAAATCCAAAATCTGTAATTGTGCTCCGATTGTGGTTCTAAATACCTCTATTGATAGGTCTCAGGACCTATAATTAGTGTGTGCCAAGGCGCATTTCAATTGCTTGAATATTTCCATACATTTCAAAGAAAATTCGATTTGATGATAATCTCCTTACTATAGATCAGCCGATTCAGAGCTTTTAAAAATCCAAAATCTGCAGTTGTGCTCCGATTGTGGTTCTTGATGCCTCTAATGATAGGTCTCAGAACCTATAACTAGTGTGCCAACGCGCATTTAGATTGCTTGACTATTTCGATACATTTCATAGAAAATTCGATTTGATGAAAATCTCCTTACTATAGATCAGCCGATTCAGAGCCATTAAAAATCCAAAATCTGCAATTGTGCTCCGATTGTGGTTCTAAATACCTCTATTGATAGGTCTCAGAACCTATAATTAGTGTGCCAACGCGCATTTCAATTGCTTGATTATTTCCATACATTTCAAAGAAAATTCGATTTGATGAAAATCTCCTTACTATAGATCAGCCGATTCAGAGCCATTAAAAATCCAAAATCTGCAATTGTGCTCCGATTATGGTTATTAATACCTCTATTGATTATTTCCATACATTTCATAGAAATTTCGATTTGATGAAAATCACCTTACTATAAATCAGCCGATTTCAGAGCTTTTAAAAATCCAAAATCTGCAGTTGTGCTCCGATTGTGGTTCTTGATGCCTCTAATGATAGGTCTCAGAACCTATAACTAGTCTGCCAACGCGCATTTAGATTGCTTGACTATTTCCATACATTTCATAGAAAATTCGATTTGATGAAAATCACTTTACTATAGATCAGCCGATTCAGAGCCATTAAAAATCCAAAATCTGTAATTGTGCTCCGATTGTGGTTCTAAATACCTCTATTGATAGGTCTCAGGACCTATAATTAGTGTGTGCCAAGGCGCATTTCAATTGCTTGATTATTTCCATACATTTCAAAGAAAATTCGATTTGATGAAAATCTCCTTACTATAGATCAGCCGATTCAGAGCCATTAAAAATCCAAAATCTGCAATTGTGCTCCGATTATGGTTATTAATACCTCTATTGATTATTTCCATACATTTCATAGAAATTTCGATTTGATGAAAATCACCTTACTATAAATCAGCCGATTCAGAGCTTTTAAAAATCCAAAATCTGCAGTTGTGCTCCGATTGTGGTTCTTGATGCCTCTAATGATAGGTCTCAGAACCTATAACTAGTCTGCCAACGCGCATTTCAATTGCTTGACTATTTCCATACATTTCAAAGAAAATTCGATTTGATGAAAATCACTTTACTATAGATCAGCCGATTCAGAGCTTTTAAAAATCCAAAATCTGCAGTTGTGCTCCGATTGTGGTTCTTGATGCCTCTAATGATAGGTCTTAGAACCTATAACTAGTCTGCCAACGCGCATTTAGATTGCTTGACTATTTCCATACATTTCATAGAAAATTCGATTTGATGAAAATCACCTTACTATAGATCAGCCGATTCAGAGCCATTAAAAATCCAAAATCTGTAATTGTGCTCCGATTGTGGTTCTAAATACCTCTATTGATAGGTCTCAGGACCTATAATTAGTGTGTGCCAACGCGCATTTTAATTGCTTGATTATTTCCATACATTTCAAAGAAAATTCGATTTGATGAAAATCTCCTTACTATAGATCAGCCGATTCAGAGCTTTTAAAAATCCAAAATCTGCAGTTGTGCTCCGATTGTGGTTCTTGATGCCTCTAATGATAGGTCTCAGAACCTATAACTAGTGTGCCAACGCGCATTTAGATTGCTTGATTATTTACATACATTTCAAAGAAAATTCGATTTGATGAAAATCTCCTTACTATAGATCAGCCGATTCAGAGCTTTTAAAAATCCAAAATCTGCAGTTGTGCTCCGATTGTGGTTCTTGATGCCTCTAATGATAGGTCTCAGAACCTATAACTAGTCTGCCAACGCGCATTTAGATTGCTTGACTATTTCCATACATTTCATAGAAAATTCGATTTGATGAAAATCACCTTACTATAGATCAGCCGATTCAGAGCCATTAAAAATCCAAAATCTGCAATTGTGCTCCGATTATGGTTATTAATACCTCTATTGATTATTTCCATACATTTCATAGAAATTTTGATTTGATGAAAATCACCTTACTATAGATCAGCCGATTCAGAGCTTTTAAAAATCCAAAATCTGCAATTGTTCTCCGATTATGGTTATTTATACCTCTATTGATTATTTCCATACATTTCATAGAAATTTCGATTTGATTAAAATCACCTTACTATAGATCAGCCGATTCAGAGCTTTTAAAAATCCAAAATCTGCAGTTGTGCTCCGATTGTGGTTCTTGATGCCTCTAATGATAGGTCTCAGGACCTATAACTAGTGTGCCAACGCGCATTTAGATTGCTTGACTATTTCCATACATTTCATAGAAAATTCGATTTGATGAAAATCACCTTACTATAGATCAGCCGATTCAGAGCCATTAAAAATCCAAAATCTGTAATTGTGCTCCGATTGTGGTTCTAAATACCTCTATTGATAGGTCTCAGGACCTATAATTAGTGTGTGCCAACGCGCATTTTAATTGCTTGATTATTTCCATACATTTCAAAGAAATTTTGATTTGATGAAAATCACCTTACTATAATAGATCAGCCGATTCAGAGCTTTTAAAAATCCAAAATCTGCAGTTGTGCTCTGATTGTGGTTCTTGATGCCTCTAATGATAGGTCTCAGAACCTATAACTAGTGTGCCAACGCGCATTTAGATTGCTTGACTATTTCCATACATTTCATAGAAAATTCGATTTGATGAAAATCACCTTACTATAGATCAGCCGATGCAGAGCCATTAAAAATCCAAAATCTGTAATTGTGCTCCGATTGTGGTTCTAAATACCTCTATTGATAGGTCTCAGGACCTATAATTAGTGTGTGCCAACGCGCATTTTAATTGCTTGATTATTTCCATACATTTCAAAGAAAATTCGATTTGATGAAAATCTCCTTACTATAGATCAGCCGATTCAGAGCTTTTAAAAATCCAAAATCTGCAGTTGTGCTCCGATTGTGGTTCTTGATGCCTCTAATGATAGGTCTCAGAACCTATAACTAGTGTGCCAACGCGCATTTAGATTGCTTGATTATTTACATACATTTCAAAGAAAATTCGATTTGATGAAAATCTCCTTACTATAGATCAGCCGATTCAGAGCTTTTAAAAATCCAAAATCTGCAGTTGTGCTCCGATTATGGTTATTAATACCTCTATTGATTATTTCCATACATTTCATAGAAATTTTGATTTGATGAAAATCACCTTACTATAGATCAGCCGATTCAGAGCTTTTAAAAATCCAAAATCTGCAGTTGTGCTCCGATTGTGGTTCTTGATGCCTCTAATGATAGGTCTCAGAACCTATAACTAGTGTGCCAACGCGCATTTAGATTGCTTGACTATTTCCATACATTTCATAGAAAATTCGATTTGATGAAAATTACCTTACTATAGATCAGCCGATTCAGAGCTTTTAAAAATCCAAAATCTGCAGTTGTGCTCCGATTGTGGTTCTTGATGCCTCTAATGATAGGTCTCAGAACCTATAACTAGTCTGCCAACGCGCATTTAGATTGCTTGACTATTTCCATACATTTCATAGAAAATTCGATTTGATGAAAATCACCTTACTATAGATCAGCCGATTCAGAGCCATTAAAAATCCAAAATCTGCAATTGTGCTCCGATTATGGTTATTAATACCTCTATTGATTATTTCCATACATTTCATAGAAATTTTGATTTGATGAAAATCACCTTACTATAGATCAGCCGATTCAGAGCCATTAAAAATCCAAAATCTGTAATTGTGCTCCGATTGTGGTTCTAAATACCTTTATTGATAGGTTTCAGGACCTATAATTAGTGTGTGCCAACGCGCATTTCAATTGCTTGACTATTTCCATACATTTCATAGAAAATTCGATTTGATGAAAATCACCTTACTATAGATCAGCCGATTCAGAGCCATTAAAAATCCAAAATCTGCAATTGTGCTCCGATTATGGTTATTAATACCTCTATTGATTATTTCCATACATTTCATAGAAATTTTGATTTGATGAAAATCACCTTACTATAGATCAGCCGATTCAGAGCTTTTAAAAATCCAAAATCTGCAGTTGTGCTCCGATTGTGGTTCTTGATGCCTCTAATGATAGGTCTCAAAACCTATAACTAGTGTGCCAACTCGCATTTAGATTGCTTGACTATTTCCATACATTTCATAGAAAATTCGATTTGATGAAAATCACCTTACTATAGATCAGCCGATTCAGAGCTTTTAAAAATCCAAAATCTGCAGTTGTGCTCCGATTGTGGTTCTTGATGCCTCTAATGATAGGTCTCAGAACCTATAACTAGTGTGCCAACGCGCTTTTAGATTGCTTGACTATTTCCATACATTTCATAGAAAATTCGATTTGATGAAAATCACCTTACTATAGATCAGCCGATTCAGAGCCATTAAAAATCCAAAATTTGTAAATGTGCTCCGATTGTGGTTCTAAATACCTCTATTGATAGGTCTCAGAACCTATAATTAGTGTGCAAACGCGCATTTCAATTGCTTGATTATTTCCATACATTTCAATAAAATTTCGATTTGATGAAAATCACTTTACTATAGATCAGCCGATTCAGAGCCATTAAAAATCCAAAATCTGTAATTGTGCTCCGATTGTGGTTCTAAATACCTCTATTGATAGGTCTCAGGACCTATAATTAGTGTGTGCCAAGGCGCATTTCAATTGCTTGAATATTTCCATACATTTCATAGAAAATTCGATTTGATGAAAATCACTTTACTATAGATCAGCCGATTCAGAGCCATTAAAAATCCAAAATCTGTAATTGTGCTCCGATTGTGGTTCTAAATACCTCTATTGATAGGTCTCAGGACCTATAATTAGTGTGTGCCAAGGCGCATTTCAATTGCTTGAATATTTCCATACATTTCAAAGAAAATTCGATTTGATGATAATCTCCTTACTATAGATCAGCCGATTCAGAGCTTTTAAAAATCCAAAATCTGCAGTTGTGCTCCGATTGTGGTTCTTGATGCCTCTAATGATAGGTCTCAGAACCTATAACTAGTGTGCCAACGCGCATTTAGATTGCTTGACTATTTCGATACATTTCATAGAAAATTCGATTTGATGAAAATCTCCTTACTATAGATCAGCCGATTCAGAGCCATTAAAAATCCAAAATCTGCAATTGTGCTCCGATTGTGGTTCTAAATACCTCTATTGATAGGTCTCAGAACCTATAATTAGTGTGCCAACGCGCATTTCAATTGCTTGATTATTTCCATACATTTCAAAGAAAATTCGATTTGATGAAAATCTCCTTACTATAGATCAGCCGATTCAGAGCCATTAAAAATCCAAAATCTGCAATTGTGCTCCGATTATGGTTATTAATACCTCTATTGATTATTTCCATACATTTCATAGAAATTTCGATTTGATGAAAATCACCTTACTATAAATCAGCCGATTTCAGAGCTTTTAAAAATCCAAAATCTGCAGTTGTGCTCCGATTGTGGTTCTTGATGCCTCTAATGATAGGTCTCAGAACCTATAACTAGTCTGCCAACGCGCATTTAGATTGCTTGACTATTTCCATACATTTCATAGAAAATTCGATTTGATGAAAATCACTTTACTATAGATCAGCCGATTCAGAGCCATTAAAAATCCAAAATCTGTAATTGTGCTCCGATTGTGGTTCTAAATACCTCTATTGATAGGTCTCAGGACCTATAATTAGTGTGTGCCAAGGCGCATTTCAATTGCTTGATTATTTCCATACATTTCAAAGAAAATTCGATTTGATGAAAATCTCCTTACTATAGATCAGCCGATTCAGAGCCATTAAAAATCCAAAATCTGCAATTGTGCTCCGATTATGGTTATTAATACCTCTATTGATTATTTCCATACATTTCATAGAAATTTCGATTTGATGAAAATCACCTTACTATAAATCAGCCGATTCAGAGCTTTTAAAAATCCAAAATCTGCAGTTGTGCTCCGATTGTGGTTCTTGATGCCTCTAATGATAGGTCTCAGAACCTATAACTAGTCTGCCAACGCGCATTTCAATTGCTTGACTATTTCCATACATTTCAAAGAAAATTCGATTTGATGAAAATCACTTTACTATAGATCAGCCGATTCAGAGCTTTTAAAAATCCAAAATCTGCAGTTGTGCTCCGATTGTGGTTCTTGATGCCTCTAATGATAGGTCTTAGAACCTATAACTAGTCTGCCAACGCGCATTTAGATTGCTTGACTATTTCCATACATTTCATAGAAAATTCGATTTGATGAAAATCACCTTACTATAGATCAGCCGATTCAGAGCCATTAAAAATCCAAAATCTGCAATTGTGCTCCGATTATGGTTATTAATACCTCTATTGATTATTTCCATACATTTCATAGAAATTTCGATTTGATGAAAATCACCTTACTATAAATCAGCCGATTCAGAGTTTTTAATAATCCAAAATCTGCAGTTGTGCTCCGATTGTGGTTCTTGATGCCTCTAATGATAGGTCTCAGAACCTATAACTAGTCTGCCAACGCGCATTTCAATTGCTTGACTATTTCCATACATTTCATAGAAAATTCGATTTGATTAAAATCACCTTACTATAGATCAGCCGATTCAGAGCTTTTAAAAATCCAAAATCTGCAGTTGTGCTCCGATTGTGGTTCTTGATGCCTCTAATGATAGGTCTCAGAACCTATAACTAGTCTGCCAACGCGCATTTAGATTGCTTGACTATTTCCATACATTTCATAGAAAATTCGATTTGATGAAAATCACTTTACTATAGATCAGCCGATTCAGAGCCATTAAAAATCCAAAATCTGTAATTGTGCTCCGATTGTGGTTCTAAATACCTCTATTGATAGGTCTCAGGACCTATAATTAGTTTGTGCCAACGCGCATTTCAATTGCTTGAATATTTCCATACATTTCATAGAAATTTCGATTTGATGAAAATCACCTTACTATAGATCAGCCGATTCAGAGCTTTTAAAAATCCAAAATCTGCAGTTGTGCTCCGATCGTGGTTCTTGATACCTCTAATGATAGGTCTCAGAACCTATAACTAGTCTACCAACGCGCATTTAGATTGCTTGATTATTTCCATACATTTCAAAGAAAATTCGATTTGATGAAAATCTCCTTACTATAGATCAGCCGATTCAGAGCTTTTAAAAATCCAAAATCTGCAGTTGTGCTCCGATTGTGGTTCTTGATGCCTCTAATGATAGGTCTCAGAACCTATAACTAGTCTGCCAACGCGCATTTAGATTGCTTGACTATTTCCATACATTTCATAGAAAATTCGATTTGATGAAAATCACTTTACTATAGATCAGCCGATTCAGAGCCATTAAAAATCCAAAATCTGTAATTGTGCTCCGATTGTGGTTCTAAATACCTCTATTGATAGGTCTCAGGACCTATAATTAGTGTGTGCCAACGCGCATTTCAATTGCTTGAATATTTCCATACATTTCATAGAAATTTCGATTTGATGAAAATCACCTTACTATAGATCAGCCGATTCAGAGCTTTTAAAAATCCAAAATCTGCAGTTGTGCTCCGATCGTGGTTCTTGATACCTCTAATGATAGGTCTCAGAACCTATAACTAGTCTACCAACGCGCATTTAGATTGCTTGACTATTTCATACATTTCATAGAAAATTCGATTTGATGAAAATCACTTTACTATAGATCAGCCGATTCAGAGCCATTAAAAATCCAAAATCTGTAATTGTGCTCCGATTGTGGTTCTAAATACCTCTATTGATAGGTCTCAGGACCTATAATTAGTGTGTGCCAACGCGCATTTCAATTGCTTGAATATTTCCATACATTTCATAGAAATTTCGATTTGATGAAAATCACCTTACTATAGATCAGCCGATTCAGAGCTTTTAAAAATCCAAAATCTGCAGTTGTGCTCCGATCGTGGTTCTTGATACCTCTAATGATAGGTCTCAGAACCTATAACTAGTCTACCAACGCGCATTTAGATTGCTTGATTATTTCCATACATTTCAAAGAAAATTCGATTTGATGAAAATCTCCTTACTATAGATCAGCCGATTCAGAGCTTTTAAAAATCCAAAATCTGCAGTTGTGCTCCGATTGTGGTTCTTGATGCCTCTAATGATAGGTCTCAGAACCTATAACTAGTCTGCCAACGCGCATTTAGATTGCTTGACTATTTCCATACATTTCATAGAAAATTCGATTTGATGAAAATCACTTTACTATAGATCAGCCGATTCAGAGCCATTAAAAATCCAAAATCTGTAATTGTGCTCCGATTGTGGTTCTAAATACCTCTATTGATAGGTCTCAGGACCTATAATTAGTTTGTGCCAACGCGCATTTCAATTGCTTGAATATTTCCATACATTTCATAGAAATTTCGATTTGATGAAAATCACCTTACTATAGATCAGCCGATTCAGAGCTTTTAAAAATCCAAAATCTGCAGTTGTGCTCCGATCGTGGTTCTTGATACCTCTAATGATAGGTCTCAGAACCTATAACTAGTCTACCAACGCGCATTTAGATTGCTTGACTATTTCATACATTTCATAGAAAATTCGATTTGATGAAAATCACTTTACTATAGATCAGCCGATTCAGAGCCATTAAAAATCCAAAATCTGTAATTGTGCTCCGATTGTGGTTCTAAATACCTCTATTGATAGGTCTCAGGACCTATAATTAGTGTGTGCCAACGCGCATTTCAATTGCTTGAATATTTCCATACATTTCATAGAAATTTCGATTTGATGAAAATCACCTTACTATAAATCAGCCGATTCAGAGTTTTTAAAAATCCAAAATCTGTAATTGTGCTCCGATTGTGGTTCTAAATACCTCTATTGATAGGTCTCAGGACCTATAATTAGTTTGTGCCAACGCGCATTTCAATTGCTTGAATATTTCCATACATTTCATAGAAATTTCGATTTGATGAAAATCACCTTACTATAGATCAGCCGATTCAGAGCTTTTAAAAATCCAAAATCTGCAGTTGTGCTCCGATCGTGGTTCTTGATACCTCTAATGATAGGTCTCAGAACCTATAACTAGTCTACCAACGCGCATTTAGATTGCTTGACTATTTCATACATTTCATAGAAAATTCGATTTGATGAAAATCACTTTACTATAGATCAGCCGATTCAGAGCCATTAAAAATCCAAAATCTGTAATTGTGCTCCGATTGTGGTTCTAAATACCTCTATTGATAGGTCTCAGGACCTATAATTAGTGTGTGCCAACGCGCATTTCAATTGCTTGAATATTTCCATACATTTCATAGAAATTTCGATTTGATGAAAATCACCTTACTATAAATCAGCCGATTCAGAGTTTTTAAAAATCCAAAATCTGCAGTTGTGCTCCGATTGTGGTTCTTGATGCCTCTAATGATAGGTCTCAGAACCTATAACTAGTCTGCCAACGCGCATTTAGATTGCTTGACTATTTCCATACATTTCATAGAAAATTCGATTTGATTAAAATCACCTTACTATAGATCAGCCGATTCAGAGCTTTTAAAAATCCAAAATCTGCAGTTGTGCTCCGATTGTGGTTCTTGATGCCTCTAATGATAGGTCTCAGAACCTATAACTAGTCTGCCAACGCGCATTTAGATTGCTTGACTATTTCCATACATTTCATAGAAAATTCGATTTGATGAAAATCACTTTACTATAGATCAGCCGATTCAGAGCCATTAAAAATCCAAAATCTGTAATTGTGCTCCGATTGTGGTTCTAAATACCTCTATTGATAGGTCTCAGGACCTATAATTAGTTTGTGCCAACGCGCATTTCAATTGCTTGAATATTTCCATACATTTCATAGAAATTTCGATTTGATGAAAATCACCTTACTATAGATCAGCCGATTCAGAGCTTTTAAAAATCCAAAATCTGCAGTTGTGCTCCGATCGTGGTTCTTGATACCTCTAATGATAGGTCTCAGAACCTATAACTAGTCTACCAACGCGCATTTAGATTGCTTGATTATTTCCATACATTTCAAAGAAAATTCGATTTGATGAAAATCTCCTTACTATAGATCAGCCGATTCAGAGCTTTTAAAAATCCAAAATCTGCAGTTGTGCTCCGATTGTGGTTCTTGATGCCTCTAATGATAGGTCTCAGAACCTATAACTAGTCTGCCAACGCGCATTTAGATTGCTTGACTATTTCCATACATTTCATAGAAAATTCGATTTGATGAAAATCACTTTACTATAGATCAGCCGATTCAGAGCCATTAAAAATCCAAAATCTGTAATTGTGCTCCGATTGTGGTTCTAAATACCTCTATTGATAGGTCTCAGGACCTATAATTAGTGTGTGCCAACGCGCATTTCAATTGCTTGAATATTTCCATACATTTCATAGAAATTTCGATTTGATGAAAATCACCTTACTATAGATCAGCCGATTCAGAGCTTTTAAAAATCCAAAATCTGCAGTTGTGCTCCGATCGTGGTTCTTGATACCTCTAATGATAGGTCTCAGAACCTATAACTAGTCTACCAACGCGCATTTAGATTGCTTGACTATTTCATACATTTCATAGAAAATTCGATTTGATGAAAATCACTTTACTATAGATCAGCCGATTCAGAGCCATTAAAAATCCAAAATCTGTAATTGTGCTCCGATTGTGGTTCTAAATACCTCTATTGATAGGTCTCAGGACCTATAATTAGTGTGTGCCAACGCGCATTTCAATTGCTTGAATATTTCCATACATTTCATAGAAATTTCGATTTGATGAAAATCACCTTACTATAGATCAGCCGATTCAGAGCTTTTAAAAATCCAAAATCTGCAGTTGTGCTCCGATCGTGGTTCTTGATACCTCTAATGATAGGTCTCAGAACCTATAACTAGTCTACCAACGCGCATTTAGATTGCTTGACTATTTCATACATTTCATAGAAAATTCGATTTGATGAAAATCACTTTACTATAGATCAGCCGATTCAGAGCCATTAAAAATCCAAAATCTGTAATTGTGCTCCGATTGTGGTTCTAAATACCTCTATTGATAGGTCTCAGGACCTATAATTAGTGTGTGCCAACGCGCATTTCAATTGCTTGAATATTTCCATACATTTCATAGAAATTTCGATTTGATGAAAATCACCTTACTATAGATCAGCCGATTCAGAGCTTTTAAAAATCCAAAATCTGCAGTTGTGCTCCGATCGTGGTTCTTGATACCTCTAATGATAGGTCTCAGAACCTATAACTAGTCTACCAACGCGCATTTAGATTGCTTGATTATTTCCATACATTTCAAAGAAAATTCGATTTGATGAAAATCTCCTTACTATAGATCAGCCGATTCAGAGCTTTTAAAAATCCAAAATCTGCAGTTGTGCTCCGATTGTGGTTCTTGATGCCTCTAATGATAGGTCTCAGAACCTATAACTAGTCTGCCAACGCGCATTTAGATTGCTTGACTATTTCCATACATTTCATAGAAAATTCGATTTGATGAAAATCACTTTACTATAGATCAGCCGATTCAGAGCCATTAAAAATCCAAAATCTGTAATTGTGCTCCGATTGTGGTTCTAAATACCTCTATTGATAGGTCTCAGGACCTATAATTAGTTTGTGCCAACGCGCATTTCAATTGCTTGAATATTTCCATACATTTCATAGAAATTTCGATTTGATGAAAATCACCTTACTATAGATCAGCCGATTCAGAGCTTTTAAAAATCCAAAATCTGCAGTTGTGCTCCGATCGTGGTTCTTGATACCTCTAATGATAGGTCTCAGAACCTATAACTAGTCTACCAACGCGCATTTAGATTGCTTGACTATTTCATACATTTCATAGAAAATTCGATTTGATGAAAATCACTTTACTATAGATCAGCCGATTCAGAGCCATTAAAAATCCAAAATCTGTAATTGTGCTCCGATTGTGGTTCTAAATACCTCTATTGATAGGTCTCAGGACCTATAATTAGTGTGTGCCAACGCGCATTTCAATTGCTTGAATATTTCCATACATTTCATAGAAATTTCGATTTGATGAAAATCACCTTACTATAAATCAGCCGATTCAGAGTTTTTAAAAATCCAAAATCTGCAGTTGTGCTCCGATTGTGGTTCTTGATGCCTCTAATGATAGGTCTCAGAACCTATAACTAGTCTGCCAACGCGCATTTCAATTGCTTGACTATTTCCATACATTTCATAGAAAATTCGATTTGATTAAAATCACCTTACTATAGATCAGCCGATTCAGAGCTTTTAAAAATCCAAAATCTGCAGTTGTGCTCCGATTGTGGTTCTTGATGCCTCTAATGATAGGTCTCAGAACCTATAACTAGTCTGCCAACGCGCATTTAGATTGCTTGACTATTTCCATACATTTCATAGAAAATTCGATTTGATGAAAATCACTTTACTATAGATCAGCCGATTCAGAGCCATTAAAAATCCAAAATCTGTAATTGTGCTCCGATTGTGGTTCTAAATACCTCTATTGATAGGTCTCAGGACCTATAATTAGTTTGTGCCAACGCGCATTTCAATTGCTTGAATATTTCCATACATTTCATAGAAATTTCGATTTGATGAAAATCACCTTACTATAGATCAGCCGATTCAGAGCTTTTAAAAATCCAAAATCTGCAGTTGTGCTCCGATCGTGGTTCTTGATACCTCTAATGATAGGTCTCAGAACCTATAACTAGTCTACCAACGCGCATTTAGATTGCTTGATTATTTCCATACATTTCAAAGAAAATTCGATTTGATGAAAATCTCCTTACTATAGATCAGCCGATTCAGAGCTTTTAAAAATCCAAAATCTGCAGTTGTGCTCCGATTGTGGTTCTTGATGCCTCTAATGATAGGTCTCAGAACCTATAACTAGTCTGCCAACGCGCATTTAGATTGCTTGACTATTTCCATACATTTCATAGAAAATTCGATTTGATGAAAATCACTTTACTATAGATCAGCCGATTCAGAGCCATTAAAAATCCAAAATCTGTAATTGTGCTCCGATTGTGGTTCTAAATACCTCTATTGATAGGTCTCAGGACCTATAATTAGTGTGTGCCAACGCGCATTTCAATTGCTTGAATATTTCCATACATTTCATAGAAATTTCGATTTGATGAAAATCACCTTACTATAGATCAGCCGATTCAGAGCTTTTAAAAATCCAAAATCTGCAGTTGTGCTCCGATCGTGGTTCTTGATACCTCTAATGATAGGTCTCAGAACCTATAACTAGTCTACCAACGCGCATTTAGATTGCTTGACTATTTCATACATTTCATAGAAAATTCGATTTGATGAAAATCACTTTACTATAGATCAGCCGATTCAGAGCCATTAAAAATCCAAAATCTGTAATTGTGCTCCGATTGTGGTTCTAAATACCTCTATTGATAGGTCTCAGGACCTATAATTAGTGTGTGCCAACGCGCATTTCAATTGCTTGAATATTTCCATACATTTCATAGAAATTTCGATTTGATGAAAATCACCTTACTATAGATCAGCCGATTCAGAGCTTTTAAAAATCCAAAATCTGCAGTTGTGCTCCGATCGTGGTTCTTGATGCCTCTAATGATAGGTCTTAGAACCTATAACTAGTCTGCCAACGCGCATTTCAATTGCTTGACTATTTCCATACATTTCATAGAAAATTCGATTTGATGAAAATCTCCTTACTATAGATCAGCCGATTCAGAGCTTTTAAAAATCCAAAATCTGCAGTTGTGCTCCGATTGTGGTTCTTGATGCCTCTAATGATAGGTCTCAGGACCTATAACTAGTCTGCCAACGCGCATTTAGATTGCTTGACTATTTCCATACATTTCATAGAAAATTCGATTTGATGAAAATCACTTTACTATAGATCAGCCGATTCAGAGCCATTAAAAATCCAAAATCTGTAATTGTGCTCCGATTGTGGTTCTAAATACCTCTATTGATAGGTCTCAGGACCTATAATTAGTGTGTGCCAAGGCGCATTTCAATTGCTTGAATATTTCCATACATTTCAAAGAAAATTCGATTTGATGATAATCTCCTTACTATAGATCAGCCGATTCAGAGCCATTAAAAATCCAAAATCTGCAGTTGTGCTCCGATTGTGGTTCTTGATGCCTCTAATGATAGGTCTCAGAACCTATAACTAGTCTGCCAACGCGCATTTCAATTGCTTGACTATTTCCATACATTTCATAGAAAATTCGATTTGATGAAAATCACCTTACTATAGATCAGCCGATTCAGAGCTTTTAAAAATCCAAAATCTGCAGTTGTGCTCCGATCGTGGTTCTTGATACCTCTAATGATAGGTCTCAGAACCTATAACTAGTCTACCAACGCGCATTTAGATTGCTTGACTATTTCATACATTTCATAGAAAATTCGATTTGATGAAAATCACCTTACTATAGATCAGCCGATTCAGAGCCATTAAAAATCCAAAATCTGCAGTTGTGCTCCGATTATGGTTATTAATACCTCTATTGATTATTTCCATACATTTCATAGAAATGTTGATTTGATGAAAATCACCTTACTATAGATCAGCCGATTCAGAGCTTTTAAAAATCCAAAATCTGCAGTTGTGCTCCGATTGTGGTTTTTGATGCCTCTAATGATAGGTCTCAGAACCTATAACTAGTATGCCAACGCGCATTTAGATTGCTTGACTATTTCCATACATTTCAAAGAAAATTCGATTTGATGAAAATCACCTTACTATAGATCAGCCGATTCAAAGCTTTTAAAAATCCAAAATCTGCAATTGTGCTCCGAATATGGTTCTTAATGGCTCTAATGATAGGTCTCAGAACCTATAACTAGTGTGCCAACGCGCATTTAGATTGCTTGACTATTTCCATACACTTCATAGAAAATTGGATTTGATGAAAATCTCCTTACTATAGATCAGCCGATTCAGAGCCATTAAAAATCCAAAATCTGCAATTGTGCTCCGATTATGGTTCTTAATAACTCTATTGATTATTTCCATACATTTCAAAGAAATTTCGATTTGATGAAAATCACCTTACTATAGATCAGCCGATTCAGAGCTTTTAAAAATCCAAAATCTGCAGTTGTGCTCCGATTGTGGTTCTTGATGCCTCTAATGATAGGTCTCAGAACCTATAACTAGTCTGCCAACGCGCATTTAGATTGCTTGACTATTTCCATACATTTCATAGAAAATTCGATTTGATGAAAATCACCTTACTATAGATCAGCCGATTCAGAGCTTTTAAAAATCCAAAATCTGCAATTGTGCTCCGATTATGGTTATTAATATCTCTATTGATTATTTCCATACATTTCAAAGAAAATTCGATTTGATGAAAATCTCCTTACTATAGATCAGCCGATTCAGAGCTTTTAAAAATCCAAAATCTGCAATTGTTCTCCGATTATGGTTATAAATACCTCTATTGATTATTTCCATACAATGATAGGTCTCAGAACCTATAACTAGTGTGCCAACGCGCATTTAGATTGCTTGACTATTTCCATACATTTCATAGAAAATTCGATTTGATGAAAATCACCTTACTATAGATCAGCCGATTCAGAGCTTTTAAAAATCCAAAATCTGCAATTGTGCTCCGATTATGGTTATTAATATCTCTATTGATTATTTCCATACATTTCAAAGAAAATTCGATTTGATGAAAATCTCCTTACTATAGATCAGCCGATTCAGAGCCATTAAAAATCCATAATCTGCAATTGTGCTCCGATTGTGGTTCTAAATACCTCTATTGATAGGTCTCAGGACCTATAATTAGTGTGCAAACGCGCATTTCAATTGCTTGATTATTTCCATACATTTCAATAAAATTCGATTTGATGAAATTCTCCTTACTATAGATCAGCCGATTCAGAGCTTTTAAAAATCCAAAATCTGCAGTTGTGCTCCGATTGTGGTTCTTGATGCCTCTAATGATAGGTCTCAGAACCTATAACTAGTGTGCCAACGCGCATTTAGATTGCTTGACTATTTCCATACATTTCATAGAAAATTCGATTTGATGAAAATCACCTTACTATAGATCAGCCGATTCAGAGCTTTTAAAAATCCAAAATCTGCAATTGTGCTCCGATTGTGGTTCTTTATACCTCTATTGATAGGTCTCAGGACCTATAATTAGTGTGCCAACGCGCATTTCAATTGCTTGATTACTTCCATACATTTCAAAGAAAATTCGATGTGATGAAAATCACCTTACAATAGATCAGCCGATTCACAGCTTTAAAAAATCCAAAATCTGCAATTGTGCTCCGATTGTGGTTCCTAATACCTCTAATGATAGGTCTCAGGACCTATAATTAGTGTGCCAACGCGTATTTAGATTGCTTGATTATTTTCATACATTTCAAAGAAAATTCGATTTGCTGGAAATCACCTTACTATAGATCAGCCGATTCAGAGCCATTAAAATTCAAAATCTCAGCAAATGTGCCTTCAGCAAACGTATGATGGTCTATTATGTATTCGATAGCTCAGACACCTAGTGGTAAGGCATTTTATCAATTGATGGCGAAGTTGCATGGCTTTCAAACATGTTTGGCTATAATAGAAAGAATATTTAGCACGTTTGGCCATGTGTCTAGTAAGCTCCGGAATAGATGGGGCATAGACAATGTTTACAAATTCAATATAAACCATAAACTGTACAGAAATAAATAAAACAACTTAATACCAAAGGTATTTCAATTTATGAGTTTTTGGGTTTTGGGCAATTGTCGAATTGGTTTTAGCCACCCAAGAAAAACCTACAAAAAATTGGGTTTTGATGTTTGCGGTTTAACCAACCCTGTTTACAGGCCCCTAGAATGCACAGGCCCTAGGCACGTGCTTAGTTTGCCTTTGCGTTAACCCATCCCTACAAATAATGTTTAAGCCAATTAATTCCCGCAACAATGTCATCATATCCAATCGATAAAAAATTATCGTCGTAATTATGCACAGTGGTTACAATGTACTCCTGTTGTTTTGTGCTAGCTAATTAATTTACCTGTTCTAAATATGGAAATACCTAAACATTTTTTTTTTTTTTGTGGTCATCTAAAACATGGTCGCAATATGTATTCATGATACCGATTTGAATCTAATTCATTTACATTTTTCTCTTCATTCTGAATTTTAATACAAAAAAATTCATTTACATGAATGGCATATTATGGAAAACATGTCAACTACAAAAACAATGGGTTCAAGGAAAGTTTAGTTAAATGGACGAGTACTTATTTCACCGTAGAAGTTTTCTATAAATATTTTATCGACAATTTATTTATTTAGTACGTATATGTAACAAATTTTGTAATACACAACTGAATTTTTATTTTAATCAGGCAACAAAATATGTTTACAGTTACAGAACTGGACGGATTCTACAACAATTTAAATATTATGATCAATTCTAATTTTATTTGGCATCACATTAGGTCGTACGAAATTTGTGTGGTACTTGAAGAATTTTGCGTTTGCAAGTCCGTACTAAATTTGCGATTAAACTAATATTTAAGGTTGATTTGGTAATTAACGTAAAACTACTAATTAGTTAATCAAAAGTTCGACTTCGTTCGTTCACTTTATGATTAGGCTTTAATTTTATAATCACTTAAAACAACTTTAGATTTTAATTTGTGTATTTTATTGAGATATTCAGTCTCAAGCAATATTTAGATAGTTATATAATTGCCGCAACTTATGCTAATGTCGGAGATAAAAAAAAAGTTACATTTTATGTTTGTTCGCCTGATTTTGGACTTTGTTTTATTATATTAGATCACCATCAATAAATGTTTTAAGTGTTTAATGGCTTCGTCAATTATAAATATTTACACTGCATCAATCACCAATGAAAAACGCAAAAGAATTTGTTCAACGTTTTTGAACACTTTTACCTTGGTCAAAGGGCGGAATACATGCTTGGTTTCGTTTTAATTTCTATCTTCTTTCTTTGATGACTTTTTTTATGACTGACTGTCAACGAACATTTAGTAAAGCCATTTAGTAGAGAATTTAGAAACCTTAAGTATGAAACTGTTGTAATTTCTGTACGACAATTTCTTGTCGCTTTATTGCAGTTTTAAACTGTTTAGTTGTAAACACGTATTTTCTCCTCGTGCGACCAGAATTACGTCTTCTCTACAAAATGGCTGGCTCATTTCGATTTGCGAATAAAATATTAGGAATGTACGTTAACGGTCTTCAAATTAACGAAAAACACAAATTTTAATCCGACATTTAACCAAGATACCATTGTAACAATGTGTTTTAAATCTGTTCAATAGATTAATGGTTAAGAGGATTTATCAGACTGCTCAATATCGCTGTGCGTTTTATTCGGAAAAATTGAAAACGGGCTTCGTGGCATAAAAGCGTTAAATTTTGAATTTTAATGAAAGTGCAAATGCTCGTTTTAATGTTTTACAAAGTGCAATCGAATGGATTGAAATTTTAGCAGCGCAGAACCGACTACTTAAATACTTAAGTTAGGTTAGGTTAGGGAGTGGCTGCTTAGGCACTTAGGATGATGGTCCATTGTGATACCACAAAATATATTTCCTTTACCCCTCTTGTAACCATTTCGAGCTACTTATGTAGTGTAAGACGTCCCACACTTTAATGTTTTCGAGATCCGAGAGGCAGTCCATCCTGAACTTACCCAAGTGTTTATGCCTTCTGAGTGCCAATGCTGGACACGAGCAAAGGAAGTGGACTAACGTCTCTTCCTCTTCTTCGTCCAAGCAGCTTCTGCAGAAGTCATTTGCCTTGTGTTAGCCCACCTTTCCCCCGCTGAGGATAGCGCCTGGTGGTCTGGTTGCAGCTGGAGAGTCGTACAATGCCTAGCAAGTTCACCCGCCCTGCAGTTCCCCATGACGCCCGAGTGACCTGGGACCCAGATTACCTGGATATTGAAATGCTCACCCATCTCATTTAGAGATGAGTGGCAACTCAATGCCACCCGTGACACCAAAGACACCGATTCTAACGACCTAATCGCCGCTTGACTGTCCACATAGATTGCGATATCACCTGAGGATACCACATTATGCTTCAACCACGTCATGACCTCCTCAATCGCTACAACTTCAGCTTGGTACACGCTGCAGTAATCAGGGAGACGAATAGAAATCTTTACATTTAATTTGTCACAGAATACTCCAGCTCCTACTTTGCCGTCTAAGGCAGAAGGTGGTCCGAAATCGCTTCTCGAAGCGTAGAGTAGGTTTAATGTAGTCAAGATTCGCCAGCTCATCGTTCAACGATCTAACGATAGTAGAATGTCAGGTACTAAGACACCTCCACTGAGAGACATAACCTCTAAGGCACTTGTCGGTGTTGACCTCAATGCCCCGCTAACAAGCATACAGGCCGTTATTTGCACCCTCTCAATCCTACTTTTATAAGTTACCTTGTCTAGAGCTGGCCACAAAACACCAACCCCGTACATGAGTACAGGTCTCACTACAGCGATGTAGAGCCAGTGTACCAGCTCCGGCTTTAGACCCCATCTATGACCAATGGCATTCCTATAGGAGTACAAAGCTATAGTAGCTTTGTTTATTCTCTCCAACATATTGGGCCTCCAACTAAGCTTACTGTCTAAGATAATGCCCAGATATCTAGCTATATCAGTAAAAGCAAGTCTCGTGCCATTTAAGGTAGGAGGGATAACTACCGGGATTTTGTATTTCTTAGTGAACAGTACCAGCTCTGTTTTGGATGGGTTAATACCAAGTCCACATTTGCCAGCCCATTTCGTAACGATAGTAAACGCATTCTGCATTACGTCTACAATCGTGCCAAGGAATTAACAACTAAAGCTACGTCGTCTACGTAAGCGATAACTTCAATACCCTCTCGCTCCAATTCAAGTAGTAACCCGTTTACCACTATGTTCCAGAGAAGAGGGGACAGAACCCCCATCCCTGCGGGGTTCCCCTAGTTACCCGCCTCTTGATGGTGGAGTCCCCCAATTACGAGCTAACAATCCTGCTTCCTAGCATATAATTGATTAACCTTCTCAGAGGAACATCCACCTCCAAAAATGACAATTCCTCCTTGATTGCCTCCGCTTTAACATTATTAAAGGCGCCCTCTATATCCAGGAAGGCCACCAAACAGAATTCCTTCTAATTAATCGATTTCTCAATCGTACACACCAGGGCGTACGGAGCAGTGTCCACAGATCTACCTTTTGTGTAGGCATGCTGAGACGGTGCCCACTTCCTGGCACCTATTTTATCTCTAATGTATACATTTAGCAGCCCTTCCAAGGTTTTCAAAAGAAAGGATGATAGAGTTATTGGTCTTAGGTCCTTAGGATAGACATGTGAGCTTCTCCCCGCTTTCGGTATAAACATCACATTGACCTCCGTCCAGTACCTAGGAATATACCTATGGTAATGTGTATCACATGCACCGTTTATTGTCCAAGGGCAAATGATAACATACCATATTTTGATTAAATTGTTTATTTATTCTTGGTTTATTTTAATACTACCGGGTTTATATTATCCACAATTTTCACTCTTAAAACTAAATTTATAAATCCTTGATTTTTCTTAATTAATGAATTTTTTAACACTATTTTCGCGATGGCGTAAAAATTAATTTTTTTTTGGGACCACTTAAACTGTGTCGCATGGAAATTAATAAAATTTTTAATTTTTGTTGTCTCTTGACGTTGACACTGCTATTCGAACTATATTTTGAAAAGTTATTTTTGTTTCTTTTTTTGTGATGGCTGCGATATATGCTATTACATTATCGTATTCTCCTTTGGCGCCTGCGGCGCTGATGGTAGTGATAATGACATTATTTGTTATGGTTGTATCAGCGGTTGCGTTGGCGCTGAGTGAGTTGAATTTAGACCAAATGAATTGCAATGAATTATTTTGTGTGTTTACTATAACAATATATTGTAGTGACGAATATATTGTGAGTCGCTACAGGACTCCCCCGCAAGTGAATATCCCCTCCTTGAGAATTCTGAACTATTCGGCAAAGTGTACGGCTTTATGTTTGCGAATGCCTGATATTTGATCAGGTGAACTGAGTATGCCGTATGCCGGTTTGATTCGGTCAATTGAAATGGTTTGATTTTTACCATTAATTAAAACCGTGAATTGTTTGCGAAGGCGGCGTATAACTTTGTACGGGCCTTCATATGGAGGTGATAAACCCGTGCGAACCTTGTCTGTTCGAATGAAAACAAAATCGCAATTGTCCAATGATTTAGGGACAAAGATATTATCTTGTTTTGTCGAACGAGGTAAAGTTGGAATAAGGTTCTGCATGGTTTTTCGCAGTTGGTCAACCACTGTGTCTTGTGTTGGTAAAGGTAGAGGAGGATTTTCGACGAAGAACTCGCCTGGTAGCTTGATGGTTTGTCCATAAACCATTTCGGCTGGCGAGCACTTCAGATCTTCCTTTACTGTTGCTCGGATGCCTAGTAAAACAATGGGAATTTCCGAGCTCCAATTAACTGTATTGCCCCGGGCCATGAGGGCAGCTTTAAGCTGTCGATGGACGCGTTCGACCATGCCATTGGCTTGTGGATGATAAGCCGTTGTACGTATCCGATGTGAGCCAAGGAGTTTTGTTAACTCGGTAAAAAGCTTGGATTCAAATTGCGTTCCTTGATCTGTGGTTATATTGAGAGGAACTCCGAATCGTGATACGTAATTATTAACGAATGTTGTGGCAATTGTAGCTGCTGACATATTAGTCATGCAGTATGCTTCGGGCCAACGGGTGAAGCGATCGACACAGGTGAGAAGATATTGAAATCCATTAGATGGAGGAAGTGGTCCTACTATATCTATATGGATGTGCTCAAATCGACCAGGTGGAATTTCGAATTGTCCGTGAGGTGAAATTGTGTGGCGTTGGACTTTTGATTTTTGGCAGGATAAACAGGAGTTCGCCCACTGGGTTACGTCCTTGGTTATACTAGGCCAAAAGTAACGCGCTGTAATCAATTTTCGAGTCGCACGGACACCAGGATGTGAAATGTTGTGCAATGCGTCGAAGATGCTTCGACGTAGTGGTTCTGCGATGTACGGGCGATTGTTGCCTGTAGAAATTTCGCAGTAAACCTCGAGGCCAGGTAGTTTGAAAAGCTCAAGCTTGTATGAAGAACAAGTGCGACGTCCGGAACCAGAAAGTAAATTCTGAAGTTCTAAGTCGGCTTTTTGATATTTAATAATTTTTTGATAATCGAAGTGGGTCTCGATTGCGGCCTGTTCGTTGTCGGTGGTACGCGAAAGTGTGTCTGCGACCACATTGTCACTTCCTTGCACATACTGGATGTCTGTGGTGAATTGACTAATGTAATCCAAGTGTCTTGCTTGCCTTGGATTACGTTCAGTTTTTGATTGAATAGCTTTCGTCAGAGGTTTGTGGTCGGTATAAATAGTGAAGTCCCGACCTTCGACAAAATATCTAAATTGTTTAACTGCTAGATATATTGCTAGTAATTCCCGATCGAATGCGGAATATTTCTTTTCGGCATCCGATAATTTCTTTGAGAAGAATCCCAGGGGTTCCCAATGCTCATTGTTAAATTGTTGTAACACTGCTCCGATAGCAGTGTTTGATGCATCTGTTGTAATGCTGAGCTTTGAATCGCTCCTTGGATGCACAAGCGGTGTGATTTTGGCTAGTTCATTCTTAAGTGTCGTGAATGCATGTTGGCATTCATCCGGCCAAGAGAAGTTCTTGGATGTCTTGGGCTTTCTAAGTAAGTCTGCCAAGTGAAAGTGGATTGGAGCCAAAATTTCAGCAAGTTTAGGGAAAAATCGGTGGTAATAATTGACCATGCCGATGAACCGCTGAATGTGCTTGATTGTTTGAGGAGCTGGGAAGTCTGAGATTGCCTTGATTCGTTCATCTGATGATAGAATGCCATCAGGAGTGATCTTGTGACTGAGGAAATCAAGTGTAGTTGCTCCAAATACGCATTTGGAAGTCTTGATATGAACATCAAACTCCACTAACTTTTGGAATAGTTGTTCCAAGTGCAGTTTGTGTTGTTCCTCAGATTGAGATGCAACAAGAATGTCGTCTATGTAGACGAAGACGAAATCAAGTCCACGAACGACTTCGTTCATGAAACGCTGAAACGTTTGGGCGGCATTGCGTAGTCCAAATGGCATTCGTGTGAATTCGAATAGGCCAAATGGTGTTGTTATTGCCGTTTTATGAACGTCTTCAGGGGCGACGGGAATTAAATGATATGCTCTGACAAGATCAATTTTGGAGAATATATTGCATCCATGTAAATGCATGGAAAAATTTTGAATGTGGGGTATCGGGTATCTATCCGGTGTTGTGACCGTATTAAGCCTGCGATAATCCCCACATGGTCTCCAATCTTGATCTTTCTTTTTCACCATATGTAGAGGACAAGAGACGGGAGATGCAGATGGTCGGCAAATCCCTAATTCCACCATATGCTGGAATTCTGTTAGCGCTGCTTTGTGACGCACTTGATCTAGTCTCCGTGGTCTAGAAACAGGTAAATGACCTGCAGTAACTATGTGATGTACCACGTTATGTTTTACTGGTAACTTGTAATTTGGCTCGGCTGTTAAAGACGGAAATTGTTTGACTAATTTACCGTAGCCGTTGTCGATTGTGAAATGAATAGGCGTAGGTGTGGTGGTTTGCACCATGACGGCATTGATTGACAGCTGAGTCGCTGAATCAACCAGCCGTTTACGCTTGAGGTCGACTAATAGGCCAAATTTTGCCAGAAAATCGGCTCCAATGATCGGGCGATTCACGTCAGCAATAATAAATGCATGCGTGAAAGTTCGCTTGAGTCCGATATTTACTTGGAGTAATTTGGTTCCGTATGTATTGATGATGGAACCGTTTGCAGCCGATAAGACTAGATCATTTGTTTTAATATTGAATAAATTTGGTTTTGAAAATAATTTTGCTGGAATGACCGAAAGGTCAGCGCCAGTGTCGACTAGGTAAGTTAGATTATTGTGTTTGTCGTAGACAAATAGTCGCTTCGATACTGTATGGGTGTCATGAGCATTTAACTCTACCCGGAATTGTTTACGTTATTTGAATCCCCAGTATCAAGTTTGTTTGTTGACATATTGGTTTGTTGGAAGTTGCACGGTGGGATACACTTTTTGGCACGCATGCCGAATTTAAAGTGGTACCAGTACTTAGAGTATCGTCCGCCGCTATTGCTGCGATTGCGGCTGCTTGACTGTGATTGCGATCGACCCCTCGATCGGCCACGTTCGTTGTTTGAAATTCTCGCAAGTGAATTTTCAAGTCGCGATAGGCGTGATTCGATCGAGTTTGAATAAGTGTTAAGTGGGGGTCGATACCTAATATCTGTCGCGCCAGATATGTTTGCCATGTTTGAGGTGGATGGTTTGTTGACCGCTGATACTTGTGGGGCCATTGCCTCGAACATTCTATCAGCCATTTGGGCTACATCTTCTAATTTCGCTGTAGGGGGTTGTGCTACCACCGGTATTCTGATTACCTCCGGTAGGTTCCTCATCCATAATGATCGGATGGTATTCTCCGGGAATGAGTTTCCGGCTAAAACTTTTATTTGACGCAGCATTTGCGATGGGCGTCTATCGCCCAATTGCTGGCCGCTCAACAGTGTTTGTAGCCTTTGTTCGTGTGAAGGTGCTAGCCGATTTAACAATTCCGATTTTATTATTTCGTACATATCTGGTGCGGGTGGTGAAGCCAATATGTCGTTGATCAACTCACATGCCGCCGGTGTCAGAGCAGATAACAAATGCGTTAGTTTCGTTTTGTCCGAAGTGATGTTTTGAGTACGGAATATCATTTCCGTTGTGTTGAACCATGTCTGGGGGTGTTCGGACCAGAATGGTTGCAGCTTGACTTTCATCAATGCTGCTTCCTCATGCGGATCGATATTCATTGGTTGCCCGGTCTCTTTGTTTGTTTTATCTTCACTCGGATCTAGCTTTGGTGGCATTTTGTTATCTGGTTATTTGATATAGGGGCCTATAATGTGGCCAGTAGAGTGCGAGGGTCGGTCCGCAGCAACCACAGGTTGAGCTGGTGTTGCTGGTTATTCGACTTACTCGGCGGAGTACAAAAGATTTAAATTTAATTCGACTTAGGGGAAGGAATGGTTACCTTGTAGTCTTTTGTCTCCGACTTTGCTATAAATGCCGAGATACCCCCGAATTGGGCGGTCCAATTCCGGCTCCTCAATTGGGGGGGCTCGCTACAATTTTAATAAAGATAATATTCCGAATATGCTTCGCAAAATTCGCCAAAATTTTCGCCAAAATTTTAATTCAAATATTAGTCCGAATATGCTTCGCAAAATTGATAGAATTTTTGCAAAATAAAAATGTCGTGGGTACGCCACGCCGTATTAAACACTAACCAAATCCAAACCGAAATTATTTGTATAATGAATGTTAAAGAAAAACTTGATTATCCCCGTGATTCACCACGTCGTATCAAGACAATTCTATTGATAACGTAATTACAGAATTGATAATAATAAAAAAAATACTGTTATTGAAAAAAAAAAGAAAAATATTTTTATTTTGTTTAGGAATTCAAATGCAATAACCCTTTAGGAATTCAAATGCAATAGGGCGAAATGATAATAATGTAAAAGATTGAGGCACCTGCACGCTGCACCCCAGTCAAAAGACAAAAGAAATCGAAAACCAAATGAACTAAATTGTTAATTGATGTTTGGGTTAATCGATTAATTTGGAACAATTAATACAAAAAAAAATAATATAGTGGTAATAAATTTTACAATATTGTCTAACAAAATAAATTTAAAAAAAAAAAAAAATGTGCCGTCATCATATAAACGAGACCATTAACAATTTTCGGTTTACATGAAAACAGAATGATGAATTTAGTCTTTAAAATTAATAAAAGAAATAATAACTCGACTTTACGTTAATAAAAAAATATTGAGGAAATTGATTTTGCGGTAATATTTAATTACATTTACTTTTTGAGAAAAAAAAAAATTTCAATATCTATATGAAAAAAAAACTCAACTTGCGTTTTCCGTTTGTATTACTGATGATGATGATGTAATGATGACGATGAGTGTTGCTAATGATGATGATTAAACGTCAATGGTTACTGCATATTTTGTTGAAAAACCCAAAATTTGGTTTGATTTAACCGATTTTTATATAGTATATATCGTTGTGGAGCAATAATCTGGTTGTGATGTATATATTATTGTGATGCATGTATGTATATTGTTTGTTGTAGGCTTGTGCGCCGTATCCGTTTTATTCCAAAATAAAATCTTGCTGCTCCATGGAACTGTGAATAGAAAATAAATTTTGACCGGCAGTATTCTGTCTCTTGTATGTTTTTTTCAGAGAATTGCGTAGCGTTACGTACCTTTTATCTTGGTACTTATTTTGTACCAAGATTTCCTTTAGTACTAGCGTTGAATATAAATATATATCTACGTTTGTGTGGCTTGTTCCCGCGGATTAATCGCGTGCCGTTTTGATTATGTGTCCTTGTCGGATGGTCACCAGTTATGGTAATGTGTATCACATGCACCGTTTATTGTCCAAGGGCAAATGATAACATACCATATTTTGATTAAATTGTTTATTTATTCTTGGTTTATTTTAATACTACCGGGTTTATATTATCCACAATTTTCACTCTTAAAACTAAATTTATAAATCCTTGATTTTTCTTAATTAATGAATTTTTTAACACTATTTTCGCGATGGCGTAAAAATTAATTTTTTTTTGGGACCACTTAAACTGTGTCGCATGGAAATTAATAAAATTTTTAATTTTTGTTGTCTCTTGACGTTGACACTGCTATTCGAACTATATTTTGAAAAGTTATTTTTGTTTCTTTTTTTGTGATGGCTGCGATATATGCTATTACATTATCGTATTCTCCTTTGGCGCCTGCGGCGCTGATGGTAGTGATAATGACATTATTTGTTATGGTTGTATCAGCGGTTGCGTTGGCGCTGAGTGAGTTGAATTTAGACCAAATGAATTGCAATGAATTATTTTGTGTGTTTACTATTGTAACAATTAGACCCCCCTGAGAGGGTATTGTTAGCAGAAAATTTTTTATTGAGTCAGAGGTTCTGGTACGGTCATCTGAAGCCGGCTAGAGCTCATCGGATTGGGGTGGGGTTTCCCAGAACATCACTCAATCTTGCTAGACCGTATAGGAAAAAAGCAATCGAAAAAAACAGTTTTATTATTTCTTGTGGTCACATAATCGATCCTCGTCTGATGATATACCTACCGCACTGCACCTCCCCAGTTGAATATTAATTTATCTCATTGTAAAAAAAATATTAAAAAAAAAAAATAAAAAAAAAAAGTAAATTAATATGAAATTTGAATTTAATTAACTTTGAATCAATTAATTGTGATTAGCAGAAAACAAAAAAACAAAATACAATTTTTGTTACAAAATAATATAAAAAAAAAATAAATATATAATAACAATATTTGTTTTATATGTCTAAAAGACGAACTTAAAACTACCCCCACCATATAAACTTAAAATTATTAATATTAAAAAAAAAAATAAATGTAATAATAATAAATATTGTATAACTACGAATTTAATAAAAAAAATAAAAAAAAATGTACACTAAATTTAATTGGGATTGTCCAAATTTTATCCCATTTTTTTTTTCTCTGATATTTTAATACACACCAGTTTTACTTCTATTTATTTCTTTTTTCTGATCCACATAAATTGTTTATTCACCAATTTGCTTGTCTTTAATTAAATATTAACACCAATATAGTCCAACACCAGGTAATATTATTTTTCTTTCGTTAATTTAATTATTTTTATATTTATTTAGTTTTTATGCTTATTTGTATAAATTTATTATTATTATTTATTATAAATTATTATTTAATTATTTAATGTTTTCTCGTTTTTTAATTTATAAAAAAAAATTATATATTTATTTATTATATTTATTACATTATTTAATTATATTATATTTACTAAATTATTATTTTTAATTTATTATATTTACTAAGTTATTATTCATTTATTTTCTAATTATTTAATTTAATTTAGTTTTACCAATGATGCGCCATACTAGGATTTGTAATCCTTAAGTTCTTTATGGAATTTCCATCAATGCGAAGAACAAAAAAAAAAAAAAAAAAATGCGTACGATAATTCCAAATTTGTGCCTTGACTTTTACTTTTCATTTATCTTGTAATTTCTATGTACGTACAAATTGAAACTCGTTGTAGTACATAATATACTATAATATTGTACATAGAAAATAGAGTTCATTTTTTTTTCACAATGTCCGCACAATTTATATTATTCTACCAAAAAAAATAACACATGTAGGTACACAAGATCTTTCCACCATTTTTGTTCACTTTTAATTCATTTTTAAATTAATTTGTCTTTTATATATATATACTTATGCTAACAATACTAAACTTAATTATTTATATTTTTATTTTTATTTTGAAACGCGATAAATATTTTAATTATTGAATAAAAAAAAAATCACTTTCAAAGTTGGCTTTTGATTTTTTTTTTTTTTTTTTTTCAGTATCCATTTTCGTTTTAATTAATTATTTCTTTTTTTGTCGTCCTCTATCTCTCAATTACAAAATTCGACTCCCGGATCGTCAACCCAAAAAAAATTTATTTTTTTTCTTCTTCTCTTTAATCTTTGTTATCAATTCCTCTTCACAGTCAAAACAACACCAAAGAAATTTAAAATTTCCTCTGCTCAACAAAGCATTAACACAACAACGCGAACGTTGGCGCACGTAAGCTTAATAAAGCGCAATAATTAAGCTTATTCTTTTCTTTTCTTTTTCTTTTCTCAACTCACAAAAGTAAAGGTGGGAAAAATGGAACGAATCATGTGATTCGTAACACTATAACAATATATTGTAGTGACGAATATATTGTGAGTCGCTACATACCCCAGCTTAAAACACCCTTTGAATATAGCTTCCAGGTAAGGAAGAATAATTACTGAGTTGTTTTGAAGTTCCGCTGGTATAATTTGATCCGGACCAGCCGATTTAAATGGCTTAAAACCCCTCAGTGCCCAAAGGATCCGTTTCCTAGTTATGATATCCTCTGTGAACACTGACAGTGATCCCTCATGATTGCTATTTACCAACAGCTCTTCAAAGGTCCCTGGGAAGTGTATCTCGAAGAGAAGCTCCAGAGATTCTCCACTAGAAGCTGTCCAAGATCCGTCCGGTTTTATCAAAAACTGGGACTAGCTGTACTTTTGGAAAGAATCTTCCTAAGGTGGGAGGTTTCGGACACCTCTTCCATTTTATCACAGAAGATTCTCCAAGACCTCCTTTGTGCCTTTCTTAATTCTTTCTTATAAATTCCGAGTTTCTCCTTATAGGAGTCCCAATCCTGAGCCTCCCTTGTATTTTTGGCTCTATTAAAGGCTGTCCTAAAAGCCTTACAATAGGTTCCTAGTTCCCTGAACCACCATACTGGTTTTTGCCTACCTCTAGGCTTAACCAATGCTAGCCACCATGTCCTCCAGCTCCCAAACGGTCGTCCGGGTCTCCAGAGCCCTCTATAGGTTAAATATCGATAATCAGAAAAGGAGTGTTCCTTATACACCCTCCAATTTTTAACCATATGAAGAATATTATTTGAGGCAAGGGTCACGTCTAGAACCTCCTGCCTGTTACTAGTAATAAATGTGGGTTCCCGCCCAATATTACACACTGAAAGGTTAGTACTCATCAAATAATCAAAAAGCGACTCACCTCTTTCATTAATGTCTGTGCTTCCCCAGATAGTGTGATGCGCATTAGCATTAACTCCCAGTACCACACCTACCTTTGATTGTTCCGCTTTATGGATCAGCTCCTCTAGGTTATCCGGAGGAACCTCCTTCTCCCGGTCCATGTAGGCTGAAACTAGCCAGAATCTACAGGTTCCTACTTCCAGGCGTGCTTACCTAACTTCATCAATGATATGAGTTACCCTCAATTTTAAATGGTACGTTTTGAAATCGATGATATACAATATTATCCGAATTATTAGAACTCAATATTAACCAAAGCGTGAATGGGTTGCGTAATTGCGTAACCCTTCACTGATCTATTCAATCAAAGCCTCGCTGAGGACTTTTTTCCTAGTTTGTGGAAATCGTCAGCTATTAAACCCATATTTAAATCTGGTGTCCGTTGCGACATTGAAAATTATAGGGGAATTTGTATTATGTCCGATTTACCTAAACTTTTTGAGAAATTGATTAATAAACATTTCTATTTTCATTGCAAACAAATCATTTCATCTAAACAGCATGGATTCATTTCTGGTAGATCTACAGTAACAAATCTGTTACTATTAATTAACTAAGTTTCTTGTGCCCTGTCAAATGGTAATAATGTTGAGGTTGTTGTTTCTTTTCGTTTTAGATTTTCAGTAATCCCGTTCATTTTGGATGAAGCATTCCTTATTTTTATTTGTAAGTATTGCGCATCAATCACGTCGCGTTGACGAGATTCGTCACATTTTTAATGCTGCTTCAGTGGACATTCTTTGTTTCTCTGAGACCTTTATAAATCCAAATATCCCTAATTCAGCTTTGGCCATCAAAGGTTATAATATATTTAGGAAAGATAGAGCAGAACCTCCCTTAATTACGGTGGTTTATGTATGTTTGTAGGTGATCACATTAAGCCTAGATTAATTACCATACTTTCTTTTATTTCAGAATTGTCAGTATCGGAATTAGAGTTTTTATTTGTCAATGTTTTCATTAACGGTCGTAAAATCTTATTCAGTACCGTCTATAACCCACCAAAAACTAGTAAGAGGTCGTATGCCCAATTTAAAAAATCATTTGTAGACTTAGAAAGTTTATTTAGTTATTTCTCTTGTAGATTCGATGAAATGTATATATCAGGTGACTTTAATTTCGATATACTCCAAAATTCCGCCTTCCCTCGGAATTATTTGAATCTTTTAAATAGACTTAATTTATCTGTACACAACACTGTGTCACCAACGTTTTCTGGTCCAACCGCTAACGGATAGCGGGAGGATATTTTTTGCCTTAGTTCTGTAAGTAGCCAAATAGAATTTTTCAACTCGTATATTAGTTTGGTGTTTGATAGTTGCGTTCCACTTAAAAAAGTTTCTTGCAAAGTAAAATCCCCCTGTTGGTTGTCTCAGGAAATTTCGAATGCCATAAATATTAGAGTTAGTAAATATCGTTTATGGAAAAGGTGTCCTAATAGTCAGTCTCATTTAGATTACAAGCAGGCTCGAAGAACAAGTTAGACTCCTCTCTTCCTCCCAAGGTTTTCTGGTGTAATGTTCGTAATTTAGGCCTAAGCAGATGCAAGATTAGTTCTAGTGGGGTTTTCAAACCCAATGACATTAATAGTTATTTTTGCTCTAGTCTGAATTCGGGCAGTAGTACCGTCGATTTGTTCTCTAACACGTCATCTAATTCGTTTTCGTTTTCAAGTATTTCTTTCGAGGATTTACAATCTGCTATTTGGAAGGTTAAATCGGAATCTTCTGGTCTGGATAACGTGAATTTAAAATTCATTAAGCGAGTTTTCCCTTTCGTCTCAAAATACTTGTTACATATGTTCAATTTTATTCTCACGTCTTCTTCCTATCCAGATCAGTGGAAGCTAAGTAAAATAATCCCCATCCCAAATATCAGTAATCCTTTAGAGCTATCCTATTTTCGGCCAATTAGCATTTTAAGTTCTCTCTTTAAGACTTTCGAGATAGTGCCAACTGGTGCCAATTTTAAAGGAGGGTGGTACTATAAGAATTTGTACCGATTATAAAGTTACCATAAATAAGTTTCTTTAGGAAACGAATTATCCGATGCCGAGGTTGGAGAATGTGTTATTTAAGCACCAAGGGGGAAGAGTTTTCTCGAAGTTAGATTTATCCAGGACGTATAAACAGCTGGAGTTGGATAGAGAGTCCAGTGAGTTGGTGATATGGAATATTCACGTGAGGAATTTTAGAGTAAAAAGGTTGCCTTATGGGGTGAAACCGGCTACGGATATATGTCAGCGGGAAATTGAGAAAGTTATCGGTGAGATACCTGGAGTGACCATTTTTTAGATGATTTTTTGATTTCAGCTTCCGATGTGAAAACATATCGTCAGCGGTTAAAATTGGTAAATGTGAATTTAAAAAGAGTGAAATAAGTTACTTGGGTTATACAATTGCGGGAGAAAAACTAAGAGATTTTAAATTTTGAAACTCTAAAAAGCGTTAATGAGGTTAGATCGTTTGCGGGCCTGGTGAATTATTTCGGAAGATTAATTAGGAATTGTGCAACAATAATGTCCCCGATTTATGGTTTATGAAAAAAAAGGGGGAGAGTTAGTATGGTCGGAAGAGTGTCAAAAACCGTTCGATGAAATTAAAAGAGGGATCATATCAGATAGGATGTTAGTCAAGTTTGACCCAAATAGGACGGTAATTTTAACGTGCGATGCGTCGAATGTAGGGATAGGTGCGGTGTTATCACACGAGTTTCCGAATGGAGAGGTTCGCATCAAGGACATTATCGGATGCGGAAAAAAATTATAGTGTTATTGAGAAGGATGCGTTAGCTATAATTTTTGGAACGAAGAAATTTTTCCAATATTTGATTGGTAGAAAATTTGTTTTGGTTACAGACCATAAACCTTTATTGGCAGTGTTTGGGGAAAAAAGGGGAATTCCACACATGTCTTCCGGTAGATTACAAAGGTGGGCATTCCATCTATCTTCATTTAATTATGTCATACGTCATGTGGGTTCCAGTAAAAATTGTGCGGATTTCATATAGGGGAAGTTCGGAGGAATCGTTAAAGATTAGTTATTTAGCCTTGGTCCAGTATAATACAAATATGCCAATAGATGTGAATAGGGTAAAGGAGGAAACGGTTAAGGATAAAACGATAATGACAGTTATCGAGGCGGTTAAAGACGGTAAAGTTCATCTGTTGGACAAAATTGAATTTAAGGCTCTCATGGTCAGGAAAGAGGAATTGGTGGTGGAGGACCAAGTTTTAATGTGGGGATATAGGGTAGTAATACCAACGGCGTTGCGTGAAGAGTTATTGCGTCAGGTGCATAGCACACACTTAGGTATTGTGAAAACGAAGTCGTTATTAAGGTCGGATGTGTGGTGGCCTATAATAGATAGTCAGATTGAGAGTTTGATTAAAAGATGCGAGGCGTGTATTGCCACATTACCAAGTCCACCTAGGGTGCCAGTTATTCCATGGAAAGTGCCTGAAGGTCCTTTAGGAGAATTCACGTGGGTTGAAGTAAATTATACGCGGAATCCTACTGCACAGTTTACGATTAGGTGTTTATCGTATTTATTATCAAGGTTTGGCATACCGGACAAATTAGTTTCGGATAACGGCATCGTATTATCCAGCCACAAATGGAGCGGCGAAAAACTCGGTACGTACAATTAAAAACGCATTATATAATGCGGGGTTTCAGGATAATCCGGGTAAGGTGGACAAGATATTGTGTGAGTTCCTTACGGATTATAGGCATTCCGTACACGGTACTACGGGGAAGAGTCCAGTATCTCAGGTTTTAAATTATAGAGCAAAAATTAAGTTGGATTTGTTATTGCCGGCCAAAGAAAGGGAAGAACAAAGGTGTGAGGAAGGTCAAGTGTTAGATCGTAGTTTCAATAGAGGAGATAAAGTTCTGGTGCGGTACTATAGACAGAATAAAATGGAGTGGATGAAGGCGCAAGTTATGACTTAGAGAGGGTCGCAAGGATGGCACAGTAGTGGAGAAAACTCCTTTCAGGGTTATGGCTCGTTTGGATCCAAGGGGGAATAATTACGAGGGTGACATTAATAGGGAAAACAGAACGAAGGATAATGAGAACGAGGGTATGAGAGAGAAGGAGGAGAAGATAAATCGAGGGGCAAACTTCGAAAATGCGTCGAGGAGCGCTCGGAAATTACGAGATAGGAGTTCGATTAATAAGCCTGTAAGATATAGGGTCGATTAGATAATAATTTGCATTTGAAGAATGGGATTCTAAAATGATTTTTGGATAAAGCTCTGGAATATGGCCAGGTAAGATGGAACTTGGTTGTTCCTTAACCGATTATGATAAAATTTGACATGTGCGTTGTAAATGGGATTCTAAAATGATTTTTAAATGGATTTCTGGAATACAGCCAATTAGGGCGGAACTTGGCTATTTCTTAACGGATTTGAGTGAAATTTGACAAATGGCCTAAAGTGATTTTTGGATATAGTTCTGGAATATGGCAAAATAAGATGAAACACTTGGCTATTTCTTAACCGGTTATGATGAAGTTTAACATGTGCGATGGAAATTTGGTTCTAAATTGAGTTTTAGATCTTAAAATCAATTTAGAATTCCATTTCCAATGCGCATGTCAAATTTAATTTATTTAATTGTTTGTGGCCGTATTCTAGAATTTTATCCAAAAATCATTTAAGATCCGGCTAAAAAATTGCCAAGTTTCACCCAAATTCTCCATATATAGAATTTACTAAAGGTTAAATTTGAAATGTAAAAAGGTCAATTTGGAATATTAAAGTTTCAATTTGAATTGTACTCGTAAAAACTGTATCATCGCAGAAATATCTGTCCGTGTCCGCTCTCATAAAGTTTCAGCTTATCTAAGGGAGGTTTTCATTGGAAAACTTCAGTTGTATGGTACTTAAAAGTTTGTCCGTTGAAATTAGGATTCCGCTAAATTGACTGTCTGTTGAAATAAGGTTTCACTGTATTTAAAAGTGAGTGTTTATACTATATATATGTACAGTATATATGTATGTGTAATATTTGAACAAATGCACACGCATTGAACGATTTGAACCAAACTTTACACAAATATTGTTTAAGACTTAATAAAGGTTAATGTTAATATCTCAAACATTTATCTCCTTCTTGAGAGATGATAATCAGGTCTAAAGTTACTACAGAGGAATTTTTAAAACTTCAAAAATTGGGTCGTTTTTTAATGACGGTATGATGGTTTGTATATAAGTATTGTATGGTGGTTGGTGGTATGATGATGATGATGGTTTGATGGTATGATGGTAGGATGGTATGATGGTATGGTGGTATGATGGTATGATGGTATGATGGTATGATGGTATGATGGTATGATGGTATGATGGTATGATGGTATGATGGTATGATGGTATGATGGTATGATGGTATGATGGTATGATGGTATGATGGTATGATGGTATGATGGTATGATGGTATGATGGTATGATGGTATGATGGTATGATGGTATGATGGTATGATGGTATGATGGTATGATGGTATGAGTTGAGCAGAGGGTTTAGATTTTGTTTGAGCTAAGTTGAGTTTAAGTTCAGTTAGGGTTTATTAGCTTGCATTGGGGTTAGGTGAGTTGTTCGGTTGGGGAATTATTTAAGAGTTGATTTGGAGTTAGGTTAAGGGTTAATTTGAAAGTTGATTTGGGGTTGATTTGATGATTGATTTGAGGGTTTGGTTGGCGGTTTATTTGGTGATTGCGGTTAGAATTGTGTTGCGATTGAGATGGAGGTTGATTTATATAATGAGTTGAATGCGGAGCTGAAGATTGACTTAAGAGATTCATTTCGGGATTAATGTGGGAGTTGAATTAATCAAAACCGAAGTTCTGACCACCTCAGAGGTTTCAGCCCTTAATATTTTTTTAATTAGATCTGTTTTTGGGCCAGAGAGGTGCGGAAGTAGTAATTAGGTTGGCCTCATTATTTTATTGAGGTCTGCATGCGCTAAAAGTAAAACTAAACATTCAATTTAAATTTTATAAAATATGGTAATTTTGAGTCTTAAACAAAGGTTAACAATAGTTATGGCAACATATGCCATTAAGACGAAATTTATATTTTGTGCAAGCTGCTCTACGGCCGAAAATGCACTTTCAATTCTACAGAAGTTTGTTTTATAGTTAAAAAGTGTTGACTGGCTAACTAAAACGAATTCATCGTAATTGTTTGCTTTAAACAAAACTGCTACTCGTTTTATAATTCCAGTGAAGTCTGTTGCGTTGAATGTTAAAGGATTTTATTCCCCCCTCGGATTAATTGGGATTTGGGTAGATTTGCAAATCAAAGAATGGCACCAATGACTAATATGACACTTATGTGTCACCTTTACCAAGGTAAAGGTTTCGACAAATTTGTAAAACTTATTAATTTTTTGTGTTTTATGGGCATTTTGTCTGAAGATAGTTACAGAAATGTTCGGTAAGTATTCGAAAAATTTACCAATATTTCGGTAATCAACCGGTAAATCGGTATTGAATAATTTATTTCAAATTAAATTAAATTACGAGTAACTTTTTAAAATTACATACTAAATACCGAGGACAAAATCCCGAAGGTGCAAAATCCCGAAGGTACAAAATTCCGAGGGCACAAAATCCCGTAATCCCGAGGAAATCCCAAAGTTCGCGGATTCAAAATACCGGTTTCCAAAATCCCGGTTTTCAAATTCTGGTTTTCAAAATCTCGGTTTTGAAAGACATACTGTTAAAGTTAGCCGAAAGTTGCCAGCCGAAAGAGAAAAGTCGATAATGCAGATTGTGTTAGTCCAGCCGAAAGTAAAAAATATTTTCCGAGATTTCCCACGGGAAACTAGAACTGAATTTTTTCCCTGCGGTAGCTATTGACAAGTCACATCAATGCAAACCATCTCCAGACATAACACCCTAGAGGCTGATTTAATACAAATTTTCTAATGATTTTTGTAAAATCGAATTTTCCGAGATTTCCCACGGGAAACTTGAACTGAATTTTTTTCCTGCGATAGCTATTGACAAGTCACATCAATGCAATCCATCTCCAGACATAACACTCTAGAGGCTGATTTTATTCATCCATTTTTTACTTTCGGCTGGAAACTTTTTTGAATTTTCCGAGATTTGCCAGGGGAAACTTGAAAACTTGTACTGAATTTTTTCCTGCGATAGCTATTGACAAGTCACATCAACGCAATCCATCTCCAGACATAACACTCTAGAGGCTGATTTTATACACATTTCTAATAATTTTTGGAAAATCGAATTTTCCGAGATTTCCCAGGGGAAACTTGAACTGAATTGTTTTCCTGCGATAGCTATTGATAACTCACATCAATGCAATCCATCTCCAGACATAACAATCTAGAAGCTGATTTTATTCATCCATTTCTTACTTTCGGCTGGAAACTATTTTGAATTTTCCGAGATTTCCCACGGGAAACTTGTACTGAATTTTTTTCCTGCGATAGCTATTGACAAGTCACATCAATGCAATTCATCTCCAGACATAACACTTCAGAGGCTGATTTAATACAAATTTTCTAATGATTTTTGGATATCGAATTTTCCGAGGTTTCCCACGGGAAACTTGAACTGAATTTTTTTCCTGCGATAGCTATTGACAAGTCACATCAATGCAATTCATCTCCAGACATAACACTTCAGAGGCTGATTTAATACAAATTTTCTAATGATTTTTGGAAAATCGAATTTTCCGAGATTTCCCACGGGAAACTTGAACTGAATTTTTTTCCTGCGATAGCTATTGACAAGTCACATCAATGCAATCCATCTCCAGACATAACACTCTAGAGGCTGATTTATTTTCGGCTGGAATGTCAATAACATAATCTGCATTATCGACTTTTCACTTTCGACTGGAAACTTTCGGATAACTTGAACAGGGTTTGAAAGACATATTTTTTTTAATTCGGACCGGTGAAGGAAAATTTTAATTTAAAGTAAAATAAAAATATAAACCGGGTTTTTTATTTTTTCGGAACCGGGGTTTTATTCTTCGGATTTTCTATCTTCGGGATTTAGTATCCTCGGGATTTTGTATCCTTGAGATTATGTATCCTCGGGATTTTGAATCCTCGGGATTTTGTACTATCGGGATTTCTTGGAATTTTGTCTCTCTCCCTTTTCATAGATCTAAGTTCCTATAGCTTTTACTTTAAATTTAGCTCCTAAATTTCCTAGAATTTACTTCGGATAGCGACTTCTGATTTAAAAATATTGCTACTTCATAAAAGGCCTTAATTTTAACCATGATTTTTTTGTCCCGCAGATCAAGGTTTGAGATCTGAAATTTCTGCATATGTATAACGTGTTCAGTTCACCCGTTCACAGTTTATTTTATTTTATTAGTGCATGTGTCATTGTATACTTTTAAATTGTACACTGCATCGAACCGTGCGAAATATCAAACAGACCCTAACACGCTAATTTGTTCATATTTTAGGAAATCCCTTTTAGTGTACACGGTTTTGAGGAGAAATCTGAAGAAAATTTGCAAGTGTACTTGTAGAAATGATAATGTGCAAGGTGCTAAGAGGTGAAATCGAATATCCTTGAATATTAAATGATGAATTTTAGCGTAGCACCGAGAATTACGATACTTACCCAGCGTTATGTTCAAACCAAGATAAGGTTTAAACATTTAAATTATTTGTTGATTTTTAATTTGACTTAAAAATTTATTAAAAAAAAAACATCTGAAACATCTCAAAAACCAAACCGTCCGAACGGATCAACAATTCTATATAATTCAGTATATATAAAATTAAAAGTAACGGCATAATAATTAAATTAAACATAAACCTAATTAAATTTTAACATTACTATTATCAGTTGATCGATATGTCGAAAACCATTTACGTTTTGATATTAAAAATATTGTAACGGCAATTATGATAAAGACTAGGCCCGTTATTGTTCCAATCGCTATCACTTTTTTACGTTTCATTGGCGGTATATAAAATTCGTATGGCTCACTGGGCGCCTCATAATTATCCATTGCGACCGCAAACGCTTGAAATGTATAAATTTCATCCTCTTCGAGATTATGAACAATATAATAATTGCCTACAGTTTCGGCCACACCGACAAGTTTGTGTTCCGGTTCGAGATACCATCGAAGCATGAACACTTTTAAGGAATCTTGCCCATAAATTGGTGAGATCCAGCTTACTAAGTAACCCTCATCCACTTCTTCGACTGTTATATTTCGTGGTGGTCCAACTTGGGTGAACGAATCAAAACCTGCGACTTCTCTCATTTGGTCAGGGTCACTGAAGTTATTCGCTGCGAAATAAATAAAAAATCGTTTAAAATAAAAATGAAACAAACACCTTTCGGTTTTAATACGTTTTGTATAAAATCGAACGCGACGACTAAATAATCCATCATCCCGATAATTTTTACTCAGCACCATCAATTCATATTCTCGTCCAGGTTCCAGGTGGGAGACAGTTGCCTCTGTATTTGAGCGATGCTGAGCTTTTACCGTACGCCATTGTTGTGAGTCAATTAGTCGATACCAAATCACATGGTCGAATGAGTATGAATTTGTACCAGGTGTCCATCGAACAGTGATTGATGTATCATTACTGATAGCCGTTATATTGTATGGTGGATGTGGCGGAACATTAGCTAGGATTAGTTCGGTTTCAACCGAAATAGTGGCCGCCTCATTTTGTGTCTGACATTGGTAAATGCCACGATCTGTTGCCGTAACATTCTCAATTGTTATATTTCCAGCATCCTGAACAATCCTATCGTATGGCAGAGTGGTACCATCTTTCCTTGTCCATGTAATTAACAAACGATGTTTCGGACTTTTATCCTCTGCATCACAATGAAATGTGACCGCGTCACCTATGTGCGCAAAATACGATGATTTTGGTGTGACCGTAAACCATGGAGGATGTTGTACTATGACCCGGATTATTGGTGATGGACCCTCTGATCCTAATTCATTGGTTGGAATACATGAATAGGCACCAGCATGCTTATCATCCACATTTGAAAAATAAAGACTTCCGTTACGTTGTAAATAGACGCCAGGAACATTGCTGGCCTCATACAAAAACCTGTCTTTCTCCCACCGCAATGTTTGTAGCGGTGGATTTGCACGGAAATGACAATTTAATATGCCTGGCTTCCCGACCGAGAAAAACACTTCAGGCGGAGCATACACCACTTTTGCTTTGTCTGCAATCAATAACGAATGGATTAACTGGTTGACTAAATAAAACAATAAAACACACAACTTACATTGAACATTCAAATATGCTTTGGCCGATTGTTGCTCGCCCGAACTCGAAACAATACATTCGTACTCCCCTAAATCGCCCATAGTCGTTGTGGTTATAACTAAACTACCATCATGGTCGATATGTGCCCGATTCGACAAATCATTAAGTTGTAATATATCCGTCCCATCTTTGTACCATGTCGCTATCGAAATATCTTTATATTTCATAACACATTGCAATATTGCCTGTTCATGTTCCAAAACTGTTAAATTTATGGGCGGAATTCTAATGAGGGCTCCACCATCGATCGATAAATGAAACCATGTTCCATTTTTATTTGTTGACGGAGTTCGATTTGGAAATATTAGGCGACACTGGTACCAACCGTTGTCCGAATCACGGATTGATGTTAAATTCATTGAGGCTTTGCCAAACTCAGGATTATTATCGACTAAATTGACACGTCCCAGGTATGCATCGGAAGCGACCAATTCACCATTGTACCATCGCAATATTCTCTTGTTCTGTGAAATAAAATAAAAAAAATTCAAAGTAATTAGTGTCAGAGCATGTGTTAGAATTTTTTTTTTTTGCAGCTTAGGGCAAATTACAGAATTTTAAATTTAGAGAGTTTTTAAAGATATCTATATTTATACAAAATATAAAAATACAGGGCAGATAACACGAGACCACAATCATAACACGAATAACCTTTTTTCGGTTTAGCATTTTAATTTTTATAGCGAGAGAGAAAGGTAGAGAGGGAAGTGTCTTGTCTCAAACTTATTCTGCTTGCAAAGGTTAACATGCAGTTTAAGACATTTGACCAAATATGTGGTCTTGCTAGTAAAAGTGTGACGCTACACCAAAAAACCTTACAACTGTTCAATTAATTACATAAGAAAAATAACTGACTATTGACAGAGATTGTGACACATTTTTTTAGTTTCTCTATCTAACGATAGATGTATCTTATTGATAATTGATGTTTTGCCCGAAAGACTATATTTTGGCGTAAGTGTCATTGAAGATTGTGATTTGATGTTTTTCTCAGTACGTAATGAATTTTCGAATAAAGTTAACCAAATGGCGATAAATAAATGATTAATTTAAAATATAATATAAACGAGTTTTAATTCAATTAAATATGACAATTTCAGAAGTGAGAAATAATAAATTTGGGCGAAAATTTTTGTGCGAAAATTGAGGTTAGGGATTCCTATACGAAAAGAAAACACGTGGAACGAAAGATACTTTTAGGAACTAAGACAAAATACGTTGTGATTAATGAACGAAAACTTTAAGCGATAATGAATTGTAAGCAATTCACGTTTGAGTTGGAGAAGCGTAGATTGCCAACTAAAGGAACTAAGAAATTGTTGGTGGAGCGATTGTTGTCATCGGTGATGCAGGTTGATGAAAATCCAACAGATAAAGCGAACGATAACGAAACTTGGAACGGAGTTTAATTGAACATGAAAGGGAGATTTTATTAATAAGGCAAATTGAGCTGTTGGAAATTTAGCGACGTGGTTTGTCTCAACCAAGACGAAACGGTGGGAAACTAATTTTATCGACACGAAACATGGTAGAGTTTTTGTCGGAGTTTAATCAAATCGAATTAAAATCTTTGTCTCCAACACAATGGTTAAAATGAGTGGAAGCAACTCGGGATATGGACAGATATATATCCCTGTTAATTTGAGCCGATCATTAAGAATTACTTTTTGCACGATTATCAAAATAATAAAATAAAACAACGTGCTAGATAGACTGCTAGATTTGGTGTTGTTTTTATTACAACAAATGTCAAAAAAGGCTTAAGGTGGGTTTACATATTTTTACATAATATATTTGACAAATTTAGGACATTAAACATTAACAAGAAATGCTAATTTAGTATTACTATAAATGTTGTACAAACTAACACCCCTTCTCAACTTGTAGTTAGCATATCCGCAATCATATTATCAGTTGGACAATAAATGGCTGTTATCTTGTTCGAAGTCATGTAGTCATATACGAATTTGTATTTGATGTCAATATGTTTTACACGCTGATGACAAATTTGATTGTTAAACAATTTTATGCATCCTTGATTGTCTTCGAATATATTGATTGGAATTTCAATCGTCTCGTTCACATCATTTAATAAGCGCTCTATCCAGATTAGATCGCGTACTGCTTCAGAAAATGCGATGAATTCTTCTTCTGTCGACGACAAAGAGACAGATGTTTGTTTTCGACTAACCCACGAGATCAAAGCACCATTGAAAATAAAACAATAGTCACTACTGGATTTCCTGTCAATATGGTCTCCGGCCCAATCGGCGTCAATGTAGCATTTGAAACTTAGATCGTTTTCTTCGTTTCCCAATTTAAGCTTTAGGGATTTTGTAGCTTTAAAATATCTGAAAACTCTCTTTACCTCATTCCAGTCGTATCGTTTTGGGTCACTCACACGTCTTGCCAATATTAACGTTGCAATGGAGCTATCCGGCCTAGTGTTGGTAGATAAGTAGACTCAAACGGTTCCTGGTTCATTGATTGGCTTAAATATCCGACATTTATCGGTACAGACGAGTCTTTGGCATCCTCCGGATTGAATTCACGGAGCTTATTTAAGATATATTTCTCTTTATTTAAACAGAACATGACTTTATCATCTCTGTTGAATTGGATTCCAACATAGGATTGTAAATTTCCGAGATTTTTTATGATAAAATTTCTATTCATAGAAATTTCAAAAACATCAATTAGTTTGATATTTGTTGAGATTACCACAATATCATCGACATGGTTAGATATATATATAACATCTCGTTCGGTTTTCTTTTTGTACAAACATAGGTCGTTATCACTTTGTACATACCTGTTCTCCTTCATAACAGTGTCAAACTTCTTGTTCCATTATTTTGCGCCCTGTTTGAGACCATATAAATTTTTAATAAGTTTACATACTTAAGTACTGTCACTCATCGTGTATCCTTTCGGCTGTTTCATGTAGACGTTATGCGATAGATCTCCATTTAAGTATGCAGTTTCAATGTCAAAATGTTTAACTTCCATCTTCCTTTTTCCTGCTACTGCCAAAAGAATCTTCAATGTCGTCGGGCCGGTACAGATTTAAAAACTACGTCGTAATCTCAACCAAATTTTTTATGAAAAACCTTGTGCTACCAAACGAGCTTATAGACCCATTTGGAACCAATTGCATTTTCTCCTGGTGGTAATTTAGTTATCTTCCAAGTTCCAAAATTATGAAGTGAGTCCATCTCTTCATTCATGGCCGTTATCCAATTTTCAGAATTTGGGCCATTTATTGCTTCTTCATATGTAACAGGATCCGAGTTTATTTCTTTTGTCGCCTTATTAATTTCCATTATTAACCGTTTTGGTGGCATACCCTTATTTGGTCTTGTAGAACGTCGTGTAGGTTGCTCATCTTCATTTTGAGATGCTTCTTCATTGAGTTGGTGTTCATCGCTGTCTGCTGATTTCGTTTGATGGTCGCTCGAGATGTCAATGGTAGTTTGATTATATATATCTGTTTCAATACATTTAACATCACGGCAAATCTTAATTTTGTGTGTGTTAACATCCAAAAGTCGATATCCTTTCGTACCGAACTCATAACCCACTAAGAATAATTGTTCAGCTGTGTCATCCAACTTTTTACGCTGTTCTTTCGGGACGTGTGCATATACAAGTGCTCCGAAAGTATGAAAATAATTTAAATCTAGTAATTTATCATGCCACATCTCATACGAAGTAGTTTTGAAGCTTCTAGTTGGTAGACGATTGATTATGTGATTCGCCGTAGTCATCGCTTCGCCCCAATACTGTTTATGCAAACCTGAGCTTGTCAACATGCACCGTGTCATTTCAATTAAGGTCCGATTTTTATGTTCGGCAACTCCGTTTTGTTCTGGCGTGTTAGGTACTGTAAACTGGGATTTAATTCCTTTTGATTTTAGATAGTTCCACAGTTCGTTATCCACATATTCACCACCTCTGTCTGACCTAATTATTTTAGGTGACATGCCGTATTGCGTTTTCATCACTTCGACAAATTCCATCACTTTTCCGCAAACTTCAGATTTTTGTTTTAACAAATATTTATAGGAATATCTCGAATGATCATCAATGAGAGGTAGTATATATTTATTACCTCTTGGTGTTGGTATTTGTAATGGTCCGCATACGTCGATGTGTATTAGATCTAATTTACCCGCTGACCTAGTGAATGATTTTTGCGGAAATGAATCTCTGGTTTTCTTACATTGGAGACAGATTTCACACGTATCATTATGGTCGCAATTAGCATCTTCATGTTTGCTGCAAATTCCACCATTTTCCTTATTTCGATTAAATTGCGATGGCCACTTGGCCACCTTATGCCATTCATGAAATGCTTTTCGATTTTCCTGGTTGAATTACATTGAGCGCTTGCTGTGATGGTGCAACCGCTTTTAGCTAGTTTGCTAACTGACAGTAAATTACACTTAAGTCCAGGTACAAACTGTACGTCACACAATCTGAACTTTGTGACTGAATCACTGAATTCAATAATGCCGGTTCCCTTAATTGGTAAATTACTACCATCGCGGCTAATGTCACTGAATTCATCGTGGATTAATTTAAACATTCGAAAAACGACTCGTCGCTGCTCATGTGTACGGATGCTCCTGAGTCTACACACCATTCAGATATATTCACTTTATTCTGATGATTAGCGAGTAAGCATACGTACGCTTCCACTGCGTCACTTTCGTTTTCAGCTATATTTCCTTATATCTGGCTTTGGTTTCCCGAATCCTTCTTCTTTTTCCAAATTGCATATTTAAGACAATCACTTTTTATTTGCCCCTTTTTCTTGCAGAAAAAACAATACATTTGGGAAATGTTAAAACTTGCGCCCTGTTTGTATACTTTAAGAGCATTTTCTCCATTGCTACTCATATTTTCGATATCTTGCCGACGTTTATATTCTTCCAACAATTTGTTTTTCACCATACTCTTCGTCAAGTCAGCCTCAGCATGTGATTCGAGAGCTGTTATCAAAACACTGTAGCTTTCCGATAAACTTGACAGGTACAACGAAACTGTGAAAATCTCTGCTTATGGCTCACCCAAAATAATTAATTCGTCGATACATTCGTCCATGGCATTTAGATGTGTGTGCATATTTCCGCCTTCAGGTAGCCTCATCCGACATAATCGTCTTAAAAGTCTCACTTTGTTGGATAAAGTTGATTTTTGATGATAATCCCGTAATGATTCCCACATCGCTTTGGCCGTCAGTATGTTCCTTACGTGTATAATTTGGTTGTCCTCAGTTGAAAGACCAATATGTGCACGAGCTTTCGTTTTTGTTCCAAACCGCAATTTAATTGCATCTTCTGGTGCTGCATCAGTAATTACTGACCACAAGTCTTCCTTTATCAATAAATGTCAATTGTGTTGTTTAGTTTGATAATTTGCATCTTCGTTGTATCAGCCATTTTTGAGGTTATGAATTTTCGAGTCAAATTATTACTACGAAAATATGTAATTTCTCGAAAAATATTGTGGTTTCCCTGATTATCGTTGATTCCTTTATACGATGATCACAATACTGGGTCCATAACCTGTTAATTTGAGCCGCTGATTAAGAATTACTTTTTGCACGATTATCAAAATTATAAAAAAAAACAACGTGCTAGATAGACTGCTAGATTTGGTGTGGTTTTTATTACAACAAATGTCAAAAAAGACTTAAGGTAGGTTTACATATTTTTACATAATATGTTTGACAAATTTAGGTTGCGTTCATATTAAACATTAACAAGAAATGTTAATTTTATATTACTATAAATGTTGTACAAACTAACAATCCCATTATATGGACCAGCGAAAATGTGGTTTTCAACTATTCAGGAAAAATGCGATAGTTTGAAATGATTAATAAAGTGAGTGATGTTTAAAATATGATAAGTTAAGACACCACATACGAGAAGACGTGATCAACATCTACTCGATTATTTCTACGAAATGTGCGCTATAGGATGTGAGTTGTCAGATGAAACCGTTATCAAATTACATTAGTGTTGGTTTTGGTTCTCTACGTTTTTTGTGTAGAATGTACGAGTACCTACATTCATATATTTTGGTCTCTTTTTTTCAAAACCGCGATAATGAATAAGTACTATTTGTATAGTGTACTTCTTTTCGCAAATTACATCTTTATGGCTGAATGTGATGTAAAATTTTACCGTTAACGATACAACAAAATATATTTTACTGTTGGATATTTGGAAGGGTTTTAAAATTTAAATACCTATTTCGTTTTTTTTATAATTTGGTGCATCGGTCTTTTAACAGAATTTAAAATTTTGTATATTTAGTCCAACGTACTTAATTTTAATTTTTCAAACGGACTTTGTGAGTTTTATTATTTATATTGTTGGTTTTGCTAGTCAGTACATTTATTATATCCTTTATATTAACTTCACCTGCTTGATTGCTTGCTTGAGTGTCCTTACGATCTTCAAGTTCAAAATTGACCCACTTCCCGTGATCCTCTCGCGCTGAAATTTTGCACATCGACTTTTGTCACCTAACAATACTTTTTGGCAAAATTTCAGTTCGATCAACATACTATAACTAAGTTTTTTCTTTAATTTTCAATTTAAAAAATTCAATCTAGTAGTGTTCCAAATGTTTCTTCAAGTAAGTTTAAAATTCAAATTTGTTTTTTGAATGACCCTTACTCATTGAATTTTAAATTTTAGTCATGGTGAAGAAGGTCGAAACTGAATTGCAATCGACCGAGTCTTGTATATAAAGGATATATAGTCAAAAACTTTGCTTTTACGGGTTGTGTGTTTTACTGTTTTTTTTTTATTAAATATATCTGAAAAATGCCACCAAAAAAAAGAAGCGAAATTTGGATCCATTTTACAGACATCGATGGCAAAGTGTGATCGATGTAACACTACATTTTCGCACCAAGGCGGTGGGACTATTACGAATTTAAAAAGCCATTTGGAACGAAAGCATCCAACAATAGTACTTAAACAAGCACAAAGAAGTATTCCTGTGCCTGGTCGAAGTATTCCCGGTATTTGTGTTTTGACGCCAACAACTGACCATCCGGAAGTCCTTCCTCGAATTCAATTTCTATGCAATCGTCGACATCGAGTCGTTACGAGATGAGCTACCTACATTAGCTCCAGAACCGTCAAGTTCACCACAAGTATTGCAACAATCAACAATGTCACGATACATAATTCGCCCAGCCTCTATATCCAGGCAGAAGCGGCTCAATAATGAGCTATTAAAGTTCATCATAAGGGATTTTCAGCGCTTTTCGGTTTAAATGATGAATGTTTGAAAAACTTCTGAAAAGGGCTTGACCCATCGTATCCACTACCATCAAGAGCGTTTTTAACAAGGTCTCTCTTACCACAGCATTATGAGGCGTGCCTTAAAAATGTAACCGAATTTATAAAACAAAGTGCAAGTGTTGACATAACCACTGATACGTGGACCTCAATAAACAACGAAGGTTATATGGCAATCACAGCACATGTGATGGATGATAAATGGCAGATTGGTCGAGTACTGCTAAGTTGCGTTGACGTATCAAAGAGGAGAGGTTGAGGTGGCAAAGCCGAAACCAAATTTATCCACATTTAGCGACAATGGCGAAAACAGCAATTCCAGCATCTTCAATTTCCTCTGAGAGGATTTTTAAAAACCGGTTTGATTCTAACCGAGAAACGAAACCGAATTAAACCAAAAAAAGTACAGCAAATGGTTTTTCTTAATGCTAATTGTAGGTTTTACGATTAGCTAGTTTAAATATTACAATTTTTTTTAGTTTGTTTCATCTTGAGCGGTGATTAAGCATTATTTTTTGTGATACATTGATTTAATGCATTACCTTACCTGTTGGTCGGTTTAAATCTAAAACATCTGATGATTTCGGATAGTGATTTTTAGAAAAACTACAGAAGAACCCCACGGAGAAATGAAACATAAGCTTCCATAATAAGACCGTTTATATTTGTAGTATACATAAATAAATGTTTTCTGCATTTATAGCCACCTTGCATATAAAATATTCTATATTTAACTAAAACATTAAAGTGTAGACGAAGAGATCATAATCAGCAAAACAATACTTGGCACAAACTAAAAATTAAAAAAAATTTATTATATGTAAATTACAAAACATGAAATTTCTGCTGAAGCTGACTGACTGTTGCTCCTTAACAGGATAGAATCCTGAATAAAAATCTGTTCACCAATAAAGTTGTATCTCAGTTTGTTAAAAATATCATAATTTATAATATTAAAACCATGTAGTTTTATACACTAATGACCAGGTATATCTTTACTTAGCACTTGTACATGAATGCATAAAATTTTTCATCAAATCTAATCTCAGTGAATAAAAACATTACTATAATACCAGAATACAGAAATGATTGGAATCACTATAAATAAAAAACAAAACCACAATTAAGAGTTCTTTACACGGGTTTAATCAATAACCAAACTATTCTTGTTTGTATTTACTTACAAACCATGATTGCCATTCGTCGACTTCGCTGAAATTTGTAGATTAACTTGTCATGTACCTACATATTCTAAATTTGGAAATAATACTGTGAAAGGTAAACCAAACTTATGTAATATATATGTAGGTATTTATGTAGGAGATAAAATTGATAGCGGGATATTCCGGGATATAAGCAATATATCCCGGGAATCCAACTTTTTTTTATTTTTTATTTTTTTGTTTAATTTAATTTCTTTCCGCTATCTATTCCATACAAATCATCTTTTAAAATGAAATCTTACAAAATTATGTAAAATTAATATTCCTTAAGGAACTTAAGCTGATATTGGATGTGAAAACAAGATGGGACAGTCTTGTTGCGATGCTAGAGAGATTCCTTGAATTAAAAACATGTATATTAAAGATAATGATCGATTTAAAAGAATCTCTCGATATTTCCGATGAGGAGTATGCAGTAATGAAGGCAATAATAACGTCGTTACAACCAATAAAAATTGGAATAGAAAGGCTTGGAAGAAGCAATGCTACTTTACTCGACGCAGAAGGCGTATTCATATTTATCTTCAACGACTAAAATGCTTTAATCTGTGCAGTAAATAATTGAAGAACGTATATATATAAATTTAGTTAGCTTGCTAAAATTTTTAAATATCCCGTCAAATTATAATTATGAATCGAAAGATATCAATTCCGAATTGGTCTTGCCCTCCAAGTATGCATTACATGCAACAGCTAAAAATTTTTTCACTAGGCTATACATTGAGGATGTTAGTGATACTTCGGCATATATTCAAGTAACAGATGAGAGTCGTGGTAATGAAGACGACATTTCATTGATACCTCAGCCAATTGCCTCTACATCATTTAGCGAATTTGGTTTAACACTTCAAGAAAAATTGGATGCTGCTATTTGTAATGTGAAACGAGTGGAAAGGGAAACATCAATCCTAAGTAACCATTACGATTTAAAAGATCTCACAAAGGAAATTAATATTTTCGAGGCCACTGGAAAGCGTACTGAAAATTTGAGTACGCATTGAGGCAATTTTTAAATTAGTATGCAAAAATAGAACTCTCTGATGTGACATAGTAGGTAATTAGTTTGGGTTGTTTGCAGATTTAATATATACAATTAAGAACAGTTTAATTTTATGAATTCGATATTAAATAATTCAAAGCATAAAAATAATCAATTAAATTTAATTTATATTATTTGTTTATTATTTTACAAAAAAATATATTTAAAATTAATATATAGTTTGATAGATTGCATATTCGTCTATAGTATTAACAATCTAGTAATGTCGGGACGTGTCAGGAGTACAATAAAACAAATACATAATGAAAAAGTATCGAATCGGTTCAAAGTATCGGGTTCAAAGTATCAGGTTAATGTCATGAAAGTATCAGTTGATACCGATACTCAAAAGAACCGCCTCCGCCCATCACTAATTTTTAATATTGGCTGTACCAATAATGAAAAATGACATTTGAGAGTTGGCGTCAAAAGAACATCGACTAAAGAGCTTGCGCGCAAAACACTGGACTTAGTCTTTTTGGAAATGATTATGGTGGCTTATGGTGATGAACGAGTAATTAGTATTTTGCGAATATTTGAATATTAATTGTGAGTGAGTCGCTATAAGTTCTTGTTCTTAAACGGAATGGTTCTTAGCGTACGTGCAATTGAGAGGTGAAAAGATATTCTCGTTGATAGACCGAAAAAGCGGTTTTCATCACATAAAGGTGAACGAAAGATGAATTAAATATACAGGTTTTGTGACGCCGAACGGTCAGGGGGCGAGTAGCAGGGACAGCAGAGACGCAACGATTTCAACAACAACGTCAAGCAACACTACCTACAATTAGTACAAATTTGGGTGACCGCATGGAAACATGATGATGGAATGAAATCTCGCCCCCCCCCTCACAACCACCGATGGAAAAAATGGTGAAGGGAATAATAATAGTTGTTTAATAATAGTTGTTTACAGATTTTCAGAAAAAAGAGTTTGCGGCACCAGGAAAATTTGTGTTGTCATTGTGTCTTCTTACAGGTTGGAGCAGTAGATGAACTTTAAATTGTATTGTCTTGTGCTAAATAAATTAGTAAAAAAAAATATATTACTAACAAATTTACTAACTATCAAAAACTTAGGTGTCTGGAACCGGGTTGGGTCTTTTTTGCTAACATTTCTTTCCCATCCCTCGATCTTGTTATATGTAAAAAGGTGTACGACGGCGGCCTGGCCAGGGGTGAATATCACACTATTAAACTTATGTGGTTATCGATGTGGCGCCTTTCTTTACGGGGTTTGGCTTCATGAATAATGGTGTCGTGTTGTATAACATGGGTATAGTGGTGTGGTATTCGCATTTATAATACGGGAGACTTGCTTAATGCTTGATCGTACATCGAAATCAATCAATCAATCAGGTTTTGTGACGCCGAACGGTCAGTTCGATTAAAATTAGGTAATAAAATAAATGACAAATACAAGTTGCGCTATTTTAATATAGATGGAAATATCATTGACCTTTTAAAAGTACAAACAATTTGTATTAATAACACAAAATCGTGTTGCTACTAGCTGAACGTTAATCTGTCAATGCATTTAGTTTAATGGTAGATCATTGAAGATTACAATGGCTTAGCTAATCGAACTTAGCAAACCCCTAATCTATCAGTGGTATAAGGATGACCTAAGCTCGATTAGTTAATCTACCACTAATGTAATTGCACAGACCGTTTAAGCTTTAGGTGGTGGCGCCACGAGTTTGTGGTATCGATAATAGAACAAATGTCACTCACTCTTAGTTGAATTAACTTTTGTGAATTTTTTACGCTTAGCATGATTAGTGAACTTACCTCTCAATTCTTTTGAAGTTTATCTTTTCATTGAATTTAGTTGATGTACAAGTGGCGCCATTATATGTAAATGTTAAAGCAAAATTGTAAATGCAAGTTGCATTATTTTAATACAGATGAACTTTTAAAGTACACAAAATTTGTGCTCAAATAAGATAGATGATATTTGTATTAAAACGATACCACAAACTCTTACCACTACTAACAAAAGTTAGTCTGTCAATGGCATTAGATTGCTGGTAGATTAGCTAATCGAGCTTATCTAAACGCACTTAGATAATTCCTAGTCTATCAGTGGTATTAACCTCCTTCATGCATTGCAAGGCACCTAATATAAAATTCCGTGGTACACAAAATTTTTGCAGCTCAACAGCGCTGGCCATGCGTACTAAATACGAAGAACATCGAAAAGTTTAGTTGCATTCTAAGGGACATCGTTCTTTAATTAAAGGGAAAAAATGTTAACTTTAAAAAATTAAGAAATCTTATGAATAGCTGTAAGATCAAAACAGTCAAAAATATTGAGAAAATAAATTAAGAAGTCTACTGATAGCCCAACTCATGTATGGACACAATTCAAAAAAATTATTTTAAACCAAGAAGGTTGAATTTAATTTGTACCACGAAAAACGTAACGATCACGAGATTTAGCTTTACATATTGGAAAAACTTTTGTATTAATTAACACAAAAAAGTTACATACATCACAAGGTTCCATTTTGGGGCCCCTACTTTTCATTTACTTTATTAATGATTTATTAGTTCAACGGATAGTTACTGATACAGTCCTTATGTAATAGGCGAAAAGTAATGAAAATTGACTTATTCAAATGCAAAGTGACTTGAATAGTTTAAAAACACGGATTGCCAAGAACTATTTGATTTTAAATATGGAGGAAACTGAATGGCAAGGCTGAACATATTGAAATAATAAAAATTCATAAGCTTAAAATAATGCAAAATATGGATCTCAAACATATATTTACAGGCTCTGTTAATTATCCAATGGCTGGGTTTGTCTGTTTAGAGAATTTCACGTTTCTAAGAGACATCAACACAACACTCGACAAGTAATGCAATGTCAAGTTGATTTCTTTTATAAAGAAACCGCAAGTAATCACAATATATTTTATATCGTGGAACCCGTTCGTGGAAGATGCTTGTCCAATGTATAACTATTTAAAGTTAAACTATTATCATATTTGGAAGATTGCCGACGAAACGGAACATTCTAATTTTAATCACTCTCTTTAATCGGCTTTATCTGATCCTTTAACTCTTGAATTGTTGCCGCCTTATCAGCATGGACCCTAATTTTGAGATAAACCCTAAGAAAGAAGTTCAAGGAGGTTCCAGGAACTTCTCGTCCAATAAAGCCAAATATTATAATTAAGGAGGCGGATTCAATGTTGCCGCTGTAACCTTCAGTTAAGAAGTTTTTCATAATTATTCAAAAAAAATCGCAAAGCCATATATAAAATTATATTTGGACTCGCTTGATTACGAATCTGAGGTCAAAAAAATTAAGTTCAACATTAATTGTATTCAAATAAGCATTTTGATTAGAAATTCGTAATCAGCCACACCAAAAACCCTTTTGCATAATATTGTTACAAAAAATGTCAAACAATTGCAAGAAACTTCTTTTTTCTATAATTTTATAGCGGCCATATTGGATCCGATGTTGAGAATTAAAAAAACGTTGACCTTTAATTCATAGTTACCATCTCAAAAAAAAAAACAATTTCCTAACCTTAAATTGAATTTTTTCTCCAAACTTCATAGGCATTAGTTTTTGGAGTCACTGGTCACGAATTTAAGATCAAAATGCTTATTTGAATTAAATTAACCTCAAAATTTCAAAAATTATAATAAATCAGCCATTTTTCACTTTAAGGCGGCCATATTGGATCATTTTGAGTTTAATTTTTTTTTAACCTCATTTTCGTAATCTGCGACCGCAAAAATACTTTTCTATGCGGTTTTGAAATTTTTTTGAACAATTAAGAAACAGTTCTTAAATGAAAATTATGGATTTTGAATCCGCCATCTTGAACTATAAAATTTGGAACTTATTATTAATTATTTAAAAAAAAAATAATAAGGTTTCGGTGCTATCCGGCCCAATGAAGAACTCCTTGGGACGCAGATTGAAACGGCTGAAAATCTTACCTGCCTTATCAGAAACAATGAAAAGTCATTAAGGAACGGAAAACTACAACGTAATAAGAGAACTTGCATGTCTTAAACAACTTTGGTACCGTTACGTTATCCTCAGAAGAAGTCACTCTGGAATTACGTGAATTTCATAGTTTTCTACAAGGTTGCCGCCATGATTGGAATCCCTCATCCGTCTAAAGTACAAACGCATCACCTTAAAACAACGAGTTGCCTTACCTGTAACCAACCGGTAGCTCAGAAAACTGAGTTAGGGTGGATTCTTCTCGGTCTCAAGAAACAATCGCAAACGGTTTCAACTAAAGAATCTCGCGTAGTACTCGTATATAATAATATTTGACCTAGAAAGACTAAGTTCTGGGAAATTGAAAAATGGACATCGAATAACGCCGTCGTGGAGGACAATCGCGAATAATAAAGGGAGACAAAACCAACCTAGAAATCTTGTGGAATCTACAGCGAGACCCATGGAATTATTTAAAAAAAACGATTCCTTATATCAGAGATAGCCAAAATATTCGATCTTCTATGATGCTTTCTGCCCTTCTTCACCCCCCCCTTCCTCCCGTAATTATTATAGGAAAACTATAAAGTTTCTCATCCGCCATGGATACCAGACGACATGAAGAAAAAGTTGATCAATTACATAACAACGTTCAATGAGCTTCAAAAACTAAGAGTTCCACTCTTATGTATTATGTTCGATACAGCAATTACCCTTATTTCGGGAAAAATCATGGTGGCTCCAATAAGTGAGAAATGTATTCCAAAACTAGAACTCTGTGGGCCATTATTATTAACAAAATTACAGACGGTATTAAAAAATTAACGGAAATGGGAGGAAATTCGAAGCGAAATCCATGTTTACCTCCATTTTTAGACAAGCAGAAGATACTTCAAATAGGAAAGCGATGGCAACATGCTTTTTTTTTTAAGTTTAATTAAAACGCCTGATCATCCTATCATATACATATGTAAGGGTCGATTGGGGTTATTAAATTTCAAAAAATATTTTTAACTATTCTGAGAAATTTTAAACTTTGGATATTTTCTAACCTCAGCTTTAAAATTTTACGGCTTTTTATTCGAACTTCGAAAATTTGGTCAGATTCCAGAATTTTTATAGACCTTAAGATTATTCGATACTTGGACAGATTTCAAGGAGAAAAAAGAATGTGATGAACTGCTAGAAATGTTAATGTGGTAATCTTAAATAGATAAATGGCTAATATCTGTTAAGTCTGAAATTTTTTGCTCAGCTTTCCGAACTTCAACATAATGCGTTTGATATAATCCGAAGTCAAACAAAACAAAATCTCGAAAATTTCATAAAGAATTCTATAAAAATCTCGACTAATCTCGAGTAATGTCAACGCTTATGTCAACGCCAACCCAACAATGCACAATTCATCTCCTTTCGCTATCCACAAACATCTCCAAGCATAAATTTTAAATAATCTCGTAAAACCTCTAAAACTCTCGAAATAACTTCACAACTCAACACCAAACAAAACTCTTATAATGCCGAAAATTTCCAAGATTCTCGAAATTTTGGATAAGCTTCTAGAGAATCCATGCGCTTGGACGACTATTTTTGAATGCTATCGTGTTGTATTAAAAGGTACAGGTAGAAAAAATAAAACATTAGATATTGTTTTCCTTTTTATTCTTGTACCTTCTAATAAAAAGAAAGTGACAGACCAGAGATTAGCTTTCTTTAAAATAAATAATACAACACGAACACAAGTGGCACTACTAAACGAGTTCAACTAATCGTGATTAGCTAAACTGTAGTCTGTCACTATTACAAGTGTTTTGATATATTTATAAGAATTATGTATGATGGTGTGTTACTTGTATAATTTGAATGACAAATGATCCATGATGATCATGGTCTATACATTTTATCTCACACGTTATACATCGTTGACCTACGATCTAATTATCATTACATAACAACAACAAAATATCACGTCATATGAATATAAAGATGAAACATTACTAAATGGTAAATTGTCAATCTCACGTCATCGTTTTGATTAAAATCGTCGCATTCGTTCTAATTTAATTTAAATTTTTTGTTTTTGAAAAATTCTATTATACATCTTTGGCTATTATTACTGTCATATACTCGTAGATAGATATAAGTATGTACATATATAGAGTACACTTCACAAATGTTATGTATACTTATACAGAGTAGTTGTATAAATGTTTTGTGTAGGTGCAGCACTTGTACATCCGGTCCATATATATATAAATTTGAATGGAATATCAAATCACCAACTAAATCGCAAATTTTGCGTCGCGAGATAATCTCCACATGATAATATGTGATGTACCGCTCGATATGATCGATAAATGGCGGCCTTTGATCAAAATCATCATTCCGCGCAAAGTAACATTGAGCGCATCGAAATTGGATTACAACATGAGATATTATAGACGGGAACAATAGACTGTATACATAATATTAATTTGTTCTGTTTATATTCTGTTCATTTGTGTCAGAATTTTTTTTTTTTTTTTTTTTTTTTGTGCGATTAACTCGTGTGTTACAATTAATAATAAATGTTAATGAAAGGTCATCATTATTTAGTTAATGAATAGTTTTTTTTTTTTTTTTGAAATTTTAATTGGCGTAATATGACTCAGTTTTTTTGTTTGAGTCTTGTTTAGATATCTATTTCACGATCGAAACCGCAAGAAGATAGATTTTTATGAATGAATAAAGTGTGATCTGTCGGAAATTAAGTGATTTTGCTTTTATTAAGGCAAACAATTATTATGATAAATATGGGAAATATTTGGATGAGAAGATCGCATTACTATTATTAGGATGTGCTATGACAAAATTAATGTGGCTGATGTGAAAGAGTCAGAAATTATTCATTATGTGTGAAATTTCATTTTCAGGGACCAATCTAAAAGCTGAATGATATTCGGAAAATCATAATTCGATTGACTGTCAAAATCCTAACAATTTGATTTATTTCATTCCTTACAAAATATCCATGCCATAAAACAATACAAATTGAAAAATTTTCATCAGGCAATACTGTTTTCATCTAAACTCAGAATTTTAAAAATAACCTCGGAAACGGAAGTTCAACATTTAGGTCATGGTCGAAAACGTTAAAATTAAAGATACAGATTAAATTAAAAACCATTCGTGGTTTTAAAAAAGGTGTTTACTCTTTTGAAGACACATTGCTAAAATGGAAACCAAGATGGCTCGAAATTAGAATTCGTTGTTTTTATGTACATATCAATTTTTTGAACAACCCCTTTTAGAACAAAATGAGAAAACCACCTAATTCTTATTTGGTGCGAAACCTTGGTTAACACATTTTATTCAAATCATGGTTTGTCGAAATTATTAGGTAATTAGAGATAAATAAACCTTTTATAGGATTAGAACATAGCTCGATTTAAGAATATTTAGCTAATTGCTAACTTTTCGAATATTACTAATTTTATTATTTTTTAGTCATTGACACACACATTCTTTCTCTGCAGGGATTTATCTTACAGCTCTTTTATTTAAGTAGAACATCTGACCTCGAATTTGGCGTTTGAAGTGTCAACGGATTAGGATCACCCAACCGTCTTAGTTAGTCCTAACTCAAATTAAACTTTGAAATTAAATTATTTCACAATTTAAATTATAGTTCTAAAATAATTTAATTTCAAAGTACAATTTGTGGTAAATCGAAAAATATCTTCGTTATATTTTTTTCCATAATTCGATAAATTTCGTTATCATGCCCTCGAATGAAGTATAACTGTTCATGCTTAAATGAAACGTTTTCATGTGTTGATATGAGCTGAAATCCATAGATTTGGTTAACGCCGTCTGATGACAGCTGAGTCAATATTGTTTTTGAAATTTCTGTATCTGTTTGAGTCCAGCTGAAGAAGCAAGACATATACTTTCGCGAAAATATGACCTTGTCTGATGGGCAGTGTAACTTTTACATGCTATTCTTATTCGGACGCCATTAGATCGACCTTGTAAAAAGTGAGACCCTTATGAATCAGTATTTCTGTTTTTCGGACTCAACAGATTACGTTGTACGCGATAATGTGACTTTGTACTCACCCAAGTGATAAATATAGCGGCTTAAGATGTGACACATTCGAGATAGAGAGCAAATCTTTGTTTTTGACTTTGCTCGATTCTTCTAACGCCACTTACAGGCAAGACCGTGTATTAGCGAGGGGTTTTTAAGGTTAAACCCCCTCCCAACTTTAAAAACAGAATTTGAATTATGGCGATCTAAATGGAACATGGTGCGAGAAAACGATAACTTAAAGACGGCGATCGAATAGTTCAGTTTGTGATTCTGATTATACGATTTTTGTTTGCCCTTTTATATTCTATAGAAAAACCCAGTAAGGATTTTTTCAAGTTTAAGAAGACAAAACTTGATTTCGTAGTTTAAAGAATTCTTTTTTTTTAATTTCATTTATTGAAGCTTTCTGAAGGGAGTCCTTACTTGATAAGTCTTTAAAGCTCTAATTGCAGTTGAACAGGGCCGCCTGTACAAAAAAGCAGCCAAAGAAACAGAATTTGGCCCGCTGTTTTTAGGGCCCCGTGAAAATTGTACATATATCCTGCGTAAACTCCAGAGAAATCCGTTTAAAGTTATCGCAGATTTTGGACTTAGGAAAATTGAAAATTCAAAAGAGTGTAGTAAGATGCAATGAATACACGATAGAAATGAGGCTCCCGAGAAATTTGAAAATAAAAATTAGAAGAAACAGTATTGTGGATGTCTGACGAAGTAAATACGGTCTCGGAGATTCTGACAAAGTGGCAGTGAGAATTGCAAAATGGCGTTGTTTTGCGCTATGTCCAACGGAAACTCAGCAACTGCAATACTTCAGCAAATGCAATAAATGATTCACCATTCTCTGTATCAGTTTCGATGTGACAGAGAATAAAAAAATGTATTCTGGGTCGTTTCGTCTGGCTATAGCTCCTATATTCTTAAAAAGAGTTCTTAACGTGATAATGTAGCTAAACAAACTCTTTACTCAATCAATTATAATTGAAGACTTTCCGAAACTGCTGCTCAAGAAACATTCATTGTGTTCTTCTCTATGATTATTACGAATCCGGCATTATTGCAACAGTACCCAGGTTTTTAAATGCAAATCTGGTTGAGTCCATCAATCTCCAACTCAACCCCCAAATTAATCCCAAAAACAGTCCTTACTCCACTCTTCTCCAATTCAACTTCAATTCAACTCCATCCCCACCTTAAAACCAACCCTAAACTCTGTGCCACCACAACTTTCAACTCAGCCTCTCTCTAACTCAACCTTCATCTCAACCTCAAGCTCAACGCTCAACTCGATTCATAAATCAACACCATCCCAAATCAAAAGGGCCTGAAAAACTACATGCGTACAAGGATTTAGCTCAAATCAACTCAAGCTAACTATAGGTTATGTTAGGTTTGTGGCGGTCCAGTAGGACCGGCATAGACACAAAAATAGTCCGTATCCATAGCACGATTTATTGTTTATCCTCCTAATCGTTGGAACCATTTTGAGCTATTAGCAAAACGCTGGATACGCCTGACGTCCATTTTACTTAGGTCCGTCAGGTCATTGAAAAGGAATGTTCCTAGAAACTTTAGTCTGTTTTGTGCCAGACGAGAACAGGTGCAAAGAAGATGAAGTACTGTCTCTTCCTCCGTTGGCCAGACCTGCCGAGTTATTGCTCATGAGGTATTGCTATTTGACAATCTGCTAGCTAACCCTAACTTAACCATCAATTTAAATCCCAAATAAATCCCCATCTAAATTGCTCATTCAATTCTAATCCAATCCCAACTCAATTTCAACTCAATCGCAACTCAACCCGCCAATTCACCCTCTCTCACTCCCACCACTAATCCTCAACTCAACCCCAAACTCAACGCCCAACTCATTTCTCTGTAAACGCGGATCGAAAACTACATGTAATACCGACATGGGTTTAGCTCAATTCGTATGACAGGTACCCGATCCTCTTGACGTATAGGTTCCAAACAAGTTTAAATTCCGTGAGACCGTGGATACAGACATTCAGACATATGTATGGATGGATATTTTTTTTTTTTGCATTTTCAGAGTCAGGAGCCTTTAAAACATCGAAAAAGTGGACAAAACCAATTTTTGGTCATTTTGGGCAGGATTTCAACAACTTTCGTTCTCGTGGAGTGGTTGTTCTTTTTCCTCTAAGCTTTTAGGACCGCAGACGTTTACGATCGGATTAGCATCAGAACCGAGTGATGGCCAATCCAAAGCTTGAATGCCATTTTGCTCTTTCCACTGGGCGCAAATGGGACTATAACATATAGGGTCGTTATCCTCTAGTATGATCCAATCTTTAAGCGATATTATTCGATATTTTCGGAATTATTCGAGTTTTTAGGAATTTTTTGAGATTTTTTGAAATTGTTCAGTTTATTTCAGAAGCAATTTATGACTTTGTAGTTAAGTTTCTTGGCGTCTAGATTATTCCATAATTCTGAAGTTTTTCAATATTTTACAAACGCTTGCGCCTGACGCTAATGGGTTTTCTGATATTTTTCGATTGTAAGATAATTGAGTCAATTTTGAGATAATTCAATTTTATTCGACATAATTCAGAATTTTCGTGGTTATTCCGCGGTTCTCGGCTTCTCCCAAAAAACTACTTTTTGATGATTAAACGGTGTGGCATAGGGATTATATTTGCTTTTTCAGAGATTTAGAGACATTTTTGGAACTTCTTATTCGGGAAAATTCCAAAATTTGTTCATGATTCGAGATATTTGAATTAATTGGAGATTAAGTGAGAATGTTTTATTTCAGATAATCCAAGGAACGGGTATACCACTTCGGATGGACCACTAAGATCAAAACTTCTTGAAAATCTTCGATATTCGAAAGGAATGCCTGTATCAAAAAGAGTGGAAGTTGAAAACCCTAACAACAACTGTCATGGTTATTGTTCATGCTGACAATAAAGGATTAGTTGTTCCACCTCCTCCAATACAGTATTGAAATCTGTTTGCACGAAATGCCTGTCAAAACATATAAAAAAACAAAATTCTCGTGCAGCGGTAATACAAATAATACGCCTGAATGTCGAAAAAGAAGGCAATACCTAATAGATTATAATATAAAAATGACGAATTTTGTACTAAAAAATAACCATGCAAGGTTTTTGTCTAATCTCATGCAAAAATTATCAAATGATTGAACGAATTTCGTCGACAGAACTTCATACAACATTTGATGGAAATATTGCTTGTTATTTATATGACTGACACCGGCGACCGGCCATTTGATAAATTTTACATCTAGTACGTACCAGGGATATTCGAGAAAAATTATTAGATTTGAGTACTTTTGATTTTTGTTAAAGAAAATCTTTGTTGTTAATATGGCCGACCACAGGGACCAGCCATTTGATATTTTTACGTCAATTGCTTACTATAGACTTTCGAGAAAAATCATTTAACTTCAGAACTTTTGATTTTTGTAAAACAAATTTCATGTAGAATCGACTCGAGGGTTCGGCCTTTTGACACTTCCACATCTAGCGCATTCTACGGCCAATCAATAAAAACCATTAGATTTTAGGATTTTTGATTTTTGTTGAACAAATTTCGTCACTTGAAAATGAAATTGAACAAAACAAAAAGTTCGTAAAGATTTGATTTTTATTCCAAAATGGTAACCAGTTCAATCTCAGTGCTGAGTTTCATCAAGCGAATGCACTGCAGGTTTTTTGTTTGGCAAGTTTCCAAACCATAATCTGAGTTCGGAAAATAAAATTGGGAAGAATTTCTGTAATGAATGCTGTTATTAACAAAAACTTATAAAGTAGCTAAAAATCGAGTTGGAGTAAGGCGTGTAAATCTGAGCGGAATTTTAAGGTTTCGAAGGACAGAGCTTGCCGACAGCAAAGTGGTCGACGATAAACTATCGATACGACATCTGTTAATGTTAAATTGAGCTACAATCCGAATATTCGTCCAAACATAAAAGGCGGATGCTGTTAATGCGGACGTCTATATTTCAAAAATTTATTTTATATTTTTATTTCGCCATGTCCTTGGTGTCATATATTGTTTGAAAAAAAATTTATGTGATCTTGATCCATTGTAGGATGAAAAGTGTTCAGAAGAAACTGCGATAAATTGATTTTAGAAAGCAGGCCAAATATCTCCAAGACGATGTGATGAGGCGTTCCTGCCGCTAGTCAAGGTGCTTAATATGACTCGAACTAGAAAATGTAAACTGTTTAGCGAGATTATTCGAGTTTATTCTATTCGAGGAAATTAGAATTTTAGAGATTATACGAGATTTATGACCCGATAAATGGTTTCTCGAGTTCAATTAATTCGGGACTATCTAGAATTTTCGAAGTTATATGCGACATTTCGAGATTTATTGCTTTGATTTGTGAAGTAAAAATTGGTGGTTGGATGTTATACAGATTTTTCGCGATTTTCGCAGGTTTTGAATTCATGAGATTATCTAACTTATTCGTTAAGTGCGCTTGAATTCTGAGGTTATTGAAGATTGTTTGATAATTTTGAGGTTATTGAAGGATTTTAAGAAAAATTCCAGGTTATTCAGGAAAAATCCAGATTTTTTTCATATTTCAAGATTTTCAAGATTTTTTAATTTATTAGACATTATTTGAACTTTTCGAGATTATTCGAGGGTGGCAAGGTGTTAAAATAAATAAATGAATAAATGCAGTGCTGCTAAGAAAGGTATCACCTAAAAATTCTTTATTACAAAAGCAGAACTTAACTGATTTAAAACCAGATATACGGTGAAATCTTTTTTTTCTAAAAAGGTTGAAAACTCGCTACCTTAATTTATCATTTCGATGTGCTGACACCAAATTTCAATGTAATTGGTGCATAATCGCAGAACTTTCATTTAGGGCAGGTGTGGAGTTTCAGAAGAAAACATGGCCAGAATTCAACAAATATTGCGGTGCACTAATAAAGATATTTTGGTCCTTAAACACAATCCACAAATCAAACAAATTGGATTTTTACTTACATAACCAATTCAGGCCTTTAACACATTTGCAGCACCAAATGCAACATGCACTTTGAGTCATATAATTTGGGGTCGATTGTCTTAAATAAAATAAGAGCCAAATTCAAAAAATATTGCGCACTACCACACTTAGGATGGTTGGTACCATAAACAACCAATCCAGGCAGGAAACTATACATCTCTAGCTATGTGAAGTCGATTCTTTAAAAAAATCTATCAGCTAGAAGAGGTCGGAATCGGGCCTTTTCGCTTCCCTAGGAGATCTTTCGAACCGTAAGTATAACGTGTTGGTGAATGTAGGTGATTACACCAATGAACGATTTTACACACAACCGTTTATTATGGCTGTCTCCTATCAACTGCTCCAAATTCGACGAACAAGCTATGACGACCAGTTGATTCTTCGAGCAGTTATAGTAAAATTGATTATTTCTTTGGAGAATTGTTTCGGCCTTAACATCTGGAGCCGGGTTTCCTAATTAAACCGTGGCTCAAATACAAAAAATATTACGGAACACTGCCAACGATCTGTTGGCCCATATAAATTAAAAATTATATTTTCCAAATTTATTTTTACATACTTAGCTAATTCATGCTATCTTCTTAATCTCCAATGGAGCAAACACATTTATTGATGGATTTTAGTGAAATTTTATACGTGAAATATTTTATAGATCCTTTAAATAGTTCCTAATATAAAACCTAATATTTCATGGCCTGAACAATTTTTCGGCCATAAGGTTGGGCTGACGTCAGAATTTTTAAAATGAAATATGGCCCAACGGAAGGAAATTTTTTGCAATACTATTCGGACTAATGGTATTACGGTCGATACCGTAAATCAAAAATTAGATTGGCCAATTCTAGTTTTTCATTAACATCCATCCTAGCCGAGTCTATTAGTAGCCGACGCTATTAAATTTAGCGATCTGAATTAGCCAAAATCTAGGACAATGTAAGACATTTTCCTGTACCCCCGAAAAAATTTGAAAAATTAGAACTTGTCCGGCGAAATCAGGACGTCTGGCCCCCAAATCATTTATAATATATATATTCATGCGAACTGTCGAATTTCTACAAATTCAGTTTATAGCCGATTTATATCGTGATATTTTTTGTGAATTTTAGGTAGTCACGGTGATAGCGTTTAGTTGCACTTGCGACATTAAAAAATTAAAAAGAAAAAAACATTTAGGAAGAGTTTTTTACAAGCAAAACTCAAATTGAACAAAATACACCAGTCCCAGACTTTTTTTGTGGAAAACATATCAACAATGTAATAGCATACATACAGGCGCAATAAATTAATGAATATCGGAAAATGGTATTTATGTTCTAAGCGATGGAATCGTGATGATATTACACAAATTTTTTAAACATACAATTTTAGATAAAAGAAACACAATGGACTCGGTTCGGTAGGTTCAGACACAAAAGAATTTAGTTATCTCATATTATGGATTCATTTCACACTTCCTACCACCAATTTCTTTTGATTAATTTAACACTAAAATTTGCTTAAATTTACAATTAAATTATGTTTTTGTTTTGTTTTGTTTTTTTTGGAGGAAATAAGTGAAATCCATCCATACACATCATCCGTCCTCTATATCTACATACTAAATATCCGCAGGACGAGTGGGCGTGCAATTAAAACGTCTATGTAAAGCGCGAGAAAATTTTAAACTCGACGACGACGAGTGATTATGTCATCTAATATTATATTCAAAAAAAAACCTGTAAACGCCAGTATTAATAAATTTTGGTTGATTAGTAATTTGAATATTGTATGTATGTAGCTACACAATAATATAAAGTCATTACAACTTTGTATACAAAGCGAATCACTGAATCGTAATTTTTTTTTGTACATATAATTTAGAGACATAAATCTTTCACAAAGTGTATAGATATTTTCGATAATTCGCGTGCCGTACTTATTAAATTGCTGCTGCAGAAGAACACTAATATTTATCCCAAATATTTATGTAACATAAATTGTTTAGCCTATTAATCAATTTAATTCAATTATAAATTTTAACAAAATTAATTTAATTTAAATTAATTAATTAAATAGACGATAAATATTTTTAAATTAAAGGAAATAAATTTATATCTATAACTTAATAGTTTTCGACGATCTTTCCAATTTCACTTCACATCGTATGTACTTGGCGGTTTTTTTTTTTTTTTGTTGTATGATTTATGATATTTACTGATTTACATATGTATTTTGCACACTGCGTACACACGGGACATCATAAATGATCACAAGATCATGATCATTGCATATTATAGAAAATGCAATGTATTTTATTTTATATAGGTTATAGGTACACACATACACGTTTATACAAGGGAAATTATAATTTATAAATGATAAATAATTATATTTAAGTAGAAAATAATTTAAAATTATGTGCTGCAGAGTATTTGCGATTTGTATACACATCATATATACATAGGTGGTACTTACATCTTTATCCCAATTCAATATGTAGGCAAGTGGTCGTTCGGTTGGAAAATCTAAATCACAATCAAAAACAATGTGAGAACCAACTTGTGCCTCTAAATATTTTGGTTCAGTAGAACGTTCACCATATGCTAAAATATTTTCTATGTACAATAAATTTATAATAATTATTATAAATAATTTAAATTGGTTAAATTTGTTTAACATTTTTGTTTGTTATTGTTAAATCACATTACAGAGGGGTCTCTATAAAAGCACTTCACGTTTTTTTTTAATTTTTTGTAATTGAACACACAATTAAAAACCATTTAGCGGTTTTTTTTGGCAATAGCACACTTCAAGTCTTTTGTTTTTTGCTAATTTTACTAAAAGATGGTTCACTTACACTGAATGTTTAATAAAAACTAATTTTATTTATTAAAATTTTTTATTTTTTTTTTTTTGTTGGTTATTTCGTTACGGATTCTTAATATCAACTGATGATTTTGATCCATATAAAAAAAAAACAAAGTAATAAGTGTTTATAAAAATACATGGACAACTGTAATGCTAGTGTGGTGATATATTACGATGTTGTGCGATGTATGAAAATTGTTTTGTAGAAATATGTTGTTTCATCAGCATTTAATGCATTGATAATATTTGTGCTAATTAGTGCTCATTGAAAAAAATTAGTGCTAGTCCAGGAGCCGAGAAAATTTAAAAAGAATTTTAAGACGGTAAAAAGACACAAAAACAAAAGCAGACTTTCGGCGGAAACCAGAAAAGATTAACCAACTAACTTAGTATTTTTTTGTTAGTAAAAACAATAAAGCAATTTGTGCTTATCACAAAAATATAAATTTTTACAATTTTCATTCATTAAATTGTGGAAAATGAAAATCGATGTATCCCCTAAATGATACTACACGGAACTATCCAAGACACATTTTGCGTTCAATAATTTCCAAATTGAACAACAAAAATAATTGATTTAACCCTTTCCTGCATAACTTTTTTTTTTTTTAAATTAAAAATTATCCTGAGATGTAAAATATTTTCTATTGGATTGTATTGGTCAAGAAAAACTTGTAATGTTGATAGTTTTTCCGGAATTTCCATTTATGTGTCTCAATCACATATGATACACTAAATAATATTTTATTTTCATTCAATGAAAGGAATAAATAATAACTTTATTAATAATTCAGACTTTTACAATTCAAAATACAAGAATATCATACAATATCACAAATGTTGTTCAAAATAAAAATAATAAATGGAAAAAGGAGCATTTTTACAATTCCGATCCTTATTGAGACACAAAGGCCCACTACATTTAGAACATTTAATAAATATTAATTTTCCACAATAAGGCACTTTGCAACCAAGGGGAGATTTCATCCACTCTGGAAAGTGATCATAATTATCTCTGCGTACTTCCTTAGGTGGAATATGAGTGGCATTTGCTTTTTTCCGTTTTAACTCTAAGAGTTTACTTACAGTTGAAGAAGGTCTTCCTATTCTTGTTTGCTGGCCGATCATACATAGCGATTCTGCTACTATGGATTTAAAGTCTGCCAATGATAACAGATTTGTTTCTGCGGTGCCGTTCGATCTTTCTACTTTCCTAAAATAGAAAAAAAAACATTTTAAACCAATCTAATGTACCTGTACAAAGTCCAACTATTACTTATGGATAAGTCCAAGAAGTGGAAAAATACACGGAGATACCACTTCTTGGACTTTAATTTTATTTTGCATCTGGCTAAAAAACTGTCCAATAAATCCACACCCCCCATGAACTTATTATATTCCAAAACAATGGATGGGCATGGTATAGTGGTTAATTCGGTCTTTTTATCTCGCCTTTCTGTATTTTGTACAGGTTGCTCACCAATAAAATTTGATATCAAATTGACAATTTTCGTATCCTTCCATGATACAATACATAGACTCATGTCATCGATATTAATAGTCAATTCCAACGAAGTTCCACAAGGTTTAGCTTTCCAACTCTTTTCATCTGGCAGTGCATAGCTGGCTACTCTATTTTTACGTAGAGTTCCTAAACTTAAAATTCCATTTTTTCCTAGTTCCAGAATCAAAGGGATGCTACTGTAGTAGTTATCAAAATAACACTTGAAACGTTGATGTTTTGGTATATTCTGTGTATAGCTCAAAATTATAGCAGTATCCTGATATACCAGCTAAAATAAAAAACTTATAACCCGATTTGTGCGGTTTTGCTGGCAAATACTGCTTCATAAAATGCCTTGCTTTTGTAGAACACATTTGTTCGTCGACGCATACATATTGCTCGTAAGGGACTTGTTGAAAGTTTTTTTTTTGTAAAATTCCAACTAGAGGTCTAATTTTATGTATCCGATCGTGTTCAATATGTGCCCTTGGCAGCATACTGTTGTTGTCATTAAAATGCAACATCTGTTTGATTTTCTCAAACCTATTGAGTGACATAGATTTTTGTATTAATTCGTTGCCGATTGGCTGGTTCCAATACTTCCGTGTGTTGGTAATTTGAACAATGGATGTTAACAAACAGATGTCAATGAATTTTTGAAGTTCGGCAACCGTCAAATTTATCTTATTATTAATATTTTTCTGGAATGCATACACATTTGATTGGTGAACTATTAACTCCAACAATTAATCGGTAAACAAAAATTTAAAAAATTCGTAAGGTGATTGTAACTTTTTTATATCTGGTGGCAACTGATCTTCCCCTAAGAATTTTATAGCCTCTTCGCTAATATCGTAAGGCATTTGTCGCCATTTCAAATTGGACATTTTTTGTGTCAACTGGATCATTTTCTCATCAATAAATGCTCTGCGCTTAAATGTTCAATCTCTACATCCTGATCGACCTCATCTTTGTCAAAATCGTTTCCAAATTCATCTTCACTTTCGTCCCATCGATCAATTATTTTCATTATTTCCTCTTCCGAAAGAATACCTGGTCGAGGCCATCTTAGCATGTCTATGAAAAAATACTTGTTTAGTTGCATAGTATTTCACATATGATATTATATCAAATATGATAGATTTTTTATTAGAACCCTCATTGCGCACTATATCTATTGGATATTATACACTTTATCGCAATTAATAGGTTATAATTCTAAATAAATTTGTATATTTTATATATAGAATTTATTTAATAATCATTCTTAATTATAAAAGTACAACTTACTTATCTGAACAGTTTTTTTAATACAAGTTATTGAAGAATTAAAATTTCCCAATATATGATCGACGTCAACACAATGACAAACTTGAACAAACATGCGAATTTTAAGAGTGTTGTTGATTTTACACTGTTAGAATTTATTTTGTGAATAAATATAGTGTTATCGTAGTTGAAAAGCGAAAAATATTAGTACATTTCCTTGTAGTTATATCAAATATGATATACAATGCAGGAAAGGGTTAAACTGTTTCCGACATAAAATGTTTTACAAACCAATACAAATGTCACCGATAGAAATCCGTTCGGTAAAAATATTGAGCAAATTTTCGTTCAGTGTATATTTTTCTAAGTTGCTGTATATTTTGCTAACGAGTTGTCAAAATAATAAATAAAAATAACAAACTGGTATTTCTTTACGGTTGACTCAGATTAATGTTTTTTAATTTGCATTAAAATGGTCCTTAATCGGGACTATAGCCCGTAATCATTATTATTCAGGTGGGCCACTTGCCTGATTGGCTAACAAATTAGATTACGTGGTATCTAATTTTTATTTTGTTTGCATATTTATTAAAATCATTCATAAAACGGCCATTAGATTTTTTCTAAACTGCGTTCGTCAATATTTTAGAAGTATTAAATTATTCTAATAAATATTATAAAAAATTAATGGCTTCCACCGGTACTGGATTTCATGATATCGCCCCTGATTTTCACTGGAAAACGGGATAGTTTAACCAATAAACATTTTCTTTGTAAATTAGTGAAAACGGATGGGAGTGATGCAAATTTTCAACACACATTCTGGGGAAGTACCAACACAGATGAACGTAGTGAGTTACTCCTTGATTACCTTATAAGTAGTAACCTTCATATACAATGTAACATAAGCAATAAGCCCACTTTTGTAACTAAAAATAAATAGGAGGAAATAGATGTTACGTTTGTCTCAAACATTTTATTGAATAGTCTATTAAATTGGAAAGTGTGGGAAGACCACTTCTTTTCTGATCAATGTTATCTTCAATATGAAATGGTCATGGCATCTCCTAAAAGTTCAATCTACTGGAATACGAGGAGAACCGATTGACGCAAGAACCTGATGGCATAGGGGTAAATCTCAGCCACTTTGGTGGTCCAAGAAGATTCAACAAACCCGTCAAAAATTTAAGGGACTCTTTAAAAAATCAAGGAAAACAAGAGCTGCTGTAGACTGCAACTCCTATAAGGAAGTCCTCAAAATTTACAAATATGAATTAAGAAGTGCCAAGAGCAGATCCTGGAGACTACACTGCGGCAAAATCCAGTAGTCTTCGGAAATGTCAAGACTCCGCAAAGCCCTATCCATTGGCCCTTCCATCGCAAGTTATATCCAACGACCGGATGAAATATGGACCACTAACAGTGTGGAATCGTTGAAATTTATAATGTAGACTAACATTCCAGGTTGACCCGAATCTGCGCCTACTACGTCATTAGGTAGCAGGTCAAGTAGCCTCGTAAGTCAAATTATTAGCAGAAGGAAGATCCTGAGGGCGATAAATAGCTTTAAACCATATAAGTCGCCAGGACCTGATGGTATTATCCCTCGCGGTACCCTTGGTGAATTCATGGAAAATGCTCTGTGTATTCTTTCTATATAGGCCAAGGGTTGTGGGTTGAATGTGAACCCACACAAAACTGAATTAATTCTCTTTTCTAAGAAATACAAACTTACTTATATCGATCCTCCCACTTTGAATGGATTCAGCTTGACTTTCATAGATGAGCAATGTTATTGGGTCTCGTTTTGGTTAACAAATTAAATTGGAAACCTAATATTTTGGAAAGGGTAAAGAATGGTACGGTAGCGCTATACTCTTACAAAAATATCATTGGGAAAAGATGGGAGCTAGAGCCCCGCATCGTTCGTTTGCTGGACACCACAGTAGTCAGACTCATTCTTTAGTACGGTGTAACAGTCTGGTGGCATGCTCTGCACAAAACCGCCAACCAAAAGCTGTTGACGAAAGTTCAGAGAACAGTCTCCCTGCAGATTAGTGGTGGAATGAGACTCTGCTGTATCTGACTCGTCTAGATATTTTGGGAAAACAATTGGCAGCTTGTACTGCCATACGATTAAAATCCACCTCAATATGGACCTGTAACAATGCAGGGCACTCATCTATATTGTGGAACAAAGGGATTCGTAAGACCATCGACTATATTTTCCCGTCACTGTCTTTTGACACAAAGCTCCGGAACATGATCCCTTCCAGGGAGGACTGGATGATGGATATAGTTATGGAATTAGGAGTTATAAACTTCTTCATTGTTGGTTCAAAAAGGGATCTAAAAATCGGGGCTGGGGTGTTCTGTGAGGAACTTCTGATAAACCTCTCCTTCCTTCTCCCCGACAATTGTAGCATTTTTCAAGCTGAAGTAACTGCCATAAAGGAAGTCGTGGACTGGTTGATGTATAATGTAATATCGCCTGGTGATATTCGCATATAAACGGACAGTCTGGCTGCCATTAAAGCGCTTCAATCACACCTCCTCACGTCGAAAGTAGTCCAGAACTGTACCCCTTCTCTTAATGAGATATCAGATCAGTTCAACATTCATATTACGTGGGTGCCAGGGTATTTCAATAATACAGGGAATATAAAAGCCAACAAGCTGGTTCGACGTGGCACCATGGGCCGTATTATAAAAAGCGGATATTGAAATGCCTCTTGCGCTATGCAAACTACTTCTTCAGGAAGAAGGGCCAGAAGCAATACCCCTAAATGACACTATATCGAAGACACATACAGTATTATGCATCCAATAATTTCCGAATTGAACAAAAAAATTATTGATTTTAACTATTTCTGACATAAAATGTTTTAGAAAATAATAAACTTGTTGTGTCATTCAAATTACGTTGCGCTTCATTATAGATAATTCCCAATTGCTTAAACATTGTTGCATTTTAAATCCGTTTAACTCCAATTTATCGGTTCAATTATTTACCATAGAGCCCGTAAATTAACGTAAGAGCATCATTAAGGGGCAACTCACTAAATACACTAATTTTATTACAACGAAAGGTAAAAGATCCCTTCACGAAATAATTAGAAGTGAAATTGTCCAAAACCCGTCATAGGCCAGCAAATATTGGAATTTCTGTGCTGGATACAGATTGATAATCTCATGTAAAGTTGGTAAGAAAATATCGTAAAACGATTGCCACTGTTTAACGCTTCTTGGTGTGTTAACGTTTTTATCCTGATCAATTTTTGAATTTTTGCCACTATTGGAAAATACATTTCATCTACTGTATCCATTTCCGACACCAGCTTTTCATGAATTTCGATTATTCGGTTTTCAACTTCGATCAATTGTTTGTAAAACACATGCGTGCTGCGGTTTACGTGCAAGGTTCAAAAGCGACGGTACAAGATTTGCGAATAATTTTGTGAGCTAGCGATAAGTTAGATGAAAAAACGAGACTTATATATACATACAAAACTACAGAAGATGACAATCCTACAATTCATCAATTCATTGACTTCCTAGGCATGCGAATAATTGCATTAAATGAAACGGTTTTCGAACCATTAGCTGTCGCCCATTAAGCCATAAAATGTTTGATTGAATTCAGAGAAATATCCGTTGCACAACGTCGATCCGTTGCAGTGCATCGTGCACCAATTTTACCAACATTGAGGTACAAGATTTGGATCTGTGGTCGACATCTTTTGTTATTCGCTTTTTTATTTCCGCTTCGCCTATTAATAACAAACCATAAACAAAGCAACGCTACAGCGAGTTTTTGTTTACTGAACTTACAAATATTTGCCAAAAATGAAGTTTGATAACGCCAAAAAAAGTTGTATATAATGTTATTAAGATTCAGAATCATATCATCATTCATGCGATAACATAAAACGCTAAATGCACAATCTATTTTATTCTATATTACTTGTATGTAAAGTCGGGTGATATGGTATACTGGTAAATAATGCAGCTTTTGGAACTTTTGGAATGAAATAAAATAATACGTGCGTTCTTTATTAAAAATAAACCCTAAACAATAAAACAAAAAGGAACGATAAGTAAAAATTCATTCTGAAAGTGGTGAAGTTGAATTATAATCCTCTCCACATTCAGCGCACATATTCTTTTCAAAATCCTCCAAGCCATCTGAAGAATCATGAACGATTTTCTTCCGTTTCTTTTCAACTTTTGCCGTTTTATTTGAGTTGTTTGATATTATCTACCGCAGTCAACACATGAGTTTTTTCTTTTCTGGAATTAATTATTTTACCCTTGGAAGTTGACGGTATTGATGATATTATATCTAACATTTTTCTACGGGTTATGTATGTAGCTGATATTCATATTATCAATCGTTTCCAATAGTAAGGCTGTTCATTTTTCTGAGGAGTTGCCGGTATTTTCAGCAAAATTTCCAACTGCAGGCATCAATTCGCTGATTCTTACAGAAGCTTCTGAAGATAACCCCAAATGTCGTGATCATACTAGATGTGTTTCCCCGCCTTATCTGGAATACCATATTTTTGGAGTTGCAGACATGTTCCAAGTTTATAAAGAAATTGCATGCGGCATAGTAAAGCGGCTGTAAAAATTGTATTATATGTGACGGCAAATACATTAGAATTAAAACTGTTCCTTGAGGTTTTTTTGGAAGGAAATGTTGTTTAAGCGTAAGTGTAAAAATGTCTGAGTTGACCACCCACAGTTTTGGAAGCTGCTCCAGATTTTCTTACAGACAAGTTCGGATGACGCTTCATAAAAAGTGTGAATCATGCTTTGCTATTTTTTTTTCTCCTCGGAATTTAATTTATGTGCTACATTGTACTACTGCGCCAACCCGAATAAAATTCGCCACACCTCGTTTCTTGTTGGAGTAAACAACAAGAAGCTTACAATGCTGGTTTTGTATCATTTTTGTTCGCTTTCGAGTTCTGTTTTTTTTATATAATTAAAATGTTTAAAATAAAGTTAAATCTCTAATATAGAAAAGCCGTGTTTTCCATGAGAACTGCACTAGAATACGATAAACTTTAAATTACTTTTATTCTGTATAAAGCGAAAAAAAAATAAATTAATAAAGCGCGAATGTGTAGGGTATTTGACATAAATACATATTTTAAGTTTAAAAATTCCCCCCTTCAATTATTTCATCAATATTTTCTTATTTCTTGCTGACGTCATTACACGCAACTACACTCGATAAATTCATGAGTTTTATCAAGTGTAACTAAAAATTAAGATATAATTGTCATTATTTAATGCTGTAACAACTTAAAATGTGTATTTATGTTAAATTCACTACACATTAGCACTTTATGAATTTAATTTTTTTTTCTGTTTACATAGAATAAAAGGAATTTAAAATTTATCGAGTTGTGCAGTTCTCATGGAAAAAACGACTAAAATCACGAAAAATCATGGACAATAAACAAACGTGATGATAGAGGAAATGGTAAATATACCATCTTCAATGTATGTATGTCATATCTCCTTTATACCAATACCTGACATTTCTACACACAAAAAGACTCAATTGATTTTTCGCAAAATAACATTCCGTAACATAAACACCATACTTCTCATGTTGGTAAATGAGCAGGATAAGGGCCATATAGCTACTTATCAAAACACTCACATGCAAAAAAACAAAAAAAAATCCTTGAAAAGTTACCGTTTCTTTTTCTTTTCTCGGTTAAACAAAATAAAATATTTTACGCAGCACGACGAGATGTATACCGATAGAGGTTTGGTGAGTAACTAAAATTTTTGGTAAAGTACTAAGTACAAATGTAAAGAGAATGTTCGTATATCCCAAAACAAAAGAGGACACTGCGCAATTGTGAGCATTTATATTAAAATAAATCAAAACATTGATCAACAATATTCAAAAACCATTTCAGAGCAGTGCAACCAAATTTTTTCTCCAGTTTTCCTTTGGCTTCTATAAATCTTTATCATTCAAAAATCAATGCATACTATTGACGATTGGAACCGTGATCTTAGACAAAATATTTTCCTACAATCGCCGTGAAAAGCAGGCTTTTTTTCTCTGTTTTCAAAGCCCAAAGTGTCTGTTTTTTTGACAGTTAATAAACAAATTACTTTGTCACACGTTTCTCTTAGAAACGTGTGACAAAACTTGAAACCGCACGCAATTTTTAAGAAAGACTAATGTTTGTATAAAACATCAAACCAAATTTTTGTTTTTCTTTATGAAAAATAAAAAAAATCTTTGACTACTCGATTGAACAAAATGTCGGTCCTAAAATAAAATCGTATTGTCAGTATAGTAAATTTTACTACAAAATTATCTTTTTATTATATTTTTTAAAATGATTGTAGGAAAAATAAAGTGTGAAACACGTCCGCAAAGTTGTTTGTCACGCTCGAAAGGTTGCTGGCCTCCGTCCCGTCGGCCAGCAATTTCCTTTCTCGCATAACAAACTGGCACTTTGCGCTCTTGATACACAAATAACTATTGTCGGCATTACGTCAATTGACGATTGGAAATAGAGAGAAAGCACTACCTATCGGAATAAAATAAAGCTGTAATACCATACAAAAATTAGCATCAGCGCTCGCAATAGTGGAAATTTTTTGAAGTTGTAATGCCGACAAATATTTTGTCTAAAATCACGGTTCCAATCGTCAATCCTTAGCTATAAAACAATACATTCAAATACATTTCAAAAAAATTTGAAAAAACTATTTTCAGAACGTATGATTAAAATTGTTTGAATTTATTAAAACCCCTTTCTTTGAATGACAAAGTTTATTCTTCTTATTATGTATATTATTAAAACTGCGCAATTAATATCTCTTTGATCTATTGTCTTGAACTATTAAGACAACTTTCACATTGCGAGTTACAGAGCATTCATAATGCAAAAACCTTTTACCTTTTACTTACAGGTTTGTATGAATTTCCAACATAACGAACAAAAATTTTTGTTTGTTATGTTGAAAATTCATACAAACCAGTAAGTAAAAGGTAAAAGGCCGGTTTGTGCATTGTGAATGCTCTGTTAGTATGAAAGTATTACGAAAATTAGGATTTTCACTAACTCGCAATTAGCCATTTGCCAAATTCAATTTTTAGTTTTATCTTTGCTCGCTTGTTCAGCGCTGCTGTATACCATAGGCCAGTAAAATTTAGATGTGAACAATTTCTTATAAAAACACGAAAATTCTTGATTTTTAATTCTTGATTCCGAACGCATTCTTTTTCTACCGTATCAAATGTCGCATAAAAGAATATACTCCTATGTCAGTCTTCAATTCTTCATTCATGGTACATACCACATTTACAAATTTATACTCAATCAAAAATAATGGATATCAGTGATAATTATAATGATGGTAAGTGTTTAATATATAATTATTTGTTTTTTGTGCTTTTGTATTAGAAAATATGTGGATGCAATTTTTTGAGGTTATGTTTTTAATTTCAGGCAAAGATAAATTTAAATGGAGTCCGGGGGATGATATTAGATGTTTAATAAATTTATTCATCGAAAACTTAAGGGCTTAAGTCGATGTACAAACATGTGAGGGACCACAATAATATAAGCGGCAATTCACATAAAAAATGGGAATATTACCTATGAACTGATGGACGAAGTCCTAAGTCCCATTAGTTTTTTGAAAAGCTAACTGATAAAATATAAATTCTACATTTTCTTTTTTAAATTAAATTTATGATTTATTTGTGTAAGTTATTGTGATGTATGTGGATATTGTTGTAATATTTAACGTAATGACGTAAGATAATATATTGTGTTAGAACTCAGAATAAGTTGTACTAAAATTTTTTGGGCATTGGGCAATAATTGTGTACCAAAAAAAAGATCAGCGTACATGGCCATTCGTTGTCTGACTCTCGGCTTATTAAGTGAATTGAATGAATAATGGATAATTAATTTTATTCATTTGAATGAATAATGGATATTTCTAAATTACGACGACCACCTTTACCACATTGGCGACGAGGATAAAAACAAATGAATATTAAGTGATATACATAAAAAAATAAAAGGATAATAACTATCGCATATACAACTAAATAAAATAAAAAATTAACACGAAGCTGCATAAAATGGCGGGTGACGATGTGTGCACTGTAATGACTACGATGCCACCATTTAATCCAAACAACGAACAATGGAAAATTTACAAAAGTCGGATTGAAAGTTTTTTTCGACGGATAAAGATTACCGAGAACGAAGATAAAAAAAAATTATTTATTGGATTTTGTCGGTGCAAATGCATTCGAAATTTTATACAATTCATGTGCTCTCCCCGACGAACCAATAAAGATGACGAAAGATGATATGACGAAATAATTAAAATTTTGGAATCATATTATTCAACGCCGATAGTTGTTTACTGCGAAAGGAAAAAATTTTATGAAATTAAACGTAAAAATAGTGAAAGTATCAAGGATTTTAGTATACCAATAAAGAGTGCGGCGTCAACTTACAATTTTGGCAACAGATTAAATGAAACGATATAGTGGACAAATTCGTTACGAGTATGTCGGGCAAAATTTTTGATCGCCTAAGCGAGGAAGACGATTTGACTATGGAGAAAACAGCTTCGATTGCAATGAAATACGAGGTTCGCGGTGTAATGAACGATAAGGAAATGGCAACATCCATTATTGCTGTGCAGCACAAGCCTGGTAATATAGATCAGGCAAGACGTCAGGGTAATCTATGGAATTCAAATTATAGACCACCAAATAAGGCTTATCCAACGGCGAACAGTAATAGACTACTTCCGTGCAAACATTGTGGATTTACCAATCACCAGGAAAGAAGATGAAAGAGAAGTAGTGTGCAATAGGTGTAAGAAGGTAGGACACATGGAATCTGTATGTAGAACATCGAATAAACAAATTTGTAACATGGTAAGCGAAATGGCAGATGTTAAATGTCAAACTGTGAATAAAGAGGAGGAGATTTATACAGTTGATTGTTTGCCTGCTGATTTGTATTTTAAATATTTTGATTTGATTTTGAAGGACAGATGATACGATTGTGAGAGATTATGGTGGTGAGATTTTGAAAGTTGTTGGTAGTATCACACCTATGGTCTCTCACAATGGTTTTATACGTCCATTTAGATTTTTGATCATTGATAAAGCTCAGGTGCCGATAGTAGGGCGAGATTGTTTTAAAGATTTTAATATTAAGCATATTTTTGTAAACAACGTATGTAAAGAAAATACGAAATTGAAAGACGTTGTGGGAAGTTTCCGGAATCTTTTAGTGATGAAATCGGATGTTTGAGAAACGTGAAAATCGGTTTAGAAATGGATGGGGAAGCTAAGCCTACATTTGTAAAAGCGCGATCAGTTCCTTTTGCATTCCGTGAGTCTATAGAGAGACAGTTACGCGATTTAGAGAGAAGGGGAATTATTACGAAAACTGAGTCTACTCAGTGGGGTACGCCCCTGGTGCCAGTACTTAAAAGTGATGGTAACATACGAATATGTGCTGATTATAAGGTCACAATTAATAAGCATTTAAAGGATACGAATTATCCGATTCCCCGAATTTCAGACATTTTTGTCAAATTAAAAGGTTGTAGACTGTTTTCTAGTGTAGTGTTTTTTTATTCGCTCCGGATAGCTGCTATCGAGAGCCATCAAATGAAAAGTGGCTCCGGATAGCGCTCCGTATAAATACTCGTAGGTAGACGATATTCTTGTAGGTACAAAAGACGAAAGTGAACATGTTGATCGAATTTCTGCAGTTTTCGAAAGGTTGAGAAAGGCAGGGTTGAAATTGAACAGACATAAATGTATCTTTTCGAAAACCCAGATTGAGTATTTAGAGCATATAATATCAGAAAAAGGGTTGATTAATTAAAATAAGAATGAGTCCATATTGAACGCACCGATTCCGCAAAATGTATCGGAAGTTAGATCATTTTGTGGGCTAATTAATTACTATGGTAAATTTATAGGAAATTTAGCCACGAAGTTACAACCTATTTATTATTTGCTGCAAAAATATAAAACGTTTTATTGGTCCAATGAATGCCAGAAATCTTTTGATCTTTTAAAGCACGAACTTACTTTAGAGCGAGTCTTAATGCATTATGATGATGATTTGCCTCTTAACCTGACGTGTGATGCTTCTGCGGTAGGAATATGTGCGCTAGTATCACATACTTTGTCGTTTGCCGGTTTCACAGAACGGCCGATCGAGTATGCATCCAGACTTTTACGAAATGCCGAAAAGAATTATTCCACAATTCAAAAAGAAGCATTGGCTATAATTTTCGGGACTAAAAAATTCTTTCAGTATTTGATAGGGTGACATTTTACACTTATCACCAAATATTGATTTTCGGTGACAATAAGGGAATTCCACAAATGTCGGCAAGCCGTTTGCAACGATGGGCAGTACATTTGTCAGCATTTAATTACACCATAAAATATGTTAAATCGGATAATAATAGTGCTGATCATGACGGATGACGATTCAGGTAGTGAGGAAGAAAATTCTGCTACATATTTGAATTTGGTTGATAAAAGTGTTGATATTCCGTTAAATAGGACGACGATCCAGAACGAATTACAAAAAGACGAGCTATTAATGGAATTGAAAGAGGCAGTTTACTCAGAGAATTTTAATAAATTGGATAAAGTTAAGTTTGGTCTTTATTACGATCCTATGTATGGTGGCCTAATATTAATGGAGACGTTGAAAATCTAATAAAAAGTTGCGAAGCATGTTTGTCGAACAGAACAAATCCGCCCAAGGCAATGAATATACCGTGGGAAATTCCGGAAAGACCATGGAGTAGGATTCATATTGATTATGCTGGGCCAATGTTCGACAAGTATCTGTTAATAATCGTAGATGCTAAAACCAAATGGATTGAGGTTTTCTTTACGAAAAGTCCGACGTCATCATTTACGATAATGAAATTAGAGCAGTTATTTCAGCAATTTGGTTTGCCGGATAAGATTGTTTCTGACAACGGAGCCCAGTTTACGGCCGACGTTTTTCAGAGTTCACGAAAGAAAGGGGGATTAAACATACTTTTACACCCCCTGGCTATCCTGCTACGAATGGCGCTGCAGAAAACGCAGTCAAAACTATAAAGAACGCTATCAAACAGGCTAAGTTTGATAAGAGTGAGGCAAATATTGGAAATATTGTAAGACGTTTCCTTGTGCATTATCGGGCTACTTCTCACTGTACAACGGGTATTCCTCCGGCCAAGGCGTTATTTAGTTACACTCCAAAAATAAGGTTAGATTTATTTAGGCCTGTGAAAGTCCGTAAACCGAATGAATCTGGTAATATAGAACGTGATACATCTGAGTCGAAATCATGGGGTACGTCGAAACGAAGGTATAAGGAGAGAAGTTTTAAGGTTCGCGACACGGTTATAGTGCGTAATTTTACAGATCCTAATCACCCTAGCTGGCATAAAGCGACAGTAATTAAGGTTTTAGGTCCACGCGTTTATTTATGTTCATTAGAAGGGAATGGTAGGATAGTTAAGCGTCATGTTAATCAGATGCATTTGCGTGTGATAAACAAGCATCCGATTTCCACGAAAGCGATCGACGGAGAGAATGAAGAGATTACGTGGGAAACGAAAGACCAGTTTTGGATGATAATGAAAATACGAACTACACTTTTTTGATTAAGTTAAAAAGAAAAAATAGAGATACGAGTAGGTCAGTTTCTGAGAGTGAAAAAGTTAACAGAAATGGTAGTTCATGGAAAGATGCTAATGTTTTGGAATATGTAACGGATGCATTTTCAAATGTGGATAATTCATCAGATGTTGAAGATGCATTCGAGTTGAATCACGAGGAAGGTCATGTATTACGACCTCGTGATCTAATTGTTAAACCTTCTAGGTATAGAGATTAAATATATTTTTTTTTTTTTTTTTGTAATGTAATAGCTTTGAGGGAGGACGAATGTGATGTATGTGGATTTTGTAGCATTTGACGTAATGACGTAAGACAATATATTGTGTTAGAACTCAGAATAAGTTGTACTAAAATGTTTTGTGCATTGGGCAATAATTGTGTACCAAAAAAAAAGATCAGCGTACATGGCCATTCGTTGTCTGACTCTCGGCTTATTAAGTGAATTGGATGAATAATGGGTAAATAAATTACGTTAATTGAATATATAAAATATAAGTATTTTATTTCTAAATTAAGACGACCACCTTTACCACAGTTATATATTGAATAAATGAATTAAACATTAAAAATTGATATGGCATTCAAGTATTTAAAATTCTTAGGATTTGGTTTCGCTTTATATTGCTGTTTCTGTCAATATTTGTCATTAACCGGATCGTTGCTCCAATCATCACTATCAGTGTGAAACTCATCTGGCATGTAGTCCTGTTCGTCTAAGCATACATTATGCAAAATGCATGCTACCATAATTAATAATAGAATCAGGTCTGGGCGTCTCATGTTCAACCTGTTAAGGTGTCGAAATCTGCCTTTTAGTAAGCCTAATGGCCGTTCGATAGTGACCCTAGCTGAAGAATGAGCTTTATTATTTATTTGATGTTCATGCGTTAAATGGCCTGTTTCCTTGACGGGAGTCATCAGGTACAGTTTTAATCCATATCCAAGGTCACCCACCATGTGTTGCTCTTCAGGAAACACTATTTCATCTAAATGAGATACAGTAATTAATTAATTTAAGTAAATTATGTAAATAATTAACAAACTATTAGATATTTTGCGAATTAAACTGGACCACCTGAACAGACAAGAATCGTGAATTGATCCCACCTCGCCTGCGTAGCAATCTATAAATCGCATCTCCTCGTCACAAACACCTTGCAACAAAAATGGAATTTTTTCCTGTTCACGTAAGAATTTGGATATTCTTTAGGTGCTGGAATGGCAATGTGTGATACATCAATGCAACCGATGATTCCTAGAGATATTTTTAGTTTAAAGTCTAATATTATCCCATATATAGAATATTTACCTGGGTACCCAGTCTTAGTCAGGAAGTGGTTTGCTGTTTCGAGAACTTTTCCTGACGATAGCCAGTCGATTTTTTTTTTTCATGGTTCAGTTTTAAAATAGTCTTGCAAATGTCGAAGACTACTTTCCAACAACCATAAATTGACACCCCAAACCTGTCCGATACAGATCTGTAAAAATATAATACGTTTAACATATTCATGTAAGAACGATATTAACTAAAAATGTTACCTGAAACATTCGGTATTCGCTAAATACCGTATTGTCATTAGTAATTGCTTCTCCAATTCTTGGATGACCACGTGATACATCGATGTATTTACTTTCAATACGTGATATTTCTTGATACAATTTTTCCATTATACCGGGCTAAGTGGTTCGCCATTGAACGAACAAATTGTATTTTCATAATACAATAAATTTTTGGGGTTAGTTGGTTTATTTTCATCGTCCGAATCACTTGAATCACTGTCGAATGAGTCCCAACTGATTTTGGCACATAAGGCTATTCCAATAATCTTTTATTTGCTATCCATTATTTAATAAATTAACACTTTATATAAACACAATAATATGTCTTGCCAAACACACAGCTTAAATGTATATATACATATGTCAAACTGAAAAAAAGTGCGCGGCTGTCAAAAACGTATTCCATTTATTCTATTTTGTTTTTTTATTACAATTCGTTCAGAATATTCTAAGGTCATGTGATCGGTATTCTATTCCTTCTATTCTTTCTGTAGAATGAATAAAAAAAACACCCATAGTATTACTACAGAATACAACCAGAAGAGACATAACGCTGTTTTTGTATAGAAAAATGTGGACTCATTTTTTTGACCTTGATTTGCCGAAGGTAAGAGAAAGTTGGGTTATGTATTCTTTGGTTTACTGGTTTTGATTTTTATTTGAAATAATAAAAATTGAGAATCCTAAACAGTGCAGTTAGTGAAATTATTTGACAAGTTTTGTTTTGACAGCATAATTTGTATTAACTACTATAATATTCAAAAATAATTATACCTCAATGTCCAAAAAAGAAGTAAAGATGAAAAAAAATTTGGTTCACGCAATGTCTATTCTGGTTAATCTTCCTTCTGTGGTAATACATTTAATTATTAACGAATGGAAAATGTAGACCAACATTGGAGATGTGTCCAAAAAACCAATCGTGTAGACAGAAAAAAAATAACAAATACATATGAAGGTTATATTGGCCCAACATTGGTATCCATTCACTCAATAGGCGGTTTTTATAAAAAGATCAAAGGAAACTACCAACGTTGGAGTGTATATTGGTACTTCGTCTACACGATTGGTGAGAAAAAATGTATTTTTGAATACTTAACGGCAGATGTCACTAAATACAACTGTAGATGTCATTATATTTTATTATTTATAAACAAATAAATCCAAAATGGAATCTTACTGGTCGGCTGAGTTAGTGCTAGAATTTATAAATTTATATCAAAAATATCCCGAAATTTGGGATTTAAAACACTGTAAACATAAAAATTAGCTCGAATAAGCAATATGTTTGCATTGGCTTCCATCTTGTTGGAGATATTGTAATGTATGACTAGTAGTGACAACTAGTGATAAATATCAATATATAAACCACCAAAATTGGTTAAATATTGCTAGCCATAAATAAATATTGGGTACATCGTGTAAACAGTCAAATTTTATTGCACCAACATTTGCCCAACATTTGACAAATCACATTGGGCCAATGTTGGTCGACATTTTCCATTCGTGTAGCCGCGGTTTTAGATATATATTGCGGAAGTTTGAATTGAAGAAACTAATAAATAAGCGGAATCAGAAACAAGAATTTGGTTAAAATAGTGAGGTTATGTTTCGAAGTTTTCCATATTTTTTTATTTTAAACTGAGTGCAATACAAACGTAATGAATCGTCTAACAGAAAGAAACAGTTCAACAAGTATTGCGTTACTTTTTCATCGAAAATTTTGGTCCTCGACAAGCGGCGTACCCAGATTTTACATCCGTCTGGTTCCTTATTTGGTGTTGGGAAAACAAAATGTTTGGTCTGAATTAAACATTTTTTTGACATATCTTATTTGGCCCTTATGATCTTCCTACATTAGAAAACAACACAGTGGCAACTTTTGCAGATGATACGGTGATCTTAGCTGTTGGAAAAAGCAACGAAGAATCAACACAGAAGTTACAATCAGCTATAACTCAAATATATAAATGAACAAAAAGATGGAGAATAAAACTAAATAAAGCTAAATCAGTTCACATCAACTCTACAAACAGACAATTCGAACATATCTCGATTACCATAAATCGGGAAATAATACCGCATGCGAACACAGCTAAGTATCTCGGCATGACCCTGGATGCTAAACTACGATGGAAAGCACACGTCAAGAAGAAAAATGAAGAATTAAGACTTAAATACAGAAAAATGTATTGGCTGATGGGAAGAACCCTTCTTTATCAACATACAACAAGCTTCTACTTTATAAGCAAATATTGAAACCGATTTGGACCTATGGTATTCAGCTTTGGGGTTGTACCAAACAGAGCAACGTAAATATCATCCAAAGATTTCAGAATATGGTATTAAGGAACATCGTTGATGCACCTTGGTATGTCAGGAACAATGACATTCATAGGGACCTTAAAATGAACCTCATCTTAAACGAAATCCAGGAAAAAGCACGGAGACATGAAGAAAGGCTCCGCCAACATGTGAACATTGAGGCAACTTGTGAACATTGAGGCAGACTTAAAAGAACCAAACCTTTTGAGCTGGTGTGATTGTCAGTTTAAGCAGCATTGTGCTGATCTAAAATCCACTACAAAGAGGTGGTTTACTTCAATTTACCAAACACTATGGAACGCCAATGGGAAGAAGCCATCGATTAATTTAAGTTAGCAAATTAAGTCAGAAACAAATTGCTCATTAGTCATTCATTCATTCTCTATTGCCAAATGCGAGAATTAAGTTTGAGAAAATCACTATGTAGATCCCGATTTCAAGATAATCCAATTTTTTTTTATTTTGTACTTTTGAAACTTGATGTAATTCGCAACTTTAGAGTTTTTTAAGATTTACTTGGTGTTGAATTGCTTGGCTTCCAAAATATTCGAGATTTTTCAGATAATTCGAGTTTTCACACATATGTATATGTATGTACATATTAAAGATTTTCGAGATTATTCCTGATTATTTGAGATTATCCAAAAGTCGTTCCTTTATTTTGTCATTGAGCGTAGATTTGCTTAGTATTACGCAGATTTATAGGCAACCCGAGGTGTTTTAATATTCTGAGATTATTCGAAGCTATTACAGAGTTCAGATGTGTACTTTAAAAAGGGGATGGGGCGAGCGGTGTAAGCACAATATTTATTAAAACTCCTTATTATGTTTAGCGGAAGACAGAAAATAGATGCATAAAACGGCAAGGATCAATCCCAGTTGCTATAGTTTCGTGTAGCTTTATTGTAGCAATCCACTAAAGTACAAAATAAAAAATGTTTGCAATACATAAACGATCATAAAATAGTTAAATGCGGAGAGCGCGCATTTTTATACATAACAGACAAATTGATTGGAGACATTTTATTTCCTGTTATTATTTTGAAAGTAACTCGTAAATTATTAATTTACATAACACATGAGATTAATACAAAAATATTATTGTATTTAGCATTTTATGTAGAGCGAACGACACTGCGATTATTACGTCACAATATAATAAAAGGTTGGAATCTTTGAAAATTACTTGCGCTAAATGAAGACAAATTCTTTAAAATTATCACACTAAACAAATACAAATGTACGACATTGTATGAGAAATATGCATATCGAGCTGTTGTTTAAAATCAAGGAAATATAAATAAAATTTAAAAAGCATTTTTTTAAATTAGGCGACACACATTATAAAATAAGACGCCCCCGCCCAAATAATGCTAAATTTATATACGAAATCATCCTAATTACGAGTAGAGAGTAAACAGTAGACATCTGAAAGTCTATATAAACCATAATTACTGATCGTACAATTTATGGTATTTACTAGTTTACAGAGACAATAAGTTCATAGTTTTTCAACTACATTTTTCTATATTTAATTAGATTAATTAATTTTAATTTAATTTACACCTACTAACCTACTACTAATAATTTATTGTATTACATTATATTTTGTGAGTTATGAAAATGCAAATAAATTGATCTCATTTGACCCATGCCATTGAGCCGAGAGGCACTCATTTAATCTACTCGATATGTGTGATCTATGTGTACGAGTAAATTAGCATGTATAAGAAGTGTTGCTTATACGGGGCATGTACATACATACTTAGTTTGACTCTTATAAATGTACGAATATTATTTTATTAAAATAAATTAAAATAATCACAATAATAATTTACTTATTAATAAAAACAAAAATTGTTTATGTACATTCGCTGTGTATTTGAAAATGGTGTCCAAGAGTTTTTGTTTGATCCGAGATTCGATCATATATGGTTACGATAATAATTACGATCTAATTATACTAACTATCACAAATGTTCATTAAGGTCATCTAAGGGATGAATAATTTTAATTGACATTTACAATAATGCGCGTAATTGATACGATTAATTGCTATTGTTGGGGCTAAATGCTATGATTAAAAAAAGAAATTTTATGTTGATTTTATTACAGTTCATGCGGTTGCCTCATTTAAATCGCCTTGTTTAATAACGATTAGGGTCCTCGATTAAGACAGCAGGCAAAATCTTTACTAAAGCATGTTTAGGTAAAATTGATAGTTATCTTACCGTTAGAACCGAATTTGTGCTAATTAGTGCTCATTTGAAATATCGAGATACATAAATGTCAAAATGCGCCTGAAAGACGGCAAATATAATGAATAATGAATAAAGATTTTCAGCGGAAAATAGAAAGGATAAGCCGATACATTTAATATTTTCCAATAGTAAACTTATACAAAAACAGAAAATTATTCACAAAAAATTAAAGTTTGACATTTACATTCATAAAACGATGGAAATCAAATTAAATCAATACGCCTAAATGACGCTGTCTTGCATCATCCAAGACACATACGTGTTCAACAATTTCAAAATTGAACAACAAAAATAATTGATTTGAATTATTTCCGGCACAAAATATTTTAGAATCGAATAAAATTGTGCGCTACGTCATTAAAAAAAACTTGATGATAAAATTTGAGCTAATCCAGAATTAATTCGAATCACTTTAAGTTTGGAACGCCAAATTCTTGGCAAGGAATTGATTTCTTATCTATAGGCTATCCTAGAGTGTTCCAATACGCAGATGATCTACGTAAACACTACTCAAATTTGACACGAATGTAGCTTGATATACTGGTTGCAATATGGTAAAAAATATTTCTTGATAATAAAATGCCTTCGTATTTTTATTAAAAAGGAACTTAAAGGGAACTCAATTGTTACGTATCATTTAGTTGAAAATCAAACATCGAAATTCGAAGAGATTTAAATCCCATGATTTTGAATGAAAAATGTGTGCATTGTACCATTAAACGAATCGACGAGAGTGGAATTCTGTGTACCTACCGCCCTAAAAAAACTAATGTTGATAACGAAAAATTTTCTATTTTGTCCTAAGTGCTGTTTAAAAAATATTGTTGTCCGCCATGGACCTCCTCGGAAAAAAGTGTCCACGTTCGACTTGCTGCGCCACGCTGTCATTTATACATATAATAATTTATTTATTGTAAATTAATTTTACTTACCGTTCTCTTATATCTTGTCGGAAAGAAGAAATAACACACAAAGCTGTCATAATGCCATGTACAGGCTTAAACCGAGAAATATTTTTACTACTACTACACTTAAATTGGGATGTTGTTGTTTTATTTTTGCTGTAAGTTCTTCACCTCATCGTCGCGGATAAATTAAACGTATTAAATATTTCGATGTCCGTCCATTTCGTTTAGCTGTATGGCAATCGAAAACCATTCGAATTGTTTGAATTGTTTCCATGCTTTCAACAAGTCAATATTACTGAATTATAATGGCGGCGAAGGTCTCTCGCGTGATAATGATGAAGGCGTTATTACTACCGTTTCTAAAAAAAAATGTTTTTTATTTCTTTCGATTTTCACAATCTTGAAATATTTCGACTTCCGGTTTTTAGTGAATCTAACATTTTGGTTGCCTGAGTTTGAAAAAGTGATCATTTGAAGTTGCATATTTCGGTCTGTTTGAATACTCTTTAAGAAGAAAAATATTATATTAAATATTAAGAAAATTGGTCAACTGGAAATGGCATTTTATGATCTCATCTCGAGAATTGAAGGATTTATGGACTACTCATAGAATGGAGTTAACTCTTAACCGATACTAATGAAATTGAAGGTGTGGAATGGAAGCGGGATTACCTTTTAATTATAAAGGCCTGGAATATGGCCAATGTAATGGACTGTTAGAAATAATACAACACAACTAGTTTAACGTTAATAATAATAATATGTTCTTTATTCAACTATAACTTGTGCATGTTGGTTGTATGATGGTTGATGCTCAACTGAACTGTCAATGACATTTGTTACAGTAGCTCACTTTACAAAAGTCGCATGAGAACTTAGGATTCGTTCACATTATTATTACACGCATTTTTCTTTTTAATTCTAATTTTAAATTATTAACAATCATGATCTGGACCTGGCAAACCCCTATGACTGTTACAATTTTCACCAGCCATACCTATCCAGCGGTCTTGAACTACGACCACTGCGCGTTCTGATTTCTCCTTGTTTATTTGGAGCTTGAATGGCAGGTTGAGGAGCTACCTCACTATCACTACCCGAACTTGCTTCTGAATTTTCACCTTCAGCTGTATATTATTCCGATGCGGAATTATTTTTGATGTTCACTGAAAGATCTAATTCGTCCGCACTCACATTTACAGCGGGAGTGTTCAACATCTGATTTTCATCGTTATTGACTGTTTCTTGTGTCGGTGTTACAATTTGGATTTCTGGCAAATTAACTATTTGACCCGATTTAACATTATTTTTCCATAATGCCATTCTTTTCCATTTTTCTTAAATATCACCAAATCCCCCAAGTTCAACGATGGTAATGACCTCACGTTTCGATCATAGTAATATTTTTGCCGTTCTTTCTTATTTTGAATTCTTTTCTGAATATCTTCCTCTTTCATGTTGTTTCTGACAAGAAGTTGTTCCGATACTGGCAATCTTGTTTTGATCAACCTGCCAAAGAATAGCTCTGATGGTGTGAGACTCATACTTGCAACCGGAGTCATGTTGTACTCCATGATTCTGTATTGGAATTGGTTTACTTCATTTGCTTCGTACCAACACTTCAAAATATTTTTCGCGATTGCTACACCCTTTTCGGCCAACCCATTGCTTTGCGGATATCTCGGGCTCGAGTATTTGAATTAGACGTTGAAATCTCTTGCAAACTTCTCGAATTCAGACGAGTTGAATGGAACATTATCACTTTTAACTATCGACGGATATCCAATTTTACTGAATATCGAACCAAATTTATCGATAATGTGTGAAGAGGTCTTATTGTTGATTTTAATTGCTACCAAGTAGTTTGAATATGCGTCAAAAATTGACATGAAATCGCGACCAGCATATTCAAATAGATCAACTGACACGATGTGGTATGGATACTTTGGATTTATTTCTTGAAGCAATGGTTCCTTTTGATTGTTTCGTTTGAACTTTTTCACAAATATTGCATGATGCAATCATTTCTTTGATTTTTGTGTTCATTTCCGGCAAAAAGTACAACATTCTGGCCCTGGCAAGTGTTTCCTCAATTCCCAAGTATGGTTCGTGTGGAATAACAACCCATTTTCGAAATGCATTTCGGATTTTAGTTTGTGAAATACCCTGGCAAAATCATTCAGAGATCGATAGTCGAGCCAACCAGTTCTTACGTAATCACATACGCGCTTAAGATCCTCATCCGACGCTATTATCTGTCTATAATAATCATAATTATCCCTCGACACACAAACGGATCGTGTGGCGCTGTGAATGACTGTGTTCAATTCTGTGTCTTCTTCAATTGTGTCCAATTGTGCACGAGAGAGATAATCAGCCAACAACATATGTTTGCCCGGTTAATAAACAATTTCCAATCCCGGATACTTCAAAAGCCTCATAAACATGCGCTGCAATTTTGGTGTGACACCATCAATGTCGCGCAAATTTAATGATTCAAGTGGCTTATGATCACTTTCAACTATAAATCGACGTCCATAGACAAAGTTATGAAAACGTTTACATGCAAACACCACAGCCAAAAGTTCTTTTTCAATTTGCGCCCATCTCTTTTCAGCTTTACTAAGCGTTTTAGACGCAAACGCAACCGGATGCTCTTCTTGAATCAAACCCGAACCAAGTCCATCTTTTGATGCATCTGTTTGAATGACGATTGAATTTTCCGGATTAAATGGTTTTAACACCAGGTCGAAAAATGTGACACGGCGTGTTTGTCGGTTGGCTTTTTCATTTACAAAATGGCATCAATATGTTTTTGGGCCGGTCTAATTTTTCCATCCGACAAAATAAGACCCATGAATTTGACCTCTGATTTGCAGTATTGAATCTTGCCCGGGTTGAACTTGACATTGTTCGAGCGAGCACGCTCAAGAACGATTTTCAAGATTCTGTCATGTTCCTCTTCGTTATAGGCTACTATTGCAATATCATCAAAATATACAAAAACACCCGGTATATCACCGAAAATCTGTACCATGCGTCTCTGAAAAATCTCGGGTGAAATATTTAAGCCAAATGCAAGTCTATTGAATTTATACCGACCAATAGGTGACATGAATGTTATCAATTCTGAACTCGTTTCCAATTCCAATTGAATGTGTAAATACTTTCTTATCAACCAATTCTGAGGTCAATTCATCCACAGTGGGTATCAAATAATGTTCACGCCTGAGGCACTTATTGAGAGGTTTGGGATCCAAGCAAACTCGCAAATCACCGCTTGATTTCTCAACCACTTGCAAATTATTCACCCAATCTGTTGGATGAGTCACTGGCGTTATGATTCCCGACTCTACCATGTCATCAAGTTTTTGCTTAAGCTTCTTAACGATTGTATCCGGAAATCGCTTTCTATAATGCACGACTGGTTTGGCATTTTCTTGTAGATGTATGGTGATTTTCCCGGGAATCTTTCCAAGACCAGAGAAAACATCGATATTTTCACCTACAAACTTTTCTTCTGCATTTGAGCACATAATCGAATCAATATTGATTGGCTCAATCAATCCAAAGTCTGTGCAGGTTTCAAGCCCAAGTATCGATTCAAATGTGTCGTCAACAACAATGAATTCTGTTATTTGTTCAATATTTAATTTAGAATCCCATAATTTAATCTCGGCAATACCATAAACTTTAATTTTATTGTTACTATAGTCAAGTACAGGGAAGTCATTTTGCTCATGTTTTAATTTAATTTTTAATTTTTTAATGATTCTCAACGGTATACAATTGACGTCTGCTCTAGTATCGACTTTGAACTTAACTAGTTTATTTCCTACTCGGTATGCCTTGGTCCATCGTTTTCTTTTTGATCCGATTGAATTTATTCTAAAAACAAAATTTTTGCCACTAAGAATTGTTTCCAATTTCCGATTTTCATTCGTTGAATTACCTGATGATGATACATCGTCCCAATGGAGATTGTCAACACGTTGTTTCCCATTTGATTTTGGTTGCGATGTGTTATCCTTCGTTGGGCACTTGCTTCTGTACTCTCGGTTCCATTCGCCACCAAAGATGAAACAAATGTTTTTGTTGTTGTTTGTTTTAATCGCATTAAATGAGTCGGTGTCTGTGTTTTCCGACAATGCTACCGTTGCAATCGATTGTTTTGATGCCAAAATCCCTTTGTTGACATTTGCTGCTTCGAATGTCTTGCAAATTTCAACCACGCGATCCAATTTTTCATCACGACCATCGAGCAACTTTAACTGAAGCTTCTTGTCAAACACCCCAGTAATGATTCGATCACGCAACATTCGGTTTTCATAAGACAATCCGCACGAAGAATTAAATTCACAACGTTCAATTTGCGCACGGAGCTCGGTCAAAAATTCGCTGAATGGCTGACGTTCCTTTTGGTTCAGATTGTTGAATTTGAATGACTCCATAGTCACGATTTTTTGTGGCAGACAATGATTATCAAATGCCTTCAACACATCAGCCAATGTTCGCTGTGTTGTTACCGTTTCGGTGCGTGCTGCTGCCGTTGATGTCGCTGGAATTTCTTGTGTTGTGATTACTGTTCCAAGCAGTGACTGTTCGGATCCATCATTTGGAAACAAAGTATTGTAAATATTGGCGATCTTTGTTCCAATTAACCACAGTAAAATTGAGATTTTCGTTGCCTCCGTCTGACCATTTTTATCGTTCGCGATCATGTACACCAAAAAATCACGTTTCCAATTCTTCCAGTCGGTCGCCAAGTCTACGCAATCCAGCTCTCGCAATTGTTTTCGTGTGTCGGCCATTTCGCTTAATTTCCAGTGTTGTTTAGGCTTCAAATTAGTCCGATGCGATTACTTTCTGCTGCCCGATGATTCGATTTTATTGATGATATTTCCCGATGAACATGTGTCTGATTTCATACCGATGACTCACAAGCTGGTTGCAATCCAATGTTTCGATGACGAAATTCTCCGTTCGATTTTACTGTTCGTTGCTTTTTTGACTTTTGCATTGAAAATTCTTCTTGAATTCACATTTTTAATTATTTAATTACCTTCTTTTACTTCTGACACCATGTAATGGACTGTTAGAAATAATACAACACAACTACTTAGTTTAACGTTAATAATAATAATGTTCTTTATTCAACTATAACTTGTGCATGTTGGTTGTATGATGGTTGATGCTTAACTGAACTGTCAATGACATTTGTTACAGTAGCTCACTTTACAAAAGTCGCATGAGAACTTAAGATTCGTTCACATTATTATTACAGCCAACGGGAATGAAAGTTGGCTATTAACTTCGGTCCGCAAGGACAAAAGTGACCAAAAAGTGTGCATGTCCAAAACGGTCTGTCGGTACCCATATTATCACGTATAAGAACGGATTGTCCGATTTCGATTTTTTTTTTTGCGACAACCTGGTTTTATGGTGAAGCTGGAGAATTGAAAAGCTTTTGGAGCCTGTACGTCAAGAGGATCGGGTACCAGCCATACAAATTTACCCAAAACCACCTGTTTATATAAATATTTACCAATTTTTTATAAATGCTGGTTTGAATATTGCGTAGGGCGTTGCATTTTGGGTTGAATTGAAGGTTGAGGTGAGGGGTAAATTTGCGGGTTGAGTTAGAGTTGCGGTTCAGTTGACAATTTATTTTAGGTTGTGTTGGAAGTTAAGTTAGAAGTTAGCCTGAGTTGTTTTAAGTTGATTTCATGTATGGATATTGTTTTTCGGACGATATTGATTTGCGGATGATACTGAGTTGGGCTTTAAGTTTGACGTTAAGGAATCGAGTTACAGGTTGAGCTAGGATTGATTTGGGTTCATGTACTCATGGAGTTTTCGATTAGGGATTAAGTTAACTTCGGCCTAGACGGCCCGAAAAAATGTCCGTTCGTTTATCTCTATCTACGGATGTTGAGAACGGCTACTTAGTCCGATTTGGAATTTTTTCGCCAAACTATTTCTATGGTCAAAATGAAGAATTGAAAAGATGTTGATACCCTTACGTCAAGAGAATCGGGTGCATGCCGTACGAAATGACCCAAAACTACATGGTTATTAAAACGTGCTATTTCCCCATTATTTTCGATCCCCATTGACCATTTTTCTATATATGGTGGCTTGAGGTTTGGGTAGGGCGCTAAAGGTTGAGTTGATATCTCTACTTACTTTTCGAACCGTTTCGATTTACAGATTGAGTTTAAGGTTGAGGAAAAGGCTGAGCTGTGGTTGAGTTTATTATTTTGTTGAGAGTTGAGTTGGGAGTCGAGTTAGGATTGTATAGGGATTTACTTGAAGTTGAGTTGGAGTTGAGCGAGTCTAGTTGAGGGTTTAGTTGGAGGTTAGATTGATCTGATTTGAGTTGAGTTCATACCCCATCTATTTTGTCGAACGAAGTTTATTTCGGGATTGAGCTAGCCGATGAGTTTGGAGAGTTGGGCAATAGAGTCAGGGGGCTATTATGATATTTTCGACTCGCGCTTTTTTTCGACAACGTCGAAAATGAGGTATTATAAAATTATATCGAAAATCATATCGAAAATTTTCCTATTATGAAAGTAAAAAAGTTGGCGACCGCGCTTTATTTCGGTAAAGTCAAACAATATGCGACTGCTCTTGAGATTAGATTATTAGATTTATATGTGCGAGGGAAATGGGATTCTAAAATGATTCGTTTATTATAGTCCGCAATATTGGGGTGGGGACCAATTGTGGATTTACGATATCGAAAAAATCGTAAAAATCTGAAATCGAAAAATTTCATAATAGCCTCACACTGGAGCGGAACTATAATGGCGATTTCTTAAAATATGACCAATTCGAACGGAACTTGGCTATTTATTAACCGATTGCTAAGAAATTCGGCATGTGTGATGGAAATTCTCCAAAACTTATTTTTCATAAAATTTTTGAATTGTCCAATTAGAATGGAAATTGAACTATTTTTTAATCGATTTAGATGAAATTCTAAAATGTGTTTCTGATAAAGTTTTGCAATATGGAGAAAATTGAAGAGAATCTGACCTTAATATGTTCGAAATTCTGGAACTCTGGGGGCTATTATGAAATTTTTCAATTTCGAATTTGTACGATATCGAAAAAATTCGATCCGCCGCAGATTTACCCTATTATGAAACTTGGTAAAACACAAAATACGATCAATCTTACAAAATTTGCTAACTAAATAATAGTCGCATTTTGCCCTGAGCTTTCGAAAAAATCCGCGGCGAATTTCTATATTCGTTTCATAATAGGGCGGATATTTTCGATATCGTAAAAATCCGAAATCGAAAAATTTCATAATAGGCTCCCGGTTGGAAATGTTGTGCTAGCAGACAAATTTTCTAATTTTTTATTACATATTTCTAATACCCCTAATATTATAAGTAAAGAAAATGTCTATTATATTTATGTCATAGATTCTGGCCTTGTTCGTAAAAGAAAGTCGTTTTTTGACCATACCCATATTGTTTTATTTCAATTTATTGATAAAATAATAATTCGTTCAATCAAAATTTATATTTAAATATTTTTGTCTTTTTTTTATTAATTTTATATCAATTTCATTTTTTATAACATATAATTTAATTATTTATTTAATTTTAATATACAGAATTCACAATAAATTTTCTTTTTTCTCCATCCTATATCGAATAAAAATTACACATTTATTTAATAATTAATGTACTTTATAAATCTTATATAATTCCTTAACTTTTTTCTATTATATTCTAGCTGCATAATTTTTAATACTGTACAAATTGTTTTTTCTTTTTTTTCTTATTTTTATCTCATTAGTAAATTTTTCAATTATTCTAAATATAATTACAATTACTCTATGTAACAAAGTTTAATTATTAGTAAGTATATACCTAGTAAAATAATTTCTAGCGATTGTAAATTTATATTGTGCGAATCAAATTTTACTGAAACTAAATTAGTTGTGGGAACATTATTATGATTCTCATTCCACTCGAAATCAGAATCTCGGTTTTGGTAGATAAGTATAAATTTTTTTTGTGTCTGTGTGTAAACTACTCTAATAAGTAGGAACTAAACATTACTTTGATCAATTTATTATTGTATTTGGTCGCACAACATGTCATTTTTGTAATAAATGCTTTAGTTTAATAAATCAGTCAAACAAAAAAATAAAAAATAAAAACACAAATCGGGAAATTATCTCCAGAATGTTTCGTCATACTCGTTTTTTTATTATCCCGCTCTAGAGAGTATCGAATCAATTCAGGTTTTAATTCAATTCACCATCTTGTATGTATTCGTATTATTCAATTGATATTATGTATTTATAAAGGGTTAAATCACATTTCTTAATTTATTATTTATATATTCAACTAAAAATTTCGCACTTAAACAGTAAAGATACTTTGCTTAACATCGGATAACAATTAATTTCACAAACAAAATAAAAAAAAATTATTTACATTTCCAAACGTGTAAATCAATATGATTTAAAGAACATTTAGGAATTGATTTAATCGTTATAATTTCCAAGAAAAATACTTAAGTACATACCAAGAGATAATGAATGTTAAGTAAGTGAGTATTACGATTCGGTAAAGTGTTTGGAAGACAGAATATAATTTAAAGCAGATAAATTTACCAAGCTATTGCAACAAAGTTTAAAGTGTCTCTATATAGTAAATATACAACAAGTAACAACATATATAAAATCTATAAATTTAAATTCCAGTCAAGTAGTTAGCGCCCCCCCAAAACGTAACGTGTAAACTGGAACATAAGCCTATTTCTCTGGATTCGCTCGAATAGAATTTTTCCACAAATCGAGAAACAGATTAAGGCTCCCGCGCCGCAAAGGAACTAACTGTATTTTTAAACCGTCACACTATACATATTTGATAGGGGTACATTAAAAAAATATACAAGATGTTAAGCAAAGCATCGACTAAACTACGATCCTTAAAAATTATTCATATTTATATTATTATTGGGAGGCACCGCTCCATGATGGGAGCCTCGTCTTCGTAAAAATGCCCTCCCACCCGTTGGATATTGCCTGGTGATTGAAGTTAATGAAGACCCTAGCGCTAACGAAATAGGTGATTTCGATTTGCCCGGTAATCGTATAAATACGGTACTCACAGCTGCAACACCGTCAGAAGTTGGCTCGATTGCAACCGGTTTTACATCTTGATTCTGATTCGCCAGGCTATTCATTTTGAGCGATTGTGATTTTACAGCACGACGTCGCACAGGATATGGCGTTTCGTTGCTATTTAGTAATAGTGTAACACATGCAAAGGGTCGTTTAGCCATATGATGCATTTCAACAACGTGTCGTCGACGAGCTCGTCGTATATCTGCTGCTTGTTTAGCTTTCCATGCGACGACGCACAGAGCGAGGAATAAAAAGAAGCACGAGAAAAATACCGAAAAGAATACAAACAAGTCGATGTGCAGCTGATCCTGTCTAAAGAATACTAATCCATAACTACTGGCACTAGCTCGGAGTGCCATAAAAAATCGCGTTGTGCTAAGATTATGCGAATTCTGCGGTAAAGTCAGCACAAGACGATTTTTTAATCCAAACACTCGAAGCAGTGTGTTACAATGCTTTAGTGTAATGTACGAACTCAACTCTTTTGCCTGGAAATCTTTTACATAGAATCCGGTCCCGTTCGATGTTTTACAGTCATGACTATAGGGTTCCCAAAATTTTCGTTCATTCGTATGATTATCCAATCGGTCCATAATTATTGGACTCAAATTAATCGGGAATATCACATCGTTCCCTCTCTCTGATGACCACCGATACCGATTGTCCAAAAATACCTGATGAAATGAGTTCGTCTCATTGTTCAGCACGACAAATGAATCCTCTTGCGGTGACATAAATAAATCGAGCTCACCTTGTGTTACATCCACTATAATTCGAATATCAACATTCATAAAACGTGGTTGTATTACAAAAAAGACGGTTTGCCCCGGTTTTAGAGAATTCGGTATAATTTTACACTCGTCTATCGTTTTTGAGTCGAAACACATTTTTGACTCGACCGTAATTTGCTTGTAACACTGGTGGCCATCGATCGGATTTCCAGCATACGAGTCCTTACACTTTGAGCACTGAAACATCCAACAGTGTTGTGGATTTTTCGAATTTGGCGAACACGTTGCATCACTCTCTGTATTATTACCGCAATTACATTTTTCCCCAGTGACCGCGTCACATAAATTACCATGGCCGTGACATTCACACGGTCGGCATATATCACTATGATTTTCGGTGCCTCGGAAATAACCGGATATGCATGTCTCACAACGATCACCATCAGTGTTGTTGGCGCATCGTAAACAAATCGCGTCCGATACCGGGCCGGTTGGTAGATAAAATTCAAGTTTTGAACGTGACATATTTTTCATATTTGATACCGAATCGTTTGGTATACAAACATCCGTGTGCCCATTACAGTAATCTTTACATGGTACACATTCTCCACCATTTCGAGGATCTCCAACGAATAAAGGCTTACATTTATCACACTTTATACCTTTCGTATTGTTGTGACACTCGATACACTCGTCAAGCTTGTCGGGCCCCCGACAATCCGAATGTCCATTACATTGGCACTGTATACTACAATTACTGCCAACGTAACCAAAATCGCATTTACACATATTTGGTTCGATACACAAACCTCGTACACAGCCCTGTGTACAAACCGGAATACATTCAGTTTTCTCAAATCGATAACCATCAGCACACTCACATTTGTATCCATGATTTAAATCAACACATCGTTCCGACTTCGGATTACAATTGTGATGACCGTTGGCACATTCGTTCTCCGGTGGACATTCGACATATTTCCAAACAAAACTGTCGTTCGGATCGAGCGTAATATTTTTACCTTTGGCATAAATTATATCGCAAGTCGATGCGGCCGGATATTCAGATGGACTTTCTAGTGATCCTTCAGTACAAATACCTTCACCCTCACCATTGAGTCGAGCACACCAACCACAATGCGCATGCTTGAGACAAGTTGAACATTGCGTGTATGCATTACACGGTTCTGGACAGTGTTCGATTTCATCAGGATTCAATACTAATCCGCATACACCTCCGATACAATAAAGGGGTTGATAGCTTGGAGATATACATTCGTTTAATTGGGTCGACCATCGACAATCTTCCCAGCCACCTTCTGATGTAAACGCAATTAAACAGGTGCTACAATTTGTAAACGCACTGCATCGTAATGGGCAAGTATCTGAAGATACAAATTTTTTCTCTTCTACAAAGCTCCGAGAAAAACAATTCCAAGATGTTCCGTTATTCGCCCAGGTACAATTATCAAATTTTTCGCATGATTTACAATCGGTCGCTTGGCAAACCGCAGCCGGGCATTGTCGGGCTTCATCTATCAAAGTTTTGTTACATTCAACGTTTTCATCTTCGCATTCGGTTTCCGATACCACACATTTCCCCGTATTTTTGGGCCCGCAATTCGTACACCATTCACAAATCATATCCTTCTCGTCGTATCCCGTCCAAGACGACAAACATTCGGTGCATGAATCAAATGCGGAACAGTTACGTTTCGAAATATAGTCATTGTTGCATTCTACGCCATTATTAAAGAATTTAGATCCCTCCACCTCACAAACATTGGTCCTTCCATAAGCGTAGCATTGTGATATATTCTCGTTCGTGTTCGTTTGGACATAACAGTAGCTGCAGCCGGTAAAATGGCGACATAAATATTTTCCACTACTCCACAGTTCGCACAAGTCACTGGGTAAATTAATTCGAGTCACTCGACTTTTTGAGCTACCATCCCATCCGCCTACTACATAAACAGCATTATTTTCCGAATCGAATGTCATAGCCTGGGCATATGAGGGGGGTGGTAAATTTCCAATAATTTGTACATCTTCAGTCAAACGTATCCAATCATTGCATTTGTATACGTAAGCGATTAGAATATCGGACGAATTTAACGGTGCGGTTTGTCCACCATAAATGAGCATATAATTTTCGGTAGTGATAGCTGAGTGTAAAAATCGTGCTCTCGGTAAATTTTTATTCTGTTCGTGTAATTTCTCGAATATGGGGATTTCAGACCACCGTCTTGTCGGATAGTGCAAGGCATACAATTTTTTCGAAATTTTTGTTAATCCGTCGGAATATTCGTAGCCACCGAAGACATGTAATTTTTGTGACGGACCATGGTACACAGATGAATGACCATAAATTCCGATTGGCCCATTACCGAACGTTTCCAGTCGGTCCCACGCTTTAGTCTCGAAGCTGTACTCCCACACTTCGTCATTAAGCCCTTTTTGAATCGAGAACCCGCCTAATAGTAAGAGACACCCCTTTTCCGCTTCCTTAATAAGCGTTAGCGTATGGCCTGTTAGTAGTGGTGGTTTCAAACCTTTTATCTCTATTTCATCCCATCGCTGATTTGGTAGTGAAAACTCCCAAAAATCTCCAAGAACGATATTCGGTTGATTTTTGCCATTCCAGGTCAGCCCGCCATAAACATAAATAATTTGCCTGGAGTGTAGCATATCAGCCGCGTGGAAATACCGTCCCAAGGGCATTTTGGCATCTGGTGTCGATTCAATAGTGACTTGAATCCAAGTATTGTTCTTCGTATCAAACTGCCGGATGTCATTTAGTGGGCCGTGGGAGAGTGAATAACCGCCAAACATCCATAGAGAACCGCGCTTGTCCGAAATTAGGGTGTGTCCAAACCGAGGCAGTGTTTTGCGCAAGTGTTCAAGGTTCTCGCTTAAGAGTTGGGAATTAAATAAGTCGGTGAAAATTGCATTGTTATTGCTAATCTTTGCGGAACAGTCTGGACCACCAAAGCCAGGTTTGCATAAGCAACGTCCGTAATTAACCTCACAAGTTCCTTGGTTTAAATCCACGTTACAGCTATTTGGACATTTTTGAAACGAGCAAGTTGGGCCTGAAAGTCCTTCTGGACAAACACACCGCCCTTTCTCATCGCACCGTCTAGGTAGATAGCAAGTGTCTTGACTACAGCTGTAGATACTGTATATTGCATTAAATCCTTGCAGTGCCGTTCCTTGTTTGTAATGTACAGTTATATGGCCGCTACGTCCTTCAACGACGCGTGGCGTTCCGTCTTGAGAACAAAATACAGCAAGAAGTTGACTTTGCTGGGTACTTCCGGTTAGGTCAGGAAGCCCATCGTACACATAAATTGCATTGTCGCCACAAGTCACGTTTAAATCATCCTTCTCGATCCGAAATTGAATTAGCGAGTCCGTTAGAAGGGCTCCTGAATGTGTATGTGGACTAATAATCCATAAGCATTCTCTTGTTTCAGGGCCACCCCATTGCGTTTTGTGGCTTTGATATGAACCGATACCCTGTGTTCCGATACTTTTTAGCATTCCTCGGGACGCACATTGGAAGAAACATTGGCCACCGCCTTTCGGTTCGCCGTAATACTCTCGATCGCACTGCTCGCATTTTAATCCGACCGTGTTGTCCTGGCAATAACATTCACCGGAAGTACTGTCGCATACGCCTAATGCTAAATTACCGTGATCGTTACACTCACACGGTTTGCATCCTTCACCAGATGTAGCGTTTCCATAGCTTCCGGGACGACAACTTTCACAAAATTCACCTTCGGTCCAATTTTGGCAAGAATCACACTTCCCCACCTGATTATTACATGTGGAATGATTGTTACACAAACAATTAATAGAGCAGTCGGTACCTGACCACCCTAGATTACACTTGCACGTATAATCGGGCTCGCCCTGGCAATAACCATTAATACACGTTTCGTAGCATGTTCGAAAGCACGAAGTTCGCCCATCACCAACAAAACCTCTTCTACAATGACAATTGTACGATCCATGGGTATTCGTACATTTCGCTTCTTTGTGGCAGTCATGAAGTCCGAGTCCACATTCATCAACATCGGGGCATTGGGCATATGCCCATTCTGCTTCGTCAGATGATGTATTCAAGGCGACACCACAATCTGAGATCGAATGATTAAAATCACCTTGCATACAAACCCCTTCGATCGGCGAGTCACGATCAAAACACCATCCGCAGCCTAGAGATCTTAGACAAGACGAGCAATTCGTATATCGCGAGCACGATTTACATTGTTGTTTCTGCAAATTTTCCCCACTCAGCATTCCATTTGGATTTTCATTTTGACTAACGAGCGGTACAACTTGATCGATCCACTCACGGCACAGCCCAAACTGATATTCTGACGTGTACACCGAGAAACTAAAACATTGCTGGGTAGCTTCACACCAAACACACCGGCCTCGTTCATCGAGACATGCTGAACAATTTTCTCGAATATTACACGGTGCCGGACAATGCATTACTTCTCGAACTGCATCCTCCGATCGTCCTTTTCGAGCACAACGTGCATCCTCTGCCCACCATTCACATAGTCCCGAATTGATACATTGCTCGCATGAAATAAAATTTGAACAATTTGCACACTGACTAGGCTGAAGAATTAAGTATTTCCAATTTTCGTCCACCGCACAAACAACCTTCTCGTTTTCTAATCGTGATATACATTGATTTGTTAGTTCGCACCATCCGCATAACGAATCCGATAGACAGTGCATACAATTGTTATACAAAGAGCATGTTCCATTCGAATACGGTTCTAAATATTCAAAGGTGAACGCTTTGGCAATTTCATTACTTTTGTTGTGTTGCAATCCCATTTTACTGTGGTGATGGTGGCTATTAGATCCAATACCGAGTGTCCGTTTAGCTTGAAAATCAACCATAATCTTAACCGGTTCCAAACTTGGCCAATCAGCTCGAGTACATTGTGTTTGTTCGGAGGTTAAATTTGCGCCTAATTTCATATCTTCCAGATTATTGCTTGCGGTTACTTTTAGCACGGCTTGAGAGTAGCTGGCACACACTTGCAATTTCTCTTCTAATCCGATCCATGTATGGGGTGGACGAATAAAACCCAATAGTCGAGCAACCATTTCACCATTAAACGAATGTTCGGTCTGAGTTGTACTCAATGGCCCATTAAAATCTACCATAGTTGCGTTAACGATAGTAACATGGTCCGGCATTGTCCAATTAATGGGATGCAAGTATTTTATAAATGTTAAACCCGGTCGCCGATCATGTTCCGTACATTGCTCAGCTTTTGATATTTCCGTCCCTTTTTCACCCCACCATCCAGGGATCTGAGATGGTGTATCTTCACCTTCACCGCATGCCCCGTAATTATCGTCTTTATGATGACATCGTGCATTTTGTACACACCAAGTACACTGGCCTAGACCTAATTTTGTGGCGACCGAATGATTTGGGATGGAATTATTGACTTCTGCTCCGTGTATTAAACACGAGTGACAATCGCCTAGTGCAGGGCAAATTCCAGGACAACGAGTTGTTAGTAAATTTGTTGTACAATTAGCTCCAATAGATCGGCCATAACAAATTCCGTCTGCTGAACACCAGCCGCATTCCGGATCGGAAAGACATTCGGAAACTGAGGTATGTTTGGGGCAAGCCGCCTCCGGATCAAATGTCTCTTCATCGCGTATCACAAACATGGCTGGTAATGTATACGCCAATAAATCGCCATTAACATTCCCATGATAGCCACCAACGATCAGCAACGTATGATTATTGCGTAAAGCGGCCGCATGTGCAAATACTCCTTGTTGCTTGGGATAATTTGAATTTACATTGGAGCCGAGCACATCTTGATTTATCCAGGTATGACATCCCAGGTGATATATGTACATTTGATTGTCGTAGCAAATCTCTTCTTTATTGTGGCGGTGGGAATAGCCACCAAACACAATTAAATAATTGCCCACGATGGTGGTCGAATGGAATGCACGCTCCCTCGGTATGTACGCATCACGTAGTGGTGTTCGCGGATAAAATATTTCAGTCCAATATTTCTTATCAATCTGATAAGCAAACATTCGATCAGATAACTTTGAGAATCGAGCAACACCAGCTACCACACCGCCATATATGATTAATGAATTGGAAGCGCGATGATATACTGTGGTGTGCGCTACTACACGAACATCTAATTCTTTTCCCCCGCGCGGAATAATTTCTTCCCACTGTTCGTCGCCAGCATTTTCCATTAATTTTATTTTAAATAGTCGGGAAGAAAATTCGCCATTCTCAGTGCTGCCACCAAATAGATATAAATACTCGTTGGCTAGGGTTAGAGTGTGCCTTGTTAACGCAGGCGGTAAAATTGTCGAATTAAATCCTCTTAGCGACCATTTTTCACTATTTATGGTCGTATTATAAAACCATAACTCATTGGATAAATTACCATTTTCTAATTTTCCGCCATAAATCACAAAACCTTGTTGATATGCGCTGCCGGAATGCCCGTATCGAGCCAATGGCTTTGAATCTTCATGCAATATACTATTAATCGTCTCCGTAATATTATCATAATCAGTCAACGATCGTTCCCGCCTGTAATGAGTAGTGCTGCCGTCCGACAACGAGATCAATATATTATTAAAATAAGATGGTTGCTTGGAGAGCCCCCATTGTTTGGCTTCATCATCTTTTTCATGAAAAATTGCTCGAAGCAGTAGACTATCGACCTTTTTAGGAAAATATCGACTCCGCAATTTTACACCCCATTCATCGTGCCACACATTTTCTTCGAATCGATAAATTTGCAACGCTCCTAGAATATTATTTAGATCATAGCCGCCAAAAACATAAAGCGAATTTCGCTCTTCTATATAAATCGCTGTGTGTGCCGCCCGCGGTGATAATCCATCTTTTAAGTTCGATAACCAATGCCATTCGTTTCCAGGTGGCATGTCCTCGGCCAAGCTACACGAGCGGCCCGAATATTTTTTACCACAATCACAGTGATCACGTCGACAACGGCCACGATTTTCCGAAACGCCACAATGATCTGGGCACGCGTTTAAACTGCAATCGTCCCCAATCCAGTCACCTTGACATACGCAACGATGTCCAACACATTTTCCTCGATTTGTACAATTATTTGGGCAATTTGTTACCGAAAATTCAGCTTTAAATCCATCAAGGACGTAATTTGTATCACTGTATAGGAGTATTAGCATCTAGAAGAGAATAATAAAAAATAATTAAAATTTGTAATGATGCCAACAAATACATTAATTCCAATACTTACATTTCCTGATGTTGCAACTACTTGTTGGGGTTCAGTTTTACCACTGAAACTACCTAAGAGGGGCGAACGAAATGAATCCCCATCATAGACGAATATATAGTCGTATGAACATTCTGTGCCCATACTGCGAAACGTTAACGTTATAAATTGGCTGCTATTTTTCGCTTCTATTAGCCATTCACAATGTGAGTCCTGAAAATAAATGAAAATAAATTTAATTAATTATTTTTGAAACGGTTGGATGAAATATGCAATTCTGCAAAGGACATCAGGGTAATCGTAAATAGGAAAAGAACAACAGATTCGAAACTAGGCACTATTATTAATTTGCCAGATGAGCTGAAAAGAGACAAAGCGAGCTCCCACTCAGTTAATTGTGAATAGGTTCCTAGTGAACACAAAAATCCTAGTGGATTTAATAAAACCAGTAAGCCTAAGCATTCCGCGTTTACAAGTGTGCTTAAAGGATTCGTTGATGGTAAAACGTGTATTTTTGGACAGACTCAACACAGTTCGAAAAACTAAAGGCGTGCATGCCCTGAACTCAAAACAATTAAAGATCTCTACTCCACCCCAACTAGACCTCCAGCTAAGCTCTTAACTCAACCTTCAACTCAAACAAATCAAATCAAAAATCACATGGTAAATGGCTCATGTAAATAACCACGTCGTTTTGGGTCGATTCGTATGGCAGACACCGGAGCCTTTTGACATATAGGTTCCAAAGGTTAGCAGTTCTGTCCTCTAGCCATACAAACAGATTGGGGGAAAAGGAAGGGAAGAGAAGGCTAAGAGAAGTTTAAAAATTCGTCCAACAAAAATATGTTGGGTCAGCTTAGTATCACTTACCATGACAACGGTTCGTACATTATTGTATTGCAAACTGGAGATGATGGGCAAGATCATGGGCGTAGGAATTCTTAAAGAAGGACGAGAAAGGGAAGGGTCCTAGGAATGTTTGATCCGTTCAGTAACACCAAAATATTTGTTGATGTGATTCGATAACTTTAGAATTTTGGAAAAGCAGGAATCCCCGAGAAAATTTTGAAAAATTAAAAAATTAAATTCAATGAATTAGACATTAAACTAAATCCCCAAAAAAATAGAAAGTAAAAAGGGCTGCTTGGTGGAACAAAAGACATCAAGTGTCTAAAAAAACCAAAGTTATAAGCAAAAACTTTATTCAAAATCCTCAGATTTTAAGTGATTTCGAGTTTTGGGAGTCTTATACCAACATTTGCACTGCGAATTGCTCAAAACAATCAAAAATTGACCAACTCTGTACATATTGCAATCAATCTTTGCAGTTAGTTCGAGATGTTGTTATATAAAAAGGCTGCAAAACCTGATTTAAGTCTGCATCCGTGGATCATTTTGGTAAAAAATTTATTATTGAACGCAATGCTGCTTAATCTGTCCAATTGAAATTTTTGAAGCCGTAAGATACTCACAAATTGTTTGGATATATTTTTTAACGACGTGTTCCGAAAAAAGTTAACAGAACGTCGTAAGTAAACTATTTTTACGATCAAACAGATTTCATGGTAAATTTATATTTAATCTGTCACTACAAATTTCCAAATAAAAAAATAACTCACCATTCGAGTTTCAATTCCAAAAAAAATAGGCGTATAATTATAAATTGATTGCAAGACCGTCTAAAATTGCATGGTCGTCAAAACAAACATCACATCATTTTCCGGTTGTTTCATATAGAGCATAATCAACAAAATGATTTTGTTTTCGTAATTTTTCTTTCCGCATAGATGTTATTTCCGGTTATGTTGCAAGTTTTTCCAGGTATATAATGGCAATTCGTATGCAAATAGTTAGTTAGTGAAAAATTCAGAATGTCATCATTAAGAGTAAGTCAAAATTTAATAAATCGAATAAATCAGTTAAGCAGATGAAAATAAGGTCCGGTGTCGTCTTTGATTTTAGTATAAGAAGTAGTCGAGTATTGATCGTTATCGAGACCGAATTTGGCCGAATAAAGACAATAAGGAGGATCAATATGGCAAAACAAAAGTTGCATTCAAAATACTTCAAATCAATAAAATTCGTGGTTGTGTTATGTACAATATTAGCATAAACGACAATGATTACCTAAAAGATACAGCAGAATTTTTATCAAATAAAATACTTTCGCTGAATACTCATATACACTTAAATAATAATGGTGACGAAATCACATTAGCATTTCGCAACAAATTTAATTTTTACATAAGTATTTTGTAACTATGTGCAGTATGTACATAATCCATTCATTAAAAAAGACGAATAAACCAAAAATAACTTGTGGTTAGCAACAAAACGTAGCTTATCATAAGAAACATTGGCTCAATGTCGGTTTTTAATATGCTTCAAATTGCCGCACTTGCCACAACTAAAAATGTTAAAAATTTCATTCTCATATTCAATATAAGCAGTAGCGGATTGTTTGACCTTTTTCATTTTAACTAAATGATATTGTAAAACATTACGAATATATACAAACCAGTTGAATTTTCCAATAGAATTAAAAACATACCAAAATAGAGATTAGGTGACCGTGAACGTCTTCAATCTTTAGATACGTAGCATACAAATTTAAAAAATAATAACGATTTTGAACTTTACCCTGAAAAGCCACTTTGTGACGTTCACGTCTTCATTTGATCATAGTTCGCCGTATCTTGCAAAGGTTAAATGACTTATTTCACCACTGAAACATGCCATGTCGCACCGCATAAAACCCAGACTTCGCCATATCTTAGCAGTCAAAGTAAAATATAAATGGCTAAAGGAAAATTTTTTGCTTCATAAAATCGTCAATTCCTTAAATGTTGTCTGGTCGACAAAAATGCTATTTAATTCAAATGTTTGTACAAGATTTGTATAAAAATAACGTGAGAAGTACAATTTCCCCTACTGACTACGGAATTACCTTACCCTTTCATTTTTAAAGGTTTTACCAATAAGTTTAAATAATTTAGTTCGCATATTTGGCATGTTTGAAACGACATATCTGCTAAAATGACCGTCAGATTGTTTGGAAAAAATGTTTCATGAAAAAGCCAGTTATTTTCCAGATTAATAGAATTGAACACTTTGAACAGACCCATATAAGATTCTTTAATTGGCGGTCCCTTTTATTAAATGGTGGACCTGAGATTGGTTCCAGCAATACACTTTTGTTACATAATCAAATTCAGTCTCAACGTTGAGGAGATTTGATCAACTTTGAAGAGAAACAAACTTTAATCTGATCTCTAGGCTTTCGAGAAAAATAACACCGCTCAGAACAGGGTCCGCTTAGAAACAAATTCACCTTAAAATGGGCAACAGGAGTCTAAATTATGAAACAGACCAGCCATTTGTATTGGTACGACTTTTAGGAGAATTAATATTTTACCAAAATGTTATGTCTAGTCCATATTCAGAACATAAATTAGTAAGGAAATACCTAACCTGATAATTTGCAAATTAAACTGTTTTAACAGATTATTTCAAGACAACGCCATATAAAAATAGCCTGCATTATTTTAACTGCATCGAATAAGTTCAATTGAGCCAGTGTCATAAATTAATTTCAACAATCGATGCAATTGGCTAAGTTTGAAGTGGTTCTTGCTAATAAATTGTTTTGACATATAAAAGCAAAAAATTTAAAAAACTGCCGTGTTATTATTTGTAACGAATGGTTTTTGCAAGTCACGGGTTTACATAAGCACTTATGTGTTAGAATCTAATTAGTTATAATTTTGGCGCCAATATGTAAGTAGTGTCAATAAACTCCTCAACAAATGTAAGGAAGACAATAAAAACAGTATGGGTAGTGTGGCCGGTTAACTTTGGTTTGCCCCGTTTGTATGTATGTATATAACGGTGGATTTTTCTGTCATGTGAGGGGTAACCCAAACATGATTCGCAAGCGTGCCTCTGTTAGGATAAACATTCTCTAGTATGAGGACTTTGGAAACCAGGCACTCTCCAGTTTTATTTAGCCTTCCAGTGGTAGAGCTGAGTATCTCAAAGGCGACCCCACAACTCGTGGGAATAAAATAGAGGTATTCAATGAAAATAATGATGGTGACGCTCCTAAAGCTTTACAAACCAGTAGTGGTTCCGCTGTAGTCCTCCGGCCTGGGATATCGTTGGAGGAGGGGCTCGTGATGGAGTATGAGGAATTAAATTCGCTTCTCTCCAGAACGGGCATCTCAAAAGATAATGTAACAAGAACCCTTGTAAGTGAGAGAAAGGTTGTGGAGAAGGATGCAAGTCATACTTCAAAGAATCCTCACGTGAAAATGTGTAGAGCGGCGAGGAAATTCTATAAAAGGCTTTACTTACTTCTTTATAAGGTAGGCTTCTTACGCAGGGCGTCCGAAGACGACACGCCACCGGCAGTGAAAAATACCAGGGGTGAGGATAATGCCCCCACACACTCGACCTCCGCTGTTAAGTCTAGAATTACGTTCAGACAGGCAGCGGAGTCGGAGTCATTGGGATCTTGCCCGTTGGTTTTCCTGAGGTGATCCAGACCGTGGACCAGCTTAACGCTGTCTAGTAGGGCATCTTGTGGAAGGTGTTAGGGTAATTCGAGGAGCTGAAACCGAAGTTTCTCGGTAATCAGTACAGGCTAGGGTGGCTATTGGTGACATATGCCAATAAGGCCACTGCGGCTTTGGAAATGTGAAGCCGTGGGAAAAGGCAGAGCTGGAGGTTGTCGAGGCGCACAACCTGCCTCGGGCCCAGATTGTTGGAACCTTCCCAAACAGCGCGGATGTATGAGGCGATCGGCTATTTGGCATTATCTGAAAAGGGCAACTTGAGGAAGCTTCTTTGAAGGAATCAACGACTTGTCTTCTGCAGCGCGGCTCCAAAAACTTATGTCTAGAGATCATTCCAATGGTTTAGGAGTCCTCCAGATGGCAGACGGGAGTTTCACTGAGAACCGGAAAGAAACAATTGAGGTACTTTTAGAAACCCATTTTCCGGCCTTGATAGCCTTATATAGTACTACTATAGTCTTTCTGGAAGGATTTTTACTCCCAGCAAAATGAGACGGGCCATTGGCTCTTTTGAATCGTTAAAGTCAGCTGGAGATGGTATTTTTCCAGCCTTACTGCAGAAAGGTATTAAGGTAATTCTCCGCAGTGGTTCGGATTTTTCGGGCAAGCTATGTGGGGACCTATGGGGCTCAGCCGGGCCGTGTTTCGAAGAAGGGTATGATATGTGGTTTACATACGAGAAACCAAAAGACGGAGCGGGGAATAGGTAGATAACTGCCCTTTCGAAGTCGAATAGAGTATTTCGTCAACTAGAGTCAAGGAGCTTCTTGTCCTGAGGAAACCTGAGTTGAGGCTACTAACCGTCGTTAAGAACATGGGTTTAAATACAACAGATGAATGCCGCTTCTGTAATGTGGAAGTGGATTCAGTCATGTGCAACAACTAAAATTGATCAAACATTTGTAAAGGTGGTCGGGACATGACGTATTGGTGGTAGATTTTTACGTATAAATATAAAATATAAAAAATATGTGGGCTCATTCTGACCGTGCAAAGTCAGGAAATTTTTTACTTAGTTTATATCTATTTTTCTTTTCTTCCGTCGCTTTTTAATAAGCGGCTTGTATTAGCTTTCGACTCAGAAATAGAAGCAGTTGCAGCGGCTGCAACGATTTTTGACCTTCTTTTGCCTTTCCTTCCCGTTGCTTCAATAACTAGAAATTGTCCGATTTTGAAGACGAAGGCCGTAAAGTTTTGTCTAATTGAACGCCACTTTCAACCTTGAAATAGACTAAAAACTAGTATTTAAATTTATAAACAACGCGAGTTAATTTTTTATCCGGTTTCCAGCCGGTTTCGTTTCGAACTAAACCCTAACCGAAGAGATCTCTGTTCCAAATCAGCCAGTCTATTTTTTCTTCAATTGGACTCGATTTTTACTTTGGATTGCGCAGACCCCAAAGCATTTAAGGATTTTGTGGAGTACTTTAAACCAAGTTTAAGTTTGTTGAAACAATGCCCAGTTCAAAAAAAAAAAATATTATCAGGAATCTTACTAGACCAACAATAAGCAAAATGATAAAAAATTATTGAAGGACTTCGGGAGACTTTGCAAAATTTAAGCGTTGTCAGCGTTAAATTTAAAATTTATGTTGATTAAATCTAATAAAAAGTTACTGTTGGCATATCCACTTTTCAAAACAAAATTATACGCCTACTATATGTTTACTGGCAAACCCAACTGTTCATAGATGCTAATAAATGATTACAACTAAAACCTGATTTTACAAGGTTCTTTTTACACGGTTTGTTTTACACGACGGTGCAAAAACACAATTACGAGGGTGAATCAAAATGTCTTGCAATATCATATGAAAAAAAGAGTGAGTAAGACAACTATATATTTTTTTTAAAAAAATTTTGTCGCGGTGAAACTTATAGAAACAAAATTCGATGTAAATTTTACAGTTCGTTTGTTTTCTTCAATTTAGTAGCCCGAGTTTTGAAAAAAATTCAAAATGAATGAAATTGAATGTCGTGCCGTTATTAAATTTTTCTGTAAAGATGGACGCAATGCAATTTATATATTTAATTACATATCAAAAGTTTACGGCGAATTTACACCATCATATTCCACAGTAACAAAGTGGGTAAAATTGTTCAAAAGTGGTCGGGAGTCATTAGAAGACGACAACCGCCCGGGTCGTCCCGCAGATGCTGTTAGACCGTGAAAACATACTTTTGGCAGAATCAATTGTATTAGAGGACTACCGTATTTCTGTTTCGCGGTTAGCGTGGAGACTTTCCCTTTCATATGGTACCATTTATACCATATTACATGACCACCTTCACATGTCAAAAGTAAGTGCGCGATGGGTTCCCCGTTTGTTGACTGCACAACAAAAGAAAATTCGTGTTCAAACTTCAAAGGCGATTTTGGAAATGTATGAAGAAGATCCAGAAAACTTCTTGGATAACATAATAACAGGCGATGAAACATGGATTCATCATTGGGATCCGGAATCCAAACAAGAATCGATGCAATGGATTAAACGTGGTGAACCACCACCAAAGAAATTCAAAACTCAACCGTCTGCTGGTAAGGTTTTGGCAACAATTTTTTGGGATGCTGAAGGGATATTGATGATTGATTATATGCCACCGAAAACCACAATCACAGGCATCTATTACGCAGAGTTTTGCGAAAATTGAAAAAAGCGATCCGGGAAAAACAGCCAAAGAAAGTTAGAAAAAAAACCTTACTTCTTCACGACAATGCACAGTGCACAAGGCTAAAGTTGCTCAAGCTGCATTAAAGGACTGCGGCTTCGTGGAAAGTCCGCATCCACCATACAGTCCAGACTTGGCACCCAGTGACTACTTTCTGTTTCCCAATTTGAAAAAAAAAATTAAGGGGCCGGAAATTTTCCAGTGATTCTGAAGTACAGTCTGTTGTAAATGAATATTTTATGGAGCAAAAGAAAACTTTTGTTTTAGAGGGCTTAGACAAGTTAATTGATCGATGTAACAAAAGTATAAACCTTAAAGGAGATTACGTCGAAAAATAAAAATATTTCTGTCTCACTCACTCTTTTTTTTCATATGATATTGCAAGACATTTTGATTCGCCCTCGTAATTAAATCTAATAAAAAGTTTCTGTTGGCATATGTTTTCTATCCGCTTTCCAAAACAAAATTATACATACAACTAAAACCTGATTTTACACGGTCCTTTTTACACGGTTTTTTTTACACGACGGTGTAAAAACAGAATTAGGTATAAGTATTTATAAATAAAATTACTAAAATACATTTTTTGTCTCAATAATGCAATATAATTATCATAAAATTTCGCTTTAACGTAATCAACCGCTTTGTAAGCAAACAAATCTTTTCGACATCTACTACAGCCTAAATAACAAGAGAAGAGAACAGTTCTTATAACTTTCATTCTCCCTATAATTTTGCTTATTTACTCAGTATTCAATCCAGTACCAGTGAAACGAAATCGGTTCAATCCATTTACATCCCGTCAAGCTACACCCCAAGAATAATGCCTAAAGTTTGGTAATACCTGCAAAATTCAGTTCGATGGGAATAATGTTAACCTTAACACATTTATAATATAGTCCAAATTCAATTATGCTGATAGAAGAACCAGCTTACAATATACATTTTAATCAATCACATAAATCACAACCTTCGGTGGTAGACGCAGTAACTCTTTATACATAAGTACTAATATAAACTTCAATTAAATATTCTAAGACTTCAAGCTATTTTACATTCAAGATAGCATAATGCATTATACAATTTGATAATTTTAGGTCACCTTTGATCTTGTCTTAAAAGTGGACAAAAAGATGTACGTAAAGTGTGTGTTTATTTATTACAGAAAAATTGAAACAGCACCGGGTGCGTCAAATTCAACAAGACACATCTTCAAATATACAAAGCATACGACTTGGCCAATTTTATATATTTAGCGCTAAGAATATGATATAAATCACTGAAATCCAACACTTCGAAAAATATATATTATGGAATAGCATAAAAAACTATAATTTAACCTTTGACACATTGATCGTATAAAGACTTTATTAAAATAACTTTTCACCTTAAGTATAATATAAGTCGTTAAATTGTAAATATGTATAATAAATACGTAAAATAAATATTGCATTTCATCTGATTCAGATAGAACAATTTAGCATTTTCCTATTTTTACTGGTCAGCTTTATCACCCGTTTATATAAGAAAGTTAATAATCACCTTATTTTATCATAATATTTAATTTTTTTACAATCAATGATGTCAAATTGTCAGCTATTTGGATTAATATCGTTAGTGTTGTATGTTATTTACTAAATCAAGTAAACACACCCACCCAATAGTCAGGTATTCAAAAATTATAAATTCATAATTATTGATTGAAAATTTAAAAAAAAAAAAAAAAATGAGGAGTGAGTTATAATAACAACAGTATTCAAATATAGTGTATATTCATGCTGCTGAATACGTTCGATTTAATAACTAATATTTAATTTAATTAGGCCGAGTCATACGCCTTATTACAAAACAATTAAGTAACTAGTTACTTAGCTCCATTTCCGTTTAGAAATAAAATTTGCAAATTTCATTATCAAATGACGATTTTTTATTTTTTAATGTTCAGAATATAAATTGATTGTATCAACATTTAGTTGATCATTAGAAAATAATTAAAACAACAATGGTTTCCGTTTAGAACTTTTACATAACTCGGCAAATTTTTATCTATCAACGTTCCTTTTACATTTTGTTTGTCAGTCTATATTTATGACACATTTTCAATTAGTAGACATACAAACAATAACAAACACAAAATATATAAAAAAAAAAACAAATTGTAATGCCTTCATGACACACGATGAAAAATAAACGTATCATAAATATAATCATAAAAAAAAAACATAAAAATTATGATTATTAATAAATTAATAGAGCTGTGTGGCCAAATAGAAACAATGAGACAGATCATACTTACGTCTATAAGTTATATAATCAAAAATGTTAACACGTTGCTATACGGTAATACAAGTCCCTTTAATGTGCACAGCAAAAAAAAAAATGCAAAACTAAAGCAAATAAAAAACGTTCAAGTACTTGATTTGAATTACTAATTAAATTTAACGATGTTTACTTACAACTTTATGTATTAAAGTACGAGAAAAAAAATGCGGCTTATTTTAAAAATAACACGCAACTTTAAATTGTAATATACATATAACTAAGTAAGTAGTAATCTAAATAATAATGTAAGTAGTTATGTACATTTTTATAATCTTAGAGATTGTACCTTGTGTAATAAATAAATTTGAAAACAAGTAAGGTAAAAATGTACCAATTTCCGTCAGTAGTCCAATTATCGGCAGTTTTACGAAAAATGAGAAATAATAAGCAAATATTCACTTCTCTCGTTCTGAGGCAACTATATTTCGAATAATCGATATTCCCTTCATAAAAGACAGAGACAAACATTTCGAATTCAACTGAAGAAAAATTTTTACTCTAAAACCTAGTACCACAGGTAAGAATATCAGATGAACCAAGGCCCGAATGATTTTCCGGTTGTGTCTGTAATATTTTATCATGGACTCAAAATAATACAAAAATGATTCAAGTAACACTATCTATCGTAAATAAATATAAATATTGTTGAAGAAATATTTACTTTTATTGAACATTTTTATTTGTTATATTATATTTTAAGGTAAAATTATTAAAGCAAAAATTGTAGTTGTAATTTTTTACAACAAAATTAGGTAAAATCACCTAAAAAATAATGAGCTTATTAAAATGCGTCTCTACTAACAGTCTTCATTAAAAAGGTTAGATGGAACCGCAGTAAAAATAATTTAAATTGGTTTGAGTTTCAGGTTTTGGGTTCCAGGATGAATTGCCAAAAAAATTTTCGGCTTGAAACATCTGGGCACTGATTCTCTAAAAAATAAGATAATGGGTAAACGTGTAAACTTCCAAAAAGCGAAACCTATTTTAATGAATTGGCAATTTTTCGATTTGATTACTATCAAATAAAATCGAAAAATTACCAACTGATAAAAGAAAGCTTTGCTATTTACTAGTTGACACGTTTAGCCATTATCTTATTTTTTAGAGAATCAGTACCCTGATATTCTTATCTGCGCTAGTACGCTGTTCTAGTGAAATAAAATTTTCACTGGTCTCCAAAAATAGGAAGATAAATCTGACGTGAAAATTTAGTTTGACGAGTTTCGTAAATATTTAGTGCGCAAAACTTCATGTTGTCTCTAACAACGTATTTTATCAGAGCCTTCTAGAGTATAGAGCCATAATCTTAATGACGTATTTTTTAGAAGCTTTTTTAGTGGTATAACTTTTCACTGATTTCCATAGGAATCTATAGTAAAAATGGTGTTCTTTAGCTTCAAGTTTTTCAATGAAAAAAGCAAATTTATTATAAAATGTTTATATAAAAGTTTTCTACATATCTTTAAGAACAATATACAAGAAGGCCATATTGGTATTAAGTAAAAATTAATTGCAGAACTTTTCATTTTGAAAAATACATCAAAGTTGGCTCTGACAAATTAAAATAATACTTGCTAAATTTATCTTTAGTTTTACTAGTGTACGTAAGATGTCTAAATTGGTTACAGAAAAATACGAAAAAAAATTATTTAATCGCAGAATTATCACACGTTCCTATATTTTGTGAATTTGTTTTGTTTTTCCTACAATTTTTGAACTTGAAATATCCCCAGGTGGTAATTTTTGGTACGATTTTTCCAAATTTTTACGACCATCACTGCCATCTATGTAATGAATATTGACTTAATGACCAAACGAATCGTAGTAAGCTTTTATTTCAATTTGACCAGAATGCTGTTGTTATGAATTTTTTTTAATATTTTGGTTTAAATAAATCAATTATTACAAGAAAATGAAAACGATTTACTTAACCTTCGCATGGGCAGCAATTTTTTTTTACGCCTGTAAATATAATTTTTCTGTGTCTGCTTTGTATGGAAAATTTTTAAGATTTTTTTGTTTTTCTATATAAAATGCATTTTTCAAAAACAAAACAAAGAAATATTCACTGACTAGGAAAAATTACCAGATGAATGTAAAACGTCGTAGTTAATCAAAAAGAAAACTCGAAATCTTTACATTTGTAAATCCTGCCCATGCAAAGGTTAAACGATATTCATTTATGTTGAAATTCAAACATTTATGAAAGTATTTCAGAAATCATAATTAAGAATTTGTAACGTTGTCATTTAAAAATTTGTCTTAGGAAAAAAAGTGATTTCCCATATGTTTTGCGTGTTTTACCAGAGCCTTCTAGAGTATAGAGCCATAATCTTAATGACGTATTTTTAAGAAGCTTTTTTAGTGGTATAACTTTTCACTGATTTCCATAGGAATCCATAGTAAAAATGGTGTTTTTTAGCTTCAAGTTTTTCAATGAAAAAAGTAAAAATATTATAAAATGTTTATATAAAAGTTTTCTACATATCTTTAAGAACAATATACAAAAAGGCCGTATTGGTATTAAGTAAATATTAATTGCAGAAATATTAAAATTAAATTATTTCTAAAATATATTTTTTCGAACTTTCATTTTGAAAAATACAACAAAGTTGGCTCTGACAAATTAAAATAATACTTGCTAAATTTATCTTTAGTTTTACTAGTGTACGTAAGATGTCTAAATGGTTACAGAAAAATACGAAAAAAGGTTATTTAATCCCAAAATTAACAAACGTTCCTATATTTTGTGAATTTGTTTTGCTTTTCCTACAATTTTTGAACTTGAAATTTCCCCAGGTGGTAATTTTTGGTGCGATTTTTCCAAATTTTTACGGCCATCACTGCCATCTATGTAATGTATTTTGACTTAATGACCAACGAATCGTAGTAAGGTTTTATTTTAATTTGACCAGAATGCTGTTGTTATGAAATTTTTCTTATATTTTGGTTTAAATTAATCAATTATTACCAGAAAATGAAAACGATTTACTTCAACGACATTCATATATGTTGAAATTCAAACATTTATGAAAGTATTTCAGAAATCATAATTAAGAATTTGTAACGTTTTCATTTAAAAATTTGTCTTAGGAAAAAAGTGATTTCCCATATGTTTTGTGTGTTTTACTATGAAAAGTTCCGTTTTTTCCTCGTTTCTAATTCCCTTAAAAAAGCTCAGATTTTTTGATTATGGTTCTATAAAATACAGGGTGCTCCGGTTTTACTATGAGAAGTTTCGTTTTTTCCTCGTTTCTAATTCCCTTGTAAAAGCTCAGATTTTTTGATTATGGCTCTATAAAATACAGGGTGCTCTGATTTTATACGTTGTACTAAAATGGAATTTTCCTTGATAAAACCGTTCTTACTGTAAAAGTCATGAGATTTCTAGAAGTTTTGGTTTGAGTATATAAGGAGCCAATGAGATCGAATTAGATTCATTAGTATTTGATAAGCGACAGTATAAGGATTAAAAAGTGATTCAAAAAGTGAATTAGTGAGATTTAAAAAGTAAAAGTGATCAGTAAAATTTTGTTCAAATATTATAAAACGTGATTTTGTGAATTATTATTAATAAATTGTTTTGAATTAATTTTTAGTGTTAAATAAATAAATTCGTTTCTGTTAAACTGAAGTGTTTTGTTTTGTTCACAATCCAGTGATACGAACGGGTCTGGTAGGTAAGCCTGGTTTTCAGAAGGCTGGTTTGAAAAGCCTGGTTTTCAAAAGCCTGGTTTTCAAAAGCCTGGTTTTCATAATCCTGGTTTTCAAAAACAGGATTTTGAAAGCCATGATGAAAAATTAGGGTTCCACCCATAAGCCTGGTTTACAAAAGCCTGGTTGTATCAAAAGCCTGGTTTTTCAAAAGCCTGGTTTTTTAAAATCCTGGTTTTCAATAGCCTGGTTTTCAAAAGCCTGGTTTTCAAAATCCTGGTTTTGCAACAAAAAAAAGCCTGGTTTTAGGAAAGCCTGGTTTTCTAAATTTAGTATTTTTTATGTTAATAAAATTTTTATTTTCTTTAATATTTGTTTGGTTATTCTGAAAAGAACATAACAGAGCATAACAAAATAGTGCAATTATTTTCCTTTTTAGTAGGTGTCATTAATAAATTCTATATACTCCGCTCCTATGTGCTGCACGCAGTGCGACATGTTTGCTGATCCCGGCTCCTACGTCCCCCGAAGTTCAAATCTAAAGCCCCTCGGAGAGCTAAGCGGGGGCAGCGACCTCCCGCGTGCCCGTGAGAGTTACCGAAGCCGTTAGCCTCTACAATTCTATTAAAATACAAAAATAATGCTTCGGTCTGAATTAATAAAAATAAATAGGTTTTCAAAAACAGAATTTTGAAACCAGGATTTTGAAAACCAGGCTTTTGAAAACCAGGCTTTTGAAAACCAGGCTTTTGAAAACCAGGCTTTTGAAAACCAGGCTTTTGAAAACCAGGCTTTTGAAACCAGGCTTATGAAACCAGGCTTTTGTAAACCGGGATTTCCTACTATATCCGAAAAATTACTTATGTTTTTTCTATTTTAAAACACTTTCATGGATCTGGTAGGTAAGCCTGGTTTTCAGAAGCCTGGATTCACAAACCTGGTTTTCAAAAGCTTGGTCTTCAAAAGTCTGTTTTTCAAAAGCCTGGTTTTCAAAAGCCTGATTTTCATAATCCTGGTTTCAAAATTCTGTTTTTGAAAACCTATTTATTTTTATTAATTCGGGCCGAAGCATTATTTTTCTTTTTTACTAGAATTGTAGAGGCTAACGGCTTCGGTAATTCTCACGGGCACGCGGGAGGTCGCTGTGCTCCCTCCCCCGCTTAGCCCTCCGAGGGGCTTTAGATTTGAACTTCGGAGGACGTAGGAGCCGGGATCAGCAAACATGTCGCACTGCGTGCCGCACGTAGGAGCGGATTATATAGAATCTATTAATGACACCTACTTACTAAAAACAAAAATAATTGCACTATTTCGTTATGCAAGATTTTGTTAATGCAGCATTTTGATATTGATCCCAGAAAAACTTCACTACTTCACTATAAATTAATTTTATTATTAAAAATAATAAAATATTAATTATTAAAAACCGGGATTTAAATGCGGGATTTTTTATTCTTTAATAAAAGCGGGATTTTAAAAAGCGGGATTTTGAAAAGCAGAATTATGAAAATGGGATTTTAAAAAGCGGCATTTTTTTTTTGCGGGATTTTGATAAAGCGCGATTTTGAAATGCGGCATATCGTTACGACCCCGTTCTTTTCAGAACAACCATAACATTCAAAATTTAAGAAAAAAAAATTTTATCAACAAAAAATACTAATTATCGGAAACCAGGCTTTTTTTTTTTTTTGAAAAACCAGGATTTTGAAAACCAGGCTTTTAAAAACCAGGCTTTTCAAATCCAGGCTTTTGGAAACAGGCATTTTGAAAATCCAGGCTTTTGTATAACCAGGCTTCTGTAAACCAGGATTTAGAGTGGAACCCCACTTTCATGGAATAACGGAGTTTTGTTTGCGGGGATTTACCGAATGTACAACGGGGAAGAACAAAAAATAAAAATTACATTGAAAACATACATAATATGTATGTTTTCAATGTAATTTTTATTTTTTGTTCGTTGTTTTATTTTTACTTCTCGCTTGTAATTCTATTTACTTAGTGATTACATGATCCGCCGTTTTACAAGTATTTTCTTAAACCTGTGATTTACAATAAAAGTGTAATAAACAGTGTGTTTAAATAATTTAGGTGGGCGTGTGCCCAGAGAAAGACTCTTTTGTGCAAAGGAAGAGTAGTGACGAAAGTGGTTGAAGGGGATCATGTTATTAAAAAAAGATTTTCAAGCCACAACCATGGCCCCTCGGCATATGATAAATCGATTTCTGAAGCCAACACCAATATCAATTTGAAAGCGGCGGCAAAAAATTCAGCGCTGCGGCCGCTACAAATTATTCGAAATAGCGTTATTGAGTGTACGCATTTATTTGCCAACAAACCAGGCGCAACAACACAAAATAACGCGTATAAGACGTACCGATATAAAGGAACCGAATAGTATCAGAAATATAACCGTTCCAGAGGAGCTGCAATATATCGAAGGAGAACATTTCCAAGCTGTTATAGTGTTTGTGTTAGCAACACCTTCCAAGTTTAAAACTATTAGCAGACGCAGAATTTTGGCTAATGGACGGTATGTTTGATATAATTCCAGCGTTTATGCGTCAATTGTTTACTATACATGGCAAAATTGGCAAGGAGACTGTTCCTTTGGTATTCGGAATAATAAGCTCCAAAAGTGAAGCGGCATATTTCGAATTCTTCTATGAAGTATGCAGGTGGGCATGCAATTGGGGAATAAGATTGAAACCAAAATTGGTAATATCGGATTTCGAAAAGGCGAGCGTTAAAGCTTTAAAACATTTTTTCCCCGAAACTACTTTTAAAGGCTGCTTGTTTCACTTCGGGCAGATAGTCTGGAGAAAGGTACAGAAACAAGGCTGTGCTGTGAAGTATGGCAATAGCGAAAATTTTAGTTTAGCGGAAGACGTACTAGGATTTTACACGTAACTAAAAACAAAATTCGACCCTGATGCTCGACGAATTGGCAAATGGTTCGAGATAAACTATTTAACGGGAAATCCTCAAAAAAAAAATTAAATATGCCATCGAAACCACAGTACTCTCGAAATTTCTGGTCTGTTTGGGATAATTCTCAAGCAAATTTACCTAGGACACAAAATTCTGTAGAAGGATGGCATCGAAGGCTAAAGGTGGTAGCAGGTAGATCACACATCGGCGTTTACCAACTAATATCGGAATTGGGGAAGAGTTGATAATGGGTAAAACGAGAATTGCGCAAATGAGAGCCAAAAAAACGAAAATTTTTAATTAAAAATAAGAAAATTTTCAATACAATAAACCAGCGAGATAATTTAAGCAAAGTGGAATATCTTCAAAATATTGCCTATAATCTTCACCTTTATAAGCAATTAAAATATAAATTTTTATAAAAATATTTGGTTTTATAATTTCTAGTAATTTTGAAGGGATACTTGAAATATTATTTTTATTTATTTAATTTTTTTTTAACCATGAATTATTAAATGTAAAAATACTAATTTTAGAAAACCAGGCTTTTGAAAACCAGCCTTTTGAAATCCAGGCTTTTGGAAATCAGGCATTTTGAAAATCCAAGCTTTTGTGTAACCAAGCTTCTGTAAACCAGGATGTAGAGTGGAACCCGATATGACCTTTGATTGACAAGGCGAAAACGTAACAATTGGTGAGAGCAGTGGGATTGTGAATAATAAAACAAAGAAAATGATTCTCTCCAAATTAAGAGCTCTATAATTAAAGAATGAACTTGAGAATCGGGGTTTGCTCACTGATGGTAGTAAAACAGGCGAAAGAGGGGTTAAACGCTGACCATCATGATTTTGGCTTGGAAGTAACCGATGCAGCAACCGTAGAGAAGACAGGAGATGAACAAAAAAACATTGGTCGAAACACCACAAGTACCTTCTGGAAGTTTCGATTTGTCGCAGTTAATGGCTGCTATGAACCAAATGATGGAACAACAAAATGAGCAATAGTTAGAGACAATAAACCAGTCAAATCAATAAGAAATGAAACGCCGGATGGAACAACAAAATGAGCGACAGTTGGAGAAAATGGAGAAAATTGAACCAGGAAATTGCAGATGGTTAAAAGAGAATGGACGAGAAACTTCTCGAATTATCTGCTAACATACAAGGTGAATTAGAGAAGTTCCAAAGGGAGATTCAACAGGTTGAACAAAAACTAGGTTCAACAGGTTAACGATAAATTACAAACGGAGGTCCAACAAGTTGAAGAAAAGTTTCAACGTCTCGAGAAAGAATTAACTGATATCAAGACAAGTGGAACAATGACGCAAGTGGTACAGACCGTTCAATCAATCAAGTTCCACGATACTTCGACGGAACAACATCTTTCGGTATTTTCAAATTTCAATTTGAGACAACATCGTGTCGCGGCGTTGATAGTGGCCCTCAAAGGCGAAGCAGCAGAGGCTTTACAAATCATTCCGGAACAAGAGCGCAACAGTTGTCTCGAAATTATGAAGGCGCTGGATCGGAAGTACGGCAGTGACCATTAGCGGAAAATCTGGAAACATGGAATTGAAAAGCCGCCATCAAAAAGGAGGAGAATCGCTACAGGAATTTCCACGTCAGCCAATTATAAGGAAAGGCTGAAATTTACGCAAGCGACTTTGCTGAAACCGTCGCTTTTGCGTTAACGATCGAGGGTGTGCAGACTATCACCAGACCGTCGTTATTTAGGCGCAAAATGAATTCAGACATCAACGAGAACATCGATCGGATGGTACCAACAATCGGAAGAGGCAGGCTTAGGTGTTAGGAATATGACAAGTTGGGTCATATCTCAAGGGACTGTCGGAGAGTAATACAAGGAAGGAGAAGATCGCCACCTTATACGCGTACGATGTAACTGTGAATTAAAAGTACTGGTTTGTAAGTTAGAATATGCCGGTAATAAGAGCGAAGACTTATTGTTACAAAATCTTTCCATTTTCAATAAAAATATGATAATACCATTAAAATTAATCTTTTAGACTATTATTTACAATATTATCATTAATTAGAAGGTAAATTATTTTAAAACATATTTGAGCTCAAAAAAATATCTTAAAATAATGTGTACTAGTTTCTTAAACTGACGGTCTTTCGATTTGAAGTCTTTTATCTTGAAGAAGCATCATGGTTTCTCGTGGACGTTCTACTAATTTGGCACAGTAAAATTTGATGAATTTCTCAAAACGTGTTGTTAAAGTGACTGGAAGAAGCCCAATTTAACGTCTTATAAACAGACTTTAGCAAGCCATTTCACTCTATTAATCACTTTATAGTTCTGGAAAAACTGAAATCGTTTTATCGAAAAATATTTTCGTCCATTCATAACATATCTAATGATGTTAACTGGCAAAAAGATATTGACCCAATTAACTTCTGGTGTAAGAAGTATTTATTATTTTTAAATATGTCACTTGGTTAACTTCACACCCCATATAAGATTATAAAATTATTAAAGATGGTTTGACAAGAGTTGTTGAGATGAAATATGTTGGTGTTATTTCTATATAAGCGTTAATATTTAATCGACACGTTGATTAAATGATAGCAAAAGCTAATTCTATGTTAGAGTTTTTAAGCATGCTTTGAACGAGTTTGATTATCTCCCATTATCAATATCTAGTCCGCTCGCAACTAGATTACGCCTCTTCTGTATAATCTCCTCATAAATAATGATAAAATAAGCATCTTTGTTTTCTATGCTGAACCGATCAATTTTGTAACCGTAATGTTAGAAACTTGCCACCATTTGTCGAAAAATGTATGTACATCTTTAAAGATTTTGCAACTTGAAATTCGGGAACTATTTTCATTTACGATTTACTTAATGATAAGGTCCAAACCGCCCTTTTTTTATGAACCCCGCCAGGAATCTAAGAATTCGAAACCTTTTAAAAAAAGATTTTCACAGGAATAATTACGGGTGCAATGATCGTTGGAATTTAATGTTTAAATTTTATAATGAATTAAATATGTTTTGTGATTTTAATAAGACTAAAGGTCATTGCCGTATGCAAAGCTTACGAACGAATTTTTAAACCGATATTTCCAATTTTTGACAAAATTGTTATTTCTGGTGATATTGCTGTTTTTGTATGGTGGCCCAGTTTTGCGATGATACCAATATATTGGTTCGATACTTACATAAACATTTTATTCACACGTAAATGCTGAAGCTAACGAACAATAGCTGGTTGTGATTTCGCGGTCAATGCAAGACAATCAAACTATTACGCTTGAATTCCAATTGGATATTTCTTTTCAATTACGACGTAGAGCGATATGCTTAGATAGGCTTGTAAACAACTTATTAAACTAATACTTATTAAAATATGAGCACACTATCATCAACTGTTTCGTCATAGGTTTTAAATCAATGGTTGGTATATTCAAACATTTACTATGCCTACTTCAATTAGAGCAGTAACGGATACGCAGCGTGTAAGGAAAGGAATATGCCTGCATGAATCGAAAGAACTGTGTCCATGTTAAAATCACGTGTTAGCCATGTGCCATTATCATAATTCTTCCTATTTGGTAATGTTACAAGACTGCAGAACCTTGTCTTCCAGTCATATGTATATTTAGGAAATCTGAATCTAACGTCCTAATCAGATATAGGTTTAAGGGATTGGAATCACGATTTAATTTTCGAACATCGAAAAATGTAAGTTACTCAACTCAAGTATATGAATGTGATAATATGAATGTGAAGTAACCTTTACTAAGCCTCAATGGTGATGACTTGTTGAAACGCTTCTTAGCTGGCCTTGTCGAGTGAAATAAGAAACGTAATCTTTTATTTAGTTTTTATCAATCTTACTTCTTTGCTAGATAAAATGAGAAACACGGTTGCGGCAGTAAGTAATAACAAAATATTTAATACCAACCGCAACGACGTAATGTACTAAATCTGAGCTAGAATTACATTTGACAATCTTGTTTGTATTTAGTTTCTAGGTAAAATCAAATTGTATCTAACAAATTCAAAATTTCAATGTAATTTGTATCATTACAAGTCAACCAGAAGTTCAAGAACAAAATTTAAAATTGTTAAGGTAAACAAAAACTTGAGCAAGTATATTCGATTAATTTACGCTGAATTATAAACTTGTATCAAAAATGGTGAAACAATAGTTTGAAACAACAGGTGTCAACCTCTACATAAATACGAGTACTTAAATAATAAGACAATTAGACGCAAATGCGTTGTTATAAGACAACGACAATTTTAACAAAAACATTTGAAACGACCTACAAAATAAAAACTTTAACATATGTAAACGTTGACTGTGATTCATAACCTCTCTATGTATGATTAAATTAATCTAAATCGGTCTATAAACGACAACATTTGTAAATATCTACTATTTAACCCTGTAGCGTGAAATAAAATTCCCAAAACGATGTGGAAGCGTAAAAATTACAGAATTAGCTTGGGACATATCTAATAAATTTGAATGCTAATAAAACAACAATGTGATTATGTATGTGATAAGTAATTAAAAAAAAAAACGTAAGTACATTAGAATTTAATTGATTTCGATTTGATCATTGTTTTAAAGAACAAAAAAAAAAACCCGCACTTCAATTTAGCTAATGAAATACAAAAACATATAATCCATAGTTACTCATTTATAACTGAAAAATTTGTAAAAAGAAAAATCCAATTATATACTTCAACACAAAATTATTTTTTAAATTTGTGCAAGCGGCGTTCAACCGAAAACTGTCCCCGGTTAACTAAAACCTATACTTAATTGTTTACAATCGAGTGACTATGGTAAATGTAGTTGAATGAATCATCGACATTACAAAAACGCAGAGTATACTTATGTAAATAAATCATTTGTAAAAAAAAAAACGAATTAAATCACCAAGCCGTGACGAATTAATTTTGCGGGAGTTGCTCCGGTTTCTATCGATGTTGCGTACATGTGCACAAAATTCCTGTTTGTTATTTTTATTCTTTACTTAAATACTTAACATGAATAAGTAATTAAATTAACTTTCTGAAATGTATTTATAAAAACTTTAAATTTTACGAATTTCTAAAGCTCTTAAATCATTTATGTTTTTCTTTAGCTTTTTATCTCTTGAGAAACCAGAAAGAATTCAGATAATACCAGTTTAACGTATTAAACCCAGTTTAATTGAGTGGTGACGTAGAGTGAGGGCCACTTGTATTAAGACTTTAGACTGTGGCATAGTTTAATATTTTTCACTATTTTTGTAATTTATAAATGTTGACTTGATCCATTAAGACAATAGATGAACTAATTGTCGAATTTTTAGTTTTCTTTTTTTATAACTTTGTTGTTTACGATATCGGTGACTAATAATGGCAGCACAGATATTGTATTTCTAATTATAATTTAAATCTATCCTAGATAATACAATATGTGATATAAAGCCACATAAATTCCAGGAAGGAAATTCATTTAGTTAGCTATCAATGAATGCGGTTTATCTAAAACGTTGATTAAATGTAAGTAATATTCACGCACACACACACGCAAAAAAATAAAAATGACGTAAGTAAACCACAAAAATATTTTGTCATTAACATTTATGCTTCAATAACATTAACCCATTTGTTTTTATGGTTGTGTACACCAATGGAAATTTAACGGAGCGGAATTTTTGATACAGACTGTTTCTGATTGATTGAACAACCGAGTAAGTATTTAATGTGTTGTTTACGGCCAAATTTTCAAAGTTCTTTAAATGTTGCCAAACTTGTATTAATAAATATTACCCGGAGATTGATATGCAAAGCTAACCAAAATCAGATACATACTTAAGAATAATATTTCTTATCTGTATTCTTGTTAGTATGTAAGTAACTGGAATTATAAAATTGTATATACTTAATCAAATTATAATAAAATATTTTTAATAAAAATTAATTTATTCAATTAAGTATGCCGCATTTTTTGGAATCACTTCCGTTTATAATCCCAATAATACTGTTACTAACTCTTAAATTTTGTGTAGTACTCGCTTAATTCTTGCCGAGTACTCGACTTGGTTGAAAAGAATGTGATCGAATTTCATGCACATATAGCTCAAGAATTTGCATTCAATTCTTGAGTTCGCGATTATTTATGTAGAACTCACTAAGGGTCATTATCAACTAATCCGAGTACCTCAAGATCCATTATTCTAGCAGTATGTTCTTGCAAAACTGTTTTAATTACAAAATGGAAACAAGTTTCAACGAAACAATTTGGTAGTGCCCTACAGAGTAATAGGATCGTCAAAGAAAAAAACTGCATTTGAAAGCCTTTCGGAGTAAATGAATATTCAAAATAGAGACAAATTCGGATGGTGGTATTCAATATAGCCTTCGTCCCGCCTTTTGGTCAATATGAGTTCCCCCTAATACTTTTTGGACTGTGCAGCTAACCAGCTGTATTTCAGCGGTTTATTAATAAAATATTTAGTTAACTATTTATGTCTGTGGGGCTATTTCTGAATATGATAAAAATTCGAATGTATCAAATTCGTATTTCATTTAAACAAGAAATCTGCGAATCTGATTCAATACAAATAAGAATCTTATACTTTTGTATCATATTAAGAAATAGCCGGCAGCTACCGAAGGAGAGGCAGCAGAGAAACTGAAGATGTAAAAAAGTGTGAGTTTTTGTTCACACGCATGGAATATCTTGGCTAGCAAATTGAAGTAAGTCAAATGAAGTCATCTCAGAACAAAAAATCAGCGTCAATATCCATGTTACAAACCTTTAACCTAAGGCACCGAGTTGCACACGGACGATTGAAGGACGTGTTACGACCAGAATCATTTTGAGACGAAGAAAACGGTGGAGCGTGGAGCTGGTTCATCGCCAATACTATTTCCCGAATAATGAGAATATGTCAGGCCTTATAAATAATAAATATAATTATGTTCAGTGCATTTAAACTGAAAGGAGAAATTAAACGAGAGAAATATAAGCCTGTTGCTGTTCTTTGTGTCATAGACAGATTTTATAATTTTGTATGGTTATACCCGGACAACTATACTACTAAGAAAGGCATCACCCAACGTAAGTAAGCTCTGATAATTTTTCTGCTTTTTGCTAAATGTCGATGTATTTATGAGTGAGCAGACATATATCAGCCGCGGAATCTAGGTCATTGTCTTCCTCCCACTGAATGCCGCTGGGAAAGCATTATCCAACTCGGAAGATTACCGGTCAAAATACCCAATATTTTCTTACTCCTCGAGTATTATAATATATTTTACTTAGCTTTTATTTGTACTGAACTCTATTATCAACGTACTTAAAATAAGTACTTAGGTATTTTAACTTCAGATGTGTAACTGACTTTGTTGTAAATAACCTCATTAAAAGTTTTCCACAATCTTCTTGGATTACTCAAATTATTTTCTATTTTATCGGTAAAATAGTAAATTTGGCGCTTTAAATTGTATTGCCAATTTTATTTCTACATTATTTGTGTACACTTTTCAGAAGATGGGAGTCAGAGAATCGCCTATTCACTTTATAAAGCTTATTCTTAAAATGAATCGACTCTCATTATATGGTCCAAAACGTTTGTTTTTTTACTTTTAACCGTTATATTTATGTATTTTGCGCAATTATTGATCTAAACAACTCCAGTAATACATCCAACCTTACCAACAGATATTCATTTGCTTTATAGTACCGCAATGGGATGAATCTAGGCACAGTCAGCTAGTAATCGGCAATAAGTTGACTAATTATAGTAAGACTGAATTTACTCGCAACTGTATCAGAAAATACATGGTCAAGGATTGAGGAATTACCATTCAAACTAGGTCTTGTTCGATTTAAAATATCTTTGGTTAGTAACTTAAAACCATATAAGTATCTATAATTGATTTAGATAATCTGATTTTAACTGTGAAGAGTCTAAAAGATTAATGTTCTTGTCCCACATAAATATCGAATTCTTGTCTCCAAATTCCGAATAAAATTTAACCCTGAATTGTGAATATAATTTGACCTATTCACCACTCCAAAGACTTTTATGTTAATAGTCAAATATCAACATCCAAGATGAACTCATCGGCACAGAAAACGGGCCCCCTAATTTTTTTTTTTTTTTTGCGAATATCTTTTGAACCGCACTAGCGGGAAACTGGAAACAAAAATCAAATTCAAGGCCATTCAAAACAGTATTCGAAAATATTACCATAGCATACCTTGTCTATAATCATGTGGCTGAGTTTTTTTACTTATCCCACAAGCCACAACAAGGTTATAACTAAATTTTCAAATCTGAATGAATACCTCTTGAATGGCACTAGCTGGAACCTTAAAGCAAAACCCAAATTCAAGGTCATTCAAAACAATCTTAGAAAATATTACCAAAGCAGCTTTGTCCAATCATAGTGAATCAACTAATTTTAAGGCGCTTTCAAATAGTGACATTAAAATTACATTTCAAAATGAAAATGATTACAGAAATGTCAAAAAATTACTGGAAGAATTAAAAAAAGAACCCAGCAACCAATCAGAAAATATAGAATATCACACCTATCAGCTGAAGAGCGAAAAGGCTTATAGAGTAGTTATCAGAGGCTTACCATCTTCCATTAGTCACGATGTAATTAAAGCAGACTTAGAAAAAATGGGACATGAAGTCGCAAGTATTACTAACATATACAAAATGGTCACAACTAATGGTGTAAAAGACAGGAAACATTTTCCATTGTTTTACATCGACTTAAAACAAAAAGACAACAATAAAGAAGTATACAACATCAAGAAACTTGCGTACTGTATAGTTAAAATTGAGCCACCTAACAAGACAAGGGACATTCTACAATGTACGAATTGTCAACAACTTGGACATACCAAGAGTTTTTGCTATCATCAAACCAAATGCGTTAAATGTGCTGGAGATCATCACACGCCAAAATGCAAAAAACAACCAGATATCGCGCCTTCATGTGCTCTTTGTCAACAACAAGGACATACTGCAAATTATAAAGGATGCTGTGTATATCAGAATAAAATTAAAGCGTTTACAGCGATTACAAACCAAAGCTGCTAAACCACAAACAACAATCACACCATCCACAGTTGGATTATGCTATGCGCAAATCACCAAATTATCTGTTGATGAATCAAACCAAAACAACAAACACATAGAAGTTAATAACGAGTGTAATAACTTTGAAATTATTAAAAAGACAGACACTTGGCCATTTAACACAAAGGGTGGCAAAACTAGAAATTAATTTCTATCCGCCTAGCAAAAAAAGTCAGCATACACACAAATGATTAACTCGTTCCTACGCATTGTAACTTGGAACGCTAATGGGCTCAACCAATGAGCCCAAGAACTGGGAATATTTCTCCATACAAACAACATAGATATTGCACTTATTTCAGAAACGCACTTCTCCAATAAAAGCTTTTTCAGAATAAAGGGATTTAATTCCTACTGGACAACCCATCCTAGTGAAAGAGCCAGAGGTGGTCCAGATGTATTAATTAAAAATAATATCAAACATAATCAACAAGAGGATATTCGAGAAAGCTACATGCAAGCAACTGTTATCTCAATCAAATATAATGGCGCAGATCTAAATATTGCGGCAGCATACTGTCCTCCACGGCATACACCAACGAAGTTACAATTTAATAACGTCTTTAATAAACTCGGTCCAAGATTTATTATTGGAGGGGACTATAATATAAAACGTACAGCTTGGGGTTCCAGGCTAATTTCTCCTGGGAAAGGAAATGTTTTGTTCAATGCCATTCAAGAAAACAAATGTAAATATCTGTCTCCAAGGGGGCCAACGTATTGGCCAACGGATGCAGGAAAAATACCAGATCTGCTTGAATTAACGACTTAACATCTGATCACATTCCTGTACTGTTGTCAGTAAGCGCTACAGTCATCAAGAAAAATAAAAAGCAAAACCTTACTAATAGATTCACGGATTGGGATCTCTTCAGAGAAAAACTGTTAGTTTTAAAAGTAATGAAGAATTGGAACAACAAACAAACAATTTCATTGAATACACTCGTATGGCCGCCAGTCTAGCTACTCCAGAATTAAAGCACAAAGCGGAGATTGAAGTCAAATACCCGGCTGAAATCAGGGAACAAATCAAGGAAAGGAGAAAGGCAAGGAGAAAGGCAAGGAGAATATGGCATCTCACCAGAAATCCCGCTGACAAAACCACCTTCAATCGAATAAGTAACAAAGTCAATAGGCTAATCAAAAGCTTCAAACAGGATTGCTTCGACAACTACTTAAGCGGGCTAGGTCCAGAAATGGATAAGGACTACTCGTTATGGAAAGCAACCAGAAAATTTAAACGACCTGTAGTTCGAGTACCACCTATAAGAAATGCTCAAGGCAATTGGGTTCGACATGACAAAGAAAAAGCGGAACTCTTTGCTCAACACCTAGCAACAGTGTTTCAACCCCATGATATTCAATCCAACATTGATGTAACACCTGTCTATCAACCAAATCAGGATTTCAAAAGGGTCACGCCAATGGAAATTGCTGAAGAAATCGACAAAAGTCTTAGTCAAAAAAAGGCACCAGGAATTGATGAAATATCACCGGGTCTATTCAAGGAACTTCCACGCAAAGCAATCATCATGATCACATACTTATTTAATGCCTGTATGAGATTGAAGTATGTACCCAAATGCTTCAAAACGGCCCAAATAATTATGTTGAAGAAACCAGGTAAACCAGATGAAGAAGTAACATCATACAGACCAATTTCACTGCTTCCAACCTTATCAAAGCTGTTTGAAAAACTACTACTAAAACGTCTAAAGCCAATGGTAAAAGTTCCTGATTTTCAATTTGGATTCAGGAATAACCACTCCACAATAGATCAAGTCCATCGAATAACTACGGTAATAGAGCAAGCGTTAGAAGAAAAGAAATATTGCCCCGCCATATTTCTGGATGTATCTCAGGCCTTTGATAAGGTTTGGCACGATGGATTGACATTCAAGATGAGCAAAATGCTACCACAAAACTATTGCCAGATGCTTGAATCATACCTCTCTGATCGCCAATTCAGAGTCATCCATGAAGAAACATGTTCTGACTTTTATCCAACGCTAGCGGGAGTTCCGCAGGGAAGCGTACTGGGACCCCTCCTCTACCTTATCTACACTGCGGACATACCTACAACGAATAAAACGTTCATCGGCACGTTCGCTGACGACACTGTAATTATGTCAGTAGACGAATCACAACCAAGGGCAGTGGAAAATCTTCAACGAGCAATGAACAACGTTACTAAATGGACAATTGACTGGAAAATAGTGCTTAATGAGCTCAAATCAACCCATGTGACATTTACGCTCCGACACAAAAATAACAGTCTACACATATACCTCAATGGAGTGCAAGTGCCGCAGGCTAAATCGTCAAAATACCTTGGTCTGCATTTAGATTCAAGGCTCAACTGGAAACATCATGTGAGACAAAAAGCTGAACAGATACGATTAAAACAACGTCAAATGTACTGGTTAATTGGGCATCATTCCAAAATGAACCTGTATTGCAAAAGACTAGTCTACCAGACTATTTTCAAACCAATACGGATGTATGGTGCGCAGCTATGGGGTTGTACTCATAAATTCAATAGAGACATTATACAACGTAGCCAAAATAAATTTCTTCGAATGGTCACCAACGCTTACCGATTTGTGACTAACAGGGAAATACACAATGATCTAAAAATACAATTGATAGACGACGTCATCCGCGAATGTGCCATTAAACATGAGAAGAGGCTTCTTAACCACACCAACGTTGAGGCTGTACAACTACTGGACAGTACAAATGAAGTAAGGCGGCTCAAACGAATAAAGCCACATGAGCTAACCGTATGAATATTATATCTTAAGGGAACTGGATACTGGTCCAGCAGACCCACACAAGTTTATGATTATCTCATAAGTACTAATGTCAACCTTACTAATGAATTAATAATGTTTAAGATTGTAGTAGCCATATCAATAAAGGTGTTTAAAAAAAAAAAAATCAGAATAATCTTAGAAAAGATTACCATAGCATACTTTGTCTAATAATGTGGCTGAGTTTTGTACATAACTCACAACATGGCATATAACTAAATTTTGAAATGTGAATACCTCTTGAACCGCACTTGCTGAAAACATGAAAGAAAAACTAAATTCTAGGTCATTCAGAACAATTTTAAAAAATGTTGGTAAGACCTACTCTTTCTAAACAAGTGGCTGAGGCGAATTTCGAACAAAAACCAAACAAAGAAAAATTTTAAAAATTTTATTTAAATTTTCAAACATAAACACAACAACAAAATCATAATTAACCAATAAAAAATGTTTAGTAGCGTGTGGTGCTGCCCACTCCCCAGCTTGAATAACCACTGTCATCCTCCGTCCCATAATTTTGATGATCTGTGGGATATTGCACATATTTTCCCATTCATCTAATAGTGCGCTTCACAGTTGTTCCATCGTATTCGGAGCTGGAATACTATAAATGGTGCGTAGGGAACAACATATTCTTCCAATATTTTGTTAATATTGCGAACGGCCGTTACAGATCCGGCTAAAATCACATAAAGCTCGGTGCATGCTTCCATCGAAATTCCCGTCCGTACTATGACTGGTCCGTCTCGAACTCTTTCGCTGAAGATGCATGGAGTATAACGCTCCCCCGGTCATCACCATATTCGTTCTCACCCATCAGGAGCTCTGGTATGAAGATCTGCTTCTCGTAACCTTCGCCGTTTTGTTCTTTCTCTTAAATTTTATTACGTACGTGTAATAAATGGTAACTCATTGCAGATTTCAACGAAAAAATTCCGAAAAATATAATGTCAACTGACCGAGCAAACGGCGCAGTGGTTAAAGCTGCGGCGTTTGGATCGGGAGGTACCGGGTTCGAATCCCGAAAAGGGGCGGGATGCAAAAGGGATTTTTCATCATCTGATTACGATCGGTGACGATGAACACATCTTTGACCCCCTGTTGAAAGTGCAGAATCCATGGGCCGATCCACCTTTCATGTCAGCACTATAGGTTGGCATGAAGCGATGCAATGTGCAGGTGGTTTATACAAAGCGAGTCTTATAGCCGTATGTCCGCGATTTGGCTACTACTGCGTAAAGTAGGACGGTAAAATTAACTGCGAAAGAGTTGGGAGTGTCTTGTGCCCCAGAAAAAGATTGCATAGATTAAAAAAAAAAAAATGTCAACTGCCCCATCGAAAAGGAAGACCCCATTTATTTTTGTTAACTACAATATGAAAACAAAAGGAACCTACATATAACTTCATTCATTAGTATGTGAATAATTATTAAAAAACACAAATTTTCCAAAAATGCTCCAATTCCTATGAATGTGATTTTTTAAAAATTGTCAAAACGGGGGTTTGGGGCGGCAGCCTCCATCTTCTAAGGTATAAAATGAATTAAAATAATATTTCAAATATTGGTTATACATATTTAAAAAACTTTATTTTTCAAGATTTTATAATTCGGAATTTTGTTAACAACCCGATCTCAACAGCGGTTGGCATGGTGATTTCTAATCTCGGGTCATCTCGAATTTTTGTTACTCTTTGTCTGTCCATACCTTGTCGCCTGGTATAGTACAACCCTGTTCTGTTCGTAAAATCGCAACAAATTTTCGATTATTAATTTGTAGAAATATTTAATTTTTCATGGCATCTGGCATCTCACATTTTTTTGAATGAACTAGAAGTTGATTTTTATTTCCTATTTCTAGCTAGTGCGGTCCAAGAAGTATTCACATTTGAAAATTCAGGGGCCCTATTATGAAATTTTCGATAGCGTTTTTTTTCGATAATATCGAGTGTTTCGATAGCGTCGAAAATACCTATCATGAAATTTTCGATAGAGTTTTTTTCCGATAATCTCGCAAGTTTCGATGACATCGAAAATATCTATTATGAAATAATCGATATCGAAATCACTTCAATTTCAATGTGAGATTATAGAGATATGTATTTACTTGGCATACATATATGTATTCATATGTATACATAAGACATTTACTTGGCAGATATGTAAATATAAGACATTTGTTTGGAACTTGGCCATTTCTTATCCGATTTTGATGAAATTCAGCATGCACGATGGAAATGGGATTCTAAAATGATTTTTAGATAAAATTCTGGAATATGGCCAATTAGGATGGAACTTGGAGATTTGTTATCCGATGCACGATGGAAATGGGATTCTTAAATGATTTTTAGATTACGTTCTGGAATATGGCCAATTAGGAAGGAACTTGGTAATTTCTTATCCGATATTGATGAAATTCAGCAAGCACGATTGAAATGGGATTCTAAAATGATTTTTAGATAAAGTTCTGGAATATGGCCAGTAAGGAAGGAAATTGGCCATTTTTTATCCGATATTAATGAAATTCAGCATGCAAGTTCTGGTATATGGCCAATTACTAGGAAACTTGGCCATTTGTTATCCGCTATTGATGAAATTCAGAATGCACGATGGAAATGGGATTCTAAAATGATTTTTAGAGAAAGTTCTGGAATATGGCCAATTAGGAAGGAACTTAGTAATTTCTTATCCGATATTGATGAAATTCAGCATGCACGATTGAAATGGAATTCTAAAATGACTTTTAGATGAAGTTTTGGAATATGGCCAATTAGTAAGGAACTTGGCTATTCCTTAATCGGTTTTAGTGAAATTTGACACTTGCGATTGAAATGGGATTCTAACATGCTTTTTGGATGAAGTTCTGGAATATGGCCAAGTTAAGGAACTTGGCTATTCCTTAATCGGTTTTAGTGAAATTTGACACTTGCGATTGAAATGGGATTCTAACATGCTTTTTGGATGAAGTTCTGGAATATGGCCAAGTATGATGGAACTTGCCTATTCCTTAAACGATTAAGATATGTTCGTTGGAAATGATATACAAAAATGGTTATTCGATGCACTTTTTTATAAATCATTTAAGAATCCCATTTTCAACGCACATGTCGAATTTCATAATAATCGGTTGGGAAATATGCAAGCTTCGTCATACTTGGAACTATTACAGAACTTCAAACAAAAATCATTTGAGAAACCCATTTGCAACGCAAATGTATAATTTAATCATAATCGGTTGAGAACTAGGCAAGTTCGATCATACTTGGTGAAATTCCAGAACTTCATCTACAAATCGTTTTAGAATCCCATTTGCAACGCACATGTCAAATTACATCATATTTGGTTGAGAACTAGGCAAGTTCCATTATACTTGGCCATATTCCAGAACTGCATCCAAAAAACATTTTAGAATCCCATTTGCTTCGTGCATGCTGAATTTCATCAATATCGGATAAGAAATGGCCAAGTTCCTTACTAATTGGCCATATTCCAGAACTTTATCTAAAAATCATTTTAGAATCCCATTTCTATAGTAGTGCATGCTGAATTTCACCAAAATCGGATAAGAAATGGCCAAGTTCCTTCCTAATTGGCCATATTCCAGAACTTCATCTAAAAATCATTTTAGAATCCCATTTCCATCGTGCATGCTGAATTTCACCAATATCGGATAAGAAATGGCCAAGTTCCTTCCTAATTGGCCATTTTCCAGAACTTTATCTAAAAATCATTTTAGAATCCCATTTCCATCGTGTATGCTGAATTTCACTAAAATCGGATAAGAAATGGCCAAGTTCGTTCCTAATTGGCCTTATTCCAGAACTTTATCTAAAAATCATTTTAGAATCCCATTTCTATAGTGCGTGCTGAATTTCACCAAAATCGGATAAGAAATAAAGGCAGATCTCAGTATACTCTGGCAAATCATCATGAGTAGACTCACGCTTGAAGAACGCTACGAAATTATTAAAATTTACTTTGAAAATCAGTCGTCGATTCTCGCAACTAGACGACTTCGTGATTTTTATGGCGCACATAATCGTTCATCTGAGCAAGCTATCCGTCGAACTGTGGATAGATTTCGTACCACATACTCTCTAGAGGATGCAATAACATCAACACGTCGAAGCAATGTGCGTACTGAAGAGAATATCGCCGCTGTAAACGAAAGTGTGGAAGAAGATCCAAATTTAGCGATTCGTCGTCATTCGCAGGAATTGGGGCTCTGTCCGTCCACTACAAATATGGATGACATTAATCCGAACGAGATTTGGTTTCAACAGTATGGCGCTACATGTCATAAGGCGACCGCAACCATCGACTTATTAAAATCAAAATTTGGCGATAAGTTGATTTCGTGAAATGGACCTGTCAATTGGCCTCCAAGCTCTCGATTATTTCCTGTGGGGCTACGTGAAGTCACTGGTTTATGTTGATAAACCAGCAACAATTGACGCCTTGGAGGCCAGCATTGTTCGTGTTATTCGTGACATACGGCCAGCAGTGCCCGAAAAAGTGGCCCAAAATTGGACGTCCAGAATGCATTTTCGTCAAGAACAGCCGCCCATATGCCCGAAATCATTTTCAAATATTAATGCCATGTACATATTGATCTTTCGAATAAAAAAAAATGTTCATTACAATTTAATTTTTTGTGTTATTTTTTACAATTTCAAGTTCTATCGGGCTTAAAAAAACACTCTTTAGAATCCCAAGAAAATTTTAATAAAAAAATCATAAATGCTCAGTTCAACACCCCATTACAATGGACAACCTTTTTGGTCCCATCGATGTCCGTTGTAGAGAGGTTTCTCTGTAATATAATATTAATATAAAATAAAAATTTATTTGCAACTCACATTTTTGAAAAAAATATTTTTATTTATTAAATATTGCAATTTAATTCTATTAAACTACCTTAATGAAATAATATGGTCGTCACCTCAAGAGCAGTCGAAAATTTTCGATATTATCGAAAAAAAAATACTATCGAAAAATTTCGTGATAGCTCATTTTCGATAATATCGAAAAAAAATCGAAATCGAAAAAAAATCGAAATCGAAAAATTTCGTAATAGCTCATTTTCGATACTATCGAAAAAATACACTATCGAAAAATTTCATGATAGCTCATTTTCGATACTATCGAAAAAAAACGCTATCGAAAATTTCATAATAGGGCCCCAGTTATAAGCCATGTTATGGGATAAGTAGAAAAACTCAGCCATATGATTAGGCAAAGTATGCTGTGGTAATATTTTCTAAGATTGTTTTGAATGAACTAGAATTTAGTTTTTCTTTCATGTTTCCAGCTAGTGCGGTCCAAAAGATATTTGCATAAAAAAAATGTTCCTAGGGTGGCCCGTTTTCTGTGCCGGTGAGTGTTTTATCAAAATTGTTACTTTAGTTAAAAATAACATTCGTGGACATAAATGGAAACCCCTCCCCCCTTCTTTAGTGGTCATATAGCCAAATTCCTTACCGAATGGAAGCGTCAAAAGAGTCAAAATTGTAAAATTCTTTCGTAACCAAGTAGCCACGTTTCAGTAACTTTTAGAACCAGTGGACTATACATAGCAGTGATGGAATTTTAGGTACAATTGTACTTTTTTCGATACAATTCATTTGTAAAAGTACAATAGTACATTACAGTGAAATTCAGTACAATCTGAAATCATTAAACAGTTTTCCTTATGCGTTTTTTGCCTTATTAAATTTAAAAGCACAAATTCAAGTAACTGAAAATTATAAAAATTGTATACGAGGTACGGATACATAAATTAAACATAAATCTTCAAATTTTTAGTAGTATGTATCTCATTAATTAATTAATTTGTGGTTTTCGTTGCTTAATTTTTTATTAATTCCTTAATAAAAAAAATCCGACGTTCCGACCGCCATTGTCACAATTTATACAATAGTTTAAATGAAAACTTTTGATAACGTATGTTTTCCTAACGTAACTAGGGTAGAATTTTTAAAATGAAAAATACTCAGTTTAACGGAAATATAATAATAAGTCAAAGGTAGCAGTGTCGGAAATAAGACAGACACTTGAATCTGCAGCAAAAATTCAGATAACTCGTTACAGTTTAAGTCAAATAAGAAGAGCAAGAGATTTTCGTTACAAGGTGAGTTTGTAAATTTATCAGATATGAAGAGTACTACATCATAATTTGATGAGACGGCTCGTAATGTGATTTCGAAATAGGATGGTGAATGTGTTGACAATTCGAGATAGTTAAAAGGTAAAATGTTTCCTGAATGAGCATCCCGATATGTATGTATTGAAAAATGATAAGGGTAAATTAACGATACTTATGGAAACAGAGTATAAGAGAAATGCGGAATGGTGGTCAAAATTAAATATATTCATTCCGTCTAGGAACCTTCGGGAAAAATTAATAAAAAATAGGTTAAATCCATCAAAAATTACCAAGGTATAACCAGGCGTATATTCTGTGGTCAAAAGGCAAAACAGCCTAAATCAAATTTGATAATTTTTCTAGAGAGGTAGAAAAAGTTGAATTTTAAATTCGTTTTTTGTTTTGCCTTTTGAGCACAGAATTATATGGTCTGCCAAAAGTGCCCAAAGTTGGTATTTTTGCGACCAATCATACGCTGTTTAGGTTCTCTATTGTATAATTTATCTGAATTTTTGTCTAATATTTCAAATTGTTATGTGGGAAATAACTTTCGGCTGTAAAAACGCGGAATATTTTAAAAATTAAATTAGGAATATATCTCTACTAACAAATTGCTTTAAATATGGTTTCATTGTTCACGAACGTTGACTCATCTTTGCTAATATTTTTGGTTAAACAATTTTGGAATAACATTAAAACAAATAGTAATACAAATTTGGAGTTAAATAATTTTGTAGAAGCATTAAAATTAGTGATTGATCATATGTAATTTAGTTTTGGCGAAAGATGTTTTAGGCAAGCGCTTGGTTGATCGATAGGTTCGCCAGTTATTCCGACTGTGGCAAACCTATTGATTGAACACATGGAAACTAAAGTGTTGGAAGCATCTTCCGTCAAACCTATCACCTTCGTGAAGTTGGCCCAAAATTCTATCCCAAAAAATTATGATATTTAACGTTGGCAACACCACTTCAAATCTTATGAAACAAAGTAAACTATCATGAGAGTAAAATAATAGTCCATGTAATGTCACGATAGATTTCTATAATAAATTTTAATAGGTTTTTTTTTAAATAGATAAATACATTTTACAGAATGCTAAAAATTATGGCACCATAAATTCATAAGTTATTTTATTTCGCCGCTTCCTATTTGAATTTATATTAACAAACAAAAAAAATAATAAGAATCCAATTAACAATGTCAGCCCAAATAAATTTCTATCATGATAGCAAAATTTATCACGACAGACTCTCAGCCCAAAAATAAAACTATCATGGGAAAGGAAATATACTAGAATAACTAAGGAGAACTATGTAAATTTTCGCAATGCAACAGAGTATTTTCTCTAGTACTGTGTTGTTGGCACCAATTTCCTGGTGATTTTTTATTAGGCCTATCAATTGTGAGTACTCTGGAACATTTTCAGAATTTTGTGATGGGGATAGCATGGTCAAATATGACTGGAAATCCTTGTGAGCAGTATTTAATTTGATTTTTGCAATTTTGAAAATGTTTCAGAGTACTCACAATTGATAGGCCTAATAAAAAATCATCAGGAGATTGGTGCCCACAACACAGTACTTGAGAAAATACTCAGTAGAATTGCAAAAATCAAATTAAATACGGCTCACAAGGATTTCCAGACATGTTTGACCATGCTATCCCCATCACAAAATTGTGAAAATGTTCCAGAGAACACATAATCGATAAACCCAATAAAAAATCAGCAGGATATTGGTGTCAATAACACAGTACTTGAGAAAATACTCAGTTGCATTGCGAAAATCAAATTAAATACGACTCACAAGGATTTTCAGCCATATTTGACTATGCTATCCCCATCACAAAATTCTGAAAATATTCCAGAGTACCAACAATTGATAGGCCTAATAAAAACTCATGAGGAGATTGGTGCCAACAACACAGTACTCGAGAAAATACTCAGTTGCATTGCGGAAATTTACAAAGTTCTCCTTAGTTATTCTAGTATGTTTCCTTTCCATTGATAGTTTTATTTTTGGGATGAGAGTCTGTGTTATAAATTTTGCTATCATGATAGAAATTTTTTTGGGCTGACATTATTAACTGTGTGACGTGTTATACATCTTTTTTTGGGCTGACACCAAAGTATGAGGATTTTTTTTTTTTTTTGGGCTGACATTAAATTTTATCACGATATACCTTTTTTTGGGCTGACACTGAATCATAAAGAAAAATTTTATTTTAGTATTACCCCTGTGCTTTTTTGGGATGAATTTTGGGCCAACTTCACATACATAAACCTATCCTCCGATCTACTATCTTTAAATTACGCTGAAATACTTGATAAGGAGCAAAATCTCAATAAAAGGCTAGTTTTGGAAAGCTTTTATATCAAGAAACATTAAAATTCATCTCAAAATTTATTAAATGCCAAGAAGTTTCCAAATTTTTATTAAATTATTAGGATAACAAATTATAAATATATAGCTTAAATTATATACCCTAGTTAATTTAGGGAAATATTCAATATCATACATTGTATAAATTGTACCCTTTAAAATGGCGGAGTATACCGCTGAAACGTCGACGGTTGTTAAACAACTGGATTAATAGTATTTGCTTAATTATAATCCAGAGAAAATATGATAATAAATTATTCTGCACAACAAAATAAATTAAAATAATAAGCGTTGCGCGATATTCTCATTGAACTAAATCTTCCCACACTCTTTTCTTAACGCTTTTTGATACCACGTTTGTTAAGCTGCTTGTTATTGAAATTCTTTCTAACAATTTTTCTAACGTTGTACATTTTGAGTTTGAATATACATACTTTAAACAATCTCTTTAACTAAACCCTATACTACCTTAGGCTGAACAATATAGTGCTGATATGTTTTTTTTATAGTATCACTAAGCTTCACTTAGGCGTTGCCCATAATGCTAGTAATACCTTGCGCAGTGACATTATGTTTGCGATAGAAAATATAGGAAGTGTTCTCAATCATTTAGGGTACTCGTGTTAACGTTTTTTTAAAAGGTTTAAATCATTGGAATGCTCTTTCAACAAGTCCGTCACACAATCTGGGGTTCATTCAGCAAGTAGCTTGTTAAGTGCATTTGCTAAGGAATTAAAGTAGTTCTTCATTTTTCGTTTTCCTTTGAGCTGCTTTGATATAAACGAATCCAGTGGATAAGCATTGCCTTTCTTAAGAGCATTTGAATATAGAGTATTATTGCTGTTTAACGGTAGTATCAAGACTTAGATGTACCAAAAAAGGTAGTTTGAATCTGACCAACTAAAGTTCTCCAAAAGCACACAATTTCTAGATTACACTGCTTTGGCTACAAGATTTAATGTTTGCCCGACTTGAGGTTGCAGTAAAAAACATGCAGCGGCCGAATTCTTAACGGCAGCTACAATTTTTGGGTACTTCTTTGATATAAAAAACAACATTAAAAAAAATAAGTACAATTCAACTCAATTTAGTACAATATCATTTCAATTTTTAGTACAATTCCAAAAATGCATTTTCCATCACTGATACATAGATATTTGTAGTGTTTTTTTATTCGCTCCGGATAGCTGCTATCGAGAGCCGTCATTTTTATATGCCTAAATTTAAATTTGACGCGCTATTTATTGGTAAACTAAACTTATTTAACATCAAACTATCATTTTTAATTCAATTGTTTACCAAAAACTTCATATAAAAAATATTTGGCTCTACCTATTTATACGGAGCGCTATCGGGAGCCATTTTTTATATGACGGCTCTCGATAGCAGCTATCCGGAGCGAATAAAAAAACACTACTATTATAACATTTAGTTTATCAAAGAATTTTTTTTTGTACTAATGGAGCTACTATCTAAAGGGGAAAAATATGATTTTATAGTAAACAATAAGCAGCCACGATATCCCCAACATTTCAAAGAACTCAATGAGCTAGGTACATCTGTTTCCAATGCTAGCTTAAATAAACAGATGTTTCATAATAAAAAAAATCATACTGTTTGTTTGAGGCAACCTATTGCAAGGTAAATAATTTTACATACATACTCGTAATTTGTCTACTCAAAATGTTATTTAGAAAGCTTGCTAATCAAAACGGCAAATGGGAATTTCAACGAAAATATCAGCGTGCACATATAAATTTCTAATGAACTCACAAAATAAACAGAATAATTATCACTTGAGAAGAGGTGTTGAAGTAGTTTGGTGTGTTTCATTTTTGTTTTTGTTTTTGTATTTTTTGTATATGAGATAACGTAAAAATAAATCCATTTCACATTTTCATTAATGATCGAACAAAAATGATGGTGATACCTCCTACATTTTCTGTTGTGTTTTAGATTTTTGTTATAAAAAAATTCTATTATTAGAAATTTTGTTTATATGTTTTATGCTTATGTAAAAATAAATTAGAATATATTATAGCTGGAATATTTCTTATTAATAACCTGTGTATAATTTGACCCGGCTGGACCATCACTAATCTCCCCATAAGATTCTGTGAACACCCTACGCGTTTTATCACACGGCTGCTGTGGTCCATTATTGTTGTTCGATGATGTTGTTGTCAATATACCACCCACAAATTTTATTGACACGAGTAATAAAATTAGTAAACATGAACTATTGATTAAAACACAATTATTTTCATGTTTTTTACGACATAAATTATGCCACATTATAAAAACGAACAAAATATTCGAATAAAAACATTAAAAATACACGGAATTTTGTCGATTTTCACTTGTAATTTTTTTTTTTTTTTTATGCACGACGATGACAACAATACACTAACATAGGAAATATAATAACACGAGAAACACCATTTACTTATATATTATTTAACTTATTATAAATCACTAAATAGATAAATATATACTTTATTAATAATATTATCATCATAGATCACTTAACAATTAATTAATTATTTTAATTGAATTTACTAAGTACATAACTATTTTTGTTGTTTTTGTAAAACCAATTCTTTTTACTTCTTTTAAGATGCACAACCAAGGTTATATTATTTAGAAATGAAAAAAACACTTTATATATTCATTTATACACAATTAACAATAATAAATTTGATTTATAAAAATAATATTTGATATGTAATCGACTAAATAATTTACTAATGTTTTGACATTTTTATTATTTATTATCATTTTTTTTTTTTTACTTTACAATTACAATACACTATTTTGCCCACTGTATTGCTCCATCATCTTTCAACTTCGCTACTAAAATTTTTTTTTTGGTTTTTCTATTTCGAGAAGCAAAAGTTTGGTACAATTTTTTTTATGATATTGGATTTGTTTTGAATTTGGTTGCGTACTATACTACAGTGTGATACCAAAAAAATGATTATGCAGGCTAAAAATGTTTACAAAAGTTTTTAACGAATTTTCATATATGCAATTAAATAAAACTACTAATTTTGAATAAATAACTTTAATTTATATATTTGCGATGCCTGTTTTTTCGATCTGATCTAACAGCAGCTGTAAATTAACATCAAACAATTCACATCGGATGGGCATTTCAAGTGAATAGAATGGATTTTTTAGGACATAATCGGCGTATAGCTCATAAATTTTCTTTAGCAGGATATCCATTCCGCTTTGGGAAGTTTCGGAAACCACCATAAATTTAACCCCCGTCAGAGTTTGAAAACAGTGCAATTTAAAAGTATCAGCCTCAAGTATTTCAATGCCGGAGCTTCGAGGTTCCGGACTCAATTGACTGGCAATTGCAAACAGCGGATAAAACATACTGGCCAGGAAGATCTTCTCATTTGTGGTCATTTTGGGCCGTGTAAATCGTAATTGTAGGGGAAAATTTTCTGAATTTTCTATTATTTGTTTGGCTTCTCGACCATCTTCAAGAAACGCCCCATTTACTTGTATACCATTTATTGCTGTCAGCACATGATTAACTAAAACATACAAATTAAATGTAAAAAAAAAATTAATTTAGAAACAATCTACACGATTATACCAGCAATTCCATCCTTTTGCCCAAAAGCCACAGACACCCTCTTCGGATCATAATCCAGTGCTATATCGATCGGATAATTAAAAGTCCGTTCATTTTCTATTTTTGGTACGTTATGATCTAGATTAAATATTAAACCACCCGATTTACTAACGATGTATACACCATAGATGACCATATTTTGTTTAATTTATAAATATTTTGCACAAAATTATGAGAATTGTTTTTTATTTTTAACTTTCTTTTTGACAGATCCCCGAAAATGACAGTAAATTATTGCATTGGTTGCATACAATAATTTGCGACGTTCGGGTTTTTATTAGTGCCTTGCTTCTTTTTATCGATTTGAATCATATGAACAAGCCATATTGCCCTAAAACGGAAACCATTACAATCCTCCACTAAGCCGGAAATTAAAATTTATCTGTTTTTTCTCGAAAATATTGAATATTTTTGGATACCTAATCTATTTTTAATTGTTGCACTTAGCAAATACGATTGAATGATTTGTCTCTTTACTTTATACTTTCCTAGAAAATCACAAATCAATTGGCATAATGCATAATATGTGTTGTACCACTTTCTCAGTAGTTTATCAAGAGCGCACTAACCAAACCGACTTTCACACCTTAAATACTAATTGGATCCGCAAATTAAAGGTTCCTGAACTTGTCGAATTATACAAACAAGTAACGACAATATCAGCAGGGTGTGGACGCATAAACTAAAACGGTCAGGATGTATTGTCAATTGTTTGTTGCACTCTTCAATATTTTAAAAGTCCTCTGGAATAACGTTCTCTTTGAAGAAGAACATAATTTGACTTTTGTTAGAATAGGATCATAGAGTGTTGCATTCCTGATCAGCGAAAAATATATAGGCAATCACCTACCTTAACTTATATGGTCCACGTGAGTCAAACCTTTTTCATAATGATTAAACTCCTCATCTTTACCTAATGCATCTAGATTCGCATGTTTCTCTATTGAAAGTTATTTGATGTTATACGCTTATAACTCTGGGGCATAATAGCCCAACGCTAAATTACTTGAAGTCTCGCGAAGGTCAGCTTGTTGTTTGGGTCCGTTAGAAACCTAAATTTTCAACCATGTAAATGGTTGTCGAACTTCGTCACCCCATAAATAATAGAAAGCGCCTCCATATCAATCTGACCATATGCTTGCTAACTTGTTGATAACATTTTCGACGCAAACAAGCGATGGGGTGTTCGAATACATCTGGGAAACGGTGAGAAATTACGACACCAACAACGTATTTGAACTCATCTATAGCGAGATTGATTGGACTATCGTCTATGTAGTGGAATAATCTGGCCACCTCTAGAAACTGCGACTTCAATGTCTGAAAAGCGGTTTTTTGTCAGTTGATTTTGCCAATGAAACGCCTCCATTTGGTAACTTTCTCTATCAACCTTTAAAATATTTCATAGGCCACACCGAAAGGTAACCGTTGGAATTGAAAAACGCCAGAGCATATATCAATTACCGTCAACTACTTGAACTCCTCTCACAACTCGACTTGATGATAGGCACCGCTTAAATAAATTTTGGTGAAGAACCGCTCTTCTTAAAGCACAAACGATGCGTTAGGTTGCAATGTACACCTTAACAACTCCTTTGACCAGAACGCGGATGTTGCCGTACCCCTCAGGACTTTATTCATCATATCATATACTGGAGAGCCTAATTGGTAGTATCCCTGAAGTCGATCCACAGAGCACCATGCTCTCTTTTGACACCGACCTTGATCATATTTTTTCGGATATTGCTCCATTGCCGTGGACACTTGATCGGCATTAAGCGTAGTATTTAAGCACAGTTTAATCGGAGACAGTAGCTAGAACTCCTTCTTTGATAAATGCTCAGGACCGTTTAAAGCATTAATAAGCTTGTTCTATTTCGATTATTTCCTCCAGTTTAGAGTTGCCATATTCAGCTTTTGATCAAGCATATGCACAATCTGACGCTGCTCTGCATAAATTGGCAATTCAATTTGCGTATGACTGACATTATGCCACTTTTGTGGTAATTACACCGGGACATGAGCACTTGTGTTTTTCCACAACAGTAACAATTAACGTTTTGGGTAAACCGTAAAGTTTGTTTTTCATTAGTTCGTTATGGAATAGTATTTGAATCTGCAAACCATGACGGCCTCTTTCGCCGGGTGGTGTTTCGGGTTCTGTTACTGGTTCGAGTTCCCCCGCCGGTTTGGCTTCGACTGGTTGTGTTGTCTGTGGGTGTTGCGGAATAATGATCGGTTCCACTATACGTCGCGTTGGTCGCAACTCGAAAGTGTCCATTAAGACGTTGTCGTCGTCTGACGGTGGCGTATCGATGAAACACTCGCGATTGGTTGTTGTGAGAGAATCCTTGCACTACCAGCGGTGATCCATAGCTTAGTTTCTTTCTGCGGTGACCTACAAGTTGAACTGCTGTTACCACAGAAGCAACTTAAAACTTTTTTTGTTGCTTCGCAGTTCCATATTTTCGTTTTTTTTTTCTTTATTTTACTGTTGACCTGCTCAAAACTAAAAACTTTTCCAATTAATTTGTATCAAATTATGAAGGCTCCTTTCTTTCCTCGACGCTACTGTGAATTCTTATGTTGTTAGGGTACGAATACGGAAGTATCTCCCTCAGACGCTCGTTTGAGCACTCATCTCCTACTTTATCCGCCACAAAATGCTTTTGTAAAACATGAAACTGTGGTACGGCTGCTGACCGTGATCCGATTTTTTGTTCCCTATTTACAACAATTCTTTAAGCTGATTGACGTCCATTTTGTTCATTATAAAAACACGTGGACGCCATAATATTTATTTTCGATATCGAACCGACGCACTTTACTATTTCTTAAAGGAGCAATTCATTAAGAATTCCATTGCGAATAAAAGTTTGTCAGTCAAAATAAAGGGAGATAAAAATATAAAATCGGTGGTTGTGTGAAAGAAACACAAAACGAAGTCAGTCAAGATTTTACTTACATCAAATGTGTGTTTGTATAGTGGATCGCCATAATTATGGTCAAAAATTATCAAAATCGAGGTCATTTTATGGTTATCAAACTAATATACGCACACAAATTTTGTGTACGAACGCAAATTTTTTTCCGCACGCTAAGTTAATTAAAAGTTTGTTATTTTTATGGTAGGCGTCATAATTTTTTTTGGTGGTTGCTTCTAAAATAGCTGTGATAATTATAAAATATAAAGTTTGTGTACAGTTAAATTTTGATAAATTGGGATCAATTGTGATAATATCTCTAAATACTATTAACGGCAATTTAATAAAGTAATCGTTTTTTTTTAAATAATTTATTGGTGGTGAAAAAGTCAAATTAAAACTCCAAGTGATAACCAAAAATTAATTTTTTTTATTTCATTTTTTTTTGCTGTCGCTGTCAAAATTTATCAAGATATTTGTGCTATAAAAAAAATAAAAAAAACATGCTTTATCTTTGTCACTCCAATGGATTTTTTTTGTCTTCTTTCGACTTGAAGTCAGTTCAGTCAATTATTCACAGTGGAATTCAGGCTTTATCCCCATTGCTAAAATGTCTATGGTTGCTCCAAAGGGAAATTTGTTTAGGCGATAATAGTACACCATAATAACGGTTAACATAATATAAAAACGAAAGTGAATGCTATTCATATATTTGTTTTATTTTGATTAGGTGTGTTTCTAAACTCAATATTAAAACTTGATTGATCATAATCGCAATAGAATTTACGATGTCAGATGCAACACAGTGTCAGTATTATAGCACCGGAGGCGTTCATCCCTTCTAGCCTCGCTATTTTCAAAAACCCGTGAAACCGTTGATACCAAAAAGCAACCACTCATCTTAGGTACTTCAATCGAGAACAATTGGAATTCACAGTTCGCTCTGTCCTTATGTGTTACTTTTTAAATTTTATGAACAACCTTTTTACTTGTCTAGAGCGGAATTCGATCAATTGACAATCGTTCTCCATTTGTTATGATCAATGATTGGCGTAAGAGACCGTTTGGAATCGATCAACATTATAGACTCTTCCCTTTTATTCCCTCACATGTCACATCCTTTATTAATCTAAAAAGCGTAGATTACAAACAGGCCCACCATCTAGTTGCATCCGATCAAGTTCAATCGCAAGCATGTCAGTTGATTTCCAATTTTAGTTTAATATTTCTTTCGCTTTTCGATATAACATGCGGAATTTAGGACTCTTGAATCTCCCGCCGATCTCCTTTAAATCGAGTTTTTCTCTATTCTCATATTCCCTTCATTTCCGTTAGTCATGCATCTCTGAAGCAAGGTACTAATTTCACACCAAAATTTTGCATCTCGTGACTGTATATATTTTGGCTGCATCCAAAATCATTCAAAAATGACAGCTGCAATTAGACAGAAAGCAAAATAATAAAAATCAGCTGTGGTAAAAAAAAAAAATTAAAAACACGTCGTCATTTATAAATACAATTTAATTTATTTTATTATAAAAATTAAATATACAATATAATTAATGCTTTACGGTAGAACGCAAAAAGAAATAGTTTATATCAAAAAATGGAAAATATAAGCGTACGTCAAATAAATAATTTGTCACTGTGTAATTTTTTAATGGTAGGCTTTTGGATTTATTTATAGAGTATATTTTCGTCTATGTTGCACGGATTATTTGATAGCATTAAGGGGACAACGGTTGTATTCTATTTGGATAAAGAAATAAATAAAAAATTGACGACAAAAGATGCGAAATCTAATACAAGTCCATCTGGAAGCAGTTCAAATAAAATCGCGCCGCAGAACAAAGACAAGTCGACGTCGAAACGTCAAGCAGAGTATGTGTAATTGTACTTTAATTGGCTTGTAGTGAGAATACTTTATAAAATTTGTTGTTGTTTCAGAGAGTCCAAAGTTCTAAAACGTGTACTCCAATGTTGTGCCTTGAATGGCGGTGTGTTTTGGTTTAGCATTATGATTTTTGAATATGGCCTATTACCTGGATTGAAATTATTGTTGACAGCCCTTTTTGGCCAAAATGATGGATTTAGCATGACCGTATGGAGTTGGGTACAACCAGCATTGTCACTACTTTTTGGAATGATATGGGTACTTCCGCTATTTGTGCTGAGTAAAGTTGTTAATAGTTTATGGTTTCAAGTGAGCAAAGCCCAAAGGGCAATGAACCTAAACGAGGTTAGATTTCTATTCTATTTTTACGCATTTTTTTTTTTTGTTGATATTTTAGGATATTGCGGATTCGGCGTATAAATTTCGGCAGGGTCGACCTCAACTAATACCTAGTATAAGCAAATTGATTGCAGATATATTATTTAATTTATTAGTGCAGGCTCTATTTTTAGTTCAGGTAAGTTGTGAAGTTTCACGGTAGGTTTCAAATAAACTGACTTTCATTTTTATTTCCAGAGTATGGTTGTTAATTTGCTTCCAATACAATATTTAGGTAGCATACTTTGTTTTATGCACATGTGCCTGCTCTACTCACTGTACTCATTTGAATACAAATGGTTTAATATGGGTTGGGAGCTGCATCGGAGGCTAACACATATAGAAAATAATTGGCCTTATTTCTTTGGATTTGGTTTACCGTTGGCTGTTATAACCCAAATACCAAATTCTTATATCGTCAGTGGTTGTGTATTTTCAATTTTATTCCCATTATTCATTTTAAGCGGAAACGAAGCGACCCCAGTTATGGGCTGTGGGGAAATGCCACTAAAACTGTTCTCACCGACGGTTGCTCTATCAAATAGCATATTTAATCGAACATTTGTTAAAAATAAAAGTCCATCACAAATAGATCAACAACCATCACCTTCAAAGCAGCAGCAACAAGCACAACGGACAACATCTCCAACACCGTCAACATCTTCGTCGATTACAAGCGGAAGCCATTATAGAAGTTCGCCGAGAAGATAAAAATTACTTGAAGCCGATTTTTCGAAATAGAGTCGTTCAATTTCTCTCTAACTAGAACTATATACTAATCTATCTGTCCAACTAATTAATTAATTTATATGCAAGTTTTTTTTCTAAAATTTTTCTGTACTTATATTTAACTATGTACCACCCAAGTCGAAGTCGATCGGCAACCAACTTTTAGTTTAGAAATTAAAGCGTAACAAACTTACAAAAGAGTAGAGATCAAATTGCTAATTACGGATTTGTTTATTAGTTTGTAAACTATATATGTATATTATTTTTTACTTATAATGGAAAAAATAAAAGTTTTTTTTTTAAAATGATTAGTACAGTTTTATTGTATAACTGTTATACGAATTTATTTCAATACCAATGTGGCAATACTAATTTTTTTTTCCCGCTTTTCGCATTGTCAAAAATAAAGTAGACTCGTTTATTCTTGTTCATTTCGTGCTACAAGTTTTTTGTGCAAATATTTCAATAAAATAAGATATTTAAAATGAATGAAAGTTGTAAGTATTGCGCCAAACTAATGTTTAATCTGGAAATTAATTAAATTATTTATTTAATTATAGTCGGTGGTGGGCAATTCGATTCAACTCAAACGCAAGGTGCCAAAGCAGAAAAGAAATCCGAAGGGGTTATTTCATTGTTTATCAAACAAATCGTAAAATCGGAAGATGATGGTATTAAAATGTGGGGTAAAATGTACGGATTTGTATGTATAGTTGGTATTATTCGAAATATAGAGTTTTTATCGACCAAAATTACGTACCATTGTGAAGACCACACTGGGCGAATTGATGCTCATCTGTGGATCGATGATGGTGAGTCGATCAATACACCAAAGATTTCGTTAAACAATTATGCAAGAATTTTTGGTTCGGTACGCCAACAAGGCGATAATCGAGTAATGATGATCTATAAAATACTTCCTATTGAGTCTCCCAAAGAATTAGTAACCCATTTACTGGAGGTTTTATATTGTCGATATAAAACGGAAGCCATTTACAAGGTTTGTGTTTCGACTAACAAAAAATGTTTCGCAATATGTGAGATTCGTCTTTTTATTTTTATTTCTAGAAATCGGAAGAGGCCACCGAGGCAGTGCCTAATTTTGGTCTAAACACATCAAAAAATCCAGCTCAATTATCAAATTATGGTTTGAGTGGTAAAAATTTAATTATATACCAAGCGATAAAAGCGTTCGATCAGCCGGACGGTATTTCTCGTCAAGATCTTCGAAAAAAATTCCCCCATATTTCCCCCCAAGAATTACAGTAAGTAATCTTTATCTAAATATCTAAACTCCAAAGAAACGACTTTATTTATCATTTGCAGGAACATTTTGGAATGCTTATTTCAAGAAGGGCATGTATTTACCAGTGTTGATCCTGACCATTATTTACCAACAGAATAAAGTGGCACACACACGGTTGGCTTTCATTCCAAGAATTTTACTTTGTATTTTTTTGGTTATTAAATAAATTAACTACATATTATATAAATTGAATTATTGAAATTGTGGTTTAACAAAATATCGACATTTAAACGTACACTATCCAATATGTCCATAGTAATTAGAGTTCCAAGCCAAATATTGAAGTAGCTCTACATAAGATTATTGATTATTTTCAAATGTTAATCCAAATATTAAAAAATATAATTTTTCGTTTTGCCTCCTGTGAGGATTGAACTCACGACCCCTGGTTTACAAGACCAGTGCTCTGCCACTGAGCTAAAGAGGCTTATCTTAAGGAACACAAATAATATTTAGGAACATAAAAAAAAATACCGTTTTGCCCAAAGTTTTACAATGGAGTGTCGAGGGATACGAATTAAATTTATTAGCTATCCACCGGTAATAATAATCAACACCGGTAGCTTAACACACGAAAAGTAATGCCAAAGGACCCAACACAATTTTACGCGATCGGAACGCCACACACCACTTCACGAAAACGCACTAGACGTTAAACGTTGCGTCCAGTTTTCGGAGTTGTCGGAACTTGAACTAGACTCGATGGTACTGGAAAAGTAATTCGCTTGGGTGAAACTAAGATAGTCTCTGTGCCTTTAGCCCACAGTCTGTGCTGATTGGCTGATAATGTTTATTGAAGATTTTCATTTAACAAACTCTGGGAAAAACATGGTTTAAGACGGTCTATCGAAATATTAGTATGACGACCACCTACCTCTATCTGTTAAAATTGTTCGGACTTACTGATTACTGCACGAGAGCCAGTACTCGGAGGCTGTAGTACTTTGCGTAAAGCATCTGTTTTTATAAAAACATGAGTACATTCTACTTATTGCCGACTGACGAATATTTTATCTAACATGTTGCGTTGCTGGAACTGGTTCTAACTCTTTGAAATACTGTTTAAGACCCTGTACGTACTCCGACTGTGGCACTGTACGTTCGTTATGCTTCAGGTATTCGCAATGTATCACCAAACACCAACTCTGCCGAGACTGCTCGCGAGACAAATGTACGATGTTTTCTTCTCGCGAATTTGACACCACCAGAATATCATCGAGATACAAAAAACAGTACGGTACTCCTCGCAGTACCGAATGCGTCAGCCGTCGAAATGACTGCGGGGCATTGCGGAGTCCGAAGGTCAGTCTAACAAACTCATACAAATCAATACTGTGGCTATTGCGGTTTTTGGGATATCACTGGACTCTATTGAGATCTGGTGATACGCCCGTTCTAGATTCAAAGTAGAAAATAGATGAGAATCTGCCAGTTGAACGGACAAGTCCTGTAGATGAGGATTGGGGTAACAATCCGGAACAGTGACATTGTTCAGAGCACGGTAGTCTTTGCATGTCCGCCATTCTTCGATTTTCTTAAGCACTAAATGCAGTGGGCTGGATCATGCGCTACTACTAGGTCGGCATATGCCCTGTGCCATTATGTCATCAAAATGTGCCTTGGCTATTCGATGTTTGTCGTGAGTTAGCGACATGTCTTGAATGATATTGGTGGAGCTCGGGTTTCGAAGCAATAAGTTACGTCTTGTTTCGTCGGTTCCATATTGAACGATTCGCGAGTAATGGAATGGTATTGCATTAACGAATTGGTAATGTCTCGACTGGTCGTTTGGACTTATCTGAAATTGATAATAAAGGATCTGACACAATAGTGAGCGAACCGACTGTATAAATGGCATTTTTGATATCTACTATGATTCCGGTGCTACGTAAAAAATCCGCTCCCTAAATTGACATTGACACGCCCGCGATAATTAAATTGGTATTGTTTTATATTAGGGACATCTGACAGACGACAAACGAGCACGTTTCATTTGGTACTGGGAATGTAGTAAAGGTTTGAATTGGTTATGTATGTAAAACAAATTTCTTTATGACAAATCCAATTTTTTGATTTGCGGTTTGTATTTAAGGACCAAAGTATCATTAGTAGGGTTCCGCAATATTTGCTGAATTCCATTGAAATTTGGTATCTGATGTAACCAATATATTTGATGATCAATGAATTAGTTGCAGCAAGATTTTGTGTTCTACAAACCCCGCATAACCAATCTCAGCAACAGCATGAGCCTTTGAGCAATACTGTTACCACTGGGAAAAATGCAAGTGATGGACCAAAAAATTGTTCCAAATCTATCCAATTTGTTTTCACAATAAAAAAAAATTAGGTCAGTTTATTCGTCACATTTCTCGGTTTCTTCATTTAAAATTAAAATGTATGAACTAAAGAGGTGAAAAAAAGCCTAAACAAAAAAATTTCTTTCAAAATTTCCAATTTCTTGTTAGGGGATGAATAAAATCGAATTGTCTGTCAACAAGCATTATAAAGATCTTCAAATGTCCTCTTATCTATCCAACAAGTAAATACGTGAAGACCTTCGTTAGTTATCAAGTAAAACCATTTGCATACTTTGTTTTATTCAGTTCATACATTAAGCGTCTTACATACTTTGGGAACTTTTTATAACAACAATTGCCAATTATTTTCATTCCGACATTGAATAGTTTTAAACCAATTTTTTATTGATATACATACCTAAAATTACTCTAGCAACTATTTTGAAAAATTGTTTTGTTTTTTTATTTCATTTTTGTTGCTAGCTAATTGATAAAGAATAAAAAATTCTCTGGATTGTTGCATTGAGCAAAATTTTCAGCGAAATGTTTGTTAAATTAAATTGGGTTCAGGGCATGGTACTTCGCCTGCCTTATTGATGATTGTAAAAGTAGGAAAAGCGCCTCTAACGCAAAATAAAAAAATGAACCCAGATACACACAAATTGCGTCGCAACCCAGTAACCATAGTAAATGTGTCATCAGCTCTCTTGTGGAAAATAGACAAAATGGACTAGATACATGCAAATAAAGATCGACGCCCTCCAATCGTCAATTCGACCTTTTACTTTCTCTTTGTTTCAAATATATTTCCATTTCATTTTTTTGAGTCATTTTAATAAATAATCCAATTTTCAGAATAAACATAGTTCTAGAATTAATCATTATTATAGGGATCAAAATTAATCCCGAATTTCAAATTTAAATTTTAGCTTGAATCAACCCTCCAGGATCAACAAGTAGTGAATAAACTGTAGTTTAGAAATTGTGTTGTCCTGTGCTAACTATTTACTGGTATATAATTACTAACAATTTACACTTATCCTTTGGTTCTCGATGGATAAATGGGTGTACGATGTGTGCTCGGGAATACTGAAGATCCTGTTATAATAATTATTTATTAAGTAATAAAATTTGTTATGATGTTTATTAATTAAATTTAGTTTTCAGAGTTGTCTGGGAATTTTTATATTAATTTTATTTGTTGATTCTTAATATACTTATAGCTAATTGAATTATTGAATTATTAATAAATCTAGGTGTTGTGGTGCTGTAATATAGCTAATATTATCATTTAAATCATTTTATAAAATAATTGAATTCATAATTTATATTTTCTTTTCTGGATCGGTAGGAAATTGATGATTTTTTTTATACGGGGTGAGCTATACTAGCCCTGTGCACCGCGATCATTGAGGCCTATTGTGCGTGTCCAGAAGGTTTCACTTAAAGTGGAAGTTCAAGTCCTTGATAAACGCCACCAGCTCATGCATATTTAAAGGACCGGCGTTAGGCCACTGTATTGTGTATGCATGGAGGAATTTAAGTCTTTTATGGATTATAGCATCACACGTGAATAGTAGATGTTCGGATGTTCCCCTTTCTAGGTTGCAGAATCTACAACGGTCTGTAGGGGACTTTCCCATTTTCTCCAGATGTCCATTAAAAGGGCCATGTCCTGTTAAGTACTAGATGAGGAATTTTAGAGACTGTCTATCCATCTTGATTGCCTGATCTAACATCTAATATTATAGCTGAATAGTTTTTTGGTCTGTCTCATCCCAATGGAGGACTCCCAGAATATTTTGGTATGTTTTTGTTCCCAATTCCTTATGCCATTTGCCAGATGGCTCTTGGAGTAACCAATACTAGGCTCGGGGCCAAGGAAAGAGCTCTCCGCTGCCTCTTTTGCACAGCGGTCTGCCGCCTCGTTTCCCTGTATATCGGAATGGCCGGGGGACCACAAAAGGGTTACTTTATTCTCCCTGCTGAGTTCTAGAAGGTTGCGATAGCAGCTCCAGATTATTTTGGAATAAAAGACAGATGCTTCTATAAGGCAAGCAATGCCGCCTGGCTGTCCGATATTACGTAAATCTCGGTTTTTCTATATTTTTTTGTGAGACATCGAAGCACACATACCTCGATCGCAAATATTTCTTCTTGGAAAGCTGTGGGGTTTTTCCCAATGGAATACAGAGTTCGAGACCCGTCCTTGTTCCCTGTCGGGTATCTCAATCGTGAAATTCCTCCGGTAGTCAATAGTTTTAACCATCACGTCTGATAGTTGGATTATTTCCTCGTCCAGATTCAATTTCTCCGGGCTATTATGTCTTGGTCTAATAGTTTTAATTTGAGATGTTATTTTTAGATTGACTGCCCTTGAGCCAGCTACTCTTTTAAGGTGCAAGTGTAGTGGTGAGAGCCCCAATAGCTTCTCAAGAGCAGCTGTAGGGCAGGTTTTCATTGCTTGAGCAGGCACCACTTTGCTGTGTCTTAGGCCACCACACAAACCCCGCATAAGAGATTATTGGTCTTACGATGGTTGAGTATAACCAAAGTGCCATTTGGGGATTCAGACCCCACATTTTGCCAATCGTTCTTTGGCAAGTGAAATGCGCCCTATTTGCTTTGTTTGTGATATATTTTAAAAACGGGTTCCATGTCAGTTTCTGATCAAGTATCACTCCCAGGTACTTAACCTCCGTCGCCATTTGAAGAATTTCCCCATTTAGAGATAGAGATGGTAGAATTGTTTTCCTCCGATTTGTAAAGAAAGTACAAATAATTTTGTTGGGGTTTACTCTAAGTACCGTCTCAATACACCAGTCGCTTACCAACTCGAGCGCATATTGCATATGTTCCGCTATTTTGCACTCGAATTTCCCCCTGACCATTAAGACTAGATCGTCCGCGTAGCTGATATTCGAGAAATGAGAGTTTTTTAAGCTTATAAGTAGTCCATCCATCACGAGTAGCCACAAAAGGGGTGAGAGAACTACCCCTGGGGACAACCCCTGGTAGCCGCAATCGGGATGGTTTTATCACCAAAGGAAGCCGTTATCCTCCTGTTTCTAAGCATATTGATTATCCATCCTATGGTGGAGGAGTATATTCCCCTTGCATGTGCTTGTTCTTGAATCATTTCGAACTTGGTATTGTCAAAAGCCCCTTGAATATCGATGAAGGAGCATAACAAAACCTCTTTATTCCGAAGTGTATCTTCGATATTTGTTGTCAGCTCGTGGAGCGCTATTTCTGTTGATCTCCCAGTCTGGTATGCATGTTCGCTGGGGTCTAGAGGATGCCTTAGGAGAACATTGGATCTAATGTATAGGCCCAGTATCTTCTCCATGGTTTTCAGAATAAATGATGTGAGGCTAATGGGTCTATAAGACCCGACGTCCTCTGCGGATCTTCTTCCCGTTTTCGGGATAAAAATCACCCGCACCTCCCTCCAGCTTCTTGGAACATATTGTAAGCTGCAGCTGGCTCTAAAGAGTATAATCAAATAAGGCAACAGTATTTGTAGGCCTTGCTGTAAAAATGCAGGATATATAAAATCTCCCGGCGATTTAAAGAGACCAAAGGAATTGACGGCCCATTTTATTTTTCCGGGAGTGTAGATATCTCTTGAGAACCTGTAAGCTTCCCTTGGAATCAGGTAGGGATGCACGCTGTCTACAACGAGCTCTTCCTGGCCTCTAAGGACAGTACACTCTGGGAAGTGGCCTTTCACCAGGCATTCAAGAGTTTCCTCCCTGGATGTAGTTGTCTCTCCATTCGGTTTCCTTACAGATCCCAACGGATTTCTGTGGTCCAAGGAGAGTGCCTTCTGGAGTCGACAAGCCGCAGGCAGCCTATCTATTTTTTCACAGAAGTCTCTCCAGCTCGACCTCTTGCTTTTCCTAAGAGCGACATTATACTGGGTAAGAGACATTCGATAGGTTGTCCAATCGTTTCTCCTCTTAGCCCTGTTGGAAAGTTTACGAACCTCTCTTCTTTTGGTTTCCAGGGTGTCGTTCCACCAAGGAACGTCCCTTGTCCCCCTAATGCGAACCAGGGGTGAGCTTGAGTGGTAGGCATCAATAAATGCCTCGGTAACATTGCTTGAAACTGTATCGAGATCCTCAATAGAGTTGATGTTGGTCTGTAGACCAGTTACGTTATCATAAAGTCTTTCATTATAAACTGGCCAATTAGTACGTTTTGGTATTCTTACTACCGATTCGTTTTTTGAAGGGGTTTTAATATCAAACCTGATATACATGTGATCCGAGAAGGATGCTTCCTTTGACACATGCCAGTCCAGAATTGTACCAGAGGTACCCATGTCAGACAGGGTTAGATCTAGTACCTCCTTCCTGACTGCACTCACAAAAGTCGCATCGTTCCCTTTGTTATTAATGATTATATTTTTTGTTAAACAAAATTCAAAAAGTTGCTCACCTCTGATGTCGGTGTCACTACTTCCCCAGACTGTGTGGTGGGAATTTGCATCGTAACCGATGATGAATTTTTGGTGATCAGTCGTGCAATAATTAACGAATCTCTGTACCGGTTCTGGAGGTGGGTCGTTTTCGTCCCCGGGAAAATATGCCGAAGCACAGTCCAGCGTGCTTCGGCCTCCTTTGGGTAAAGGCGTCTCTATCGAGATCGCTGTTATGTCCCTGGACATAAATTCATTACTGGAGAATATATTAAGTGTCGAGCGACAAAGAATTGCTGTCCTCGGCCTATCCACTTCTGTGTTGTAAATTAGCTTACTGTTTTACTCGGCCAAACTTTGATTTTTCCATTGTGGACCCACGGCTCCTGAATGAGCGCTATGTCCCAGTCCTTTATTAAGAAAAGGTGGCTTAGGTTATAAGTGGCCGCCTTGGATCGATGAAGATTTATCGAAGCGCGAAGTATATTCTCATCCGTCTCCTTGCCACAAGCTCGTCCTCCCTGACCACTTTGATGGTTGCCCCTCCCATTGCTTCAGTTTAGGTACGACGGCTGTAAGCCACGCCGCCGTGTCCTCCCCCGCACAGTTTACTGTGAGCTATCCGTTCCTAGTACGGCAGCCTAGGAAGTTGGGGCTGACTCTGTCTAGCGGCAGATCTGACATTGTTTCCATAATGGCATCCCGGATTTCCAGGATCTGGATGATACCCAGCTTGACATCCGGGAAGCCTTGATCGATGATTTCCAACCTGATTGATTTGATTGTGTCGCTGTAGCTGGGTACGGTCGTATTTCTACGACTCAAACTCGCCACGACTTTGGGGATGACTTCCGCTCCCTTTGGTGAGGGGCTGGACCTCTTCTCCCGTTTTGGTGCCAGACCCTTAGGGGTAGATCCGTCTGACCGGCTCCGCTTGTTCGTTCTATTTGGATCTCTGTCTTTTATCTTCGTTCGGCACTGCTCCACGGTGACATCGTGAGGCACACCTGACTGTTTTAAGTGGGCCAGGCGCTTCCTTGCGGCACCGCTAAGGTGTGGCCTTGTTTTGGTTTCGAGCTCCAGGCCCGCGAGATTCTCTCTGACCTCTGTTGTTGTTGAGGTAGATTGGGTCTCAACCTGTACTGGCAAATGAGTACCATGAGTCGGTGAGCCAACCACGGTATCCATGCTAGAGCAATTGCTCTCGCTATCTGAAATTTTTTTCTCGGAAGCAGGACCTACTAGGCCCTTGTCATCTACCGAGATTGGTGCGTTTAGAGAAGCACCGCCTTCATTATTTTGTATATTATTTGTGTCCATACAATAGATGTTGATTGAGGAAAGAAGGTCCACCACAGCAGCGTCTCTTACTGTGGTAAGGCTAATTGAAACCGGAGGTCGCCAGGTATTCGGAGTTCCGTGCTAGAGACCAAATAACCCATGATCATTCATCCCTCAGCGCACGTGTCTCACCTTGGATTTGGGGTTTTCTATCAAGGTTATTCCTTCCTTTAGCGTCGTACTTTAGCCTGTTGTTCGGTAAACAAAAACAAACAGTTACCGGTGGTCACCACGAGGAGGTAGCACGTACACTTGCGAACCACGATTAGGTTACCCCTCACGCGATCGTGAGCCCCAGGCAGGACTGCCTAAAACATGACCAGAACAGACAGCCTGCTGGAGCTTACTCTACTGAAGGTTGCGGAGCTGGTAATTACTACACAGCTTTGTTCCCCCTTTCACCAGACGCCTAGACCACCAAATTGATGATTAGTTTTAAGTAAAATTTTATGTTTAAACGGTTTAATGTTTATGTTAATTCTTGTTGCAGTAAGTAATAATTTTTAATTGGATATAAAAGGACCATTAATAAGGAAATAAGCGCTGTTATTTTAAATTTTTATTAATTATTTTATCAGGTAAATTAATGAAAGACTGACAAGGGTGAAATTACAACATTGATAATTTTTTAAGTCCTGTTTTAGATTTTGGATTTAGGACGTCCTGAGTATCCGGCCCTGGATTCCAGAGAAATGATCATCTAATAATGTAGTTAGATTGTGCTGTATTGTGCTAACCTATTTATTATATATTGTACTAATAATTTACTAACTATCGATCGCATTGGTGTCTGTAACCGGGTCGAGTCTGTCCCAACTAATAATCCTATCCAATCCTTCGGTTTTGTTATATGTGAACGGGTGTACGGCAAGGGCCCGGGAGTCCGGCAGATCCTGCTATAATGCTTGGTCGTACACTCATAATCAATCAATCAATCAATCAATCAATTTCATGTTTTTGAGTCACTATACATGCATAATTTGTGTTACTTGAGTTTTATCATTTGTTACGATTTATTACGGATGGAGAATTTCAAACAATTCTAGTTTCATTTACTTCAATTAGACGCCGGTAGGTCGAAATTTACTATAAAAAGTAAAACAAGTTCATTACTTCATCATATATCGGGTTTACCCTAAATGTATGCAATTTGATGGTAAGTTCATCGTTATTTCGCTGGAATAAATGAATTCCTGAAGTCACATATAAACAGATTTACAGAATACAGATAATAACGTTGATAGATAGCTTTAGTTAACTGAAAATTTATTTGTATCTGATCAACAAATTTTCTAAACAGCTTTAAATTTATGTAATGTTACGTCTGGGAAGGGAAAGGGTTTCTAAGCGAGGGGTGAAAAAAATGCAAAAAAGCGTTACGTAATATGTGAACGACCCCTTCCCGGAATTTCCGTTCAATTTTTAATATGCATTTTTTTGACTTATCTCCGCTAAAGATGTTTCATATAAAAAATTAACTAAAAACATTTTCAGAACATTCAATTCTTGTCCTTGTACTACTAGTCGGCAACGGCTTTGATCATATTTGACCACTAAGCCGATTAGGCTAAAACAAAACTAAGATAAATATTGCCAATGATTCGATGCTACAATTTTATCATGAAAGTTGGGAGCATTAGAGCAACCTTCTTCACGTCATGTAAAAGTAAACGAATAGTTTGACTGAAGTTCCGCCTGCTTCACATTCCCCAGACAGTAATACTTTACATCTCAGTTGAAAGATTTTATCCAGTACGTTTTCCAGGTGAATTTAGGACTTCATTTCCAGCGACTTTACATGATGTACCCATTTTACAACAGAATTTTTTTCCTTTTCGTCAGGATATCCTTGACAGACTGATTCTCCAATTCCCGTGTTAGGTGAGAATTTAATTTTTTTCAAGTCGTTAAATGAGTTTTGACACTGCGGTAACCATATCTAATGGCTAATGTATATTACAGGTTTGTGCCATATTTCTTTAAAAAATATAACTCAACTGGTGTTATAATGTTCAGAGGATATAGGCAGTAAAGCTCTTGTTCGAATGCTTCCTGCGATTTCTACTGGTTGCTTTGGCCTCTAAAAAGTTTGATATCAGGTTTCAAATTAATCCGTGCTTCTATGAAGGACGATCCCAATGAATCGCTGAAGACAGTTTTGAACTCAAACCTTAACTCATCATAATTTTTTACCCGAGATGGTGTATCCTCATCAGGCAGGTGAACGTAATATCTCGTCAGTAGATCGACTTTCCTTCCTGGTGTTCCGTAACGGCTGTATCGTTGATTTTTACATATTAGCAAATTTCTTGTCGGTAGCAATTGTTATTGTGAATTTCATCTCATGGTATGTATATTTCGATCTGTCTTAATGAGCAAAACGAAGTTAGGCTCCGAAATGGCAAGAATTAATATTGAAATCCCTGCTTATCGATCGCCAGTAAATGACTTGATTATACAATTACCAAATGAGGTACTTCAATGATTTTCATAAACCTTGAGTTTTAGTGGGATTTTTATATTTTGCTGTCCCCGTACCTCGCTGGCCATCTTTCTTGAACTGATTGCAGCATTTGTAATTAGCCTTATTAAAACGCTCGTCGTTTGATCTCGAAAAGAGATAAAATTGGGCATTTCTGTGACCGTATCAATTTAAGGTGAGACTCTAATATTTGAAGTTAAAAATGAGCCGTGATTGTTATCACCTCTCCCCTTAGCTGGTTTAGGATAGGGATTTCTTGCTCATTTTGAAGGGTAAACGTTCGTGCTAAAGACATTATCTTCAATTGGAGAAGTGACAAACAAGCAAAAATCCTTCGAGACTTCTTACCCATGATAAAGGAACATATACAAAAGTTATTTATTGAAAATCTCCTTATAAATACAAGAATCGTGGTGGCACAATCAGTTAATTAAATTTTATGATGGTAAGTATTAATCAACATTTTTCGTGAATAATAAATACAGAACTGATTAGTAGAAGTTAAAATGAAAAATTGAAAATTTTGAAAATTAAGTATTCATAGTATACACTCTACAGTAATAAATCTCCCTACAGACGCCAATTATAGGTTTCTGTAATAATCGTGCACTAGCTATAATGCCATCAGCAAATACTTCATTTCCGTTCATCCCATTTATGAGATTACTCCAATGCAAAATGTTTTGGTTGTGCGAGTAAAGATGTTTACATATCTAAAGTTCGAAAAATGTAAAGTCAAATCATTTTGACTCTTTTGATTTCACAATAGGGGAATTTTCGATTATCGAGAAAAATATTCGAAACTGAGCAACTTGACGTTACATTTTGGTTTTATGGAGTATAGGTGCTAATAGTGTCATAATAAATTGCTACAAAATTGCCGCGATTGTACATAATTTACAAAATATTTATTGGTACTTAGCAAATATTCACAAACAAATACCAGATGTGATACAACTGTGCAGCAGTCAATTCGTCGCTCTATATTTACTCTAAACGTAAATTATTTGGCAATTCTTTTCTCGCTAAAAAGTCACGGATGGGCACACAAAAAACTTGGGTTTCTTGTCTATAGGTTGGTTGCAACTATACAGAAGAAATCCAAATTGTTTACAATTCACAAATAAATTTAATTATCACACATATTCATTACTTAACATCTTATTTAATTTTCATATAAGGCATTAATCATCCATCTCACGGGTATGTTTCTTTGGCAAAGTAAAAAAATAAATAAATTATAACAATATTTTAAATTATTAGTAATCAGTCGTTTAATGCATGATGTAAAAAATAGGAGAGTTGGTTCCCAGATGCTTAAGAGTTAAGTTTCCCAGATGGCTTGTAAATTTGAAAGATTGTTGGCCAACCAAATTTTGTATTATGTGTATTATGTTGATAGCAGAATTTGAATAACTCTTACAAATTTTCTTCTCTTCTTTCAGAACTTGCGGCTAGATTGTGTTGTCTTAAAAACCATCAAATTGGTAATTGTTTTCCTTGAAGAAAACCATGTTGGCGAGAACTTATTTTATTTTTTATATGAAATTCTAAGCTAGATTTAACCAACGATTCAAAAAGCTTTGGTATCGCTGAGAGAATCGAAATGCCTCTTTAACACGTAATATGGCTTCTTCTACATGATTTAAATATTGGGATAACAAATAATGTTTTCCAAATGTCAGGAAATATAACACTCACAATGCTTACGTTAAACAAACGAAGTAAAGGTGCGCATAATCTGCGCATTTATTTAAAATAAATGATGATATACCATCCGGACTTAAACCAGCAGCAACATTTAAACATTCTAAACCATTCAAAACTTCCGAGGTAACGAGTTGAATCGTAGTATATGAATTATAGGAATCGTCATAGTCAAGTGAAGCGTTTATTAAATCGGCATTATCAAAGGAACTTTTGAAATATATGTATGTGCAAACGAGTACATGCGGGAGCTTACTCACAGGGAGTTTTGTATAAGTACACCATGTATAGTATAAAATTTTGTTACTGTGTGTTGTCATTTATTTTATTTGTGTTCGTGTGGTATTTGTACCAGTAAGCATAAAAATGTTGAATCGATCCTCCATCTCCCTTCAAAAATGAGAACCCTCCATGAGTTCCTATGTTGGTAGTTTGGTTTCGTACTGAAAAGTTTTTGAAGAGTAATACATTTGTATAACTCTTAACCCTTCGGCTAAAGTACGGGGACGGGGAGTGATATTTCTACTTTTTCAGTAGATATGTTACGAAGGATTAGCCTCTTTATTTTTCTGATTTACCAAATCGAAAATATTGGGAAAGTCATGAATAATTAATATATTTGTCTATAAAAAGCCGAAAAAATCAATTGTTTAGCATTTTCATCCCCAGACCACTTGAATATCTTAAAAGGTTTTGATTTATGGTTTGAAATATTTTTTAATCAACCAAACTTCTTTGGAGCAAATAATTCAAAACCATTATCCAAAATTTTATAAAATCAATCGATACAAGCCAGACAATTGTTTACGGACTGAAGATTAGCTTTCAAAATACAAACAAAATAAAATTTAATTAAAATTCTCGTGTGATAAATACTATTGAATGTCCTGATAAATCAGGACAGGAATTCTTTAGATGAAAAATCAAATTAGCAAAGCTGTCTAACACAAAGTTAGAAAGGTCATCATTCGTAGATCCTACGAAATCATCGTTTAACCAACACAAAGAAATCTTTAGTAGATTAAAATCTCCCGCGATCACTGCAACAATAAAAAGCCAAAATGCACCACATTTGATCTTGATAATAATTAACTCACAACACAATAATAACACCGCATCCAACTATTTTGAAACTGTCGGGATCATGATCACGACAAAACACGGAATAGCACGAAGGAAAAAACTTCTCAGAATTGAAATCAGCGTTCAATCAAGTTTTTGTAAGAATGACAACATAAAATTGACGTGAACTCTTTCACCAAAATACCTGCTGGCCATAGACTGGGTTGAACTAACTAAATTGAGCCTGGTAATATCCTTATTAGCAGAAACCATAACATCCAATTTTTTATTTAAAAACAAACGCAGAGACTCTTGAGACGTAGATATCTAGATGCTTAAATTAATTTTCTGTCGGAAACATTATTGTCTCAGCAAAATCGATATATGTCCCAGTAATATTAACCGGTTCAGGAATGCTTGGATAAACATGTTGAAGAGCTGGTGTAGCCGGAGCAATGTTATTATTATAACTATACATACTACTGGAACAGAAATGGAATCATTAAAACCAGAGGTGTAAGTTAATTTATTTGTAGCGGTAAGAGACTAAGTTTAATTCCGAGCAAGCATTACAATAATATGTAAGTTGCGGATTTTTTATTAAACTGTTGTAAATGGTTACTGTGATATTATCTGTACATTTAAGATGAAAGAATCCGATAAAAACGCCGCAACATGGAACCATAACATCTTTGTTATTGAACTAAGCTTTACATTTACTGGTTTACCTCGCCACAGACGAAAAAAAAAAAAATACGGACCAATTTTGCTTTTACAACAACAATTTTTTGTTTTGTTTTTCCCAACTATTCTTTTTAGTTTCTGTAATTCGGGCTACGGCTCCCCCGTAAATAACTCCTAGGCGCTCTTGTTGAAATAAAAGCTTGCTTTATTCAAGATTAATTTTGTAATTTTTATAATTTTTTGTGAAATTGTAATTAATTATTAGTGTATGCGCAGTTTTACAAAAAAAAAAAAATAAAATAAATGTTTTTGCTCAAAATTATTATTTCCCAATATTGCTTAACGAAAAATTTCAGTTTATGAAGAACCTAAAAACTCATTTGGCTGTAGTCCATATAAGCCGTAAGCTGTAATGAAAGTTTATTTGGCAAAGTATCGACATATCCTCCGAGGATAAGGGACCATGATTACGTTAGCAGAACACGAATTTAGAGGTCCGGTGCGGTATCACCGGCGGGCTAAGCTCAGGGTTGGGCTTGAGGTTTCCGGACATAAATTCGTGATCAATTTGACCGCATAGGGGCAAGGACTACAAAAAGATAAAGAGCGAACCCCCATGTATTTGCAGAACCGGGTGTATCCCTTCGGGATGTACCACACCACTCCGCTCAACCCTCACACAGTCTGCTGACGAGGCCTCCTTATCTTCGGCCAGTCTACGGGGTATGTCTGCCAGGTTGCGATGGACCACCGATGCCGATAAAAGATGGAAGGGCGCCTCCCCAACAGACCATGTGTTGATCGTGTAAGCGACCATCCCTAAACGGCCAACACAGGTCCCTTGCCGATCTCCGAGCTAGTCTTGCCGAAGATCGATATCACCAAAGGGAAGTGTATAATGGTAATAATAAATAAAAATAAGATGTAGTCGTATCTTCCCCCGTTAGTCTCACGGCCCAGCTCCAACATGAGACGCGGGGTACTGTTAAAGATAATAATAAATTTCCTGCAAACAATGGTGGACCTCACCACCAGAAAACTGAACTTAGAAGAGAGCTATGCGATGTATCACCGAGCACCGATACGAGGAATCGTCACAATCAACACCACAAGGTGGAAATGGCTGGTATCTCCGTCCCCCCACTCAGGGTACAAGGAACTACGAGGAAAAATGGTCCAGCGTAGACACGATGCTAGCGCCGAATCCGCTGGAGCGTCCCTCCCTGAGGTAGCCGGACACAAAACTTGACTAGGCACATTGTTTGTTACAAACAAGGGGTGAAGCAAGAAGAAGACTAAGGAAAAATAATTTTTGAAACGGATGCTCTCAGGAAAAGGAGGCCAGAGAACCAAGCATGTCGAACGCCACATAGTGGAATTGGCTGTTCTTCCACATCTTCCTATTCCGAGAGATAGAGGCCCACAGCCACGTCAGTTCACTACGGTCCGCGATAGGCCGATTACCATCTCAGCTCAGGGGGATACTTAGAAAAAGTTCGGGGAATCTAAAAATGTACTATTACGAAATTCCCCGCACCCCACACCATAAGTAACGCAATTTAGCAGACCCCTACCTCCTTTCTCAGCTCATCCTACCGTAAATAAAACTCCTTCATACCCATGTTTAGGGGAAACATAACTTTATTTACAATTCAATATTAATATCAAAGAAAGGGTCGTGGGATTGACACCACCCACTGATCCAATTTTACACCACACCGGTCACTAGTATGTCTGTTGCTTGACGGAATTAAACACAAAATGAATATGGTTGAGGTATTAACCAAAAAAAAAAAAAAAAACACAACAAAATAAAAAAACTGTGCAATAACTTACTGTTTGGTTCCGAATCCTCCCAAAGCGCTTTGTTGGTTCCCACCACTTGTATGGACAAAAATGATTATTTAATTATTCCTTTATAGGGGTGGCGTCGAACTTTGTTGTCGGGTTATTCTTACAATTAATCAGGAATGATAACTATAAATGATTTTAGGAATGGACCTCCCTTCAACCACAATCAGTAAATTATTAGCGTCCACAACACACAGACTCCCTCACTGCAGGTGGAAGTCCTAGCTTCGGAGTAATCTGTATCGATTACCTCGACACACAACAACACTTGTATTTTTTTTTTCACTGGAGCATACGCCCGATTGGTCAATATCCCGACGGATATCGTTTATCTCGGTGCATACAAAATTATATTGGCATATATTGGCACTAAGGTTCTCGTATCTAATATTTCACTTGCACTAGACCTATTTTACGTACCTAGTACAATACATTTTTTTCGGTTTGTATCGCACTTCGCGATACCCTAACACTTTTTTTTCTCTCACTGATATATTGGTAATAAGGTTCTTGTACCCAATATTCTTTTTCCCTCGACTAGACTTAAGTTAAGAAACTATTTTCTCAAGTTTTTATTTTCTAGTCTCGTAATTCGCGATACATCACCTTGTTTCTTGCTTCGTCAAAATATACCATTAGATTTGCTTTTTAGTTCACTCTTTTGGAAGTTTTAGTAAGATGTCACAAAAACATATCATTTATCACTTGATCAGAATCTAGCTCCTGAATTTTAAAGGTCTTCCGGAAAATTACTTTGCAGGTGGGATGAACTGAATAATAAAGAATAAAGTTGTTTTGAGAACTAAAAGCTTTTTTCTCATTTCCGTTCCACGAAATTTTCAAATCACCTACGAAATACTGTAATACGAATTTTTTTCGACTATCACGAAGATCCAGGAGTATGAATCTGAAGTCGATTTTTGTCGCTTTTTAACTACAAGAGCGTGTTTTATTGTTATACCTAGAAGAAGAATTTCAAATAAGTATTATATATTTATTACCGTTATATTCGAATGAACGCTGTAATCGAAATATTTCAAGACCTTTGAATATTTGCTAATTTTTGAGACTCTGTGTAAAACGCCTATAGGCGTTATTTACGGGATAAGACTGTAGTTTCGTTGTATATATTAGGGTAGCCTAAAAATGAACGAATTGGGATGTTCTAAGTATCAATTTTCGCTTCGATTCGTTTCCGATAGAAAGCGAATTAAAATAACCTGTCAACAATTTGTTGTTTTGTGAGATCTTATCAACAATTTATTAATTTCAAAAATGTTAGAATTTTAACATTACCTAATTTAGTATCTTTCGAAAGATCACCATTTTAATATGTGATATTTATGTCATACGAAACTATATGTTGTTCTTATTGAGGGAAACCACCTACAAATATCAAAATGTATGTTCTGGAAAATTAACTCAAATTGTGTGTTACTAATAATTTACTCCAAGTAATTATTCGTAAAAACACAGAATTTGATCAAATAAGTTACTCATTTGTGAAATTAACGATAGCGTTTTGAATTAATGTGGAAAATATAGCTTATTAGGTTTTAAATAGTTATCATTTACTTACATATATTTATATAATACGACAGCACTCGTATGTGTGTAAGTTGGCGATAGACCAGAAAACGGTATCGTTTCAAGGAACGCTATTTTTAGGTAAAGGAGGTAGGCCTTACTAAAGAATCATATAAAGAACCACGATTGTAATTCACAAATGATTTATTGTATTTAAGAAATATTCACAAACAAATAAAAGATGTTATGCAACTGTTAACTGTGCAACTGTCACTTTGTCGCTTAATCTTTGCTCGACTTATAAATATACGTTATTTGGGTTGTTTTTTCTCGCTTAGAAGCAATTAAAACCGCGTGCAATCATACACATATTTTGGGTTTCTTGTTTCTTGGTCCATTGAATTCGCAAATACTTAAGTTTAAATCTGTTATTCGCTACTTAACATTTTTTTTAATTATCATATAAGGCATTGATTACTACAAGTCTTTCTTTGGAAAATAAATAAAATAATTTACAAATACTTTGAAATAGGCAAACAGCTAAATAACGCGATTTATGCAAATTTCATAGATTCTAATTATAAAATTGACTCTTACCGGTTATTTTGCTTTCAATTAAATGCAAATCAATTACTCGTGTATTATATAAAAGAAAGTACATTATGTACTCGTACTATATATTAATTTAATTTGACCCGGCGTGTTGCGAAATTATTTCCCTCTGTACACACAATTTGCAATTTCAATCTTAATGAAAGTTGAACATAATTGGAATTTTTGTTTGCATATTTAAGATAAGTATATGCTTTTACGTACATGCATGTACTTATACGGTGATTCAGAATTTTATTGGTTTTACACAATTCTGTGAAAAAGTGATTTCCATTTTTATTTGGAAGCACTTCAGTTATTACTGGGATATACTGGAATTTAATGTAACTCTCTGCACTCTCAATGGAAAATACTCCAGTACGAAGAACATTTCAAACGCATGTTTTTCAAACGCATCAAACGATTTATAGTCGAAACTCGATTATCCGGGATACTCGGGACCGAACGTTTCCCGGATAATCAACGATACATATGTAGATATATGCTTAACACAGAAACAACACTGTTGCCAAAATTTAACGAAAAAAATAAAAATGAAAAATCCCGGTTAATCAATTGAAAATCTGGATAAACAAGTGACTCAAAAAAATCGACTGTGTAAAAAAAAATCACGGATAATAGAGGTTTACGGATAATCGGATCCCGGAAAATCGAGTTTCGACTGTATTAAAGAGGAAAGGGGAGAAGGACGTGCCTGTAAGTAGACACAGGGTCTAAATTGCGTTATAAAAATGGAAACGACTAGTGGAAACCTCGTCACCGGCGCAGTCAATAACTATTTTGCAGGCTTTCTTAAACTTACTGATTTAAATTGGAAATTTTTAGACGTATTAAACTAGAAAACTGTATGGCTGAAATGGCGTACAAATACAAACTAAAAGGAACAAAATTTTTGTTTTGAAAATTTGTTTTCGTTGCTTCTTGGTAAACAAAGACTTGCTAAATCAATGTCATATAAATTTTAAGAAACTTGCGGGATTGCTCGATGCTGAAATGAATCACAAATTGAGAACTTTTAACAATTCTTCTCCGGTTCTTATGAATTATAAGACCCTTGATCGCTCTCATATTTTCGACCTAGACCTTGCTATCTGCAGTGAAATTTGTTCGTATTTTTCAAAAACTCGATCAAAAGTCTTCTACCATACAATCCTAAAACGTACGTGTCCAAAGCGGGATCCTCCAAAGCGGCATATTTCAGTACGGAATAATGTACACTAAGTTATGCCATAAGGTACACGACGGCATATTTCAATAAGGCATATGGTACAAATGACACATTCTACTTGGGTATTTCTTAGCCGATTATGATGAAATTTGACAAGTGCAATAAAAATGGAATACAAAAATGGATTTTTGGCAAAGTTCTGAAATATAGGCAATTGGTGTGGAATTTGGCTATTTATTAACTAAATATGAAGAAATTCAACATATACGATGGAAATGGGATTCTAAAACTGATTTTAGACGATGTTCTAGAATATGGAGAATATGGCCAATTAGGATGTAAATTGGTTATTTCTTTACCGATTTTCGATCTGCCTCGCAGTAGACTAACCTCAACAGCTGTCTGGTTTACAGAAACTTCAACAGACAATATTTCGGTAAGAAACGCACAATGTGTAAGTCCAAAAACAAATTTTTTTCAGGAGTCAATGAAAACTATATCACTCTCCTTACGGTCTATGTAATGGCAGTGGTTGAAGTTTCTCATATTGACCTATTTATTATATATCTGTCGCTAAATTTAATCTCAATCAAAGGAAAATAAGAAAAAGTGGGTGAACAGCACGTGCAGCTTGCGTAAAACTTCTAATGGTAGTGTAATGTTCGTGAATTAGACAAATACTTTTAGGCTCTCATTTCCACAGTGCATGTCGAATTTCATAATCATATAAGGAAGGGCCTAGTTCTATCCTAACCGGCCATATTCCAGAACTTCACCTAAAACTCATTTTAGAATCCTGTTTCCAACGCACATGCTAAATTTCTTCGTAATTGGTAAAGAAATAGCCAAATTCCAGCCTAATTGGTCATATTCCAAAAATTGTTTTGAAATATGTCCTGCGAGGTGGCTGATCGCCCACATGGCCCTCCAATAATAATAATAATGCCATATCGACCGGAACCCGTCCATAGCATACTCTCAAGTTGCAATAATGTTTCAAAACACTTTCGCTGTTTTAAAATAATTCTCCAATCGTTCTTTGTAAAACTTCTCTACAAGTGACTCGCGAAATCAAAAGTGATATGCGCCGCCATTTTGATTATTATACGAAATTTCAATATATCAATAAGTTTTATTTATATACTTTGACCCATGATACCGCCACTGTGAAGTATTTACCAACCAAGAAACCACAATTTACAGTCTATACCATTAACCTGACAATACGGGTTACAAAGCCCTGCGTAATATTCAATCCGGAAACTTTGTACATTATATGTATATTACAGAAACCTATTAAAGTGATATAAATTTTGCAATTTTAGCCTTCCAATTGGGATCATCTTTCAAAATACTCACTCTAAATTTAGATGGATGCCGACAAGGCTTACGCTTCTTGTTTGTCTAGTGACTTATTTTCAACTGAAGCTTTAAATTATCAGAAACGGGTTACCAGAGAGTAATGAATTTCCTGACAGATTGTTTTTAGATATGGTTGTGGATATGATTGCGCATCAGATGAAAATGGTGAATGCGGGTGTTATTTAATTCAGAACAGATGGAGTGGCTGGAAAACAATAGAGCCATCTTTTACATATTGTTACAATGTTGCTTGTTTAGGAATTGCCTCCAATTTTTTTTGCAAGATTGAAGATCGAGTTTTAGGTGTCACTTCTTATTGTAATCCAACTACATACATCTCACGTCCACCTGACACAAGTTTATAATTTTTTTTAAAAAGGCTTTTTTGTACGGAAAGGCTTTCTGAATATTCTAGATTTCTTGAAAATATTCGTTATCTATAATTCGACGTATTAGATGATTTTTTGAGATTTTTGATTATCCATTCGAGTTTGCTGGAGATTCTGTGATTTGGAGATTTGTGAGATTATTAGAGATTTTCTGATTAATTTATCTAGATTTGCATGTGAATAACTTAGCATTATACAGGCAAGATTTCCTAGATTATTCTACATTTCTAAGATTTTGAGATTATCCAGATTATTCGAGGTCATTTATCTTCTAAAATACTAAGATTATTCGATATTATTTACATAAGTCTATTTGACTTTCTTGATCTTATCTAATTTTGTTCGACATTGAGTTGCTTGTTGTTTTAGACCTACTACAGATTTTTGATTCGAGATTTGAAGATCAACACATAGGGTTGTTATTATGATTTAAGAATTTATTGATTTTTCTTGATTTTATGCAAGATCATTTCAGATATCGATATTATTGAAGTTGGGTGACCAGGTCAAAAAAAACTAAACTTGCAAGAAGGCTGAAAAAATTAAAAAACTAGAACATTTTGACTTAAAAAAATTCAGGACTTCTTTTAAGCATCGAAACATGTTTTGTATTTGACAAAAAAAAAATTGCAATATAAAATTGGTTTGGTGGGGACGACCTCTCACTAGTTACAAAACAATTTTGTCCAATAACAATTATTTCAAAAAATTGAATAGGAAGTAAAAAGTTTTTAATAAACATTTTATACGAAATTATTGTTTTGGCCAATGAAACCTTTCAAATTTATAAGGCCTCTTAAGCAGCTGGATACCAAATTCCTCAATTTTGTTTATATGATACAAAGTATTTTTATAATGGTTCTTTTCCAAAGAAACGTATCCGTGAGATGATTAATGCCTTATAACCTAATAATTAAATGTGATAATTAATTTAAATTTATTTGTGAATTGTGAAAAATTTGGATTTCTTGTGTATATTGTATGTGCCATCAACCTATGTATATCCAATCCAAACTTTGCGTTACTTTTGAGCAAGAAATAAATTGTCAAATAGAGCAAATATATAGAGCGACAAAGTGACTGCTGCTCAGTTGTATCACATCTAGCATAATGTTTGTGAATATTTGTTAAGTACCAATAAATAATTTGTAAATTATGTATAATCGTGGCTCTTTTGCAACAATTTATTATGCAACAATTAACACCTACACCATAAAACTAAAATATAAAAAATTCGAAAAATCCCCTCAAAAATCCAATCAAAAAAGCATCATTTGCATATTACGGTTACGTTATTTTCCTATAAAGCCTACACCAATATTATATGATGTAGATGTTGAGGTGACGACTAAGATTTTGGTTTTGAATAATATAAATTAATGATAAAATGATTCATCCCAAATTTGATATTAAACTTTTCGAATGTTCTAAAAGTTTTCGTAATTATTCAAAACTTTTGGGGTTTTCCGATTTTTTGTTCTCCATTTGAAACTAAACAAAAACGATATCGTAGATTTCATAATAAAGTACATAATTTATTTGTTCTGGAACGTACAGAATATACTCAAATTGTGTGTTGCTATTGTAACCAATAAAGGGGGTGGAGTCCCTTTGAATTGGTTCCATTAAATTATAGCTTTTATCATTCTTGAATGTTATACGCCTAGAAAATATGTGCACTTTTAAAATTTGTTAATTAATGAATCAAAAAGACCATATTAGTATTGACCCGACCAACTTTGCGGTTATTTCGGTTGGATTTTTTGGCATTTCTCCAACAATATGAATTTTAAGGAATCCTTGTTGCTTATTACCCTTTTCTGAATCTGTTTGGCGAAATACTCCCACAACTGTTCTATCCGTTTAAGCTCTGCGGATTGTAGAGATTGTTCCAGCTGCTTAGCCATGACCCATCTAAACACAATTTCGCAAAGGTAGATACCAAGTTTTCTCTCAAATTATTGAAATAGTCTGTATTATTCAAGGTGCTTTTAATAAATACCAAACTTACAAGGGCTATTGCCACTGTACATCCCAACACCATTACCGAGCCTCCACGATACTTCACTATGGTGATAATATATTTTTCCAAAAATTCTTAGTTTTTGCTTCTTCAAATTTTTTGGTGGTTTTCTTGAACCAAAATTGGTGACGAAAATTACTTTGGTCACTAAGTGACGAATTGGTCTTTAGAAATTAAATTATAAATGAAAGACTGGGTGAGATTCCAGAAGATTAAATTCACATGTAATATAACAAATTGAAAAAATTTGCGAGTTTAGTTAAATTTACCATAATTTGATTGGAAACATCGTACTAGTCTTACAAATTGAGATTGTTTGACGACTAAGATTTTGGTTTTGAATTGATTTGCGATTGATGTGAATGAACAGCATAATGTAACATAAAGCTTTGCAAATATCGTCACAAGACATTGGAACAATTAAAATATTTTCTCATAAGGCTAAGTCACTGTTGAGTCTGTAACGACGACATGACTAATGGCCCAATGCGATAAGCGAAACATAAATCAAAAGTCATAAATAAAAAATAGACAAAAATATGGCATTTTATAGGGCGATTGTGGATAATGAAATTTTTTAAAGTTTTATCTAAGTTAAATTTTTCATTTTAAAAAATTTACGAATGTCAAAATGTAAGTTACCGCCCATCATTCACTTGTCGTATTGATTTTCTATAGTGGAATAAAAGCCTCAAAGTTTGTTTAATCTTTAGAATTATAAAAATTCAGAATTTTATAAAATTTCAGAGTTTGATAAAAACTTAAGAATTTGGTTAAACTTTAGGATTTGATAAAAACTTAAGAATTTGATAAAATTCTTAGGAATTTGATAATACTTTAGAATTTGTAAAATTTTTCAGATTTTTCAGAATTTCATTAGACTTCAGAATTTGATAAAAACTTCAAAATTTAATAAATGCTGAAGAATTTGTACAACATTTTTCAAAACTAAATATTTAATTATCCTGAATTTTCTTATGTACGTGAAAATGTAAATGCGGCAGTCGGAAATAATTTTGACAAAATGTTCTGAAATGTTTATTCTTACATGTTGGAACATTTTTTCTAAATTAATTCCATTTGCCTAAATTTACATATGAACGTGAAAATGTAAGTCAGTAGCCGCCGATTATTGGTCTAATTGATTTTCTAAAGTGTACAAAAACTTTAAAATTTGTTTAAACTTCAGAATTTGAAAAATACTTAAGAATTTGATTAAACTTCAGAATTTTATAAAAATATCAGAATTTCATAAAATCTTAGGAATTTGATTAAACTTCAACATTTGATTAGACTTCACAATTTGATTAAAATTTCAAAATTTGTTAAACACTTAAGAATTTACATTTCAGAGTTTGATGAAAAGCTCAGAATATGATAAATACTTAAGAATTTTATTAATCTTTAGAATTTCAGAATTTAACAATTGATTAAATTCAGAGTTTGATAAAAGCATCAGAATTTCATAAAATCTTAGGAATTTTATTAAACTTCAGAATTTGATTAGACTCCAGAATTTGATTAAAACTTTAAAATTGGTTAAAAATTTAAGAATTTGATGAAAACTTGATAATTTGATCAAATTTCAGAATTGAATAAAAGATTTTGATAAAAATTTAAGAATTTAGCAATTCATTAAATATTAAATTTAGAGTTTGATTTATCACATCATAATTTGATAAAATCTTAGGAATTTGATTAAACTTCAGAATTTAATAAACATTCAGAATTTGATTACATTTCAGAGTTTGATGAAAACATCAGAATATGATAATGTATTACTTAAGAATTGGATTAATCTTCAGAATTTCAGAATTTAACAATTGATTAAACTCAGAGTCTGATAAAAACATCAGAATTTCAGAAAATATTAAGAATTTGATAAAACTTCAGAATTTGATTAGACTTCAGAATTTGATTAAAACTTCAAAATTGGTTAAAAATGTAAGAATTTGATGAAAACTTGATTTGATCAAATATCAGAATTTATTAAAAGATTTTGATAAACATTTCAGAATTTAGCAATTCATTAAATTTAGAGTTTGATTTATCACATCATAATTTGATAAAATCTTAGGAATTTGATTGATCTTCAGAATTTAATAAAAATTCAGAATTTGATTACATTTCAGAACTTCAGAATTTGATTAAAACTTCAAAATTGGTTAAAAATTTAAGAATTTGATGAAAACTTGATTTGATCAAATTTCAGAATTTAATAAACGATTTTGATAAACAATTTCAGAATTTAGCAATTCATTAAATTCAGAGTTTGATTTATCATATCATAATTTGATAAAATCTTAGGAATTTGATTGAACTTCAGAATTTAATAAAAATTCATTGATTTTGATTACATTTCAGAATATGATAAACACTTTAGAATTTGATTAATCTTCAGGATTTAAAAATTTAACAATTGATTAAACTCAGAGTTTGATAAAAACATCAGAATTTCATAAAATCTTAGGAATTGCATTATACTTAAGAATTTGATTAAACTTCAGAGTTTGATAAAAACTGCAGAATTTGATAAAACCTTAGGAATATTAATAAGATCTATGATGATATGATGGTGATTCGTGATGGTGATAATGATATATAGAGAAGCACTTCTTTGTGTTACATTTCCTAATCAATATATTCGCTATTCAGTTCCGAACTGATTTGAGCGCTCAGGGATGCTTGAAGGATTTAACGAAGGATGGTTTTAACAAAATGTGCATTATGTTTTTGTCTAGGATTGTGCTTATCTCAGGGATGGTGGTGGGTGAGGTAGTAAGTAAAAAATACTCAACATAAATCATTCCACGGCTCTAAACAGATGGCCCTCTATAAAACTAAATGTTTTCAATCAAATAAAACTAAATTATATAATTGAAAAATTAAATAAAGGGTTTTTATTATTGAGGCTGAAAGCCGATCCGTAGGGTATTACTAGTAGAAAATTCGTGAAAAAATTTCGAAATATTCGAGATTCGTAAAAAATCAATTTATAAACTTATTTCGAAACACTTTAGACTGTTTTCTGATAGTTAGTTATTTTTGCACCTAAACTGAATACTTAGTTAAATTCCTAAATAGTTCCCTCATAAAAGAGCGGGGCGAGTTAACTGAAAAGTCCACAAACACGGTATTACCCCGACAGACTGGTAATTTCGTGACCAAAAAACCAACTAAAACAGTGAGATTATCTTCTCTTTTAAGTGAGATATTTTTCGTCCAATATGCTAGATGCGCCATTATAACCTTAAATCACAATATGAAGAAACTATGACAATTCAAGAGTAATAACAGTGCTTAATGCTAATTAAGTATCACCGGAAATAAATCGTTTAGACCAACTAGCACGAACCGCGAAGAAATAAGACGTATTTCGTCGTTGCTGTTAAATGGATCAACATCATGAAGTTCCTCGTCACCATCATAAAAACCGGTCTCATCTACTTCACTGTTCGTGTTAAAGGACGAAAAACTAAATATCCGCCGAACTCAGTTTTATGTCCGGTTCGAATCCGGATAGAGGCGGGGATCTAAAAGAGTTTTTTACGACGATGAACACAACTATGACCCCCCGTTGAGAGTGCAGAGAGATTAAAAACCCGTACGTCCTCGATTTGGCGTACTTACTGCTTAAGGACGATGTTAAAAGCGTCTTGCGATAAAGTTGGGAGTGCTCTTTAGCTGTAGAAAAGATTACAAAGATAGAAACAAATAAAATAAAAGACTGTAAATTTGGTTTTCATGTAAAAATGATTCAAAAAGAACAAAAACATGAAACATGTACCTACTGTAACCAAACATCTACCTACTGTATCTTGACCAAATTTCATCGCTTCTTTTGTTTCATATAATTTTGAAGGATTTCATTGATTGAAGCTGGCAAAAAAATCTTCCTTTCGTGAAATAAAACAAAATAGCTTTAAATATTAAACACATTATATTTATTAGTAAATACTGTTGAAAACTACCGAGTTATTATAATAATCCACACAAACCGTTTAAAATAATTTACTTTGAATGTGCTGAGCATTTTTCTGTTTACACCGATGATCTAATATGTTTCGCTGCAAATTGTGGAAAATCCATAATGGCTAAACAACCAGTGTTTATTTGTATTGGATACAATAAACTATTCCATCCTCACGGTAAGGGAATAAAGGGGCAACATGTAACTGACGCTCGGACAGTTGTAGTATAAAGTTTGAGAGGAACATCTTGAAGCAGGTACTAATGAATGGGCGTCTAACTTGAAAAAATGTGATGAGCAGTTCGAAGAAATTAAGTCAATGATTGTTGAAATACAAAAATCCCAAGAATTCATGTGCCAAGATTTTGAAAAAAATTAAACCTGATTATTAAAAAGTTATCGAGGAAAATAAAGAACAATAAAACGAAAGAACAAAATACAAAGCAACATGATCAAATAGAATAATTAGAAAGCAATCAGGGGTTAATTCTCGTTCTATGAAAAAACCTAATCAAAAAAATGTTTCCATTTTGTTTCCATCAAGACTTTTCCATTTATAACATTTCACACAACGACAATAAGCGATTCTCAATGTCCAAATAAAACAGAATCGTGAAAAAAACGCTGAATAAGTTGTTTTCATAGTAAGCTACACTGGAAACAGACATTTTATCGAGTTTTTTATAGATTTCCGCTATATAATACAGTAAATGGTTTAAATATTAGCTAAATAAATGATAAAGTAGATTTAGTTAATAAAACCAAAACCAGAAAGTATAAATATATATCGTCACCTCAGTATTTAAGTGTTATAAACGCATCCTGATCATTTTGAAGTTAGGTTTGCCATTATGTAATGTGACGATCCTAACTGCAAATTGACTAAAATTCATTTGTGCTACTTAAATATTGGACTGACGAAGTGGTATAATAACTACGTTAGAAACTGATTTGACGATCCAGTCTACTATATTTTTACGTAAAATGGCAGTTCTAATTCCAAAATTACAAAAATGCGTTTGTATCACATAAATACTGAGGGGACGATATATATATATATATTCCCATAATTTCTGCCAAAACCAAATTATTTTTAAAATTTAAATAAATTAATTATTTGAAGGCTTTTCTTAAATAAACGGAATAGTTTTTAATAGATTTACTTCTTAGTTAAGTTTAATGTGAATCATATTATAGTTTCAAAACACATTTAATGCTAAAAATACAAATTTAGTTTTTATAAAATTGTATTACCATATTTATGATGTTCTCACCGCCAAAATGGTCGGTGAGAAAGTTTTGTTCATATGAATGATTTTGACGTCATTTTTTCCATCTCAAGGAACATGAATCGGAAACGTGTATTTCTCACTGAAAATACTTTTCATTATACTTTTCACGGAACAAGAATTGACTCCCTGGATACTATTCAGCAAAAATCATTAGACAATAATCTCATAACTGCTGGAATCCATAATGTTAACCCTTAACGGTTGAGACCTTTTTTTGAAATACTCCTCTATAAGACGACAGAAAATTGGGTAAATGCTTAACACCTTTAAACTGTTTTTTTAATATGAAAATTCAAGGCATTTCATTATTATACAAATTATACAAAATAATATTGGAAAATTTCCACTCATTAGGAACTCCTAAAAAACATACTCTTTATCCCATTTTTATTGCGGTATATCAAAAAAACCAAATTATGTTTTACTTAGGTATTTCTTAATTAGGTTTTTGTATTTTAGCATACGGGCCAGGTGGTTTGTTTTTAGTTTAATGGTATATAAGGAATATTTTTACGTGTTAAGGACTTTTATTATTTATGAATTTCTCCAATGCAAATTCATAAAATTATCTTTTTCATTTTTGGGGCAAAAATATTGAAATTTGCTCTAAAAAAGGCACCGTTATATCACTGGCAATGTTATTCGTCCCGTTGGTAATGTTCAATTGACAAGGAGATTGTGCACACATTCATAGACAACGAGTTTCGATGTGATCCGTCGTGTCACCTCAAGTGTGCGCTACGACCGCAACAACCAATAATGTCACGTGAGGGGTGTGACTTGCGATCGTTATGAATGCGCAGAGTCTATGCAAGATCATAGGCAACTCTATCTGCAAGTTAATAGGATTGGCGTCCTAAAAAAGAAAAACAAAATTCAATTTAAAGTTTTAAACTATGATAAGACATTTAGTGATCCTTTATGGGTAAAATTGTTAAAACGATCAAACATTTGTGAGTGGGCTTTTCTATTATTTGGAAGAGATTATTGTTAGAAATACGAACATAGTGCGTAAAAAGTATAAGTTCGGTAACAAATTGCCGTTATCTCAGGAAATTGTTGATTTTAGTAAAGAAAGAGAAAGGTTTTTAATTTAAAAAATCTACATTTCAATGCTCCATATTTGTCAGAGAGGCATAAAGTTTTAAGAAACGGTCGAGTGATATGCAGACGCGAATAAGGCAATTGATCCATTAGTTAAGTGTTTTGCAGCAATTTTATATCGATGACATCTCATACATTCGTATTTGAATTAATTTTTGCCTGAGGTGCGCTAACATTTGTGCTGGACCCGTATGAAGTAGTTCTCAATAAATTTTGAGAACCAATTATTTTAAGAATTACAGGGTTCTTCATATCGTAACTTATATTTGCATTTTCTAGTCGTCCTCCCACTCTCAAAGTTCCAGTTTTATCCAAAAAATGGTAAAAATGAATAATTTTGCTTTTGGTTAATTGTTTCCCTGAGTTCAACAGTTTAATTTTTTCAGGGAATATTTCGTATTGGACGTACCGTAAAATAAATTGTTTGGACCTTGTTAGCTCGTCGACTAAAATACCACCAAACCTTTTTTTCGATAATATTCCTATTGTAATTACGCAACCATCGTTAATTAATTTAAAGAATTGTTCCATATGTTAACACTGAATAACTGAGTCAATAGCGAATGTCACACTTTCAGTCACATCTTCAGCAATGTCTATGACAATTATTTGATTGAGAAATGGTATTGGATTGTATTGCATCCAATTGGGACGACGCCACCACAGATCACAGCCGTTCATTAGCAGTCATCAGGATTTTCTTGCGAGGCTACATCAACCATTGGTTTCTGATTCTGTAAGAGAGTATCTGGCTTGGAGGGTTGGATTCAAACTCTAGCGATTTGTTTGTTGTCTGCAATAATTTAACCAGGTCTTTCATAATAGAGTCATCATTAGGACTTTCAAGATTAAATTCAAGAATGTTTATCGAAACAATTAATGGAGAAAAGGCCGGTAGTTCAAGAGGCGTTACAAAGGTGGAATTAAGATCAATAGTAAATCATTCATTTGTCATAGAAATAGCAGCATTGATCGTACCGATTATTACCTCAAGTCTACCATCTAACAAGGGAACCAATTTGAACTGTCAAATTCAAAATAATTATAAAAACTATTCTAAGTTGCAATACTCTGTGAGATATTAACGAAAACATTTTGTTAATCGGCAACCAAATAATTCTTGGCGTTAAAACCATCCCTCAATTTAACCTCAAAAAACGATTTTTTCGGTATATCTCGGCTTCTGCTCCACTCTTTTTAATCAAACAAATTGGTAAATATAGAACAAGTAATCGATAGTAAATTAGATTATGAGGGTTACATCTCTGTTTTTTAGGGGATGAAATTACCTTTTTTCGCAAATTAAGGGGTGTTTTAACCCCTAAAAGGGGTTGGTTGCCGATATAAAAAATGGTTTCGTTACTGTCTCATAGAGTACTACTACTTAGTACTGTCATTTATTTTTTTATTTATTTATCAACTTTAAAAAAAAAATCTGGTTACAATTTTAAAATATTCTAGATTACATTAAAAAAAAAAAAACTTTACCAAAAATTAGAAAGAAAATCTGACATCACAACCTTAAATGCATCTCTTGACAAATTAAAATCAAAACTCGTCCGTACTTTATTAAAAGCAACCGAGACATTATAAACAGGTTCATTCATAGCTAAATTACTCCTCCGTATTGGTAATTTAAGAACAAACTCCCCACTTGATCGTAACATATGTGTTGGAACGTAAATAGAAAATAAATCGAAAATCTCATTACAATCAATTCTACAAACGAGGAGATCACGGACAAAAGTGGCACACGTCCAGTTCTACGAATAGAGAGAGGTTCCAATTTTAATAGTTTATATCGTCCCCTGTAAAGAGATATAATATAATTGGGAAGATTATTGTCCCTAGGTAATCTACGCAAGGCATATTTTAAGAACTGTCTTTGAACCCTTTCTATAAGACCAGAAGAATCCGGATAAAATGGGTCCCAAATAACTACGCCATAATCTAATTGCGAGCGCACCGACGTAATATACAAGATTCTAATCGCATAAGGATCCCAGAAGTCTTTGGAGAATCTTTTAACAAACCCTAACATGGAAAACGCCTTAGAAACAATGCCCTGTGTATGAATTTGGAAGGATAAATTAGAAGCGAATGTGATACCCAAATCTTTGAAAGTGTTCACTTTCTCAATTCTATGGTCTTTGAGAAAAAATTCGTAGTCAAAGTTCAAAACATTCCTTCTACGGGAAAATCGCATTGTTTTACACTTCTCAGTATTCAATAATAAATTTTGGTAAGTACACCAATTCGTAAAATCCGATAAATCCGACTGTAGCTCCTCTGCATCCCGAATATTCGAAATAGTTTTAAAAATTTTAATATCGTCAACATATACAAGAATCTCAGAATACTTAATACAGTTAATCACATGATTAATAAAAAGAATGAATAAAAGGGGACCCAAATGGCTTCCCTGGGGAACCCCTGACGTAACATGAATCCGTCTAGATATGTAATTCCCTATCTTAACGATTTGAGTTCTGCCATCTAAGTACGACTTGATCCACCTAATAGGTAAACTATTACAATCCAAAGACTCAAATTTAAGGAATAGTAGTATGTGATCAATTTTGTCAAAGGCCTTGCTAAAATCTGAATAAACAAATAAATGGGAAATATAATTGGTCAGTAAAAACAAATTCGAGACAGTTGATCTGCCAGGAAGGAATCCATGTTGCTTGGAAGAAATAAACCTACGAGTATAAAAAACAAAATTAAATCTTTGACTAATTTTTCAAAAAGCTTCGGCAATACGGATAAAATACTGATGGCTCGATAATTAGTAATATCACTTCTGGAACCTGACTTAAATATTGGTTTAATTAAAGAGCATTTCCAAAAGTTCGGGAAGTATCCTTGTCGAAGGCTTTTGTTAAAAAAAACTGTGATTGGAAAAGCGACATCATGTGCTGTCATTCTAAGAATCAAGGGAGGGATGGTATTGAACCCTGCACTTTGATTGATATCAAGCGAGAGTAGAGACCATTCAAAACAGTATCAAGTTCCAATTGCAAGGAACAATTTATATTAGCCACTGAACAATAGCTCGATATCGATTCTGTCGTTAACGGTTTCTTTACATAAACACTCTCAAAAAAGTCAGCGAACAAGTTACAATTATCTTTCAAATTATGACCCAAACGATTGTCCAAAAACATAGTAGACGGATATCCCTTAGTTTTTCTTTTAGAATCAACGAATCTCCAGAAGCTATCCGGTCTATCCTTTATGTTCGATTCGATCTTCAAAATGTAATTATTGTATCTAAAGAAATTTATTCAATATTCTGAATTCATTTCTCAAGGATTCAAATACAGCGTACCTATCAGTAGTAGGGAAAAGTTTAAATCTCTTATGAGCCTTGTCTTTACGGTTTTTCAGATTATTAAGCTGTTTATTATACCACGGTTCCTTTAACTGACGCGTAGTTTTAGATTTATTTTCAATAAATAAATCCATTCCTACATTTAGAACATTATAAAATTCATCCAGTACTTCCTCTAAATGATCATTACCCTCAAATGCACTCCAATCATAATTATCAAGAAAAGCATTAAAGGAATCGTAGTCCCCAATTTTATAGTTAAAATTTTCAACAAATAACTCATCCTTGACAATTTCACATCCATCGAAAGACAGTGACCCTTTTATTGGAAAGTGGTATAATGCTCGATGCTCCAGCTAAATCGTCACACGTCTCGACAATAACTTCTTGATCCAACGGCAAAAATACCAGGTCCAAAACATTCCCACACTTGTTCTTGACGTCCATACATTGTTTGAGACCCATTGAAAGTAATCCGGTCATGAAGTTATCATAATTCGCATTCATGTTCAACGGAGTTAAAAAATTATCAACTCGAAGCCAATTAACATTTGGTAAATTGAAATCACCCAATATACATAAACGATCCTCTGGTTGCAAAATGGGTGCTATGCTATACTTGATAATATCAATGACTTTATCATACACCCCAAAATTAGAATCGCATGGAATATACATGACACAAACGATTAGTGAAAACGCATGATATCTGATTCTTACTGCGATTATATCCAAGTCACAATCCGTCAATATTAAAGGTACAGATGAAAATTTATCCGCAACAGCAATTAGCACACCTTCACCTTTCTCATATGTGTCTTTAAGAAGATGCCTGTCTCGATGATGACCAATGTATGATGCCTGAAAATATTCTTCCGTCTTAAAATTAGATGTTAGCCAAGACTCCGCTATACAGATCACTTTATATTCATCCTCAATCAAGTAAAGATAAAAATAGATTCTTTGATTTAGAGCGAATACCGCTTCCGTTATGATAATAAATCTTTATTCTTTGAGTAGCTGAATTTACTTGATGTGATGATGATAAGATACTAGAATTTATAGTGGAATTTAACGGAGGTCCTGATCGAGCCGGACACCAATACGTTTTTTGATTTCCGCGGATGACTCATAAAAGGTCGTATCAATATACCTGGAGGCCACATGTCTGAATTATTTAATTTATTGTAATGTTCCCGAGTCAAACCAATTTTAAATGAAACGAAAGTAAGTGCGTTATCCGTGCAGCACGATCCTTAGCCAGCAGTAATTTACAATCCACCTGGTCAGCATTGCAGTCCAATATTTTCGAGCAAATATAAGTTTGTACAGCCTCCTTTTTCACCGAGGGATGGAACCTACTAACATACAGATACATTTTATCCTGTATAACAGCTGGATACAATGTATCCACAGGCTGCCCCGTCCCGATAATGCCCTGATTAGAAGAAGGTATCAACAATCTTGAAGAACTATTAGTATGGTTTACATCATTCACATATGATGGATGTTCAGATGAATCCGATACACCGATTGCTTTATCCATTAATGCACCAATTAACTCTTTGTTTTTGGCCACTTCTAATTTCAATTTTTTTATTTCAACAGCCTCCAACGCTCTATCCGCAATAGCATCAATTTTTTTAAATAGCTTTGTTATATTGTTCGCGAACCACTGCTTACAGCTATTACAGTGGTAGGCAACGCACACAAATTTTTTAATTGAGTTGATGGCCGTACGATCAATTCCACTACAATCATAATGGTATTGATTGCTACAAAAATTACAGCATACTATATCCATAAAATTAGCGGCGAATGACTTCGAACAGCTGTTACATGTCATTATATAAAAAAAAAAAAAAATATTCGCAACTAAAATGATTCGATTTTATGTAGTAGTGATCTACGTCACATGTGTAGGTATAGTTTTATAATCTTTTGAATTTGACAGTTCAAAAGGTTTTCTTGTAAGACATTTAATACACCACTCGAATTTATTTAATCCTTACTATTGGCGTTTTTTTTTTTTCCTTTATTTAATATTACAACTGATTTACAAATCATTTAGTAATTTATCTTTCTTAAATGAAGATTCACATTTGACGGGCAGTAGCCCAATGGTTACTCCCGTTTGAATTTACCTAGTAATTATTTTTCTCTATCCGAATTAAATACAACTACCCAATTCCAAAGGTTTCTGACTTTGAAGTCTTCTTACTGCATTGGTGGTATCCAACAAACTTCGTATGTCTGCATTTTGGTGCCGAGATATCCGCTGAATGTGTTTCTTCGCATGATTTTGTATTTCTTCACTTACATATTCCATGTTTAAGTCCCTATGGAGGTTATCATTTCTAATGTACCATGGTGCGTTGACTTACTATTGGCTGACACAGCTCTCAATATAAGAGGATCTATCGACATTCTATTGGGTTGCGATCATTTCTTTAACATTCTCGAACCTAACTGAATTACTACTAATCAAGCAAATAACCTTGTAGCACAAGAAACTAAGTTTGGCTAGATAGTCGTCGGAACGAGCGAACCGAAAGAAATAGTTCCACCAATAAAAACTTTCCTTAGTATTGGTAATGAAATCAATATTGATGAACTGCTGAAACCATTTTGGAAGTTAGAAGCAATTCCCTAACTATTTCCATAGAGAACCTAACGGGAAATTTAATACATCTTCCATTCCTACGGTTCCTTATGTTAAAATTTTGTTCGAAAAAATTAAAATTCTTTTACAAAATTATGATAAACTACTTGTTGGTAGAGCATTTCAAAGTCTGGACATGGTTTTATTCACTATATTAAAAGACAAAATTCCTATAGAGTTACAATCAAATTTAATATATAAATTAAAATGTTCGTGTGTATAAAATTTTAAAAAACGGATTCGTCAACATATTTACGATTCTACGTATGAGTTTAAACTGTGACACAGTCATTAATCACTCATTATCTATAGATGACGCTGAGTTACTTGATAAGGAGCAAAATCCAATTAAAGATTTATTTTGGAAAGCATTTATCCAGGAAGTTTCAAAGTTGAAGTTGAGTTGGAGTTGAATTGGAGTTTGATAGTATATAGTGAGTTGTTAACCAATTTTTTATATATGCCGGTTTGAGGATTGAGTTTGGCGTAGAGTTTGTGGTTGAGTTGAGGGTTAAGTTGGGTTCTGTTTGCGAGTTGAATTAGGGTTGAGTTGCGGTTTAGTTTGGGTTGGATTAGGGTTTAGTGGACAGTTGAGCAATCTATATACAGGACCATAAAATTTGTCCGTTGTAGTGAAGTGTCCGTTAAACTGAGGATTTGTGTATATTTTAATATAAAAATTTTATTGGGATTCTATGTATATCTTATCTGATTTTGAAGAAATCCAGCATTTCCAATGTAAATGGGATTCTCAAATAATTTTTAAACGAAGTTCTGAAATATTGCCAAGTAGGATGGAACTTGCTATTCCTTAATTGATTATGATGAAATTTGACATGTGCATTGAAAATGGGATTCTAGAATGACCTTTGGATACAGTTCTGGAAAATGGCCAAGTAAGACGGAACTTGGCTATTTTTTAACCGATTATAATGAAATTTTACATATGCGATGGAAATGGAGTTCTAAAATGAGTTTCAGATAAATTTGTCGCCTTATTCCATAACATCATCTAAAAATCGTGTTATAATCCCATTTCCATCTCGCATACCCCAGGGAGCCATGGTATAACAATGAGTTGGTGTTGCTCGAGAAGCGACGCAATAAGCTTCATTCCTTGTATAGATTGCGTGGTGTTAAAAATTATCCAGATTTTGATAGAACAAACAAGAAATTTAAGTACCTAAACTGGTTCCTTTACAACAACTATGTAGTGCGAATTGAGGAAGAGTTAACATCTAGTCCTAGGGAGTTCTACAATTTCAATAACAGCAAGAAAAATGTGGCTGGGTTTCTGTCTTCTAGGTCTTATCAAAGCTTCGTCGCTAGTCAGCCCTTGGACATCTTTAATATGTTTGCCAATTTTTTTGCATCAGTTTACAAAATTGTTTTGTCGTCCGCTATCGTGTCTCCAGCTTTGCCCAGCTTCGATCAATTTAATTTTTTAAGAAGTTCGCGATTACTTACTCCAGTTCGAGGTTGGAAAGGGAGCGAGTTAAGATGGCTTCCCGCCGATTCTGTTTAGGTGTTGTGTTGAGTCGCGATTTTTCCCCGATCCTTCTTGTTGAAATTTCTTGTATTCATCCAATCTTCAAGGCGAGTAGAAGAAGTGATGTGAGTATTTATCTTGGGATCGCCATTCTTTCCATCTTAACCAAGTTGTTTGAGTCTATGGTTCATAGAATCTTGTTCTTCCACACTCTGCGCAGCATGGATTTTATCTCGGAAGGTCTACATTAACTAACTTAGTTTCGTTTTGTGGCGACTTATTTGATTGTTTAAATTCCAGACATCAGCATGACATTGTTTATCCAGTTTGGGCGCCATCCTACCACTGTCATTTCGGGAGGATTGAGAGTGTTCAGAAGCAATTTGTTTTGTTCGCGTTCCGTTCTTTGCCGTCCACGCGTGCTGTGGAATATGTCCTCCCACCTTATCAGGATCGATCTAATCTTTTTGTTAAAAATTAGTATACACCCTTTTTGTCTGTCATGTCATGATATCAATTTTGCTGTGTACATTGTACAGTACAGTGTTGTCAGTCGTAATTTTATCTCTCTTCTGATTACAACGTGTGTTGTATATTTATCAATAATAAATAATATTGTACGAGTAATTCTTTTATTCTTTCGGATTATAACGCTTGAATATACTTACCTTGCTGATCGTAATATACTTACCTTGCTGATTGTAATTGGAAATCACATCAGGTGCAATAAAATACATTCACAAATAACAAAACAAATATCAACACTTTTGAAACTACAACGTCTAGACTGTCACCGAGACGAAGCTTTCGCGCTATACGTACGTGATATCATTAATTCCCGTATCGCTTGTATTGAGTTACTCGAACTTCTAAAAATCTATGCTATCGAACGCCGAATGTGTCTACGTGATGGGCTTTTATTCATTGACTCGATGCCAACAAACTATGGTCTTTAGGAACCTATCCTGAGGATATCACGGGTGTTCAATTCAGTATTTGAAATTTTCAATATTCACTTGTCGAAAGATTTGTTCAAGAATGTTTCATTTATGTTTTTGTTTTAATAATTGTAGTTAGCCGTAATTGTTTGTACCGATCTTAGTCACTGTAGGTACCGACCTACCGACTAATAAATAAATAAAATCAAAAATCTAGCTTCTTTATAATTTTTACAGTTTTATTATTATTACAAACAATAAATTAAAAAAACTTTTAAAATTAAGCTGTTATTCCTACAAATATAAGGTGTCCGAAAATACACCAACGCACGTTATCGAGCATGGAACGTACGTTTTGTTAAATTGTGAATAACCTTTTGAGAAACCTATCTTCAACACAGACGTTGGTGTCAACAGAAAATATTTTCATTTTGCACGTGACGAAATGCGAAGTTCGGAAAATTAAGCCGTCTCTCGCTTTGTAAAATAAATATGAAAACGCCACTATGTCAGGTTATGAAATCCATCATTGCGCATCTTTTTGACGAATTATCTGTAAAACTCAATTTTTTGAGTTATGTCACTTTTCTATGTCATGTGCGGTATATCATTCTCCAAAATACACCCACCCCTCGATTTTTACGGTTTCCCTTTTGCACGACCAAGAAAAGGCGACTATTTAAATTTCAGTTTATAGATTTACAAGACGAAGTTTCGGTTATTTTTTTGACAAATTTGAAATTTAACGCTTGTTAGAAGAGAAGGGAATTCCACCAAATGGGTTTTTCGATAATTTACCGACACTTTAGATTTTATACCGAAGTAGATATTTCCTGAATTTTTTTATGGAAATCCGGTTCTATAAAATGATAGTGCGATGATGAATAAAAGTTTTCTTTCAAATAGACCTTTTTAACGTTCGATGTTAAAAAGCCGAATGGGTCGGAAGGCCGAAAGTCGAAAGGCCGAGTGTCGTATGGCCGAACGTCGAAAGGCCGAATGGGTCGGAAGGCCGAATGTCGAAAGGCCGATTGGGTCGAAAGGCCGAAATTGTTGAAAGGCCGAATGTCTTAAGGCCGAATGGGTCGGAAGGCCGAACGTCGAAAGGCCGATTGGGTCGAATGGCCGTACGTGTGGAAAAGCCGTTTGGGTCGAAAGGTCGAATTTTCAGTAAATTTCCCTTCACTTGATTGATTGAAATCAATATTTAAAACCATTAAATTTATTTTTTAATGTAAAATGATTTAAATAAACTGAAAATACGTGCTAATAAATCTTGTCTATGTAGCACATTAATGTGATCAAATTTTGTCGGAAAAAATATTTATTTATTTTTCTTTTTTATTATAATTAATTAATTTTTAATTATATGACAAAAAAAACGTAAGAAGATTTTAATATTTACGGTAATTTACTATTAAACATTTTTATTCAAAAATTTTGGTAAAAATATAAATTTTGGTTTTCATAAAAATATAAATTTTGAAAATTTTCATTCCTAAAAAGATGAAAAATTAAAATCAATTTCGACATAAACGGCCTTTCGACATTCGGCCTTTCGACACAATCGGCCTTTCGCAAGCAAAATACACCAAACTTAGGAAATTCTTTGAAGTAGGCTGCTTACCGGTTTTATACTTTGGAGGATTGACTAATAAAGCATAATATTTTTCCATACCTGTACCGGATGAGGATATATACAAGCGGGAACATTCTTTAAATGACCAACTTGTGATTGGCCCAACAGTACAACAAACATTGTTCGAAATATTAAAGAATGCATTTTTAGCGAATGTGGAGAAGATGTTTCAACATATTATGGTGGCCAATTCAAATGCAGATTATCAGAGGATTCTATAAGGAGATTCACCTGCGGATCCGTTACGTCATTGCAGATTACTGACCGTAACTTAAGATACTTGAAGTATTCCATTTCTATCTACATTCGCACTTTCATGTAGCGAACCAACATAAATATAACTTCCCAAAATCATCAAAAATAATCAAAAGTGATTTCTACGTAGACGACCTAATGTCCGGAGCAGACATCATTAATAAACCCGTAAGACTACAGAAAGGTGTGATGTAAATTTTACAATCGGCCAGTTTTAAACTAAGAAAACGGTCGGCTAATCATCCGGACTTACTGAACCACTTTTCTGGAGATGAACTCAACATTACGAGAAATTTCCAATGGGACCAAAATGATTGCGACTTTAAACATATCTACCTCTTGGTAATGTATTTAAATTTAAAGTTATCAGAAAGCCATGAAACAACGACGAAGCATCTACTTTCCGGAACATCCACGCTTTTCGACCGGTGATTAAGGTGACAATATATTAAGATAACAATAATATTTATAATAATTACGATACCAAAGCTTAAATTATGTGCCTACGGACTGTTCGTTAAATTATTGCAATCAACAATAAAATCGCTAGAGTTTGAATCCAATCCTCAAATATTTTTATATACTGATTCAACAATTGCTTCAAATGTTAATAACGGCGAAAAATAAACATTGGTAGTACCTTGAGCAACAAATAGTAACATTTTTACCTCGTCTCTAGCTTACAGCCGATTCGATCTTAGCGCCCCGATTATTCTTGGCGGTGTCTGAAATTTTCGTTTCATCTAAATTAAAAATTCGTCCTGCTTCAAATCAGAATTTTGTTGAAAATATTATCTATATAGGTTTGAGTAAAAAGCATCACAATATGATGCTTTTGAGCCAACCGAGCAAGTTTGTTAAATCGATTTGGAATGGCATTTTGTTTGGCATAATCAAATACCATTGGACAGAATTCCTTTGTAAGAGAATTTATCTGTATTAGTACGATTCGCTAGTACATAAAGCACAGCACATTATGTATATATAAAATGTAAATTGTGGTATAATCAGTCCAGTCGCCACAGACTGATGAGAAGATTGATTTATTAAAATCATATAAATTAAAGAATTCCTTTATTGTGATGCGATAAAATTTTTATGACTTTATGACAAATTGAAATGTTTCACGATTTCCTACGTGGTTTGAGGCACGAAGTTATCCACACGTTTCAGTTTGAGATGTTTTAGGTACTTGAAATCGTTTATAGTTCGATGAATTGAGACACATTTATGCTTTCTGCAGATTGACGGCCCTACCTTTTTGCTTTATTCTGTAAGACTAGAATCCCTGTTGGCCTGGCAATAGCGGTTGAAAATTTATAACGGTGGATTTAAGGGTTGACGGCAAACAAAGTAATACCTGCACAAAACACTTTATATTTTCATATAAATTTAAAAGACACATGTTTAATGAAAATCCAAATAAATTTCACAAATAATATGGCGCCACAAAACTGGCCGCACTAAAAATTTATGATACTTGCGAAAGTGCAGTTTGACCTTAAATATTTTAATATTTATCTTGTCCAACACGCAATTTTCATACAATTTTTTTTATCTTAGACTAAATATAGTCGTTTAATAACATTAATTAATTTGTACACGTTTGATAAATGAAAATCATAAAATTTATATGACCCCTTCGAAAAATAAATTACAGCACGTTCATAGATTTAAGTCGCGCTTTATAACTGTGATTCCTCTTTAGGTGTAATATAGGTTGGCGAGGATTTTATGTCGCAAATTTTTTCCAAATAGCTCCCATATTTTACATGCTATATACACTTGACAAAGCACTTGTCATTATAACAATTATTGCTTTAATTATTTTATTGTTTTATATCTTTAGTAAATACTTAAAAAATGTTTACTTCTTACTTAAACTTACTCTTCTCTCGGCGAAGGTAAATAAATAAAAAAAAAAAATAAAAAAATTCAAAGTCTAGAAAATAAACCGAAAAAATACAAACCAAAATGAAATCAGTTTTTATTCAGACGCCTAATTATTAGGATCGTAGCACGGTTGTCGATCGTGCTTTAAAAGTTTTATTTATTTATTTATTATTGTTTGTGTTATTTAATTAAATAAACTTTTATTAAATATTTGTTTTTGTTTTGCTTTGGTGTTTCAGGTAATTAATTAATTATTTATTATAATAAAATTACGATCAAATTCGTGATTAAGTTATAGTTGAGATGAACTTTTGTGATCTTTAAAGTTTGTAAAAAATTTGATTTGAATAGTGTGTGCGCGCCCGTATTGTGAAACTTTAGTGTTACCGACCCTGTCGATTTTGCTTGCGCTAATCGATAAATTAAATCGAAGAGTTAGAGTTCATTAACTTTAAATTGAAACGGATATTAAATTAATAATAAATTAACTATATATAAAATGATAATCATAAAATGTTTAGTCCTTGACACAGTGCGCGCGGAATTATCGTACAAAAATGATATTCTGATTGTGTTTGGAATATTTCTCGCGTGATTCGCGCTTCTCTGTTCATTTAGATATTATTATGATCTTACAATGTGATAAGAAAATTGTATTGTGAAATTTTATATATTTACACGTGTGTTGCAAAAATTTTAAATTGTACCGTTATATATGTATAAAATTAACTATCGCGTGTCCATTAGGTAAATAGCTCAATGTTTAAGATCAGAAAGCAACAGAGTATACATAGATATTATGCTTGTACGTTAGTTTTTTAAGTTAAAAGTTCAAATTATTTTTATAAATTCGTACTTGACATAAATTGTATAGAACCGCTCTTTACAAAAATTATTTAAAGACGGTGATCATAATAAGATTTTGAAGATCGAGATTAGTCGGAACTGGTCCGTTTAAAAATTATGAATGTGTGTACCTTACAATGACTTTCCATGAAGACTTCCACTTGCACCTAAGTGCATTCGCCCGCATCATTTAACGGAATTAATAATATACCATTCATTCTTCAAACAAAAACCATAGTTTTGTATTTATTATAGCTTACGACAGTAGCATTTACCTTAATAAATTCGTCATCCAATTATTTTCCCACGAGGTCAACTCGATCATACGAAAATGATAACACCAAAATAAAACAAAAAAATAAAAATTAAATTCATATGGAACATCAATTAGGCAATACAAAATACGCGGTCACATCACCTTGATTAAAATGTATATGATTACATATTTATTAATATGACGGGTGCGTGCGCTTATGATCGCGATCGCGATACTATATTAGAGTAAATGTTTTGTTTTAGGCAAGGTGAATTGTTCCAATGTGACAAATATTCAGGGTATATATTGTTTGAATACAACCGCGCGATGTTCACCTGCGAGCACGTGATCATTATATTTAGTTCCGATTGAATTAAATATTCATCTTGCGATCGATCGTAAAGCAAAAACAGAAGAAAATGTTTTTTTTTTTTTTAATATAAGTATGTATTATGCAAATTAATTGGGTGGTTAAAACTAAGAGGAGGTAATGAAAAGTGAAAAAAAAAAATTCCAACCGCGAACCAGGTGTACATAAATACCTTGCGATCGCATTTTTTATATGATTTATATAACTGTTACAATATTTCAACATATTATTGATCGCTTGAAACCAAACTGACAACATAACTGCATACTGTTATTATGACGTAAGCAACTGTATCATTTTAAGCGTAATTTATATAAACAATTTATGCTTTTATGTATATTTTTGGATGACTAAAACACGTTTCACGGGATTTAATAGTAAATATTTTATTCAAAACAGTATCTTATGTTTAACAAAACTGGTATAAGAAAACTATTTGATTCTGGGTTTTTATTTTGAACATTTTGTACACCATTGAGTGAGTCACCGCGGTTTCGGGAAAGGGAAAATACCATTATTTGAATTACAGAAGAATTTTGATTTACTATGGAATGTAGTTTATGGAAATTTGTTGTCGAGTGTGAATTACAGTTTCTGATTTACTTTTCTGTTTCAGGCTGACATGTGGGGAATAATACACTAATTATTATAATATCATTATAAAGTTAAGTAAGCAGTTGCACGACAAAATGGACGCTGTAAAATGTGTCTTTGGGGCGATTATATTAGTGGTGGCGGCTCATGGATTAAGTGTTAAAACAGGTGAGTTTATTTTTGTATGCCGTTATTTTATCTATGCCGAATGCAATTGTAACTATCATATCGTCGCCTAAGGATTATTCTTGTCTATGTCCATTTTGTCTATATAGGAGAAAACGGCATTTGAAGTTCAACCAAAGAATTAAAGGCGTTTCTGAGTGAATTCTCTATTTATTTTGAGTTTCCATGTAAATAATGTTACTCCAGAGCTTAATCGCAAAGTTTCGCACTTCAAACTGAAGTAGTATTTTAATTATTTATGATTTAAATTTATCACTTTTGTCTATGTCCAATTTTGGTACGCATTTTTTTGAACGGCTTGTCTATATCAACAATAATTTATCTATATCGACATAATTCGAAAAGAAAAATAATTTAGTATTTTGACCATCAACTAATGTTAAAGTAAAAACAATATAATATAAAACAAAATTATAAACTTCATTTATTAAAACATAATAAAATCCACTAAATAAAATAAAAAAGTAAATTAAATAAAATTCATTAGATTGAAATAATATATCGAAATTTAAGAGTTAGTTATTCCCCCTTTCTCCCACAATATTCGTGCTCCTAGTTGCCCGCTGTTTGATCTGAATTGGCTGTGCAAGTCTTGTGTTCTTAGTTTTTCGTTGTTTAACTTGAGTTGGCTGTATACCATTAGATGAGGAACGTTCATTGCAATTTTTAATTACTTTTTAAATTAAATTTTAATTTTAAAATAAACTTTTTATTTTACTCGAAACTTTCCGGGGCGTAAGAATTTTTTCCTAAACCTTTCCTAAAAGCAAAAAACAAATACTTAATCATTTAGCAAATAATTCACGAGCCTTTTTTAAAACGTGAAATTTTTGTTAAATCTAAAATTGTAAATATGTATTAGTAAAGTATGTTATTTCACAAAAGCCAATCAAATTCAAATTGAAAAGATACCATTCAATTTTGAATGTAAAAGATCACTACAGGTTTGTAATCAAAGGTTAATGTTCAATAATTATATTACTAAACCATCTTCAGTACATTGTCCGGAAATATAAGAGTAATTACTAAACGTAGAGCGTAGTCCATAGTTGACTTATGTAAATACTGGAGAAATTTTATTGGAGCTAAAATGGTCATGACGGAAATTAGCCCAAGATTAAATTGAACGACTAACCTTCAATGTTTGAAATTACTAAACCATCTTGAGTCACTTGTCCGGTAATGAAAGTAAGAAGAAAATGTCGACCATGGTCCATTCTTAACTTATGCAAATATTACAGACATTCTCTTGGAGCAAAGATGGTTAGATATGACGAAAATCACCCCATGTTTAAATTGAACGGCTAACGTTCAATATTTAAATTTACTAAATCATTTTCAGTATCTTGTCCGGTAATGAAACTAAGAGCAAAATACATACATAAGTCAAGAATGGACCATGACCTACATTTTATTAGTAGTTTGATTTCCGGACAAACTACCGAAGATGGTTTAGTAAATTTAAATATTGAACGTTACTCGTTCAATTTAAACTATGGGTGATTATCGTCAGATCTAACACTCTTAGCTCTAAGAGAATGTCCCCAATATTTGCATCAGTCAAGAATGAACCTTGGTCTATATTTTGTTCTTAGTTTTATTTCTGGACAAACTACCGAAGATGGTTTAGTAAATTTAAATATTGAACTGGGATGATTTTCGTCATATGTAACCCTTTTAGCTCCAAGAGAATGTCTCTACTAATTGCAAAGTCAAGAATGGACCACGGTTTACATTTCGTTCATAGTTTTATTTCCAGACATTGTTTTGCAGTTAATAGTATTTATAATTTAACAGTTTAATTTGTATGTTTCAATAAACCATTATTGAATATCATTAATTGATTGCTTTACTAGTACACTAAAACGTTTTTAATATTTAGGAATGTTTTAGGAAATAATTCACTATCGTTACTCCGCTATATTTACACGAGACAAATGTAGAATGATATAGCACGGATATAGACAAAATCATACCAAAAAGAATCAAACCACAAGTTTTACACAGGTTTTCTATGGAGCTAGACAAACAAACCGGATTTCAAGGACATAGACAAAACAAAGTACATATAACAAACGAAAAAATTATAGGACATGATAATGTTTAAAAAAAAAAAAAATCTGCGAAACGGTTGCAGATAGCCAAATTTCGACAGGAAATTTGAATTCTTCGTGATCGTTTTACCCTAGCTCCATATATAACTCAATTTGACCAAAAACTGGACATAGACAAGAATAATCCTAAGACGACGATATATCTAATACCCGAGTAACCACACGTCACGAAAAAACGACAAAAATTTTACATAAAATAGGATTTGGTGGAAAATATGTGGGAACAATTTGGGACAAAATGGATAAAATTTGATGGATGAGGTTGACGGTGATTGTCGCGCGGAAACTAACATTTTACGGGACAAATTGGTCGGTTTTTTTAACTGTCAACAAAACGTAAATTTTGTGACAAATAGACGATCAAAGTGTTTTTTTCTTTTTCGATAAAATTAACATGGACTTTGTCACAAAGTAATCCCATAAATATGTCCCAAATTATCTTTTTTGTGACAAATGTTGACATTTCGAAGGTTTTCGAAGTAATGGTTTGAGTGAACGGTTTGTGACCTATTTAGACGATTCTGTTTAGGTAAACTCCCTTTATCACGGAAGCCAAGAGATAATGCAAATGTGAGAGGTGTTCTGCAATATTCAGTGACAGATTAAGCAAGCTTTTGTTTACCGATACAAAAATTTCTGTTTTTTTCGACAGAATACAAACAACATCAAAAAAAGAATTTTGTCTCCCTTTATTAAGTTTAACACTAGAACTACCGACTGGTCAAAATGACCGGTTATACATACATTTATTGAAATTAATTTTTTTAATTATTATGTTATTACGTTTGTGAGAATCTGTGATGACTTTTATTATGACAACAAACTAATTATGTTAAAATTCACCATAAACTTCCAAAAAAATATTAACATAATAATTAATAAAAATTGAATTCAATAAATGAACAATTCATCATTTTGACGGGTTGGTAGTTCTAGTGTTAAAGAAACGCATCGACTTTTCAATTCTGTTTCCAATAGGTACGTCCTAACCAAAATTATTTGTACCTGCTAAATTTTTGATGCAACGTAACGGAAACAACTTTAAAAATTATATAAATAATAAACTTTTTGAAAACATTAATTTTAATTCAATAAATTTAATTACCCTGCTTTACATTTCAATCAAATTTTTTTTTTAATTTTACTTCTAGGAAAAATTACAGTTAATTTAGTTTTTGCCAAAATTATTTGTACCTACAAATTTGCTCTCAATACTATTTGTGCAATATGGAAAAAATCAAAATAAAATAGTAAATCAATTAAATTTATGATTATTTTTTGCTAATTAAATAATGATACCAGTCACTCATGTTTTGTGTGCATATGGTCAGTTTTTGTTTATTCTCTAAAACATTTCGCAAGTGGTTCAAAAATTTGTTGTTAACATCACCTAGAATCTGATCCCACTCGGTTTTCTTAGCACCCTGCCACAAATGTTTGGTCTTGTTAGATCATGAATACCTTCCACTTTAACTTAGGCCTCCACAAGTTTGAATCGAAACCCTGCTCTGGCCGAGACAAATAATTTTATTCAAGATTTTTGTATAATTTTGTGGTAATGACTCTTCTTATGTATGGGAGTATTATTTTGCTGAAGAGCAAATTGAGGACCAACTAGTTTATCATCAACCAGGAATGTTACTTCATCAAATAAACCTAAATGGAACTATGGCCTTGAACAGTTTTAGGTTATAGGGCATACAAACAAACGGAATATGATCTACCGTCAGGTAATGAAACGTGAACGGCATCTTATGATATGCCCTATGATCTATAGAGAACTGTTTTATGTCCCAATTAATGCGTTTTTGCCTTAATTTGATAATATTGCAAATATTTTTATTATAACATAAACATCGAGTATCAATTAGTCTATAGATACTGCCTCGTTTAGTTTTCCTTGGGCAGCAAATAAAAGCTTACAGGGCTGTACAAACCGAACGATTAAAGGAGAATGTTCTGTTTCGGTTTATTTGATGAAGTAACATTCCTGGTTGATGATAAACTAGTCGGTCCTCAATTTGCTCTTCAGCCCAATAATGCTTCCATACATAAGAAAAGTCATTGCCACGAAATTACTTAAAAATCTTGAATATAATTATTTGTCTTGGCCAGGGCAGGGTTTCGATTTAAACTTGCGGAGGTTTAAGTTTAAGTGGAAGATATTCATGATCTAAAAACACCAAAAATTTGTAACAGGGTGCCAAGAAAACCGAGGAGGATTAGATTCTAGCTGATGTTAACAACAAATTTTTGAACCACTTGCTAGATGTTAAAGAGGCTAAAGAAAAACTGACCATCTGTATACAAAACATGAGTGACTATATCATTATTTAATTAGCAAAAAATAATCTTAAATTTAATTGATTTACTATTTTATTTTGATTTTTTCCATATTGCACAAATAATTTTGACAACAAATTTGTGGGTACAAATAATTTTGGCAAAAACTAAATTAACTGTAATTTTTCCTAGAAGTAAAATTAAAAAAAAATTTTGATTGAAATGTAAAGCAGGGTAATTAAATTTATTGAATTAAAATTAATGTTTTCAAAAAGTTTATTATTTATATAATTTTTAAAGTTATTTGGGTTACGTTGCATTAAAAATTTAGAAGGTACAAATAATTTTGGTTAACACTGTATTGTATTAAATTATCCCAAATGACCTTACGCACAAAACAATTTAAAGTTTAGGTTATGGCTATTAAATTTTAATGAAATGAACATAATTTATCAATAATGCTAATATTACAGTTAGAGATTTTGATTTCCCTTTTCGAGAAAGCGAGGTTTTGAAATCTTTTTCTCGAATATCTCGAGAATTCTTGGGGATTAGTAAACATTTATCAAAAAAATACTTTCAGTAGCATTGATTTATTTCGTCTTTAATAACGAAGAAACATTTCTTTCATTTTGAGTTTTAGAATAGGCTGTAATAGTGAGGTTAGTGGTTAAAAACCTCACCCCTCACTGTTATATAGAAATTTGACACAACATCTCACTCACCACGGCTATGTACTCTCGCTAGCTCAGCAGGGTGGCGTGGGTTTTGGTGAGGGATGTTGTGGCCTTGCTTTAGCCGTATAAAGTGGGGGGGGGGGCTGATATAACCCTGTTAGGTTATAAAAACTAAGGACAAGAAATGGTACACGGACCACTAACCACAATGAAGAATACATTTCGCAAGCACCTAACCCTCTGAGTCCGCCATGTGACTCAGGGGTTGAACTCGAATTGGGCGGAGGGAGGAAATTTAGTTACCCTAGCCTACCATATTTTTTCCCCTTAGTAATTAATCACAAATAAAAAAACACAAATTCCACGTACCTGTATTGTATATTCTTACCTATTTCTGCTTCTAGGTAATCCTCTCAAGTGCGAGTTGAACCTCCAGTTGTTTTTTTTTTCTTTTTTAACTACTCAACAAAACACATAAGCAAAACAAACACTAAACAAATTTAACCAAATTTATGAATTCTTTTTAGTATTTTTTTTTTTTTTTGTTAAAACTTACAATCTACACCACTTATTGTTTTAATTCACTAATTATACGCTATCACATAAAAAACAAAAGCACAATACCACAAACGAATTACCGCGTGAAAAGAAAAAAAAAACACAAAAACTCACTCTTTAACTCGAAATACTCACACGAAAAGAACTCCGTTGAATTTGCATACACCGCGAGCAAATCCAAAAGAAAAAAAAAACGTCCGACTCTTCGTTTTTTTCCCCTTTCAAATTTTTACACCTTCTATCACATCACCCTGCTCCTGTTAAACTAAAAAAAACAACTCAAATCGATATTACTCGCAAACATTCCTCCCTCCATCCTAGTTCATTTACACTTCGTGTGGTCGAAAAAAGGATAGGACATAAGGAAACTGAAAAACCAAATTAAAGTAGATCTTAAGCCATTGTCTCAACCTTGCAGTGAGCATTCAAAACTCTTGCGAGGGAGCCTCATCGCTATGAGCGCAATGCGTTAATCCCACCATTCAAGAATGAAATTCAAAACCACTGAATCATCTCGCAGTGAACATTCTAAACTTCTATGAGTGAGCTCCACTGCTACTACTTCAGAGTCGAACATCATCTAAAAACACCGTGGTCACTACCAACACGCTTGCCCCCGTTACCGCAGTACCGGACTCAATTCCTTCTTTGGAAGACATGGACCGTGTGGTTGACAAGTCGTACGCTGACCGTGTAAACAATAACTTATGATCTCTACTTAGATCGCGTAAGCATTGCCCATTTTACCATGGAACAAAATAACGCGCCGGTTACTGTTTTATTTTTCTTAATTTTTCTTTATGTTTTTATGATGTGACAAGGACTAACTTGTGGGACAAATTCGCATTCATACTCGCCCTATCCGTAGAGACGAATACATGCCTTTAAAACTACAGAGGACTGGCAAACCCATCCCGAGGATGAAAAATTAAATTGTTTTTAAAGAAGTGAAAAATAATGCGAACTTAACTAAAAAAAACATAAAGAAAACTTATAAATTTATAATATGAGTTAACTTTGTCATTATAACAAAATTAACATAAGCTGAGGAATGACATTTTTCAAAGTATGACATCAAGCTGTGCGAGCACCCTCACTTGGATCATACCAGGAAAATATCCAGTTTGTACGGACAAAAACGTATTACTGAAATCTAGGATATGTCCCGAATTGAACAAAATAAAATCAAAGTTCAACTCAATAGACACACTGTGTTACCACCGCTACCATAACCATCAGTTCGTTCCCCAAAGTGTCGGTTGGGACATGCCACAAACGACTGAATAATCATGGATATAGCAACTGTATCCACAGACTAGTAAGTTTCCTCAACATGAACATGACCCACCAAGTATTTGGTCAGGCTAAGCCGCAGCCATATTCACGTCAATAAACCTTCGTTTATTTCTAAACAATAGTGCCAAAGCTTATAATTAATGAAGAGGTGAAATTTTGGCCTCTGGTTTGGGCGCCACTTTGTACTAACTAAATTTTAAGAATTTTTTTGGAACATGGCCTATTGGAACGGGGACATTGAAATTGCTGCCCGTTACAAGGCCCAAAGTGTAAACAGAATATTTTTATTTCCTAGATGCTTTTGAAAAATAACCAATATTTCGGAATCCACAAAAGGTATAAAATTAATATTCTCTACTATTTTGTAGTCAAAATCCTCTCTATACTCTCTCAGGACCGGCCACAATAAAATATGTATAATGAATAAAAACCTGGGATGGTTTTTTTCGCTCCTGTAAATAGAAAAAACAAAAAAAACCTAGGGTGGGGTTTTAACGGTTGTGTTGTCGGAGGTAATTTCAAATTTTCGTTGGATGAATGTCTGGGATAGTTTCAAGTCGATCGTTAAAATCTATTGACGATTGGAAAAGTTGAAAATGCGATACGTATCGCCTGAAAATAAAGCTTCGTATCCATTAAAAAAACCTAGATAGCTTTGATACAGTAATCAATTTTTACTTTCTTTTACTCTAGTAAAATAAAGTATAGTAATCATGAAAATTTTGGACCTTGAGATTTTCAGAGATTTATTTGTTTTGAGGTCCCCTGAGTCCGAAAAAGTGGGTTTCGAAATGGTGTCTGTCTGTCTGTCTGTCAGTCTGTCAGTCTGTCAGTCTGTCTGTGTCCTCTCTACAGCCCATATGGTTTAATCAATCGAACTGAAACTTCAGATTTAAGCTTTGTTGATAAATTGGGAGGTTCCAGTGAATTTTACTCCAAATCGGCTAACCGGAAGTGGCCACTCCCTTGGTCCAGAAAATTTGTTTTGCAAATATCTTAAAAAGTATAAGGTTTACAAAAAACGACTTAATACAAAATGTTTCCAAAAATTAAAAACAAATAAAAATTAAAAAAAAAAAATTTAAAAATTTAAAAATTAAAAAAAAAAATTAAGAAAAAAATAAAATTTCTCAAAATTGTGTGTTCGTAAAACAAAGGCGTGTGTTGACCACACCCCAATTTTAACTAGGTAATTAAGAGACCTATTCCATGTGCTAACGAGACCTTTTCATCATTGTTGGGTGAGATTTCCAAAAAATAATTTCGTAGAACTTTTACTAAACGAACGATCCGTATGGATTAGAGTTTTCTAACTAGGTAATTGAGCAACCTATTCTATGTGCTAGCCAAACCGTTGTCATCATTGTTGGCAATAACCGATATTGGCCCTTGGGAGTTGAGTGCGATTTCCAAAAAATAATTTTGCCGAACTTTTACAAAACGAACGATTCATATGGATTAGGGGTTTCTAACTAGGTAATTGAGTAACCTATTCTATGTGCTAGCCAAACCTTTGTCATCATTGTTGAATGCGATTTCCAAAAAATAATTTCGTAGAACTTTTACTAAACGAACGATCCGTATGGATTAGGGTTTTCTAACTAGGTATTTGAGGGACCTATTGTATGTGCTAGCCAAACCGTTGTCATCATTGTTGGCAATGGCCGACATTGGCTCTTGGGAGTTGAGTGCGATTTTCAAAAAATAATTTTGCAGAACTTTTACTAAACGAACGATTCTTATGGATTAGGGTTTTTACTTTCTTTCACTCTTATAAAATAAAGTATAGTAATCATGAAAATTTTGGACCTTGAGATTTTTAGAGATTTATTTGTTTTGAGGTCCCCTGAGTCCGAAAAAGTGGGTTTCGAAATGGTGTCTGTCTGTCTGTCAGTCTGTCAGTCTGTCAGTCTGTCAGTCTGTCAGTCTGTCAGTCTGTCAGTCTGTCAGTCTGTCAGTCTGTCAGTCTGTCAGTCTGTCAGTCTGTCAGTCTGTCAGTCTGTCAGTCTGTCAGTCTGTCAGTCTGTCAGTCTGTCAGTCTGTCAGTCTGTCTGTGTCCTCTCTACAGCCCATATGGTTTAATCAATCGAACTGAAACTTCAGATTTAAGCTTTTTTGATAAATTGGGAGGTCCCGGGAATTACTCCAAATCGGCTAACCGGAAGTGGCCACTTCCTTGGTCCAGAAAATTTGTTTTGCAAATATCTTAAAAAGTATAAGGTTTACAAAAAACTACTTAATACAAAATGTTTCCAAAAATTAAGAAAAAAAATAAAATTTCTCAAAATTCTGTGTTCGTAAAAGAAAGTCGTGTGTTGGCCACACCTCAATTTTTTTTATATAATATTTGAGTTCAAATCTGGGTACGAAATCACGAACACGGTTCAATCGTCAATAATAGTACGGGAAATTTTGAAAATGGATCCATAAAAGAACGAGCTCGCTAGGAAAACCAATAGAGTTATATCACAGATAGGTCTCTTAGACGTCGGGTGTTTGAATCTGGGTTGCGTGGGTGTATTACAAGCAAAAAGTGATTTATTTCCTAAAAAAATTTGAAACAAACGATACAAATAAGCTCCCGATTGCCTCACGATATGAACTATTAAATGATACATTCTCCTCATCGTCCATATCTTTCGTCGGTCCAGTTGTACACACTGATTTTCTTTCACTCATATTGAACCTTTCCAACATCTTGATAATGTATTTTTCTTGTATAACAAAAAATATCACCAGATGGTTCTTTTGTAATTTGCATTCCCAAAATTGATGTAGATTATCTCTTTTAATATCAAAATTATTTTCCAGATGCTTCAATAATTTATCAATTTCAGTGGCACTTCAGGATACAATTAAACCATATAACATTCTTATAAAGATAAATGGATCATTTTCTAAACTAAATCTCTTTAAAACTTCAATGAATTTTAAATTCCAGTTCCTTGGAGCTTATTTCAATCCATATATATGCACTTGGTTAAATAATATACTCTTTCAGTACCATCTTCAAATTCCATTGGTCTCCATAAATATTTCTTCTTCCAAACTGCCATTGAGAAATGCAGTTTTTTTGTCAATTCGGGGTAAATAAAGTTTCAGGGTAGCAGCGACACTCTGAAGTAATCTTATACATTTATATTGAGCCACTGGACTAAATGTCTCCAAATAATCCCTTCCATACTTCTGACTGCACCCTTTCGCAACCAACCGTGCCTTATATTGATTAATGGACTTAATACGAAAAATCCATTTGTTTCCAATGCTTGTTTCCCTTTTGGTAAATAAGTCAATTTCCATGTATTGTTAATGCTGAATATTCAATTTCCGTGCATGAAATCAAACTGATATAATCATTATATTTATTTGGTGGCTTCAACTGACTTCTGTCTTGCAACACTCGACCTCCTCCTCAATTTTAAATGAATCTGCCTTTTTTTTGTATTGAATCTGCGCTCTTTTCAATACCAAAACTTTGTAATTGACTACTCGTTTCTTTAAATACGACATCTCGGCAAATATCAATTTTATTTTCTCCTGGGAAGTATACGCGATATCCTTTCGTCTTCTCCGAATATCCAACAAATATGCTATTTTTGCTTTTAAAATCCCATTTTTGACGTTTTTCCTTTGATATGTGCACATAAGTCTCATTTCCAATGATTTAAAAGTTTTTGATGCATGGTTTCTTATTATATATTAATTCAAATGGTGTTTTCCCGCTTATTGTGCTTTCTCCTGTTCTATTCAGCACATATGCCGCTGTATTTATAACCTCTGCTCAAAATTGATATCCCAAATTTTTCGTATGAAGTATTGACCATGCTGCTTCTACCAGTATGCGCATTTCTCAGGTTTTGTTTTTAAATTCAAGGCCGTATTATTTTTATTATCTCTCCAGTTTCCACCTTAAATTTCGGTATATACTCTTTCAATTTACCATACACTTCAGATTTATATTTTAGAAAAAATACAGTTTTATGACGAGTAAAATCATCCTTCAATAGCAATAAGTACTTTGAACCATACCAATCGATAATTTCTCCATTGGTCCACAAACGTTTACATGTATTGTTTACCAGGTTTTGATGATACCGTATTTGATGTTTTGAATGGTTGCCTACATTGCTTACCGTAAATACAGGATTCACATTGAAAGTTTCAGAACACAGGATACTATTGCATTATTATTCATTTTGATGTCATATCCATTTTGTTTTGTTGTAATTATATAACCTTTATCCACCGCATTACCCGCTAAATATAAATTGCACATCAATTTTGGAACATGAAACACGTCTTGAATATTTCCATTTACCCATTCATTATTTTTGAAAATGTGTACTGCAATCACTCATATTCCAATTGCCCCGAGATTTGTTCCATCACCTGATTGTTATGTATTTTGGATTTTTAAATTTCTCATAGTCAGCGAACCAATCATATTATTTGATGTCATGTGGTGACTTGCACCCGAATCCAGAAACCATTCAAACTTTATATCGCTTTCCAAATCTGACATTAATGCATAGTCATCTGTTTTGATTTTGCGCTTTTATCTTTACTAAACCAGCAGTCCCGTGCCCAATGACCTTTCTCGTTTTGCGACGATCATTTTTACACTGAATTCTGTTACTCTTTCTAGCCGTTAGTCCACAATCCGCTTCTTAATTCTGCTGCCAATTATTTATTCGCTCTTCTTCCATTATCAATCTAGATGTTAGTGTATTTAACGTTTTTATATTTGAGCTACGGCAACATAAAAATGTTTGAATTCCTCTGGGAGATTCATTAAAATTTTGTTGATTAGAATATTTTCACTACGTTTTAAGCTCATGACTCAGATTTTCTAGATCAGCCACATGCGGAGCTACACCATCACCTTTATAAAGCGAATGTATGCTTTACGTAACCACATTGCTAACGATGTTTTACACGCTATTAAATGGGTTATAATTTTTTCCGACACTGCTGTGTACTATTTCTAGTTCCTTGCTCACGTGTTTTCTCCACTACATCAAATATACCGTTAGCTTTTAGCATGATCCTAACTTGAAATTTGCACGCTTGGTAATTTGTCCTATTTCTAACTACACGCTAATCACACGTTTTATAATCAACCACACGTTTTTATTATAATTGTTGAGTTTTTTTTTTTTTACTTAACCTCAACCAGCCATGTGTTTTTTTCGAAGATTCTTCGACGAATCTAAAAAAAACTTTCCTCAGAAGTCATCGATGACTTTCTAGTTGAATATGTTAAATTTAAATTGCTGTACACTAAAGTTCCCAATTAAAGGTTACCCCACTATCGGATCACGAACAGCGGAAGGCCGAATATTGAAAGGGCGTTTTTGTCGAATGTGTCGAAATGCCGAATTAAAGTGAAGGGAATTAAGTGAAGGAAAATTTTCTTAACTAAAGGATGATTCTATTAAGTGAAGGAGAATTCTGTTAAGTAAAGCAATTATGTTAAATCAATGAAAATTCCAAGAAAGTGAAAAAAATTCTATTAAGGAAATGAATTTCAGAATAATCAGTTAAGAAATAGCGCCAAGTTCCACCTTAATTGGCCATACTCCAGAACTTCACCAAAAAATCATTTTAGAATCCCAAATACATTTCCATCGAATAAATCGAATTTAATCGTACTCGGTTAAGAAATAACCAAGTCTTAAAATGTATTTTGTACCATATGGCGTATTTAAATATGCCGTGGTGTAAAAAATTCAGGAAAACAAAAATCCAGAAAACAAAGCTCCAGAAACACAATTATCAAAGTGTATATTTCATTTGCTGTTTTTTTAAATAACCACAAAACTGGAAAGCTGTTACTAACTGAAAATATGAGTGCAATAAAGCATCTGCTATTTCGAAAAAAAAACAACAACAAAATTAAAATTAAAATCTGGATTCCCCCCAAATCTTCTTAAAAAAAACTAACCCTTAAGGAAGGCCATAACACCAATCATCACAAAAAAGATAAAAATTAGTAGAATTAATAAGCGAATTAGCTTATTACATTCTAAACGTTACGACAGAAAGAAAAAGATAAAGGACTAGGCTAATTCACGTATTTTTAATTTTAAAATTAGATTTAAATACAAATTTATTTCCATTTGAAGAATAAATTTGATTTTATTAAGTGAAGGGAAATTCTGTTAAGCGGAAGAAAATTCTGATAATTGACGAAAAATTCCAATACGTGAAGGAAAATTTAAGTAAATAAAAGGATAGTTCTACTAATTGAAATTCTGTTAGGTGAAAATTCTATTAAGAGAATGAATTTCGGCATAATCGGTTAAGAAATAGTCAAGTTCCCAGAACTTCATCTAAAATCCGTTTTAGAATCCCATTTCCATCGTATATGTTAAATTTCATCATAATCTGTTGAGAAAAAGCCAAGTTCCATCAAAATTGGCCGTATCCCAAACTTTATCTAAAAATCATTTTAGAATTCCATTTTTATTACTCCTGCCGAATTTCGTCATAATCAGTTAATAAATAGCCTGGTTCCATAAAAATTGGCCATATTTCAGAACTTCAACTAAAACTCATTTTAGAATTCCACTTCCACTTCCACTTGTCAAATTTCATCATAATCGGCTAAGAAATAGCCAAGTTTTAGAATATGTCTTATTGTACCAAATTCCATATAGAAATATGTCGTAGTGTACTTTATGATATAGTCTACCATACGCCGTACTGAATATGCCGTTTTGAAATATTCCGTAAAGTACTATATGCCGTTTTGAAATACTCCGTTTTAAATTTGCCATGTTTACTTTTTAAATAAGAAAAGCCCATCAAAATACGAAAATTTGTGATTTGCAGTAGATCTAGCAGAAGAAGCGATAAGACCGTTTGATCTGTGTCATTCATTCATAATTACATATTTCGGGACCTAAATTTTGAAATTATGATCGAATTTCGACTAACATGTGACATTTTCAAAACGGGCGCCCGTTGCCACCTCACTATACTTTGAAAGGGGTGAAAACGCCTAGAAGCTAAATCGTAGTAATCGTACGTGAGCTTAATTAAAGTCCTGCTTCGATTAAACGTTATAGACTAACAGACTTAAGGCTCCTATTTTTAAACAAGAATAAATCGACGGATTAATCCACAGTTTTTGAAAATCCACTGATTTAGCCGAGGTTACTTTGGTAATTTTAAACGTAGATAGATCCGTGGATTTTTTTGTCGTAATTTTGACCGAAGCTAAAACCGGCGATTTTCGAAATCAATTTTCGAATTAATAACTGCTTGCTGGGATATTAGGCACTTTTTTTGTTTGTTTTCTAATGTGGTTTTCGATTGATTATTTTCCCCTCTATGGAAAAGCAATCTCAACAAATTCAAATTCAAATTTAATGACACTTCTAAATAAACAATGACCATAATAAGTTTTCAAACTGAAAACGGCACCTAATCAGCCAAATAACAGAACCAGAATAAACCTGCGAACGAGTGGCGAAACTACAAATCCTGTGCCCCCGCCAAATTTTTCTTGGATCCCAAAAATATTTCTTGTACTTATGAGCAAGTAAAGCTTTTAGATAAAAACTTATTTCTTTCTACTGTCGAGCCTCACATTATTTAAAAGTATCTGATTTCGTGACTAGACGAAAGAAAACGTGATTCATTTCAATGGCCTTAAATAAAACGAAATATCCAGCAAGTATCAGTGCTATAACGTTTTCTAAATAGATATATCGACGAAGCATCACAAATTTCAAATATAATTGAAAAATATCAAGAATATCGAAATAATCTCAAAAATGTCAAATTTGAAGAAAGTTCTTAAATATCGAATTATCCGTAAGTATGTAAAACGAAAGAAGGAAGAAATATCGAAATTTTGGCATAATCTCGAAAAATGACTAAATATCGCGATTCAGATTTATGTATATGTGTAATTCTGCCAGTCCTCAAATTCAGAGCTAATCGCAAAACATTGTCATACATAATTCGAATAAATTTGAAAATCATTAACAATCTCGATTAATCCTAGAAATGTCGGAAAACATAAAAAATCTAGAATATAACGCAGAACAATCATAGAAAAATTGGAATAATCTCTTTATTTTGTGAATCTCGATTGAATAATTTCGGAAAATTTCGAAATATTCCGAAAATTCATGTAAATATAACTTAATGTTACTAATACTACTAAGCAAAATGCTACTAAGTAAGTTATGGCTAAGCTCGACAAAACGGCATGCAATAAGAATGGATCGGATAATTTGTTAAATATCGAAGAAACATATTCTTAGAATATACTTGAAGATTTTTGAGTAACATCGAACCACACTCGAATAATTTTAAAACATCTCGAATAACTTGATAGTTTCGATACAAAGAATCACCAACTAAGGCTCGAACATCAAAATTTCATTTTCATGCTAAACTCCAATAATCTCGTGAAATTTTAAAAAATAGAAGGTTATGAAAGGTATGAAATCGGAAAGCGACGGGGAGAACCCCGCCAAAAACAACCAAAAAAAAAAAAGAACACCAGCACTAATTGCAAAATTGCAACGCTAATTGACTATAGAGACTGACTGGTTTGGCTCAATTATCTGTTAATTCCCTTTCTAAATACAAAAGCACTCCTAATGAAGGAAACATGTAATTGTTTTCAGTCGCGGTTGGATATTTTTCTAATAAGAAAGTTTCAACAATTTCTTCTTGATTTTTATGAACATCAAAATGGTACATCGCAATCTGCTTAGTAGTATTGCTTCCTTTTACAAATCAAATTCAATATTTTCTAATCAAAACTTGATTTGTAAAAGTTTCAATTTGTTTTGCTAAATGCTTATTTGATTTATAAAAAGTTAAATTTGAAATGCAAAAGGGTTAAACTTGGAGTACAAAACGTATTTTACAAATAAATTAACCCAAACACTAAAATCGTTATCCTTTGATGGCGAAAGCTTTGATTTCAAACGAGTTTAGCAAATTGTATTCTAAATCTACATATCTGTCATTTTTTTCTAAAGGCATTTTTATTTCTATCCAGTCATTTGGTTCTAGTCGAAACTTTATCACCGTCAGCAATCGAAAAAAAATTGTTGGGCCTGTCTTAAGAAAATATTTAATAGCAACAGGAATCTTTCTTCTTTCTCTAAAAATTAGACGACCACCTTATCTTAAAAATTTCGTTTTGTAAATTTGAAATGGTGGGCTTCAATCTAATCTTGACTTTGAATTAATATTCAAACGCTCGATAAATCTCGTGGGCCCCAATGGGCCCCCCGCAGCTGTGGGTGCTGCGAGTACCTAGTTACGCCACTGCTACAAACATATTTATGTAAAAGAGGGGTAAATCTACGGAAAACTCGAGATTTCAGAACAATGCCTTCAGAACAATGGCCCTCAGAACAATGTTTTTTCTTCAATCGAACAAACTAAAAGCAATAAAAGCTATTTTTTCACCTTCAGAATGCTTTTTTCGGCTCAATCAAAAACGACATAAAATAATTCTTTCTCCCTTAAGTTTTCCGTCTTTTTTTGAATTTCATATTCATCGAGTTTCAAATTCTAGATTATACGATAATCATGCTATGTACGAAACGCAACAAGCCTAAAAAATAACTACATAATCACGAATTCGGGACTAGCTAGTTTGAGTCTGTTGGAGTTAGTCTTTAGTAAATATCGTGATTTGTGGCATTCCTGTACAAGAAATAAATAAAATGGAAAGCGAGTGGTGCACATAATATACGATATCATAAGCGTTAATATGCGTCCAAATGTTCCAGATCAAATAACGAAGAAATTCTTAAGAAAACTGGGATCGGCGCCGAAACTATTCCTTATTGTAAAACTCTACGTTTATTCTATTGTGAAATACCTTAGGACGTTTAGATCGTATCGACAACATTATCTCGTAATCTAATTCACCAGATTCTGATGACGAAGACCCGTTAAATTATTTTCCATTTTTAACTTAAATTTTCAAAAACTTATTTAAATTTAAATTTGCAATTCATTATATACAAATATTTACGAGGTATACATCCGAGGATACAGTTTTAATCCAGGTTTGATTCAGTGGATTTATCTTCGTTTAAAAATACGAAAGAGGGAATAAATTCGCTGATTTATCACTATCCTCGTTTAAAATTACGGGCCTAAATGTTTTTGGTGATCTTTCAACGTGACGTAGACAGTAAATCATCAATCGTGTGTAAGTCCTGAAAAATTGAGTGTATGAAACGCTGCAAAGTTTGTGCTGTGTTACGAAGTCCAATAAGGTTATCGTGAATTCAAAGAGTCAAAATGAGGTTGGAATTTGCTGTTATTGGAATATCTTTATGTAGTTTCATTCGATACCTGATGCTAAAAATACTCTAAATTATATATGGAGTGACTGATCAGTTTGTATGACGTTATTGAGACCACATGGCCTCCAACCGCCTTTCTCTTAAAACGTTAAAAACCGAAGTTGACCCTAAACTCTCTGAAGGTCTACATATAAGTTTTTCTTTAGAAAGCATAAGCAAACCGTAATAAAGTGTTTTAATTAAGCGGATCTACAAGACAGAAATTCTTAGCTCAAATTATTGAACTTTACACTTCAGAGTCCTAAATCTAAATTATATAGCAAAAAATCCGATATATCCGATTGATAAATATTACGAGTAAATTGTTTGACTTACAAATTGTTTGAAAAAAGGAAAACGCCATATTGATTTGAGTTTCGAAATTTTTGATTTGCTTTAAATCACGTGTAGCCACTATTTAATAAAATTTAATATTTTTATTTTATATAACTTAAATAATTATTTAAATAAATTAAATATTTTCGGGCACAAATTAATAAAAACAAACGACAACGGCGTCTCCTGTCATTTTTGAAACTAAAGTTGTGCGATTCTAGTATTTTTATTTTGATTGAATAAAACTGTTATAATTACATATTATTCGATTGATAAATTCAGGACATTTTCCAACAAATTTAACAAATCGAAATGTTTGGAGGAAAAACGAAATGGAAATATAAAAGTTGATGTGTTAAGTTAACTATAAAATTACAAAATAATAAATCACTAACTTATGAAAACTGTTATACTTTGGTATAATTTCAACGGATTGTTTTTTTCAATAAAATTACCTCGCTCATATACATACAAAAAAAACGTGAAACATGGTACTCGTATGTAGAGCCTCAGAAATACCCAAATTACAGGAAATGAAGCAGTAACACAGGTTGAACTTATGTTATTCAAATTCCATTCGAGTTTTTTTTATGAGTTCTAAAATGTAATAAATAACGTCTTGACCTAGGATATTGTATCACGTCACGTGTTATCTTAAGACGTCAAACAAATTGAATAACTTTTTATTTTATGATTACTTTAACTCTTAATGTTTCATTTTTTGTTTTGCTCAGAGATTTTATCATTGGTATTTAGCATTGCATTAAACAAACAGAATGAGTTCATCTTCAAAAATAAGATTGACAAAAAATATCGACACACCAAAAAAATGATTAAAATCAACCTTCAAATTCATCAATCATAATAAACTTCCGTGCGCAACAGCACACAGTAGAACATTCACTTTTACCAACTAAGCGCGCGATCCGGATTACAGCAGATCGTTACTTAATAAAAATAACTGATCTGCATTAATAATTTCTGTTTAAATAATCCCGGATCAAATTAAATTTGCATCTCATTTATTCATGAAGCGAAATCGCGCGCGTTTTTGCTACCTGTCGTTGATGATGGTGGAACACGTGACGATTTGTTAATTCAAAGAGTATTTCAACTAACTAACTATTCATGCTTTTAATAATTTATTTTTATAGTTTTGCGTAAGCACAAACATAAAAGATTTATTACCAAATTTATAAATTACACCATCGGGGCCTTATAATTTTATTTCTTAATTTATTGATGGTTTCGTGACGCAGCCAATTATAATAATCCGCAACAAAGACATGAGATAAATAATTGGAATTGGAATTATAATTGGAACCTGTGTTCGTTGACCCTCATGTTTTGTATCCAATAAATGCTCGTCATGAGCACACAGGGAAATCATGCGCTAGCGCAAAACTAGTTTTCTGTTGTTCTAGGTCATTTGGACATAAATATTTTGGTAAATGGGAATTACCAAATCATTTCAAAACGATTAGAATTGTGATGATCTTTTAACATTAAAATGGAATTTTAAAGAGCTTAACAAATATTTTGTACTTTACCGAATATTTTTAAATGGCGGTGACTTTCAGAGGTTATAAGATGATCAATTCCTCTTTTTTGGATGAGTCAAAATTAATATAAATAACAATAATAACATTGATAATTTAAACGTGTTAATGAATTTGACTTACATAATTAACACAACACCGTATATCAACATAACAAAATCAGAAGCGCACCTCGTGTATGTTATTACGCGACATGTGTTCTTATAGATAAAAAGTTGTTTGTTTACAAAATTGCTTCACGTGCTCAATATAGGTAGGCAACAAACGATTTATAATTATTAGACAAATTTTTGTTTGAAAAATACCTCTAGTGGTTACAATTCTAGTACACTTGAGATACAACCGTATTTACGAGTGCATACTTACACTGCATTTATCTTATCGTGTTAAGATCCTATAAACACGTCAAATCGTCGTCTCATCTGTAAAAATGATTAATTGACAGAATAAGCGATAAAATCATTAACAAGATAATTAACGAACATTAACGAGTTAATTGATTTTTTACTTTTAGTGCAGATTACTTAGATGCAGACAAATAAATCTTAGGTACTCGTATCAATAGTGGTTAAACGGTCTCACACATCATAATGTCAACACTAAGTAGAATGATAAGAATGTTGAGAGATAGAAAACCTTATGTTTGTGAACCTTATCCTAAAAGAACAAGCCCTTTTCCAAATATGTCTTTCTAACCCATAATTAATCAATTAAACATTTAAATTGATCAATTATGTCACAAAATCAGCAACATAAGCGATAAAAAATTTGGTGCGTTCCATTTAATGTGGCAAAGTACACACAAGTACTTCTGACTGCACGCAGCTACTCTTGCTAAATTTTATGAGTAATTTGCTTTTCGAATTTATGGCGACTTCGTTACCAGAATATTTAGTACAACTAATCGGTAAGAAATGGCTGATCACTTCTCAAATTAATAATTAATTTTAAAACTTTCCATGTTGCACGTAAATTTTTTTAAATTAAATTTTATTTTCGCAACTAATTTTCTGCGTTCCATTTACCATCTACTCCCAAGTACTTATTTGTACTCTGCCACGTCAAATGGAACGCAGCAATTATTTTTACGGTTCAGATCTTTGCTACGTAATATATTCACCATCAAACCATTTTGTACTAAAATACTCACCACATTTAGCAAAGACACGCAACATACGTAGGCTATTTCATGTAGTAACATACGTTTTTTCTGTTTACTTTATTTCAGATTCACCAAACAATTTATTATGTTCATCGATCGTAAACAGTCTTCAAATATTTCATCAAATGGGTGATATATGGAACACAACAAATCCATGTATAAAATTGGTTTGCGATATTGGACCCGACCAGATGCCTTACATAAAAGAATTAAAAGAATATTGCCCGTACAGTGATTGTGAGTCAGATTATGATTTAGTTAAACGCCTCGATGAATGTTGTGGCACATGCATTAAGCGTCGTTGCAAGTCTACGGAAATGGGGGAGGTGTACAAAATTGATGATTCATGGCAAAGTGTGGATAAATGTGATATGTTTGTGTGTGAGTTGCGTGATAACACACCAACGATTGCGAGTTATAAGCGATCGTGTCCGCAAATATCAGAGAATTGTCGGCCGGAAAATATTTACTTGAAGGATTGTTGTCAACACTGTAAAAGTGATAATCATCCGGAGCGGGACTTTAAACCAACCGATTTGGATGAGAATTATGATTATATGACGTTGGAGGCGTATCGGAATCATCCGTGTGTCCGAGAGTGTAAGGATGGTGCTGCGCCAATGACATGTTTGTACACCTTTAAGATGGAATGGTACGAGACGTTAAGTAAAGCATGCTATAATTGTCCATTCAATACAACCGATTGTAGTCGGCCACATTGTATACCCGGTGATGGTGTACGACGCAGTGTTTTAATCATAAATCGAATGATGCCTGGGCCACAAATTGAAGTATGTTTTGGTGATACAATTTTAGTCGACGTTAAAAACGATCTAATGGGTGAGGGTACATCAATTCACTGGCATGGACTACATCAACGTGAAAACCCTTACATGGACGGGGTTCCTCATATATCACAATGTCCGATTTCGCCTGGAAATACATTCCGTTACGAGTTTACCGCAGATGTAGCGGGAACACATTTTTGGCACTCTCACATAGGTATGCAACGAGGTGATGGGGCATTTGGTGCGCTAATCATTAAGTCGCCGCCACCAACGGATCAACATTCTAAATTGTATGACTACGATTTACCGAGTGAACATGTTCTAATACTACAGGATTGGGCTCATAAGCCTGGAGTTTCTATGTTCGAATCACATCATCACTCGATTGGGGATAATAAACCACCAAACATTTTGATAAACGGTAAAGGGAGGTACTTCGACAAAGAGTCACTTACTTCCACCACTTTTACTACACCAACGAGCACTACGGAAATGGAAGAAATTCCTACAACTACGGAAATACTTATCGAAAAGACAACCAACATATTAGAAGATAAAACATTAAATCCGTGGATGACCACGAATACGGAGGAGGTAGGTTTCGTTCATGATTCAACCGATCCGACGATGAAAGTTAAGGAAATTATAAAGGACGATGAAATTCACCAAAACGACACGGAATCACAACCGTCTGTTCGAACTTTTTTGGCGTCAAACCGTCAGAAACGTCGAAATAAACGGTTCGTAAAATTCCTGGAAGAATCGAAAGTGATACCATTCCATAAGGTAAATGTAACTCAAGGCAAACGCTATCGATTCCGATTAATAAATGCCGAATTTTTAAATTGTCCAATGGAGCTATCGATCGATAATCACACGATTACTGTAATCGCCTCGGATGGTTACGATATTGAACCGGTCGAAGTTTCCAGTTTTGTAAGTTACGCGGGTGAACGTTTCGATTTCATTATCAATGCCAATCAAGCGATTGATAATTACTGGATTCGATTGAAAGGCCTAATGGATTGTGGGCCCACATTTACTCGTGCCTTCCAAGTTGCCATACTACGTTATAATACTGCACTTGATTTTGAACCACTCGATCCACCATCCTACGATCATATACGCAATGGACTTCAGTTGAACGCGTTGAACAAAGGTAGCGGCCTTAACGATTCGCTTACAATCGCCGAATTAAAATCGGCCTATATCGATGATGTGCGACTACTTAAAACCGAAGCGGATTATAAGTTTTACGTCTATTACGATTTTTATCGTAAAGACAATCCACATTTTCACGTTCCAAATTTGTACGGATTTAATCAGGTCGATCCGAAACATGGTCGAGTATTGACACCTCAATTGAATCATATTTCAATGAAAAATCCATCGCTTACGCTTATGCCGAACAAAGATATAATCGATGATAGTGCATTTTGCAATGCATCAACGTTAGCCGCAAAAGGTGTCGATTGTCGTGAAGAGTTTTGTGAATGTAGCCATGTGCTTCAAGTTCCGCTTAATTCGATTGTTGAGCTTATCTTAATCGATGAGGGATTTGCCTACGATGCTAATCATCCATTCCATTTGCATGGACATTCATTTCGTGTTCTCGGTATGGAGCGTTTAAATCGTAGTGTTAGCGTCGAAGAAGTGGAGCTACTTGATCGGGCGGGTAAATTAAAACGGAATTTAATGGGGGCACCAATCAAGGATACGGTTACAATACCGGATGGTGGATACACAATAATACGGTTTATTGCTGATAATCCAGGTTACTGGTTGTTCCATTGCCATATAGAGTTTCATGCCGAAATTGGTATGGCGCTGGTGTTTAAAGTTGGTGAGGCGAGTGAAATGGTTTCAGCGCCCTATAATTTTCCAACGTGTCATGACTATTATCCATCGGTTCGAGACGGTAAGATATTTTAATGCAGGCAAGTAAGTGTGCAAGTATTTTAATGATTTGCTTTCAATTCAGATGCGAGTACAAGAAAGAATGATGCTAACCAAATGATTATTGCGGTTGCAATGCCAGTATTATTACTTATAACTGTAATTTTAACATTAATATTGTAAATTATTTTAACTTATGTATTTTAGAAAATTGTTCTGTGAGATTAATTTAAGATTTGTTTGTAAATAAACCTGAAGAAGTATTTTAATTTTGCGCCACGCATTTTTTTGATTTGACGCATTTACAAAGATATTTTGGTTGCCAACAGTTTTCATACCAAAGTACTGTTTTGACGTTTTAACCGTATGGTGAATTTAATATGCGTTAAAAAAATTAAAAATAAATTATTTTCTTTAATTTTTAATTTATAAATTTGATAAATATACCGTTTTAGTTACATTTTATTGAAGTTTAATAAAAAATTCAACGTGGATGCTTTTTGTTTTATTTAAGAGAACTTTTCAAGCACGTGTACAATGTTATGGAATTGGTTTTCATTCAAAAAAGTACGTAATAAGCGAACAGTTTGTTCAATATTTATTTAAAATTCAGTTTGTTGTTTTCTTTCTAATTTCTTTTATTAAATTAGGTGTTTATATTCTACGAATTTGAAACTTTGGACAATTTAAGGTGGCTAAAGCAATACTATCCTAAAAACAGGGCTACAGTAAAATTTGATAAAGTACAACATAAGAATTTCATCGAAGGTTAAACGATTCACATGTCAACTGACAATAGTCATATTAAAAATTGGAATCGCGTTACATTTGAAGCCACATGTTCAACTGAAAGTGTTGAACGCGAACTATTATTTGCTCAATCTCAAAGCGGTATATTATCAAAATAAAACAAGTACCTAAACAGGAACGTTGACGCACAAGTTTAATTTTGCTATTTGTTATCACACCTTTCCTTTGATTGATTTCCATCCATTAACGGAGGACAATTATTATGCTAAGGTTTGGGACATGTTCGTAATTCGGCTTCAGACCCTAGATTTATTTTTAAACAACCATTTTACATGAAATTTTCAATAAATCTCTACAATAACAGAACCATGCAATTATTGTAAATGTGGTCGTTTATTGAATTGAAGAAATTTAATTTTACACTGCAAGAAACCGCTTATTTTATGAGTTATATTATTATTGTGAGCACCTGTCTGTCAGTCTGTTTGTGTCCTCTCTACAGCCCAGATGATTTAACCAATCGAACTGAAATTTCAGATTTAAGCTTTTTTGATAAATTGGGCGGTCCCAGTGAATTTTACTCCAAATCGGCTAACCGGAAGTGGCCACTCCCTTGGTCCAGAAAATTTATTTTGCAAATATCTTAAAAAGTATAAGGATTACAAAAACTACTCAATACAAAATGTTTCCAAAAATTAAAAACAAATTAAAATAAAAAATAAAAAATTAAAAAAAAATAAAATTTCTCAAAATTCTCTGTTCGTAAAAGAAAGTCGTGTGTTGGCCACACCTCCATTTTTTAAATTGAAAACGTATTTATCATTCGACTGCTAGTATAGAACTGAATTTCAATATTCATTTTATTTATAAAGGAAGCTACGTTAAATTACAAGACAATAGAACATGAAATAAATAACACAACAGTAACTCAACACAAAACCGAGAGTAATGACTGTCAAAGTCATCTCACATTCTCCACACGGCCATACTGATTTGTCATCCAGCCCGGGTGATATTACTTTCTTTTACTCTAGTAAAATAAAGTATAGTAATCATGAAAATTTTGGACCTTGAGATTTTTAGAGATTTATTTGTTTTGAGGTCCCCTGAGTCCGAAAAAGTGGGTTTCGAAATGGTGTCTGTCTGTCAGTCTGTCAGTCTGTCTGTGTCCTCTCTACAGCCCAGATGGTTTAACCAATCGAACTGAAACTTCAGATTTAAGCTTTTTTGATAAATTGGGAGGTCCCAGTGAATTTTACTCCAGATCGGCTAACCGGAAGTGGCCACTCCCTTGGTCCAGAAAATTTATGTTGCAAATATCTTAAGAAGTATAAGGTTTACAAAAACCTATTAAATGCAAAATGTTTCCAAAAATTAAAAACAAATAAAAAAAAAAAAAAAAAAATTAAAAAAAAAAATTAAGAAAAAAATAAAATTTCTCAAAATTCTCTGTTCGTAAAAGAAAGTCGTGTGTTGGCCACACCTCAATTTTTATCATCTTCGAATCCAGCAAACCCAGACGCGCCACTTGAGAATTCTATTTCAAAATCGGGATTATCATTTTCAACGTCATCAATATTGGCCCCATCATTATTTGACATAGTAGCAGCATCATTAAGGACTGTAGCATTTTCACAGTCATCACTATCAGACATGCCAGTGTAGAATGGCTTCATGTAAGCAGCACAAGTCGAAGTTAAAATAGGGCCTTCAGTTTGCCCTATTTTTTGACATCAAATCTCTCGTTATCCTTCACCTTTATGATCTCATACGGGCCAATGTACTTCGACTGAAGTTTATTGCCTCCACTAAACTGCATCCTCTTTATGAGAACGATTTCACCCTTTTCTTATGTCCGAGCTTTCTTTCGTTTTCTGTTGTAGGTACGGCGATTCTCATCTTGCACTGACTGGATGTTTCTCTTGGCCTCATCTCTTAGAATCTGTGGGCTATTTCTTCTTCAACAACTTTCAAAATTTTAACATCTTCCGGAACACGCATCTTTACCCCAACGAGTAGCTCAAACGGAGCCATACCAATACTACGTTGATAGCTATTATTTATGAATCTCTGCAGCTTGCTCGTATATTAGAACCAAGATTCAGGGTCATCCATCGATAGTTTGGTTAACGCAGGGATTACAACACGAAACTCACGTTCCACTTTTCCATTGCCAGTAGGTATACCAGCTGTTATCAACATTAGATTGATGTTTTCATCACCACAATAGCTTTTGAACTCATCAGAACGAAACACACCACCTCGGTCAGCTTTTAAGTTCTTCGGATTGAAAAATATAGTCTTCTGGGCTTCTAGCTTCTGTATGACTTCTTTTGCGTTCATTGTCTTCGTTGGATAGAGCCACAAAAACTTAGAAAAAGCATCAATAACACCAAATATGTAGCGGTAATACTTTTTTGTTGCAATTAAACTTCCCAAATGATCAACGTGGTAGGTGACTAATGGTAAATCACCTTTTGGTATCGGATGGAGAAAACCCTCTTGACGCCCCATCTTTCGCTCAGCCATTATGCACGGAATGCAATTCTTTAAACTGGTAGAGATCTTTGGTGCTAGTTTAGGTATATAAAATTGCCTCGTCACCAATTCTTCGGTCTTCTTCGTGGAAAAATGTCTTTGCTCGTGACACAACTTGATTACTTCCATTTGCAAATTTTTTGGAATAACCAACAGCGGAACACCTTTCACCTCGCCATTTTCCAAAATTTTGAAAATAGCTTTCAGTTCTGACTCATCTTTTTGAGCAGACTTCACTCTATTCACCACATGATCTTCAATCAACATTACACTCGGGTCTCGACTCAATGCATCTACATGCTTCATACGACAATCAGATCTATGTTCAAGTTTGAAATTGAACTCTTGCAATTGTAACGCCCAACCAGCAATTCTTGACGTCAATTCTTTCCGCTCCATAGTTCCCTTGAACGCAGCACAATCTGTTACTATCTTGAAACAGAGACCTAACAAATAAACTCTGAATTTCTTCAAGGCTTCTACAATCGCTAGCACTTCCAGCTCAAAACTGCAGTACTTTTCTTGCACTGAATTGTTTTTTTTTTGAAAAGTAGAAAACAGGATGAAACGTCAAATCTTCATGAGATTTTTGAAGCAGTATCGCCCCCAATCCAAACTTGCACGCGTCGGTGTGTAATTCAACATGTGTGTCTCAGCTTCCATAGAATACAATCTCAACACAGGCGTATCACATAATACCTTCTTCAATTTTTCGAAAGTCATCATTTCATCCTTACCAACACAACATCCTTTTTCAATAAGTTGGTCAAAGATCGCGCAATAATTGAATATCCTTCAACAAACTTCCGGAAATATCCAGTTAGACCCAGGAAACTTTGAACTTTCTTGATTTTCGTTGGAACTGAAAATTTTCGTATGGCTTCGGTTTTCTCTTCAGAGGGTCTAATGCATCCTTGACTTATCGGATACCCCAAATATTCTACCGACTCTCGAAAGAACTGACACTTCGACCATTTGATTTGCAAGCCGTTTTCTTCCGCAACCTTCAAAACCACTTTCAACTTGATTAGAGCTTCATCAATTTCTTTAGCTGGAATAACCATCTAAATACGTGCAGACATATTTTTTCACTATCAAATCTCGAAAAATCCATTACGCAAATCAAGTGTTGTGAAATATTTGGCACCCTGTAGCTTATCAATTTCATCTTCAATGAGGGGGAATGGAAACCGATCTTTAACAACAACATCGTTCAACCGACGGTAATCGACACACAGTCGCTTGGATCCATCCTTTTTATTTGCTAGCACCACCGGACTTGCATAAGCAGACGTACTTGGTCGTACAATACCTTCCTCAAGCCAATCATTAATCTGATATTTCGCTACTTCCAATTCTAATGGCGAGAGTCTTCTTGGTCGCTGAGCTATCGGATTTTCATGGGTAAGCACCAGTTTCATTTCGACATCATTTTTCACAGCTGATCTGTTGGGGCTATAATTGACTACCATCTTTCGAATTTCATTGGCAACGACAATATCTCGAATGTGATTCAGCTCCAATTCAAATCCTTGTACAACACTAGCTAAACTTAGAGGCGAATATCGCTTCATTGTGATATCGACCGGTGTTATTATGGTAACGGTTTGGCTCATCAAATCTCGTCCAACGATAACATCGACTGGAAGTACACCATCATCCACGATATGAAAATTGGTATCATAATCTTCACCATCAATTGCCACCTTTGTTTGACATCTTCCAATTGTTTTAACTTTTTGAGGTCCAGCTGTGCTGTGAATGACAAAGCAATATTGGAAAAGTTTGGTGAACCAATTACCTTGTATTTGTTTAGAGCAATGATATTTATGTCACTTCCAATGAACAAGAGCAAACATATCAACACCACTTATGTGGATTTTTTTCACGTCTTTTAATGTGGAAAAATTATATAAAACGCGTTTATCATCTCCTTCAGATGGCGGTAATAGCCATATTTTTACCAATATCACCACTGAATCTAAATACTTTGAAGTATGACCAAACTTCTCACACTTGAAACATTTACGACCATCCTTTTTGTTGGGACAATCTTTTTCATTATGACCAATTGTACCAAAATTATAGCATCTACCTTGACTAGGGAATGGTTTTCGACTTGAAAAATTTGCATTTGTATTCGCACCAGAACTCGAAGGTTTGTTTTCAACTTTCGGTTGTACAGTTTTCTTCTTTATCGTCTCATAAAGTTCTAACTTCGACTTAAACTCCTGCATATCAGTAGCACCATACAAAATTGACTTGTTTGGTTCAAAGTCAACTATCCCATCAATACAGTGCTGTATAATAGCACCATCCGATAAGTCACCAGTAGCTCCGATTTCACGCATAGTTATCAAATAGCTACTATAGTATACTTCTTCTTCTCTGGAATTAATTGCTGACAGTTCTTCGCGATATCCTGAGCGTGGACCTAACAATAATATCAGAAGTAAGCGTGTCCATTTGTTTCTACCGTGGTACATAATGGCCGCTTCACGCGTCCTGTGCCATGTATGCGGTATTTCTTTTCCATTCGAAGACCAACGTCTTCGGAAATTCTGCAAATAATTCGGATTCCTAAACGTACGATCCAATTATGGAAGATGGTACGTGTACTTCTTCTTTCTATCGTGTAAACCGGTCGATAACATCAGTGGCGCAATATCGTTGTCCTTCTGATAAAGGTAATGGACCGATTGTGTCCATGTGAATTTCTGCTAAACGGTTGTAGGCGGGTGGATACTCTCCTAGTGGGCCTACGTCTTTTTTATGTTCTACCATATGTATTTTTTGGTCATTGCTTTTACAGATGCTGATACGCCAGGATGTGCAAGATTGTACACCGCCTCGAAAACGGTTTTTCGAAAATCTGCTAGGATATATTATCCAAGAAAACCATGTGGTAGAGATGTCGCAGCACAATGATTTAGTGAAGCTGAAAAAACTAGCCTGCCTTCAAATTGTAATTCGTTTGGTGAATTTCTCAATTCCTTAAACTCGTTGGCGTTTTGTTGTGCGTTCACGATGTGGCAATCAGCGAATTGCTAGACGGAATGGGTTTTGACAATTAAATGAAAATATTTATGTATATCATATATCGATCACTATGTTGCGTTAACATTTGCTGGCTATAAAGGGGAAAAATTGTTTCTTTCACTGTACTTATGCACTCATTATATAGAAGGAAATGTATTCTTGTTTGACATAGCTTTAACAATTAATATTGTATAACTGACCTATAGATTAGCGCGGTAATATAGATAGGGTATACGTATAGCGATTGGATTGTCCAAAAATGTGTTGGTGACTAATAATAACAAATAAAAAAAAAAATGAAAAGAAAAAAAACGGGCTAATGGACAGTTGATATTGAGACAAGAAGCTGAAAGGTAGTGAAAGGAAAATGATAATTACTAAAATGAAGTAAATGTTTCTATTATAAAAAAAATGTAAAATAAATAATTAAACATTAAGAATCTTAATCTAAATAATTGAACATAAGTGTAAAAAAAAAAAACTTCAATAAATAAGTAAATATAAATAATCTTAATAATTAGATATAAATATTTTTTTAAGTTAACATAAATAATATAAATATATTTGTAACATCGTTTTGGAAATGGACGTTTAATTGGTTGTGCGGTGTAATTGATATATTTGTAGATATTAAAGACGAATATGCATTTTTTATTATATATATTTTATTAAAATTTAATTCTTTACTAAATAAATAAAAAGTGAAATTAAAAATGTTTTGTTTTGTTAAATAAATTAATAAGATTTACACGCCCTAATTAATTATAATAAGTGATGAACAACGGTAATAATTAATTCGGTGTTTTGTACAGTAGTTATTACAACAAAAGGCGTAACAGTTTTATAAATGTGCTATATTATTGCGAATAAAATTCTGTGCAAATTACCCACGTTATTACACGTGTGCAAGTGATTTATGGACACAACAATTATTGTACCATAAAAATAAATTCGGGTATTCACGAGCGGGTGTGAATATCTAGAATCACCTTTAACTCCCGCACATCGGCATTACAAGGCTCGTTAACGGTGTGGCGAGCCACGGAAATCCACACCCGTGCAACGTGGGAGGGCATGTAAGCAACAACGACATTTGATTCTATTTTTTTTTCCATATATATTTGTCCGTTTATTGTTATTTTTTTTATATATACTATATTTAAATTATTATACATTAATTAGTATTTAAGATGAATTAACTAGATAGACATTTACGATAAGAATACATTTTTGTTTATTAACGGTTTAATCGGGTAGGTTATTTTTTTTATTTCATCAATGAATATTGCCGTTTAATTGTCAAATTTATTTTTGAATTGAATAAATTAATATAATTTTGTAAATTGACTCAGCAATTAACAGTTTTGTTTTCAATTGTTCGTCGAATTCATATTTCATTTTTCAGCTAAGTTGTCGTGTGAAAAAAAAACATGATTCGTTAAATTAGTGCTGTATCTGTTGGTGATGAAACGGAGATCTCGAGCCAAAAATCAAAAATACCAAATTTTTAAATGTAAAACAGCATATTCATCAAGCTTTCTAGTGATCCAGAAAAGAACTCCCCAACCACTGCAACCTAGCCGGCTGTAAAAATGCTGCTGGATCTATCACTAGGAAGTCTGTGGGCAGTTTTTACTAATTAGCAAAATTATTAATTTTGCTTTTAATAGAAGACTGTCACAACGATACTGCTGATTACATTTCTTTGTTACCGGAATAACGGATAGATCAATCCCGGTGTCTGTCTATTAAATTTGAAATTTGGGTTGATTTATCTAATATTTTGAAGCGACAATTTGTTCCGTCACATTGGCGCGTTGCTGTATGCTCTGGTGGACTTAATGTGGGCCGGCAATTGTGTGCTAATTCCTTGAGGGGAGCGCTGATTCCTGTTGATGGGTTCTTATTTAATTGAGTGAAGGTGGATCCGCGAGGCCTGATAATCTACTGCGGTGCCAATATAATATTTCTTGTGCGTGGAGTGGAAAAAAGAGAGATTGTCGATGTTGAGATTGTGTCAGTTATGATATTGTTCACTGTATTGCTAATTTTCTCTTTTAGCGCACAGAGCAGGTGGTGGTATTTCATAGTTTCGGACGTAATTCTAGACAATGCGAACTGAGATGCCACACAGTGATACACACGGTCCATTCTGTCATTCTGCCAATGCACGGCTCACTACAGCACAAATCATGGCTTCAATGTCGCCTACAGAATTGTTTGTCAGCTGCGGATTATCAATGGTTGATTGGTCAGGTTGCTTAATCCATAATTTTAAAAGGGCTGTGAAAAATTGATGGTGTGGCTAAAAAATTAAAAATAAAGTGGGGCTATCCCCATTTTGCAGCCACATATATAGCGATTGCGGTACAACATTTAAGGGTGCGGACAAACAATTAAAGGACGGTATCAAGGAGTTCAACAGAATCTGCTTTTCGGAAATATTAAATATGGCAAGTCCTCGCTTCTGAGGATTTTGGGAAGCTGCTGTGAAATCTATAACTTCAGACATCGCAGATACCGTCGCCATAGCACCAGAGAATTTCATTATCGGAGAACCATTAATTTCTATACCGAATCTCAGAAATAATTGAATAGGCGTGCACTTTGCGCAACCGCTGGAAATTGGCACACAGGCTGACTGAATGCTTTTGGAGAATGTGGTCATCAAAATATTTAACATCGCTACAGAAGAGAATAAAGTGGCAAAAAGGAGAACCCATAGGTTGGGAATATAGTTCTTGCTCAATGACTATTAGATAAAATTGGGGAGCTGTACACTGGAAGAGATGATAATGTCCAAGTTGTGGCACAGCGTTGTAAAGGTTCTAAAAAGGCCGAATCAAAAACTATGTGTTTTGCCTAGAGATGACAATAGTCCAGAGGTTTACAACCTTCCAACGCAGAACACTAATCCAACAAACGCCCATAGACAAAGGAAATATGAAACTTAGAAGAATTCCAAGGACTGCTAAGGGACTGTAAGGCATGCTATAGATTTTTGTAAAATCTGTGTCGGGATTGCAATATATTCAAATTTCAACAACAACGCTTCCAGAACTTTATTAAACCAGGCAAATCCCGTTAAAATACAACAGTTCGTAAATACGCCAAGAATATATTTCGAAAATATTGCCGAAGGTTATACTCTACTATAATCTAAAAAATTATTATGTTGAGCAACAACAACTATAACAAGTTGCGTGAAACATTTAACACAACTATGTTCATTTCCAAAGGAAATAGAGAGTGATGCACAACTTTGTTAATTTACGGTGACATATTTATTGCAAATAACATATTAATGACCAATCGAAAATGATCAGGTTCGAGACGGCGACGAACAATTTTCAGTTTTGTTGGCACATTAGCCCATTACTTTTTTGGCGTACTAGACGAAGAATGGGCAAATAACCACAAATCCAAGATACAGAAAGTTGAAGAAAATGAAAGGCATCTAGTAACATTACTAAAGAGCAAACACCAATAGCTGAGTCAACTTTAAACTTCTATGAATACGATATCTGCAACATAAACATAGAAATGCCAAACTTCCAACTTGGATTAAGAAACATAACAAAAACGGTAAACAAGCTAGCATCAGAAGTAGATCAACTAAAAGCCACACAGCTATTCACAAATCTTACTCTAAATACTGTGCTAAATCTGCTCAACTATCAAAACCCTCAGAGGGAACTGCTAAATATCGTTATCGATAAATGTACATCAAGGAATGACCAACCCGCTCATTTTGACAACAGAACAACTTGTCGAGCAGCTACCTGTAATACATCAGAACACTCCCAGAACATTATCAATTCTTCGAAATATATTATGGCAATGTCTTTAAGTTTATGATTGCCAAATCCTATAGTAACTAGAGCAAATCTAATAATTGAAATCAAAATTCCGCTGGTTAATGAACAAAGATGTCAAGTGTATAAGGTTTTCCCTCTACCAAGAAGACAAACAAAATCAATTACATATAATAGGCTTCATTTATTTTCTAAACATAAAAAGCTTTTGACGCGTAAATAAAATTTCATGGAACTTTTGGACAACCGGAATTGGAACAAGTTCCTGTTTGTAATACTCAGAACTGAACCAGAATCGAATCGAAGTTAAAATAAAAAGAGCAGGAACCGAACCGAAACTGGAATCTTTGAAATATTTTAAGGGATTTCACAGGTCTGATTCCGATACGTCGATTCGAAATCGTTCATAGGAATTGGAGATCTCATAGCGTGCAACACAAGCCATTTTAATGGCTGATAATCCAAGAATTACGAATTAACCCAGGCCAAGAGACAATTTGAAACGTTACCTGCAGCAAGAGGAGGATTTTTCGAAAAAAAAGTCATGTTTGCGGAAGAAGCCCATTTCCACCTCAAGGGTTTTGTTAATAAGCAAAACTGTCCTTTATTGAACACCATCCTCCTTGGGCGCGAAATTTAAAAAACGGAAGCGTAAACTGGTCGCCACGATCGTGAAGTTTAACACCTCCAGACTTCTTTTCTTGGTTTTTTAAAAAAACCAACAACAATTCTAGAGCCACAGGCACAAATAGCTACAGGCAATTCGTGCACTAGAACCATTGAATGCTCATCCTTCTACTTTTTTTTTTATTTATTTGAATTTCTGTAAATGGTAATATTCTGTATTCATATATGATGATCTCAACTATTTACTGAAGTCGAAACATTCCGAAGAACGTGGGTCGTTACGAATTTGATGCTTTGTCCAGCTTCATACTATCTAATCACTAACTGATATCCCGTTTAGTGGCGCGGTTGAAATGTTTGCAGCTTTGTATCAATTATAACTCAACTTGTAGACCAATCCAACTAGAATAGCTAATCGGGTCAACATCTTTCTCAACCCCTCTTTGGGGAATATCGATCATCGGTTTATTACAGAGGAGTTTTCGGCTTCTTGGTCGTGCAAAGATGAAAATTCTTTCGCCCAAATGTCGGCTATGGCATTACAAAAAAGCGGATTGGGTTGGAATGATCGAGAGTTCCTTCAGAAGTTCGAACGGGGTACTTGCTTTGCCCTTGTCAATATTGACAGTGTAACGAAATATCGGGCAGCCTTTGGCCCAAAGATTTTCTTAAAGAATATTTCAAAGGCCCGATGCCTGAATGCTAGCTTTCATTTGAGTTGTCAATAAATCGAGCAATCGAGGAAATACAGCTTATGAATAAGCTAAAAGTGGATTTTCGACAAATTTTAGATTCCAATGATAATAGTCGGACCGTTAGGGTTTTTGTTCTTAAGGTCGAGGAACATTTTTTCGACGATGCAGCAAAAAGCTCTTTTCCTCGCATCTAAGTTTGCTGCCACTTCTAATCTGCATTATTCTCGCTTAATACCACCTGTTGTCTCTCTTGCTACCTCGTCGATGTGCTGTAAATGCAGGCCCGTATAGTTGTGACCACAGTTCTTGCAGACATTAGCGTTGACAAATCGCAGATTCTGGCGGTTATTCCCACATTTGTTAACCGATTAGAAATTTCTGAATTCAATCAGAATCTTCGAATTATCGTCCAATCGCATAAGTCACAAGGGATAGTTCCATATTGTCACTGAACAATAGAATCGGTGCATTCATCAGTCCGATGTAGATCCGGCTATTACGCTCGATATTTCAAAGTATGACACAGAGGTTTCCTATATGTAAACTGGTCTTCACGGTTTGCTAGTTTCAAGGATTGAGAATTTTGTTTCTTTTCACAAGATCGAGGTGGCTGTGTATTATGCATCCCCAACAAATTTCAACAAATTTCACTACGTAACACCCTCGTTGGTACGTAATCTCACATTCTGGCAGGGGCACCAAAAAAAAACACATTTGTCTGCACTCGGTCGAGTTCAAAGACGTCCTCGCTACGAAATTTACGATGTCTTGTTCAGACTATTAATAGCAATTTAGTTCTCGCCAATTTTGAGAAACCGTCGAAGTTTTGTGCAGGCTGTTAATCGCAATATATGTAGTTCTCGCCATTTTGAGTAATCATCGTCGAGTTATTCTGGCTGTAATTAGCAATATAGTTCTCGCCGCTTTTGAGAAACTACCGAAGTTTGTGCTGGCTATTAATAGCAAAATAGTTCTCGCCATTTTGAGAAATCATCGACGTGTTTTGCAGACTATTAATAGCAATATTGTATTCACCATTCTGAGAAATTTACAATGTGTTGTGCAGCTACTAATACCAATTTAGTTCTCGTTATTTTTGAGAAACCAGCGAAGTGTTGTGCAGGCTAGTACAATTTTGAGAAACCGTCGAAGTGTTGAGCTGACTATTAATAGCAATATAGTTTTCGCCAGTTTGAGAAATCATCGTCCAGTTATTCTGGCTATTATCAGCAATATAGTTCTAAGTTCTAAGCATTTTGAGTCAGATAGGTCCATCACCATTTTCCACTGCGTGGAGCTTTTTTTTTTTTTTTTTTTTTTTTTTTTCGTCCCTGCCCAAAAGCGGCTAGCACTACGACCTAAAAGATCTTTTGTGCTGTTGGGTACTGTTACTCCAGGAGCTTCTCCACCTCTCTAATAAAGGCGAGAATGCTATTTATAGAGGCCAATTTACATTTCTCCGGGGTCAGATACCTCTCTTCAAAATGAATCCACCTCCGTGTGCACAGAGCAACACACTCACATAGTATGTGTTCTGCGGTTTCTGTCTCTTCCAAACAGAGTCGGCACTCCGTCTCTGTGGACAGGGTGATTTTGTTCAAATGATATCTCAGGTTACAGTGACCTGAGAGAAAACTCACAAGTTTCCTAATATTTCCTTTGCTGAAATTGATCGCCAAATTTTTGTGGTGAAATGGTCTGATCAAAGATTTGGCTTGTCTAAGGCCGGGAATACAGTTCCAATAAGTCAAGCACTGTATTTTTTCCCATTTACTGATTGTGTAGGTTGCAGAAGCCCACGGGATACCACAAAAAGGCTCAGGGCCAATGAGTGTAGTCGACGAGCCTGCCCGTGCAAGTTCGTCGGCTATCTCATTTCCAGTGATGCCCATGTGACCAGGCACCCACCACAACCTTACTTTGTTTTGACAAGAGAGAGATTGTAGCAGTTTATAACAACTTTGAACCGACTTGGAAACCAAGCAGTTAGAAGCCAATGCTTTCAGTGCTGCTTGGCTGTCAGACAAAATGTGGATGGATGCGCCTTTAAGACCTTTTGTCATAATAATAGAGGCGCAGATTTCGATGGCGTGAATTTCGGCTAGAAAAACACTGGGGTAAGTACCCAGTGATTTCGATATTTTGTGGTTGGGTCCAAAGACACCAATGCCGACTCCACTATCCATTTTTGATCCATCAGTGTACCAGACTAGGCTGTTAGGTTCCATTTGCGGTAACCCAGTATCCCAGTCTGTTCTATCGGGGATTGTTACCACGAAATTCCTGCCAAAGCAGAGTTCTTTCGGCATAACGTCCGGGACACTAAAGAACATATTCAGGTCTGGAAGTTCATTCAAAATGTCCAGGTGACCCATATGGTCATCATGACTGTATTGATTCGCGAGCTTCAATCTAGCTGCACAGGTAGCAGCTGATTTTTTGACGTGGATATGAAGTGGAGTAAGCCCGATGAGAGCTTCCATTGCCGCCGTAGGGCAGGTGCGCATAGCACCTGTAATTCCGAGACATGCTAGTCTCTGTAATGAGGTCAGCTTGTTCATAATAACTTTTTGCTGTACCTTAGGCCACCAAACTATTGCCCCATATGTTACAATTGGCCTCACTATCATGATGTACATCCAGTAAATCATTTTTGAGTTCAGGCCCCAGGTCCTGCCGAACATACGCCGGTAGGCCCACATGGCCCTGGCCGCGCGTTCGGTAGTTGAAGTAATATGAGAGTTCCAAGTTAGTTTCTTATCTAGGACAACACCCAGATATTTGACTTCATTGGAGTATCCGATATTTATATTATTAAGACTAATTGAACCAAGGTTCAAATTACGTCTTTTGGTGAAGGGCACCAGGACTGTTTTGCTAGGGTTAATCGAAAGGCCCTCCCCAGTGCACCAATTCGAAATAACAAGCAAAGCCTGTTGCATGCTGGCGGACATCGTACGTTCATGCCCTCCAGAGACTATGATAACCAAATCGTCCGCATAACCAATGGCATCGTACCCAAGTAGATGTAAATTATCAAGCAACTCGTCGATCACGAGTGACCACAGCAAAGGGGACAGGACACCGCCCTGCGGACACCCTCTTGCTGCCGTAATCGTGACTGACTCATTACCTAATTTAGATGTAATCTTCCTACTAACCAACATGGAACTAATCCAGTGGTTAGTCGGATCGTCAATACCTCTACGCTTGATTGCCCTAGCAATTGAGTCGTATCCAGTATTGTCAAAAGCTCCTTCAATATCCAGAAATGCACACAGAGCAATTTCTTTCGAGCGATAGGCTGCTTCAATCTTGGTGACAAGTAGATGCAGCGCACCCTCTGTGGATTTGCCTTTCCTATAGGCGAATTGATTTGGATTTAGAGGTCTGGTTGCCGTTAACCAGTCTCTGATATGAAGATCTATAAGTCGTTCCATGGTTTTAAGAATAAACGATGTAAGACTGATAGGTCGAAAGGACTTAGGAAGTTCACATGGCCGATTGCCAGGCTTTGGGATAAAAACCACGTTTACTTGACTCCAAGCCTGTGGTATGTGACCCCAATTGAAGCTAGTTCTAAACAAGGCCACCAGAGCAGGGGTAATCAAGTCCAGGCCCCTTTGAAGGAGGGCTGGGAAGATTCCATCCCCTCCTGGAGCCTTGAAAGGCTGAAAAGAGTTAATGGCCCATTTGACTTTATCCGGAGTAAAAAGCTTACCGGATAAACTATTAACCCAACCCATATTTACACCCATGTGTGTACCAGATATGGAGTTAGTGATTGTATTTGTGTCGCAAACAGTGCAGCCCGGAAAGTGCACTTGAAGCAGGGTTTCGAGCGACTCTTTGCGACCTGATGTATAACTACCATCGGATTTCAGAAGAAGCCCAATCCCGTTGGACTGATCTTTAGCTAGAACTTTATGGAGTCGAGCAGCTGTAGGTATATCCTCGATATTTCCACAGTTTTTCCTCCACGTGAGGCGTTTGGAACGCCTTAGTTCTGTGTTGTAACTGGTTAGGGCTTGCCTATATTCATTCCACTCATTGGAATGCTTTGCCCTATTAAATAATTTCCTAACCTTCTTACGAAGTTTAGCCAGCTGTTCGTTCCACCATGGAACTTTGCGATTAACCACAACGTTACGCACCACACAGCTGCTTTCGTAGGAAGATAGGAGCACGTCATTAAGCAGACCAGCTGCGGTTTCTAGGTCACTAATTGAACTCAAAGATGTTGGCAGCATGTCTGCTTTGATAAATAAAATATCCCTATATGTTTTCCAATTTGTAAAACAAGGGATACGACGCTCTGTTGCCTGTATGATCACTCCCGGTATATCGAACCTGATGTGCATGTGGTCCGACAGAGAAGCTTCGCTTGAAACATGCCAGTTTGCAACAGAGTTGGAAATAAACTGACTTGACAAAGTGAGGTCCAACACCTCTCGCCGAGTCGAGTTTATGAAAGTGGGGTTCGAACCTTTATTTAAAATGTCTATGTGACTACTCATAAGATAATTTAAAAGGGACTCACCTCTGCCATTTGTATCACTGCTGCCCCAAATGATATGGTGTGCATTAGCATCGCAGCCTATGATGAAATGCTTGTTTTTTAGGTTGCAGTAATCCACCAGATCCTGTACAACTACAGGTGGAGCACTAACCGACTCACCAGGGAAGTACGCAGAGGCACATATTGTCTCCTGCATTCCCCTGCTAGTCGGAACCTCCAGGATTACTGCAACCAAATCCTTAGTGGTGAACTCTGGAATTGGAAGAACGTTAATATTAGATGAAACAAATATTGCTGCTCGGGGAACTTCCTCCCTTCGATCGTAAATCAACTTACATGACTTGAGGTGGAGGCCTCTGATTTTTCCTCCATTAACCCAAGGTTCCTGGATAAGGCCAAGGGTTAAGTGTTGTTTCGCGAACCTGTTGCAAAAGGTATCCGAAGCTCCTTTTGCGTGATGCAGATTCGCTTGTAGTACCCTAATAGTACCAGCCATACTGGATGATTAGGGTAAAGGAGCTCTACGCTCCTGGCTGCTTGCCAGCCGTCTGCTTTGCGGGATTTGGCCTGTTTCTGCCACTTTTCCCAGTAACACCCCGAGCGCCCATATGCTTAATTTTCGGGGTGAGTGCTGATTTACTCGATCCCACAGTAGGAGTTGCGGAGAGATCCGTTGATCGTGCTCCCGACGAAGAGGCAGCAGGAACAGAATGCTCAATAGCGCTGCTGTTCCTGGATGCCTCCTCGTCTGTGATTGTGCCTACTACTGGGGCTGGTAAAGTACCCTCCTTACTGGAGCTGACTCCAGTGGTTGGGTTGGTAGAGGGGGAATCCTTCTTGAGAAGGAGTTTTATCCTACCAAAGCGGTATGCGATGTTCCCGTTGGATTCGCGTAGTTTCTTCATGGAAGACTCGCCTATGGCCATAACCAAATGGACGAGTACGCCAGTTGTCGTCCGTTGCAGTATCTTCCATGAGTTGGCCGCGAGACCATCGTTCTGCGCGGCCATGGTAGCGAGAATCTTCTCGCTAGTTAAGCTAAGGCTCTGTGGAAAGAACCCCCTAACGATGTTTGGCCGAGGAAAATCATCCTCTTCCACCAAAGTTATGTTCAGACCAATTTTTTCCCTTAGGCTTACAAAACTGTTCCTCATCCATTCCGCTGTGGAATGATCGGAACATATAAAAAATAGCCAACCTGTTCTCCGGAAACAGCCAAGGAATTGCGGCTTGTGGTTTGAGCCTTGCATCCCAATAATGAGGTCAATGACACACTCCTGTATGTTTGCCATTTGCTCCATACTAAGAGGATTGCCACTGAGATCACCTGGTACGATGCCCAGCTTAACACTGCCTGCTACCTGGCTGAAAGAGGGCTTTACCGGAGAAGGCCCTTCTTTTGCTTTTTTGGCAGGTGGTTTATTTGGTTCCGGAGCAACCTCGAAAGACCTCTCACGCTTACCACCAGACCTCTTGTCTAGGGTAGGAGCAACAGGCCCCGAGGATGCTTTCAGAGGGGTCGCGGACTTAGCAGCAGCTAGAGCCTCTTCTCTAGTTTTGCCTTCCTTGAGCCCCTTTTTAAAACGCCTTCTTTCGAAGGAGTTGAGCTTAACCCATTCCCCGGCGTTGAGGGACATGTTCCCAATATCAACACCAATGGTTGAGGTGCCCGATAACTGTGAGATTACACTTATGTTGTCGTCACAGAAGGTGTCCGTAGTAGAAGAGGTGGACTGTTCCACCTTTTCCTTGGTCCGGACGTTAAGATAATCAAGAGTGGTGGCCCTTGTGGCATCTACCATTCCATCATAGCTTAGGAGACCCAACTCAATAGCTGGTGAAGTTGATGCTTTTAAAGAGGCATCACCCTCTATGTTTTTTTTAAATTCGGTTTCCGTTTGAATCCCACGAGTATCCGAGATATGAAGGTCACCCACAGCAGAGATCGGTATACTGTGGGAAGGCTACTTTAAACCGGGGGTCGCCTGGTACCCGGAGTTCACATACTAAAGACTAAGCTCCCCCTTAGCCACGCAGCTCTCAGCGTATGTTGTCCCACCAAAGCTTGGGGCAATGGATTTACCGCCATTGCACGGTCGTGTAAGTTACTTGGCTACATTCTAGGATGCATTGCCCGGTTGTCGCCACGAGGAGGCGTAACTACACTAGGAAGAAGTCTTATGAGAATCGCATATCCTAGAAAGCTTTGACTCCTAAAACTACTCCCCAAACAACCTGCGTGGAGCTTAGTCATTAGTTTCAAGCACAAATCAGGATTTGTGACGATAAAGTTATCATGGAATTATTAAATCAACTATATATTGAGAAGCAGTGGCTAAATGCATTTATATAAAAGTGTGGATCTCATAAATTCGGCAGCTAGTTTATCGTAAACAAAAGTGTGCAGTGTTAGTGTAACTATCCATTTCTTATATATAAGGCGGTTATAAATAGTTTTTCCAACACTCGCCAGTGATAACATAAGCAACGCCGCATATTCAGCATATGGTCGCTACCGTAATCTCGTCAATTGGAGAAACCACGAACTTCATAAATAAACGCTGATTGTCCTAATTAAGAAATCTACAGCGGATCAACCGCAATTTTACATAACGTAAACTAGTTAGCAACAAGGTTATGACATTTTCAAGGTGATTTATTGTGCGAGATAGTGTCATCAATATTATAAGTTTAAGCCGAACAAATCCAGTAGTCGTCAGTGAAGCTAAACATATCATTTAAAACCGTTGTTTGTTCATGATTGAAACATGACTGAGTTTGAACTTACCAATATAAAAAAGGGCATTAATACATTTGATGGCACCACAGATGACGTCGAGACCTTACGAACCAGGTTAAGTAGAGTTGAGTCGCTTTTGAATGAGTTCAACGTCGTGGACACTAAAATATTCTACATCGATGATACGGAATATGCCGACTTTTACTTCGACGAAATTTATTATTTGGTAAAAATCGAACTCAACTTATTCGTTAGACAAAAATCAATGCTCCGGGGCAAGTTTCAAGCCATATTTATGCCTGCGTTTTTTATCATTAAAAATACAAAGTGCGTTTCCTGTTTCATTGTTCGCGATTCAACGGTTTAGAATTTAGATATAAACAAACGAAAATAATGGATAATGTATGTTTGGAGAGGTTTTAATTGTTTTAGTAGCAGACATGTACTATACCGTAGTAAATCAAACCGTTGATGTCAAACCGGTTCACTTAAACACCACATATTACTTTTCCTCAACGAGTTTGAGAGTTCCGTGTCTACCTCTACGATAGATGTATCAGTCACCACATTAAATTCATTAGTAGAAAATTGCGTTGGTCTCGAAATAATTAAGATACAGTCAATTTTGCGGAAAACACTAATCACCGCGTCGACAAATTATGGAAAACCACATATTTTCCGAACCCTGCTGGACGTGAGATCGCAAGCGAATTTTGTAACCGATTCGCCTGTGTACTAGTTAAACTTGAATAAAATTAATTCAATAACCTCAGTAAGTCGTCTAAGATTATCTAAAACTTGGTATACGAGACATCCAGAGTATCTAACATTGTAGATATACACCGTAGTTTTATCCAAATTGCCAACCAATTTACCATCGCAAGGAATTCTTAGGCTTCCTAAGAAGGTAAGAAAGACAGTACAGTTATCAGACTCTGAGTCTAATCAACCAGGAGTAATCGATATATTGACAGAGGGGGATAATTTCTTCAAAATCTTGCTCAATGAAAGAAGACATACACTCAGATGGGGTAATCTTACCAAATACCATCTTCGGTTACCTAGAAGAACCCAGAAAGAACATAAATCTATCACAAATGACATAAAACACGAAACCAATTTAGACATCAAACTAAAACAGTTTTATGGAATCGAATTCGTTAAAGCAAACGGAAGCATTCTATCATCAGAAGCAGAACGTTAGTCATTACAAGAACGATCTACCAAGTATTCCTCATATTTTAACTTTCAACGAGTGTTTATGTGCATGATTCTGTGCATCATTAACCTCAAGTCTAAGCCGAACAAAGCACATACATTTCAAGGAATTATTTTAAATCCAGAAGAATTTGTAAACATATTCCATACAATTTAGAAATTCGAGCACTAACAGATCCAGAATAGAGTTACATCCCAATTATCACCAAGCCAGACCGGCATTGTGGATGTCCACCCTTCGTCAACGATAAAGGTCGACCGGTGGAGCCAGTGTAAATAAAGCAGTCAGAAAATGTGTCGTACTCAGACATGGTAAATGTGACAGCAACACGAATCAAATTAGTGCATTTATTTTCAAAGACGAGGTTCGATTTCACTAGGCAATTATTGATTCACTTTTGAAAAGGAGGACAACAAACGTAAAATGCATATATTTGAGTTTTTTGTGCCTGATTACCCTTGTGATTACCAAAGCGACCCATTTCATTTTGGGAGGACATCTAATGAGCGAAGACTTCGTTTGGAAATTCATTTCAATAATCGATCAAATTTTATGAGAGCCAATAACTAATTCCAAGAAAGAATCAAAACATCAACTACTAATTCGATTTCCTGGCAGTTCATATCACCAAGTGCTTCTCATTTCGATGGTAAATGGGAAGCCGTGCTAAAGTTCATCAAGTTCGGAATCGAAAAATTCGAACCAGATGGATCGCTAGCCTTCCAGAATTGAACATCGCACAGCTAAAAGTGAGCTATCTTAGTCTATGGAAAATGGAGCAACTGATTCATCAAAATTTATATCAAATGTGGCAAAACAAATGCAGGCATCATTACAAGCAAGAACCAAACGGAAAATACTCATTCAAATCAACGATGAGGTTTTGATAAATGGAAATATTTCGAGTATTCACTGATTACTTATGTAAATGAAACTAGTGTAAGGTTGACAAATTATTCACCGATAAAACGATTAAAATTAACACACTAATATTTTATACTAATAACACACTCTTTATTTAATTTTTATCAATTACAATCATTAATTTTAATCCCGATTACTTTCATTTATTTTTTCCACTAATCTCCTCCGACCATGATGTTCGGTGCAGCGACAAAGAATGTGGTTTTTTCGACGTAATCACGTCATTTCCCGTGCACTTCCCACCGATGCGTAAATGCCATTCGTCTTCACCCTATCATCCATTCCCTACCGCCCGTATCACCTGTTGCCTATCGGGTTCCTGTCATTCCCTACACTAGCATCGAGAAATCATCAACTCATCTCACAGCGGAAACGAAGATTTGAACGGAGTTCAAGGGGCACGGGATGTTCGGTACTTAGATAGAAAGTATGCTAATTAACACTAATCTTAGTAAATCACCATTATTAATGTTCAGTGTATCAAAATTATAAAACTATGTTAATTTCATTTTATTATCTAAATTTGTCGAAACAATGTACGTTAAAATTGTACAACTTCATTTGTTTATATTAAGATTTTGACAGCTACCAAGATGAAAACCTGTAATATAATTTTATATCATGAATGTTGTACGAAGTAGCCGTCTATGAGAAAATGTTTGTACTATAATTTATGTTTTATATGAGTTGCTTTTGTATTGTTCTCTCTTCTCAACTCAACCACCGAACAGTAAACATCAAAATTGTTAATCACAGAACTATTTATTAATAAAACACAATTTATTAAAAGGTTGAGCAAGTTCTAGTTTTTTATTGTTTATTTTAACTTGGGAATTAAGCGATCGTCGATTGCCCCAACATTAAGAATGCAAATGGTTGTGCGTTGTTCTTAAAAATGTATTTTTTATACATCAGATTCGGAGAAGTCGGTCAAAAGTATACGAGTTTCGTAAACGGAGGGACTTGGTGTCTTTTAAGGGCGTTGGAGGTAGACAATCTTGGATTGGTGATATATTGGGAAAAATTCAATTTTCGTCGAAAACGGTAAATTTTCTTGACTATGAGATGGAAAAAGGACCAGTAAGACCATAAGTGGTGAGAAAGTGGAAGCCCTTAAATAACCCCTTAGCATATGTTTGGGCTAACGGGTTATTTGCGGAAGTTTGTAAATAGTGTTACGCGATACTCGCATCCCAGTATCGGATTTGTTGAGTAGAGACGTGCAGTTGGTGATGAAATTAGTCGAATAAAGAAATTCTAACCAGAACGATGCAATCAGTCAACTATTGACGATTGGAGCATCATAGATTCCACCTAGTGGAAAGTTTTTGAACTGAGCTAGCTCATAATTTGACGTCCGAAAGTGTTGTAAAGAATTCAAATTTTGAGTTGTAAACACAATTTTTATTTACCAAATTGCTAATAATTATAAATAACTCCAATTTTGGATTATAAAAACCATTTTTAACTACCGGATTGCAATATTTTCTTTCGTCGCATTTATGAGAAATGTCATTTTGTCAGTTCACTCATTTTAACTTTTTTCCTCGAGAGGCGCTTTCTCTACTTTTACAATCGTCAATAGAAAATTTTGATCTTTGTTACATCAAAGCATGTAAGCGTGCTTTGTGACTTGAGAATGTTTTATGTTACAATGAGACGCCGATGATATTGTGCAAATTATGTTTTGTTGAAAAATCAATTTTAGATTCGAGTGAAGAAAATGATCATCATAAATAAATTGCGCGATCTCAAAATAGTTTGCAAATTTTTTAATTAATTTTTTTTATTTCATTTCTAATTTTTTTGTTCGTTAATAAAAAACAAATTTGTATTTTTTTTTTTTTTGTTTTCATCTACATTGTGACACACATAAATAATTTATTTAATTAAGCTTACATTTTAAATTATACATATAATTAATTTAATTATAAAGAACAGTATTATTATAGATAAAAATTAAATTAAATTATAAACGTTAATAATGAAATGTTAAAAATGGTAAAATGAAAGGACTTTTGTATACAGGAATTAGGAATAGGGACGGAGTGTTTAGTTAGGTCAAGGATTTTGTTGTTTTTTTTCGTTTTTTTACTTAATACTGAAATCTAAAATTAAGTTTTATACACAATTACATACGCGCCCGCCCCTTATTTTTCATAGTTGTACTCTTGTTCTTCGCTGTTTGTGTAACTGTGTGTTGTTGGTGATGCGAATAAAATTGGACGACGCTGTTGTAACGAAATGTTAATGTCTTCGGGTGATCGATATGCGTTTTGTTGTGATTGCTGTTGCTGTTGTTGTTGCTGTTGTTGCTGGTGTTGTTGAGATGGTGTCGATGTTAGAACTGGGGCACGATATGGTGATACGGTTGAGGTTAAAAGTGGGGCACGATATGGTGTTGGTGTTGATGAAGGTACACGATATTGAATTTGTTGTGGTGCTGGAGTTGGTTTACGTAATCCAACTTGAATTGGTTGACGTTGTCTTTGTTCTTGATGTTGATATTGTGATTGAGATTGTGGAGCTGATTGGTAGGGTTCGTTGTCTTGGTGGCGTTCATCTAAATAGAAACTTTCTGGATAATAACGTTCTGAGTATCGTAGTGTTACATTTGGTCGGGCTTGGTGTTCTTCCATGTTGATTGGTTTGTACAAGTATTCATTGACAAAATGATATTTGGATGATTGGTCGCAAATATTTTCAGATGACGGTGGCATACAAATTAAATGTACTTGATGGAATGTGAATCCTTCTGGACAAATCCATGAATGCTTTTGATTTTCTTGACAATAGTGGAAGACTTCACAACCCAATCCTTCGTCGGCGTAGTAACCTGTCGTGTGACTATTACATGTGAATGTTGACTTCTCTAACAAAAGTGATAAACGATCGGGTTCCTCTTCTTCTAATTCCTCTTCCTCCTCTTGTTGTTTAATACTGATTGGTTTACGGAATTGATTTGGTAGTGGCCGTCTCTGTTGTTGTTGATAGGCCGCTGGTGCATCATCTTCCTCACCATCATCATCATCGTCTTGATTATTATTGTACTGATTGTTGTACGGTCTTGCTCTGTATTGAATATTGGCGGAGGCAGGTGAATTATCTGAAGATTGTTGGCCTTGTGGTGAATACTGGGCTGATATTATCGTAACAAATAACGCTAAGAACACAAGACTCGTCCGTAAACTGTAAATACAATGAGAAATAATGTTGTTATTATTAAAATTTTATTTTATTTCTGTTCTTGTGGGACCACGTGACTTGATTTTCTAACCCTTTATATTCTTGCTTGTTTGTGAGGCTTTATTTAAAAAAAAACTTTAATCAAATATTTGTTGAAATGTAGAGTCTAAGCATGCTGCACGATTAAATTGCCGTCACTCTATTGTTTTAAATTTTCTCTTACAAAAAAGTAACCAAACTTGTTTCGACGTGTTTTACATAAGTTCAGCATTACACAAAAACCAGTTTTTAGTGAAATAAACATTTTTTGTTTATCGTAATCAGTTCGGGAAAATAGTGGACAAGTTTCGATGATTTTAGTTAAAAAGCTTCTTTGTTTACGTTAAAGAAAAAGTCTCATGTTTTTGAAAAATTTGAAGAATTCAAAAGTTGGGCTTAGGACCAAATGGACACTCCTTAGACCATTAAGGGCAAGCTCTTCGTTCATTGTAGAATTGAATGTATAGTTTCTTTGAGTCGCGAGTTTTGACAAACGATCAAATTTATCAATTTTTCGTGTTTTTGGATGAATAATATTGGGATAAGCTTGTCAGTTTGATTGTTTGACTCAGAGACGGAAAAGGTTATAGTGAACCGAGATATAGTTTTCATGTTGACAATGTATCAAAACTAAAATTTTTATTTGTTCCAGGGAGCTCCAGAAAAACTTGAGTTTTTAACTATGTGAAAGTGAGAGTTTCCTCAAGATCCACAAGAGGCTTAAGGGCTAGCCTGCTTTTATGTCGCTTTATGTTGCTGCTCTACAGTTGTATGATCAGTTATGACCAGTGCTCAGTGGAGGATGCCTTGAATGCTAAACTTGGAGTGAACTCCGGTTAGATGAATGAGTTTCTTCATTCCTATAAAGCGAACTCGGCGAAGAAATTTACCTCCTGCGGCCGGAAGATTAGTAATCACTATTTGGCCTCAAGCAAGAAATTAGCTAGTGGAATTAGAATCAGCTAGCGAAAGTGGACGATTTGGTGATCTCATTCACAAATATTTTCAAGATGAAAGAACTGGGATTAGCGAAGTACGTGTTGGGATTACAAATAGTACTGTCAAAGCTGTACTAACATAATTAATAAGGAAGTTCTGTATCATCATTTAAATTTTTTACAAGATGGCGGACAGCTTTAAATTTGGAATCGTCAAGGTTGCAGATTGAAATAAAAGTTGTTAAGAGTTTGGAACAAAATAATACACAATTCTGTTATAACTTTGGATTTTAAATAGCCTCCTACCTTTTACATTATGCCGACGATATGATCATTTATCGAAATCTCTCAGAATTAGAAAATTTCAGTTTCAACTCCGAAATACCCAGCATTTTCTTAAAATAAATGTTGAGAGAGATGACAATGGACACTATAAGCAAAGCGAATATAATATCAAGAGAAACGAAACTGAAGAAAAATTTTCATACAAAAAAGGGGGTTATGCAAAAGCCAGTTCTCCTACCGAAGCTAAACGAAGTGAAAACAGTACCGCAATACTTTAAGGGTTTAAGCATTTTGAAGATGAGATATGTTGCAAGGAAAACTAATCGAATGATTCTATCCAGTTATTCCGATGTTACCGGTGACAGTAAAGACCTAAAATCGAATGGCAGTTTTTTTTTGCAAACTGGATGAAGCAACTTTGTTGGGTGAGTGACAAGTTAAATTACTCGTTGATGTCTCCCTCATGGATAATACAGTAAAAAGCACTTATTAAAAGATTTTGGCAGAAAACAGAATTTACTAAGTGTTTTCAATGAGGAAAACTAGAATTATTTATACATTTTATAATGTGTCGCCGGTGACCGTTCAGTTGCCATAAAGGAGCACGGTTATCCACTAATGCGAGAACGTGCGTTTCGATATTTATTTGTCATTCTATAAAGGTATTAATGGGTTCTCAGCGCCCTAGCCAGCGTCGTGGTTTACGCCAGCTCTAACATAATGCCCAGCCATTAGAATAAAGAGAGTCTTGGCGCGCCTACTGCTCAACCATGTCGTGTCGAAGCTGCCGTTAATAGACAGCATTTGCTTACATTCCGGCTGCTCACAATCATTCATTAATAGCGAACGAAAAGTCTACTGATATCATGTTTAAGTACTGTCATAAACAGGCAGCCTGTACTAAAGTAGAAGACCCTTTAAAGTAGAAGCTGTTAGTTTGCTCAACTTTGAAGGAGTGTAAAATTTTAAGCCAAATATTCATATTTATAATAGTGGTTTGAGTTTCAAATCGTTGGGTGCAAAAACTTTCATGTAACTTGCCATCAGCCCTGTACCATTTAAAAATTCACACTCAGATCTTCCATCAAACTTGCCTAATGGATTCCGATAATAACAACAACCACCTTTATACGCTAAGGTTTATGTTATTCACTACATATTGGGAGACCTGTACATGCGCCCAATGGGTTGTAGATTCCTATCTGCATGTTGAATCCAACAATTTTAATTTCTAAATTCTAAAACAACTCGCTTATTCAGCTTTAAACTCAACAGAATTAAACTCAAATCTGTCTGATCTGTGCACGAAACAATTTGCAACTCACACCAATATTGACATCAATGCGGCGAAATTCGAAATTTCGAATTTTGACAATCAATTTGTTGTGACTTACAATTACAACACATTTTTGACGAAGAAATTTAATTGTGACATGAATGTAGAACCATGCTGCCAGTTTGCTACTTTCAATTTCAGTTAAGCTACAACAAAACTTCTGCTGAAATTAATGATGGTGCACTACAAGTTGAGTTCAATTACATGAAATTCGTCAATATTTCGATGCAAAAAAAACGTCTCTGCACCGGAAGGTATATGGAGGTTGCTGAAGAATCCAACGCATGATTGTTCCAAAGCAAAGAAATTGCAGCGTGTCAAATCACAATTGCTATTAAGGGATTTCGTTTCCACTTACTCACTCATATTCAATCAGAAATTAGAATTCAAGAACACGAAATTTAGAATTTCTGAAGGTTTTTCATACTTTGACAGATATCCCTAACGGGAAATTTCTACCAATTTTAAGAATAGTTTGTACCTTTAACAGCATAAAAGTGCTGGCAGACTGTAGTTTATTGTAATAATTCCGATTTAATCAATTTTTTGAGTTTAGCCGTAGTGTGTCAAGTTCAGGTTTAGCTAATCTCATTTTATTTTGTATTTAGTGGTTCAGCGTGCCACTTTGATTTAATAAATACACGGATTTTGGATTTCCTGAACCTGCAGCAACATCAGCAATATTGAGCACACAATTTTGAAATTGAAGTAACAAAAGCTTCGAAGAAATCCTAACTGCAGTTGTTGACAATTATTGATGGTTGTATGGAGTTAGTGAAAGGACGTATTGAGATTTTCGCCAAACAACCAATACGGGGGGTCTATTACGAAATTTTTCGATTTCGAATTTTTACGATATCGAAAAAATTCGATACGCCGCGGATTGACCCTATTATGAAATATATCATTTACAAAAAATTTATTTTCCACAAAAACACAAAATACCATAAATTTTACGAAATCCGCCAACTAAATAGCAGTCGAATTTTGCCATGTGCATTCGAAAAAATCCGCTGTGAATTTCCTTTTTTGTTTCATAATAGGGCGGATTTTTTCGATATCGTAAAAATCCGAAATCGAAAAATTTCATAATAGGCCCCCTGTTCCGTTTGGAAGTGTAGCAGATATTTTCTAAGTGTATTCGTCTATACGAGGAACGAGATCGTCAGATAGATCTTTCAAAATGGAATTGGCACGCAACCGGATCAAGACATTATTGATGTCGCGAAGAAACTCATTCTAACAACCAAAAACTTCACTATACAACAGGGTTAAGTCATCAAATCTTTAAGTTACTTCCTGTAGCGTTTAAAGAACTTATTGACAATCGAATTATTGACAACTTTGTTGCTTGAAGATACAGAATGTAATTGTATTTGCAGTTAAATTTTTTTTTTCAGAAATATCATTGAGTCGGAATCATCACAGGCAGAGTTGAGTCTTCCGTTTATCTTGCGGCGTCAACAACTTGTAAACACAGTCTTTTTTCATCATTTTGATGCCTTATTTGGAGGAGCCTAGTTTTAGACACGGTGCTACCGGATTCTTAAAATCAACCAGATTTTTGATTGACATTTATTCTAAAGCGTTTGCTTACTAAAGCTTAGATAAAGTTCTGAAATAAGGCCAAGCAGGATGGACTTTCTTGTCTATCTGTCTGTTTGTTTGGGTCAAAATTTGAGGTCGAAATTTGAAGCACTTCTCATCTTTCGATTTCGCTGAAATTTTGTTCACTTGGTTGTTTCACCTGACAATCTCATATTTTCAAACATTCGAAACAAAAATCTAAGAAAATTTGTATGTGTTAGTGCAAAAACTGTTAGTGAAAAATGTTTCGCGTTGCAGGAGGGTGCAATATACATTCATTTCCCCACATGTAAATTCTGTAACGACTGATTCTTCAAAGTCATCTGTGGTCTCGAGTACATTATCGGTTCGTTGCGTACTACCGTTTAACCTAATATTTTGTCGACGTATTGTTTGCTGCTCTATTTTAAACGCCCTGAACAACGTTTTCACGTTTTACGTTTCGAAGGTAATCAGGCTACGGGAGTATGTTCCAATATTTTTGAAAGATATGAGAAGCGCCCTAAAGATAATCCTGTTTACAATTTCAAAGAAATGTGCCTTATTGAATTCGCAATGAGGAGAGTGTAGATGCTGAGATCGAAGGACCAGGATTAGTGAGGCGATTCATCACTCTCACTGATAATTCTAAAATGCTGATAAGAAATAAGAAATATCGAATAGAATATATCTGGTGAACAATTGCAAACAATTTACAATAACATGAATGCAAAACAACAAGAACTTTTCCAACTAATAAGACAAAGCATTCAAGAGCAGTTGAACGGAAGTAGACAACGAATGAGATGGTTTGTCACTGGTAGAGCAGGAGTAGGCATAAAACATAAGCATGGTTCCTTATGAAAGAGAACGAAGTGTTTGGAGGTATCAATATAATTGTTTTCGGTGACTTGATGCAATTGCCTCCCGTAAAAGGAGCACAAATTTTCAATCAGCCAACTCGATTCTTGCCAGCGACTCATTTGTGGCGATTGTTTTCTTTATGTGAGCTGACAGAAAATATGCGGCAGCAAGGAGACAACATATTTGCTGATCTCTTGAATGCCCTTAGAGTTGGAAAATTAAATGGTCAGCGTTTTAAGCTTCTGATGTCAAAACAAATGACAGAGGCAACTGGAGATTTTGCATTGGATAAAGCCATTCGAATTTATCCTTTAAGAGCTTAAGTAGATGCTAATAATCTTGCTGTACTTGAGCAATATGGAGCTCAACAAGTGCGTATTTTCAAAATTCGAGCACAGGATCAAATTATTGATGCAACAAGAAATGTTGATAATGTCAACATGGTTAATATCGTACAGGCAGATGTAAATAAAACTGGAGGATTGACCAAAGAGCTGGAAATATTTCTTGGTGCCAAAGTGATGTTACGCTCAAACATCAATGTTGAAAAGGGTCTTGTCAACGGTGTCATTGGAAATATCACAGAGATTATCTGGCCGCATTTCCGCAGAGACCAAATGTACGATACTATGACGTTCCATCAGTTAGAATAGATTTTGGCAATGAGAATATTCAACTTATCGAGCCGAAAGCTATACAATTTCCTGCTAAATATAATTATGGAACAATTGAGCGTAGACAATTACCAATAATTTTGTGTTGGGCATGTACCGTCCACAAAATGCAGGGATGTACCGTCGATCATGCAGTCGTTTACTTATAGGAAGATCACTTTTTCAAGACGGCCAAGCTTACGTCGCATTAAGCAGATTGAGATATTTAAATGGATTGCAAATTGAGGAATTAGACTATAGCAAATTGTCAGGAAAGAAGCCTTGTAACGAAAGAGAAATGGAAAGAATGCGGCAATATTGACCTCCATAAGACCCTTAACTTCTTTTTATTAACTTTAAGTGTTCGTTATTGATTATCTGTTTGGAAATTAATGTTAAATGTTTATGATAAATTGTATACATTTACTTGAATAAAGAGATGAAATTTATTTAAAAAAAAAATTGTTTCATTTATACTTAAAACTAGCACCAATTTTCAACAACTAAAAACGTGGGGCGCATTTTAGAAAATAAAATTGATATCATATATGAAATTGCTAATAATTTAAAAAAAAGTAAAAGTTCCGTAAATCAATTCTTTATAAAAAATAAAAATAAGTTCTTGGTGTACTTAATGTGAAAATTTAGGGTTTTGATACTAGCATCTTATATTTGTCAACTCTCGTCAAAATCTCTCGTATACGAGAGATGACTGAAAAATAATTAGAAGCAAAGCTTAATAAAAAATTATAATTCCCTAATTTATTTTATCAAACACCCGAGTGGACACTGAATGAATTTGTTTAGTAAATGTCTTGTTGTAAGGAAGACTAATTGTTGAAATGCTCATTGGGAAATGATCAGACCAATTTAATATTGAATCAACTCATCTAATATCTAAACGTCAAAACTCATATTGTTTTTTCACTTCTTTGTAATACAGTTAATAAAGCAGTTATACATTATCAAAGTTAAAAAAAAAAAAAAATGGCAAATCCAGAAATAAAAAGAAGCTACGATGTGCATCCATTGAACGCTGAAAATTACTTCGACTGGAAGTATGAAATGGAGCATTTCTTGAAAGGAATCAAATGTTGGTCGATTTTGTCGGAAGCGAAACCGGTCGCTACTGAAACCAGTGCAAAAGAGGCTGAAATCAAGGAATGGGAAGAAAACGATCAAAAGGCTCATGCAAAAATCGTTTTGAGCACATCGCGGCCACTTCACAGTATCACTCGATCGGTGAAAACGGCAGCTGAAGCTTGGAAAGCATTGGGAGACCATTTCCAAGGTAGGACACTCGAAAATCGAATTACAATTATACGGCGCATTTGCAAGAAATGGATGGCTGACGGCGGCAATGTTGAAACGCACATAAATGATATGAACGATTTGTTTCAACAATTGGTCGAGCATGGTGAGACGGTGATGGAAGCATGGCGAGTGGCGATGCTTTTGAGCAGTTTGCCAACCAGCTATGATGGATTGATTACAGCGCTTGAATCAAGGGACAAAGCTGATTTGACGATGATATTTGTCAAAGCCAAGTTGATTGCCGAATATCATCGACGCATCGAAAATTGAGGCGAAACTAAGGAATCAATTTTAAAGACGACTACCAGCCATTTGGAGTGCTATTTTTGTAAATCTAAAGGTCATCTAAAGCGAGGCTGCAGAAAATACGCACAGTGGAAAAAGAACAATCCAGAAAAGGGTTCAAAACATAAAGCGAATACAGTAAAGCAAAATGGCGACGAAGTCTTGTTCACTACATCGACCAGTGACATCAACACTTGGGTGGTCGACAGCGCTGCAACAAGTCACGTGAGTGGCAATAAAGGTTTCTTTGTTGAGTTGGGCGCGGTCGGCAGCAGCTTGACTGTTGCAAACGGTGAAAGGGTTCACGTCGAAGGAAAAGGTGCATGCAAAATCGAATTTCTCAACAGCGATGGGCAAATCAATGCAGCTACACTTATGGACGTTTTGTATGTGCCAGGAATTAAGGGAAATCTAATTTTGGTCAAGAAATTAGCAGCAAATGGTTTTAAGGTAATCTTCTACGACAAAATGTGCGAAATCATCAAGGGAAACGTGCAAATCGCAATCGCAGACGAAATCAACGATTTGTATGTTTTACGTCAACCGAATAAAGTCAACGCAGTTGTTCAAAGGCTTGAGCACAAAGCGAATTGTATTCACAATTTGCATCGAATTTTTGGTCATCGTGATCCAAAAGTAATCAGGGAAATGTGTTCGAAGCAAATGGTTGATGGTATCGAAATCGTTGATTGCGGCATCAAAGAAAAATGCGAAGTTTGTTTAAAGGCAAAACAGACTCGGTCGCCGATTCCAAAACAGTCAATAAGCAAATCAAAGAATGTTTTGGATTTGGTTCACACGGACGTATGTGGGCCAATGCAAACGGAATCGCCGAGTGGACGACGCTACTTGTTGACGATGATCGATGATTTTTCGAAATATACAGTCGTATATCTGTTAAAGGAAAAGTCGGAAGTCTTCGAAAAGCTGCAACAGTACGTGGCAATGGTTCACAACAAGTTCGGTCGAAAGCCAGTTATTCTCCGATCAGATCGAGGGGGAGAATACACCGGCGCTGCGGTAAAGAAATTTTTACAGGACAACGGTATTCAGATGCAATACACAGCACCGTACTCAAGTTTTCAAAATGGCGTTGCTGAACGTAAGAATCGCACGTTGATTGAAATGGCACGATGCTTGTTGGTGGATGCTAATTTGCCAAACATGTTTTGGGCTGAGGCGGTGAATACGTCTAATTATTTGCAAAATCGTTTACCATCAAGAACGATCGAAACTACACCATTCAAGCTATGGAACAACAAAAAACCAGGTATGAAGCATTGCGTTACGTTTGGTTCTAAATGTTTCGTTCATATTCCATCAGAAAAGCGACGAAAATTGGTTTTTGTTGGTTATGATGAAAACTCGAAAGCATACAGATATTTTGATCCAGTAAAGCAAAAGATTGTCATAAGCCGTGACGTTCGATTCGTCGATGGCAAAGGGGAAATCATTCCAGCGACGGTATCAGTCGAAATCCGAGGAGACGAATCCAATGAAGACGTCGAAAGGCCAGAAGATGAATCTACACCAGCAATTGAAGAGAACGCAGCAATCGACGAAAACGAAGAAGGGTCCGAAGACAATTTGTCTGTTGGGGGGACAACAACAGCAACGGCGCGTTTCACAGAGATCAAATAAAGGTGTTCCACCAAAGCGATTAATTGAAGAGATTCACATGGTAGAACAATACATCATCGAACCGAAGATGTTATCACAGAAATGAAGTCATTGCATAAAAATGGCACGTGGCAATTGTGCGAATTGCCAGATGGTCGTGAAGCAGTCGGATGCAAATTTGTTTTCAAATTGAAAACAGATGCTGACGGTCGTGTTACTCGTTTCAAAGCACGACTGGTGGCTCAAGGTTTTTCGCAGAAGTTCGGCACCGACTACGATCAAGTGTTCGCTCCAGTGGGAAAGCAGACAACATTTAGAGTATTGTTGGCATTGGCATCCAGAAAAAATTACATCGTTCGTCACATCGATACCAAAACAGCATTTCTAAATGGAAATTTAAAGGAAACAATCTACATGAACCAACCTCCAGGCTTTGAAAGGGGCGAAAATAAGGTTTGTTGGTTGAAGAAAAGTCTCTACGGGCTGAAGCAAGCAGCTAGGTCATGGAATGAGGCAATCCATGCGGTCTTGGTCGATGCAAGTTTTGAATACAGCACAGTAGATCGATGTTTGTACCGAAGAAACATCAACGGTGAATGGTGTTTTTTGTTGCTTTACGTCGATGACGGTATTGTTCTCGGAAAAACAATGGAAGCAATCAATGAGGTAATACAAATTTTACCATCGAAATTTGACATCGAAGACCTGGGAGATATAAGGAAATGCTTGGGCATAGAAGTCGGAAGAACAGTAGACGGCTTCTATTGTTTAAGTCAATCGAGGTACATTCTAAAGATCACATCGGACTTCGGTTTGAAGGACGCTAAAGATTCAAAAGTACCAATGGGCGTTGGTTACGGAAATAAGCTTAATTGGGTGTTTGCTATTTGTTTCGGTAAACACTCGTCCAGACATTTCAGCAAGTGTTTCAATACTGGCGCAGAAGATGAGCGCACCAACACAAGACGATTGGAACGAATTGAAACACGTTGTCAAGTACTTGAAATCTACAGCAAGTTTGAAATTAGTACTTGGTAACAGCAAACATGACGGTGAACTGTTGTATGGCTATGCGGATGCAAGTTGGGCCGAAGACAAGAGCGACAGAAAATCGAACAGCGGTTATGTGTTCATCGTCAATGGCGCAACAGTCAGTTGGGCGATCCGAAATCAAAAATGTGTGGCACTCTCATCGACAGAATCTGAGTTCGTAGCATTATCGGAAGCGTGTCAGGAGGTTTTTTGGCTCAGGCATTTGCGGCGGGAGGATATGCAGCAACCGATAGCGTCAGCGGTAGTGATACATGAATACAATCAAAGTTGCCTAAGTTTGATTGAAGAGGAAAAGTTGTCAAACAGAACAAAGCAAATCGATACGCGACGAAACTTTGTTAAAGACTACATCGAAAAGGGAATCATAAGAGGTACGTACTGTCCAACAGACGAAATGCTGGCGGATATCATGACAAAGCCGTTGCCAACATCAAAGCACGAGGAGTGTTGAAATGCTCATTGGGAAATGATCAGACCAATTTAATATTAAATCAACTCATGCTAATATCTAAACGTCAAAACTCATATTGTTTTTTCACTTCTTTGTAATACAGCTAATAAAGCGGTTATACATTTATATTAAAGCTTTTCGGTTTCCTTTTATTTTGCTTAAACTAATTACAGCTGGCAAATAGATTACGCAGTTAAAGTAGATCTATAGTTTCTACACTAATGACATGTAGACGTAACGCGTGTCAATAGTCGTCCTTACAACTAGATATTTATTAGACAAATACGTCCAGTTTCCACTTGGAACACATACACCTTAATCATAAATTAGGTACAGGAAGGTTCTAAGCTAGCAAAATGTTCTAAAAATACCATAATAAGTTATCCAAATCACATTTATCAATTTTCTTTTCTAAAATCCGCCCCATGTTTTCAGTTGTTGAAAATTGGTGCTGGTATAAATGCCCAGATAATTCTATATGCCCAGAAAAAAATTATTTTCTTCTTTTTAGTGCATGCACTCAACAGCTATATCATTCACAGTAACCTCAACAGACAACAGTACAGAAGCTATATTGACGTATTTTTCACAACCTCATCAATAAGGTCACATTTCTTTGTGTTTGTTGGAAACATCATAATCGATTACAAATACTTCACTAAAATCTAAACTAATACTAAAGAAATAGATAAATTCCATCCTAATTTGCCATATTCCAGAATTTAATCTAAAACAGTTTTAGAATACCACTTCCAAGTTAACCATAATTGGCCGTATTCCAGAACTTTATCTGAAAATCATTTTAGAATCCCATTTCCAACGCACATGTCAAACTTCACTAAAATCCGTTAATAAATAGATAAGTTCCATCCTAATTATCCATAAAAATAATTTGCTAATGGTTCAATTTCAAGTGTAAAAGGTTCAATTTCAAGTGTAAAACCTACATCTCTTCGTTTTCTTAAAAAAAGTCATTTTGTCTAACCTTAAAGGATACGACGACGACCAGTAACATTTTTTTAATTCCGATATTCTGAATCAGAGACTGTGAACCCCATTCGTTAGATTTTCTAGAGGTCAAATTTTTAATCCTATTTGATCAAAATATATTTGCTCATCTATCTCTCTCTACTATCCCTTAACTGATAAAATTTTTGCTTTTAACAGTGTAAATTATTAATGCATATTGGACATTTGAAATTCTTATTGGATTCGTATTCAAAAATGTCAAATATAGAATTTTACTTCAAACATACAATTTTCTCACTTCTTTCATATATTTTAGAAATACGTAGAAAAAATTTCGAAAGTGAATTAATCATTTTGCGATTGGCTGATTATAGAAAGGTATACTTGTAATGTATTTGTTATTCAAATGAAATGGTGAAAGATAAATTACAGATGTTAACCTATTTATCGCGTTATACATATACGCATCGTGCTCATTTTCACTTATATCTTGCATCTTCACTTTCAATCACGCGCGCGCGTCGTCCGTTGGGAAAAATTTACATAATTTCTTGTCATCGTTTGAAAGAAAGTTGTAATTTTTTAATTTTCTTTTAAGATTGTATAAAGAAATCGAAACTATGCCATTGGCCTTGAACTTCACATCAAATTAATTATGGTTTGAATACTATTCATCTTTGTATTTTGGTAAACAACATCTTTTGAGGTTTTCTGTTTTTTTTTTTTTTTTTTTTTTTGTATGGAATAGAGAAAGACTTGTGATACCATACCCGGAAACATAAAAACTTTTATGCTATTGATCGACTTTTTTTAAACTTACATACAAAGTAAGAGTATTAATATAAAAGGTAACAACAGGCTGTTATGTGTGCGGTGTGGTTACATCACGTGAATAAAATACAAAATTGGATTTGTGATTCTTGTTATTTACTTTGCTAACGTTTTCCTTTCAATTTTTCACATATTTTTCAACAAAAGTAGAAAAATATTTATTTGTATACAATATTGGAAAAATATGTGAGAAATGTTGGGTAAGATTAATGGATAAAGTATAAATTAATTAGTAGGTTAATTGGTTTTGGTGGTAATGACTTGATAAATGGTTTTTTACGTGCGGCACATTTATACAAATCAGGTTAAATCACCTAAGAGGTAAGGATCCGGATTAAAGCCTTGATCTATTCTTTCTACAAACATTCCCTATAAAACCACCTTGAACAAACATAAAAATGCACATTTCGACATATTGCTCAAAAGACACAATTACTATATCGTAGGCAAACTAAATTGTATGTATATATCAAATGCAAAACGAAACCAGTTAGGGCGTTACAGATTAGATGTGTGTGATTAATTCAACGATTTGTCATTTAAAAAAAACAAAAAAAAATTTTATTCCAAAGGTGTGCAATTTATGCTTTCGTAATTGTTCCACACATAAATTACACGTGCCAATTTTATTTAATGTGCGCTAAATCAAATATATGATTTTTTCGAGCTTCGATATATAAGTGAAAGTATATCGCGCGCGCTTTCTTGTGATTATTTCTCAAATGTACAAGAGATTGCGCATTTTGAATACGAAACGATCTTTCAACACGTAAAATGTCTATAGCTAGTGACGAAATATTTTTGTGCAGCAAATTAATATTCAGATGAAGACGTTATATGTACAACACTAATTTATGACATTATGATCGCAAGAGTTAACCTTTTAAACTTGACATCGTTCATGGTATATGAATTGTCTATTTATCCATCCATGTGACTATATTCTTAGAAAATACGTGAACATTTTATTCAAACAGAATTCTCGATTGTGGGAAATGCGGACGTAGATCGTGAGTCACACAAACAATAATCCGATTCTGAGAAGGTTTGACACTAATTTCATAATTAAGCATTAAAAAAAAAAAAAATTAAAAACCGATTTGTTAAAAAATTAAAAATTTAAACAACGAATTATTACTTCATTCATTTAGGTAAGATAATTTTTTTTTTTTTTGTTAAATGAAGAAAATCTTCTCACGATTTTTAGTGGTCGACGTCGTTTTAATGCAAGCAAAAAAAAAAAAACGTTTATTTCTAAATGTCATAATTATGTGAAATTATTTATAATAGATTTGTGTGTGTGTATGTGTTAAATTATTCCTGATACCCGGCCCGCTTGTCTTAATTTAACAAATAAAAGCACAGAGAAATTTTCATCTTCATCTTAAAACACTTTTCACTTTTATATAGTAAAGTCCCACAGTACAACAACAACAACAAAATTAAAATTAATTATTTATTTACCCCATTTTGTATTTTTATTTTATTTTATTAAATTAATAATTAATTAATTAAATTTAATTCACTATATGATCACTTTATAGAGAGAGAGGAGCACTAGCACTGAACAACTTTATACTTTTTTAGAAACAACTTAACTGTTACAGTCTTAAGTTTGTAATGAATAACTTTCTACTAAGTTGTTATTGTTTATATATAGGAGTCCCCCAAATTTTTTTTTTTATAACACAAAAAATTTTGTGTCTACAATTTTTTTAAGAAACTGAAATTAAAGAACACGAACGGAGAAGAAAATATCGTTTTCTTTTGGTTTCTACGTACGTATCATATTTTGATTGTGTTTTTTTGAATTTTTTTTTTTTTTTTTGTTCAATGAAATTCAGGTGGTAGAAAAGCGCTTTTGTATCTCTCTATGTATCTACGTCATATAATATATGATCGTGGTGATTTGTTTTACGATTTTTTAGATATCAATTGCAAAAAACACAAAACTAAAATTTATGTAGATAGCTAGCTAGCCTGTTATTGTTATTACTATTATTAAAATGGAAAATTTGATGTTGTGCATCTTTATGACTGGTTATTAAAATGTTTGTGGATTGAAAACATTGCACTATTCTTCTACATCTTATGTGATCATTAAAATTTTCCATTTTACTGTTGAGTAGTAAGCACTGTTTGTTTGATAAAAAAAATCTATCGGCTTTTGACATTTTAGTTTGTTGTTGGCGATGATAAGCACACTGTCCACTGGTTTAAACTCTTAATTAAATTTAATTAGATAATTAAATTTCTCTTATATTGTCGGTTAAACTAAAACCGAGGGAAATTTTCATAAATACATGATAAAGTGTAAATGCGGTCGGATGAAAATTTATTTCAGATTTCAAAACTTGCACCGAACCGCCTATAATGGTGTTTGTCCACTTTTTAAAATTATTATTAGAATTCGACCGTCCAGGATAAGTAAAACCCGGTCAAGTGAGTTCATTCATTAAATTGATACAGAAAAATATGAATTGGAATATTCAAATCAGATAAAGGGTAGAAAACACTACAAGAAGCTTTGTTGTGAATTCCAATCTTACTACTTATCTAGTACCACAGTCGAATTGCAATTACGTTTAAAGTATGTACGTCAATAATTTAATTGAAAATAATTAATTATACAGTTAAAGCAGTATAGTAAATGAATGCTACTGGCATGCTTCTTCTAGTTATTGTTTAACTTGTACATATTTCCAAAATTTTTCCTTGCTAACTATTTGAACTAAGTATTTAACGGAAATTTTTTCTTAAAGTTTTCATTTTTTTGAAATGTCTTTATGTCAAGGTTTATAGAATAACATGATTGCTATTCACAAATTTATTTTTCGTTTAGTTTGCCCATTACATACAATATTGATGATATAAGAATTGGATTTATACAAAATATTTCTAGTTCTAATTCAACGATATTGATGCAAACGTGTTTATAAAATTTTTAATGATTTAAAATTTTTTTTAATAATTTTATTTATGATAACAATAAAATTTTTTTACAAAGTAACTAGTCATTTTTGACTAACAGCGTTTAACTCTGACAATATAATAATAAAGCACTCATATGTGTTCTTTAAATAAAGTGTTGTTTTGGTTGGATATTGCATTGTGCGGACTATTCAGGTAACTCAAAAGGTTTTAGTCTTTTGAGTCTTCTTATTATACCCTCTTGATGAAGTAGTCTTGCAGCTTCGATGTTAGGGTGATGATGGAGCCTCTCCTTGTGTTTTTGAGCACATTTCTTTATTTCACTTGGGACTGTGTCTATTCCGAGATCTCTATGAAGGTCACTATTACGAGTGTACCAAGGGGCATTTACAATTCCTCTGAGGACTTTATTTTGAAATCGTTGAACTATCTGTTGATTGCTGATGCATCCCCATAGTTGAATACAATATGTCCAGACCGGCTTGAGTACTTGTTTATAAAGCATAAGTTTATTATGAATGGATAACTGAGAGTTTCTTCCAATTAACCAGTACATTTTTCTATATTTTAACTGAAGCTCTTCTGCTTTCTTTTTCACGTGTACTTTCCACTTTAACTTTGCATCAAGGTTCATACCAAGGTATTTTGCTTGATTGGCATGTGGTACAGAGATATTATTGAGAGTCACAGGTAGTGGTTCTATTGATCTATTAGTGAAGTTAATGTGAGTAGACTTCGATTCATTCACTTTAATTCTCCACTTAGCTAGCAAATCTTGTATATTATTTACGGCTATTTGTAGTTTGAATGTGACTTCACCGATTGTGTCACCAACAGCTAGAATTGCAGTGTCATCTGCAAACGTGGCGATAGTTGTATTGCTCGTCTGCGGTATGTCGCTAGTAAACAGCACGAAAAGGAAAGGTCCTAAGACACTGCTTTAGCTTCTTTAATACTGGAGTAAACTCGTTCCTGTTTAACTCTAAAATATCTCCTTTTCAGGTATGACTTTAGCAGTTCGCAATACTCAAATGGCAGAGTTTTCTCCAATTTAAATATTAAACCATATAGCCAGACTTTGTCAAATGCCTGCGCTATGTCAAGAAATATGGCTGAACAAATCTTTTTTTCCTCTAAGGATTTTTCTATTATATCTGTTATTCTATGGACTTGGTCGATTGTGGAGTGTTCCTCTCTAAATCCAAACTGATGGGACGGAACAGCTCCTGATTTTACAACTTCTGGTTTAATTCGTTTGAATAACAATCTCTCAAATAGTTTTGACATAGTTGGAAGAAGTGATATTGGCCCGTACGAGGCCAGTTCACTTGGTGGCTTACCTGGCTTAGGTATCATTATCACTTCCGCAAATTTCCAAGATAGAGGGACATAACGGAGTCTGAAGGAAGCATTAATTAAGTCCGATATTTTTTTAATAGCTTTATTAGGTAGTTGTTTTAGAATCTCTCCAGTTATCAGGTCATATCCTGGTGATTTTTTAAGTACTACATGGTTCTTTATTACTTGTTTTACTTCTTTAGCATTAGTTAATGGAATTTCCTGTCTCAGGATAGTTGTTTGGTTTTCGAACAATATATCCTGTTGGTTAAGTGTTGTTAAATTTGGCTGAAAGGTACGCTCGAGATGATCCGCGAATTTTTCTGCTTTTTCTTCTTTGCGTTTAGCCAGGTGACCATTATTTGTTCTTATTGGTGGTATATGCATAACTGGCCTTTTCAAATATTTGATTGCTTTCCACAATGAATAATCACTACCTTTATCATAGGTGAGAGATTGTAGATATGAATTTATTGATTTATTTTTAAATTCCCGTATTTCTCTACGTATTCGTTGTGTTAAATTATTTAATCTATTTTTGACGGTTGGGTCTCGTGTACGTTGCCACTCCCTACGGGTACTTCTCTTCTCTATAACTAGTGATTTAATTTCCATTGGATAGCATTTGCCAGCTATTTTTTTGTTTGTTGTGTTAGTACTTTTCCACGCCGCTACCTGTATGTCCTTGACGAGCTTCTCCACCTCCTGTTCTAATGTTTCTTCTGATGCGAGTTGTGTGTTTAAAATGATGCTATTGCTTAGTTTATTCCTGAACTTTTTCCTGTCAGTATATTTATTTGTTAACAATGGTTGTTTATCATTAGTAATTATTGTATCACTTATTATCATTAAAATAGAGGAGTGGTCAGATGTAGAGTCCAATCCTTCCTGCACTTGTATATAATCAACCGGGATTTTTCTTGTTATAAAGAAGTCAATTAGGTCTGGTGTTTTATTTTGATCACAGGGCCAATAAGTTGGTTTTCCAGTAGAATGCCAGTTGCAGTTGTATTTAATTATTGCTTGATGAAGCTCTTTCCCTTTAGTTGTGGTTAGTCTTGATCCCCAGTCAGTATGTTTAGCGTTGAAATCACCCCCGACTACAAATTTTTCACCGAGCTGCTTGAAGAACTGAGTATAAGCATTCTCTTTGATGTTATATCTAGGTGGGCAATATATTGCGGATACCACTAACTTGTGGTTGCGGGTATTAATGCTAACGCTAATTGCTTGTATTTCATCACTTTCAAGTTTTTGTTGCAGATGGTATTTAATATCTTTTTTTATAATCACGGCACTGCCCCATAATGCATTATTATTAGGATGAACTGCTGAGTGAACTTCGTAGCAGCGGATTTTTATATGACCTTGAGTAGTAAGGTGTGTTCCAGATAATAAACATATATCTATTTTTTCTAAATCAAGAAATAGTTGTACCATTGCAGTTCCATGCAAGAATTTTTAAATTATTTGCCATGTTTTTCGAGTAGGGTGAGCCTTTGTAGGATTGATATAAGGGCTTTTTCTTGCTTTTCTTCTTGTGAAGTGTGAACTAAGTCTATCAAGAATATCTTGTAGTATTTTATTAGTTTGGTTATTATTTGAATCATTTAATAAAAGAGAACTATGTTGTCTTCTCGAACTTCCAGTAGATAGTACATCAGAAAATGTTACATTTGGATTAGTTCTTGATGGCTGGTTTACTGTTTGGTGTGGCCTTAAATTTGTAGGTGTTCTTGTTGAGGCTGAGTTAATTTCTGGCCTGGTAATTATTGAAGTTTCCCTTGTTTTGTTGCGAATTTTTTGCAGCTCTTTTATAACAATCCAACCTCTGTAGTTGGCTGGGTGTGTCTCTCCACAGTTGACACATTTTGGTGGGGTGTCTTTTGATTTCGTACATTCAGCCGTACGGTGTTTTCCTACACATTTCACGCATCTGGGCTCTTTATTACAAAAGTTTTGCATGTGTCCGTAGACTTGGCACTTTTTGCACTGGGGGATCAGTTTAGATTTTTTAACTGCTTCTATTTGCGTTTTCATATGGAGTATTTCGCTGATTGCATAAATATTTTTAATGTCTTCTGTTCTTTCAAAAGACAACATATATAAAGGAAGAGGTGTTTTGTCACCTCTTTTTAGCAGCTGTGTAACTTCTTTAATTTTGTATTTTTTCTCCAAAAGATACTCTTTTATCTCATCTGGTTTGCATGAAGGGTGTAGCCTCCTAGCAATGACTTTGGTTTGCCTTGTCTGCTTATCTTCGTAGGAATACCACGCTGTCTTTTCTTCGTTAAGAGCTCCTGTAAACTTTCTATAGCTATCACCGTCTGTGACATTTATTTTGATATCACCACTATTTAACGCTGTAGCTTGAAACTTTATATGATTGTTGTCCATGATGTTTCTAATACTCTGATAATTATTTCAATTACATATTATTACTGGAGGTGGCCGTGGCACTTTTTTCTCCAGTTGTACATTCTTACTTCCGGTTGGGAGTTCAGTACTTGATCGTTTTTGTTCTGACGAAACCTGAGCTTTATCCTCCTGTTGCACGTGTCTACTTCCGGTTGGAAGCTGCTCAACTGATTGTTTCGATTCGGGTGAAATCTGTGGTGATTTACTCATCTTACGTTTCTTATTTTTTTGTTACGGTTCAGAATCCATCCTGTTTCTCTATTGAGTTCTTCCTCGTCTGTTTCATATATAACTTCTATATGATCATTGGTATCGCTTATCTTAGTGGTTTCTTTCTCAGACATTACTGCATTTAGAGCATCTTTTAACTCCTTTCGTTTTTTTGCTGTAAGTTTTTGAGGTCTTTGGTTAGATTTAACGTTAACTTTTCTATTTCGTAAATCTTATTGTGCAGTTCTGCGTTATCCATTTCTAAGGTGTTCGCTATTGGTGGTGGTGATCTACCCACCCTGGATTGTTGCCTAAATGGGTTGAGTTGCCCAAAAGGGCTGTTAAACAATGATTGGCTCACCCCAGAATCCTTGGAGCCAGTCTCGTTAGAGGGTGGATTTGCCAGCTAATTAGCTCGGTTACCACCTGGGGTACAATTTCCTGAATCCGTTGTACTCATTGTTTATTCTACTGGTCATAAAGCATCTACCACTCTGACCAGTAAGAGATGGTAGTGGGTCACTAAATTCTCGATAGTCGGTTATACCGCCGTGTCTCGGTCGCCAGAGCCTCGTTAGTTATCTAGCAGGGTGCACCACGTGCAGGTGAGGATGACATTTGGACTATTTGTAGACCAATTTCTTAAGCCCCCTTTCCCACCCCAACGATTTTTAATGTAGTAGAATTATATTTATTGAAAATATTCTCCAATATCTTGAGAATTTTAACAAAATGGTGATTTGTTTTTTTTAAACGTCCACTAGGTTTAATTTTTTTTTTGTGTTTGTTTATTTATGGCATTAGCTCCAAAAAAGGAGCCTTGATTCAAATTTCTTGCTCTCCTAAGGATATCGAATATTCCTCTATTTTGGCTAAATTTTGAACATTTTAGAATTAAATGTTCGATGTTCTCTACAACCAAACAGCTTTCACATACATCACCCTCACTCAAATGACGCTTCTTGAAGCATTCTTTCCAATTACCATTATTCAATCAAACACGCCCCATCGTTCGTATCATTGTAGTGTCTCCTTTGATTTCCTTAAAAAAAGGTTTTCTCAAAGGAGCACCATTCAATACTTCTTTCCTTTTACCTTGCTCTTTTGTGTAAATTCATTTTCCCATTTTCTTCACAGATTTCCTAAAGCCGGCGTCACGAAGAATGCAAACATAAAGTTACCAACCATTGAAATTCTCTTATTTTACGGGGATTACAAGCAATGGACAAGCTTTTATAGTCTGTTCAATAAAACGGTACATCAAAATGAGAGTTTGTCAAATGAAGAAAGGATGTATTATCTACTTTCCATGGTAAGAGGACAAGCAGCGAAACTAATCAATCATGTCACACTATCGGAAGACAACTATATGACTGCATGGGATACTCTTATTGCCAGATATAATGACAAGCGGCTATTAGCTAGCACGCACGTAAGTGCATTGTTATATCAACCCGGGGTGGAATCTGCTAGCGGGTTAAGGACAATACACGACACCGCTTTGGAATGTCTACACGCAATAAACAACTTAGGTGTAGAGACAGAACACTGTAGTGCCTTAGTAATAGGCATTTTAACGAGGAAACTTGATGCTGAAACACACCGTATTTATGAAAGTACGATTAAAAATCCAAAAGAAATTCAAACGTTAAAAAATTTCTTTAGTTTCTTGGAATCAAGATTTCAATCTCTAGCAACTATAACTAGAGAAAAGGGTAACAAGAAACCACATCCACAAAACCAACAAAACATTGCAAAGAAGGCAACGCATGTGGCAACAACAAATGAACCATCCTGTGGTTATTACGGTGGGACTCATCAAGTTACATGTTGCAAGACTTGCCAAAACTTAGCGATAGTGGAACGAACTTCAGCTGATAGAGCAAAATCCTTGTGTAGAAGCTGCCTAAAGAATTATCATGAAAGATATTGCCACAAAAGATGTGCAACATGCAATGGATCTCATCATATGCTACTCCACGACAACGAAAAGGCAACCAAAAAACCGAAAGAAACCACTGCAAAAACAACCTTACAAATAGCTAATAAAGCTGCGCAAGGTAGCATTTTATTAGCTACCGCCATGGTAAAAATAACATGTAATGATGAAGAACACTTGGTCCCTCTTCTAATTAATCCAGGCTCCCAAGACACCTTCATAACTGAAGAGTTAGCAAACAATCTCAATCTTACAAGAACACCGATTCAAGCAGACATCGCCGGAATGGGTCGGACAGAAGCCGAGTTCATCATTAGTCGGCGGTTTTCTTCAAATTTCAAGATCAAAATGAAGGCTATGGTGTTCAAATTATTGGAACCATACAAAAAATCTTATTTAAGCAGATCCAACGTTTTATGAACCCGGTCCAATTGACATATTATTAGGTGCAGATTACTATGGGCAAATAATAATACCGAATCTAATGAAAGGTGCACCTATAATGAGCCTATTGCAGGACAAACCAAACTGGGATGGATTCTTACTGGGAATACATCTGCTAGTGTCAATATGGCAATGTATCAGACAATGATTGTTACCACCAACGAGATTGACAATCATTTAAAAAAGTTTTGGGAAATCGAGGAAGTACATAAACCAAGAAGTCATACAAAAGAAGAAAAGCAATGTGAAGAAATTTACGACGAAACTCATATACGCCTAACCGATGGAAGTTATAAGGTAAGAATTCCGTTTAATAATGAATTACTAGTTTCCAAACCACTCGATCAATAAAAAAAAACAGCCATCGCTCGACTACTCCAAGTCAAAAAACGTCTGGCCAAGAGTTGGCCTTAGGACATATGAAGAAAACTGAAAGCATAGATAGAGATACCCAACACTACTATCTTCCTCATCATACTGTCTTGAAGGAGGAGAGCACAACGACAAAACTCAGAGTTGTTTTCGATGCATCGGCAAAAACATCCACAGGGACATCATTAAATGAATTAATGCTGAATGGTCCCACATTGCCAAAAAATGTTTCGTCAAATAAAAATTCATGAAGAAGATCAGGAATATCAGCGGATTTTATGGAGAAAGACTCCTGGAGAACAGCTGGAAGAATACAAACTTACAACCGTGACATATGGCACTGCGGCAGCGACCTACTTAGCAGTGCGAACCTTGCAACAATTAGCGAAAGATGCAGCCCATATAGATATCTAATCGCGAAGGAAATCGCTCTCACTGATTTCTATGTTGACGATCTCATATCTGGAAACAACACGCTCGACGATGCATTATCAGCATAGAAACAGCTTATAGCAATGCTCAGATGTGGAAGTTTTAACCTCCGAAAGTGGGCTTCCAACAACCAAGCCCTACTATTGATTGACCTCGCACCGAAGCCCTACTAAACGCCATACCAACAAATCTGCGGAATACTGGAATCTTGGAATTTAAGCTTAATGATAACAATAAAAACACTCGGGCTTCGTTGGAATCCTGCGACAGACAGCTTCAGATTTCGCATTTCGTTATCGAAGTTTGATAACAGAAACATTACCAAAAGGAGTCTACTTTCAGAGAGCTCAAAAATCTTTGACCCTCTAGGATGGTTAGCACCAGTTACTATAATAATTAAATTAATCATGCAAGACCTTTGGGTAGCAGGCCTTTATTGGGATCAAACATTACCTCAGATACTAGCCACGCAATGGCAGGATTTTAAAACTGCACTTCTTTCATTAGAATTAATATCTGTACCTAGATGGCTTTGTTTCGATGGTCAATCACCGCTCAGCATGAACAACGATGGAGATATCAACGTGACTCTTGTTGCATCCAAGACCAAAGTAGCGCCGATAAAAAATATATTGTCGATTTCACGACTCGAGTTATGCGGCGCGTTATTGCTCACTAAGTTAATGAAACTGGTGTATGAAGCGTTACACATCCAAGATATAGAGATGTCATTTTGGACAGATTCAATGATCACGCTTTCATGGATTAAAGCACCAAGGAAAATCCTGCTGATTGTGCGTCTATAGGAATTCAGCCAACACAGTTGAAAGACTACAGTTTATGGTGGGCGGGTCCGAAATGGCTCAATAGGCCGACTAAGGATTGGCCACAACCTATTCAAGTCAACGACACCGCACTAGAGGTGAAGCATGTGATGTTAACTGCTACTGCTAAAATAGTTAATCCATTTGTGCAGCTAATAGAAAAACATTCGGACATTAACAAAATATTCCGCATCATCAGCTGTTGTCGGAGCTTCATAAAGAAAAGTTTAAAGATGTACATCGTACCGACCGGTTTGGAGCTCAAGGAAGCGATGAGGAGTTTCAGAAAGAAATTATTCGTTTACAAAAACATGACTCTGTTTCAGCGAAAAGTCATCTCTAATCGCTTAATCCATTTATTGACGAACAGCAAGCGAGTAGGAGGTAGAATTGTGAAAAGCGCCTTACATGTCGAAACCAAGCATCCAATCATACTACCTTCAAAACACCGTTTAACCAAGCTGCTGATAGCTGATGCACACCTACGGACATTGCACGGCGGCAGCCAGCTAACTCTAGCTCTTCTTAGAAGAAGGTACTGGATTACAAACGGCGGAAGTAGAATTCGGGCAGAAATAAATAAGTTTATAACATGTCATCGGTTCAAATCCGCCAGCAAATTACAGTTAATGGCAGACTTACCTCAAGGACGAGTATTACCGTAACGTCCATTCACACACACGGGCGTAGACTTTGCAGGACCTATTCAAGTCAGAGTTTCTAAAGGAAGAGGCACGAAGTCCTACAAGGGATACATAGCAGTCTTTGTATGTTTTTCAACTAAGGCTTTCCATCTCGAGATTGTGAGCGATTTAACTGCAATAGCCTTTGTAACAGCATTCAGAAGATTCATTGCGCGCAGAGGTACATGCCAACATATACCCCAGAACTTCAAAAAATGTTAGCCAATAATGACACAGAATGACATTTTATTCCACCATCAGCACCACATTTCGGAGAGCTATGGGAGGCAGCAGTCAAGACAATGAAGTATCACCTAAAGCGAATAATCGGAGAAAGCACACTAACATACGAAGAACTTTCAACAGTAATTTCCCAAATCGAAGCATGTCTCAATTCTAGGCCACTGGTAACTATATCGGCAGATCCGTCTGAAGTAGTCCTAACACCAGGTCACTTCTTAATAGGCGATTCACTACTCGCCGTTCCACAACCAGATTTTTTGCATGAAAGTGTAACTTTAGGACAGCGTTGGAGACTATTGCAAAAGATGGTTCAACAATTTTGGAAGCGATGGTCGACCGATTACCTATGTTACTGGCTTTAGCGGTGCTGATACTGATGAAAAAACGCGCCGAAAAACTTGTTTTTTTTTGTATTGTACAACTGGTAGTTGTCCATTTTTTATTATTATTGTGGCTTTTATCACTTTTATTATATATAATTAAAAATTTTTTTTTTTTTTTATTTAATTATTGATTTTTATTTTATTTATTTAAAATAGATTTCTTTCTATTTGGTGATAATTCTTGATATATTTTTTAATAGACCGGTTTCGGAACTTCTTCCTTCTTCAGTATTTTTCTTCTATTGGCTTGTCAAATTTTTTCGTTTTGTAAACAATATCTAATGTTTGTTTTTTTTTTTTTTTTTTTTTTGTGGTTGCTTATTTTAATTTTAGAATCATTTCGTAGGTTTTGTTTGTTCTTGTGTTTAATTTATCGTTGAGTATTAGTAGGTTGCTTCTTTCTTTGTATATTTCTAGTTCTTCAATTCTGTCCATTATTTTTCCTTTTTTCATTCTGTATAAAATTTGTAGGTTAGTTTGCATATCTGTATATGAGTGTTTCTCGTTATATAAATGTTGTGCGTAGTTTGATTTAAAATTGTTTTTTGGATGATTGTTGTTCAATTCCTGGATGTGTTCTTGGAAACGTTTTTCGAAACTTCTTCCAGTTTGGCCTATGTAAAATTTTGTGCAATTGTTACATGATAGTTTATATATTCCGCATTCAAGTTCATTATTTTTATGTATTTTTAATTGTTGTTGTAATTTATGGTTGGTTTTGTGTGCTGTTGTATATCCATATCTGTTTAATATTTTATTCATCGTATTACTGGTATTATTATTGTATGTAACAGATATGTACTTTTTCGTGTTTTCTTCATTTTTGTTTATATTTAGTGACGTTAAGTTTTGTTGGTGTATTTTATTTTTGATTTTATAGTTGAGTCGATGTATTAAGTTTTCTTGGTATACATTTTCTATTGCGATGTGTATGATCGTGTTTAGTTCTTCTTTATAATTATTGTTGTTCATGGGTATGCGGTTTAGGCGGTCAATCATATGGTTAAATGCAGATATTTTTTGTTGGTATGGATGGTTTGACGTATTATGTATGGTATGATCTGTTTGTGTTTCTTTCCTGTATATTTTGAAATGGTGTTGTTGGTTTATATTTTGAATTGTTAAGTCTAAAAAATTTATGCATTTTGTTGTTTCTATCTCTAATGTAAATTTAATGTTTTGGTGTATACTGTTTATATATTGGTGAAAAATGTCAAGTTGTCTATTCGTGCCGTTGAATAAAATTATTATGTCGTCGACATATCTGTACCAGTATATTATATTCTTCATAAATTTGTTTTTATTATTATTTATATATGTTTTTTCTATATGGTTTAAATATATGTTAGCTAGCGTCCCTGATAATGGATTCCCCATTGCCAAACCGTCGTTTTGTGTGAAAAAATCGTTATTGTGTTGGAAATAGTTTTGTTTGGTTATTTCTTGTAATAGGTTTATTGCTTCTGTGATTTTTCTTTTTTCTATATTATTTTTTATTAATAGATCTTGGGTTATTTGTAATGTTTCCGTGATTGGTATATTTGTGTACATATTTGTAACGTCAAATGATGCTAATTTTGCATTATTTGGGATATTTATTGATCTTATTTTGTCAATTAATTCCAGATTGTTTTTTACGGATTGATCGTTCTCTATTTTAATGTTTTTTGTGAGCCATTGGTTTAGATATTTTGCTATTTTATATGTAGGAGATGTTGTATAATTTACTAAGGGGCGTATTGGTATATTTAGTTTGTGTATTTTTGGAAGTCCAGTTAGTTTTGGTGCTTCAGGTTTAATCATTTTATTGAAGTATATTTGGTGTTTATTTAATATATTGGTTGATTTATTTATGATGTTATTGATGTTTTTCAGGTATATTTTGGTGGGGTCATGATTTAATTGTTGTATGTTGTTGTTGTTGATATATTCTGTTATTTTTGAATTGTAATTTGAGTTTTGGATGATTACTAATGTATTACCTTTATCTGCTTTAGTTATTTGTGCGTCGTTATTTTTTAATTTCTTTTTAATGTTTTTGAGGGTTTGTGTTTCATTGTTTTGTTTCTTTTGTGGTGGTTTTTTTAATTTCTGTCGTAATTCATCTATAACGAGTGTTCTGATTTCTTCCTGGTGTTGACTTTCGGTTTTTAGAATAGCGTTTTCAATATCCAATAATTTTTTTTTAATTTCCTTTTTGTTGTTTATTGGTTTTATGCACAAAATGACTCGTGAGGTACGAATGTGACTATCCGAACATGTGCCTAGACGCAGAAACCCTAGACAGACTGTGGTTTAATAAATCCGATTTAGCTAAACTAGTTTAAGTATTCTATGCAAAAACAAAGGGATTAGCTAAAATTGAGGTTGACACACTGCGACTAATCTCAAAAAATTCACTAAATCAGTTTTATTAAATCGCAGTGTGTCTAGGGTATAATGGAGGGTTTAACGCGACTTCTATTCCTTTATTTACCAATTTACATTCAAGTGTTCAAGACGCTTCATTTTTGTAAATTAAAATGTAGAGTAATTTATTTTCTTTACGCTATTGGAATTTTTCCTCTGTCAGTACTTGTGAGTAGTTTACTAACGCCAACGGAACACGTTAATTAAGTCACACAAATGTATTATGTAAACAGAGTTGCTTATCAGCATAAAGGTGCTATTCCATGGGAAAATTTTACAGAATAGTAAAATTAAAGGAAGAAAAACATATATATTTGCTAGATGGGAGAATGAAACAAAAAATCGAATCAGTAAAAAAATATTTGTGTCTGTAGTTGTGGCACTCCTCTAAAAAGTATCAAATCCGGCTGTTCACACGCAGTTAACACTGCAACACATCATTTCCTCGTTTCTTACCTCTTTGCCTATAAACTAACTGGAGGGGGAAAGTAGTATATAGGCAAACAGGTGAACAGCCGGAATCGAGAACTTTTTATAGGAGTGTCATTAACATACGTATATGTACATACAATTTGTGTATGATGGAAAATAATTCTCGCACACACTAATAATTTTAATAGGATGACGATTTTATGGTAGAGATTTTTTTAAATTTTTTATTCTGTGGCGGAAATTTTTTATAAAAATGAAATTCTGATATGAGTATTAAAAATATTTAATTTTTTAGATAATTTTGAGACGAAAAAATAATCAAATAATACTAAATACTTAATTTTTTTAGCAATTATTGGTTATGTTTTTGTTTAATGTCAAATTTCCAAACGAAAATAAATAAATGAAAATAAATGACGTTTAAATTTTCAAATTTTCATTCCGTACATTTGAAAAATTTATTTGTGCTCTAAAATAAGTGGTTATAAGTGCTGTTTAGTGTTTAAAATAGTAATTAATATAACATAATAAAAGTACGTGAGGGAACGTGACAATTTTTAATCGTAAGGGGCCCTATTCTCGAATTCCACATCCATTTTCCACATGGGTATAAGCAGGTGGAAGAAATTCCCCAAATAAGAAAATGTCTATATCTCATGTGTTTTATACACGAATTACAATTTCCGAACGTTTTGATAAATTTTGACAGATGTCCGTATGTTGAAAATGGATGTGGAATTCAAGAATAGGGCCCAAGGTATTTTTAATCTTTTTGGGTTATTTATTTATGTTGTTGGATAAATATCGACGGGATTTTATAACATTTTTACTACGAATATCCTAACGAAATACGGTTTCTTCTCTTAAATTCTAGTTTGGTTTTGTGCCAAGATCGACAAAATGGATTATGGTGTGTTCAAGGATACAGCATGAATTGATATTTAATAAAATATTATTTAATTTCAGGTAACAAAAAAATAACAATATTGTCAGACGTACGGTTGGTGGACGCAGCAGACATATTTATAGATAACAATAAGAGAGCTGTGACACAATGGCATTATCTATACTATAGTCATTTTGGAGATGATGAGCTTGATATTAGCTGCGAATCAACCTCATCAGCGCCAATTACTCCTACCCTAGCTCAGCAAGACCTCAATCTCGGTATAATCCAATTTCTTCTAATATTTAGTGAACATTTTGATTAATCAATTTCATATTTCAGAATTAATAATTGACGCTGTCAGGGCCCGACCAGCGATTTTGAACATTCGGGACGAAAAATATAAGGACAAGAATGTCAGAATAAGGCTGTGGGAAGAAGTTACCCAAGAATCAAGTAATAATTTATATTTTATTACTTTATATTTTATAGAAAAATTTACAAATTTATTTCATTTTAAAGATTTTGAAGTCAACCCTAGTAATATTGCGCTCTGTAGAAAACAATGGGATACCGCAAAGGCAACATATAGTCTCCAATTGGCTCAAATGGTGCAGCGAAGAAGCCATACAAATACGCCCGCGTTCTTAGATGATGATACAAAGCCCAGAAGGAAGATATGTTAAAACTATAAATTAATCTTAACCTTTAATTTTTGAATGCCTTTTTTTTAGATAATTTTATGAATTTTTTAGCTATTTAAAATAATAAATAAAAAAAAATTATTCAAATTTTCGTCCTTAAAAGGAAAAAAAATCTTAACGTTATAAATTAATCAAGCCCTATTTTTCTTGTTCTAGATCAATAGAACTAGGTGGAGTTCCTGTGTAGGATAGTTCAAGTCCTGAGCCATTATTAAGCAGCAGCAGAAAGAGTAAGTGTAGATAATATTGCATTATATAAGATAATGGTAAAAAATTGAGAATTCAAAATACATGTTTATTAATATTTTTTATTCTTTTTTTTTACAGGGAACGGCTAAAAAACTTGATTCCTACTTAGAGGAATCTTTACAGATAAAACGGCACTACGTGGAAGCGGTAGAGACAATTCAACCACCTGCCCCTTCAACAGCCACTATTGCTTCTCCAAACTCAACAGATGTGGGGGTTGATGGGTTTTTGGCGCAGCTGAAGCCATACCTCACTGGTTTGCGCATATTTTTGCGAATTCAAGCACAACAAGACATTTTGAATGTTAATTTGAATTTTAAATAATTAAATTAAATAAAATAAAACAATTTAGAATACTTTCTTTCTGTGGTATTATTTATTAAAACTTATTTAAAGTAAGTATGTACATGTTTCGGGTATTCTCCCTTCGTCAACTTTTTAAAATATTCTAATTAAAAACTTTAAATTTCGCGCAATATATAATGGTATATGCCACTGTGTGGGATTTGGTCATTTAGCAACATTGGGTTGTTTTTGTGTTTATATATCTCCATCTCCTCTATTCTGTCTAATTTTTCCCCTTTTGGAATTTTGTGAAGAATGGTTTTATGGTGATAGCCGGTGTGTGTGTGTTTGTGTTGAGTTAAATGTTGAGCGAAGTTAGATTTTATATTACGTTTACCAATTTCTTGTGTGTGTTCTTTGTATCTTATTTTGAAATTTCTCCCAGTTTGGCCAATATAAAATGCACTGCAGTCGTTGCAATTTAATCTGTATACTCCTGATTCACAATCAGTTATTGTATTTTTTAGTTTTTGTGAGGTGTTCTATTGTGTGTTTTGTGCGGTATGTAATGTTGTATTCATACTGCCCGAATATTTTGTGTACAAGATTTGCTGTCGGCTTGGTATAGTCAATGGTTATGTATGTTTTATTTATTTGTTCCTCTCTCGTTAGGTTGGAATAAGATCTCAATTCACGTTGTTGTGTGTATTTCCTAATCATGTTATCGATGATATTACTGTTAAAACCATTCTGTGTAGCTATTAGTTTAATGGTATTGGTTTCGTTTATGTAATCTATTTCTTTCATAGGAATATTATTTAAACGATTGATCATATGGCGATAAGCAGACATTTTATGTTGATGTGGATGGTTTGAAGTGTGGTGTATGGTGTGATCTGTTTGTGTGTTTTTCCTATATATCTTAAATTCATGTTTTTTTTCTTGATTTTTTATTATTGTTATGTCCAGAAAATTTATTTGCTGATTTGTTTCTACTTCTAAAGTGAATTTTATGTTTGGGTGTATGTTGTTAATGTGATTGTGAATAATTTTTAGTTGTCTCAGAGTACCGTCAAACAAAATCAATATGTCATCGACATATCTATACCAATAAATGATTCTGCTTTTGATCGTATTGTTATCGTTGAAAATATGTTGTTTTTCAAAGTGACAGATGAATATTTCAGCCAATGTACCTGATATGGGATTTCCCATCGGTAGGCCTTCTGGTTGTTTGTAATATTTGCCGTTATGTTGGAAATAATTTTGGTTCATGGCAGTTTGTAATAAATTTATCAGCTGTTTTACTTCAATTTGGTCAATATTGTTTTTTATTAACAACTCTTCAGTGATGAGTAGAGTTTCGTTTACGGGTATATTGCCATACATATTGGTGATGTCAAATGAGGCAACCTTTCCGCTGTGTGGTATATTGGCATTTTTAATTTTATTGATTAGTTCAGCGGTGTTTTTGATAGAAGAAGAGTCTTCGTGTTTTAATTTTTCTGTTAAATATTTATTTAAATGTTTAGACAATTTATATGAAGGTGCAGTTGTGTAGTTAACAAGGGGTCTCATTGGATTTCCTTCCTTGTGTATTTTCGGCAAACCTTTAAGTAACGGTGCTGAGGGTTTTATCATTTTCATATGATATCTGGATTTTATGTCAATGATTTTGCTGTTTCGGTTAATTGAATTATTTACTTCGGTTTTGTATGTTTCAGTGGGATCAATTGGTAGTTCTACTATGTTATTATCATGAATGTATTGGTCTATTTTCCGATTGTATTCGCTGATTGGCATTATTACCATAGTATTACCTTTATCTGCTTTTGTGATGATTGCGTGATTTTCGGAGATTTTATTTTTTATAGTTTTGATTATTTTATTATCTTTAATGAGGTGCTTATTAGTTGGTTTTGGTGTTTGGTTTTTAAGCTGTTGTACGATCATTTTGCGTATATTATCCCGATGTTGCATTTCTGTTTTTACTATTGCATTCTCAATTTCCAAAGTTGTCTTTTTTCTTCGTTTTTGCTTGGTATGGGTGTGATATTATATTTTAGCCCTTTATTTAATAGTGTAAACAGGGAGAAACTTCAAAATAAGATACAAAGAACACACACAAGAAATTGGTAAACGTAATATAAAATCTAACTTCGCTCAACATTTAACTCAACACAAATACACACACACACACCGGCTATCACCATAAAACCATTCTTCACAAAATTCCAAAAGGGGAAAAATTAGACAGAATAGAGGAGATGGAGATATATAAACACAAAAACAACCCAATGTTGCTAAATGACCAAATCCCACACAGTGGCATATACCATTATATATTGCGCGAAATTTAAAGTTTTTAATTAGAATATTTTAAAAAGTTGACGAAGGGAGAATACCCGAAACATGTACTTACTTTAAATAAGTTTTAATAAATAATACCACAGAAAGAAAGTATTCTAAATTGTTTTATTTTATTTAATTTAATTATTTAAAATTCAAATTAATTAAACATTGTGGTATAAGTGCACAAAAATGGACATATTCCAAAAAATAAATTTTGAATGTGCTCTCCGACGTATGGAAAATCCAGGTATATAAAATATTTATTCAATTTTATTTATCCCTAATTAATTTTTTTTGGTTTTGCAGGGATATGAAAAGAAGTAAATTTCCATAAATTATTTTTATTTATTTTTTGAAAAAGACTGAAATATGTACATATTGATTGTTAAATTGATTTTTTATAATAAAAGACTGATATTGGTAAGGTAAGGTTAAATTTATTGTTTATTATTTTTTTATTATATGTTACTACTTATAATAAAATATTATTTATTGAATTTAATGTTTTTGTTACGTAGAATGTTACGTAAAACAGAAAACGCCGCTTCTTATTACCCCTCATAACTCCGCTTCCATTTACATCAGGATAAATTTGGTTTTCTTATATAAAATTGATGTCTGTGAATAATAAATATACATTTTATTTAATCTGAAATGAATGTATATTAAAGGTTACTCACCATTTTTGTCGGTCCGAGAAGTCATATACAAATTTTAGATTTTAGCAGGCTGCCACTCTACCTGCCCCTCTGCAGAAAAGTAGTCAGCATATCTCTCCCGAGTCAATTTTGCTGAATTGGTGGAATTTCTATTCATTGGTTGAAGTGGCATGAATTTGGTGGAATTATTCTTCGATGTGCCTTAAATTATAGGTTAATGGTGTTATATTTCAATAAATTGTACGTTTACAGTATGTGAATTAAATATTTACCTGGAATGACAACTCTGCTTAGATCTTGATCTAAAAGATCTGGAGTTACATACGCAGAATTGGATGATATCCTCCACCAAAGTAACATCCGCTAAAATTGTCGTTCGCAATATTCTCCATTTAGCTGAAAGAATGCCGAAACAATTTTCTGACTAAGCCGATAATTAAATATTTTAGGTTTTGCATTTTGGATGGTGATAAACGGCTTAATTATATTTTCTGTCATAGCAAAGGCAGTGAATGTATCGCTGACATTGCCTGGTTCAGGTATCCTAAAAAAAAAAAGATAATAAGAAAATAATAAGAAAGACTCACAAATACTTCCAGGGGGCTTCCAGCTTATGTGAAATGTATTCCCGGTTCATAATGTGTTTACTAACGGGAGAGTTTTAGCATACAATTGTTTGCCGAAATTAGTTTATTCCTCCATCACTCTGGCTTCCGGCAGCCCCAATATCGCACCAAGCAAAGTTATATTTATGGTCGCATATTGCCATCAATACAATAGATGAATTTTTTTTTGTAGTTGTAAAACTCCGACCCAGATTTTTTGGTGGCCTAAAAAATACATTATAAAATTAAATTTAATTGAATATTAAAATATTAATTGTCTTACTTGAATAGCGACGTGTTTTCCGTCGATTGCTCCTATGCAATGAGGGAAATTTCACCTTTCCTCAAAACCAGATGCCACCGTTTCAAAATATTCCGAAGATATTTTGGGAAACACATTACCTTGAAGTACAGCTGTTATGCACTTCGTTGTTTCGCTCACAATTCTGTGAATGCTTCTTTGTGAGCATTTATAGGCAATTCCGATGCTGGTTTACGATTCACCCGTTGCGAGATACCTAAAGAATTTTAAATTATTTATTTTACTTTCAAAATATATATACGTATAAGCATATACAGTGCTGGTAAAAAAAAATTGGGCAAACAAATTTATTGCAAATTGGAGTCTTTTTTTGCTAAAATTACAAAACTTTTGAAAGCAATTGGTTTATTGTTTCATTTTAAATACATGTATGACGTAATTTTTTGAAAAAAAAAAAAATTGACCTGCAATTTAGGGGCAAAACACCGAAAAATGCCAAAATATTCAAAATACGTTGATTGGTGTTAAAGTAATGTAATAAATTAAACACTTATTTTTTATTTTTTTTTTGTTTTTTATTGATTTATAGAAGTTCAATCTTTAATATTAATATTTTGTTGGACTGCCTTTTGCTTTTATTACAGCGATACACCTCCGATTCATTGAATTTGATAAATTTTCCAAAGTCGCAGGAAATATGGATTCCCAAATCATCATCAACAAACTTTTTAAAGCTTCAATCGATTCTGGGCGCTTCCTTGCTACTTCTAGCTTCATTATAGACCAAATATTTTCAATTGGATTGAAGTCTGGACTATACGGGGGCCAGCTCAACACATCGGTACTTTTTTCTTCGAAGTACTTTTTTACCTTTAAATGAAGAGATAAGAAAAAAAACAAGTTTTTAACAAATTATTTATGTTTATCTGAAAACCAATTTGTCTATGTACAATTCAAAATTAATAATTCACAATTTTGGCGGTATGGCACGGAGCGTTGTCCTGTTGAAAAATAAATTTGCAAGTCTCGCCAAAAAGCTTTAACGCAGAAGGCTCAAATTCGTTCTGAAGGACCTGTAGATAAACAGCTGCTGTAACGCTGGAACTAAGGAAGCACAATCGACCGGTTTCATTTCCAGAAAAGCATCCCCAGACCATAACTCCTTCTTTTTTCGGTGGAAGTCTTAAAAGACATTCGTTGCTAAGTCTCTCGCCAGGTTTTCTCCTTACGAGAATTCTTCCATCTCCAACATGCAGCTTCAATTTTGATTCATCGGAGAAAATCACATCATTCCACATCTCTGGAGTTCAATTAACATGCTCCTGGGCCCATAGAAAACGTTTTTTTTCACTAGTAATGTGAACTCAGGCTTCTGGACTGGTTTAAGTGCTCTCAAACCAGCTTTAATAAGTCTTTTTCTCACTAAGCCGGCTGAAAATTGTTTTCCCGTTGCTCGCTCAAGATCCTGTCTTATGTCCGATGAAGTTTTGAAACGGTTCCGACGACTTTGTAATAGTATAAAACGATCTTCCACTGGCGTTGTCTTTCTGGACCTTCCAGAGCCTTTCTTTCTTTGTGTACCGCCCATCTCTCGATTTTTTTTAATATTCCACGCCACAGTACTTTTAGGAATGTTTTATCTTTCACATATTTCACGCGTGGTTAAATTTTGTCGCGCCAAAATCAACATATTGCTTTTACACTGGTCACTAACTTTTCCCATTTTTTTAACTAAAATTGCATTTTATTCTTTATTTGTCTAGGATCACTTACTGAATAACTTAATCTTACAAAATATGCACTATTTATACTCAAAAAATAAATTACAGGCAAAAAAACATCTGCACCCTAATGACGGCCAAGAACGGTAGGCGTAAAAAAAAATAATTGCTTGCCCAATTTTTTTGCACATCAGTTGCGGGGTTGTACCGGTGTAATAAAAGCAAAAGGCAGTCCAACAAAATATTAATATGAAAGATTGAACTTCTATAAATCAATAAAAAACAAACAAAAAAATAAAAAATAAGTGTTTAATTTATTACATTACTTTAACACCAATCAACGTATTTTGAATATTTTGGCATTTTTCGGTGTTTTGCCCCTAAATTGCAGGTCAATTTTTTTTTCAAAAATTACGTCATACATGTATTTAAAATGAAACAATAAACCAATTGCTTTCCAAAGTTTTGTAATTTTAGCAAAAAAAGACTTCAATTTGCAATAAATTTGTTTGCCCAATTTTTTTTTACCAGCACTGTATGTATAAAATTTCTAATTATATATTATATTTATAATAATGCTTACCGTAGCGTCACCGCCAACTGGGACTCAAAGGTTCTCTAACAACAGCTCCTTTTCCAATTAACGACCATCGACAGTAATTCATCAAATTGCACCACATTAATTCGTGTTTACGTATAGAACAGCTTCGGATCTTGTCGGAGCTCACTTAAGACGCTGTTAAAAGAGCCATATTGGGTTCGCTCCAAATAATACGGCCGTGCCCAGAACTTCCTTTTTTTTGGTGTTTTTTTAGTTTGAATTAAATTTAATTCAACATATCTTTCATCGTCACTGCCAAATATGATGTTCAACGGACCCAAATAAACATCCAGATTCACTTTATCAACCATATTGTCGTTAATTTCCACTTCACTTATTTAAATATTCACAATTAAATCTGCAACAGGGAATAATTTTGATTTTTTGTACGTTAAATTACAATAGCTGTCAAAATTCCCCTTAAAACTTTTGCTATAAAAAAAAAACAAAAAAAAAACCTTGTCTTTGTCTATTATATGGTGTTTGATTTTTTTTTCTCTTTTTGACGTATTTTACTATTCAGTAAAATTTTCCCATGGAATAGCACCTTAATTCGCCTCGAAATGTTTTATTTTTGAAAATTAACAAGGGATTCACAATGAAAAAACTTAGTTTCCGTTAAATGCAAATGGTCACAACGTACAACTGTAGTAGTAGTCTGGAACCACGGATGGCAAAAAATTATATCGTAAGCTACCAACAGTTTGTATCAACACAAATTTGCTTTACTGTCTCTAATATCCCAGTGACCCATCATACATTTATTTGCAAAATTTCACTTAATCATCATAATAAAGAAATGGAAAAACTTTCAATTTCATTTTCCATTCGACTGCTGCAATTGAAGAGCAAGTATGACGTGTTGGCGAGTCCGAACGAAGATCGATTTAATTTGAAACCATTAAGCAAAAAAAAAAAAAAAAAAAAATCGCTAAATAATTGGAGTGAAAATTATATTAATCAGCAGCAAGTGAATTTAACTGTTATACACTTTTTTGCGTCTTTATTTTATTACACACACACACACACACACAGAAATTTCTAATTTTTGTTCAATTGAAATTGAAATTAATTTTTTTCTTCACGATTTAATAGCGGCGGAATCGGAATGAAGGTCAAGTTTATAAAGTTAATTTAAATTTATTAAACAATAAAAAATAAAAAAATTGATTAACATAAAAATTAATAGCAGAGATAATTTTAAACGGTTTAGCTTGATATCTCGGTGCTACAACAAAAAAAAAAAAAAAATCGAATTAAAATGTTTGCTGCGTTTGATATGTAAATTTAATCTGCATCCGGATTACGGCGTATGTGTATGTTAATAAAATCGGATATCGTTTACACTACATGAAATTTTAGACACAATTTCTTTTATTGCTTGCATTTTAATCCAGATCAGATTACCTTAGGCGATATAATCAAACCAATCTTGTGTTTTACGTAATATTTTGCTTTGTCATATATACAGCAAACAAACAAAGATCTTAGTCGTTCATAACGTTATGAGACATATCGCATATATACATCAGAAGCAAAAAAAAAAATCTGTCATGAATTATTTATGTTTTCTTATTAATTTCTATTCAATTCGAAACACTATAATAAAAAACATACAACTCATTCTACTTTCTTTCAAATTTTTAGCTGGAGGAGAGATCAATGACTTTTACCTAGCGCAAGCCTTTTGAATAATATCTGTATCAATATTATGCTTTTTTTTTAGGTTTGGAGACAAAAAGTTATGTGTTCAAGTCAAGCATACCTGTAACGAACCCAACAAACATGAAGAATGAAAGTGGATGTGATTGGGATTGTTGTTTGTACGAACTTTTACTTATGAAATCGTTTGTATATTATAGGTATGTATGTGTAAGGTGAGCAGTCTTATTATGTATGTATCATGTACAAACAAATATTTTGAGCGAAAGTATTTAACTTTTATCTGTCAAAGTTCAAGGTTAGAGAAAAACCGATAATTTTTGCAATAAGGAAATTTAATTTTAGTTTTAATTTTGGTTGGTGAATTTTTAATTAATTTAATTAGATTTTGTTTACGAGCTGTGACAATTAAAATTGCTATACTTATAGACATATGCCAATCGATATGTGCGAAACTTTAATTTGAAAGTTATGATTTGCTGTACTTTACACTTCCTACTTTTGACTTTTACAGAAAATTATAGCTGTAGTAGGCGAAATCGTGGCCCGGTCGAAATGGCCTTATCATTAAGGCCCGTTGTACATTTCAGCTAAGCTAAGCGAGAAACGCAGTTTATATTAGCATAGTTTAGACCGCTTAGCTCACGCCGTTGCACATTTCAACTAGTTACATGGCTCACACAAACATTGAGTTTTCTGCATAATTCATTTATTATGATTTATGACACGATACCTAATATAACCAAGTAGCCTCGAGTTAGCAAGGCGAAGACAACTCGAGCTAAGATATTTTGCATCGCTCTAAACAAAAAACATAGCTCGCATAGTTTAGCTCAAGTGTACAACGTTCGCTATGGTCCTTCGAAGCGAAAAACCAACCGGCAATTAATCAAATAAACACGCAATTATACATTCAACCGTGGATAACAAAAACCAGCAGATAAAAATCCAGCGAATTTCATCAATATCCAGAAAAACCACCACATTCTATCGAGAATTAAGCAATGGAAGAGCTTCTTCAAAATCAAGAACAAAATGGAACAAAAATCACCACTCTACAAACAAACTACAACAAAGATGGGGAGAGCCGAAAAACCAAAAAATATTTGGAAGGTAAAATCGAACAGCTAAAAGCACTTTACGTTGAATACGTAAAAGCAGATGAGCAAATTCAAAGAAGTGATCCACCACTAGATATAGATCATGCATATAACGTTGCAAGAACAGTGATTTCATATACTTACCAAAAATTTACCGAAGATATGCGACGTCGGCTTAACAGCGGTCCACCATCTACGCCAACACCACAATCCAGTCTTGAGTTCGCCATTCCATCAATAGAAAAAATCGATGTTCATCAGACAACCGAAATCTCAGATGCACCATCAAAGATCCTGGCAAACTAACAACAACTCATTGAAGCAAATGCTTAAAAGACAGGACCTCAAAATGCGAGAAATGTACAGAGAAATTGACAATGCAAAGGAAATTCTTATAGAGCAGCAAGGGAAACAAGCAATGCAATTCTCTCTACAATACAGATCATTGACAAACCTTAAGAAATATGTGTTGAAGCATCAGACGATGACCAAGACGAGTTGGAGTATTTTACAAAGGAATATTATGAAACCTTAAGAAGAGAGTACACCAAGATGGCAATAAGAATGACAACTGCGACAGAAGAGAATACAACAAAGGGTGATACGGAGATGGAAATAAAGTTGAAACCTATAGAAATACCCGTATTCTATGGAGATTATATGAAATGGGGTAGCTTCTCAGAAATCTTTAACAAATTGATAGATCAAAATCAGCGGCTATCCAATACCTACAAAATCAATTATCTGAAAACACATTTAACTGGAGCAGCGGCTAAACTAATTTGTCATCTAGAATCGACGGCAGATAATTATGCAAAAGCTTGGAGTATATTAAACAACCGATACAATAACAAAAGACTGCTCATCTCAGCTTACCTAAATACATTGCTGAACCAACCAACCATTACTACTGAGTCGTCATCTGCAATTAGAAATATGCATGACACCACTATCGAGTGCCTACACGCGATTAAGAACTTTGGAATAAACGTCGAGTCCTACGAAAGTTCACTTAAAAACCCATGTGAATTTCAAGAAACAACCGAATTCCTGAAGTTCCTTGAACAAAGATTCAAGACTTTAGAAATATCGTACAGTAACAAGAGTTATACACAACCACCTAAAAGTCAACCAGTGGAACAAATATTCGCCTCAACAACGGTACAAAGCATTTGCATCTATTGTCAGAAAAATCATTCAATAGAGACCTGTGAAAGATTCAAAAAGGTGTCATCGTCCGACAGGAGTCAAATTATATTATTACATAATGTATGTAGAAGGTGTTTTGCTACAACACATCAAATACAACAATGTAAAAGTTCTATAAGATGTTTAATGTCTACATCATACCATTCTTCATTCGCCAAACTCTCATAACAAAAATCAGATGGCCAAGAGATAAAAGGTTTTAAACTCGAAGCAAAAATAAACAGTCAGACCGAAAGTGTCTTATTAGCAACAGCTTTAGTCAGCGCAGCCAAACATGATGGAAACCAAACAACATTAAGAGTCTTGATAGATCCAGGCTCCAATGCAACTTTTATAACGGAAGAAGCAGTACAAAGATTGAAGCTAAAAGGTAATATAATACATTGGAGAAGTACGAAAGATAGTCAGCCTCAAAATCCAACCAATTATAGCTTCCAAATTTGAGCTATTCCTCGACGCCTTGGTATTCCAAAAGCTGACAAAACTACTACCAGATCCAGAGGTGGAAACGGGAAACTGGCAACATCTCAGCAACATTGCCTATGCAGATCCTAATTATAATAAACCAGGTTCAATAGATATTTTACTTGGGGCCGATTATTACCCAAAAATCATATTGAACAATATTATAAAAGGGGGCCCCGATCAACCAATAGAACAGAAGACCGAATTAGTATGGATTATTTTCGGAAAGTGCAAGAACTACATCACCCAGAGACACAGAATACAATCAATGGTGTCTTATTTCGACCTAGAAAACCAATTAAAAAAGTTTTGGGAAATTGAAGAAGTTGGACAAGAGTGCGAATTTACTATTGATGAAGCAAAATGTGAGCAGCATTTTCAGAATACATGCGAGAGGTAGGTAGATGGAACGTACTAAGTTGCATTACCATTCAAGGAAGATAACTTCACATTAGGCGAATCAAAGAAGAAAGCGGCAGCCCGACTATTTCAAGTGGAAAGAAAGTTAAACAAAAATTCGACAATGAAGAATGAATATAACAGTTTCATGGAAAAATACATTGTGGTAGGCCATATGGAAGTAATAAACAATCAGGATGATGTGGACAGAGGTTATTTTTTACCACACCGTGCAGTCATGAAACAAGACAGTTCGACAACCAAGTTAAGAGTAGTTTTTGACGCTTCTGATGAGATGAGAAGAGGTTTAGACATGTGAGAATGCGCCCCACAGATCAAATCTATCAATTAATACTATGGAGAGATCAACAAGGCAAGATCAGCACTTATAAGGTGAAAACGGTGTCGTACGGATCAGCAGCAAGAAATCGAAACAAAGTGGATTTCAAATGTCAACCAATTACAAATGCTAGAGGAAATTAGGCTACAAAGATGGATCAGGCATGACAAAGATGAGCTAGGTGAACTGCACGGTTTCTGTGACGCATCGGAAGACGCATATGCAGCTGTAATTTAATACAAATCTGGTAAGGCCGATGATAGCAAGGTGACCATAGTGATTGCAAAAACCAAAGTTGAACCATTAAAGGCAAAATTAACAATTCCCAGATTGGAGTTGTGCGCTGCAGTGCTTTTAGCAAAACTGCTAAGAAAAACAAAAAAAGCGTTACAGCTGCCTGATATCAAAACATTTGCGTGGACAGACTCTATGATAACTTTGGGTTATGTCAGAGGTCAGTCAAAATTCAGTCTATATTATCTCCACTACAATGAAATTATGTAAAATCAGAGGACAACCCGGCAGATTGCGCATCAAGAGGCCTAAATGCTTCAAAGTTACTAAACCACCAATTGTGGTGGAGTGGCCCAATCTGGCTTAAGAATCCACAGGACACCTCGCCACAACCACAGATTGCAGAAGCCACAGAAGAGAAGATCAAAATATCATCTACACTAATTGCCACGAACAACGAAGAAAATGGTATATTATGTGCTATAGAGCGCTGTTCATCACTCACTAAGGCAGTAAGGATCATCGCTTATGTCCTTAGATTTGCTTGCAAAAAGAACAACTACGTCTTTACCGAGATACCTGACAACTAAGGAACTTAATGATAGCCAAATGTTAGCAATGAAACTAACGCAACAGTTAGCATTTAAAATAGAAAAGAACCAACTAGAACCTCAAATTAAATCTTAACTTCGATCACTTGATCCAAAAATAGATGAGAATGGGTCTAACGTCAGGATTGCTTTCAATTCTCAACATCCAATAATACTGCCTTGTAAGAGTCACTTAACTTGGCTCCTAATAGATTATGCACATAAGATGACCCTACACGAAGGAAAGACGCTTACACTGGCTTTTATTCGGCAAAGGTACTGGATTATTAAAGGTCCATTAGCAGTAAAAACTTACATCAATAAATGCATAATCTGCCACAACAACGCGTGCAAACCTTAAATCAAATGATGGGAGATCTTCCAATAGCGAGAGTAACTCCCACAAGGCCTTTTACTCATACTGGAGTAGATTATGCTGGGCCTTTCCAACTATGGTGTTCACCAGGTCGAGGTCGCAAGAGCTATAAAGGTTACCTAGCAGTATTCATTTGCTTCGCAGTAAAAGCTATTCACATAGAAGTAGTAAGCGATTTGTCATCAGGAGGTTTCATAGCAGCATTTAAACGTTTCACAGCACGTCTTCAAAACTTATGCGGAACGAACTCATACATGCAGTAAAACAACTATCGGGAAAATAGGGTACTCAATGGCATTATATACCACCAGGAGCACCATATGTGGGCGGACTTTGGGAATCAGCTGTTAAATCTATCAAACACCATTTGCATAGGATAATTGGACAATAACATTTAACATTTGAAGAAATGACTACGGTAGTTTGCCAAATAGAAGCATGCTTGAATTCTCGACCACTATTTCCGATGACATCTGACCCTAACGATTTCACGACATTAACACCAGGTCTTTTTCTCATTGACGAACCTACGACCGAAGTTCGCATCAAGGAAATCTCGATCCTCTAATTTTGACACCACACCAATTTCTGGAACAGATTAAACAAATCATACATAATCTAAAACCCAATCAGGATGCCCCGTGCCGTAACTTAGACATAGCAGCTATATATAAGATAATCGACGTCAAAACAATCAAAATTGAAGAAACCGTAATCTTTGAAATTAAAATTCCACTGGTACAGAGATCACGATATGCGTTATACCACGTTATACCAGTTCCCACGATCCACCAGCAAGAATATGTCTACATCATGCCATCTTCTAACTACTTGATGGCTGGACTACAACAAAACCAATACATGGCCCTAACTGCGGATGAGTTCAATACGTGTAATTGCCTTAACGGGGAATATTTTTGTGCTGTTCATCAGCCGCTATATGAATACAACACATATACAACTAGCTGTGAAATAGAACTACTCAAACAAAATGGTGACATTCCGAAGAGCTGTCAGATTCACAAGATGGACGTTACTACGCTATGGATTACTTTACATAGATACAATGCGTGGATATTATGCGATGAAATCAAAAACCCTCGGTAACTTAATAGGCGAAGATAACAGCAATGGAGTTATCGAAACCACCACTGAATTCATTGAAGGAGAAGGGATTTTAGAACTTGATCCAAACTGTGTTTTAAAAGAAGATACGTGTACAGTGGCAGGATATGGGACATTTAGCAGTAGATTTGTTCTTTTCTTTATGCCGCAATTTAATTTAAGTGATAAAGTACATAGACACTACCCGATATTCGTAAAAACAAGCTCAACAGGCATCTTGTCGGAGATCAATACCATTGAAGCTTCCCTCCAAGACCATAAGAAACATTTAGAGTCAGGCAATCAATTTACTCATTCCAGCAGTTTTGGTTACAGTTACGTGGTGCATGTGCAGAAAGATCAAACCTCCAGCCCCACTACATAAGCCATAGCAGTTGACCTCATAATCCGCAAGTGGGCCCGGGGAATATGTTACCAATTCATTAGGTAACATGGAATAACCGTACAACAGAATCATATGACAAATTTACGTAATAATTTGTTTTCTTTATAATATTTGTATCATGTCACACAACACCTTTTTTCCGGCCAAAGCAATTCTGTTTTAATATGTTAACTAAACGTTAATTTTTTATTATAAAATAGTGTAATATGAATGAATGAAATTTTGTATAAAAAGACGAGTAAATAAAATTTAAAGGCAGAATAAATTTAAAACTAAAACAAATTGTTTGTTCTCCACATATAGCCCACATCGCGTAGCTTAGCTTAGCTGAAATGTGCAGCGGGCCTAATGCCCATAAAAATATCCAAAAATATCCTCCATAAATAATAATACCATTTATATTCCTTCAACAAGCCTATTTGGACAACAAACGGAAATTATTGTACAATCAACAAAATAATTTCATCATCTTCGATAGCCAACTTCTCATCAATTTACGTATAATCATCATCAATTTACGTATAATCATCATCAATTTACATACTACCCGATATGTATTAATCATCAACGCTTAGGTCTACGGCAAAACTAGAGGCAAAACGGTTACTAACGGTCCAAATAATTGAGAAAATCCTCTCATCACTATAGCGACGACGATATCATCACCGCGAAACAACAAATTATGGCAGCTGGACTTGGTAAATCCACAGTTCAACACATGTATATCTACTAAAACTACTACGCCGGAGCTGACATCGATTCAGACCACTTCATGGTAGTTGCTGAACGTTTGCTGCCGAATTTCTCGTCTGTCCACAACAAAAAATCGTCGTTTCCAGCATATCACTCATTAGACCTAAAAATCTCCGGTTGAAAGATGATTGCTATTGGTGCTATTTGGGAGAAAGATTGCGCACGCCAACAAAATCTATCACAAATAGCAAGACAATCTCATAGCGCCGACATGATTGAGAGAAAAATCTCCAACCTGATATGAGATCAGAGGAAATGAGAATAGCGTGAGCAACTGATACGCTACATTGCAAATTCTAGTCTGAGAGATTGATATCGTAGCATAAGAGAAATAGCTACAGACTACATTAGTAGCAGCCCTATTTGCGATGAATCCGGTGAATTAAGCGGATACACTAAATCTGTCCTCGAATTGTAGCGGTTTTATTTCCTTCGCTGCTAAACAGACCGGCACCACATTTTGAGTAACAACATCTCTTACTTTAATGCGATATGATTATCGCGATGACACCACCACCTCCTGCATCATCGGCATTCGAGATCGGTTAAACTACAACAAATACCGTGCTGTAGCTTTGCTGAACATAGGCTACATGATTTTGGCCAACAGCCGCGGCAAAATCTGAAGTGAGATCATCTGTTTGGATTACACCAAGTCCAACTTTGGCCAGACTTGACAATCTGTCATTCGTCAGCTTGCTTGCTTCTTCCTGAAGCAGCAGTTTGCATCATGTCGAGCCAGTTCATCGGCTTTTATATTCCCTGTACTTATGAAATGTTCTGGCACCCATATAATATGGATATTGAACTGATCTGTCATCTCGTTAAGAGATGAGAGACAGTTCTGGACTACTTTCGACGTGAGGAGGTGAGTGTGCGAATATCACAAGCCGATATTGCATTATACCTCAACCAGTCTACGACTTCCTTTGTGGGAGTTACTTCAGCTTGGAAGATGCTACAGTAGTCGGGGAGATGGAAGGAGAGAATAGTTGAAATTATAAAACATGACTTTTATCTTTTATATATTTGACTCGAATGAATGTATTCTATTCACCACAAACAAATGTCAAAATAATAATGCAGGGTTACCTGCTATTACATCAGAATGAATTATCAGAGTTGTTGTTTTTTTAACACCCTCACTTTACAATTCTCAAATTCAAAAACTATTCAGATTATTTTAACAAACTATCGTTAATTCAAATCTTAAAGAAATTTTAAATTTTAACCAATAAAAAATATTACATTAATTTAACAATATCCAGTAAATTAAACTTTAAGAAAAATAAACAGATTTTACTTGATTTATCTAAATTAGATCAAAGATAAATCACATCTTATTGCAAATTCATGAGTTTATTGCAAAAAACTTGCTTGTCTTTGGTGATTGCCTTCGTTAAACCATCAGCAACCATTTCGTCAGTCGAAACATACTTGATGTTAATGGTTGAATCCTTAACTTTTTCACGTAAAAAATGATACTCGATATCGATATGCTTAGAACGTTGTCTGAACCCATCTGATTCGGGTAATTTAATTGCTCCCTGGTTGTCACAGAAAATCGTTGTCGCAGTATTGATTTCATCAAGAAAATCTGAACAAAATTGTTTCAACCAAATTACTTCCTTGACCGACGTTATTGCCCCATTGCACATCTTAAATACATAGCCTGTGCACGATCGCCGTTTATCGATGTCGGATCCCCAGTCCGATTCTGAATAACCAACCAATTCACTATCACTTTCGTTTGTGAATGTTAACTTGTAATCGATAGTGCCCTTTAAATATCGAAAAATTCTTTTGACTGCCTTCCAATGAGCCAAACTATGATTCGTATTAAATCGGCTGACATCATTAACCGCAAATGCCAAATCTGGACGAGTGCCTTGAACTAAATATAGCAATGAGCCCACAGCCTCCTGATATGGCGCATTCTTGACTTCCTCGCCATTAATTTTACTCATCGGCATATTTAATGACAAATTGGCGGTTTGCATTCTTGCATGCCAAAACGTTTAAATATTTCCTCAGCATACGCAGATTGATCCAATTGAATTTTATCTTCGCCTTGAGTTATGCGAATGCCAACACATTCTTTAACCGGTCCCATGTCTTTCATCTTGAACGCTGTACTCAAAGCCCCTTTTATTTTCTTCAATTGAGCTTCGTCCTTCCAAAAAATGAGTATATCATCAACATAAATGGCCAAAATTAAGTGATTACCCTTGATGAAGTAAACACACGGGTCCATTTTTGATTTCTCAAGACCAAATGACTTGAGTGCTGCTTCGAGTTTCATGTTCCATTCTCTACCAGCTTGTTTTAGTCCGTATATTGCCCGATTTAGTTTGCATACTTGCTTGGTTCCATCATTATATTTTTCAGGTTGCTGCATATTAAATTCTTCATGAAGTTCACCCTGAAGAAAGGCAGTAACAGCATCCATCTGATGAACCTTTAACTTGTGTTTCACAGCAAATGCCATCAATACTCTAATCGATGGATACCTTACTACAGGTGAATATGTCTGTTCATAATCCAGACCATAAACCTGAGAACAACCCTTGGCAACCAATCTCGCCTTGTGTCTCACAATATTATACCATCGGAATCTGTTTTCGTTTTTAAAACCCATTTCGATCTTATAGCCTTTCTGCCTGACGGTAAATCGACCAATGAACACGTTTCATTTTCCATTAATGAATTTATTTCATCCTGCATTGCATTTTTCCAATCTACTGCATCATGTCTCGACATTGCTTGTTTAACCGAGACTGGATCATCTGCTTGATTGTTGATCATTGTTTTGCATGTTAGTTCAGCAACATATTTTGGATTTGGTTTTGGTGTTCTTGATGAACGGCGAACTTCTCTGGATGGTGTTATTGACTCATCTGGATTGTAATCTGGATCATTAGGACCAATAACTGACGTATATCTGTCATCACTCGATATAGCTTATACATCTGACATTGTTGTACTCATTTCCTCTTCCAATAATGATTCGTTTTGCTCATCTCTGTCATTAACATCACTTGCATTATCCCTCACTGAATGTATTTCAGCCGGTGCTTCATGGAAAATTACATCTCTACTAACAGTTAATTTTCTTGTTGATTTATTTTTGCACCGATAACCTTTCTTTTCATTATCATAACCAACAAAAATCATTTTCGTTGACTTCTGGTCCCATTTTTTACGTTTTTCTTTAGGTATGTGCACCATAACAGGAGAACCAAATGTTTTCAGATCACTTAAATCAACTTTAGAGCCACTCCACACTTCTTCCGGAGTTGTATCAACCAACAATGATGATACTGATCTGTTTATTATATAAACAGCCATATTGACCGCTTCAGCCCAGTATGTGACATTTAATTTCGCATCAATTAACATGCATTTAGACCGCTCGACTATCGTTCTATTCATTCTTTCTGCTGTATCATTTTGCTGTGGCGTGTAAACATTCGTCAATTGATGTTCAATACCATTTTGCTTGTAGAAATTGATGAATTCACATGAACAATGTTCGGTTCCATTATCAGTACGTAAAATTTTAATTTTTCTTCCACTTTGTTTTTCAATCCACGTTTTAAATTCGATGAATGTTGTAAAAACTTCCTTTTTAGACTTCAGAAAATAAACAAAACATTTTCTGCTAAAATCGTCAATGAAAATCAGAAAATATCTGGCACCACCGATTGATTTGTTTTCCATCGGCCCACATAAATCTGAGTGAATCAGATCCAGTTTATTTTTACTATGGGTTACCATATGCACACGTTTCGCAAGCTTGAATCATCGATATATCGTCTGCAAACTTTATTCCGGAAACCACACCATCTCGCATTTTACACAAATCTTTGTGATTTATATGCCCAAGCCGCTTATGCCAAACCATAGAGTTTTCTTGTTTCGTCGTCAACATACATTTTTCGACACCACCATCAATTTTGTAAATAGCATCAATTGGCCTGCAATTTATCAAAGGACACATTTGATCATCATAGACGGTGTTGGGGTACCGCCATGAACAATAGAAAATATTAATTTCTAATTTGTTCCAATGAACAGCTGGCACTTTAATCCCAAGTTAATTTGTTGAAATATTTTTCTTAGTAGTTAGAATAAATGAAAAACTCGTTTCCCAAACACTCGACTTATAATTCACAATATTTTATTTGCTGTTATGATTTGGCTTTACAAATATTTAAGTTTTTAAGCTTTGATGTTACTATATTGAAATATGACAAAAGATTGCATTCAGAAAGGAAAATTATTATTCTAATTAAAATTACAAAATGTCAACCTCGAAAAAACCATTAGGATTACCTTGTTCGAAATTATGGCCTAATAATGGGTTTTTCGATTGTCATGTAAACATAGCTTAAGTTGCTATAAGATTAAAGTAAACTGTACTAATTATACAAATAATATGGATTTGAATTATTCTACTGTATACTGTAATAAACAACAATAATAATAATTGAAGTGACATTTCGTATAAAATTAAATTGTGTTTACAATGGTGATATTATTGTTATTCACTAATTATTATAATAAATTAAATTAAAAATATGGATTCTTCAACTGAAGTTAAGTACAATACATAAGTGTTTTCTATCTTATAACTAATTGTGTTTAATTCTTTTTCAGCTGCTGAACAGACGGTGCAGCCCTCACTGTTGAAAGTAATTGTATTTCCTTTCTCAACCATTTTCGATATTGATAGTAAATTCGCCGATAATTCAGGAACATGTAGATCTTCATCCACTTCAATATCAAAATGATTTACCCTGAGGTTCACCTTGCCTTTTCTATTTACCGTCATGGTTGAATTGTTTGCTGCTGTAATTTGATTTACTGTAGACGTGACACGATTTTTAATCAAATTTTCTATGATTTTAATATGTTCCGAAGTTTGTAAGAGAATTCAATCCAGTTTCGAACTGATGAGCTTATGATTATGAAAAAAATCAATCTTCTCATCAGGCCGCGGCGACTGGACTGATTATACCACAATTTACATTCTATATCAGTCCAGTCGCCGCTGCCTGATGAGAAGATTGATTTTTTCATAATCATAAGCTCATCAGCAACATTTAAAACTAAATATGACAAAGCCTGATCAAGTTTTTCCTCTTTGTCTTCAACAGCAATGGGATTTTCTTCGGTTGATATATCATTCTTTACAATACAATTCTTCAACTTGTGCAATGCCAGGAAATGTTTCATAGCAAATGACCAGGAATCATAGTTTTCGCTGCCTTTCAGCTTTTCCAAATTACCATCCAGCTTTGACATTCTGTATCCTTTGTCTTAAGAATTCAAGAACGATTTTACGATATACAGTTCACAAATTAATTATTTTATCCTTTTGCACAAATTTAAACTATAATTGATTATTAATTTAGCCGGATGCCGCAGAATCTAAAGGATTCTGGGACCATAACCTGTTGAAATTATAAAACACGACTTTTATCTTTTATATATTTCACTCGAATGAATGTATTTTATTCACCACAAACAAATGTCAAAATAATAATGCAGGGTTGCCTGCTATTACATCAGAATGAATTATCGGAGTTGTTGTTTTTTTTAACCAGAATTAACAAAAGTTCCTCGCAGAACTGGCGAGACTTTCCCCTCCCGTTTCGAACCATCAATGAAGAAGTTTATAACTCCTGGTTCCAAAACTGCACCCATCATCCAGTCCTCTCTGGATGGGATCCTAGTTCTGGACTTTGTGTCGAAAGATAGTGACGGGACAGTACAGTCGGTGGTCTTGGGAATTTGTTTGTTACACAATATAGATGAATGCCCTGTATTATTGCAGGTCCACATTGGGGTGGATTTTAGTCGTATGGCAGTACAAGCTACCAACTGTTTCCCCAAGATATCTAGAGGAGTCAAAAATAGCAGAGTCTCCAGTGCTTGAGTGGATGTGTTCCTCAGTAGGCCACTTCGGGTTTTTGTGTGGGTTCACATTCAACCAACAGCCATTGGCCCATAGTGAAATAATGCCCAGGACATTTTGCATAAGCTCACTAAGGGTGCCGGGATATTTGCCACGAACACCAATAGAAACATCATCCGCATAGGCGGATAACCTTGAAGCCATTTTCCTCAAGTCTTAGCAACAGATCAAATTTGAAAGTGCCCGATTTATAGCCCCTGAAAGCACGTTGTTAAAGGCCCCCTCAATATCCAAAAGGGTTACCATTGCGAAGTCTCTACTCGAAAGATTTCTTAATGAAATATATAAGAGAATGAAGAGCAGTGTCTACAGATCTCTCCTTGAAATAGGCATGTTGAGTTTTAGACAACTTTTCCGGCACAATTGTGCCCCTAATATGAGCTTCTATTTGTCTTTCCAGTGTTTTAAAAATGAAGGAAGACAAGCTAATCGGTCTAAGGTCTTTGGGATTGCAGTGTGAGCGTTTTCTACCCTTAGGTATAAATACAACCTTCACTTCCGTCCATTTACGGCCGTTGAAGATAATTTGAGATGGAAAGAACAGTTGATAGTACGTATAGCCTAGACATTTTCGAAGACTCCTGAATTTTGCCACAGTATAGTCTTCAAGATTTGTTCTTGGCACTTCTCAATTGATATTTGTAAATTATGAGGACATCCTTATAGGCGTCCCAGACTACAGCGGCTTTTGTTTTCTTTGCTGTTTTGAAGAGTCTTTTCCATTTTTGACGTGGCCGAGATTTACCCCTAGGCATGCTAAGAGGACTAGAGCACAGTATCGCTTCATTAAAAGCGCCGGACACCTCGTCCACTAAGCCATCTAGCTCTTGGCGCAGTTTTTGGAGGTTTTGGCACCGGAGCTGGTAGTGAATTACCCAGAATTGTTCTAAAGATATCCTAGTTGGTTTACCTCCTATTTCTGTAGATTGGACTTTTTGAAGAAGCCAAGTCCATTTCAAATTGAAGATAACAATGATCAGAAAATGAGTGGTCCTCCGACACTTTCCAGTTTAATGGACTAATCGTCAAAAAGGTTGAGACAATATACAATACCTGCTGTCTATTTCTAGTTATAAAAGTCGGCTTATTGCCTATGTTACATATGTGAAGATTAGTACTTAAAATTTAATCCACCTCGTTCATTTGTGTCCGTACTTCCCCAGATCGTGTGATGAGAATTTGCATCACTCCCCAGGATGACTCCAACCTTGCGCTTTTGAGCCTCTAGAATTAGTTCACCTAGAATGATTGGTGCAATATCCATTTCATCATAAGCTAGTTAAAGGTAAGCTGATATTAGCCAGAGGTTTCGTTTATCGACCTCAATGCTGACCGCTGCTACATCTACATTGCTGAAATTTGATAGCAGAAAATAACTTATGTTATTTTCAATGAGAATGCACGACCGAACCCTACCTGTAATATGATAATTATACCGGTTATAGTTAGATAATGATAAAAGTATTAGATACGTTTTAAGGTTAGCACAAGAGTGATGCGGATTTATTTTTTATTCAATATAACAAGGTTTTCCATACATACTAGGTTTCTATTTACCAAGATGAGTATACTATGCTAGGTTACATATTTATGTTACATCCCTCTTTTTATATAGTACACAATTGAAATTTATAAATTCAATCTAATAGGTAGTTTTGATATTCTACCTGATCTGGTTCTATACCCCTGTTGCTCTGGAACATTTCGTGTTGGTCCACCAGTAGATCTCAGTGTAACATTATCTTTATTAAATGACCTTTGCTTGTCATTTGGTACTGCTGGACTTTCTATATTGGCTGACGGTAAGTTTGGGATGATGGTGGCATCACTCTGAATATTTGCTGAAGTCTTTTTAAGATGATGCGAATTTCTTCGATATGTTCGACCGTCTGTTTCAACTATAAATGACCTCGGTTTTCCCGCTGATTTGATAATATTGCCAGATTTCCAATCTTTTGGTCCGATTTGTATCCTAACCTGATCTCCTGCTTTTAGTGGTGCAGCTGGTTTGCTCGTTTTATCCGCATAATGTCGTTTTATCCGCATAATACCTTAGTAATTACCCTAGGCTTTAGTTGATCAAATGAAGACGGAATAGTTGACCGTGTAACTCGGCTCATTAATCTCTCGTTCGGTGATTCAATCGATTCATTTCTTGGCATATTTCTAAAATTAAGTAATGCCAGTTCAACTTCAGTTTTGTCTATACAACATTTTTTTAGCATATTCTTCGCTGTTTGCACGTTTCGTTCCGCTAAACCATTAGACCTCGGAAATAGTTCTGTGCTCAAATTTCCAGATCGTTGCAAAATCACGAAACTGTTTTGAGTTGTATTAAGGACCATTGTCCGATTCCAATATCTGCGGTATACCATGAACACTAAACCAACTCTTTAATATTTTAATTATTTCGTCGCTCGTAGTCACTTCCAATTTTTAAAAATCCATATAACCCGAATAGTTGTCTGCAATCAATAAGTACTCTTTTCCATTAAATATAAATAGATCTGTACTCACTATTTGAAAGGGAAGAGATGGTATTATTTTTGGTAATATACATTCTTTGTCATTACAACGTTGAGTTTTTTGACAAACTGAACACTTCTCCACGTATGCTTGGACATCTTTAGCTTGACCAATCCAGAATAACAATTGTCGAGCCCTGCGCATTATATTCGTTATTCCCCAATGACCAGTATGTGTCTCTTCAATCATTTGATTGATTAATTTTTGAGGAACTACAACCTTTTCCCCTTTAAACACTACACCACTCTCATGACTTAACTGATGACGAAAATTAAAATATGGTTTTACTTCATTTGGAAGATTTTTTTTATCATCCGGAAATCCACCGAGAATAAATGTAATGAGGGTTTGTAGCTCTCGATCTTCTCTAGTAGCAGCTACAAATTCGGATATAGCTTTGTCGGACATTGCCAAAATTATTTGAATTTCCAGTTCTTCGTCGTCTATTTCTTCATTATCATGTGTACAATCTCTGCTCAACGTATCCGCTATTGGAATATCAGTACCTTTGATATATATCACCTTAGGCGAATATTGGAGCGTATCAAACACTATACGTTGTAATCTGGCTGGAGCTTCTTCTATTGGTCTCTTGTAAGTGACTTCTAATGGCTTGTGATCCGTCTCAATAGTTAGCTTTTTACCGTAAATAAATTGATGAAATTTTTTACAGGCGGTTCTTATAGCCAACGCTTCTTTTTCAATTTGTGGATAGTTTTTATGAGAATTGCTTAATGCCTTGGTTCCGTATGCTATCGGTTGATTATCCTGCATAAGTACAAATCCTAGTGATTTTGAACTGCTGTCCACAGATAACTTTACATCCTTATTGACATCATAGAACCGAAGTACTGGAGGTGTAGACAACACTGTCTTAATATTTTCTACCGCTTTCTCATGTTGTTCCGTCCAAACCCATGCATTTTGCTTTACCAACAATTCTCTTAATGGTTCGGTAATTTTTGATAGATTTGGTATAAATTTATTCAAGTAGGTCACCATTCCCAACATTCGCTGAAGTTCTTTCACATTTTGTGGTATTTTTAACTTATAGATTGCTTCGATTTTTTCAGTATCTGGGTAGAGACCGGCAGGTGATATAACGTGACCCAAGAATATAAGTGTTTGAACTTGGAATTTACACTTATCTCTGTTTAGTTTCAGTCCTGCTTCTCTCAATATCCTCAGTACTACTTCCGTAATCTGTGCCAACTTTTCTTTAGTAGGTGCATGGATAAGTATGTCATCCATAGAAATTTCTACTCCGCTTATATTTTTCAGTATATTATTCATCGCCTCGCTAAATACTTCCGGTGCTGATGAAAGTTCAAATGGCAATCGTAAGCAAGAATAACGCCCCCAAGGTGTAGCAAACGTTAAATATTTTTGTGTTCTTTCAGTAACCTGTATTTGCCAAAAACCACGCATACAATCTAGTAGTGTGAAATATTTTGACCCACCTAATCTGGCAGACATTTCTTCAATTGTATTTAATGGATACTGGCGTCGTAAAATATTGCGATTTAGATCAGTCGGATCCATACAGATTCTGATCTTTTCGTTTTTACGAACTATAATTATTGGACTTACTGCTGGTGTTGGTTCATTGACCCTTACGATAACTTTCATTTTCTCCATTCTATCAAGTTCCAGTTTAACAATGTCCCTAATGGAATGTGGTATTCTTCTTGCTGGTCTGATTTCGAATTTAAGTTTCTCGATTAAATCAATGTCATATTTATAATTTTTTAGACATCCGAGTCCTTTGAAAATTTCATCGTCATCATTCGACACACTACGCACTCGATAAATTAGTCCTAAACCTTCACAAGATTTTTTTCCCAACATTGACATAAAATTTTCATTTATTATTTAAAACACTACTTCTTTTGGTGTTGAATTATATTTCGTTATACACATTACTGTAATTTCGCCAAGAACCTTTATTTTTTTGCTCATTATATGCGACTAGCCTTTTTTTGTGTTTGATCGATTCACTTTTGACTTTTAATTTTTCTGCAATATTTTTACTTAAAACATTACACTGTGCACCTGCATCTAATTTTACTTTTAGATTTTATGTCGTTAATTTTTAATATCTCGGTCCAGTCTTTATCATCATTGGACACACTATTGACGAACATTTTCAATTTCTTCATCTGAATTAGACTTTTACTGTATCAGCACGAGCATTGCTCTTGGTATTATGTTTTACAATTGCTTTTATCAATTTTAACCCGACATGACTTTGCAAAATGCCCTTTTTTATTGCACTTTGCACACTTTTTACCATACGCTGGACAGGATTTTTTCCCATGACGCGTGTTACACCTGGTACAATCAAATTCGTCGCGATCGGTTGTCGATTTTTTTAGCACGTTTTTTCTAGCTAATGCATCGATGTTATGTTCACCCTTAATGTCCTTCAACTGTTTTGAGGCTATTTCACTAGATTTGCAAATATTTATTGCTCTATCTAAAGTGAGTCCATCTTCGGAGAGTAATTTTTCACGTACCGTATCTGACAAAATCCCAATCACAATTTTGTCTCGGACGAGAGTATCAGCTAACGTATCATACTCACAAAGTATTGCTTGAGCCTTGATTTTAGTAACAAACTCATCTATCGTTTCGTCATCTTGTTGTTGCATTCTATTAAATGAATATCTTTCATCCGTGAGGTTAAACGTACTGTACACATTTGCTGCATCCAATCCAATCGACGCCATTAATGTAGCTATTCGAATTTCCTCAGCTTTAGTTTCTGAACCCGTAGCTACTGAATGCCATTTAAATATTTGTATCCAATTCTTCCAGTCTCGAGCAATATTTTCATTAAAAATTAGTGGCTGTATGCTGCGCATCGATACACTATTCGAGTTGGTGGCCATGTTGGAATGTTCTGGATTTTCCTCACTTGAATTATTAATTATAATTTAGTCAATACTATATTTTCGACAGTTGTTGACTAATTAACTTATAAAATTTTCGTTGCACTATAACGGCATTAATTTATTATATTGATAAATTGTCTGACACCATGTAATATGATAATTATACCGGTTATAGTTAGATAATGATAAAAGTATTAGATACGTTTTAAGGTTAGCACAAGAGTGATGCGCATTTATTTTTTATTCAATATAACAAGGTTTTCCATACATACTAGGTTTCTATTTACCAAGATGAGTATACTATGCAAGGTTACATATTTATGTTACACTACCTTCGTTTTTCGCGTCCAGAGTCTTGAGCCCAAGTACCCGGTCTTCCGTGACCCAAGGGTCCCTCGATCAAAGATGTCGATCTGTCCCTTCTTTTCCAATTTTTATGATGAGAGCAGCTGATGCTGCCTTATAGTGGTGGAGGTTGACTTGCAGAAATGTCAACATCCCTACAGCTTGTTCTCCACCACAGTATCCTCAACAAAGGAGGAACTTCGTTGAGGCGGCCAAATCCCAAAGGTAGGAAGGAGTAGCCCAAAGCTTCTAACACTACTGAAAAAAAAATGATAAAACTTTTGTGGAAAGTAGAAGTGCAATCATTTTGAAAATCAAAGCGAGGAAATATTACGGTGCCTATGGATAAGGACATCGCAAGTTTTAAGTCGAACTCAAAAGAATTTTTATGCGGAAGATACTCCTAGACTTTTAAGTTAAACGATAAACAGAACACGGTCGACTATTTACTTCTTATTACACACAAATTTAAATAAAACCTTCTAAAACGATACTCTCGACATATGAAAATCAAAAACACCCATCGCTTCTGGTGTAGGAAAATTTTAATTTAAAGTAAAATCAAAATCAAAACCGGGATTTTTATTTTTGTGGAACCGGGGTTTCAAATTTTAATTTTTCAAACGGCCAAAAGCGATATGACGTAACCAAAAAAAATTAAAATTTGGTATTGCTCCCCACCGTTGAGAAATGTGGTATACATCATTCGATTAACGACACTTTAGGCTATTATTCCCCACTAATGGCATCTTGCGACAATCCCTATGATATTGGTATTATTGGTTTGAACAATAAATTACACAAACGAGCAGGATCGATACGACGTAACAAAAAACAATTAATCTAGGATCCCGCTTCCCCCTCCCCTCCACGTTGAGAATTGGCATACACCATACACCACTACGTCACTTTATTGAAACTTTTACTTCCAATCGTTCTCGAAAATATATTATTCTGGCGGAAAAATTCTAAATCCTTTTTGTATTATTTTTTCTTTTTTTTGTTATAAACTTCACACCTTCACACTTTTTTTGTTATAAACTTCACTCAAAATTCTTATTAGAATTTTATTAACAGTGTATTTTCTAATACATGCTTATAATTTGTTATTTGTTATAAACTTCACACCCATTGTAACCATCACTATTTTCGATGTAGGCTTGTACCCTGCGGATTTTGTATCTTCGGGATTTTGTACCCTCGGGATTTTTTACCCTCGGGATTTTATATCCCCGGGATTTTGTACTCTTGGGATTTTTTGAAATCCTCAGGATTTTGTACCCTCGTTATTTTAACTCTCGGGATTTTGTCTCTCTCCCTTTTAATAGGAGGAAAACCGGTACAATCGGCTCGTTGAATTTTTAATAAAAAAGTTGTTAGTCTCGAAAATCATCTCCCATAAGTAGGAAAAGATACATTATGTTAGGATATACCGTGATAACAGATTGACAGAATTTAATTGCAATAAAACTATCTTAAACTGGTACTGCAAGCACCTCACAAACTTTGTTATTACAAGTAATTTTTTATTGTTCGAAGTCCAAAATCGATGTTCTTAATGCTTTTATCTGGGTAAAACTTTAGATTTGGTCCCCCAGCTTAGTCTGCGGTGTGATTGTGGTGCGATAAATGGATTTTCTGCCAGCAGATATTGTCTTCGAACGTAAACTGCACAAATTATCTTGGAATTGTAGTTTATAAGGCCTTTAAATATCTAAAGTTGAAGCTAGATCAAAGTTTTGAGAGAACATTAGTTTCATCAAAAATCCCTCATATTTTGCAAGTTTGCAAGACTACAGAAACCGTGATATTTTCATAAGTTGCACCAATAAACCAATAGCGTGTTTCTATTAGAATATTGCAGCTAAAATGACTTCCACCAGCTAACAAGCAGCAACAAATTAAGTTCGTTGTTTTGAACCGGAAACTAAATCGAAAAAATAAACCTTGAGATAATAATGTTACAAAAATTCTAACTATCTCCTCAAGTAGGAAAGAATCCTTCGAAGTAACTAACGAAATGGGAGAAGTTTTTAAATTATGTTGATTTACAAATTTTTGGAGTATATACCCTTTAAAATGTAATAAAATTGATACTATCGCAACCTCGATCGCAACACATAAAATCAAACAAGTAAACTAATTCCGCAAAGCACCTTAAGCAGTTTACATTAAAACAACGATGTCATTGTCGTGTTACTTCACCAAAAACGTAATAAAACTTAATTTAGCATACTTAAAATCTAATTACGGATCTAATGTAACAAATCATATAAAATATTTACTTGTATACTATACTAACCATATATCGATGAAATTATGAATCAGCTTACTGCAGCATATGTGACTGATCGAATTGTTGAAAGTTTAGCATTGAAATGTCGATAAACTCACTTACGGTGAACAAAAATTTCAAATTTTTTTTTTTTACCAACAAAATACATTAGTCATAAAATTTTATGTAAACAAAATTTAACATAATTGAATCTAACAACTTAATCACAATCCCAATCAACAATAACATTATGATCAATAGAATTGCAAATTATTTTCGAATTATGTATACGATGGTGTAATGTGTTCAAATTAATTGGAATTACCTATTACTATGTAAGTATTTATTTATTTAATTGAGTACAGACGTCCCCATTTTGGTGTTTTTTTTTTGTCTTTGAATACTCACTCGTTTGTGTGGTTGTCTGCTTTTAAAAATTAATTGTGGCTATCAAAATACGTTTTAATATTTCCTCAAAAGATGTCACCATACCATGTTGTACACAATTTCTAAACAAATAATTAAAAGCAAAAACTAAAACAAACAAGTTAACAATTCTTAGAAAGTACTGTAAAGTACCTTGATATTTACTTTTGAAACAATAAATCATCATGTGAACGAATGGTTCGCATAGAACAAAAAAGGCTAACTTCTATTCACGATGACGATGATAATGAATTGTTTTTGTTTGCTTAACTTAATCACAATACGAAGATGGAATCAGGAAATTAAGTTTAATTAGAGATATAATTTGTATTGTTCCATGAAAATCCCAACTTCCTAAAGTATACAAATAAAAAAAAAACGCGCGACAAAATTCGAATTAGCAGTTCTCTCATATCATGTTAAAAAAATTGTCTGTTGTACATTTTTAATAACCTTCTCATTATTATTTAGAGACAAGACAAACATAATTTGTGTACAACAATTGTGTACACTGATTATAAGAACTATTGTTCCATTTAGTGTAATATACACCGATGTCATGTGAATAGAAATCAATTTGCTTCGGATTTTAGAGAAAATTGTCTTCACTTTCCGCATATTTAACAACAACAACAACAAAAAAATCAGTAACCTAACCCCGTATTAAATTTTACTATTGAAATGCGAGTACAAACTCGTATATAGTATACAACAATTTGATCTCTATGTACATTACTTTACATTACAATGAACATAAAATACGTTAAAAGAAATTAAATGCACTTACACAAATTTCTTGAATTACATAAGAAGAAATATTTTATACAATTTCACTTACTTCTTATTACCGCTTTTTTGTAATAAACTTGCAACTTGCGACTTGTTTACCTTTTTCATCAGCTACAACATTTTGTTGTTGTTGTCTTTTTCGTCATTACTTAAAGTCGTCGTAGTCATCGTCGCCGACTTCGAAAATGCTAATTCTTGTGAGCTGTTTGATGTGAAATGGATGTGATTGAAATGTCAAAACGTTTATGATTTTATTGTAATTGTTTTGTACGAGTATGACTGTTGGGTAATGAAAATGTAATAGAGGTAAAATTGTCAATATTTTGTTTTTGTTTAGATACATTCAGATTTGATTATATAATTTGAATTTTGTCACGGTGATTTAACCTAAGATTAACCTGTTGCTGTGATATACATAATTCGATTCATTCGCTTGAATGCGATGAAAGTAGTTTGAAAAAAAAAAAAAAAACTGGGGAAAAATTGTGTTTGGAAATTGTGCCGCAATTATTGAGTTGTTACATGGATGATGGTTTCTGTTTTGTGAAGAAGTTGGCAAAATTAAGGACAACTTAAAAGATTGGCAACTTTTGGATGGGGACCCTTCGGAATAATTCTTATTGTTCAGTTAGGTTCATCTTAGTGTTGATACCACTAATTCCGGAATCATGAATCGAAATGTTTCGACCAATGGGTGGACAGTTGTCTGTTGCAAGACGGAGGTTGGTAATGGGTTCGGATCACCTCAGATCAAGTCAGCTTCTCTTGAATTAAAAAAAACTGTTGCAATTTTTACAATGTTTGCAACTGTCACAAATATAAAGGGTTGAAACCTCATGGGGTGGTCAGAACTTCGGTCTTGATTAATTCAACTCTCACATTAATCCCGAAATGAATCTCTTAAGTCAATCTTCAGCTAAGCCTTCAACTCAATATATAAATCAACCTTCATCTGAATCTCCACATAATTCTAACCGCAAACACCAAATTAACCGCCAACCAAACCATCAAATCAATCATCAAATCAACCCCACATCAACTTTCAAATTAACCCTTAACCTAACTCCAAATCAACTCTTAAATAATTCCCCAACCGAACCACTCATTTAACCCCAATGCAGGCTAACTAAACCCTAACTCAATTTCAGCTCAACTTAGCTCGAACCAAATCTCAACCCTCTGTTCAACTCATACCATCATATCAACATACCATTATACCATCATACCATCATACCACCATACCATCATACCATCATACCATCAAACCATCATCATCATCATACCACCATCATCATACCACCATCACCATCACAAAATTCTCATATACAAACCACCATACCATTATACCATCATAACATCATACCTTCATACCATCATACCGTCATCAAAAATCGACCCAATTTTTGAAGTTTTAGAAATTCCTCTGCAGTAACTTTAGATCTGATTATCATCTATCAAGGAGAAGATGAATATTTGAGATATTATCATTGATCTTTCTTAAGTTTTAAACAATATTTTTGTAAAGTTTGTTTAAATATCAGACATATATACTGTATATATATAAACACTCCCTTTGAAATACAGTCAAACCTCATTTCAACAGACACTCATTTTAGCGGAATCCTCACTTCAACGGAGAAACTTTTAAGTCCCATACAACTGAAGTTTTCCAATAAAAACCTCCCTTATATAAGCTGAGACTTTATTAGAGCGGACACGGACAGATATTTCTGCGATGATACAGATTTTACGAGTACAATTCAAATTGAAACTTTACCACTTTAATTTGACCATTTTACATTTCAAATTGAACTTTTAGTAAATTATATGTATGGCCAATTTGGGTGGAACTTTGCAATTTCTCAGCCGGTTTTAGTGAAATTTGATATCCATGATTGAAATGCGATTCTTAAATGATTTTTAGATTTAAGTTTAGAACCCAATTTCTATCACACTTGTCAAATTTCATCATTAGTCAAGTTCCATCTTAGTTTGCCATATTCTAGAATTATATCCAAAAATCACTATAGAATCCCATTTCCATGGCAGATGTCAAATTTCACTAAAACCCGTTAAGAAATAGCCAATTTCCGTCTTAATTCGCCATATTCCAGAAATTCATTGAAAAATCATTTTAGAATCCCATTTACAACGCACATGTCAAATTTTATCATAATCGGTTAAGCAACAGCCAAGTTCCATTTTACCTGAGCATATTCTAGAGCTTTATCCAAAAATCATTTTAGAATCCCATTTCCATCACCCAGATCAAATTTCATCATAATCATAAGTTCGTTCTCACCGACCATATCCCAGAACTTTGTCTAAAAATCATTTGAATATCCCTTTTCCATTGGATATGCTGGATTTCATCAAAATCGGATAAGATGATAGAATCCCAATAAAAATGTTATGATTATTAAAACAATACTAGATTATTTTATGCTATATTTATTATTTAATTTAATAGCTGTGCCTTATAGTAACAATATTTATATTTATACAGAAATATTATCACATAATTAAAAAATGGATATTAACCATTATAACTTAAAAGTTTTATAAAAAAAATCATAAATCCTCAATTTAACGGACAACGTTTTTGGTCCCGTCGATTTCAGTTGTAGTGAGGTTCCCTATATATATATATATATATATATATATATATATATATATATATATATATATATATATATATATATATATATATATATATATATATATATATATATATATATATATATATATATATATATATATATATATATATATATATATATATATATATATATATATATATATATATATATATATATATATATATATATATATATATATATATATATATATATATATATATATATATATATATATATATATATATATATATATATATATATATATATATATATATATATATATATATATATATATATATATATATATATATATATATATATATATATATATATATATATATATATATATATATATATATATATATATATATATATATATATATATATATATATATATATATATATATATATATATATATATATATATATAGATTGCTCAACTGCTCACTAAACCCTAATCCAACCCCAACTAAACTGCAGATCGACCATAATTCAACTCGCAAACGGAACCCAACTTAACCCTCAACTGGGAAAGCACGGACATTAATGAAAGAGGTGAGTCACCTTTTGATTATTTGATGAGTACTAACCTTTCAGTGTGTAATATTGGGCGGGAACCCACATTTATTACTAGTAACAGGTAGGAGGTTCTAGATGTGACCCTTGCCTCAAATAATATTCTTCATATGGTTAAAAATTGGAGGGTGGATAAGGAACAATCCTTTTCTGATCATCGATATTTAACCTATAGCCTCGATATTCACCCTGCTAACCGGGAAGCCTTCAGGAACTCTAGAAGGACCAACTGGAGGATTATTGGAGGATTTGTTGCCGTCGAGGAGCTGGAGGACATGGTGGCTAGCGTTACTAGCGCATGCAACCTATCCTTTCGTGCTGCCTGCCCACTGGCTCTACCTAGGAGTAGGCAAAAACCAGTATGGTGGTCCAGGGAACTGGGAACCTATCGTAAGGCTTGTAGGACAGCCTTTAATAGAGCCAAAAATACAAGGGAGGCTCAGGATTGGGACTCTTATAAGGAGAAACTCGGAATTTATAAGAAAGAATTAAGAAAGGCACAAAAGAGGTCTTGGAGAATCTTCTGTGATAAAATGGAAGAGGTATCCAAAATCTCCCGCCTTAGGAAGATTCTTTCCAAAAGTACATCTAGTCCCAGTTTTTTGATAAAACCGGACGGATCTTGGACAGCTTCTAGTGGAGAATCTCTGGAGTTTCTCTTCGAGACACACTTCCCAGGGAGCTTTGAAAACCTGTTGGTACGTAGCAATCATCAGGAATCACTGTCAGTAACCACAGAGGATATCGTAACCAGGAAACGGATCCTAGGGGCACTGAGGGGTTTTAAACCATTTAAATCGGCTGGTCCGGATCAAATTATACCAGCGGAACTTCAAAACAACTCAGTAATTATTCTTCCCTACCTGGAAGCTATATTCAAAGGGTGTTTGAAGCTGGGCTATATTCCTAGGTACTGGACGGAGGTCAATGTGGTGTTCATACCGAAAGCGGGGAAAAGCTCACATGTCTATCCTAAGGACCTAAGACCAATAACTCTATCATCCTTTCTTTTGAAAACCTTGGAAAGGCTGATGTATATATCAGAGATAAAATAGGTGCCAGGAAGTGGGCATCGTCTCAGCATGCGTACACATAGGGTAGATCTGAGGACACTGCTCTGCACGCCTTGGTGTGCACGATTGAGAAATCGATTAATTCGAAGGAATTCTGTTTGGTGGCCTTCCTGGATATAGAGGGCGCCTTTAATAATGTTAAAGCAGAGGCAATCAAGGAGGGATTGTCATTTTTGGAGGCGGACGTTCCTCTGAGCAGGTTAATCAATTGTATGCTGGGAAGCAGGATTGTTAGTTCGAAGTTGGGTGACTCCACCATCAAGAAGCGAGTAACTAGGGAAACCCCGCAGGGGGGGGTCGGTCCCCTCTTCTCTGGAACATAGTGGTAAACGGGTTACTACTTGAATTGGAGAGAGAGGGTATTGAAGTTATCGCTTACGCAGATGACGTAGCTTTAGCTGTTACCGGGAAATTCCTGGGCACGATTGTAGACGTAATGCAGAATCCGCTTACTATCGTTACGAAATGGGCTGGCAAATGTGGATTTGGCATTAACCCGTCCAAGACAGAGCTGATACTCTTCACTAAGAAATACAAAATCCCGGTAGTTGTCCCTCCTACCTTAAATGGTACGAGACTTGCTTTTACTGATAGAGCTAGATATCTGGGCATTATCTTAGACAGTAAGCTTAGTTGGAGGCCCAACATGTTGGAGAGAATAAACAAAGCTACTATAGCTTTGTACTCCTGTAGGAACGCCATTGGTCATAGATGGGGTCTGATGCCGGGGCTGGTACACTGGCTCTACACTGCTATAGTGAAACCTGTACTCATATACGGGATGGGTGTTTGGTGGCCAGCTCTGGACAAGGTAACTTATAAAAGTAAGATTGAGAGGGTGCAAAGAACGGCCTGCATGCTTGTTAGCGGGGCATTGAGGTCGACACAGACAAGTGCCTTAGAGGTTCTTCCGGTCGACATTTTTGGCAAACAGATGGCGGCAAATACAGCTGTACGACTTGCAGCCGTCTCTCAGTGGAGGTGTGTTAGTACAGGACACTCTACTATCGGTAGATCGTTGAAGGATGAGCTGGCGAATCTTGACTACATTAAACCTTCTCTACACTTCGAGAAGCGATTTCGGACCTCCTTCGCTTCAAGGGAATCCTGGAGGGATTGACCGTTATCGGAAACCGAAGCGTTGCAATTCTTCACAGATGGCTCCAAGCTAGATGGCAAAGTGGGACCTGGAGTATTCTGTGACAGATTAAATGTAAACATTTCTATTCGTCTCCCTGATTACTGCAGCGTGTACCAAGCTGAAGTCGTAGCGATTGAGAAGGTCATGACGTGGTTGAAGCATAATGTGGTATCCTCAGATGATAACGCAATCTATGTGGACAGTAGAGCGGCGATCCGGTCGTTAGGATCGGTGTCTTTGGCGTCACGGGTGGCGTTGAGTTATCACTCATCTCTAAATGAGATGGGTGAGCATTTCAATATCCAGGTAATCTGGGTCCCAGGTCACTCGGGCGTCATGGAGAACTACAGGGCGGATGAACTTACTAGGCATGGTACGAATCTCCAGCTGCAATCGGAAATAGCAAGTCTGGGGAGGCGCTATCCTCAGCGGGGGAAAGGTGGTCTAATACCATCACTTGTAGAGTTGCAAGACAAGTTTGGAAAAAGCTGGACTTTGGGTGCACTAGAGCATTAATATCCCTACGCAGACGTGAATTAGGAACTGTCGTAGGAATTCTCACGGGACACTGCCATTTTGAAGAACATGCAAGAAGGCTGGGTCTGGAGGCAAATGACTTCTGCAGAAGCTGCTTGGACGAAGAGGAGGAAGAAACGTTGGTCCACTTCCTTTGCTCGTGTTCAGTATTGGCACTCAGAAGGCACAAACACTTAGGTAAGTTCAGGATGGACTGCCTCTCGGATTTCGAAAACAGTAAAGTGCGGGACGTCTTGCACTACATAAGTAGCTCGAAATGGTTCCAATAGGGGTAAAAGGGGATATATTCTGTGGTATCACAATGGACCGTCACCGGTCTAAGTGTGCCTAAGCAGCCACTCCAACCTAACCTAACTCTCATCTAAACCGCAAACTTTACGCTAAACTACACTCCTCAAACTGGAATATAGACAAAATTGGTCAACAACTTACTATATCCTATCCAGCCCCAACTCAACTCCAACTCAACTTTAAGTCAACCTTGTAAATTGATCCCTAACTTAACCTTCAAATTAACCCCAAATTCAATGCCCAACTCAATATTCAAACCAGCATATATAAAAAAATGGGTAAATATTTCTATAACCAGGTATTTTGGGTCAATTCGTTTGGCAGGTACCCGACCCTCTTGACGCACAGGTTCCAAAAGCTTTCCAAATCTCGGCCTTGACCATAGAAACAAATTTGCAAAAAAAAATTCTAAATCGAACAAGACGTTCTCGAGATACAATGGATACAGACATACAGACATACAGACATCCAGACATCCAGACAGACGGACGGACAGTTTTTGTTTTTTGCTTTTTTAGACTCAAGGACTTTCAAAACGTCGAAAAAAGTGGTTTTGGACCAACGAAAATTAGATTTTTGAAGGATTTCAATACTTTGGTCATTTTAGACGGAAGTAATTGCAAGTGATTTAAAAAAAAAATCGAATTTTCTGTGAAATGTCTAGAAATAATCAAGCAATCTAAATGCGCGTTGGCACAAGAATTACCGGTTCCGAAACAATCGGAGCACAATTGCAGATTTTGGATTTTTTAGCTCAGAATTAGCTGATTTATATAAGATGATTTTTAAAAAATCGAATTTCCTAAAAAATGGCTTTGTTGGTTTGGCGTCTATTGGAGCGGGGGGACCAAAGTTGAATAGATTAATCTACCAGCTCCGTAACCTTCCAGTAGGGTGTGCATCACGTCAGCTGTTCTTGTCATGTATTAGGCAGAGGTAACCTGGTCACAATTCGCAAGTGTACGTGCTGCCTCCTCTTGGCAACCACTGGTAACTGATGCCATTTAGCACATTTTTGGCCATTTGGCACAGGCTGAAGTACGGCGCTAAAAAAAAAACCCTTGACAAAAAAACCTAATCTACGGTGGAACAGCATATGCCGATGGATGAATGGCTGATAGGTTAATCAGCCCGGTTATACCAGGCACCCTCCAGTTTTATTTAGCCTTCCTGTAGTAAAGCTGGGTGACCTACAAGCGACTTTCCATTCCCAGCAACTCGTAAGAGAAAAATCAAAACGTAAGACGGGGCAGGGGTAGGAATATACGGAAGTGGGACAGCGCTTGGCAACCAATGCTACCGTCTTTTTAGCAGAACTACCTGCTGCAGTAAATATCTAGGAGGAAGAGCAATAAGCCCAGATAGTATATATCACGTACCGGCCGGAAGTATTATCAAGTCCATTAAGAGCCTGAATATTGACAGGACGGATAATTAAGCAGGGGCCAAGCACAAAAGATCTTTCAATTATAGTACTTGCACGTCTCTAACTTCAAACCAACTACTACGTGCGATGATATAAAAAACCACATTTATTAAAAATTACAAATTTCTACTGGAAATGTTGAATGCCATGAACTTGTTGCAAGGGGTGTGGATAAAAGCCGTCTGAACTTTATCTCTTTTAAAATTGGCCTGGACTCTGATAGTTTTGATAAAGTTTTTGATGGGAGCATTTGGCCTTTAGAATGTGCGATTAAACCATTCATCAACTTTCGCCGCTCAGGAAAGGGTCGTATCATGGCATCATTACCAGCATAATAATAATAATAATCGTAATAACTACCTACGTAATAACCACTTTAGCACCAGTATTACTCCGTCGAATATCCAACAAGAATTCAATTGTGACAACCGCAACAGTATTATCATGGGCCATTTGAACCCTAAACTGATGGCATTTACGTCGATTTATTACCACAATTCATCCATCATTCGGGGCAAAGCTAAGGCCTTTCGGCTTGAGGTTCTTGACAATGATTACGGCATTATAACTATTGGTGAGACCTGGCTTACAGCCAGTTTTAATTCCGAGGAATATTTTCCATCCAACTATGTCGTCCATAGGAAAGGCCGTTATAACTTCCTAACCAGCATGAAAGGTGGAGGAGTGCTGATTGCTGTGAAGTGTTCGATTTTGAACGAGTTGATCGCTTGTCATTCTCAACTAGATATTATGGCAGTCCGTGTAAAGATCGCCCATACCTCCGTGATCGTGGTCGCTGTATATATTCCTAGTGGCTCAAACTTGGATTATTATGTGGAGATTACTAATTTTGTTGATTCAATTGTGTTACCTTTGGTAGGAGCTGGCGAACACCTTATGTTTGTTGGCGACTTTAATCTTCGTGATGCTATTTGGTTCGATGTTGATGGCGTTTTTACTTCGTCTTCTACACACGAAAGGGTGTTACATACGATAGAATATTTTGTGGGCATTGCTACTACTCAACAGAACATAGTGTCCAACAGCTGCAGCAAGATTTTGGACCTGGTTTTCGCTACTGATGTTTTACATTCGGAGATTTCATCTTGTGAGGATTTCACTGGCTACCATACTCCTATTTTGATAAATATATTTCATGAAAAGTGTGTTACTAATTTTACTTACAATAATGGTTCTCATTTTAATTTTAGATGTGCAGATTATGTCTCTTTAAACGAATTTCTAGCCAATTCGGACTAGAGCTTTCTTCAACGAGTAGTGGACTTGAACAAGATTGTCCGTCTGCTGGACGAGCGGATCATGGCTGGCATCCAAATGTTTGTTCCGAAGGTAAAAGACAAACAGCAATTTCGTGAGCTATGGTATAATGATAAACTTGTGCTACTCGAGAAGCGTCGTAATAAACTTCATTCATTATATAGGGTACATGGGGATAAGTTTTACTCTGCGTTCAATGCAGCCCGTATGGAGTTTAGAATTTTAAACCGGTTCCTTTATAATAATTATATTTTGCAGATTGAAGAAGATCTTATTACTAATCCTAAAAATTTCTGGAATTTCATCAACAGCAAAAGAAATGTTGTTGGATTTCCGTCACCTATGATTTATCAGAACTCATCTGCAAGTTGGCCCTCGGATATCTGTAATTCATTTGCCAACTATTTTAAGTCTGTCTATGAGCAAGCTCATACCACTATTACTAAATCTAGTGACTGTTCGGAATTTAGTCTGTTGAGGTTTTCTGTTGATGAGATCTCCGATAGTTTGGCGCGACTTGACGTGAATAAGGGCTCAGGACATGACGGCATTCCACCCATCCTTATGAAAAACTGTGCGAATGGTTTAGCTGTTCCTCTCGCGTTTATTTTTAATGAAAGCCTCCGTACAAGGGTTTTCCCGGAGCCTTGGAAGATTTCCTTCATTCGCCCGATTTTCAAATCGGGCAAAAGGTGTGAAATCAGCAATTACCGTGGGATCGCTATACTCTCTGCTATACCGAAACTATTCGAAGCATTGGTACAAAAATTTCTATTTTTTCATTTGAAAACGTCAATTTGTCCTGCTCAACATGGCTTTTATCCTGTAAGATCCACAGTAACCAACCTGATTTCTTTTTGTGGTCACTTACATAGCAGTATTGCAATCAGGCAACAACTGGATGTTGTGTACATGGACTTCTCAAAGGCTTTTGTTAAGATTGATCATTCGATACTTATCAATAAGCTTGGGAAATTGAACTGTCAATTCATTTCAACTAAGTGGCTTCAATCTTATCTTTCGGATCGATGGCAGTATGTTAAGATCTATGACTTGTCCTCAGTTTTATTTCGAGTTACCTCAGGTATCCCACAGGGATGTCATATTGGACCTCTTCTTTTTTCACTATTTATTAATGATGTTGTTCAGTGCTTTGAGTTCGTGCATTGCCTGCTGTATGCAGACGATTTGAAAATATGTGCACCAATTTGTAGTGTATCTGACTGTCTTAGGTTGCAAAGGAATTTAGACACTTTTTGTATCTGGTCGGCTAACAACAAATTGTCCCTGAATATAGCTAAATGTAAAACTATTTCTTTCTATCGCATTCGCTCTCCGGTATTTCATGGGTATTCGCTGTTTAATGGAGTCGTGGAAAGGGTAGAGTATATGTTCGATCTTGGGGTAGTATTTTCGTCCGATCTGACGTTTGTGAGACACATTGATTCTGTTATAGTAAAGGCTTATATGATGTTGGGTTTCATAAAGCGTAACTGCAGAGACTTTTGTGACCCGCTTAGATTAAAGTCGTTGTATGTTGCCCTTGTCCGTTCTCCGCTAGAGAACGCCTCGCAGGTTTGGTCTCCTTTTTATAAGTGCGCCATTCTGATAAAATTGAAAGCGTTCAGAAGCAATTTGTTTTATACGCACTTCGCAGTACACCATCAATGAATAGTTATGCTATTCCACATTATCATGAGCGCTGCAACCTCTTGTTCGCGACATTTTTTTATATCGTATTGATTGTGCTGAATTACTCGCACGACTCAATATTTATGATCCCGAACGTTGTCTGCGTCGTCGTGATACGTGCAAAGTGGTTATTCAGCCTCTAAGAAGATCTAAGCTTATACCACAATGTAAGCACTGTCAAGCATATGGACATACACAAAAATATTGCAACAGGGAACCCAGGTGCGTCAAATGTTTAGGTAAATATCATACCAAAGATTGTGTAAAAGCTCAAAATGTTCAACCTAAATGCGTTCACTGTAGAGAAAACCATCCAGTTAACTACAGAGGATCAAAAATAAGAATGTGATTGTTAAAAATCCAAGTTTATTCAGGAAGCAAGCGGTTAAGAAGAACGAACCTGAAGTAAATCGTAGAAGGTCGAGAACTACTCATGGACAATTGTGTAAAATGATTATTTATGGTCAAGTAACGATGAGTAACGGAAATCCAGGAAAAACTGCTCAAAATGACGATATAAGTCAAACACTTAAATTAATTTTAAGCAAACTAAATACATTTAACAACTAGAGTACAGCACTAAGGGAGCCATCCCTAAACCGAAAAATGGCCAATGATCTTAGAATCTTATGTTGTAATGCCAATGGATTGATGCAACATCAACAGGAACTGCATGTGGTCCTGGACACAGAAAAAATCGATGTATATCTCATCATGGAAACACACTTCACTTGACAATCAATCATTAAATTTAAAAATTATCAAATATATCACACTATTCACCCTGGAAACACTATTAAAGGAGGTAGTGCTGATAGAGTGAAGAAATACAAGCAACTGCTGTTATTGTCAAAACCAAAAGTAGTTCTATTTGTATTGCTAGTATTTACTGCCCACCGAAGCACTCAATGAAAGAAAAACATTATCTCGAATTCCTCAGTAAATTAGGAAAACGATTTGTACTTGGAGGAGACTTTAATGCAAAAAATGCCCACTGGGGATCCAGATTAACAACGACTAAGGGTAAAGAACTCCTAAAAGCTACTGGCCAACTGATCCAAACAAAGCACCAGATTTGATTGATTTCCTTATATTAAAGAACCCATCTGTAAATTATGTATGTACAAGTAGATAAAAGTCATGACTTAAACTCTGATCATTCACAGATACTAGAGCGCCGAAAAAATTCATACTCTAATTACTTTAACATAAACGTTTAGCACGACATAGCCCCTTCCAGTTTTTATTACCTTAAGTCATATCGAATTATCGAATTTAACTATTGCGTTCCAAAATAGCATTCGCTAAATTCTTGTCACCAAACATCATCTATCAAAAGTAAACAGTTAGTATGAAAGCTTTTAGTTACACATTTTTTGATTGATTGCCATCACGTACAAATAAGTGGAAAAGAGACTCACGGTTTTTTAGTCCACTAATCTTGGATAAAGCAAAAAACAACCAGATCAATATACATATGTAATTAAAATGCGATAAAAAACAAATTTTATGTCAAATTTGAGGAAGACAACGAAAAAAAGAAATCACCGTGAAATATCAGTGTAGCACTTACAAAACCGTTATAAAAAAGTGTTTTTTTTTTTTGTTTTATATAATTTTATGTGAATGAAAAAATATAATTTCTAATTTACATTAAATTAATTGAATTTTTGGTTCCGAAATTTGAATATAACTGAATAGAGTAGTAGCGGATGCAATTTTTAAAACATACTCCAATTTTAATACTAGTAAATTAATAGTTTTAAAAATCAATGCAATTTATGTAATTTAGCATTACCTTACACATTAAGTTGTATTCAGTGAAAGTTTTCATATTTCGTAATTTTCCAATAAATCACGTATTTGTCGATATAACCTATAGGAAAGAAATGCACTTACATTTCTGAGCCATTCATCAATCTAATTATACTTTTAATACCATATCATCTGTTTAGTAAGAATTGAGTTCGTTTCTTTCCAAAATCAATCGTTTTATGTATAAAATAAAACTGTCTTGTACCTATCAACATCTCAATATTTTACCCACTGTTAAACTCTATGTCTAGCTAGTAGAGTATATGAAAGCACTCAATATCAAATTAAAAATTATAAATCTGTGTAATTTAATTGAAATCAAACTGCTTTACTTTTTCTTTCTATATAGTGCGGCGATGCTTATTGCTTGTAAACAATTTCAATTTCTATGAAATTTTCTTCATGATACACTTCATTTATTTGGTTCAAACTCTAACAAAAACAAAAAACAATCTTTAATTTATTTAAAAAGAAAAACAACAACAACAACTTATAAACATTAAATAAATAAATAAACAAGTATAATATTATGTATAATAACAGAGATTGAATTGGAATTAAAGAAATGAGAAAGTAAATGGCTAAAGTTTTATTTTTAATTATCTTCAAAAACGCTTTTGAACCAAAACCAAAATATTAAGTACGTTTCTATATGGAAATTATAAATTATTTCACTAATTTGTGGCGGAACATTATCATATTTATGGAAATAAAAGTCAGCATTGAAATTGTAAACAAAAAAATCATCTATTGCCAGTAGATTTATAAGAAAGTGTCTAAAGTTTAACTTTTTACATGAAGTTTAACATTTTAAATAAGCATATGACATAATTTTTTTAAATTATTGATGCAAAATTAATTGAAATGCCAAATACAATTAAAGTTAGACAAAAAGTGTGAAAAGTGTAGGTGTTACAAAAAAAGTGTACACTTTCTGCACTTTTTTATGTTTTCGATAAATATTAACTTTGTGAAGAACGCACAATAATACTTTTTATAAAAACGTATGAGGACTACTAAGTAGACATATTTTTCACTGTTCGATGTGCGTACTTTGAGTATATTACTCTGGCATTTAATTATTATTAAGTAATATTGCTTCTTGGGGTTTAATCAAGCCCAAATCGCGTAAGTTAGCAACGTTTAGCCTATGGATAAGCGAGATGGTGTATTATTAAAACTAGCTGCTAATTTAAATACATAATAATCTAGGTATTTAAAATCATCATGGAATCTATACACATCTCTATGGTTAACCGCATGTAGATAATTAGCATGATCAAACTAACGTAACAAAGAAGTGTGCGCAATTAGAAAATAAAAACAAGAAAACTTTCTTGTGTTTTAGCGGAAAACAAAAGATCGATCCACAAACATCAAAAACTCGTGTAGATGAAAGTTGCGGCTACACATAATTATGCGAGTATACATGTGTATTGTTTTAAAAACCTAATTAACGTTAATTAATTAAAATTTAAAATATGCATAAAATTTTCACAAAAAAAAAAAAAAATTGTTTTGATTCTATAATAATACCTTGAAATTCTAACACACCAAAAAAAAAACCTGCGGTACACTAATCCGACAATTTAATTCCGTATAGTAATGACAAATTGCGGTCTCATCATCATTAATCACCAAAATGTGATTGTGAAAAGTTGCTTTGTTATGTGCTTGTCTGCATTCGTTCATTTTGGTACATATATGTACAGTCGGTTTATTTTTTTTTATTTTTTATTGTTTCAATTGACCTTTTTCATAGTTGAGATTTACATACAAATTATGCGAGTCTGTTATGTAAGGGCGATGATACCCTCGCCTCCCATCGATAAACTTATGTTAAATTGTATAACTTTGTATGAATTGCGAACCGGTTTCAGATATTTGAACCAGATTCTTATAAGCAGCAGAATTTGTAACAACAAGATTCACTTTCGCTGAAATACTTGTACATACGAGTATTATGTGTAACGCGAGACACATACATTTTCTAGAAATTTGTATTTTTATAATAAAATGTTAAAGAAATTTTTATGTTGGCGGCGATTTTTTTTGTGTTTTTTGTTTTTGGATGTCTGATTTAATTCGATCGAGATGTGTTATGTAATGTCTTCTTATTATTTTGTACTTTACATATTGCGTATTATATATGTACATGAATTGAGTTCAGCTATTTTTAGACGTCAATCAAACATGCAATATATATACAAATTGTTTAATTTCTATAGCCGGAATTAGAGTCTGTCACTTAAATATATTTATCGACCACAATTTTTCATTACCGCGTTAGGTTGACCATAAACGGTAAACAATGAGAGTATAATGGGAGCGATAGGTTATTTTACAATTCTTTTAAGAACTGTGGGAATTGGTATATGGTTTGGTGAAGATTACACAAGTAATGGCATTGTCATATTTGACTTGGTTTTTGGAAGTTTGAACTTGAAAGTTTGATTTAGCATTTTGTAAAAGAAATAACCAATGGATTGGAAATATTTATATTTGTAGAGTATAAAGCATTCATCTAAAGATTTATAGCTGATATCTGAAGAGGTTTCTGAATTTGTTAATTGTGATGAATTGCATACAGAATTCGATTGAAAATCACCAGCGTCATTATTTATAGTCCACAAATTCTGGGCAAAAAATCTAAAATCTAGAATTGTGCTCCAAAATGGATTGAAATGGTTGACATATCTATAAACGGGTTTCGGGACCACTAATTGTTGTGCCAACTTGTAACAAGATGCAACTCAATCACTTGCAACTTTCGAGTAATATGAGAAACACTAGAATAAACTAAATTGTTCAAAATATTAACTATAATGAATTATAAAAATTATTGTATATAATTAAGACCTCATGTCACGACTAATTTATTTCAATTGAATTATGTATACAGAAAATGTGTTTATATACTACCTTGATCATCAAGTTCTCGGAATAACCACAGTGTAGCGCTCCCATCGTTCCGATTTCAGTTCTGTTTTTTTGTTAAGTTGGTATATCTGTTGTTGATATTCCCTCTAAATCTTAGCGTCATAGCTTGACATTTGCAAAAGTTACGTAGTCAAGAGTACATCTATCTCTGTGTGTGTTGGCGATTATTTACAATTTTAGACATGATTTGCGAGGCTGAATCCGATCCACATTCATCAAAAGGATCATTACTGGAGACGGGACGTGGGTTTATGAGTACCGCACGCAATCCAGACATCAGGCAAGTGAATGGCGTTCACCAAAAAAAAAAACCACGTCGTTTTCAGTCAAAAAAGAAGGCAATGCTCACGGTTTTCATGGATTACAACTGTGTATTGCATCATGAATTTTTGCCAGAAGGCCAGACCGTAAACAAAGAGTATTATTTGGGCGTTATGAGACGTTTGCGTGAAGCAATTCGCCGAAAGAGACCAGAATTGTGGGTAGAAAACTCGTGGATTTTGCACCATGATAATGCACCGTCGCACAGTGCCATCATTATTCGTAATTTTTTGACGAAAAATGCAACAAATACCATCCAACAGCCACCGAATTCAACTGATTTGGCTCCTTGTGACTTCTTTCTGTTCAATCGAGTTAAAAAACCATTACGGGGAACGCGTTTCAGCAGCCGAGAGAAAATAATGGAAAAATCGCCAACACACACAGAGTAATATCAACAACAGATGTACCAACTTAACAAAAAAACAGAACTCAAATCGGAACGATGGGAGCGCCACACGGTGGTTATTCCGAGAACTTGTTGATCAAGGTAGTATATACGAAAGAGAATGACAATAAATGACATAAATTTGAGTATTCTTTTTCTCTAGATGGTGAGCTCAACCTAATACAGAAGTTTATTGGATGTATTCAAGATACATCATAAATAATTTGAAAACTCAAAAATCACGAAGACTTTCGAGTTGATAACCTGAAAAGTTAAAAATAATCGATAGTGTTGACAATTATGAATAAATAATTTCGATGACAAACAACTAACCCAACACTGTTTAATTCCGGGAATCTAATTAAATCCAAAATTTCGAGAATCTCGTCTCTAAATAGCATATGACTTTACGTAACGTAACTTTGATTTGTGCTAATCATCCAACTTCGAGCTAAATCGAATAATATCTAAAATCTTGAACAATATCGAAAAATCTATAAAATTTCTAGTGTGGCAGCACCATCGTGGAATTACCAAGCCACCAATATCGAAACGTACAACGTGAAACACCAATATAGAAAGGTACAACAGGTAACACGAAAAACGATTGACATATAGTTTTTCTTATGTGCGTCCGCGTATTAACACGTTTAAATATTTCGACGAACAAAAAAAATTTTAAATCTTAACGAGTGTTGAATTACTAGTTGTTGAAATTATCAAATAAAATTTTATTCTAAGTGATTTCGACAGTACGCGATTTTTTTTTTCGCATATTAAGTGTATACAGTACGGGCACGCGGTAACGAAGCAAGTAACGGTAAAAACACACGGTAGTATAGGCAAGCGAAATCGGTTAGTTATATATACTTTTGTTGTCGGTCGAAAAACACGAAATAACGCTTAATTATTTGTCAATTTATACCGATTCGATTTATAACAAGATATGTCTGAGGACGACGAAAAAAACGTCCACAAAACAAACAACGGTGAAATAGCACGAGTGTCTATCAAAGTGCCACCATTTTGAGTGGAGTGCCCCGAAATTTGGTTTGCCTAAGTAGAGACGCAATTCGAGGCATGCAAAGTGACGAGTGATTTTACGAAATTTAACATAATCGTGGGCGGTGTCGAAAGCCACGTATTAGCGCAGATATCGGAGACTATATTAAATCCACCTGCTGAAGAAAAATATGACAATTTTAAAAAATGTATTTTGGAGGTGTATAGTGTCTCCGAGCAACGAAAAATGCGAAAACTCTTATCAGGTGCCGAACTGGCTGATCGGAAACCTTCATGCTGGTTTCTCTACAGTTTTTATGGTCAATGAAGATGCGCCGCCGTCAAATGCGACGAATCAAGTGGAAAAGCTGACACAGATGGTAAGAAATCTTGAAAGAAGAATCGAGATGATGGAGTTACATTACCGGCAACAACGGGCCAGATCACGAGGCTGATCGCAAAATCGTCAGCAATCGCATAGTCAATCACGAACGCCTAGCCAGGATGAATTATGTTGGTACCATCGAACCTACGGAGACAAAGCAGCTAAATGTCGAGAGCCTTGTTCTAAAAGACAGGCGCCTACTAGACAGGCGACGCGGGTCGTACTGCGACAAAACTATTTGCAGCTAACAGTAGCGAAATTAAAACATATGGCACCAAACGTCTGACTCTCTCATTTGGTCTACGAAAAAGTTTCACCTGGGATTTCATTATAGCAGACGTTACTCATCGGAGCTGATTTTTTACGCCATTTCGAACTCTTGATGGATATCAAAAACGATCAGCTGATCGACATGCTGACCAAATTGTCAGTCAAGGTAGATCAACAAAGGACAGGTGAGCAAACTTTGAAAACCTATGATATTAATTCCGAGTTTGCTCGCCAAAGCACGAAAGCTGCCGCCCGAAAAACTTAAGGCTGCTCAAAATGAATTTTAATTTCTAATGGATCAGGGAATAATTCGCCCTTCCAAAAGTAATTGGTCAAGTCCTCTGCATATGGTCCCGAAAAAGAACGGCGAGTTCAGAGCATGCGGAGATTACAGGGCGTTGAACGCGAGAACGATACGAGATAACTACCCCATAAGTTTTATATGTACAGGATTTTACTCATTTCCTCGATGGCACCGAAATTTTCACGGTACTTGACTTACAGCGTGCCCACCAACAAATCCCGATCGAGCCAAACGACATACCGAAAACGGCCATAATTACACTTTTCGGATTATACGAATATGTTTACATGACTTTTGGGTTACGTAACGCGGGCCAGACGTTTCAAAGGGTTATTCATGAAGTTTTACGAGGACTGAAGTTCGTTTTCTCATACCTGGACGATATTTTTTTTGCTTCGAAAACACCGGCGGAGCATAGATGTCACGTCAAGATGGTACTTCAGCGATTATCAGAATACGGCTTATGCATCAATACAGCGAAATGTCAATGGGGTAAAGCAGAGGTGCAGTTCCTGTTGACATATAATGGCATTAAGCCATTACCAGAAAAAGTACAAGTCATTGACAACTTCCCGAAACCGAAGACAGCGCAACAACTGAAAAGATTCTTGGCCATGATAAATTTTTTAAAAGATTTATACCACACGCCGTTGAGAATCAGATGACACTGCAGAAACTGATAGTTGGCGAGAAAAAGAATGACAAGACCGAGATTCCATGGACTGATGAATCAACAACCGCATTTTAGAATTGCAAAAGCGATCTACGAAACGCAACATTGCTTGCACATCCGAAACACCGAATTCCCAATTAACACTTGACCTCGACGCATCAGATGTGGCAGCAGGCGCTGTCCTTCATCAACAAGATGAAGCAGGAGTTATCCAACCGTTGGGTTTCTACTCAAAAAAGTTAACAGAGTGTCAGCAGAGATATTCTACATACGATCGTGAACTTCTAGCGATGTATCAAGCAGTAAAACACTTTCAACACATGGTTGAAGGACGAGATTTCTGCATTTATACGGACCATAAACCATTGCTTTTCATGTTTCGTCAGAAACTAGATAAGGCGTCACCGCGACAGGTCCGTCATATCGACTAAATCGGGCAGTTCACAACCAAAAATTTTGCACGTCGCTGGCAAAGATAATGCAGTAGCGGATCCACTGTCACGAATCGAGATGATTGATAATAACGATATTATTGATTTCAACGCAATAGCAGAGGAGCAAAAAGAGGATCCCGAATTAAAAACCTTGTTGGCAGATAATATTTCTAATTATGTTCTAAAGTATTTTGCCATTCCAGGATCTAAAGAAACACTGTGCTGTGATGTAACCCACCTGTTAATCAGACCATTTGTACCCAAAAGGTTCAGGACTCTGATACTAACCCGACTTCGCGGTTTAGCACATGTAGGCATTAGAACAACGAACAAATTGTTACGACAAAAGTTCTTTTTGGCCTAGCAAGAACAAGGATTGCAACGAATTTGTAAGAGCTTGTCTAGCGTGTCAGCGAGCTAAAGTTCATCGACACAACAAAACGCCAGTGTCCGATTTCAATATGGATATCGTCGGCCCATTACCGATCAGTTCAGACAAGCGTTACATTTTGACATGTATCGACCGTTATACGCGATGGCCAGAGGCTTATCCGATGACTGACATGATAGCTGAGACGATCGCACGAGAGTTTGTATCAAACTGGGTATCACGATTTGGGTCGACAATTTGAGTCAGAAATCTTCAGAGAGTTGGAAATTAACCATCTTAAGACGACGCCTTACTGTCCCCAGTCGAATGGGATGATCGAGAGATGACATCGAACGCTAAAAAGCGCATTCAAAGGTTACAAAACTAACGACTGGATCGATGTATTACATACAATACTACTAGGGTTGAGGTCAACGTTCAAAGAAGACATCAAGGCGACTCCATCAGAATTGGTGTATGGGATGTCACTGCGGCTACCCGGCGAATTATTTCACGAGGTTTCAGCAACAGAAAACGAAGCTGAGGTTCTGAAAAATCTAAGGCGAATGATGAACAAACTTAGACCGAAACCTGCGAGCCATCATGATCGGTCGAAGTTCTTTGTGCAGAAGCAGTTAACAGATTGCACTCACGTTTTTGTGCGAAACGACGCGGTGAAAGGTCCACTTCAGCCATCTTACGACGGACCATACGAGGTCGTGCAACGATTCGACAAGTATTTCAAAGTCCGGATCCATAACCAGGCAAGAAAAATCTCTATCGACCGATTAAAAGCAGCGTTTTTGTCCTTAGACGATCAGCCTATCGAAGTGCTAGTGGAGAAATCACACGACAACGAGCAACCTACCCAACCTACCGAGATTCCAATGGAGAAACAGCACGATGGTGAAAAAACAAGCGCAACCTCATCGATATCTGAACGTCGTGTTCAGATTCTTTTCCGTTACCAATAACCTGAAAACTACGAGGGGAGTAGTGTTACAGCACCATCGTGGAATTACCAAGACACCAATAAAGAAAGGTACAACAGGTAACACGAAAAACGATTGACATATAGTTTTTCTTATGTGCGTTCGCGTATTAACACGTTTAAATATTTCGACGAACAAAAAAGATTTTTTAACGAGTCTTGCATCATTATCACCGATCATCATCATTGTTAAATTGTTCCAAATAAAACATTATACTGTGAATAATTGAGTTTGATGAAAATCACCTTCGATTTGATGAAAATCACCTTACAATAAATCAACCGATTTAGAGCCATTAAAAATCCAAAATCTGCAATTGTGCTCCGATTGTAGTCCTTGATACCTCAGATGATAGGCCTAAGGACCTTTAATTAGTGTGCCGCAGCGCATTTAGATTGCTTGATTATTTCCATACATTTCAAAGAAAATTCGATTTGATGAAAATCACCTTACTATAAATCAGCCGATTCAGAGCCATTAAAAATCCAAAATCTGCAATTGTGCTCCGATTGTGGTTCTTAAAACCTCAAATGATAGGTCTGAGGACCTTTAATTAGTGTGCCAACGCGCATTTAGATTGCTTGATTATTTCCATACATTTCATAGAAAATTCGATTTGATGAAAATCACCTTACTATAAATCAACCGATTCAGAGCCATTAAAAATCCAAAATCTGCAATTGTGGTTTTTAATACCTCAAATGATAGGTCTGAGGACCTTTAATTAGTGTACCAACGCGCATTGAGATTGCTTGATTATTTCCATACATTTCAAAGAAAATTCGATTTGATGAAAATCACCTTACTATAAATCAGCCGATTCAGAGCCATTAAAAATCCAAAATCTGCAATTGTGCTCCGATTGTAGTTCTTAATACCTCAAATGATAGGTCTGAGGACCTTTATTTAGTGTGCCAACGCGCATTTAGATTTCTTGATTATTTCCATACGTTTCAAAAAAAATTCGATTTGATGAAAATCACCTTACTATAAATCAACCGATTTAGAGCCATTAAAAATCCAAAATCTGCCATTGTGCTCCGATTGTAGTTTTTAACACCTCTATTGATTATTTCCATACATTTCAAAAAAAATTCGATTTGATGAAAATCACCTTACTATAAATCAACCGATTTACAGCCATTAAAAATCCAAAATGTGCAATTGTGCTCCGATTGTAGTTCTTAATACCTCAAATGATAGGTCTGAGGACCTTTATTTAGTGTGCCAACGCGCATTTAGATTGCTTGATTATTTCCGTACATTTCAAAGAAAATTCGATTTGATGAAAATCACCTTACTATAAATCAGCCGATTCAGAGCCATTAAAAATCCAAAATCTGCAATTGTGCTCCGATTGTAGTTCTTAATACCTCAAATGATAGGTCTGAGGACCTTTATTTAGTGTGCCAACGCGCATTTAGATTTCTTGATTATTTCCATACGTTTCAAAGAAAATTCGATTTGATGAAAATCACCTTACTATAAATCAACCGATTTACAGCCATTAAAAATCCAAAATCTGCAATTGTGCTCCGATTGTAGTTCTTAATACCTCAAATGATAGGTCTGAGGACCTTTAATTAGTGTGCCAACGCGCATTTAGATTGCTTGATTATTTCCAAGCGTTTCAAAGAAAATTCGATTTGATGAAAATCACCTTCCGATTGTGGTTCTTGATACCTCAAATGATAAGCCTCAGGACCTTTAATTAGTGTACCAACGCGCATTTAGATTGCTTGATTATTTCCATACATTTCAAAGAAAATTCGATTTGATGAAAATCACCTTACTATAAATCAACCGATTTACAGCCATTAAAAATCCAAAATCTGCAATTGTGCTCCGATTCTAGTTCTTAATACCTCAAATGATAGGTCTGAGGACCTTTATTTAGTGTGCCAACGCGCATTTAGATTGCTTGATTATTTCCGTACATTTCAAAGAAAATTCGATTTGATGCAAATCACCTTACTATAAATCAGCCGATTCAGAGCGATTAAAAATCCAAATTTGCAATTGTGCTCCGATTGTAGTTCTTAATACCTCAAATGATAGGTCTGAGGATCTTTATTTAGTGTACCAACGCGCATTTAGATTGCTTGATTATTTCCGTACATTTCAGAAAAAATTCGATTTGATGAAAATCACCTTACTATAAATCAGCCGATTCAGAGCCATTAAAAATCCAAAATCTGCAATTGTGCTCCGATTGTGGTTCTTGATACCTCAAATGATAGGTCTGAGGACCTTTATTTAGTGTGCCAACGCGCATTTAGATTGCTTGATTATTTCCGTACATTTCAGAAAAAATTCGATTTGATGAAAATCACCTTACTATAAATCAGCCGATTCAGAGCCATTAAAAATCCAAAATCTGCAATTGTGCTCCGATTGTGGTTCTTAATACCTCAAATGATAGGTCTGAGGACCTTTATTTAGTGTGCCAACGCGCATTTAGATTGCTTGATTATTTCCATACATTTCAAAGAAAATTCGATTTGATGAAAATCGCCTTACTATAAATCAGCCGATTCAGAGCCATTAAAAATCCAAAATCTGCAATTGTGCTCCGATTGTAGTTTTTATTACCTCAAATGATAGGTCTGAGGACCTTTATTTAGTGTGCCAACGCGCATTTAGATTGCTTGATTATTTCCATACATTTCAAAGAAAATTCGATTTGATGAAAATCACCTTACTATAAATCAGCCGATTCAGAGCCATTAAAAATCCAAAATCTGCAATTGTGCTCCGATTGTAGTTTTTAATACCTCAAATGATAGGTCTGAGGAACTTTATTTAGTGTGCCAACGCGCATTTAGATTGCTTGATTATTTCCATACATTTCAAAGAAAATTTGATTTGATGAAAATCACCTTACTATAAATCAGCCGATTCAGAGCCATTAAAAATCCAAAATCTGCAATTGTGCTCCGATTGTAGTTTTTAATACCTCAAATGATAGGTCTGAGGACCTTTATTTAGTGTGCCAACGCGCATTTAGATTGCTTGATTATTTCCATACATTTCAAAGAAAATTCGATTTCATGAAAATCACCTTACTATAAATCAGCCGATTCAGAGCCATTAAAAATCCAAAATCTGCAATTGTGCTCCGATTGTAGTTCTTAATACCTCAAATGATAGGTCTGAGGACCTTTATTTAGTGTGCCAACGCGCATTTAGATTGCTTGATTATTTCCATACATTTAAAAGAAAATTCGATTTGATGAAAATCACCTTACTATAAATCAGCCGATTCAGAGCCATTAAAAATCCAAAATCTGCAATTGTGCTCCGATTGTAGTTTTTAATACCTCAAATGATAGGTCTGAGGACCTTTATTTAGTGTGCCAACGCGCATTTAGATTGCTTGATTATTTCCATACATTTCAAAGAAAATTCGATTTCATGAAAATCACCTTACTATAAATCAGCCGATTCAGAGCCATTAAAAATCCAAAATCTGCAATTGTGCTCTGATTGTAGTTCTTAATACCTCAAATGATAGGTCTGAGGACCTTTATTTAGTGTGCCAACGCGCATTCAGATTGCTTGATTATTTCCATACATTTCAAAGAAAATTCGATTTGATGAAAATCACCTTACTATAAATCAGCCGATTCAGAGCCATTAAAAATCCAAAATCTGCAATTGTGCTCCGATTGTAGTTTTTAATACCTCAAATGATAGGTCTGAGGACCTTTATTTAGTGTGCCAACGCGCATTTAGATTGCTTGATTATTTCCATACATTTCAAAGAAAATTCGATTTGATGAAAATCGCCTTACTATAAATCAGCCGATTCAGAGCCATTAAAAATCCAAAATCTGCAATTGTGCTCCGACTGTGGTTCTTAATACCTCTATTGATTATTTCCATACATTTCAAAGAAAATTCGATTTGATGAAAATCACCTTACTATAAATCAACCGATTTAGAGCCATTAAAAATCCAAAATCTGCAATTGTGCTCCGATTGTAGTTCTTAATACCTCAAATGATAGGTCTGAAGACCTTTATTTAGTGTGCCAACGCGCATTTAGATTTCTTGATTATTTCCATACATTTCAAAGAAAATTCGATTTGATGAAAATCACCTTACTATAAATCAGCCGATTCAGAGCCATTAAAAATCCAAAATCTGCAATTGTGCTCCGATTGTGGTTCTTGATACCTCAAATGATAGGTCTGAGGACCTTTATTTAGTGTGCCAACGCGCATTTAGATTGCTTGATTATTTCCATACATTTCAAAGAAAATTCGATTTCATGAAAATCACCTTAATATAAATCAGCCGATTCAGAGCCATTAAAAATCCAAAATCTGCAATTGTGCTCCGATTGTGGTTTTTGATACCTCAAATGATAGGTCTCAGGACCTTTATTTAGTGTGCCAACGCGCATTTAGATTGCTTGATTATTTCCATACATTTCAAAGAAAATTCGATTTGATGAAAATCACCTCACTATAAATCAGCCGATTCAGAGCCATTAAAAATCCAAAATCTGGATTTTGGTAGTTCTTAATACCTCAAATGATAGGTCTGAGGACCTTTATTTAGTGTGCCAACGCGCATTTAGATTGCTTGATTATTTCCATACGTTTCAAAGAAAATTCGATTTGATGAAAATCACCTTACTATAAATCAGCCGATTCAGAGCCATTAAAAATCCAAAATCTGCAATTGTGCTCCGATTGTAGTTCTTGATACCTCAAATGATAGGTCTGAGGACCTTTATTTAGTGTGCCAACGCGCATTTAGATTGCTTGATTATTTCCGTACATTTCAGAAAAAATTCGATTTGATGAAAATCACCTTACTATAAATCAGCCGATTCAGAGCCATTAAAAATCCAAAATCTGGATTTTGGTAGTTCTTAATACCTCAAATGATAGGTCTGAGGATCTTTATTTAGTGTACCAACGCGCATTTAGATTGCTTGATTATTTCCGTACATTTCAGAAAAAATTCGATTTGATGAAAATCACCTTACTATAAATCAGCCGATTCAGAGCCATTATAAATCTATAATCTGGATTTTGGTAGTTCTTAATACCTCAAATGATAGGTCTGAGGGCCTTTATTTAGTGTGCCAACGCGCATTTAGATTGCTTGATTATTTCCATACATTTCAAAGAAAATTCGATTTCATGAAAATCACCTTACTATAAATCAGCCGATTCAGAGCCATTAAAAATCCAAAATCTGCAATTGTGCTCCGACTGTGGTTCTTAATACCTCTATTGATTATTTCCATACATTTCAAAGAAAATTCGATTTGATGAAAATCACCTTACTATAAATCAACCGATTTAGAGCCATTAAAAATCCAAAATCTGCAATTGTGCTCCGATTGTAGTTCTTAATACCTCAAATGATAGGTCTGAGGGCCTTTATTTAGTGTGCCAACGCGCATTTAGATTGCTTGATTATTTCCATACATTTCAAAGAAAATTCGATTTCATGAAAATCACCTTACTATCTATCACCTTACGATCAGCCGATTCAGAGCCATTAAAAATCCAAAATCTGCAATTGTGCTCCGATTGTGGTTTTTGATACCTCAAATGATAGGTCTGAGGACCTTTATTTTGTGCCAACGCGCATTTAGATTGCTTGATTATTTCCATACATTTCAAAGAAAATTCGATTTGATGAAAATCACCTTACTATAAATCAGCCGATTCAGAGCCATTAAAAATACAAAATCTGGATTTTGGTAGTTCTTAATACCTCAAATAATAGGATTTAGTGTGCCAACGCGCATTTAGATTGCTTGATTATTTCCATACATTTCAAAGAAAATTCGATTTGATGAAAATCACCTTACTATAGATCAGCCGATTCAGAGCCATTAAAAACCCAAAATCTGCAATTGTGCTCCGATTGTAGTTCTTAATACCTCAAATGATAGGTCTGAGGATTTTTATTTAGTGTACCAACGCGCATTTAGATTGCTTGATTATTTCCATACATTTCAAAGAAAATTCGATTTGATGAAAATCACCTTAATATAAATCAGCCGATTCAGAGCCATTAAAAATCCAAAATCTGGATTTTGGTAGTTCTTAATACCTCAAATGATAGGTCTGAGGACCTTTATTTAGTGTGCCAACGCGCATTTAGATTGCTTGATTATTTCCATACATTTCAAAGAAAATTCGATTTGATGAAAATCACCTTAGTATAAATCAGCCGATTCAGAGCCATTAAAAATCCAAAATCTGCAATTGTGCTCCGATTGTGGTTCTTGATACCTTAAATGATAGGTCTGAGGAACTTTATTTAGTGTGCCAACGCGCATTTAGATTGCTTGATTATTTCCATAAGTTTTAAAGAAAATTCGATTTGATGAAAATCACCTTACTATAAATCAACCGATTTAGAGCCATTAAAAATCCAAAATCTGCAATTGTGCTCCGATTGTAGTTCTTAATAACTCAAATGATAGGTCTGAGAATCTTTATTTAGTGTACCAACGCGCATATAGATTGCTTGATTATTTCCGTACATTTCAGAAAAAAATCGATTTGATGAAAATCACCTTATATAAATCAGCCGATTCAGAGCCATTAAAAATCCAAAATCTGCAATTTTGCTCCGATTGTGGTTGTTGATACCTCAAATGATAGGCCTCAGGACCTTTAATTAGTATGCCCACGCGCATTTAGATTGCTTGACTATTTCCATACATTTCAAAGAAAATTCGATTTGATGAAAATCACCTTACTATAGATCACCCGATTCAGAGCCATTAAAAATCCAAAATCTGCAATTGTGCTCCGATTGTGGTTCTTGATACCTCAAATGATAGGTCTGACCTTTATTTAGTGTGCCAACGCGCATTTAGATTGCTTGATTATTTCCATACATTTCAAAGAAAATTCGATTTGATGAAAATCACCTTACTATAAATCAGCCGATTCAGAGCCATTAAAAATCCAAAATCTGGATTTTGGTAGTTCTTAATACCTCAAATGATAGGATTTAGTGTGCCAACGCGCATTTAGATTGCTTGATTATTTCCATACATTTCAAAGAAAATTCGATTTGATGAAAATCACCTTACTATAAATCAGCCGATTCAGAGCCATTAAAAATCCAAAATCTGGATTTTGGTAGTTCTTAATTCCTCAAATGATAGGATTTAGTGTGCCAACGCGCATTTAGATTGCTTGATTATTTCCATACATTTCAAAGAAAATTCGATTTGATGAAAATCACCTTACTATAAATCAGCCGATTCAGAGCCATTAAAAATCCAAAATCTGCAATTGTGCTCCGATTTTCGTTCTTGATACCTCAAATGATAGGTCTGAGGCCCTTTATTTAGTGTGCCAACGCGCATTTAGATTGCTTGATTATTGCCATACGTTTTAAAGAAAATTCGATTTGATGAAAATCACCTTACTATAAATCAACCGATTTAGAGCCATTAAAAATCCAAAATCTGCCATTGTGCTCCGATTGTAGTTCTTAATACCTCTATAAATTATTTCCATACATTTCAAAGAAAATTCGATTTGATGAAAATCACCTTACTATAGATCAGCCGATTCAGAGCCATTAAAAACCCAAAATCTGCAATTGTGCTCCGATTGTAGTTCTTAATAGCTCAAATGATAGGTCTGAGGATTTTTATTTAGTGTACCAACGCGCATTTAGATTGCTTGATTATTTCCGTATATTTCAGAAAAAATCCGATTTGATGAAAATCACCTTAATATAAATCAGCCGATTCAAAGCCATTAAAAATCCAAAATCTGGATTTTGGTAGTTCTTAATACCTCAAATGATAGGTCTGAGGACCTTTATTTAGTGTGCCAACGCGCATTTAGATTGCTTGATTATTTCCATACATTTCAAAGAAAATTCGATTTGATGAAAATCACCTTACTATAAATCAGCCGATTCAGAGCCATTAAAAATCCAAAATCTGCAATTGTGCTCCGATTGTGGTTCTTGATACCTCAAATGATAGGTCTGAGGACCTTTATTTAGCGCATTTAGATTGCTTGATTATTTCCATACGTTTCAAAGAAAATTCGATTTGATGAAAATCACCTTACTATAAATCAGCCGATTCAGAGCCATTAAAAATCCAAAATCTGGATTTTGGTAGTTCTTAATACCTCAAATGATAGGATTTAGTGTGCCAACGCGCATTTAGATTGCTTGATTATTTCCATACATTTCAAAGAAAATTCGATTTGATGAAAATCACCTTACTATAAATCAGCCGATTCAGAGCCATTAAAAATCCAAAATCTGCAATTGTGCTCCGATTGTGGTTCTTGATACCTCAAATGATAGGTCTGAGGACCTTTATTTAGTGTGCCAACGCGCATTTAGATTGCTTGATTATTTCCATACGTTTCAAAGAAAATTCGATTTGATGAAAATCACCTTACTATAAATCAGCCGATTCAGAGCCATTAAAAATCCAAAATCTGGATTTTGGTAGTTCTTAATACCTCAAATGATAGGTCTGAGGACCTTTATTTAGTGTGCCAACGCGCATTTAGATTGCTTGATTATTTCCATACATTTCAAAGAAAATTCGATTTGATGAAAATCACCTTACTATAGATCACCCGATTCAGAGCCATTAAAAATCCAAAATCTGCAATTGTGCTCCGATTGTAGTTCTTAATACCTCAAATGATAGGTCTGAGGACCTTTATTTAGTGTGCCAACGCGCATTTAGATTGCTTGATTATTTCCATACATTTCAAAGATAATTCGATTTGATGAAAATCACCTTACTATAAATCAGCCGATTCAGAGCCATTAAAAATCCAAAATCTGCAATTGTGCTCCGATTGTGGTTCTTGATACCTTAAATGATAGGTCTGAGGAACTTTATTTAGTGTGCCAACGCGCATTTAGATTGCTTGATTATTTCCATACGTTTCAAAGAAAATTCGATTTGATGAAAATCACCTTACTATAGATCAGCCGATTCAGAGCCATTAAAAATCCAAAATCTGCAATTGTGCTCCGATTGTAGTTCTTAATATCTCAAATGATAGGTCTGAGGACCTTTATTTAGTGTGCCAACGCGCATTTAGATTGCTTGATTATTTCCATACATTTCAAAGAAAATTCGATTTGATGAAAATCACCTTACTATAGATCAGCCGATTCAGAGCCATTAAAAATCCAAAATCTGCAATTGTGCTCCGATTGTAGTTCTTAATACCTCAAATGATAGGTCTGAGGACCTTTATTTAGTGTGCCAACGCGAATTTAGATTGCTTGATTATTTCCATACATTTCAAAGAAAATTCGATTTGATGAAAATCACCTTACTATAGATCAGCCGATTCAGAGCCATTAAAAATCCAAAATCTGCAATTGTGCTCCGATTGTAGTTCTTAATAGCTCAAATGATAGGTCTGAGGATTTTTATTTAGTGTACCAACGCGCATTTAGAATGCTTGATTATTTCCGTATATTTCAGAAAAAATCCGATTTGATGAAAATCACCTTAATATAAATCAGCCGATTCAAAGCCATTAAAAATCCAAAATCTGGATTTTGGTAGTTCTTAATACCTCAAATGATAGGTCTGAGGACCTTTATTTAGTGTGCCAACGCGCATTTAGATTGCTTGATTATTTCCATACATTTCAAAGAAAATTCGATTTGATGAAAATCACCTTACTATAAATCAGCCGATTCAGAGCCATTAAAAATCCAAAATCTGCAATTGTGCTCCGATTGTGGTTCTTGATACCTCAAATGATAGGTCTGAGGACCTTTATTTAGCGCATTTAGATTGCTTGATTATTTCCATACGTTTCAAAGAAAATTCGATTTGATGAAAATCACCTTACTATAAATCAGCCGATTCAGAGCCATTAAAAATCCAAAATCTGGATTTTGGTAGTTCTTAATACCTCAAATGATAGGATTTAGTGTGCCAACGCGCATTTAGATTGCTTGATTATTTCCATACATTTCAAAGAAAATTCGATTTGATGAAAATCACCTTACTATAAATCAGCCGATTCAGAGCCATTAAAAATCCAAAATCTGCAATTGTGCTCCGATTGTGGTTCTTGATACCTCAAATGATAGGTCTGAGGACCTTTATTTAGTGTGCCAACGCGCATTTAGATTGCTTGATTATTTCCATACGTTTCAAAGAAAATTCGATTTGATGAAAATCACCTTACTATAAATCAGCCGATTCAGAGCCATTAAAAATCCAAAATCTGGATTTTGGTAGTTCTTAATACCTCAAATGATAGGTCTGAGGACCTTTATTTAGTGTGCCAACGCGCATTTAGATTGCTTGATTATTTCCATACATTTCAAAGAAAATTCGATTTGATGAAAATCACCTTACTATAGATCACCCGATTCAGAGCCATTAAAAATCCAAAATCTGCAATTGTGCTCCGATTGTAGTTCTTAATACCTCAAATGATAGGTCTGAGGACCTTTATTTAGTGTGCCAACGCGCATTTAGATTGCTTGATTATTTCCATACATTTCAAAGAAAATTCGATTTGATGAAAATCACCTTACTATAAATCAGCCGATTCAGAGCCATTAAAAATCCAAAATCTGCAATTGTGCTCCGATTGTGGTTCTTGATACCTTAAATGATAGGTCTGAGGAACTTTATTTAGTGTGCCAACGCGCATTTAGATTGCTTGATTATTTCCATACGTTTCAAAGAAAATTCGATTTGATGAAAATCACCTTACTATAGATCAGCCGATTCAGAGCCATTAAAAATCCAAAATCTGCAATTGTGCTCCGATTGTAGTTCTTAATATCTCAAATGATAGGTCTGAGGACCTTTATTTAGTGTGCCAACGCGCATTTAGATTGCTTGATTATTTCCATACATTTCAAAGAAAATTCGATTTGATGAAAATCACCTTACTATAGATCAGCCGATTCAGAGCCATTAAAAATCCAAAATCTGCAATTGTGCTCCGATTGTAGTTCTTAATACCTCAAATGATAGGTCTGAGGACCTTTATTTAGTGTGCCAACGCGAATTTAGATTGCTTGATTATTTCCATACATTTCAAAGAAAATTCGATTTGATGAAAATCACCTTACTATAGATCAGCCGATTCAGAGCCATTAAAAATCCAAAATCTGCAATTGTGCTCCGATTGTAGTTCTTAATACCTCAAATGATAGGTCTGAGGACCTTTATTTAGTGTGCCAACGCGCATTTAGATTGCTTGATTATTTCCATACATTTCAAAGAAAATTCGATTTGATGAAAATCACCTTACTATAAATCAGCCGATTCAGAGCCATTAAAAATCCAAAATCTGCAATTGTGCTCCGATTGTGGTTCTTGATACCTCAAATGATAGGTCTGAGGACCTTTATTTAGTGTGCCAACGCGCATTTAGATTGCTTGATTATTTCCATACGTTTCAAAGAAAATTCGATTTGATGAAAATCACCTTACTATAAATCAGCCGATTCAGAGCCATTAAAAATCCAAAATCTGGATTTTGGTAGTTCTTAATACCTCAAATGATAGGTCTGAGGACCTTTATTTAGTGTGCCAACGCGCATTTAGATTGCTTGATTATTTCCATACATTTCAAAGAAAATTCGATTTGATGAAAATCACCTTACTATAAATCAGCCGATTCAGAGCCATTAAAAATCCAAAATCTGCAATTGTGCTCCGATTGTGGTTCTTGATACCTCAAATGATAGGTCTGAGGACCTTTATTTAGTGTGCCAACGCGCATTTAGATTGCTTGATTATTTCCATACGTTTCAAAGAAAATTCGATTTGATGAAAATCACCTTACTATAAATCAGCCGATTCAGAGCCATTAAAAATCCAAAATCTGCAATTGTGCTCCGATTGTAGTTTTTAATACCTCAAATGATAGGTCTGAGGACCTTTATTTAGTGTGTAAACGCGCATTTAGATTGCTTGATTATTTCCATACATTTCAAAGAAAATTCGATTTGATGAAAATCGCCTTACTATAAATCAGCCGATTCAGAGCCATTAAAAATCCAAAATCTGCAATTGTGCTCCGACTGTGGTTCTTAATACCTCTATTGATTATTTCCATACATTTCAAAGAAAATTCGATTTGATGAAAATCACCTTACTATAAATCAACCGATTTAGAGCCATTAAAAATCCAAAATCTGCAATTGTGCTCCGATTGTAGTTCTTAATACCTCAAATGATAGGTCTGAAGACTTTTATTTAGTGTGCCAACGCGCATTTAGATTTCTTGATTATTTCCATACATTTCAAAGAAAATTCGATTTGATGAAAATCACCTTACTATAAATCAGCCGATTCAGAGCCATTAAAAATCCAAAATCTGCAATTGTGCTCCGATTGTGGTTCTTGATACCTCAAATGATAGGTCTGAGGACCTTTATTTAGTGTGCCAACGCGCATTTAGATTGCTTGATTATTTCCATACATTTCAAAGAAAATTCGATTTGATGAAAATCACCTTACTATAAATCAGCCGATTCAGAGCCATTAAAAATCCAAAATCTGCAATTGTGCTCCGATTGTAGTTTTTAATACCTCAAATGATAGGTCTGAGGACCTTTATTTAGTGTGCCAACGCGCATTTAGATTGCTTGATTATTTCCATACATTTCAAAGAAAATTCGATTTGATGAAAATCGCCTTACTATAAATCAGCCGATTCAGAGCCATTAAAAATCCAAAATCTGCAATTGTGCTCCGACTGTGGTTCTTAATACCTCTATTGATTATTTCCATACATTTCAAAGAAAATTCGATTTGATGAAAATCACCTTACTATAAATCAACCGATTTAGAGCCATTAAAAATCCAAAATCTGCAATTGTGCTCCGATTGTAGTTCTTAATACCTCAAATGATAGGTCTGAAGACCTTTATTTAGTGTGCCAACGCGCATTTAGATTTCTTGATTATTTCCATACATTTCAAAGAAAATTCGATTTGATGAAAATCACCTTACTATAAATCAGCCGATTCAGAGCCATTAAAAATCCAAAATCTGCAATTGTGCTCCGATTGTAGTTCTTGATACCTCAAATGATAGGTCTGAGGACCTTTATTTAGTGTGCCAACGCGCATTTAGATTGCTTGATTATTTCCATACATTTCAAAGAAAATTCGATTTCATGAAAATCACCTTAATATAAATCAGCCGATTCAGAGCCATTAAAAATCCAAAATCTGCAATTGTGCTCCGATTGTGGTTTTTGATACCTCAAATGATAGGTCTGAGGACCTTTATTTAGTGTGCCAACGCGCATTTAGATTGCTTGATTATTTCCATACATTTCAAAGAAAATTCGATTTGATGAAAATCACCTCACTATAAATCAGCCGATTCAGAGCCATTAAAAATCCAAAATCTGGATTTTGGTAGTTCTTAATACCTCAAATGATAGGTCTGAGGACCTTTATTTAGTGTGCCAACGCGCATTTAGATTGCTTGATTATTTCCGTACATTTCAGAAAAAATTCGATTTGATGAAAATCACCTTACTATAAATCAGCCGATTCAGAGCCATTAAAAATCCAAAATCTGGATTTTGGTAGTTCTTAATACCTCAAATGATAGGTCTGAAGATCTTTATTTAGTGTACCAACGCGCATTTAGATTGCTTGATTATTTCCGTACATTTCAGAAAAAATTCGATTTGATGAAAATCACCTTACTATAAATCAGCCGATTCAGAGCCATTATAAATCTATAATCTGGATTTTGGTAGTTCTTAATACCTCAAATGATAGGTCTGAGGGCCTTTATTTAGTGTGCCAACGCGCATTTAGATTGCTTGATTATTTCCATACATTTCAAAGAAAATTCGATTTCATGAAAATCACCTTACTATAAATCAGCCGATTCAGAGCCATTAAAAATCCAAAATCTGCAATTGTGCTCCGACTGTGGTTCTTAATACTGTAACGAAATCCCAAAAGGGATTACGTTAACAGACATGAGAATAGCGGTCTGATGCGGTATAGTAGCTGGCTAGAGCTCACGGTGCGGCGTGGGGATTCTCAGACATATTTCTCATGCTTGAATAACCGCATGATGAACATAATTAGAGGGGCAAATGGAAATTAACAATTACACTGCCACGGCCTCAGCGGCAAAAGGAAATAATAAGCCGGGAGTGATCGTTTCGGAGTGACCGTCTCAATCCCAGGCGACTACCGCCGTGACTGCCACACGGGCCTCCCCTCATCGGCCCGCCTACTGGGATGCTGTTTCCCAGTCGCGACGGCTCCCGATGCCATTTATGAAGGAGGGACGCCCGCATGACAATCCCAGCGACAATCCCCCGGAACGAGACCGTCACCCCGACGCGATCAACTCATGTGGCGTGCCGCCCTCCAGCACAGCCTGTCCTGGAGGAACGAACGGCACGCACGGAAAAGGATGGAAAAAGGCCGACCCTTCGCATGACCCCACCTCACATCACCCGATCAATTATTTATTTACGCGCACATGGTGCGGTTAGCACACGACAGTTAAAAATGCAAAAAGAAAAAAAATTGTTACGGTAAAAGTAAAAAACTGAAAGAAATTCGTTAGAAAACTACGTTACCACTGATTCTACGTTATATTAAAATTTTACTTTCACTAATCACTGTTCCAAAAAGTCATGAAAAAAAAAAAAATCACACCAAAGTACCTGAAACAGGAAAATGGACCGCTATGTGGTCGAACCACACCCAAAGCGGACAACCGAACCGAAGCGAAGCAAAAAGAAAAATTGCGAAAACTCCAAACGCAATCACTCAAACAACGGTGAAAAGATGAAATAGGCGTGATATTTGCTCGGTGTGGGATTTCCACCAAACCGGTGCATCACCACAGATCGCGAGTATGACCGCACAAAACAAATATATAATATATAGGAAAAATAATAGGGGGAAAAACAACTGTTACAATTTAAAATTTACAAGTTGTTTTTACCCTGAATAGCGTACCTTTTTATTTCTTACCCACCTTGGCCCGTCCGACCACCGCAACCAGCGCCGACGCAGGATCCCCCTCACCAAAATGCTGCCCGGCCCACAAGGGCGGGAATATTATCGTATGTAGATCCGTCCGATCCAAACACACTCAATAACCGGATTCAGTGTATCGTACCATAAAACACACGTTAATCCGAAGGTTGACCTTTTATAGTCGAACTCTGTCGAACGGCACAAAAGAAAATAATATATTTTTTTTTTTTTTTATTTAAATTGGCACCAAAACAGTTTCCAGATTTCTCTTTTTTTTCTTTTTTTTATTTCACCAAAAGGTTCACGCCACAATCAAAAAAAAATAAAGTAGGAAAGGTAAAACTCAACAACTAATTTACGCTTTCATAGCCATCAACAATTTTTATTATTCAATTTATTGTCTAGTAAATTAACACAAGAAATATATACCCCATTCGCAGATGGGTATGGATTTAATTTACAGATATGATAAATACACTAATCGATCTTATTAATATTATTAATGTTTATAAAATTAATACACATCATTAGGAAGTTAATTCCTTCTTTTGTCTATTGTTCCTTTTTTTTTTTTTTTGTTTACAAACTTAAGATGGTGGTTTATAATTTTTCTGCGGTGATATACATTCCACCGCGCACATAACAAAAAAAAAAACCCAGTTATAAAAAAAAATCAACTATTATCACAAAAAAAAATTTACTTGAATTTGACGACATTGGCAAAAGTAATAACATGGTCGCTAATTTAGTCCAAGCAGAACCATTTAAAATTTACCGTCAATATAACGAACCTCGAAAATTCACTCGACTTTACTCAACAAGAATCTAAACTTGATTTTTTATTTTTTTTACATTTATCAAAAGAAAATTTTTAGACTTATCGTCACATCAATGCGAAAACTAGATTTTTTTTATTTTTAATTTTTATATATAAAAAAAAAAGGTGACTTATCGTCAACCAAAAACTCAAAACTCGACTAACTAATCAAAAAAAAATATTTTACATCAATTACAAAAAAATCAGAAAATTTTCCCCCTCCTATCTCTCCCCTCGCATCGCTGTTTGTCCCGCTCGCTGTATTTGTGCACACTCACAATCAGTTTTATTATTTTTTTTTTTTTTATTATTATAAAATCTTTATTCATGTTTATGTTCTCTTTTCTTTTTTTTGTTTATATGTGCACAAATACAACGAATGAAACCACCAACGACGACGAACATATATATACACTCAGTTGTACGGTCGCTTCGGCTCCATGTCTAATCAGCCGATCGGTTCTCTTCCCCACACAAAGCAAATATCACGCGTTAACTCAAGCCAATAACATCAACAAGAAAAATGGAATATTCGAGACTGGACATTTTCGCATTGTAAACATTCCATCTCATACCACACAATACACATACACACACCATCTCGCAAGAAATATATATGCTTGTACATGACAATATAGAAAACAAGTAAATGCAGGGGAAAGCAAAATAAAATATTTTTACATAACAATCGGTGAGAATATTAATTTGAATTTTGGGAAAGCATAGATCAGAGCGTATGTATATACAACCCTATGGTGGTCATGGTATATAAAAAAAAAATTCAAACTATTTGAGCGTTTGGAGTTTTCGCAATAGAAATTTTTCTGCTTCAAGTGGAGACGCATGCCAGTCGTAACAAACGTGGGAACGACCCACACCCGAGATAAGGTCTCAAGCCAGGCCTAACAAAAAAAATAGATTGAATTTTAAGAGGGGTTACTTTGATTTTATTACTTTTTCCCCTTCTCCTTCACACACGGATATCCTTGGCATGAAAGGTGCCCAATGGTTTGCCATCTGGATCTTTTAATTGATATGCGACCGATCCGACCTTATCCGATATGATAGCGGGTTTGAATTTAGCGCCTAATTTGGCAGAGAATTTGTTGATCGCGTCGCTTAAGGCGAAAGATCGGACAAAAACGGGTTGGCCGATTCGAAAATTACGGTGGGTACTGCGCAGATTGTATCTTTTGGCACCTTTCTCATGCGCGACTTGCAGGTAGTGCATAATACGATTTTTAAGCAAGTTCAATCGATCCGGTTTAGACATTACGTAGATTTCGCTTGAATCATTCTCGTCCAGCAATCTTCGCAGAGAATAATCAGATCCGTGTAACGACATATGCTGTCCGAACACGGCATAATAAGGGGAACAATGCAGAGTATCATGAATAGCGTTGCGTAAGGCAGCGGCTATCTCTGGTAGGTACTTATCCCACTCACTATGTTCATGATCGTCGACATAAGCCCGTAAAGAAGACAATAAAGTACGATTCACACGCTCAGACGCATTACTCTGTGGAGAGTAAACAGGAGTACGAACGTGAAAAATCCCATATTTAGATAACAAATCCCTGAATAGATTAGAGGTAAATTGTTTTCCGTTGTCTGAAGTGATTACTTCAGGAACGGAGAACAATAAGAAGACATCATTTTCCAAAAAGTTACATAACGATGAAGCAGTAGCTTCACGCAAAGGTTTAATCAATACAAATTTAGAAAAATGATCAAGGACAATTGCTATATAGGAATTCCCACGCTTTGAGCGAGGATACGGACCGAGAAAATCAACGAACAATTTCTGAAAAGGTCTAGTTGAAACCACGGCCGCTCCCATGGCTGGTTGCGTAGAGTAATTCACAGCTTTATTCATTTTACACTTAGAACAGCTAGCCACGTAAGTTTTTACCTGACTTGCCATCTGTGGCCAGTAAAATTGACGCTGAAGACGTTCAAGCGTTTTACTGCCACCTAAATGTGCGGAAGTGGGAGGGACGTGGGCCTGCTCGATGAGTTCCTCAGTCATGGAATTAGGAACAACTAATCTCCAGATGGGAGCATCAGTGTCAAGATAATCAATTCCATGAGGTATAGAAATAAGTAATTTATCATCCTGTACTTTATAATTATGCTGATTACTGGCGAGCTGATTCACTTTAGCAATTTGTGCAACATATTCGGATTCCTGGAACGAAGGAGAGGAAAGATCGATGTGCAGCACCGGCACCATGGTTTGAGACGAAGACAATGCGCTCAAAGATTTACCTGACAATATCAACCCGGACTGATGACTTCCAGATTGGACTCCAGGGATAGCATTGCTCTCACCTTTGGACTTTTCCTCACGAGGAGAGGTTTCATCACAAAAGGCTCGAGACAACGCATCGGGCACTATGTTTACCGACCCTTTTCGGTACCCAATCTGGAAATCAAAAGCTTGTAGTTTAAGACTCCATCGAGCGAGTCGACCGGAGAGATCTTTCTGCGACATCAACCAACGTAGACTAGCGTGATCCGTATAGATGGTAAACGGATAACCTTCGATATAAGGCCTAAATTTGTGGACGCTCAGTACCGCGGCATAGCACTCGAGCTCGGTAACCGAATAGTTCCGCTGTGCTGAATTTAATTTGTGGGAGATGTACTCGATAGGGTGCTCAGCTCCTTCCGAATCCGTCTGAAAAAGTACACTGCCCACACCCACGGCACTAGCGTCGCACTGAATAAAAAAGGGTCTACTATAGTCAGGATGCGCTAACACAGGAGATGATGACAAGGCCAATTTAAGAGAGTTAAACGCAGAGTCGGCTGTAGGAGTCCACTGAAGTTTCCCAGATTTACCAGTCAGATCAGTGAGAGGAGCTGCTAGCGAAGAGAAATCTTTAATGAAACGCCGGTACCAGCCACACATTCCCAGAAAACGTCGAATTTGTTTGGTGGTAGTGGGGATTGGATAATCCATGATCGCTGTACATTTGTCTGGGTTTGTGCGGAGGCAACCGTTTCCTACAATATAACCCAAGTAGTTGACTTCTTTGAGGACGAATTGACTCTTGGTGATATTAATAGTCAAACCAGCATTTTTCAAAAGTTGTGCAATTTCTTGTAATAAGGCAAAGTGTTCGGCTAGAGTGGAGGATGTGACAAGGAGATCGTCGAGATACACAAAGACCTTATCGTGCAACCGATGCGGGATCACTCGGTGCATAAGGCGACAAAGGGTCTGTGGCGCGTTGCATAAACCAAAAGGCATGACGGTGAACTGATACAAGGGCCGTCCAGGTACCGTAAACGCTGTCTTATCGCGGGATTGTGGGTCGAGTGGTATCTGCCAAAAGGCATCTTTTAAATCAATAGCCGATATGTATCGAGTTTGATCCAAACGACCCAACAATCCGTTGATAAGAGGCAACGGGTACGCATCCTTGACGGTGGCCTTGTTCAGTTCTCTAGCATCTAAGCACAGACGAACTTTGCCACTAGCCTTACGAACCAAAGTAACCGGCGAGCACCAGGCACTTTGTGAGATCTCGATGACCCCCAAAGACAACATCCGATCCAACTCATCGTACATCAACTTTTGAATCGCAGGAGAGACGGAATAAAACCGCTGTTTTATAGGTTTGGCCTCACCCACGTCAATACTGTGAGTTAATAAAGAGGTTTTTCCGAGACCCAATTTGGTACTAGAAGGAAATAAGTTTTTAAGATTATCGAGCAATTGCTGTTCAATAACAGATAAATCGTGAAATGTAGAGGGAGTATTAGAGTCGGACAACTCAGGTGCAAGGTTCAACGCAGAAATTTTTGGAATGATTCCGAAACGATTCCAGAAATCAATTCCCAAATACAAAGTCTGTTCCAATGAGGGAACCACATACAGATTCAGATTATGTGTCACCCCATTGAACTGAATACGCGCATTAACGTATCCCATGACACGCTGAGACTGTCCGCTCGCAGTTTTAATTAATTGAGGAAAGTTGTGAAGTGAAACTAATGGGTTATTGAGGAACCTCTCCGATCCACAACCCAGCACGCTAACGCTGGCTCCACTGTCCAATAGACCTCGGTAAGGTACATCATTAACAAGGACATCGGCATATGGCCGATTGTCACCTGCTTCAGAACCGAGTATTGAGGCGAGAACGAAAGATCGCATGATCCTTCGTCTCTCCCAATATTTGATTGAACGGGAAAGCCGCACTGAGCTGCGAGATCGGGGAGGTTCGACAATTTCCGAATCTAGTGAATTTATTGACATTTGAAATGAAGTGTTGGTAGGAATAATGGAAACATCATCCGAGAAGCGGACCGTTTGAACAGGAAAAGGTTTCAAAGGAACTTGACAACTCGAAAGAGGTGAAGTTTCCGGCTTATTTATGGTTAAAAATGATTTATAGGGTGTATTGTCATAATAAGGGTTTGTGGACGGTGCAATATTCGACGACAATAGCAACGCTGGATCTACGACCAAGGGTTTAGAACGAGATCGACCCGATCCAGACACAAAATCGGAATCGGAGGATTCTACGAAAGCTATCTCGGATCGATCTAATTCCTCCTCACTGACGCAGACCCTAGACGAAGTTCCGAGTCGGTATTGCTGGCCGCATCTTCCTGATTCGGTCTGGGTAAAATCGCAGGTGGCCCTCTCATCCCAGTTCTCCAAGAACCACTCTGTTGGTTTCCCGTACACTTAGGACATCTCCGAGCGATCGTATCTCGTTGACCACAACGATAGCAGAAGTATCCGGTGGTAGGTACGGTACATTGTTGAAAAGTGTGACCGATGTCTAAACAATTATAGCAGACGGCCTGACTACCCACACCAGCTGTACGTTGAGTATTACTAGAGTTGCGAGATTCAGGCTTCTTTTCAGATGATCTCCCTGCAGCCCCAGGAGTCCCCGATGGACCACTAAGCGCTGCCAACGAGCAATCCGCAGGAACCTCAGTAGGTGCCACGTTCGGTGTTTCCACCGGTAGTTCCAAATCATCATAAACATCCGCGGATAACTCGTTGATCGCGCGTCGAGAATACATCGGAGGATCCGAAGGGGAGCGGAAACGCTTAAGGGAATCTTCCCACGCAGTACAACTCTGTATTAATTCATTGATGGAAGAAAAATGACGGTCAGTGAGGTGATATTGCAATACTGGTTTCATATTGGTGATAAGTAATTGAATGAACTCATCATCCTGGTAAGGGGTGTGGCATTGTAGGGACAAACTCCACATATGGTGGTAATATTCCTGGAAGCTTTCCTGAGGTAACTGCTTCCTCGACTCGACCATCCTGCGAATTTCGAATTTGGTTCTTCGGTCTTTAAATCGTTCAATGAACGCTTGCCGCAAGTTACTCCAGTCAGCTAAGGGGTTATGTCGGCGGTAAGTCCAGTACCACTGCAGGGCCACATCCCTTAAAAGGAGATGTAGATCAAGAAGGATAATGTCGGAGGAAATTTTATTGGCTAATATGACTGAATTTAATTGGAACAGGAACATGTCCACTGTAATACCCGCAGGTGACCCATTATAAGAAATGCCACATCGAGACAAGGTACGTCGGTGAAATTCAGAATTTCCAGAATAACCAAAAGTTGATACGGCTGGTTGAGAAGCCATATTTCCCAAATTCTGAGCTGCATTTGCATTTAAAGTACTATTTTGAAAGTCAGCTGAAGCTGGCATAAAATTATTATTAAGTGGTGCGGAAGTAGTCTGCTCCAGAGATGAACGCCCTTGCGGAACAGAAGCTACTGGTGAATTTTCCAATTGGAGAAAATCAATTGGTACATATTGCTCATTACAAGAAACCGGAGGATTTTGAAAGTGAACCTGCTGGGTTTTTTTAAGTTCATGACCACCATTCATCGCCATATTGGGATTCATTAAATTGGGTACAATCGGAGTAGCTGCTACTGCCTGCATAGCTGTCATTTGAGCAGTTAAAAATTGCACCTGAGCCATCAAAGACTTTATCATTCCAGACTGGTCCATTGTTGGAACAGCATCGGGTTCTACAGAATTATTTAAAGTTTTGGGTGGAATATCTGGTAACGTTTTAGTATGTTCCCCAGCACTACCAGAAGGATTTTCATGTTTTTCTTCCTCAGAATCCCATGTTTGATCGCATCCACTAACCTTAGCCAAATCTATGGACTGGTCTAAAGCTTCAGGAGTTTCCAAAAATTGACTTAATGCCTTTAACAATTTGTTACTATTTTCCAAAAGTATACTGGCTTTTTTCCCATAAGTTGGAGACGAAGAAACACGAATCAGTCGCCCTTGCACATGCAATAACCGAGTGTGAAGACATCGAACTGTATTTACTTGCTTATCCTTTTGTAAATCCGAAACGTTAATGAAAGCATCCTGAATACCTTGCAATTTCAAATTACAAGTAGTAATTTCTCTATCAGGATTGGATTTAGCTTTAGAATGCATCTGGCCAGGAGTTTCCACGGTACCAGCTGCCTCATCTAACAACGACTTTCTCAACTGATCCATAGCATCAGGAGAATCCACCCTAATGGACCGAACAACCAACTCGATTTCCAATTCATCAATTTTTAAATGTGTCTCATCCATATTGTGATAGTTCAAAATTCAATATATGGAGGAACAGAAAATATATATAGATATGTATATAAAAAAAACGAGAAGATGGACAAAATTAAAACTAATATTCTAACAATAAACCGTTTGCAAAAAAAATTGTTTACTTGTTTAAATTCAGAAAAAAATTACCCAAGAAAAGAATTTATAAATTGAAAGTGGGAATATTTTATCCCAGAAATTGAAAACAACTAAACACAATAATTATATTACGTAGTTAAATAAATCCAAAGTATGGAAAGGATAACACTAGCGTTATCACAAAAAATTATTCCCCAAACCTAAAGAAAATTATAAGTATACCCGTTTACCAAATAAAATTAAATTAATTATTTAAGCGAAATTCAAAGGAATTGATTAGACAAAATTAAATAAAATTAATTAAAAACCAAGTTAATATATAAAACCAAATTATATTTATTATTGAGAAAAAAAATTAAATTAATTAACTAAATCCGCAAAATTAAATTAGAACTTCAATAATAACGTGGACATCCACAAGTCGGGAAACGTGAGGAGCTACGAGAATATTATTACTGTCACAAGGACTCACTCGCGTCAATTGTTGACTGCCGCTCACTCAAACGCTGATCAAAACCGTACTTGAAGGATTATCACACGATGATACACTGGCGTTCATTTAATTTTGTAATAGTTGCGTAACAATAAAAAAAAATGTTTATAACAAAAGTTCAATCAAAAAAAAATCAAAAATAAATTGGCTTAATTTATTAACGAGCGACAAATCGATTAATTTTTAAATGAACTAATAAAAAAATAAAGAAAAATAGTAAGGTAATAAATCGATAAATAAAGCGAATATACGTAGAAAATTAGCTGCTCCACTATGCTGTAAGGAATTAGGAATAGAGAGAAAAAGATGACGACGAGAAAAAAATAAAATTTTCACAAACAGTGAAAAGTGAAAGTAAATAGAGAAAAATAAAGAGAGAGTTGATCGAATGATGATCGGTGTGGCCATGCGTTGGGCCGGTGGTAAAATAATAATAAGTAATAATAAAAAAATGGTTGGTCTCCTCCCCCGTTGGCCTCACAGCCGCACTCTTAGAGCTCCACCATGAGACGCGGGGTACTGCTAAATATAATAATAACACCGCTGAGGTCCAGTAATTTTTAATTAAAGAAGATAAAAATCAGAAAATTTACAAAAAGAATGAACTAAGGATGTGCCATTGACCAATGAGACCACGAACTGTCCAATCAACACCACATTGGTGGAAACAACGAGTACGCGATCTCAATGCTCATGGCACACGGAACCGACATGGCAAACGATCCAGCGAGGTCGAATGACTCGAAGTCAGAACACGCTTGGATCGCTCCCCATGAAGGTAGTTGGATCAAAATAAAATTAACTGAAAAAAATTGAAGTAAATTACTTAAGGGTACGTAGATCTGCAAAATAGAAAATAAAAAATTGAAGAAAGCTAAACTCAGAACAAAGGAAAAATGAGTCTAACCACAATCTAACGCCACATGGCGGAAATGGTAGACCCACTCACCCGATGAACTGAGAATAGGGATTGACACTCACAACTGTATGTAATCAAACAGCATACGCTGGTTACAATACAGATGAGGGTGCCAACCGGACAAGGGAAACATTGATGTGAGCATCCGTACAGATCAAACAACGCAAGCGTTGGACTTTGTACGTGATGCTCACAACAAGTTTGGAAAAAAAAAATCTGAAAAATGAAAAGTCGAAAAATTGAATTTAATTAGCCGAATTTGGGCGCCACTGTAACGAAATCCCAAAAGGGATTACGTTAACAGACATGAGAATAGCGGTCTGATGCGGTATAGTAGCTGGCTAGAGCTCACGGTGCGGCGTGGGGATTCTCAGACATATTTCTCATGCTTGAATAACCGCATGATGAACATAATTAGAGGGGCAAATGGAAATTAACAATTACACTGCCACGGCCTCAGCGGCAAAAGGAAATAATAAGCCGGGAGTGATCGTTTCGGAGTGACCGTCTCAATCCCAGGCGACTACCGCCGTGACTGCCACACGGGCCTCCCCTCATCGGCCCGCCTACTGGGATGCTGTTTCCCAGTCGCGACGGCTCCCGATGCCATTTATGAAGGAGGGACGCCCGCATGACAATCCCAGCGACAATCCCCCGGAACGAGACCGTCACCCCGACGCGATCAACTCATGTGGCGTGCCGCCCTCCAGCACAGCCTGTCCTGGAGGAACGAACGGCACGCACGGAAAAGGATGGAAAAAGGCCGACCCTTCGCATGACCCCACCTCACATCACCCGATCAATTATTTATTTACGCGCACATGGTGCGGTTAGCACACGACAGTTAAAAATGCAAAAAGAAAAAAAATTGTTACGGTAAAAGTAAAAAACTGAAAGAAATTCGTTAGAAAACTACGTTACCACTGATTCTACGTTATATTAAAATTTTACTTTCACTAATCACTGTTCCAAAAAGTCATGAAAAAAAAAAAAATCACACCAAAGTACCTGAAACAGGAAAATGGACCGCTATGTGGTCGAACCACACCCAAAGCGGACAACCGAACCGAAGCGAAGCAAAAAGAAAAATTGCGAAAACTCCAAACGCAATCACTCAAACAACGGTGAAAAGATGAAATAGGCGTGATATTTGCTCGGTGTGGGATTTCCACCAAACCGGTGCATCACCACAGATCGCGAGTATGACCGCACAAAACAAATATATAATATATAGGAAAAATAATAGGGGGAAAAACAACTGTTACAATTTAAAATTTACAAGTTGTTTTTACCCTGAATAGCGTACCTTTTTATTTCTTACCCACCTTGGCCCGTCCGACCACCGCAACCAGCGCCGACGCAGGATCCCCCTCACCAAAATGCTGCCCGGCCCACAAGGGCGGGAATATTATCGTATGTAGATCCGTCCGATCCAAACACACTCAATAACCGGATTCAGTGTATCGTACCATAAAACACACGTTAATCCGAAGGTTGACCTTTTATAGTCGAACTCTGTCGAACGGCACAAAAGAAAATAATATATTTTTTTTTTTTTTTATTTAAATTGGCACCAAAACAGTTTCCAGATTTCTCTTTTTTTTCTTTTTTTTATTTCACCAAAAGGTTCACGCCACAATCAAAAAAAAATAAAGTAGGAAAGGTAAAACTCAACAACTAATTTACGCTTTCATAGCCATCAACAATTTTTATTATTCAATTTATTGTCTAGTAAATTAACACAAGAAATATATACCCCATTCGCAGATGGGTATGGATTTAATTTACAGATATGATAAATACACTAATCGATCTTATTAATATTATTAATGTTTATAAAATTAATACACATCATTAGGAAGTTAATTCCTTCTTTTGTCTATTGTTCCTTTTTTTTTTTTTTTGTTTACAAACTTAAGATGGTGGTTTATAATTTTTCTGCGGTGATATACATTCCACCGCGCACATAACAAAAAAAAAAACCCAGTTATAAAAAAAAATCAACTATTATCACAAAAAAAAATTTACTTGAATTTGACGACATTGGCAAAAGTAATAACATGGTCGCTAATTTAGTCCAAGCAGAACCATTTAAAATTTACCGTCAATATAACGAACCTCGAAAATTCACTCGACTTTACTCAACAAGAATCTAAACTTGATTTTTTATTTTTTTTACATTTATCAAAAGAAAATTTTTAGACTTATCGTCACATCAATGCGAAAACTAGATTTTTTTTATTTTTAATTTTTATATATAAAAAAAAAAGGTGACTTATCGTCAACCAAAAACTCAAAACTCGACTAACTAATCAAAAAAAAATATTTTACATCAATTACAAAAAAATCAGAAAATTTTCCCCCTCCTATCTCTCCCCTCGCATCGCTGTTTGTCCCGCTCGCTGTATTTGTGCACACTCACAATCAGTTTTATTATTTTTTTTTTTTTTATTATTATAAAATCTTTATTCATGTTTATGTTCTCTTTTCTTTTTTTTGTTTATATGTGCACAAATACAACGAATGAAACCACCAACGACGACGAACATATATATACACTCAGTTGTACGGTCGCTTCGGCTCCATGTCTAATCAGCCGATCGGTTCTCTTCCCCACACAAAGCAAATATCACGCGTTAACTCAAGCCAATAACATCAACAAGAAAAATGGAATATTCGAGACTGGACATTTTCGCATTGTAAACATTCCATCTCATACCACACAATACACATACACACACCATCTCGCAAGAAATATATATGCTTGTACATGACAATATAGAAAACAAGTAAATGCAGGGGAAAGCAAAATAAAATATTTTTACATAACAATCGGTGAGAATATTAATTTGAATTTTGGGAAAGCATAGATCAGAGCGTATGTATATACAACCCTATGGTGGTCATGGTATATAAAAAAAAAATTCAAACTATTTGAGCGTTTGGAGTTTTCGCAATAGAAATTTTTCTGCTTCAAGTGGAGACGCATGCCAGTCGTAACAATACCTCTATTGATTATTTCCATACATTTCAAAGAAAATTCGATTTGATGAAAATCACCTTACTATAAATCAGCCGATTCAGAGCCATTAAAAATCCAAAATCTGCAATTGTGCTCCGATTGTGGTTCTTGATACCTCAAATGATAGGTCTGAGGACCTTTATTTAGTGTGCCAACGCGCATTTAGATTGCTTGATTATTTCCATACATTTCAAAGAAAATTCGATTTGATGAAAATCACCTTACTATAAATCAGCCGATTCAGAGCCATTAAAAATCCAAAATCTGCAATTGTGCTCCGATTGTAGTTTTTAATACCTCAAATGATAGGTCTGAGGACCTTTATTTAGTGTGCCAACGCGCATTTAGATTGCTTGATTATTTCCATACATTTCAAAGAAAATTCGATTTGATGAAAATCGCCTTACTATAAATCAGCCGATTCAGAGCCATTAAAAATCCAAAATCTGCAATTGTGCTCCGACTGTGGTTCTTAATACCTCTATTGATTATTTCCATACATTTCAAAGAAAATTCGATTTGATGAAAATCACCTTACTATAAATCAGCCGATTCAGAGCCATTAAAAATCCAAAATCTGCAATTGTGCTCCGATTGTGGTTCTTGATACCTCAAATGATAGGTCTGAGGACCTTTATTTAGTGTGCCAACGCGCATTTAGATTGCTTGATTATTTCCATACATTTCAAAGAAAATTCGATTTGATGAAAATCACCTTACTATAAATCAGCCGATTCAGAGCCATTAAAAATCCAAAATCTGCAATTGTGCTCCGATTGTAGTTTTTAATACCTCAAATGATAGGTCTGAGGACCTTTATTTAGTGTGCCAACGCGCATTTAGATTGCTTGATTATTTCCATACATTTCAAAGAAAATTCGATTTGATGAAAATCACCTTACTATAAATCAACCGATTCAGAGCCATTAAAAATCCAAAATCTGCAATTGTGCTCCGATTGTAGTTCTTAATACCTCAAATGATAGGTCTGAGGGCCTTTATTTAGTGTGCCAACGCGCATTTAGATTGCTTGATTATTTCCATACATTTCAAAGAAAATTCGATTTCATGAAAATCACCTTACTATCTATCACCTTACGATCAGCAGATTCAGAGCCATTAAAAATCCAAAATCTGCAATTGTGCTCCGATTGTGGTTTTTGATACCTCAAATGATAGGTCTGAGGACCTTTATTTTGTGCCAACGCGCATTTAGATTGCTTGATTATTTCCATACATTTCAAAGAAAATTCGATTTGATGAAAATCACCTTACTATAAACCAGCCGATTCAGAGCCATTAAAAATACAAAATCTGGATTTTGGTAGTTCTTAATACCTCAAATGATAGGATTTAGTGTGCCAACGCGCATTTAGATTGCTTGATTATTTCCATACATTTCAAAGAAAATTCGATTTGATGAAAATCACCTTACTATAGATCAGCCGATTCAGAGCCATTAAAAACCCAAAATCTGCAATTGTGCTCCGATTGTAGTTCTTAATACCTCAAATGATAGGTCTGAGGATTTTTATTTAGTGTACCAACGCGCATTTAGATTGCTTGATTATTTCCATACATTTCAAAGAAAATTCGATTTGATGAAAATCACCTTAATATAAATCAGCCGATTCAGAGCCATTAAAAATCCAAAATCTGGATTTTGGTAGTTCTTAATACCTCAAATGATAGGTCTGAGGACCTTTATTTAGTGTGCCAACGCGCATTTAGATTGCTTGATTATTTCCATACATTTCAAAGAAAATTCGATTTGATGAAAATCACCTTACTATAAATCAACCGATTTAGAGCCATTAAAAATCCAAAATCTGCAATTGTGCTCCGATTGTGGTTGTTGATACCTCAAATGATAGGCCTCAGGACCTTTAATTAGTATGCCAACGCGCATTTAGATTGCTTGACTATTTCCATACATTTCAAAGAAAATTCGATTTGATGAAAATCACCTTACTATAGATCACCCGATTCAGAGCCATTAAAAATCCAAAATCTGCAATTGTGCTCCGATTGTGGTTCTTGATACCTCAAATGATAGGTCTGACCTTTATTTAGTGTGCCAACGCGCATTTAGATTGCTTGATTATTTCCATACATTTCAAAGAAAATTCGATTTGATGAAAATCACCTTACTATAAATCAGCCGATTCAGAGCCATTAAAAATCCAAAATCTGGATTTTGGTAGTTCTTAATACCTCAAATGATAGGATTTAGTGTGCCAACGCGCATTTAGATTGCTTGATTATTTCCATACATTTCAAAGAAAATTCGATTTGATGAAAATCACCTTACTATAAATCAGCCGATTCAGAGCCATTAAAAATCCAAAATCTGGATTTTGGTAGTTCTTAATTCCTCAAATGATATGATTTAGTGTGCCAACGCGCATTTAGATTGCTTGATTATTTCCATACATTTCAAAGAAAATTCGATTTGATGAAAATCACCTTACTATAAATCAGCCGATTCAGAGCCATTAAAAATCCAAAATCTGCAATTGTGCTCCGATTGTCGTTCTTGATACCTCAAATGATAGGTCTGAGGCCCTTTATTTAGTGTGCCAACGCGCATTTAGATTGCTTGATTATTGCCATACGTTTTAAAGAAAATTCGATTTGATGAAAATCACCTTACTATAAATCAACCGATTTAGAGCCATTAAAAATCCAAAATCTGCCATTGTGCTCCGATTGTAGTTCTTAATACCTCTATAAATTATTTCCATACATTTCAAAGAAAATTCGATTTGATGAAAATCACCTTACTATAGATCAGCCGATTCAAAGCCATTAAAAATCCAAAATCTGCAATTGTGCTCCGATTGTGGTTCTTGATACCTCAAATGATAGGTCTGAGGACCTTTATTTAGCGCATTTAGATTGCTTGATTATTTCCATACGTTTCAAAGAAAATTCGATTTGATGAAAATCACCTTACTATAAATCAGCCGATTCAGAGCCATTAAAAATCCAAAATCTGGATTTTGGTAGTTCTTAATACCTCAAATGATAGGATTTAGTGTGCCAACGCGCATTTAGATTGCTTGATTATTTCCATACATTTCAAAGAAAATTCGATTTGATGAAAATCACCTTACTATAAATCAGCCGATTCAGAGCCATTAAAAATCCAAAATCTGCAATTGTGCTCCGATTGTGGTTCTTGATACCTCAAATGATAGGTCTGAGGACCTTTATTTAGTGTGCCAACGCGCATTTAGATTGCTTGATTATTTCCATACGTTTCAAAGAAAATTCGATTTGATGAAAATCACCTTACTATAAATCAGCCGATTCAGAGCCATTAAAAATCCAAAATCTGGATTTTGGTAGTTCTTAATACCTCAAATGATAGGTCTGAGGACCTTTATTTAGTGTGCCAACGCGCATTTAGATTGCTTGAATATTTCCATACATTTCAAAGAAAATTCGATTTGATGAAAATCACCTTACTATAAATCAGCCGATTCAGAGCCATTAAAAATCCAAAATCTGCAATTGTGCTCCGATTGTGGTTCTTGATACCTTAAATGATAGGTCTGAGGAACTTTATTTAGTGTGCCAACGCGCATTTAGATTGCTTGATTATTTCCATACGTTTCAAAGAAAATTCGATTTGATGAAAATCACCTTACTATAGATCAGCCGATTCAGAGCCATTAAAAATCCAAAATCTGCAATTGTGCTCCGATTGTAGTTCTTAATATCTCAAATGATAGGTCTGAGGACCTTTATTTAGTGTGCCAACGCGCATTTAGATTGCTTGATTATTTCCATACATTTCAAAGAAAATTCGATTTGATGAAAATCACCTTACTATAGATCAGCCGATTCAGAGCCATTAAAAATCCAAAATCTGCAATTGTGCTCCGATTGTAGTTCTTAATACCTCAAATGATAGGTCTGAGGACCTTTATTTAGTGTGCCAACGCGAATTTAGATTGCTTGATTATTTCCATACATTTCAAAGAAAATTCGATTTGATGAAAATCACCTTACTATAGATCAGCCGATTCAGAGCCATTAAAAATCCAAAATCTGCAATTGTGCTCCGATTGTAGTTCTTAATACCTCAAATGATAGGTCTGAGGACCTTTATTTAGTGTGCCAACGCGCATTTAGATTGCTTGATTATTTCCATACATTTCAAAGAAAATTCGATTTGATGAAAATCACCTTACTATAAATCAGCCGATTCAGAGCCATTAAAAATCCAAAATCTGCAATTGTGCTCCGATTGTGGTTCTTGATACCTCAAATGATAGGTCTGAGGACCTTTATTTAGTGTGCCAACGCGCATTTAGATTGCTTGATTATTTCCATACGTTTCAAAGAAAATTCGATTTGATGAAAATCACCTTACTATAAATCAGCCGATTCAGAGCCATTAAAAATCCAAAATCTGGATTTTGGTAGTTCTTAATACCTCAAATGATAGGTCTGAGGACCTTTATTTAGTGTGCCAACGCGCATTTAGATTGCTTGATTATTTCCATACATTTCAAAGAAAATTCGATTTGATGAAAATCACCTTACTATAAATCAGCCGATTCAGAGCCATTAAAAATCCAAAATCTGCAATTGTGCTCCGATTGTGGTTCTTGATACCTTAAATGATAGGTCTGAGGAACTTTATTTAGTGTGCCAACGCGCATTTAGATTGCTTGATTATTTGCATACGTTTTAAAGAAAATTCGATTTGATGAAAATCACCTTACTATAAATCAACCGATTTAGAGCCATTAAAAATCCAAAATGTGCCATTGTGCTCCGATTGTAGTTCCTAATACCTCTATTAATTATTTCCATACATTTCAAAGAAAATTCGATTTGATGAAAATCACCTTACTATAGATCACCCGATTTAGAGCCATTAAAAATCCAAAATCTGCAATTGTGCTCCGATTGTAGTTCTTAATACCTCAAATGATAGGTCTGAGGACCTTTATTTAGTGTGCCAACGCGCATTTAGATTGCTTGATTATTTCCATACATTTCAAAGAAAATTCGATTTGATGAAAATCACCTTACTATAAATCAGCCGATTCAGAGCCATTAAAAATCCAAAATCTGCAATTGTGCTCCGATTGTGGTTCTTGATACCTCAAATGATAGGTCTGAGGACCTTTATTTAGTGTGCCAACGCGCATTCAGATTGCTTGATTATTTCCATACGTTTCAAAGAAAATTCGATTTGATGAAAATCACCTTACTATAAATCAGCCGATTCAGAGCCATTAAAAATCCAAAATCTGGATTTTGGTAGTTCTTAATACCTCAAATGATAGGTCTGAGGACCTTTATTTAGTGTGCCAACGCGCATTTAGATTGCTTGATTATTTCCATACATTTCAAAGAAAATTCGATTTGATGAAAATCACCTTACTATAGATCAGCCGATTCAGAGCCATTAAAAATCCAAAATCTGCAATTGTGCTCCGATTGTGGTTCTTGATACCTCAAATGATAGGTCTGAGGACCTTTATTTAGTGTGCCAACGCGCATTTAGATTGCTTGATTATTTCCATACATTTCAAAGAAAATTCGATTTGATGAAAATCACCTTACTATAAATCAGCCGATTCAGAGCCATTAAAAATCCAAAATCTGCAATTGTGCTCCGATTGTGGTTCTTGATACCTCAAATGATAGGTCTGAGGACCTTTATTTAGTGTGCCAACGCGCATTCAGATTGCTTGATTATTTCCATACGTTTCAAAGAAAATTCGATTTGATGAAAATCACCTTACTATAAATCAGCCGATTCAGAGCCATTAAAAATCCAAAATCTGGATTTTGGTAGTTCTTAATACCTCAAATGATAGGTCTGAGGACCTTTATTTAGTGTGCCAACGCGCATTTAGATTGCTTGATTATTTCCATACATTTCAAAGAAAATTCGATTTGATGAAAATCACCTTACTATAGATCAGCCGATTCAGAGCCATTAAAAATCCAAAATCTGCAATTGTGCTCCGATTGTAGTTCTTAATACCTCAAATGATAGGTCTGAGGACCTTTATTTAGTGTGCCAACGCGCATTTAGATTGCTTGATTATTTCCATACATTTCAAAGAAAATTCGATTTGATGAAAATCACCTTACTATAAATCAGCCGATTCAGAGCCATTAAAAATCCAAAATCTGCAATTGTGCTCCGATTGTGGTTCTTGATACCTCAAATGATAGGTCTGAGGACCTTTATTTAGTGTGCCAACGCGCATTTAGATTGCTTGATTATTTCCATACGTTTCAAAGAAAATTCGATTTGATGAAAATCACCTTACTATAAATCAGCCGATTCAGAGCCATTAAAAATCCAAAATCTGGATTTTGGTAGTTCTTAATACCTCAAATGATAGGTCTGAGGACCTTTATTTAGTGTGCCAACGCGCATTTAGATTGCTTGATTATTTCCATACATTTCAAAGAAAATTCGATTTGATGAAAATCACCTTACTATAAATCAGCCGATTCAGAGCCATTAAAAATCCAAAATCTGCAATTGTGCTCCGATTGTGGTTCTTGATACCTTAAATGATAGGTCTGAGGAACTTAATTTAGTGTGCCAACGCGCATTTAGATTGCTTGATTATTTCCATAAGTTTTAAAGAAAATTCGATTTGATGAAAATCACCTTACTATAAATCAGCCGATTCAGAGCCATTAAAAATCCAAAATCTGGATTTTGGTAGTTCTTAATACCTCAAATGATAGGTCTGAGGACCTTTATTTAGTGTGCCAACGCGCATTTAGATTGCTTGATTATTTCCATACATTTCAAAGAAAATTCGATTTGATGAAAATCACCTTACTATAAATCAGCCGATTCAGAGCCATTAAAAATCCAAAATCTGCAATTGTGCTCCGATTGTGGTTCTTGATACCTTAAATGATAGGTCTGAGGAACTTTATTTAGTGTGCCAACGCGCATTTAGATTGCTTGATTATTTGCATACGTTTTAAAGAAAATTCGATTTGATGAAAATCACCTTACTATAAATCAACCGATTTAGAGCCATTAAAAATCCAAAATGTGCCATTGTGCTCCGATTGTAGTTCCTAATACCTCTATTAATTATTTCCATACATTTCAAAGAAAATTCGATTTGATGAAAATCACCTTACTATAGATCACCCGATTTAGAGCCATTAAAAATCCAAAATCTGCAATTGTGCTCCGATTGTAGTTCTTAATACCTCAAATGATAGGTCTGAGGACCTTTATTTAGTGTGCCAACGCGCATTTAGATTGCTTGATTATTTCCATACATTTCAAAGAAAATTCGATTTGATGAAAATCACCTTACTATAAATCAGCCGATTCAGAGCCATTAAAAATCCAAAATCTGCAATTGTGCTCCGATTGTGGTTCTTGATACCTCAAATGATAGGTCTGAGGACCTTTATTTAGTGTGCCAACGCGCATTCAGATTGCTTGATTATTTCCATACGTTTCAAAGAAAATTCGATTTGATGAAAATCACCTTACTATAAATCAGCCGATTCAGAGCCATTAAAAATCCAAAATCTGGATTTTGGTAGTTCTTAATACCTCAAATGATAGGTCTGAGGACCTTTATTTAGTGTGCCAACGCGCATTTAGATTGCTTGATTATTTCCATACATTTCAAAGAAAATTCGATTTGATGAAAATCACCTTACTATAGATCAGCCGATTCAGAGCCATTAAAAATCCAAAATCTGCAATTGTGCTCCGATTGTGGTTCTTGATACCTCAAATGATAGGTCTGAGGACCTTTATTTAGTGTGCCAACGCGCATTTAGATTGCTTGATTATTTCCATACATTTCAAAGAAAATTCGATTTGATGAAAATCACCTTACTATAAATCAGCCGATTCAGAGCCATTAAAAATCCAAAATCTGCAATTGTGCTCCGATTGTGGTTCTTGATACCTCAAATGATAGGTCTGAGGACCTTTATTTAGTGTGCCAACGCGCATTCAGATTGCTTGATTATTTCCATACGTTTCAAAGAAAATTCGATTTGATGAAAATCACCTTACTATAAATCAGCCGATTCAGAGCCATTAAAAATCCAAAATCTGGATTTTGGTAGTTCTTAATACCTCAAATGATAGGTCTGAGGACCTTTATTTAGTGTGCCAACGCGCATTTAGATTGCTTGATTATTTCCATACATTTCAAAGAAAATTCGATTTGATGAAAATCACCTTACTATAAATCAGCCGATTCAGAGCCATTAAAAATCCAAAATCTGCAATTGTGCTCCGATTGTAGTTCTTAATACCTCAAATGATAGGTCTGAGGACCTTTATTTAGTGTGCCAACGCGCATTTAGATTGCTTGATTATTTCCATACATTTCAAAGAAAATTCGATTTGATGAAAATCACCTTACTATAAATCAGCCGATTCAGAGCCATTAAAAATCCAAAATCTGCAATTGTGCTCCGATTGTGGTTCTTGATACCTCAAATGATAGGTCTGAGGACCTTTATTTAGTGTGCCAACGCGCATTCAGATTGCTTGATTATTTCCATACGTTTCAAAGAAAATTCGATTTGATGAAAATCACCTTACTATAAATCAGCCGATTCAGAGCCATTAAAAATCCAAAATCTGGATTTTGGTAGTTCTTAATACCTCAAATGATAGGTCTGAGGACCTTTATTTAGTGTGCCAACGCGCATTTAGATTGCTTGATTATTTCCATACATTTCAAAGAAAATTCGATTTGATGAAAATCACCTTACTATAGATCAGCCGATTCAGAGCCATTAAAAATCCAAAATCTGCAATTGTGCTCCGATTGTAGTTCTTAATACCTCAAATGATAGGTCTGAGGACCTTTATTTAGTGTGCCAACGCGCATTTAGATTGCTTGATCATTTCCATACATTTCAAAGAAAATTCGATTTGATGAAAATCACCTTACTATAAATCAGCCGATTCAGAGCCATTAAAAATCCAAAATCTGCAATTGTGCTCCGATTGTGGTTCTTGATACCTCAAATGATAGGTCTGAGGACCTTTATTTAGTGTGGCAACGCGCATTTAGATTGCTTGATTATTTCCATACATTTCAAAGAAAATTCGATTTGATGAAAATCACCTTACTATAGATCACCCGATTTAGAGCCATTAAAAATCCAAAATCTGCAATTGTGCTCCGATTGTAGTTCTTAATACCTCAAATGATAGGTCTGAGGACCTTTATTTAGTGTGCCAACGCGCATTTAGATTGCTTGATTATTTCCATACATTTCAAAGAAAATTCGATTTGATGAAAATCACCTTACTATAAATCAGCCGATTCAGAGCCATTAAAAATCCAAAATCTGCAATTGTGCTCCGATTGTGGTTCTTGATACCTCAAATGATAGGTCTGAGGACCTTTATTTAGTGTGCCAACGCGCATTTAGATTGCTTGATTATTTCCATACGTTTCAAAGAAAATTCGATTTGATGAAAATCACCTTACTATAAATCAGCCGATTCAGAGCCATTAAAAATCCAAAATCTGGATTTTGGTAGTTCTTAATACCTCAAATGATAGGTCTGAGGACCTTTATTTAGTGTGCCAACGCGCATTTAGATTGCTTGATTATTTCCATACATTTCAAAGAAAATTCGATTTGATGAAAATCACCTTACTATAAATCAGCCGATTCAGAGCCATTAAAAATCCAAAATCTGCAATTGTGCTCCGATTGTGGTTCTTGATACCTTAAATGATAGGTCTGAGGAACTTAATTTAGTGTGCCAACGCGCATTTAGATTGCTTGATTATTTCCATAAGTTTTAAAGAAAATTCGATTTGATGAAAATCACCTTACTATAAATCAGCCGATTCAGAGCCATTAAAAATCCAAAATCTGGATTTTGGTAGTTCTTAATACCTCAAATGATAGGTCTGAGGACCTTTATTTAGTGTGCCAACGCGCATTTAGATTGCTTGATTATTTCCATACATTTCAAAGAAAATTCGATTTGATGAAAATCACCTTACTATAAATCAGCCGATTCAGAGCCATTAAAAATCCAAAATCTGCAATTGTGCTCCGATTGTGGTTCTTGATACCTTAAATGATAGGTCTGAGGAACTTTATTTAGTGTGCCAACGCGCATTTAGATTGCTTGATTATTTGCATACGTTTTAAAGAAAATTCGATTTGATGAAAATCACCTTACTATAAATCAACCGATTTAGAGCCATTAAAAATCCAAAATGTGCCATTGTGCTCCGATTGTAGTTCCTAATACCTCTATTAATTATTTCCATACATTTCAAAGAAAATTCGATTTGATGAAAATCACCTTACTATAGATCACCCGATTTAGAGCCATTAAAAATCCAAAATCTGCAATTGTGCTCCGATTGTAGTTCTTAATACCTCAAATGATAGGTCTGAGGACCTTTATTTAGTGTGCCAACGCGCATTTAGATTGCTTGATTATTTCCATACATTTCAAAGAAAATTCGATTTGATGAAAATCACCTTACTATAAATCAGCCGATTCAGAGCCATTAAAAATCCAAAATCTGCAATTGTGCTCCGATTGTGGTTCTTGATACCTCAAATGATAGGTCTGAGGACCTTTATTTAGTGTGCCAACGCGCATTCAGATTGCTTGATTATTTCCATACGTTTCAAAGAAAATTCGATTTGATGAAAATCACCTTACTATAAATCAGCCGATTCAGAGCCATTAAAAATCCAAAATCTGGATTTTGGTAGTTCTTAATACCTCAAATGATAGGTCTGAGGACCTTTATTTAGTGTGCCAACGCGCATTTAGATTGCTTGATTATTTCCATACATTTCAAAGAAAATTCGATTTGATGAAAATCACCTTACTATAGATCAGCCGATTCAGAGCCATTAAAAATCCAAAATCTGCAATTGTGCTCCGATTGTGGTTCTTGATACCTCAAATGATAGGTCTGAGGACCTTTATTTAGTGTGCCAACGCGCATTTAGATTGCTTGATTATTTCCATACATTTCAAAGAAAATTCGATTTGATGAAAATCACCTTACTATAAATCAGCCGATTCAGAGCCATTAAAAATCCAAAATCTGCAATTGTGCTCCGATTGTGGTTCTTGATACCTCAAATGATAGGTCTGAGGACCTTTATTTAGTGTGCCAACGCGCATTCAGATTGCTTGATTATTTCCATACGTTTCAAAGAAAATTCGATTTGATGAAAATCACCTTACTATAAATCAGCCGATTCAGAGCCATTAAAAATCCAAAATCTGGATTTTGGTAGTTCTTAATACCTCAAATGATAGGTCTGAGGACCTTTATTTAGTGTGCCAACGCGCATTTAGATTGCTTGATTATTTCCATACATTTCAAAGAAAATTCGATTTGATGAAAATCACCTTACTATAAATCAGCCGATTCAGAGCCATTAAAAATCCAAAATCTGCAATTGTGCTCCGATTGTAGTTCTTAATACCTCAAATGATAGGTCTGAGGACCTTTATTTAGTGTGCCAACGCGCATTTAGATTGCTTGATTATTTCCATACATTTCAAAGAAAATTCGATTTGATGAAAATCACCTTACTATAAATCAGCCGATTCAGAGCCATTAAAAATCCAAAATCTGCAATTGTGCTCCGATTGTGGTTCTTGATACCTCAAATGATAGGTCTGAGGACCTTTATTTAGTGTGCCAACGCGCATTCAGATTGCTTGATTATTTCCATACGTTTCAAAGAAAATTCGATTTGATGAAAATCACCTTACTATAAATCAGCCGATTCAGAGCCATTAAAAATCCAAAATCTGGATTTTGGTAGTTCTTAATACCTCAAATGATAGGTCTGAGGACCTTTATTTAGTGTGCCAACGCGCATTTAGATTGCTTGATTATTTCCATACATTTCAAAGAAAATTCGATTTGATGAAAATCACCTTACTATAGATCAGCCGATTCAGAGCCATTAAAAATCCAAAATCTGCAATTGTGCTCCGATTGTAGTTCTTAATACCTCAAATGATAGGTCTGAGGACCTTTATTTAGTGTGCCAACGCGCATTTAGATTGCTTGATCATTTCCATACATTTCAAAGAAAATTCGATTTGATGAAAATCACCTTACTATAAATCAGCCGATTCAGAGCCATTAAAAATCCAAAATCTGCAATTGTGCTCCGATTGTGGTTCTTGATACCTCAAATGATAGGTCTGAGGACCTTTATTTAGTGTGGCAACGCGCATTTAGATTGCTTGATTATTTCCATACATTTCAAAGAAAATTCGATTTGATGAAAATCACCTTACTATAGATCACCCGATTTAGAGCCATTAAAAATCCAAAATCTGCAATTGTGCTCCGATTGTAGTTCTTAATACCTCAAATGATAGGTCTGAGGACCTTTATTTAGTGTGCCAACGCGCATTTAGATTGCTTGATTATTTCCATACATTTCAAAGAAAATTCGATTTGATGAAAATCACCTTACTATAAATCAGCCGATTCAGAGCCATTAAAAATCCAAAATCTGCAATTGTGCTCCGATTGTGGTTCTTGATACCTCAAATGATAGGTCTGAGGACCTTTATTTAGTGTGCCAACGCGCATTCAGATTGCTTGATTATTTCCATACGTTTCAAAGAAAATTCGATTTGATGAAAATCACCTTACTATAAATCAGCCGATTCAGAGCCATTAAAAATCCAAAATCTGAATTTTGGTAGTTCTTAATACCTCAAATGATAGGTCTGAGGACCTTTATTTAGTGTGCCAACGCGCATTTAGATTGCTTGATTATTTCCAAACATTTCAAAGAAAATTCGATTTGATGAAAATCACCTTACTATAGATCAGCCGATTCAGAGCCATTAAAAATCCAAAATCTGCAATTGTGCTCCGATTGTAGTTCTTAATACCTCAAATGATAGGTCTGAGGACCTTTATTTAGTGTGCCAACGCGCATTTAGATTGCTTGATTATTTCCATACATTTCAAAGAAAATTCGATTTGATGAAAATCACCTTACTATAAATCAGCCGATTCAGAGCCATTAAAAATCCAAAATCTGCAATTGTGCTCCGATTGTGGTTCTTGATACCTCAAATGATAGGTCTGAGGACCTTTATTTAGTGTGGCAACGCGCATTTAGATTGCTTGATTATTTCCATACATTTCAAAGAAAATTCGATTTGATGAAAATCACCTTACTATAAATCAGCCGATTCAGAGCCATTAAAAATCCAAACTCTGCAATTGTGCTCCGATTGTGGTTCTTGATACCTCAAATAATAGGTCTGAGGACCTTTATTTAGTGTGCCAACGCGCATTTAGATTGCTTGATTATTTCCATACGTTTCAAAGAAAATTCGATTTGATGAAAATCACCTTACTATAAATCAGCCGATTCAGAGCCATTAAAAATCCAAAATCTGGATTTTGGTAGTTCTTAATACCTCAAATGATAGGTCTGAGGACCTTTATTTAGTGTGCCAACGCGCATTTAGATTGCTTGATTATTTCCATACATTTCAAAGAAAATTGGATTTGATGAAAATCACCTTACTAAATCAGCCGATTCAGAGCCATTAAAAATCCAAAATCTGCAATTGTGCTCCGATTGTGGTTCTTGATACCTTAAATGATAGGTCTGAGGAACTTTATTTAGTATGCCAACGCGCATTTAGATTGCTTGATTATTTCCATACGTTTCAAAGAAAATTCGATTTGATGAAAATCACCTTACTATAGATCACCCGATTCAGAGCCATTAAAAATCCAAAATCTGCAATTGTGCTCCGATTGTAGTTCTTAATACCTCAAATGATAGGTCTGAGGACCTTTATTTAGTGTGCCAACGCGCATTTAGATTGCTTGATTATTTCCATACATTTCAAAGAAAATTCGATTTGATGAAAATCACCTTACTATAAATCAGCCGATTCAGAGCCATTAAAAATCCAAAATCTGCAATTGTGCTCCGATTGTGGTTCTTGATACCTTAAATGATAGGTCTGAGGAACTTTATTTAGTGTGCCAACGCGCATTTAGATTGCTTGATTATTTCCATACGTTTCAAAGAAAATTCGATTTGATGAAAATCACCTTACTATAGATCAGCCGATTCAGAGCCATTAAAAATCCAAAATCTGCAATTGTGCTCCGATTGTAGTTCTTAATATCTCAAATGATAGGTCTGAGGACCTTTATTTAGTGTGCCAACGCGCATTTAGATTGCTTGATTATTTCCATACATTTCAAAGAAAATTCGATTTGATGAAAATCACCTTACTATAGATCAGCCGATTCAGAGCCATTAAAAATCCAAAATCTGCAATTGTGCTCCGATTGTAGTTCTTAATACCTCAAATGATAGGTCTGAGGACCTTTATTTAGTGTGCCAACGCGAATTTAGATTGCTTGATTATTTCCATACATTTCAAAGAAAATTCGATTTGATGAAAATCACCTTACTATAGATCAGCCGATTCAGAGCCATTAAAAATCCAAAATCTGCAATTGTGCTCCGATTGTAGTTCTTAATACCTCAAATGATAGGTCTGAGGACCTTTATTTAGTGTGCCAACGCGCATTTAGATTGCTTGATTATTTCCATACATTTCAAAGAAAATTCGATTTGATGAAAATCACCTTACTATAAATCAGCCGATTCAGAGCCATTAAAAATCCAAAATCTGCAATTGTGCTCCGATTGTGGTTCTTGATACCTCAAATGATAGGTCTGAGGACCTTTATTTAGTGTGCCAACGCGCATTTAGATTGCTTGATTATTTCCATACGTTTCAAAGAAAATTCGATTTGATGAAAATCACCTTACTATAAATCAGCCGATTCAGAGCCATTAAAAATCCAAAATCTGGATTTTGGTAGTTCTTAATACCTCAAATGATAGGTCTGAGGACCTTTATTTAGTGTGCCAACGCGCATTTAGATTGCTTGATTATTTCCATACATTTCAAAGAAAATTCGATTTGATGAAAATCACCTTACTATAAATCAGCCGATTCAGAGCCATTAAAAATCCAAAATCTGCAATTGTGCTCCGATTGTGGTTCTTGATACCTTAAATGATAGGTCTGAGGAACTTAATTTAGTGTGCCAACGCGCATTTAGATTGCTTGATTATTTCCATAAGTTTTAAAGAAAATTCGATTTGATGAAAATCACCTTACTATAAATCAGCCGATTCAGAGCCATTAAAAATCCAAAATCTGGATTTTGGTAGTTCTTAATACCTCAAATGATAGGTCTGAGGACCTTTATTTAGTGTGCCAACGCGCATTTAGATTGCTTGATTATTTCCATACATTTCAAAGAAAATTCGATTTGATGAAAATCACCTTACTATAAATCAGCCGATTCAGAGCCATTAAAAATCCAAAATCTGCAATTGTGCTCCGATTGTGGTTCTTGATACCTCAAATGATAGGTCTGAGGAACTTTGTTTAGTGTGCCAACGCGCATTTAGATTGCTTGATTATTTGCATACGTTTTAAAGAAAATTCGATTTGATGAAAATCACCTTACTATAAATCAACCGATTTAGAGCCATTAAAAATCCAAAATGTGCCATTGTGCTCCGATTGTAGTTCCTAATACCTCTATTAATTATTTCCATACATTTCAAAGAAAATTCGATTTGATGAAAATCACCTTACTATAGATCACCCGATTTAGAGCCATTAAAAATCCAAAATCTGCAATTGTGCTCCGATTGTGGTTCTTGATACCTCAAATAATAGGTCTGAGGACCTTTATTTAGTGTGCCAACGCGCATTTAGATTGCTTGATTATTTCCATACGTTTCAAAGAAAATTCGATTTGATGAAAATCACCTTACTATAAATCAGCCGATTCAGAGCCATTAAAAATCCAAAATCTGGATTTTGGTAGTTCTTAATACCTCAAATGATAGGTCTGAGGACCTTTATTTAGTGTGCCAACGCGCATTTAGATTGCTTGATTATTTCCATACATTTCAAAGAAAATTGGATTTGATGAAAATCACCTTACTATAAATCAGCCGATTCAGAGCCATTAAAAATCCAAAATCTGCAATTGTGCTCCGATTGTGGTTCTTGATACCTTAAATGATAGGTCTGAGGAACTTTATTTAGTATGCCAACGCGCATTTAGATTGCTTGATTATTTCCATACGTTTCAAAGAAAATTCGATTTGATGAAAATCACCTTACTATAGATCACCCGATTCAGAGCCATTAAAAATCCAAAATCTGCAATTGTGCTCCGATTGTAGTTCTTAATACCTCAAATGATAGGTCTGAGGACCTTTATTTAGTGTGCCAACGCGCATTTAGATTGCTTGATTATTTCCATACATTTCAAAGAAAATTCGATTTGATGAAAATCACCTTACTATAAATCAGCCGATTCAGAGCCATTAAAAATCCAAAATCTGCAATTGTGCTCCGATTGTGGTTCTTGATACCTTAAATGATAGGTCTGAGGAACTTTATTTAGTGTGCCAACGCGCATTTAGATTGCTTGATTATTTCCATACGTTTCAAAGAAAATTCGATTTGATGAAAATCACCTTACTATAGATCAGCCGATTCAGAGCCATTAAAAATCCAAAATCTGCAATTGTGCTCCGATTGTAGTTCTTAATACCTCAAATGATAGGTCTGAGGACCTTTATTTAGTGTGCCAACGCGCATTTAGATTGCTTGATTATTTCCATACATTTCAAAGAAAATTCGATTTGATGAAAATCACCTTACTATAAATCAGCCGATTCAGAGCCATTAAAAATCCAAAATCTGCAATTGTGCTCCGATTGTGGTTCTTGATACCTTAAATGATAGGTCTGAGGAACTTTATTTAGTGTGCCAACGCGCATTTAGATTGCTTGATTATTTCCATACGTTTCAAAGAAAATTCGATTTGATGAAAATCACCTTACTATAGATCAGCCGATTCAGAGCCATTAAAAATCCAAAATCTGCAATTGTGCTCCGATTGTAGTTCTTAATATCTCAAATGATAGGTCTGAGGACCTTTATTTAGTGTGCCAACGCGCATTTAGATTGCTTGATTATTTCCATACATTTCAAAGAAAATTCGATTTGATGAAAATCACCTTACTATAGATCAGCCGATTCAGAGCCATTAAAAATCCAAAATCTGCAATTGTGCTCCGATTGTAGTTCTTAATACCTCAAATGATAGGTCTGAGGACCTTTATTTAGTGTGCCAACGCGAATTTAGATTGCTTGATTATTTCCATACATTTCAAAGAAAATTCGATTTGATGAAAATCACCTTACTATAGATCAGCCGATTCAGAGCCATTAAAAATCCAAAATCTGCAATTGTGCTCCGATTGTAGTTCTTAATACCTCAAATGATAGGTCTGAGGACCTTTATTTAGTGTGCCAACGCGCATTTAGATTGCTTGATTATTTCCATACATTTCAAAGAAAATTCGATTTGATGAAAATCACCTTACTATAAATCAGCCGATTCAGAGCCATTAAAAATCCAAAATCTGCAATTGTGCTCCGATTGTGGTTCTTGATACCTCAAATGATAGGTCTGAGGACCTTTATTTAGTGTGCCAACGCGCATTTAGATTGCTTGATTATTTCCATACGTTTCAAAGAAAATTCGATTTGATGAAAATCACCTTACTATAAATCAGCCGATTCAGAGCCATTAAAAATCCAAAATCTGGATTTTGGTAGTTCTTAATACCTCAAATGATAGGTCTGAGGACCTTTATTTAGTGTGCCAACGCGCATTTAGATTGCTTGATTATTTCCATACATTTCAAAGAAAATTCGATTTGATGAAAATCACCTTACTATAAATCAGCCGATTCAGAGCCATTAAAAATCCAAAATCTGCAATTGTGCTCCGATTGTGGTTCTTGATACCTTAAATGATAGGTCTGAGGAACTTAATTTAGTGTGCCAACGCGCATTTAGATTGCTTGATTATTTCCATAAGTTTTAAAGAAAATTCGATTTGATGAAAATCACCTTACTATAAATCAGCCGATTCAGAGCCATTAAAAATCCAAAATCTGGATTTTGGTTGTTCTTAATACCTCAAATGATAGGTCTGAGGACCTTTATTTAGTGTGCCAACGCGCATTTAGATTGCTTGATTATTTCCATACATTTCAAAGAAAATTCGATTTGATGAAAATCACCTTACTATAAATCAGCCGATTCAGAGCCATTAAAAATCCAAAATCTGCAATTGTGCTCCGATTGTGGTTCTTGATACCTCAAATGATAGGTCTGAGGACCTTTATTTAGTGTGCCAACGCGCATTCAGATTGCTTGATTATTTCCATACGTTTCAAAGAAAATTCGATTTGATGAAAATCACCTTACTATAAATCAGCCGATTCAGAGCCATTAAAAATCTAAAATCTGGATTTTGGTAGTTCTTAATACCTCAAATGATAGGTCTGAGGACCTTTATTTAGTGTGCCAACGCGCATTTAGATTGCTTGATTATTTCCATACATTTCAAAGAAAATTCGATTTGATGAAAATCACCTTACTATAGATCAGCCGATTCAGAGCCATTAAAAATCCAAAATCTGCAATTGTGCTCCGATTGTAGTTCTTAATACCTCAAATGATAGGTCTGAGGACCTTTATTTAGTGTGCCAACGCGCATTTAGATTGCTTGATCATTTCCATACATTTCAAAGAAAATTCGATTTGATGAAAATCACCTTACTATAAATCAGCCGATTCAGAGCCATTAAAAATCCAAAATCTGCAATTGTGCTCCGATTGTGGTTCTTGATACCTCAAATGATAGGTCTGAGGACCTTTATTTAGTGTGGCAACGCGCATTTAGATTGCTTGATTATTTCCATACATTTCAAAGAAAATTCGATTTGATGAAAATCACCTTACTATAGATCACCCGATTTAGAGCCATTAAAAATCCAAAATCTGCAATTGTGCTCCGATTGTGGTTCTTGATACCTCAAATGATAGGTCTGAGGACCTTTATTTAGTGTGGCAACGCGCATTTAGATTGCTTGATTATTTCCATACATTTCAAAGAAAATTCGATTTGATGAAAATCACCTTACTATAGATCACCCGATTTAGAGCCATTAAAAATCCAAAATCTGCAATTGTGCTCCGATTGTAGTTCTTAATACCTCAAATGATAGGTCTGAGGACCTTTATTTTGTGTGCCAACGCGCATTCAGATTGCTTGATTATTTCCATACGTTTCAAAGAAAATTCGATTTGATGAAAATCACCTTACTATAAATCAGCCGATTCAGAGCCATTAAAAATCCAAAATCTGAATTTTGGTAGTTCTTAATACCTCAAATGATAGGTCTGAGGACCTTTATTTAGTGTGCCAACGCGCATTTAGATTGCTTGATTATTTCCATACATTTCAAAGAAAATTCGATTTGATGAAAATCACCTTACTATAGATCAGCCGATTCAGAGCCATTAAAAATCCAAAATCTGCAATTGTGCTCCGATTGTAGTTCTTAATACCTCAAATGATAGGTCTGAGGACCTTTATTTAGTGTGCCAACGCGCATTTAGATTGCTTGATTATTTCCATACATTTCAAAGAAAATTCGATTTGATGAAAATCACCTTACTATAAATCAGCCGATTCAGAGCCATTAAAAATCCAAAATCTGCAATTGTGCTCCGATTGTGGTTCTTGATACCTCAAATAATAGGTCTGAGGACCTTTATTTAGTGTGCCAACGCGCATTTAGATTGCTTGATTATTTCCATACGTTTCAAAGAAAATTCGATTTGATGAAAATCACCTTACTATAAATCAGCCGATTCAGAGCCATTAAAAATCCAAAATCTGGATTTTGGTAGTTCTTAATACCTCAAATGATAGGTCTGAGGACCTTTATTTAGTGTGCCAACGCGCATTTAGATTGCTTGATTATTTCCATACATTTCAAAGAAAATTGGATTTGATGAAAATCACCTTACTATAAATCAGCCGATTCAGAGCCATTAAAAATCCAAAATCTGCAATTGTGCTCCGATTGTGGTTCTTGATACCTTAAATGATAGGTCTGAGGAACTTTATTTAGTATGCCAACGCGCATTTAGATTGCTTGATTATTTCCAAACGTTTTAAAGAAAATTCGATTTGATGAAAATCACCTTACTATAGATCAGCCGATTTAGAGCCATTAAAAATCCAAAATCTGCAATTTTGCTCCGATTGTAGTTCTTAATACCTCAAATGATAGGTCTGAGGACCTTTATTTAGTGTGCCAACGCGCATTTAGATTGCTTGATTATTTCCATACATTTCAAAGAAAATTCGATTTGATGAAAATCACCTTACTATAAATCAGCCGATTCAGAGCCATTAAAAATCCAAAATCTGCAATTGTGCTCCGATTGTGGTTCTTGATACCTCAAATGATAGGTCTGAGGACCTTTATTTAGTGTGCCAACGCGCATTTAGATTGCTTGATTATTTCCATACGTTTCAAAGAAAATTCGATTTGATGAAAATCACCTTACTATAAATCAGCCGATTCAGAGCCATTAAAAATCCAAAATCTGGATTTTGGTAGTTCTTAATACCTCAAATGATAGGTCTGAGGACCTTTATTTAGTGTGCCAACGCGCATTTAGATTGCTTGATTATTTCCATACATTTCAAAGAAAATTCGATTTGATGAAAATCACCTTACTATAAATCAGCCGATTCAGAGCCATTAAAAATCCAAAATCTGCAATTGTGCTCCGATTGTGGTTCTTGATACCTTAAGTGATAGGTCTGAGGAACTTTATTTAGTATGCCAACGCGCATTTAGATTGCTTGATTATTTCCATACGTTTCAAAGAAAATTCGATTTGATGAAAATCACCTTACTATAGATCACCCGATTCAGAGCCATTAAAAATCCAAAATCTGCAATTGTGCTCCGATTGTAGTTCTTAATACCTCAAATGATAGGTCTGAGGACCTTTATTTAGTGTGCCAACGCGCATTTAGATTGCTTGATTATTTCCATACATTTCAAAGAAAATTCGATTTGATGAAAATCACCTTACTATAAATCAGCCGATTCAGAGCCATTAAAAATCCAAAATCTGCAATTGTGCTCCGATTGTGGTTCTTGATACCTTAAATGATAGGTCTGAGGAACTTTATTTAGTGTGCCAACGCGCATTTAGATTGCTTGATTATTTCCATACGTTTCAAAGAAAATTCGATTTGATGAAAATCACCTTACTATAGATCAGCCGATTCAGAGCCATTAAAAATCCAAAATCTGCAATTGTGCTCCGATTGTAGTTCTTAATATCTCAAATGATAGGTCTGAGGACCTTTATTTAGTGTGCCAACGCGCATTTAGATTGCTTGATTATTTCCATACATTTCAAAGAAAATTCGATTTGATGAAAATCACCTTACTATAGATCAGCCGATTCAGAGCCATTAAAAATCCAAAATCTGCAATTGTGCTCCGATTGTAGTTCTTAATACCTCAAATGATAGGTCTGAGGACCTTTATTTAGTGTGCCAACGCGAATTTAGATTGCTTGATTATTTCCATACATTTCAAAGAAAATTCGATTTGATGAAAATCACCTTACTATAGATCAGCCGATTCAGAGCCATTAAAAATCCAAAATCTGCAATTGTGCTCCGATTGTAGTTCTTAATACCTCAAATGATAGGTCTGAGGACCTTTATTTAGTGTGCCAACGCGCATTTAGATTGCTTGATTATTTCCATACATTTCAAAGAAAATTCGATTTGATGAAAATCACCTTACTATAAATCAGCCGATTCAGAGCCATTAAAAATCCAAAATCTGCAATTGTGCTCCGATTGTGGTTCTTGATACCTCAAATGATAGGTCTGAGGACCTTTATTTAGTGTGCCAACGCGCATTTAGATTGCTTGATTATTTCCATACGTTTCAAAGAAAATTCGATTTGATGAAAATCACCTTACTATAAATCAGCCGATTCAGAGCCATTAAAAATCCAAAATCTGGATTTTGGTAGTTCTTAATACCTCAAATGATAGGTCTGAGGACCTTTATTTAGTGTGCCAACGCGCATTTAGATTGCTTGATTATTTCCATACATTTCAAAGAAAATTCGATTTGATGAAAATCACCTTACTATAGATCAGCCGATTCAGAGCCATTAAAAATCCAAAATCTGCAATTTTGCTCCGATTGTGGTTCTTAATACCTCAAATGATAGGCCTCAGGACCTTTAATTAGTAAGCCAACGCGCATTTAGATTGCTTGATTATTTCCATACGTTTCAAAGAAAATTCGATTTGATGAAAATCACCTTACTATAGATCACCCGATTCAGAGCCATTAAAAATCCAAAATCTGCAATTGTGCTCCTATTGTAGTTCTTAATACCTCAAATGATAGGTCTGGGGACCTTTATTTAGTGTGCCAACGCGCATTTAGATTGCTTGATTATTTCCATGCATTTCTATAAATCAGCCGATTCAGAGCCATTAAAAATCCAAAATCTGCAATTGTGCTCTGATTGTAGTTCTTGATACCTCAAATTATAGGTATGAGGAACTTTATTTAGTGTGCCAACGTGCATTTAGATTGCTTGATCATTACCGTATATTTCAGAAAAAATTCGATTTGATGAAAATCACCTTACTATAAATCAGCCGATTCAGAGCCATTAAAAATCCAAAATCTGCAATTGTGCTCCGATTGTAGTTCTTAATACCTCAAATGATAGGTCTGAGGACCTTTATTTAGTGTGCCAACGCGCATTTAGATTGCTTGATTATTTCCAAGCGTTTCAAAGAAAATTCGATTTGATGAAAATCACCTTCCGATTGTGGTTCTTGATACCTTAAATGATAGGCCTCAGGACCTTTAATTAGTGTACCAACGCGCATTTAGATTGCTTGATTATTTCCATACATTTCAAAGAAAATTCGATTTGATGAAAATCAGCCGATTCAGAGCCATTAAAAATCCATAATCTGCAATTGTGCTCCGATTGTAGTTCTTAATACCTCAAATGATAGGTCTGAGGGCCTTCATTTAGTGTGCCAACGCGCATTTAGATTGCTTGATTATTTCCATACGTTTTAAAGAAAATTCGATTTCATGAAAATCACCTTACTATAAATCATCCGATTCAGAGCCATTAAAAATCCAAAATCTGGATTTTGGTAGTTCTTAATACCTCAAATGATAGGTCTGAGGACCTTTATTTTGTGTGCCAACGCGCATTTAGATTCCTTGATTATTTCCATACGTTTTAAAGAAAATTCGATTTGATGAAAATCACCTTACTATAGATCAGCCGATTAAAAATCCAAAATCTGCAATTGTGCTCCGATTGTGGTTCTTGATACCTCAAATGATAGGTCTGAGGATCTTTATTTAGTGTACCAACGCGCATTTAGATTGCTTGATTATTTCCATACATTTCAAAGAAAATTCGATTTGATGAAAATCAGCCGATTCAGAGCCATTAAAAATCCAAAATCTGCAATTGTGCTCCGATTGTAGTTCTTAATACCTCAAATGATAGGTCTGAGGACCTTTATTTAGTGTGCCAACGCGCATTTAGATTGCTTGATTATTTCCATACCTTTTAAAGAAAATTCGATTTGATGAAAATCACCTTACTATAAATCATCCGATTCAGAGCCATTAAAAATCCAAAATCTGGATTTTGGTAGTTCTTAATACCTCAAATGATAGGTCTGAGGACCTTTATTTTGTGTGCCAACGCGCATTTAGATTCCTTGATTATTTCCATACGTTTTAAAGAAAATTCGATTTGATGAAAATCACCTTACTATAGATCAGCCGATTAAAAATCCAAAATCTGCAATTGTGCTCCGATTGTGGTTCTTGATACCTCAAATGATAGGTCTGAGGATCTTTATTTAGTGTACCAACGCGCATTTAGATTGCTTGATTATTTCCGCACATTTCAGAAAAAATTCGATTTGATGAAAATCACCTTACTATAAATGAAGCCGATTCAGAGCCATTAAAAATCCAAAATCTGCAATTATGCTCCGATTGTAGTTCTTAATACCGCAAATGATAGGTCTGAGGACCTTTATTTAGTGTGCCAACGCGCATTTAGATTGCTTGATTATTTCCGTACATTTCAAAGAAAATTCGATTTGATGAAAATCACCTTACTATAGATCAGCCGATTCAGAGCGATTAAAAATCCAAAATCTGCAATTGTGCTCCGATTGTGGTTCTTGTAACCTCAAATGATAGGTCTGAGGACCTTTATTTAGTGTGCCAACGTGCATTTAGATTGCTTGATTATTTCCATACGTTTCAAAGAAAATTCGATTTGATGAAAATCACCTTATATAAATCAGCCGATTCAGAGCCATTAAAAATCTAAAATCTGCAATTGTGCTCCGATTGTAGTTCTTAATACCTCAAATGATAGGTCTGAGGACCTTTATTTAGTGTGCCAACGCGCATTTAGATTGCTTGATTATTTCCATACGTTTCAAAGAAAATTCGATTTGATGAAAATCACCTTCCGATTGTGGTTCTTGATACCTTAAATGATAGGCCTCAGGACCTTTAATTAGTGTACCAACGCGCATTTAGATTGCTTGATTATTTCCATACATTTCAAAGAAAATTCGATTTGATGAAAATCAGCCGATTTAGAGCCATTCAAAATCCAAAATCTGCAATTGTTCTCCGATTGTAGTTCTTAATACCTCAAATGATAGGTCTGAGGACCTTTATTTAGTGTGCCAACGCGCATTTAGATTCCTTGATTATTTCCATACGTTTTAAATAAAATTCGATTTGATGAAAATCACCTTACTATAAATCAGCCGATTCAGAGTCATTAAAAATCCAAAATCTGGATTTTGGTAGTTCTTAATACCTCAAATGATAGGTCTGAGGACCTTTATTTTGTGTGCCAACGCGCATTTAGATTCCTTGATTATTTCCATACGTTTTAAATAAAATTCGATTTGATGAAAATCACCTTACAATAAATCAGCCGATTTAGAGCTATTAAAAATCCAAAATCTGCAATTGTGCTCCGATTTCTGCTCACCTGGTAAATAAAAATTAACTTTTTTTAATTAAAAAGACAATCATAACTCTAGCAATCACCCAAATAGAAAATTTGGAGATTTTTATTACAAAAACCAAAATTCCTTCAGGTGCGGGGATCGAACTCGATACCTCTATGGTTTTAATCTGCTCTCTTATGGTAAGAGTTCGATCCTCGCGGCTGAAGGATTTCTTTTTTGTAATAAAAAGCTCCAAATTTTCTATTTGGGTGGTTGCTATTGAGATGATTGATTGATTGCCTTTTTAATTAAAAAAAGTTAATTTTTATTTACCAGGTGAGCAGAAATTTAAATTTTTTTTTTTTTTTTTTCATCAAAAATCGCAAAAAAAATTTGTCATTTTAACAGGCGAACAGAAATTACAAGAAGGCAGAATTGTCAGCAATATGACTTTATTTTGTATGTTCAAGTGTCACATAACTTGAAGTGGCAGGCTTTGATACAAAATAATGTCACGTTGCTGACAATTATGTTGTTTTTTAAATTCTGTTCGCTTGGTAAAATAACAAAAATTTGTATGCGATTTTTCGCCTTTATCAGTATTTAAACGAAAAACTGAGTAGAAATTATATAGAGACGAGTAGTTGGGGGGTAAGATGAAGGAGTGGTGTGCGAAAGGTTTGGAGTTCGATTGTTCAAACTTCCGACTTTATTTTTTTTTAAGCAAAAATTTGATTTTTTTTTTTATTTCCACGAATTTTACCAATTTTTTTTTTGTAGCGATCTCGAGGACTCGATCCCGATTAATCCTTCTCAGATTATCCCCAATTCAAAATTTTTAATCTAAAAACAAATTTTTTCGTTGACTTTGTTTAGATTCGAACTCCAGACCTTCTTCACTCCACTCAATCACCTTACTACCTCGGCTATCTCATAATATAGAAGTTAATATACATTTGTTTGTTTTATGCAATCAAAACAAATGTGTCTATAATATGTCGATATGGTGACATCTCTGTTAGGGCATATGTACTACATTTACTACAAAATGTTTCTGCTAAGTGCTGAAATATTTGGTTTTGCTTAAAAGAGGGCGTATGTTTTATTTTGTAAAAATGTCTGAGGCTCGATTTTTTAAATAATTAATTAATTACGTAACATTATTATTGCATTAAAATTTTGTTTTTAAACATTATTGTTTGTTGTTAAACATTATTATTGCATTAAAATAATATGGATTAGTTGTACTAAATATTCTGGTAACAAAGTCGCCATAAATTCGAAAAGCAAACTACTCATAAAATTTAGCAAGAGTAGCTGCGTGCAGTCAGAAGTACTTGTGTGTACTTTGTCACGTTAAATGGACGCAGCAATTAATACGATATTTTTCATGTACGCTACTAAATTCTGTTTGCCTGTTAAAATAGAAAATTGAATTCGGTTTTAATAGGCGAACTATATAAATAGAAAATAGATTTTTGATGTGAAAATTTCATTTAGAATATTTTTATGATAACAGGCAAACATAATTCGAAAGCAGCCAACAAATTTTTTTTAAATCTTAAAAAAAATATGTTTGGTCAATGACGAGCGCCGAACTCAGACCAACAACATCATAAGTCATCTCTGGACAGTTTAATACTCTCATGTACATACTGTATTTTCCTTAAAACTTACCAATCGTGCATATTTCCTGTTGATAAAAAAAATTTGCGAATGAAATTAGTTACAAACATATGTAAATGATACACACATTAAATTACATATATAATAATAATATAATATTTATTTATTTACAAAATATCGTTTTATTTTATATAATTAAATTTAATTTTTATAATAAATTTACATCAGATTATTTTATGATTTAATTAAAAATGACTATTGCAAGAATTAAATATATATTTTATATAACATTTTTTGGTTTTTCTAAAATTATATGTTAACTGCTTTCTTTTAAAATATTTATAATCCATTGAAAAAAAAAATAAAATAAAAATTATAAAATTAAATATCTAAATATATTATTTTATAACCTAAAAATGGTAAATTAAAAATAAAATGTGTGTTTTTCATTTAATACGGTTATTTTAATTTTTTGTTCAGAACTTTAACTTTGGTATAAGTATAAATAATATTATTTAATTCTATTTTTTATTTATATTCGATTCGATCTATTGTTTTATATAAAATATAAAATTTTTATTAATCCATTTTATGTCAAAATTTAAACACTAATTATTATATATTATTATTGTAAGTCACTGCATCACGACAACTAATTAAATTTAAATTAATTAATAAAACGTGTTTTTTAAGCACCAAAAAAAAAAAAAACATTAACTGACCAAATTATATTTGTGTCTAAAATTAAAATTAAACTTAAAAATTATATTAAACTTTTCGCGGTAACATTAATTAATTAATTACTATAATAACAAATAATTAAGAGGTATTACAAAATAATTTTCTAATTTATTTACAATTTTTATTGCCGTTTTTATTATTTTAACATTTTATTTAATTATTTTGTATAATATGTATATATTTTATTTAAATTATGGCAACAATTTTATTAATTACAATTAAACAATAAAATTTTATTTAATTTTTCGGATCTTTATTGTAATCAACATAAACTCTGACCACTTCACCTGAATACTTGCGCTGTGATGGCATAAAATAAAAATCGGGTGTATCCGCACCACCCGAATTACCACCATTCGATTGTGGTTGATCTCGATTGCGACCACGACGATCCTGTGTATAATAACCAGGCATTTGATTTGATTGTTGGACATTGGTCCGCGGTAGTGAATATGTACGATCGGCGTACGAGGATCTTGGAATATATTCACCATTTTGTTGATAGCCACCTCCACCACCATTACGGCCATTCTCATTGTAATGTCGACTAGAATAAAAAATTATAAACCGAAATTATAAATTATGTATGTTTGCGTGTAATTTAACAACATAAACCATATTTTATAAATTTACCTGTGATCACCATTTTGTCGGTTGCCGTGGCCACCACCACCGGCACCATTTCGTTGATGTTCATAATATTGTTGCGATGGTTTACTAGGTGAATGTGACATTTGTAATGTTTGTGTTGATTGTCCCGATTGTCGACTGCTTCGCGATTTATTTGTTTTTTCTTCGGTTTCACCAAATGCATCAAATGCATAATTTGTATTCGATGAGTAATCTTTCCAGGCTGAATTTGGTATTAATTGGTCCTGGTGACAAAGAGATTGGTTTTTTGGTTTACACTTTACGAGTTTTAAATTAAAAATAACAATAAACAAAACAAAGAAAAAAAAACAACAAAATAATGGATAATGATTGATTGATTGATCTCCTGATTTGATTACCACCAAAAATTCTTGTAACAGTTGACGAAGAAACTGGTGACGCTGAATGCTTTTTAAATTAAGTTTGAACTATTGATCGCTAGATGGCAGCATGCCATGTTAATGATTTTTAACAGCGTCATTTATAATTTTTTAACAAGATGCTTAACTATATTTTTGTAATTACCATTTGGAATTTGTGGTTGATTTTAAACAAATGATTGTCTTTGAACATTTAATACGTGGTGCTTACATCAACATACCAACCTTTGTAAAATTTATTAAGCCGAGATACATTTTTATTCAGCACTTTTTTGTTATTTAGTTGGGACACATTTTATTTGTTGTTCAGCGTTACATATTTCAGTGTTACTTAACCTATTTGTAATAATTGAACGCGACTTGATGATTAGGCAAATATTGTAAGACGTTTGAACAAACGTTGTCAAAATAGCTCGATTTTTCTAGAAAACACTTCAATGGAAATTGGAAACATTTCAACACTTTAAAATACCTTGGTAAAATTTATGATATCGTTTCGTTATCTAGCTTGAAACAGAAATTTCAGATAAGTTTGAATGTCACTTTGTGACGTGAAGTGTTTTAGTTGCAACAGTTTAAAATATTGAAGTAAGCAAACATTGTAGAATTTAAAAAATGTAAATGTTTGAGTTGAATACGAAGGGACGGCAATGGATAATTTTGATTAGATAATAAATGTTTAGATTTATGACAATTTTGATTAAGTTTGAATTATATTCGAATGACTTCAAATTCTCGTGTGGTATAAATACCCAGTTAAAGCAAAGTTTGAATTCTTTTTTAGTTGACATGCGTCCTAGACTTGAAGAACATTGAAGACCAATAACTTGAAAAACATTTGGTTACAATCACATACATTTGATTCCTAAAGATTTAAATAGTTTTAGTCAAAATCAGACTAAATTTCGCATCAAAATATTACCGCACATTCAAACACTGCACACAAAATATTAGTCCCATCAAACAATCAAAAAATACATAGGAAATTATAGGGTAGGTTTTAGGTGCACCCCAGAAAAAAATGTGGTATCTAAAAATAATCGTTAAATACAACAAAAATATATAATTAAAATTAAAACAGAGTGCATAAAATTATATAGAACATAAAACTACATAAATTTGATTGTTAGAAACACAAATAAACAAATCATTATCCATTTTACAAATAAAACTAAATTAAATAACGTTAAAAAATTAATTAAAAAGCACTCGAAGCCACCAGTTCCAAAAAATACGTTTTTATGTACAAATTAAAGTTTTGACTAGAACTTAGAATTATATCTAGACTAAATAGAGTGTATATTGTATATAGGGTGCAATCTTATCATAGGCTTGTCCTTCTTTGATGGTACACTTCAAAATCCAGTGGTATTGTATAGATATGCTAGAGTAAATATTTTAGAAATTTAGGAATGGACCGGGAATGAAATCGAGGGTGAAATATGAATTTATAAATATAAAAACGATAACCTACCTTATTACGACCACCCGTTCTCGTAGTTTTGTAAACTGTACAAACGGCTTGTATAAACGCGATTATAATTAATGCTAGTATACAACCTAATACTATGTAAAGGCGAGTTTCCGAAAGCTGGAAAAATGATGTTGATGCTGATAATAAATGATCATCATTTTCGACGGTCTGTGTAACTGTAATTAAAATAAATTTCATTTATGTTGTATATTTACTAATTTAAACAAATTCTTACGCTCAAGTGCTTCAAAATCAAAATACTGTGGGTCTACTTGTAACGAACCAACACGGCCTGTTGCAATACTATCCATTAAAGCTCGTTTCACAATTTTACCATCTTTCATATCACCCTCAGCGGTATTCTCGTTAACATCTAAATTATTTGAATTACCTACATTCAAACTAACAATATGGCCCTTCTCGTATTGTTCCTTGTCGAAAATGACATTCATTTTGGCTTTCATCGTATCTGCTTCTCTGTATAATTCATAATATTATAAACCAATTTCAACATAACAAAAATTTTAACCTACTTTTCAAATCCAACTATTTCCGTTTTATAATATCCCGGAATACTGAGGAGGACACCATTGAACGAATCCGATATTGTGCCAGCCAATTGATTGAATTCGGCCGTTCCCATTTTCGGTGCATCAAAATTTTGCGCCAAACTCTTCAATTTTACACCAACCGCATAAATAAGACGATCTGGTGCCGGTGTTGTTGATTTATCCACGAACGAATCTAATTCGCGTCCACATGATTTAATACAAATTCGAGTATCCGTTATAATCGGAACGTTAGCATGTTTACCCAAAAATTTATTTCTCGGTTCTACAACTCCACCTTTTACAGGGAACATCATGTACAAGCACTGATCATTTGTAAACGCAAAATCTTGTTCATCAGAAGTATTCCGTTTGCGGGTAAATTCAACAATAAACGATCCATTTACTACACTTCCCGTTGAGTTGAGAATACTTTGGTGAGCATCATTGGATGGACGTGTATATCCCTTAATCCATGTATCCATAAAGAATGGCCGACCATTATTATCAATTACTGCAATAATTGCATCGGTTTGAGGCATTTTCCGAGTATTACTGAAACCGACTCCGGTCCACGATTTAACATTCGTTGTTTGTATTTTAAAGCGCATCTCATCACCACGCCCAATAGTCTCCCATTCAATATAATATTCACAATCATAATTTTCGGGTTTGCAAGTTCGCGGAAAACGCCAATGTCCTTGACAATCATTATCCAATTCGTGGGCAGCTAATCCAACATCTGATTCTTTTACCTCATCAAAGAAATTAATTTGTGTTACACCACGTTGCTCTTTATTACCATGATATTTTAATTCATCCAGTTGGTAAAATTCTTTGACTGATGCCGCCTCCTTTTCCAATCCAGACAATGGTACATGGACATATTTATCAGGTTCTTGGCCACGTGCCCAAATCACATGCATTAAATCATTAATAATTGCATGATCCGTTGGATCAGATGTCTCAAGTTTACGTCTGAACATAATCACAGTTTGTCCATTCTCTTCAAAACCACCAGCATCAATTAAATCGTACTTACCGCCATAAAATGAATCAACTCGTGGTGTAGATCTAGTTTTGAGAAATAAACAAAAAAAAATTGTTAATATCAATACATTAAAAAATATTTGTTTAGTAAATTTACCGATCACGTGTATAATAATCGAAAACTCGGAACGTTTTATTTTTGGCCGACCCAATAATGATATCAGTGCAATCCATGCCGTTGAAATCGTGACGCGGTGTATATGGATTGAGGCCATCATTTCCTAAATAAATGAGCAAATATGTTATCAAAGAAAATAATTTCAACCTTTAACCATAAGTCACTGCAAAATTAAGTTTTTATTATGAATTTCTAAACTAAATGTGATGTGTGGCTTTGAAAGTCGTTCAGTAAAAAAAAAAAATAGTTAGAATGTCAGTAATTTTAGTATTTAGCAACAAATTAAAGAAATGTAGAATACCTTTTGGTTTAGAGTTAGGTGCATTGCCAGAAATTGGACTATTTACTTTTGTAGCTGGCTCTGGTTCGGCAGACGCGCCACCCTTTGGTTCTGGTTCAGGTTCGGATTTTGGTTCGGGTTCAGGTTCGGATTTAGGCTCTGGTTCTGGTTCGGATTTTGGTTCGGGTTCTGGTTCGGATTTTGGTTCGGGTTCTGGTTCGGATTTTGGTTCGGGTTCTGGTTCGGATTTTGGTTCGGGTTCTGGTTCGGATTTTGGTTCGGGCTCTGGTTCTGATTTCGGTTCGGGTTCTGGTTCAGATTTTGGTTCCGCTGAAGGTTCGGTAGTGGGTTCAGGTTCACTAGTTGGTTCTGAAGCTGGTTCCGGTACAGGTGTACCTAAATTTTTTATAATTAGAAATTTTTGTTTTGTGCACAATGAAAATAAAATAATAATACGGGTGATTTTGTTAAAAAAGGAATTTTGTTTAGAAGCCAATTGAACGGTGCAAATACTGTGTTGATAATGAATTACAAAAAAATTTAAACATACCTGCTGTGGTTGCAGCACGCCGTTTTCTACCAGAAATGGCACTTACGCTGGACGAAACACTAGTAGCCACTGTGATTTCGTTCTTTGTTGTTGTTTCTTCGTGGGACGCTACACGTTTATGTTTTTTCGTTTCTGGTTCAACCTTTGGTTCAGGTGTTGGCTCGGAATTAGGCTCTGGTTCCGATGTCGGTTCCGGCTCCGGTTCAGATTTAGGCTCTGGTTCTGGCTCAGATTTTGGTTCAGGTTCTGATTTTGGTTCAGGCTCTGGTTCAGATTTTGGTTCAGGCTCTGGCTCAGATTTTGGTTCAGGCTCTGGCTCAGATTTTGGTTCAGGTTCAGGTTCAGAACTTGGTTCTGGTTCAGCATTGGGTTCGGGCTCAGGTTCGGCTGATGCCTCAGTCTGCCATGATTCTTTAATTTCAGGGAAATTTTTACATTTGGCGGTTAAATTCCTGGGTCTCCACCCGAAACCAACCCAAGAAGTTCCGTTCACTTTCAAAATAACTTCAATTTCTTTCTGCTCTTTGAAAATTCGCCAGTAAACCGAATAATCGGGTGATAATTGTTTGGATGTGTACAATGTGTAATCGATATCAGTTGATTTAAGTGCTGATTTCTTGCTACATTTCGGACCATAAAATCCTAATTTACAATAACACTGCCTTTTGGGCAATGCCGTACCAAACAAATTAACACATTTTCCGGTTGGCCCACAATCATTATCACCGGAACATTCATCCCAATATTGGCAACGATTGCCATAATAATTTTTTTCACATTTGCACCGTGATCCAAAGAATTTTCCTCTGCCAGCACAAGTCTCCTTAAATTCTTTCCTTTCTTTTATGTCAACATCGGCACATGACCAAAACCGATAATTGCTTGACCATTCATCAGCCTGTCGCAATAATCGCAGCGTACAATTATCACACGTAAAATCTGTTGGTAATTTTACATGAAACGATTGTGCTCTATGTATTGAGTAGAATAGAAAAGACAAAACGGAAAATAAGATTTTTCCCATGGAAAATATACAAAAATTTTTCTCTTTGTAAGATTTTTGAAAGTTGATTAAAAGCAAATGCATTTAAATTATTTTAATTAAGTGAAGGAATATTTCTACTTACGTAACATCATTTCGTAAGAAATCGGTTCCAGCCACTGTTGGTGTCAAATCTAATAGCGGTCGATCTAGATAATCCAAAAGTTGTAGTCTGAAACCACCCTGAAATTAGAAATTATAATTTGATTTACTATATCAACGAGATAGAACTCCCACGGCTTACATCGACACATATCAATCGCATATCAAATCTAGTTTTTTTTTTCGTATAATGTAACACAACCATAAATTGTCTCACATAAATATGAAGATATTCAAAAATAATTACCCATCCACCGTCTTTAATTAATATAACGCGTTCTATGCTATTATAACTCAACATAACATTGTTTTCTGATCTGAAGCAAAAAACAACGTATCATTATGTTTTTGTACTGCTTGTTTTGCCAATATGTAATTGATAGAAATCTTAAATACAGTAAAGTACAATAACGAACACATCTACAATACACAACTTGCAATCTAATCTTTGAGAAACTTTAATTTCCATTTTCTACTGTATAAAGCGAAATATTTGAGACAGAACATTACAACTTATTTGTTTCACGTAACATGGAATTGAAATACTGGCTGAGTAAAATGTGTGAAATTATATCATTAAAACAAGTTAAGTAGCAAAAAAAAAAGATTTACAACATCACAATAATAAGAGCAAAAAATAAGAAAATTAATTTTCCATTCCGAGACGTGACAATTAGCAATAAAATATCGTAATTCATAATATTACTGCTTGAAGATGTTATACTTATATCTCAAGTGAATAGTCAAACGGTATATATTGCAATTATTTCCCTCACAAATAAATAAGATACATGTCACAGTAGTTATCTTAATTTGTTAACATTACAGGATTTAACTAGAAAATTATTACATATTATGATAAGGGTTTTAAATCATATGATCTAGAACGTCGATTAATTATTCTTACTAAAAGCCTATTTTTGATGGCTCGCAAAAAAACGGCACCAAAACAAATAACATTTGAGTTATGTACAAAAAATTAATAAAACAGCGCAATATAATAGGCCAACCTCATGAATTAACAGTGAACAATTTAATGAACTGGCAAAGGCCGCACTGACGCCACGTAAGGTAATGCTTTGTCATGAGCTGCTCCAATTTGGCCAGACAATTGATTCCCCTCTGTACTTTCAACAACTAGTGCGATTAAAGCGCGCAATTGAGGTAAAGCAGCTAGAATCATTCAATAGGAAAGGCGTCGTGATTCGACCAAATTTGAGAGAGTTTGTCTGGGAAGTTTTGATGCATCCATCGTATAGCTCGGACCTAGTCACGTTCGATTATCATTTGTTTCGCTCTCTGCAAAACTCTCTTAATGGCGTAAGGCTGACTTCAAAAGAGCCCTGTGAAAATCACTTGGTTCAGTTTATCGCCCAGAAATCCCAGAAGTTCTACAGTGATGGCATAATGGTTTTATCAGAAAAATGGGTAAAGGTTCTGATCAAAACGGGACATATTTAGTTTAGTAAAGTTCATTTAATCAATAACAAAAATGTTCCTTGACCCAATAATCAGGAACAAAGAAAAATTTCTAGGCATCATAAAATATACTGGTTTGAAACAAAAAATATTTGGCAACATTTATAACTTGTTCGGACTATTGAAAGGGGATACAAAAATTTTTTTTGTGGGCATCGAAATAAAAATTTTGAGCAACAACCATTAGAAACAATCATAAAAAATTAGGGTCCATCCGACTCGTCGAACGACACTTTTCTCATAAATATAGATCACCAAACCAGACATTTACCATATACATTTTACAAAGATTTTCTGTTATGCTGAGTAAGGTCTTTAAAAGATATCACGGGTTTTCTTAAATTTGGAGATTACTTCACCAATATAACAATTGATCATAACAATATAAATCTTCTACTCTCAATCCGCCAAATCACAGACTCATAATTAATGTTAGATTATTTAGAACTGAAACGTGTTCAGCTGTAATTAAAATCTCATTCATCATTTTTCATCTTCGACCTTTAACAATTAGATCCAGTCCTACGTCTCTAGTATACTGTTGAAAATTCTTGAGAATTCTCCGTTCAGAGAACATCCACAATGTTCAAAATTTTTTTTTCTCGAAAGTTATACTTTGTGATCGATGTCTCACCTCCTGGTTACTTTATCCCCTACCGTCTATTTCCTCAACTTCCTCCTTAAAGGCCGTCCCTTTGTAGTTTGCCATTAAGATTTATATATGACTTTTAATGTCAAGAAAATTTATTACTCAGAAATAATAACTTTAAGCGCGATTTTATTAAAGCAATTCATAGATAATGCACCGGTCAACATGTCGTTGAAATTTCAATCAATAAAAGGTCACAGAAAGAATTTATATGTAAAATTATAAAAGACTAGATATATTTTATTTTTAAATGATGGCGATCTTATTTGCCACCAGCACAATATTTTAGATAAATTTAGAAATTTAAATTCCGTGCTACACGGTGACCTATTCATTTCATCTTAGATATCCACGGAACAATTGTTCAACATCCATAGAACAATTCTTTCGTTAGTATTAACTCGGAAAACTGTTCAAGTTCTTTTTACTATTTTTTGTTAAAATGACCTTCACGCAATACTTCAATCGACTTCAAATTTTGTCAACAGGTAGATGATGTATTGTCAAATTTATCATCAACGTAACAAAAAAATCGTCGGTCTCGTTTTTGAGAAAATCCGTTTGGCAGTTTTCTCTTCTACTGTAACCTTGACTGTAACCCCCTCTATTCTATACTCGAATGAACCTAAAAGTTAGCACGAACTGCTTATTAGTAAAATTTATCTTAACTGTAGGATAAATAACTATTATTTCTATTTTTCGCACAATGTAACAATAGAATTGAATTTGGATATTTCGACATCAGTGATCCAGACAATAGTACGCACAATGTAATCCAACCAGAAAAATCCAAACGTGAACCGCACAATAGTACATCGCAACCCAGGTTGAAGCGCCAGAAGAGGTTCTTCAATTATACTATCGAAGAGAGATAAGATTCTTTGGTGGATCGACCGAACTCGCCATCGTTTAAACAATTCTTTTCCTCAATGGCCCCCAGAACACCATTTTTTGATCGAAACCAACTAATTCTGCTCAAAAACGTGCCTGGAAGCGGTTCATTCGGTAGAGCTTGGCGCAGACAAAGATTTGGCACCTTTTTTATGAATATAGCGGGAAGACCAGTTTTATTGAGCTAAGACTAAATAATATTGAAGTCGACCCTAACGATGAGTGATAGATTTAAATTTAACAATAGATACGAATATTACAGTTTTGTACTTGAAATTGAGCTGTACAACAGATTTATTTTGTTTGCGTAAATAAGATTTCATACATATTATTAAAAGGTTTTATTAAAATATATTAAAACTGCCACTTTGATCCAGGGTCCTTGGTTATATATCATCCATTCGAAGAAGGTATAGAATGCAGCAACCACAAATTATCTTATTTATTCTTCTAATGTGGGCTTGAAGACAATGTTTGCGCCAATATAACGAATACATTCTCAACCACATGTCACACTCTTGATAACCTATTGAAGAACTAGAAACTCCATGATAGGGAATAGGGCAAATTCGGACCATTAACGGAGCATAGCTCTTGCAATAACCAATAACCATCTAAAAATGCGGTAAAGGAGTGGATCACACATGCAGGTGAGGAGAGGAAAATGTTACTCGAATACTTTAACCAAAGGAACCCTAAAATTATCAAAGGGGCACGATGATCTTTTACTATCGGTTTTGTACAATATTTGTTAATCTCTCTCGATTTAGTCGGTCTTTGAAAAATTCAATTTTCAGAAAATTATAAAATAAATTATATTCCTACTCGATCCCTTAAAGATTTTATAGCCACTTTTCGAACAAGAAACCGCATTTGAAAACAAAGCATCACCATTATTATACCGTATTTTCTACAGTGTTGGTAAGATAAGAAAAGGAATCGGATGAAATTGTTGAGATTTGGAGAAAAAGTGATTCGAAATTTATTTGACAAATTGGCCAAGATTGCCGATTCTTGTTAAATTCAAATTGGTTCACTATAAACTGCTGACCAAAAAAACTCCTGTTATATGGAAAAAATTAGCTATTTTTTTTTTTTTCGAATTATGTTCTTCAAGCGGCATTTACATTTAGATCTCGTCATCGACGCCCGCAAATCAAACTAAAACAATTTCAACATTATACATTTTTCGGCCTCAGGGAACACAACCCAGAAAAATCCGCAAAACCGCAAAACCAACAAGGTTGAAAGTTTTCATGACAAACGTAAAATGGTTAAAAAATCATGTATGATGTGAAAATGGCCCAAAACTTAGAATAAAATACCGGACCCCAACACAAGGGACCCTCCCCTCCCCCTCTACATTAACAACCACATGACAACCACTGACCCCATTTCAGTTTCGCAGCACTGATTAAATAATCCTATGTTAACTGGGTGAACTATGTCTATGCCACGGTTTTACTGTTGCTGCAACTATATCATTTCCGTTTAGCATTGCTAATTTAGCTGTGGTGGAAATGCAGCATAAGACTAGTATTTCCAAAATCATGTTTCTATATATGGTGATTACACGATTTAAGTTCTGACTTGATTAATTTTGTAGATATTTAAAATTCTAATACTTTGCAGAGTTAAAAAACGAAAAATCGGACTTTGACCGAATTTTTCAAGACACGTGAAACTAATCTATACAGTTTCGAATTTTCTGATGCATTCCGTCTTTACTGACAACTTTCTTTGCATGCCTTGTTAAATACCTATTTTAAATATTTCAATGTTGTTGAAGGTAAGCGAACACTGAGTATTAAAGATATTGTTAGATGTGTTCAGATTTCACCGCATGCTCAACTCCCTTTAGCAAAACCTGTTGAACCGAATATAATGTGTATCTCAGTTTTCGTTAGAAACTGTTTTTGTTTACGATAAAATATACCAAGTAGTGTTGCCAAATTCGCAGATGTAAGCGAGATTTTGAGATTATCTTGATTTTACATATCTATTAAAGTTTCATTTTAAAACTTCCCAATCCCCAAAACGCTTCTGTAATGTACATTTTGTAAAACCGTTCGGTACCAAAAGATATTCCAGTCCAAAAATTTGTAACTCAAGTACATTTCAAAAATATTGTTCAGCCCGAATAAACAAAAGGCGTTTCAGTTAAACTATTTTATGACCAAATCACCTTTTTTTTGGACCGAAGTTCATTTTTAAACGGAGGTCCAGTCATAATATTTGCATGATAAATTTTATGACTGAAACTCCTTTCGTTTCTTGACGGCATTGTTTTTGACTATATTTTCAGAGGCAATTTTGCCTGGAATTCCTTTTTAGTTGTTTGACTGAATCTTCAGTCAGTCACAAATTCAACAAAAATTCCAGTCAAAAAAGTTTTGACTTGAATGCCTGTTTAGTTTTTGATTGAACTTCCTTCTGAAAAGGCATTTCCAAGGTATAGGTCTACGAAGGCATATCGGTCAAAAACCAACAAACAAAAGAAAAACAACCAATCCAAAAACTTGTGGGTGAAATGGTTTTCAAGAAGGCTCTTCAGTCCAAATACACAAAGGGCATTTCAGTCAAACTGTTTAGTCATAATAAATATTTGTTTTAGTTATAATATTTGTATGGGAAATTTTTGGACTGCAACGAGTTTCGTTTTTTGACTGGCATGGCCGGAGCCGTCAAACAACAGAACTCGTCCTTCCATAAATCACGAAAGTGTTGGTTGTAACTATTAGGATGGTCTATATATAAATAAAACTATTATTCATCAGAAAACCAATTCTTTGCCAAACATTACTCTAAGGCACATACCCATTTTCAAATTTGAACCGTTTCTCTTCTCGCGCTCTTTCTTGAACGATAATTTCTTTCATTTTAAAGCGTTGAGAAAGTGGTATTTTTATATTAGAAATCTTACAGCTGTAGTGCCGACTTTTACCTCATTTTTGTGCTTCATTTCAGTCACTGAGTTACTTGAATTTGATTACTGGTGGGTGTCACAGCTTCCTTTTTCGTTTTATTTCGTGTAATTCAGGATTTTTAAAAAAATTGTCTATGACATTTTCACTTGAACTGATAGTTAAAATTTTCTTCGAACACATTTTTGTAAAATTTCAGAGAAAACTCATTTTCTTTAACTAATGATTAACTTCTCGTGGTTGACACGACTACTTAAAGTAAAAGAATTACATTTGGTGAAGTGAACCCAATCAAGTGTAATAGTTAGATTATGAACTTTTGCAATATAATTAGAAAACATGTAAAATAGTTTACAATTTACAATTACGAATTCAAACCTTTGACTTTCACGTCAATTGAACGTTTTCTCTTTTTTTTTGAAATTTTTTAATTAAGAATTTAATTTGTCTGTCTGTAATCAGTTGATTTTTCGGCATTTTTTATAGACAAATATATTAATTTGTTCATGGCAATCCCAATATTTTCGATTTGGCAAATCAGAAAAATACAGAGGCCAATCGCTCATAATATATCTTCCCCCCTCCCCGTAATTTTGGCTGAAGGCCCAAAAAGTTATACCAATGTACCACTCTGCAAAAATGAGAACCCTCCATGAGTTCTTTATGTTGGTAGTTTGGTTTCGTACTGAAAAGTTGGTCTACTCATCAGGCAGCTACGACTAAACTACAAAAAAATCTACTCTAATTAGGGGGGGGGGGGGGGGGAAGATATATTATGAGCGATTGGCCTCTGTATTTTTTTTTTTTGCTGATTTGCCAAATCGAAAATATTGGGATTGCCATGAACAAATTAATATATTTGTCTATAAAAAATGCCGAAAAATTAACTGAAATTTTTTAAATATACCGAAGCTATGGTGCCCAACCACGGAATATTATCCAAATCAAAAGATTACGAATCGTGATCGTGCCGTGAAGTTGTGGAATTCTTGGGTCGAAAAATGAATGGTTGGCCGACCTGTGATGCTATTGTCTAATTGTTTTGGCACCCTCTAGTGTGAATAAGCTTATGTTAAAAATGGAGTGCGCCAAAAGTTAAATAAATTTATAAATAAAATCAAATAAATAAAAAACAACATTTTGTTTGCCTTCATGAACGGTGTTTTGTGCCATGACAAGCTGACGATATCATAAAGGAGTGTAGCGGCTCACGCATGAAAATACATTCATCCATTCACCACACCAATCTAGCAACACATTTTTCTTACGCATTCAAATTATACTTACATTCATGCTCCACCACAATAAGCAACACATATCAGCGCTCTCATAGACCTGACACGCAACCGCAACCGCTCGACCAACGAGCATATTAAAATTATTCACTTACTACTCCGGTTTTTCCAAAAGACAAAAACCAAACAAAATAACAGAAACAATTCATTTTTAACATATACTCGTTCGTTGTTGCTTACACAAGCAATCTGATTTTATTTCCGTCACATAATTTTCTCGCGGAATAAAAAGTAACTTAAGTGAAGTGTTTCATTTTTAGATTTTAGAATCACCAGCTAATCAGCTGCCTCCACACTATAGGAGAGTAGGCAAAAAATGATGGACAAACAAAAAAACGAGAATTTTGAAAATTTTATATTTTCGCGCGAGACGGATATATTTTAACTTCTGACTGAAAATACATTTCGTCAATGTTCCCCTCCTTTTGCACTTAATCTGCTCAATAAGAATAATTCCCTCAGAATCCAAAAAGATAGTTACCATGACTTTCCCTTTCGACACCACTCCATAGACTCTGGCTTAGATTCTCCATCATAATGAGGAACCCAAGTTTCATCTGTAGTAACAATTCTATTGAATACATCTGTCGGATTGTCACCACACAGCTCTAAAAACTCCTTACAGCAATGAACACAATTTTTTTTTTTCATCCATTAAGAGCATCATCGACTTTTACGACCATTGCTTGTGCTGTGAGTTTGTGACATCACTTGCGCTTCCAGGGCGTTCGTCATCTTCTACAGACTCCCTACATTGTTTAAATAATAGTTGGCACTTACAAGTTTCTCCCATTTTAAATAAAAAATTGTAAACATATTTTCTTGGTTTGTGAGGTATTTAATAACTGCACGATAAACAATATTTAACATTTTTGAAAACTAAAAGATAATTTTTTATAATAATTGTAACACACGATTTTTTGATATGCGAGCAGATTACCCGTGTTATTAAATTGAATTAAAATGTATTAAAATTACTTACCCTATGAGGATACGCCAAATGCCAAGTAACATTAAATGATGACCCGCTCAGAAATGAAGTTCTAATATCACCTGAAAATAAAAAAAAAACATAATTAGTAAACACTTCACTAATTTGGAACATAACTATGCATAATAAAGCAAACTAACACCTATAGTAATTAAAACCTGTTTCATGCGTTACGGCCTCACGTTAAGAACATTGTCTTTACAAAAAAAAATACAAAAAAAATCAATCAAACCAATTTCAAAACAAATATAACAATAAACGAGTCTCGAGAGCAAACTCGAAAACGCATAAATATTTATGACAACTTTCACTTAAATAAAAAATCAAAAAAATCATTAAATATTATGTTTTGGTTGCTGATTTTATTTTTATGTGTATGACATGTTTATAAAAATGGTAAATCAAGTGTGCGCTTAGTTTATTAAAAACACGCAGCCGTGTTACGTGTGCAAGAATTTCTTTGTAATACAAAATTACGATAAGAGCTATCGTCATCTCAGTCCATAGTAAAAAAACATACATATCTACAAAGCTCACGTATAGATTTAATGATTAATTACAATTTGAACAGGTTCAAAATTATAAGTTTTAGTTTACAATTTTTATTTTATTTTTTATCTGAACAATAATATAAAACTATAGACACGTTCGTTTATGTTCATTTAGATGGTTATGCAAACTTTTATTTGTAAATAGGGTGGTACCAATTTCTTTATGCATAAAAAGCTCTGTCTATATACAACTGCTGGATCATCCTGTTTAAATACCAAATCAAATATGTGAGAAAATTTATTTATTACCTCCATACTGACCTAATCGAATCGATAAACGTATATGACTATACAACAATATTATTTGCCAATAATTGAATTCTTTAGTGTTAGCCTAAGAAATTTAGCATCTTACAAAATTTAATTCGCGAGAGCCAACTGGTCAAAAGATGATAGTGTTTTTTTTTTAAAGAAGAAGAATACAATCGTACAAGATCGTAACCACTTTTGTATCATTTTATTTTTATACGCGGAATTATGTAAGAATCCAGTATTTAGGAATTTGTATAACATAATGGATGGTTTGTAGGTTTTTTTTTATTTTGTCTGTTTAGTTTTTTTACTTTCATTTTTTATTTATTCATAAATATTATTTTGCTTTAAAGAAATATGTGTTGCTGTTTATATATTGTATTAAGTTATACTGTAAATCATGAATCTGTATACATTTTAGTGTGGATCTTCATCTCAACCAAATATGTTTGTGCAGTAAGTATAATATCGCAAGATTAAATATTAATTGGATATAGAAATTAAAGGGAGACGACGATCGAAATCACTTCTGGCAAGTGAAATCATATAAATTTGTAACCGTAACTAAATTATTCAGATTATTTGTAATTTGTACATTTAATATACATATACTCGAATGTAGGTAATTTAACTGTTGGCTATTTTACTTGATTAATATTTTTGCGCTGTATATTTGTAAACGTTTTATCACGGAATAGAAATTATGTTACATTCTAATGAGGTTATAGTACTTTTCATTCAATTAGGTTACAATCGGTTGGTGAAACAGGTAAGAGTAAACAGTATAGACTTTGTAAGGAACAATTTGTGAAAGGTTTGCTTGCATTAAATATATCGCGGAAATTAAAAAATCATTGGCTTACGTAAGTTTTTCGAAATACTGGATATTTTGATAATATTGGTGTTTCATTTTTGATGTGAGAGATATAGGCTTACATAATATTCCATTAAATGTTGAAATATTTTAACATTTTGCATGATCAGTAGAGGGCTAAAAAGAAGTTCAGATTATCGCATGCAAGAGAGCAACTCTTTCCGGAGTTTCGGAATAAATACGAGTAGGATGATTAGACATCATTTCGAGACAAATACCAGATTTGACCTGGTTGACGGTTCAAAAACAGAGATTAAGTAGAAAAGCGAATCAGTTGTTAAATTCGATTTCCGGAATGGCTATCAAAACCTTCTTCGATTCGGCTTGTATCTCTTCAATCGAGTCAAAACGATGTCACCGGAGCAGTTTTTTGAGTTTCAGGAATACCCAGAAGTCAGATGGTGGGGAACGATACAGGTCGAATTTTGGGCCAAATAGTCACATAAAACTAGTGCAATGTGAGATGGCGCATTATCGTGTTGTAAATACCAATAGTTGTCAATCGACGATTTTTGAACACCAAATCCTTGACTTCCTTGAGGTGGTGTATAACGACAGACGTCGAAGGACGGCAAGGACGTTCATCGTCTTCAAAGCGTTATCTGCCCTCTTTGACAACTTGTACTAATCAAAAACACTCAAAAGCCTTTTTCAATACTCTTAACGTTTTAGAACCCGAAATTCCATTTATGAAGCTAAATTTTATGTGACTTCTTCGTCGAAATTTTTAAAAAATGCAAGGTTATATCATGAACTACTAAAGATATTGACACGAAATTTGAGACCGACGTCACTGACATTCACGTGGTTGTTTTTGCAAACCCTGTACTTTACTAGGCTGCATGTGAACAAACTGGCACAAAATCGTCTGCACTTCATTTTTTCACAGCAATTTATTCACAGTTATTTTAATCCATCCACATTTCAATTTCACCTACCAGGATTACATCTGTGGTTTGGTTACGTAACATAATGTACATAATTACGTTTTGCCACATTTGAAAAAAAAAAAAAAAAATAGGAACTCTTACAATATTTACAAAATCGGCCATCAGACATCCCGATTTTAGGATTTTGTGGTTTTTATATGTTTTTAAAAAAAAAATTTAATTTAAAACATTGAAAATGTTTCCATAGGGATTCCTCCAGATTATTCGAGTTTCTCCAATTATGAGTTGCCCCATATTCGGGATTTTCAATATTTTAATTGATTTTTCGAGGTTTTTAAGTCAATTCGTTTTATAGGTTTTACGAGATTATGTATCCAAGTTTTTCGATATTTTTTGAAGAAATATGTTGATTTGCTTTTGAACGCTAGCGTATTGAGATTTTTGAAGATTACTGTACGATTCTATGTTTATTCTAGATTTTCGAGAACATTCGAAATTTTTTGACAATATCTAGATTATTCGAGCTTTTCGAGATCATTCGGGTCTATTCGACCAGAGCCCCCTGTATAATCATACACACAAAACCACACTCCATAAATTTGTAAAGTGCTATAGATGCGATATGTTGCAGAATTTTCGAGGTTTTTATTTCAAATTTACTTGGTGTTGAGTATCAGCAGTTACATGAGGTTTTATTATTTATTGAGATTTTCGATATTAATCGAGATTTTTGGAATTTAACGTTGGCATAAAAGTTCTGGCATGAAATTATTCGAGGTTCTTAATGATTTCTTAACTTTTTAAGAATATTATAGGATCCTAAGTTACTCCAATTTTTTCGAAAATTTTCGAAATTTGTTGTGAATAATCGTGTTTTCCAATATTACTCGAATTTTGCAAAGATTGAGATGCGTGATGTTTTAGAATTAGTATTTCGTCGATATTTATCGTTATTGCCCAATCTATTTTAAAGGTTTCAAATATATATTAACATTTTGTAGTTCAGCAGATATAGACAACCAGCCGTCTAACCCCAAAAAATGTTGTTTTAGGCTGAAATTGTAGATTTAAATAGATATTTGGTCGTAGAGTTAAAAAAAAATTGGGTGAAATTTGATATGTGGGTAAAAAAATTGTTGTTCACTAATATCTCGAAAACAAGTTAAACAGAAAAACATTTTTGAAAAAGACGTTCGACTCGCAGGTTTGACCCGGTAATGTCTCAAAAATGAGTGAGATTTAGGGAGATTTTGGTTGCCGTGTTTTGCTTTTTGGTTGTATCTCAACCGCTGAGCGAATTTTTATAAGATAAAAATGGCTTCATCTATTCTTTATAAAAATATATTCAAAAGTAGAAAAAGGAAGAAACGCCATAGCTTGATATGAGCTGATTGCTTGATATGAGCTTGAAGTCGCCATAGCTTGATATGAGATGACTGAAAATAAAATTTTCGTAATTCTCATTCGGTTCAAAACTGAAATTGCAGACGGGTCTTTATAAAATATTTCTTCGTCGTTAAAGAATAGAAAAAAGGAAAATCGGGAAGAAATGTTAATTTTCGCTTTATTCTTGTAATTATTCTAATTTTAAGCTTTTTACAAAAAGGAGGCAAAAAACTAAATATCACCATTTTTGAGAAATTGGCTCCTCTTTTAATTGGATACACCTAATTTTATATCGAGGTTTTAAGAGATATTAGCGAAAAACTTGGATTCGTTTTTTTTGCGCCTAAATATCGATTTTTTCCTCACTTCCGCCCTTCGAGGCGGTGGAAAGAATTTTTTTCTTTATTCTTCACCCAAAACCAAATTAAATTCAAAATGTCAGCCTATTACTGGGAAGCGATGTATAGAATTCTGGGTGCATCGAAATTGTAATACTCTGATTTTTGTAGAATCAAATTGTCTCCATTTCTAATAGGGCAAGAGGCGTGTTAAAAAAGCAATAATAACAAGTTTAGGATGTTGAAACGATATAACTGCAGAAATTACAATTTTAATCAAACCTTTGCTAAGTGTGGAGAAACGCTATACAGACGTATTACAAAAAACTTTGTTCAATTAAAAATACACATCGATCACTTCGTAATTTTGCTACTGTGGCAAGATACTCGTTTTTTGTGCCCATACATTTCAGTCAGCTAAACAATGCCACTGGATTACTTTCTTTGGGAATTCTGGAAATTGAAGGTTTAAAGGATGAGATAACATGGCACGTTCAGGAGATTCCGAGTAAATTATACCCAAAACTATTATAAAGTTTAAACAAACGTATGCCATCGAAACCGTGGATCACCATCTAGCGGATATTGGGTTTCACATATCGTCATCTCAGTATTTAAGTGTTACAAACGCATTTTAATGTTTTTGGAGTTAGGTGTGCCATTTTGTATTGTGACGGTCCTAACCTTAAATTTATTAAAATTCATTTGTGTCATTCAAAACTGGATTCTAATTTGGTGATCCAGTCTTCAGTTTTACGTAAGGTCATAGATCTAACTCCAAGATTACGCGTATGTATAACTTAAATAATAATGGCCAAAGTACTTATTTGGATATTATTTCTTTAGTATATGTTTATAAAAAAATGGGCGACTAAAACCAGTTAGAATTGAATTGTGTGTTTAGAAAAATGTTAGCAAACGAAAAGCTAACAGTCGAAATCACAAGAAATTTAAATTTTTGATAAACTTTAATGAACTAGGCCGATTCTTACTTTAAATAAATGGGTCCTGAGACCTATCATTAGAGGCATCAAGAACCACAATCGGAGCACAATTCCAGATTTTGGATTTTTAAAAGCTCTGAATCGGCTGATCTATAGTAAGGTGATTTTCATCAAATCGAATTTTCTTTGAAATGTATGGAAATAATCAAGCAACCAAAATGCGCTTTGGTACACTAATTATAGGTCCTGAGACCTATCAATAGAGGTATCAAGAACCACAATCGGAGCACAATTGCAGATTTTGGATTTTTAAAAGCTCTGAATAGGCTGATTTATAGTAAGGTGATTTTCATCAAATGGAATTTTCTTTGAAATGTATGGAAATAATCAAGCAATCTAAATGCGCGTTGGCACACTAATTATAGGTCCTGAGACCTATCATTAGAGGTATCAAGAACCACAATCGGAGCACAATTGCAGATTTTGGATTTTTAAAAGCTCTGAATCGGCTGATCTATAGTAAGGTGATTTTCATCAAATCGAATTTTCTATGAAATGTATGGAAATAATCAAGCAATCTAAATGCGCTTTGGTACACTAATTATAGGTCCTGAGACCTATCATTAGAGGTATCAAGAACCACAATCGGAGCACAATTGCAGATTTTGGATTTTTAAAAGCTCTGAATAGGCTGATCTATAGTAAGGTGATTTTCATCAAATGGAATTTTCTTTGAAATGTATGGAAATAATCAAGCAATCTAAATGCGCGTTGGCACACTAATTATAGGTCCTGAGACCTATCATTAGAGGTATCAAGAACCACAATCGGAGCACAATTCCAGATTTTGGATTTTTAATGGCTCTGAATAGGCTGATCTATAGTAAGGTGATTTTCATCAAATCGAATTTTCTTTGAAATGTATGGAAATAATCAAGCAATCTAAATGCGCGTTGGTACACTAATTATAGGTCCTGAGACCTATCATTAGAGGTATCAAGAACCACAATCGGAGTTCAATTGCAGATTTTGGATTTTTAAAAGCTCTAAATAGGCTGATCTATAGTAATGTGATTTTCATCAAATCGAATTTTCTTTGAAATGTACGGAAATAATCAAGCAATCTAAATGCGCGTTGGTACACTAATTATAGGTCCTGAGACCTATCATTAGAGGTATCAAGAACCACAATCAAAGCACAATTGCAGATTTTGAATTTTTAAAAGCTCTAAATAGGCTGATCTATAGTAAGGTGATTTTCATCAAATCGAATTTTCTTTGAAATGTACGGAAATAATCAAGCAATCTAAATGCGCGTTAGTACACTAATTATAGGTCCTGAGACCTATCATAAGAGGTATCAAGAACCACAATTGCAGATTTTGGATTTTTAAAAGCTCTGAATAGGCTGATCTATAGTAAGGTGATTTTCATTAAATCGAATTTTCTATGAAATGTATGGAAATAATCAAGCAATCTAAATGCGCGTTGGCACACTAATTATAGGTCCTGAGACCTATCATTAGAGGTTTCAAGAACCACAATCGGAGCACAATTGCAGATTTTGGGTTTTTGAAAGCTCTAAATAGGCTGATCTATAGTAAGGTGATTTTCATCAAATCGAATTTTCTATGAAATGTATGGAAATAATCAAGCAATCTAAATGCGCGTTGGTACACTAATTATAGGTCCTGAGACCTATCATTAGGGGTATCAAGAACCACAATCGGAGCACAATTGCACATTTTGAATTTTTAGTGGCTCTGAATAGGCTGATCTATAGTAAGGTGATTTTCATCAAATCGAATTTTCTTTGAAATGTATGGAAATAATCAAGCAATCTAAATGCGCGTTGGTACACTAATTATAGGTCCTGAGACCTATCATTAGAGGTATCAAGAACCACAATCGGAGCACAATTGCAGATTTTGGATTTTTAAAAGCTCTGAATAGGCTGATCTATAGTAAGGTGATTTTCATCAAATCGAATTTTCTTTGAAATGTATGGAAATAATCAAGCAATCTAAATGCGCTTTGGTACACTAATTATAGGTCCTGAGACCTATCATTAGAGGTATCAAGAACCACAATCGGAGCACAATTGCAGATTTTGGATTTTTAATGGCTCTGAATAGGCTGATCTATAGTAAGGTGATTTTCATCAAATCGAATTTTCTATGAAATGTATAGAAATAATCAAGCAATCTAAATGCGCGTTGGTACACTAATTATAGGTCCTGAGACCTATCATTAGAGGTATCAAGAACCACAATCGGAGCACAATTGCAGATTTTGGATTTTTAAAAGCTCTGAATAGGCTGATCTATAGTAAGGTGATTTTCATCAAATGGAATTTTCTTTGAAATGTATGGAAATAATCAAGCAATCTAAATGCGCGTTGGTACACTAATTATAGGTCCTGAGACCTATCATTAGAGGTGTCAAGAACCACAATCGGAGCACAATTGCAGATTTTGGATTTTTAAAAGCTCTGAATCGGCTGATCTATAGTAAGGTGATTTTCATCAAATGGACTTTTCTATGAAATGTATGGAAATAATCAAGCAATCTAAATGCGCGTTGGTACACTAATTATAGGTCCTGAGACCTATCATTAGAGGTATCAAGAACCAAAATCGGAGCACAATTGCAGATTTTGGATTTTTAAAAGCTCTGAATAGTCTGATCTATAGTAAGGTGATTTTCATCAAATGGAATTTTCTTTGAAATGTATGGAAATAATCAAGCAATCTAAATGCGCGTTGGCACACTTATTATAGGTCCTGAGACCTATCATTAGAGGTATCAAGAACCACAATCGGAGCACAATTGCAGATTTTGGATTTTTAATGGCTCTGAATCGGCTGATCTATAGTAAGGTGATTTTCATCAAATCGAATTTTCTTTGAAATGTATGGAAATAATCAAGCAATCTAAATGCGCGTTGGCACACTAATTATAGGTCCTGAGACCTATCATTAGAGGTATCAAGAACCACAATCGGAGCACAATTGCAGATTTTGGATTTTTAAAAGCTCTGAATAGGCTGATCTATAGTAAGGTGATTTTCATCAAATCGAATTTTCTTTGAAATGTCTGGAAATAATCAAGCAATCTAAATGCGCGTTGGCACACTAATTATAGGTCCTGAGACCTAATTAGAGGTATCAGGAACCACATTCGGAGCACAATTGCAGATTTTGGATTATTAAAAGCTCTGAATCGGCTGATCTATAGTAAGGTGATTTTCATTAAATCGAATTTTCTATGAAGTGTATGGAAATAATCAAGCAATCTAAATGCGCGTTGGTACAATAATTATAGGTCCTGAGACCTATCATTAGAGGTATCAAGAACCACAATCGGAGCACAATTGCAGATTTTGGATTTTTAATGGCTCAGAATAGGCTGATCCATAGTAAGGTGATTTTCATCAAATCGAATTTTCTTTAAAATGTATGGAAATAATCAAGCAATCTAAATGCGCGTTGGCACACTAATTATAGGTCCTGAGACCTATCATTAGAGGTATCAAGAACCACAATCGGAGCACAATTGCAGATTTTGGATTTTTAAAAGCTCTGAATAGGCTGATCTATAGTAAGGTGATTTTCATCAAATCGAATTTTCTTTGAAATGTCTGGAAATAATCAAGCAATCTAAATGCGCGTTGGCACACTAATTATAGGTCCTGAGACCTAATTAGAGGTATCAAGAACCACATTCGGAGCACAATTGCAGATTTTGGATTATTAAAAGCTCTGAATCGGCTGATCTATAGTAAGGTGATTTTCATCAAATCGAATTTTCTATGAAACATATGGAAATAATCAAGCAATCTAAATGCGCGTTGGCACACTAATTATAGGTCCTGAGACCTATCATTATTGGTATCAAGAACCAAAATCGGAGCACAATTGCAGATTTTGGATTTTTAAAAGCTCTGAATCGGCTGATCTATAGTAAGGTGATTTTCATCAAATCGAATTTTCTATGAAATGTATGGAAATAATCAAGCAATCTAAATGCGCGTTGGTACACTAATTATAGGTCCTGAGACCTATCATTAGAGGTATCAAGAACCACAATCGGAGCACAATTGCAGTTTTTGGTTTTTTAAAAGTATTTATTTTGTCCTTGAAATGACTTGCGAAGGACCTATATTTTCGACTAATGCTTGTACGACGCAAAACGCAGGCAACTTTTGCTTGAATCGTATTTTTACCTTTTCTTTCTAACATGTTGATAGGTATGGTTTGTAAAGATAAAAACACAGGTGAACTTGAATTTAGGTATGGATCCCATTAAAAAGAAACAACTTACTAAGGATGAATAAAACTTAAAAAATGCTTATTTATGTTTCGGCATCCTATAAATAACGTAAACAACTTAACACGTTCGGCACTCAGTGTCACATATATGTATGTGATATGCTAGTTTTACCAGAAACTCATGTCACACATTTGTGACACAAATTATATGAAATTTATTTAGGATAACATTGCAGTAGTTTTTGTTACGATTATTTGCTATATGGATGATTTTCTAGGAGTATCTATCACTTATTTGTGTCGAGTAGTTTCATTGGAAGCTTAGCCGTTAAACAGATTTTCACATTAATATTTTAATACGTGAGTTTTTCCTGAACACCATAAAAATTGCTTGAGTTGCGGACGTATTAAAAGAAGGCACTTGTCTTTAAAAACAAACAGGCACTCTAATTTTATTTATATGTATTAGATATAGATAACTTATGAGAAGATAAATAATCGTTTAACCTAAAAACCGACTATCTAGATGAATTATAGTGCAGATTGGTTCAATGGATGCCATCTTTACCCTAACGGAATTCCGTTAAAATCGGGGTTTGCGTGAAAGCCGGAGAAGTCTAATATATAGGCAGGTAGACAATAATTTAAAAAATATTTAAATCCTAAAGAGGTATTTAGAGGCATTTATCTCGAAAAAATAGACAGACAATCTATTTTTATTTACACGTATACCACTCAGCGCGATAGGTGGTTATCATTCTTTCCAATTTAATAGGTGTTATACAAATGTCCAATATTATGAATGGCTATGTTTATGTATTTAAATTTCGAAATTCGGATTTGAACAAGTGTATCAAAAATCTCGCCTCCGTATTTACCGCACATAAATAAAATCTTACTAAGAATTAGAAATTTCAAAATGCACATTAATTATATTTAACGCAAATCACATTTTCCTATAAAAATCACTGTTTAAAATACAAAGATCATATTACAGTTATGCACCAGTCCTTTTGCACCACCTTTATAGAAAGCTAATAGCAATCAGTCGTACCAATATTGAACAATTTTTATTGAATCCAATCAAGAATTTTAATTAATTCTGCGCTATTATTTTTCCGACTTGCGTTAGAGAAAGTTAGATAACTTGGCGATAAACCAAAATTAAACAAGCCTCACAGTAATAGAGTGGAAAAAGACGAATTAAATTATTATTTTTTATATACATAGTAAATGATGCAATCAAATGGAATGTACATATATTTATTAGTTTGCAAGTACAATTATATATGTTATTTGTGGTATAACCTTGATTTGATTTCATTCGGCGAACTTAATTTGAATTCGCAATTATTGTAAATTTTGCACAATAAATAAAATAAGTGCATTTTAAGTAAAATTGCTTGATGGTAGGTATGGTAAAGGAATACTAAATTACAATTTCAATGTCATTTTGGTGAAACTATAATTTATTGGTAATCATATGTTTTATGAATATTTATCAAAAAAAAAGTTTATTCCAATTACCTAATTTCATGGTGTGAGTATAATAGCATCAAGAAATTTCCCATTACGATCATTTAATTAAAAACCAAATCTCAGAATAATATCTTGTAATTTAATTTTAATTAAAATTTCATGAAATCTTATAATTCTTTACATATGTGTGTATAGTAACGGATAGCCTTACCCGTTAATGTATATTCAATGAGTACCATACATACATATTTGCAATTAAAACACTAAAAGTAAATATAAAGATCAATATCTAGTTTTGTAGATTTCTAGGGCACACCTACATCCATATAAACAATTTAAAGATCATATAGTATAAAATTAAAATGTCGCACTTTCAGTCAGCCATATGTCGTAGTGGTCCTTGAAAGGTGAACAGGTAATCGATATTGAGTCAATAAAAATTATTTGTTTTTTTTTATGGAAAGTACCGTGTAAGGTGATATAAGATTTATGGTTATGATTTCTTAAATAATTGATTAATGCGGTAGATCATAAACGATTGTAAAAATGCCTCTGCAACTAATCAATTTTTTTTTTGTATATTGTTCACACATTTCGGTGTCATAATATCTACGAGTAAAGAGAGCATTGCGTAAAGCTTTCTTTAAACGCACGAAATGTATGAAGATGTATGCATGGTAAAAAGAAAGTAGCGGCTCGGCTCATTCATTCATTTAAAATTTAGCCGAAGGGGCAACAAATACCTCTTAAATAATAAAAATATCACTGTTGTGTGTATGTCCACACGTTCATTTTAAATCATTTCATCTTATAATTTGCTTACATACTATATAGTAAACCGATAAGTGTCTTTTAATTTTCTTATCTTTATTCGTTCTTTTGAACATAAAATTATAAAAATTATTTTAGGTGTGATTTTTATGAAGAGTTGGAAATTTTCAGTGTACATTGTATTTTTATATTCAATTTCACAGAGGTAATGAGGCCGAATTGTTATTTTGGTACCATACTGTGAAGCGTGTGAATTGGAAAGAACGCTTTCTTGTTACAAGTGTTTTTACTTTTTTTTAAACAAAAATATAAATCAGTTAACCAAATACAATATATGACCCCTGCGGTTAGAGGCACTTTCACAAAATAGGTTGTAAATATAATACAATTTATCCATGATATTACAAATAAACAAGACAACGCGTCTTGCGCATCTTTCGCCTCGTGGTCTGTTGTCACTATAGTGACAACGAAACGTTTGTACGCGAAAATTGGGCAATTTTATTAGAATTTTTTATTTTATCGCGAATATTAGAATGAAAAATATTTGAGCCTTATGGGACAAAAACCGGCAGATTGACGAAGATTTTATAAAAGCGCGTGTAGAGAAATGGAAGATTGATTGATTTGAATGAAACTTACACATATCCAAATCCTTTATTCAGCTCAGATCCAATTATTACAAATAGCTTTCACAGGCCCTTTTAAACGTATTTCACCGACTTACTTGTATTAATATCAGGACATAATGAGTTCCAAAGCTTAGTTGCATGAACAAAGAAGCATATTCCATAAAAATTGTTGACGAATTTAGGGACAATTAGGTTAAGTGTTCTTGTTGATTTTCCAAATACAATCTTTGAGTAAAGATAGGTTGGTAATTTTGTATAAAAATACCACAACTTGTAATGTATATGGTGACAATCGATTAAATTTTCTAAGTCCAAAAACAAATTTGATGTAGGAATTAAAATTCATTTCCAATTATGTTCATTTTATAAGTTAGTAACTTCGTCCTAACAGCACAACCGTAGCTCTCGTCGTATATTTTGAGGCAGTCAATCTGAAAATTTCTAGAGAGGACGAAGAGTATCATATGATTTTGAAACTATTCGATTAAATCACTATCTCCGGAGTTTTATCAAAAATAAACCGGGCATAAGGAATTATAATATCATTCAGTTGCACCGCAATAGCCACAACATTAGTTTATTTACGGTATACTAGCAACGTTTGAGTTTTTCCAATATTGAGTTTGATACCATTCAGTTTAGACCAATCATTAATACGTTTAAGATCATGATTGATAATATTAACGCAAATGTTAATATGAATCGGTTCAAAGGAAGATCATTAACAGACAATGAGAACAGAATTGGCCCGAGAATTGTAACAAGAGTACGAGATCTTGAGAATAAATTGTAAGTAAGATGACGTTAACAGCTTGGGTAGAAAAATTGAAGCTTTGCCTAATATTTTGCAAGAGCCAAAGCATGCGGTACTGTATCACATCCGTCTAAGAAATTTAGTAATATAAGTAATGCCAGATTTTTTATTATCCATATGCTTTAGTTAACCCATTTGGTCCCACTGTACCTACACGGGTACAAAAAAATCCCTATATTTTCGACGCCAATGCCTCTTTCGCTAACGAATTTCGGTATTTTTTTTTTACCGTTATAAATGCTTATTAGTTTGTTTTATCATGCTTCGATGCATTTTACCATTTTGAGAAAGGATTTCGATTGTTATGCAACAAGTTCGCATAGTCCATCTTGTATTTTGATATTTTATAATAGTGGTTTTGGTTTTGTCAGTATAATTTATAAATAAATAATTAAAAATAAAATTGTTGTCGGTTATAGGCACTTATTATAGTTGTAGGTGTGTATTTATAATATGATAAATCATGTGGTTGTGTAATTGCAAAGTAAATTCATTTGTACCCGGATGGGTACAGTGGGACTACCATGGTTTATTTATAGTTTTCTATTTTTTTAGTATTATAAATGGATATCTTGAAAATGCCTTTTATGGGCGCCATTTCCAGCATTTAGAGGATGCACTAGATGAAATTGAGCACATATCAAATAGACATGAAATCGACTTAGTAATTATTCCCCCTGAACCAAATGTATAAGTGATGACGGATAATTCGACGAAGACGATTTAGCATCAGCAATATGCCCTAAAGACGTGCCTGGTTCTATTGAAATACACGTTTCCGATGTAGACAGTGAAGAGGATGAAATCCAGGAGACAAACAACAAAAGGCCTAGAATGATGAATAATAAGATGCCGAACTGGACCTCAGATATAATAGATATAAATATGGAATCCACCGATGGATATATTCAACGATTACAAAAAGTCAAAAACGAGTTGTTCGGGATGAATGAAATTCTAATATTTGAAAAGATTTTTGATTCTGAAGTTTTCAACCACATTGTGGATCATACATATTTGCATTTGGCTGATAATTCGATCATTGATCACAAAGACAAAATGTTCAAAGTGAGAAGTCTATCAAACCTAATAAACAAAAAGTTTCAACAATGGAGGGTTTTCCATCAAAATCTATCGATCGACGAATCAATGGTGAAATATTTTGGTCATCACCCATCAAAGCAATTTATTCGGGGTAAACCGGTTCGATTCGGGTACAAAAATTGGCTAAGTGTAGTGCTGATGGATTTTGTTACAATTTTGATACCTATTGTGGGGCAAAGATTTATGAAAAAACCAATGCTACACTTCCACTGGGCTCAAAGGTTGTGCTAGATCTTTTAAAAATCGTTGAAGTTCCATCCGATCATGTTGTATTTTTTGACAACTACTTCACCAGCTATGACCTCATGGAAATGCTACAAAATCAAACTGATAAAAACAATAAAATTTTATTCGTTCGATGGAAGGACAACAGCGTTGTTACCATCGCCACGAATTATGGCAGTGTTGTCCCAGTCGGAGCAGTCAAAAGATGGTATCTATCAAAAAACAAAAGGTCGATGTACCACAACCAGCTCCATTTTCACTCTACAACAGTGGAATGGGTGGCATAGATTCTCACGACCAATTCACAAATAACTACCGAATAGAAAGAAATAGTTTACCAAATGGTAAACATGTCTGTGGTAAACGCCTGGAAACTCCATAAACTAGTCTCGGAAGATGATGTGGACTTGCTAAGCTTTCAACGAACACTATCGCGGCACTACATGAGATGTAACGAGAAGTATGTATTCAAAAAAAGTAATCCAAAGCCAATGTTTCCTAAAAGTATTGTACAGCATGACGGCGGGCATTTCCCCCAAAGGATTACAAATTCTCTTCAATGTCGCCAACGTCATCAGCGAATACGGTGGATATGCGAAAAATGCAATATATCATTATGTGTCGAGCGTTGTTGATTCAAAACATTTCACACACAAAGCACATCATGAGAACCCGATGTACTCGCACAGGTACACCGTTAAACTTCAATAAATAACTGTTTTTTTTTTTTACATGTTACGATAATTTTATAAATTGAAATTAATAAAATATTTGAATTATACCAATTTTACGCGATTTTTAGTGGCGTGGGACCAAATGCACTTTTAAAATTGCAGAACTCGCTGAATGACATTTACAGATGCCAGATTGGTGTTCTAAATATTGGATATTTGTTGTTGAATTAGTTTCTCAAAGACTTTTGATTGAAATGGAAGAAGGCTAATTGGTCTAAGATCTTGCACTGATTCTATCTTGTGTTTTTTAGTAATTGGAATAACTTAAGCCTCTTTCCAAGCCAACGGGAAATTAGATGTTGTTATAAAATGAGTTAATATATCAATAATGCAAGGTAGGATAAGTTTTGGGAATTTAGGACAAACACCATCCATTCCAACAGTACTTCATTTAATACTATGTGTGGCAATATAAACTTTACTCCGGAGAAAATTTTGAAAGTGGTTGATCAAACATTGCTTTTAATAAAAGCAGACGGAACTAAAATAATAATTAATTTTATCAGAATTAAAAATATTCTTACTAGTACGATCAACCACTCCTAGGTGGACACATTTTATTAAAATAGGAACGTTTAGCGTCTCAAATTCTATTGGGTATGTATTGCGTGTCCGTCATACGTCAACTTAGATTCATTTGTCCTGGTGATTTTTCAATGCCGATAAGCTAAGTCATGCCGGAATATTGTTAGATTTACATTTGGTTTTCCTTAGTGGAACAACTGGACAGTTAGTTGCTCAAATAATTAATTTGATCATTCACATTTGGTAAATCATACACAAGAGACCAATTAGTTCATTGGACATCAGCAAACAATTTCGCAGAATTGATAAGTTTGAAAGATTTATAATATTTTGAACAAGTTATATTTCGTTTCTCAATGTACATTTCATAACAACAAAAAATCAAATCATGTTTGTTGATGGCCCGGAACGCTCCCTTGATTAACATGGATAATTTTTTCTGGATTGTTAGTAATAATGAGATCAAGCTGCGTAGAACTAGTGCCAGTAAGATGGGTTGGTTCAACATTAACAATTGACAAGCCGATAGTTTCTAAAAGAAATTTAAAATTATTGCTCAGTGAGACGTCCTTCAGAAGGTTAATATTAAATTTCCCAATTAAAACAATATACAGTAGAATCGTAGCGGATACCGTTGAAAATAATATTTTAATAACAAAGTTACATAAAATTCGATTACCATCAACACCAGCCGTACGAACATAAGAGGGATTAAAAGTTATGGGAGAAAGTTTGAGCGGCTTTCTCTGCCTGATCTACAATCGGCCCTCAATTGCCGATTGCAATCTAATTTTGCAGAGGACTGTAATTTTCCTTCATTACTCACTAATTAGTCACCGATTATTCACTCGTTATTCATAACGAATAATGAAAGGTGAATTCACTTATTATCCATAATTTCACTCAATATCAAATAAAATTATTCATTATCTACTAGCATTTCTCAACGGCATTCATTGTTCAGTGAATAATGAGTGAATTCATTGTTCCACAATAAATAATGAATAAATCATTTGTGAATAATGAGTGAATAGCAAATATTCAGTGACTAATCAAGAATAATGAGTGAAAAAGTTTCTCTCGCGCTGCAAAAATAAAAACAGAATTAGACACATGAGAAATGCTGTCACTTGTGGCGAATTAACTATTGAGTTACTATAGCGATAATTTAGTTACTATTCCGCTAATTAAGCTACTGATGTGATTTGGACCTTCACAATAAAAGCAAAGCATATCTTCAGTTGAATCAGTAGCTGAATTTTTTAACTGAAGTGAAGCATAGTTAACGAATGCCCAAATCACTTCGGTTAATTTATCTAATTCACATAATTCAGTTAATTAACCACAAACGAACCCGCTTGTGGTAAAAGCGAAATTATCAAGTGTCGTCAATACATGTAAGAATGTGTTATTAAGAAATAATTCCCAGTATTTATTTTATGTAGAAATACACTACGGCCAACAAACTAAGATGTGAATCTTTGTTACATTGAACATTTTATTATATCGGTACCTATCTGCTTTAAAGAGCTTTCACAATTTGAAATGTAACGATGACTTTAGCTGATGGACCCTTCTTATGTATAATCCCTCTGAGCGTTAATAATTATTTCCCTAGATATAAGAAAGACAACTCTCAAATTTCAAAACACCCATATTTAGGGTAAAATTCGCAATTTTTCAGACACCTTCAGATACAGATAAGTTCTGTTCATTCTAATATTATAGGCCACTGATGTAAAGAGCCGGTACAAAATATAAAATTTGGTAAAGCATTTCATGATGTTTTTCTAAAGTCCTCTCTAAAATTACCCTATACCATATAAAAAATGTTTCGTGTTTTCGAAAAAGAAAAATTTTGAGGAAAGGATCGATCAAACCATTTTAAGACATATTATTATGTAATCTTGGAAGTTCCCGTTGTGCTTGTGCGCTAAGATTTTTAAAAACAAAATTTTAGGTAGATGTATTAAAGTATTCACAAACCATGGATAATGTGTTAAAGGTAATTGCAGATTTAGCAGATCCAAAGTTCTATTTAGATACAACATAATTATTAACAAATTGTTTCTTCTAAATTAATAAATAGCGAATAAATTCAATCAAAAACGTCAATCATCGTAAATCTTTGCTAATTATTTCGAAATTTTAACATATTTTAGAATGGTGAATATATTTAATTTGCATTTCGATTTTTGATCGAATCAACACAACTATATAACAAAGCGCAAATATTTCTCAAACTCATACTACAATAGAAGATAATTGTTTCGATTCCAGAACACTTGAATTTAAATACAATAGGAAAATATTTTGTGCATATTCCGCGTATTTATTTAGCGTAAATTAAAAGAAAAATCCGCACGATATACTAATTGAAGGAAGTAAATAATTTAGTCAGTGTATATTAATTCAAAAAGCAACACCTTCTTAATGTTTTACATTTTACACTGGCGGGAGAATACCAAAACTGAAACTACACAAATCATCAGTTTATGTCCAATTAATTCCCCTAATCTAATCTCATTTCCATAAAAATATCATAACAATAAATTTTATAATATCGTTAGCGAAATTAAAATAAGAAATTTGAAATTTTTACTTTTTTTTTTGTAAATATACACTTTAAGAAATGAAGTATTAAAATATTGACATAAAAATTGAAAAAGTGAAATTTATTAATAGAAAATGACAATTTCTAGGTTAAATTCCAATTATTATTTTGACTATACAGTTATTGATTTTGAATTGAATGATTACTGATGTTGTTTACTATTTTAGAAAGCTACTGTAATTCATTTGGCTACCGTATGATCGACAGTGTTGAATGACAAGACTAAAGACGTTACCAACATGAGTAATAAGCACCCACATCACAGTTTACGATTCATATCTTTGTTGTAGTGTAGGTTTAGGTTTTACGTGTTTAAAGTATTAAACGTATTTATATACGGTAAAATGTTAGCAGATAGGCAACAATTTTATGAGATGATTATAAAGTAAAGAAAAATAACGCCATAATTGGATTGTGTAACACCAAAACCCAAGTCAATCTCATATTATTCTATCAAATAAACCAGACCATTCCACCGTAAAAGGTGCTGTCTGTTGTCTCCATCTCTAAAATTCCTGGCACTGTCGCCGAACTGCTCGAGTTAAATTGTTTCCTAGTCGAATTACACCAAGTGGAATTGTCCCAGTCGAAATGTGCCTAGTCAAATAGTGTCTAGTTGGATTGTACTACTGAATCGCTCATTTACCCTTCATAATATTGATAATTTAAAATCAAATTGATGCTTCGCAATGTTAAGCTGATCAGTTAATAAGGCTATGCTCTCCGTAATTGGCGCGACGTGGTGTTTAAGCTATAAAATCATGAAAACACAGCTTTCTAACCGGAACATAAATTGAGATATTTTCAGTGATGTACGCTAGATTTTTATGGCCAAGCAGAACTTTTTTTATAAACGCGGCACCCAAAAGATGTGCAGATTTTATAAGCATGCCACATAGTCATAGTCCCAATTCGATTTCTTTAATGGAACAAGATGGTTGTTTTTAATACTTTCATTTCTATTGATATTAATTGAATATAGGCGAAATACAGCGTCAATCTTGGAGTGGATGTCTTGGAGTTCACCTGAACAATTCGTCTCTATTGATTTTATTTGTATTGAATATAGGATTTGTGCTCCTGTGAAACGACATAATCTTGCATTTTTTTAACATTTAAATGTAATGAGTTGCAGTCGGTGGATTGCTTTGGATGACTATCAAGGAGCGCGATAACAAATAAAATCAAATGCTTTTCTCAATTGATGGGTGAAGCCGCCCTGCGGAATTTTATTTCGACAAGACTCAAGAACAAATAATAAAACGCTTTATTACCATCATTTAAAGAAAAAATAATTAGAAATTGAAATAATTAATAAAATTAATTAAATACCGAAAAATTTAAAATTATTCAAATCAAAGTCGAAATAATGAAAAAAAATACTTCGTCTATATAAACAAGGTTGTTTGGTATACGAATTTTTACATTAATACTACGGAGAGTATACAAGACCGACATTCCCCATCAAGATGTCTAGATGTATTAATTTTTTGGGCTAAAACCAATGATAACATAAATGGACTCATTCATTTTAATACCAATTGTGAAAACATCTCAGTCATTTTAGTATGCAGATTTGTGTTCGTAGTTACTTCAATGCTTATCAAGAACTTAAATATTAAATGGTGTTTCACGTGCCGAGAACCGTTTCTACGTTCACGTGGGAGTTTTCATACTCTCGAGAAACAAAACTCTTGGTTTCTTGAGAACTGAAATTTCTCGGGAAATCGCAATCTCTAACTACTAGGTCCCCAGTTTTTGGGACATTTTGGCATTGTGCATAATTTCCATTTTAAGATTTAAAAAATCCAATTAATTAAAAATAAATACTTTATTAAAGAAATAAATTCGCTCGACTGACTCTAAACTCGAAAATGAAAGTCTTTAATAAACCCAGCATCCGTCGATTGAGCTTGCGAAACTTTGCAATAATAAAATCCATTATAATGTTGTTTTGCAAACAGGACAAAAATAGGCAAAACCTCTTTTAAGTTCCTTTCTTTATATAAGGTAATTAACAATTTATTAATAAATATTTGACTAACAAAGTCAAAACCGTTGCTCATTGGCATTATTATTAAACTGGAATTCATTTCTGGAGTCCCCTCCTGTTGGATTGTTGGCATGTTGTAAGTTAATTAATGAAACAACTAAAATATACGTTCAAAAGTCATAAGTTCCTTCTTTCATACATTAAATAGTAACCAATTCGCTTGTGGGTGCTTTTATAAACCAATTAGTAAAGACCCTGTAAAAGTTAGCCGAAAGCAAAAAGTTGATAAAGCAGATTACGTTATTAACATTCCAACCAAAAATAAAAAAAATAGTTTTTCAGCCGAAAGTAAACAGGATTCATGAATTACAATAAAAACTTTTGGAAATAGTCTTACGTGGAAAACTTTGGCCCATCTAATAGTGGAAAGTATCGGAAAACTAGAAGAATCAGAAGAATTCAAATAAATAACCTCAATAGCTATCGCTGGAAAAAATATCAATTCAAGTTTCCCGTGGGAAATATGCGAAAATTCGATTTTCTAAAACTCATTAGAAAATTTGTATAAAATAAGCCTCTAGAGTGTTATGTCTGGAGATGGATTACATTGATGTGACTTGTCAATAGCTAAAAAAATTCAGTTCAATTTCCCCGTGGGAAATCTGGAAAAATTTCACAATGTTTTATAAAATTCTCCCAGATTTGCCAAGGGAAACTTGAACTGAATTCTTTCCCTGCGATAGCTATTGACAAGTCACATCAATGCAATCCATATCCAGACATAACACTCTTTAGCCTGATATACAAAGTTTCTAATGATTTTTGGAAAATCGAATTTTCCCAGATTTCCCAAGGGAAACTTGAACTGAACTTTTTACTGCAATAGGTATTGCATTAAAGCAATGCATCTTCAGATATAACACTCTAGAGGCTAATTTATTAATACATTCATTTTTTACTTTCGGCTTGAAACTTTATCAAATTTTCCCAGATTTCGCACGGGAAGCTTGAACTGAATAAATTTTTGAGAATCGAATTTTTCTAGATTTCCTACTGGAAATTTTTACTAAATTTTTTTCTTGCGATAGCTATTGACTTAACAACTTTTAACACTTTAGATGCTGATTTTGTACAAAGTTTCTAATGATTTTTGGAAAATCGAATTTTCCCAGATTTTCCACGGGAAATTTGAACTAACTTTTTTTCCTGCGATAACTATTGGCAAGCCACTTCATTCAATGCAATCCATCTCATGTATATGTATGTAAATGGAATATCATCTGCAATCTTTATACCCTCTGATCTCGACTCAACGTAGTTACGTAACATCGAGAATGACATTTGGAAAAATATCATAGCATGTAGTGAGTTGGCCGTGAGTGGCGTGTGGCTTTGGCCGTGTTAATACCACAGTGTTATCATTTTGGCTGTTTCCCAGACAGATTTGACTGGATTTAGTGTCTTTAACAAGAAAATTAATTTTTATAACATTCAGCCGGCTTTTTTTTATTTTTGCTGGATTTCTTTAGTTTGTTGACTGAATCTGGCTGTTTCCGAAGAAGTGTAAATACTATAGATTATCCCTTAGGATTTTTGTTAGAGTTATTTCCGGTAAGTTGATGTAATGCCTATGATAAGTAGGGTGTGGTTCTTCATGACAATCAATATCTTTTCCTGTCCTGACTATCAGTTGGTTTTTGTCTGTGCTGTCTTCTTCAGCGCTGTGTATCGTGGAGGTTGATGATAAGGTGTTGACCTCAAGTTCTAATCTCGATAAGGCATCAGCTACTTTGTTGGTACATCCAGGTTTGTAATTATTTATTTACAAATTAAATTTAAATTAAATTAAATTAAATTAAATTTGTCGGATCCGAATACGGTTGTCGAATACGGTTGTCGGATCCGAATACTGTTGTCGCATCCGAATACTGTTGTCGGATACGGTTGTCGGATCCGAATACTGTTGTTGGATCCGAATACGGTTGTTGGATCCGAATACGGATGTCGGATACGGTTGTTGGATCCGAATTTGGTTGTTGGATCCGAATACGGTTGTCGGATACGGTTGTTGGATCCGAATACGGTTGTCGGATACGGTTGTCGGATCCGAATACGGTTGTTGGATCCGAATACAGTTGTCGGATCCGAATACTGTTGTCGGATACGGTTGTCGGATCCGAATACGGTTGTTGGATCCGAATATGTTTGTCAGAACCGAATACGGTTGTCGGATACGGTTGTTGGATCCGAATACGGTTGTCGCACACGGTTGTCTGATCCAAATACAGTTGTCGGATACGGTTGTCGGATCCAAATGCGGTTGTCAGATACGGTTGTCCGATCCGAATACGGTTGTCGGATCCGAATACGGTTGTCGGATACGGTTGTCGGATCCGAATACGGTTTGCGGATACGGTTGTCGGATCCGAATACGGTTGTCGGATCCGAATACGGTTGTCGGATCCGAATTCGAAGGTTTTCAGATAGCCCATTACGATGGGGCTTACGAAACTCCCCTCATTATCCATTACTAATAATCTGGGAATTGTGAAGTAATGCAGTATTTTAATCATTTTGTCTCTGATGTGTAGATCGGATTTGTTGTTGATGTGGGAAAACTTGGTAAATTTGGAGAATTTTTCTACTCATGAGATGAATTTTCCATTTTTTATCTCGATTATGTCCATATGGAGTATTTCTGTTGGATATGTTGGAGCTGACGTTTCCTGGAGCTCAACTCTTTTTGAGTGTCTGTCATATTTGTTTGTGTTACAGATGCTGCAGGTTTTGGTATATTTTTTTATTAGACTGGCCATTCGTGGAAAATAGTACCGTTCTAGGATTTGTTCCTTGTTTTCAACGTGATTTCTGTGTGCTCGATTAGGCTCCTCTGTTATAATTTTGAATTTATTTTCCTCGTTGCTGATGTCTAGGACCACTCTTTGCGTTACACGTAATTTCAATCCCGGGAACTGTTCTTTGAAAACTTCTTGTAATATTTGGATATGTTTTTCGGGTATTTTTATTCCATTGATGATGGTTGGATGACATTCATTATGCACAATTGTGTTTTTTTATAATTAAAAATTCTACTTTAATAATAATGCCACGCTTCGTTACTCATAAAGAAATTTGTTTTAATTGTTAACTGCAGTTAATTTTAACTGTGCACTGCAATTGAGTTAGCACAGCTATATTTTCATCTCAACGAAACTTCAACTTATTTGAACTCTTATTTGTGGCAAAAATCTTCAATTTTATTCATATAGGAACGGATTAAGAAGCTTTCTTATAAATTTTCACGATACGATGGAGTGGAGTTGGTGCAGCGAATTAACGTATCGTAAAGCGTTATTTTATTTGTTGGTTTTATAATTTTTGTAAAGTTGCAGTAATAAAAAGAATTAGAAAATGAATGCGGATTTATAAAAAATGGATGATGGCTGAACGATTTAGAGATTCGTAAAGGATACGTCGGCACACCTTAATATAATATACATAAATTTGAAATTTAGAGGAAATCATTAGTTAAATGTTTGTTTTTAAATCAGTCAAAACTGGATTTTAAATATCTAAATGGCAACACTGGTTAGTATCAAATTTTTTATAGTTTTATGAAAGTATTTTTGATTTTTGTGTCTGGTTTCTATTTCGTTTTTAAATTTTTTTTTGTTTGTTTATGTCGTTTCAATTATTTATTCACTTTATCAGTTTCTTCTATCATGATTATTACCAAACAAGACAAAACATCGCTAGTTTACATTTCGATATTAAATTTGATATTAGTGATATACTCAACCCAGCCACTCCACCTGCTAAATTTTCTACCATTAACATTAACATATAGGGCAAGAAAAATATCAAATTTGGCATTGGGTGTGGTAAACCTTTAAAGTCATTTTTATAAATAAATTCAAATTTATGTTCCTTAAATATTGATTTCCTTAATAAAATTACATTAAATTGCAAAATTTATTAATTTTTCCACTTATCAATTAAAAAAATGTTATACATATTGCCAATTATATTATGATTTTTTAGTATTTCGGTTGGTAACCCTGCGCTACCTTTTGCAAATGTAATAATTTTTTTTACACGAGTTTAGAACAAATAGGAGGGGCTTATATTGTTTAAAGTGATTTGATTGTATGATATTTTTCAAATGTCGTTCCCGATTTTATTTATGCAATTTCATAGCTTGGAGCACAGAACCTTCTCAAACAAAGACCGACTTCAGAAAACATACTAACAAATTTTATTAACAGGAATAAAAGACAAAAAAGCTGGCCAGTATTTTTATTGCAATTAGCGTTAAAATTTAATACTTCAAAAATATTTTATTAAAGCAGCGTTTGATAAATTTTAATTCAGTTACTTGATGATTTCTTTACAATTTGTTTTATATGCTAATATAATGTTGCACTAGAATTGAATGGCAGGTACAGTTTTACATGTTAAAGCAAATTACATTAAAATCATTTTTGGATTATTTTGTAATATAGCCTTCCGTAGGATCTATAGGTAATGTAATTTGCATTACAAGCACTATTTTTTAACTGTGCAGGAACAAACAAAAATGAATGAAAAGAAGAAGCAAACAGGGAATCGTTCACATAGGATGGTATGAATAAAAAGAAGCTTTTCACTTAAGTGAATCATTTGCTCCTTTATATGAAGAAATGTTGCAACTAGTAGCATTTGCAACTACTAGAAATGAAGAAATTGCTGCCCTTTTACTGAAGCCAGCTAACCTGGAAACAACTTCTTAAAAACAGTTATCAATTATAAATAAATGATAATAATAATAAAAGGTTTTTGTGGGCCGTTGCTGGCCCGTACCATGTCAATCAATTATTTATTGATAATATATTTTCATGGTCATTGATTCATTAATTATAAATAATTATAGTTCGATACGTGCGATCGGATACATATAATTAATTATAAAAATAAAATTATCGATATTTTATCATGGAGAAGAATTATTATAAACAACGGATATCGATATCACAGAATTAGTGCTCTACTTATATATTTTGCTGTGTGCAAATCAATTTGTTTAACTATAACGGAAATTATCAGAAACGATAAACCATGTTGATTTATATTAATGGTAGGGGACAAAAAACATTGCCACGAAGCAAGTAGAAAATTACTTTGAAGTAACATTAGCTTTATATTGTTTTATTACTAGCAAATGCTACGAAGTATTAGCAATTAATACTTTTTATTCATACCATTCAGTCTCTCTCCCATCCAGAATTCAGAATTCCTAATTTCAAAATGCTGCGAGGGTTAAAAACTCAAAACGATGATGATTAAATATGGTGTGTTTGGTGGCCATTTAACAAACAACTAGATTATCCACTTTGAAGAAATTTAATTCTTAGTTTTGGTTCTTAATTAACAAATTGAGGTAAGGCCAATATACGATTTTCTTTTACGAACGGGAAATTCTAACAAATTTATTAAGCAAATTTCTTAGATTTTTTTGATTTTGTTTTAATTTTTTAATATTGTAGTTTTATTTGTAAATCTTATATATTTGCAAAACATAAATTTCCGTTGGTCCATTAAAAGTGAATTTTAGTTTGGGACCTCCCAATTTATGAAAAATCACTTTAATATGAAGTTTCAGTTGGATTGGTTAAACCTTCCGGAGATATACACAGAAATACATAAGGACCGACACCACTTCGAAACCCAATTTTTCGAACTCAGGTATCCCACAACTGAGAATTCTCGAGACTATACGAATTTATAAATCTCATTTCTCGACAACTTTTATTTCATGAATTTTGGGAATTCTTGTTTCTCGATAAATAGTGTTTCTATCTCGGGAATTTAAAAACACTAATTTTATTTAAATTGCAATAAAACATTTTTCAAGTAAACAAAATTGAAATACGAACTTTATGAAGGATTTCTGGCGGTGAAGGGGTAATATAGAGGGTTGTTGCTTGGTACGTGCTTTTGGTACGTCAAAATGAAATTCATGACCGTTCGAACGTTTATCGTCAAACCGGTATCGTGAATGCCGTGTATCCGGTAATTTACCGTCACAACTTATTCATTTTACTTACAAATATATAGCTGACGGCATAAATAATTTGATATGAATTTTTCAACTATAGAATACACTTATTCAAAATTGAATGCAAACTGATTCTCACTTATATAATTTTATATTAAAAAATAATCAAAATAATTAAAAAATCTGCAACAATTAAAAATTGGGAGCTGACTCCTTATTCGTTATACAAGTATATAAATACGTAGCATTACTGTAAAAGCATATGTTTCGGCATCTAAATAAAAAATAATATTTACAACAAATTTTACATTTTATTTGACACAATTATTAACACATTTTACGCGAATGTACATTTGTTTAACAGTGTTCAAGAAAAAATGAATTTGTGAGGAACAAGATCTTACCCTAAGCTAACTAACATCAACCTCAGAGAAAAGCTCACATAAACACAATAAATTGAATGTGGGAACTTCACAACAATATGTTGCAATTTCCAATGAAAATAAATCCTGCAGTATACATTTATTCCAAATTTTAAATAATATAGTGATGGCTCTCATTACTAATCATAAATGTAAGGATTCTTAGGTAAGCAATTTTTTTTTTTTTTTTGGGAAATCCAAATCAAAAATTTGTCGAATTTTTATTCGATTTGGGACAAATAAAGGCGAACGAATTTTATATTTTAGTATTTGTTTTAGGAGTTTTCTTCGAAAAACAAGTAATTCCGACTTACTTAGCCAACAAATTTAGGCTAAAGACATATAAGTCAAATAGTAGTTTTTAAGAAGCTATACATAGTTTTAATTTTGCCTGAACTTCCTAAGTTAGGTCAATAAATTAAGAACAAACCAAACGTGAAATTAAAATACCTCAATAGTTTACTTTACATTCTTTGACGATTCAGATTGGCGTTTTCGGTGTTTTACCTATTAGTAGTAGGGCTGGTGAACCTTTTATTCAAAGTTTATAATGGCTGAAAATTTGAGAAAGTAAAGTTTTTTCGCTCTTCAGAATGGCACCGACAACCTGACTGGGCAATTCCGGACCTTAGCCGCCCCAGAATGTTCAAATTTGCATTGAAATGTAGGCAGTTTAAAATGAGTATATCGCTTCAATTTTTTATAACAGGTATTTTAGACCTATTTAAACGATAACACAAATTGATTTTAGGTTAATCAGCACAGGATATATGCACGTGAAGTTTTTCCTAAACTTCTCCTAAACCTTACAATTCCTTTACACTGTTACATTTGATTTTATTAATTCATAAAAACTCGTCATTCTTGTAACGATGCACTTCGAATACTATCATACAATTCATATTAATGACAAAATAGGGCATGTATGGCAATAAACAATTTTAGGGGAATCAAAGGAAAAGGGGGTTCCTGAAACCAATTTGTGAAATTGCACAGAAGTGAACAGAATTTTTAACTTAATTTATTCTCGCCTCGAAGTAATTCGAGTACTACCATCGTTGTGGCTATGTAATTCTAATAACTGGTAATCCAGAGCATATATGGCAATAAAATATTTTGGGGGAATCGGAGGATAAGGGGTCCCCGAAATCAATTTTGTGAAATTATATCCGTTTAACAAAATGTTTAACTTAATTTATTCTCGCCTCGAAGTAATTCGAGTACTACCATCGTTGTGGCTATGTAACTCTAATAACTGGTAATTCAGAGCATATATGGCAATAAAATTGATTCCCCCAAAATATTTTATTGCCATATATGCTCTGGATTACCAGTTATTAGAATTACATAGCCACAACGATGGTAGTACTCGAATTACTTCGAGGCGAGAATAAATTGAGTTAAAAATTCTGTTCACTTCTGTGCAATTTCACAAATTGGTTTCAGGAACCCCCTTTTCCTTTGATTCCCCTTAAATTGTTTATTGCCATACATGCCCTATTTTGTCATTAATATGAATTGTATGATAGTATTCGAAGTGCTTCGTTACAAGAATGACGAGTTTTTATGAATTAATAAAATCAAATTTAACAGTGTAAAGGAATTGTAAGGTTTAGGAGAAGTTTAGGAAAAACTTCACGTGCATCAGGATATAGTGTAAACTGTTATAGAATTTTCATAAACATCTATTCGTGGTACGGCTCAAATAATTTTGTTAATTTTACTGCTATACAATCAAGCTTTATTAATGGACTATCACTTACAGATTTAAAAAGTATATTTCAATTTAAATATAAGGAATTCCCTCATCTGGCTCCTCTACGTTTTTTTATGTCTGTTGCGACGTAAATATTCAGTAAAGGTCCAAACAAATCGAATTCCATTTCTGTTCCGATCCGTTCGCTTTTTAATAGGTCTATGTCGGCTGTTTCGCCAATGCAAAAATGAAAAATTTGATCCTAATGAGGTATTCGTTTTATTCCCCTTCATTCTTAATATTAAAGTTTCTGTCTTTCATTGAGAATTATAGCTTTGATGTTTCATTATGGAAAGGGACACAGTTCAAAACTGGTCTGCTTGAAAATTTATCATCAGAGTCGAATTCTAAATTATGAGATATTACGGAGAGATTTGGAAAGCTTATGTGTGTGTCTATGCGAGCCAATCTCTGAGATTCGTGTTATTGAGCATAGGGTAGGATCTTGTTCCCTACATATTAATTTTGTCTTGCACTACAATGTTAAACAAATGTAAATTCGCATAAAATGTGGTTAAAAATTTGTTAAAAACTTTTATTTTATAAATTTTTCAAGAGCATCAATCAATGCAAAAAAAATGCTCTGTTTACTCTTCGGCTTATACTACAGAAACTTTGAATAAATCATTGTAATAAAAACATTTTTTTGATAAAATTTAGTAATTTAAAAAATAGAAAATTTTTGAGAATTTTCAAGATACGCAAGAAAAAATTTGAAAACTCTCAAATTCCTTTCAAAGAAATAAAATTTCTCGTGAAATCGCAATCTCTACCCACAACGGATAGTTTACTTTACTGACGTAAAAGAAAGTAAAAAATTTAATTGTGGGGTGTGACCAACATACCACTTTCTGATATAAGCGGGGAATTTTAACAAACACGTTAAGCAAATTTAATGCAATTTTGTATTTTTTTGCGTGAAACTTTGTACTTAATAGTTTTCCTGTCGATCTTATATTTTTTTGAGATATTTGCAAAAAAAATTGTTTGGTCCGCCAAATTTTCAGTAAAATTCACTAGAACCTCCCAATTTATGAAAAAAGCTTAAATATCAAATTTCAGTTCGATTGGTTAAATTATCTGGGCTGTAGAGAGAATACAGGCAGATAAAAATTCCAAGGTCGAACATTCTTATGATTACTAAACTTTATTTTACTAACGTATTTTTTTTTGTAAATTTAAATTTCCAAATTTGAGAAAATAAAATTCCCAGGGTGACCCAAACTAAGCCAAGCAATAGTGGCGGCATGGAAATATTGTGTTATTTGTTGTATGGCAAAATGGGTTAAGTATTGGCAGTGGATGGTTCAGCAAGAAAGAATAGCAGCAGCCACAGATTCATTCAGTGAGAGCTACTGTTTAAAACCCGGTACAAGGTATAAAATCCACCATAACTTATCGTTTGGGTTTGCTAGTTCCTCCATCGGAAGCCTCTACAGATGGCGGATTGGGTAACGCCCGCCAGGCCCAAGAAAATCAAATACTCGAGTTGCGTCTGATTTTGTATAGGTTATTCGCAAATATTTTGGTATGCTCTATTGAAAATGAGAAAAAGCTCAAAATGGAGTGTACCTAAAGTTTAGAAAATTTTTAAGTGTGTATGAATAAATAAATAAATAAGTAATAATTAAACATTAAATTTATATTTTCTGAAACGTCATAAACTCCGGTTTAAGGTTCTTGGAAGTTCTAACGAAATATTCTTTCTGCAAATTCTTAGCTCTGTGGTCACAAATCATAGTGGATTAAGTGTGAAATTCGAATTTTTCAGGAAAATATTTTTAAAATTGAGAGTCGTTCAAATACGTATGAGTTTTTTCAATTTTTGCTTTAGTTATCGGAATATTACAAAAAATTGATTGATATGAAATCGAATCTGAAGATTTCGGATTTGAGATAATATGTAAAAGGGCTTATCTCACCTTAAACCGTTATGATTTATGACCATATATATGATATTCGTTAAAATTGCAAATGCTACATTCACTAAATCGTCGTCTCGATATAAGTTTAAAAATGTACGTAGACGATAAATTAACGAGCAATAATTTTGTTACTTTTCAAATACCATGCATGAATACGTATTTAAACAAAATATTTTGACAAGTTGAATAAACTTTCTGAAGCCCGTTAATTCAATCAATAAAATGAACCTGTCCACCCAAAACCATTCTAACACGTTCTCCATCAAATGTCAATCATATAAACGATAACATTCGATTTCATTTAAAATATACATTACACGTGGTACGAGAACTTTCATCTTTATTTATATTACATCATAAAAGCATTCCAATCAACAACATCTGATAAAATCGAATGTATTTTGGAACTATGCAATACCGTTGCATATACATATGTATATATGTAATCATTAATCTAACAATGTATAGATCGGATATCGGTCAGTCCAAATTGATTCATTTTTCTTAAAGATGACGTCTAAACAAGATCTTAGATAAGAGAGTTATAGGTATTTTATCCATATTTATGTTTACCACTACAGCTATCTCAGATCTAAATAGTATCGCGTCATATTGTTTGTTTATTATCTAAAAATATTTTTTTAAGTTAACCGCGCGATTAGTGGACGTTTTTTTTTTTTGTATTAATTGCGATCAATAAATACAACACAAACGAAACTAAACTAGAAAATAATCTTAAGATCAAAAATCTTAAAAATATTTGTAAGAGGCGTTCATGATTTTTATAATATTGGAATACATATTACATACAACCAATAGAATAAAAATATCCGGTTTTATTTTAATCGAAAAATGGTGGGAGATTAACGCGATTGAAATAATATGATGATCAACCAACAACAAAATTTGGTTTTCGTTTTTCTGCTCATCAATTTAATTGTATTACAACATATTTAACAGTAACCCTTCCAATTGTATGGACAACTGAAAATGTCTAAGTCGACACCGACAAATTTGCACAATTCGAGTGTTTACTGTTCATATTTGCCAGTCGTTTTCTTATGAATCACATCGTGACTTTTAACATATTTATGTTATATACCTTTTGAAGAATTTTTTTTTTTTCTAATTTTAGCTTACATCAAATTTTAAAGCTACGCGTCTATCCTAACCTTGAGTATATACAGTTTTGTTCTTATAAGTTTGTGTGTGGTTTTTTAAAGAACACACGATTACGATTATGTAATAGTCCAAGCACGGCTATAATGATAATACAAAAATTTCAGTAAAACATGTTTTACGATCTGCGATTTTTTTTTTTTTTTTTACTTGAAAATGTTTTAGGAAATTACAACTTCATTTGATTGATGTCTTCATCGTTTGTTTTTGTGAGCTTTTTGCAATATGAATGACACAAATATTTAATTTTATGTGTGAAAATGTAACAGAATTATATAAGATAATACTAAATGTGTACGAGTATATTATAAACGTGTAATAATCAAGAAGTTATTGTATTGTGAGATTTTAACGGAGAGTCTTTGGATTAATCATTAATTTAATAATAATTTAAAGTTATGACTTATGAATATTTAAATTGGTTTTGAAAGAAAAACCATAATTAAGTTGTTTCTTTTTTTGGTGAACTGTTACTTACATAAATGAAAAGTTTTGAAATTCTTAGGCAAGATGCAACTCGTTTTGTTTCGTTTCAGAAATGTTCAGTTAGATTTCGAATTAATTTAATTGGATGATTGTCTGCAGTTATAAGTGCAACATTTTGTTAACAAGTTAAAAAGTATTGCGACAAGTCAGTACTAGAACCTTAATGACAAACACGACATTATTTAACAATTTTGCTAGTTGCGGTTAGAAAGAAATATAAAACTGGCTTTTTAAAATAGAAAATATTCCACAAAATTATGGGAAGGGAAACGTTGAATTACGCTGAATAACTCATCTGATGTTTATCCGAGCAATACGATTCTCGAAATAAGAGGCAAACCAAATTGCAAAATTGAAATGAAATTCTCGAGATCGGCAACTTTTTGTAAACCTGCAGTTCTTTCTTTCTTTTCATACATAGGAGTTCCTAGGGAAATTCTGCAGAGAGCCTAAAATATGAAGTTCCAGTATATTGTACGAAATTGTTCCGATTTCATGACAGTTTACCCGCGTACCAACTTCCTTCTCCGAGATATTCTTTGATGCTTTGATAACTTTATTGGATGCAATTTGAGATTATTGACATTTTTAGGGGTTTTGAGTTGGTTGGCGTCCAGATTATTCGATATTTTCGAGATATTTTGTGTGAGAATATTTTTGACATTATTCGAGGTTTTTTAGAATTGTTTTCCAGTTGCATAATATTTTCGAGGTTGTTCGTGATTATTCAAAATTATTTGTCATAAACGGTGTTCAAATTTAAGACTACATTTTAAATTTCTCACTATTTATATTTTTTGAACTAGAAGATTATGTTGTCATTTTTAATAAACATAACGTAACATTTCGGTTTGCTATAGCGCTGCAAGATTGAACAACGCGTATTTATTATTAAAAATTATTATCAATTTAGTGAAAGTTTTTCAGATGTTCGAACAAAATTTCGTACAAAATATGGTCAAACAAATGCTACATCACACACAGCTATTCGGAATACCCTTAAAAAATTTGATGACACTGCTTCATTCGGGTACAAAGAAGCTAAATTTAGTAGTCGTTCACAAGAACGACGTGATAGTGTTGGGTGTCTCAGCAATTAAACATTTTTTTTATTTATTTATTTATTTACAAAAAATTTTAATAAAACACCAACCCCATACTTACACAATCTGTTTTGAGCTAGAGGCTCATTCATAATAGATTGTGCAAGATGAGGTGTGTATTAATACATTTATAGATTTACTAACAAAATTTCCCAGTCCAGCCTTTCAAATTCAGCCTGTAATACGGCAAGGTACTGCTGCTTCGAATTTTTTTTGTTTTTATAAATTCTTATAAATTCCTACATGGGGGCTCAACCAAGATATTAAAATCTAGTGATTGTCGTGGTAGCATATAATAAAAAAAGAAGCGCCGTTAAAATTTAGTGTGAGTGTATTTGTTTTGATATGCACAAATAAAGAACATTGAAAACGTGTTATAGAATGACCGAATATTTTTACATTGAATTGTGTGATTTTCTAGTAATTTTGCGCCGAATAATAATTGATGTTATTATTAAAAATACGCATGTTGTATAAGATATTGAAGCTGAAAGCTGAGACGTGAATTTTCATACTTATTCTGCCACCAAGTGTTTAAATTAATAAAAGTCGAGATGAATGTTAAAAAAGTAAAAGCCGAGTTACTTGCGAAAGGTTTACCGACGGAGGGAAAACCTGATGTGCTACGTGGTAGATTATTAGCTGCAATTTACGAACAATCCGAAGATACTGAGGATCAATACGTAGACGGTGAGCTTGAGAAGTTTCAACTGCCAGTAGAAGTTTTGGAAAAGGCGAAGCCGAAGCGACCATTTTCATTTAATGATATGGAAGACTCATTGAAATGTAGAGGTTTGGATTAATGATTTCGAAGAGAATGCGGAATTAGCGGGATGGGGTGAAAAGCAAAAGTTAATTTATGCGAAAACATTGTTAACCGGAAATGCAAAGTTGCTGTTGGATAGTAGCGATTTTATTAAAACGTGGGACGAGTTACAGACGTTGTTGATTAAACATTTCAAGGTTAAGTACACCAGTGCACAAGTTCTTCATCAGCTAAGTACCCGATTTAAAACTAATGACGAAAATTGCGAACAATATGTTTTCGAAATGGGTGAAATTGCCAAAATGGGGGCTGTAGAAGATGAGTCCCTAATCCAATATATAATTGACGGAATAAGAGATTTAGAATTCAACAAAGTAATCTTTTATGGTTGTATGATGTTAGACGAATTAAGGGAGAAGTTAAAAATTTATGAAAACGTTAAAGTAAAAGCTACCAAATCTATAACAAATTACAAAACTAGTAGTAAAGTTAGGCAATTTGAGAAAAAACAGGATATTACAAAGCCTGGAACCAGTAATAGCAGCCGAAGATGTTTTAATTGTGGTCATGAGGGTCACGAATCTAAAAGTTGTCCAAGTAAAAGTTTGGGACCGACCTGTTTCAAATGTAAAGGTGTAGGGCATATAGCGCCAAATTGTCCAGTTAAAGCAATAAACATTAAACATGAGAAAGCGCAGACAATGGTTAATAGAAAGACTAATGTATACAAAGACGTTATGATTTTGTATACTGTGAATGCATTTATCGACATGGGAAGCGATATAACAATAGTTAGAGAAGATGTATATAAAAAACTAGAATCGCCAACACTAGAAGATGATAAATTAGCAGTGTTGGATTTTGGATCATCAGAAGTGAAATAACTTATTACTAGAAGGTGCAGATTTTCGTCATAATCAAAGTGGAGTAACAATTTCAATAAGTAAGGACGAAATTGTCAAAAAACAAATCGAATACATTGACGATGAGAAAGAATCGAAATGTTTGATGACGATTGAGATAAATGAAACAGATGCCCTACAAGTGCATCCAAAATATGCCGAAGTCGTGGAGGAGATCAAACGGAACTATAACCCTAAAATATTGAGGAGACAGAGATAAAAGCAAAAATTATAGTAAAAAACGATATTCCTATATACCAACATCCTAGAAGATTGGCTCCGCTGGAAAAGGAAATAGTTTCTGATACGTGAATCTGATTCTGAGTATGCTATGCCAAGCGTTATTGTGAAAAAAAGAATGGGGCTTCGAGATTGTGCGTAGACTACAGAAAATTAAATCAGAAAATTGTGCGAGACCGATATCCAATGCCTATAATTGAAGACGAATTAGACAAGTTGGCTAAAGCTGAGGTATTTAGTATATTGGATTTAAAAGACCGATTTTTTCATGTGTCAGTATAGATGAAAATAGTAGGAAATATATTTAAACAGAGTGATCCATATCCTACACGGCCTTTCCTGACATTACCATTCGCCTCGGATGGTTTTCCCATTTCTTCATAAGATCAGCAGAAGTTGAAGTTCGATTAGGCCTGTCGTGACTTCCGACTTTCTCACCATCGTACCTTTCGTTTCTTTTTACCTTAAATAATCCGGTGATAACTTAAGACCTGAGCCAAATTGGGTACGTTTGAATCTCCTTCTTCATGTACGACTGGTTTCTTCTTATTTTTGTTACATGTTCTTTGATTTTCGTCCTGCATCTTCAAGATTTGTTCCTTAACTAACGCTCTTACATGGTTTCGCTGTCCTACAAAATTTGAATATCTCTCTTCTTCCAATAATTTCGTTATTTTAATATCTTCCTTCCGTCTCATTGGTTTCCCCAATAAAACTTCAAATGTAAGTACTATTCAAATACCTCTGTAGCTCTGTACATTACTGACATGTTTATACCATTTCTCGGGCGCGTCTATGGTTAGTTTGGTTAACACATTAATAATCGTCTTGTGAATATTTTCAACTTGGCCGTTACTTCTAGGGACTCCAGTAGTTATTAAATGTAGTTCTATGTTTTCGTCTTTACAATAGGTTGTAAATCCAGAAATTCTGCATTATTTCCGGTATAACTAATAAATCGATCCCATCAAAATTTCTGTAAAGTATACCACCTTTCATCAAAAAATGCTTATAATTTGGACTTTGTTTCAACACTTCGGTAATAGTCTTCATATTGTCGCCATTCGTTTGAGCTTTCTTTATCTTTGCTACAATCGATTCCTCTATCATTATCACTGCAGGATTACGGCTCAGAGCATCCATATGACTCATTTTATTTCCACTGCGATGTTCAATCTCATACATATACTCCTCGAGTAATAATGTCCAACGACCGACTCTAGTTATTAAGTCCTTCTTATTCATTGTCATCTTAAAAACTTTGCAATCTGTAACGATTACAAACTTAATTCCCAATAAGTAAACTCGAAATTTTTTAACAGCCTCTATTATCGCTGGGAGCTCAAACTCTTACGAGTGATAATTTTCTTCTGCCGGCAGCGTGAAATTTACCGGGTGAAATTTATTATCATCCCTTGATTTCTGCATCAATATCGCAGCATAAGCATATTTACTGGCATCCGTATGTAGTTGAGTTTCCGCATCTTGTTTATATAAATTCAACACTGGACCTTGACATAATTCTTTTTTTAGCGTTTCAACAGCAAACTTTTGTTCCGGACCAAACACAAATGCCACTTTTTTTAACAATTCACTCAACGGCCGTGCTTTAATAGAATATTCGGGTATAAACTTCCTCATGTAACCCGTCAATACTAAGAAACTCTGAATCTGTTTACTAGTTCGCAGCTCTGGGAAATGTTCAACAGCTTTCACTTTTATATTTGACGGCTTGATTTTACCATTCCCAATTATGTGACCCAAATACTCTACTGACGAAACCATAAATTGACATTTTCTCCAATATATTCCCAATCCAAACTCTTCGGCAGGTTATGCGACACAAACTATTTTCATCTACTGAGACATGAAAAAATCCGTCTTTTAAATCCAATGTACTAAAAACCTCAGCTGTAGCCAACTTGTCTAATTCTACTTCAATTATATACTTTGGATATCGGTCTCGCACAATTTTCTGATTTAATTTTCTGTAGTCTACGCACAATCTCGAAGCGCCATTCTTCTTTTTCACAATAACGATTGGGCTAGCATACTCAGAATCAGATTCACGTATTACACCATCACGTAACCATTCTTTAATTTGAAACTATTTTCTTTTCCAGCGGAGCCAATCTTCTAGGATGTTGGTATATAGGAATATCGTCTTTTACTATAATTTTTGCTTTTATCTCTGGCTCATCAATTTGTTTAGGGTTATAGTTTTGTTTGATCTCCTCCACGACTTCGGCATATTTTGGATGCACTTGTAGGGCATCTGTTTCATTTATCTCAATCGTCATCAACCGTTTCGATTCTTTCTCATCGTCAAAGTCTTCGATTTGTTTTTTGACAATTTCGTCCTTCAATTTCAAACATTAAACCAACGTCTTACCAATGATAAAGGTTTTTCATCTAAAGGCTTACAAGATATAGTTAACTCAACAATTTATGCTAACTGACTCTGGATTGCGCTGTGTATTTGTCAATTGATCGATAGCAAAACAAGGAAAAAATGAAGATTTTTTCGACAAAAACAACTTTAGCGACGAAGGTTATTTTGGTGTGGTTTATGGCCTGGTGGAGTGATTTATCTTTACATTTTGAAAATTGCTGATGATGCTGTTACTATGAATGGAGACCATTAATTTAGAAAGTATATGGTTTCAATAGGCAGGTGTTACGTGTCATGCAGCCACTATAACACCCAGTCTTTTGAAAGAAAAATTTGGTAATCGAACAATTTCACAAAAACCAAATATTAATTGACCGTCTAGATCTTAGTTTGGATCTAAATTTTAAGGTCTCTTGATCTCATTGGCATGGTAAAAGCTCCTCGATATTAAACAAAGCTATGTCAGTCAATTAATTTTTCTTCGCGCCCATCTGAAATCGCCCTGTTCTACAAATTGTGTAATGCGATCAATATCCGAAAAGTACCCGTATTTTGAGAGATGTATTCGTATTCGGTATCCGTGACGGAGTACTACACAGCGGCTACGGCTTGCAGATACCAACTATCAAAAATTATCGTCGACACAGAAAAATCAGCAACATTATGCGGAGCAATTTTCACCAACCTAAAATGCAAGCATTGCAATGGATGTGGAGGTTATAATGCGATGTTGTCCTGTCTGGGCCCATTTACAGTAACAAGTGTGTTTTTTTGTCCCCGCCGCTCTGCAACAGTAGCAACAGATCTGTATAGAAAAAACGAAGACTAGGATTAATCGAAATCAGTATGATCTGATGATATCTGTAACAGTATCTCCACAATGCCACATGAATGCAACGAAATTAGAATCAAGGTATTCGTAGATTTATATATCAATGTCATTAAACTTAACAAGCAACGGGAATCAGTCTGAAAAAGGTAAACATCTCGTAGGGTAAAATTAACCACCGCAGACGTAAATACATACGGCCATCTTTCCTCCGAGGTCCTGATACAATCTCGAGGTAAATTGCCATGTCTTCTTTTCTCCAGACGATTTTCACTCACAAACGAGCACTCCAAGTCAAGAAGTTACTATTTGGGATTTTATCTGTTCCTAGAATTTTCATGAATTTCATCGAACATTTACTGAGAGTGATTTCGGTAGTCATCCCTGTTTCGATCAAAGGAGCCGTTGAGCAAGAGCTCGCTAGTCGTTTAATGCGGCCTTTGTTTGGGCAAGGACAGGTGCAAGTTTGAAGTCACGGCCATAATCTCTCTCACTTGCGCATTAGGCAAACCACTGAAAAGAAGAAACAACTTCAGGTTGAACCGTTTACTCTATCATCGACCCGAACAAGGTAAATTACACCCAAATCGACCGTGAGGCTATTTCGAAACATGTTCCACGAATTCATCGTAACAGAACAGTAGCTGTTATTAAAAGACAAATATTCCTTATTGTGTACGAGTAAGCGAAATTTACCTAACGTTCAAGTGCATATCGAACTCACTTCCTGTGATTACAACGACGACGTCAAAATTAATTTCCTCATCTCTTCAAAACTAAAAGCTAGTCTTTAAGGATACGCCAGATGAACTGGATCATATACGAATACACTGTTGGAATACAGGACTCCTTATTTGCATCCACTTAGCCAAACAGAGTACTTAATGCTGAACAAAGCAAACCACCGTAATCGGAAATAAAATGAAAGAAACTTTTGTCTTGCGAGAGACCATTTATGTTCTTTAATATTCACAAAAAGACTAAACTCTAATATATAAAAACAAGAGAGAGAAAAATAAAATGCAAAACAAAACGCCTACTTCACCTCAATCGATTCTGGACTGTCAACAAATAATTCAAAATGTCCATATAACTTATTTCAACATACACTACTGACAAATTTCATTTGCATCAATCTTGCAATTCAAATTTTGATGCGATGATTTCCTTTATTTCGTTACCTGTTTTTATTGATTTCGCTGCCACAATCATATCGTCGACATAAATCAGAAGAAATGACCATTCGCCGTTTTTCTTTAATGAGTACAAGCATTGATCTGCTTTGCTTTGATGAAAACCCGAATCGTTCAATACTTCATGAATAGCGTTATTCCACGATTTCGCCGCTTGTTTTAGACCGTAAAGACCTTTTCTCAACAAACAAACGAGTTCACTATTCTCCTCAAATCCCGGCGGCTGTTTCATGTAGATCGTTTTATTCAATTTCCCATTTAAAAACGCCGTTTTGGCATCAATATGTCGCGCAATGAGTTTTTCTTTCGATGCAATCAATAAAAGCGTTCTGAATGTTGTTTGTCGAGCAACAGGAGCAAACACTTGATCATAATCAGTTCCATATTTTTGTGAGAAGCCCTGTCACCCTGTGCGACTAAACGCGCCTTGTGTCGATCAATTGCAATTCCATTGTTCTTTATGCTCACTGGACAATGCCTCCGATAGACTTTTCGGCTCGACGACTTTATAAACCATTTCGATTTCGGCGATCAATCGTCGTGGTGGCACACCCTTTTTTACACGCTGTGAAATGCGATGCACTGATGTCTCATGAATGGGAATGACTCTGTTGTTTTCGTCATTGAAAATACGATGTAAGCCTTCAGCGAAAGATTCGAATTCGACATTCGACACTGCATCATCAATGTTGTTGCGCACACCCGCATTATTTTCTGTCGTCACAGTATCGCTCATCACGTTGTCACGCACATTTGGATCAATTTCAGTTGACTTATTCATATCGATACCGATTATACTTGATTCGACATTTGCATCACTTGGTGATAAATCAACGCTGATTTCACTCGCAGAGATTTCCGTAAAACGCACGTCGCGACTGATCCCCAACTTATTTTTGACTGGATCTAAGCATCTGAATCCATTTGAAATTTGGTCATAACCAACAAAAATCATCGGTGCGCTGGTATCATCCTATTTTCGTCGTTTCTCTGATGGCACATGAACAAAACATTGATCACCAAAAATTGAAAAATGTTTAATACCTGGTTTCCGCTGATTCCACGCCTCATATGGTGTCTTTTCGATCGCTCTGCATGGCAAACGGTTTTGAACATAATTTGCCGTATTTACTGCTTCTGCCCAAAATGTTTTCGGTAAATTTGCGTCCAACAGCATACAACGCGCCATCTCGATGAGCGTACGATTTTTTCTCTCAGCAACAACATTCTGATGCGGCGTATATGGTGTTGTATACTGAATCTGAATTCCTTCATGTTTCAAAAAATCAACAACGTTCTTTCCGGTGTACTCTCCTCCTCGATCGGACCGTATAACTTTTGGTTTCGTAGAGAATTTATTTTTTACCAATGCTACGTACTCCTTTATTTTCTCGTCGACTTCTGATTTATTTTTTAGCAAATAAATCACCGTATAGCGCGAATAATCATCTATAAATACGAGTACGTACCGCTTACCGCTCGGAGAAACTGTTTGCATTGGTCCGCATACGGCAGTATGTATAAGATCAAGTGGAGCTGTAGATTTTGTAAATGATTGCTTTGGAAACGGCAAACGTGTTGTTTTTCCCTTGAGACACACTTCGCATTTAACCTTGATGCCGCATTTAACCTTGAATCGACAATTTGCATGCCGTCAACTAATCCTTTCGAATACATTTGCTTGATTGCATCTGGATCGCGATGGCCAAAAATGCGATGCCAGTGATGAATGCAATTTTCTTTATGATCGCGTACCGCATACACTTTATTCGGCTGACGCGATTTAAACAAATCCGATTGAGCGTCTGCTACTGCCACTTGTTTGTCTCCGAATTTAATTTCACACGTTTCAGAATTCGGAATGAAATTCACTGCATAGCCCTTTTCCAGCAACTTTTTCACCGACAGCAAATTTCCTTGAATATACTCGGCACGTACAAAACATCTGTTACCGTTGCCACGGTCGACACACCATTTTCACTGTCCATTTCGATGCGGCATACGCCTTTTCCCTTGACTTCTACGCTTTCACCGTTTGTGACGTTTAAACTCTTGGATTCCGCTTGATCTAGTGAAACGAAAAAACCTTTGTTGCTCGAAATATGTTTCGTAGCACCCGAATCGAGAATCCATTCATCACAATTTTCTTTCGATGAAACCACAAATAAAAAATTGTCATTTTCTTCAACTTTATTTATTTTGTCACTGATCGATGCACTTTCCTTTATTGTGTGTTTCTTTTTCCACGATTTATATTTACCGCATTCACTCTTTACATGGCCAGATCGTTTGCAAAAGAAACACTTAATATTGGCTTTAAATTTCGCCGTAGTTTTTAATACCGAATCTGTATTTTCGTTGCAGTCCACGTCTTTTCGACGTTGATACTCAGTAATTAATTTCGATTGATCCAACGACAATGTGACGTCTGCCTCTGGTCGTGCCTCTAGTGCAACAATTAAATTATCGTAACTGCGCGGTAAACTGCTTACGATAACACCAACATGCCATGTATTTGACTATTGCTTTTCGCCCAAATCACTTAATTTCTGGAACAAATTCGTGAGTTCATTCAAATGCTCTTCGACGTTTCCACCTTCACTCATTTTTAAACCACAAATACGTCGAATTATGCTCATTTTATTTGTCATTGAAATGTTTTTAATGCCATCCATGTATCTTTCGCCGTGGTTTTACTTCGAATGTAGCACAATTGGTTGTCTTCGGCCGACAAACCAATCCACGCCCGAGCCTGATCATCGCGAATTTGCCAATTGTTGATTGCTTCCGCATCGGTATTATCTTCCGTTGGTTCTGGTTTTTTTTTTTTTTTCATTTAAAACACTCCATAATTTTTCTTTCATAAGCAATAGCTCTATTTTATACTTCCAGATAAAATAATTGTCGTTGTTCAATTTTGTTATAAACGCTTTATTTGAGTTTGCCATCTTAACTTTATTCACTCGCACTTTCTGTTCCGCATGCACTGTTCTTTATATTTCTTTTATTTAAACTTAATGTCGCTTGTTCAATATCTGGGCCTATAACCAGTTGGAATACAAGAGTCCTTATGTGCATCCACTTAGCCAAACAGAGTACTTAATGCTGAACAAAGCAAACCACCGTAATCGGAAATAAAATAAAAGAAACTTTTGTCTTGCGAGAGACCATTTATGTTCTTTAATATTCACAAAAAGACTAAACTCTAATACATAAAAACAAGAGAGAGAAAAATAAAATGCAAAACAAAACGCCTACTTCACCTCAATCGGTTCTGGACTGTCAACAAATAATTCAAAATGTCCATATAACTTATTTCAACATACACTACTGACAAATTTCATTCGCCGCAACTACTACTAGGAGGATGTTTGCTTTGGGAAAAAAAAATTATCGTTTCATGGTCGGAGATCCCTTATGTGACATGGTGAGAAGCAATTAAATATTCAAGATGAGACTTCTTATAGATTTTGCGGTCCTTTCAGAACCATCTATTCTTTATCGTTTTAGTTTCACACTGATAATGGTTGAAGTTGGAGGTTTTCATCGGGAAATCAACATTCTAGACCATCCTAGCTACAACAACTACAAATACACCACAGCCATCATTATCAATATGCAATTTGCTAAGCATTTGAAAAAAAAAAAAAAAATCACGTTGGGGTTACCCAATCGAAGATAAAAAGTGTTAAATGACCATCAAATTTATGATGGTTAGCCTGTCATGAATATAACCGAGTGATAAACATTATTTATGTGAAGGCGAAATTAAATTTACAAATTTTTGTTGTAATTAGGTAATACAATTGAATTTAATTTGATTTTAAATAAATTCAACTATAAAATTCGTCTGAGTTTGTATCTTCATGGGCATATGATTATTGATCATGCGAATTAGTATTAAATAAAAAACGTAATCACAAAACCGCAAAATTATCATCCAAATTGGTCATTCAAAACCACAATCGAATTTTCCAAATAGTCACATGCAAGGTATGATACTTACATATCAAAAACAAAAAGCTAACAATTTTTTTTTTGTTTCAACTATTAAGCACTTGACATTGAATTTAAAGTCGCTTACACATAAAAATTAACACGAGTTGTATACATTTAATTTTTGTCAACAACGGCCAAAGCTAGGTGTATCAACATTCAACAACAACAATAAAAAACTATAATAAAATTTAATTTTATTAACAATTAAGGTCAAACTAAAAAAAAAAAAAAATTAATTTTGATTTTAATTTAATTAAATTAAATTTATGGAGTTGCTTTGTACAATATATAAATATTGGCGGATAAGACGTGAATGTATCTTGAAGAAAATAATAATTTGTTTATTGGTAGAACAAGTGTTACCTGTATACGTAAGTATGTACAAATTATATGTAGAGTAGAGGCTTGAATTAAGATTTTAGTTGAGATAAAAATGTTGTTTTGGTTAGAATTGAGTAATGTTAGAAATTAATTAGCATTTAAATTTAATTTGACAGGTAAAGATACGAAATTTTTCGATTTGTTTGGAATTTTGTGTTTGTTTTGTTTCGATTTTTTATAATTAACACTTGGAAGACGGAAATTGATTTCATTTTTGGATAATTTAAAGAATGGAATTGCTATTTGCTGTTGCTACTTGATTTATTTAAAACTGGTTCTTTTTTTATCATTCGATTGAACTCTTTTCGATCGATTAAGATAATTTTTTTTGTAGTCGACAACCAGGCAAAAAAAAAATGTTAATCACCATAAAAACGACTCATCTTTATTACCACACCTAAAAAAAATATTTAAGTGTTTTTGGCAAATCGTGGCATGATGTATGTATAGTTGTAAATTTATTTATGATGATTATATAGTACAGTGTACGGCCGCGATGATTTTGCGTTTATACGATTTGGTTAAAGACCGCGACTTAAGTCAAAATTATATGCTAATGAAAGATAAATTTGCATGATTAAACGATCTCTAAGGTCAAGATAATTATTTTTTTTTTGGTTTTGGAAATATGTATTTATAACGGTGTCGAATATAACAAATAAAAATGTGATTTGGACGTGTAATAACAGTGTAGGAATAACTCCGCGATCTTATCGTTTATTTCACCTAACTCAAATATTTATTTAAATCGGTTTATATACATCTCATTTGCGTGCGTAATTGATTAAGTCATCAACCTTTTATATACGATTCTTATATTATATGTACATACCTATTCAAGCGCTTTCAACAATTTCCTTATTGTACAAAAACGAATAATATTATAATAATAACAAATCGAGAATTGAATTCTAATTGAATGCGTACGAATTAAATTCCAAAATTGTATAAGAAATTTTATTGAACTCAAAAAACTCGACAAATTAGAAATTAAAAATCGATTTATTTATTATTTAGACATTATATAGACTCGAAGACATTATATAATAAATGACCTAATCTAATTGATTTATTACTTTAGTGATACATATTTAATCGATGTAAATATATAATTACTGTCGGAAGTCACATTTGTCTTTATTCTCTGCGTTTTATTCTGTATGCGCTTGATGTAATTTATTAGATTTTAAATTAATTAACGACGCTTTGATAAGTTTTGCCTATCAATTATCAAACAAATATTGTTCATTGAATCGAAATAAGATGTAATTGGAATAAATGAATGCGGGTTAATAGCCGTCATTTATATGGGAGAAACATACAGAAATTATTTTAAAAGTGTGTTGTATTATTAATATAATTTTGGTTACGTGAAAATGTATCTTGGTCTATCTTGTACAAAATATAGATTAAAATTTTTTATTTAATTTATTACGACTAAGTTATTACAACTCATTTAGCAATTTTTCTTTCTTATTTTAATTCTCTGTTAGTTGGGCTATAACACAGTAGTTATTCCCAGTGGGCCCAGATCTTCCGGTTACATCAGCAACTTTCAGTCCTGAGGAACTAAATCAAGCGGCTTCCTTCTCTTTAGCCGTTTTGTGACTGCGCTGTCGTCGTCGTTGACAATATGTTGAATATCCGTGTTTTCATGGAGTTGTAAACGCTGGATATATTTTTTGGCATTTTTTGTGATTTCTTCAATGACAGTTTCCATCTTTAGATCCCTATGTAGATTATCGTTTCTAATATACCAAGGTGTATAATTTTAACGTTCGTTTTCTTTGTGCATCCCCAGAGCTGGATGCCATAGGTCCATACAGGCTTAAGTATTTGCCTGTATAAAAGCAGCTTATTGTGAATGGTAAGCTCACTACTTCTTTCAACGAGCCAATACATTTTTCTGAACATTATATCCAATTCCTGCATTTTTTTTCTTGACAAGCTCTTTCCATTTTAACTTGGCGTCGAGCGTCATACCTAGGTATTTTGCCGTGTTCGCATGTGGTATTTCCTGCCTATTTATGTAGATAGGTAAGTGATCAACTTTTAGGTAGGTGAATGTTGTGTGAAATGATTTTAGCTCATTCAATTTTAATCTCCATTTTTTTGTCCAGTGGACAATCTCATTCACAGTGTGCTGTAATTTGCTGGTTGTTTCTTCGATTGTACTTCCAATCGCCAAGATTGCTGTATCATCCGCAAAGGTTGCAATATCTGTTTCTCCAGTAATAGGTATGTCTCTCGTATAAAGCAAATACCAGACTGGTCCGAGCACGCTCCCTTGTGGTAAGCCTGCTTTAATTCTCTTGAGTGATGAGAACTCTCCTTCATATTTCACTCTGAAATATCTCCCTTCATTGTATGATTTTAATATCTCATAGAACTGCTTAGAAAGGTCGCGATGTAATTTATATTCCAGTCCTCGATGCCAGACTCGGTGAAAGGCCTGGGCAACATCAAGGAAAACTCCAGAACATACCTTTTTGTTTTCAAGCGTTTTCTCAATCACGTGTAGTATTTCTATCTGAAACCAAATTGATGCGATGGTAACAGGTGTCTTTCTTCAATCAGAGGTTTCATCCTTTTGAGGAGTAATTTTTCGAAGAGTTTGGACATTGATGGTAATACAGATATAGGTCTGTATGACGTTTTCTCATTAGGTGGCTTATTAGGCTTAGGTATCATAATAACTTCTGCTATTTTCCACTGCTGAGGAACATATTTCATTCTAAAAGCTGCGTTAGTTATGTGTAGCAACTTCTTAAGACATTTTCCTGGCAAATTTTTAATAACTTTTCCTGTAATAAGGTCGTATCCAGGAGCCTTTTTTGCTTTTAGGTTATGTTTGATTTCATTTTTGAGTTCTTTCATTGTAACTGTTTGTATGTCTAACTCATCTTCTTTTTGCATTAGAAAGGTATTTTCATCTGCTGTTTGTCTAGTCAAAGGTTGGAACGTCTCTTCCAGATGTTCAGCAAAAAGATCAGCTTTATCTTTGGGGCTTTTGGCCCAAGTACCATCTGTTTTTTTAATTGGCGGCACCTGCTCTTTTGGTCTCTTTAGTCCCTTTGTAGCTTTCCATAAAGAGTAATCGCTTTCTTTGTGGCCAGAAAGATTTATTAAATATTTGTTAAAGCTTACCGCTTTGGTTTCTTGTATTAACTTCTGCAGCTTGTTTTTGAGCTGATTGAAGATAGTTTTGCTCTCCGATGCTCGATTTCTATGCCAGATTTTGCGAGCTTTCCTTTTTTCTCTGGCCAGATTCCTTATTTCCTGTGTATATGTTTCATTCTTGTGAGGTTTATTTTTGGCAGGGAGAGTGCTTTCCCATGCTGCGGTCTGAATATTGTTTATGAGCAGCTCTACTTCTCTTTCAAGTTGTGTTCGGTTTTTGATGGGACTTGAAGATCAATACTTTCCTCAATTAACAATGCGAATTTTCCCCAATTGCTCTTGCCGCTTGTTAATCTTGGTGGCTTTTCTTTTTCAATTATTTTTTCACTGATCGTATGTATGATTGGAGAATGATCCAAGGATAACCCTTCATTATTTTCGATGTGGATAAAGTATTCTGAAATACCTTTGGCTTTGGTATTTTGTTTGTATCCGTTGGCCAGTAAGTAGGAATACCATTTGAATGAAATTCGCAGTTTATTTGATGTCCAGCTTCTAATAGTTCTCTACCTTTAGGTGATATTAGTCTCGAACCCCAATGCGTATGTTTGGCATTGAAGTCTCCTCCTATGACGAAATTTGAGCCCATCATTTTGAGCATTGAGAGGTAATCATCCTTTTTAAGTTGATGCCTTGGTGGACAATATATCGCAGCAATCCGCAGCTTCTTTTAATTGTTTAGTTGCACGCTAAGTGATACAATTTGCATTGTCTCTATTTCGAGTTTGACATCTTCGAAGTGTTTAATCTGCTGCTCTCTTTCTGTTGGATGTATAGAATGGTAACAAGAGTAACCTTTTATTTTTGCATAATACTTTCTAGTGAAATGGCTCTCTGCTAGTAAGCATATATCAATTTTTTCTGTATTCAAAATAATTTTTAGCTCTGGAAGATGCTGTAGAAGTCCATTAGCATTTCAGGTTAATATTCTTAGTGTTTTGTTCATTTTTTTTGATCAGAAGATAAAGCACCTTTTTTGCTAGAAATCTCCTTAATTTTTTCTCGATGTCCTACTTGTTGTTCAAGATTAACTTGTCTCTTGTTTAGAAACTCTATATTTTCTTGTGCTGCTTGTGAGTATGAGAATCCCTCTGCCACTTTCGCACTATGGAACGTAGTGACAGTTTTTTTCGGGATTTCTTTTTCTTTCATTGCTCTCTTTGGCTGGTTTTTGTTTGTCCTATTTCGCATGTTTTTCAGTGTTTTGGCTACTTCACGCCCTCTATAGCTAGCAGGATGGGTTCCTTGGCATTCTTATCTATCACGCATTCTTTAGTGTCATGCTTTCCCGCACATTTTACGCATCTGATTTCACGATTGCAATATTTTTGCGAGTGGTTGTATGCCTGACACTTTTTGCATTGTAGTATGATCCCTGTTGCCTTTTTTAATGGATCGATTCGGACAACCATTCCCAAGATGTTCCTAATGTTGAATATGTTCTCAATTTTCTCTGAGTTTGCAAAGGTCAGAGTGAATAGTGGTAACTTTATTTTATTAACAATACTCTCTCCTTTGCCGGTAGACTTCCTTTCAGTTTTACACATATTAACTGCATCTAAGATCGTTTTTTTTTTCTTTTGAGTCTTCAACTATCTCATCTGGTGTGCATGTTTGATGTAGACCCCTAGCAATTACTCTAATGGGTCTGGTATTTTTGTCTTCATATGTATACCATTGGAGACCTTTATCATTCAATACAGTTGAAAGTTTTCTATAACCGTCTGGATCAGGCATATTTACTCTCCAGACGTTATTGTTTAGCGACACAAGCATAAACTCCTTTTCTGTCACTTCTTTCATTTAGCGCTTGAATAACGCTAAATTTACCGACATGTGTGATATTGATTGGTGGTGGTAGTTTTTCTTTCTTGGTCTTGCTGATAGTTGGTAATTTATTTACCTTTGCTCCCGATATGTTCACACTAGTGTTCATTTCTGGGGACAACTCGGCTTTCCTTTTACTGGAAGAATTTACTTCCTGTGTTTTTTTTTTTGTTTTTTTAGAGCCCTTTTTGACTTTTTCATTATCCAATTGGTCTCTCTTTCTAAATCTTCCTCGTCGGTTTGGTACTCAATTAAGTTAGCACATTTCGTTTCTTTGCTGTTGTTTTCTTGGTTTAGAGCTTCTACTTCAACCGAAACTTCATGGCCAGTTTGGTAGTCCATCTTTAGATTATGTTTAAGGTTTTTAATTTCCTCTTCAAGAAGTTGTATATGGTGCTGCATCTATTGAATTGCTTTATTTAATTCTTTATTTTTTTGTCTAGACTCGGCTAGAGCTTTGATTACTTCCTCAGATTGAGGGTTATTATTAGTTACTTGGGACGCAGTCGCGACTGTCGCAGCCGTCTTTAGTTGTAGTGTACAACTACCTACATTTGGAACCTTTAGAATTGGTGATCTCAACATTTTCGTGCTCTTAGCAAAGTTGTTTCCTTTATTTTGCAATAGTTGGTCCCCCTCAGGATCCATGGTATCGGCATCCAACTATGATAATTGATTTAATGCTGTTAGAGACACATCCGTCTCGTTTTCTAATTTCGTTAGGTTATTATTATTATTTTCTATCATTTTTATTCCCACGAGTAGCACGAGAAGTAACGGTCATCCATGACAGAGCTCTGCATTACCATGCGAAGGCTACGGGTTTAAACCGAACGTCGCTAAATTCGGAGTTCACATACTAACGACTAAGCACCCTCTTAACCACGCAGCCATCGGCGTATATAGTGCCACCTTAGCTTGGCTGTGCTAGTTTTTGGTCTGCCCCGAGTAATTGATTTCCCCGGCACCTGCCATATCTGGCAAGCTTTCCCCTATCTGCCACCTGGGGAGGCGCCTGATAGGGGAACTAGCAAACGTCACACATTAAAATTTGGAAAGTTTATCAAATTCATTCAATCTTGTAGTAGTTTTGTAACTTTTCGAAGAATTCCGAATGATAGTAAGCTTTCTTTCGAATTCAATTATTTATTAAAATTTATAAAAAAAAAACTTTATAATAAAATTTCAGTCTGGCACATACTATCCTCAGCATGAACTACATATATAAAAGATTGGAATTAATTCATCAATTAGAAACGTTTTTTCGTTTATATTTATAGAACGCTTGGTCATTTTTTCTGTAATCTTCCATCTTCATATTGCTACTTTTATGCAGCGTCGGAAAATTGCGTCAACAATGTTTTTTGGGGATTTTTAAATGGCCATATAAAGCGTCCTAACTTTATTTCTGCTTGTAACATTCTTGTGTGGGGTAGAAGCTAGAAGGCAGAAGGAATTTTTGTTTGTTGAATTTCATAAAGCTAACTAGGGTTCTAATGAACCGGCGGTTTCGATTATTATCATTTTTTTTTGTTTTTGAAACATCGAGAGAATGTTTCTGAAATGAAATTCGTAATTGTAATTTTTGACTGTAAAAACCTAACTGAAAAACCTAACTAAAACTTTTTCTGGTGGTTGCAAAAACCTTTAAAGTAGAGGATATGACGGTTGGTATTTATAAATAATGATCGATGCACATTCCTGCACCTCACTTAAATAAAGTTTTCAAAAATCGAAAATATGACTTTGACAATTTTATATGTAATTATTTGCCAAAAGCCTTGAAAATCTCAACTTTTTATATCTTTATTATATTTTACGACTCTGTTTAATACAATTAACTAAACGACCGGAAGTGAAATTCGTGAACTCATCAAAAATTACCAATAAACAATAATTTTTTCTAGACATAAGGCAAATCTCAATAATAATAAAAAAAATTTATAGTGTCTGTGATTGGAATTGGAATATCTTCGAAAAGGTGCCGAAAATAGTAGTTATACTAATCAAATCACATTTAATCTCGATATTACTCGAAAATCTCAAAGAATCTCGAATCATTTCGAACTTGTTAGCAAAACAACCCAAAATGAAAATCTCGGCGAAAAAAAACTCAAATAAACTGAAAAATCCTTTCAACTCTTCTTTAAGCACTAAGCAAAGCAAATCACTACAAACCAATTAAATGCTAATCTCGGCCAACACAGCATAACATGAAATCTCGTACACCTCGAATAATTTTGAATAGTCTCGAACATTCAAGAATAATTTCAAAGATATGTAATAATCTTTAACAATCGCAAGTATTCGCAACCTCCATAACTCTCAATAAATGGTTTTAATAACCTCGAAATAATCTGGAAACTATCGATTAATCATGTAATCAAAATGCAACTCAAAATCAATTTTAGAAAATCTCGATTGTTGTAAAAAAAATGAGAAAGCCTCGAATAATCTATAATTATCATGCAACATGCAAGAAACTCAAGACCAAAACTCGGAAATCTTCAATAAAGTTGAAGTCCGCTAGCTCTGCAACTTACTATGTACTTAGTGTATAACTTACTATGTATCTTGGAACATTGATTCTCGAAAGATCTCGAAAGCTAGTGAGTCTCTCACATCCTGGAAATCAATACAACCTAATGCTACATGCAAATTTCAAATATTCCAACTAGTCTCTAATTTGTTTCGGATAATTCAATATAACATAATAATAGATAATTTCAATAACTTTTTGGAAGGGCTAACATTTGTTTTGAATCAAATGGAGTTTGGCTTTAATGAATAAGAGTTTCAAACAAGTTTTGGCTTACCAGTTAGTCCAGTGATGTTGACTCATTTATTAATTTCATTTATTATCTCTTTCTGGTTGACAATTGCTTCGGCTCAATATTTTCAATCACCGATTGGGAGAGTGTAAAGTTTGGTGGATAATTTGACGATAGAAACGTGCAGAGAGATGCTTATGGTAAACTTTCTCCTATTTGAACTTTGAGTTTTAAAATATGCAGAATCCATTATTTCCGTGCGACTGCAGAAGCCATTTTGCGAATGAGCTGAATTACTGGTTTACTGTGGACAATTAAGTTTTTTGAATATATGTCCTCAATGCTCACTTAATAAACATTTACTGCAGGGGTTTATTTTTGATTTTTTTTTTTGGAGGGATTTTTGCCACATGCCTGGTTTCCATTAAAACATCTTTAAACTACTCAGTAAAAAGCCAATTACCGGGATATATTTAATTTATTCTAAAAAACAAATAATTTAAGCTTGTTTAGATTGTGATTATTTTACAGATTTTGGTATAATTCTGTGAAATATTTTAAATATAGCTATCAAAAAGGTTTCGTTAAAAAATAAAAGTGCACCGAAAAATGATAGTGCAGTTGCTCTAACATTTTTAAGAAGGTTCTATTCTGTTAATACAGAAATTGTGTAGCTCACTTATTTTACTGATTAAAAGAGAACTTCTGTTGCTGCTACAACAACAAAGGTGTTGGGCAAATTGATTTAAAAAAGTGAAAATCTTCGTTTTTATGATCCATTATGTTACATGAATTGAGGCAGTTGTCTATAAAAATTTGTTGCATGTCGAGACATTACTAACTGGTGGAAGATTGACACAGAAATATAGAGACAGTATTGGGGCAATCCCCCATAAAGTAGGCGGAATGCACTGCATAGAGCAGTAATAGTAATATGGATATTTCTTGTCTAACAGCGGCAGCATTGGACCTTAAGATTTCAGATCATCATTTTATTGAAATAATATTCAACATACCTCAAGTTTCGTTAGCACCCAATAATGTTGATGTTGGCCATAAGAAGAAGCTCAATCTGGCATTGTTAACAGATATTCTTGAAAAATTGGATTGGAATTAAGTTTTTAGCCTTGATGATCCATCTATAGCACTTAATCAATTTTTGACCATTATTTCTGATATACTACACTTTGTTACACTTTTCGTCGGGTAAAAACCAAACGTTTACAACCTTGGATTTCTTTTAACCTTGCCAGTCGTATTAACAAGAGAAACAAATTGTGCAATAAGTTGAAAAAATGTCCTGGTGATTTAGTTCTTCGGGATATCTATGTTAGTAATTGTAACCAAATTAATGTGACATTAAGAAGGAAAAAGAAATGTATTATTCCAATCGTTTCCTTGTCAATCGTGGAGATGTTAAAAAAAACTGGAATCTCGTGAATAAAATTCTAAAACGGTGAGCTTATTACTAGTGATTTAGAAATTTCCAATGAGTTTAATCATTATTTTACGAGTGTTCCTAATAAATTAAGAGCAAAGTGCGTTATGATTACTGTTGTATTACTTTTTTTATGACTCCCGTATCCAATTATGAAGTTATATCTATCGTTAACTCGTTGGAACCGAAGCAGTCAGTATAGACAATGATGGTCTTAGTAATTATATATTGAAAACTATTGTTAATTATGTTAGCCCTGTTCTTACCCATATTTCAATGTTTCTTTCATACAAGGAATTGTCCCTGAAAGACTGAAAACTGCTACTATTATTCCGTTGTTTAAAAAAGGTAATCGTAATGATAAAGGCAATTATAGACGTATACAGCCAGTAATTTTGAAAATTTTAGAGAAGGCAGTGAAAAACAGAATAATTTATTAAGTAACCATCAACATGGATTTCGTCAAGGCAGGAGTACCGAATCGGCCTTGTTGGAATTTTTGAACACAATTCACAGCGGACTGAACATTGGTAAAAAAGGCCTTTGATATGGTTGACTGTAAAATTCTTCTAAATATTCTATATGATATTGGTTTTAGGGGAGTTGCTAAGAAGTGGTTCGCGTCTTACCTTGCCAACAGATCGGTTCGAGTTAAAATTAATAACACTTTAAGTGAACCAAAAATTGTGGAAGTTGGTGTTCCGCAAGGCTCAGTGTTAGGCCCTGTGCTATTTCTAATTTACACTAATTCGGTTTTTAAACTTAAATTGCATGGTCTTTATACTGGGTTTGCCGATGACATAGCTTTAGCTTAGCCTGGCAAATTCTCTAATGACGTCATTTCTATGATTAATTCTGACCTTAAAGTCTTACATGTATGCTTACTTCTAAGTGATAAAACAAAATATATGTTGTTCAAATTGACTGGCACAACATCAGCAGCAAATGTTAATCAGGTAATTTATCATAATATTTTCAACTGTGCATCTACTGGGTGTCATATTGAACAATATTGAATTAGTCAACAAGTTTAAATATCTTGGGGTTCATTTGGACGGTAATCTCAGTTGGAAATTTTATGTCTCTTCTTTAAGATGTTACTTGTCATCTGCTTCAAGAATTTTCTATCTCCTGCGTGATTTTTGCCATGTTCCTGTGCTAAAAATGTAGTCTAAATTGGAATATGGTTTATCATGTTGGGGTGGGTGCTGTGCAACTACGTTACTTGATTTATGTGTGCAAAAGAAAATTATTTTGAGAATTTTATTGAGAAAAAGCAGATCTGAGTCATCTTGGCCTCTATTCACGGCTAATAATATCTTGCCGTTACAACATTTGTATTTTTATAAGGTTTTAAGAATATTTTTTAGGCTTAGTGGGCAACAAACTATAAGGAGCCTTATTCGGTACAATATTCGAGGTAACCATAGTTTTCTTTATAATATTCCCCGATTTTTTACTGACCACTTTCGACGCTATATCCTTGTTACTGCTCCAGTTTTTTTTGCAACGCGTTACCTATTTATATTAGAGGGCATATTCATTCCAAATCATTTCTATCCAAAGTTAAAAAATGGCTTCTTGAAACGGCTGACATATACATTTCTTTTTCGGGTTGTTAAATAAATGATTTTGTATTTTTTTTATTTTTGCTTCACTGTGATAATTGCTTGTTGTAGATTTTGTGATTATGTAATTTATATTTTTATAATTTTCTTGTATTGTTATTATTGTAGTTTATATTTTTAGTTTATAATTAGTTATTAGATATTGTTTTAGTAATTTTGTATTTCACTTTTTTAGAAGTTTTTTATTTTTTTTATTGGTGGATTCGATTCTGTCGTTCTTTCGGCACAGAATCCTCCAGGATTTTTTACTTTTTTACACTTATTATATGTCTTCATTAATTATAATTTTTCATAATATAAAAAATGTGAAAAATTAAAATTTAGTCCACTGAGCTTAACAGCCATTAAATTGCGATGAAAAAATCTGGGGCCTTACTGTGAATTTAACACTATTTTCGACGGTTGTCGTTTTATATTAGAAGGTATTCAGGAAGAAAAAGGAATCCATAGTATTTCTTTCCTTAGTCAACTTGCACTGTTTGCTTTAAAATTGGGAACCTCTACAAGTTCCAGCAATTTTTAATTCAGTTTTATGAACACAACTTCTTTTATCAGCTAATAAGATTAAATATAATTAGCTTTAGTAGGAAGAGTTAACTGGTAAAAGCTCTGAGAACGAAACATTATAATAAACTTTGGTGCAAATTAACTTTTTATAAAACAGTTGTAAACAACGTTATGTTATTCCATCGAACATGGTTACAAATTTTATCAAGAAAATTAACATTAACACATATTGAATATTGTGACCATGGTAACAATTGTTCATTTCTATAGATAGATTCATAACATCATCCTAATTATTTAATTTACTTTAATTTCTTAATAATTTTAAAACTCATTAACCACCTCAAATCTAAGCCATCCGTAAACTCATCAGCGATGACCATCAAAATTTAGCCGGATATTAATGTTAACACATTGTATAGCACATGATTAAAATGTTTCCTCTTGCAATTTACTATACGATCGTAAATATCAATTAAAGATTAATTCAATGTTAAACCAATTTTATTGGCTCATTACACTGAGTAAATATTTGTCTTAACTACTGTTGAGGGTGTGTGAATACAATTGTACATAATATATCTAATTTTAATTTATAATTATTGTTTTTTCTAAATTATCCAATTTACATTTAAAATGTCATCCTACTACAGAAAAATTTGGTCCAAATTACAATATGTACAATACGACCTCTTCGAATATGATGAATAAATAATTTCTATTGTTCTACGCATTTCTGTCATCTTTATATAAAAATATCCTTGAAGAATTGTTAATGCAATTTTTTGTGTCCTAAGTAGGTAGTTTATGTACATACAATTTTTGTTTTTATAAACAAATTTAAATAATTACAAAATGAATTTATTAGTGTTTTGTAATTATTTTTGAAATTAGTACGTACACAAACTGGTGAATCATTTACAATAAGATTTTATATTTTGATTATTATGTGGATGTTATAACTCATATGAATAAGAAGGTTGCAACTTCCAAATTTCTGAGGGTCAATTCGTTGATTTTTTATATTACCTACGCAACTACAAAAAACCGTTAAATTGTAATTATATACATTCTTAAGAAAAAAAAAACCGATTAGCTTTTTTAGAATACTTTAATCACGAAATAGGTAAATTATGTTAAAAACAATCCATAAATTAGTAAACAACATAAAAATTAGCAACTCTAAACCTATGATTATAAAGTAAGGAATTTACTTAGATTTTGTGCGCGAATCTTCTCAAGTCTGTAATGGTATACAATTAATTTATCGCTAAAGAGAATCACAGCTAATTGATTTATATTGCGGCAATTTCGAACAAAATTATATATTTGCAGCAACACTGGCTAACAGAAAATGGCGTGAACATATATTATTTTATTTCCTAAAATAATATATTTTGTAGAGGGATGTTTGAAATTCGAAACCATATTATTAAAATAATTATTTTTTCTCTATATAGGTCTAATTAGGTTTACATGTTTATCGATGGATATAAGGATCCTGTAAATCAAGTTTTTTCAAAACACGCGTTGAATATACAATGTTGTGTAAAGGTTTTAGATAGTGGCGATTAGTCAGAACTTTGGCGATTGGTAGAATTTGATTGATTTAGATGATTGATAGAAAACGGGTCGTGTGTTGCAATTTTTAATATAGTACCCCTATCTACCGATTATATCGCTTTAATTATACAGAAACGATACTTTTTATTACCATAATTATATCCGCATGTCAGTCGACCACTATAATATGAACAAAAACCAAATAATTGAAAATCAATGTAAACGTATAAGTGCAAGTAAAAAAAATATTTTAAGAACCATCAAAAAAACATTAAACCTCCGCATAAATTATGCAAAATCCGCAAAACCTCAATTAAATTGTTTGTATTATAATATGCACGCGAAGGCCGTATTTGTAAATACATATATAAAAAACAAAAATCAAATCATAATCAATATATATCATCATCAACCTCATCCTAAATTGCATTTTAATAGCACAAACCGCAATACAACCAATGACAGTGAAGAAACCAAATTCTTAATTTTTGTTTGTTTAATTAACAATTCATAAAACCGCATAATCGTAAAAAAAAAATCTGTGCACAGAGGCGATAACCACCTTAAAAAATGAATGTTAATAAAAATTTAATTTCCGTTTCATTTTTAATGGCCTCATCAATCTTTTTGGATGAATCCCCATCAACATCTTCAACGTATTCGTGTATATATACATTTAAAAAAAAAAAATGTTTAACAAACCGTTTTTAATGATTTCCATTTTTGGTTGATCACAAATCTTATATGTCTACCGCGCGTCCATGAATTGTACAATAGAATTTTTTTAAATTATTTATAACCTATCACCGGACATACCGCCTATAAAAAAAAAAATTCTCTACATGTTAACTTCCTTCCAAAGTATAGTACAAGTTACAGCAACATAAAAAAATCTTCATGTTATGTATATAATACATAAATATGTTGTATATACATGTTTGATTAATGAGTGATTTTGAAGACGAACATGCATACAAATTTTATATACATTACCTTAATTATTAAGTAACTAAATTACGAAAATTACTTTCAAACTTCTGATCAGCTTACCTGTAATGAAAGGTTACAGAGAGATAAATTAGTTGATTATAATTATAATTGTCACATATTATTAGAATTCAAATTAATTTGTTGATTTAGCGCTTTTTTATAATTTTAGCTAATTTATACCAAACTCAGAACTAACGATATAACAGGTGGTTGGTTTGACATTTGGCGGGAATAGAAATTGTTCGTACTAATTTAAGGATATCAAAGACCTCAACTTGTTTTTTGTATTTCTGGTACCCTTTACCCAAATTGTAAAGAACAATATGCCAATACAGATAATTTTTGCTTAGTATGTTTGTTTTTAATGCCCGATTTATCTATTGAAACCATCCAAACGGATATTTGCCGCCCAAATAGCTATTTAGACTTCGATAATAAATATGTATAACAATAAAAGCCATTTAGCCTCCTTTTAGTTGATATGGTTTAGTTTTGCTTCTTTTTGAAAAGTTTTGTTTTTAAATATTTAATTTACAAAATTTCAGAATTTCGAGATTACAAATTCTTAAGTCTAGGAAAAAAATAGTTAAAATTCCACAAATTTTTGTTTTCGGGTATTTTTAACACAAACATTTCGCAGAAAGAAAAGTTTATTACGAAATGTAAAATCAGATGTCTTTCGCATGCAACTAATTATGTATGTTGTTTTCGATGAAATGAAAATTCTCACTGCAAAAAATATCGCATACCTACTAATATTTCGTCACTAAAATCGCTTTTACGTGTTTGATAGTTTGGAACAACGTGAGGAATAATTTGAGTTATAATTGGGATTTTGTAATTTGGGTTGACGGCTATTCAAGAAGTTTTTGTTGAATATTTAAGGAAATAGCAAATATTGGCAGTTCAATATTCGCGATATTTATAGTTATATAGTTTTATTTAATATAGGATTGTGATAAAATCTTCTTATTTATTTTGTAAACTTTTTGTATGCAAGTAAGGTAATTTTTTAAAATTATATTTCATTCTCCTTCTAAAACCGTTGCAAACCCACATTGAACCATATTGGTCAAATATGCTTTTAACTGTTTCGTCAGCGAGTCAAAGAAATCAAGGGCTCTTAATTTGGAAATAATAACATGATGGTCTATGAAATGGAAGCCCTTCAAAAAATAAAAAAATCCAAAAATGTGTATTTAATTGGAGTACTTCTCAATAAATTTGCAGACATAGATCAAAGAGTTTTATCGTTCTTATCGAAAAAACATCACAAATTTGTAACCTGACAGCCTATTAAAATTGAGCGCCACTCTCTTTTGGTCTTTCTAGTAATAAATATTAAAATGCCCAAACTTTTATTTTTCCAATGCGATTTTTCACAAACCTCAACAATCGCCTAAGAATTAAAAATATATAACTGCGAAGCGAACTTACACTGAAAAAAATCCTACATCAATGTAGACAAAAACTACATTAATAGTAAGAATAATTCGTTAAAACTGAGTCGATACGACCCTTCGTTAATAGTAAGAAAATCAGACGTTAATATAGTGAAATACACAAATTTCTTTATTTTAATCTTAACTACTTACGTCGTAGTATTTATGAATTGATTCGTATACGATACGAAAAATATTACTTTAAAGCAGTTAAAAGCATTTTTGGATGAACAACTTCTTATTATTAACGTAAGAAATTAAAGATATTATGAAATTTTTCATAATACTAATGAAATGTTAAATCACATTAACGAATAAATTCATACATATAAGTTTAAAAATTCATTATTTGTATTTACGAAATTATTCGTGTATTGGAAGAAGCTGAGTATTTCACAGCAGTTACGAATAATTCACAAATATGATGATTATTTTCATAAATATACTGAAGATAATTCATGTAGGAACGATAATTGATACACAAAACAATTGGTCGATTGATGAATAAATTCATAAAATCTATACCGGGTGTAGAGAAATAAAAAACATACATTTTTTTAATTTTGTTATTTATTTATTTTATTAGTCAACATGGCGCTTACTACTCCTATTAATTTTTTAAATTTTAGTTTATTTCTAGAAGATTAAATTGATAAAATTTTAAGAACAAATTTGATAAGAGGTAATTTATTCCAAAATATTTGCAATGCGCCATGGTTCATTTTATTGCCCTTCTGTAAATTAAATAAATTGAATTACAATCACACAGTATTTTTAATTGCATATTTTGTTACCTTTTAAAACATTCAATAAATTCGTTTGATCCCACTACTGCAAAACCGATTTCAATCTATGGCCTCCTTCTTGTGCTGCTGATACATTTTGATTTACAGGAGCAGCAAAATTTGGAATGGTTGATACCGTATAAGGTGGATCGAGTTCCGAATCGGCAATATAGGTACAACATTTTGTTGCCAGCAACTATATATAATAATGCTGCTGTATTGTTAACACATTAAAATTTAGTCCTGTAGGTCACATAATTTATTTATTTACACATTAATTATAGACTAAAAAAAATTATTTTTTTCACAGAAAAATGTTCTTATTTTAATTTCGCCGAATGAAAATTGGCTCTATTTGAATAAGAACACGTGCAAAATGAAAACACTTGTTCAACACTGGCAAAAAATATCATATTTACCTGTTTTTCAGCATACAAAAATCTGTTACATTAAAAATTGTACAATGTAAATTATTACATTTGTTCCTTTCAAGCACGCAATAAAGTTAAGTTAATAAAGAAACGAAAGCAATTTATTTACTTTCGTTGTTCCGAATATTATTCAACTTTACTTTATTTTCATAGATGTTACGAATAGATTCGTCCAATAATTAATAGTACGAACAAATTCATATACATTACGTAATGATGAAACTTGATCTTTTCGCATAATTAGAAATGCAATGGAGCTCTTTTGTACAATATATGAATTTGTTTGTGTTATTAATTTAATGAAGGAATTTATCAATAATACGTGAAAAAAACGTGAAATTTACAATTTAATTGTATTATTTATGAACATTTTCATCAAAATCAAATTGAAAAAAGACGGTTGCTGAAAGTTTATGTCTACTAGATTTTTTTTTTCGATTGCTTTTACTTGGAAAATGGAAAATCACTAATATCTGGCGTGTGTGTATATAAGGCATATTTCGGTATGCATTTCACTTCTGTATCACTTTCTGTTCCGGAGGTGGAAATGACAAAAGAAGATTCTTATTCAATATATGTCATAAAAGTAGGATTTCTTCAAACATAAGCAACCACCCACACATACATTTAAAATTCGAATTATAATATTCATATATTGTACTGCCACATTCGTTAATATAACGAACAATAAGTATTTAACAAATATTTTCGCACTCGTTTTATTCATAAATATTATGAATTGTTCATAAATGTAGTTTTTTAATAAAATCATCGTGCAAGTTGCACTAATACGCAAACAATATGTGAATGTATTATATCTATAGCACAATAAACTAAACCATTTTTTAGTTTATGAACTATGATTAGTACTATTAATGCACAAATGTTTATGATTTTTTTTGTAAATTTGGTTTGTTTCGTAAATATAGTAATTTTTACATTAATAGTACGAATTGCGGTTAACGAACGCCATTCGTAAATAAAATGCACAAACATTTTTTCAGTGTACACGGGTACATTAAATATATTTTATATAATTAACATAATTTTACACTAAAACTGTAGGTGCACACTTTACCCATAAATATAATCAAAAGGGATTATTCCATTTCATTAAAACATGACACTTTCTGATCATTAAAACAAAACAGAAAAAAAAACGTTTTAATCAAACGTGAAGGTTAATTACATTTTAACCCAATTAAACTTCTTATTTATTACTAAACAAAAACAATTTGTGAACGATTACTTCAAAACACCGTATCAAAGCCGCACAATAGAATCGACAACCAATAATTATTATTAAAACAAATTTAAATTAACAAGTTCCACAAAGCGGACGTCCAACCACCATTACAGATTCCAAAATGTCATATTATATTAAAACAGATGTGGTATGCGCGAGTGAAAATAATTTTGCTATATATTAGAATATAAAAACATTAACAGACAGTAAAACCTTGCAACACACTCAATCTTATTGTTTTTACGATTAGAATGTCTATTACAAGGTTTCCATATTTGTACTAGAAATGTGCTAAAAAGATTTTTTTTTTCATAGGTACTCATAAAAATCATATGATTTGAAATTTAAATCACGCAGCACATTTTAAGAATAGGTACACAGTGTGCTTAATCTAACTTAACACTTTCAAGTGGAATGGATTTTTTTTTTGTGTGATATAATAAAATCGACGTCTTGTAAATATGTATGCCGAACTTGTTGAGAAATGAAATACATACATTTGTGTATAAGAAATTCGCATCAATTAATTTTCTGTTAAACTTGAATTTAGAAGTCAAACAGTTTAGTTGATGGAATTTTGAAAGTTATTTGGAACAAATCCACTCTATATATTTTAGTATGTGTATGTGATGGGAAATTTTGAAATTTTGTTTGGAACAGGTTAAAGTTAACAAGGTTTTTATTTGCAAGCTTTACGTATAATATGTAATTATATTTTAACGATTTTGGCGCTAACAAGTGTGATGCTGTTCTATAACGGCAGTATTTCTCACTATCTAAGTTTTACATCTAATAATTTAGTTCCCATAATTATTTGTATTTTGTATAATAATCGCTAGAGGCTTTAATTGTAATCTGTACCAAAGGATCATTTTATATAAGAAGATTAATTATTTATAACAGTAAGCCGTTTCCTACAACACGATACATGTTTCCTGAACAAAGAATATTGTATAAAATTACAACAAAAAAATGTTAAATAAAAAGATATAATAAATAAAAATTAGAATAAGATTGAATCAGAACGATTAACTGATTAATTTTTTATTCGCTCATCGGCTTCAGCTTTAAGAAGCAATTAGTCAAACAGTTTAACAGAACAACTGAGATATGGAAGATTGTATCAGCATTTCCAGTTTAGTCACTGAGGCTAAATCCACATCAAATCCTTGGTTATTAAACAAATTGGAAATATGTTAGGATTTTTGTAAAATTGCACTTGTACACAACCAAGCAAATGTATTCTAGATATTACCTTGAAAGTAAGGTGGGTGCTTGGTTCTAAAACTATGCGCGGTTACATAAATCGTCTTAAAATCTCCCACATTCCATTAATACACATACCATACATATAACATACACATAATTTATTTATTTTTTAAAATCAAATGGTGAAAGGACCATTTCAAGAGATTAAAAATTAAGACACTGAATAAAAGCGTAAACGTTTTCAAAATTAAAAAAAAAAAATCCGATTGTATTTTGTCATATTTAATTGAAATTAATTAATTTTTAATTGAAAATTGTAAATTTGATCGAAGGGGGACTTAAGGTCATACGTAATAATACACGATAAACGCAGATTACACCTTTTCCCCATAAAAGACGATTTTCTTATGTATTATAGGTATGTACATACTCGAATATTATAAGCAAAATATGAATGTAAAACATGAATACCAAGCAAGACATGACTAAACATTTTACATCAAAAACATGATTGACCTCTTGAGACGAGAACGAATTTTAAATTTCTTAACGATTTAATTTGTTTTTTTATTTTTTTATGATTAGAAGGCTGCTAGTAAAATCATGCAAAGATTAATAAAATGCACGAATATGTCTAATTGATGTAATAATAGCGCGAGTGTATGTACGTACATATAATCATAAATATGATATCGATTACAACATAATATATCCATTAAGACGTAAAATAATACCTGTTCGTTTTGAAGAAATGACTCTTAATTTCACCTTAATTTTTTCATTTTTTATTTTACAATAAAAATAAAAACCAAATATGTATAAAAAAAAGTTTCACTTTTATTTTAACCCGTTAAGTGCTTATATTTCAGCATATAACAACACAATAAAAACCCTTCTATCATGGCCAACATTGTGTTTTTTCATACAAATATTATTTCCTTATCTTACATTTTGTAATCTTTACATATTCAACAACAAAAATTTATTTTAATAAGTTCGTCTCTTGCCTTAGGCATTTTATGTATACGTACGTACACATACCAAAAAAAAAAAAAATTCTTTCATTGAAAACAGGTGTTAAAGTAAACTTGTAGTAAGACAAAATCGCTCTCTCCTGCCACAATGAGTGTGCAGACCCCATAACCACACTAAAATACAAAACAAATTATTTAAAGAAATTACTTAACGATTAATTTTAAATAATTTCATTAATTATATAAAACTTGAGTTTCATTTGTGATGGAATTAGTTCAAAATAAATATTTTAATTTGGGTTTTTTAGTTGGTTTAAATTTTAAATTATTATATAAAAATTAACGGAACTTAATCGGGTATAGGTAATTAGTAAACAAAAAATTGTAATATGAAATTAAAGATTTATAAAACAATAAAAATTAATTATTGCAAGCCCTTAAGCGCTTGAATGGGACATATATGAATTTAATAGGTTTAGTTATAAAATTGATTAGAAACATCTAGTTGTATAAAAAATCTATGTCCCTCCTCTGTCATGTTCGGTTTTATGCCCACAATTATGATGTAAACATGATTACTGGCCACAATTCGTAATATTAATGATCAGAATCAATGTCGTCAATGACCTTAGTCAACTCTCTAAAGAAATACTCTAAAGCTCTGTACATCGCTATATAGATACATCAAATATTATTAAAGCTACATCTTGACCAATCCTATTACTCGTGTTGAAATGGATTGAATCAATAAAACTTAATCTTTTGATAAATTTAAATATTTGCATGCTAGGCCTACCGGGACTCGGCCCCATTTCTCTTTATTACATTCTTTTACAATACGTAGTAATCATGAAAATTTTGAACCTTGAGATTTTTAGAGATTGATCTGTTTTGAGGTCGCCTGAGTCCGAAAAAGTGGGTTTCGAACTGTTGTCTGTCTGTCAGTCTGTGTCCTCTCTACATCCCAGATTTAAGCTTTTTTTGATAAATTGGGAGGTCCCAGTGAATTTCACTAAAAATCGGCTAACCGGAAGTGACTACTCCCTTGGTGCAGAAAATTTATTATGCAAATATCTTAAAAAGTACAGAATTTAAAAAAAACTACTTAATACAAAATGGTTCCAAAAAATAAAAAAAAAATTATAAAAAAAAATTAAAATTTCTCAAAATTCTCTGTTCGTAAATAAAAATCGTATCCATTTTTGTGCACCTCAATTTTTTTTTTTTTTTTATAATCCTAAAATGATTTATGTTTAATTGATGAACAAATCACATTTGTCTGGATACCGGGCGCCTTTGACTCTTAAAATCACAACTATCTTTTTTTCTTGAGTTCTTTAAATATTTCGCTAAATACAAGAATAGAGGTTGTCATTAGCCTTCAAAACACATTTAAAGCTCATTACTATTGCCGAATAATTTTTGTTTTTACTATTTTTGTTTGTGATTGGCAAACCTACAAAAAGTCTTTGAAATCTTGAAATATCTCGCAATCGATACTCAAGAACTACTGGAAAAAATGTCGGAATTTTAGAATATCTCGAAATTTAAACTTAAAAATCTCGACAATTTCGAACAAATTGAAAAATTATGATTTGATAATTTATGCGAACTTCGACTTCTTTCGGAATTACAAAAAATTTCGGATTATCTACGTATAATAAGTCTTTAACAATAAGCAACCAATGCCCCAAAACCTAGCCCAAAACAACTCAGATAATTTTTAAAATTAGGAATAATCTCAAATATATTTGATAATCTCGAAATAATTTTTAACAATATAATAATGTTCAAAAATCTTGAACAATTTTATAAATGCTACTGTTGGTGCGTTTGAATGACGTCATGCAACTCAAAACCTTGAATAATCTCAATGAAAGGTTCAAAAACCTAGAAGAATGTGAACGTTAAACAACACAAAGATGCGTCTTGCACGTGGCCGGAAGCACCCGCATCGATCTCGGACAGGGGCGCTTACATATGTATAAGGACGCCTAATTACCGATTTTATTAATAGAAGATCACTTTGTTTGTTTCAATAACCCAATAAACGACAGAGATTGGAGTGACCTAAATAAATGGTGTATAGTTAGGATAGGAGTCTCGCGTTGAAACAATTTAACCTTAAAAGTTTCAACTTTCGCGCACTTTTTACAATGTTCTAAAATCCGTCTTTGTGCGATTTTTTTTAAGGAGAATAAACATGAAAAGTAAAGTTTTGCAATACCGAACAACGCAACATTGTATATATTATATACCGAACCGAAAATTGATGTCCAACTATAGGCCGATTTCTTTATTTCCCACGATTGCAAAGTTATTTGAAATCGTATCGTTTTTAAATAAAAATAATTTTTTTAGCAATTTTCAGTTCGGGTTTAGAGAGGGTAGGTCTACTGAAGTGGCTTTATTGAAATTTTGTGAAGTAGTCTATGATGGTTTAAATACAAATAAAAGTACTGCTGCTATATTTTTGGACATGACAAAAGCGTTTGATATGGTTGACCATCAAATACTTCTGAACAAGCTCATGCTATTGGGTTTAGAGGGAACACTTTTAAATGGTTTTCAAGTTATTTAATGAAAAGACACCAAAGAGTTAAACTTAATGGTATATTTAGCGATGTACAGTTGGTAGTTTCAGGCGTTCCTCAAGGCTCCGTTTTAGGTCCCATTCTATTTTTAATATTCATTAACTCAATTTTTAAACAAAAATTCAATGATAATTTTACTGCTTTCGCCGACGATTTAGCATTCACTTATACCAATGATAACCATTTTTTAACAAATCTTGATATGAATTACGATCTCCATGTTATGAGGCAATGGTTTATCGCGCACAAGCTACTTGTTAGTGAGAAAACAAAAATGATCTTCTTCAAACTAACTGGATCAACTATTGACGATTGTGATATTTTCGATCATTCAGCAGATTGCTTAAAACATACAATGAGTACCCAAAATTGTGACCGATGTATTATTGCAAACCGATTAGATTATCCCTGCTCTGTGAAATGTTTTAAAATTGAATCCATAAAAGCCCTAAAATATTTAGGTCTAGTTATTGATATGAATCTTAGCTGGAAGGAGCATGCACATAGGGTACAGAATTATATGATATCCGCAATTCGCAAAATTTACCAATTGAAGTCATTGTGTTCCCAGACAATTCTTATGATGGTGTATCATGGTATCGTTCATTCTAAATTGCAGTATGGTATTGTTTGTTGGGGAGGTACGTATACGGTTGAACCAATTTTGTTAGCGCAGAAACATGTAATTCGAATAATATGTGGTAAAAATAAGTTAACTAGTAGTTGGCCATTATTTTGTAGCCTTCGTGTTCCATCATTAAGGCATTTATATATTTACCGGGTTCTAAAAATATTTTTTGTTAGAAGTGGTAATTTATCTATTCGATATTCTTACAGATATAACCTTAGAACGAACATAAAATCTTTTGTTACTGTGCCTAGCCATAACAAACAGCATTCTTTTTACTTTTACACGGTTTCAGCTCCATCTTTGTTTAATTCCTTACCTCAGTTCATCCGGGATTCGAAAAAGTTGTCAGCGTATTGGCTATTCGGTATTGACATTTTAAAAATAGAATGTCTCTTTAAAGTTATTAAATAATGATTTTAACAGGGCATAATACATTTGTAAATTTAAACTGTATTTTTGTAATTTAAATATACTAGAGAAATACTTAAATCAAAAAAAGATAATAATAAGTAAATTATAGATTAATAACTCCATAACTATTAATTAAATAGATAAATGTTACTTAAATGATCATTCGCCTCTAGTTGTTTTCGTCTAACTAAAGAATGCATCCTAGTCATCTCTCACAAAATGTTTTTTTTTTGTTTTTTATAAAAATGTACTGATTTTTATAACTTCTAAATTATGTATCTTAAGATTTTATTTGTTACTGTAAAAGGAAATTGATGTATATTTTTAAATTTATTATTGTAAAATTTTGTATATATTTTAGGAATTGATGAATAAAATTTAATAATAATAATAATAAAAATAAAATAATTATATTATACAAGCACGAAATCTAGGAATTAATTATTCAGATCAACAGTTATGATTCTAAGAAAAAACGATAACATTTTACTCCGTTCTGCTGAAATATGATTCAATGAGCTTATTCTCTTTAATCGTGTAATAGTCTTGCGGGAGCGGTGGTACCGTAGATGCATTTTTTCCTTTATCTCAAATGAACCCTTGCTGTTAAATTATATAGAATGCACAAACAGCTTCAGATTTTATCTAAGTTCATGTGAATCTAACTAGAGAATTTGTGATGTGCTTCTACTAAGAAAACAAAATATTATTTTTGGAATATTTCTTTACCACAAAAATTCGCTTAGACAAAACAATTCTCGATTTTCTCTTCAAGCCACCGAAATCTGTGACAAGGACATCATTTAGAACGTGAATTTATATCGGCGATAATTATGAATATATTCCGCACCAATTTAATTATTTTTCAATATGAATTAGATCTGTGACTTTAATTTCCAAAAAACTGAATTAAAACCGCGCGGATTTAATTCATATTGAAAATGATATTAACTTCGCCAAACAAAAATTTTCGGTGGAATTAATTCATGCTTCTTCAGACATTTGTTTCGATAGTATACGTACGATGATTGTATCCAGTCGGTATATCCAAACTAATTTTCAATAAATTGCGAAATATTTCTTATTTTATTTATTTGCTTGACTCAAAATATTCCATTTTCAAGTTGATTGGTAAATTACAATGAGCAGACCATTTTATGATTTTTTTAAAACCAATTTTATTGCAAAACATAAACAAATATTTAATAAACTGTTCAACATTTTTCAATCAGGTTAATGTTGAATACCGCAGTTTATAACATTTAATTATGTATTTCTATATTTTAATGCCACGCGAGTGGGTGGATATTCTGCAATCTTAAATACTGATTTTTGTTTGTTTTATAATTAAAATTAAATTTAAGCAGACAAGTTTGTGGCTTTATGTCATTTGTGTCACAACAAAAAATTTATTGGTGGTTTTATTACATAAATTATAGGCTGTACGGACGATTAACTATATTATAACAAAAAAAACTAAATAAGTACGGGTAAAGTTAAGCTCGTGCTGTATTAGAATAAAATATTAAAATGCACCCTACTGATCTAATATAACTGATTTAGACACCATGACCACTAGAAAGAAAATTCAATTAATATTTGGTTACATCACATGGTTTAAAACAATATAAAAAAAAAAATCTTGTTTATTGTTTATAATAAAATAAATTTGAAAAATTTACATATTTCTGTCACGTTTTAACATCTCAAAATAATATAATATAATCACGTAATCAAATTCCAACATTAAGGAAATTGTTGCTGATTTATGAAATCTTTAAACATTCTTAGCCTTGAATATAAATATATCAATGATTTACCAAGTTTTTTGTTATTAGTTCCAAAACATAAAATTCAATTAACATATCATACAAAAAGGTTAATTGGAGAAATTTTTTTTTGTAATTAAAATATTTGGGCGGCCACCATAAAATTCACGGTGCGGTGATTTAATTTTTTGTATAAATTTCTAACCTTCCGTGTACATAACTAATTACATAATTGCAGTTAATTATTTAATCTAAATGAATATCAGTGAGTCCTCGGAATAAATACTTTATAACATCAATACATCATTTTGATTTATTTTCTTAATCTCCGCGCATATTTATATAACTAACTATGAACATGTTGCTGTTTTAAATTTTTCTAGTTTTCAACTATTCCTATAGATTTTTTTAAATAAATAAAAACTTGAAATCTAGTCTAGCGACATTCCATAATATTTAGCGAAAGTGTATTTAGTTTTTTATAAATTTGGTTCTCGTCATCTATAAATTCGCGCGCTTATACTCCAAACACTATACACTCGTTTCTTATATTGGCTCTCTCGCTAATACATATTAATGATTTATTTTTGGTTTGCATTTAGAAATAGTTAGTTGACACTTGTTCAATATTGGGTAACAACAAATATTGATGGATGTGATTCTGTGAAAGTTAATTTATCCAGTTTATCTGCGTGTAAACAAGATTAATATGTACAATTAGATTTGGTTATGGTCAAAAGTGTCTTATTTATATTTGAATTAATTAACTACTTCGATTTAGTCTGAAATTTAAATCAACATAGATTTGTATGTGTATATGTATGAATGTTTGTTTACTCAATGTGAAAATGTTAATTACACTTTTAAATAGTTTACTGCACAAAATTCTGCGAAAGTAATAAGGAAGTGTAGTACTAATGGGTGAAATTATAGCTTTTGTTAATGATTTTATTTAAAATCCATTTTATCATACAACACATTTTCCAATTCTATTGTTCTATTCAAAATACGATTAAAAATTAAAATATTGTACTCGATGTGCGAAGTACTAAAGTATTTATTTATTTAATGGTATAATTAAATAATATCTAAATTAGAAACTCTATTAGATTAACATGGGTTGTTATCAATCCTATTTTAAATTTTTTGTAAGCTTTCAAAATACATACGTATCGGGCACCCGGGTATTTTTCGAAAGTTTTAACTGCACGAATACACGCGTGGTTGCTTCGGGTATTGTGAAAAAATTTATAAGCACACTGAAAATTTTCCGTTATTTATCTCTAATATAAATGGTTTAGAACTTGCCAACCGAATCACCTTTCTCTCCAAAATTGAGCGCAATGGATTGGGATGTTTCAGGTATCAAAATTTTTGGTTAATCATAATCTTTCGAATGTCGTGTGGTACTTTTCAAAAATGAAAATGGCGGCTCCAATATGGCATCTGAAATGTCGCTTAAAAATGGAACTAAGATTTGATTTATTATGTTCCCACAGTTTAGCTTTTCATTAATTTTTTGTTACATATTTAGCATTATTATTATTATTATTATTAAAATTGGTTGGAACCAATAAAGGTTCCACACTCAATGCCACAAGGACCCATGGTGCTAGCCCAGGATTCTATCACAACTCACAGACTATCTTAGCAAACAGTACTACCACCTTAGCAAATTGAATTAATTTAGGACAAGGGAGAGAAAGCATTCTATTCTTATATCGATAATTCTGCAATTAAATATCTGCGAATGAACCCCTTCAAAAGCCGGACAACTGCACACAAAGTGAATACGGCTGTCCTCCTCTTCAAGGCAGTCCTCATATATATCATCCTAAGCTAGCCCTAAGCGACGGACCTGATCCTTAAACCGACCTTGGGCCATAACGATTAAAGCCAGCATTCTTAACTGGTCTTCTAGTAAACATTCGATTTGGCTCACTAATAAAGTGCTTCGCTTTACGGCAGCCAGAATTAACAAGCCACTTCAGCCTTAACTCTTTGAGAGTGATGATTTTTGTAGCATTCTTACCGCGGGACCGACAAGTGAAAATTGCGACCCAACCTTGGGTAAGGAATCAGTGATCTCCTATAAAAACATAACCTTATTGTGCGAATAAACAAGATTAATGAAATGTTTACAGTCCTTGATAAGTTTGGAAATTGTGAAGGGTTATTGAATGAGTTGAGTACAACTGTACTATCCGTACAGAAACAAATATTTTGGTCATTAACAGTGAGATTTACAGCCCCAATGATATTATGTGTGAATGCTGTTAATTTCCCCTGAAAAACAGTGCAATGCGAACCCAGACTACCAAAGAATCTTAACTCAAATTGAAGACACTAAGTTCAGCCATCTGAAAAGGAGGCAAGGGACTCGAATATTTTTTTAAGAAATTGGTGAAAAAAACACCGAGAATAAATTGTTAAAGTTGAACTCAGACAATAACTTTTCATTACTACATCGATTTCTGGTATCAATGAATTGTAGTTATTGATAATCTACAAGTCTATGCTCCATAGTGGCACCCAAAGCATTCCACACCCAAATGCACCTTAAGCGAAACGCCGCAGAGCAAGCAGTACCAAGAATTAAGGTGTTCAACTGAGAGAAACACAGAATAGACTCCATAGAGAAGATTTTAATTTGACGATATAGGCCACCAAACAATGCAAGCGTATAACAGGATTGGTAAAATCAGCGATTTATAAATAAATATAACCATTTTGGGACTCAAGCCCCAGGATTTCCCAAAAGCTCTCTACACTGCCAAAATATTGTAGTAGATTTCTGAATTTTACAATCAAGGTTACAAATTTGGATTAAATAGATCTCCAAAATCGTTAAAAAATTGGGAATCTATGGTTAATACAAGTTTTACCTCTGTTTCATGTTTTAACGTGCCATCTCAAACAAAATTTCTCGATTACTCACGCCAAGTACAACTGGGTTTGTTTATATTGCTTTTCGTTTGTTTTATTCACGATCACGAGAATTCCTTTGCAAAACTAAAGGAATGGTTACAACAAAATGAATTCCTCATGTTAGAAGAAAGAGAAAAATGACTGAAGGTAATTTAAGAACCAAATATTTGAACCGATTTGACCCGGTACACTTATTTTTAATACTTACCATCACTAATCCAACAAAAATATTTGACGGCACACAATAGCAAAACGTACATTGAGTCGTTTAGAAGCAAACCGGTGTCTACTCCTTTTTCGAAAAAGTTAAGATGGGTTTTGTTCAATGGGTTAAAATTTACAATCTAAACTAACTTTGTTGTGCTAAAATCATTTTATTCCTTCGCAAATAATAATTAAAAACTACATTTGGTAACAAAACGATTCTATTCCAAGTATTACTTAGAAGCAAAATCGTTCTATTCTATTAGGCGTTGCAAATTTCGCCTATTCCTTTGTGTTTCTACTATTTTGGAAAACTAAGTAGCAAATAAAGCCTATTCCAACAGATTGCGCTAGTTTCTATTATTATAATACTTCTTACTTAAAGTAATACGATGCAATAATAGAATTTGATTTTAGTAGTGATCAGTGCTGTGTAATGAATCACTGTTAAGTACTAATTGAATAATTTATTGAGATCTTACACAAAATTAATGTATAAATAATAGAATTATCGAATATTGATATAGAAAAATTGAGGTGTGGCCAACACACGACTTTCTTTTACGAACAGAGAATTTTGAGAAATTTTATTTTTTTCTTAATTTTTGGAAACATTTTGTATTAAGTAGTTTTTTGTAAACCTTATAATTTTTAAGATATTTGCAAAACAAATTTTCTGGACCAAGGAAGTGGCCACTTCCGGTTAGCTGATTTGGAGTAAAATTCACTGGGACCTCCCAATTTATCAAAAAAGCTTAAATCTGAAGTTTCAGTTCGATTGATTAAACCATATGGGCTGTAGAGAGGACACAGACAGACTGACAAACTGACAGACTGACCGACTGACCGACTGACCGACTGACCGACTGACCGACTGACCGACTGACCGACTGACCGACTGACCGACTGACCGACTGACCGACTGACCGACTGACAGACTGACCGACTGACCGACTGACAGACTGACAGACTGACAGACTGACAGACTGACAGACTGACAGACTGACAGACTGACAGACTGACAGACTGACAGACTGACAGACTGACAGACTGACAGACTGACAGACTGACAGACTGACAGACTGACAGACTGACAGACTGACAGACTGACAGACTGACAGACTGACAGACTGACAGACTGACAGACTGACAGACTGACCGACTGACAGACTGATAGACTGACAGACTGACAGACTGACAGACAGACAGACACCATTTCGAAAACCACTTTTTCGGACTCAGGGGACCTCAAAACAAATAAATCTCTAAAAATCTCAAGGTCCAAAATTTTCATGATTACTATACTTTATTTTATAAGAGTGAAAGAAAGTAAAGAACCCTAATCCATACGAATCGTTCGTTAAGTAAAAGTTCTGCAAAATTATTTTTTGGAAATCGCACTCAACTCCCAAGGGCCAATATCGGCCATTGCCAACAATGATGACAAAGGTTTGGCTAGCATATAGAATAGGTTGCTCAATTAGCTAGCTAGAAAACCCTAATATATACGGATCGTTCGTTTAGTAAAAGTTTAGCACATGGAATAGGTCCCTTAATTACCTAGTTAGAAAACCCTAATCCATACGAATCGTTTGTTTAGTAAAAGTTCTGCGAAATTATTTTTTGGAAATCGCACTCAACAATGATGACAAAGGTTTGGCTAGCACATAGAATAGGTTGCTCAATTACCTAGTTAGAAACCCCTAATCCATACGAATCGTTCGTTTAGTAAAAGTTCGGCAAAATTATTTTTTGGAATCGCACTCAACTCCCAAGGGCCAATATCGGTTATTGCCAACAATGATGACAAAGGTTTGGCTAGCACATAGAATAGGTTGCTCAATTATCTAGCTAGAAAAACCCTAATATATACGGATCGTTCGCTTAGTAAAAGTTCTACGAAATTATTTTTGGAAATCGCACTCAACAATGATGAAAAGGTTCCGCTAGCACATGGAATAGGTCCCTTAATTACCTAGTTAGAAAACCCTAATCCATACGAATCGTTCGTTTAGTAAAAGTTTAGCACATAGAATAGGTCCCTTAATTACCTAGTTAGAAAACCCTAATCCATACGAATCGTTTGTTTAGTAAAAGTTCGGCAAAATTATTTTTTGAAAATCGCACTCAACTCCCAAGGGCCAATATCGGTTATTGCCAACAATGATGACAAAGGTTTGGCTAGCACATAGAATAGGTTGCTCAATTACCTAGTCAGAAAACCCTAATCCTTACGGATCGGTTGTTTAATAAAAGTTCTACGAAATTATTCTTTGGAAATCGCACTCAACAATGATGATAAAGATTTCGCTAGCACATGGAATAGGTCTCTTAATTACCTAGTTAAAATTGGGGTGTGGTCAACACACGCCTTTGTTTTACGAACACAGAATTTTGAGAAATTTTATTTTTTTCTTATTTTTTTTTTTTTAATTTTTATTTGTTTTTAATTTTTGGAAACATTTTGTATTAAGTTGTTTTTTGTAAACCTTATACTTTTTAAGATATTTGCAAAACAAATTTTCTGGACCAAGGGAGTGGCCACTTCCGGTTAGCCGATTTGGAGTAAAATTCACTGGAACCTCACAATTTATCAAGAAAGCTTAAATCTGAAGTTTCAGTTCGATTGATTAAACCATATGGGCTGTAGAGAGGACACAGACAGACTGACAGACTGACAGACTGACAGACTGACAGACTGGCAGACTGACAGACTGACAGACTGACAGACTGACAGACTGACAGACTGACAGACTGACAGACTGACAGACTGACAGACTGACAGACTGACAGACTGACAGACTGACAGACTGACAGACTGACAGACTGACAGACTGACAGACTGACAGACTGACAGACTGACAGACTGACAGACTGACAGACTGACAGACTGACAGACTGGACAGACTGACAGACTGACAGACTGACAGACTGACAGACTGACAGACTGACAGACTGACAGACTGACAGACTGACAGACTGACATACAGACAGACACCATTTCGAAACCCACTTTTTCGAACTCAAGGGACCTCAAAACAAATAAATCTCTAAAAATCTCAAGGTCCAAAATTTTCATGATTACTATACTTTTATTTTACTAGAGCAAAAGAAAGTAAAAATGGAGACCCAAAAAGGTAACGTTGGTTGTTACTTTTTAATTTGTTTCGTGTTTGATTTCATATTCATTTCAGATATTATGCTACAAAACTCCCTCGTATTATTAAATGCAATCACAAGGGCGGCGTATTTATATGTAAAGAAGTGAAAGGAAACGATGCACTTAATTTTGCTCATTCATTTTATGCCAATAAGACAAACGGGGCAATTGCCAATGGATAATCGGGGTGCGATCGAATAAGAATCAAATTTGAAGATAAAAGAAGGAATAAGAATCAAATTTGAAGATAAAAGAAGAAAAATAATTGAATTTATTAAATTATTCAAAATGTTAGAATTTCATTACTGTCGAGGTAGAATTGCAAGGCGACAATACCTTAGTGGTGACCTTTCCATATCAAAAATGTGGAAAATGTTTACTGAAGCTAATTCAAATTTGAATGTAAAACAATCTTAATTTCGAATGGTATTTCGAACCAAATTCAACATCAGTTTTAAATCACCTTCAACTGATATGTGCTCCACTTGTCTGCAATCAAAGGAAAATTTAAAAATAGAAATAAATACAGCAAACAAGCAAATGATTATGACGCAGCTACGTGTTCACAAGCTGCGTATAGTAAAGCGTTTTACGATCAACTAAAATCCGAAAATGACGGGTTGCTGACTATATCATTCGACTGCCAAAAGAACATGGTGCTACCTAAAATTCCGGATCAGGCGGCTTACTATAGTCGGCAACTTAATTTATATAATTTCGGAATGATAGTAGGCACAAGTCACTCAGAGCTGATAAAAAAAAATGTGTTTTTATACCATTGGACAGAAAATGTACACCAAAAGGGGTCCAATGAGATTGCATCGTGTGTTTATCATCGATTATGCAACACAAATTTTCAAAACCGACATACCGTTCATTTATTTGCAGATGGCTGCGCTGGTCAGAACAAAAACAGTACTATGGTCGGCATGCTATTCTATTGGCTAGTGTCACAAGCTCCCAGAAATATTAAGCGCGACGAACTAATATTTCCTATTGTTGGGTATTCCTTTATTCCACCAGACCGAAATTTTGCTCTATTGGAGAGAAAAATTAAAGCTAAACAAATTATAATTGGTGTTGAGGAATATATAAATATATACCGCGAACATGGTACAACCTTTGGTATTGGCCTAGATTGTCCAGTACTCGACTTTAAAACTGAAATATCAAACCACATTAAACCACCTGGAAGTTGGCATTTCAAATTTATGGAGTCCAAGAGGATAATAATTAGTCGCAAACAAATCGGTGCCTGTCTTATAAGAGGAGAACCTTTACAATCAATGCGACCAAACCAAATTCCGATAGGAGTGTCGGTTAAAAAAGATAAATTGATAGACATCGACAAGCTATTAAAAAAGCATTTCGGACAAGAGTGGGAGGAAAATCTTGCCTTATTGTTTTATAAAAATAGTATGAGTGCTGCGGGTGAAATTCCTGAATAACCAAATGAATCTTTAATATGTGAAGAATTTCCCGAGGTACAGGACCTTCGTGTATAAGTTTTGTTTTTGTTTAAACTGATTGTTTACTGATAATTTATAATTTTATAATTTTTAAATAAAAAAAACATGCAATTAAAAATGAATTACCAAAAATATATTATTTAAGATTTTACTGAGTGTACTAATTTATAAAGTACTGTTAATCTTTTATTCTTAAAATAAAGCTCTCTAGAAAATTCAAAAGCATTTTTAAAATATTTTTCTAAACTAAAAATCATAAGTCCTTCCATCTAGTCCAACGACTTTGTAGCAAAACGATTCTATTCCATTTTTATTTATTTAATTTAACCGAAATTAATCAATTTTGTTTTTAAAGCTCTTCAGAATATGATAATTTATTCAAATTTTGATAATTTCACATTTAAAAAATAGCAAAATCGTTAAAACTTTAGATGTAAAATAATTGTTGAGATTTATAGAAAATCAACTACGAGTAAACCTCGGAGTAGAAGATGGAGTAAACCTCGGTTTGCTTCTAAACGACTCATATGCCGTGTGCAATTTTCAATACTCAATCTCTATTTTGCGACCAAAATCGATGTTCAAGACTTCGATTTCCTTCTAAAAATATGAGATTGTTCATGAGATGGGGAATTGACATTATTGAATGTTCAACCAAATTGGTAAGTATTTAGTTAATTTTTTATGTAAATTTATTTTTTTATGACATATTTTATAATTTATCTATAATTATTTCATTGGTAAATCCAAGAAAGAGTCAATAGATATTACAACAATAATTGTATTGAATAAAACCAAAAGAGAGCTTAACCCTTTGCGGTTGTATTAAATTTGTACATAGATGTCATGCTGATCGGAATTAATTTTTATTGGTAATACCTTCTATTTGTAGCTTGTTACAGACCAAATATTTTTAAATTAATGTAAAACTAATACTTTTGTTTTAGTTTTAGAAAAGCTTAATTATTTTAGCGACATTATTCATTTTTAATATGATTTAATTCCGTGACTTTAATTTTTTAAAAATGAATTAAATCGGCGCGAAATTAATTAATTTTTTTAGGGAATAATGAGAGTGCTTTCGAGATTTTCCTTCAAAGCTTATTTTTCAAAATAACTCAATAGATTCCGGCAATTTTTGAAATGCAAAATATTTTTAGGCAGCAATGCTTTCGCTGATTTGGCTCACTCGATATTAGCGCCGTAATTTAATAAATAAATTGTTTTTATTTTTTCAATTGAAATCTCCATTTCCCAGAATTTATTATAAATAAATTGTTAATTTAAATTTTCGCCATTGCATACTTTTTCCACATTTTCCTGAATTTATTTAATAAAAGAGGCATTTTTGAAAGTTTGGCTGACCAGACCAGCGAAAGGTGTGCCTTTTAGGGCAATCATAATTAAGAATAGTACGCTTTAGTTTGAAAATCTGATACATTTTTAGAATATTCTCAATTTATAGAAAAATAAAGCATATTACGTTTATTGCATTTGCAACAAGGGAATTTTTAAGTCGAATTTGAATAAAATAATCTTTCAATATATTAGTCGCTTAAAAGGTTTATGCTAATGAAACTCTTCGTATTTCAAAAATAATCGCGCCTAAATACAATACTTTAAAAATTTACCAAAAACTCTTAATGTCAGATCGATGGACTACAAAATGATTTTTTTCAAAATACCAAACTTTCAACAAATTCGCGCTTGTTGTTATTTTCTAAAACTCAACAAATCAATAATAAAAATGTATAAAGTTTAACAAAAAAAAAAAAAATGTTCAATCAAATTGATTAATTCATAAATATAAATTGAAAACCACCTACTGGGTATAACGCAACCAACAATAAACAACATCACAATTCTCTTCATTTAAACAATTTACAACAAATAATAACAATCATTTAATTTAGGAATTGTTACGTAAATGCGCTGTTTATGTGTAGGATGGATAAGTAAAAAAATAAAAATTTGCTTACCTCTTGGCATTCCGCACGGTCCTTTTGTTCGGGAATTATCCAAAAAATCCAAATCATATTTACGTGCCTGCGGATATGTTAGGGCTACATGACAATTTATATATTGTATTAAATATAAAATTAGAATATTTATTATAAATAAGTTATTTAATTTTATTAATCCCATTTTGGAGATAGTATTGCATCCACATATACGCGCGCACAAACTAGCTATAGATAACGTTTTTTCAGTATATTTAATTATGCTATTAAATATTAGTTTCCAAAAAAAAAAAAAAAAATTAAATTTATTATTGCATTTTTACAAACAAAATTTGTTAAACAACGTGCGACAAGCTTACCACCCGCGAAGGTTTGCTTTTTTTTTAACAATATTTTCACTTTTCTTTATTTAACGGCGATTATTATATTTTATTTAGTTATTGTTATAAAAACTATAATTCCTATTATTATGTGAACTTTTTTACGTCATATACGACGATTGTTTAAATTAGATATAAAAACAAAACTTTCTTTTGAGATGAATGAATATCTTCTCTCGGTATTTCAATAATTTTTTAATTGATGGTTTCGTGTGCCATGTTTTTTTATAGAATTATGGTGTGTAAATCTGAAATGAAATAGAAAACTATTATTAGTTAATTGTGTTAATTAATGTTTACGCACGATTTTATTACATTTGACAGGGTCTTGTTAATTTATCGAAATATTTGATCAAAAAAATATTATTTTTCAGCGATATCTCTAGGTGATTTGTAGTATGATGTAGTTTTACTTACAATAGTTCTCGATAAAATCGCATTGATTTAGTTTCTAATCGATATTCATTAATCCAACGTGGTAAAAATTTCTGGTTGATAAATTTCTGCCAAATACTGGTTTACTCAATGAGGCAGAGAAACGATGCACAGAGGCCCAGAACTAGAAATTTGAATGATTTAAAAGGCGTTTGAGGGCAATTTTAAACCACAGTTTTATGCCAGAAACAAGTAAAGAAAACTAAAAACGTAATTGTCCAAATAGATATTTTTAGCAATGATAAATGTTTGAATTCAAATTATTTATTTATTTAACAGTGTTGTATTCGTTAAAGTAATAACGAAATATGCAAATAATAAAGAACTATACTATTACAAGACATATTTGACAGTATTGATAAATTACCGTAATTATATACATCCTGTAGGTCATGAAAAAGAAGGTGCAGGTGAATTTAGAGGCTGTTTGTCTCTCCAGAATGATTAGCCTGCTAATTATCCGGATATCAACCAAATTTGAGTGTGTGTGGAATATTTTAGGAAGGCAGATTAGATCTAGAGATAATGTTCCCAAAACAGTAAACCAGCAGAAATTAGCTCCACTTGAGGAATGGGATCTCATATCCCAAGTTGTGGTTAGAAATCGTATTCTTGCAAAGGTGATTCCAGCGAGATGAGGAAAAACTCGCTGTTAATGTTTTATAGTTTATTGCTGTATTGTGAAACCTGATAACCTAGCATTGTCGCCTGTCAAATTAGAATTGTCAGTTTTCCAAATTGCACCCAAAACCCGCATTTGTTTTTTTCTTTACAATATTACTTATTCAAATAAAACCGAACACTAATTGAATTTACTGTTGTAAATCGGTAGTAGTCGAATTCATATACGGTTTTACCTCAGACTCCGAAGCTTTTAAATGGGTTTGATGAAAAGTTTTGGGATTGTGTTTAAATGCGATTTAAAACGAAGTTTACCGCCTGAACCGTTTTAGGTTGCTGATTAAGAATTGTTGGCTCAAATTTTGAAATTTGAGATGGCGGATTCAATATGGCCGCTTTAACTGTTAGTTAACAATTGTTTCACAATTATTCGAAAGGTGTACAAACCATGTAGAAAAGTATTTTTGGGATCGCCAAATACGAACCTGAGGTCAGAACTGGTGCACTTTAGAGAGAAATACAGCTGATTTATTTATTTTTTTCTTCTTTCAATTTTGAGGTTAATTGTATTCAAATAAGCAATTTGACGATAAGTTCATATTCAGGGACCTCAAAATTCAAAAAATTACAAGAAATGTCTTTTTTTAATATTATATAGCAGTTATATTGATATTTCAACAATTTTGGCTATAAATTCAAAATGATCGTCTCAAAAACCCGCTACTTAAGGGTATCCGTTCACATGGCCGACAACCATTTCGCCGACCAGCCACTTCGCCGACAACTACATTGCCGACAAGAACTTTGGCTGACAGGCCAAATGGCCGACACAACCACATCGCCGACAAGACAGATGGCCGACACAACCACATCGCCGACAAGACAGATGGCTGACACAACCACATCGCCGACAAGACAGTTGGCCGACAAAACCATATCGCCGACAGGACAGATGGCCGACACACCACATCGCCGACAGAACAGATGGCCGACAACTACATCGCCGACCAGACAGATGGCCGACCACTAAATTCCAAAGGACACAACACCGTCGTCGACAAGACTTATGGCCAACACAACTATATTACCAACAGGACAGATGGCCGACACAACTACATCGCAGACAAGACAGATGGTCGACATAACCACATCGCAGACAAAATAGACAGCAGACACATCCACATCGCCGACAGGACAGATGACCGACAGGACAGATTGACCATCTGATGCAAATTAGTTGTCCAAACATGTGGCAGCTGCTACAAGTATTAGAAGAAGGAGTACCTTTTAGCGAATTGTTTCTGAGATGCAAAAATTACGCATGGAATTCAACTTGAACTAGCACAGGAATAAGTTATACAAAAATGAATGTATTATACATGGATGCATGGAGTAATGATTCATCGTGCCTATTTTGAAATGAGTTGACCAAAGAATCAAGGCAGCTTTATGCTTATTTGAGTACGGTATATTCCATCATTAACTCCTACTTCAAAGGGTATATCGAAATATTTGTTTAATTGAAAAGAGGAAAGTTACTATTCTTAGTATTACAAAATATTTATTTAAATCAAATTACAGTTTATTACAGTAATTTCTGTGACAAAACACCTTTTGATTTAAATGAGAGGCACCTAGTAATGACGGACCAAGGCTATGTCTATTTACTGAAGAATATGAGTCGATTACTCCAGAATGAAAATAGCTAGAGAACAATTCAATTATGGTTATTTGACCTTGATACATTTCCAACGTTGTTATGCTTAGTGCTTTAGGAAATGTTTAATCATTTTTTTATACCAAATAACTCCTCAAAAAGAAACCAAGAAGCACGGCCTCGAAAGTTTTAAGAAGTGGCTGGTAAACTGGTATAGTATCAGATTTGCAAAAACAGTGCGGAGAAGAAGATGGAGGTTGGGCAAAAATGGCATGATTAGAGGAATATCGCCATGTTCAGAATTTTTACTGAAACTGACAAAAATCAAATGAGGGTAAGGTTGGTTCTTGTACACGGTTTGGTGAGGTAAAACCTGTTTCTCGAGCGCAGCGTAATTGCGTAATTTTTTTATGTGTAGGAATTGTTAATTTAATCAAATGTAAGGTTAGTATCAAAATTCTTTTAAAATTTGTAAAATAAAATTTAGTAAAGTACTATCAAATTACAGATAAAGGATTGTTTTGAATATTACTCACTTTCATTCAAAACGGAAATACAGTATCTTAAGCATAATTCCGTAATGAATAATGAATTTTGCCTTATTTTGATTAGAATTTATGAAAATTAAGAATTCTACTAATGTTTACTAAAACAGGCTGGTCGAGTCTAACCATTGGTTAACCATTAAGCCAAGACCACGTAAACAAATTATTGCCAAATTTTGCAATATTTAAATGAAATTCAAGTCATTATTATAAAACAAGTAATTTTCTCGAAACATAATACATAATTATTAAGCAGCTTGAGAACAACCTTGCTGCTAATATACTTTTACAAAATGCAAGACGGAAGTTAAGTTTCAAATTTCAAGCTACCTAATTATGTACATACAAAAAATCGCATATGGCCTAAAATTAAAGTGACCTTTGAAAATAAAAAAAATTTCGCCCCAATTTATTTATGTACATATTTTAGTGAATTTTACGAAATATAAAATACATTTATATTTTAAATATTTATTTATTTATTATTTTAAAAAAAAGCTATATTTGTTTAAATATATAAATAAATTCCAAACCAAATATGTCAATCAATTAGCAAGCCAAAACTGTACATACGTACAATTTTGAAATAGCTTATTATTAAAAATAAATGTATGTATACATTATGAAATTTGTACATGGAATGAATTTGATATGCTTGCTAGAATTTTAAATTTATATTGTATGTGATGACTCAGGATGATTTATGTACTATATATTACTGTAATAATCCTCTAATAGTGCATAATACATAATTTTTCCTTTCATTCAACCAAAATCTTCATCGTTTATACATTATACCGTTAGATACAATTCAATTTCAAAACCAAAACCATACCAACAACCCAACATACAAACAAAAAAAAATTTAAATATGTATGCATATAATATTCTTGCAACATTGATCATGATTCGAATTACAATGAATTGTGGATTTTACTATATTTTCTGTTTTGGTTCAATGAACTTCCACATTGTATCAATTTCATTGAAAGTGAGATGAATCTCACACAGCGTATATATTCATCGTCGTAGATATGTAGAAATACCATTGAAAAAAAAAAATAATAAAAAACGCCACAACAAAAATTTCAAGTATGTATAACAACAAACAATGCAACAACAATTATAAGAAAATCATAATCATCTTATTTCTCATGGAAATTAATTTTTTCAAATTTTCAAGAAATTTAATAATAATAATAAGGTGTTATGTTGTCTGCTTCGTCGATATAAAAGAATCGTATATTTTGTGTATATGTTTATACTCGTTTAAACCAACCGATTGCTTTCCATGGTGAAGTTCATAAGTTCACAAACAATTAAATGCAAATAACAACAAAAAAAAACAAAAAAAAATTAAGAACAAGTGGAAAAATAAGAAAATCAAAGAAAGTCACGATAAATCATCATCGTCCGAAAAGGGCAGAGGTTCCCCATTTTTTGTCTTCATACACATATACATATATATGTAGGTAGATACTAAATCGCGTACAATCACGAAATGGTGTTATCATTTTGATTTTGGGCTCCAACATTTTTATTTTACACATAACTTTCATTTACTGTATAAATATGATAAAACCCGATTGAAAAACCATTGACAAAAATTTAACTCGAAAACCAGATCTATTTACACAAAAAAATGTGTAGAAATAACTTTCTTCCAAAACAATTAGTAACTATATATACAAAACAATTTCACTTTACTAATACCTTTTGTAAATTAACAAACTCGTCCAAACCGTAAACTTTTTTGCAATTTTTATTACACTTAACCATAATAAGAAAAAGCTATTTTCACTTTGTCGACATATTACTTAACAGTTAAAAAAAAACGGCGATGTCGCAAAAAAAATAACAAACGAAAATTTTGTGTAATGTGGCTACAATCACTATATACTCGTAGTAGTAGTATAATCGAAATAATCAAAACCGAACACTAAAACTTTCAATTCAAACTTTACCATACAAATTGAAAATGCAATCAAAACTGAATTGATGAAAAATGAAAATTTTACAAAATAAGGAAATGTTTTGTGTATTTAATACGTTGCGAACGAAACAACAAATTTTCATTTGATGTTAACCAATCCAAAAATATATTGGTAACTAGCTTGTTAGAAACATTAATATCTATGTATGAAATATATAAACATATGTTGTACAATTTAATATTTTAGTGCAGTGTAGACACGCAAGTTAGCAAACACTTTATACATATATCGTAAACTCAATTATGGTTTAGAAATATGTTTGTATGAACAAAATGCAATAAAATCAATTTTTGGGTGAATGTCCGTCCAGAAGTGTTAGTTTGGGAAATACACCTAAGTTAACAGAAAATAATTTTTTTTTATTATTTTTATAATGGGGTGAATATTAAATCTAAAAGGGTCACACTAGCTAAAATAATTAAAATATTTTGTTTTAGTCGTAAAACAAGCAATTCATAGACCTAATGGATCGTGATTATAGAAAATATGTCGCGAGGCTCAACCACGACAAGCTGATGAGAAGGTAAAGAGAAGGTAAATTTGATTTACCTAGGAGAGATTTTCAACAATTGTAGAAGACTTGTGCACAACTTCGATTCAGAAGCTTAATGTAAAATTGTATTCTTCTGCACCGTATCTTCGATACGCGATTTTAACAAAATGTAGAACGCATAGAAATAACTCTTAAGGCAAATCGACTAGAACTGTGTTTTTGCTAAAATTAAGAATAAAAACATGTTTGGCCTCCTAGCTTTAGAATATTACAAATACCCCAAGTCATTGTTCAAAATTGTCTATACATTACGTTACGATTATAACGTTTTCATCATTATCATGAACCAAAAATTCTTTGTTATGTCTTCTGGCCCATTTTGGTTGTTCTACGACCAAAGCGTGGTTTAAATTAATTATTTGTGGTCGGTAGCGATTATTATTAAAGGGTTCACCTGCTTTGAGAAGCAATTGAACCTTGAAGCCGATCAATTATGTACAAAAGTTCTTTCTTTCTTAACGTTGAAGCAACATTTCACTGATGACTTTTCGATTTTCCATTTGTCTTTCGTTTAGTTGACATGGCACCCATTTTCCTTCCTTTAAGATCTTTTCCATTGGATGTAAATTGTTTACTGAGCAACGCTTACTTGCGTCTTGATCCAATAATACTTGCAGTTGTTGGGTTTCAAACTTTTCCGGTTGACCTTGACATTCTTTGCCTTTCATTTGAAAATCGCCACTTTTGAAGCGTTTAAACCAGCTTTCAATTAGTATCTTGAGAAGGATCGTATGCACCATGTGCTTCCCGAAGAATACGAAAACTTTCATCAGCACTCTTCTTCGAAATGAAGCTGTTGTTTTTGGGATGAAATTCGACATTTTAGCTGTAATAAGAACAACTTACAAAAATTTGACAGATAAAGTTTTAAAGCTTGCTATCATGAAACAAAATGACGTACATGTATCTTTCGATTCGCCTATTTATTCACACATTTGAGAACATGGAAGATACACGTTTCTTTGAAAGAAAAGTTGATTTTAAACGACTTGAAAATAACAAAAAATGGGGTTTCTGTAATAAAATATCCTAAAGAAGCATTTGTAAAAGAATTTTTACAGATTAGTTCCAGAGTCACGCACATTTCCACGTATATACATGCACATTTCGTCGTATATGCTTGTAAATATGCAAATCTCTTCGGAAATGGTAAATCACATATTCTTAAATACAATTAGCAGAGACACATTTCCCTACTAAGGAAAAACTTCAGATTGAGTAAAAGTAGGTGGAAAAAATTTCTCTTACAAGAAAATATCAATGTTTCCATGGTTTTGAGATAATCAAAATTAATATCAAGGTTCCTTTCGTAATGTGTTTTTTATGCATATGACTCCTAAAAAATGGAGTGTTCTTACAGAAGCAAAAAATATAACCCAGCGTTTTAATGTTTTTGGGCATACTAAAATTTGTATTTAAACTTGTTCAAACCAATAATCGCGTCTTAAATGTATCTTACAAATCAATGAAATAAAATCTACGGCCAACGCTTATTCAAAGTCTCTCATCGCGATCCTGTACGGATAACTCTTCTAGACCTGGAAATAAATAGACATACCCGAATTGTTTTTTTTTATGTAGAACTCAACTCAAACATGGAAGATTGAAATTTCAGCCAGAAATCGAAGATATTTTCCACTCGCTGGCACAAGAATTGTACGTTTATGAAGCTGAAGCAACAGGAAGAATCCCAGATAATCTTTTGTTTATTTCTATGTTTTTTTTTAAATAAGCTAACTGAAAATGTCACAATAGCTTTCAGGAAAATATTTAAAAACTGAAACTTAATAACTGAGTTATCTCCACTCATAACTCAAAATGGAAAGCACAAATGGATATGAAATAAATTTGAACAAAACAAAAAAAAATAAAAATGTCACTTTCATTAGACATAAAATCTCTTGCATTTTTTCAAACAGTATCCACGTTACCGTTTCAAATTCTATATATTTTAAGCAACAGCTCATTCATAATAGAATGCAAATCAAGAGGTGAAATAAAATTATAAAACACGGATAATCCGAGCCCCGTCTTTGAGCATACGATTTTCTCCAGCAACCATCGACATGCTATCTCCGCATGCTTAGGCTGCAACTCTGCGCACTTGTAGAAATTTCACAGTATAAAGATGGCCTATTGTTACTCGTCACGCCTGTTAAGAAAAAGGGCGAACTGATTTCATACGAAATTTATATGTATAGAAAGATATCCTTAGAATAAAATTGTGGCTTCCCTTAAATGCACCATATAGTAGCTTTCCCGGTAAATAGCCTAATATTGAATAGAATAGGCTAATATGGTATTCCTGTTTAGTTTGCTTCAGTACATAGCTCTGATTTTATACAGAATGTTTCTTTGGCGTCGTTCGTTCGTTCAGACTGTATGTAAATTAGCAACTGTGTGCCTGGGCCTTCCCTGTTCCAACCCACCAGTCCTACCTAAGCCATTTTACCATCGGATATTGTTCACCTAGCAAAGGTTTATTTAGGTATTCGTTGCGCTAACTTCTACAAATTATACAGACAAAGAAACTGTAGAAGTTGTAGGAGGTATGTTATGAGAAAATTGGGGTCGAACCGATGACCTTTGCAAATTAATGCCGACCCGCTATCGTCTAATTAATGTTAGCTTGCCAAATAGACTTTGAGCACATAAATTACAGCAGTGTCGGAGCAGGAGCTAGAGCGGAGTTGAACCGGAGCCGATCTATAAATTTCAGGAGTCAGAGCCGAAGCCGAACATTTTTCCTCAGACTCCACAGCCCTGGCAAAAAGTAAATTTTTGTTTTATAATCTTCTTGAAAATCAATACCACGCCTTCGACCGTTATTGGGTGGTTTTAAATTTCTAACCCAGTGTCAAAAGCTAAACAGACCAAAGTTCGGAAAAAGCTCCTTAAATTTTTCTAATGAGAAAAAATTGCTAAGAATCCGGTAGGCTTTAAGTACTTAAAAATAATGAATAAATAAAGTTAGGTTAGTTTTCCTTGAGGAGAGAAATTTTAAAGTTTCCTAAAAAAGTGCTGGTGGTTTATTGGGTGTGTAAATATGACTCCGCCCTTTCTCAATTGGTGTCGTTATTTTTAGTGCTTACGTAAACTATAAATGCGCAATACTTGTATTCTATAGTACTTGGTGTCAGCTATCAAACGCAGTATACGACATTTGGTTGAAGTGTAAACATATAGTATTTTTAACTCTTTCAAAATGTCGAATTTTATTCCAAATAAACATCATTTGCGGGAAGTTTTATTACATTATTTTATTGCAAAGAAAAGTACAGCGGAAACTTATAGTTTGCTTGTGGAAATTTACGGTGAGCATGCTCCATCGAATACAACGTGCAGAGAATGGTTTCGACGATTTCAAAATGATGATTTTGGCATTGAAGATAAAGAGCATGGAAAACCACTCAAAAAATTTGAAAATGCTGAATTGGAACTGTTATTGGCTGAAGATTCTTCTCAAATACAATCAGAATTGCCTGTAGTAGTAAATGTTGATCGATCAACTGTTGCAAAACGTTTACAAACAATCAGAAAGGTGTGGTATATTATGAACCGCTGGAATCAGGTGAAACTATCAATGGCGATGTGTACCGACGACAACAAATACGTTTGAATGGGTGAATAGACACAACAAATTCATTCGTGTCACACACAATTGAACCATTAAAATACGGCGATGTAGAACAAATTGCTTATCATTGGGTATCAGCACACACATATACTCAGATAATGGTACCAACTTCGTGGGCGCCAATAAGATTCTTTAGAAAAACTTTAACAAAATAATGAAATGTTTCTTTCCAGAAATTTTATTACATGGCATTTCAATCCTCCCAGTGCCCCTAGTTTTGGTGGTCTGTGGGAAAGCACAGTTAAATCTATGAAATTCCATCTTAAGAGAATCATAGGTGCTAGCATTCTTACTATGGAAGAAATGAACAATGTTCGACAAAGGAGGAGAAGCATTTATTTGTCGAGCGCAGGTTGTGATTGTTGAAATTTATGTTTAATGTTTTTGTTGAGTTTGCATAAATTTAGCTTTTTTTGGGCAACTAAAAAAGTTCACCGGTTGATTTTCTTTATAATTGGTACATTTATAACTAGATTGTTTTTTAGCTTCTTCTAATTTGATGAGCGGGCAGTTTATAATTCTATGATTTTCTTAACGTACACGATATTAAAATAAATGTCCAAAAAGTTCACAATTGCTGCATCAAGATTTTTTTAATGATGCAGTTGTAATTGCACGTGGAACTGAACGCAATGTGCCAATTCCAATAGAGGTAGACATTAAATCGGCTTCGCTTGCAAAAGAGTATATTTCATCGCAAGTTAATGATTTCTCAATTATATGTGAGCTGGAAATCGAACCGGCCAATGCTGTGAGTTTATTACCATCAACGGTTTTAGAGGATCATATTACTTGTAATAAAGATTCCGTTGCACTTAGTTCTGCAGGTGATGATACGACAAATCCCGTTCAAATTGATCCACTTTCATGTTTGGATAATAATGACGAAGAAATGCTTTTAGATGTACCCATTTATGGCAACATGGATGAGGGAATAAAACGACAACGGATTGTCGATTCCAGTAGATGGAAAAAGAACAAAAATAGAATGCTTCGATTGGAAGGAAAATCATACTTAGGCTACTCTAGAAAAGATGGAAAGGTCAATCAAGATACACCTAGGAGCGAGCGTAAACTAGGACCCACATGTAAATCAACCAAATGTGTTATTTCTAGAGAGAGGCAGTGTGAATTATTCGATGAAAATCTATATTCGAAACATTCTGGTCTATAACTGATTTTACTCAAAGTGAAATATTTGTTTGTAGTCACACCGAACTTAAAGTGACAAAGAAAATACAGACTGAACAAGATTCACGTAGAAAAAATTCCATATTTTATTATCTACCAAGTAAGGGAGGTAGGAAGCCAGTTTGCAAGAACATGTTTCTTAGTACCTTATCGCTAGGGTCTTCAAAGTTGGGTAAAATCCGTTCAAAGTTGGGTAAAATCAGGTAAACCAAAACATAATTTGTCGTCCTCTGCTTTGGTAGCCAACGCAAATAAAAAAGATCGCACGTTACGAAGACGAAATACATCACGAAAAATCGTGTTTCTCAACAGTTTTTTTCGAAAAACTACCGAAACTTCCATCTCACTATAGTCGGCAGAATTCATCAAAAGTATTCCTTGAGCATAGTTTCGACTCAATACAAAATGTATTCAATTTTTATATTCAAGTATGCCGGGCTCAAAATGAGTTGTCTGTATCCATAACCGTTTTCAAACAAGAAATGGATATACGCAATATCGCACTTTTTACTTTAAGAAAAGATCGATGTGACACCTGCTGGCAATACGAAATTAAACAAATTTCGTTGGAAACTTATGAAGACCATCTACGGAAAAAGAACAGGGCCCAGGAACAGAAGGCCGAAGATAAAGAAATGGCAAAAAGTGGTTCGTGCATAATTCTCACAATGGACTTACAGTCTGTTAAAGTATGTCCGTCGTTACAGGTTAGCGCAGTTTTTTTACAAAACGAAACTAACCAATCACAATTTTACTGTGTATAATTTACAATCGCTGCAAGCTACGTGCTATTGGTTCACAGAAATTGATACCGAACTAGATGCATCAACCTTTGGGACATTTTGTATAATTGATTATTTGGAAAGACATTGTGTAGAAAAAAACTTGCCTATCATTATATATTCCGATGGTTGCACGTACCAAAATCGGAACGCAATTTTGTCAAACGCTATACTTCAATTCTCTACGAAGTACAAGATAGCAGTTACACAAAAGTTTTTAGAAAAGGGTCACACTCAAATGGAGTGTGACTCTGTTCACAGTGCGATCGAACGTAAACTGAAAAATAAAGATAATAAGCTACCTTATGAATATATTCAAGCATCACGAAGTGCTCGGATAAAGCCAGAGCCGTACGAGGTAATTTCTCTCGAGTATACATTTTTTAAAGACTATACCAACAACGTAGTATACAAATCTATTCGACCAGGCCGGAAAGCAGGAGATCCGGTCGTGACTAACCTCCGATGTTTGCACTATGAGGGCGATATCATTCAATACAAATTAAACTACGATGAAGCCTGGAAAGTTCTTCCAGTACGTCCAAAAGCAATCACATACGTCGAACCAAAACATCTATACACTAAGCCGATTCCACTGTCACTTGTAAAGTGGAGACATTTACAAGAATTAAAAGCTGTGATTCCAAAAGAATGTCATTCTTTTTATGATAACATTGTTCATGAATGACTAAACAAATTTAACTAGATGTACCTATTTTAATATGGCATGACCTTAGAATGGTAAACAATAGCCGAACCTTATTATTCTTTCTAAGGTCACGTTAGTTCTGTGCGATATCTTATTAATTATTTTTGTTATGAGACTATAAGACTTTGTTGATGAATTTTTAAGTCTATAATGTTAAACTTTCTATTGAATTGTTATTTTTATATTTATCTTACTTTTGTTTTTATGCTAAGTTATTTAATTTTGTTTATCTGTTTAATGCTAAGTACAGGAAGAAAATACGAACTGTAACGTTGGATTAAATAAAGAAAAATTACATAAAAAATTATATTTCTATATAATCTTTTTCCTCCTATTCTATAGAAATACGTAAAAAAAATCCTATCATTTCTATATTGACTGATAAATATCTTCTATCAGATATATTTCCACTAGGTTTAATAATTTATCAGAAATGTTTTTAAAACTAGCAAATGTTATTAAAACTTAAAACTTCGTGAATATAACATTTTTCATTTAATACAATATTTCAAAAGTTATTACGTTTTTAGTGTCTCCTGTAAAATTCATATTTTGGATGATTGGAGGTATTGGTCCTTAATGAACGAAATGTATTTTATTTTAACAATAAAAGGCGGAGTCATATTCACACACCCAATACTTTCGGCTAAAAATTAAAAAACGGGTGGTTAAAGTGTTAGTAAGAAATTCAATCACCGCTGGTACGTTTATTTAATAAATATCGTATAGATGCCATGAACAGCACCATTGGCACAGAATTGGCTTTGACTTTCAAGTCAGCCGAATATATTTAATTTTCTAAATATATATTTTTGAAAATTATTGTTTGAAAAAAATTAATTTTAAAGATTCTGAGTTGCGTAAAATGGGAACATGCATCAGCTGTGGATCACTGAAGTGCCGTTTCGAGTGTTTCAAAAATCGTGGAAATATGGTATCCTGCAAATAATAACGAAAATCCAAGTCTTGGCTGAATTATCAGGACATCGCTGTTACATCTTTTACTATAAAGATATTCATACCTCATTTTGCACAATCTGCTATAAATGAGCTTTAGCTCAAAGTGGATTGTGTAAGTGGGATTGGTATACAAATTAAATTTGTTTGTGACTAGTAAATAAATAAATACAATTTTTCAAATCGTCTACTAAATTGTCATATAAAAAAAGTTACATATGGGTGCCTTTGCCAAATACGTACTGGTAATTTAAGCCAATATACAATATACACAAAGAAGATTATAAGATTAAACTTGATTGGAAACTTTTAACAAATGTTTTTCACAAATATTTTTTAGTGATCACGAGCTTTTTTGAGGTAGGCGAAATTATAAGTTAAAGCAATTATTGAATTTGATAAGCCCGATTAAAAATAAAATTTAAGTTTCAATATTCTTCTAAAAGGTAATGAAAAGCTTAACAAATTTCTAGAAAAACTATTTTAACATAATTAGCTAATTTTAAGTCTCACCAGATTTTTCAAGCTTTCAGATACTTGGATTTGATGGCTAATTGATCTGATTTTTATGATCATAACAGTAATATTTTAGCATCAATTTTTTACTTCAGTGCTTAAATTCACTCAAAAAAAAGAAAAAAAAAGTTGTTGGTCACACTTATTTACAATTTGAAAATACCACACACACACTTAGTAACACTTTCTCGTCATTATTATTATAGAAGATGTGCCAAAATATTATTAGAAATTTCATAAAATCCGCCAATTTCGATAAAATGATCAACAAAACATTTCAACCAAAAAACAATATTCATACGTATTTTAGTTTTTATAATAAAGCAGAACAAAACTTTCTATACGAAAACAACTTCAAAATTTCTTAAGTGTCATATAACGGAAAAAATTTCTTGTATTTATCGTATTTTTAACCATTCCCAAAAGCAAAAACAAAACTGTGGTTTTATTCGGAATTGTTATTTATTTAAGTATTTTTAATTTAACGTTTTTATGATTATTGTCAATGCGTAAGGTTTAAGAAAGCGCGTGCACGTGTTTTTATGGTTGGCTAAGCGGTTTTAATGTTTTTTTTTTTAAACAACAAGTGGATTTAATTATAATTGAACGATGTTTATACTGTCTTTTATTAGTACTTCTAAGATGAGTTCTGGTCTATATGACTTTTGATGCTGTTAACGCTTCTATTATAAACTATTGATATTCCTGTTCAACTCCTTGTTAAACTAAGAATATACGTAGGTTTAAAATATATACGTATAAAAATTCCTAAGACATTAGCAATCATTGTCGCAATATTTTATCCTCTTATATTCTCCACCAACGTAATTTTTATGTACATACATTCTATTTTTATTTTTTTTTTCTTTATAAATAAATCTTATCCATAACTAAAATAATTATAAAAAATATGTCTTTTTATAATATCTATAATTTATCGTGGTCGCATATCAAAAGAAACACAACAACAATTTTATTATGTATGTGTAAGACATACTGTCAGGTGAATATAATTTTTCTCTTGACTCAACCGCCTTCTAACCTTCAATTATTTAGAGTTTTGGCACACAAAATTAAATTACAATTAATAATTTTATTATGTATACAGTAAACCATAAAAAATATTTAGTTGCTGCTTGCTTATAATGTAACGTTAATAATTAAGTTTGATTTTAATTTTAATTAAGGACTCATTTTTTCATATACACACGCAGCACGCGTAAGTGAACCAGTAAAAAATTTTAAACAGATAGTGATATTTTTTGAAACATGTCAATTCTTTTACAACAGGCAAAAAATTAATTTTTGAAATATACGACCAAGATATACATGATCCTAAAGTACACTTGTAATGTCTTCATAAAATCTGCAGCAAACTGTTGCTAAAATTGTTGTGAAAAAAATGAGTTAAATTCAAAATCAAAAGAGTAGTAGTTAATTTTGAAATAGAAAACCCATTCGATTTTAATAAGCGCAAAATCGATATGAACCATCGAGGTAAACCATATTTTCATTCGTATGAATGCTAACTGGTATTTAAGTGATTGTTAACATAGATGTTAGGAACATAAGATAACATAGTACTTGCGAAGAAACCTCGCAAATATAAACAGCGTGTACCAACTTCCACCTGTTTATTTAGTATTCACTAATAAAATAACATCCAGTTAATCCAGTTAATAGATCACTGGACGAATGCAAACGTTAAACAAAATGTTTGGTTGGTTAATAAAATTGCTAACTTTTAACAAAATCGAAAGTTAAAATCACAAATATCATTCTCGTAATAAAGCCCGCATTGGTGTTAGGAATTTTTTTTAAAATAATGTTCGCGCATTTTATTTATTTTGTTATTTGGAAGTAGAGCCAGTCCACTAAAGAAACGAACAGTGGCGTAACTATAAATTTCAGCAAAATTTTTCTTGAGCCCTAAAAATGCTTCTTGTACCTAAGAACAAGTAAAGCTTTTAGTTAAAACTTATTTCTTCCTTTTGTCCAGCCTCGCATTAATTAAAACATAGTACGAAACAATGGCCTTACGATGCAATGCCATGACGATTTCTAAATATATTGATTAAGCTTCATAAACGTCGAAAGTAATTTGGAAAATATCAAGAATTTCGAAATAATCTCAAAAATGTCGAACTTTCAGAAGTATCTTGAATATTCTAGAAAGTTCGCAAATGTCAAATTATTCGTAAGTGTGTAAAATTAAAGGAAATCCTATAATTACGAAACGAATAATTTTGAATAATCTAGGAAAGTGGAGCAACATCGAAATCTCGAAAATCTACTAAGTACACTATTCAGATTTGTATGCGTAACTTTGCAAGTTTCCACAACTCGAAGCTAAGTGCAGAAGATTGCCAAACAAAATCCGAATAAATTTGAAAATTTTAAAAAATCTCGAATAATCCTAGAAATGCCAAAAAACTTTAGAAATCTAGTATAAAACGCGGAACAGTCTCGATTAACTCAGAAAAAATCGAATAATTTCTATATTATGTGAATCCCGATTGATCTGGAACAATTTCAATAATACAGATATTAACGAATAATTTCGGAAAGCCTGTAAAAATCTATTACCCACGAAACTCTCGATGAATTGTAGTTTAATGTTACTAATACTATAACTAAGCAAAATACTACTAATCAAGTTAAGGCTACGCTCAACAAAACGATATGTAATAATATTGGACCCTCAAATAGTATCGGATAATATCATAAATATCGAATAATCATATTCTTTGAATAGTCTCTATGATTATCGAGTAACATCGAACTATCAATTACACCCCACAATCTCAAACATACTCGAATAACCTCACAAACGAGGAAATCAGAGGCAACGCGATTTGAAACAGAAGAACCCCGCTGAAACCAACCAAAGAAAAAAACACTATCACTAATTGCAAAACTAATTTAGAATTTACGATCTCCTTATATTTAAAATAGTTTTTCAAAATAAACTGGATTTACCGGATTCAATCTTTTGCAAATCAAATTTAACCATTTCTAATTAAAACTTTATTTGTAAAAGGTTGAATTTGTTTGGTAAAGGGCTTAATTTGATGATTGAATTTAAAGTGCAAAACACATTTAGCTAGAACTTTGGGTTTTTGGATTCTGTTGGGTGATTTTGGATTTTTTGTCTGGGCGATTGGTCATATACTTTTGGAGAATAATCCGCCGAAATTGTCGAGTCTTTTTTCATTTTTGATATTTTGGGCAATTTTGGTTAATGAACAATCACCCAAACAATTTTTGAACACACTGTAGGACTATTCTTTCTTTCCTTCGTATACCGCAATTTCCTTTCTTTGTATTGCTTTGAAGGATTTACCTTTCCAAATTTTAAATTACTAGAGCCCTCATTTCTCAGGTTCCAATAAAATTATAAATTCATATTACCCAAATCCTTGTGTTACGCAATCAATGTATATCTATGCTGGGTGCGTTGCAATCGATGTGATACAATATTAAACAATATTCCAACGTTTTGTAATCTATCACTCTATTGGGACATAATGCCAGTGGCGAAATCGCTACCATTTTATGTGCACTATTTTAGACTCTTCAGCCTCGTTTCACTGTAACAGTTTCTCTCACGAAAGTACCCTTACGTTAGTCATCTCGATGTTAGAGTCATGAAAGTATGATGTTTACACGCTTGCGGTTGTAGCGGCAGCTAGTATGGCCAACACTGAGCTAATTGCAGCCTGTTTTGTATTCACGATGACAGCAGAAGCTTTAGTTCTGTAATAGTCGCAAGAATACTCTCAACTTTAGCTCCAGGGGGTTATCCCCCGCCCCCCCCCCTTTCACATATCATACAATCATTACAGGGTTAAGTGTCGATCGACAAAGTAAACAAAATCATTTATAATTCGAATAAGGAAAACAATCAATACCTGTTAATCCTATAGCAATAGGTATAATACACGTAACCTATTTTAGACCCAAAGCGGCATAATATTAACCGTGTTTTTTATAGATATGTGTAAACCTTTTTGCCAGATTAAATCGAAATTACCTAGATTACCTAAGCGAAGTTAATTATACTGTTTAAAAGACGATCAGGTCGATCTTGAACTATTCTATCTATAATAACAAGATTACCATATTGGCATTATTAAATATTCACGAAGATGTACTTATTTCAATATAGATGGTGACCTCGATGAATTGGCCTTAGTGGCACGAAGAATCAACATAAAATTATAAAAAAATTAAATTGAATTCAAATAAATTCGTAATTTCTAAAAGGAAATAATTAAGGAAATTATTTTTTATTTAATAACCCCCCCCCCCCCCCCACTTAAAAATAATGTCACGAAAGTTTTCTTTTATCTAACAGAATTTTTAATTACATATATAAATGATACTGGATTATCAGTCATCCATAGCTCCGTCGTGATTGCAGGATCTCGATGAATTGAAATGTAATTTTTGTTAGCGTTTTTGTATGTTAATGATATGTTTAAGGTAACTTGAAGTCAGGAATTTCCGACTGAATTGATTTAGGCTATTATATAGTTAGCGTTTTAGTTACCTAACTGCTTCATCGAGTGTTCCAGCCCTCTTCAGCAAGACTTGATTAATTAGCTTATTGACATAATATTTTTCTTCTCCTTTCGCTGGTGCTACAGAGAACGCCGGATACGGTGACCGAATATTTTTTGTGCTGTCAATGTCCAAGACTCACGTAAGCTTAATACAAAAAGTTTTCCCATCATAGAACACCAATTTCGACACCGCAAAGCATATCAGGCCAGCTCATCCACTTTCCCAGAAATAATTTATAAATATGCGGTCACATCTGGTCTTGGTGCAATTACACTATTTCGCTAAAATATTTACGGTAAAGAACTGAGGAAAGTTATAGGTAATTTTGGCTGCAGGAAATAACTCCCCAAACCATAAGTGAAATAAGTCCCCAACGTTATACTGAAACTGAAAATTTACTAAAACGAAATAAATCTACAAAACTGGTGAGTTATCTAAATTTTTTGTGGGAGTTGTCGCATTTCTTAATTTGGGAACTTCATTATGAAATAGGTTACCAAATATCGGATAACACCACAAAAATTATTTGTGGCTATTTCTTTGTTCAATTTTCTGGAATATGGCTATTTAATTTTAAAATTAGAATGAAAATCTTCATGCTCCAGATAATTTCAAAACTAAATCTTCATTTTCTAGAATTTCAAACGCTACGCTGCAGGAAATTTACCTTTTCCAGATTATTTCAAAATTACAACTTCATTTTCCAAAATATAACTTCTTGGAGTACATACATGAAATTGAATGACAATTTGGAGATTTATTTAATTTTTGTGGAGAATATTGGCATTTCTAAATTTGGGAATTAATTTCATAGTTCAATAAATTCCCAATAGTGGAGAATTACTTTCTTCACCCTTTAAATTTAGTTTAATGTAATTTCAGTAGTCACTTTTACAATTAGGGTCAAGGTATCATACATAAAAATTCTTTGTATGAATGAAATCTTCAGTGCACGATTCTGCGTACGGTGTTCTCTTAACAATTAGTACCGTATGCGGGAATTTAGCAATAAATAAAGTGAATTTCTATGCCTAATTAGGGAAATAGTCCATAAAATATGTAAGTATGTATATGTACAATTGAATATCATATACACTTCTTTCTAAAATTTCAATCCAACAGATCATAAAAAAGAAAAACATAAATAACTGGCAGACATGCTAATTTTATTTTGATGGTGTTTTTTAATCTGGCGTTAAATTTAAATAAATCACACTCGCACATAAAAATATAATATGCCTTTAAGAAAGTTGTAAGAAAATTTTACTTGTGAATAATTGAGTATGTAAATGTACAAGAAAACCCGTCACGATACACATAATTTGATTTAGGTATCCGTAAATGTAATAGTTACATGTGTATATTGTATATATACAACAACAACCACATTTCATAACTTTAGAGATTTAAAACTATTAGGTATTTATGGTATGTACTCGTAAATAGTTTTGTTTAAAGCACTTGTTCTTTTTATTACTAATATTTACGAGATGCTAAACAAAATCATAAACTTAATTAGAAAAACATAATGTTTAATTTGTCGGTAATCAACGTTTGTTTATTATCTATCTAAATTGCGATATTGTTCTATATCATTTCAAAAAGGTTCAGTTCTAAATTGGAACAGACTAATTAGAAATATGTATATAATTAGAAAGTTTAATTATTGAAGCTCTATTTAAGAACAAAAAAATGTTATGGGGTTATTTGATTATAGGTTTTGAATTTTCCATTAAGCTAAATCCACATGAGATTAAATTGATCTAAACGAAATTAGCACACAATGAATTGGCAATTTTTTCCCCATCAAGTTGAATGAATGAATCGGTCACATATGCTTTTAAAAACCGCATAACCATTAATTTCATCAATCATTTTTGTCAGTGCGATTTCTTAACAAAGTGATTTTTACCAAAATCATATGTTAAATAAAATGATTCGGGTGAAAGTTGTCGATAAAAAAAATTATTTTTGATGCGTCTTACCTATACATAACCATCATAAGCGTATATATTTATTTCGTTACAGTAGCGCATTGTTGCAGTTCATTGAATAAGATAAACATACCATAAAATATCTAATTAATCAAATAATAAAATATAGAAATTAATTTTGTCTTATCATTTCCTGCATGTACACAATGCGCATATATTTATGTAACAAATTATAATCTATAGCTGACTCTCAAAGACCACCCGACTTAAATGTAAGTACATGTACATATAGTTTTAAGGTATAAATAAACAAATTACAATGAGATTTTTATCTATGACACCGTGTAACCATTTTATATTCTTATAAAATCAAAAGAATTTTTTTATATAATTTTATTATGTCTTAAAGAAAGATCTTTGTGCAAATTGCAAAATAATTTTATTTCTTGTGTAGCACAGTTGAGAAATAAATACTATCTGCTCTAGAAATTCAAAAATAAGATTTATTGAAATAAATATAAAGATTAAAGATGTTGTTGGGAAATTGTCTGAACTATATATTTAAGTATGTATGGTATAAATCTTAAACTTAACCTTCTAAAATGACATTATTCATTTACTATAAATTTTGAAATTAAAAACTTGTTTGCCATTGAAGTGGGTAGATATATGTATGTAAATAATGCAACTTGTTTGTCACACCTTATACTCATTCATAAAATATTTAGGAATTTCAAATATCTATCTCCTGTACAGTAGAATTAAAGAATTTAAGAAGCATTGTTTCCTAACAAGTGTTTCTAATTTAAGGTGATAACTATATCGATTATAAAACCAATCGTTTGTTAAGAATCAATAAGCTACTAGTACAATAAAACACGATTAGCTAACATTGACATTGGCATACTTCTAATAAATTTCAAAATTGACTAAATCCGTTTTGCTGACCCGCATATAAATGTATGCTTGGTGAGGCAACGTAATGCTGCAGAAGTGCTTTTCTGCTCAATTCCTTGATTCATTTTACGAGATTTCTGAAAAAATGGATAAACCAAAAGTAGAATGGAAAATGCCGCTGCGATGGATGTCCGAAACACACTTCAAAGCTGGTAAGAATAAATTTCAGTTAATGGATGCAATTCCTTTATTGATTAACACAATCACCTATTCTATTGAAAACTTCTCAACCAGGTAATTAAATTTTCAATTATGCAGATCGCGTAGATACTTCTTTACTGTTATCCATTCAATAAATAAATTAAATCAATAAATCCAGAACTATTGAATATTGCGAAATTATGACATTATTATTATTTTTATTCAAAACTGTCAATCAAAGACGTATTTTTGGTAAAACAGTGAAGTTGGTTTCTGTGGCCTTGATGGATTTTAACAGTTCATGAAAGTTTCACACTATCTCGGATCCTACAAATCTACCGTAAATATGATTACTATTTTAAAGCCAGCACCATCACTAAAACTTTGAGTGAAAAAACTTAGCTGTCCAATAACCGCGAACTATGGGCTGTTGTTATCCTAAGTAAGTGATTGGTGCGACTATCATCCATCATCAAATTATTTTTACAGTAGGTATTAGATTATGCTGTCACCTAAAACTGTTGGAAAATTAAAGAAATTAAATTTATAAACTAATGGAACAGAACGGACTCCATTGTGCTTAAGCTTCTATGCGAAATTTTACGTATTCCGCCTCGGATAAAATATACTCGCAAAATGTGTTTTGAGATTCCAACTTTAGTTCGCCAAACCAAAACATTTAAACGAGTAAACAAATTAGTGTCTGAGCTTAATTCCGTAAAATAGTCTGAGTTTCATAACATTTTTGGCGTAATAAACTCGCAATTAAAAAAACAGGCTAGAAAAATTAAGATCTAAGTCGGGAAATAATCGGGAAATTGTAGGGTATTTTCTACTTTATTTCATCGAATCAGACCTTAAATCGCCCAGTTCCGATTTTTGTTGCGTAATAAACTCGCGCAAATTAATAGTATTCTAAAAACTGCGATTGTCCTCTAGTCATAACCTAGAGCAATTCTAATTGTTACATTTACAGTTTCTTAAATTAAAGACACATTCATGTCTAAATTCTTTCAGTCAATTTGCCTAAAATCTCTCAATTTAGTTTTTATTGATTAAAGTCCTTGCAACACTCTATGTGTTATTGTCAAATCCGAAATCAGAAAAACGTTGCTTAACGTAAAATGCAAACCCAAGGAGTTTGTTTCCGAGGTTAAGTTTTAAAAGTAAAACTAAATAAGAAGAAGGCTTGTTAAAAAAACATTTGTGCTAAAAAATAAGTTCACGTTTAGTGGGAATGTCCTTTCCATATATAATGTGAGTTCAGAACTTAGAACCAGGAGATTATGTGCCGCCGATATATCTTTGACACTGGATTCAGCCAATTCATTTTTGGTCTGCTGAACATCTGCACGGATAAGGAAAACACACTATCAAAGGCCATTTTCAGTTAACAGTTGATATTCTGAGCTAATTGGGCCTTCGTTTCCCGAAAGAACACCTTAAGAGAAATGTGTACGCAAACTCTACGAAACAAACTATCAAAATTGATGGATAGCCTTCCACTATAACTCCGCAAAGTTTCTAAATTCACCAGATCTTGGTTCTTTGAAATATTCATATTTTGCCGAGAATTACTAAAAGTTTACTGTACTTCTAAACAATACTCTAATCTATGAAAACGAGTCTTTACAAAATGCCTGAATCAAGAATTTTTGGTTTCCATTCGTTTATTTCTATAGCAAGTTTTGTATAAATTATGCACATCGCACAACAAATTTAACGTATTTTATCTTTTTTTTACCTACAAATCAAAATCTTTCCGCTTTCCTCATCATTGAGTATTCATCGTCAAAATGCTTACCACCTAGATTATAAAGTTAAGCCACCACAGTTAAAATACGACCAAATCCAAATTAGATCTTCCATCCCTCTCTGGCCGAGGTGGCTACCTTTTTAGTTATTGAATTTATGCGATGATTTTAGAGATAATTAGTCCGTTTGGTTTTCGTTGGGCCACCCTGTTAATTTGTGCTATATTATACATCAACAAACACCATAAACGTTAAAAAAAAATTGCAGAACAAAACAATAAGAAAATTGTTGTATTTAATATTTATGTTACGCTTCATTATTCTTAATGGATCTCTGAAGAAGCGTAACTTATAACCAGGTATATAATAGAAAATATTAAAATAGCAAAATAACCAACTTTCTCTATTATTATAAACAATAATAGATAAATAGAGAATTCAATGTTTGATTTATTTGCAATATCTGATAGAATGTTAATTATATATACAACATAAGAGTATATGGATTGAAAAAATCTGTATATATATCATTTGATTTGAATTGGATTTAAGATTGCTATTTTCTTCATAAATGTCATGTTTCATTGTTAGTACTTCTCTAAATAATAATAAATTATTCAAATCACCTTGCACATAAATTTCATTTTGCTTTATAATGTATTACAACATTCCATTCCATTCCGGCAAAATACGTTCCAATCTCGCAATATAAATACATTCAAATCTTACTTAACAATTTCCGTATAGGCACCTACTTAAGCACGCGAATATTATGATCTTTTTTACCTGATATGTCACATAAAATTTAATTGAAAGTCGCACAAGTGACGGTTTATTAATTATTTCAGCTTAAGGCAAATATCTCAGCATGGGATAAAGTAAATGCACGACATAATTTGTGTACATAATTAAGAGTTATTAAAATATGTCATAATAAATTCATCAGAAATCGACCATACTAGGCGGCTTGAATTTTAATTTCAGTAAATAACGTCTTCTATCAAAAAATCATAACACTTTAGTTTAACTATAAATACAACTATATATGTGTATATACAAATTACTAAACTTCCATGTCATGAATTTAATTAAAAATTCCGCTAACATAATTGGAGATGTAATCAACTTATCATCATTTAATTTATGTATAAAAATAGATTCATATGTAATAAAACAAGACAATTATGCCTTATACCTTGAAGATGATGCAAATAAATACTGAAGTTTAGTAATTATGTCACGGTAATTTTAAGGAATGACTTAACACTCGAATAACCGCTTACGACGAAAGCAATTTTGGATTGTATAGCGTCAGTTAATATAAAATTTTTGTAATTCTAAATTCATAATTCTTATTTACATGAATTGCACATATAACCATAAAACTAAAAAGAACAATAAACATTGACCTCAAAAACTATAAATGAAGTACATAAACATAAGTGTATGAGTATAATTTAATTTGTAAATATCTTGATTGGAATTTGCAGAAAATTACATTTTTTATATACGAGTACGTACGATTTTATATCGCAAAGTGTAATCAAAACAGCTTGAAAATATTATTAATAAATTGGAACAGATGCATAAATATAATATGGTTCGCTTCATTAAAAATCAAAGCCTTTTTAATACTAATTACTTATCCTATACAATAATGACAAATGCTATAGTTCCGCACCCTGAATTGTAACCTAATCAATCAATCTGTACGGTTGCGGTTACGGACATATGACAAATGTGTTTCACAATTATATAATCAAATATTTATTATAAACGCACAATCACACGTACCCATTTTCGAAATAAATATCGTTTCTAATTACAAAATTTTAATTAAAGTTTTTTGAAAATAAATTAATAGTAAACCAAAGAAAAAATTAATTAAAGTTAGAAATTTTCTTATTTTATTTTTATTTGTTTCTCACTGACATTGAAATGAATGACGACTGAAGTGAAAACAGGCGTAAGATTTTTGGATGTTTGAAGGATAATAAATTAATGTATTTGTCAAATTTTTTAAACTATAAAATATATATTTGCAAATTTTTTACTTTAAAAAAATGCTAGTATCCATATAGGGTAGAATATAACATTATGTTCCAAAGTTTACTACAAAATATTCATCATCTGACTTGAAAGACAATATCGAAGAATGTTACTTGATTTTAGAATAATTTAATAATTAAAATCCCAACAATTTCGAAGACAAAGTTTCAAAATTGAAAATTTTCATTTTAAAATTTCATCCTAAATTCTAAAATTTAATATCTAAACGGTCCCATAAAAGAATTCGCTTGGGTTTATAAATATATTTGATACATATTTCTAGCATTCCTTAAGATTCAAACAATCTAAATTTTAAAGTTCTGATCAATAAAGCGTAGACGCCATTGCTAATAAAAGTCAATTAGAACAAGTTGATTATGTACATATGGGAGATAGTGAGGCTTTTTGCTTACCTCATTTTCATAAAATTAATTTATGTTTTCTGTTTATTTTAAAGTACGAAATAACGGGCTATGTTCTCCATACCAAAATGCAAGCAAATTGGAAAGTTTGCTAGTTGAAATTGAGTTTTCACATTCTCAACAATTTTTGCTAGTCATTTGCAATCAAAATAACAAAAACTTGCTAAACTATTCCACCTTATTTGACGGTTTAAAATTTACTTTGACATTTCGGCATAATAAAATCGATGCTTTTATTATAAAATATTGGTCGTGGTCGTTGTATAAAATTCTGAAGCCTGAACGTAATTCAGGATCCCGGTGAATAAAAATAATATGACGGATTTGACATAAGCATCGAGAACGTAATTTCCTATTTTCCAAATTGTGACTACCAATTTTGCCATTTTTGGTTTTAGCAGCAGTTTATCTTACTAGATACATGAGAATGGGTAGCCCATTGCACTGAATCAAGGATATCAAATATAATAACAATTTTCAGTCATTTTCATTCACTGTTAGATGATTCCATCAGTAAGTCAAGACACGTAAAAACGTAAATTCTCAAACCTTTTATATGGCTAAATTTTACTTAGAGGGGTAGACAGACTGGTCTATTTTGTTTCAGGCCAATATTTTCTAAAGAGCTATCCTTTAACTTAAAATTGTGTATTTCTAAAGGCTAAAATTTATATTAGTGGCCTAGAATCAAACTGTATTTGCTCTGGTCAACACTTATCTGATTAGTACTTTTAAATTAAAAAAAAATAAAGCAAGTAGGTGGTATATTCATCCTTTATCAAAAAAAATTACTTAAGAATGTTAAATTGCGGAAAGTGAATTATGCCTTTCATTCCAGTCACATTGCGCAAAAAAGGCGAAAGTTCAACTGATGCTTCCAGACTAATTTAACATTATGTTTAGGGAGCTTCACCCCTAATAATGAAAAAAAACCATTTTTAAGAGGTTGAGTACGCCATCTTTAAATCAGTGATTAGTGCTTCCAAAAGTGATTCTAAATATTTTATCAAAAATTAAGTAAATTGACATGCAAATAAAACGAGTTGTCCATTGGGTTCAATAGGATCAATTGAAAGGGTTGAAATGGCCCCTAAATAGGTCAACATTTTAAAATAATTTTTATTTTATTTTATTTTTTATTTTTTGCTATTTGTAAGAACAATAAACAACCCAAATTTTTGAAAAACTAATATTCACCCTTCTAAGGTGAAAGCTACCTCCGAAGGAGGGTGAAAATTTAAGAAAAATAATTACAATCGTTTTTTCTTTGCTATTATAAGGACAAATTAGGATGAATTTCCGAATGTTCACCATTTTTGCTGCAATTCCACCCACGCTTTATAAAAATTTTATACATCGGAATTATTTTCTACAATTTTACCTTATCAACCATTAAACCCATCAGCAGGCAGCTACACGTCCATTGGACAAATAAAAGTTTACATTTTGTAACATATTTATCTTTTAAAGCAATTAAATTTGTTCGCTGAGCAAGTGTGAAGATTGCGGTTAGAACCATGTCACTTTTACTCCTAATAACACAATGTAAATAATTTAAACTAATTTAATTATACAAAACTGATCCAAACTGAGAATGTTTTTTTAATCAAACCAACTGATGAGATTAATGTGAAATAAAAAAAAAAAAATAAAAAAAAATCCGATTTATAAGATTTTTCTCAAATGATACCCCCTCCCCGGGGATTGAAATTGTAGCAGAAAAGGTTAGCAATTATTTTCCCTTAATTATTATTTCAAAACTTCACTCTAATTTGGCCTTTCAATAGAAAAAAAAAAATGTTATTTTTGTGAAATGTTGTCCCTCCTTCGGGGGTAGTTTTCACCTTCTAAGAGCTGGTATAATTTGTATAGCATAGCGTAAGCTCATTATTCTTACAAATATGTAGTAACAAAATTCCCTTAAGCAACACAAAAAAAAAATTTTATTTTAAAATTTTGAGCTATTTAACCCTTTGAAACCGTTTGTCCATACATACATTTTACCATCCATTTGCAGTGAAAGCAAACAAAAAAAAGGGGGACAAAACAATTGTTTTCAAACTTTCACATATTTAAATTGATAGTGCCGATATAAGTGAGGAACGATCACTATGGTAACCAACACTAATTTATGTGCTAACTAAATACCCTAACCCACAACGTAGATAAAATGCAGCGATTTATGGGAATCCCGTTATATATGGGGCAAAGAAAATGCTGTAAGCTACAATTTGTCAGCGAGCTGTGTCCGCTAATAATTTCCATCCGACTTCGTTTTAACCACCAGTTTTTAGAGTAAAATCTATGTGTGGATGAGCGATTCTTTTATCAGCGAGTCATCTAGGTTTTCAATAAAAAGTCGTCTTCGATCATTTTTCTTATATTCCTTGCTGGGCGAACATTAGTAACACCGGCCATCTGTTGATTTTTCGTTTAGATGTGTAAGCAGCAATTATTTTGTCAATTGCACCTACTCCACATTTGGTTTTATTGTAATCTAAAATAATATTTGTTTTTTTTAACATCATTGGCAACTTGTTTGCTTCGATGGAGGGTATTTTGTAGGATAACACAATTACCGATACTTATTGGAATGTAACATACTAAAGTTGTGCCTCGAGTAAAAGCAAAAGTTGATGAATATACTAGTTTTCCTATTACATTTACGGTTGAGCAACATTTTGTCCAGTTGATATGAGGTACAAAGTTATCAAACGTAACATTCCTACCTTTTAGTTCTGTCGAACTAAATCGCAAAGTACCAGAATTGTATGCCATATTTCGCAGGTTTATGAGGCATCTATTGCCGAAAAAGGCATCCTCCACGAAACGCGGCCAGTTGTTCGTGAATTGTAACATTTTCTCCTGGATTGAATAAATTTAGTAATATTTCAACCCATTTATGGTACAACTAATTCACTGATTGGAGCGACTTTATCATTACATCTGCGAGCAGCTCTATGTCTATTCGACGGGATTAGCTTAGGATTCTAACAAGGATTTTTCTCAGGCTTTAGATTCAGGATTCATCATTGCCATTCAGGGAAAATCATTAAATCATTTTTACCTCTTCTAGAAGAAAAAGTATACTACTTTAAAGATAAACGTGACAAACCCATTTTTAAAGGGGCATTTTTAGGGGCTATTTTTAGTCATCTACTTCTCAAAAAACATAAGGTAAAAGTTGTCTAGTTAGGAAACAGCAATACAACATATAAGCTTTGTATATTTTGACTGAACTGTTTAGCACATGATGAAAGCCGATCTTAGTTGTAGATTATTTATAAACATAAAGAAAAGGGTAGGCGACAAAAATGAACCAAGTAAAAGGGTTTCTTAATCAGTTAGTGAACAGAATAAAGAAACGGGGCATAGCTGCCTTACCAAATATGTTTCTCTTCTTCATTATACGGGATTTTCAAAAACTGATATCCGTACCTAACCCTTATTATTTTGGTGCACAAGACATATTTTTCTAACCAAATTGAATTTCGAGAAAAATGATGTTATAGTTTTGAATCTATCTATTTTTCTTCACAGTTTCACAACTTAGTTTTAATTATTTGGCTATGGATTAGCATCAATCACTCAATTTGGTCAAAAATGTAGTTAATCTATAAATATGTCTAGCACAGTAGACAACAGCTGGAATAAACGGAAAAGTATATTATTTCATACCTCATTACCTTAGTTGGTCGAAACATACCAAAAATTATCGTAAGTTTTAAACTAGAGCCTAAATGACTAAAATACTAAAATTCAGTCATTATTAGTCCAATTCTCAATTTTAAGACTAAACTCCGAATTTTTATTTAACCGAATTTCGGTAAGCCCTGGATTGAAAAACAATAAACTAATGCGTATTCTAAATTATTAAGAAAAGTTTTCAATTCCACAAAAATTTCAAATTTTCAACACCGTTAGTCACACTCTGTTCAAATAAAATAGCAACTATGATGATATGATATATTTTCAAGAAATGCATTTTGCTCAAAACATTTTTTAAATTTAATTTGTTTTAAAATATATTTCATTAAAAAGTATATTGATTTTGTATATCAAAAAATGGTGGTTTTTTAACTTCGATTTTTATAATGCATATTCGTCAAAAACCACATTGCAATAAAAAAGTTAAATGATAGTATAAAACGTTAGCCGTAGCGCCTGTTAGTAATAATGCCACTTTTGTATGCCAGCTTCAGTAGATAGTATTAGTTTAAGATGCTTTAAAGCTTGAACGACTTTTTTTAATTTGAACGACATTTTGAGATTCTGTGTTAAATAAAAGCGCTCATTGCTCGATTTAAATATTTAACTTAACCATACATATACATCGGAAGTTCAAACAAAACTAGAACGTCTAACTTTAAAGAAATATCACAACCAAAATGAAAATATGTATTGTTATCAACATCCGACGACGATGAAAAGAATATTTGTGTTTTAGTGGATCTTTTGTTTATTAGATTTCACCACTTTCAATATATTTGTCAATTTTTTGGCCAATGGTGTAGTAATCATAAAAATGACTTTAAAAATAAAACTGTATTTGATCTGAGGTTTCACTATATTTTACATGATCGGACAAAAAAAGCTTTTTAGGTAGTGTTGAATGTCTTAATTAGAAAATCTTATTAAGTCGAGCTTTATATTTATTCTTAAAGAATCCTTACAAACTTAAATATTTACAAATATTTTTTCAAAGTATGAATATATAAGGGATTCTCGAATTCCACATCCATTTTTCACATGTGAACGTCTGTCAAAATTCATAAAAATGGAAATTTTTCGGTACTAAGGGAATATTTTCGAATGGGTATAAGCAGGTGGAAGAAATTCCCTTAGTACCGAAAATGTCTATATCGCATGTGTTTTATACACGAATTACAATTTCCGAACGTTTTGATGAATATTGACAGATGTCCGCATGTGGAAAATGAAAGTGGAATTCGAGAATAGGGCCCCAGTTACTAACTTTTTTAAAGCTATCGTGAAAAATGTATTTTCTAATATAAGAAAGTCGCTTGTTGGCGTCAACAGACAAACCGGTATTTTTTTATTGGTATTTTTGTTATAATCGCATATTGCTTTTGACGCAATCATTCCATAACGACTGTGCTCTTTTATCAACAACTACTTAGGTAGTATTTCTTGGTTGTGACTGCCATCGTTCATATAGTAAGAAATTTGTATATTGGCGTTCAACTAGAGACAGTAATGAAGTAATTTCCGATTTTAGTAGCAAGGGCTCTGGAGCTATCTACAGTAAATCTCAATCCAACTAGATTTTATTATGTTGTCCACAATCGTGAGACACATATATGTACTCGTATACACACCCATTATATTCGAAAACATAAAACAATATTATTGATTAATTATCAATTAATCAATTTCAATGAACAGGTGGCACTTAAAAAATATTTAAACAAAAATGTTTAATGAAAAAAATCGATAAATAAATAACAAACATCGAAATTAACTTTATACCTCTATAAAAGAATATTGCCACAGAACCTATTATAGATATGACTCATGAAAAGTTTGTTGTAGAAAGATAATTTATATTCAATCACCACAATGATTACTTCCTATTCAAGTTTAATTACTCTTGTGCTGTTATAATAACTCAGCAATTCCTGTGGTTAATTTTATTTTTTTTTTAAGTCTTATAGGTCTCACTAAATAATATACTTTGTGAATTGAAGTTTATTTTGTTGTGGTTAACAAAAATTCGAATGATTAAATTGCGTTTAAATGTAAGTAGATGGTTCTCGTAAGGTGAACGAGACCAAACGTTAAAATATAATATGTTTATTTTAAAATTTAAACATTTCAAACAATTTTTGTGTGTTTTCAAATCAAATTTATTATATTATATTGCGTTTATTTATATAAATATGACAATTTATTTATGGCGGGAGAAATATAAAATGATTGATTGCTCGATATTACTTTAAATGATTGAAGGTCGGTCTTTTATAATAATACAAAAAAAAATTCGTAATAAAAACGCAAATAAATTCTTTTATAATTTTACGATGGTATTTGATTAGCATTCGATCATACATATTTTTATATATTGACTCTTAACTTGAGATCTTAATAATAATATTTGTGAAAGTTGAGTTCATAATTATTTCTTTTAAATCAAACAATATACAAAATAATCACATGATTAAATGAATGCTAATTTATAATAAATTCTTAAGTATGTTTGTTTCAATGTTATGTATGTAGATAATGTGTGCATTATAAAATGTTTACAAAACAAATCTTTGGTTTCTAAGCATTTATATTGTTTTGTCTTTTGTATTTAAAAATGACGATCAGCATGTTTAGAATAATTAATGAGTTAGTGTTTTTATATAAAGATTTAACTGTTGAGCGGGAAGCTCGATAAATACATCGATTATATGTACACTCCACTCCGTGTGCTAAAGAGAGGTACAGAGGGTAATTATGGTATAAATTAAAATTATTGTTTAATCACGGTTTGAGAATAGGTGACACAAGTTCATATAAATAAATTAATTATTCTTAATTGGATATCATTATTACCTTGGCTATTTATGTTATGTGTTTATATTGCTCAATACCAATGTACATACATATAACATACCAATAAGATTTATTTGATCTTATAATTCAGTACAAGGCTGCAATTGAATTAGAAAAACAAATCATTTATATTTTACAGTAATAATCTAATTGATGTGACAAATAATAATTGTACTGACTGCAGGTGGAATTTAATACTGAGTAGAATAAGTAGATCGCAATTCAAACTAAATGCATGATATATGTTTTACTAAATATAAAGGTGTGAAAAGTAAATTTGACTGAACAGTTTAGTCTGATTCGTAATGTCATTCTAATTCTTCTATATATATTCGGTCTTAAAATAAAACCATAGAATACCTTCATATTTTGAGTAAGCATTCAGGAAATGCGGCTCATTTTCTAATGGTTGAATACGGTTAAACTAGAATTCGAAACCATATGCCACTGGTATTTTCAATTTTAAGGCCTACTTTAAGCTGCGAAATTTAAAGAAGAAATTTCGAAACTAAATTCACTAAAGCACACTGAATTATGATTGATACTTATACAATATTTAAAACCATATGCCACCAGCTATTGTTATTTCAATAGAATTTCATTTTGCAAACACAACATAATTTTGTTATTATATCAAAAATTTCGTCAATAAGACAAATTTCTAATATTTGTAAATAACAAATATATTAAGCAATATACACACATGCGACATATTATAACATACACAACTGAAATCTAACACCATTCTTTACCGGTACTATTCGGCTGAATTCCCGGCTTTTGACGCACCACAACAACAGTGTTATGGGATGCAATCATCAAATTACAATATAAAACTACAATTCACTTATGAAAATAATGAATCACAAATCTTAAGTGTAAATAACAAAAACATAACGTCATATTATTTATAAATAAACTGAGACTATAAAAAAAACGTTGAAGAAACTTAAACCCATTTTTATATTGCGCAATATAAAATATTCCTTAAGCACACAGACACACATATTATAGAAAAGATAAAATTTTATTTGTCTCTGCGTTTTCTTTTACAAAAATATTTAATTTTTATTTTTAATTTAATTTGTCGAATGCAAATTGATTTGCCAACACACAACAAATATTTCTTGAAAATCATATAAACTTAAAAAAAAACAAATCTGTTACCTTGAAATCTGTTTATAAGATGTGTATACCTATATAAATGTAAATATGTATATAGAAAAAAAAAAAGTTGTGAAGAAAGGTCTTCTATATTGTTCGGCGTATTATAATATCCAAATTCTTGAAGATTCACCAAATTTATTAATCTCACTTTATATATTATCTAAACCACAAATTTAACTTTTCCATTTATAATTTATATTTTTATTTTTTATTTTTTCAATTCAATATTTTTCGAAACTTCACAATTTTTATAAATTTTCCACGAAATTTCACTTAAACTTTAAATCGCACCACAAAACTGTATATACGAAAAATAAGAAACAAAACAAAAAAAAAACTAATTATTTAAATTTTCTATTTACGTTGGTAAAAAAATAAAAATCGACAACTTTATAATTAAAAACAAAAAAGTTTTACGTTTTCGACAAGAGGTACGTACATACACGAACGAAACTCAACAGAAAATAAACTTAAAAAAAACTTAAACACAAAATATCAAAAGACAGCAAAAATGTATAAGACGCGAACCTGAAGTTGTCTGTGAATATATTTGTTTCGGTTTTTGTGTTGTGTTTTTTGGTCGTTTCGTATACCGTGTCGAGTACAACTTTGTTTTAGATTTGTTGAAAAGCATGATACATTGGGTGGCACAGTGTTTTAAGTATATAATTCAAGAAAAATTTGACCATAATTGAATATTTGAATTTATTTGTTTAGGGTGAATTTAAATTTTAAAAGTTTGGAGCTTTTTGTGGATAACATAAGAAATATGTAAAATCAAAAAATCGGAAGTGTGTAACATAATATTGTTGAAAACATTCGTTTGTACTTGCAGACAGACTTATTAGACTAAAAAGTTACAAACGGTGTATAAAGCTTTGTCAGAGCACAAATACAACCGAAGAATAGAATTTATTAAAATCATCGATATATTCAATGCTTTCAACTATTTCAAGAAGTTCACGATCGCTTTCCTGCACCTCGATGGTTAGTTTAAGTTTTTTATTTAAATTCGACTTTAATGTTATATGTGAATAGTTGATATTAAAATAGGTTTTTCAATTTGTTCTTTAATTTTGAAATAGTTTCACTATCCTGGAAAAAAACTGGCCATCCATTTAGTTCTTAGTCGAGGTATACAATTCTTAAACACATTATTTTATTTTAAGCAACTTTTGATATTTGGCCCAATATTTTCACTTCTCATTACAAACTGCAAGTTTCAAAAAATGTTAGTTCCCATCGGAAAAATTTAAATAATCCGTTTACAGATATCTCTCGAGTTACGCGGTTATTTCGTAAGTAGGGTAAGTCGAAATCGCGTAAGTCGAGACTCAGGATTAATGAAGGCTATGATATTGTATTCCGCGTAAGAGGAAACGAAGGACCTTGAAGCTAGAAATTCGTACAAAAGAGAAGGTTCGATTTCAATACAAAAAATAATTTTTATCTAGTACTAGATTCAAAAACATAGTCCCATAAAGGGGAAAAATTTAAATTTAGAAATCTTCATAAATATTTTATTAAAATAATGACACACACTCCTGGACAAAATTAACGCATATTTTTTTTTTTTTTTGTAATAAAAAAAATCCTGCTGGTCAATTTTAATACTATTAGTGTCAAATGATAGCAAATTTATATTTTTATCAGAAACCACCTTGAATAAAGTCTACTGCAAGCTAATCAATTAAAATTTTCAAAAATGCTTAATCAAGAGTGGATTGTGTTTGAAATCCAACGCAACGATCGGCTTTTTCCATTGCATATCAATTATTTGTAAATACAGTACCATTAGTTCTTGTAAATGTATTCTAAAGCAAACATCAGGAAGATTATACTCAAGTACAAATAGCCCTAATATCAGGAAGATTATACTCAAGTACAAATCGCACGAAAATTAGGAGTGAACCAGTCTTCAGTTTCACGAATACTTAAGCGATATCGTGAGACCGGAGAGTATAAAAGAAAGCCCGGACAAGGACGTAAAAGGTGCACAACTGAGCATTTTTAAAAATTAATTCGTTACGTGATCGAAAGCGTACTTCTACTCAACTAAAAAATGAGTTAGTTAGTGCGCGCCAAGTGAATGTTAGTGCCAGAACAATTAGAAGAAGATTAGAAACGAACCTAACTCCAAAACAGCCCGTAAAAGTTCCACGGCTTCTTCCCCACCACAAATCCAGCCGTTTAGAATTTGCTCATACTCATGCAAATTGGGGAACTGATCAATGGGCCACTGTTCTGAGGAGACCAGAATCCAATTATGGAAACCAGATGGACGTAATCTTGTATACAGAAGACGTGGAGAACGCTACGCACCGTGTAACATGGTGCAAACTGTAAGCTTTGGTGGAGGTTCAATAATGTTTTGAGGTGGAATCAGTTGGGAGGGCCGTACGGAGCTGGTGGATATTGGTTTGAGGATGAATGCAGACTGGTATGTTCGGAACATTCTTCACGATCACGTTTTGCTATATATGGGCTTCATAGGTTATGACAGTTTTGTGTTAATGCATGATAACGCTCCAGTCCACGTAGCTGCAAGATATCGGCATTCGTGTACTTAAATGGCCACCAATGAGTCCCGATCTTAATCCGATCGAACACGTATGGTGCATTCTAAAACGCCGCATTAGAGCTAGAAATCCCGCACCAGATTCGTTAGTAGAGCTGAAAGTTGCAGCGGAAGGAGAGTGGAATCTGATCCAGCAAGAAATGATACAAAGCCTTCTACTTGGTATGCCCAGAAGGACTAAATTGCAATAAAGCTAATTTTAATGTTTATAAACCGCTTTTGAAAATTAATAAAAAATAGTTAGACACATTTTAACATTTTGCAATGAAAAATAGCTGCTATAATTCCATAACGCCACACCACATTTGTGTCTCTTTTGAGAAAAACATAAATTTGGGATCATTTGATACCAATTCCACTGAAATTGACCAGCGGGATTTTTTTTATTACAAAAAAAAAAATATGCGTTAATTTTGTCCAGGAGTGTATGTATAAAAAGCATTAAAATGAATGTCATTCAAATACTTTCCTATCCATCATCACTCGTGTTCAACTCATCATCGCTTGATATTTCTTCGTTCGAATGTTCAGTACTAGAAAATGATGCCTTCAAATCTTCTAACAATTTTTATATAGATTCAAGCCCTTATTTAGTGTAGTTATATAAATATTGTTCTACCTTCTTTACAGGAATCTATTTTTGTAAAATGCTGCTCCTCAGAATTTTGTTCAGTATTATTTGCCATTGTGTTTGCCAGTTCACCAACGTCCTAAGTATTCATCTCATTAAATCCTTCATCAGGTAACAAACGACCAACATTAATTATACGATTATATTCAGTGTTTTTGGATGGCGAAAGATTTTTTTTTGAAAGGTTTTGTTGAAGGTCTAACGTCACTCATATTATAAATTATTGTTCTTATAAATTATAGTGATTTATTTTCTTTAGACTGAAAAATCAATCGTACGTAGTATGATTTAAAAGTTGAGGTAACACCTTGATCCAATGGCTGTATTAGTGATTTAGTGTTCGCTGGTAGATAATCTTCACATTAGGATGAAATAGGTTCTTTGGATGTTTAGGAGCATCAAATAAAAGCAATAAAACTTTAAAATACAAATTTTCTATATCCGGCACAAAATAGTTATTAAACCAATTCTTAAACATGTATGCTATCATCCAAGCTTTTTATTGGCTCTCCAATAAACAGGCAGCTGTAAGTTATTATAGTTTTTCAATGGCCGAGGATTCAATGATTTATTAGAAAGCATCGGCTTCTTAATACAATCTCCTGATGCATTACTGATTACGATTAGTTACTTTAAAACCAGGCATGGACTTCTTGTTCTTGGAATTATATGTACTGGATGGAATTTTATTCGGTTTAAACCCGTTTCGTCAGAATTAAAAATCTGATCCGCCAAACACCCACCATCTTTTACAATTTTCTTCAATTCAACCACGAATTGATGAGCAGCTTCTGCATCAGCTGATGCACCTGGGAATCTTATGTTATGCAATGAAAATCTTTGTTTAAACTTTTCGAACCAGTTCTTGCTTGCAGAAAACGATTGTGTCTATAATTCTGTAATAGTTTGAAGCTCTCTTTTTAAATGGACATACAGCCATTTCATTGTTTTTTGTATAATAGTGTTTCCATCCAAAAGCATTCTTTTATTTGGGCAATCTTCGATCCTTATTGCAAGTGCTGAATAGGGCATCCAATACCGGTATACCGGAAACCGAAATACCGGTATACCGGACCATTTTTCAGTACCGGTATTGAGCGATCAATACCGGTATTTCGGCATTTACATTTTTATTGTAATTAAAGTCAGAATTTTTATAGGAATCGTATAAAGTCAAATTTTTTATAAACTCTTGAAAATTTATAAACAAAGCAAAGTTCAGGAAGAGTAATTCAATATATTAATTTTTATTTTGTGAGTGTTGGAACAATCTAACCGTATAACTCATTCGTATGATTGATGTTTCACTCTACAAAAAACAGAATTGAATGAAAAACAACAGAAAGGACGTTCCAATAATTTTGCTCTATTATTAAATAAAATTAGAAAGATTGTAAAGTTGTTTCGACGATCACCCACCAAAAATGTTAGTCGAAAATCTCACGTTAAACTGAATTCAGCAAAAAACTATCCTTCTTATCTTAGAACCAAAAACAAGATGGAATAGCTTACTTTTTATGATAGAGCGGTTTTATAAATTAAGAAATTGCATCTTAAAAGCTCCGATCGAAGTCAAATCAACTATCAGCTTTACCGAAACGGGCGTTTATACAGTATAGAATCAACGGTTTCTAACTATGATTTTACCCGTCAAGCTGGCAGTAGAAGGGTTGTGTCAGGGGAATTCCACTCTTCTGTGTCTATTAACTCTACCCTGGCATTTCATGGTTTAACCTTTGCGAGAAGGACCATTAGCTAATAGAATGAAATCCTCTTTGGTCCAGAGAATCATAGAAAGACGAACTTATCTAGCCTTTTGCAATTTTTGCACAAACGTAAGCAAGTCCAAAGCATTTTTGACTCGGAGGTCAATTTTAATCGACTATAACTAGAAAAGAAATATGTAGTTAATATAATTGTCCATCTTATAAAGCGGTTTTCTTTAGCTCCAGCTGCCGGTATCTCGGTTTTGTTGTCAAGTAATACCGAAATACCGGTATTCATATTTTGGACAGAAATTGGATGCCCTAGTGCTGAACAAAGCTTTCGTTTTTCACCTGATCTTCCTATTGAAGCATTCTGTTTTATTGTTCGGATAGTCGACTCGTTCATATTATTTGACTTTGCAATACCTGATTTATTTCTCCTTCGTTTATTCGGTTCAAAATCTTAATTTTTTCTTCAAGCGATATCATAAACCAGTTTTTCTTTTTCCTGCAAATTTAGGGATTAGACTAGAAAAAAAAATTAATAAAAAATCTTTCATGGAAAATATCAAAAATTAGTTTTTGATATGAATTATAAAACTGTAGAATATTTCCAAAGTCCCCATAATTCAAGATTGGTTACTTATGATTTTCAGAGTGCGGTTATACGAGTTTATTTATGTAACGTTGTACTTCTTCTACCGAAATACCGTTATATTTCTAGACAGAAACTAATTCGTTTTAGAATGTTTTGGCTGTTAAGGTATATCAGCTTTGAAAAATCCATTCAAAATTTCGTTATTTTTCCAAATAATCTAAAAATAAATATTTCTCGAATAGAGAGAGTAAAAAATAATAAATTGCGCAAATACCCTCGATTTATATTTGTGTAGCCACAGTATAAACATGATTGGGCTTTCTGCAGAACCTTCAAAAGTTTTGTGTGAAATACGTATGTAAGAACAAATTGTTTTTACTCACAGTTTCTCTTTCAGTATAGCAGTGGAATATTGTGAAATATTGTGAAACAAGTATCATCTTTTTTTTAATGAAAAACATTAATTTACAATATAAATATTTTCTTTGTAAATAAAAATTGCTCGAAAATCACGTAACCCAAGTACCGCATAACTCGCGGAATTCCGCAATTTTTTTCCGCGTAACTCAAAGTTCGCATAACTCAAGTAGCACGTAACTCGAGGGATGCCTGTATTACTATAAAGGTATTACCTCAAGCTCGTGGCATTCTAAACCCAATTTTTGACTCAATCGTTTCACTTTCAATATGGAAATTATTTACAATTAGTTAATTTTGTTAAAATTGATCAGGCGGTAACAAAAATTTGCCTACAACCTAAAACCTCTCGAATTTTATGCTAAGAACAAGAATCAAATAGTATCTAACGGTTTTTGTGATAAAAGTTTTCATAAATATAGTAACGTTAAAGTTCAACAGTTAGTTGGTACCCGGGGGTTTCCAAAGAATATAAATCACTAATTTGTTGGACTTGGAAAATTCTACTTTTGTAATACCTTTTAAAAGTATATACTTTTCATTGCTATTTTAAATGGAATCTGGTGGTAACAGACAGACACTTATATCTTCAATAGTTTCTCTCCAAAATTGGCTTGTAGAGCTGAGATCGTGGTTGTTTCAGGAGACCTTTGGATCAAAGGTTCCATTACTTTATTTGCCATATTCTTTGCGAGTTTATCATTTTCTTGAAGTAAATAATGTAGAAAGAAATATTTTTTTTTAAACCCTCTAAATAAATCAATGCCTTCCTGTTATATTTTATCGAACTCTAATTTACTGTACCTTTCGCAGGCTTATAGCCAGAACTAGAGATTGTGGTCGAAAATTCCTGTCTTGAGAATTCTCCAGAGTTTATACGAATTTTTACGTTTTGTTTCTGTAGAATTTTTTATTGATTGATTGGAGTACAGGAACAAAGGGCCTGCTACACACCCTGGTTACATATAGGAAAGGTTTGTTACTATAAGGAGAGAATCGACTCGGTTACAGACAAGTAGTCGATAGTTAACAGTACAACTTCATTCTCCAAACAAAGTACAAATTCTTAACTGTACTGTACGATACTTCCCCATCTACCATCTCGTCCAAATCGCGTGCTGTTTAGTGAGATCAATCAACATCTTACATATTGAATCATTAGCTAATTAAGTTATTAATTTAATTTATTTTTAGAATACTAAAGAATTGTAAGCTGGTTTAATTTGAATTTTATCTGAATAATAATGAATAATTTGAATTGCGTTGCCATTGTGTTACTAATTATTGGTGTCTGAAACCGTGTCGATTCTTTATTAACTAATAAACCTTTCCTCTCCTACAATTTGTGGTACATCTCCGAAAGACAAACTTAGGCTTGACGGTACGTCCATTCAATCAATCAATTGCAAATTAACAATAAAATAATTATTTTTAATATAAAATAAATTCTTAAGGAAAATTAAAAATTCTAAAAAATAATACAAGCGTTTGACTCGAAAGTCATGGCCAAACGTCGTTTCTCGAGAAATTTTATTTCATTAATTTCAGTAGTTCTTATTGGTCGAGAAATAGTATTTTTGTCTCGGGATTTCAAAAAACACAAACGTTATTTGAATTCCAATAAAATAGAAAAGATTTTTGTAGTATAAAATGTTGTACCTATAAAACGTGTCAGACACTGACTTCCCTTAACCAAACGATTTGATGAAATGTCATAGATTTTTTTCTTATACGGGTCCATTTACGGTCAGTAATTATAAAACACTACTGGTAAAAGTTCTTTTGTATTTTTTGTATTTAAGTTTGTTAATTCGTACATCAAATAGAATAGTTAAACGTAAAATACATACTAATTAATTTCCAGATAAGTCTTCCTGCAGGTATGCTGATCATGATTGAGGATCATGGTTTTTATGTATTTTAACTATCACACTCCTAAACCATCTAATTTCTACATAAATGACAAGGTTTCAAAAACATAAATTATACGTTACTTTAGGCTATTCCACGGGGTTGAATTTATAAGCCCAGCAGCGATTTACAAGTGCTTACCACACTAATTAGAGAAATTATAACTGTTTTTATTCCAATTCGCCGAAAATTAGTTTTGTAAGATTAGTAAACACCAGTACACACATTTTTAATATTTTTCTGTTTCCGTTTAAATTATATCAAACATGTATGCTTTGAGAAGACTGTGGCTTATATGTTTTTAATAAATAAATAAGATAATGGGATCTGTTGGGTGTAGTACTTTGTGAAGTTAAACGGCCAATTCTGTAAAGAACAAAAGTTTACCAAATAATCTTAAAGAGGCATTAAAATTGTAAATTACAAAAGACTTTTTTTACATCAAATGTTGTTAATAGTCCTTGCATTTAAACTTTTCGAGTGTTGTTCTAATTTTATATAAGGAAAGACCAAAACATTTTCTATTTCTTGTATTTAGCTTAACATAAATGGGGTGAATTTATTTAAGGAAACAATAAAACCCATGCTATGGATTTCAGAATTGTTGTTATTTTATTTTCCTACCAAACCAAATACATAATTTCTTCTTCAAAAACGAAACCATAAAAATCCGCAATTAAAATTGTTCACTGAAATCCAAAAATCGACAATGTCTAATAAACTTGTTAATCAATTTTGAATCAGAAATTCTATTTCTGGATGATGAAATTAACATTTTCGCAATGATTAATGATGCCAGGCAACATCTGACTGTGAAATCATGTATTGAAGGACATCAAGTTTACGTAGACGCCAGAGTAAGATGCAATCTGTGTAAAAAAAATGTAAACAATAAGTCTGCGTTTAAAAAATTGACGCATTTTGTAATATCAAATAATGTCGCATCAAAAATTATATTGTTCTCCTAAACAAAACATCTTATAGCAATTTCAAAATCAAAACCATCCCATAAGTACATAATAATTTTAATTGGTGTATAAACATTTCAAATCACCTAAATAAATTATTTTCAATTTTCTAATTGAGCAATTACACTAGTGTATTAGACACATTTTTATTACAGTGAAATGTGGTTGAATTGCGGTTATATGTAATATTTGTGCACAAGTTTTTCATGTGAATTTTTCCAGTTTATAAATTAAATAATAAAAATTTCACTTTAACAACATTCATCATAATTCTGTTTTGTTAATTATCTAAATAAATTCTATAACATCGCACGTTGCTTTGACAATGATTTGTCTGACACTATAAATTATTAAAGTTTCTCAAAAATTATCAAATTTCAAATGAGAATCAAAAAACTTTCTTTCGTTTAAATAAGAAAGAGGAAGCGGCATTTTGTAATCACGAAAAATTTGGTTCCTGGTTTATAACGCTAAACCATTTTCATCTTTGAAATTCATCAAGTTTAAGTATTTTAATCGAGTAACCCATACACTTCACAAAATAATAAAATGGTCAAGCTTATATGTTCACTTCAATTGACATATCATAATTATAGAGTACATACTAATAAAGTCATCATAATTCATTCTTAAGAAAGTTAGGCACAGTTAAAAAAAATATGTGTTTTTCATATTGTTGAGTTTAATGCTTGGCTCAATGATTTACGTTTTTTTTTCAAATCTGTCCTCTAGAATTATATGCGGCCATTAAAATGTTACACTCGAGCAATAAAAGAGTTTTATTTATAAACATAAAACTTTCTATTTCTTGAAACTCACGACAGACCCTCTTTAAATTTACGTACTAGACTACATACTAATAATTTTGGTTCCAATAAGATAATTGACCGCCAAAGCATAAAGCGAAACAGAAAAAATGTCGTTGTATAAATACAACAAACAATTCCTTCCACAATAGTCCTTTACTAAATTACTAAATTAAAAGTTGTACTATTTTGGGCAATGCAGTTTCGATCACAGCTGAATATATTTCAATGGCTTCATGTTTTAAATTGGTGGGCCGCATCTTTAAATATGATCATAATCATTTGAATTAGTATTAATTATTACAATTATTACAAATATGTAATATGATAATAATAGGTAATATGATTATAACGAGCATCAATTGTAAAGTTTATGAATGACACGCTATCTTATACCAAGAGTCCTGAAATTTTGATTAGGTATTTCAAAATTGTACACAAGTTTAGTGCAAGGTTTTTCGGTCATTAGTTATTGTGCATTGTTCCTGACATTTGGTACTGATAAAAGTTTTAAGAAAAAAGATCTAAACATTTGTTTTGGTATATTATTCAGGTCATGATTGGTAACGTTTATCTAATGACTCTGGTAGTTTCCAGATGAACTAAACTTTCAAAAAGCTTGTAATATTAGTTTATTTTAAGACTGAACATTGGCCATCGATCGAGAAATGAGAGCAGAAACAAGCAGAATTATTTTTACTACTTGATTTCTGGGCTCACGTCATTTTCTGTGTCTTCCAGCCTGAACTACCTAAAAGAATCGCCTATTCTGTAAATGAGGAGGCTTCATTCTCAAAAATTTTTGTAATAAAAGTATGCGAGGGCCGCATAATAAGAAGTGTGAATTGTACATTATTGTTAAAACCCATACTGTTTTAAGCTGTACCTTCGAAAACTTGGTCAATTTGCTATAAATTTTACAAATTTTTATTTTGGATTTAAAAACTTTTAATACCTCATAAGAGGCATATCCTCCTTTCAGTCGCAAAATGGCTGATTTACGATAACTAAGTCTGCGCCTGATCATGGTTTTGATTGGAAAGTAACTACACTTGGGTGCAAAAAATTCGCACATTGATAAATTTTCACCAAAATTTCAAACATATCAAAAAATCCAATGTTTGTTAAATTTTATTAAATGCAGATTCAAAGTATAATCACATGTAACTTCCTCGAAATTAAAATGCATACAGTAGGCTTTCGAAGCACGCATAATGGGTAGCAATTATCCTCTAAGAATAATTCAGTAAAAAAAATACAATAGCATAGCCCGAATTCTGAACGGTCTTCCATCGATTACGTCTTCATCCGGAACAAGACAATGAATACCACACCATAGGTAGCAGCTCAAGTGGTTGCACTAATTGATGCGGGGCAGAACCAAAGTGAAGTGGCTCGACAACTAAATGTGATCAAGAAACTGCCGGCTTCAGATGGCGACCAGGATCTGACTGACCTCGTGCTACAACACAGCGTGATGATCGCTTTCTTGTGACTACTTCGTTGCGAAGTCGTCGTTTGAATGCGGTTAAACCGCGACAGCGGCTTCAAGAAGTTCTTGAATCCAAAGTCAGTCGGTGGACAGTTAGAAGACGACTTCAAGAAGGTAATGTGACTGCACACAGACCAGCAGACGGGCCGAAATTGACCCCAGCTCATCGGCGAGCCCGCCTTCAGTTCGCTCGAGAGCATTTGGATTGGACAGAAGAACAATGGAGAACAGTCATGTTCTCTGACGAGTGCAGGATGTGTTTACATGACAACGATGGGCGAGGAAGAGTGTATAGAAGACCAGGACAGCGATTTGCACAATGTTGCATTGAAGAACGAGTCTGAGGCATGCCATTGGAGGCGAAGTAGTAGTCTTGTATTCATCTCCGAAGCGAATACTAGCCGTCGATCAAGGGGATTCACTTTTCAACGGTACATTGAGGAAGTACTCGAGGACTACGTCGTACCTTTTTGTCGGTTTTATTGGTGAACACTTCGTGTTAATGCAGGATAATGCGAGACCACATACGGCTGGTATAGTTTACCAGTACCTTCAAGAGGTGGATGTGCCTATTATGGAGTGGCCAGCTAAAAGCCCGGACCTCAATCCGATCGAACATTTTTGGGACGAGCTGACAAAATGGGTTCGAGCCAGAGATGTGGTTTCAACGAATCTCCAGAAGCTGCAACAGGCGATCGCAGAGGAATGGGAGGCGATACCTCAAGATTTGGTGAAAAATTTGGTGAAATCGGTAAAACATCGAATGGAAGCTGTCATTCGGGCTAGGGGAGGGAATACTTCTTATTAATAAAAATGTTTTTTGCTGATTTCCATGTTTTAATTCGATTTTTACCACTAATTATCATGTCGATAAATTCACAAAAAACGTGTACTTCAGATGTTGACCACAAAAATCAATTGGTTAACACGGTGTAAGTACAAAAATGGTACCACTGGATAGGTGTTGAAATAGACTTTGAATCTGCATACAAGAAAATTAAACAAACATTGGATTTTTTGATATTTTTGAAATTTTGGTGAAAATTTATCAAAGTGCGAATTTTTTTCACCCAAGTGTATATTTAACACAAATAAAATTTGTTTACGTACGGTAAAGGCAATGGAAAAAAATATAAATATTAGAAAATTTTCGTTCTTACTGTAATTTTAAACACTAAAGGCATTGTTATTTGTTTGTTTGCAATTATTATTTTTCCAAAAAAATTATTAAAAGATGTTAAAGATTGAAATTGAATTTGATAGTTTCTTCAATCATTGAAAATTAAATTTGTTTTAATTCCAGTAAAATTTGAAAATAGAAAAAAAAATCGCGTCGCGCGAAAAATAGCTGTGGCAATACCTTTAAGTTGAATTAATACAAAATAATTTATTGATAGGTAGCTTACCACTGTTCAACTTGTAATGTTGCTATTCATTTTTCAAACCTCAGTTGAACAAAATAAAAAAAATTTACCACTCGAGTTTAATAATCTTGAGCGCAATAATGCACCGGTGTTTATGAAAATATATGCAGCAGTCGCATATTCAAACTCAATAATTTCCTTTGCTTGTTGTATTAAATAATACTTCAAAATCATTTACTAAATGCATTCTCGTATACTTTGGCCCGATTTTGATAGCCCTAAGCAGTTAGGAGCGACTGAATGGTCTTGATAGTTTTAGCTATCGTCGTGATAGATTAGTTTTGTAATTTGTAATTACGCTACGCTTTATTTGACGAGATTGATAATTTTTGTAATTTGTTATTAAGCTGTAAGCAATTAACCAGTACAATTTATGTTAAGAATTTAAAAAGATACCGCTGTTCATGATTTAAAAAATAGCTTTTTATTTAGCTATAGATTAGTGTACAATACCCAATTAGTAATTGATAAAAGCATCCGGTTACTATTTACTAAAAAAAATTAACGGAGAAAATGTTGAAAATTCGAAAACACCAAATTTAAGTTTATGTTTTATAAATCGAAATACGGGTTGTCCAATACAAACACTAAATAATATTTGTTTTTATATTAGAAATAATAACAATTAATATTTACCACAACAATTAATATTTAATATTAAAAATAATAATTAATATACCGATTTCAACTTTTTTGAATAACAACGCGTCTCCGATTCCACTCAACGAACATCTGAACACGAATGTCAATTTCAAATAGTCGTCGCGTGATTCTAGTATTTCATTGAAATTTTTCGTTTGTACTAAAAAAGTGTCTGTACTAAAAAAGCGTTTGTACTAAAAATTAATATCAATTCGAAATTAAAATCAAACTTAAATGTCTTAAAAAAAGATTTATTAAACAAATAAATAGTACAAAATTAATTAACGACATCTAATAAGTGAACTCCATGCCTCTTTACACGTAGGATTGATGTGAATCGCCTTTTGGGCCAAAATTTTCCGTTCCCTTTGATCGACCGATTTCATTGCATCACTGGCCATGGCTAATGACTTTGCGGCATCGCTTGATGTATTTTTCCTAAAAACAGAAACAAATAAGTTATGTATAATTCAAATTATGTACCACTAATAATATAGTTATTACACGTACTTCATATTTTTACGATCTAGGATGATGGAACTTTGTGCAATTCGACTTGCGGATTTTGCATACTTCTCGTCATCGGTGAAGTTCTTGAGCAAAAATTTTACAAATACTTTTCTAAGCTGTGCATTATTCGGCATTAAATGTATCTGAGACAGTAAATATAGAAGAGCGGCTTTCTTATTTTCATTTATTAAAATGATCTGAGACTTAAGAAAGGCAATGTGATGGCAGAATTTCTGATTATGTTCGTACTTCTTTAATTCCTGTAATACGAGCTCAGAGAGCTGTGTGTCCTGATGTAATATTCCCAAGGCACATGCAGAATACAATCCTTCAATAGGTGGTGAAGTTAAGCTGATACACTGGAATAATACGGTTTTGGCATCTTTTGGGCCTTGGAAATCATACACCATAGAAGACATTGCGATAAGAATCATAGATTTCTCAACATCATTGGTGGCTAACCATTGTAAGGCACTGTCATATAAAGCGTAAGATTCCTCATATTGTTTTGCTTTGAAATAAGAGAGTGCAAGGCCAATTGTTGATTTGAATGATGCCTCGTTTACAGAATTAAAGGCTTTAATCGCTTCTTTTGGATTATTCATCTTTAACAAACTGTAGCCTAAATTGCAGAGAATACTATCTCTCACCGCTCCCTCCGCTTTTTCGGCTGCTAGCGTAAAAGCTTTGATTGCCGGAAACCACAATTGTCTCTGATAGTTCAAATATCCTAAGAAGCAAAGCGATTGGACATTCGCATTTACTCCATCGTATTTACAGTACCAGTCGATTGAGTCTAAAGCCACGGGTACGGCATACATACTTTCGATGGCATACTGATAGTGAGCTTTTTTCATTTTTTGTTTATCACTCAATATCGAACAAACCCAGTGAGCATAACCGATGGCCGATTCCGGATTGAATCCAAGTTGAGTACAATGTCGAAATAAATCCAAAGCTTCTTCCTCTTCCGTTATTAATTCGGCAATGGTAGCTTGGCCGGCCCAAGCATTTACATAATTCGGCTCCGATTGTTGGGCCATGCTGAACGCTTTATTCGATAGTTTAATCTCATTTTGTAGCAAGTATAAGACACCTAAATTCGTCCAGGATGTGTAACTTTTTTTGTCAATCGTCACTGCTTTTATAAAACAGTGTTGGGCCAGTGGCAAATTATTAAGCTCTTTGCTGGACACGATGCATCCCATTAGATTCCAAAACATCCATCTCGTTGAATTCATTTTAATTGCGTATTTTATGGTTTCTAGGCCTAATTTAAAATATTTAAGCTTATCATCGGGCAATGAGCGAATCGCACGATTATAGTAATTAACCGAAAGATCATACCACAGTAATGAATCATTTGAATCAAGTTTAATAGCACGACAATAGCATTTCGAGGCTAAATCAAATAATTTATCGCCATTTAAACAAATTTCTACATCTTTTACCCCTGCTAAGCTGCCTGGAACTTGTGCAAATGCATACTCTAACGGATTACTAGCTATAAAATCTAACGAAAATGCTAAGTGGCGCCAAAAACACGCAATATACGATTTAAGTTGAATAGCCCTGAAATAGAAATATAGTAAGTTTCAATTAATTTAATAAACGTATCTTTATATTTACCGTAAAATATAATCCACACTCTTCTGAGCTTGATCACGACTTCGGCCAAATATTTGTTGCGTAAACAATTTTTTTGCATACCCCAAATGCGTCTCTGCGATACCCTTTAAAGCGGGGACATAATTTGGATCCGTTTCTAAAATATTCTCGTAATTTTCAATCGCTTCAGTGAACATCATAAGCGTTGCGTTTATATTTGCTACTTGAAGTTGTGGATATAAACTAGATGGTTCTAATTCAATAACCTTTTGATAAACCTTTAAGGCCGAGTTGTATGATCCGCGAGCCAAATATGAATCGGCCAAACCTTCCCAACTTGGTATGTCCGCTGAATCGTAACGTAGCGCTAGCCGGAATATATTTATGGCCTCGGTATAATTCATAAGCGATAAATAATTAAGGCCCAATTGTCGCAGTGACCAAACTTTTTCTTTGCCCACGGCTACGTTTGTTAAATTTTCGAGTAGCACATGATTCGCTTTAAATTCGTTATTTTTGCGATAAATTGCGCTCAAATTGAGAACACAGCTTTTGTTATTAAGGTTTAACGTTAAAGATTTTTCATAACATTTCTGTGCCCGCGGTACATCATTTATACGCTCGTACAGTTTTCCCAACCAAAAGAAACAATCGGAATTGTATGGCTCGAGTTTGGTCGCTTTGAGCAACGAAACCAAAGTTTTATTGTAATTCTCGATGAAGAAATAGTTTTTACCTAATTCTACATAGTACTCGGTGCATTCGATTGGATTATCTTCTAAAATTTTTAAACTCTCATCGTATTTACCGGTGATACGCGATTTTATGGCTGAACCTAACGTGTAATAATTAAAGCTACCCATCGATTTCAATTTATCAAGCGTCTTGTCAGCAGGACCCAGTTGTTCATTATAAATTAGTGCTTTGGTCAAATAAAAGATCATTTCGGTTTGTTGGTCCCCTTTTGTTTGAGGAATTAGATCCCTACACAGCTGGATTCCTTCTGTTAATTTAGTTCGATCATTTTGTTCGATTAACGTTTTGCAGAGTAAAATCTCATCGTTAAATGTTACATTTTTCAATTCTCGAATAAATAACTCCGTTTGGATATATGCGCCAACTTTAAAATTTAAATCGACCAGTAGTTTAACACAGATGCTCCAATTTGGTTGAAGACTGTTTACATTTTCTAGAATTTCTTTGGATTTTGAGAAGTCATTTTGTTTGTATAGCCATATACCTTTAGCAATTAAGCCGAGTAAAGATGAGGGCTGGATTTTAAGCAGATTTTCAGTTGGTGCGCTCATATCAATCTCATTGAACGGTGATTTGTAATATTTTTCTGAATAGACTTTGCAGATCCATTCTAATGCGTTTTGATCGTTTGGCGTGGTTTCGATAATTTTTAATGATTTTTCGGCTAATTTCTCGAATTGTTTGAGTTTGTAAAGCAATTTTAGATAATTCTTTGAATATTCCTCCGAGACATCGGGTTGTTCTAATTTGAATTCCAGAGATTTCTCGATTATATCCACCCATTTATCCGTAATCTCACCAGATGATCGTAGATATAATTGGGCTATATAATCGTAAGCTGAATTTCTTCTGGCCTCAATATTCCCATCGGTAGTTACTTCCGAGTTAAATATTTCCATACAGGCTTCGAGTTGTTCAGAATTTTGTGCGGTCGAATAAAGTTTCTTGTGCAAATCCTCGAAGCGATCCGGGGTAAGTTTTAAAAGTTTCCGAATAACGTCTAAAAGATCGGCGGGACTGGCACAAGTTAAAAGCCCTTGCAAGGCCACACTAGGATCTTTGGAAAAACCACAAGCAGTTTTTAAACATTTGGCTGCCTGTGAAATAAAATTAATTTATTAAATTCGTTTTATGCCATAGGAATAATTCGATTTCGTTAATTCCAAACCCAAATCATATGACAATCACCTCTTCTACAAACATACCTCTTCCTTGTCGGAATCTTGGTACGCCGCACCCATCAGTACCAGTGCCATGTAATTTTTCTCATCTGCTTTCAGAATTTCCTACGAAAGAAACGTCAGAAATTAAATTGGTTGAACAATTTATATAACAAAAACTAACTTACTTTACATATTCTAATAGCCATATTAAATTCCTTATCTTTAATAGCATTTCTTGCTTCTTTTAACTGATTTTTAAAGTCTTTAGACATTTTTTTTATCGGGATAAAATAAAAATTCGTCCCGGCCCAAAATTTTCTCAAAACGTCAAAATTATGTTACACCCGAATTTTTTCGATAAAGTTGTATGCACTATGCACGTACAGTACAAAACAATAGTTCTCGTATTTAGCACATACAAAATGTGAGGCACTACAATCTACTGTTGACTTTTTATTTTTATTGACACATCGCAAAGTGACGGAATTCATTGTGTTTTGTTGCATTTACAAAAAAATTATAAAAAAATCGAAACAAAATTTTTTTAATTTTAAATAATTAATAAAAAAAATGCCTGTTTAAAACTTCTGGATAATATTACAATAAACAAAAGAAATTCAATTACGTGTTGTGTACATCTCGATTTGGTGGAATAATGGACGATAATTTGTGGTAAGGGAGTGTGTGCGGGAGTACTTTTTTTTGGTGGAAAAATTAGAAAGAATGTCGATTCAGATTTTAATGATAAATCGTGATATAAAATACGATTTGGTTTATTTCTTATCTTGATTGTATTTCATATTTGCTTTAACTTACAATTAATGGACTAATTTTCTATGTGTGACGTGTTTTCGATTTTGTTGCAAATATTTTTGGTGGAATTTTCATTGTTTGGTGTGGAAGAAAGTGAGAGTGCAGTGATCTGTAGCGGAATGGGTATTTTTAGTTCTTAGTAATATGCCATCGAATTGCATTATTGATATATTATCTTGATTGTAGGTCGCTATCGCTATCATGCGATTTAATTATTTTATCAAGGTCTGCTAAGAGTTGCGCTTAGGTAACACATGTTTATTTTGATGTTCTGATTGGATGTCAGGTTTTAGAATTGTTTCGTAATCAATTTGGATCTAGGTATTTAGGTTATCATAATAAATCACTGACTATTAACTAGATGCGGTACGGAAAGGTGAAAAAAGCAAGTTCACCGCAACAATTCTCCCCGTAAAAAGTTCTATTCTCAGTTTATCCACACAGTTATCTAAAATCGAAATTTCATGACTTAATCAATGTGATAGATAACCAAAATAACACTTAATGATTTTTATCTATCAATTTCCAGGTTAATCGAACTAGAATCAGCACTTCTCGATGACTGCACCGTCAACGAAATATATTCTATATGTCGCGGTAAAGCAATACCCGCATCACTTCGACCCGATGTATGGCAAGTATGTTTAGATGTACGCCACAAACCAGATCAACTTGTTCAATTCAACGAAATATTTGATCTGCCATTTCAAAAGAATTTGCGCGAAGACTGCAATCAATTTGTCGAGAAGCTGGGGAACGATGAAGATGAAAAACTATCGGTGATTTCGGATCTTGAATCGATTCTAACATTCTACTGTAAAAATCGAAAATTAAATTATGAATTGAATAATGGATGGATTGAGCTGCTTCTTCCACTTCTCTCCTTAAAGCTGAAACGATCACAGACCTACAATTTATTCGAAAGTATTCGTGACACATACATTCCAAAAGGATGTGTAAAAAAAGGAAATGTTTTTCATGTATTTCGTTTGCTAATACAGTATCATGATCCTGAATTGTGCTCGATGTTGGACACAAAACGAGTCACACCAGATTTATATTCATTGACATGGTTTCAGAGTTTATTTGCCACAACTTGTACCCTACCCGTAGTTCTGTCAATGTGGGATTTGTACTTCCAACAGACCGACCCATTTTTAGTATTCTTCTTGAGCCTGATTATGCTCATCAATGGACGGGATTTAATTTTGGCCATGAAAAATGATGATAAGGATACAATTATGGAGTTGGTAAGAAATATGCCATCCGCCCTAGAACTAGATGATGTAGTCGATTTTTGCTCGTTAGCACAGTATTATTCAATGAAGACACCATCATCATTCAAAACGGAACTGCTCAAAGCTCTATTTGGTGCACAATCCGATATAAATTCGGACGCGGTTATATCACAGGCCCTATGTCTTCCCGTTTCGGTCTATGAATTGGTTGAGAATGCCTCAATGGAAAATCCACATCCGGATGCGGTACGATTTTTCTTAGTTGATTGTCGCCCCGCAGAACAATATAATGCTGGCCATCTATCAACTGCATTCCATTTAGATAGTAATTTAATGCTACAAGAACCGGTTGCGTTTGCGACCGCCGTCCAAGGATTATTGAGGGCACAGAAAAAAGCCATCGAGGCGAATTCAAATGCGGGAGGTGAACATTTGTGTTTCATGGGATCGGGTCGCTTGGATGAGGATCAGTATACTCATATGGTTGTTGCCTCATTTTTACAGAAGAATACACAATTCGTTTCTTTGCTAACGGGCGGGTACAATTCAATACATGACTATTTTGGAGAGCATATGGCCGATTGTTTAGAAGATCATGATCCTCTAAAATGTCTCATTTGCAGTGAAGGGAATTATTTTAACAATGACAATGTAAACAATAATAGCGTGCAATTGCGACGGAATAAGCCCACATCGTCCAGTGTTAAGTCGAACTCATCTTCATCCTCATCACAAAGGCAATCAATCGATTTGTTCAGTAAATTATCGGCCGCTATGAAAACAAAGACGAACGAAGTGAAAGATAAATTGTTCGACTATATTGTAAATCCTAATTCGAATACGCAAAGTGCATCGAATACACAAACCGGAGGCAATAATCAGGTGATGCAGGAAAAACATGTGTCTAGTAATGAGAAAAATGGTAAGCGATATCGGAATGTAGCTCCCGTTTTCAGTATTGATGACGATAATGAAGATAGCATCGTTAATCAAGACAATGACAATATAATCGATGAACCGAATACCAAGGAAATTGTCTCGCTATCCAATTATCTAAAATCTTCTGATATTGTGAACTTCTTTCGTTGCCAGGAAGTACACATGAATGGATTCATGTATGACAGCCATTTGATAGTCACGAAAACACATATAATTGTGTTACGTGATTTAAATAAAAAAGATACAGCCCAAGTGATTGTCCGGCGACCTCTCTCAAGTATTGTGAAAATAACGGCGAAAAAAAGGCATCGTGATTTGATCACCTTCAAATATGGAGTGAACGGTGAAACCTTGTTGATTACGGATATGGATCGGTTTCTAATACCAAATGCTAGTGAAGCAACAGCTATTGTTTTAAAACATATTGTTAAACAATTAGAGAGTAACACAAATTAGAGATTTGTCTTGGAAAAAAGAAAATGCCAAATACACTTACGAACATACATACACGAATATGTTATGCCTTTATTAACTAATTTATGTTTTAATTTAATTACTAGATTTTAATTTGCAAAACTTTTGCATTTAGTTTTGTAGTTGAACTTTATAAATTGTGCCAGAGTTATGTGATTAATTTGAAAATGAGTTGTGGGCCGCGTCTTTTCCCAGCATCACGTTGTTACCAAAATGTATATATATAACAAAAAAAAACAAATTTAATCGAAAATTAGCAAGCAGCACTCAGTATTGATTATTGATTAGTCACATATCAAAAAACACACAAGAAAAACTTAAAGATAAAACGATCCATCCAATTTAACCTAAATAATGCGACATTGTAAAGAATCCCGAAATTTAGTGAATTTAGTAAGTCATTTTTGTAAATATAAAAAATAAAAATAAATAAAATTTTAAACCTGCATTATCTAAAATAATGTTATTCAATTAAGAAAATTTATTAGAAAATTATAATTATGATGTCAAATTATTTTTATTTGGAAAATTCACTTATTTTATTTTCTTAAACCGTTTAAACGGACGTAAGATCAATAAAATTTATCTACAATACATTCTATTTCTAATAATAGTAATAACAGTTTAATGTAAATTTATGTGAAATAATTAATAAAATAAATATTTCAAAATAAAAATTAATGAAAATTTATTGCTTTTTTAAATTGAAACTGTTATACTCTAGTTTATTAGAACAGTTTAGTTAAAATACTAGAATCCCACTACAGATGATTTGAAAGATTATTCTTGTCAGTTTCTTTGCTGAACGGTGTTGCTGCGGAGAAGAAAATGTCTACAAATTACCAAGTAATCACGTAAGTCCTCTATTATACATTAAACAAAATAATATGTTTTAAATATACCATTCAATGTAAATAATAAATAAATAAAATACTCAATAAAATTAGGATAAATAACTAATATCTGCTATATTAAAAGCGAAATGTGTAAAAATGACGACATATTGATTATCAATTTCAAAGGAACAAATTCTCGACACTCGACTCCTTGAATGTGTAAGATGCAAAATAGTTTTTAGCGACGAAAAGCAAAAAAGGCACATCAATCGTTATTGTTATATTCAACGAAAATTGTTTATTTGGTTTTTATTTTATTTTAACACATTGTTGACCGAGAGTTAACTCGTCATTTCATGTCCAAACGTTGTTGACCGATGACGAGTTAACTCGTCATTGCACTTGCATTATCTATTTCAATTTATGAAAACTAGGGCAATAAGTAAAAAATAAGTCCAACTTTAATTTAATTCAGTATAAATAAAATTTATTTCTCTGCCTTGATATCTACTAAAGCAACTAATAGCACAACAGATATCTGGTCTTGAACATTTCTACCATCAGGCGGCTTGAAGTAAAAGCATTCTGCCAATTTCCCATTTAGAAACGCAGTCTTCATCTCTAGATAACAAAATTTGAAATTAAACTGTATTCTTACAGCTAGTAGCATTCTTATGGTTGGTAATCGAGCAATAGGAGCATTTGTGTCAATATAATCAATCCATGCTTTTTGCATAAAACCTGTAGCAACTAATCGAGCTTTCCTTTGTGTATTTTTATTCTTGAATATGCACCGAGAACCGATTAACTTTGTTGTGATCCTGGAGATGGTTCTATTCGAATAAATGATACACCAAGAATTACTGACAGTATATACTTTATTTTTAGTTTGTGTGTAGCTTGTCGTGGTGAAAATCCTTCTGCTGTTTTTTCCATATGACATATCTGCCAGGCGGGGTTTATCCCGGCTTGCTAGGATAAGGTCGTTCAGACTGTCATCGTAACACTTCTCCCCGTTTTAAGATGCTGTTTATAAACGTTGTCAGAAACGATTGTTTTGCAATCGCCGTGTCTTGCGAAGGCTTCTTCGAGCTTATCTGTTGTCTGCTGGGACGTCGTGTTCTGCATCTTGTAGACTTCTGGCCATTTTGAAAAGTCGTCGATGATGACAAAATACCAGAAGCTGTTGACTGGACCAGCGAAGTCGACGTGCAATCGCGACCACGGCGCTTCTGGAATCGGCCACGACTGCAGTTTAGCTTTGATCGGTGAAAACGCATTCGTTGCGCAATTCACACAGGTTCGAACTGTTTTTTCGATGTCGTTGTCGAGCGATGGCCAGGAGACTTTCTGTCGAGCTAATAGCTTCATGCGCTCAATGCCAGAATGACCTTGATGCAGTTCTTTCAGTATTTCGCTGCGGTAGCGCTTCGGAATTATGATGCGATCACCGAAAAAAATGCAACCGTTGATGACTGTGAGCGAATCTCATCTTGCGAAGTAGTCTGCAGCCTCAACGTCAGGAATTTGCTCTCGTTTGCGTGGCCAACCCTTCTCAATGCAACTTGTCATTACCTTCAACGTCTCGTCTCGACTTGTTTCGTACTGAATAGCTTCGAAGGTTACTGGCAGCTTCTTGGCGGTGTCGATAGCGAAGCAACCTAGTGAGTCTTCTGCAATGATCTTTCCAATGACGACGTCTTCGTCAGGCTTCTCGTGTTGACTAATGAGTCGAGAGATGAAATCTACGTATGCGAAACTGTTCGTGTCGACGTATTTGATTTCGAAGTCGTATGCGAGCAATATCAACGCGTAGCGTTGAAGGCGGCTTGCCGTGTGTACCGGAATTCCCTTCTTATTCCCGAATATTGCGAGCAAGGGTTTATGGTCAGTCTGGAACTCGAATTTTCGACCATAAATGTAGCGGTGAAACTTCTGAAGGGCGAATGCGAGCGCCAGAGCTTCTCGTTGGATTTGCGGGTAGTTTTTTTCTGCTGCTGTGAAGGAGCGTGCGGCATGCATTACTGGGCGCAACGACTTACCGGGCATCTCATGCATTAGACTTGCTCCCATTTCATAGCTTGAAGCGTCATTGGCATCGACCAACTTCTTAGTTGGGTCGTAGTGAGTAAGTCCGAGGTCAGATTGCAGAATTGTCTTGAGCTCGTCGAAAGATTCTTGATGTTTTGTTTCCCATGCAAACGTGATATCATCTTGAAGAAGCTCGTCTAATCGGCCGCGATGTTTCTTTATACCAGGAATGAATTTTCCGTACCAAGTGACTGCTCCTAGAAATGCCTGAAGTTGCTTGACGTTTGTTGGAGGCGGAATGTTCTGAAGCGTCTTAATTTTTCTGGGCTCGGTTTAATGCCGTTAGTGTCGAGTATGTGGCCAAGAAATTCGAGTTCTTTCTGACGGAACCAACACTTGCCGATTTTGAGGTGGAAGCCGTTCTCCTGAATGCGGCTTAAAACTTCGTACAGATTCTTGTCGTGGTTGTTTTGATCTTTTCCTCCCACAATGAAGTCGTCGATGAACGGAAAGGCGCCCTTTGCTCCGCTCATCATGCTGCTCACAAGTCTTTGGAAGATTCCTGGTGCTGGCTTGACTCCTGGCTGCAACCGATTGACTTTGAAAAGTCCGTAGTGAGTGTTGATGGTCATCAGCTTCTTTGAGTCGTCGTCGAGCTCGACTTGAAGGAACGCGTCTGAGAGGTCGATTTTGCTAAAGAGTTTGAATGGCGATAGCTGAGCAAAAATCTCGTCAGGCGTTGGCAGTGGAAATTGTTCCGGTTCAAGCGAATCATTTAAGCCAGTTGAGTAGTCGGCGCAGATTCTAACCCGTCCATCCTTCTTCTTGACAGCGACGATTGGTGCGGCGTATGCTGAGTATCGCACGGGGCTAATCACATTTAAGAGCTGCATCCGTTTGATTTCGTTCTCGATAGGCTCCATAGCGGCAAACGGAACTGGACGGCTGTTGCGGAAAATTGGTTTTGCACTTGGTTTGAGCGTCAGCGATGCCTTTTGGGTGCAAAGGCCGAGCGAATCGCTGAAAAGGGCTTGAAATTTGATCCTCAACTCGCTTGAAAACTGCTGTGAAGCGTCGAGTCAGACGTTGTTGCTTCCATCCAGTTGCTGCCGAGGACGTTCAAGCTTGAATTTGCGACGTAGCATGGGCCGATTTCTTCTCGTCCGTGGAGCTTCAATCGTGCGGTGAATTTTCCGAGCATCGACACCTGATCGCCTAAAGCGCTGATTGCTTTCTCTTCGCATGGCGTCAACGGCGGTTCACCAATCTTTTTCCAATTTTTCTCGGATATAATTGTCCAGTCGGAGCCAGAATCCAGTTGCAGGCGAAGCTTGTGATCATCGATGGCTGGTTCAACAAACTTGCGGGTAGAGATCGATGCTGTTGTGACTGCCAGACTTTGACGACGTTCTGATCTGTGGCTAGGTCTGCTTGGTCTTGATCGGAATCTGCGCAGGAATTCGGTCGCCGAGGTACAATGGCCAGCTTTGTGACCCTTTACCTTGCAAGTATCGCAGATTTTGTTGTTGTACGGGCAATCCTTATGCCAGTGGCAGTCACCGCAGAAGTAGTAGTTGTTAGGAGGCGTGTCCAATTTTTCTGTTGATTTGTGTGTGGATTTCTGCCGACATTGCTGTTGCTGTCCTTCTTTCTTTCTGAACATCTGCATCACTTCGCTTCTCAGTGCTGAGGAGGAGTGTTGGACCATCAATTTCTCGTCTTTGAGACCGCTCCGACAACCGCTTTGCTAGCTCGCAGACATCGTTCAGCTTCAATCTGGTCACTGTGTCTGGATTGGCTGCTGCTGCACGGGTTATTTCGACTTCCTCGAGCTTAATGAGAAACTTTTCGAGAACGAGTGAGTCTTCAGCTCCCGTGAGCGCTTTGACGAACATGAGAACCTTAAAATCGTCGGCTGTGCACGTGGCAATCTCGGATTTTTCGCACTTCCTGTTGACTTGGCTTGCGAAATCGTATCAATTTTCTCCTGAACCTTTAGCGATGCTCAAACACTTGTAGCGGAGTGTGAAGACCGATTCTTTCCGTCCGAAAATCTTTTTCAGCTCCTCGACTGCTCTCTCGAAAGTTATGGTTTGTATGGTCTCTGGCAGGATGCGGTCAGCGAAACGTCGGTACTCTGAGGTTGACAACTTCTCAGTGAGCAAACTCACTCGCTGGCAGACCGTCAATGTCTGTGCTTCCTCTGTGAAGATGTGCTCGTATCGAGCGTACCAGTGGTAGAACGTTTCACCGTCCTCCGGGCAGTAGCCGAATTTTTCCATTCGATCGGACAGGTGCTTGTGTATTTGTGCCGCTGCTGGTCGGTGAACTGCATCCGCTGAATTTGCTGGCGGAGCGTTTCGCTGCTGAACCATTTGTTCCATGATTGCTGCCATTTGTCGTTGGTTTTCAGTCTGAGCTTCCATCAACCGTTTGATGAGTTCTTCCATGATGCCGAGGTTATGCTCACTTGTCAAAAAAAAAACGTAAAATTCGCTTTATCCTCGTCACCACTGTTGTGATCCTGGAGATGGTTCTATTCGGATAAATGATACACCAAGGATTACTGACAGTATATATTTTATTTTTAGTTTGTGTGTAGCTTGTCGTGGTGAAAATCCTTTTGCTGTTTTTTCCATATGACATATCTGCCAGGCGGGGTATATCCCGGCTTGCTAGGATAAGGTCGTTCGGACTGTCATCGTAACAAACTTCATCCCTTTTTCTTGTTTCACAATAATCAATGCTTCATTTTCTTCCAATGAATTGATTTCATCTTATACAGCACTTTGCCACTCTGACTCATGAATATTTCCAATAATGTCTGAATAATTTGACCAGTACAATAGTGTACCATTGGAAACATTGTAATCAGATAAATATGCTGGCCACTTATTTACACGATTAAACCTTGTACGAATCGTATTATCTGGTTCTGTTAATTGTGTTTCATATTCTTCATATTCTGTAGCTGATGTCATAATGAAAGAATTTAGTGAGACATTTCTCTCAATACTAGTAGAGAATATAGGATAACATTTCTGGTGTTTGAGAAGACGCTTCTTGTTTCAATGACTGATATTTTGTCATTAACTTCTCTTCTGTATCAAAGTCGAAACCCGTCTCATCGAATATAACATTATTAAATTTTGTCAAATAACAAGTAATAGCTTTCACCGCATCCAACATGTATGTAATCTTTACTTTTATGCTTCGGTGTGCACGATACCCAAAAATTCTCAACCTTGATATGTCTGGTTTACGTTTGTACCATATTTAAAAAGTAGTTTTTTTATCTAAGGCAATAATAGGACTTCTATTTACTAGATACGTAACTGTTTTGAGGGCTTCGCCACATAATTACTTTAGCATTTCCGATCTATTAGGCATGGCTCTTACCTTTTCTATGAATTGCCATTGTCACATCTAAATCATTCAATTTTATTATTGAAATGTGTTTCTGCCATTGCTTTGTAAATTTGAAATAATCGTACACTTCAGATTTTCGTTTTTTTCAATTTCTCAGCAAAAATACTACCGTTACGTGCGTTTCGTCGGTAAATGTTACAAAATATCTGTAACCATCAAAGGTCCATCTGAGTGTACTTTCCCTAATGGTCTTGAAGTTGCTGGTCTTTTTCCTGTACGATGACTTTATATCATTTTGCCTTTTAGCTTTCGCAGAATTGCAAATTATCGTTTAAATTGTCCTTAATACCTTGAACCATTTTATTATTTACAAGCTGACATAAACTTCGGTTGCTAATATGTCCATAACTTCTATGGCATAACTCATTTTGTTTATTATAACTCCTTACAGCATTAGCATCCACTTTGTAATATGTAAACTTGATATAATACAAGCCACCATTGAGTAAAGCTTCGGCAACTACTTTATCCGTTCACGATGATAAAGGCTTTGCTGTTCTGAAACAACACGATTTCTCCTTGCTTCTCTATACGTATACATATAGCACCATGTATACAACATTCCCACTTCCTCCTACTTAACTGCTTTCACAGACACTTTATTCTTGGCAACGCCAACTGCGAACGGTAATTACATTTTGTGGGGATTCAACAATATATCTTCTTGATTAATCAAGTGATCAGCACATTCAGAATCCAAACAAAACCAAATTTTTTTTTTTTGGTTTGAGATGACTATTTGCAGAAAGTATTGGAATATTACGATACTTTCTGCTATTTGGAATCTTTCTATCACTAACTTGTAGTGCGAACAATAATTTATGAAAATTTAATTTCGAATGAAAAAATCTGGAAAATGCCAGATTATTTTCGGCTTAATCATTTGATAGAATGCAATTAACGCAAATTAAAATTTAAAAGTTACTTAACTCATGTTAGCGAAGTCATTCCCAACCTGTTCATTGTACAAATAAAACGCAAGTTTATTAAATATTTATTATTATAATATTTGAGTGAATTGTCCTGCAATGAGATTTGTCTACATAAATAAAATACTGTTTAGTGCTCCCAGATTCCATCATTCTTATATAAAATTTAAGCTTCCAGTAATCCACGATCTTGTAAAAATTTCATAGTAGCCACCATCAATTTGATGTATCGAGGATTATTAATAATGTTATAACGTATCTTAGCCCCGTTGTCATTGTCTTGCAGTATCTCATCAATTGGCACTGAATCTTTTGAGTCGAGTACAACAACTGAAACTATTCCGAGTAGTAATATTGTTGAGAAGAAACCTTTCTTTAAAATATCCATGTGAAGTTGTCGTAAAGTCGGAATTGGTTTTGAATAGTTGTATTTTTCTAAGTGTCCCACTAAATTCATGTGATATATGTGGATCAATTCATCAAAATGTTTTTCGCGCACTTCCATATTTGTTGATGTAATAAAGAAGTAGAATATGTCGATGACTGGTGAACCATAGCAAGCGAGTTGGAAGTCGATAAGCCAAACGTCGGTAGGCAATTTATGTGAATCGTACGAGAATAGCATATTGTTGACCCATGAATCGCCATGATTTAAGACATTAAACTCATCCGGATTGATTTTTGTTCTTTCTTTTGCTGCCTCGAATAATATTTTATCCCAATCTTTCTGAAAAATTAAAGAATTTTTATAATTTAGCTAATATTAACAGCACCTATGTTATTAATTAAAGCTTACAATAACCGTTAAGTAGGATCTAAGGTTTTCATTCCTTTTAAACATATCCGTAAAAAGTGGAAAACTTAATTTCATAGTTTTCTCGTGCACTGATTTCATTTCATCGCCGTATGACGATTTCTCAAAGCAAGCACTAACCTTATTGTTTTCGTAATACGTTGCGGTAAGCGCATGAAAGGCGCCTAATTTATTAAAATATAATTTACAATGTTCTAAATCAAGGCCAACTAATCGATCGGCCATCTTAAAATCTTTCCCAGATAAATCCTCCAGAATAATTAATTTCGTATCGCCCACATTGCCAATGAAATAGCATTTTGGTGAGAATCGCTCAATAGGATCGATTCTGTCTAACTGTGGTGCCACATCTGTAAAGAATTCCATTTCTTTTTCGAAAACATCCAATTCCTTCAATTCAATCATTTGTGTTATGCTGGATTTTATTATGAAACCGTAAGATGCTGTGAAATAATAAAATATGTTCATTTTGTTTAGGAGACATAAGTCGAATAGATTGAAGAAATAAAACGCAAGTGTTAATAGTTCTAAAGTTAAATTTTATACTGAAATAAGCGATACACATTTATTCAATTAGTAAGCCGCGTTTTTCTAAAAATTGTAAAGCCGGCTCAACAATTTGTAGAAAACGAGGATTATTATACATATTATAACGCATCCGTCTGCCTTCATTACAATCTTCCATCATTTCTTTTAATGAGCCAGCTTCATCGGCACGGAGAAACACAATTGCTAAAGTTAACATCAATATAAAACATCCCAACCGGCCTTTTCTCACAATTTCCATTTGTATTTCACCCATAGTTGGAATTGGTTTAGAGTAGCCATACTTTTTAAGATTTTTAACCAAATACTTGTGGTATACCAGAATGACATCATCGAAATGATTTTCTCGCACTTTTAAATTGGGTGACGTTATAAAAAAATATAGAATATCGAAAATCGGTGTTCCAATCATCGTTAATTGATGATCAATCTGAAATAGTTGTTATATACCCGAATTAAGTTTGCATATAGTGACCCTATATTTTTTAATGACTTACCAGCGATACGTCGATTGGATTATTATCGTCGTCGTATAAATATAATAGATTATTGACCCATGAATCACCGTGGTTTAGTACATTAAACTCGTTGGATTTTATGTCGGTTAGCTCATAAATTGTTTCGAATAATTTGCCATCCCATTTTTTCTATCGTATACATATATTGTATATTCAAAGAAATTGTCATTAAAAAAATTTATCTTATGAATTTTCGCATCAATTCACTTACGACTTGCTCATAGTACGGTTTAAGATATTCATATTTCGTAAATATTTCCAAAAATGTTGGATATATCATTTTAATAACAACGTTGTAAAACGATTTTGCGTGTAAACCAAAACGCGAGACATGAAATCTTTTTCCAAATTCGCCATGCTTATCACAGCAGGCCGCAGTGAGAGCATGATATTCACCTAATTTCTGATAATATACTTTACAATGTGCCAAATCGAGACCGTTGAAACGATCCTTCATTTTATAACCTGCTGGTGTTAAATCTTCTATTATTATCGATTTATCTAGCTCAGCGGATACAAGGAAGCATCTTGGCGCAAATTTAATTTTGTCATCGAAAGCTGTTAATTTAGGGACAACTTCTTTGTAATAAGCCATTTCTTTTTCGATTGGACCCCATTCATTCATTTCTTTGATTTGAGACAAATTTGATTTGATAATGAAACTGTAAAGTTTTGAATCTGTAATAAATGGAAATCGTTTGAAATATTAGTGAAAAAATAAAACTATGAGTGTGTAGTAAAGACTTTCGGATTACAGTATAAAATTAGAAATTAGAATTAAATACTTAAAACTGAGTGACCATTCCTGCACAAGCGACTAAAGCTGAATAATTAGATTTGGATTAACGATTTAACATTTCTGTAGATTTATTTTTAGCTAGGCTTCATTTGATGGGAAATCCAAAAGGAATAAAAAGTTGATCTTTTTTACTTAGACTTCGTCCAAATATTACAGAAAAAAGCTAAACATTAATATTTGTTTTGAAACAACTTTCTAATTGTGTTGGCCCACTGATTAATTTCAGATTAGGCTTTTGGCCCTTATGCAATTTGAATTTGAGACCACTAAACTATCAGATAGTCAGGCTCGTTGTTTGTTTCCAGGCCCCTCAAAATAATTGGGAAACCTTGGCCCTAAGTAAGCTTTCGTTTCTCGAAGCAAAATGTTCTTTTTCTATAAAATGTATGAAAAGCAGACTTTTCTCTGCTTTCCTTGCACAACACATCTGTTTTGTGAGTCCTTACTAACAAAAGAAGTAGGACCAGAGGCATTCAATTTTTTCAATACAAAATAAAAGCGTCAACATAGATTTGTTTGATTGCAATTTCTTCAAATATCCATAATTCATTATTCTCAGCTTTTTCTTTACGTGTCACATTCTATAATAACCATCAACATTTTGGGCCACTTAAATTTTTCGTTTTAATTTCCAATATCACACTACCTCGCTGATTAAATAGAGGAAAAAACCATTTCAATTGGACATGGAACTGGGCATATAGCATATGAGAAAATGACGTAGCTTGTGCCTCTTTGATCAAAAATGTTATTGTGTCATTATTGTGGTACACAAGCTCTCTTTTGTCAGAATAAGAATTCATTTTTTTGAAAAAAATTTACAACAAACTTTGTTTTACATATTTTGAAATCGATTTTTTTTTTTAATTCTAGAATTTACAACTTGATACCCGAGGAGCACAGTTTCAAAAGTTTGTCACAGTATTTCAAGAAAACTTAATAATTTCGAAATTAGGTAAATTTTGTGAAGATTCATCATCAATTGATTAAGACAATATTAACCAGAGGAAAAAATGCGGGAGAGTGTGGTACATCTATGCGTGTGTATATAATATACAGTACCTAAAAAATCACATGTGTCTGTACATAATACACATTATCCACAGATCACGATGGAACTGAACTGTAAGCAGTAGCTCAACAAGTCAACACTAATAAACTATCAAGTATAACTAAATACTACATTACCACTTGTAAATTTGTAATACTCTCGAAGAAACCAGAAACATCTTCAACGATTTTGAATAATCTGTAACATCAAGCTAGTAACATCAACGAATCATGTTCAACAATAATCTTGAAAGTATCGAATAAACTCGAATCGAAACAGCCAAATTTTGTTCGAATTCGCAATATAGTATACAAAATTATTTCGAAATTGATCGGGAAATCTAAAATATCCTAGAACAGTATCATCTATATAACTTAACATATTACAAATATATTGTTAAGAAAAGGCGATTTTCCAACTTGCTATTAAAACTAAAATAAGAATATATTTCAGTATTTTTGAAAATTAAATAAAATATGTTAAATTGGTTTAATACTCGCGAATTCGCGGCGAATTTAATGATGGGCCGGTTTAAAATTTTTTAATTGTTTCAACGGTTGTGCTGTACCAAAATATAATATCGAGGTAGAATCGATCATTCTTGTGTGACCATTGTAGCAGTAGACTACCAAAATTTAATTATACCTATACGTATGGATTAAAATGCAGTGGAATTAAATTAAATCATTGTGTTATTGAATGGTGTGATTATTCTGTGAACAAGAAAATAAAATTAATAACACCTATAATCTGAGTGAAATTGACTTTGTAATTTACACCCATATTAAAATCTTAAGAGGTGAGATAAACTCGTGTATTTTAATTGTGTTTGTGATTTACTGGTAGTTATACAAGTAATGCAAAACGGTTTCTTTGTATTACCACAGATATAACTAAATCCAGTTAATTTCCAGTTAGAATTCACGTGCCACTCGAGGGGCTGGCCTGTGGTTACCGGACTTTGGCTCACAAGAAGTTTTGTTTTGATTATTTCATCACATATAGAACAATAATAAAATCTATCAACATTATACTACATATATTCATAAAAAACAACTAAACCTAATTCTGTTTTGGATACGGTAAGATCGTATTAAGTGTATTTGCGGTTTTTTTAAAGCCATATACATAGTTTAGTGTCTAGCAATTAGATTATAAAAATGAATTTTCATTAATGAAAAGAAAAGAAAAAAAATTAGTGTTTCTAGAAGTGTTTTCAAATTGTGTACATAAGAAATCAATATTTCAATATTGTTAGTTAAGTTCAGTCGGTTCAAAAGTTTTGTGTTTAGAAAATTATAAAAGTGAAGCAAATTTTGCACTCAATTTAGGGTAAATACTTAACTATTTGGTGATTACCAAAACAATAAACCATTTTGCACAGCAAGCAACGGAAAAGCTCTACCGGATGCGGACTATGAGTATGGTGAGTAATTAAAACATTTTTTTTATGTTCGTAACATTTTCGCGAAAGAAAATTTTGTAAAAACTTTCAACCACGTGCAAGTTTTGTTTCACCTAAACGTATTTCATTAAGTTCCTTTTCATAATTTTTCTATTTAAATTATTTGTTTATCGTAGAGAACAAGTATAGATTTGAACCATTTCTTAATAATAAAATATGTGAAAGCCCAATATATTTAATAAATCTTTAGTAATGTTAACAGTAAAAATAAATTGAACTCTTTAAATTTCATAATGTGGTAAATGTTCTTCTTTTGGTGAGGTAAAGTGCTTCGTGAGATGTGATCTTGAATTTGTATCAAGCCTGGGGTAGTACTCATTTTTTTGTTGTTGTCTGTTAGAGTAAGTATCGCATATTAAATAATTTTGAACGGAAATTATTATCAATAGCGGCTTAAATTGAACCCCCATTTTCGCTGACCGCTATCCACGCTTCTAGGATGTGCTGCCGCTATAGTTCCGTTACAATATGTTAACAGTATATGTAAAACAACAGTACGCAAATCGTGGGAGGCTTAAACACAAAATTCTCGGTAAATGGATAATTCCGTAACAAGGTACAACGAAGCTCCATGCAAATTTCATGGAATATAGAGAAACACGAGTAACCTCGAAAAGTTCGTATAATCTTAGGACTCTAGAACAATCTCGATATTTATTCACATAAAATTTCGAATACAATTATTTGTAGAGGATTCTGCTATAATTTATTTATCACGGTAAACCCGTAATAAGACGAAAATTATCTTCTTTCACCGGAATAAAAAAAATATTCCCAGTGAATCAAGTATGAATCAAGTTAAATATCTTGGTTTGGTGTTGGATGGGGAAACTAAATTCTCTAATCATATTCATTCGGTTAAGTCACGCTTGATTCCATTTAATTTAATAGTTTTACATTTAATTTCATAGTTTTTTCTAATAATACTCAATATGCAAAATCGCGGAAACAACACAAATAAGCTTAAACATGGATGAAAAATATATTGGAAGGTTTATTATAAATATTTAAAGCTCAGCTCTTCATTACTTCTATGAACTACACTACAAAAATTACTCATAATAATTCAGAATTAACAAAATTAAAAGTGTATACCGAGTTGTCATTTTCATAAATCTTCTCCTGACTATTTCCTTGAGAAACTTGTAGTGATAACCAATTTTTGCTCTTGACTCTTGACAAAGCGCGGTGTAAAACTGTCGCGGAGGCAAATACATACACTCCAATTTTGTCGAAGGTATGTCCTTCCAACCACAGAGGAAATTGCTTTCTTCGCATTTCAAATTGCAAATCGCTACTCTGTGGATCCAGAATCATTCTTTAGATAAAGACTTTCGAACCATTAGGGTCACCAGTAAAGATGCTCTAAAAGATTATGTTGCTTAGTAGTTCCTCCACAGTTAATCTAGTGCCGTTGCAAAGTTCACGTTTTGGATTCATATTTCTCAACAACAAGACGCACCAATCGACTTTAAAAAATTTGTGAGGTGACATTCCCGCACAGGTGTGAATGAGTTTAAAAGCTCAACAGGCTACTGCTGCCATTCTTCTTCATTTTCACAATTTAGAAATTGAATCCAAAGGATTGTTCTTCTCCATGAAGTTTTGCCAAGATGAACTCGTTAATCTTAATTGTATCGTCAATCTTAGGACAAAGGATAGCTAGGGATGCAAGGCCTTCCTTGGAGATGCTGTTAATATTATTACACAACTTGCTGCTCTTAACTGAAGACTCGACTACCTTAACTTGATTTACGTGCAAGACAACTGGAGCCTGTTGTCTAAAATCACCGCCAATAACAATGGTTATTCCACCAAATGGCTTCTGGCAGTTGAGCAAGTCAGATAATCTCAGCTTCGTGTTCAGTAACATTTTCCTTTAATCAGATTCCTTTTGTAAATTTGATACAGTTGTTTCGTCAATCTTCAGTGGAAACCCAAAGCCAGAATGTATTGTGTGACTGTTCTTTAACAAGTGGCTTTGTCTAAAAACGTATTTCCTAAACCACCAGCTCCAGATAGAAAGAAGCACCCTTGATTACCATAAACTGAATCTAAAATAGTGTCAAAAGCATTCTTTTGCTCTTCGTTGAGGAATGAATTTAGTTGATTAAGCACATGTTCGTTGGAAATAATGTCATCAATACTGTTGTTGTCGGCAGTTCTGATTTCGTCCCAATTATAATTCGTCATATCCTTTGTATATATACCTGAATATATACTTAACACTTATCACGCTGGAGCAAACTTCAACATTGATGTGGGCGTTGTACACCCAACGGTTGTCCAATATCACATTGCCTTTTCTCACTGAGGCCCCATTTCTTTTCCTATTGTATGCGGGATAGCAGTTGTTATTCTTATTTGTCTTCTCTGAGTAATCCTTTTTGAATTGTTTGTGCATACTTTGTTTCCTTCGACTTATTCCATACACGGGGCTGAAGGGTTGTCCTCACCACACGGAACGTGAGTCATCGATCCCACGATAATGCGATTCAGTGCTGGGTCCAAATCTTCATTTGGAATTTCCGTGCTAACTACAGTGTCTACATCTTCAGGTTCTCGTAAATTATCGTCAGCAGCTAGCATAAATAGTATGTGACAATTAGGTAACCCTGTGAAAACAACAGTGTTTTGGAATAGTGTATAACTGAACATAACATATCCTGTCATAATTTGATTAAAAACAGATACTATACTGTCATTCTTTAAAAATTGTGTTCAATTACCTCGCTTCTGGATTTCGATCACAGACAGGAATGCTTTCACTCTTCCTAACACGTGCTTCTTTCGGATATCGCCCCTAAATTCTATTAACTTCAAATGAAAAACTGTAGCAATGATATCTGGACGGTTCATGGATGTTTCACTAGGATTTAGTTGATCAGTAATTTCCTTCCATTTTGGCTTACATGTGAATAATATAAATAGATCAGGTTTTCCATGTACACTTTAATTTACCATAGCGTCTTGACAGTTTTGCTGAAGTGCCCTCTTGCCACTCTCAAATGAATACGGAAGGACGTATACCCTGCCTGCTTTAAATTGTTCTTGTTCTGCTTGATTGTGCACATAAGACCATTAGACCTAGGTACATCTCCACTATGAAATTATTTTGATTTTGACGAATGTAGTTCAAGTCTGCGCGAAGAATTCGAGAAATGATATCTTCTGTTCATTTTGTCCACGTATCTCAGGTTGCCATCCAAAGTCTCCGTTCGGAAATAATATTGGATAAACCATCGGATCAAGATTAGGGCTGAGGATATTCAATTTTTGAGTGTTTTCAGCATTTGTTGGGTAAATGCATATATCCCTCTCAAATGGAGACAGGGAATACAGCTGAAACTTATTTCGCTGTTGGAACGTTTTATCCTCTGGGATCCGTACACTGGTCCTTAACGATCCACATTTGAATGTCATTAATCTCAAAAGTATTTCAATTTGAGCCATAAACCTTAGGTTGCATTCTTTGTTGTGAGGATTACGTAGCCTTTCTTCAGCAGCAAATTCGGGATCCAGAAAATAAAATTGTCCTTTGTGCTTTGTGGTACTGCTGAAGACCTAAGATGATAGGTCTGTCCTTGGATTGCGAATGTCTGGAGACCATCACGAACGCGTTCTGATTTTCACCCAAACGTTACAAATTCAAAAGCACCATTGTACAATATTTCCGGATATCCTGTCGAAAATGTTTTGAGTGTGCATCTGTATTTGTTAACCATGATCTGATAGGTTCCGGATGCTGTCTACACGGTAGATGTTGAACTTTTCCACTGTTGTAGCAAGATCCAAACGTTTTTCTGTAGTTTCTTTCGTCTTAAAAATGTCTGGTTGAGCAGTAATTACATTCGTGATTCATGTCACCCAAGAAATGTTCATTAGGTTTATTGTCCTCTTCGAATTGTTTTTGTCCGACTTTTTTTTTGCTTGTCGTTGTTCTGGAATCATATTTGCATACTTTTCAAGATCTCGATGTCGCTTCCGTTCAGTCTCCTCTGGTGTCCTTATGTTTAACGGTTGGCGTTGTTCTGGAGTCATGCTTGTGTATCTTTGACGTTCGCGCTGTCGTTTCCATTCCAGCTGCTCCGGTGTCATTATGACTTGCAGAAACTGCACTAATTATGGATTGGACAAAAATGAGTTGTAATAATTGAATAATTATAATAAAGTACTAATTTACACATTTTTCGCACAATTATAAACAAATACGACGTCATATTGTCAATGACAACTTATGTTCAACTGTTTCAATTTAGAAAATTGGTTGCAAGTCACTTTAAAATATAATATTGAGCAATTATTGGAAGCAAGTCAAACAAATTTCTATAACAATACGGGAGTTCATCTGTCAATCTACGTCTCGTCGACATAATTTTTACGCTAACTTCTTCCACAATATAGAGCAAGAAAGTAAAGACGATGCAGAACTTGAGGAAATCAGTTTTATAAACATAGAGCTCAATTAACTGAATCACGAGGATCTTATTGCATGTCAATTTTGTCTCACAAGCTGACATTCAATATTTACTTCTTGGGGACAAAACCTCACACAAACGAATTAGTAATTAACACTGACAACGAAGCATTACTCTCAACGGGGTAGTACTCTATCCAACAGATTGGCAGTACTCTAACCTTCTCAATGGGTCTTCTAAGTATGTGGCTATATGTGATTGCCAACAATATGGATTTGTCCCCAAGCGTTTGTAATTTCGAACGAATTAAAACAGCAGATCTGGGAAGTGGCAGTAATTTGAAGAAAAAGTTGCCTGTTCAAGTGCTGATAATCTGTTTGCTTGAAATTTAAAAAATGGAGACTATATTCCTCGATTTCAAATGGTATATTATGTTATGTTATTTTTAGTTTTTCAAGATAAATTCAAACAGGAAGCGGGATAATAAAATAACATAAGATGAATTTTATTGCACTGGATCCTTGTTATATTATGTTCCTATTAGAATTTGCATTAAAAAGTCAAGAATAACATAACATACAGTTTTAAATCCTAAAATACGGACTCTTATGTTTACTAAAAGCACTGATTTAAATATCTTGATCATTTCATAATCTTTCAAAGGCTATAGTTGACATTTTGGTAATTCCACAAATATTTAATAATATTTTCCCAGGTAACACCGGGTTTACCGGCCAGTTGGTTATATTTAGGTGTCTATAACCGGTTTATAACAAAACCTCGCCAAATCCTCTTTACGTTGTGTTCGGTGAGGCATGGCCGGGAGGTTTTGCTTATAACTTGGTCGAACACTCCAATCAATCAATCAAAATAAAGTATTCTTTCAAGTATTATTGTAGGAAAAGGGTCGTTTCACTCGCCGACATTTTTTGGGGCTCGCGAACATTACCAGCCCCGGCTTGCCTCATCTGGTAAAACTGTTCTTTCGCTTCAAAAAATGTTATTTTCTCACTCGTAATTTGGTTTATTTTTTATATTACAAAATACACAAAGACTTCATAAATAACCTAATTTAGATATAGTGAACTTCTCAACCTTGGTGTGCAATATACTATTAATTGACTAAATTCGATTGGGCAAAATAAATCAATTTACTACAAAAAAAAAATAATTTACGTAATGATATTTGACATTTTTTTGACATTAGATTGATTTATTTTGCCTTTCTGCTGATATTTATATTTTTTCAGAGAGAAAAGATTAGATCGTACAAATTAACACAGCGATTTTTGACATTTAAAATAGTACCGCCTCCATTCTCTCCGATATTTAAAAAAAAAACATGCATCCGCTCTCGGTTCAAAACAACACGTTTAGAAACACTACACTCTAAATATCGATAAGGCCGCAGCGCCCTACGTTCATTTATACAACCATTAATGAATTGAAATTTATTGAATAACGTCATTATTTTATACACTTCCTATCAAACACTTCAGATATGAGAAATAGAGAAACTTTTTAAAATTTAACTCGTTGACCTTAATTTTATGATAAACTTGTTATTCTACAATATTACTGATTTAACCAAGCCGAGCGTTCACGCATATTTGTTTACTATACCACAATCATGATGTTTCACCTGTTATTTATCGCTTGTAGCATACATATCAACCTTGAAGCATATACAAATCGTACGACTATAATTATAAATTTAACTTGATTCCAAATTACAGAAAAATACACTTACTTAATGTACTGTTCACAGTCACCTCTACTTGCACTCGTGTTACTTGCGCTATATAATTTTCACCTTTACCAACGGCTGGTTTGACCGATACTAGTTTTATCGTAAATTCGGTTTTATTTAAATTCAATTCCTTTTCGAATACAGGTTCGAATAGTTCTTCATTTAACCAATCGAATTTTGGTTCACTTGTAGCTTCAATTTGCGACGACATTCTCACTTAAATTATTTAATAATAATTAGATAACTTAAAATTCACTCACGCACTTATGAATTTATACTAAATATTTATTTTTGTTGCCGCGACTTTTATGGATGGTATACACTGAGAGCTGTTTTTTAAAACTATTAATTGTACACTGAAAGAGATTAGTATAAGAGCAAATACTCGTTTTTGTTTGTTGAAGTTTATACATATTTGTTGAACCCAATCAAACGTGATATGTGTTTCTAAGTCAAATGATTCTTCATACAACCAAATTAGATAAGCTAAACTATTTTCGACGATATGTAAGTGTACAGATAAGATAGGTGTATATATGCAACAAAAAGTTGTAAAATAAGTTGGTAAAATAAAATAAAGTTTGTTGAACTATTTACATAATATGTGTACACGATGCATGGTTTCTATACGGATAAATTTTGATTTATAACATTTTGCTTTACTTCGTTGGGTGAAGGCCATATGTTGTTGGTGTAAAGCTGCTGTTCAGCAGCTAAAAAATAAATTGTTGATCATGTAAAATATAAAGTAAGAGCAATAATTTACATCGGTACAGTATATATAGAAAGATCATTACTGACAGTTTTAGGGGCTCGTAATTTTGAAGTAAATAAACCTATAATAAAACCTATAGAGTTAAAATGTTTATTTCAAATTGTCGAAAGGCGTCTCAAATTATAGGTTTTCAAAATCCGAACGTTTATACCTAAACAAAATTCAAATGAAATTTCAATTAAAGTCTATAAATAAATTGATATGAAGCTGGACTTTCAATAATCTTCATTCGTTGAATATTGCAAGGGGAGATCTGTGGAGAAATCTTTCGAGCCTGGTAAAGTGATATCGAGAGCTACAAGTCGGCCACATTAATTCCACACATGAAAGTTTTAGGGAGTCCCCCGCTAGCAGATTTGTAAGTAGAGGCAAAATGCCCAGTGCATTATTTCCCCGTATCGTTCTAGTTATAGTTCTACACCGCTGTAGAGACCATTCTTTTGTATGGGGTAACAGTCCGATGGGCTCCTTTGAGCAAAACTGCAAACCAAAGGCTGTTGATAAAAGTACAGAGAACAGCCTTCCTGTGAATTCGTAACGTAAAGCTGCTGACTGTGATCCTCTCCGGAGAGGACTGGCTATAAACCACAATAAATTCATTCGGATGGGTCAAAAAGTGATGGAAAAGTCTGTGTCATAAAGGAAGTCAAAGACCGGTTGAGCTAAAATGTTAATATCAACCAGTGATATTTGTATTTTTATGGACAATTAGGTTGTGATTAAAGCGCTTCGTTCAATCACACCTTCTCACATCGAAGGTAGTTCAGAACTATCTCTCATTTCATAACGACTCAATAGGTAGACTTAAAATTTCAGAATTTGAACATAATGTTATACTAATTGTCGAATTTTTGCTTAATATTTTTATTAAAAATTACAAAAGTTTAAAATTTGTTCGCAAACGGTTACTTGAATAAATAAACCTCGTTTTTCAGATGGTTCAATCAAAACATTTTTGGTTACTAATGCCCACACGAAATCTATCACATTTTTTAGAATTCCAATAAGCCACGATAATCTAAAAATTTCATAACTGATTCCACATTTTTTAAATACCGCGGACTATTAAAAAAATTGTAACGAATTTTCCGTCCCGCCTCTGTATCACTTAGTCCGATATGAATTGGTCCAGTTTCATCTGCCGCAACTAGACACACAGCCATCATTCCCATGGTTAAAAAACAGGCGATCGACCCACACTTTAAAATCGTCATATGTAGATTACGTAACGTTGGAATTTTATTGCGGGGATAGTCATATTTGGCTAGGTTTACCATCAGACTGTCGTGATAAATTTGAATTAGTTCATCGAAATGGTTGGTGCGCACCTCTGGCATTGCCGATGTTACAAAAAAAAAGAAAATATCTAGAATTGGGGTACCGAATGCTGCTAATTGATAATCAATGAAAATCATATCGTTTGGTTTGCCGTTCTCATCGTGTAAATATAATAGGTTATTAGTCCACGAGTCGCCATGGCATAGCACATTAAACTCATTGGGATTTGGTTCCGTTACAGCCTGAATCTTTTGGAGTATTGTGGGCTTCCACTTTTTCTAAAAAAAAAAAAAAAAATAATTAATTTAGTTGTTTCTCGAAAATAACGTAATATTTAAAATTTATATACTTACAACTTTTTCGTGATATTGCTTAAGGCTATCGTACTTGGTAAATATGTCGATGAATGGCGGAAACATTGCGTTCAAGACCTTCGAATGGAGGGTGACTTCTTTATTATAATTTGATTTATGAAATATTGGCCCAAACGAACCATTTTTCTCATAACAAGCCGCCGTCAATGCATGATATCCTCCTAATTTTTGATAAAACAATTTACAATGCTCCAAATCAAGCCCTTCAAGGCGGTCAAGCATTTTGTATCCGTAAGGACTTAGATCTTCGACAATAACCGATTTAAATCTTTCTTTTAATTCATTAGAGGTAGGATAACTTTTTGGTATGTATTGCTCAGCTGGTTTCATTTCTATTAGTTTTGGCACAATATCGGAATAAAATAAAACTTCTTTTTCAACCCATTTCACCACTTCTTTATTGTCACCCATTGATTTTACAATAAAACTGTAAAATTTTGGTTCAGAGTCTGAAATAATAAACGGACCGATCACTTATGAGTCACAATTTTTTTAAGTCACTTCATTTACTTTTATCATTTTTCATTGTAAGCGCAACTTGCACTCGCGTCACTTCAGCTAAATAATGTTCTCCATTTCCAATAGCGGGTTTAATTGACTTAATTTCTAAACTAAATTCTGATTTATTAAGATTTAAATCTTTTACCAAAATCGTTTCGAACAGCTCTATATTTATCCAGTCTAAATGTAAGTCACCATGTCCATTACTATCCCCCATTGTATTAGTCACAAGCACTAGAAAATTAGCACTCTGTTCGCTTATTAATTATTCAACGAAATTCACAATACTAAAATATTTCTTTGGTTTTGTGTGAATTTATACGAAATGATTAAGGTGCGAGTGCGCCGATTTTGTGTTTTATATTAGTGATAAAATGACAACTTCTTGAGTGGGCTGATAGTGCAATTTTAGTCGACACTTAAGTAACTCCAGATAAACTAATCTAAGTGTATAAAACTCGTATCTGGTAGCATACGTGATTTAACAGGTACAAAGATAGCATCTTATAGAAAAAATTTTGGTAGTTTTAGTATTCGTAGAACTTATCTAATTTGTTTCACGCAAATATTTTTGAAATGATATCAATTTCATTTATTTATGAAGTGCCCACCATCATTTATGTATGCGTTACACGTAAGCTCATTATGCATTTTGTGTTAAAAATGAAAATTAAGTCAAACGTTAATTCAGCATTGATTACTTGATCAATAAAAATTAAAGGGGATCGGGTTTCTGCACCCCTATACTGTTACCTATAGAAAACATTTTATTTCATGTAGAAATCGTTCGGTAGGATGTCCTATATTATATGAAGGACACAGAAAACACCAAACTTGTTTCAACATCTTTATAGTATCTATATCGCATCATGTAGCAATGAAAGGGTTTGGGAATGTCGGTTTATTTCAACTGAGGAGAGCAATTTAAATTAGTCGTCGCCCTTGATGGTTCCGTTGGTATACTTTATCAGGGGGTAAATTATGAAATTGTCGACACCGTTTTTTCGACAACGTCGAAATATTGCAATAGATATTATGAATTATTCGACAGAAACGAAAATAACTTCAGCGTAAATGTCACAAATAATAATTTTATTTTAACACATTTTTCTTTTATACTTATCATCTCCTCAAGAGCAGTCGTAAAATTTTCGTCTTTATCTAAAATAATTCGCTGTCATATAATTGTTTTGTTTCATAATAGGGGATATGATGTTTCATAATAGGGGATCATAATGGCTCACTTTCGATGAAATCGAAACAAAACGTGGTCGAAAATGTTCATAATACACCCTCTGGTAATTTTGGGAGAGCTGGCTACAAAAAAGTGGAATGATCGAGAATATTCGAAATTTGTGCTTAATAAGTTTCCAATAACATTGACAAAGCTAGAGCTCATCAGTCAAAAGGCTCTCTTGAGGCGCAGAGCGTGGGCGAATAAACAAAAAAATATTGTCAGAAGGCTAAGTAGGTGGTGGTCCAAGCGCCCTCAGAAGCGATAAAGTAGTAAATTATGGACTGTTATGTTTAGTGTTTCTAAACAAGATATTGTTCGTAGATTAAAATAATTAGTGTGGATTAATATTCTTTAATAATATTTAGAATTACATGTGTCTGTTCGTGTACAGGGAAAACTCTAACCTAACATACTACTGTCAAAACTATAAAAGAGTACCTTTTATACTTTTAAAGCTGGCTTCACATCGCATTCCTCCCCACCACAGTTGAGTGCTGCGATCACAAATCCAAACGAACTGGTACCCTATGTGGACGTTGGCTTCGTCGAATAACTGGAGTTGGATCTACTGTTGCCGTTGTTGGTTCGATCCCGGTTACCGAAACCTGTTGATTTTTAGGAATGCGATTCTGTTGAACGGTGGCAGATGAATTTGCGGATCCTTGTAGTTGGTGTGGGCTGCTATCTAATGCCGCAGTCGGCGGCCTCTGTCGTTCTCGGATTGCATCTGCATGTCTGCGTTTGGTGGTTTGATCGGGAAATGCAACGCTGTATGACCATCTGTTATTTTGCTGTGTGATTGTCCCAGGGTTCCATTTCGTATCATTGTCTGTTCGCACCCATACGTTATCACCTGCATTGAAATGGTGTTCTTTGATGTTGTCTCTATCGTGGTACAACTGGCTTTTTAAATTATATCTGTTTATGTTACGTTGAATAGATGGATTTATGTTATCGAAGATTGTTGGAAGCCGTCGTCACAAAAATATCTCAGATGGAGCTTTGCCCGTTGTACTATGTGGTGTGTTGCGATAACTAAATAGAAATGCGTTGATAGCAATATCATCGAAGTATATCGCCACTGAGTCAATATTTGATAATAATTTTTTCATGTACTTATCGTTGGAAAATAGCTGGAGCGTTTGCTATTCCAAACAGTAATCGATTGTACCTGTAGTATTCCATATGCGTTGAGACTGTGAGTAAATGTTGTGACTCTGGATGTACTTCGAACTGTAGATATGCATCCTTTAAATCGATTTTGGAGAATCATGCTCCACCAGCAAGTGTGCGCCGTAAATTATAAAATAATGATACTGGATGTTTCTCCAATAGTAAGCAGGGGTTTTTCGTAACGCTGAGATCCCCACAGATTCGTATGTCTTCGTTGCGTTTTGGTACGTTTACAGTTGGTGTAGCCCATTCTACCGGTGTTTCATTTGGATCGACTAGTGTCAAAACGCCTTCGGTGACTAATCTGTTCATTTCCTTTTCGACATTGTTCTGTATCCAGAATTTTACATAGCGGGGGTCGAAACGTTTCGGTTTTGCATCATGTTTCAAGTGTATTTTGACTTTGTAGTCTTTGATGCGCCCCATTGTATCACTGAATAATTCGTCGTAATTTACAAACATATTTGCTAACCCTGTGTGTATTTGGGGTGCCTGTATCATTGTATGTGATTCGGCGTTTGTAATCGAATGGCATGTTGAAAGCTTCGCACCATGGCAAACCAAAACAAAAACGGTTTTGCCGGTTTCATGACAATTACTGGCAATTTAAGTGTTTTGTTGTTGTAGGTTACATGTATACTATAACTGCCTGACCCAGAGTTTGTAATTGATGACTGCCGTAAGCCATCAGCTTAGGTGCCTGTATTAGCGTTGGTTGACCTATTTGTTTCCAGAGATGTTCATCGATGATGGAATGTGATGCACCAGAGTTGTTTTCAAATGTACTTGTTTTAGTAACATGATTTATAGTGTAGATGAAAACACTGCCATCATCACTATTATTGCTGTTACACTCAGCTGTGGACGTTGCCGTCATTTTGTGACATCACTATTATTGCTGTTACTCTCAGCTGTGGACGTTGCCGTCATTTTGTGAATGTTTCCCGACTTACATGGATCAGCTTTCACCCACCAAACGTGATCCAGTTGTGGTATATCCACTGTTTTTTGTTGTTGATAAATTTGTGCTCTGCCCGTTTTAATGCAACATGGCGCATAGTGACTACTTCGCCTGCACGAATGGCATATCACATTTGTTGCTGGACACGTATTGTCGTTTGTGTGTCTCTCTTTACCGCAACGTTTGCAATGATTTGCGTATAACTTTTGTGGAAGTTGTGTAGTGTTTGTGTTTCCATGTTTCGATGTTTTTTTTCCGTGTATATTATTAACACTTTCTTGATTTCCGTTTGTTGCATTGGGTTTTAATATGTCGTTTTCTGCTCGTTCTCGAGACTGCACCATTTCGAAAACTTCTTTAAATGCCACATCGCCCAACGTCTCCATTTCTTCATTTGCAGCGTTTCTGAGACTGTACGTGTTGTTTTCAGATTCGGCTGTCTCTGTCGAAGTTCGATTTCGGCATGTTGATGACGAATGCCATTTGCGAAACGATCGCGTAATTAACGATCGAGATTCTTAAAATCACAGTCACGGCTAATTGCACGGTATTCGTTTGCATATTGTCCGGAGGATTGTGTTTCTTTGCGCATACCTACAATTCCAAAACTGTGACAATGCCTTAAATCGAGTCCTTTTGTGTGTATACAAATTAATGAAACGATCGATTATTGTTTTGTATGTATTTTGTTTGAACGGTGTGGTGGCATCCGTAAAAGACACTTTAAATTCGTGATGAGTGTCCGGTGACAATGAACACAGGAATAAATCGCGTTTTGCGTTCACGTATAGTTCTGTGTTGGAACTATTAAGTCCTCTCATGCGACATTGTGCCTCGAAGGCATCCACAAAATTTTCTGCCGATGATGTTGAAGTTGCGACATATCGCTCGCATTTAAATTTTTTTTTAATTTCTCGAACTTCCTTTTCATCTACGTTTTGCGGAGTTGGTTGTTGGGGTCCAACTGTTTCCATAAGCGCGGCGTTATTCCGGCTGATCAATTCCACAAATTGTTCAAATTTCTCTTTATCCATTTTGTTTATGGAGGAAATAATTCGTGAATAGTTATAAATCCTCCTCGCCAGTATGTTATGTTTAGTGTTTCTAAACAAGATATTGTTCGTAGATTAAAATAATTAGTGTGGATTAGATTAATATTCTTTATTAATATTTAGAATTACATGTGTCTGTTCGTGTACAGGGAAAACTCTATCCTAACATACTACTGTCAAAACTATAAAATAGTACCTTTTATACTTTTAAAGCTGGCTTCACATGACATGGACCGAAATAAAAATCATAAGGTATAGTTCTGACATTTTGTTTACAGTAAGTTTATACCAATAAAATACAATCTGGTAATATAAATTGTTTATCATTGCACGTGAAAATATCGCTATAGCTGCCGTGCCCGAAGTTTTTGCTTTTACTATCGAAGTGTGGCGGTTCACGCATGTGCACATGCGTTCGCCGTCACACAAAAACAACGCGCCCTATCTACACCAACACAAAAAAATAACAAAACGAACTACTGTCTCTTCCATGTGAAGAGACAATACACAAGACAAAAATTAATAAATATTAAAAATAAAAAAACAGTCTCGTCTCGGATTTCAGGCTGAGCGCACGCGCGCTCATTAGATAAGTTAATAAATACACAAAATGGTGGTGGTGAAAGAAAACAAATATACATATAACGTGTACAACATTTTTATATATAATTAAATAAATTTATAATAAACAATAATCAATAAAATAAATTAAATACATTTAATTAAAAATACATTTAATACAAAATACAAAAAAATTATTTTATTGAATCCACAAACAAAAAATGAAAACAAATGAACCCGAAAAAAAAATGTTAATAAATTTACAAAAAATTGCAACCACACAAAAAGCTGACTTAGTGACAGAATTTATTTTCTGGTTCCGAACGTCATACTAGTTCATCAATGAAACTAGAGCTTTTCAAATTACCTGGCCTCGAAATCATCTGCGAAACATCCACTGGGAACAATCGCCCATACATCGCAGAACCACTACGTCGAACCATCTTCGACACACTGCATAACATTTCGCATCCTGGAGTCCGTGCAACTCGTAAATTGATCACTACTCGTTACTTTTGGCCCAGTATAAACAAAGACGTAGGCCAATGGGCTCAGTCTTGCTTATCCTGCCAACGTGCCAAAGTTCAAAGACACACAAAATCACCCCATGGACAATTCGAAATTCCACCTGGTCGATTTGAACACATCCATTTAGATATCGTAGGTCCACTTCCTCCATCTAATGGATATTCATACTTGCTCACTTGTGTCGATCGCTTCACTCGCTGGCCCGAAGCTTACTGCATGACAAACATGTCGGCTGCAACCATTGCCACCACATTTTTCAACAATTACGTATCACGTTTCGGCGTGCCCCTACAGATCACAACTGATCAGGGAACACAATTCGAGTCAAAACTTTTCACAGAGTTAACAAAACTCCTCGGATCTCATCGTATACGTACAACGGCTTATCATCCACAAGCCAATGGCATGGTCGAACGCTTCCATCGGCAACTCAAAGCCGCACTCATGGCCAGAAGCAATACAATGCATTGGAGTTCGGAAATACCAATCGTTCTACTTGGAATCCGAGCAACGGTGAAAGAAGATCTCAAGTGCTCACCAGCCGAAATGGTTTACGGACAAACCATCAAGCTACCCGGTGAGTTCTTTATCGAAAATCCTCTTTCACCTTTACCAACTAGCGACACAGTCGTCGACCAACTGCGACAAACCATGCAAAACCTTGTTCCAAACTTAACTCGTCAAGCCAAACAAGATGACGTCTTTGTTCCAAAATCACTTAACAATTGCGATTTTGTTTTCATCAGAACAGACAAGGTTCGCACGGGATTATCTCCTCCCTACGAAGGTCCGTATAAAGTCATACGGCGTCTTCGCAAGCATTTCATCGTATCGATTAATAAAAAAAACCATAACATTTCAATCGATCGACTCAAACCAGCTTACGGAATCCTAAGTTCGGCTGATCAAATATCAAGCCATCGAACACACAAAACCGTTCGTATTGCGTCTACTCATACAATTATTCCCTAGGGAGGGGGAAATCATTCGCGGGGGAGTCCTGTAGTGGCTCGCTCATTTATTTATATATTCACACATTATACTCAAACATTCAATCATTCAATTCTTAAATTCACTCACCACCACAATCAACAAGATTACTCTCACAAGAACATATTCAGCAACAAAGGAAAGCACCCGTTTAATACCAGTCATACTACTATACGCAGTGCATTAAAACATAAAAGAAATTAAAACACAAAAAAAAAGCGAAACGATTTGTTTGGTAGTAAAAGTAAAGAAAATTATTATTCTTGGTTTCTCGTTATTACACATTGATTGTTGGTGAAAATAATATTAACGTAATCATAACCTCTGTAAAACAATAATAATAATATTAATGATAATAATTATGATAAATATGAACCGCAAAATATATTGAAAAAACTACAAGTGTTCGTGTTTTATTATAAATACACAAGTGGCGTACACGGATACGGTACAAAAACTACAGAAGAATGGTAGAATATAGTTCTGGCATTTTATTCCGAAGTTTTTGCTTTTACTATCGAAGAATGGTAGAATATAGTTAAGGCCAGTATCCAATAAATATTTTAATAAAAAAAATTTCAAATATTTCAAAACCGTTTTGAAGGTATTAGGTCAATATCAAAAGTCTACGAAAAATGTGACTTTAAAAGAGGTCAAGGTATCAGTTCCGACTTAGAAAAACATCAAATATTAATCCTTTGACAGTACATATCTACGATGGACGACCTACCAATGTAGTAGCAGAATTTATTCTGAATGCTGAAAAAAATGGAGATGTCCAACGAAAAAATGTTAACATAGAATGTGCAAGTTCGCCTAGTCGCTTCAAGATTTACGAAGTATGCGTTCAACAAGATTCATTCAGTCGCATGCTTGCAATTTCCATGGAAGGACGCACTGACATTGAAAAACTAGTGCAGCTTCCAATGATACCTATGCCGATGTAATTAAGCCACGTTGATGTCACAATTTTCAAGGCTGACAAATCCGCATTGGTACATATAATTTTCGATCGATACTGCGATCCATCTATTAAAAATTACGAGCACCCTTTGAGAGGAAGACAACGTGATGATAGCGAATATGTTATTTGCGCACCGCAACAAAGAAGGCCAATTGACTTTCGAAATAGTTGAGGAACGATAAGTTCAAAATCGCTCTAGTTACATTTTCAGCACTTACTGCCAAAATAAGGAAGTTGCTCCTTTCATAAGTAACAAATAAATTTTTTTTTTTTTTACGTCATATTTTAATCATTATATTTCCAAATCTCCATCTATGAAAAGCAAACCAACAGCCTGGTTAGAATATCGGGTTGTAAATCATCGAAGAATCATCAAAGCCAATAAAATGCAGAAATATCTGGGAGAGGCTCAAAATCGTCATTTTGACACAGTAGTTCAGAGGGCTATTTGTGTATTCGATTCGAACGTTTTCGACCCTTCGAACTATAAGATTCGTATTTGACTTAAATAAGAAACGAACGAATCTGATTCAATTCAAATAAGATTCCAATACTTCGAAGACTCGAATACGTCGAGAAAGAACATTAGAAACATTATTGACCATTAAACGAGTTAAGCCTTTATTTAATAAAATTATTAGTCTCTGCATTATTGAAGCGCAGCGTAAATATTTGGGGCCTCCAATTATTCTCGAAGGAATAAACTCAAGAAACACTTTCCAACGAAGTTTTTATCAAATCATTGCGATTTGTAGATTTGCTGATGATAAAAACGAATAATAGTCATAGTTGGTTGTTCATCTTAGACAATCATAATTCCTTGTGTTAACTATAACAGGCTGTCCTAAAATTTCTAATAAGATGCATACATCAAGTGTAATTTTAAAGTTGCTGCTATGTTGATTCTCAAAACTCTTGATTTGGCGGTTTTTGGATTAATCTAAATTAACGGACATGAAGTTATTCGATATACTGTAAGAATATTATTGTAGGGTTCTAAGTTTATTATCGTGAACCTTTTGGATATTTTTTCAAAAAATGATCGATCTAGGATGACCCAAAAAACAAAATCAACTAAAAAAGTAAAGTTGTTGTTGGAACAATAATTTAAACCAACGTTAAAGAAATCTTGATTTGTGATCGCTTGATCATTTTACACCCCGGTGATTGTTCTAATCACAAAAAAGAACTTTTATAGTATTCTAAATATCATAAAAATAACTACTCCTCATATAATATTCTCGGTTGCATGCACAATTCAAATTGCTTTTGTCTCCATTTAAACAGAGAATAGAAGTTTTTATGGTAGTGGGTCGTATAATAATGGAAACGACAACTGTTTGTGACCTAAAAATTGTCGCAGATTATAACAAAAAAATTATGGTCCTTTTAATGGGTGGTTACATATGGTCAACACTGTATTTACATACTTATATACAAATAACATAAACTGTAAATTTCTAATCGCTTTTAGGCCAAAGCAAAATATTTCTTACTTAAATATAAAAAAACAAACAAACACTTGAAGATAACAGAAAATCATTTTTTTTTCGCTATCGCAAATTCAATTATTTAATAGAATACTTTAAACTGCATAACAAAGGCTAGGTAGTGCTTCTTAATCAAAAAATACTAAAAATATTTGTGGAATATGTCGGACGTCGAAGGTAACATCGACTACGAGTGGTTGAATCCAGTATTCGAGAAAGAATTAAATCGCAATAAAACAGATTTTAACATCAAAATTTTGTCAAATAAACCGGCCGTACCAAATGGTGATAATTACTTATCTGAAGTAACCCGTATGCAGATTGAAGTTACGATCAAAAATGAAACAGGTTGGTCCAGTTATAATTTTGCTTCAAAAACAGTTTCAAACAAATTATCTCTTAACAGCTAATCAAATAACGAAATTGTACAACTTAATTATAAAGACAAGCGTTGAGCAAATGGCAGAAATACAAAATATGCAAGTGTTTGAAAAAGAAATGGAATATTACAATAATGTGGCGCCTAACATTAATATTATGGATGAAACATTACGAATTTCGCCAAAATGTTATTTAACCGATACGATTGGAGCGAAACAAATAATAATACTTGACGATATGTTGGTACAAGGATATAAAATGGCCGATCGACTTGTTGGCCTTGATCTGGAACATTGTAAAATGTTTTTTAGAAAAATTGCTGCATTCCATGCATTGACCGCAACTTACTATGAGCGAAATAAGATCGCCCCATGTTTTCAACAATCAAGTTATAGTGAAGATAAAAGACCTTTACACAGAAAATGGATAGATTTAGGTTTTGAAGGTTTTTTGGATATTTTTAAAGAATACGACAGTCTCAAGCAGTATGCTGAAATAGTTGTAAGTAAAATTATAAATTAGTTGTATAATAGTTTCAGTGTGTTACTCATGATTTTTTACAGAAAACTTGGGGGAACGACACAATTTTTGATACGGCACAAGAAATTACCAAACCAAATCCGAACGGTTTTAATGTTTTAAATCATGCTGATTCATGGGTTAACAATATACTATTCCAGTATGATGAAAATAACAATCCCGTAGATATTCGAATGGTAGATTTTCAAATAACCTATTATGGATCACCCGTTTTCGATATATTCTGTTTTTTCATGACGTCACCCAATTTAGAAGTTCGTGAAAAACACTTTGACGAATTAATCCGTGTGTATCATGAACATTTGGTCGAACATCTAAAACGGCATAAATATTCTAATACCATACCAACTTTACGGCAACTACATATTGAAATAATCATTAAAGGTTTTCTGGGGTCAAGTTTTCTAATCGGGTTTATGCCAATCGTGTTGTTAGATTCAAAAGATGCTGTACCATTTGATAAACTAATGGAGCGTAGTGAATATGGTGATAAGGTACGTCGTAACTTTTTTCATAATCCTCGATTCATTAGAACGGTGGAGGTTGCCATGAAATTTTTACATAATCGGGGCTTTTTGGTTGTATAAATTGGTTGATTAAATTCTACTTATAGTATGTAATAAAAATGAGCTAACATTGTTATTTGTTTTGATTACCAAGCCAACTAAAAACGTTTATTTGCTCAAGTCTCAGATTCTCTATCTTGATGGTTGATATTTAGTAAGACAGAGATATGACTTATTTTGAACTTTGGAATTAAATTGCGCAATAAAGTCATAACTCTCTCGATGAAATAAGCAGAAAAAAGAAAACTGCGAAATTAACTACATGCAATTAAGGTTTTAAAAGGGAAAGGTTGTCCAAACCAATGTTTAAAGCTGAGTTTGATTGGAGCAGCATAAACTGAACTTGTTTCCTTAAGGAAAATATAAAATGTGGGTTTTACCTTATAGAAAATTAAGAATTAAAAAAATGTAATAATAGAAAGAACTCAACAAGCTCTCAATCCACTTAATCGAAATTCAGTTAGAGGATTTAAACTTAATGAGCAAATGCGAAACCCAAAATTGTAGAAAATTAGAAGAACATAAAAACATAGAAAATAGCTTAAGAGCCTTCCTTGACCGCTTGCCTGATAACTGGAAAATTTCGCTAATTCCGATCAAAAAGCAGGTAAAGATGGAATAAACGTGAGAACATATATCGGGCAATAACTTTATTATCAACTCTCTTAAAACTCTTCGAAAAAATGTTGCTTAAAAAATTAAGTTTCTGCATAAGATAAATATTTAACCAGATCATTAGTTTGGAGCTAGAGACGACACGGAACTATGAAAGAAATTCTGGAATTGTGTAGAACAAAATTGCATAAGTCGGAGTGTCACAATAAAAGTTCTATGATTTTCATGATTTGATATCTAGCGCGTTGATTACTAACAGGTTATGGGCCCAGAATAAATAGAACAAGATAGCAAAAGTAAAAAGTAATACACGTGTGTTTAACAAAAGCTATAAAATAAAGGTAAAATAGGATGGCCGCCAATAATTTCGTTATAGAAAAATTAAAGGGTCGAGAAAAGTATGACCCATGCGGCGTTTTGCTGTTCAAACATCGTTTAGAATATGAACAGTTATGATTGTGCGTTATTGGTGAGGGTAAAGATGAAGAAAAAATCTCAAAAGCAAAGGCAAAAATTATTCTTTTGATTGATCCAATCAGTTACGTTCACGTTCGATCAAGTAAAACAGCTAAAGCTTGGAAAGCTCTTGCATAGGTGTTGTTGGATTCTGGTCTTACGCGGAAAGTTGGGCTTTTGCGAAAGCTAATTACAACATCTCTGGAAGGTTGCGCTTCAGTAGATAAATATGTCAATTCGATTGTATCGACCGCTCACAAATTGAGAAATATTGGCATGGATCAGAGTGATGAGTGGGTAACAATCCTATTAGGCGGCTTGCCTAATAATTTCAAGCCAATGATTACGGCCATCGAAAGCTTATGTGTGGATATAACCGCTGATTCCGTTAAAGCGAAGCTGCTTCAGGAGGTACGGTTGGATTATTTGTCATCAGATATGGCACTACTGCAACAGAAGCTTTGTACAGTACGAGTAAAAATGGAAAGTCAAAGCATAACAAAAAATATTCGCAAGACATTAGTAAAATGTGCTGTTATAACTGCAATAAATTTGGACATTTGGCGAATAGTTGCACTTACAATAAAAATGTTAAGTCAAGCTCACACAAGCAAGGCAAATCCGCATTGTTATCCAATGTAATGAAGTAACACTTCATTTGCAGTAAGTGAAATTAAGAAGGATAGTTGGTACATAGACTCAGGCGCATTAACCGCTTATGTTAATGGATGCAAGTTTGGTAAGAGAAATTTCAAATCTACCAACGAATGAAGTTCTCATTGCAAACGACACACGAATGAAAGTGATAGGTGTCAGAGATACAAAAATGAAATTGTTGGTTAACAATTCCGTGCAAGACACTGATATAGCAAATATTTTGACTCGAATGAGATAGAATAACAAGAGGGTGATTGCCACTGCCTCGCTTGTTGATGAAACGTAAAAATTGGATACATCAGCCTCCGAAAGAGTAATGCTGTCAGCTGTTTCTTCAGAATATGACTTATGGCGTAGGAGATTAGGTAATTTATATACGAATAGTATTCTTTCAGGCAAGCAAATTGGTGAACCATGTATTATCTGCCTGAATGGAAACAGACACGTTTCATAACTCATACATACAGTCAGATAACTGTCTAGATTAGGCAGAATTATTTTGATGGTGGAAAGTACTTTCTTATCTTTGTGGATGATTATTCAAAGAAAGTGTCAGTTTACATCCTAAACATCAAAACCCGAAGCATTGAGTTTTTTAAGAAATTCAAATTTTTATCCTAAAATCAAACAGGTCGGAAAATAAAAATTCTAAGAACGGAGAATGCTACTGAGTTCTATAATGGGGATTTCTTGAGTTATTTGTCAGGTTGCGGTATACAGAATCAAATGACAACAGTGTACACACTGGAGCAGAACGGCCCGACAGAAAGGATGAACCACACCATTGTGGAGCCATTGTGGAGAATGTTCGCTGCATGTTGTTCGATGCTGGACTATCAGTGCAGAGGTCGTACCTACTGCTGTATATATAATAAATCCGTCATCGACACACTGTTGACCGGATTATAAATGCCTTGAAGAAATTTGGACTGGTCGCAAGGCCTGTACCGTAGCTATGCTATCTGTTCCAAAGCAGAAAAGGGGAAAATTTGACCCTTTTTTGTGTTTTGTCGATGAGGAATTTTTGATATTAACTTGTTTAACTTTTGTGTCAACACGAGTTTCGAACTACTTTTCATTAACCAGAGCATACCCTGGTGTGTATTAAATTTTATAGTGCATTTTATATGAAAATCAGTATGACAGGAAATTACTCAGTATGACAGGAAATTTCCATTACATTGATTTTTACATTGGAAAATCCAAATACACACCCAGGTGTGTCGTGTTGACATGAAGCTTTACAGTTTTACAAACATAATGAGAATGCGCAAATCCTAAACAAGGTAAATTAAAATCAGTTTTTTTTAATATTGCCCGCTTTCGATAACATTTTATACTTCATTATTACTGTACTTTCGTAATCAGGCGCATTTTACGAGTACAACTACTTTTGATTATTCATTGAATATAGAACACATAAGAAGATAACAGAAATTTATTTTTTTGCTATCTCAAATTAAATTATTTAATATAATTTTGTAACCGGCGACATATGTCAGTTAAACCTCGCCGTTCAATCATAATAGGAAAAAAGTGGTAATTAGTAGAATATGCTGAACAAATGGTGAAAATTATTTTTCTGAAGTGACCCGAGTGCAGAAGTTACGCTCGAAAACAAATCAGGTTTCTACTTGGTCGTAGGTAGATATAATTTTATTTGAAAATTAAAGCGACAATAAATTTGTCTCTTACAGCTAAATGCGACAGTATAGGTACAGATTTACAAAATACAAAGTCGAGAATTGAGCAACTAGTAAAAATTCAAAATAGGGAAGTGTTTGTTATGGAAATGGAATATCACAAGAATGTGGCGCGTAATATTAATAACATGGATCAAACAAAGATCAGTGACACTAAAATTTCACCATCATAACTAGATCAGTACATATCTATAGTTATCAGTTATTTACATTGTGCAGGCATACTCGCCCTGTAATCATATCGTATAAATTCGTTCGAAACCAAATAAATTCTTTAGTATCGTGAAATTCGTTTATTAAGAGACAGGTTCAGGTGTAGAGGCTGATTTTCTATTAATTGTGACTTTATAAAATGTCGAATGGAAACGATGACCATTTAGATTGGATAAATGTGGAATTATTTGAATCGATTTTTGAAACGGAACTGAATCTGAATAAATCGGAATTTAGTGTAAAAATTAAATCAATTAAACCAGCAGTGGGAGATGCAGAGCATTACGTGGCCGAAGTGACACGCGTACATGTTGAGCTTACAAAGAAAAACGATAAAAGTAAGTGAAGCACTTGAAAGCTTATGTCAGAAATGATTTAACATTCATTGGTTTTTTATGCGTTAATTATTTCAGACTCCGAATCAAAATTGTACAGTTTTATTGTAAAATCAATTGGAGACAATCCAAATGTGAAGGGATGGGTAGAAAAAGAAATTTTATTTTACTCCGAAATTGTGCCAAAATTAAAAGAAATTGAATTGAAAGAGCAATACTTCCCAAAAAGTTATTCAATTTCAAAAGAGTTAACGGACAAATATAAAGCGGTAGTTGTAGAGGATTTAAGTCCTTACGGATACAAAATGCTTGACCGCCTTGTGGGACTTGATTTGGAGCACTGTAAACAGTTCTTTAAAAAATTAGGAGGATATCATGCACTAACAGCAACATGTTACGAACAATTTGGTTCATTTAGGCCAACCTTTCATAGGTCAAGTTATATCACAGATTCGGTATTGCTTTCAAATTTTATAAGCGCCTTGTTCCCATCTTTCATCGATATATTTACCAAGTACGAAAGCCTTAAACCATTTCACGAGAAAATTGTAAGTAACAAGTTTAAATATTTCTTAATTTTTTGTATAATAAATTTAGAAAATTTTAGAAAAACTGGGAACACGAAATACTTTCTCAAGTTCAGACTGTAATGGAACCAAATCCTGACGCATTTAATGTTTTATGTCACGGCGATGCATGGACCAATAATATTTTATATCTATACGACGATGACAATAAACCAAAAGATATCATTTTAATCGACTTTCAGCTAACTGTTTTTGGTACACCAATCCTGGATATTTTCTATTTTTTGGTAACATCACCGATGGTCGATGTACGCGACAACCATTTCGATGAACTAATACGAATTTATCATGATAATTTGGTAATAAACCTCACCAAATATAACTACCACAAAAAAATTCCGACATTACGTGAATTACATATGTCGATTTTAAACTCGGGACCGATTGCATGTTTTCTATCTATCGAAATGCTGGGACTGTGCTTATTAGCGCCCGAAGACGCCACACCAATGGAGGTGGGCCTAAGTGATACAGAAGCGGGAAGGAAATTTCGTTATAATTTGTTTAATCGTCCCCGGTATTTAAAAACCGTGGAATCGGTTTTTAAATTTTTAGATAATCGTGGTTTATTGGTTCAATAAAAAAAAATCACCAAATCTTTAATTGGCCAATTTAGTTTGATTAGAAGACTAAGATTTCTTATTAGTTAGTAACCTTGCTTATTAGTTAGTATCGAGAAAGTGGATTTTTTGAAAGATGTTTATTGGAAGTAAGAATTACAATTTCATTTGGATCGTCAGAATGAAATAAAACTCTTTAGTACCAAGGCAAACAAAGATGCAACGTGTACTTATTTGAGTGAAGGAAAGCGCTTACTTTTTTTTCCCATGTATTGACTAATATTTTTGAGAAACAAACAATAAAAGCAATTGGGATCCAGAATAATGATTTTTAATATTGTATCTTGTGCAAAAAGAGTTTAGTTGTTTAACATCATCATTTAGGTGGCTGCAATATTTAGTCTACCTCCTAAACAAAGTCCCGAACAACATCGTCTACGTGGACACTGGTTGATTCTGTTCCGTTCATATGAAATAAGCAGTTAGAGCCAAATTAGAAGAAGCGTTTGAGGTTGAGTTATGTTTCCATTTGCTTGGGGTACTCAAAATATGAAAGGCTGAGTTATCAGGACCGTTCCAATTGAGATAATTAAGAAACGACTTTGCTTTGATTGTTTTTTTTTTTTCATAATGAGGTTGGACGTTACAGCGAGAAGTTGGTTGTTGTTCTAATAAACTGGATGAAGGTCTGCTGGCTTGAGTTTCAAACCATCGATTAAATGAACTCGTTACAGATAAAAATTCAACTTGTACTTTGAAACCCTATAAAACATTACAATTATTGTGAAATTTAAAAATTTAAATCGTATAACATGCTAAGAAAATATGTTACATTTTTCTGGCGCCATTCGATAATTTTGGCCCGAAGTCTAGCCTTTTGGCTTCCCTCCGAAATGTCTGGAAACATTGCATCAATATCAGATTTCGATAAAAGTTTAAAATCCTCAACTTGATCGTATCCACTTGCTACAAGTGTTCAATATAAAAATTTGAATATTTGGTGAATGTTAGTAACACCATTAAGTAATATGAAATGGTTACAAATACATACCAGCAAATTTATCTTTCAAATGAGGAATTCCATTCATTCAGAAGTACATATCTCCAATTCATTCAGTGGTTGCGGTTCCTCTGCTAACAGTTGAAACGTTACCCCCAGCTGACCAGTATTAACTTGTTGCTCATCGGCAATGTGCATGAAAATATTGTTGTTCTCACAAAAATTATCCAAATTTAAGATTTCGCCCTGTGTTCATTCTATAATTAATAATAGAAATAGCAATAATTTTAGGAGAATATCCTGTTGGTAAATTAGATTTATAAAAGCGTTTTTATACCTTTTGCTCAATCATTGTTACATCCAATTAATGTTAATAATACAAATTCTAAAATATTTATAAAATACGCACAATTTACATGAAGGGATTCAAGTGTTGTTATAAATTCGTCTACGAACTACGAAGTATAATATATAACATACATACATAAACATATAACCGTTATATATATATATATATATATATATATATATATATATATATATATATATATATATATATATTATATATATATATATAATATATATATATATATATATATATATATATATACATGGTGAAAAATACGTCAAATCACAAATTTGGTATATGGGACCGCAAGTCGTGTTTACATTTTTAATTTTTTATGTTTTCAATTGGTAAGTTAAAAAAAACATTTTGTAGAAAATGATTTTTTGTTGTTGTTGTTGTTTTAAAAATACAGGGTGTCAAATTTTGAGAAAAATGATAAACATGATGTTGTGTTTATGGCTATAAAGGAAAAATAAATATCTGATATTTATGATATAGGGCTCGTTTTAAAGGTAAATTAATACGGATTAATAAAAAAATATAAAAATGGTAAGTTGTTTAATTTCTTCATTTTCAAATTTCCGCCAAAAATTTTATTTTTGAATTTCTCAATGATCCTCCAATTTTTTTTTTTTTTTGTTAAATTTTACGTCCTTTAATTCTATTAAACATACTAAAAATTTGCGCTAATAAAATTTTTCGTTTTCGTGCAAAATACGTTTAAGTATGACGATTTACCCTTTTTTGGAATACAAAATCAAATTGTTATATGTTATTTTCAATTTTTAGCTAATTTACGCTCGACCTGATAATGTAATTGCTTAAAATTATTTCGTCGATCTTTAGTATATTCTTACTTCTAATAGAAAATTAAAAACAAAGAGGAAATAATTTGTAACAGTCCGTTCATAAACTACGTCAAGTTATTTTTGGGCCATTCTTAACTCCGACTCTCTCACTCCTTCATCACAAGTCATCACAAAACTGAATATGTGAGCAATGATGTAATCATTTAAGAACATGAAGTAAGTGGTATATTAAAGAAATATGCCTCTAATGATATACCTGCAAATTATTGTATTGTCATATGTAATATCCCATAACAGTAACTTCTTATAATTACGTGACGTCATCTTTTATGAAATTCTCCCTGCCCCAGACAATCAATACTCCTTCTCCAAACAAAGGCGTAACGTAGTTTAGGGATAGCCCATAAAGCTATTAGTAAAAAAATAAATGTTGGTATGAGTCATTTATTTTGTAAATGTGTCCCAAAATATTACGTTCAGGTATATAAACCGTAACGTAATCTGCCACAGGAATGCCAAATAAAAAGTGCTCTCGTTAGTGAAAAACTTAATAAGATATTACCAGACATTGGCATGTCCTCTATATATCCAAGTAAGTTGGAATCCAGTCAATATCATGAGCAGAAAAAGTTATTAAATTTAACTACCACATTACCGACATCATCAACATCTTTGGTATTTGGAATAGAACCTCTTTTGACTCACTCAGAGGAAAATCATTATAAGGCACGTCTGTATGATGAATTCATGGATCAACTAAAAATCAAATTGCGAAATTGTGAAGGAAAATGTGTTGTGAAGGAATTGCGAAATTGTGAAGAAAAATTGTGATAAAATACAGCTGCTGTCTACCCTGCCAAATCTCTAACCATACAACAAACCCATAAAGAATTCAACACAACCCAATATATGGTACGGACAGCTAAAAATATTCAAAACAAGAATGAACTGAGCCTTCCAGCACCCAAAGTTGGAAAACGGATCAGTGATGAACTCAGGCATTCAGTGCTAGAATATTACAACGATGATGAAGTTAGTCGTATAATGCCTGAGAAAAACGATTGTTTAACTATTGATAAAGTTAAAGTTCTGAAACGTCTAATGATGTGCACATTAAAGGAGTGCTATGAGGGCTACAAGTTGAAATTTAAGGATGATGAATAAAAAAAAAATGGTTTTTCTAAATTTTCTCTTCTACGTCCTAAAAACTGTGTTCAACCAGGAAGCAGCGGAACGCATACAGTTTGCGTTTGTATAATACATCAAAATATCAAATTAATTATTCATGGAACTAGGATGGAAAACTGTCACCAACGGAAAAGTTTGTTATACCAGGACTGCATTTCGTTAATACTATGTAAAGATCCAAGATCAACATGTTATCTTCTGCAATGCGAGAACTGCCCAGGATTGGGTAATTTTCGCGAATATTTCAAAAACTCATTTTTGGCCAATGATTGTCTGGATTGTTCTGGATTACTTCATAACTAAGCTCAAAAATTTGATTCCTCATTGCTTTATATCACTAACACAATCCGATTTCATAAAAAATAAAAAGTTAACTCTGGAGCCAACAGAGGTATTTGTTTCTTGTGATTTTGCAGAAAATTATGCGTTTATAATGCAAAATTCAGCACAGGGTTTTCATCGGAACAACAAACAAGCGACTATTCATCCATTTGTAATTTACAAAACTGATGGAGGGATATTGCAGCACGACAGCTTCATTATAATATCAGATTGTCTTCATCATGACGCTGTAGCAGTTCACTTGTTCATAAAAAAATTATTACAGTTTTTCAAAACAAAAATTCCGGATTTATCTAAAATTTATTACGTCATAGATGTGGTGCAGTAACACATTATAAAAATAAAAAAAAAAATTATGAATATAACTAAACACAAAGAGGATTTTGGAGTTGATTGTGAGTGGCAATTTTCACGCAACTACTCACGGAAAGGGACCATGCGATGGAGTAGGAGGTACTGTTAAGAGAATGGCATCCAGAGTCAGTCTCACCAAAGAATATGATGGTGACATAACCAATGCTGAGGAACTTTTCAAATGGACTAAAACGTTGAAAAACTGATATGGTTTTTGAATTTTGTTCAGATACTGAATATAAATTGAAACAAATCGAACTAGGCAGTAAATTAGAGAACTTGAAACAATAAAAGGAACTCGCGATTTTCATGCAGTTTATACCGTCAACAGAAGGCTACTTAAAATGTAAAAAATATTCAAATAGTGAAGATTATATCTAACATGTAAATTTTAACCGTATAAATATCTTTAAATTTTTATCCTTATTTTGTAATACATTTTTTTACTGTCAATACTTTTTGTTTTTAAATTAATTTTGAATCACAAAAACGAGTGAAAAAATTAACCTGGACAAATTAGATAAAATTGAGTTTTTTGTAAGAGGACCAAAAATCTACCATTCGATTTTTGAAATTTTCAAAATAGGTAGAGTCATACTTAAACATATTTTGCACGAAAACAAAAAATTTTAGTAGCGCAAGTTTTAAGTATGGTCAATAGAATAAAAGGACGTAAAATTTAACAAAAAAAAAAAAAAAAAAAAAATTGAACGATCATTGCAAAAATTTCAAATAAATTTTGGCGGGAAATTTGAAAATGAAGAAATTAAACAACTTACCATTTTTATATTTTTTTATTAATCGTATTAACTTACCTTTAAAACGAGCCCTATATCATAAATATCGGATATTTATTTTTCCTTTTATAGCCATAAACACAACATCATGTTCATAATTTTTCTCAAATTTGACACCCTGTATTTAAACAACAACAAACAACAAAAAAATCACGTACTACAAAATTTTTTTTTTAATCAAGACTACAAATTCAAACATAAAAATTATAAAATTAAAACATGACTTCCAAAAATTTGTGATTTGACTTATTTT